>OY728128.1:1221281675-1226081675 GCA_963277665.1 Viscum album
AAGTTCCTTAAGGAATGAAGTAGAGCATCTAGAATTCCTCTCCCAATTAGAACCAAAAATCATTGATGAAGATTTAGGTGATGATGATTGGATAAAAGATATGCAAGATGAGCTAAATGAATTTGAAAGGAATAAAGTCTGGACCTTGGTTTAAAGACCTATGGAAACTTCTGTTATTGGAGTAAAATGCGTCTTTAGAAATAAATTTGATGAAAATGAAATCATAGTAAGAACTAAATATAGATTGGTTGTTAAAGGATATAATAAATAAGAAGGATTAGAATATGAAGAAACCTATGCTCCAGTGGCTAGACTTGAATCTATTCGTATTGTACTTGCCTTTGCAGCATTCTTCATTTTCAAACTTTTTCAAATGGATGTAAAATGTGATTTCTTTAATGGTTTTGTTCAATAGGAATTTTTTTTTGAAAAACCACCTCGTTTTTAAGATACAAAACATCCTGAACATGTTTTCAAACTTACCAATGATTTGTATGGACTCAAACAATCCCTAAGAGCCTGGTATGATAGAATTACAGGATTTTTTCTTCAAAATAATTATGTTAAGGGAAATTCTAATCATACCTTTTTTATAAAGAAAGATAAGAATAATGTTTTTATTCTTCAAATTTATGTTGATGACCTTATATTTGTTTCAACTCAGCATTCATTAACTGATTCCTTTGCGGATCTAATGAAATCTGAGTTTTAAATGAGTATGATGGGTGAGTTAACATTTTTCCTTGGTTTTCAAATTTCTCAAAACCAAAAGGAATTTATATATCCCAACATATTAATATTAAATATATTCTTAAAAATTATGGATATGAAAACACTAAGAGTATAAGTACTCCTATTGGTACCTCAAATTCACTTGATCTTGATGAAGCTGTGAAATCAGTAGATCAATCATCTTTTAGAGGTATGATAAGAAGTCTAATTTACTTGATAGCTAGTCATCCAAACATAACGTTTTCAGTATGCTTATGTGCAAGATATAAATCCAATCCTAAGGAATATCCTTTAAAGGAAGTGAAAATGAGTTTTTGCTACTTAAGGGAACCATGGATCTAGGAGTCTTTTATACTTCTGGAAATGATTTTGTTTTAAAAAAAAATTGGATGCTGACTTTGGTGAATTTATAATGGACAGGAAAAGTACATCCAAAACTTTTCATTTCTTAGGAGATTCATTAATTTCTTGGTCATCAAAAAAGAAACACTCAGTATCACTTTCCACTACTGAAGCTGAATATATAGCAGCAGGAAGTTGTTGTGCTCAAGTGTTGTGGATGCAACACACACTCACAGATTATGGCATGAGTTTTACCAAAACACAAATTTTGTGTGATAATACTACTGCCATTTCCCTATGTAAAAACCCCGAACATCACTCTCATGAAAAACACATTGAAATTAGGTATCACTTTCTTAGGGATTACACACAAAAAGGAGGAATCATTCTTCAATTTATCAGAACGGATGATCAACTTACTTATATTTTTATAAAATATTTACCCTACGATAGATTTGAATACATTAAACAGAAGTTGGGAATGATAACTGTAAGGTAATATTCCTTATTAACTTCTTATTGGAACATATCTCCTTATAGTAAGAAACTCATTTTCATAGGGGGGGTACATTTTCTTGTTAGTTAGTTTAAAATTTCTCGAAATCTAAATTTTTTTTCATAGTCTAGAAAATTTTTTCGTAGTCAAATTTTTTTTCATATTCAAAATTTTTATAATGAATATTTTCATACATAAAATTTTCGTAATGATGATTTTCATATTGAAAATTTTTGAAATCAAAATTTTTGAAAGTTAATGTTCTTCAAGAATAATTTTCCTCAATACGAATAATATTCCTAGAAATCCGAAAGGTATGTTTCCTTTTCTAAATTTTCGTCATCATATTTTACTTATTGGTATTTTCTTTTGGTTTTAAATTTTTTGGATTCACTTTTCCTTAAATCTGAATTTTTTTTCCTAAAAACCTCAAAATATCATAATCTATCAAAATCCTTTTTCATCTATAATCTCAACCATTAGATCTTCTCAAGATGCTTTCTACCATTGGATCAATCAGGGAAGCTGAATCGTCGCTTCAATTGCCTATATAATGGACCCCCCAATAGTTGTCCCACATCAAACTCAAGACTTCACGTGCTAAAGATCTACCCCTCCTATATAATCCAATTCTAAATATTCAAGTTTTCCTCTCTTCTGAATGTCTGTTGAAGCTTCGTCTCAAAAAGAAATGTCATCTATAAATGAAATATATGAATGGAAGATTTACAGATAAAGTTTGGATCATCCTAATTTATTTTCTAAGTATGATTACATTATCTCTAATAATATCAAGCTCAATGGATGGGAGAGTGTATGCATTTTGAAACCAAAAGTATAGGATTTCGTCTATCCAGAGTTGTTAGTGGAGTTATATGAGACAATATCTTTCTTTAAGGAAGAAGACAAACCCAAGTTCTCATTCAAGTGTTATGTAAAGACATATTCCATTTCTTAAACTAAGGCTACTAGTTTGATTGGAATAACTTATAAAGGGGAAGCTGAGTTTTGTACTCCCAAGCTACCTGATTTTTAAGGAAGTTTTGATAAGGTGAAGGCCATGGATTTCCATGGTCTTTCAGAAGTAAAGACTCCGAAGATTATTCATCTATCTAGGAATTTAAGGATTCTTGAACTATGGGTTCAAGGTTTTATAATTCTGAGAATAGGAGACAAGTATACATTAAATAAAATTTATATGTATATTTTGGATTTCTTGGTGAATTTTAGAATGATAAATTTGGTTAAGTAAATTCTTGTCACGACCCGCTGTCACCAAGATGAGTGAAGGGACAGCAGGTTGCTAGACCCTTCCTTCTTAAAGTTGAAGGAGAGATAATGACCACCGATACCCACCTTCAATACATCCCAGAGTGGCGACTAGCACCAAGGATATAGAATCACACACAAGATAGAAGGCATTACCCTTTTTATTTAATAGGATTGGGAGATAAGGTAGTAAATCCCAACAACACCAAAAGTGGAAGTACAAGTAAAGCCAAAACAAACCATTCCCATATGAAAGTTCCAAAAGTTAAAGGTATAAGGTACAAGAAAACCCCAAAAAAAATTACCAAAGAGAGAAAAACATAAACAGCAATTGTCCCAACCTCCGAACTAGCTTGATCCTGCACGATCCCTGAAGTCCTCCTGGAAACCTGAAAAAAGTTTTATACACGTAGGGTGAGCATACAAGTATACTCAGTAGGGAAACCAAAGACACTCATGCACAAGTGGGGAGGAATTCTAATGCCCCATGAGAAAGGAGATAACCAAAGCACCTAACAAGGAAAACTATCCACCCAACCCTTACCAAGGCACACTCCCCAAATAATGCAATTCAAGTAATGTATAGTAATAGAACATCAATATTTGGGTACCCCGCGCCACTTTCCCACTAGTTATTGGAAACATCCTACGCATCGAACCTCTCCCTCCATTCTCACCACAGTACCACTGCCACACCCCACCCACACACACCTGGTCTAGAACAACTACTGTCACACCCAAAGACACCTGGGCCTCATATCGAAGACACTTTGGAAACCATATGCTGACACACACATGGGAAACCACCACAACTACCTTGCCTGAAGAATCTTGGGATAAAACGGACCTCAGGCCATCACATCCTGCCCTAAGAGTCTTGGGATATTCGGGAAATGGAGAATAAAAGGATCTAATAACCATCCACTCATAGGAGTGTTTGGAAAAACACCCTCCCCCATGAAATGGGGGTGTTCGGCACTAGGTGCTCAACTTGGGTGGGGCGCGAATAAGAAACATAATAACTACAATTACATAATATATATATATAACAAGAACTCATCCCAAACTATGAGTTCCAAAACCAAATTATGCACAAACACCCTCTTTACTATTCATTCACGAGAAGCACCGAACCCATGACCATGTCACCACTCATCCTGGAAAACAATTCCCCATTGAGCCCATTCTTGTTTTCATGTTCAAGTGATCCCATTTAAGTGAATTTTGTACTACTAGGTAACTAACCAGCATAACCACAAGCCAGAGAAAGAGAAACAGTCAAACAGTAATTTAAGCATTCACACCCGGTTCTCTTGTGAAGTCACAACAACAAAGGGATCTGTGAGATCCCTCAAAGTACTGGAACGAAACCAAGCCTCGAGATACAACCCCACACGGCTTCAGATTCACAACCAAAAATCGTACCACAACAGAAGATCCCATCCCCATCCACATCACCCCATAAGCATCTAGCAGGAGAACAAACCTGCTACCAAAAATGGATAGGGAAACTTCCAAATTCAAGCACATCATTCATTTGGTTATTCTTTCTGTTGGTTAACTGGAGGGGGACGACACAAGGATTGATGTTCACTGGGAATCCATTTAACCAATCGAGTTTAGGTGATTAACCAATTTCCATGCCACAATCATTTAATCATGTAAACATCCGGAAGCAGAGAGGTTCATTAGTGCACAAGGAAAACCCACCAACGGCCATGATTTTCAGTGGGCATGAGCCCATACAATTCACATCACATAATTAAGAATAACAAAAAAAGATACAACAGAAACACCAATCACCTCCCCACCATTCTTTAAAAGTCCATTTATTATCTTCATTTAAAGATTGGTTTCATCCATCCCCATATAAACAATAGAATTCCCACCCCTCATATACACAGTAAGAGAGACGAAGGAAAAAACCCTACTTGGATGATCAAAGATCGATGTTTCTCTCGATGTGCCAAGAATTGGGGATGCACAACTTGCAGTGGAGGAGCATCCAGGACTCCAAGGACAAGAAGTAAGGGATCTAGCACATGTGCACCACTTTCCTTGAGAAGGGAACTCCAAACGCTCCAAAGGAAGAGCGAACCTATCCAAGAAGAAGAAAAGGAGGAAAGCTCGTGCAATAAAAATATAAGCCTGGGCATTACTGGATATCAAGATCTTCGGCGATTTTAAAGGTGGATTGTGGTTTCACCACGTGGTTGGGTGGTTACACACGATGTTATTAATTGTTATTTAATAAATCTCATCAGGAAAAGGTGGTAACAACTGTGACTTTAAAGTATTTAATATTAACATAGGGGAACGTTACACGGACACAATGCTGGGTCAGTTGAGGGTCTCCCCAATCTTAGGAATTTAAACATTGATTATGGGGATAAAATGGACTTGAACCATTTAAAAGGGGTTAAAAGGGTTTAAAAGTAGCATTATGGGAAAAACTGTAGAAGAAAAACTCAACAAGGCTATGTGACACCGATCGTGTCGCAGCGATCAGTGACACACCGATCGGTCGCACCGATCGGTGACACACCGATTGGTCGCACCGATCGGTGAGAGGACGATCGTGTAACACTGATCGGTGACATGATGATCATGTCACACAGATCAGTCGCACACTGATTGGTTGCACACTGATCGGTCACCCCGATCGGTGAGACACCGATCGGTGACACACCGTTCATGTCACACCAATCGGTCGCACACCGATCATTCGCACTGATCGGTGATACACCGATCATGTCACACTGATCGTTCGCACACCGATCGGCCGCACACCGATTGGTCGCCCCGATTGGTGACACACCGATCGGTCTCACCGATCGGTGACACACTGATCGCGTCACACCGATCGGTCGCACCGATCAGTGACACACTGATTATGTCACACCGATCGGACGCACCGATCGGTGACACACCAATCGTGTCACACCGATCGGTCACACACTTATTAGTCATACCGATCATGAGATGTCGATCGTGTCACACTGATCGTGACACACTGATTGGTCACACCGATCGGTGACACGCCGATCATGTCACACCGATCGGTCGTACACCAAAATGACGTCCTACTATCGAGATGTCACCCTTAGGATCCAGAATTTGGAAAAAGGATGGACCATGAGGGTTTGGGACATTACATTAGATACCTCTCGAACTATTATCGTCCTCGAGAATAAAAGCTAGACCTGAAGAGGAGAGAGGGGTCCAAAAACCCCTCAGAGAAAAACCACCCCAAATAGCCACACCGAACTTATGGTCCATATTGTCCCGACACATGGTTCCAAGATTTTCTTCCTCCATGTCAAGATACTATCCTCTTTGGGTGGCACTGACTCACCCGCACGGGTTTAATTGCATCCACCTTAATGCGTCTTGGTTTGGGATCAAGTCCTCCCTTCCCCACATATCAGGACTTTACATAACATTCGCAAGGTAGGGAAACTAAAACACCTCATAAACAAACAAGGTCAGCATTACATCACAAACAAGTACAAAACGAAATAGAGCAAAACTCAAAACAACTCTGGGTATTGGGAACACATTTGTGCCTCCCGTTCCCAGGTACTCTCCTCGAGCCCACCATGCCTCCATAACACATGAACCAAGGGAATGGTCCGTCCACGGAGCACCTTCTCCTCAGGATCCTCGATTCTCACAGGTATTTCCACAAACATCACTTCGGCCTCGATGTCCAGCTTTCCTCAGTCGAGGACATGTGAATAATCTTATATATACCATAAAAGTTGTGACACATGGAAGACGTCATGCAATCTCAGTAGCGGCGGTGGTAGTGCAAGTTGATAATCCACTTCGTCGACTCGCCGCAGTACTTTGAATGGTCCGACGAACCTAGGAGAAATCTTACTCCCCCTACCGAACCTTTGTTGCCCATGCCGGGGGGAGACCTTCAGGAATACGTGGTCCCTGACCTCAAACTATAAGGGTCTCCTCCTATTATAAGAGTATGACTTCTGTTGGTCATAGGCCGCCTTCATCCTCTCTCATATAAGCTAAACCTTCTCAGTCGTGTTCTGCACCACTTCTAGGCCAAGAACACCTACTTCCCCAAACTTGGTCTAGCATATGGGTGAGCGACATGGACTTCTGTACAAAGATTCGAATGGAACCATGCCAGTGGTATAGTGATAGCTATTATTGTAGAAAAACTCTACTAGCGGAAGGTGTCGCACCCACGATCCCCCAGAGTCCAGAATACATTCTCGTAGCATATCCTCCATTGTCTGGATGGTGCGCTCTGTCTGTCCATCTGTTTGGGGGTGTAAAGCAGTGATAAGATGTATCTGGGTGCCGAAATCATGCTGCAATCCTCTCCAGACTCGTGAGGTAAACCTTGCATCCCTATCCGAGACTATGGACCTTGGAAATCCAGGGAACCGCACCACCTCATCCACGTACCTCCATGTTAAGGCATCCACTACACCTGACTCCTTGATCGCCAAAAAGTGAGTCGATTTCATCAACCGGTCCATCACTAGTAAGATAGCATCACAGCCTCCTTGAACATTGGGTAGTCCTGTGACAAAATCCATCAAGATGTCATCCCACTTCCACTCAGGGACATCTAAAGGTTGTAACATACTGCCTGGAACATGGTGTTCAGCCTTCACCTGCTGACACTCTAGGCACCTGGCCACGAACTCTGCCACCACCTGCTTTACCCCAGGCCACCAAAACTGACTCCTCAGACCCTGGTAAATCTTGGAAACTCCTGAGTGCACTTCTAGGGGTGAGTTGTGGTACTCACCAAGAACTATCTCATGCATCTTCTTTGTAATAAACAACTTTTCTCAGAAAAGCATCTGATTCTGACCATCCTCTGTCCTCCCTTCCAGATCATCACCTTGGTTAACCCGTTCACACATTAATTCACTCTCTATGTCTCCCCACTGAGACTCTTACACCTGCTGTAGGAGAGAGTATTACACTGTCATCTGAAACAGACAACTTCTACGACCATCCTCCCTTACATCCAGGTGTTGGGCAGCCAACTCCTCCATCACCTTCCAAGCATCTGTCAACTCTCTAACCACATTCTTATGCTACTTCCTGCTCAAGGAATCAGCCACCACATTCCCTTTTTCCTGAGGTGTAGGAAATCCTAAAGTCATAGTCATAAAGTAACTCCATCCACCTTCGCTACCGTAATTTCAGGTCCTGCTGGGAGAAGATATAATTCAAGATTTTGTGATCCGTGAAGACCAAGAAGTACTCCCCAATCAGGTAATGTCGCCACAACCTTAGTGCGGACACGACCGCCGTATTCTCCAGATCATTGGTTTCATAGTTATTCTCAAGTGGACATAACTGTCTAGAACCATAAGAGATTACTCTTTGTCATTGCATCAGCACACACCTGAGGCCTTGTCTTGAAGCATCACAGAACAACTCATATGCTACCCCTTCTTTTGGAAACCTCAGCACCAGGGCACTAACCAAATTCCCCTACAGATATATGAAGGCTGCCTCGCACTGCCCACTCCTGACAAAAGCCTGGCCCTTCTTGGTCAAGGCTATCAAAGGTGCTGCAACTCGGGAGAAGTTGGGCACAAACCTCCGATAGTAACGTGCCAGACCTAGGAAACTTCGAATTTCTGTCACACTCTTGGGTGCTGCCCAATAAACAACCACCTCGACCTTCGATGTGTCCCCCACTATTCCCTGATCGGACACCACGTGCCCAAGGAAGTGCACTTCTCACATCCATAACTTTCACTTGGACAATTTCCCATAGATTTGGTGCTGTCATAGGACCTCTAAAACCATTCTCAGGTGTTCAGCGTGATACTCCTCTGACCTTGTGTAGATTAGTATGTCTTCAATAAACACGACTATGAACCGATCCAGGTATTCCCAGAATATGGAGTTCATGAGTCCCATGAACAGAGCTGGTGTGTTAGTAACACTAGACAACATGACTACAAACTCAAAGTGTCCATACCTACACATGAAGGCAGTCTTTGAGATGTATCCCTCCTTCTCCCTCAACTGGTTATATCCAGACCGCGGATCGATCTTAGAGAACCAACCTTATCCCCTCAGCTGGTCAAAGAGATCATCTATCCTCGGGAGAGGGTAACGGTTCTTGACTTTTACCTGATTCAATCTCTGGTAGTCTATCCACATCCTGAGACCACCATCTGCCTTCTTTGCGAACAAGACAGGAGCACCCCAAGGTGACGTACTTGGTCGAACAAAACCCTTATTCATCAGATCGTCAATCTGAATCTGCAACTCCCGCAACTCAGAAGGTGACATCTGGTAGAGAGCCATCGAAATCGGACGGGCACCAGGTTGCAAGTCTATCCAGAACTCAATATCACCTTGAGGGGGCAGAGTCAACGCTTCTTTGGGGAAGATTTCTATAAACTCACTAACGATCCCTGGGACTTCTACCATTTCTACATCCACCGACTCCACTGATAGTTTAGCTAAGAAATAAATAGGGGCTCCTCTCCCCTGCTGCTTTTCTAGAAACCCCTATTTCCGATGAAATTTACACATCGGCCACCAAAATCCAAAAGCACGATCCTTCCTCAGAAGCAGTCAATGACAACACATACTGAGAACAACTAGTCAATTCCTAGGATGAAATCATATGGTTGTATCTGTAACAGTAGAAGATCTCTGATAGACTGATGTGGCCCTATCATCAATCTACACCCTCAACAAACATAAAACAAATCGGTCTGACCTCCGATTGGAGTGCTCAGCACCAGGGGCACTGGAAGTCTCTCAGCGTCTAATCCCAGAGCACGGGCCAGACTGGGTGCAACAAAGGAGTGTGAAGTTCCTGTATCGAACAAGGAATAGGCAAGAGTACTAAACAAATTGATCGTACCTCGAATGACTTCTGGCCCTGCTAGAACTGCTGCCTCTACGGCGTGCAACTGCCCACACCCAGCTCCTCTGCCTCTCGACTGTCGGCCACCTCCCCGACCACACCCTGGTCGAGGTCCTTCAGGGGAACCCTGGGGTCAGCCTCCTCCCGCCACATCTGGTCTCGGTGGGGCAGAATCTTACTTCCCATGCTGCTACTATAAAAGGGATTATCTGGAAATGGTTGCTGCTAAGGTGGGCATTGAACCTTCCCACCCCCACTATAATGCACTCTGTCCGAGCACTAATTCTGAAGGTGATCATGGCTTCCATAGACGAAGCATCTTGGTCATGTCCCCGAAGGGGAAGGGCGAGGACCAGGATATCGAAACTGTAACTGCTGAGGCCTGCTCCCTGCTGTTCAAAACATAGAGGGCCCTGATGTTGGAGGCATGCTGCTGACGGTCTTCCCTTTCAACGAGCCCAACTATATTCCCTCTCGCGATACACCTCCGAGTGTGTTCATCCTCTGCACCACTTAAGCCTTCTTCTGGACCTCCAAGTATGTCAGTAAGGTGAAGTGAGAAATATAATACTGAAGAGAAGGTCGAAGTGCCTCTTCCAAACATCTTGCCTAAGACTCCTCATTTAGAAATATGTCCAGAGAAAAGCGGAGGAGATCCTTGAACATGATCCCCAACTCTCTCACTAATATGCTCTCCTACTGGAGGGAGAGCAGGTCCTACCTCTTCTCAGCCTTCATCATGGAAGAGAGGACTTTCGCTCAGAACTCCTTCTCGAAGTCAGCCCACGTAACCTCAGCCTCCCTCTTCTCCCCAAGATAAAGCATCCACCACTGACGCACTGCTCCCCGCATTTGGATTACAGCCAGAGGAACCCAGTATTACATCGGAGCTCGGATCAAGCTAAAAGCTATGAAGAGCTCCTCTAGACAGCTCTCTGTTTCCATGTCTGAGATGATACCCTTATAATTTTCGAGGGTCTGCCGCTGAAAGGAACGAAGCATCATCTGCCACTGATCATCCTCCTTCTCTTGGTCATCCCTATGTTGATCTTCCAAATCAACCTCTAGGGCCTCGATCACCCGAACTACCCTTGGTCAACGTCCGGGTTCTATATCTGCAAGGTAAACAAGGAATTCCTAAGCCTGGGGAGTGCAGAATATTGCTTTTAAATTTTCTTAGACTTCTTATTTATTTTAAATCCTCAAAATAACCATGAGACACAAGAACACGTGTCGTTATGATGCATTTACCTTCTCTAGGGTCTCTACCCTACAATCAGTGTAGCCTTACTTGGTCGTTAGATAGGCCTAGAGTCCTGGCATCGGATCATGGGGGGCCCCAAAATCCCATGTCCTGACTGGTCTTCCCTGGCCTATTTCAGGACCCAAGATCACCCAACACTGTTGCCCTACCATCCCATGCAACCCTCACTTTTCCTAACACCAGACTCCATCCTATCTCTCAATCCCCCCAACCTCCCTCTGATACAATTCTGTCACGATCCGCCTTCACCAAGATGAGGGAAGGGACAATAGGTTTCCATACCCTTCCTTCTTTAAGTTGAAGGAGAGATAATGACCCCCAAGACCCGCCTTCAATAGGTCTCAGAGTGGCTACTAGAACCAAGGGTGTAGAATCACACACAAGATGAAAGGTATTACCCTTTTTATTTTATAGGATCGGGATATAAGGTAGTAATTCCCAACAACACCAAAAGTGGAAGTACAGGTAAAGCCAAAACAAACCATTCCCATATGCATGTTCCAAAAGTAAAAGCTACAAGGTATAATAAAACCCCAAAATGAAAATACCAAAGAGAGGAAAAAAGCAACAGAAACTTTCCCAACCTCCGAACTAGCACAGTCTTGAACGATCCCTAAAGTCCTCCTGGAAACCTGAAAACAGTTTTATACACGTAGGGTGAGCATACAAGTTTTCTCAGTAGGGAAGCCAAAGAGTCTCGTGCACAAGTGGGGAGGAATTATAATGCCCCATGAGAAAGGAGATAACCAAATCATCTAAAGTGGAAAACTATCCAACCAAGCCTCACCAAGGTACACTCCCCAAATTACGCAAGTCAAGAAATGTATAGTAATAGAACATCGATGTTTGGGTACACCATGCCACTTTACCACTAGTTATTGGAAACATCCTACGCATCAAACCTCTCCTGCCATTCTCACCATAGTCCCACTTCCACACCCCTCTCGTGCACACCTAGTCTAGAACAACTACTATCACACCCGAAGACACATGGGCCTCATCCCAAAGACACTTGGGAAACCACCTACCCGCACACACTTGGGCAACCACCACAACTACCCTGCCCGAAAAATCATGGGCTAAAATGGACCTCAGGCCATCACAACCTTCCTGATGAGTCTTGGGAAATTTGGGAAAGGGAGTAGAAAAAAAGCTAATAACCATCCACTCATATGAGTGTTTGGAAAAACACCCTCTCCCATGAAATGGGGGTGTTCGGCACTAGGTGCTCAACTTGGGTGGGGCGCAAATAAGAAACATAAGAACTATAATTACATAATATATATATAACAAGCACTCATCCCAACCTATGAGTTCCAAAACCAAATTAAGCACAAACACCGTCATTACTATTCATTCACAAGAAGCACCGAACCCACGACCATGTCACCACTCATCCCAGAAAACAATTCCACATTGAGCCCATTCTTGTTTTCATGTTCAAGTGATCCAATTTAAGTGAATTCTACACTACTAGGCAACTAACCAGCATAACCACAATCCAGAGAAAGAAAAACAGCAAACCAGTAATTTAAGCATTCACACCTGGTTCTCTTGTGAAGTCACAAAAACAAAGGGATCTGTGAGATCCCTCAAAGTACTAGAACCAAACCAAGCCTCGAGATACAGCCCCACGCGGGTTCAGATTCACAACCAACAATCATACCACAACAGAGGATCCCATCCCCATCTACATCACCCCATAAGAATCTAGTAGGATAACACACCTACTACCAAAACAGAGTAGGGAAACTACCATATTAAAGCACATCATTCATTTGGTTCTTCTTTTTATTGGTTAACTGGGGGGGGCACACAAGGATTGATGTTCACTGGGAATCCATTTAACCAACCGAGTTTAGGTGATTAACCAATTTCCATGTCATATTCATTTAATCATGTAAACATCCGAAAGCACATAGGTTCATTAGTGCACAAGGGAAAACCACCAATGGCCATGATTTTTAGTGGTCATGATCCCGTACAATTCATAACACATAATTAAGAATAATAAAAAAAGGTACAATAGAAACACCGATCACACCCCCCCCCCCACCTTTCTTTAAAAGTCATTTTATTGTCTTTATTTAATGTTTGGTTTCATCCATCCCTACAGAAACAATAGCATACCCACCCCACATGATACATAGTAAGAGTGACTAAGGAAAAAACCCTACTTGGATGATCAAATATCGATGTTTCTCTCGATGTGCCAAGAACTGGGGATGCGCAACTTGCAGGGGAGGAGCATCCAGGACTCCAAAAATGATCAGTAAGGGCTCTAGCACACGCGCACCACTTTCCTCGAGAAGGGAACTCCAAATGCTCCAATGGAAGAGCGAACCCGGCCAAGAAGAAGAAAACGAGGAAAGCTCGTGCGATAAAAAGATGAGCCCGGGCATTACTGGATATCAAGATCTTCGGCGGTTTTAAAGGCGGGTCATGGTTTCACCATGCGGTTGGATGGTTACACATGATGGGATTAATTATTATTTAGTAACTCTCATTGGGTAAAGGTATTAACAGCTGTGAATTTAAATGATTTTATATAAATAGAGGGGAATGTTACACAGACACACAGCGGGGTCCGTTGAGGGTCGCCCCACTCTTAGGAATTTAAAGATTGATTATGAGGCTAAAAATGGCCTTGAACCATTTCAAAAAGGATAAAAGGGTTTACAAGTAGCATTACGAGAAAAACTGTATAAGAAAAACTCAACAAGGTTGTGTGACACCGATCGTGTCGCACCAATCGGTGACACACCGATCGTGTCCCACCAATCAGTGACACACCGATCGTGTCACACCAATCAGTGACACACCGTTCATGTCACACTTATTGGTCACACACCGATCGGCTGCACTGATTGGTGACACACTAATCGTGTCCCACTGATCGTTCACACACCGATGGGCTGCAGACCGATCGGTGACACAATAATCGTGTCACACCAATCGGTCGCCCACCGATCGGTCGCATCGATCTGTGCCACACCGATCGTGTCCCACCGACCGGTCGCACAGATCGGTGACACACTGATCGTGTCACACCGATCGATTACACACCAATCGTTCACACTGATCATGTCACACCGATCATGACACACTGATCAGTCGCACCGATCGGTCGCACCGATCATGACACATCGATCGGTCTCACCAATCGGTGACATGCCGATCGTGTCAGACCGATCGGTCGTACAACGAAATTACATCCTACCATCGAGACTTCACCCTTAGGATCCAGAATTTGGCAAAGGGATGGACCATGAGGGTCTGGGCCATTACAATTCTGGTTACGATTGAGAATATCAAAAATGGGAATTTGATATCTCAAATTATAATGTATCCAGCCATAAAAAACAGTTGGTTGTTGATACACCTATCAGAGCAGTGGTGAATAAGAACGAAGTGGGTGCTTTATCGAAGAGGAAAGTTGTTGATATAGAAAAATAATCCTCACTAATTAAAATCTCTGATTCGGAATCATCCTCTCTCAGATATGATTTTGTAGTCCAGACTTTGAAAAAGCTTGTTGGGACTATTCCATTATTCCCTAGTATAGACTCGATATGTTAGATGCTTCAGCATTCATTAAATCAAAAATCGGATTCAGTATCCATGTTGATGGATAAGTGTGTCAATCTCGAATCAGACTTCAAGACTTTTCTTATTATCTATGAAGCTCATAAAATATCATGCAAAAATATTACAAGATTGTGAAGGAAGAAAGTTTAAGAGATGAGAATCCTTGATGAATTCCAATAAAGTGTCAAGGATGCTTTTGACACCGAAGATGTGAAGATTAAGGATCTCACTAATAATTTTGAGGAAAAGCTAACTCTGGAATAGACTTCTTGAAAGCAAGAAGTGAAAGATCTAAATGGGAAATTGAATTCAGTTTCTTAGAGTTATAAGAGATAAAGGGATCTCAGAATTGAGGTAGAAGAGAATTTTGTTAAGTAGGAATAAGTCTTGAAGAGTCAGGCAGAATCTCTTAAGGCTCAGGAAGAAAAAATCAAATCCTTAGAGAAGAAAATAGAAGATCAGGATCAGCTTCTCAAAAATGCATAGGAGGATCATAAGGAACTCAAGAAACTTTAAACCATAGTAAAGAAGATGATTCCTAAGGAGAATGAAGTATAATTTCATTCTAAATATGATCTTCTGTTGTATTTACTTGTTGTAAAAATTCTTTCAATCATAATGAAATTTTTGTTTCTCTTCATATTTTTGGTTGTTTAGTACTAATATTTTAGGTACCAAAATTTTCTTTATATTCCCTGTATTTCTTTTTGAAAATTACAAAGGGGGAGAAAGGAATGTCAAAAATAATATTAAGAAAAGAATAAATTTCTATAAGTAAGGGGGATTAATCTAAGGGGTAGTTTTCATCATGAAGTTTTTCATATGCTATAAAATGAAAAATATCATTCAGAAAATTCAGAATATGAACCTTAGGTATTCTAAATCCTAAGGGGGAGTCAGTCGTATTCACTTTGATCCATAAGAAAAGGGAGATAAGTTTTAATTTTCACAGTTCATAAATTTTTAATTCTTTATATTCTTTTTCGTATAGATGTTTGTGCATTCTAAAAAGGGGGATATTTTTGAGTCAATAAGGTTTCCTTATAACATTTCCATTCCTTCATGTTTTGAAAATCACAAACACTCTATCTTAAGGAAAATTTATTTTCCCCTATGTTTTATCTTAATATGGAAAATTTTCCTTTCCCAAGGAAAATTTATCATTACCATGTTTTAATTGTTCAAGTTATAATCTAACTCATTTTATTATTAAGTGTAAAATTAAGTTTCATATCTAAAACCTCGGAATTCTATAAATAATTAGATATAGATTATTCTATTTTCTGGATCCTAATTTAGACTCCAAATTCTCTGAAATTCAGACTCTGAATTCTCTGAAATTCCGACTCCAAATTCTCTAAAATTCAGAATCCAAATTCTCTGAAATTCATAATACGAATTCTCTAAAAATCAGTTTATGAATTCCTTGGAATTTAGATTTTTAATTCCTTATAATTCAGACTCTAAAATTCCTCATAATTCCAGTTCTGAATTCGGACTTTGAATTCCTCAGAATTTAGACTCTGAATTCCTGAGGATTGAGACTCTGAATTCCTTAGAATTATGACTCCGAAAACAATAGAATTTTGATTCTGAATTCCCTGAGAAATAGAATCTAAATATCCTTTTAATATAGACTCTAAAGGTTAACTTTCTTAGAATCTGAACTTTTATTTTTTCCTTACACTCTGAAAATTTTAATTTGGTTGAGAAACCATATTTTATTTACTCTTGTTTTAGTTATAAAATGATGTCATGCATTCTATTTCTAACTAACCATTGTTTGAGTGACACCTGTACAGCTTCCTCCATAATTCAAGGGAAAATATGATTGTTGGAGGAGGGATCAGACTATTGAAGATGTGCCTATAAATAAGAGATCATTTGAATGACCTCAAGACAACTGACTGTTATAGAACTCTAGATATTACATGCTGAAGTGATTTATAGAGAGAGACTCTCATGCTTTGTTCATACTAAACATCTTGTTTAGAATTGCTTCGTGCAACTTTGAATATTGCTGAGTACATTTGAGGGCTTCCAAGGATAGAAAGACAGAGCTGCCGACTACCATGAAGTTTGAGGACTTGTGGGTATAGTAAGACAGACTCCGATATTCATATTGAGGGCTTACCCTGGTGTGGGAAAGATATATTTTCTTTAAAGTATAAATCAAGGGACCTTTATCCAAGGTTGTTGGATACCCTTATCTTTGGGTTAAAATATTTCTTACTTGTTACTTGTATTGTTTCAAGTTCGTTTTCCACTGCATTTTTTTGGACAAGGAAAGTATAACTATATTATACATTCTTGTACATGTATACTCTGATTAGTAAGATTCTATATGCTTTAAGGTATAATCTTTGTTCTTGTAAACTTTTTTTAAGTTTAATTTTCGGAACCACATTTTCGGAATCAAGAAAGTTTGTAGAACTAATAGTTCTTGTGAATATACCTTGTTTAACTTTGTTAAACATTACCATATTTAAAAGTTCCAAAGGAATTTTTTAATTTATAAAATTCACCCCCCCCCCTTCTTGTATATCGAGAAACTACATTCATCATTTTGATCATACACATAATTTTTTATCATGAACCCCTTTAATTTCAATTGAATCTAACTAGAACCAACATTGGTTCTCTACTTAAAAACATAGTATTTAACCTTTTCCATTGTCTATTGCATGATCACCCAAAAATTAAAGCATAATTCCAAAAGTTAAATTGTATACTCATTCCCTCACCACACTTCCAAAATCCAAATACAATGGTATGGACATCCTACTGATCCTACCCTCCAAAATTGAAAATTTATACCAAATAACTGTCACTCAAGGTGATCTCCTCACAAAATCCAAGGAAAAAACCATGCATATACCATATATAATAGAAACTTCTTTGACTTTATCCTATAACATGAGTATCTACCCATGCTTCACATTTATATGGTACTCACAAACCCAAGATAACCATACTCTCAGGTTACCCTAGTATACCACAACACATCTTATCCATAGCACCTATTAACCTTGTATAAGCCTTATCTCAAAGGACTAAGATCTCCCACCTAACCCATATGTTATATCTCTCATGGGTCACATGTCATGGGAAAAACTTATATATTTTCATCCTAAACATCAACCCATAAACTCACATGCCAACCTACCCATTCTAGTGTCAAATGTATATGTGCCATGCATCACATGCTAAGTCATCAGACTACTAATGGGAACCCATCCTCACTAGGAAATTGCATACAAGACTACCCCCTCAAGTATTTAATTATCATTCTAGAATATATATATATATATATATATATATTAAATGTAATATCCCTCCTATGATCTATTTTGAGTATCCCATAGTCAGAATGTTAAGTTAATTTCAATTTCATCACCAAGATATATAAAAAACATGATATTGGATGATATTAATACATTAAACAATTGAAACTATTTCTTTCTCAGGACTATTATCACAAACACCCACTAAGGGGGAACCTCTAAGATATCTCATTCATGTGCTTACTTAATAGGGTCACTATACATCCCTTACTTCAAAATAATTCATAAATATCTTCATCAATTATCTCAGAAAATATTCTCATGACCCATCATTAGAAGAAACTACATCATGGTTCAGGTGAGTAAAATTCAACCAAAACGCTTTATAGGAAAACACTACATAATTTATTGTTGAGACTTTAAATATATAAACCGTACATTCAGTTATAAAAATCACAAAAGCACAAATAAAACATATGAATCATATATGCCAAAAATGATGCATAATTACTTACCTATATCTATCGGTCTAAGATAAAAAAACCACATAAATAATAATCCAAATCACCATGTGTGTTGCAGTGTATGATATCATAAAACAATAAAATTATAATCCAAGAACAGAAATTGCATATCCTTGGAAACAGTGAATTCCTTTAGTAAAAGGTATTCATTATTCACTAGTCCTATATCCATTATAAGCCCTGACACATTCATATATCACTTTCTTACCTCCCAAAATAGAAATTAAAAAATATTACTATAATAAAATATATAATATCAATATCCTAAAAGATCTTATACCACTTTTTAATGTTTTCCCCGAAGTCTTGGCCACTAAGCAGTTCCTGGATTGGAGGAGTAATCACTAAGACCTTAGGCACCCCTCCCCATATTCCAAAGGCTTATGGATAGAAGTAGGGATCTAGGGTATTATCATGGGGATACTAAAACCCCATATCATAGTGTGTTATAAAATTTAAACAAACCAAGAATCATCTGAATGAATAACCATCAAAGTACATGAAATAAATAATAAAAAATGTTATATATTAAAATGATATGTAAAAGCATATAGTCATATTGACTCACTAGACACCCATCAATCTTACCACATATAAAAAATGATTAAAGTGATAAAATAAATTTACAAGAGTCTCTAATATATATTTGATCCTCAATTAATCAAAATCTATACTCTTGTTTAATTGATCATTATCAATCATGAATCATCAGGCCTCTAACCAACTGAATCCTATGATTAGGGAAGTCTACTCATGTAAACACCCAAAACCTAGAATCCCAATGTTGGGGGTTACTTTTTCACTAGGTACTACATACAAGTGATCACATCGGAAAGAATCGTATAGTTTAGTAGTGTTGGAAAACTATATACACACTTGAATCTCTCATTACATCTGAACACATAAAATATGAAAAACTATTTTATTTGGGAGAAAAACTATTCCCTTTTGAATATCCCTATATATAAATCATAACAAACTACCTAGAATCCAAGGAAATAAAACATAATAAAGGTGTGAGCTTGGAGACTCATTAAGGGTATGTGTATAGTGGAAGCTAATAAGGAATGAATAATAAGGAAAGAATAAATAAAAATAAAATAATTTCATCTAAATAATCATATGATATATAAATATATCCATGGATATCATAAATATAAAAATAATCACAAGAAAATCAATTAATGATTTTATAATGAAGGATTTTATAATGTCAGACATCTGAAAATTACCATTGAGGCAAAATTACAAGGCATCTTACTTAAATAGGAAATTCCTTAGACAAATACATAATCTTATTTATCTCATGGGACCTTCTGATTCATCAAAAGAAAGTTTAATTTTGGTCCCCACACATTACTTAATAATTTTAATTCATTCGTCATATGAATATAATATTATCAATATTACTTCAAAATTCAATAATTGTCTATATTAGAAGAACTAGATTATAGAATATCAATACATTCCCAAACAAAATTGAACATAAACCATCCCAAGAAATATGAAAGTTAGTATCATCACAGTATATCCTCAGTATAAGATTCAAAAATGTATGTTGAAGTAGATGAAAACACTTTAAAAATATAACTGCTAAATTTTTTGAGGAAAATAACCTTTTCACATTGAAATCACTTATTTAAAATCTAAAATATTTCCAAAATATTAATGAAAACATTTAATTTGAAAGTAAAATTGAAACATGTAAAGTAATATTAAATTAATTGAGTGTTAATGATAGTATAAAATTATATTCATGTTTTATAAGTTCAAAAACATTCCTTTCACACTTTTTTTAAAAAATCAAAATATGCCTCATTCAGAAGAAGGAAATAATATTCCATTCAAAAAAATTGTAAAAATGTATGTCCTGGGTAAAATTCAATTTATAAAATATATTATAATATTAAAAAAAATTATTCAAAATATTTTAATAAAATATGGATATCAAAGAACATGGATATTCAACCGAAGAGTAAAATTAAGGGTGTTTTTCTTAAAAATTTTCTTTCGATATATTGAGTAATTAAAATGAGAAAAATGAAAGTAAAACATGTATTCTTAAAAATTATATAGAGGATAATAAAAAATTATGGTATTTATTAGATAATAATCATATAAATTTCTCAATGTATTTTCAATCTTTAATAATTTTGATTAAAAATAAGATTGAAGTATAAATCCCATACCACATTGGTAACTTTTGAATCATAAGCCCCTAGAAATAAATAAAAATATAAGGATGTTTAAATCCTAATAATTTTAAAAATAATAATCATAAAATCCATTCATGGGTATTATATACATGGCATAAAATAAATAAGTGGTGAATGTGACAATGTATCATAGGAATTAACGTGAAACAAAAATCTCATACCTCAGGTCTCAAATTTCATCACACATATTAGAACATCATTTGTAATAAATATATGATTATTTAAAATTTATTATAGAAACATAATCATATATATATATAATACCATTTATTATTTAATAATTAAATATTATCAATAATTTATTAACAATTTGTTATTAAAATCAAGGTTCTAGGTCATTACTAGTTCAATCTTTTAATGCATGTTTTAGTTTGAAACTCTCAGTACTTTTACATTGTTATGGGTTCCATAATCTCTAGAATGTTATTAAATATATAAATATCATATATATGTTCATTTTAAATATATTATATTTATCCATAAAAGTTAGATATAAGAAAATGAATATCAAAATTAATGGAGATGGTAGGACATACGTACGCATGAATGTTCTTTTCAGTTTTCTATGGATGGAATTAAAGTATGGTATTTATTAATACACCTTTAAAAAATAATTATTATATCATATATATTGATTTAATATTTCCTTATTACCATCCATGTAAAAAAAATGAAAAATGATTCACATCACTTTCTAAAGGAGAAAGTCCACATGTACGCACGGGTGATGTTATTGTTTCCCAAAAGATTGTAAGGTGATAAGGTAGATGTGATATTATAATTATAGATTTAAAATTATTTAATAAATATCATGTATATATATATATATATTAAATTCATCATTATATCTATCCATAAAAGGTAATGATGGAAAACAAATTATATTGGTTCGCGAGCCTATAGTTCACTGTACACATATTAGACGGTTATGTTTACCATTTGATGAAATGGGAGATGTATATAGGTTATGAAATTAAACTAATAACATCTCATTATATTATGGATAATTTTTTTATTATTTCATCATTGTCTAAAAATATTTGAATGTGGTAGAATAAAAATATAAAAGTGAAAACACTTGGTTAAGAATGATATTGCTTCTTTACATAACATCTTTAAGATTACATTAAAATCTTTCATAGTGAGATTTTATAATAAAACCAAGGACTCTATAAAATTTTATGGGAAGTAGTGGAGGTATTTGGGTAGGTATTGACTGAAAAAATGGTTCTTGATGTGTGCATAAATTATAATAGGAAGTGTTCTTTTATAAGAGATGGGAAGGGTACTCTTAGAATTTCTTAGTTTAAATTAATTTCCATATTCAAATAGATACCAATTGATAATATAATAACATAATATTATTATTATTTTATATCATTTCAAAAAATAAAAATTTGAATTTTTTAGGTGATGTTATCACCTTTCTGTTTTTATTTTAACCTGTTTTAAACCTTTTTGAAAATTGCAACGGTATTAATGTTTTTACTCTTATAGGGTCAAGAAAGATACCATAAAATTAAAATAGGAATATAAATGGAAATTGGTTGATATTATAAACCATATATTATTTTCTTGTATGAATATAAGATATTAATAAATTTTAAATCATTTAATAAAACATTATATATTATAAAATATCATTAATATCAATTTTGACACAATTAATTTTGTTTTCCTTTTAAGAAAAGACAAATATATAAATACCTTTAAAACTTATCTAACCTATTAAATTTATCAAAAAATTTATCATTATAATTTATTAAAATTATATTACATTTAATATATTTTATTTTATTTATTTTATTTCCCTTTTCATTTAATAATTACTATATCAGCGTTACGAAAGAATTTGAGGAAATTATTTCATAAAAAAATAATAATATATATGTTAACATGTTAAAAAATAATTTTTCCTTAAAATAACCATTTATGACTGAAAATAAATTCTTTTTCCCCTATGTAAAACATTTAAATATAACAAAATAATGAATATTAATTTTTTGCCTTTTCTTTGTGTAAAGTATTATAATGGTCATAATCATGGTCATATAGAAACAAAACGTCATATATTAGAATATTAGATGATTATGTATGAAATATAATCATCTAAAAAATTAATTGAAGTATTAGGGTCACTTTTTAGTCCATACAAAATTCTTTTTACCCCTAATTAACCCATTTTACCTTTACTGTGGTAACAAATATTTATTACAGTTATTATTCATAACAAACAAAAAATAAGAGGGGAATACTTAAAAAATTTGTACCAATTTATTTATAATATTAAATCCATTTTTAAATATTCAAAATACACAATTTAGTGAATTTAATATAAAATTGAACACAAACAAATTGATAAAAATGGTTTTTCAGGAAAATTGTTTTTCAAAGAAAATATGATTTCACATCAATTATATGGCTATTAATATTAATTATAAGAATATAAATTAATATAGATATATATATATATAATATTCATTTAATTTAAATAATTACTCATTATGGTGTTTTAAATTAATTATAATGGAAAAACAATATTCACTTAAAACAGTTTTTAGAAGAAAAAATGTGATATAAAACATAAAAATTGATTTATACCAAAATCCATAAAACTACTGATTAAAATAAAATAAATTATATTATTATAAATAAAATTTATCATATGAAAATTTAATATCAAATCAAAAATATAATTAATCTTTAAATTACTTTGTTTAATGAAAAAAGTGATAGTTTTAGAAAAAATCATTATTTTTCTCTATTCACTAAAAACCAAAACTTTTTAGAAAAAACTAAAAATTTCACCCTAAGTAAATTTTGATATTATGACTTAGAAAATAATATATTATTTATAAAATACCATTAATAAAAGTGTCAAAAATAATTAAATTATCTTTGTACAAAATCAATAAAAATAATTTTTGAAGAAAATGTAATTTTGAAGCATAAAAGGACTTTACTAAAAATCATGTACTTATTTCCTAATATTCATTTAGTAAATTTATATTAATTATGGTCCCTATATATATATATTACTATTTTTTAACCCAACGTATACCTTCCAATTCAATGATTGTGTTGTAACCATCATATTTAAATAATATATTTTGTGGGTCATTTAAGCTCAGTATTGTGTATTGTGTACACTATAGAACATAATGTTATTATTTTAAAATATTAGGTTATTATATTATCCCCCATTTAATATACTTATCCCTCACAATTTTAACTTAGCCTTTGAAATTAGGGACATGATATTTCAAAATACCTAAAAAATAGTTAATAAAACATCTTCTTAGAAAGAGAGAAAGTGAAATACAAAGATCATCTAGAATAAAAAAATATGTTTCCAAATATATGAAAAATAATAAGAAGTTAAAATATGTACATAGAAGAGAGAACTAATTGCCAAGGACAAATAGAGAGTGTTAGATAACATGTTAAGGAGAAATATAACAACCATAAAGTTATAAATCTGTGAGGGTGTAAAAGACCATTGATTCATTGAAAATGAATGTAAATATATAATATTTGTATTTTAAGATCCTTTTCATAAATATTAGTGATACTTTTACTACCATGATATAGAAAAACATAAAATATACTTTCTTGATATCCTTTTATTTCATAAGAACAATTAAATCATTTTGTTTTTCTTTGATCATTTTCCACTTCTTTTCTTAATCTAAGAAATGAATATCCAAGATGAATTTTTTAAACATAAAGCACTAAATTTTTATTTTAAAACATGATAATGTTCTAAAAAATAGTGACAATTCTTTCTATATGTCTCGAAATATTTACCAAAAAAATTGTTAGCATAATTTATCCAATATATTACATTAATATCTAAAACCTCGAAAGTAATGTCCAAAGTTAAAATTAATCCATTACATAATTTTTAATCCTAAAAAAATTAAAAATACATCTTACCAATTAAAAAGTTTAAAAATTATAAAATATAGAAATATTTCCACATACTTTTCAAAATAAACTTAACTGTGATCTCCCAAACATTATGAAGTAACTATTAATTTCACATACCGAATATTTGAATACCTTGATCACCATAAATCCACATTGAAAAGAAAAATTCATTCTAAGGTAACTATATCCTTATTCATTAAATAAAATCATGTGTTATAAAATATATTTCATGAATCTAAAAATTTTGTAAAATCTATCATAAATTACATTATCACCAAATCCCTAATCATTTTATGATTCACCAACACTGTCAAATTTACTTCATCAATGTCAATAATCTCCTAATATAAAATAAATATTATTAAAAACATGAGGCATGTATTAAGGGTTATATTTCCCCTAATCATGTGTTTTACATAAAATATCACCTTACTTTTAAATTAAATTTCAAGGCCATCAATACCATTCAACATATTCTTTCAAATACATGAAAAAACTACTATGGAATAATCCTTATATATTTTATGATTCATATAACAAAATAAAATTTGAATTAAAAATTATAAAATATAATTAAATAAATAATTCAATTCTTCCTCGTAACTTATTTTTATGGATTATGTCCTTCCATAATCTAGGAGTTAACCCTTATATTATGGAATTTACTAGGATAATTACCATATTCTCAACACATAATTTATGAATATAATCAGAAATTAATTGCTCTATGCCCTTTATTTCCACATAGAAAACATGTTTATATTCTTTTGATACATTCCCCAAGGTTTCTTTTTCTACATTAATGACAAGAATGAAATTGATTCTTCCTTCATATATGGTGTCCACTATCCAATAACTCAACAAACTCTACTATGATATTATTTAGTGAGTTTTATATTTGGTTAACATTCTTGTATTTAATCATATATAATTTTAACTAATTAGGAATAATACAAATATCTTTCTCTATGATCATCATCCATTTTGTTATCTCATAATCACCACATTTTTCATCACATTTAGTGTTAACATGATTCCTCCTAGTTCCACCCAATGAATAAAATCAAAAATCATATTATGTGCAAGAATAATCATAGTAATAGACCAAAAAATCATTTTAAGGATTTCTAAATCATTACACCTTCTATTAAATTTAATGAACCTTTGGTTTAACTAAGGTCCTTAATTTCCATCATCTATTCAAATCCTTCATAATATTTCATAAAAAAATGTGAATTAACTGATGAATTTCCCCTAGGAGTATCAAACTAGGTGTAAAGTAAGGGCACACTCACTATGAACCAGTATGATGGTAATGATATATTCAACCAACTATTTTCATGGTTGTAATTACTAGATGCATCAATGTCAAAACCATATCCACTTTTAGAATCCATAGGATAATGTATTTCTAGAAAAACTACATAATCCCTTCCTAACCAAAACTTTAGTAAGTTTTCTTATACTTATATTTATCCTCAAAGTCATCCATTGGGTTATATTCCCTAATCTATGTTTTCATAAATCCAGTTCCCAAGATTTATACTAAACATCATCTAATTCCAACTATATAGACCTTGATCCTAGAATCCCAGAGTCGGTGACCACTTTATTAAATTAAGAATATATGCAAGCGATTATATCCCAAATGACCATTAGTTTAGTAATATTGTAAAAGTAGATACATACATATGTCATTTATTATATTTGAAAACTTAAAATAAAATAGAGTATTCTATTTTAGAACACCATTATTCCCTTTATAATTTCTATAGTGACCTAAGATTCACATACAGAGATATTATATACTTTTTTATGAATAGTTTTTTCATTAAAAAAACAAAATCTTGAGGACCGTAATAGTTTACTCTCTTTGGGAACATGTAAACATAAACAATTGTTCTATAGGTAAACTAAATAATCCCCCACTATGATCATCATGACTCACACCCTTCTTAGAAATATAATACTTAATAAATTTCATCATAGCCTATGGAAAGGGAACATAAGAAAGTGTGATATTAAATGAATAGTAAGGGTAAACAAGGGAGGTACTTAAGCATAACATGAACCTAAAGGTATGATAACATGATAATAACATTAAAAAATTGTACCCTTCATATCAAAGATCATAATATTGAGTCATTTTATAAATATTGGTTCTTCAAAAGACTTGAATCTCTATAGAATCAAACAAAATTATCCATGATATCATAACTTTGGAATATGACATAGAATATTGGCATAAATATAAGAATATAAAATCATTTCCATAGTAGTCGAACCTCATTTCAAAAAAAATAATAGTAGAATGTGTTAACTCCCAAAATAATCATAGTATTCAAGGTTCAATTCCAAGACCATCATATCAAAAAAATATCTTTACCAAACTAGGTTCACTCCCTATTCTAGTCCTATCTATATTGCAATATATAAATCTTTACCTAATTAATTTGAGGGAGATTTAGGTCCCACCCATCTCACAATGAAAATAATAATTATGTGTCTCACAAGATCATAAAACATGCATCATATCATAGTCCATGAAATGAATTGGGTTTCATAAACATTTCATCATATCATGACCTATAGAAAAGAGACAGGATTCATAATCAATTCTTCATTTCATCACAGCATGACCCATGCAATGAGAAGTGAGTTTCGTAATAATTTTATCAGGGTATAACCCATGTAAGATAAATGGGGTTTATAAACATCATGCTATCATAAATATATACCATTAATATAAATAATAATAATGGTATCCTTGGATCATATCCCTATTAAGGCATAAGTAACATCAATGGATGTCATTTTATATCAAAAATGACTTTTATTTATAAATAAATTATAACATTTCTTAAGGAAAATAAATTTTATTTGAAAATTAATTTTTAAAAATTAATGGAAATCATACTATATGAAAATAAACATTAAAAATTATAAATTAATATTTAATAAAACGTTTAAAACATTTCTTGAGGAAAATATAATTTCCATTTTTAAAACACTTTTTAAAACATTTTCAAAATCTCATTTTACTTTGAAATCATTTATCTTAAAATTTTCACAACTATTAAGTAAAATATTTTCTTAGAAAATTACTTTTCAAATAAATTTAAAATTTTTAAGGGAATCTTGAAATATTTTAGTGGTCATGATAGTAATAAATAGTGTTCATGTCATTCATGTTAAAAATAAATATTCTTGTAACATTTTTGGTAAAATCTAAACATACATTGTTTAGAAATTTATATGAGGGTTACGTTAAAAAAATAAAAAAAATTAAACATGGGTAAATTTTTCTTTTAAAAATAATACAATAACAATAAAAAAATTAAATCCATTTTTATAAAACATGATTTTAGAAAAAACTTATTTTCAACTAAAGAGAGAAATAAAGTCTGATTTTCATAAAAAAAAATTTATCAATTATATTAGGTAACAAAGAAAGTAAAATGGTAATATTAATTTAAAATATCATTAATAATCATAGTATAATAAAATTAATGAGTTTTTTGATGTATGGGTTGTAATATTTTTTCATTGGAAACATAATCATAAACAATCTTGATAAATGATGAGACTGTAACATAAGCTTATTACCACTTTAGTAAAATTGAATCATAAGCCCCATGAAGGAATAAAATAAAATGGAACATAAAATATACATAGGATAAATTAATTAATGATATTTAATGTCAAAGGGGCTTAATATACACCTCATGAAGGAAGATAGGTGTGTAACGTAATCATAAGTCTAAAAGATGACACAGTGAGACAAAAAAAGCATTGCTGATTTGGTAACTTTAAAACTGTAAACCCTGTGAAAGATATATCCTAAAAATAATATGTAAATATAAAAAAAATAGTTACAATAATCATAAGGTAAATTAATTGTAATTATATGCCCAACATAAAAATAAACATTTGGCGAATATGAATTTTGTCTCACATAACAAAAAGTGAGACCGAAATCCCTTACTAATTTAGTAATATTTTAAATCATAAGACCAAATAAACTATAACATCAAATAAACCATTAAATATCAATAAAATAATGGTATTAATTATATAACATGTGAAATGTTCATTATATACACCTCACAAAAGAAACGAGTGGTGAACTTGCATATGTCTCCTAAAAATAAGAGACTAGAAACCCCTTACCTTAAGTCCTGACTTCCATCATACATGTTCAAAACTCATGTATAATAAATATAAGTTCATTATAAATATATTAAAGAAAAATATTAATATATATAATACCATATATAATTTTATTATGTTTTTTATTACCCATTTATTAGAAGTTTAATGTTAAAGTAATGTTTCAAGTATTAATCGCTTTGTTTTTCATATATGTTTTGATTTTTTATTTTTTGTCTTCATAATTTGATCATGATTTAATAATATATAGAATTCTTACCATGATATAAATATTATATATATTCATTATATATTTATTTAGAGTAATCCATAAAATTTTGTGATGGAAAATGAAATACATCGTTCTTGGAGATAGTAGGTCGTACGTATGCATGAATGTTGTATCCATTTGTATACATATTGAAATAAACAAATTTAAATCATATATTTTATTTATAGAACCATTTTATGTCATATATATCACATATTTTCATTAAAACACCCTTAATAACATCTATCTAAAGCGTTATTGAATCACATTAATTTGTGAGGCAGTGATCCACCGTATATAGGAGCGACGTTGTTGTATTAAAAAAATGGAAAGCATGAAGTTTTTTTTTATATAACAATTAAAAAATAATAATAATATATAAATATAATATATAATTAATATATCCATCATTATTTTCTTCCTTGATATGTGTTAATTGAAAAATGAATGACATTGGTTCGCAAGGCGGCAGCCTTCCGTACACATGGATGATGATTTCGTAACCCATTTGATGGAAGAGGATATGTTTGTTGGTAATAACCACAAAATTAGAAAATCTATTTATATATAAGATACATAAGTTATTAAATCATCATGTTATAATCATAATTTAAGTAGTTAGAGGAAGAAATAATAAAAAAATGTTTGTTGATTAACTTTGCCTCTTCTTCAGTTATCCTCCTTAGGTTTTCAATAAAATCATTACATGGTAATATTTAGGTCTAAAATAAGGATTCTAATATTATATGAGTGAATTTGGGAAATAATTTTTGTAGTTATTTTGAAAACCAAAATTGTTTTTAAATTTTTAATAGGAGAGAAGAAAAGGTGTAATTTTATGAGAGAGGTGAGTGGCACACTTGTAATTTTTTTGAATGAAAAAATTACACCCATTTTTTACAAGTAAATAGGATCAAATAATATAAAATTATCAATATAATAAGTTATATGGTTGAAATATGTTAAAAAATCGGTTTTTTACATGTTTTCAGTCATGTTTGACACTTATGTTTTATTTTCACCCCCGGTAAAAAAATTACCCTAACTGTGGTAAAAAAAAATTTACTGTTTTTTCTATAAATTTTTTAAAAAATAAGTTTAACTTATTAGATAATATAAATAATTATTATTTAAAATATTTAATCCATTTTTCAAGATTCCATTTACATAATTGGGAAATTTTAATTTAAAATTAATCCAACATATGTGATGAGAAGGGGGTTTAAAAAATGATCGAAAATTGACAAAGTTTTTATATCTAAATTATATATGAAATTTATTTCAATAAAATAAATTATATTAATGGATGTATAATTGAACTAATCATAATTTAAAACCAATTTAAAATATAATTTTACTTTATAAATGAATTAAACTCAAGGGTACTTTTCAATTAAAATTAAGTATTTTTCACTATTCATCAAAAAATTATCTTTTCAAAAAATAATCAAAATTTTACCTTAATATAATTTAAAAATATTATTCTAAAAAAATTCAAATTTATTTTAAAAAAATTGAAAAAATTAAATTTAAAACAAAACTCATAGATGTGATGAATAAGTGGGTTTTCTTGAACTGTAATTTTTTAAGAACAATATAGTTTTATATTAACTTTATGCATATTAATAATAATTTTATGAATATTAATTAAACATTATTGATATATAATCTATAAATTACATTTAAAAAATTCATCTTTATGTATTATTATAATTAATTAAAATAGAGAAATATAATGCACTTTAAAACAATTTTCAAAAAACCCCTCTTCTAAACCCCAAAAATACACTTATACTAAAATACAGTATCATGTTGATTTAAAATAAATTAATTGGATTAAATATTACTAAATAATATTTATATTAATTTAAAACATAATTGGTAATTTAAATTTCTTAATTTATTGAAAATAAATTATAGTTTTTCAAAAAACAGTATTTTCACTATTCACTAAAAAATCGATATTTTCCAAAAAATCCCTTAATTTAACCATAAGTTAATTTTGATATAATGATTAAAAAAATTAACATCATGATATAAAATAATTTTTATAAAATATATATTAATTAATTATAATATTTTATCATAAAAATAAATAAAAACCATTTTTAAGAAAAACATATTTTTGAGGAATATAATTACTTTACCAAAAATTGATTGATTATTTACTAATATTTTATAAATAAATTTATATTTAATAGTAAATTTATATGTATACTTTATAAATTTTATAATGCTATTCATTCTAAACTATTTAATGGCTAGGTTATAATGGTCATATTTAAGAAAATATTATTTAATGGTTCAATGAAACTTGGTGTCATGTGTCATGCATACTCTCAAAGAAACTCATTTTTTCGTATAACAGTAGAGAAACTTGGTGTTTTGTATTAAACAAGATATAATTAGTTTTGTGTGTAAAAAATGTTAATAATATTAAATTCATTTGAAAACAAATTACTTCACAAAATATCAGGTTGTTACAATATCTATGAATATCAATGATAAAAAGATTCATGGAATCTAATGGAAAAGAAACATAAGAAATTGTTAGATCATATGATTAAAAATGTTATGCGTACTGTGGATGATAATAAGTCAAGAATGATATGGGAAGAATAAATTATGATAAAATAATTCCATATAAAAAATCCCATGAACTAGAAAGATATATTTAGATGTCATAACTATTCAAATAATCACATGGATATCAATAAAATATGGAATGCATAATTTCATTCATCTAAAAAATATTGTCGAGGCCTCATACCAATAAATCATTCTTAAATGGTTAAGGAATTATCCAAATAACCAATCTAGTATTTCTCATTATAACTACTAATACTTCGAGTGGAAATGTAATTTTGGGCCCTACATGTCACTTAATAAGTATAATGCATTCATCATATGAATATAACTAAATTGGCTTGCCTTAAAAATCAATATGTTCCCATATTGGAAGAATTAGCATATGAAATATTAATAAAATCCTAATGAAAAATGAACATAAACCATATAGATAAATATGATGAATGGTATCTCTATAGTATATATTTATCATAATATTCAAAAAAGGATGTTGGAATACATGAAAATACATTAAGAATATCCCTAAAAATATTCTTTAGTAAAATACTCTTTTCACTTTAAAATCACTTAGATAAAGTCTAAATATTTTCCAAATATAAAGGAAATAATTTTCTCTAAAAATAACCTTTTAAACTTATAATGTAATCTTCAAAGTAATGAGTGGTCATGATGATGGAAAATTATATTCATATAATATATGTCTGAAATATCATTACTTTTATACATTTATAAAAAGTTAAAAAGTACCACTTTTTGAAAAAATAAATTATTTTCAAATTATTTTTAAAAAAATTAAATCATGGGTAAAAATGAAATTAAAAAATCATACTATAATTTTAATATCATTCTTTGAAAAAAAATTAGAAAACATAAATATGGAAGAAAAATTATTTTTGATATAAGATATAAATTAAGTAAATTTTCTTTAAAAACATTCATTGAATATCTTGAGTACTTAAAATGAATAAAATGAAAGGAAAAAATGTATTATTAGAAAGTAAATATAGTTGAATAAAACTTTAAGTTATTTATTAGATAATGATAGTATGATTTCTTCAATATAAATTCAATCATAAACTATCCCGATTAAAAATAGGTTTGAAACATAAATCCCTTACCACCTTGGTAACTTCTAAATAATAATCCCCAAAAAAGAAATTACAATATATATATGTAAATCACCATAATTTTCATAAGAAAAATTATAGAATACATTAATTGTAATTATATACTCCATATAAAAGAAACAAGTGATGAATAATACATTTGTCTCACATGAATATAAGTGAGATGAAAATATGTTACCTTAGGTCTCAACTTTCTTCATACATGTTCGAACCAATTATATAATAAATATAGGTTTTTTATAAATTTATTTTATAATTATACCCAAGTATATTATATAATTTATTATTTAATTATGACATCTTATCACCCTTTTAATAATAATTTATTATTAAAATCACTGTTTTGGGTGATACATGTTGTTTTTCATACATGTTTTTGTTCATAATTATTTACCATGTAATTTGAACATGATTAAATCATTTAAAGAATTTTATTAATGATATAAATATCACATATATTAATTTTAAATGTATTTGTAGTCATCTATAGATTTTAGAGATAAGAAAATTAATTTCCAAACTCATGGAAATAGTAGGTCGTACGTATGCATGAATGCGGTTTTCACTTTTCGAATGATGGAACGAATGGAATGTAAATATTAATTAAACTTTAAATAATCATTATTATATAATTTATATCATATATATTCATTAAATATTTCCTTATTACCTTCCATGTAAATCACAAATGAAAAAAAATCACATCGCTTCGTAGAGACGGTAGTCCGTACGTATGAAAAAGCTACTTTATCATTTTCTAACTGATTGGAAGGTAAAATTTTTTAATATTATAATTAAATAAGTATAATTAAGTTATAAATATCATAATTATACATTAAATACATCATTATATCCATCCATGATAGGTAGTGATGGAAAAATAATTACATCAATTCGTGAGGCGGTAGTCTGTCATATGTACAATCGATAGTTTTTTCCCATATAGTAAATGAAGAGATGGATATAGGTTATGAAATTAACATAATAGGATCTTAGTATATGTAAGATTATTATTTTATTATTTTACTATAGTTGAATAATTTTTCAAGAATGATGTAGAATAAATAAAATGAAAAATCTCGGTTATGAATGATACCTCTTCTTAGGAAAACCTCTTTATGTTTTCCCAAAAAGCCTTACTAAGAGGATTTTATAATAAAATAAAGGACTAAAAGTTTTTTTAATGTAATAAGGTATAAAATTTAGTAGTTATTGGCCAAAAAATTATTCTTTAAGTGTGAATAAAAAAGAACAGGATGTGCAATTTTATAAGAGTGGGGAGGGGTAATCTTGGAATTTTTTAAAATAAAAAATTAATATAAATTAATTTTTATATTGAAATGGATCAAAATTAATAGGATTAAAATATAAGATAATTTTTATTCTGAATCCTCTCATAAAATAATCATTTTATAATTTTGGGTTTTTTTCACTCTTTTTTTGTTTTACCCTGTTTTAACCATTTTGGACAATTACTGTGGTTTTTAAGTTTTTAATCTTTAGGGGTAAATAAAGTTACTATTAAAGGAATAAAATCTCAAAAATGGACCATGGTTGATATTATAAATCATAACCCATTTACTTGTATGAAGATAATAATTTTAGGAATTCTAAATAATTTAATAAAATATTTTTTATTTTAAAATATCAGTATTATAAATTTTGACACTATTGATTTAATTAGACTTTAAAAACATCAAAATGAAGATAAAATTATAATAGGTTCCTTTATAAATTCTATAACATGTTATTTTTATCTAAAATATTTTTGGAATACAATAATCTATTCAAATTATATTACTTTTAATATTTTTAATATCTTTATTTTAGTTTTATTTAATAAATTAATTACTATGTCAGCATTGATTAACCATTTAATGTAATTAGTTAATCACTATAAATTTGAAATAAATTTACAAGTTAAAAAAATATCCTTAATATAATTATTTAAATCCAAAAAAACCTTCTTTTTATCCCTATGTGAAAAAATTAATGGTAATAAATCAAAGAAAATGACATTTTTGTCTTTTCATTAGATAAAGTATTATAAAGGTCGTAATCCTAGACATATAGAAACAAATGATCGTATATTATAATCTTTCTTGATTATGTATGAAGTATAATCACCCAAAAAAAATATGACAATTTTATGGTTACTTTTTAGTCCTTGGCAAACTATTTTTACCCTTAATTAAACTATTTTTCATTTACTGTGGTAACAAATAATTACTAAGGTTAATATTCATAATGATAAATAAAAGGGAAATTTTTACCAAATTTTTACTTGTAATTCAAAATATTGAATACATTTTTCAATATTCAAATTATATAAGTATAATATTTTAATTTAAAATTAACTATAAAAATTTTGTGAAAAATATTTTTTCAAAAATAATACATTTTCAAGGAAAAGATGATTTTACATTAACTCTGTCATTAGTAATATTAATTACATAAATTCAAATTCATATATATAAATACATTTTCTATAAATTTAATTTAATAATTCCTTATTAGAGGTTATTTTAATTAATTAAAATTTAAAAACATCATCCACAAAAAATAGTTTTCCTAAAAAAATTATTTTTTACCATAAAAAAAATATTTATACCAAATTCAAGAAATTTTCATATTAAAATAAAATTAATTATATTTTTATAAATAATATATACATATATCACTTTAATACCGATTAAAAAGTACAATCAGACTTTAAATTACTTGATTTATTGAAAATAAATGATTTTTTTACAAAAATAAATATTTTTGGCTATTTAGTTAAAACCAATCTTTTCAGAAAAATATGAAAATTTCACACTAAGATAATTTTAAAATGTGGATTCAAAAAATTATATTGTTTTTTTAAAACGTCATTATTAAAATTGGAATAAATTAATTATATTATCCACACACAAAATCAATAAAAAAGAATTTTAGAATAAAACATGTTTTGGAAGCATAAAATAGATTTACTAAAAATTTTGGGATTGTTTTCTAAGAATTAATAAATAAATTTTTATTGAGTAGGACCCTTATATATATATATTTCATAATTGTGTTAATCCAATTCAAATCTTCAAATTCAATAACTATGTTATAATGGTTATATTTAAATAATATATGTTGTGGGTTGTTCATGCTCAGTATCGTATGTTGTATATTCTATCGAACATAATGTTTTTCTTTTAAAATATTGGGGTGTTAAAACTTGGATACCCAAGTTCCATAACCATCCAAGAAAAGTTTTAGTTCAAATCAGTAGGGAACTTCCAATGTGATCTCATACAAAATCAATAAATGCAGTGTATGTGCATTGGATATGCTCTGTGGAATAAATAAATAAACTAAGGAAGCATAAATAAATGAGCACCATTGATTATTGGGGTCTATGTAACACCAGGGATCGAGCCAAACCAACATCAATCAATGATAATGTATTTCTGAGCATGTATTTTAATCCTTATAACCTAATTATGGGAGAAAACGCCAACCCCTATGAAGTTATCATAGGTGGTCCATAGTATTAGTCAAAAAATTTATCCCTAGGTGGATGACCCTAGTTGATCCAAACAAAGAATAAAGTATAAAACCTCTTCTTAATGTGATGCCCCTATAAAATCTGGTAATATAATTATGATCCCCTCCTAATACCTTGGTGGATAAACTATAGAAATCATAGTAGTAGGATTAATAGCTAATTCTTATGGGATGACGCTATGTGATCTATAATATCATTGGGCTCCATTACCAATTACTAAGGATGACCCTACGCAATCCATATAGACCTCAACGGTCAGATCCTACTATCCTAGGTATCAAATATCATCAAAAAACTATGATTACTTCCTTACAAGGAAAAAAATTCACATATTTTTAGTTATAAAACCAATTCCTAGGGAGTGACCATGGGAAATCATTATAGTCATCAGGCATAAAGTTAATCCTTATAAGGTAATCCTTGTGATTAGGCTCAAATTCTAAATACTATATTGTAATCCTTGGTGTTTCATAGAAATAGGAACCAAGGATATTTCCAAGGATAGAATCCAAGGAATCCTATGTATCTCAATAAATCTCAGTGGATAGTGCATCTCACCCTAACCATCACATGTCATAGTCACCAAAACCTCTTCGGTATCAAGTCATTGATCTGGGATCTAAGTTGAAACCTGAGATCATCACTACCCATTTCCCACATGAATTCACTTAGGAAAATATCTCACTATTGCACCCACTAGTATCCCCTAGGTCTCAATATAGCACATATAGCCACATTTGTTCTATTGTATCATTTTTATCTCCCATTTCAACAGCCATAAAACAAAGGGTACAGTATTTCTTTTTAGTCCTGGAAACACATTTCAACCTCACTATCCATATAGGTATAGTTACACATGGTGGTGAATTTAATCACATCTCCATTAAATGTCACCCTATTTCAGTCCTCACACTGAACCAAACCATAAATATCTACAGGGTCTACCCTCTCAAGTAAATCACATCCAAAAGGTGAAATATCACTATCCCCATGCCCATATCAATTTTCTTGAAGGTTTTAAGTCATATTATATGACAACCATTATGTTTATTTCACATTAATACCTAATTTATTAGATAAAATTACACTTAATAAAACTAATAAGATCAAGAAGACTAGTGTATTTTAGAATTAGGTACATAACATAACATCTTGAGCATGGTATATAACAACATTATTGAAAACTTCCTTAACATTCCTCTAAAATTCCATTCCTTTTAAAACTACACAGGAAAACCTTGGGATAAACATAAGAAATGGGTGAGTTATTGTAACATACTAGGTAAATAATGAATAAAACATTTTCATATTTATTAATAGTTACGAATTAAATATTAATTTTACTTTAAAGGGGTTGCTATGCTAGATAGCGTACCTGATACGCAACAAAGAGTTTCTTTGAAATCTTACGTTGCACACTAGTAATAAAATAATATTATTTTAAATGGTAGTTAACACATAGCCATTGTATTGGTGGGAATGGATATAAATAACTAAAATATTATTATATATGTTTTTTAAATTTTTTTACTTTTATCCAATAAAAGATAAAGGCTTAAAATACGAAAAGAATTCAATTTTAGGCGTATATGCCCTAGTTTTCACTAAAGGTTCACTTATCACCTTTTGATGGAGAACCATCATTAAATATAGTTTTGTTCACTCTTATACATTCTATTGGACCAAATAAAACTCTTCTTTAGAATCGGTACATCAAAATTTACTTTGTGTAAATTTTTGGTATTTTTCCGATAAAGTTCATTTTTTAATGAATAGTGTAAAATGTTGTATTTTAATTCAAAACCTCTTTTTAATCTAATTTATTTATATGATTAGATTATATTTTTAATTGGTTTTTAAGTGAAATTAGAATATATTTTTACCATTAAATCCAATAGTGGTCGTTGGAATTAATTTCACTTTGAAATCGGACTTAAACTAGTGTCAATCTTTTGATACTTATTGTCTCATAAAAACACGCTATTTGCTCTGACAGTGGGAATTAATTATTAAATTAATTAATGCAACTTATATGTTTTGAATTTTGTAAAATGGACTTCATTTTTTAATTCTGAATATCAAATATAGCTTAGGGTGAAGTTTTGGTATTTTTCTGAAAAAACTTCAATTTTTGATGAATAGTGAAACCACTAAGTGGTACTTAAAAAACTGATTTTTCGTTTAAATGAAATTTTACCACCTCTGTGTTTTGAATTTAAAAAATCCAACATACATGGTTGTTATTAAGAAGTAAAATTTGGTTCAATGAGATTAAAATAATTTTTTTGTGAATTGTAACTTATTAAGTTTTTAATCGCGATTAGAGGTAATTAGTGTAGTTTAAGGTAAAAATAATGTTTTAATAATATGAAATGAACTTGACACATGTCCTAACCTTATTTTATGTGTCATGTCCGACCAATAAAATCCATGGGTATACTTGGGGACCCCATGGAGCCACTTTAGTTGGAAAATGACATTAATATCTTTTTATTTAATGTTAAAATAAAAATGTCACAAACATGAGTTGTTTTACTAAAACAATTTTTACATTGGGTTATACAAATAATATTTTTGACTATAAATATTCATTGGAACTTTAAAAAGATTTCCTACATCATAGTATTTTTTTTATAATTTTTATACACTAAATAAATTAAATTATTTATGACACCATGATGATGCAGCGATTACCTCATTATTTAACGATTTAAATAAAATGAAAAGATAATGTAAAATCTAAGACCTAAACTTGTCAAAAACCTATTGTATGGGTATATTTAGAACCTTTATCACCTTATCCTCGAATTATATCAATTTGGGACCTTTTAAATCCGAAACTCATTTTAAAATAAAGTAACATTTCTTTACTTTCCAAGAGTGCCCCTCCTCTCCTCGTATAAAAGTCCCCCACCTATACCACCTTACCCACACTTCCAAAGCCTTTAGCTCAGACAAAACCTGCCCATTTTGTCTCTCCACATCACTATATTACTCCTTGAAGCCTCACTTTGGGCAGAAGTCTTCCCAAGGAAGCCTTTGAGCTCAAATCTAAGAGAGTTACTCGATTTTAAGGTGATGTCTTCACTTGTGTTCTTTTGTTTTATTTTTATTCTCCAACCCCATAAACTCTTTTTATTAATTTGATTTGTAACAAATACAGTATCTTCAATATACTAGGATGTTATTATAATAAGATTTAGAGCTACACTTACACACATCTACATCTAATGGTTAAAGAACATACTGTTTCTGTGGTTGGCAACTTTCTGCCTCACGAAAAGATGATTGTTCAATATTCTTTTAAACGCCTTTAATGGTGTACATTAAGATGTAACTATATTTATATGTGATATATATTATGTTTATGTTTTCTTTATGCTTCTGTATTTTTCATTTGTGGTATACCTTTATGGTTTCCATTGTGGGTAAACACGATAATTTCATTTTAGGAAGTGCGGACTACCGCCCCGTCAATGTGATTTGATTCGTTAATGCCATATGTGGGACGTATAATGGATGGATTTAAAGTTATTATATATGATGTTATACTGGAATTATAATATACCTCTATATCATTATTATTTCTTTCCATTAATGTATGAGATAGAAATGAAAGTAGCGTTCATGCGTACGTACGGCTTACCACCTCCATGAACGGTGCATTTAGTTTCTTATCCCCAAATGTAATGTAATATTATAAGTACATGAATATAATGGATACATATTATTTATGATACATCTAAATGATGAATATAATTCTGGAATTAAAATATACATACCTCTCATTTATTTTTAATTCCATTAATATGACATAAAAATGAAAGTAGCGTTCATGCGTACGTACGGCTTACCGTCTCCATGAACAGTGCTTTTAATTTATTACCTCTAAATGATTATGTAATATGATAAATACATGTATATTATGGATATATATATGATATATATGATATCCAAATCATGAATATCATTCTTTATATAATGAACCTTTTCCCACATGAACAACATGTAATTGTAAGAAGTCCACTTTCGACTTAAGAACCAAATATCGACAAAACAAACATTATTAACTTAAATGATTACATAATGATTATAGCATGGCAATAAATGATATAAAAGGAATAATAAACTTGAAAAAGTTTCTTAAGAAAGTATAAATTAACTCAAGTTTATTATTCAGGACGTTAAAGAACGATCGAGTCAAGTCGGGCCCGAGGTAAGGGAACTTCTTAACCCAAATTCCTTTCTTTGGGTTGATCTTCTACTTCTTGTTTATTTCATGATATGATTATGTGAGAAATGAATTTTGATATCCTGTATTTTATTTATACTTTCTTTATGTGTACTTATAGTGAATACACATAATTGATCTATTTTATTTACAAAATGATCTTGGTAAGGGACTTCATCTCAATCTCCTTTCATTGAGGCATATTTTGTTTTATAAACAACTTTATTTTATACAGTGTATAAACCCCTTTGACTTTTACTTTTATACAAAAGGAATCTTTTTCTAAGAAGCGTTTTACTAAACGACAAAAATGAATGTTTCTTTTAACATACGCGGTGACAACGACCTTTTTCACCGCCGCGAGTAATATTTGGTATTTGGCTTCCTCAACAAGCCGTAATGTTTTTAAAATGAAATAAATACCATATACGCTTTTCTGTATTTTGGTATTGAAAATGGTTTTTATAATGGATTTATTATGTCAATATATTTATCTGATATATTGTGATCAAAGTGTGGAAATGTTTTCTTTCCATTATATTTGTTTTATGTCTTATGATTTTATAATGGTTTTTGGACATTTGACGGGTGGTTACGTGATAAACCATATGACGGGTGGTGCCATGAATACAAGGACAGGTGGTTACGTTATAACCTCCAATGCATTGGGTTTGGAAGTCGGCCGTATGGCTATTCCATTAAGTATGTATGGAAGTTGGCCGTATGGCTATTCCATTAAGTGATATGTGTGGAAGTCGACCGTATGGTTATTCCACTTAATTATGTTTATGTCCCAAGTTACCTTTATATGTTATGTGTTCTTTATATGGGTTTTATGGTAATCCTTTGGTTACAAAATGGTATGTAATGATATTTTATTTAGTGAAGAGTTTTTACTACTTCATAAAGGTAAAGGTATTACTTTGATAAAGTATACATGGTTTACTTGATGTTTGAAAAACTAACAGTTTTCATTCTTTGTGTATCCCTTACTGAGCTTTTTATGCTCACCCCAAGTTTTTTTGAAATGTTTTTCACAGGACTTAATGTTGAATAGGGTCAAGGATGGGATCAAGGGAAAGTCATGCTATATAAAACATAGAACTAGACATGTTTCTTTTTAAGAGTTTTTTATTCTATGGAAACTTAGTAGAAGTGTCTATTTGTAATCTTTTGAGATGTAACAGTTATGTCCTAATTATCTAAAACTCTAAACCTGAAAAGATCCTCAATGTGGATTATTCATATAATTAAATATTAAGTAATGTTTAAGGCCGGGGCCTTATAGTTGGTATCAGAGGTCGGTTTAGACAACTTTAGGAGTTAGAACATTGTTATATTATAAATTAATTTATGGTATGATTGAAATGATATAGCATTTACAGATTACCATGTTGCTTCGCCTAAGATATTTCTATGTTAAGAATGGTTTTTCATAGAGGAAACAGAACATCTTTTTTGGGAAGGCATACAGAGGGAAGTGACCTTTCAAATCAATATCCTGAGATGGTCAGAATCAGAACTAAACAGTTTGTTGTAGTGATGGCTCAGATGACTCAGGTGAAAAATATTGGTTGTTTTTATTGATGATATTTTTGTGTTTTCTAAAAGTAAAGAGGTGCATGAAAGTCATTTAAGGGTTATCTTGAAAACCTTAAAAGAAAAGGAACTATATGGAAAATTCAGAAAGTGTGACTTTTGGTTATAACAAATTTCTTTCCTAGGTCACTTTGTTTCAAAAGATGGCATAACTGTTGATCCTGCTAAAACAAAAGTTGTTGAATAATGGCCAAGACCCACAAATGTAACCGAGATCCATAGTTTTCTTGGATTGGCAGGTTACTACCGAAGGTTTGTTGAAAAATTTTCACTGTTATCTAGTCCAATGACTAAGCTAACTCGAAAGGGTGTTAAGTTTATCTGGACAAAAGAATGTGATAATTGTTTTCAGGAGTTGAAAAAAAGATTGGTGAATCCTCCAGTTTTGGCACTTCCTTCCAGGAATGGTGAGTTTGTTATCTACAGTGATGCTTCATTGAAAGGACTTGGTTGTGTTCTAATGTAGAATGATCAGGTAATTTCTTATGCTTCACGTCAATTGAAAACTCATGAGGTAAATTACCCTACATGTGATTTGGAATTAGCTGCTGTTGTTTTTGCTCTAAAAATTTGGAGGCATCATTTGTATGGAGTAAAGTGTGAAATATATACTGATCACAAAAGTTTAAAATATATATTCACTCAGAAATAATTGAACATGAGACAGAGGAGATGGCTGGAATTAATCAAGGATTATGATTGTATAATCTATTACCATCCAGGAAAAGAAAATAAATTGGCTGATGCTTTGAGTTGAAAAAGTAATGCTTCATTAACAATGTTGCACTTGGAACATGATCCTTTGGTTAAGTATTTGATTTGGAATAGATGTTTTTGGTGCAGGATTTTATTCTATTTTATTTCAGGTATCAGTGAAATCTTCTCTATTAGACAGAATCAAGCAAGCACAGAAGCAAGATAGTGAGTCGCAGAAAAAGGTAGAGCTGGTTCAGAAGGGTAAGTTTCCTGAATTCAACATTGATAATGATTGTGTTTTGAGGTTTGGGAAGATATTATGTGTCCCTGGTGATTCACAGTTGAAGAATGAGTTGTTATGTGAGGCTCATAGTTCCCCATTTTCAGTTCATCCTGGTAGTACTAAGATGTACAGGGATCTGCGGGAGTGTTACTGGTGGGATGGAATGAAAAGAGATATTGCTGATTTTACTGTGAAGTGTTTGACTTGTCAGCAGATTAAAGAAGAGCGGCAGTTACCGAAAGGGATGTTTCATCCATTACCAGTGCCAGAGTGGAAATGGGAAAATATATCCCTGGACTTTGTTGTGGGATTACCGAGGACATCTCGAGGTAATAATGCAATCTGGGTTATCGTTGATCGATTGACTAAATCTGCTCATTTCCTTGCCATACGAGATAATTTTTCTCTAGACAAGCTTTCCCGTTTGTATCTTAAAGAGATAGTTAGGTTACATTGATTTCCTCTCTCCATTATATCTGACCGTGATTCCAGGTTTACTTATAACTTTTGGAAAGGCCTTCAGATGTCGTTGGGTACTGAATTAAATTTTAGTACAGCTTTTCATCCGCAATCAGATGGGCAGTCAAAATGAACAATTCATACCTTGGAGGATATGCTATGAGCTTGTTCGATGGATTATTAGGGAAGTTGGGACCAACATCTTTCTTTGGTTGATTTTTCATATAATAACAGTTTTCATTCTAGTATACAGATGGCACTGTTTGAGGCATTATATGGGAAGCGGTGTCGAACTCCAGCTTTTTGGGATGAAGTTGGTGAAAGGGAGTTGATGGGACCAGAATTGATAGAAGAGTTGGCAGAAAAAGTTCAGTTGATTCGGAAACACATGAAAACAGCTCAGAGCAGGCAGAAGAGTTATGCGGATAACCGGAGGAAGGATCTATCTTTCGAGGTAGGTGATCATGTTTTCTCAAGGTTTCTCCATGGAAAAATGTTATGAGATTTGGTAAGAAATGAAAGCTGAGTCCAAGGTTCGGTGGACCATATGAAATTATGGAGAAAGTTGGATCAGTTTCTTACCAAGTGGCTTTACCTCCGAGTTTATCTCAGGTACACAATGTTTTTCATGTTTCGATGTTGAGGAAGTATATGCCAGATCTATCTCATGTTTTGAGTCCAGAGGTAGTTCAGCTGGAGGAGAACCTATCTTATAAAGAACAACCAGTCCAGATTCTTGATTGAAGAGAGAAAGTGTTGCGAAATAAGGTAATTCACCAGGTAAAGGTTTTGTGGAAAAACCATATGGTTGAAGAGGCAACGTGGGAATCTGAAAATGCTATGAGGGATAAATACCCCCACTTATTTTGATAAGTGAATAAAATTGTGAGGACGCAATTCCCAAAAGGGGGGAAGGATGTAACATCCCAGGTAAATAATTAATAAAACATTTTCATATTTATTAATATTTATGAATTAAATATTAATTTTACTTTAAAGGGGTTGCTATGTTCGATAGCGTACCTGATACGCAACAAAGAGTTTCTTTGAAATCTTACGTTGCACGCTAGTAATAAAATAATATTATTTTAAATAGTAGTTAACACATAGCCATTGTATTGGAGGGAATGGATATAAATAACTAAAATATGATTATATATGTTTTTTAAATGTTTTTACTTTTATCCAATAAAAGATAATGGCTTAAAATACGAAAAGAATTCAATTTTAGGTGTATATGCCCTAGTTTTCACTAAAGGTTCACTTATCACCTTTTGATGGTGAACCTTCATTAAATATAGTTTTTTTCACTCTTATACATTCTATTGGACCAAATGAAACTCTTCTTTAGAATCGGGACATCAAAATTTACTTTGTGTAAATTTTTGGTATTTTTCCGATAAAGTTCATTTTTTAATGAATAGTGTAAAATGTTGTATTTTCATTCAAAACCTCTTTTTAATCTAATTTATTTATATGATTAGATTATATTTTGAATTGGTTTTAAAGTGAAATTAGAATATATTTTTACCATTAAATCCAATAGTGTTCGTTGTAATTAATTTCACTTCGAAATCAGACTTAAACTAGTGTCAATCTTTTGATACTTATTGTTTCATAAAAACATGCTATTTGCTCTGACAGCGGGAATTAATTATTAAATTAATTAATGCAACTTTTATGTTTTGAATTTTGTAAAATGGACTTCATTTTTTAATTCTGAATATCAAATATAGCTTAGGGTGAAGTTTTGGTATTTTTCTGAAAAACATCAATTTTTGATGAATAGTGAAACCACTAAGTGGTACTTAAAAAACTGATTTTTCGTTTAAATGAAATTTTACAACCTATATGTTTTGAATTTCAAGAATCCAACATACATGGTTGTCATTAAGAATTAAAATTTGGTTCAATGGGATTAAAATAATTTTTTGGTGAATAGTAACTTATTAAGTTTTTAATCGTGATTACAGGTAATTAGTGTAGTTTAAGGTAAAAATAATATTTTAATAATATTAAATGAACTTGAAACATGTCCTACCCTTATTGGATGTGTCATTGCCGACCAAGAAAATCCATGGGTCAACTTGGGTACCCCATGGAGCCACTTTAGTTGGAAAATGACATTAATATCTTTTTATTTAATGTTAAAATAAAAATGTCACAAACATGAGTTGTTTTACTAAAACAATTTTTACATGGGGTTATACAAATCATATTTTTGACTATAAATATTAATTGTAAAGATAAAAAGATTTCCTACATAAGAGTAGTTTTTTTATAATTTTTAGACATTAAATAAATTAAATTATTTATGACACCATGATGATGCAGCGATTACCTAATTATTTAACGATTTAAATAAAATGAAACGATAATGTAAAATCTAAGACTTAAACTTGTCAAAAACCTATTGTATGGGTATATTTAGAACCCTTATCACCTTATCCTATAATTATATCAATTTGGGACCTTTTAAATCCGAAAATCATTTTAAAATAAAGTACCATTTCTTTACTTTCTAAGAGTGCCCCTCCTCTCCTCTTATAAAAGGCCCCCACCTCTACCACCTTACCCACACTTTCAAAGCCTTTGGCTCGGCCAAACCCTACCCATTTTGTCTATCCACATCTCTCTCGTACTCCTTGAAGCCTCACTTTGGGTAGAAGTCTTCCCAAGGAATCCTTTGAGCTCAAATCTAAGAGAGTTACCCGATTTTAAGGTGATGTCTTCACTTGTGTTCTTTTGTTTTATTTTGCTTCTCCAACCCCCTAAACTCTTTTTATTCATTTCTTTTGTAACAACTCTAGTATATTAAATATAATCCGATTTTGTTATAAGAATATTTCGATCTAGACTTACACACATATACATCTAATGGTTAAAGAACATACTGTTTCTGTGGTTGGTGAATTTCTGCCTCATTAAACGATGATTGTTCAATCTTCTTTTAAACACCTTTAATTGTGGACATTAATATGTCACTCTATTTATATATGATATATATTATGTTTATGTTTTCCTTATGCTTCTTTATTTTTCATTTGTGCTATATCTTTATGGTTTCCATTGTGGGTAAACACGATAATTTCATTTTAAGAAGTGCGGACTACCGCCCCCTCAAAGTGATTTGATTCGGTAATGCCATATGTGGGACATATAAAGATGTATTTAAAGTTATTATATATGATTTTATACTGGAATTATAATAGACCTCTATATCATTATTATTTCTTTCCATTAATGTATGAGATAGAAATGAAAGTAGCGTTCATGCGTAGGTACGGCTTACCGTCTCCATGAACGGTGCATTTCATTTCTTATCCCCAAATGTAATGTACTATTATAAGTACATGTATATAATGGATACATATTATGTATGATACATCTAAATGATGAATATAATTCTGGAATTAAAATATACAAACCTATCATTTATTTTTAATTCCATTAATATGACATAAAAATGAAAGTTGCGTTCATGCGTACGTACGGCTTACCGTCTCCATGAACGGTGCATTTCATTTATTACCTCTAAATGATTATGTAATATTATAAATACATGTATATGCTGGATATATATGATATATATGATATCCAAATCATGAATATCATTCTGGATATAATGAACCTTTGACCACACGAACAACATGTAATTGTAAGAAGTCCACTTTCGACTTAAGAACCAAATATCGACAAAACAAACATTATTAAGTTAAATGATTAAATAATGTTTATAACATGGAAATAAATGATATAAAAGGAATAATGAACTTGAAAAATGTTCTTAAGAAAGTAGAAATTAACTCAAGTTTATTATTTATGACGTTAAAGAACGATCGAGTCAAGTCAGACCCGAGGTAAGGGAACTTCTTAACCCAAATTCCTTTCTTTGGGTTGATCTTATACTTCTTGTTTATTTCATGATATGATTATGTGAGAAATGAATTTTGATATCCTGTATTTTATTTATACTTTCTTTATGTTTACTTATAGTGAATACACATAATTGATCTATTTTATCTACAAAATGATCTTGGTAAGGGAATTTGTCTCAATCTCCTTTCATTGAGGCATATTTTGTTTTATACACAACTTTCTTTTATACGGTGTATAAACCCCTTTGACTTTTACTTTTATAAAAAAGAATCTTTTTCTAAGAAGCGCTTTACTAAACAACAAAAAGGAATGTTTCTTTTAACATACGCGGTGACAACGACCTTTTTCGCCATCGCGAGTATTATTTGGTATTCGGCTTCCTCAACAAGCCGTAATGTATTTAAAATGAAATAAATACCATATACTCTTTTATGTAATTCGGTATTGAAAATGGATTTTATAATGGATTTGTTATGTCAATACATTTATGTGATATATTGTGATCAAAGTGTGGAGATTTTTTCTTTCCATTATATTTGTTTTATGTCTTATGATTTTATAATGGTACTTGGACATTTGACGGGTGGTTATGTGATAAACCATATGATGGGTGGTACCGTGAATACCAGGACGGGTGGTTACGTTATAACCTCCAATGCATTGGGTATGGAAGTCGGCCGTATGGCTATTCCCTTAAGTATGTATGGAAGTTGGCCATATGGGTATTCCATTAAGTGATATGTGTGGAAGTCGACCGTATGGTTATTCCACTTAAGTATGTTTATGTCCCAAGTTACCTTTATATGTTATGTGTTCTTTATATGGGTTTTATGGTAATCCTTTGGTTACAAAAGGGTACGTAATGATATTTTATTCAGTGAAGAGTTTTTACTACTTCATGGATGTGAAGGTATTACTTTGATAAAGTATACATTGTTTACTTGATGTTTGAAAAAATAACAGTTTTAATTCTTTGTGTATCCCTTACTGAGCTTTTTATGCTCACCCCAAGTTTTTTTGAAATGTTTTTCACAGGAATTAATGTGGAATAGGGTCAAGTATGGGATAAAGGTAAAGTCATGCTATATAAAACATGGAACTAGACATGTTTCTTTTTAAGAGTTTTTTATTCTATGGAAACTTATTAGAAGTGTCTACTTTATAATCTTTTGAGATGTAACAGTTATGTCCTAATTCTCTAAAACTCTAAACCTGAAAAGATCCTCAATGTGGATTATTCATATAATTCAATATTAAGTAATGTTTAAGGTCGGGGCCTTATAGTTGGAATCATAGGTCGTTTTAGACAACTTTAGGAGTTAGAAAATTGTTAAATTATAAATTAATTTATGGTATGATTGAAATGATATAGCATTTACAGATTACCATGTTGCTTCGCCTAAGATATTTCTGTGTTAAGAATGGTTTTTCATAGAGGAAACAGAACAGCTTTTCTGGGAAGGCATACAGAGGGAAATGACCTTTCAAATCAGTATCCTGAGATGGTCAGAATCAGAACTAAACAGTTTGTTGTAGTGACGGCTCTGATGACTCAGGTGAAAAATATTGGTTGTCTTTATTGATGATATTTGTTGTTTTCTATAATTAACGAGGTGCATGAAAGTCATTTAAGTGTTATCCTGCAAACCTTAAAAGAAAAGAAACTATATGGAAAATTCAGCAAGTGTGTGTTTTGGTTACAACAAATTTCTTTCCTGGGTCACGTTGTTTCAAAAGATGGCATAACTGTTGATCTCGTTAAAAAAAAGTTTTTGAAGAATGGCCAAGACCCAAAAATGTAACCGAGATCCGTAGTTTTCTTGGATTGGCAGGTTACTACTGAAGGTTTGTTGAAAAATTTTCATGGTTATATAGTCCAATGACTAAGCTAACTCGAAAGGGTGTTAAGTTTATCTGGAAAAAAGAATGTGATGATTGTTTTCAGGAGTTGAAAAGAAGATTGGTGAATGCTTCAGTTTTGGAACTTCCTTCCAGGAATGGTGAGTTTGTTATCTACAGTGATGCTTCATTGAAAGGATTTGGTTGTGTTCTAATGCAGAATGATCCGGTAATTGCTTATGCTTCACGTCAATTGAAAACTCATGATGTAAATTACCCTACACGTGATTTGGAATTAGTTGTTGTTGTTTTTTCTATAAAAATTTGGAGGCATCATTTGTATGGAGTAAAGTGTGAAATATATACTGATCAAAAAAGTTTAAATTATATATTCACTCAGAAATAATTGAACATGAGACAGAGGAGATGGATGGAATTAATCAAGGATTATTATTGTATAATTCATTGTCATCCAGGAAAAGCAAATAAAGTGGCTGATGATTTGAGTTGAAAAAGTAATGTTTCATTAACAATGTTGCGTTTGGAACATGATCCTTTGGTTAAGGATTTGATGAAATTTGTCATAGAAGTTTTTGGTGCAGGATGTTCTTCTGTTTTATTTCAGGTATTAGTGAAATCTTCTCTATCAGACAGAATCAAGCAAGCACAGAAGCAAGACAGTGAGTCGCAGAAAAAGGTAGAGCTGGCTTAGAAGGGTAAGTTTCCTGAATTCAACATTGATAATGATTGTGCTTTGAGGTTTGGGAAGAGATTATGTGTCCCTAGTGATTCACAGTTGAAGAATGAGTTGTTATGTGAGGCTCATAGTTCCCCATTTTTAGTTCATCCTGGCAGTACTAAGATGTACAGGGATCTGTGGGAGTATTACTGGTGGGATAGAATGAAAAGATATATTGCTGATTTTACTGTGAAGTGTTTGACTTGTCAGCAGATTAAAGCAGAGTGGCACTTACCGAAAGGGATGCTTCATCCTTTACCAGTGCCAGAGTGGAAATGGGAAAATATATCCTTGGACTTTGTTATGGGATTACCGAGGACATCTTGAGGTAATATTGCAATCTAGGTTATTGTTGATCGATTGACTAAATCTGCTCATTTCCTTGCCATATGAGATAATTTTTCCCTAGATCAACTTTCCCTTTTGTATCTTAAATAGATAGTCAGGTTACATGGATTTCATCTCTCCATTATATCTGACCGTGATTCCAAGTTTACTTCTAACTTTTGGAAAGGCCTTCAGAAGTCGTTGGGTACTGAATTAAATTTTAGTACAGCTTTTCATCTGCAATCAGATGGGCAGTTAGAACGAACAATTCAGACCTTGTAGGATATGCTACGATCTTGTTCGATGGATTATCAGGGAAGTTGGGACCAACATCTTTCTTTGGTTGAGTTTTCATATAATAACAGTTTTCATTATAGTATACAGATGGCACTGTTTGAGGCATTATATGGGAAGCGGTGTCGAACTCCAGCTTTTTGGGATGAAGTTTGTGAAAAGAAGCTGATGGGACCAGAATTGATAGAAGATTTGGATGAAAAAGTTCATTTGATTCAGAAACACATGAAAATAGCTCAGAGCGGGCAGAAGAGTTATGCGGATAACCGGAGGAAGGATCTATCTTTCGAGATAGGTGTTCATGTTTTCTCAAGGTTTCTCCATGGAAAAGTGTGATGAGATTTGGTAAAAAAGGAAAGATGAGTCCAAGGTTAATTGGACCATATGAAATTCTGGAGAAAGTTGGACCAGTTGGTTACCGAGTGGCTTTACCTCCGAGTTTATCTCAGGTACACAATGTTTTCATGTTTCGATGTTGAGGAAATATATGTCAGATCTATCTCATGTTTTAAGTCCAGAGGTAGTTCGGCTGGAGGAGAACCTATCTTATGAAGAACAACCAGTCCAGATTCTTGATCGAAGAGAGCAAGTGTTGCGAAATAAGGTAATTCACCAGGTAAATCTTTTGTGGAAAAACTATATGGTTGAAGAGGCAACGTGGGAATCTGAAAATGCTATGAGGGATAAATACCCCCACTTATTTTGATAAGTGAATAAAATTGCGAGGATGCAATTCCCAAAAGGGGGGAAGGATGTAACATTCAAGGTAAATAATGAATAAAACATTTTCATATTTATTAATATTTACGAATTAAATATTAATTTTACTTTAAAGGGGTTGCTATGTTCGATAGCGTACCCGATACGCAACAAAGAGTTTCTTTGAAATCGTACGTTGCACACTAGTAATAAAATAATATTATTTTAAATGGTAGTTAACACATAGCCATTGTGTTGGAGGGAATGGATAGAAATAACTAAAATATGATTATATATGTTTTTTAAATGTTTTTACTTTTATCCAATAAAAGATAAAGGCTTAAAATATGAAAAGAATTCAATTTTAGGCGTATATGCCCTAGTTTTCACTAAAGGTTCACTTATCACCTTTTGATGGTGAACCGTCATTAAATATAGTTTTGTTCACTCTTATACATTCTATTGGACCAAATAAAACTCTTCTTTTGAATCGGGACATCAAAATTTACTTTGTGTAATTTTTTGGTATTTTTTTGATAAAGTTCATTTTGTAATGAATAGTGTAAAATGTTGTATTTTAATTCAAAACCTCTTTTTAATCTAATTTATTTATATCATTAGATTATATTTTGAATTATTTTTAAAGTGAAATTAGAATATATTTTACCATTAAATCCAATAGTGGTCGTTGGAATTAATTTCACTTTGAAATCAGACTTAAACTAGTGTCAATCTTTTGATACTTATTGTTTCATAAAAACATGATATTTGCTCTGACAGCGGGAATTAATTATTAAATTAATTAATGCAACTTATATGTTTTTAATTTTGTAAAATCGACTTCATTTTTGAATTCTGAATATCAAATATAGCTTAGGGTGAAGTTTTGGTATTTTTCTGAAAAACATCAATTTTTGATGAATAGTGAAACCACTAAGTGGTACTTAAAAAACTGATTTTTCGTTTAAATGAAATTTTACCACCTCTGTGTTTTGAATTTCAAAAATCCGACATACATGTTTGTCATTAAGAGGTAAAATTTGGATCAATGGGATTAAAATAATTTTTTGGTGAATAGTAACTTATTAAGTTTTTAATCACGATTAGAGGTAATTAGTGTAGTTTAAGGTAAAAATAATGTTTTAATAATATGAAATGAACTTGACACATGTCCTAACCTTATTAGATGTGTCATGGACGACCAAGAAAATCCATGGGTCAACTTGGGGACCCCATGGATCCACTTTAGTTGGAAAATGACATTAATATCTTTTTATTTAATGTTAAAATAAAAATGTCACAAACATGAGTTGTTTTACTAAAAAAATATTTACATGGGGTTATACAAATCATATTTTTGACTATAAATATTCATTTGAAATTTAAAATAATTTCCTACATAATAGTATTTTTTTATAATTTTTAGACATTAAATAAATTAAATTATTTATGACACCATGATGATGTAGCGATTACCTCATTATTTAATGATTTAAATAAAATGAAAAGATAATGTAAAATCTAAGACCTAAACTTCTCAAAAACCTATTATATGGGTATATTTAGAACCATTATCACCTTATACTATAATTATATCAATGTGGGACCTTTTAAATCCGAAACTCTTTTTAAAATAAAATAACATTTCTTTACTTTCCAAGAGTGCCCCTCCTCTCCTCTTATAAAAGGCCCCCACCTCTACCACCTTACCCACACTTCCAAAGCCTTTGGCTCGGCCAAACCCTGACCATTTTGTCTCTAAACATCCCTCTCTTACTCCTTGAAGCCTAAATTTGGGCAGAAGTCTTCCCAAGTAATCCTTTGATCTCAAATCTAAGAGAGTTACCCGATTTTAAGGTGATGTCTTCACTTGTGTTCTTTTGTTTTATTTTGCTTCTCCAACCCCCTAAACTCTTTTTATTCATTTATTTTGTAACAACTCCAGTATATTCAATATACTAGGATTTTTTTATAAGAATATTTCTAGCTACACTTACACACATCTACATATAATGGTTAAAGAGCATACTGTTTCTGTGGTTGGCGAATTTCTGCCTCACGAAACAATGATTGTTCAATATTTTTTTAAACACCTTTAATAGTGGCCATTAAGATGTCACTATATTTATATATGATATATATTATGTTTATGTTTTCCTTATGCTTCTTTATTTTTCATTTGGGGTATACCTTTATGGTTTCCATTGTGGGTAAACACGATAATTTCATTTTAGGAAGTGCGGACTACCGCCCCCTCAAAGTGATTTGATTCATTAATGCCATATGTGGGACGTATAAAGAATGGTTTTAAAGTTATTATATACGATTTTATACGAGAATTATAATATACCTCTATATCATTATTATTTCTTTCCATTAATGTATGATATTGAAATGAAAGTAGCGTTCATGCGTACGTACGGCTTACCGTCTCCATGAACGGTGCATTTCATTTCTTATCCCCAAATGTAATGTACAATTATAAGTACATGTATATAATGGATACATATTATGTATGATAAATCTAAATGATGAATATAATTCTGGAATTAGAATATACATACCTCTCATTTATTTTTAATTCCATTAATATGACATAAAAATGAAAGTAGCGTTCATGCGTACGTACGGCTTACCATCTCCATAAATGGTGCATTTCATTTATTACCTCTAAATGATTATGTAATATTATAAATACATGTATATTCTGGATATATATGATATATATGATATCCAAATCATGAATATCATTCTTGATATAATGATCCTTTGACCACACGAACAACATGTAATTGTAAGAAGTCCACTTTCGACTTAAGAACCAAATATCGACAAAACAAACATTATTAACTTAAATGATTACATAATGTTTATAATATGGAAATAAATGATATAAAAGGAATAATGAAATTGAAAAGTGTTTTTAAGAAAGTATAAATTAACTCAAGTTTATTATTTTGGATGTTAAAGAATGATCGAGTCAAGTCGGACCCGAGGTAAGGGAACTTCTTAACCCAAATTCCATTCCTTGGGTTGATATTATACTTATTGTTTATTTCATGATATGATTATGTGAGAAATTAATTTTTATATCCTGTATTTTATCTATACTTTCTTTATGTGTACTTATAGTGAATACACATAATTGATCTATTTTATCTACAAAATGATCTGGGTAAGGGACTTCGTCTCAATCTCCTTTCATTGAGGCATATTTCGTTTTATACACAACTTTCTTTTATATGGTGTATAAACCCCTTTGACTTTTACTTTTATAAAAAAGGAATCTTTTTCTAAGAAGCGTTTTACTAAACGAAAAAAAGGAATGTTTCTTTTAACATATGCAGTGACAATGACCTTTTTCGCTGTCGCGAGTATTATTTGGTATTTGGATTCCTCAACAAGCCGTAATGTTTTTCAAATGAAATAAATACCATATACTCTTTTATGTATTTTGGTATTGAAAATGGTTTTTATAATGGATTTGTTATGTCAAAATATTTATGTGATATATTGTGATTAAAGTGTGGAAATGTTTTCTTTCCATAATATTTGTTTTATGTCTTATGATTTTATAATGGTACTTGGACATTTGACGGGTGGTTATGTGATAAACCATATGACGGGTGGCGTCGTGAATACCAGGACGGGTGGTTACGTTATAACCTCCAATTCATTGGGTATGGAATTCGGCCGTATGGCTATTCCATTAAGTATGTATGGAATTTGGCCGTATGGATATTCCATTAAGTGATATGTGTGGAAGTCGACCGTATGGTTGTTCCACTTAAGTATGTTTATGTCCCAAGTTACCTTTATATGTTATGTGTTCTTTATATGGGTTTTATGGTAATCCTTTGGTTACAAAAGGGTAAGTAATGATATTTTATTCAGTGAAGAGTTTTTACTTATTCATGAAGGTGAAGGTATTACATTGATAAAGTATACATGGTTTACTTGATGTTTGAAAAACTAACAGTTTTCATTCCTTGTGTATCCCTTACTGAGCTTTTTATGCTCACCCCAAGTTTTTTTGAAATGTTTTTCACAGGACTTAATGTGGAATAGGGTCAAGGATGGGATCAAGGGAATGTCATGCTATATAAAACATGGAACTAGACATGTTTCTTTTTAAGAGTTTTTTATTCTATTGAAACTTAGTAGAAGTGTCTACTTTGTAATCTTTTGAGATGTAACCGTTGTTTCCTAATTCTCTAAAACTCTAAACCTGAAAAGATCCTTAATGTGGATTATTAATTTAATTCAATATTAAGTAATGTTTAAGGCCGGGGCCTTATATTTATAAATCCCAATAAGGGAATAAACATGGAATAATTTGATACATGTTATAAAATAGGAATGTGAATGGAGTAAAAAAATAGTATGAATCATAAACATGAACAATGAGACATGATACTACCTGATAATCATAACATGTGAAATGTGGGAACAACTTAAAACACTACATCATAAACATAGTTCAAGAATAAAATGTGAACAAATCATGGTGGTAAAGTAAAATAAAGGAATTAGGTTCACTCCCTGTTACAACATGATGTATCATGACACTAAACATTACCCTATGCATTGGAGTGCTATATAATTTCAGGTGCACCTGTCATATTCATTTCATTCTCATGATTCAGTATGCCACATAGATCATACAACCTGGATTCCTTCATCATTATAATTAATTCCACGATCAATGATTGTTGAATAGATATATGTAATTTCCCAATCAAAAATATATTTGTATAAATGTGTACACCCTTGATAGTAAATGGTTAAGGTATTCACTACACAAGTGTTTTTACATGAAGAATTCCTGGTGAAATTTTGGTAGAATAATGGCATCACATAAAGGTTCATAAAAATGGTTTGATAAGAGATAATAGGGTCTATTATAACATATAAATAAAATGTTTAGTAACATTGATTTTTAAAAACACATCCCAATATTATAAATTGGAAATAGAAGTCATGAGTTATCAAAAAACTTGAATAAAGAAAAGAATCCCAACTATGCTACAGCATGGTAACAGATGTACATAAAGGATCATGAGGTTATTAATGAGAGTGAAATGGGGGATATCATTAGTTATACATTAAATGGATAGTAAGGGTAAAATTTAATAACATATTCCAACATAATAAAATAGAATTTAATATACATAACATAAAAGAAGTGCTTGAATGGAAATGAGAAGAGGGAAATCCCTTACTAAATTTTGGTATGGTAACGGGTGTACATAAAGGTTCTTGGGAGGGATTAATGAGTGTGAAAGGGGGATCTCAAAATTTATACCTAAAATAAACATTAATAAGGATATGTGAGAACATATCATAGCATATGAAAATGGAAATTAAATGACATAACATAAAACAAGTTCTTGATAAAAAGTGGAGAGTGGAAGATCCCATACATGAGTGTGTGCCTCCAAATACGTGGTAGGATATTCCTAAGATCATGGGGTACCTTGAGGGGACTATAGAGAGTAGAGGGTAGATTACGGACGTGTTTCAAGGATTTTCATAGAAAATAAATGAGATCTTGGGTGGGTTTATATAGGAAAATAGGTGGATTTATTTATTATTTAGGTTTTGTACTCTACATAATAAAATAACCCAAACCACACACCATCCCATGATTTTTACCAAATTATATTGTTTCTAATTATTATTTATAGCCAATATATTAACTTAATAAAATAATCCTCTTTCTTATGTGGAGGTGAGTCACACTCTTAAAGAAATGATATAAAAACCTTAAAATATATTAATGGTTTTGGGTGTTTTATAAGGGCATTATAAAATTAATAAAATCAAAATAAAATCAAATTATTTTAAAGATAATTCATATATTTGGTCTTCTATGCCTTTTATTACATCACTTTTGGCTCATTAGGATTTCATAATACACAGAGTATATTTATACGTTATTTAATTTTTACCCAAAAATTTGAATTTCTCGGAAAATTATGAAAAAATAACCATTGGTTAATTTTGAAATTATAATTCCAAAAATAGTATTAATTATATATAAATAATTTTATAGATTTTTTAATTTTCACTTTTAAAATAAAATCAACATTTATTAAGAAATGTTGTGTTTATTGGGAATAACAGTTTTCAAACCCTTATAAAAATTACATGTGACTTTCTAAAAATTATTTGATAATTTATATTTAATAAAAATTATTTAATAATAATATTTTATTAAAATATTATTTATTTCAAAATTCCATTAATTCATCAAAAAATTCCTTAATTGAATTTTTATATTAACCAAAATTACTATTTTTGATTAATTGAATCAAAATAAAAATCATTAATAAATTAAAATTAATAGGATAAAAATTTATTAATTATTATATAAAAATAGTATACATACTCATATTTCATGGTTTTTGATACATATCCCTTTAATACACCCTCAAGCTCTCTAAGGGTAAATTGTGTGATGGTGGGACTTTCATGGTGTGTTTCGACAAACATGGTTTGGGTCGTGATCTCGATGATTTTGAAATTCTCCTATAAATAGATTTTATCATGCTTAAGTTATTGTATATTAGCTTATTCTTGTACAATGTAAAAGATGAGTGATTCTATATCCCTTGGAAATAATGATAAATGGAATTCATAGGGTGTGATCCTACTATTTGATGTAATCACTTACTTCTTCTATGTCAATTGGATTTGTTAAAACCCTATATTTATACTAATAATATGATCACTATTCAAATGATATATTATCAATGGTAATGATACTTAATAGTAATTTTAATATAATGGAATATAATAAAACCAAATAAGTGCATGTATTTTCTATAACCATAATACATAATAAGACATTTAATAAAAACAAATAGTGGAATTTTATTTATAACAGTTCAGGTCGTTATAATCTTCCCTCCTCTAGAAATTTATCCCTAAAAATTTTCATTTATCACACTAAAATAGATGATTGTAACTCGGTTTTGTCACCTCCTCTAGTTACCACATTTCTTCTTCAAACTTGTGGTTTCTCCACAATACTTTTACTAGGTGAATTGTTTTATTAGGTAGAACTTTGTCTCTATGTGATAAGATCTTCACCGACTAATACTCATAGGAAAGATCGTTCTATGGTGGCACCACCTCTAGATTGAGTACATGTGATGGTGCTGGTATGTTCTTTCTTAAGAGGAATACATGGAATACATCATGTACATGACATAGGTTAGTTGGGAGTGCTAGTTAGTAGGCCAAATCTCTGATGTGATCAAGAATCTCAAAGGGGTTGATGTATTTTGGAAAACGATTTCCCTTATTCCCAAATATCATAACTTTATTCCATGTATATATGAGGAGGAATGTCATATCTCTTACATCAAACTCTAGGTCTTGTCAATGATTATCGGTGTAGCTCTTTTGTCGACTCTGAGAAACCTTGATGCGGTACTGAATTGTCTTAACCTTTTCAACAATTTCAGGGCCTAGTAGTTTTCATTCCCCAAATTAAACCCAGCATGAATGTGTTCTAAACATATTTCCATAAAGGGATTCATAGAGAGCCATTTGGATTCTTGAGTCAAAACTATTTTTGTAAGAGAACTAGACCAGAGAAAGGTATTGGTCCCATCCTTCTTTGAATTCAAATTAGGATGGTCCAAACATTTCCTAAAATGTTTAGACAGTCAGCTTAAATTGGCCATCAATTTGAGAGTGATAAGCCATGTGGAAGTTTAACTCAGTATTCAGAGTGTGTTGGAGACTCTTCTAGAATTTAGATGTGTATCTCAGATCTCGATCAGATATAGTCAATAGTGAAACTCCATGAATCCTTACCACTTCACTGATGTATATCGGTGCAAGTTGATCCAGAGAAAAATCCTCTCAAATTTTGATTAATTGATCTGTCTTTGTAAGATAATCCATAACAACCCATATATAATTATTTCCCCAAGATGTCTTTGTATGTCTTGTGATAAATTCCATGGTGTTCTTCTCCCATTTAAATGTTGGTATGGGTAATGGTTTCATCTTCCCATTTTATTTTTTCCTTTCTTCTTTTACTTATTAACATACAAGGTATTTTTTTGTATACTCCATGATCTTAGTCTTTATTTTTTCCCACCAATAGTGTTCTTAGAGATCTTGATTCATCTTCATGTCTTCTAGGTGGTTGGAGAAGGTTGAGTTATGTGAATCATATAAAAACTCCTTCTTTAACTTATGATTTGATGGTACACATGGCTTGAATGAAATATCACAACTCCTTATTAATTAACATTGAACTCTTAGGATTTCCCTTTTCTTATAGTTTCCACTTTCATCTGAATTCCACCACTATTTGTTTTAGAATCCTTTAACTTCTCCATAATGGGTGGTTGAGAAATAATTTTTAAATGGATTGATGATTTTCCTTACATAATGATTCTCATGCCCATCCTTCATAGTTCAAAGATGGTTGGATCCTTATCAATTCTCATTATTGGTAATTATGCAAGAAATTTGTTTACTGAGAGAATCCACCACCTTATCTGATTTACCAGGATGGTAGTGGATTGAGAAATTGTAATCCTTGAAGATATCTATCCATATTCACTAGATCATATTAATCTATTTTTGTGTGATTATATATTTGAGGCTCTTGTGATCAATATATATCTCCCACTTCTCCATATATAGATAATGATTCCATATTTTGAATGAAAAGATCATAGCTTCCAAATCCAAATCATGTGTGGGATAGTTTTTCTCATGAATTTTCAACTTTATTGATTTGTAGGATATCACTTTATCATTTTTCATCAGTTCACACCCAAATACATTCTGTGAACCATCTCTATATACCATAAAGAGTTTCCCATTTGTAGTTAGTAGGAAAATCGGTCTACTAATTAACTTATTTTTGATCTTCTTAAATCTTTCCTCACATTCTTGCATCTAGAAAAATTTAACTCCCTTTCGAGTTAGCATGGTAATAGGGTTTGAGAATTGAGAGAAATTTCTCAAAATAGTGATAATACCCAGTTAATCAAAGTAAACTATGGATATATGTCACAGATGTTGGTATTGGTTGTCCTTTAATTTTTTTTGTATTTAAAGGGTCTATAGATACCCCATTACTTGTGATGATATTCCCAAATAAAGATACTTCCTTCAACAATAAATCACATTTTCTATACATAGAGTAAATCTTCTCCTTTCGTAAGGTATTTAGCATGATACTCATATGATTTCCATGATCCTTATTTATTTTAGAGTATATTATAATATCATCTATAAAGACTACCAAAAATTTGTAGAGGTAATAACTAATGGCTCTACTCATTAAGTGCGTGAATAATTTTGGGGAATTAGTGAGTTCAAATGGCATTACTATGAACTCACAGTGCTCATACCTTGTATAAAAATTATTCTTAGGTAAATACACCTTCTTCACCCTAACATGGTAATATCACAACTACACATCCACCTTGTAGAAGTATTTTCCTCCACATCGATTCTCAAATAAGGAATCAATCAGAGGTAGAGGATACTTTCTATTTATCATGATCTTATTCATCTCATGATAATCGATACAAAGGCACATTGATCCATCCTTCTTCTTGACGAAGAGGACAGGTACACCCCATAATGAATGAATTGGGAATATGAAACCTTTATTCAGATTCTCCTATAGTTGTTTCTTAAGTTTTTCAAGTACCACAATAGCCATTCTATATGGAGTCTTGGATAATAGTAATTCCTCAGGTATAATATCGATTAAAATTTTAACCTCTTAGCTCAGAGGAAGACAAGGAAACACATCAATGTATTCCCTCATAATAGGAATGTCATCAAGGATGATTATTTCCTTATACTTAATCATTTTACCTAAATACAGTTTCTCATAGGGAAATAATATCAATGATTGATATGTTGTTGCTAAGGAAGATTTTTCCTCCTCCTTTCATTTTTATAGAATCAGAGTATAATTCAAGATACGAAGATTGATTTTCTTCAATCAGAAGTTTATGTCATCTATGTAAGGTAATGTCAATCCCTGCCCATAATTACATCAAATTACACTAAAGGGAGTATGAAAATGTTTTATAGGAATTATATCCCACAATCTATTATAGGGGAGGAGTTATATACATGGGATTTAATAATTTCTCCGTTTTCTATTTTCACCGACAACACTACTTACATGATTTTTTGTGGTGTTCGAATAGTTTTACTAAACATTCATGATATGAAGTAATGTGTATAAATATAGATGGTAACCCTAACTTTAACCTTTTTATTCTAATTCTAATTTATCTGATATAGACTTTGGGATGTGTAATTTTAAATTATTAAACACAAAATTGGGTATCTAATTACATTAAAGAGATAACTTATTAATTACATGTATTTACTTAACTTATGGATTTCTAATCTTAAATCTATCTTATTCGTGATCTATTTCCTTACACATGTTATTATTGGTATTTTATATTCCCTTTATAATGGTTTTTAATGAGCTTATTAATTTAAAAAATTATATCCCTTGGGAGTTCCAAACTGGGTGCATTGTATGGCCCGTTGTCATATACTAGGTTACCCCGTGTCAGGCCAGGGAGACCTTTTTGGAGTTGTTACACTTTGGTACATCTGTTTCAGAACCATTCTCACTAGTAGTATCCTGATAAAGATTTATTTTCTTTATAAACCACTTACTCTATACTTTCCAAAATTTAGGGATGTTTTCTTGTACTTATTCTTATCCCGAATGACTTCTCTATAGTTTTCTAATACAAAACTCAAAATTGACTAAACTTCCCTTTGATATCAACTATAACATCCCTGCTCTTTATTTCACATTAACACATGATTTTAAACTGCACAGGATAACCTGGGGAAAAACATAAGAAATGGGTGAGCTATAAATCCTAGTAAGGTAATAAACATAGAATAAGGTGATACATGTTATACAATAGTCTTGTTAACGGGGAAAAAAATAGTAGTAATCTTAAACATGATCAATGATACAAGATATAGCATGATAATCATAACATGGGAAATGTGGTAGCAATGTAAAACACTATATCATAAACATAGGTCAAGGAAAAACTTCCAAGACAAAATGGTGGACAATGTCCCATAAGGTAATCAAGTTTATTTCATGTACCAATATAAAATATCATTATACTAAACATTTCCCAATGCATTCAGGTGCTATATAATTCCGGATGTACTTATCGCATTCATTTCATTGTCATGCTTAAGTCTTCCACATGGATAAAACAACCTGGATTCATTAATCATCATAATTTATTCCACAATAAAGGAGTCTATAATACATATATGTAAGTCCCAAATCAAAATTATTTGTGCATCAAAAGTGAAAACCCTTGATAGGAAATGGGTATTGTATTCACTATATAATTGTATTTGATATGGAAAAATCATGGTGAAATTTGGAAGCATAACATCGTCACTTAAAGGTTTATAAAAATGGGTTGATGAGAGAGAATAGGGTCTCTCATCACATAGAAATAAAATTTTAAGTAGTTGGGACATGAGAAAACATATCCCAATATAATTAATTTGAAATAGAAGTCATGAGTTAATGATGAAACATAAATAAAGAAATGAATCTCATCTATATTTCGGCATGGTAATGGGTGTACATAAAGGATCATGGGAGGATTAATGAGATTAAAATGGAGATATCATCATTTACACATTAAATTTAAAATAATGGGAATAATAAATATATATCCCAACATAATAAAAAATAATTTAAGAGGCATAACATAAAGTGAGTGTTTTGATGGAAATGAGAAGAGACAAATCCCTTACTAAATTTTGGTATGGTAATAAGTGTACATAAAGGTAATTGAGATATTATAATGAGTTAAAGAGGGATATCATCATTTTTAAATGAAATTTGCAGTAATAGAGATATGGAATAACATATCCCAATATAGTAAAATGGAAATTAAATGCAATAATAAAAAAAATTACTTGATAAAAGGAGGAGAGTACAAGATCCCATACTTGAGTGTGTGACTCCAAATGCTTGGGAGGGGATTATTGAGAGATTAGGGATTCATTTAGAGGACTCTAGAGAGTATAGGGGATAGTATGTACATTCTTCAAGAAGTTTTAGTGAATATAAATGAGATCTTGGGTGGGTTTATATAGGAAAATATGATGATTTCTTTATTATTTAGGTTTTGGAATCTACATAACAAAATAACCAATAAAAAAATCCATCCCATGGTTGTTTACCATGTTTTCTATTATATGGGAGTTTTTCTCATTATTTTATAATTCCAAGGGTGGAAATTAATAAAATAATTCCCTTTTTTATGTAGAGTTGAGTCACATTCTTAAAGAAATGATTTAAAAACCTGGAAATATATTAATGGTTTTGGAGGATTCATAAGGGTTTTATAAAATTAATAAAATAAAAATAAAATCACTTTATTTTAAATTTAAAACATATATTTGGTCGTTTATACCTTTTATTACATTACATTTTGGCCATTATGATGTAATAATACACAAAGTATATTTATATGGTATTTAATTTTTACCCAAAAAATTGACTAGATCAGAAAATTATGAAAAATCCATAGATGGATAATTTTGATGTTATGATTCAAAAAAAAATAATCATTTTATCTAAATAATTTTTTTAATATTTGAATTTTAAATTTTAAAATTAAATTATCATTTATTAATAAATGATGGGTTTTTTAACAATAACATTTTTCAAACCCTTGTAAAAATTAAATTTGACATCATAAAATTATATGATCATTTATATTTAATAAAAATTATTTAATTATAATAATTAATTTTAATATTATTTATTTAAGTAATTCATTAATTAATAAAAATAAATTCCTTAATTTAACTTTAATATTAACAAAAAATAATATTTGTGTTTTATTGAATCAAAATAAAAATCATTTTTAAAGTAACAATAATTGGATGAAAATATATTAATTATTCTATAAAAAATGTACATACCCATTTTACTAGGATATTGATATATATCTCTTTAATACACCCGAAAACACCCAAAGGGTAAGGTGCATGATGGTGATAATTTCATGGGGTTGTTCGGAGAACATGATTCAGGTCATGATCTCAATAAGCTTGAACTTATCCCGTAAACGGTTTCTATCATGATTAAGTTTTTGGATTTCATCTTAGGATTAGTGAAGGGAAAATACAAGTGATTTTATCTACCTCATAAGCTCTAATAAATGGGATTCATAGCATATGATCCAACTATTTGAGGCCATCACTTCCTTTTTCTTTGTCAATTGGATTTATTAAAACCCTATATTTATACTAATCATGTGATCAATGTTCAATGGATATATTATCAATAGTAATGATACTTAACATTCATTTAATTCTAATAGTACATAAGAAAAACAAATAAGTTAAAGTGTTTTATATAACTATAATGTATAATAATACATTTAATTAAAATAAAAAAGGGGAATTTTATTTATAATAGTTCAGGTCATTATAGTCTTCCCCCCATTAGAAATTTTACCTTCAAAATTTTTATTTATCGCACTAAAAATAATTAGGGAACTATGTTTCATCACCTCCTCTATTTCCCACATTACTTCTTCCAACTTGTGGTTTCTATAAAACACTTTGACCAAGTGCATTGTTGTCACGACCCATCCTCGGGGCCCGTGTCGTGACTACCCCTGGCCCACCTTCCATAGGACAGGGGTTGGCAACTAGCACCAAAGGCGTAAATCCCGATAACTAGGAAGGCATTGCCTTTATAAAAGCAAACAAACACCATGGAGCACAAGCGGAAGTAAAACACTAAGTACAAAAAAAGATGTGCTGAAAAGTAAATGGGCCAGAATACAAACCCAACAGAAGTACAGCTACAACTGAACAAGGTACAACAGAAAAAGACAACAACTGGAAGAAAGGAAGCAGCTCCTGGGTCGTCGTCCTCGGATCCTACCTGAAGGGTAGGTACAGATAGCGCAGCTCCTGGGTCGTCCACCACGGATCCTACCTGCAGGGTAGGTACAGATAGCCTCCACAACTCTCTCGCCCGTCAACCTCCTCCGTGTGTCGTCTCGTCGTGTGGTCCACCTCCGAGTACCGTCCAGTCCTCGATCACTCGGCCTCCGTCAGCAATGCCTGTCGTCTGCAACCAACACAACGAGGTGCGGAAATAGCTCGTGCAGGGGTCAGTATAACGATACTCAGTAGGGACCTCGAGACCCTCAAGGTCTCACTAAAACCAACATGGATAAACACAAAGAAGATCTCAACAGATAACCTCTACTTGGGTATATGCCCATGCATATACCTAAGTTATCAAGTAACCCATATCAATCATGAGTAAAACACCAAGATCATGAAATAAACAGATAACCACTACCCAGGTATATGCTCATACATATACCTAAGTTATCAAGTGACCCATATCAATCATGAGGTAAACACAAAGGTCAAAAGTCTCAACTCAAACCAGGATTTTCATTAACGAAACTGTAACTGCTGAAGAGCCTCGTCTCTGGAGTGTACTGTGGTCCTGTCATGACTCCGAGGTACTGCTCACTAACCTAAGACTGCCGAGGTACTCCTCCTGTCGAGTACCGCGGGCCATCCACCCAAACACAGTAGTGCTTCCCGCCGGGGTATGTCACCCAAACACAGTAGTGCACACCCCCTAGTATCCTGCAGAGGTACTCTCCGGACGAGTACCGCGGTTCTGCAATGTCACACAGGTAGTGCTCCATCCTCCATGGGTCTGAACCTCACAAAGTAGTGCTCCGTCCACTGGGCGAGTTGACTCACCCCAAGTCGAGTCGGTCAAACAGTCGTCAGGTCTCAGCCGGCTACACGATCTCCGTACTCCGTACGACCGTCTCCGGGAGGGTCCCCTCCACGAGCTACAGGTCGATACTCCAAGTATCACAAGTCCCATGATGAAGTATCTCAAAGGACCGCCTCGTCACAGGGGTATCAACGCAACAGACGGCGCGTCAATCGGGCGCCTGGTCTGTGAGTTATTAGCCTTTTCGTCCCAGGGGCTCGGTTGGTTTCGTGAGCGAACCAATCCAGCCGTATCTCGAATGTACCCCGAACTCTCATAGGTTATACTCATAGGGACCGTTTCTCAACGTGATCACCAATGCCGCTGATGGTTCGTCAAACGGACGTCCAGTCTGAAAGTTATCAGCTTTTTCGTTCCAGGGGCCCGGTTGGATTTCTGGTGCAATCCAACCCGGCCACTATCCAACGGCATCCAAAACCCAAGCGAAGTATGCCAAAAGTTCCGTCTCATCAAGAGGAATCCAAAAAAGTCGACGGCACGTCAATCAGACGTCCGGAGCTCAAGTTACGAGCGTTTCCGCTCCGAGGGCCCGGTTGGTTTTGTGTACGAACCAACCCGGCCGAACCAAATTATTCTGAAACCATGAGTGTGATATACCGAAACGACCGTCTCGATCCAAGGGTCGCATCGCAACTGACAGTGCGTTGATCGGAGGTCTGTATCCCATGATATAGGCATTTGACCGAAAGTGATCCGAAAACGGGGGGTCTGGGCCCGGACCGACCCGGCCCAACCCCCCCCCCCCCCCCCCCGGGTCGGCCCGAACCGAGTCGACCCGACCCGGATGGCGTGACCCGACCCGGTCGGGGTGGCCCGGCCCGGCCATGGCGCGACCCGGCCCGGCCCGTGGGTCGGCTCGGCCGGTTACGGCCGAGCGGAGCGGAGCGGGGCGCTGCCCCCGCGTGAAGAACCGCGGCCCCACGTGGGGCCGCCCGTGCCAGCGGACGCGGCAGACGGCCGCGTCCCGCCGCCCCCCTCTAGTCTCGCGCGGTTGCGGGACCGCGCTTCGCCGCCGCGGCTTCAGTCGCGGTGGCTTCTTCCGGCGGCGCGCCGGGCGACGCCGCCCCCCCCCCCCCCCCCCCCCCCGCCGCCGAGACGGCGAGGCGCGCCGGCGGGCAGTTCTGCGGACCACCGGACGGGTTCCGGTGGTCGGAAATTCATGTCTTCTTCGTCAATGGCCCTCCCGGGACCCTTCCTTCACTACGAGGATCCCACAACGCTTGTGCGGCTTCGTTTGTCGTTTTCCGGCATGGCGCGACGGTGTCGTGGCTTGTTCAACTTCATCGGCGTGGCGCGACGGTGCTGCGCTTCTTAGCCCGTCCTCATAATTTCCGCGCGGTGCAATGGCACTGCGCTGCCTTTCACGTGCCGCAACAAATTCAAACAACAAGGGGGAGGAGGGTTGGTCGTGTTCGTGCGGTCCGACCTCCTCCCGTTATAATGATAGCAAGCGGCCATCTAATAGAAGTCGACGTACGGAAAATAAATAATTCACGAACAAAAACAATAATCCTCAACATTAATCCACATGAACGAACGATCCGCAGATCAACCTGGAATTGGTTGGTCCGCGCTCATCGTTCTTTTCTCATAAGATAAGAGAACACCAAATAAATTCCCCTACCTCAAGGGTCGTTGTTCGTTGATGATATCGCGAAAAGGTGGATGTCGGTTCATTGACGTCGTCGTAAGGGAGGAGATGAAGGTGTCGACAATCGTTGGCGTTCGTCGCTCCCGTAAACTGCCTTCGTTTCCGGCTCGAGCTTCGTTCATCGAAGATTCATCGGAAAGAGAACTGTTCTTCGTGGAAGGAGGGAGCTCTTCTATTTCTCCAGAGGTTCCCCCACAAATAATATGTGTTATCCAAATATCAAAATAGATTACTCCCACTTTAAAGAAAAGACAACCAATTCAAACTAATTCAAAAAGAAGAGTTGTGTCATTTAATTAATAGGGATATTAATTAATTGAGTTGGCAAACTTAATGAGAGGGAGGTGGAGAGTTTAAAAAAAAGAGAGGAGTTAACAAATTAATGATTGGAAGCCTTAATGGGGTTAAGGGGGGTTATGGAAAGATCAAGGGGGTTAAAGAATATGAAGGGGTGGGGTTCGTGTGGGCCCCACCACCCTCATAACCTCTCATGGGAAGTTGGGTAGTTACCCAACTTCCACCCAAAGCTTAAAACCACTTAGAGTAAATAAAAATTGTGGTTAAATTTCTATTTTTAACTTCACAATTATTATCAACATCCCTCGTGTAAACACAACTCCGGAAAAGGTGTTCTTAAGAAATTATTGGCATTGCGGTTTCATCGGTGCCCTTGGAATTCGATTCCGAGCACCGATTCAAAAGTTAGAAATTCCCGCTCATTCGTTCAGTGAACGTACCCGAGCTAAACTTCGGATAGAAATTCCGGACACACCGAGCCTCTGAATCCAGTGCCGTCAGAAACTACATTCTTGTAAAATCCCAAAGAAAATTAAGAAAAAATTTCCCTTGAATTTTACAGGTCTTTACATTACTCCCACCTTAGGGATTTACGTCCCCGTAAAGATTTAACACTAACTAGGGATACAAAAGAGGTACTGAGCACCCATCTGAGCCTTCCGCTCCCAGGTGCTCCCCTTGAGGCTCTCATACTGCAAATAAAGCACACCCGAGGAATCGACCGTCCTCATAGGATCTGCTCCTGTCGATCCTCAATCCCCACTGGAACCTCCGTAAAAGTAACCCCATCACCATCGTCCAGCTCCTCATGGTCGATGATATGCGAAGGGTCGAGCACGTATCTCCTCAGTTGAGATACATGGAAGTCGTTGTGCACCTGGTGCAACTGAGGTGGATGGGTCAAGCGGTAAACCATCCCGCCTACCCAGCTGAGGACCAAGGAATGGTCCACTTAACCTCGGAGATAACTTGCTGCCTTGGCCACATCTCCGTAAACCTCGTCGAGGTGAGACCCGTATAAGGTCGTGATCGTCATCCTCGAACTCTAGAGGTATCCAATTCCTATTAGAACTGAAAATCAAAATGACTGTTGCCACGAGGGTAAGGTTGACCAACTCAAGAGTGATCAATCTCACCCTCCTATGCATGATTTTATCCTATGCTACCTGGGGTTTCCTTTTCGCCGACCAATTAAAACCCATCCTGACGTCGTAGTTAAACCAAAACATTATTGCCTAATACCGTCAATTTGTGTATGAACTGTGATTGCCCAGTCCATACTCAAACCAATGTCGTAAGGCCTCGATGCTGCCACCAAGAGATTCCAACCGAAACTCTCGCCTCGAGGGTCTGACCACACCGTCGGCGTAAGTGTGATTATCGAGTCTCCTCCCAAGGTATCTCCAGACGTGATGGTCAAGTCTACGGATTACCGGAAACTCTAGGTCTGGGAAAAGATTCGTGGAAGGAAGGAATGATTCGTATCGATGTCTGTTACTACAATAGCTAGTAGTGGACACAGACTGTCCCTTGAATCATTTTTAGAGCCATTGAGTCACACTCCTTGACCGCATGCAGCCACACTCTTCCCCCACCCTCCAGCTCCCTGAGTCGGGCGGGGGTAACTAAGGCGGGTGGTTATTGCATGTTAAGATGTACACCACCTCATGCTGCTCTCCTAGCTCTGCCTCCACGTCTGCTACTCCGCAGACTCATCTCTCCTTAAAGATTCCTCTTCTTGAAACTTTTAACACACTCTATTCTCTAAGACTGGCATCAGTTTCCTGTTTCTTACTACGATGTGCAGTCTTCATCCGCTCCTGGATGATCTGCACCTTCTTTGCATATGATCTGGAAGAGATGCTAAAATTTCTCCTTTGCCAAAAAGAGAAACTCGGTCTCATCCCCGGGATGAACCACGTCCATTGCCTAATACAGTCAATCCTGAAATGGATGATACATTCATGCCATGGATGACGTCATAAGTCCTCGACGTAACTACCAAGAGATCGAACCATCGCTCTCGCCTCCAAGGGTCAATTCATGCTGTCGGCATCAGTGTGAGGTCACTGGGTCTCCTCCAGTATAAATCTCGAAAGTGAGGTTCAAGTCAATAGTTTTAACCAAGACCTCTCAGTATCAACCAAACAAAGGGACAGGAAAGCTAACATCACAACGATAAGTGTCTTTTTATTATTGCAGCTCATAGTACAAGACACGAATACAATAGAAATATGGAACTAGAAGTACAAGGGATGTATCCACTAGTTCTGCTCCTGTCCACCTACTCCCGGAGCTCTACTGCCTTGTCCACTGCTCGGTTGTTGCTCAAGCAATCGTCGCTGCTTCTACCTTGGTGGCTCATCCAACGCCTGCGGATCGACAGTGCGGGGGGTCGGACAGTCACGTTCCAGGTGACCCTTCCTGCCGCATTCATAACACTTCCTTCTCCTCGTACGGCTGGCTCTAACCCCACCCCAGGTGCCCCACACCACCAGTCCTAAAACCCGAGATCGCCCAACTACTGGTCTGGTCCTCCTGGATCTCTGCATCATCTGTCTACTGCCCACAGATGACTCAGCTACTGATCGAAAAACACGCGGCAAAGGCAGAAGCTTCTGAACACGCTTGGGGTGTAGAGCTACTGGCACAAACTCCACCCTGAAGAAGGTCTCAAAGTCTTCCCATGCGAAGTTTATCCCATTGAAAAACTAAAAAAAGTGGCTCCACCACCTGCCTGCTGCTGCCTGAAGAAGGTCGGCAGCAAAGATCACCATGAAGTCTGTTGGCGTCCCCACTAGCCTGAAGACTCTCACCACTGCCTCCAGCCAATCCTCAGCTGCCTGCGGGTCCGTCTCTCCCCGGAACCTGGGTGGCCTCTGGCGCTGGAACTTGTGCAGCGCGCTCAAGTGGCATGCATCACCTACTGCTGGGGCTGGTGGTATCGGTGGCCCAATGTATGGTAGTACCGCTGGTGCCTCCACTGGTGCCTCAACTGCAAGAGGGCCCTATATCGAAGCCTCGTCGCTCGAAAGGCTGTCAGTACACACATCCCTCTGGGATCTAGCTGATCGTCCATGAAAAGGCATCCTGAAAGAAACATCGTGACACGGTCAAATGATTATACCTGGTGAGCTGACCTGGTTTGAGCTGATATTTAAATAAAACTTCTGGAAACACACACGCAATCAGTGTTTTTGTGCACAAAGTTAGAATTCAGTTTTCAGGGTCCTGGTGTATGGATACATCGGCCGCCCGCACCAACACTGGACTCCCTGAACTGAAGACCACACTCGGTACCCTTAACACTATTTCTTCACAGAAAGAAAATATAAGAGTTATAAGTTCTGCGGTAGAACCGAATCCTCTAATACCAATTTTTCACGACCCATCCTCGGGGCCCGTGTCATGACTACCCCAGGCCCACTTTCCATAGGCCAGGGGCTGGCGACTAGCACCAAAGGTGAAAATCCCAATAACTGGGAAGGCATTGCCTTTATAAAAGAAAACAAACACCACAGAGCACAAGCGGAAGTAAAACACTAAGTACAAAAAAAGAAGTGCTGAAAAGTAAATGGGCCAGAATAAAAACCCAATTGAAGTACAGCTACAACTGAACTAGGTACAACAGAAAAAGACAACAACTGGAAGAAAGGAAGCAGCTTCTGGGTCATCGTCCTCAGATCCTACCTGAAGGGTAGGTACAGACAGCGCAGCTCCTGGGTCGTCCACCATGGATCCTACCTGAAGGGTAGGTACTGATAGCCTCTGCAACGCTCTCGCCCGTCAACCTCCTATGTGTGTCTTCTTGTCGTGTGGTCCACCTCTGGGAACTGACTCGTCGTGTGGTCCACCTCCGGGTACCATCCAGTCCTCGATCACTCGGCCTCCGTCAGCACTTCCCGTCGTCTACAACCAACACAACGAGGTGCGGGCATAGCCCGTGCAGGGGTGAGTATAACGATACTCAGTAGGGACCCCGAGACCCTCAAGGTATCACTAAAACCAACATGGATAAACACAAATAGGATCTCAACAGATAACCACTACTTGGGTATATTCCCATGCATATACCTAAGTTATCAATTAACCCATCTCAATCATGAGGAAAACACCAAGATCATGAAATAAACAGATAACCACTACCTAGGTATATGCCCATACATATACCTAAGTTATCAAGTGACCCATCTCAATCATGAGGTAAACACAAAGGTCAAAAGTCTCAGCTCAAACCAGGATTTTCATTAATGAAACTGTAACTGCTGAAGAGCCCCGTATCTAGAGTGTACAGTGGTCCTGTCACGACTCCGAGGTTCTGCTCACTAACCTAAGACTGCTGAGGTACTCCTCCTGTCGAGTACCGCAGGCCAGCCAACCAAACACAGTAGTGCTTCCCGCCGGGGTATGTCACCCAAACACAGTAGTGCACACCCCTAATAGCATGCAGAGGTACTCTCCGGACGAGTACCGTGGGTCTTCACTATCACACAGGTAGTGCTCCTTCTACCATGGGTCTATACCTCACAAAGTAGTGCTCCTTCCACTGGGCTAGTCGACTCACCGCAAGTCGAGTCGGTCAAGCAGTCGTCAGGTCTCAGCCGGCTACACGGTCTCCGTACTCCATACGCTCCTCTCCGGTAGTGTCTGCTCCATGAGATACAAGTCGATACTCCAATTATCACAAGTCCCATGAAGAAGTATCTCAAAGGACCGCCTCGTCACAGGGGTCTCAACGCAACAGACGGCGCGTCAATAAGACGCCCGGTCTGTGAGTTATTAGCCTCTTCGTCCCAGGGGCCCGGTTGGTTTCGTGAGCGAACCAATCCGGTCGTATCTCAACTGTACCCCGAACTCACATAGAGTATACTCATAGGGACCGTTTCTCAATGTTATCACCAACACCGCTGACGGTTCATCAAACGGACATCCAGTCTGAAAGTTATCAGCTTTTCCGTTCCAGGGGCCCGGTTGGATTTCGGGTGCAATCCAACCCGGCCACTATCCAACTGCATCCAAAACCCAAGAGAAGTATTCCAAAAGTTCCTTCTCATCAAGAGGAATCCAACAAAGTTGACCGCACTTCAATCGTACGTCCGGAGCTCAAGTTACGAGCATTTCCGCTCCGAGGGCTCGGTTGGTTTTATGTACGAACTAACCCGGCCGAACTCAAAGTATTCCTAAACCTTGAGTGCGATATACTGAAACGACCGTCTCTATCCAAGGGTCATATCCCAACTGACGGTGAGTTGATCGGAGTTCTGTAGCCCATGATATGGGCATTTGACCAAAAGTGATCTGAAAACGGTGGGTCTGGGCCCGGACCGACCCGGCCCATCCCCCCCCCCCCCCCCCCCCCCCCCCCGGGTCGGCCCAACCGGGTCAGCCCAACCGGGTCGACCCGACCCGTCTGGCATGACCCAGCCCGGCCGGGGTGGCCCGGCCTCACCTGGGCGCGACCCGGCCCGGCCGGTGGGTCGGCTCAGCCGGTTACGGCCGAGCAGAGCGAAGCGGGGCGCTGCCCACGTGTGAAGAACCGCGACCCCGCGTGGGGCCGCCCGTGCCAGCAGACGCGGCAGCCGGCCGCGTCCCGCCGCCCCCCTCCGGTCCCGCACGGTCGTGGTACCGCGCTCCGCCGCCGCGGCTTCAGCCGTGGTGGCTTCTTCCGGCGGCGCACCGGGCACCGCCACCACCCGCCGGCGGGCTGTTCCGCGGATTACCAGACGGGTTCCGGTGGTCAGAAATTCATGTCGTCTTCGCCAATGGCCCTCCTGGGACCCGTCCTTCACTGCGAGGATCCCACAACGCCCGTGCGGCTTCGTTTGTTATTTTCCGATGCGGCGCGACAGCGCCGTGGCTTGTTCAACTTCATCCGCGCGGTGCGACGGCGCTGCGCTTCTTAGCCCTTCCTCATAATGTCTGCGCGGTGCAATGGCACCGCGCCGCCTTTCACGTGCCGCAAAAAATTCAAACAACAAGGGGGGAGGAGGGTCGGTCGTGTTCGTACGATCCTACCTCCTCTCGTTATAATGATACCAAGCAGTCATCTAATAGAAGTCGACGTACGGAAAAGAAATAATTCACGGACAAAAACAATAATCCTCAACATCAATCCGCATGAACGAACGATCCGCGGATCAACCTGGAATTTGTTGGTCTGTACCCTTCGTTCTTTTCTCAAAAGATAAGAGAACCCCAAATAAATTCCCCTACCTCAAGGGTCATTGTTCGTTGATGATATCGCGAAAAGGCGGACGTCGGTTCATTGACGACGTCGTAAGGGAGGAGATGAAGGTGTCGACAATCGTTGGCGTTCATCGCTCCCGTAAAGCGCCTTCGTTCCCGGATCGAGCTTCGTTCGTCGAAGATTCGTCGGAAAGAGAACCGTTCTTCGTGGAAGGAGGGAGCTCTTCTATTTCTCCAGAGGTTCCCCCACAAATAATATTTTTTATCCAAATATCAAAATAGATTACTCCCACTTTAATGAAAATTCAACTAGTTGAAACTAATTCAAAAAGAAGAGTTGTGTCATTTAATTAATAGGGATATTAATTAATTGAGTTGGCAAACATAATGAGAGGGAGGTGGAGAGTTTAAAAAAAAAAGAGGAGTTAACAAATTAATGATGGGAAGCCTTAATGGGGTTAAGGGGAGTTATGGAAAGATCAAGGGGGGTTAAAGAATATGAAGGGGTGGGGTTTGTGTGGGCCCCACCACCCTCATAACCTCCCATGGGAAGTTGGGTAGTTACCCAACTTCCACCCAAAGCTTAAAACCACTTAGAGTAAATAAAAATTGTAGTTAAATTTTTATTTTTAACTTCACAATTATTATCAACTTCCCTCGTGTAAACGCAACTTTGGAAAAGGTGTTCCTAAGCAATTATCGGCACTGCAGTTTCATCAGTGCCCTCAGAATTCGATTCCGAGCACCAGTTCAAAAGTTAGAAATTCCCGCTCGTTCATTCACTGAACGTACCTGAGCTAAACTTCGGATAGAAATTCCGGACACACCGGGCCTCGGAATCCAGTGCCGTCAGAAACTGCATTCTTGTAAAATCCCAAAGAAAATTAAGAAAAAATTTCCCTAGAATTTTATTGGTCTTTATAATTGTCTCTATGATCTAATATCTTCCCTTGGTGCTACTCATATGGAATGTCATTCTCCAATGATGTTTCCATTGGATTGAGTACATTTGGGGGTTTTGGTATGTAATTTTTCAAGAGGGATATTTGGATTACGTCATTTACTTAAGATAGTTTATGTGGGAGTGCTATTTGGTAGGCCACCACTCTAATGTTATTAAGGGTCTCAATGGGGTTGATGTATCTTGGACTAATATTTCTCTTCTTCCCAAATCTCATCACTTTATTCCATGGAGATATATGGATTAATACCATATCTCCAACATCAAACTCTATTACTCATTTATGATTATTATCATAGCTCTTTTTTCAACTCTGAGTATCCATGATGTGTTGTTGAATGGTCTTAACCTTTTCCACCATTTCCTCAACCATTTTAGGACATAGAATTTTTACTTCCCCAAATTCATCCCAACATGTATGTGTTCTACACGTCTTATCATGATGGGCTTAATATATATATATTTGAATGTTTGAGTAGAAAATATTGTTGTAATATAACTCCACCAAGAATATGTTGATCCCATTCCTTTTTTAAGTAAATTGAGCATGCTCTAAATATTTCCACGAGTGTCTAGATAGTCTGCTCTTATAAGACATCATTTTTAGGGTGATAAGTTGTGAGGAAGTTCAACTCAGTATTGAGTGTATGTTGGAGACTCTTACAGAATATAGAGGTGAATCTCATATCTCTATCAGATAAAATCGATAGCGGAAACTCATGAAGCCTTAACACTTTTCTAGTTTATATCCGTGAAATTTGATCCAGTAAGAAATCCTCTCTAATTTCAATATAGTAATCTATATTTGTAAGATGATCCACAAAAAACCATATAGAATTGTTTCCCCTAAATATATTTGGAAGTCTGTTGAAAAAGTCCATGGGGATGTTCTCCCACTTCCATGTTAGTAGGGTTAATGGGTGCATCATCACCTGGTATTGTTTTAATTTCCTCTTTCACTTGTTGATATACAAGTAATATTAATGTATACTTCACGATCTCCTTCTTAATGTTGTCCCACAAATAGTGTTCTTATAGATCTTGATACATATTCATGATTCCTAGGTAGATTGAGAAGGTTGAGCTATATACATCATCCAAGATCTCCTTATTTAACTCATAATTTTATGCTACACATAGTCTTGACCCAAATCTAAAAACTACTTATTCATAAACATTAACCTCCAAGGATTCCCCTTTTCTTATATTTTCTACTTTATTTTGAATTCTCACATTAGTTCTTTGAGAATACTTTAACCTATCCAAAAGGAATAGTTGAGAAATAATTTTTGAAAGGATTGATGATGTTCTTTTATTAATGATTACCATGTCCATCCTTTAAAAATATATGAATATTGGATCCTTTACAGTTCTTATCATTGATAAAGATGCATGATCTTTTCTACTTAGAGCATCATCCAACTTATTTTCTTTACCAGGATGGTAGTGGATTGAGTAGTTGTAATCCTTGATGAGATCTAACCACGTTCTTTCGATCATATTACGCTTTTTCTGTGTGAATTTATATTTAAGGATCTTGTGATCATTATCTATCTCACACTTCTCCCCATAGAGATAATGCCTCTATATTTTCAATGAAAATATCATTGCTTCCAACTTTAGATCATGTGTGGGATCGTTTTTCTCATGAATTTTTAACTACCTTGAGTCATAGGCTATAACTTTACAATTTTTCTTTAGTAAATATCCTAATCCATTCTGTAAAGAATTTCTATATACCATAAAGAGTTCCCCACTTGTCAGTAGTGAGAGAACTCATGTAGTGATAAGCCTCTTTTTTGAGCTCCTTAAATCTTTCCTCACATTATTGCATCTATAAAAACATCACTCCCTTATAAGTTAGCTTAGTAATAGGGTTTTAAAATCAATATAAATTTCTAACAAGTCAGTGATAATACTCGTCTAACCCAAGGAAACTATAGATTTCAATCACATATGTTGGCCTTATCTATCCTTTAATTTATTTTATCTTTAAAGGGTCCACATATATCCCTTTTCTTATGATGATATGCCCTAAGAAATATAATTACTTCAATTAGAACTCACATTTTTTGTACTTGGTGTAAAGATTATCCTTTTATAGGGTCTTTAGCACAATTCTTAGATACACCTCCTTATCCTCCTTGATTTTAGAGTATATTAGAATATCAACTATAAAGTCTACAAAAAATTTGTTGAGGTAATATCTAAAGAATATATTCATCATTTCCATGAATATTTTTAGATAATTAGAGATTCTAAATGGAATTACTATGAACTCGTAGTTCTTGTACCTTATATGAAAAGTATTCTTGGGGATGTCATTCTTCTTTTCCCTAAATTAGTAATATTCTGACCACTGATCCACCTAAGATAAGTATTATTCTCTACATAGCTAATCAAAAAAGTCATCAATATGAGGCATATGATACTTTTTCTTAATCATGTTCTTTTTGTGTTCATGATGAAAAATACAAAACTGGATTTATATATCCTTCTTATTGGTGAAGAGGACTAGTGCACCACATAGTGAAGGACTTGGGTATATGAACCCTTTATCCAGATTCTCTTGTAGTTGTTTCTTCAGTTCCAAAACAACCATTATATATGTATTCTTGGATAATTTTAATTCCCTAGTTATAATCTTGATACAAAATTCATCCTCTCAACTCAGGGGAAGACCAGGAAATTCCTCAGGAAACACATTAGCATATTCCCTTGTAATAGGCATGTCTTTAAGGATGCTTCTTTCCTTAAATTCAATAATTTTAGCTAGATACTCTTTTCTATAGGGAAATAATATCCACACTTGTGATATTGGTGATAAATAATATTCATCATCCCAATTTCACTTGTACATAATCATAGGATGATTTGAGATACAGAGAGCGATTTCCTTATCCCGAAAATTCATGTTGACTCTATATAGGGAAAGCCAATTCATGCCTATAATTGCATCAAATTACACCAAAAATAGTATGAAAAGGTTAGTAAGGATTTTTATCCCAAAAAATTTGATAGTATAGGAGTTATATACTTGGGATTCAATAATTTCCTCATTTTTGGTTTTCACCAACAACTCTACTTCCATGCTTTGTGGTGGTGTTTGATTAGTTCTACTAAACTTTTGTATTATGAAGGAATGCGTAGAAATATGGATGATAACCCTAATTTTAACTTTTTGATTCTAGTTATAATTTATCTAATATATACTTTGGGATGATTATTTTAAAACTATTAAACACATAAATGGGTTTCTAATTACCTTAAATATATAACTTATAAATTACATGTATTTCTATGACTTATGAATTTCTAGGCTTAAATCTATGTTATCCTTGATCTATTTCCTAACATGTATTATTATGGGTATTTTTTATTCCATTAATAATGTTTCATAATGATATCATGAATTTATTAAAGCATATCCCCCGAGAGTGTCAAATGAGGTGTGTAGTATTTCTTGTTCTCATGTACCAAATTACCCCAAGTGAGGCTCGGGACACCTTTTTGTAGTTGTTACCCCTAGGTATATCTATTCTATAACCATTAACACTATTATTATCTAGACAGGTATGTTTTCTATTAATAATACACTTACTCTATACCTACCAAAATTTAGGTATTTTTTCATATAATTAGTCTTATCCATAAGTATTTCCCTAGAGTTTTCTAATCCTAATACCAAAAATAACTAAACCTCCCTTTGATACCAACTATAATAACCCTGATATTTATTTAAAATTTATACATTATCTATTAAATATAATTAAAATTAACAAAATTTATAATATTTATAAGTCTAGTGTCTTTGGTAATTAGGTACATAACATAATATCTTAAACATGGGATATAACAACATTATTGAAAAATTCCATAACATGGTTCTAAAATTCCAAGGATTTTAAAACTATATGGGATAACTTGGGGAAAAAAATAAAAAAGGGGTGAGCCATAATTCTGAATAAGAGAATAAACATGGAATAAGGTGATATATTTTACACAATAGGCATGTAAATTGGGTATAAAAAGAGTAGGAATCATAAACATGAACAACGCGGCATGGTATAGCGTGATAATTGTAACAAGGGAAATTTGGAAACAACTTAAAACAATGCATAATAAACATAGGTTAAGGATAAACCGCCAATATATCATGGTGGTTAAAGTCCCATAATGTAATCAGGTTCACTCCCTTTCCCAACATGACGTATCCCGATACTAAACATTACCCAATGCATTGAGTGATATATAATTTTGGGCACACCCATAACATTCATTTCATTATCATGCTTAAGTGTGCCACATGGATCATAAAACCTAGATTTAGTCATCATCATAATTTATTCCATGTTCAAGGATTCTAGAATACATATATGTAAGTACCCAATAAAAATTATATGTGCATAAATGTGAACACCTTTTATAGGAAATGGGTATGGTATTCATTATACAATTGTTTTGATATGGAAATTTTTAGGTGAAATTTTAGGAAAAAAATGCATCGCTTAAAGGTTCATAAAATGGGTTTATGAGAGAGAATAGGGTCTATAATCACATATAAATATAATGGAAAATAATATAGACATTAAAAAACAAATCCCAATATTATAAATAATAAATATAAGGCATGATTTAATGAAGAAACTTGAATAATGAAAAGAATCCTAACTGTATTTCGGCATGGTAACGGGTGTACATAAATGTTCATGAGAGGATTAATGAGAGTGATATGAGTATATAATCATTTATAAATAAAATTTAATGTAATATGAATATATAATAACATATCCCAATATAAGAAAATGTAATTTAAGAGACCAAACATAAAGTAAGTGCTTTAATGGAAATGAGAAAAGGGAAATTACTTACCAAATTTCGTAATGTAATGGGTGTACATAAAGGTTATTGGGAGGGATTAATGAGATTTTAATGGGATATAATAATTTATACATGAAATGGATATTAATGGGGATATTTAAGAACATATACCAACATAGGAAAATGGAAATTAAATGACATAATATAAAATAATTTCTTGATAAAAAGAAGAGAGTGGAAAATGCCTTACATGAGTATGTGACTCCAAATTCTTGGGAGGGACTTCTTGAGAACTTGGGGGTACCTTAAAAGGAATATATATAGTTTAGGAAAGATTATGTATGTTCTTCAAGTAGTTTTAGTGAAGAGAAATTCAATCTTGTGTGGGTTTATACTAGAAAAGATGAGGACTTATTTATTATTTACGTTTTGGACTCTACATAATAAAATAACCAAAACCACAAAACATCCCATGGTTTTTTCCCATGGTTTCATCCAAATGAGATTTTTTTACAATTATTTTATATGTAAAATTTCCTAAATTAACAAAATAATTCCCTAGCTTATGAGGAGGTGTGACATGCTCTTAAAGAAATGACTTAAAACCCTTAAAATAATTTAATGGTTTTGGAGGATGCATAAGAGATTGATAACATTAATAAAATAAACATAAAATCACATTATTTTAAAGTTAAAACATGTTTTTTGTCTTATATACCTTTTATTACATCACGTTTGGGTCATTATGATTTCATAATACACAAAGAATATTTATACAGTATTTAATTTTTCCCTGAAAATTCCACTATATCCAAAAATAATGAAAAATTAACCATTGGATAATTTTGACATTATGATTCCAAAAATAATATTCATTTTATCTAAATAATTTAATAAATATTTTAATTTTCAATTTTAAAATAAAATCATCATTTATTAAGAAATGCTATGTTTATTGACAATAATAGTTTTTAAACCCTTATAAAAATTACATTTGACTTCATTAAAATTATACAATTATTTATATTTAATAAAAATTATTTAATAATAATATTTTATTAAAATTTTATTTATTTCAAAATCCATTAATTCATCAAAATAAATTCCTTAACTGAATTTTAATATTAACCGAAAATACAATTTTCATTTTATTGAATCAAGATAAATATAATTTATTAAGTAACAATAATAGGATGAAAATATATTCATTATTCTATAAAAAATAATGCACATAATCATATTGATAGGTTATTGATATATATCCCTTTAATACACCAGAAAACTCCCTAAGGGTATGGTGTGTGATGGTGGGACTTTTATTGGGTGGTTTGGAGAACATGGTTTGGGTCATTATCTCAATGAGCTTGAACTTCTCCCGTAAATGGTTTTTCTCAATCTTAAGTTAGTGGATATCAGCTTGGGATTGGTCAAGGGAAAATCCCAGTGATGTTATCTTCCTTGTAATATTTTATAAATGGAATTCATTGGGTATGATCCTACTGGTTGAGGTCATTACTTCCTTTGATTGTTTCAATTGGATTTGTTAAAACCGTATATTTATACTAATCATTTGATCGATGTTCAATGGATATATTATCAATGGTAATGAAACTTAATGGTCATTTAAATATGATAGGATATAATAAAAACAAATAATTTTATGTTTCTTCTATAACCATAATACATAACAATACATTTAATTAAAAAAACGGGAATTTTACTTATAATAGTTTGGGTTGTCACATCTTAGGTCCCCCACATAGAAAATACCTAGGTGATCTATAAAAAATCATCACTTACCTCTATCTGGAAGTCACTAAGGTCGTCTACCACTAGGTCTATTATACCCATTTCATTTCATTTCATTCATTTAACTTATACTTCTACCTGGTCTAATTATTAAAAGGGATACAATTACAATCAAATCCTCAGCTATTAGTGGTCAAGGAATACAACTAGTGCATGAATTATATCATGTCCTTTAAAATTCATTCATTTAATACATATAAATTTAATAAAAATTAAACAAATATGTAAATTAATAGTTCAATCATCCTCAATGGTGATACTGCACATATCACGTGGATATAAATAAAATTAATAATAAAAAAGGTAATGGTATGGGGACTATATACCACAATGACGTAGTTTTCCCCTTGATCACCACCTATAAACTCTCTCATGATATTTTCTAAGTCCATCCGGTCACTTCCCATCACCAGGAGTCCCTAAATTGTGCCAAGGTATCCTAATTAATTAATAATTATCATTTATAATTAATTATTCAATTCATTTAAAGAAAATATAATTAATTAAAAAATTAATTCTATTAGTATTAATGCCCAATATTTCACAAGTCATCATAATCTCACCTAAAACTCGATAAATATAGTGTAATTTACTCCAAACACTCTCATAAACCTAATCCATATAAAATCACCAATTATTGTACCTATTCCAGTGGAGAATTCAACATAAATTTTTAAATAATCTAAATAAAATTTTCATGGTGATGTACCATCACCAAAATGGCTTAAAACATCCATACATTCTCTTGGGATGATCTCATTATAATCCATACAAAATAACAATCGAATATCATCCAATTTCATAATGATCCTGTGAAAATTTTGCCAAACCCTATATCAAAAAATAACAAAATTAGAAATAATGAAGGGGAAAAACAAGTGGGGGTAGGAAAAATAAACTTTTATCATAATATAAATGAAGTAAACTACATTTCCAATAGAGGTTATCAAGATATGAGAAAGTGGTGGGTATGGTCATAATGGACTCCCCATTAACCTTTGTTAAAAAAAAGAGTACATATTCTAACCCCAAAATTACAGGACTTTATCTCACTAAAAAATGAGATAGGTTTCATGATTGGAGCATGAGGTTCACATCATAAAATCCTCATACAGTATCCCAAACCCCTCATCTAGCTCTCCTTTCATTCCACAGACACATCATAATGAAATCAATATATGGATTGTACCACCTTTTACATCATTAAAGGCCTACATATGCAATTTTTCAATAGTTTGAAAATATGAACACCACTTTGATGCTTTTTTAACTCTTGAGGCCCCTATCAAGACTCAAACCATTTGTAATGATACTTTTATGGATATTCAACCTCTTGAAATCTCTTTTTGAGTCCCTATTTTCAAGAAAACCCTTTCCAAATCAAAAATCTAAATTTCCTTAGGGATTCTCAATCCAAAAAATGGTATATGGTTTTACACTAAGAAAAATAGAGAATTTAAAATTTTATATTACTTTAAATTCATACAAAAATATTTGATCCATATAATTTTGAATGAATTCATATGAAAATACATATAATTTATATGATCTACCACATGAATTCATAAAAAAATCAAAGTCATATGAAAATATTTGGAAGAAATTTTATATTGTCAATGTCATATGATCCTCAACAAGAAGTCCTATGAAATATTGTAAGTCGTATTAATTCCTTAATACATTTTCAAGTTTCATATTTGGTAACTAAAAGTATTTATTAACTTCAAATAATTACAAAATAGTTCTAAACCAAATTTTATTCAAAAAGTTTGGGTTATACAACAAAAATTCTAATAAATTTTTCTACATATTTCTTCTTAACTAATTCTTCAACGTATTTTCATTAAATGTCAATTATAATCATTATTTATTGATAAAAATTGAAAAAATACAACACACACAAAGTGTTCTTTGAAATATCCCATTTTTTACTTTTTATCAATTCCCATATGAAAAATAATTTTTCAAATGTACTTCATTCCTTCTCTCCCACTTTCTCATCAATCTTCCATTTTACTTTATCTCCACATTATTGAAAAGAAATAAAAATTATTGAATGTGGTAGTATAAATTCATAATTAAACAATTTTCCATCAACCGTTCTACTCTGAGTCAACTTGATCCTTGATCATTAAAGAAAGCAAGAGGGTCTGATTTAGTCCTCAATGTTTTCCTTTATAAAATAATTTGATCCCAAATGAAATGAGATAATCATAATACTTATCAAAATATATCCAATTATTTTAGGATAAGATAATTGATAGAAAATAACTAATATACAAATTTCTCATGATAAATATATTATCCGAATTTCTTACACTCACTTCAACACAGAGATAAAAAACATTAAAGTACAATGTATAAGGATTTATAATTCAATTAACAAATCTTAATATTCTTAAATGTTCTAATTTTATATCATTTACTAAAAACTATGTCTTCCCATTTATTTTAAAATCATATTTTATTTAAAAAAATATTTCAAATTATAAAATCATAACTTTTCTAATAACATTCCTTCAAGCACATTCCATAATATTTAGATTTGTATGAAGTAATTATTTTTGTACCTTTTTCGTAACATTATTTACTTATCTCTCTATAATATCCCAACCTTTATGGTGATGTATAAAACTAATTTTTTGGTAATATGTTTCCTTTTTTTGGTTATACATTGGTTGAGGTAGGTTTTTTGTGTATTTGGGAGAAATTTGGAGGTTTTTTTAGGGGTTTTGGGTAGTGCATAGTTGGAACATGGTATACCCAAACCGTGTGCCCTACCCCAAAAAATCATGAAATAATAGATAGAGGGGTGTTTCTTGGTTTCTCTAGAATTTTTCAAATTTTATGACCTCTTAAGAGTAACCATACCCCCCATAGGAGAGGTGCATAGTTAGGGAAGACAATTTGAAAAATCATGTGCCCCATCCTAAGAAATAATGTTCGTGTGATTTCAAACCTCTAAAGAATTATATTAAATTATTGAACCCCCCGGTTATTAAACTAAACACACTACCTTAGGATAAATATATTTACTATGATTTTTAGAGTCTTATGAAGAAATTATAATGAATTGAAACCTCCCTTATTGATGAATCTAAGATCCAATTTTAGACATTATTAGGCATCCCATTATAATTGGAATCAATCTATGTGTCCTTGAAAGTTTACCTATGTAGATCTGATTCGTATATAGGGAAAATTAAGGGGGGTTTATTTTCCTTAATCATAGATGGACCACGGATAGAATTTTTGGGTGTCACTATGTATCTCACTAGAATAGAAATCAAGACACATGTAGTTCTAGATAGGATCATGCAGTTTACCATCATGTGATGAGGTCGTGATAGTGTTGGTAGTTATGCCCATAATTAGGGACTAAATTCCACTTTAGTGTGGTGATGATATGAGCTGGGATTATGCCTGGGGTATGACTATCCTTTCTTCCTTGTGTATAGGCAAGAGGGAATCATGACCCACTAAGGGTTTAGAGGGATACAGTTAGGAATTATACCAGAGGTGGAGGCCCAGATTTATGGGACCATGAGATGTGTCTCAAATCATGGTATTTAGGGGGTTACTTAGTGTCAAATGATATGAAAGTTAATTGTGTAGTTTAATGTCCTGCGTTGAGGATGAATGGTGTCTTACAGTTTTAGGTCATATGACTAGGACCATATATCATGTTGTTTATTGTCATACAACAAGGACCAACTACTCATTTTAATTTCTTGCAGCTTGGATGGGATTTGTGTGGTTGCACAAAATATTTATTCAAGAATATTAAATTGGTTGGAGTCGTAATGATCTCTCTATCTATTGAGATTAAGTAATATGCTCTATTAGAGTATAGCTTTTCTATGGATTAAGTTCCCTCCCACTTTGATTCAAGATTTGGAGGATTATTTCTTGGAATCATTGAAGCTATGAGGACCAATATAAGTTCTCCTTAGAGGAATGAGTGGAGGTGAAACTTATAGTTAAATGTTTGTGTTATCCAATTTTGATAAACCTCTAACTGATGAAAGGTGTGAAATATTTTTTCATCCAGTCACTCCAATTCTTCCAGTCACTTCTAGGATTTTTCATCTATAGATATATGATAATATATTGAAACATGGAGTGATTGAAACTAAACCTCAATGGGAAAGACTACTTTTATTTCATGTACCAGTGAGTACAGGGTCACCCATGTATTAGTACGGGTTATGGTCTGCTAATCCAATAATACCTGTAATATATTGTTAGGAAAATACTTTTTATCTTTATCCACCATCTTCTAGAGTATGTTTTATAAGGTATGTTTTAAGGCTTCTATTTGTCCATTATTCGCTGCATGATAGCAAGATGAATGGTTGGATTTGATATTGTACTCCTGATATAGCTTCTCTACCTCATCAAAATAGAAATTTATGCCATTTACCATCATTATTTTATGAGTGAACCTATATATGGTAATGATGTTGGCTTACATAAAGCCAAAAATTATTTTTATCTTCACATCTTTGAGGGGTATTACCTCATCCCATTTGGAGAAGAATTTGGTAGTAGTTAAGATGTATTCAAACTTCTTGTCCATATCAGGAGGGTATGTATTTACAATATCCATTACCCATATGGAGAATATCCAAGATTATTTGTTTGTATGTATCAATGCAAGGGTCAATGGATGAAGTGGGCATGCACTTGGAAAGAAAGACATTTCATGGTGAATTGTGTTGCAATCATGCGTCATCAAAGGCCAGAAGTATCCATGTCTTTGGATTTGATTGTAAAGTTTGTACCACAACTTGTGGGAACTATAGGCTCCCATATGAACTTCTTACATAATAGTTTTGGTCTCTTCTTCATCAGTATATCTGAGAATGACTCTATCAAATACTTGATTATAAATATATTTCTGGTTTTTTGGGCCATCATAAAGAGTGAAATTTATTGCTCTTAATTATATTTTCTCTATCCTAGATCTATCTGATGGAATTGCTCCATTGTATAGGTATTCCATGATAGGAATCATCCATCCTATGGTTGTACCATGTAGCTAAGGGATATAGTGGGCTACATTAATCTCCTCTATTCTAACTTTAATAAAAGGTGATACCATTCGGTGATGGGAAATGTTAATGGTTGTTTTACCCCAATTTGGATCTACCATATCTCTAGATTCATTCTCCAATGCATCTTCTGGGGAATTTTGAAATTATGGTACATAATTTAATGTTGTCTCTGAGGGGAACTCTAACATTAACCCTCAGACATAGTCAAGAAGTGGGGTTATATTTTCTTCTTTTTATGGTGTAATCCCCATTGATCTATTTGATTACCAAATCTGAGTTACCTTTCACCTCTAGGTGGTCCAGTAGTATTTGGAGTGATAGGTCCAAGCCAGTAATGAGGTCCTGATATTCCTCTCCATTGTTAGTACAAACATTTGATAGTAGGAATGAGTTAGGTAAAATTTCCTTCACAGGGGAAATGAACATGATCCATAACCTAACTTTCTTGAGTTTAGGTTTTTTCATTATCTTACCTGTTAATATCCTAGAGGCACCATAAAAATAAAATTCCCATGTTTGGAATCCATATTGAATAGAAAATATTTCTTCATTAAGAAATTCAGTATTTAATGATGTTGTTTTTTCAAACGGGTGTTTTATAAGGAAATATACCAAGTCTTGTTATTTCACTGATTTATGATGTATGAATTGTACATCAAATTGATGTAGAATAACATCCCACCATCTTAGATGTCATCTAAACATAAGATGGTCGAGAATATTTTTGAGTGTGTTATTGCAAGAGACCAATTGGACTTCATGGTATTGTGGGTAGTTCCTTAACTTCTATACTGCAAATATTAACACCAGCCATCACTTCTCAATATCTGAATTAGGATTCTCAACATCAATCATGGTTTGACTGAGATAATGAAGGATTTTTTCATTCCCAATGTCATTCTTTTACACAAAGAAGATTTCTAATGATCTCTTCAGGGTTGTCACAAATAAAATGAGTGGATTTCCATCAACGAGTGGAATTAATACCAGTGGACTCAAGATATATTTCTTGATGGTGTCAAATGATTCCTATAAGTCACTGGTCCATGGATATGCGAACCCCTCCTTTATAATCCTAGTGAAGTACAGACACTTTCCTTTAAGGTTGTCTATGAAATACCAAATGTAGGAAATGTTTTCTTTATGTCATCTCGACTCTTTAAGGTTTCAAGGAGGTGACATTATAAGGATATTTTTTCCCAGGGTCAACTTCGATATAATGATGGAATACAAAAAATGTAATGGCCTAGACCCTCATGATCCATCCCTTTGACAAATTCTAGGATCCTAAGGGGTCGCACCCCGATCGGTGTGACCGATCCGCGTGACCGATCGGCACGACCAATCGGTGCGACTGATCGGTGTGACCGATCGGCGCGAAAGATCATCACGACTGATCGGTGGGACCAATCAGCGCGACCGACCGATCGGTTTTGTCCATCCTTGATGGGTTTTCCTTCTACATTTTTTCCCGTAACCCCACTTTTAGGCCTTTTAACATTTTTAAGCATTTCAAGGCCATTTTTAAAGCCCATAATTAATATCTAAAAATCCAGAGAAACCTCTCTACTGAATAACAATTAATCCAATCGTGTGTAACCACCCAACCGCGTGGAAGAACCACAATCCGACTTCCAAGGCGTTCAAATTTCTTATCTCGTAACATTGGGATATCATCTATTTATCACGCTGGATTTTCTTCTCATTCATCTTGGATATTCTCCTCTTCCTTGTGTGTTTGAAGTCCTTTGTTCCTGAGGCAAGTGGTTCACCTGTTCCAGAGCCCTTCAAGTCACGCATCCCCTTTTCCTAGCGCATGGAGAAAAACGGTGATCATTGATCAATCAAGTAGGGATTTAATCCTTTGTCTCTCCTTCTGTGTATCATGTGGGGTGGGCATGCTTTTGTATCTGTGGAAATTGATGAAACCTAACTTTATAAAGATAATTAATGGACCTTTAAATAATGAAGGGGGGTGTGACCGATGTTCCTCTATACTCTTTTTATGTTGTTATGTGTTGTGAATTGTATGGGCCTATGCTAATAGAAAATCATGGTCGTTGGTGGTATTTCTTTGCGCACTAATGAACCTATGTACCCATGTATGTTTAATTAACCGTAACATGGAATTGGTTAATTACGTATACTCAGTTAAATAAATTGAAAGCACTATAATCAACACTTTTTGTGATAACCTCGGTTAAAGTATAGTGGAATTGAAACCATGGAGTGTGTTAAATCATTTAAATCTGAAAATACCTGCATGGGCCTGCCTTGTGTTGGTGGTAGTGGTTTGGTAGTTTTTCCTTCACGGACCGATTGCAGGTGACCTTATGGTTTTCTTGGATGGGGGATTAGATTGTTGGGGTGATATGGGTGTGGATGGGATCCCCTGTTGTTATACATTCACTGGTTGTGAATTTGAGGTTGTGTGGTTACTCTGCTTATATCACAAATTGGGGTGGAATCCTATGTTGTTGAGAAACTATTGGCTCCTAGATTTTGGGGACATGGGGCTGTGTCTCGGCTTTTTTTCTTTGGTTCTAGTACTTCGAGGGATCTCACTTATCCCTTTGTTGTTGTGACTTTGCAAGAGAACCGGGTTTGAATGCTTAAATTGTTGTTTGGCTATTTCATTCCTTTTTTTGGCTTGTGGTTATGCCTATTAGTTTCCCAGTAGTGAAGAATTCACCCTAATGGGATCACTTGAACATGAAAACAAGAATGGGTTAAATGGGGAAATTGGTTCTGGGATGGATTGTGACCTGGCTATGGGTGGCATACCTTTCATGAATGAATGGTGATGCGGTGTTTGCGCTTAGGTTATTTTCAGAACCCTAGGTTGGGTTGAGTGCTTGTTTACATATGTATATACTTTTAGTTTTTATGTTTCTTATTCGCGCCCCACCCAAGTTGAGCACTTAAGTGCCGAACACTCCCATTTCATGGGGGATGGTGTTTTTTCCAACACTCCTATGAGTGGCTGGTTATTAGCTCCTTTATTCTCCCTTTTCTGAATAGCCCAAGACTCTTCGGGCAGGCTGTGATGGCCTAAAGTCCATTATTATCCCAAGAATCTTTGGGTGGGGTAGTTGTGGTGGTTGGCCCAGGTGTTTGCGAGCAGGTTGTTTCCCAAGTGTCTTTGATATGAGGCCCATGTGTCTTCGGGCGTGGCAGTATTTGTTCTGACCCAGGTGTTTGCGGGTATGGTTATGTGTGTTGGTTGTGGCCCAGGTGTCTACGGGCAGGATAGTGGTTATGGCCCAGGTTTGTGAGGGCGGGGTTTGGCAGTGGGACTGCGGTGAGGTTGTGGACCAGGTGTGTGCGGGTGGGGTTTGGAAGTGGGACTGCGGTAAGAATGGCAGGATTGATTCGATGTGTAGGATGTCTTCAATAACCAGTGGTAAAGTGTTTCGGGGTACCCAAATATCGATGTGCTATTACTATAATTTACTTGACTTGCGTTATTTGGGGAGCGTGCCTCGGTGAGGCTGGGTGGATAGCTTTTTTCCTGGTTGGGTGTTTGGTTATCTCTTTTTCCACAGGACATTAGAATTTCTCCTCACTTTTGTACAAGATTCTTTGGTTTTCCCTACTGAGTATACTTGTATGCTCACCCTATGTATATAAAACTGCTTTCAGGTTTCCAGGAGTACTTTAGATATTGTTCGGGGTCATACTAGCTTGGACCTTTGGGGCATTTTCTATTGTTGTTTTCCTTTTTTTGGTATCTTTTCACCTTTGGAGTTTTGTGACTTGTATCTTTTACCTTTGAACATGCATATGGGAATGGTTTACTTTCAGCCGTACTTGCACTTTCAGTTTTGGTGGTGTCGGATTTACTATCTTATCTCCCGATCCTATTAAAAGGAAAAGGGTAATGCCTTCCATTTATTGTGTGATTCTATACCCTTGGTGTTTTTCGCCACTCCGGGACCTATTGAAGGTGGGTTTCGAGGTTCATTATCTCTCCTTCAACTTAAAGAAGGAAGGGCCTGGAAATATGTTAACCCATCCCTCCTTTTGGTGAAGGCGGTTCGTGACAGAATGGTATCAGAGGACAGGTTGAGAGATAGGATGGAGTCTGGAGTTAGGAACAGTGAGAATTGCATGGGATGGTAGGGCAACGGTTTTGGGTGACCTTGGTATGTGAATTAGGCCAGGGAAGACCAGCTAGGACACGGGATTTTATGGCCCCCCGTGATCCGATGCAAGGACTCTGGACCTACCGAACGACCAAGTGAGGCCACGCTGATTGCAGGGTAGAGACCCTAGGAAAGGTACATGCATCATAATGACTTGTGTCCTCGTGTTTCTAGGGTGTTTTGGGAAATTGAAATAAATAATATGTTTAAGAAATTTTAAGAACAATGTTCTGCACTACTTGGGCTTAGGCATTCTTTGTTTACATTGCAGTTATGGAACCTGGGAGATGACCACAAGTTGTACGGGAGATCGAGGCCCAGGAGGTTGAATTGGTCCATCAGTAGAGGGATGATCGAGAGGAGGAGGATGACCAGTGGAAGAAGAATCTTTGAACCTTTCAGTGAAAGACCCTTAATAAGTACGAGTGAAACACCTATAACATGAATACGGAGGGCTGGCTAGAGCAGCTGGTGATAGATTTCGGCTTGATCCAGGCTCCGACTGAGTACTGGGTTCCTCTGGCCGTCATCCAAATGCGGGGAGCAACGCGTCAGTGGTGGACGCTTTATTTGGGGGAGAGGAGAGAGGCTAAGGTGGCATGGGATAATTTTGAGAAGGATTTCCAGGCCGAATTCCTCTCTTCTACGATGAAGGCAGAGAAGAGGCAGGAGCTACTCTCCCTCCAGCAGGGGAGTATGTCGGTAAGGGATCTGGGGATCAAGTTCAAGGACCTCCTCCGCTTTGCTCTGGACCTCTTTCCAGATGAGAAGTCTCATGTGAGACATTTAGAGGAGGTGCTCTGACCCTCCCTCCAGTATGTTGTTACCCCCTTCACCTTGCCGATATACTTAGAGGTCCAGAAGAAGGAAGAAGTGGTGGAGAGGATACAAGCACTATGAGGTTTGTCACGAGAGGGGACTCGGCTAGGCCCGTCAAAGGTAAAGGCCGTTAGCACCAAACCTCCAGCATCGGGACCCTCTAGGTTCCGACCAGCAGGGAGCAGGCTACAGCAGTTTCAGTTCCGGTCCCCCGGTCCTCTCCCTTTCCCTTCGGGCCCAGGACCGAGGTTCTTTGTCTGTGGGATCCATGGACATATCCAGAATCAGTTCCCGGACCGAGTACAGTATGGTGGTGGCTGACAGGCCTAGCACCCCCCTCAGCAGCAGCTTCCAGCTAGTCCTTTTCAACAGCAGCAGCAGGGGCAGTGTGCTCCCGCTACACCGAGGGCATACGTTACAGGGGGAGGTTGACCTCAGGGTGATCCTCAGGGAAGTCGAACAGGGCGTGGTCGGGGAGGTGGTCGATAGCCGAGGGGAAGAGGAGCTGGGTGTGGATAGTTGCACGCCGCGGAGGCAGTAGTTCCAGCAGGACAGGAGGTTGTTCGAGGTACGATCAGTTTGTTCAGTACCCTTGCTTACGCCTTGTTCGATACCAGAACTTCACAATCCTTTGATGCACCCGGTCTGGCCCGTGATCTGGTTCTAGATGATGAGAGACTTCCAATTACCCTGGTGCTGATCACACTATTCGGAGGTCAGACCGACTTTTTATATGTTTGTAAAGGATGCAGACTTATGATAGGGCCACATCTGTCAGTCAGGGATCTACTACTGCTACAGATACAGCCATACGATGTCATCCTAGGCATCGACTGGTTTTTCTCTGTGTGTTCCATCATCGACTGCTTCTGAGGAAGGGTTGTGTTCTCAGACTTGAAAGGCTGATGTGTTACTTTCACCGACGAGCGGAGTGTCCGGAAGGGCAGCAGGCGAGAGGAACCCCTCCTCTCCTTGTTAGCCGAGCTATCAGTAGAGTCAGTGGATGCTGAGATGGTGGAGGTTCCAGGGATCTTCATTAAGTTTATGGAAATCTTATCTGAGGAGGTAATGACTCTACCCCCTCGACGTGATATCGAGTTTGGGATAGACTTGCAGCCTGGTGCTCTTTTGATTTTGATGGCTCCCTACCAGATGGCACCTTCAGAACTACGGGAGTTGCGGATTCAGATTGGCGATCTGATGAATAGGGGTTATGTTCGACCAAGAGCGTCACCGTGGGGTGCTCCAGTCTTATTCGAAAATAAGGCAGATGGTGTTCTCAGGTTGTGCAATGACTACAGGAGGCTGAATCAGGTAATGATCAAGAATCAATACCCTCTTCTGAGGATATATGATCTTTTCGATCAGCTGAAAGGGGCAGGATGGTTATCGAAGATTGAACTGTGGTCTGGGTATCACCAGTTGAGGGTAAAGGAGGGCGACATCTCAAATATGGCCTTCAGGTGCAGATATAAACACTTCGAGTTTGTAGTCATGCCTTTCGGCATTACAAATGCTCCAACTGTGTTCATGGGGCTTATGAACCCTCTCTTCCGGGAGTATCTGGATTAGTTCATAGTCGTGTTCATTGACGACATCCTGATCTACTCAAGATAAGAGGAGGACCACACTGAGCACCTGAGGATGGTTTTGGAGGTCCTCCAACAGCACCAACTCTATGGGAAGTTGTCGAAGTGCATGTTCTGGATGCGAGAAGTGCACATCCTTGGGCACGTAGTGTCCGAGCAAGGGGTAGCGGTGGACCCATCAAAGGTTTAGTTGGTTGTTTCTTGGGAAGCACCCAAGAACATGGCATAGGTTTGTAGTTTCCTCGGGCTGGCAGGTTACTACCGGAAGTTCGTACCTAACTTCTCTCAAGTTGTGGCACATTTGACGGCCTTAACCAAGATGGATTGAGCTTTAGTGTGGGATAAGAAATGTGAGGAAGCCTTCATCTATTTGAAGGAGAAGTTGGTTAGTGCCCCAGTGCTGAGATTTCCAGAATAAGGGGCAGCATATGAGGTGTTCTGTGATGCTTCAGGGCAGGGCCTCGGATGTGTGTTGATGCAGAAGCAAGGGGTGATCTCCTATGGGTCTAGTCAGTTACGTCCCCATGAGCGTAACTATGCCACCCATGATCTGGAGCTTGCGGCGGTCATGTTCGCACTAAATTTGTCGTGAAATTACCTCATTAGAGAGTGCTTTGTGGTCTTCACCAATCACAAGAGCTTGAAGTATGTCTTCTCCCAGTGGGACCTGAACTTACAGCAGCAAAGGTGGATGGATTTTCTTCTGGACTAAGATTTCAAGATTTCCTACACTTCAGTAAAATGGAATGTAGTGGCTGATTCTTTGAGAAGGAGGTCGCAAAAGGATGTGGTTCGAGATTTGGCGGACTCTTAGAGGGAGATGGAGGAGTTGGTTGCCCTGCACCTGGATGCAAGGATGGATGGTGGTAAAGGTTTCTTGTATCAGATGACAGTACTGTCTTCTCTGTTACATCAGGTGGAGGAGTCTTAGTGGGGATACCTAGAGTGCAAAGTGATGCGTGACCGAGTTGACCATGGCGATGCTCCGGAAGGGTGGACGGAAGATGGTCAAAATCGGATGCTCTTCTAGGGGAAGATGTTTGTTCTAGAGGCGACGCGTGGCAAGGTTCTTAGTGAGTTCCACAACTCACCCCTAGTGGTACACCTAGGAGTTTCCAAGATGTAAAAGGGTCTGAGGAGATAGTTTTGGTGGCCCGGAGTAAAGTGAGAAGTGGCAGAGTTTGTGGCCAAGTGCCTAGTGTGTCAGCAGGTAAAGGCTGAACACCGTGTTCCAGGTTGATTGTTGCAAGATTTAGATGTCCCCGAGTGTAAGTGAGACGAAATCTTGATGGATTTTTTCATGGGGCTACCCAAGGTTCAAGGAGGGTGCGACGCCATCTGGGTAGTAGTGGACCGGTTGACGAAATCAGCTCACTTTCTGTCAATCAAGGAGTCGAGTGCAGTGGACACTCTAGCACAGAGGTATGTGAACTAGGTGGTACATTTTCATGGGGTTCCAAGATCCATATTATTGGATAGGTATGCATGATTTACCTCACGAGTCTGGAGGGGTTTGTAGCATGCTTTTGGCACCCAGCTGCGCCTTAGCACTGCCTTCCACCCCCATACAGATGGGCAGACAGAGCGCACCATCCAGAACTTGGAAGATATGCTACGAGAATGGATCCTGGACTTTGAGGGATCGTGAGCATGACACTTTCCTCCGGTATAGTTCACCTACAAAAATAGTTACCACTCTACCATTGGCATGGCTCTGTTCGAATCCTTGTACGAAAGGTCGTGTCGCTCACCTGTGTGTTGGACAGAAGTCGGGGAGGCAGGTGTTCTTGGCCCGGAGGTGGTACAAAGCATGACAGAGAAGGTGCAGCTTATACGAGAAAGGGTGAAGGTGTCTAAGGACCAACAGAAGTCATATGCGGATGATAGGAGAAGGCCCTTGGAGTTCGAGGTCGGGGGCCACGTGTTCTTGAAGGTCTCCCCTTGGCGTGGGCAGTGGAGGTTCGGTAGGGGAAGTAAGCTTTCCCCCAAGTTCATCAAACCCTTCGAAGTGTTTTGGTGGGTCGGATGAGTGGCTTATCAGCTAGTGTTACCACCGCCACTAATGAGGATACATGATGTCTTCCATGTGTCCCATCTCCATCGGTATCTGCACGACGATTCACACATCCTCGACTGGGGAGAGCTAGACATCGAAGATGATGCAACCTTCGTGGAACAGCCAGTGATGATCGAGGGTCATGAGAAGAATGTGATTTTTGGGCGAACCATTCCCTTGGTTCGTGTGTTTTGGAGACATAGTGGGCTTGAGGAGAGTACCTGGGAGAGGGAAGCGCAGATGTGTGCCCAGAACCCAGAGTTGTTTTGAGTTTTATCTTGTTTGGTCAGTACTTGTTTACTGTGTAACACTTTACCTTGTTGACTATGGATGTTCAGTTCCTTTTATGTGAATTTTTGTGTGAAGTGTCCTAAAGAATGAGGAGGGGAGGACCTGAAACCTAGTTAAGACGCATTAAAGTGGATGCGCCTAAACCCGTGCGGGCGAGTCAGTTCCGCCCAAAGCGGATAGTATCTTAACAGGGAGGAAGGGAGACCCCTCTCTCACTAGACCAAATGGTTTGGCCCTTGTTTTGTGTTGTTGAATGGGGAAAGGAATGGTAGGTTGTTTTTGTTTGTTCATGGGATAAGGTGTTCCTGTGTCGGAGAGGTTCACTCCTGAGAGGTTTCTTTCAGGGTGGTTGTTCGGACCCCCCCCCCCTCTTTCCTTCGGTCTGGGTTTTGATTCTTGAGGACAAGAATGGTTTGAGAGGTATCTAATGTAATGGCTCAGACCCTCATGATCCATACCTTTGCCAAATTATAGGATCCTAAGGGGTCACACCCTGATCGGTGCGACCGATCGGCACGACTGATCGGCGCGACTGATCGGCCCGACCGTTCGGTGAGACTGATCGGCACGACCGATCGGCGGGACCAATCGGCGCGACCGATTGGCGGGACCAATCGATGCGGCTGATCGGTGCGGTCGGTCGGCATGACCGATCATCGCGACAGATCGGTGGGACCAATCAGCACGACCGACTGATTGGTGTGACTGATCAGTGTTGTCCAGTCTTGACGGGTTTTCCTTCTACAGTTTTTCCCGTAACCCCACTTTTAGGCCTTTTAACCTTTTTAAGCGTTTCAAGGCCATTTTTAAAGCCCATAATTAATATCTAAAAATCCATAGAAACCTCTCTACTGAATAACAATTAATCCAGTCATGTGTAACCACCCAACCACGTGAAAGAACCTCGATCTGACTTCAAAGACGTTCAAATTTCTTATCCCGTAACATTGGGATCTCATCTATTTATCATGCTTTATTTTCTTCTCCTTCCTCTTGGCTAGTCTCCTCTTCCTTGTGCGTTTGAAGTCCTTTGTTTCTGAGGCAATTGGTGCACCTATGCCAGATCCCTGGAAGTCGCCCATCCCCTGTTCCTAGCACGTGGAGAAAAATTGTGATCATTGATCAATCAAGTAAGGATTTTATCCTTTGTCTCTCCTTCTGTGTATCATGTGTGGTGGGAATTATTTTTTCTCTTTGGAAATTGATGAAACCTAACTTAATAAAGATAATTAACGGGCCTTTAATGAATAAAGGGAGGTGTGACTGATGTTCTGCTATACTCTTTTTATGTTGTTATGTGTTGTGAATTGTACGGGCCTATGCTGACTGAAAATCATGGTTGTTGGTGGTCTTTCTTTGTGCACTAATGAACCCTTGTACCCCTATATGTTTAATTAACCATAACATGGAATTGGTTAATTACGTATACTCAGTTAAATAAATTTAAAGCACTAGGATCAACCCTTTTTGTGATAAACCTGGTTAAAGTACAGTGGAATTGAAACCATGGAGTGTGTTAAATCTTTTAAATCTGAAAATACCTGCATGGGCCTACCTTGTGTTGGTGGTAGTGGTTTGGTTGATTTTCATTCACAGGACAATTGCGGGTGACCTTATAGTTTTCTTGGATGGGGGGCTTAGATTGCTGGGGTGATATGGGTGGGGATGGGATCCCCTATTGTTATACTTTCACTGGTTGTGAATTTGAGGTTGTGTGGTTACTCTGCTTATATCACGAATTGGGTTGGAATCCTCTATTGTTGAGAAACCGTTGGCTCCTAGATTTTGGGGACATGGGGTTGTGTCTCGGGTTTTTTTCTTTAGTTCCATTACTTTGAGGGATCTCACTTATCTTTTTGTTGTTGTGACTTTGCAAGAGAACCGGGTGTGAATGCTTAAATTGTTGTTTGGTTGATTATTTCCTTTTTTGGCTTGTGGTTATGCATTTTAGTTGCCCAGTAGTGAAGAATTAACCCTAATGGGATCACTTGAACATGAAAACAAGAATGGGTTAAATGTGGAAATTGGTTCTGGGATGGATTATGACCTGGCTGTGGGTGGTGTACCTTTCATGAATGAATGGTGATACGGTGTTTGCGCTTAGGCTATTTTCAGAACCCTAGTTTGGGTTGAGTGCTTGTTTAATTATGTATATACTTGTAGTTTTTATGTTTCTTATTCGCGCCCCACCCAAGTTGAGAACTTAAGTGTCGAACACTCCCATTTCATAGGGGAGGGTGTTTTTTCCAACACTCCTATGAGTGGATGGTTATTAGATCCTTTCTGATCCTTTTCCCGAATAGCCCAAGACTCTTCGGGCAGGCTGTGATGGCCTGAAGTCCATTATTAGCCCAAGAATCTTCGGGCGGGGTAGTTGTGGTGGTTGGCCCAGGTGTTTGTGGGCAGGTTGTTTCTCAAGTGTCTTAGGGATGAGGCTCAGGTGTCTTCTGGCATGGAAGTAGTTGTTCTGACCCAGGTGTTTGCGGGTATGGTTATATGTGGTAGTTGTGGCCCAGGTTTCTATGGGTAGGATAGTGGTTGTGGCCCAGGTGTGTGCGGGCGGGGTTTGTCAGTGGGATTGTGATGAGGTTGTGGCCCAGGTCTCTTCAGGCGGGGTTTGGTAGTGGGACTGCGGTAAGAATGGAGGGATTGGTTCGATGTATAGGATTTCTTCAATAACCAGTGGTAAAGTGGCTTGGGGTACCCAAATATCGATGTTCTATTACTATACTTTACTTGACTTGCGTTATTTGGGGAGCGTGCCTCGGTGAGGTTGGGTGGATGGATTTTTTCTTGGTTGGGTGTTTAGTTGTCTATTTTTCCACAGGACATTAGAATGTCTCCTCACTTATGCACGAGAGTATTTGGTTTTTCCATACTGAGTATACTTGTATGCTCACCTTACATATATAAAACTGCTTTCAGGTTTCCAGGAGGACTTTTGAGATCGTGCGGGGTCGTACTAGCTTGGACCTTTGGGGTAGTTGCTGTTGTTGTTTTCCTTTTTTGGTATCTTTTCACCTTTGGAATTTTTTGACTTGTATCTTTTACCTTTGAACATGCATATGGGAATGGTTTACTTTCATCCTTACTTGCACTTTCAGTTTTAGTGTTGTGGGATTTACTATCTTATCTCCAGGTCCTATTAAAAGAAAAAGGGTAATTCCTTCCATTTAGTGTGTGATTCTATACCCTTGGTGTTGTTCACCACTCCGGAACCTATTGAAGGTAGGTTTTAGGGGTCATTATCTCTCCATCAACTTAAAGAAGGAAGGGCCTAGCAATCTTCTGACCCTTCCCTTATTTTGGTGAAGGAGGGTCATGACAAAAAAGTCGATAAAATTCCCTGATGTTACCTCAAAAGAAAACTTTAAGGGCTTTATTTTTTGTCTATGTTATCATATATGTTGAAGATATCCTTAAGTTCACCTGGGTAGTTATAACATTTTTAGTAATTTACCACTATATCATCAACATAACATTTGAAAAACTTCCCTTGGAAGGGTTTGAATATGTGATGCATGGCACGTTGGTATGAGGAACCAACATTATTCAAACCAAAGTGAATTACTCGATAGTAGAATACTCCCTATAAACTCTGAAGGAAGTGTATTTTTCATCTTCTAGGTCCATCTAAATTTGGTTGTAACCTAAATAGTCATCCATGAAAGAGAGGGCTTGATAACTATCTATTACATCAATCATGAGTTTTGTGATTAGAACTAGGAATTCAACCTTCTGGAAGTGCTAATTGAGATCTTTGAAGTCAATGCAGTCTCTGATTTTCTTATTTATTTCTTTATAGGGACAATGTTAGATATCCATTTTAGATATTGTACCTGTCAAATAAAGTTGTTATTGATGATTTTTTCCACTTTAGCCAAAATTTTGGAGGCATGTATCGGTTGTGTCTCTTTGGCCGCCTGCTTGTATACCCGATGGCCTTCTAAAAGACCCAAGTGATGGGTGGACACCTATGGTTCAAGGCTTGTAATATCCATGTAATTCTAGGTGAACACATCTTGATGTTTCTCCTAGATGGAAGTATACAACTCCTATTATTTGGGAGTTATGGATGCACTAGTAAAATTGGGTCATGGATCTTCTTTCAAACCCAAATTTATATACTTGATATTATCAACAGTGGTGGAGAAACCTTCCTTAAATTCTGAAGGGGAGTCCCTAATATCTTTCTCTTTTTCCACTACCTCATGATTTTCCTCTTTTTCCTCTTCCCGGAAAGTAGGTGACGATGTATATTTCTCAGAGTTAGGAGAGGAGTCAACCATTGGATATCCAGAGGATGAGGAAACTATTTCATGATCGATTTCTTCTATAAGGCCATTTTGGTGCTCTAAAGGGGAAATGAGGGACTAAGAATGGGTCTTTTTTCTCTTATTAACATGATAATTTATTCCAGTCCAGCTGAATGAATAGGGATTTATTGGAGTTCTGGGAATAGAATGCAGATATTTCATTCTAGTCTTTCATTATTTCATGTAGAGATAATATCTTATCCAACACTAATGAGCTCATTTTTCATAATTTACATCACAATATACATTGGATATGTGATTTAATTTAACCCAAATCTTTGATTTGGTTGATGGATATCGCATGATCTGCACTAATCTATTTTAAAGTATTTTCCAAAATCATCTTCAGACTATTTTGGGTATTTATATGAGTTATATTATTAACTGTGGATGGATTCCCTTAATTATAATAGAATCATACATAAATTTATTATTAATAGAAGGATTTTAATGGGGCATTATCTCCATAAAATGTCCTAATTTTACCATTGATACAATATTTGATTCATTGGTGGTATGAAGATAGAATAGCTGCTTACTGATGTAGCTAAGGTATTCCAAGAAAAACATTGAATATTATATTCTATCTAACAACCATAAATTCTGAGTCAGACTCGAGATCCCTAAAATGATTCCTAATCTTGATTTCACTAAGAGGATTTTGTGCATTCTTATCATAACCCTGTAACATTAGTGTAGATGGGGAAAAGTGATATTTATCTAAACTCAGTTGACAAAGTTTTTGAATTGGGATGATGTTGAATTCTGAGTCATTTCCAATGAAGTCTCATTGGATATCAATGTAATTTAACCTTTTATATATATACAAGGGTCTAATGTGCCCCTATATGATAGAATCCTTACCCTGATCTGTGAAAGAAATGACCATAGGTCATTATGAAGAATCATTATCATCATGATATGCATCAGAAGTAACAACCTCGGCTTAAAATTCATGAGGGCTCAATAAGTCCTCTATTAGTGCTTCCCATAGGTCTTTTGATAGACTCAGGAAATCCAGGATTGATAACTTGGACGGAACCAAGGCTAATTTCTTTAAGACATCATATTTATTTTCCAAATGAATGTTCTTCCAAGTATGGGGATATTATTTCACAGGTTCTTTTGGAGATGATTTTCTAGAAGTAGAAGGATCATTCCCTATAATTGGAGTCAAAGGTGCTTCCTCCCTTAGTGGATTAGGATGGATAGGTCTGTCTATATATTGAGGTTGATTAGGAGGTGGTGTCTCCTCTAACTGATCTTCCAAGATTATAATGTCAGGGTAGACCATTTCATGTGAGGGGGAGCTTCCTTACTCCTACTGTGATTTCTGGAGAGGTATCTCATTATGTTTGGCTGCGAAGAAAGTTCTATCAGGGGAATGGTTAAAGATGTGACTTCTAGAACGACTGTGTCTTCCCATATATCCTCAACTCTGATGGCCTCTTCCCCTAGTTCCCCAATCAAGTGTAGGAAATTTGGGTTCATAATCCTGATCATTATTTTATAAGGGATCCATTAAGTGAATAAATTTAATGGAACTGAATATCAAATCCCCATCTGATGGGGATTTCATCCGGTGGGTGGACTCCTGTTGTGCCATTTTGTGGGATGGTGCCTAGGCTTTTGAGAACGTCGACATGAATACTACTAAGGTCAAGGATAACTTTATCCTTGACACTAACTCATATTCATTTAGTTTATTCTTACCTATTCACCCATGTTTCTTTTTGAAGGACTAAATTTTAGAGGACTGAGTTGTTGATGAAGATGGTTGTGTTGTAGTAGTGTTCAAAGTCATAACTGATTGCTGCAACTATTCTCAAAAGATAGCATGATTTTGGTTGATCATTTTTTTAACCATCCAGTCTCCAAAATTCCACATACCCTTTTGTTAATCTTCCTTTCATTGATTCTACTCCTCTGAATCAGTAGTAGAGACACATACTACTTGAGTAGGATTATTCTTCAACTTCACTTGCTTGAATACCCCCATCTATTGCAATAGTTATTTAAAAAAACACTCCTAAATATTGTTCCCCAATACTTTATGGAAGGGTAAATGATTTGGGAAATATTTTTCACCGTCTTTATTGGGATTCATAGGCTTTGGAAGCTCGATCAGGTTTTTTTCTAATGCCGATATAAAATAGCCAGAAACATGGCCATTTTGGAAATAATTGAACTTGTTTTTCATCAATTTAAATTTTTTTCCTATTAGATTTTTTATTATCCTGACAAGTCAGTCATTGTTTCTAGTGATCAGGAGGTGCATCTTCCCGATATGGTGTGGGCTTTGGAGTAGGAGTGGGTACAGGGGCCTTCTTAAGTGTAACAGTGGTAGCATACTCTTTTCATGTTCTCTTTCCCTGATTCGATGGAATTACTCAGGAAATTTCTGTAGTCTCTGTAATTGAGTCATCTAATTTTTTATAAATTATGATTAGGTCCCAAAACCCTCCTATATATTTCATAGGAATTAGTTTCATGCACAACTCCTTGTAAAGATTTATTATTAAGATGAGGAACAAGTCTTCTTTAGGGGTCGGTAGTTTCAAGGAGTATGTCAATCTTTTACAATGAGAAATAAAATCTGACACCCTTTCATTCTCCCATGGTTTTTAGTTTGAGAGATCAAGTCTGTTGTCCTCTACAATATTGATATTAACTAGAATAGAAACTTTTGACAGTGGTCTTCCCTCCCCATAATTGACCGAGCCTACAAAATTGTGTAATATACAAAGGCTGGACCCTGTAGTGATTGCACAAAGAATCTGATTTTCACTTCCTCCTTTCATTCGAGGTTCCCCATCATGGGATCACAGTAAGAGAAAAAATTCATTAAAACAATTATTTGGGTCTCCCAAGCAATTAAAAATGGGAAATTTTATATTCCCAAAGTTTCTTGAGGGAGGATTCAGATCTACCCATTTAGGTTAAGTCTTACTTTCTAGTTTTATTAGTGTTCTATATTCTTCCATAGATTGTAATCAATTTGTGAGTGACTCAAGATTTTTAATTATATCTCGAGGAATGTTTGGCTGGGCTGGATCTTGAGTAGGTGTAGTAGCTAGTAGATCCATGGGTAGTGGTACCACTGGTATCTATCATGGGTAACCCATAGGTGCAGGACTATAAGGATGTTCCTAGCCCAATTCTTGTTGTGCATCCAATAGAGGTAATTCCGGATCTATTACTATGGGATCCAATTATATTGGTAGTTGGTATCCCATACTGATCAAGTATTCCAGATCCACTTCAGTTGCTGCGATAAACCCAATTTATTGAGATACTCTGACTGTGGGTTTAATTTGAGGATCTATTTACAGATTATATCTAGTGGGAAGGTTTTATCCATGTATTTTGGCATTGAGTATCCTCAATTTTTTCATCTATTCCTCCTGTTGAGAAAATGATTCCTCCATTGAAAGGCGATTTCTCTCTCTATGACGTAGGTGAGGAACAATATGACCCTTACCCTTTTCTTTGTTGGGTTGCTTTCAAGGAGTAATGGCTGGATTATTTGAGGAAATGACCAGATTTAGGGAAATCCTTTGATTTCAGGTACACGCACCTCCTTCAACTGTTTTGGTATGGTCCATATTGTGAACTAGAACTTCTTCCTATAATACCTCCCATGAATTAGAATCATGATCTATAGAATATGTGAGTAAGAATTGATGAAGTATTCTGATGCATAAATAATGGTAGGAATTCTGTTAGTGTATTTTCAAGACTATCATTTTTTATTCCCTCCATGAGGCCTTTTCCTTTTTCTTTTCTTATTTTGTAGGAGTTGTTTGGTTGATGGTAATTTGAAGGGAATATCTATATAGTTTATTCATGTGTGTTCCTAGTGGGAGTACTAGATCATGATATGGGAATAACTAGGATGATTCATCCTATGGTGTTTCTTCTAATTGGTAGAATACTCATTTCTACTAAGGAGGTGGTTATTGAGGTGAAAAATGCCACAACCTTAAGGGTTGGGGCTGTTCTCTCTCCACCTTCACCACTCTTCAGGTTTGGATTGCTGACCTCAAATGTTTTGTTAAAAAATACCCCATCCATGTTGTCTAGGATTTCTCCTAAACAACTATGGATGGTACTACCATGTTCATCCTTCTCATTTTATAGAGATTTGTCTGAACATATATTGGGTGCATCATTCAGTATGAACTTGGATCACCCATTTCTAAATTCTTTTTATCTATTTCTGACATTGGTGCTATATGAAGGTTGTATTCTCCCAAATGGGAGGCTTTATTGATATTTTCATATGCTTGGTGAAAAACTCTCTCAATGGAGTTCTCTCTTCTGGCATGACATTGATGAGAATTGGTCGAGACCTATTTTTGTTGACCATATCATTGGTTTTTGATAGGATCTATTTGTTAAATCTAGACTAAATCTATGACATTTCATGATACCACTTTTAGAAATATTTTCTAGTTAGGTAGTGTAGTGAAGTGTAACACTATTTTTTCACCCCATACTCTGATATGAAAACCCAAAAGGGTATCTGTGACTAGTAGTCACAAGCTATTTGACATGTTGAGGAATTCCCATTAAATTAATCCTAGCTATCTATTTGGATATCATATATCTTGAAGGGATACAGTATCAATTTTTCATTAAATACCTTTTATTACATTAACATGACTTTGATATTCATCATAGGGTAATACTTTCTATCTCATGTGATGAAGAGTTTTCTATACATTGAGGTGGATATCATGCACAAAATATTTTTACAACACCTCTAGAATGTTATACTAATGGGTAGATAAAGGACATAACATGACTGGTATGTCATCTTTAGATAGTTATTTCCTCATTTTTAGAATGGAATCATTGTCTTCTTTTGGAGACCCCTCTACCTAATCTAACTATAGTGGATGATTTCCTATCGCCTTATCATAAGAAACAAGATTGGTAGGGACTTCCTCTATTACACTGGAAGGAAGGTGGACCAAGGGTGATTTAGATAATGACCATCTCCTTAGACTTTCTTCTAGTTTAGAAAGGATTTCACCTATCAATGATAAGGTATCATAAATGACTAACCTTGTTCTTGTAAGTTCCTCGTGATAGGATGGATTTCTCATCACTATATTGTCAATTAGAGAATTCTCTTGACAAAGTGAAATACTACTATAGAGATAAATTTTTCAGTGGACGCTGTTATGGGGAGGAACACCATGGTGGATTACAAAAATGTAAAACTCTCTTACTCATTGATCTTTTGGCCATATAGAGGGCTTCCATGACTCCCATCAGGGTATGGGATCTCAAGATTGATCAGATTGAGATCATGAAGCAATCCTTCATGGTGAAGTACCTAGAGAGAACCTTCAGAATTATTGCTACTACTCAAGTAATTTGGTAACTGGAGAATAGGATATTGAGCTAATAGATATAATTTTCGGAGGGCTTCAAGAACTCCAGTATTTAGTAGAGTAGGATCATAGATCGACTCTTTATTTTATAGTTGTCTTTGGCAAGGCCTCTTTTTGGAAGTCTTCTTGTGAGATATTAAGGCCACTAGCTGGTGGAATTGGTTTTCATTGGAATGGGTTTATTCTTACCTTAGAGTGTCCATTAGGATAGGCTAATTACTGATAATTATAATGGGTGTGTGTTCCCAATCTAGTTGTTTATATATCATGGGGGATTTTTCCACATGAACCTTCGGGACAGAAGAAGAGGTGTGTGTCTACTCTGGGGTGGAATAATGATGAACCACCCCATAAATGGGGATAGATTTATGTATTTTTTCCCTCTAGAACTACTTTTTTCACCATAATGACGTCATGAAAGGTCTGTAGGATGTGGTTAGTGATTTTAATTTGTCCTTCCACCATTGTCAGTATATTCTTGGTAACTTCAGTGATTAGAATAGGGATATATTTCCATTTTGTATTTGGAGAAGGGGTATGTTCCTATGCATGTACTTCATTTCCTATATGTGGATACTGAAAATACTTTTATGTGGGTGTAGAGAGTTGGGTTTTCCCCTTATTCATCACTGTGACTTTTCGACTAACTTTTCCGAATGCAGCCAGACTAAACTACTGGAAGGATTCATGAATGTAAATAGGTGTGTGTGCCTGCTTACAGCTTACTACAAAACATGGTTGGTGATCTATTTTGGGTTCTTCTATAAAATTATACTATAAGGCTTGTTGAATTTAGGAAGTTCTATGTTCCTGCTCATGATATATTGCCATATTTGAACGGAAGGATTCCTTGGACACCGCCAAGTAGGTCTTATAGCTAGCTAAATTAGTATAGGTGGGTGTATTACTTATGTTGGATCATATGTTTTTCCTTCCTTTCATTTACTAGTTGGTTTAAGTTCATTACACCTTATTTAATCAAGGAATTTACCTTTTTGTTTAATAATATTTTGGAGGGAGATGGTTTGGATCACCAATTCATATCCTAGATTGTTTGGGTAGGGTGGGTGGGTGAATGTTCCCATGTAGAGTTGGAAACCAACTTCGATTGGTGGGATTATTAAGAGGGTAGAGTTGTGTGTTCATTCTCTCAAGTCCCTGTTCTCTTCCCCTGATGGGCTGTCATGCATGCCTAGGTTTAGATGACTTGGGTCAGTCAGTCAAGGATGGTACCCTCATCATGTTGAGGGATTACTACCATGAAATGTTGTTGGAGGTGATTTCTAGAAGGCTTTATTCTGAAGGACCCCTGTAAATTTTGGATAAGTCCATATGTTGCCTCTTGATCCACCTACCTAAGATATAGGGGGTACTGGTTGTCAAATTCTAGAGATATGATCCTGGAATGGTTGAAGATGGGAGTCAGTTTCATCTTCTTCTAAACCACTAGTCATCATTGACAAGACGATTGATGGGGATTGGTGAGCTGGAGGGACTATCAGATAGAATCTAGGGTTAGGATAGTACTATGCTGACGATAATCCCAGACTAGTGCATTTGATACCCAGTGTTGAAGATGCTGGGTTGGTCATGACGTCCTTTTCTTGGATGAAGACCTAGTGTGAACAGTATCCAGGACATTCATTTGTGAAAGATATAAGGACACCATTGTATTTAAGGTAGTTATGATATAGAGTTCCTGAATATATAAAAAATAGAAATAAGAAAATTCATTTGAATGAACGCATGCATCATTGATTGTCTCGTTTGGTCCTATTTAATTTTGAAAGTGAAATGGGTCTCACAGGTGGGTGATATTATCATATTGGTTAAAGATTCACATCGACTTCACCATTTTCTATTTCCCTTGGAGATTCATGTTTGCGCAACAATTGATTGCAGGGGTTTGAGTGTTGTGCAATCATTCATGTTGGGTTCACTATCTCTGAATAGTTTCCAATAAGTTTTTTTGTGGAACTAGAAACACCCAATAGTTTTGGATCAATGGGGACTTATTTTTCCAAATTTAGGTTCCCATTGGGGGATTTGGTAAATGATTCTTAAGAACTCACATTATTTGAGTGGATGGGAGGTCAGGCTCATCACACCCTTTTGTGGGGGATTATTACATACTTTGAGACTCTCATATATATTTAAGATATGTTCATGAATCCATCATTAATTTCTAAATCTGATATGGGTCACCCTTGAATTAAAAATCAATTATTAGAATTTATGGATCTTAAAATCATCTTTATGTGTCGAAGGTTCTTCACCAATGTAGATATTTGTATGTATCTGAGTTTCTCCATCGATGGTATCCCCCTTATGTACTTTCTCTAAATTATTTTTTTTATGGTGATGCGGGTTTTATATCCACACAGTGGGGTGCTATGGAGTGTATCATTATTCAAAGATATGGGAGATGTTTTGATGTTGGGATTAGACTCATGTGATGGGATTCCAATATATCCTCGTGAAAGTAATCATAATATGTGTTGTTTGTTTCTTCTTAATAGGGAACATCATACCTTTTAAGTTCATGTGATAAGGACTAAAACATGTATTCTAACATCATGGGGAAAGGATGTCTAAGAGAAAGGTTCCTAGTCAAAGCTTGGTGTGGGACTTATGCTAAAGAAACCCAGTGAACTAGGAAGGTATATGGATTCCTAGGTTGAATTATACCCTGTTGGGAATGTGTCCTAGAGAGAGTAGGGTTGATTTATTATATTATATCTAGACCATAGGTAGGATTCCTACATATCCCATATATATGGGAATCAAATCCCATGTAGTTCAGTTGTGAGGATCCATTATTATAGTGGCCCCCTAAAAGGTTTGTATCATAGGTGAGTATATCCCTTTGAGAGGATTAAATTGGGGCTTACTCCTATGTAGGATTCCCTGATAAACAATTTTGGGACCATAAGAAGTTACTCGAATTATGGATATTTAGGGGTTTGGTTTAGGGCTTACTTGTGAGAAGGATTCTCGTGTATGAATATGATGATTTCATTAGGTCTTGTTCCTTAAATGGATACCCTAGTTTTTGATTTTGTGGATTACATCCTAATAAGATTCCATGGTGATCGGTTAGGGGATACACTTGGAATGATGCCCATGGATAGGATTGGCTAGGGCTTACACCTGAGGATGAATCCCAGGGATGAGTATTATTGGGGCTTACTCCTAAGGAGAATTCCCATAGATGAGGTGTTGGAGCTTATACCAAGTAGGAGGCCCATTTAGGTTTGGGGTCATGTGGATTTCATGACCATCATTAAACTCTACGCCCATGTGAGTCATGATTAGTGTGAGAAATAAGTGGAAATGGATGGTCTAGGAAACCATACAATTTTCTTTTCCCTGAAATTGGATACACGGCCTTGAGGTCCCATGCCTATGGGGCACTCTAAAGGAAGGTGAGGAAAATATTCAAAAGAAGGTTCTCCATCAAAACATTCATCTAATTATGTGGATTACATGATTGTGACTAACCTCTGTGTTCACATGAGTCAAGATGAGTCATATATGAATGAAAAAGATGATAAGTATCAGAATATTCAGTAAACCACACACTTCTTCTCCTCTATTGGTGGAAGTGGATGGGTCTATGGGAGATGAGAGGAGCTCTGGTGCCCATCCCCTCTCTGATCTTCATATCCAAGATAGTCATGTTGAACTAACCACTTAGATAAGGCTCTCTAGGATCTAGGAGGAGAAAGACTGAAACCTCCTACAATAAATACTAGGGGCTTACTCCTAAGGAGGATTCCATAAGATTGGTCTTGAAGTGGGATAAGAGGATGTCATTCCTTGTCAAAAGTAAATTCAAGAGTGATCCTCACCCTCCATGCCTAGAACTGAAGGCTATGGGTCTTAGAGACAACCAGGGAAGGACATGGTCATAACCCTAGTACCCAATACTAGGAAATCTACAACAATATCCCCAAGTTCAGGTTCCTCAAGACCATAGGAATACAAATCCACATTCACATGGTCCCTAACCATCTGGTCGGGAAATTATGGTAAACCTTTGACTGTATGAATGAAAATCTAAATGGGATACATGTTGATGTTAGCTTATTAATGGTATTAAAATCTATAGGCCTTTGTGAAGTTTTCAAATTATTCCCCCTCGGGTGAGGGATCCAAAGGGAGAAAATCACTTCCATTGGTGTCCTGGAAGAGGGATAAAAGGTAGGCTCACACAGATCCTAGATTAGATACAAGAGATTCCCTGCACAGGAACTAGGAGGAACTAGAAGTTATTTTAATAAGTGGTATAAGCCTATGCAAGATGGATATTCCTTGGGAAATGGACTACCAAGTTAACAAAACTTGGGTGAGGCTTTAGCCTAGGTACCATAGGTCTCCTCATGTGTCCCTAGATTGGTCTCACATAGATTCCCGATTGGGTAGAGGGGCCCCGTGAAAGTGGTTCTTCACTTAGGGAAGAAAGGTTCCTCGTGCAGGTGTCTTGTGTTTCAGACCCTAAAGGGACTTTTATATCACTTACCCCATTTAACACTCTCTTCTCTTGGTTTTTATAGATATACCTAAGTGATTTTGGAGACCTAGGAGAAGGGGCTAGGTAACCAGATCTTTAGTTATTATTTTTAAATTCTAGTTGTGAAAATGAAGAGACTTAGGGTCCTATATATATGAAAACCAAGGGACCATAGTTAAAGGAGGTAACCCACATAGGTTTTTTGTGTATTTTCTTAGCATAAGATCTCTGTGCAGGGGCGACCTTCCATTTAGTGTCATGCAGGAGGGGCTACAACAGCCTTTTAATGCACAAGTGTGCATGTGCAGAATGATTTGGGTAAGTCCCTTTGATTCTCCTTGGGGATTTTTAGCTCTTTAACATGCTTAAAGTACGCTTTATAATATTTTCACTCCACTTGGAAAAATGGAGTGCTAATAATTTCATTTAAGGGTAGTGAATTTTATCATGAAAAATATAAATTTTCTTCTTTTTTGCATCGGTTATTCTATTTTAAGGATTATAAATGAAATAATGTTGAAATATAACATTTTTTAATTTTATTTGAGAAAGATAACAAAATATTTGACTTTCTTGATTTTCGGATATTTAAAATTGGAATATGAGGGATTGAAATAGAAATCGAATAATGTGAAATAAAATGGAAAATTTGATGAGTATTTTTGAAATATCTAGAGATGAAATTTGTTATCTTCTCAAATTAGAAATACTTTATTGTTTAGTTCCTTCAATTATTATTTGTGTCTGAGTGACCAAATATCCTTTGTTTTAGATTTCAAATCCTTCTTTGATCAAGTTTGATTTCCTTCTTCTAGTTTCTAAGATGATCATTCTTTCTCTCTCCTATGTTCTTGGAGTAGAAAATCATGAAGCTTCTTACAGGTAAGGGATATTCTACTCTTTTATTTTATGTAAAATTTTGATCAAATTAAGAATTATTTTCCATTTTCTAAATGCACTAGATTAACCTTAAAGAGATAATAATCTAAAATCACTTGAATAATTATTATTGAAGAATCTATAAATCTTAATATAAGAAGATGATTATGAAAATTCATGATATATAATACTATAATGATATTTTTATTTTTATTTCATGGAATGAAATAAAATGGTTTATGGAGGTAAATATATTACTTGTAGTGAGTATATATTGATAATTTAAGAATATGGTAATCACATGAAACTATTTCTGTTATTTGATAACCTAGAGACTATCAAAGAGAGATAAAATAGGATAATCATATACTTCTTAGGTAATATATAAAATATGCATGTCTATTAGTGTATATTATTTTGTAGCATGGAATTAGAGAATAATAGTATCTTTTAATTTGTAAAATTAAAGAATAAATATATTATATCGTGTTATAGAATAATAATATTATTCTATAAATTATCAAAGAAAGGTAAAATGAATAATATAATGAAAAATACTTCATATTCAACCAAAATATAGAAATTATATGATCACATGTTGTAGTATTATCTATTTATAATTTTAATATAATAATTAAAACTAAAAATTTTCAAATTTGAGAATTGACATGGGATTATTATCATTTGATTAGGAAGTTTATATTTCATGATAAAGATTAAATAAAAGGTTTGGTTTGTGTGAACACTTGTGTTTGTGGTCTGATTTTATTGCCTCTTGATATTACTAGATAGTCTGTTATATGCTTGGTTGGTTTTTTTAGATTTATTTTAATATTCTTAGAAATTGATAAACAATGTAAAGGTCTAATGATAAAATTGATTAGCAGAGGAGGTGTGTAAATTATTTATTGTTCATCCTAAAATTTGATTAAATGCGGAAGTTTTTTCTGAAACACATTTATGGTTTTTTCTAGATATTATAATCTATTTTTTATAGATTTCTTATTGATAAAAAACTATTCATAATAAATAGGTTAATTAAGGATGGAATTAAAATAGTTTTTTGTAAAAGAATGCATGGTTTTGGATGAATGAGCCCATTCTTAATTATAGGAGGCCTGGAATACTTGATTCCATGGACTTATTTCCTTTTTTTATGTGTCAAATACACATTTAAAATGTATATATGAGCTATAAATTTAGATTATTAATGTGATTAATTGATAATCTAATAATATTGGAGTTATTTTATAAGAATTCGGATGGAGGCCTGTTGATATATTGATGGTTGGTTATATGTGGATCAATGGGTTGGAATCCCGAGGATATAGTAATTATCGATATTGGTCATGATAAGACATATTTTATTATGTGAAATTGTGTAGAAATGAAACTGAGTGGTTGGGATGAGTTTAGGGTGGGAATAACTCATTAATATCCTTAATCTTTCTCGATATTTATTAATGGTTAGATAGTTGGATATTTTTATATGATTGGTTTCAAACTTCTAAAGGTAGTTTGACTCTAGGAATGGAATGTATTGATTTTATATGGTAACATAAGATCAATTCCTAGAGTTCCCATATTATTAATAGTTTTTAAATGAATTAATTTAATGAATAGGGCATGTTCTTAATGTTTCTAAATGATGATGACATACCTGAGAAAATAAGAAGAATAAATTATGGTGTCACTAGAAATTATATTAGAATATTAAAGTATTAATATTAGAAATAAATATGGAATAATATAAATTAATTTTTAATAAATAAATTAATGTTGAACTTTAATGCCTCTATGTTTTCTTGAGATCCATTCCTTAGTGGTGGTAGTTGGGTTTATAGTGTAATGGTAGTAAAACATGAGTCTATGTCTATGTAGTTTCCTTTAGTGTGGTTGTGTGTGATATTATTTTATATTTTCTAATTTCATAATCTACCTCACACACATAGGATGGGTAACCAACACCCTTATATTTTGGGGGGTGTTTTATCTAAAAACTAGGATGGAGAGGGAATAGGTAGCTAACTTCTCCCTCTCCCCTTCTCTCCCTTTGGATGTAGTTATGAGTAAGTGTATCCCAATGTATAATTAATTTTGATATAGGGTTTATTCCTACCCAGTATATGATCAAAATAAATTTACTATAAATTTATGTGTGGGCTATAATGGATTAGGATTATAACACATACTTGTATCCGATCATGGTGGATCTGGATTTCAGTGGTTGTACGTTCATGGGTTGTGATGGATTGAGGTATAATTCACATACACGGGGCTATAGTATATTCCATAGATATATTTGGTTATATATGAGATGATAATAAATATATTTAGACTCATAAAACAAATGATATTTTCGGCCTTACACGAGACTAAGGTAGATAGGGCCAAATCCTGACTCACATCAGGGATGAATTGACTTATGAAGGGATGCACATATGTTGTATGACATTGGGGAACGAGAGAATCAAACTAGTAGGGAAGTGTAAGTGGGGTAACTTTATTTATATATATTATTTTGATATATAATGGTTTAACTTCTATGTGATACTTGGTGATTCAATCATGGTGAGGTTAAGAAAAAATTGTATTACCTATTTTGGTGATGGGTTGGTTTCATTTATTTATTTACTAGGATTTTGTATGCTTCTTTCACATTTTTCATCAGAGTTTTTATGGAGGATTCTGTTGATTATACTTTTAATACACACCCTACACATATAAATACTATTTTTTAGGTCCATAGGAGATGTTTTTTTATTTATCTTGGTGTTACTTGATTGAGGAGTCTTTATGGGCTATTGGATCATTTTGGTAAATCTTGAGGATTTTTTGGCCCTTTTAGTTGTTTCAATAATGTATAACATTACATTAATGTATTGGGATTGATTTCTTATTTAGGTATTGGATTTGTTTTGTGGTTTTCTCATCTTAAATTTTATATATTAAATCAATAATAGGGTAAATTACTCCCATACGAATGGTTTGTATTCCATCGACGTTAGTCACCAACTTGTGGCCTATTGGTGGTGGGATTCATGGGTTATTATCTCTATTTATTTATTTTTAGCACAAGAGGGTACCTTTGGATGGAGGGGTTAATGGTAGAGGGGTATTAAAGCTGATTTTTGAGAGATAGTATTGAGTTTGGAGTTATGAATTGGTGAGGATTCATGGGTGGTAGAGAAATAGTATTAACTGGGCATAGTACATATTGTAAAAATGGGATACAAACTAGAAAATTTAATTTCAAGGCCCCCTATGATATAAAATAAGGACCTTTATATTTACTAAATATATTCGGTAATTTAATGTTGGTTTTAGTGTATAAACTGAAGAAATGATCATGAATCATGTTTGATTATTCCTATGTTTGAATTAGGTAGACAATGGGAATATAGTTTAAAACTGAATTAATTAATTAAACATAAATAACTTTTGTCATGGGATAGGTTTCCCTAATTTTTTTTCTTTTAATTAAATGAATCCAAGTCTATTTTTTCATTGGGTTAATACTGAATACGTTCTTCAAGATATGCCAGTAGGTTAACATAGAGTGTAGGTCAATTATAATGATAGTTATAAGACGAAACTTGAAGAATTACAGTACCAAAGTCTATAAATTATAAGGCCTCAATTTCAGATCATGAGATAGAGGTTTGGTTAAAGGAGGTGGAATTATCCTTTAGTTAGTTATATTCTCAATGGGTCATTGGGTTTTATTAACAATGGTGATGTTTTGTAGGGAATCTTGGTAGTTGTGGTTCATGTTATTTAAGGATTATAAGGAGTTTTTCGTTTCATGGGAGGTATTTTGATATTTATTTCAAGCCAGTTTTCTTTCTTCTATCACAAAGGTGGCTTGTTAGTATGATACTTTTTCCATCTTCTTGGTAATTTTTGAGTTCTTCTCTTGATATGGAATGTAACATTAGAATCCCTTTTGATCCATGATACTTCGATTTCAATCCCATATAATTGAATGGCCCAAATTATCATAATTACATTTTTATTTTCTTCCCTTCACATGGATGATTGGAACTTTCATTGTTATTTCAAATTGAAACCCACCTGTTGAATTCCATGATCTAGTTTCTTGTGCCACACAAACCTTTTTTAACCAATATATATCATAATTAACTTAAAAGATAGTAATTATATCATATTCTCTAGGGATAGTGTTGAGATAGAGATATTTTCTGGGGAATGGGTTTCTCTAAACTTATTCATTTCATTCCATAACATTCTTCTTGAGATTGGTGTTTTGGAGATATGGTCTAGGGGAGGAGTGATATTATTATATTCATTTTATAACTCTTCTCTTAAGCCTAGTGTGGTGCATATTTAGTCCGGGAAAAGGGGTATTTTTATGTATTAATTTATTCTATTTCTAATAATCTTCATTAATGTCTAGTGTTATGGTCCCCAGTATTGAGGAAGAGAATATGTTATGTTTTCTTATTTCATTATTCTCTACTTAGTATTAAATTATTATTTTTTATATGTTGTGAATAATTTAAGTTATGTCTTGGATTGTACCTATGACTCTATTTATTATATGTCTATAACTTTATGTTCTTATATTTTTGGATGGATTTCCCTTTCACTTGTAAAATATATTATGGATTCAAGCATATAAATATAAGAAACACTTCACCATCCTGATGTAATATTTTTTTGATGTGTTTTAAATCCATGTAAGCAAGTTTGGGCTCCCCATAACGGAAAATATCATCATATAGTGAATGGGTTCTCTTGATTTTTATAATTGTGGAAGATATATTAAATTTAATATAATTGTGTTTATTGTTTAATTAATATTGTGTTGTTTCAATATAAAACTCTTGAAATTAAATATATCAACCTATAGTAAATGATAAATGGAAATTTTATGTCTTTTTTGCTATTAATTTTTCTACTCTTGGTAACTAAAGATTTGTTAAAAAATATATAATGTTTTAAGCTAGATAAATTTGATTATCTCAAACCCATGTTTTATAATGCATGTTGTGTTTTTAGTTGGATCCTCTAGTTTTGAAGTTATGTATGTTGATGTTATCTTTAAAATAATCATGCTAAATATATTAGGTTATACATCATGCCTAGAATATTTTAAATTTATCCCAATTATCAATCGGTCTAACATGAAATATATTAAGGTTTTTTTTACATTAGTGGGTGGATTATTTAAATTATTTGATGTATGAAAAATTAAATTGGTTAATTTACTATCTAGTTGGGTTGTTTAATTATTAATAAAAAATTGGTGGAAAAACTATTTTGTGGTAACCTATTTCCTTGAATAAAAGAAAATATTTATTTTATTAAACTTTCCTTCATTTTAAATTAATATTTTTCTAAATGAATTCTTAGTGTTTTTTAAAGGGTTTTGATCAAGCCTTGTTATGCATAGGGGTTAAAAGGGTTTTAATTTAAAGGTATTTCAACAAGTTAGATTTTAAATGAAAAGGTATTAGTGAATTTTCTATAGTAGTACAATTTTAAATTTTAACAATATTTGATATAAAATTTTTTGATACATGTCTAGAGAGTAATTAAAGAAATTAGGAATTCAAAAATCTAAAATGATAAATTGATGATGTATACAAATAAAATATTTTTTAAGTAGCATATGTAATATTGTAAATAAATTTTTATACAAACATGATAATCTAATTTTTCATGAAATGTAAATAATAATATGTTCTAAATGTTATAAATTAAATATTCTACACGATTATTAGTCCATGTTTTTATTAAGTATAAATCCTGAAAGGGGTACATGTGGTAATTGAGTGGTGAATTAAAATTATGATATATGAGGATAAAACATGTACATATTTTCATTTGTAAGCATGCCTATGTAAAAATTTTAAGGTCTCAAATATAAGTATTTCTCTTGAATGAAGTTATATCTTTTATTTTTATAGTGTGAAATGATTTTTTGATATTTTATTTTATATTATTACATAATGTAATATTTTTTTAAAATTTTATTGATATTAATTACCTTTTGGGATTGTTATGGATTTTTTGTGTTTCCTTATTTTTAATTTTCTGACTTTAATTGGGAATGATAGTAATGGATGTGAGATCAGTATCCCTAATTATTTGATGTTTTATTTTTTTTAAGATGATTTTTTTGAAATTATGATGATATATGAGATTAATTATCCTTCAGATGTGATTTTTTATTATCATCCTTGGTCAAGTTTGAGAGGTATTCGCCCAGGGGTGTTTTTTCAATTTTATTAATGATGTCTTAGGGTTATACCCTTTATTCCTTAGGTTTGTAGGTTCTATTCTAGATATATTGAGGTCTCTAAGCAGTGTCTCATAGAGTAGTTGATTTAATCCCCTTCCTTACATCATCCTTTACAAAACAATTAATCCTCAAAGATGAGAATTATATGAGAAGTGTCTATAGTAAAGGTTCAGATTTTTACCAAGACTTTCCTTTTTCATTTTGAGGTTTTTGGTTTTTCATGAGAGATTTCATAAATTTAATAAGTTGTTTTAAAATTATTTTTCATATTATGAAAGTAATTTAAAAAGTGTTAAAATTTATTTTGGAAAGCCTATGATTATATGGGATTTTTAAAGTGGTTTAATTATTTAAAAGGAAAAAATGTATTTTTATAAATAAAATTAATCTTTGTCCTTTATTAATTATTTCATTATTTAAGTGAAATTTAATTGTTTACATTTTTTTAAAATGTTCTATAATAGAAATTATGTTTCTCCAAAATTAAATTGTTATCATTACATATTTTTTCAGAATTTATTAAGGTTAATTTATTATTTAATTATATTTTTAAAGGAAAATAAACTCTCACATGTATATGGTTATGTTGCATAAGGGTAAATTAAGTTCTCACATATAGATAATGTCTATATCGTATCAGGGTAGATCCTTCTATCATATAATGGTATAACCAAACATGCATAAAGGTAAATTGATCAGTGTATAAGTATCAATTGTAGTATCATTTTCCTTTGTAACGGTATAGTGTTCTACATCACATAAGGGTAAGGTCCCCACCTCACATATTGGTATGTTTAAATCCATTCATAAAGTTCATTATATCTCATTGAGTATAGATCACATCATGTATAGATTATTGTTTTAAATCTTGATAAGGGTAGTTTCCACTTACCATTATACAGTGCATATATATCACATAGGGGTAGTGTATTTTATCAATAATAATCATATTTTCCTTTTGGTTTCGCATCTACAATTTTATTTTCCCTATTGTAGCGAAAATAATTTTGAAATAGAATGTTTTTAAATGTTTTTTGAGAAAGATAATAAAATATTTGATTTCATTATTTTAGGATATTAAAAATGGTAATGTGATGGACTAAAATTATAAAATAATAATTTGAAATAAAAAAGGAAATATATATGATTATTTCTGAAATATATGAAGTGTGTATCTATTATCTTCTAAAATTAATGATAATTTCTTATTTTAATTATATATTTCTTCTTTGAATCTAGGTGACAAGAACTCATTAATTAATTATCTAAAAGCCTTATTTGATCATGTTTAATTTCCTTCTTTTGTTTACAATATGGTCATTATTTATCTCTCCTTTATTATTTGTGTTGGAAATCTTAAAGCTTCTTCTAGGTAAGTGATTTGTGACATACTATTTTTTTTATTTGAAAGTATTATTGAATCATGTTTTAGTTTATGTTATCTAAATGGGTTTTATTAACATTAAAATCCTAATAATTTGGAATCACAAGAATAATATTTATTAAATAATATTTAAAACTTAAAGAAATAAGATTATGATGAAAATTCATGTTGTAGAATACTATAATATTATTATCATTATTATTATTTTCATTGTTGTTATTATTATTATTATTTTTTATGAAATAAATTAAAAGGGTTTTTAGAGGATTATTTATTACGTGTAGTGAGTATATATTGATAATTCATGAATTTAGTTATTACATGAAGCTATTTATACTAATTGATAATTCGATGATTGTCAAAGGCAGTGATAAAAAAAGGATAATCACATGCTTCTTAGATAATATTTAAAAATCATAGACTGGTTGGTGTATATTATTTTATAGCATTTAATTAAAGAATAATATTATCTTTTAATCTTTAGAATTAATGGATGAAGTTATTATCCGATATTGTATACTAATTTTATTATTCTAGAAATTATCAAAGAAAGGGAAAATAAATAATCACAAGAAGGATACTTGATATTAATTTAAATTATGGAAATTTTAAAATCGTATATTGTAGTATAATATGTTTATTAATTTAATATAATAATTATAGGTAATATTTTGGAGATTTTGATCATTTAAATAGGATAATTATCACTTGTGAAGATTATTAATATTTTATGTACTGAACCATATAAAAGGATAGTATTTTTGTGATCATTTAAAATTATTCTATATTTATATTTCATATTTATATTTACTAGATAGTGTGTTATTTGTTTCACATGATTTTTTGTTTTTGTTTCATATAGTTTTAATATTCTTGTAAAGTGATAAATAATGTAAATCTAGAAAGATAAAATTGATTAGTCTAAGGGGAATGTAAATTATTTACCATTCTTCCTTAAATTTGATTAAATATAGAAGTTATAATTGAATCAAAATTATGTTTATTTCCTATAAATAATTATTTATTTTTATTATATGTTTCTTATTGATGAAAACCTATGCATAATAAACTGGTTAATTCAATATGAAATTAAAATGGTTATTTATTAAAGAATAAATGTTTGGGGTTGAATGTGGCCATTATTGATCACGGGAGGCTTCACATCTTTGATCCCATTAACTTATTTACTTTGTTTTTGTGTGGATAATACATTTTAAATGTATATATTATCTTTTAATTTAGATTCTTGATGTGATTAATTTATATCCTAGTACTATTGTAATTATTTAAAGAGAAATGATCTAGAGGCTTGGGGATATATTTATGGTTGGTTATAAATTGAGTAATGGGTTTGGGGACAAGGGAAACAATGATAGCTGATGTTGGTGATGGTGGAACAGACTTCACTATGAACAATGGTGGGAGAAAGACATCAGATTGATAGGATGAGTTCAAAGTAATGATTTCTCATCAATATAATTAATCATTATTGTTTTTTTTATGGATAGATAACATAATGGTATTTATGTGATTGGTTTTAGACTCTTAGATGTAGTTTGACTGTAGACACAACATGTACAAAATTTAGGTGGTGAATTATGAGGAATTACTATACTAAATTGATGATTAAAAAGTGTTATTTGATTTAATTTAATGAATGTTGTTGGTTATTAATGTTTATAAATTATGATTCCATATTTGAGAATATAAGAAGAATAAATTATATAGTCATTGGAACATGGATTTAGATATTATAGTTTAATCTTGGAAATGAGTATGGAATAATATTAATTCATATTTAATTGATTAATTAATATTAGAGTTTGATGTTTCTATTCTATCTTGAGAAATAGTACTTAGTGGTGGTGGTCGAGTATATCGTACAAAAATAGTGTAAGATGAGTATAAGGTTAAGTAGTTTCCCTTATTGTGGTTGTGAAGAATGTTATTCTATATTTACTAATTTCATATGATACCACACTAGTATTAATAAGGAAATTAACACCCAAATGTTTTGGGCGTGTGATTTCTCTGACATCTATGATGCAAATAGAATTGATTGTTGTCTTCTCCCACTCGAATTCTCTCCCTTTAGATGTAGTTATGAGTATGAATATTCCAAGAAATAATAGCTTACATTATATGGATCATTCCTACCCAAACTATGATGTTTGTTGGTTTATTGTGAATTTATGTGTGGGATGTAATGGATTGAGGTTATAGAACATAATTTTATCCTCTCGTAGTATCTCTATATTTCCATGGGTGTATGCACTTAGTTTGTGATGGCTTAAGGTATAATGAATATACATAGGTTATAGTGGACTCTTTACATAAAATTAGTTATATATGAGATGATATATGGATATGTGGACTAATTATAGAATGAGATTTTGAGACCTATATGGAACTGGGGTAGGTTGGGCCAATGCCCAACTCAAATCATAAATGGCTTGACTTATGTATGGGATGGGCACAAAATTTTTGGCATTAGTACATGATATTGAAAATACAATAAAGAATTGGAATTAGGTTTCCTTTATTTATATGTTTAATTGTCATATATAATGGTTTTACTTCTATGAATTACTTTGTGAGTGATATATGGTGAGGATGGAAAAAATTGTATTACCAATTTAGTTGATGAGTTGGATTCATTTATTTGTTAACTAGGATTTAGTTTTATATTTAAACATTTTTTATGATAGGTTTTAGGTAGAATCCAATTGATTATACATGTTATACTCACCCTATGTAAATATAAACTGATTTTAGGTCCATAGAAAATGGTTAGTGATCGAGTTGGGTAATACTAGCTTGATAATTTTTTAAGAACTTTTGGGGCTCCATGTTCACTACTAAGGATTTATTTTGGTATTTTTCAATTGTTTCAATTATATATCTCATTAAATTCATGTATTGGGATTTATTCTTTATTTATGAATTGAATTTGGTTGGTGGGTTTCTCATATTATCTAATATTCCATAAATATATAATGAGGGTAATGCCTCCTATATAAGGGGTTTATATACCCTTGATTCTAGTTGAAAACCCATGTACTATTGGAGGTTGAATTCAGGGATCATTATCTCCCATAATTCATTTTAAATCCAAGAGTGGTACCTTTTTAGGGAGGAGTTTATAAAATTATGGGCATATATATGTCCCATAAAACTCTTTGACTAAGTTCTTTTATTCTCATTTCTTTAATAATTTTCTTATATATTGCTTATTATTATGAATAAAATCCAAAATCAATTGTTCTTTGTGATATCCCTGACCCAGTTAACTCATAACTAACCAAATAGGATTCACTAAATGGCCTCAAGCACCTCTAATCGTATAGAAAAGGTTTCATACTATCAGTGAGGATTTAATACATACATTGGGAAGACTATACCCTCTAGTAAGAGTAAAAATAATATAAAAATCATATCAATGTCATCCATAATGTACCATTATAATCAAATAACCAAAAAAGTTATAAATAATCAAAAACACATAACCATGCTAAAATAAAAATAAGTCCATATAGGAAACTATGAAAAATACCAAAATGATCTCAAACAGAAAGATGAAACCCAACTAGTTATGAGTCCATGACAAGTCCCAACATACATGCTTCAATCCTAACATACCTGATCAATAATAAAACAATGGGGCATTTCCCTTATCCTGACCTATAACCATGAAATTTACTCAGGTTCCAAAGGAGGTCTGAGAAGGGTGTCTATAAAACTCAGTAAGCCACCACTGACGGTGTCTAATGACTAGATAATCTGAATAAAGTATTTATGAATGTGCTAGTGAAGAAATAAATTATGATATCTCAATGTACAATAACATATATTTTCAACCCTTGGGACCATAGTGGAACTCGAGATCAACCATACCTACCTTTTCTCAGGTCTAATGTCTTTATCAACAGTATCATTATCTCGTTTATAAGTCCATAGAAAAACCATATCCTTGGAGCTAGGTCTAAGGCCCCCCAACTATAGTAATAAAAATAATGGGAAAATTTTATCTCTATAATCACATTAATTTTTGAATTTCCAACCATTTTAAAAGGTCAATATGTTTGATGGTGTATTCGACATGCAACACCAAGCATAAATGAACCATGAAATATTATTATTTTATAACCATTGTAACCTAGACATTATTTATTAGTTATGACTGGTATTAATCAAATTATGATATATATATATATATATATCCCACTAAATACAAATTTATTTATTAATGATTATGAAATAAGAACTCAATTTTCAAATAAATTTATTTTATGATATGAAAAATTATTTCATTAAAAATGGTTTCTATTACTTTTTGAAAGAAAATATTATAAAAAAATTTGTAACTATAATAAATTTTATTTTTTTAAAAGGATATAATTTTTTAATTCATCATGTCAAAATTCTCTTAGAATGAATTTTAATAAATTTTAAAAAAAACTATTCTTAAATGAAGAGTAAAAAATACTGATTTTTATTAAAGATTGTCTTTTCATTTCAAGTACATAAAAAGTAACTTTCTGTTTTGGATTAGTATTAAAATTTAATTGTATTTTTTTTATTAAAATTAATCAAATAAATATTATTGGAATAAATATTATGCGTGAATTGGGTATATAAAAATTATACTTAAAAAATAAAAAAAATTTAGAAAATCATGTTTCATAACATTGTGTGAGTTTAATTTTAAATTAAATTTTAAATCTTATTTTAATTGGATTTCATAAAAAGAATATCATTTAAATCATCATAATTAATATTAAGTAATAAGGTCAATTTAATTTTTAGTCAAAATGAATAGTAACCAAAATAAATTTTTTTTACCATGGTAAAGGTGAGATGGGTTAATTAAGGTTAAAACTAAAGTGATAAAGCTTCAAATTCATTCAAAAACATTCTTTACTTTAATTGGGTATTATAATTATATTTATAATAGGGATAAAAAAACTTATCTTCATTTATAAATGGTGATTTTAAATATTAATTAATTTTTTTTATTATGATAATTTTTTAAATTTTTTAATTACCAAAAATGATTATGAAACATTGACACTATACTTGTGTAAAAAGTATAAAAATGAATTAAATCATTTTAAAAATTCAAAAAGTAATATTTTTTTTGTGAGTTAAAGTATCCCAGTAATTTTTAAGATATATATAAAATATTAGATATGTGTGAAAGGTTTTATTATAATTCTATTTTTGTCATTTTGTTCAAAGTCAACTTATATAAATAGTTCTTAAAGGGACATTGATGGGTTTTTATGTTTAATATAATTTAATAAATTATTTAAAAATTACAAAAAATCATGAAATCAGAAAATTAAGATGATAAATGGTTGAAAATTTCATCAATATTCCATTTATTATCCAAATTTCACCTTGTAATTAAAAAATAACACTTTAATAATTAAAAGGTCAATACCATGGTTAAGGTTAAAATTTGTTAACTAAGGGGTTAAACCAAAATATAAGGTTTAAAATGATATATATATATATATATATTTGATTTGATTAATGTATTAAGACTATATCCAACTTATATTCTAATTAATTTCATTTAAAAATCATTTTTAATGAGTTATACACATATAATTTTATAATATTTTATATATTTCCAAAAATGAAATTAATGAACTTTTATAATAAACAATATTTTATTAAATGATATAAAATTCATGAAAATACTATATTTAGAAATATAAATGATATATGTTTAAAATATCTCCCATGACCCATTTATGAGTCACATTTCCTCTTATTATAACTTTACTAACTCCTAAATAGTAAAAAACATTCATATCATGGTAATTATCAAAATAGTTAATGGGGGATTAAAAAAAGATAAGGGTGAAAAAAATCACCTAAACTTGTATAAATATTATTTTATTATATTATTTAAATAATTATTAATCATATATTATAATTATATAAATTTTTATACCTTTAAAAAATAAAATTAATTTATATTAATATTATTCTTTAAGAAATTCCAAGAATTCCCGTCCCCTCACTTATAAAAGGGAACCTCCCTCTTATCCTCTCCACACTTCAAGATCCATTTTTTTGGGGAATAACTACCCAAATAACTTCCCAAAATACTTACCCATTTTTTATAGGTTTTATTTTGGGAAAAATTCCAACTATATAGGGTTTAAGTTGTAAAACAATAGAGGTTGTCTGAATAAGAGGTATAGATTTTAATTGAATGTTTTAGTTTTATTTTTTCTTCTACCTACTTCAAATCATCTTCAAACATGGTTAAAAGATATAACCAATATATTCCATGTACTTATATGTTTTTATGATAATGTAATAACCTATATCCATCTCTTCTTCCATAAAATAGGAAATGAAACCATTATTCATGTATATGGAGGTCCATCACCTCACAAACGGATATCATTTGTTTGCCATCACCAACTCTCACATTTGGTTATAGTGATGAATTTAATATATATATATATATGATACTAATTAAATATTTATCATGATTTAAATATAATATATCATCTACTTTCTTACTTTTTATCCATTGAAAATGATAACTTTGTTCGTGCGTATAAGTATATTACCACCTCCAATAAGCAATGTGGTTCGTTTTCCATGAACATATCACATTGATATTATATATAATTATATTTAAATAAATAATTTTATATTTTATGATATAATAATTACTATGGTAAAATAAAATGATACTTACCTTCTTTTCATCATGTTCTTTGAAAAATGGAAACATTACTCATGCGTATATATAGCCTTCCATCTCTATGATTATAACATAATTCATTTTTAGTAACCATAATTATTAAATGGTTTTAAAATTAAACACTAACATATAAAAATGATAATTATTTTATTATTATTATTTTATATATTATGGAACAATTACAAATTTGACCATGGTCAACAAATCGAGGTCGTTTTGCAACTATGAACTGAACGTCCTCAAAACACACGACATGAATTTAACAGGTTACAAAATTAAATATGACACTAAAATAAATAAAAATGGTTTAATTATAATGTAATAAAAATTTAAAATGTTATTAAAAAATTAAATATTTGATATAATTTTTTCATATGGGAGTTAGGGGACATACATGGAAAGTCTATACTTGAGGTAAGGGATTTCATCTCAATTTCTCTTCATTAAGGCATATTTTAATGTTATTCATATAATTTATTTTATATGGTGTATATAATTTCCTTTTACATGTTATATCATGAATAATTTATAATTTATTTTATTTTATGTTTCAATTAAAATTATTTCATCCAATGGGATTTGACTTAAAAGTTTTAAATTTGTAAAAAGGTTTCTTAACTCAATCTTTTTTCATTGAGTTATATCACTTCTTAATTGATTATATTATTCCACAATTATGTGTAAAATTACTATTGTTGATTTATATTTTAATGAATCTTTTTTTGTGTATTTACATTTTTTACACAAAATATCTCTATTGATTAATCCTTAATTCAATGATATGATCTTTCTAAGGGTTATTTGTCTCAAATTTTATTTATTTGAGACATAAGTTTATGTTATACAGCTATATTATTTAATGATATATATATATACTACTCATTTGACATATTATATCATGAATATCATTAATTTAATTATATTTAAAGTTTTTTTATGTCATTCTTTCAAGGGGATTATGATTCAAAAGTTACCAAAGTGGTAAAAGATTTATGTATCAACCCCATTTTAATTAGGATAGTTTATGATTGAATTTACATTAAGGAACTTATATTATAATTATATGTTAAATTCCTTAAATTTTTATTTACCTATGTTTATTTCTGAAATTTTGAAGTTTTAGTACCATTTTCCCCTCTTTGTAACTTGAAATTGTTCAAAAAATATTTTTAATAAGAGCCGAACTTATTTATGCTCTTGGTCTGATAAATTTTTTCTTCCAAATCCATGTTTTATAAATTGATTTAAATAAAGTTTTTTAATATTATAAAATAATTTTTTAAATTCATTTTTACCCATGTTTTAATTTATATAAAAAAAAATAAATTCAATCTTCTTATCTATTTCTATAAGATGTACTTTTTTAATTTTACTGAAAATGTGAAAGGAATATTTTTTCTAACATACTCGGTATGAATAGAGTTTACTAAAATCATGTCTACTCAATTATTTGAAGCTTCTATTATAATTTTTTACATCTATTTTCAAATAAAATTAAATTCCTAATATTTTGGAAATTTTTTGTTTTCAAAAGAGGTTTTCAAGTGGAATGTTTATTTTCCTTTGGAATGTTTTTAATGATATTTTTATGGAATTTCTATTAATAAATGAAAAAACCCATGGAGTTTCTTATTCTCTACTAGGGATATTTTTCAATTATATAATCTTTATTCTTTCAATGAATGGATTATTATTTTTTCAAAGATATTATCATCGAACTCATTTCTTTTCTAAGGTTTAATCAAGTTACGATAGGAATAATGGTTGTTTTTATGAGTTTTATGATGAAATGAAATCTATATATAATTTATTCATGTTGTAGTTATTAGGAATTATTTTTTAGGAAAAGTGGTTTTGTAATAAATGAAGGATGGGCGGTTCCATTATAATCCATGGATAGGTGGTTACGGTATAAACCAAGTATTGGTGGGTCCATTATAATCCTCCAATGGATTGGGAAATTATTATGTTCTCTATATAATTATGTTTTCAATTGACTATATTGATTATTCGACAGTTAAGGTTTATTATAAGGTTTCTATGAATATAATCTTCCAAGATACCAACATATTTTCTTTAGGCTTTCTATGGGTTTTTTAATGAATCATTTGACCAAGATTGACATCACAATGGTCATGATTATTGATTATTATGAGTATTTTCATATGTTAATGCTTTATGTCATGTATTGTGAATAATGATCTAGATTTTTATGGTTATTAATTATATTATGTTATGATCAGGTACTTTTATTAGGATATCATACTCTTATTCTCATTGATGAAATTTAATTTTTAATAATTTTTCTTATCATTACTGAATGTTTAATGTCACCTTTTTTGTGATTTCTTTTCCCTAAGTTATGAAGAATAGTGTTAAATGATTTGTCTCTAGAAAGTATTCATGTTTTAATAATTTTATGGAAGATGTTATAGAATTAATATGGAATATTAAAAGTTGTGTATAAGTGGGAAAATTTATCATTTAAATACATGGGTATTCTTATGTAATAGTTTATCCTAATTATCTAAAGATCTAAACCTAAAAGGTAATTTGGTATGTAAGTGATCAAATGTTCCTGTTTATGTTGTAAGTTTTGGATAGTTTAAATTGGTTTACATTAACTAATATCAAATCTAGAAATATAAATATTATGTTTTAAGCATCAGATCAAGAAGCATTGGTCTAGGGTGGTGACATTTGGTATCAAAGTAGTGTTCAAATAAATTTGGAGATTACGATGTTTTCATGAGAAGTTAACTTAAAAGTTATGGATGCCATTATAAAGTTCTATGTTTAAGTATAATCATAATTGAAAAGGCATATAAACCCCTTTGAGGTTTTGGTGGTAGCATTTTAATATTATTAAGATTATTTTGGGACAAATTTATGGTAATAAAACCTTGGGTTTTGTATGTTTTTTAGTGAAAATTTATTTTAGAAATAATGATTTTATATTATATGGAAATAAATTGAAAGGTAATGATAACCATTAGGGTTAATATGATGTCTAATGTTGAAATAATAATGGTTAATTAGGATAAAAGGGTTATTACATGTTGAGAATATAAGATTTACCACTTAGATAACCATGGGGTTGGAAAGTGATTATCTGAAAATCTCATTAATTTTAATTTTGAATAAGATCACTATTTAAGGGAAATTATATAATTAAGGTAAATAGAAATACTTTTGTTTAAAATTTTATTTTTATTCGGGGAAAAAAGGTTCAATTATATTTTGAAATTATATATGATTTTATTTTGTCTTTATGGTGATTTGGGTTATTTATGGAAATGATTAGCATATAAATTTTGGGTATATGACTTCATGAGTGACTAGTGTTGATTAGAGAAAAATTTTAAATTAATCTCATAAGAATATGTGAATAAATCCTAATATTCTTTAAGTTTATAACTTGGTTGAAAATATTTTTCATAATTATAATATTAGTCGTTTATAGGATGATCTAAGTTGAAATTTGGGTGCTGTGGAGTTTTTGGTGATTAATGTTGTATTTATTCATATGATGGTTTATTAATTTTGAGAATTATCTTACCTTGTGATGAAATTTTTGGTTTTGTTTAAAATATAAAGAAACGAGTAATCATTTTTTATCCTCTTATGGGATTATTTCAACTGATAGAAGTTTCTTTCAGTGCATCGAGCATGAAAAAATCATCTTGAATACTCATCATTTAGAGAAAAAGATGAATTTGTAGTGGAAATTTATTATAGGATGAAATTATAATTGTTAATTTCATATATTTTCTTATGTTCTTAGTATAGATGGTAAAATAATTCATTTATTCTAGGAAAAGGATATTGAAATAAAAATGTTACCCTATTAGATTTTTTTTGATAAATTGGTAGTCTTTTTCACACCTAATTAATTTATGTTTTGGTGGTTGTCAACATTATCATGATTATTTACTTTATTATGATAAGTATTCTATGACACTCTCTATCATTATTTGGATATTACATATTTCTTCATGTCTATATTTTCACTTCCTAGTGATTTTTTCCTATTTACAAACCTATTATATATTATTTCATATAAAATTATCATTTCCATTTTTTTCTTTTAAAAAGTATGTATTATTAACCATTTCTATAGTTTGGTTTTTAAATGAAGGTATTTTTAAATTTCAAACCCATAATTACCAAGACCATGTTCAAATTGCATTGATGTAATTTATTAAAGGGGGGAGAATTTAATATCCCTATATTTTTAAAGGGCACAATGTTCAATAACATATATGACATGTGACATCAAGCTTAAATGAACTAGGAAATATTATACTTTTATGACCATTGTAACTTAGCTATTGAATTGGAGGGTGTAAATAGTAGTAACCACATTATGAAGAAATAGGTTGGGGATTGACCCCTCTATTAAAAAAGAATAAGAAATATAAATACCTTTTAAAAAAGGTTAAGGGAGAACCCATTATAAGCCTGAATGCCATAGGTGCACGGCCGTATATTTGAGTGGAAAAATGGCTTATTGATACAAAATCCATTATAAGAAATCCATTAAAACATGACCAAACTAGCCTTACCAAAGATTCATCTCACCTTCACAATCTCCCAGCTATAGATAATAGAAAATTTCAATGATTACCACAACAGAATGTCATAGCCACCACCCCTCCAGCCTATAAAGGCTGGTGACACCTAAAGTCAACACCCTTGCTCCCTAAGGTCATCACTAGCCCTCTAAAATCCCATCGTCGTTCAGCACACCACATTCAGAGCCAAGGGGTCCGCAAGCACATCATGACCACTCCAGATCCAGAGATTTAGTCTTCCATGTGGTTTTCATTATCACCTCACCATAAATCCACCAGGATCCAAAATCATCCCACTATAATCGGGAAAACTCATTGTTGATAGCCAAAGGCCCACCATATCCTGATCTCATCATTGCATGTCCACCGTCAAGGCATCCCCTGCCAGCATCCGCTCATCACCGCCACCTAGCCATTTGTCAAAGAGAACCACCATAAACATGCCTTCAAATATGGACCACCTCCATCTTCCACTACTTGAAAGATGACCACAATAGCTAGATCTTCCATCACATGCCCAGATCACTAGGGCCACTATTATCGATGAAGACCGCTGCAGCCAGATCTCTATCCCCACAAGACACACTAAGGAAGACCAGCAGGGTCCCAGCAACACCCATTCGCCACCCCACACATCTCCAAAAGTGATGAATGATGTACCACATTGGATAAAATCCCCTATATCACACGATAACATCACTACCACCGTAAACTGAAGGATTTGGGGTGGAAACCCATAGAAATATGAAGAGATCTCGGCCGAAGCTGAGAGCCCCCAAAAAATGATAATATCACTACCACTATTAGTAAACAAATTATGATATATATAGAGAGAGAGATATATATATAGAGAGAGAGGTATTAATAAATACAGATTTATTGATTAATTCTTAAGAAATAAGCACTAAAGTTTTTATTAAATTCATTCTATACTACAAAAAATATGTTTTCTTCAAATATGGTTTTTATTTATTTTTATGAGTGGATATAAAAATTAATTTATAGAACTTTTAGAAACTATATTTCAAAAATATTATTTAATTTTTGAATTCATCATATCAAAATTATATTAGGATGGATTTTTGAAAATTTTCTGAAAAGTTTTATTTTTCAATAAATAGTGAAAATGTTGATTTTTATTAAAATCTTTATTTTTTTCCAAGTACTTAAAAATTCACATTATATTTTGGATTAGTTTCAAAATTTAATTAGTTATTTTTTATTAAAAATCCTAGTAAATTTTATTTTAATCATCATTATACTTTAATTTTTTATAAAAACATTTTTATAATTAAAAATCCATTTTTTCTGGAAAATCACTCTTCTGCATTTTGTAGGTTTAATTTGAAATTAAATTATAAAAATTTCTTGAATAAAATTTTATAAAATCAATTACATATTTTTAATCATCTTGATTAATATTAGTTAAAAAGGTCAACTAAATTTTTGTTCAATATGATTTGTAATTATAGTAAATTTTTATTACCATGGTAAAGGTAAATGAGTTAATTGGGTTTAAAACTGATGTGATAAGACCTAAAATCCATTCAACCAAATTATTTATTTTATTGAATGATTATATTTCATCCATAATCATCCAAACTTTGAAAATATGACCTTTTTTACCATTTATATTTTTACCTTTATAATTTTTAGGTAAAGGTACAGACAAAAATTTCACTTTCTTAGTTTTAATAACTACAAAATTTTGTAAAAGGAATAAAAAACATATGTTAAATTATAAATTTTTATTTTAAATATGGATTAATTTTTTTAACAAGGTAATTTTTTTAAAAAAAATTAATTTCCTTAAATGCTTACTCAACACCAACATAGTTCTTGTGAGGGTAGTAGAAAAATCAAGTAAATGATTTTAAAAACATTTAAAGTAATATTTTCTAAGTGAGTTATATTTTCCCATGAATTTATAAGATACAAATAACCTATTATATATATCAATGTTTTAAATTAGAATTAAATTTTTTCATGTTCTTTTCAAAGTAAAATTATGTGAATTGTACTTAAAAATGACATTAATAGTATTTTATGTTAAATATGTTTTATCAAATTACTTAAAAATAATAATAAATGATTCAATAGAAAGAATAGGATGATAAATGTTCTAAACTTTCACCCTTTATCCATTTATGAGATAATTTTTACTTTAAAATTAAATTTATAAACCTTTAATATTGAAAAATTTGTTACCATGGTTAAGGTTAAAATTGGTAATCCAAGGGGTTAAGCCAAAAGATAAGGTCTAAATGATATCATAACCTATAAAAATTTTATTTTATGATTATATTAATTCCATATCCTCCTTATATTTTAATTTACTTCATTATTGAACCATTTTGAATTAGTTATACACATATTATTTTATAATTTTTAATGTCTTTCAAAAAATGTTATTAATGATATTTTATAATAAAAGATATTTTATTAAATTACTAAAAATAACATCATAATAAAATTTATTTAGATATGGTTCAAAATATCTACCATGTTCCATTTATTGTTTAATTTTACTTTTATAGAAACTTTCTTGACCCATAGAGTAAAATCCATTAATATAATGGTGATTATCAATAGGGTTAATGGGGTTAAAACAAAGAGATAAGGGGGAAAACATCACCTAAACATGTCCAAATTTATTTTGTTATATTATTTCAATAAATAATCATCCAATATTTTAATTATATCAATTTTTATCCATTTTACCATGAAAATTAATTTTATACTTTATGAAATTCCAAGAATTCCCCTCCCCTCAATTATAAAAGGCTACCTCCACTCCTCTCCTCTTCATGCTTTAATATCAATTTGGCTTAGAATATCCCAACCCCAATACCTTAAAAAAATATTTACCCACATTATAGAGGTATTAATTTGGGCATTATACCAACCTTATAAGGATTAAGATGTAAAGAAAAGGAGGTTCTCCGAAGAAGAGGTATAGCTTTTAATTGAATGTTTTAGATTTATTTATTCTTCTACCTCCATAAAATATTCTTTAAACAAAACTAATATATTACATATATCAATATGACTTTATGATAATTTTATAACCTATATCAATCTATGCTTCCATCAAATGGTAAAATAAACCATTGTTCGTTTGTACGAAGGACTATGACCTCACGAACCAATGTAATTCATTTTCCATCACTGCCTCTCGTGGATGGTTATAATGATGGATTTAATATATATATATATATATGTTTGTTTGTGTGTGTTTGTGATTTTAAATAAATATTTATCATGTTTAATGATAATACATCATATAATTTGTTACCTTTTCATCCATTCAAAAATGATAATGACATTTGATTGTAAGTGTGGATTACCACCTCCCTAAAGTGATGTGATTTGTTTTTCATTATTAAATCAAATTTATTATATATATATATATAAGTATATTTAAATAAATAATATTATATTTATTATATAATCATCATTTTGGTATGATAAAATTATACTTACCTTATTTCCTTTATGTTATTTGAAAAAATGAAACATTGGTCATGTGTACATATAGACTATTGTCTCTTTGACTCTAACGTAATTCATTTTTTATCAAAATCTATCACGGATGGTTTTAAAATTAAAAATTAATATATAAAAATTATAATTATTTAATAAATATTATTTTTTTGATGACAGGACAATTACATCTTTAACCATGATCAACTTATCGAATTCATTTTGTAATTATGAACTAAATGCCCTCAAAACATGCAACATGAACTTGACTGATTCAGTAATTAAATATGTAATGATAATTAATATAAAAAATTGTTTAATTATAATGTAATAAACTTGGAAAATGTTATCAAACAACAAAATAATTAATATAATTTAATTATATAGGATTTAAAGGACATATATGAGAATTATAGACTCGAGATAAGGGATTTCATCTCAATTTCTCTTCATTGGGGTGTATTTTAATGTTATTCACCTAAATTATTTTATATGGTGAATATAATTAATTTTTAAATGTGATATTATGAATCATTCATAATTCATGTTATTTTTAATTTCACTTCAAATTATTTCATTCAAGGGGTTTGACTTGAAAATTTCCAAGTATTAAAATTATTTCTTAACTCAATCTTCTTTTATTGAGTTATATCACTTATTCATTGATTATATTATGCCAAGATTAGGTGCGAAATTAATCTTTATTTATTTATGTACACATTTTTTGGATTTAGATTTTTTACACATAATCTCACTCTTGATTAATTCTCAATTCAGTGATATGATCTCTGTAAGGGTTGTTTTTATCAAATTTTATTTCTTTGGGACATATGTTTTTGTTATAAAACTATATTACTTTATGAGGTTTATAAAATATACCTTTGATATATTATATCATAAATATCCTTATTTTTGTGATATTTAAAGTTTCATTTGAATTTATTATTTCATGGGGCTTATGATTCAAAAAGTTACCAAAGTGGTAGGGATTTATGTCTCAAAGACATTTTAATAAGGATTATTTATACATGAATTTATATTGAGTAAATAATATGATCCATGTCTTATAAATTCCTATATTTTTTATTATCCAATTTTTAGTACTGAAATTTTTATTTTTTTACCATTTTCATCTCATTGGAACTCAAAATGGTTAAAAATGTTTTTAGGAATATTTGGTCATATTTATCAACTTTTGGTCAGAAAAACTATTTCTTCTATATCCATGTTTTCTAAAATTATTTAAATAAAGTTTTTGAATATTCTGTAATGGTTTTTTTAATTTCTATTATAATTTTACAAATGAATCTTCCTGTTGTTTTCCAAATGAAATACTTTTGACTTTTTACTAAAAATTTGAAAGGAATATTTATTTTAAAATTGACATGAATAGAATTTCCTACCACCATGACCGCTCAATTATTTGAATATGACATTACAAGTTTCCAAATTTTATTTTAAAGAAAATTATTTCCCTAATATTCTATATATTTTTAGTTTTCAAAAGTTATTTTCAAAATTGAAAGGGTGTTTTCCTTAAAAATGTTTTTAATTATATTTTTTTAGTATTTTTATTCATCGATGACAATAACCCTTGATGCTTATTATTCTCCACTAAGGTTATATTGTAATGATACCATCCTTATTATTTCTCTAAATGGATTATGATTGATTCAAATACAATATCTTAGAACCCATTTCTTTACATGGGTTAGTCATTTTATGAATGAAATAATTGTTTTTCTATGATTTTTATGATGAATTGAAATATTTATATACTTTATTCATGTTATATTTCATGTAAATTGTTTATAATGATGGGTGGTTCCATTATAAACTAATTATCGGTGGTTATGTTATAAACCAAGAATGGGTGATTTTCTTATAAACCAAGGATGGGTGGTAATGTTATAAATCAAGGATGGGTGGGTCTGTTATAACACTCCAATGAATTGGATAATAATTATGTTCTCTTGATAATTATGTTGCAATTCAACTATATTTGTTATTAAAATTGTATAGGTTATTATAATGGTTTTATGAATATAATTATCCAATATACCAACATATTTTCTATATGCTTTCTATGGGTTTTTTAATGAATTATTTGATTAATATTTACTTCACATGGATCATGATTATTAATTATTATGATTCTTTTCTTATGTTAAATATTTATTTCATGTATTATTAATTATAATCCATAATTTTGTGGGTATTAATTATCTTATATTATGCTCATGTATTTTTATTATGTTATCATAACCTTATTCTCATATTATTCTCAATAATGAAATTTAACTATAAATGATTATATTTACCATTATTGGTCATTTGACCTCACCCTTATTATTTTTTCCTTTTACCCATGTTATGAAGTATGATGATAAAATTATTTTTCTATGGAAAGGTTTAATGTGTGAATAATTTTATTGGATATGTTTATGACTTAATATAGAATATGAAAAAATTAGTATAAGTGGGGAAATTATCATATAAAAAAATAGGTATTGTTATATAATAGTTTTTCCTGATTATATAAAACTATAAACCTAAAAGGTAATTAGATATGTAAGTGATCCCATATTTCCTTTTTATATTTTCTGTTTTTGATAGTTTAAATTGGGTCACATTTATTTGTATCAAATCTAGAAATTTAAATATCATGTTTTGAGAACTGGATCCGGAAGTGTGGGTATGGGGCTATCATAGTTGGTATCGGAGTAGGGTTTATATAACATTAGATATTTGGATGTTTTTATGAGAGGGTAACATAATAGTTATTGATACCATCATAAATTTTTAATTTTAATGTTGATCATAAGTCCAAAGGCAAAGGCACCATTTTTATATTTTAGGTGGCTGAAGTTTAAGATGATTAAGACTATTTTGGGAGACATTCATGGTAATAAAACCCTTGGGTTTAGTATGCATTTTAGTTAAAATTTTATTTAAGGAATAAATATTTTAAATTATTTGGATATAAGTTGAAAGGTATTGATAAACATTAGGTTAAATATAATCTCTAATTTTGAGATAATTATTATTAATTTAGATGAAATGATTATTACATGTTGAGAAAATATGATTTACCAAATAGATAACCGTATGATTGGAAAGTGACTTGGTTATTATGTCATTAAAGTAATTTCCAAATAAGGTCACTATTTTGGGGGAATTATAAGATTAATATAAATAAAAATACTTTTGGATAAAATCAGGTTTTTATTTGATAAATAAAGGTTGAATTATCTTAAGGAAGTATATATGATTTTATTTTGGTTTTATGGTGATTCCAGTTATTTAAGGAAATTATTAGAATATAAATTTGGGGTATATGACTTTATGAGTGACTAATGTTGATTGGAGATAACTTTTAAGTTAATCTTGAAAGAATATGTAATCAAATCCTTCCAATTTTGGGGTTTTGAACTTTTTCTGGAAAATTTTGAATAATTTTAAGATTAGTTATTTATTGAATGATCTAAGTAGAACAATGGGTGTTATTTAGGATTTGGTTATTAATTTTTTATTTCTTATTGTGAAGGTTTATTTATTTTGGGAATTATCATACCTTGTTCTAACCACTTCGGTTTTGGATAATGTCTAATGATAAGAGGAATAGCTTGTTATCATTTTATGGAATTATGTGATTTGAAAAAAGTTGATTTTAGTTATTTAGGCATGACAAAATCATCTTTAATACACATTATTTGGAAAAAAAAAGAAGATATTGTGGTGGAACTTGAGTAATGGATGAAATTATACGTATCAATTAAGTATACTTCCATATATTGTTAATCTAGATAATAAAATAATTCTTCAACTCTAGAAAAATTATCTTGAAATAAAATGTCATCCTACGTCATTATTTCTGGTAAATTGATTTCCTTTTTCACACCTCATCGATTTATAGTTTTTTGGTCATTAACTTTCTCATGATCATTCACTTTCTTGTGATCAGTGTTCTCTATCACTCTCCATCATTTTTTAGACATTAAAGTTTCCTCCATGTCTATATTTTCACTCCCCAATAATGTTCTCTAATTTGGAAACCTATTATTTTTTTTTCCAAATTACCTTATTAGTTTTCTTTTCCTCTTTTAAAAATGAAGTTTTATTAATCCTTTTTATGGTGCAGGTTTTCAATACATGTATTTTCAAATTTCATACCCTTTATTTCCAAGATCAAGTTCAAATTTTTATGAAACAATTTATTAAAGGTGGGGAGAATATAATATCTTGAATTTTTAAAATGAATTTGTGTTCTATAGTGTATACAACACGCAACACCAAGCTTAAATGAATAATGAAATATTCTTATTTTATGACTTTTTTAACTCAACTTATGAATTAAGAGGAATAAATAGTAGTAAATTAATTTTTATATATATTGTTATATAAAGGTCCTACTCAATACAAATTTATTGATTAATTCTTAGGAAAGAAGCACTCGATTATTCAGTAAAGTCATTTTATGATATGAAATATGTTTTTTTTAAACAATTATTGATTTTTTTTAGAGAATATTATAATTAATTTCATGAACTTTATTATTTTATAAAAGGATATAATTTTTCATTTCATAATGTCTAAAATAACTTAGGATTAATTTTTGAGAAAATTTTGAAAATTTTGATTTTTCAATGAATAGTGAAAAATACTGATTTTTATTCAAAACTATCTTTTATTTTCAAGAAATTAAAAAGAATCATTGTATTATATATTGTTCTAAAATTTTAATCATTTCATTTTTATTAAAAATAAACCAATAAATATTATCATAATCAACAATATAATTTAATTTTATATAAAAACTTTTTTATACTCAAAAAGTCATTTTTTTGGAAAATCAGTTTTTGTCACATTTTGTGGGTTTAGTTTTAAAATAAATTATTCCACATATGTGAATTTAATTTTCAAATATTATTAATCATCATAATTAATATTATATAATAAGTTCAACTTAATTTTTTTTAATAAAAATAGTAACCATAGTAAAATTTTTCTACCATGATAAAGGTAAAATGGTGTAATTAGGTTTAAGAATAATGTGATAAGGGTTAAATTTCAATCAAAAATTTTATTTAATTTAATTTCATGAATAAATCTCATCTATTAAAATCCAAAATTTGAAAATATGACCTTTTTTCATTCATATTTTGACCTTTATAATATTTAAGTAAAGATAAATTCAAAAATATCTCTTTATTAATTTTAATAACTATATTATTTTCTAATATGTATAAAAAAATGTTATAAATTTTTATTTTAATAATTAATTAATTTTTTATCATGTTAATTTATTTTTAATTTTTTAATTACCTTATATTCTCACACAATACCAAACAGTGCTTGTGCGAGGAGTAGAAAAACAAAGTAATTGATTTTAAAAACTATAAAAGTAATATTGTTTGGGTGAGTTAAAGTGTCTCAAAAAATTTTAAGATAAAAATAAAATATTATATTGTTTATAATGTTTATATTTTAATTACATTGCTTTCATGTTGTTTTTGTAGTCAAATTATGTGAATAGTTCTTAAAATTACATTAATAGTATTCTATGTTAAATATATATTATTAAATTATTTAAAAATCATAAAAAAATATTTAAATAGAAAAATTAGGATGATAAATTGTATAAAATTTTATATTTTTTCCATTTATCATCCAATTGTCACAATATAAGTAAAATTATAACCCTTTGATATTAAAACATTCACTACCACAGTTAAGGTTAAAATTGGTTAACCAATGGGTTAAATGAAAAGATAAGGTTTAAAATGGTATATAAACCTATAAAAATTTAATTTTATGATTATATTAAGATAATATAATATTTATATTCTAATTAATATTATTTTGGAACCATTTTTAATGATTTTGGAACATAGTATTTTATAATATTTCATGCATTTCCAAAAATGACATTAATGAAATTTTATAATAAAAAATATTTTATTAAATGATTTAAAATTAAAAAATATATATATATTTATCCAAGTGAATTGGATATGGTTTAAAATATAAATAATATTTTATTTATGAGTTAATTTTCCTTTTATAGTAACTTTCTTGACCCTTAAATAGTAAAAAATATTGATATCACAGTAATTGTCAAAATGGATAACGGGGGTTAAAACAAGAAGATAAGGGGAAAAACGTCTCCTAAACATGTCAAAATTTTAATTTATGAGTTTATTTCTACAAAAAAACTCATCCTATATTATAATTATATCAATTTTAATCTATTTTCCCATGAAAATTGATTTAACATTTTAAGAAATTCCAAGAATTCTCCTCTTATCACTTATAAAAGAGAACCTCCATTCTTCTTCTCTCCACACTTAAAGATCCATTTATTTAAGTGAATAACTACCCAAATTACTTCCTAAAATCCTTCCACATGTTTTATAGTTATTATTCTAGACATAATACCAACCTTATAGGGCTTATGGTGTAAATCAAAGGAGGTTGTTCGAAGAATAGGTTTTGCTTTTAAGAAAATGTTTTAGTTTTACTTCTTCTTCTGCCTACTTAAAATCTTCTTAAAACATAATAAAATAATATCACAGATATCTTAAATTAACTAATATTTTTTTATGATAATATAACAACTTATATCCATCTCCTCTCTCATCAAATGTGTAATGAAACCATTTTTATGTGTACGACGGACTATCGCCTTACAAACCTATGTAATTTGTTTTCCATCACTACCTATCATGGATGGTTATAATTGTGGATCTAATATATATATATATATATTATTTTTGAAATATTTATCATTCTTTAAATATAATATATAATCTTATTTCTTATTTTTACATCAATTGAAAAATAATAACATCATTTTTGCGTACTTGTGGATTACCACCTCCACGAAACAGTGTGATTCATTTTTCATGAACAAAACACATGGATAGTATATAAATAAGTATATTTAAATAAATAATATTATATTTATGATATAATCATTAATTATGATAATATAAAATTATACTAACCTCTTTTCCATCATGTTCTTTGAAAAATGGAAACATTACGCATACGTACATGCATCCTATCATCTCCATGGTTATATTATATTTCAATTATCATAACCATAATTAATGAATGGTTTTAAGATTTAATGTTAATATATAAAATATATTATTATATCATGACTATTATTTTTGAGATTATAGTACAATTACCGCTTCAACCATAGTCAACATACCAAATTCTCTTTGCAACTATGAACCAAACATCCTCAAAACACATGACATAAACTTAACCAATTAAGTAATAAAATATGTTATTAAAATAAATGAAAATTAAATAATTAAATAATTGATATAATTTTATTATGTAGGATTTAAATGACATACATGGTAAATTTGGACTCGAGGTAAGTGATTTCATCTCAATTTCTATTCATTGAGAAATATTTTAATTTTATGAACCTAATTTATTTTATATGGTTTTTATAATTATATTTTACATTTTATATCATGAATCCTTAATAATTCATGGTATTTTAAGTTTCAATTTAATTTAATTAATCCAAGGGTATTTGACTTGAATGTTACAAAGTGTTAAAAAGGTTTCTTAACTCAATATTGTTTAATTGAGTTATAAAACTTTTGAATTGATTATATTATGATGAGAATATGTATGAAATGAATCTTGTTTGATTTATGTTTTAATTATACTTTTTTATTTAAATTTTTTCCACTAATATCTCCATTTATTAATTCTCAATTCAATTATATGATCTTTATAAGAGTTTATTTCTCAAATTTTATTTCTTTAGGACATGCATTTATGTTATACACCTATATTATTTTATGAGGTGTATATAATTATAATTTTAAATATTATGTCATTAATATACTTAATTTCATGATATCTAAAGTTTTATTTGAAGTTATTATTTCATTTGGATTACGATTCAAAAGATAACAAAGTGATAAGGTATTTATTTCTCAACCCCATTTTATCCAAGATTGTTAATACTTGAATTTACCTTGTAGAATTTATATGATCCATATATAATAAATTAATTTAAATTTTATTATCCTTTTATTATTTCTGATATTTTTATGTTTTAGTTCCATTTTCTTCTCTTTGGAACTCAAAATGGTTCAGAGAACATTTTAAAGAAAATTTGGCCTTATTTCTCCTCTTTTGGTCTAAAAAATATTTTCTTCCATATCCATGTTATATAAAATGATTTCAATAAATTTGTTTAATATTTTATAATGATATTTTAAATCCATTTTTACCCATGTTTGAATTTATATAAAAAAAATTCATAGGAAACTTCCTATCATTTTCTTAATGAGGTATTGTTAACTTTTTATTGAAAATGTGGAATTAATCATTATTTTAATGTACTCAACATGAATAGAATTTCCTAACATCGTGACCACTCAATTATTTGAAGCTCATTTTATATGTTTTCATGGTTATTTTAAAATAAATTCATTTCTCTATTATTCTGTAAATTTTTAGTTTTCAAAAGTGATTTTTAAAGTGGAATGAGTATTTTCCTCATGAATGTTTTAATGATTTTTTATGGTATTTTTATTCATTAATTAAAATAACCCTTGATGTTTCCTATGATCCAAAATTGATATGTTGTAGTGATACTATCTTTATTCTTTATGTGGATAGACTTTTATTAATTTAAAAAAAATGAAACATGTTTCTTTTCCATGGGTTGATCATGTTATGAAAGGAATAATGGTTGTTTCTATGAGTTTTATGAAGAAATGAAAGCTCTATATACTTTATTCATGTTATGGTTCATAAATATTGCTTAATATAATAGGTGGTTCTATTATAAACCATGTATGGATGGTTATTTTATAAACTATGGAATGTTAGTTATATTATAAACAAAGGACTGGTGGTCACATTATAAACCAAGGAAGGGTGGGTCCATTATAGCCCTCCAGTGCATTTTTTAAGGATTATTTTCACTAGATAATTATGTTTTAGGTTGACCATATTAGTTATTATACCTATAAGGTTTCTTATAATGGTTATATGAAGATAATGTTCCAAGATAAAATCATATTTTCTTTATGCATTATATGGGTTTTTTAATGAATCCTTTAGTCAAGATTGACACAACATGGTCCATTATTATTGATTCATATGAATCTGGAATTTTGTTAAATATTTATGCCATGTCTCATGAATTATGATACAGATCTTGATGGATTTTAATTCTCTTATGTTATGCTCATATTCTTTAATTATGTTAGAATTAATTTATAATCACCATATTCTCACTAATGAAATTCAATTTTTAATGCTTGTGATTACACTTATTGAGTGTTTTTTATCACCCTTCATATGTTTCCTTTTCCCTGGTTTATGAATAATTAATTTAAATGATTTTTATAAAGAAAGTTTTCATCTGTGAAGAGTTTTATGGGAGATGTTAAATACATAATATGAAATTTGAAAAATATATGTATAAGTTTGAAAATGATCATTTAAAGACATTAGTATTGTTATGCAATAGTTTTTCCTAATTTTCTAAAATTATTTACCTAAAACTTAAATGGGTATGTTAGTGATCCCATATTTCATTTTTATATTTTAAGTTTTTTATGGTTGAAATTGGGTCTCATTTATTAATATCAAAGCCTTAAATATAAATATTATATTTTAAGTATTAGATCTGGAAGTGTGGGTTTAGGGTTTTTATAAAGGTCCCCCAACAGTATTAATTATTATAATGAACATACATGATCCTTTAAATCAAATCATGTCACCCAGCAGTAATAATTATAATAATTGGCATACCAGATCCTTGAAATTTCCTTCGGGTTCCCCAAAAATAATAATTATAATATTGGGAATACCAAATCCTTGGAATCACATCAAGGTCCCCCAAGAGTAATAATTATAATAATGGGAATACCAAATCCTTAGAATCACATCAGAGTTCCCTAAAATAAATAATTATAATAATGGATATACCATATCTTTGTAATCACATCAAGGTACGTAATATATATATGATAAAAAACCTCAAATTCATAATCAAATTCCTATCGTTTCTCAAATATAGTTCATTATTTCATTATATGATTATCCATAAAATTTCATTTTTTAGGGATTCATCAATTAAACTTTTAAACTATTGTCAACAATAAATGATTTTATTCAATAATCTTGTATCTATGGTACACCCTACGAATATTTGGAAACCAAATAAACATTATTTAAGGACATGATACTGCTAAAATTTCCTCTCTAGTCCCATTTAAGTTTTTGAAGGTTTTCACACCATTCTTGGTGTCCCTAGTCACAGACATTTCATGCCAATGGACAACTTGGGTTCAATGGGGGAATACTAACACATTTATTTTAGGATCTCATTTCACTTACTAATTAGTAAAGACTAAGTGCACACAATGTCGGTGTTGATGCAAATTACATGCATATGGAAAGCTTCAAGACTTCAAAGGATGTATCAATACCACCTTCCTCAAACACTTGGAATTTCCAATAACTGAATATAATCTACAAGTTCAAGGGAAATAGGACTCCTCTAAACTAAACATACATTAAAACTAAATTAGAATAGATTTGGAAGAGAGTGATGATCTAATTCAGTCATTCAAATAAAGATAGGTTGTCCAAAACTCACCCTAAGAATCATCTGTATTCATATGATCCTATAAATAAATAATATAAAGGGGTTTTTAGATAATAAAATGAGTCTTGGATTCATTAATCACCCTCCCATAAAGACCTCATGTCATTATAATCAACAAGTGTAACTTCCTTGAAAGACCAGGTAGTTGATTCAAACAATTCAAAACCATAAATCTACCTACACTATGACATAGAGGTGTCCACCAAAACCTTGTTGAATTTGATCAGACCATGCCTAGGAAACTGAATACAATGACCCTCTATGATGTAAGGGAAAACCTTGGTCGTTTTAGACCCACCATTCCCTACACCATATTGTAGTTATGTTATATTAGACATGGTTCATAGGGAGACTTCTCATGCTATACACTCATGACCATTCCCTTCCTAGGTGTATTTATCTCCTTGTTTTAAACAATTGATCTCTAGGAAAAACATGACTCCCACCATAGTGTGGTCCTACCCATGTTACACTTAAAAACTCTTAATTTCCACTCAATGCCAACATGAATCATCCAACACATCCTAAAATGAAATAAACACATCACAAGTCTCAAAAAGGATATATAGCTTAAACCAAGGATGTGAAAATATCCCTACAACATGAAAACTCTTCCATAATCTATCCTCATAAGAATCATTGATCATCATCAATGAAAAATCTGGCTATGGGGATTATATATGTATCTCCCACTACCACATCTCCACCGGAATGTGCTTTTGTTTCCATATCATTATTACTATATGAATCTTCTTCCTATGTAGTGTCACTTCACTCTAATCCACTATATGAATTAGAATACCCTAAAAATATGCATTATTCTCTAGGTCAATATAATAAGTATTAATCACATGTGATGGATGAGGGTGATACTATCAAAGTTGTGACACATAAAAAATATTATGCAAGGAATTGAAATTATATAGAATGGAAAACCTATAATCCACCACACTAATCTACTCCACAATCTCAAATGGTCTAATGTACCAAATAGATAACTTTTCATACTTCTAAATATAGAAATGTCTTGAACTTGGTGGAATTCATATCAGCACTCAATCTCTAACCTCAAAATATAAATTTCTTCATTGATAATAAACATATAAACTCTATCAAATATAGGTAATTTATAATGACTTTCTAATAAAATGAAAATTCTATGATGTCTCATGCATGAGACTTGTCCTGATGAGGATAGATTCACCAGCTTTCTTCTAATACAGTGGTGAATTGAACAACCTACCATACAAGAATTTAAATAAAACCATCTGAATTTAATACTATGAGCTATTATTGTAAGAAAAATATTATAAACCCAAGTGTTTATCCTAATAAACAAAAAATTCTAGGATTCATGATATCAAAGATTATTCCAGAATATTAATAGTACACACATACTTCCCATTAGTCTATAGATGATAATTTTTACACAAGTGTACCTATGTATCGACATCCTTCTATAATACATTCCCAAACCATGAGGTAAAGAAGGTATCCTGATATAAAATTATACTTTGAGTTACTCTATGTAGATACACTATATCTAGAACATAAATATTTCTCATCCCATCCATTGTAAACATTTCCTGGATCAGTAAGGAATGAGTGACTTTATTTGGTAGATCAATGATATATCATGCTACGTTATTGTTCTGGGGTTTCCCTGGAAAACTACTCACAAATTACATTTTGAAATCATAACATTTCTCATCATGTATAGGTAAATTTTGTAGATGGATATTGGGTTACAAGTTTTCAAACATCACCTATTGATAGTTGTAGAACCATGTCAGAAAACTTTCGACCTCCTTCTTCATCTCTAGTAACCAAAATTACATACAAATGTTGTGATACATCTTCCTCAAACCTAGGTGTACCACCAACTTTTAAGAATAAATTCCCATATCAATTACTCACACATATCTATGAGAACTAAGACACGATCATCAAAATAAAGTACCTCATCATAGTTGATGGTCCAATATAGTGTTGTATCCCCACCATAAATGTTATCTCTTAGGGAAAAGCACTCAATATCTAATAATTACCATATATTTATATGGTTTAAAAGTGAATAATTAATGAAATAATATTTATGGGTTTCATGAACCTAATACTCCTGCACATCCAAATTTATATCTACAAAAATAGACATCATCATTCATTCACTGGAAGACTCCTACACAACCAGAGTTTCAGCTTTCCTACTTAAAGAATCAGTAATGATTTTTCATTTTTATAGGGGTATGTGTTATCTCAAAATCAAAATAATATAGGTACTCAACCCATATTTGTTTTTGAAGATTTAAATCATGTCATGACTAAATGTACTTTAGGATTTTATGGTCTATATATACTACGAAACTCTCACCCAATAAATAATACTACCAATATTTAAAATATTGGACCACAGATACCAGTTATAGGTAAGGTTTTAGATAGTTTCTCTCATGTGGCCTCAACTTAATCCATAACAAACCATGTGACTATCTTTCATCAAAACTGCTCTCATCCCAACTCCAAATGCATCAAAATAGAAGGTATATTCCTTAATAGTATCGAGTAAGATTAGAATCGGTGTTGTGGTCAACCTTCCTATTAACTTCTAAATGGATTTATTATAAGCATTAGACCATATAAATATCATCCCTCTCTTGGTCATATTTTTTATCGGTGATTCCAAGTATGAGATGTCCAAAATAAACCTCTTGTAGTATCCTTAAAAACCTAAAAACTCCAGGATTCTAAAAAATGTTCATGGCTATTTCTCAAGAAACACTTCAATCAACTTATCTTTGTATACTAACACTACAAATTCATATATCACATTCTATAAGAAATTTACTTTTTCACACATAAAGTGAAACTTTCATAACTTGGAATATAACCATTGTTCCCTCAGGTTTCCAAAATAATTTCCATATTTCATGCATGATCCACCTCTAAATTAGAGTACATGAGGATATCATTGATTAAAATGATCAAAAAATTATCAAAAAATGGGTAGAAAATTGGCTCATAAAAGGCTATAAATATTTTAGATGTATTCATAAATTCAAACGTCATAACTAAATACTCATAATTCTATACCATCTTCTAAAAGAGGAATGGGGTTTATCTAAATGTCTTACCCAAAATTAGTGATAACCTAATCCTAATATAATCTTTGAAAACACATGGGAACCTATGCGTTGATCAAGAAAATCATATATACATGGAATTTGGTAACTATTTTTTATAAACACTTGGTTTAGTAATCGATAATCTTCATACAATATCAATGAACTGTTAGCCTTTTGGGGGAATAGGATAGAAGAACCCCACGGTGATGTACTCATCTAGATAAATCCCTTATAATCCAAGTCTTCTATCTATAATTTTAATTCTCAAAAATCTATTGGAGATATATGATAAGGATGAATAAAAATTGGATCTACCCCTTACATGAGCTCTATGGTTAACTCTACCTCATTCTTGGGAAGCAATCCTTATAAATTATTAGGAAAAATATATCAAAATTGGTCAACAACTAGAGGATATGATTTTTTTGTGTAATACCATCATCTAATAAGATTCTTTCCATTAGGGTTGTAATTCCACCCAATTATTGATGGTTAGGTCATGAACTTTATGCCTATAAATTCCATACTCCTATATGAACATGATTACTATAATCATGATATGTGAAGAATATCTTACAATAGAAACAGACAATATGAGCTCAATATTATAATAAATAATTCATTATAAGAATTAGATTGGTTCATTTCATTTAGAGAACATAAATTTCTTAAAGAAAATAATGACCACTGAATTTGAGAGTGCATTTCCTATAACAATGAATGCCCTCTGACCACTTACCTAGTGGAATATCTTTGGTCATCACCCTAGATAGGAGCTCCATAATGAGGCCTAAGAACTCAATGAATTGAACAATATAAAATAATAGGAAAAAATTGTATCCAATAAAAAAGATTCTAAAGTAAAATTCACCATAATCATACCATGAACGGTGGATGTTCTGACATCCTAATTAGCCACAATAGATTGTATAGAATGATTTTTTCCTTTTCTATGACTTTGATTATTAGACTGTCCTTCCTAGAATACAGCAATCCATTGGAGCTGATGTCTTTTACCTATGGTACCAAATCCCCAACCTCATACTATATAAACCATAGAGATAAAACTACCTATATTCAATAGTGTAGATGATCCTATTCTATAATTATGTGGCTACTTGAATACCTAATTACTAAAAATCCGTGAATGGTTCCTAGAGAAACTCTATAAATTCACTATATTTTTACAAGATAGTTACTCTACTGGTGGTTAGTCACACTGAGTTCAATTGTTCCCATCCTTTCCATACATAAAACATTTCATTGAGACACTTCACTAGAAGTTCATCCCACTATTAACCTAATGGAAATTCTCATAGTGGTGTTTCCCAGTTCAAGAATATTCACTACCAACTCTCAAAGATAGAACTTCCTACCAACCACTTAGCAACACTTTCCCGTTTCTCTCTATAATAAGTTCATGGTTCATTAACTCAAAAAAATCATCAAGTGAATGAAATTCACCTATGAATTAATCCCATATCTAAGGTTGTCATAAAATCTCTACACTCTAGTTACCTCATCCCCATACAAGGTTGAAGAAAAATGTGTCATGCCCATGAAATATGTGGCATAATCCATCAAAGATGTAATTACTAGCTCAAGGTGAATAAACTCTATAAAATTTTCTACCCTCAAGGAATATAAAAATAAATAATTTAATAATCGATTCTATAAGTCATTCCATGTCATGTCCACATACTGGTCAACTTGAACCAAGATGTCCCACCATCTCTTCACTGATCCTTAAAGAATATAATCTATAAGCTTTAATCTCCTTTTTTAGGGAAGTATCTAGATGGTCAAAGATGGATGGAACTGATTCCACCCAAAATCCAATTTCCATGGTTCCACCTTCCCCTATAAACTTTAGTAGGTGTTTTATTTGAAACTCTTTGATTAGGTTTGACATAGTTGGCTCAGCTTGTGGAGGTCCTCTTTCCTTTGACTGCATAACTCACAATAACTTGGCATAGATTTGTCTATCTACTATATTTTTAAGAGATGTTGGAGGTTTTAGTCTAATATCTGTAGGGGTATACTCAATTCCACCCTCTCTTAATATTACTATAAGTCTTCTAGGATGCATTGAAAAACACACACCTTTAACCACATCACATAAAATTTAAGACATTATGCTTAAAGGGAGTGATAAAAAGAATACCATGATATTATTTATTTTCCACAATTTATAATTTATAAGGGAATAAATTTTACTTAACTACTTATTATAAATGAACTCATAAAAAAGTAAAATCCCAATTTAAATATCATGATTCATGCACACTCACCCTCATGGAATGCCAACCAATGAGTAAAATTTCATAAATAATAAATATCATAAATAAATTTCATCACCAGTCATGAAATCAATCAGAAGTTATAAGCATAAAAAATATAAATCCACCCCTAGTAACTTGTTCTTTACTCATATAATGGTTAACCACTCTCAGGGATGAGTTTTGTACTAACTCCAAAAATCATTCTATCTATTAACTATTAATCAAAAATAATAATAGAAAATAAAACATTTATACCATTTTGAAACATCCTTGTTCTAGTTTACTTATAAGTAATTTAATTGAGTCTCTATATGGATTAAGTGTGTGTCCCATATGATAGAAGATTATAACTAGCAGTGAGGGCCTAATGGATATCATGCGAAGACTATACCCTCATGTAAAATTAGAAATAACAAAAAAATATTTCAATTTCATCCATAATGTACCATCACAAGAATAGAATCAGATTGTTACATCCAGACCCAAACCATCAGGTCTGATCTGGAAGTTCACATGACCTCATGCACACCTACCCATATGCAGAAGGCTTCTAACAAGCATTGAGGGTCAGATTCCATTAGTGGGGAGTCTATACCCTCATTATCATGTCATAGGATCAATAATCAATAATAAAAAATATAATAAATAATCATATTAATCATGCATAAAGGTAAATATGGAATACATGTCATACAAATAAAGAATATCCACAAGTGTCAAGCATAACCAATGTAATAAGTTGTAGATAAAGTAAATTAATATACATATGGTCCCCTAGATTCTGTCCTGATATGCTACTAGCTATAAAATCCTCTGCTCAACTGTCCACCACAAGGACCTTTCCCTTCTCTAGATCCCTCATTAAATCTACAAGCGCATCGAAATTCTCAAGTATGGTGTGAGTACAAGACTCATTAGGACACCACCAATTCATCATTAACCTAATGTGATCATGTATGAAATTGTATTTCATAATAATAATCAATGCATAACAAGAATAAGCATACAATACAAAACAGATAAGTTATGTTCTAACCAAGCAGCTACAAATCTCGGGCATACCTCCCTCATCTCCATGATGAAAAACATCAAAACAATCATGGAAACATATAAATTTCATAGACATCCTTAATTTGTTTGATAGCCATATATGCCTCAGGCCTCCAGGTCAGACCACACTTGGCCATCATGTCCTACCATTATCTCAGGGTCTGATCACATAGACTGCCATGCCTCGTTGTTTCCACGTAGGTCTGATCACTCATGATTGTCATGCCCCATGGCCATCACATATGGGTCTAATCACTCATGATCATCATTCTCTTAGTTCAGGACACACTATTCCATTATGCCATGTCATCCATCTTGGCCTCATCATCAAGTCACATGCAGCATCTAAACATGCTCCCCCTCTAGAAATATCAAGCCATTATGGGTCCACCTATCTCATAGTTACCACTCATAAAGAAAAACAACACAACATATATCTGACATATCTCAAGGTAATGGTGGAATTATATCAAGGCCACATGTCAAATTACACATCATGAGAAAATATAGCAACATCATAAATAAAAAATGTGAATTTAACATTGACATGGAATCCAGCTATATCAACAATTATAATGGATCCAAGTCATATGGTGTCATAGGCTACACACACACACAAAATAAATCACAAGTCAAGCATGGATATCAAATATATCAATACGATAATAATACAATAGAAACATGTATAAAAATATCTCAAGAAGTTAAGTAACTTCCAATATCAAATTCATCTATGTTAAAGATAAAGAAAAACCACCCTATGTGGTTTATTTCTAGAGTGGGAACCTCAACCATCAAGGAAACCTCGTCATAACCTTATTAAAGTAAATGTTGGCATGTCAAAGATTGAGGTTTTTCAAGGGTACTTAGAACAAAAACTAGTTATTTTATTTCAAAAAGAAATAAAATATCATATGTGATTATACTTTCTCTCTCTAATATAATTTCAAATTATCATTTAAGACCAACACATGCACTCACAATATTATCTATAAGAATAATTATCTTTTGATAATTTATAATAAATTATACTTTGATTGTTTTATTTTATTTTATAAATTATCCTTTTATGATCTATAAACTATCGATTGATAATTTTAATAATTATCCTTAATAATATTTCATTACTGTTTGATAATTTTAATAATTATCCTTTGATAATCTATCAATAATAATTTTATTGTTATTATAATTACTCTTGGATAATATAGGTACGTATTTTATGATAATTTTGATTAAAAAAATTATATGATAATTACCTTATAATTATCCTTTAATAATTTGTGTAATATTATAATTGATAATATCATCAAATTATCATTTGATAATTCTTTATAATTATCACTCAATAATTCTTAATTATTATCCGTATATTATTATTTATAATTTCATTTTGATAATTTTTAATAATTCATATTTTTATAATTTTATTTAAAATTTTCATTTGATAATATAGTGGAATTATCATTTATAATTTATTGAAATTTTCATTTGATAATTCTTCATAATTATCTTTTGATAATTTTTATACTTATCTTCCAAAAATTTCACAAAACCAACCATTGATCATTTAGGTTTTATTATTATTTTGTTAAAAATACAATAAAATAAAAAATAAAACATGGTTAAGTCTCATGCATGGAAGAACTATTTATAAGCCTAGTTATGGAATCCACCAATGTTGAATCTGGTTATTGGTGACTTTATCAATCACATCCAAATGATTCATGGTTTGAGTCAGATTCGATGATATCAACCAAAATAGGGATCATATTAGGTATAAAATACCAAACACATATTACATCACTCAATTTCCAAAACCCCAAATCAATATACCATTTTAATTTTTTATTTCAACTAAAAATTGATGAATGAGTGTTTAATTTTTCCCCATTAATGATTTGATAAATTAATTAGGTCCAAAATTCTTCAAACTGAATATTTTAATTTCCATCATGAATGAAAATGGTGTCTTTCACATTTAGGGTAGATGATGAAATAGTAGAAATTCATTCTTAAAAATTAAATTATTAATTAAATTATTAAATGATTTAATCTAGTGAGAATATTGACCAAACGCAAACACGAAAAAAATTTATGCCCCACCTAGGGTAAATCCCACATCCCAAACCTAATAGTGGTCCCATATTTCTCATGCAACACACTATTTGGGAGATATTAAATTATTTCAATAAAAATAATATAATAAAAATATTAAATAACTAATCCTCATGTGTGACCTAACCAAACTTCTAATGTGTAAAAATGTTATACAATGTCTATGGTAAACCCCACATCCTAAACCTAACAGTGGTATTGAATTTCTTATATGACACACTATTTGGGATATATTCAATTGTTATTATAAAAATATATTAAAAATATTAAATAACTTATCCTCACATGTGATCTGACCAAAAAACCAATGCTCACAAATGTTATACCCTATATAGGGTAAACATCACATCCCAACCCTAATAGTGGTCTCAAATTTCTCATACAACACACCATTTGGGAGATATTCTACTTTTTGGGTAAACCACATGTATGTAATATAATATTTTTTATTTTTTATTTTTTTTCTACATTGATGCTCTAGGGGCCTCATATCTCACACTAACTCAGTGCCTAACTCTGAAAATATTCCATAGAATATTACAAGATACTGACTAGGATTTTATCATTTTTTTATGTATTTAAAACATTTATTAAGTGATTTTTATTGAAAATTTACATTTTCACCTAAAAATACTTATAAATTATTAACAAAGAGGGTTTTTATTATCTTTAAAAATTAAGGATATTACAATTATACCCCTATATCAACTTCTTAGCCATGAAAGTGTCTCTAGTAGTCTTTCTCAAACTACTCGGGTCATTAAGCTCAAGCATCAGACTCATTTTCCCACATTTGATCTTGGATCTATCATTTCAACTACTGAATCTGGACTAGTGGTATCATCTTTCTTCACAAGACCTTCTCATATTAATCTATTATTCATTCTAGACACTCCTCATAATATGCATTGTTCTCAAACACTAAATTATTTTAATAATCAACATGTGAAATACACAGTACGTACCTCTGAAGTTGGGACACATGGAACACATCGCACATACCTCAATAGTAATAAAGTAGTTCTAGTTTATATGGAACTATCACTATCTACTTTGTGATCTCAAAGGGTCCAACAAAACAAGGTGTTAGTGTTCCCTCCTTCCTCAGATGTCTCCACCCAAACCGATAAGTCACTCACAATAAAACCTAATTTCCCAAAGTGAACTCCAAGGGTCTCCTCTTATGGTAAATATAAGTTATTTGTCTTCTATAAGTGGTTACCAGCCTCTTCACAATCAGATGCACCCTCTCCGAGGCCTCTAGAACCAAACCTAACCCATAATAGCTACCTTACCTACCTCATGCCAATAAGTGGTGATCAACATGGTCTCCCATGAAGATCATTGTAAGGTTACATTTTAATCAAAGCCTTCTAACTATTATTGAATGAGAATTCATTCAAGGCTAGGTGATAATTATACACTTAATAGAAGTCTATCATGTAATATTGAAGAATATCCTCTAATATGTGTATAGTTATCTCGGACATTCCATTGGTTTTAGGGTGGTACAACAAGCTCAGTCTCATATAAGTCCCTAGTTTTTACTATAACCCCTGCCAAAAGTGTGGTGTAAAATATGTAGTTCTATATGAAACAATCCTAAAGGAAAATCTATGCAAGCATATGATCTCTCATACATATATCATTCCCATCTCCTCTACTGAGTGAGTCTCTCTGATCAGTATGAAGTGAGAAGACATTGTTATCTAATCATAAATCATCCAGACTATGTCATGACACCTTAGGGTCCTAGGTAACCCCATCACAAATTCAATCATGACGTCCTCCCACTCCCACGTAGGTATTGGTATTGGATGCAAAACCCCTCCAGGATAATGGTGCTCGGCTTTCACCCTCTGAAAGGCAAGGCATTGAGAGAAAAAACTAAAAATTTCTCTCGTCTTCCCTAGAAACTAGAAATTCCTCATGAAGTCGTGATACATCACGATCACACCAGGATGTACTACAATCTATAGGTATGGTAATCCCTCATCAAATCCTCTATGATTGAGTTAGGGACTACTATTATATCATGTACCAAGATCACATTATCATCGTCCATTGACCATCCAAATGATGAGTCACTACTAGCTAGTTGTTCCCTCATTACAGAACACTCTATGTGTGACCTATGTTCATCCTTTACGTACTCCACAAGTGAAGATGTGACTACCAAGGGATCACAAGTTATAAAACCTTGGTCCTCTAAGGAATCCATCCTCCAATCATCCAATATGATCATCAATCTCCTACTCAAGTTGCATCTTATGACTAATATTATTAGCAATGATGTTACCTTTTATAGTTTCATATGACATATCAATGTCAAACATCTACATATACTCAACCCAATGCCTTTGTCGCATGTTCAAGTCCATCTTTATGAAGATATAGTGAAGGATCTTGTATTCCATGTAAACAATAAATCTATCATTGAAGAGATAACATTTAGAAAATATATCACAGCTTCCAGCTCAATGTAATGTGTAGGATAGTTCCTCTCATGGGGTCATAGATGAAAAAAACCATAGGCTATTACATTCTCTCTTTGCATTAGTACCACTACAAGACCAATGCCTAATGCATCACAGTACACTGCATAACCAATCCCATGTTTAGTGAGTGTTATTACTAGATTTATCATTAACCTTATCTTCACCTCAAGGAAATACTCTTCACACTAATTTGATCAATGTTACTTCACTCCCTTATTTGTAAGAGTTTTCAGGGGTGGTGATAGTCGGTATACGTCCTGGATAGACTATCAGTAATATCTTACTAAACCTATAAATCTTTTAATCTCAAGCACATTCTGAGAACATGACTAGTACATGAATTTATTAAATTAATCTAGTTATATAAATATATTGGTCTTAGATACCACATGTCTTAGGAACTTCACCTCTTGAATTCAGATGTCACACATCAATATATTAGTGTAAATCTTGTGTGCTCAAAGTGTACTTAGGAATATTTATCAGTGCCTATAATGTTTCTCTAGTTTTGGAAAGTAGATGAGGATATTGTAAATAAAATATATGATGAATGAGTCTAATCATGGATGGAAGATATTTCTCATGAGTTCCATATATATTTTTTTCATTCATTATCTTGAACGACATTACCATCTACTCACATAGTCTATACCTACTCCAAAATGTCATCTCTAGAATTCCCTACTATCTAAATCACAACCTATGATAGCCCAATCAAATATAAATCTTAGAGTACACTGGTATCCCCATAGCTGATCCAAAGATTCATTTATCCTGGGTAATGGATGTCAATTCTTCATTGTCACCAGGTTCATCTCCCAGTAATCAATTCATAGTCGAAGACTACCATATTACTTCTTGTAAAAAACATAGGTGCACCCCATAGTGATGTAATAGTTCTTAATAATCCCTTATCGCTAATTCATTCAGGAAAATCTTGAGCTCCTTCAACTCTCTTAGTATCATATGATACAGAATATTGAAATGGGATGCACACCGGACATGAGCTCTTTTCAGCATAACTTATCGATCCTTCATAGTCTATACTAGGTAAAAGGTCCAAAATAATTTCAACCCATTACTCAACAACCTGAGGGAATTCAATCCCCTAGAAAGTTGAATAACTTTATATTTGAATTAAGGGAATATTTGACCATAGTTTTAAACTCCTAGGCCTAGGATAGGCACTAGGATAATGTCTTTCATTTGAAGCATCCTTTTTACCCTGACCACATAGAACATGGAGGATAATTATCAACCACATTATCTTACTCATCCTATGGTAAAATATACACATAAACCATTTCAGAAGTATTTTAGCCTACTACACAAGTAGTCCCATAAAACTAGATCGAGGTGAAATCTCTTGAAATGTGAAGGAAACACTTCAGAAAAAAAAACATAGTCATTAGGATAAACCCTAATTAATCTATGGGATAACACAAGGTTTCTCTAAACTAGTCTATGGGAACAAACAAAGTTTTTCTAGGAGTCTACCATTAACTCGAGGTATACCCCTCAAAATACTTACACTTTTTTATGTCCCTGCACATTAGTCATAGTCGTCATATATACTAACACAATAGAATGATTAGTTGAACTAATTAATAACAATAAATATATATCACAACAGTATAGAAATAGATATATCATACAAGTGGAAACTATCCTAAACATATTGAAAAAATCAATGCATTTAATTATGAATTGCAATGCATCACAACATCAAGTATATATCTAGTATGTGAACCTACCTACATATTCATGATGCATGAACATGCCCAAAATCTCATAAATCATATATAAACTTCATCTGCATCACCCAAGGTGAGTTTTATATAGTAATATAAAAACATAAATTTACCACTTTATAGAAACTCATAGGTCCATTATACAGTGTTTTCCAAACACTATCATATCTCCCCTACCCAAATCCCAATCATTCTATCTCCTATATCACCTATCCTAACTAAGGTAAGGAGAAAATAAATTTTTTGAGTCCTGAGGCTCTGATACAATTTTTTAACATCCCATCTAGAACCACTTAGTTTGAGTAGGATGATCACATGATCACATTCATGACTCCCTATATGCAAGAGGCTTCCAACTAGCAGTAAGGGTCTAAGTCCATCAGTGGGGAGTCTATACCCTCAATATCATTTCATATGATCAATAATCAACAATAAAAAATAAAATAAATAATCAGAGTAAACATGTGAAAAGGTAAAGATAGCATACATGTCATAGAAATAAAGTTGATCCCTGAGTGGAAAGCATAACCAGTGTAGTAAGAAATAGATAAAGTAAATTAAAAACAATGGGTCCTTCAGATTCTGTCTCAATTTCCTACTATCTCAATGATCCTCTACTCAGTTATCCACCACATGGGCATTTCCCTTGTATGGGTCCCTCATGAAATCTACAAGTTCATCGAAATTCCTAAGTAGTGTGTGAGTACAATACTCAGTAGGATACCACCAATGCATCCTTAACCTAATGTGCTCAAGTATAATAATATATTCCATAATAATGATCAATACATGACAAGCATAAACATAAAATCCAAAACCACTTAGTTGTGCGCTAACCAAGACTCCATAAATCCTAGGGTGTACCTGCTTCGGATCCATGATGGAAAACATCGAAACAATTATTAAAATTTCCCAATGTCAGATCTATCCTAAAGCTTCTCTATATTCATACATCCCCCATGCCTCCAGGTTAGGCCACACTAGGCCATTATGACCCAGTGCTATCTCTAGGTGAGGTCACATAGACCATAATGCCCCATTACTGCCACACAGTTCTGATCATTCATGATCGTCATGCCCCATGATCATCACATACGATTATGATCACTCATGATCATCATGCCTCCAGGTTAGGACAACTCACTACTAGAAAACCCACATTTAACAGCACTGGTATTTATTAGTGCTAAAGAAAGTTCTGATAAATTTAATCTTTTATCAGTGCTTTATTTTTAGTGTTGATAAAGGGTGTCCTTTATCAGCACTTTATTTTTAGTGTTGATAAAAGGTTCCCCTTATTAGTGCTTTATTTTTAGCACTGATAAATATTTATTTCATCAGCACTTTTTTAGCGATGATAAAGGTCCGAATAAATAAAATGATATAATTAAATAAATAAAAAATAAAAAATGAGTTTATTAAAAAAATATTACAAATTTTATTGATTAAATAATTATTTATAAAAATAAATAAATTGATTATACATTATTAAATATTAAACATTTTATTAATTATGATTTTATGATAATTATTGTTATTAAATTGTATATATCAAATATATAGATATATATTAATGTATATAAATATGATTTATATATTACAAAATATTTATATGATTTACATTATATATTCATTAATAATGTTAAAAATATATTTGGAAATAAATATTTAGAAATATGTATGTTTATAAATGTATATTTACTATATTTATACAGTTATATATTTATAATAATATATAAATAAATATTTTTTAAATTGTTTATATAATTATAAATAAATAATTATATATATTTAAATAATTATTAAATTTATAATAAATTTACTTAAATAATGAATAAATTTACTATATTTATATTTATATATATTTATTATATATATATATAATTATATAAATATATATAATGATATAAATATTATTATTTAAAAAAATATATAATTATAAATAAATAATTATAAAATTATAATAAATAAATTTAAAAAATATATATATTTACTATATTTATATTTATGTATATTTAATAAGTATATATAAATATTTAAATTTTTATTTATAACTATAATTATAAATCCTTTATCAACACGTAAGTAATAAGGGTTGATAAAAGTATCTTTATCAGCACTAAACAAAAAAGCTGATAAAATGAATATTTATCAATGTTATAACTTTGTCACTGATAAAGAGTCCGTTTATCAGTGATTATTAATTAAGATCTGATAAAATTAGTCTTTATTAGTGCTTATTTATAAGCACTGATAAAAGTGTCTCTATCTACATAAAAAATCCTAACCATTTGTGAACCTGTCATGATATCAGAAGCTTTCTGCGGAAGCCACCTTTTGTCAGCACTCCTCCTTGGTGAATCGAATCTCGAATCACACCACTCAACTACCTCCATTTAGTTGAACATCTCTTTCAAAATCTGGTGTTAGATTATAGTTAGGGTTTCCAAAGAGGGTCTCGGATTTTCTTCAACCTAGTGAGGTAGGCCTTTCAATTTTCTTTGTTTATTTTTTGTTTTTTTATTTATTCTTCAATGGTGTTGTTATTTGTGGTCTACTTATTTTATACTGTTTTGATACTAGATTATGAACAAACTGAATTTTTTATGATCTGTTGTGTGATTGACTACTGATGTATGGACCCTCTTGATATATGGAGTTATTGGTTATATTTGACACTAAACATTGGATTTACTCATTGTTGTTTTAATGTTATGTTTTATATTTTCTTACTTAATAATGTTTTCATATATGTATATAAATGTGTATAAATTTTCATGTATATTCTTGTTTATTGACTACTGATTTGAGGCACATTTTTTGTTCCCTAATTATTATATATATGCTGACACCTTTCATGGACACCTCAATAGACATGTTGCTTCAAATGTTATTTTTTAGAAAACAAGTTAGTGGAGTGATGTATGTTTCTCTATAGGTTATATGTATAATAGGATCTAATTCCTGTTGGAATTCACTATGGTCCTTAGTTTTCTTATGGATCTGATTCAATGGGGCCACCCAAGTTAAGCACATGAGGTTTTATCACATCAAAACTTTATTTTTTGAATCATTATAGTGCCTTTAGTTCAAGTTATTTTTGAATAAGAGGTTTTTATTTATTTGATATTTCTTATAGACAATAATTGAGTCTTTATACATGACATGTATGTGCGTCTATATAGCTATTTCATCATTTATTTTCATAGTTGTTTGTCTAACAGGTATGCATATATCGGGTAATGATGTATTTGGGTTTTCATATCTATTGACCCCAAGGGTCATGCTAGAATTTGGTTATACCATTAGTACTAATTGTTTCTATTTGGGGGGGAAACTCCCAGTTATTGTTTTTTACACACAAATTTTAAACCATCCTTTAGTGAATTTGAGGTGTGTTAGAGGTTATATGATGATCTGACATGTTGTTGTTTGGGTAATTCAGGCTAGGGTCATTACACTATACATATTTCAGTTTACACCTATAAATTTTAGGGATAATATAATTTATTATCTTCCTTTATCTCCCTCTCATTATCATATTCTTTGAGATGATTCAATATATTGTATCCATCAATGTTCTTATCATGTATCCTCATATAAGATACATAACTAATAACACAATTCATCAGAAATATGATGCATCCCCTATATACATTTTATAGGAATCCTTCTCACCCTCACTCTCTCTATGTGGTTTATAATCATGTATAAGGGATTCCAACAAATTTAACTTCTATTATTAGTATAATATAATTCCTAAGTGTCTATACTTATTATAAAATTTTTCATTGGATATGATATTCTCTTTCTCTAATTTAGATCATAAGGAAAGTGATGTAGTCAAGTAAATTTACATTAATTAAAAAAATAAAATAATATTTATTACATTTTAATGATTACTGATTGTGATGTTATTAATGATTATATTATATCTCCTACTATTTTTTTTAATCCCAATAGCCCTTATTTTTGGATTTAGAATATCTATGTGCTCAGATATTATAGTATAAATTATCCATATTTCCCTTCATCGAAGTATTAATCCCCTCGATCCAAGATTTATTACTTTTTTTCTAAATGTACCCAAATTCTAAAAAAATAATGATATTTTTCTCCCTTTTATCATTGGTGTTATTCCTTAATCCATGAAACCACTGATCTTGTTGATTGAATTAGAGTTTATTATTCTTTTTTATCATATTTTAGTTTCTTATTACTCCTTAATTTTTTATATTATATTTTCATTTGTTGAAGGGATTTACGAAAGATTTTATGTGGATTAATTCTTTTCTTAAATCCAATTACTTATTTTCTTCAACATACTGAAATTCTTTGAAACAAATAAATGTTGATTTTCCCTTATTAAAATTTTCTATAACTGTCACTTTTGATAATGAATATCTTATGTGTATTTATTTATATATTGTATAAAATTAAAATCTTATGAACCCAATAGGATGGATATGAACCAAAAATAGATGCATGTTAATCGTTTGATAAATGAATATGAATATGGAGTTTAAGAGTTCATCAATTTTACAAGAGACCATGCAGACGACCCTCCTAAAATCATTTACCCATGTTTACATTGTTTTTATTCACGAAAATTTTGTCTAGAAGAGTTGGAAAACATTTTATTTGTTATAGAATTGATCAAAGCTATAAATTTTTAACTAAATATGGGGTAAAATGAATTTAAACATCAATTGGGATGATACTATAGTTTATGAATCATTTGATATGAATACTTTGTAAAAGATTATGGAGATTACATAGAAAAAAATAAAATGGTAATTGAAGATGACCTTCATGATTGTCCAAAGTTGTTTGAGGAGTTAAATAGTTGTTCCAAGAAACCATTGTATACTGGTTGTACAAAAGACACAACATTTTAAACTGTATTGATGTTATATAATTTGAAAGATGTAAGTGGATGGATTGACACCAGCTTTATAGAACTACTTGGTCGTATGAAAGATATGCTACCAGAAGAAAATAAACTACCTTAATGAAAATATGATACTAAACAAATGTTATGTTCAATGAGAATGATCTCTAAAAAATACATTATTTTCCAAATGATTACATATTATTTTTCAAGGACCATGAATCACTCATAAAATTCCTTAAGTGTGGTACAGATCGATACAAGAAAAATAAATCAAACCCTTCAAAACTGTTATGGTATTTTTCTATAATTCCTCGATTTAGAAGAATATATGGATGTTAGGAAACCACAAGACAATTAACATGGCATGTAGATAGAAGAATTAAATATGGTAACCTATTTCATCTAGCAGATTCTCCTCAGTAGAATAAAATTGATTACGAGTTTCTTGAATTTGGATATGAACTGAGAAACTTTCATCTTGCATTATCTATAGATGGAATAAATCCCTTCAGTGTATAGATTAGTACTCATAGTACATGGCTCATTATGTTGGTAAATTATAAATTTCCACCATGGTTATTCATGAAGTGAAAATACATTTTGTTTTATCTACTTATATATGGACCAAATCAACTCAGTAATGATATTGATGTCTATTTTTTCCTATTGATCAAAGATCTGAAATTGATGTGGGATACTAGTGTTAAAATGTATGATGCTCGTAGAAGTGAATAATTTACATTGAGGTTCATTTTGTATAGAATGATAAATGGCATCCCTATTTATGGAAATTTATCAGGCTATAGCATTAAAAGAATGTTGGGGTGTCCCATTTGTGAAAAAATCACATACTCAGTTTGGATGAAACATTCCTCAAAGAACTTTGTTTTTACGACATCATAAATTTTTACCTTAACAACATAAATACTTGTCCTGAATGACAGAATTTGATAGGAATGTTGAACAAGTTACAATACCATCTCCAGTAATAGACAATAAATTGTAAAAAAAAAGTAAAAAATATTGACAATGTTTTTGGTAAACCATTTTTGAAAAACCTTACAAAATCAGGTTGCAAGAAGATAGAGATTTACTTTTAATCACCTTATTGGAATTTTTTATATGTCAGACATTTTCTTGATGTCATGTATGTAGAAAAAAATGTATTTTATAGTGTTATTAGAATGTTACTAAATGTTTCTGGAAAAATGAAATATTGGACCAAGGCTAGGTTACACTTGATTGAAATAGGGATAAGGAAATATTTGGCACCAGTGAAGGGTAAAAGGCATACTTTTCTTCCTCCAATAGCTTACACTCTATCCAGATTGGGGAAATTTCAATTTTTTCTTTTCTTTACTAGTGTAAAAGTTCCACAGGGGTATTCATGAAATATCAAGAATTTTGTGTCAATGACTAATTTAAAGTTACAAAGACTAAAATCATATGACTATCATGTTTTCATGAAAGATTTAATTCTTGTTTATTTCCATTGTATTCTGCCTAAAAATGTATGACATATATTAAATGGACAATGCTTCTTTTTAAAATCCATATGTAGTAAAGTTTTAAACCTGGTAAAGTTTCCCATCCTGAATAAGGAGATTGAATTCATATTATGTGAATTAGAGATATTATTTTCACTATCATTCTTTGATATAATGGTCCACCTGATGGTTCATTTGGTCAAAGAGGTTCAACTATGTGGTCCTATCTATTACAAATAGATGTAACCCATTGAACAATATATGAATATTTTGAAAGGGTATGTCAAGAATTGAAGACATCCAAAAGGTTATATTGCATAATGATATATCGTTGAAGAAGATATTGAATTCTGTACAAATTAAATATCAGATGTTGAAAGAATCAGTATCCCAAAGTCTTGTCACAATAAATTACTTATGAGCGAAGTGATTTTTCAAAGAGATGTTGTTAAAATTACCTTGACAGAGTGGGAGAAAACACATATTTACATATTACATAATAGTGAATATATTTATCCATACATTGAAGCCCAAAAATAAATCCTTAGATATGTTAATCCATCAAGGGGTGAAAGATGGATATCAAATACACATAATCAATGGTTTATAGGATGGTTAAGAGATCAAATTTATAAGAAGTTATATGAAAATCTGAATTCAATTGTCGAATGAATTCAATGGCTAGCCAGAGGACCAAATTTTAAATGTTATATCCTTCACTGGTTTTTTAATCAATGGTTATATATTATATAAAAAATAACACGATGACTTTAGTATCATGAGAAATAGTGGTGTTATGCTTATGGATGAAGTGATACACATATCTGGTTCTAAGGATAAAAATACAATTTATGAAAATATGTTATATTTTGGAATTATCTAATAGATATATGAGTTGGATTATACAACATTTCAAGTTCCTCTTTACTATTGAAAATGGGTTGACAATATCAATGGAGTGAAAGCTGATGAAAAGGGATTTATGAAGGTGAATTTCATTGTGTAAGGGGGAAAAGAAAATTCCTTCATAATGGAATCACATTCAATGAAATTATTTTATGTCTTTGATTTAAAAAACAAGAATTGTTCGATTGTCCTATTGGTGACTAAAACTAATGTTGAGTCAGATGAAAATTCAATCGAGGATGACCCTTTCATTAGGAAATCACAACCAGTTCATGTTAGTCCCAATGTAGAAAATATCTCATATGTTAGAGGGGACCAAAAATAGGGGATTTGGATTCTCAAAAGTGGAACCAAATCCTTGAAACCTTTAAAAAAGAGGGTTCAATGAGAATGTAAAAGTGTTTTTTAAAATATCATGTTTTTTCTAATAATATTATATGTTCTATACTACATTAACATAATCTAAATTAAATGTTTGAATACTCATTTAGACAATGTCTTCTGCACATATAGATATTATCAATACCTCAGAAGAACAAACTATAATAAAGGAAACCCTTTGGAAAGATGTAAAGTTAATGTTACAATATACATTCTCTATTTTACTGGAAAATTATATAATGGTACATTGATTTAATTTTCATTATTCCTTGAAGGTTTTGTTTATTTTAGAATATTTATGTCCATTTATCATGACTTTTTAAGAAGAGCAATGATGTTGTCTCTACTCAATCACAGAATTAATCTTAATGTTTTCATAGTAAAATCATTGTCCATAGAATTAATATATTGTTTCATATTTATGTTTAATTTATTTATTTTTAGTATTACTTACATAATAATTGTTTTCTTATACAGGTTGATTATTTTTTTTGATTTGGGGTGATCTATCTATCTTTCATTCCTACCTACACCAAAACATCCATAGACTTCTTCTCTCTAAAAAACATTTCACCCCTACAGTGGTTCAATTTTCACTTTCTTTCAAGTTACCTCCACTACCATTACAGGAAGAGAAATGATGCTGCCTCTACTCAATTACAGAGTTAATATTGATTTTTTCATATTAAAATCATTGTCTATATAATTAATGTATTTTTTATATTTATGTTTAATTTATTTCTTTTTAGTATTACTCACATAATAATTATTTTCTTATATAGGTGGATTATTTTGTTTGATTTGGGGTGCTCTGTCCATATTTCATTCCTTTCTACACCAAAATATCCACTGACTTCTCCTCCCTTAAAACATTTTCACCCCTATAGTGGTGAATTTATGACTTTCTTTCATGTTAACTCTATTTCTTTTCCGTGAAGAGCAATGACGCTGCCTTTTCTCAATTACAGAGGTAATCTTGGTGTTTTCACAGTAAAATCATTGTCCATAGAATTAATGTATTATTTCGTATTTATGTTTAATTTATTTCTTTTTAGTATTTCTCACATAATTATTATTTTCATTTATATGTGGATTATTTTTTCGATTTGGGGTGCTCTGTCCATCTTTCTGGCATTTCTGCACGAAAAAATCGATAAAATTTTTCTCCCTCAAAACCTTTCACCCCTACAATGTTGACATTTATCACTTTCTTTCACGTTCCCTTCACTGCTCAATCACATATTTAACCTTCATATTTTAAAATTAAAATCATTTTCCATAGATTTAATGTATTATTTCATAATTATGTTTAATTTATTTCTTTTTAGTATTACTCATAATAATTATTTTCTTATACCAGTGGATTCTTTTTTTTTTTGAGTTGATGTGGTTTTTTCGAAGATGCTCATGTAGTGTTGCCAGTTTGACAAATATAGTCAATGGAAATCATGGTAACACTGATATTTATGATTTTTTTGAGACTTTGGGATGTGCGGGAATCATCTACACCTCAATATGACATACAATGTGACCGGTATGACTCTAAGTACTTCTTTATATTTAAAATTGAAATTAATTTTAGTAAAAAGGGAAAGTGACATACTCAAAACCGAGATAACATATTCAAATTTTTTTTATACTTTTATATAACGATCCTTAAGTAATTTTTGACATATATGAATTATCCACACCTCAATCTGATACATGATGTTCCTAATATGACTCAATGTGTCTATTATTAGTTTAAAATCGACATTTAACTTTAAAAAGTGTCACTCATGAAAAACAGAGAAAATGTTCTTGGATTTTTTGATAATTTATGTAATAGATTTAAAAATAAGTTTTTATGTGTATGAATCAATCTCACATCAAACAGATACATGATGCGATTCATATGAGTCAATATGCTTTTTTCAAGATAAAAATGACATTTCAGTATAAAAGACATGTTACATACTAAAAACTAAGAAAACACATTCATAGTGTTTTAATACTTTATGAAAACAATACATGAGTCATTTGGGATGTGTAGGAATCATCCACACCTCAATCTGATGTATGATGTGACCAGTATGACTCAAAGTGCTTATTTTTATTTGAAATTGTCATCAATTTTAGTAAAATGGAAAATTTTACTACTCAAAACTGATCAAATGAATTTAGATTGTTTTGATAATTTATGAAAATGATCCATAATTCATTATTGATGTTTAGGAATCATACGCACCTCAATATGATACATTATGTTCCCAGTATGACTCAAAGTGTTTTTTATCAGTTTAAAATCGATATTTTAGTTCAAAAAGTTTCACTTATTGAAAACCAATCAAACACACTCGGATTTTCATGAGAATTTAGTATAGTGATTCATAAGTCATTTTTTATGTGTAAGAATCGGTTTCATGTCAAACTGATACACAATGTGATCAAAATGAGTTAAAAGCTTGTGATTCCAATTTAAAATGACATTTTAGTAAAGATGAAAACTAATGTACTAAAAACCATGAAAACACATTCATGTTATTTGTATACATTAGTAAAATGATCCACAAGTCAATTTAGAGCTTTTGGAATCATCTACGCCTCAATCTAAGGCACAGTGTGACTGGTATGACTCCAATTGTGTCATTTTATTTAAAATTGGCATCAATTTTAGTAAAATTAACACTTTCTATTAATTTATTTCTCTATATTATTTCTAAAATAATATATGTTTTCTTATATAGGTGGGTTATTTTTCTCGAGTAGGGGTGGTTTGTTCGGAAATTTCAAGAGTCGGTTTAGGATTAAAAGATAAAGGAACATTGATGTTTTTAAATGTATGTAATAATTTTTATTTATGTAACTGTATAAACAAATGTTTGAAATGTCTATAATATAGTTGTTTTTCTTATGTTTGTGTTATATAGTTAATTTCATTTAAATCCTATATAGGTAATTATTTATATTGATATTTTGTGTGTTTCTAGTGCTACTATGTGTTGTTATGGCACATTGTAGTGGTGTTGGAGTGTACTATTACAACACACTACAGTATAGCCCTTTATCGTCACTTTTAAAAGCACTGATAAAGCATACCTTTATCAGTTTTGATAAAAGGTCCTTTAACAACAATTTTATAAGTGAGAATAAAGGTGTACATTATCAACGCTTTTATAATCACTGATAAAAGACACTTTATCATCACTTTTATAAGCACTGATAAATGTTTACTTTAGCGGTGCTAAATTAAATATGTCAATATGATAATCATACCATGGAAACATGTATAATGAGATCCCAATAAGGTAAGGAACTTCCTACCTCAAAGTAATCAATGTCAAAGGCGTGGATAAACCACCATATGTGTTTTCTAGCTGGATTGGGAACCTCAACCATCAAAGACACCTCTTCATTTCCTTATTAACATGAACATCAGTACGTCAAAGCTCAAGGTTTTTCAAGGGTTTCTAGAACCCAGACGAGTTATTTTATTTCAAAAAGAAATAAAATATCTCATGTGATGATACTTTCTCTCTCCTAGATAATTTACGAATTATCATTTTAGTCCAATACATGCACTTGAAATGTTCTCCATAATAATAATTATCTTTTGATAATTCCTCATAAATTATCCTTTTATAATTATCTCTAATAATTTGTCCTAAATTATCCACCATAATTATCTTTGTAAATTTTATTATAAATTATCTTTTGTAATTATATTTTGATAATTTATCTTAAATTATTAACTTTTGATAATTTCTTATTAATTTTCCTTTAATAATTATCTTTTTATAATTTCTCATAAATTATCCATTTGTAATTATTTCTTGATAATTTCTCATGAATTATCCTTTTATAATTATATTTTTGTTCTTTATCCAAAATTATCCTTTCATAATTAACTTATGATAATTTCATATAAATTGTCATTTTATAATTATCTTTTGATAATTTATCCTAAATTATCCTTTATGATTTTCTTTTGATAATAAATTATCCATTCATAATTTTTTTTATTCTATAAATTATCCTTTGATAATCTAGAAACTATCAATTAATAATTTTAATAATTATCATTGATAATTTCACAATTATTGTTTGATAATTTTAATAATTATCCCTTGATAATCTCGTAATTATTGTTTGATAATTAAAATAATTATCCTTTGAAAATACACATAATCATCTTATGATAATTTTGATAATCTTTTTCGTGGGATAATTACCTTAATAGTATCCTTTAATAATTTGTATAATATTATCATTGACAATCTCATGTAATTATCCTTTGATAATTTGTTATAATTAACAATGGATAATTCCTCATTATTATCCTCTGATTATTCCTTTAAATTTTCTTTTGCTAAATTTTAATAACCCATCCTTTAATAATTTTATTTGAAATTATCATTTGATAATCTAGTGGAATTATCATTGATAATTTGATGAAATTATCATTTGATATTTCTTCATAATTATCTCTCAATAATTTAATGAAATTACCATTTGATATTTTTTATACTTGTCTTCCAACAATTTCACCAAAATTGCCTTTAATAATTTAGGTTTTATTATTTTTTTATTAAAAAAATCATTTTTTAAAAATTATAAAGTAATGGAAAAATGAATAAAATAAATAAAAGAAAAAAAATAAAACTTGGTTAAGCCTCACACAAGGAGGAACGGGTCACACGCCTAGTTTTGGAATCCACCAATACTGAATTAGGTTATTGGTGACTACACAGATCACGTTCAAAGGAGTCATGGGTTGGGTCAGATTCGACAATTTCAACCAAATCGGGAGTTGATCAGGTATAAAATGACAAACTTGTATTCCATCGCTCAATTTATGAAACCCCAAAACAATATACCATTTTTATTTTCATTTACAATTGAAAATTGATAATAAAGTGTTTAATTTTTCCCCATTAATGATTTTCAAAATTAATCAATTCAAAAACACTTAAAACCAAATGTTTTAATTCCTTTAATGCATAAAAATGGTGTCTTACATGTTTAGGGTAGATGATGAATGGTAGAAATTCGTTTTTAATAATTAATTTACTAATTAAATTATTAAATAGTTTAATCTATTAAGAAAAAGACCAAATGCTCAGTGTTCATAAAATTTATGCACCACATAGGGTAAACCCCACATCCCTGGCCTAATGACAGTCTCAGATTTATTATATGATGCATTATTTGAGAGATATTAAATTATTTCCTAAAAAATAATATAATAAAAATATTAAATAAATTATCATTGTGTGAAATATAACCAAACAAATGATTCAAAAAAAAATTATGCACCGCATAGGGTAAACCTTGCATCCCGGACCCAATAGTGGTCTTAGATTCCTCATAAAATGCACTGTTTGGGAGATATTCAATTATTTTCAAAAAAAATATTAAAAATATTAAATAAATTTTCTGCATGTGCGATCTAACAAAACAACCAATTCTCACAAATTTTATAACATTCCTAGGATAAACACCATGTCCCAGACATAATAGCGGTCTCATATTTCTCATATGATGCACTATTTGAGAGATATTCAATTATTTTGGATAAATCATGTGAGTGTAATATAATCTATTTCATATTTTTATTTCATCTATATCATGGAGCTATGGGCATTGAAATCTCACACTAACTTAGCACCTAAATTTTACAATATTTCATATAATTATACCAGATGCTAACTAAGATTTTAACCTTATGTTTAGCCTTTAAAACGTTTATTAAGTGATTTTATTGAAATATTACATTTTCACATAAAAATACTTATAAATTATTAACAAATATGGGTTTTATTATTTTTAAAAACTCAAGATATTACATAGGTAAGTTCCAAATAATCTAAAACATATAACCATACTAACATAAAAAGTGGTTCATACAATAAACTAAACAAAATCTGAAACAATCCCAAAGAGAAAGATGAATCCCAACTAGTTTTGTGACCATGTTCAGTCCCACCATCCATTCTCTAATATGAACATACCTATTCAATAATCGACACAGGTTCCTTTCCCTTATCTTTACTTACATGTATGAAATCTACTCAGGTACCAAAGGCGGCCCAATAAGGGTGTGAGTAAAACTCTATTGGTCACCAATAATGGTGTCTAAAGTATATCCAGTCCAAGTAAAGTGTATGTGGATATTCTATTAATGAAATAAAGTGTTATCTAAAAATTTTGAATAATATATACTATCAACACTTAGGTCTAGAGTGGAACTTGGGGTTAACTATACCTACTTTATCTAGTTACAAACGTCTTTATCCATAGTAGAATATTCATGTTTATAAGTACATCTACATACCAGATCCATGGATCTTGTTCCAAGGTCCCCAAACCATAGTAATCATAATCACAAGAACACCAGATCCTTGGAATCGCATCAAGGTATTTCAATAGTGATCATCATAATAACATATATACCAGATCCTTAGAATCGCAACAAGGTCCCCAAAAAGTAATAATTATAATAACAGGAATACCATATCTCTAGAATCACATAATGGTACCCCAATAGTAATAACTATAATTGCAGGTATACCAAATCTTGGTAATGATACCAAGGTCCCCCAATGGTAATAATTTAAATAACAAGTATACTAGATCCTTGAAATCACATCAAGGTCCTACAATAGTAATAATTATAATAATGGGAATACCGAATCCTTAGAATCACGTCAAAATCCCTACAAAAATATATATATTAAATAGGAAAACATTCAATTTGTAATCACATTTTTTTCATTACTCAATTATGGTTCTTAATTTCATCAGTCGATTATCGATCAAATTTGTTTGTCTAAGGATTCATTGATAAAACATTTAAAATGTGATCATAAAAAAATCATTTAATTTAATACTCTTGTATCTATGGTACACCCTAAGAATATTTGGAAATAAAATAATCATTAGTGAAGGATAAGAAACTCCTATAATCACCTCCATATCCCCCTTTATGTTTTCAATGTTTAGTTCACCATGCTCGGTGGCCCAAGTCTTGGTATTAAGACACCAATGGACCACTCAGGGTTTATGGAAAATCCTAACACATTTTATTTAAGGTTACATTTCACTTACTAGTTAGTAAAGGTCAAGAACACAATATATCAACATGGCCACACATCATATACATTTGGAAAGCATCAAGGCTTTAAGGGATATCTTGAGACTACTTACCTAAAACAATTATAATTTCTTGAAAATGAATAGAATCTAAAAGCTAAATAGAAAGGGTGTCCGCTAATCTGGACACACTACAAGAAATGATCATAATAGGTATGGAATAGAGAGATTATCTAAAGTATCCATTCAAATAAATATATGTTATATATAACTCACAATAAAATCATATAAAACTATAAGATCCCATTAAGGATGGAAAATAAGGGGGTTTAGAGAATAAAATGAGTCAAGGATGCATTTAACACCCTCTCATAAATAATTCACTCTATAATAATCAATATGCATAACTAAAACGGAAGACTAGGTGGATGACTCAGTAATTTAAAAACTCTGAAACTACATACATCATGTCATGGAGGTTTCCACCATGATCATGGTTACTTTTATCACACCATACCCAGGATACTGATCACAGTGATGGACCACATCATTAGGGGGAAACCTTGGTCATTTTAGACCCACTACACCCTATACCATGGTGTAGTGAGGCAATCATGGACATGGTCCATAAGGATACTTCATTTGATCTATGATCATGACCACTCCCTATTTAGGTGACTTGATCTCTCCATTTTACATAGGTGGTCTCTATGTGAAACACAGCTCCCACCACGATGTGTTTCTTCTCATGTTTCACCTAAAACGCCCAATTTCATCCTAAAATAACTGGGAACCATCTGATGCATCCTGAGTCCAAATAAACCATCAAAAGGATCAAAAAGGATACATACCTTAAACCAGGGATGTGGAATTCTTAATCCATTTAATATTGATATTTACTATGTTCTCTCTACTTTCTCCTTATATGAAATAAGGCATGGTTGTTGTAGGATAAATAAAATGTATTATGGTGATGGTTGTGAAATCATAGAATACATACTTTTAATTATTATAAATTAAAGAAGAAACTAATCACCAATGAAAAGAAATATATTCATTACATGATCATTAATCAATCACATGATATTTGTAAAGTGGTGGATCACATACTCCAATAATGTGTTTATTAATATAAGGAGTAATATTATATTCCACTCTATGATGTTGTGTTAAATTATCTAATGGGTGTATTCATGGATCACTCATGATGAATCAAGGAAAGAGTTTCCAAACAAAGTCAGTAATAACTTTTGATGTCAGGTGATTTAAAATTATGAGAGTAATGTAATAACCTCCTCTTTATAAGTGAAGACATCGATATAAATGCAACCCTTTATAAGATTCAATGTATTACTTTTTCATTTGGTTTGTCAAGAAATTCCTTGATCCCCTTCTAAACCATAATATATAATTTTAATAAAATATAATTTATAATTCTCCACCTAGTTAATCTAAGTTTCATGTTCCCATGAATGTCTTAAATTTTATGTCCATGAAAATATTATTGTATTTTTCCAATATTCAAGCATCGCCAATGTTTATGCAAGTTTTATTCGAAATGAATTAAGGATATTGATATTATCAAGATACATTAATATTCTATACATAAATTATTATATTTTTTAGGAAAGATAGATCTTGAAATATATCATCGCAAATTGAGATAAAGTGATAAAGTGGGGAACTGTATTGAAATGAAGACCATTATATTTATAGCACCATATATGAGATGAATATAGAAAGAGATTACAAGTCCTCTTTAAAGGTAAAATAAGGTGTTGGAAACTATTATATGAAATGTTGGATCTTAGGGGAGACTCACGGTGAAGAATAATTATTGAATGAGTTTTTATTGGGAATATTAATAATTACCCACTGAGGGGTGGAGATCTCTCAAAAACACTAATCAAATCAAGGGTGTGGTGGAATGAACCACTAAAATGGATTGGTTATAGATTATTTTAAATGATAAGGAGTTAATTAAACACTAAAATATTTAAAATAAATAATTTGGTTATTTTTGTATTCCATGTACTCTTTAGGTGATATCATTGTTATTGACATAAATCATGTCATATCACATTCTTTTCATGGGGATGAAATTAAAGAGGAAATAAATATTTAGGATCAAAGGTTGAAGAAGAGTTTTATATTGTTCAAATACATCATAATGAAGGTTGTAACATAATATATATTTTTGAGGATATTGGAGATGATGTGGAGTCTTTTATTTTAATGATTTTAGTGGAATATAATATTAGATAAAATCACATTGTATGGTGTTCTTGTTATAGCGTAATTTGTTTTACAAGGAATTTATTTTAAATTACTCTCACAAATGCATTATACCACAATTAAGACAATTCTGATACAAAATGAAGAAGGAATATTTCATGTAAGAAATATATTATGTTTCAATAAAATATGGTTTCATCATGACTTTTTCATGGAGTTTTTGGATCCTAAGTAATGTGGAGTGGATCCAAAAGAATGAAATAATTTTAAACATATTTAATAACCTTATTTCAATAAAAATCGGTTACTCATTGATGAATTGATAATGAATTATTATTTTAATAATAAGAAGTTATTATTTTGCACCATTAGGTTATGATTTGATAAGGCTATTAAATATGGGGAAGGGTGTAGCACTGATCATTTTATTAAACTATAATTTGAATGGTTGTGATATAATGATGAATTTTATATCATAAGATTTAGGTCGTTGAATTTTGATGTCACTGCTAGAATTTTATCACACCACGATAATTTTTTTTCGTGATATAATATATTTTTGGGTTTATATGATAAATTAGAGGGTGAAATTATTACATCATGAAAATATTCATCATGTCATAATGCATGCGGGATCTATATAGATTTGAAGGATATTGTTAAGGGTTTTAGGTGTAAAGAATAAGATTTTATTAGATATTTTTGGAAATGTGTTTTTATAGATATTATTTCATGGTACATTACATTATGATTTGATTGACTGTATAACGCCGTAAAAGTCATCATTACACCATGAATCAGATTATTCTAAAAATTATCTTATTTGTAATATCCTATATTTTTGGGATAGATTGAGAAGTTTGAGTATGAATTTTTTTTTTGTCTTATTTGACAACTTTGAATAGGTATTTTAAATACTTTTAATATTGATAAAGATGTGGATATCTATGTAATGACCTAGGATTTCTCAGGTGAATTATAAATTTTTAATTAGGAGTTTTATGATTTAAAATAACTAAGGTTTAGTAGGAAATCTAAATCTTTTGGTGAAGAAGGTGGATTGAGGGGGAAATAGAGGTGGTGTTTTCAAGAAACCAACAATGTAAACCACTAGGTACCTAATATATAAACATTAGTAACCCATTATATAAGGAAAAGGGGGTGTTTTCTTATCCTTCAAGTTCCTGTGTGGATTAGACCATGAGCTCAGTGCCCACCAGGTGTTCATGGTTAGGCACTGGTTACCCAGTATGTTCCTGCACTTATAAATGATTTAATTTTTTATCTTTTTATAAATCAAGTAATTTGGGATTTTAATTCGTTTTTCCTCATTTTGAAGGGATGAACTTGGGATTCTTTATTTCAATTATCTCTCTATCTCTTAGAAACATTAATTATAAATATTTTATTTATTTCATAGTGGATCAACAATCCATTTGTTACATTGAATCTAGAATGGTGAGTATTTAATTTTCCTTATGGTTTTACTAAAAGTTATAGAGGTCAATTTTTATTGTATTATAATTCAAATTATCATAAAATTTTGGATTGATTCTTGATATGTAATGATTACAAGTGGATTTATAATTCAAATCCTTGTTTATATTTTTGAATTATCATAAGGTAGGTGGTCTCAACATTCATTGATATTATGATATATTATTCTACTATAATTTGGTTGATTTGATACATGAAATCATATTTTTTTGTTTAATTTTTTTAAAAGTGATTATTAATAAAATGTGTTAATGTGGATTATTAAAGTAAAACAAATGTTTAATTCATTATGAAATTGTGATTTAATGATGATACATTGTGTATGTGTTGGTGTTTAAAGAGAATTCTGGTTAGTTAATGATTATTTTTAAAAGAGAACACTAAATAATGAATTATTAAATTTAAATGATTCTATGAATAATAATATTTTAAATAATCATTTTATGTGGTTAAATAAGATAATTTGATGAAAAACTATTTAGATTTATTGTAAGAATTGATTTTTGAATTAATTTGTTAATGTTTTTTATCAATATGATAGATTTGTTTTGTTTATTTTTTTTAGTTTGGTGAAAATTAACTATTATTAATTTATAATGATTTTTTAAAACTACCAGATAATTTTGTGGGTATCTAAATTATTTTTTACATGTTTCGACTTATTTTTTTTAGATTGAATAATTCATTTTGTGAGTTTTAATTTCATAACATCTATTGATTAAATGAGATTTAAAGGATTAAATCAAAAACATGGTTTAAATAAGAGAAATTGATTATTTAATGGGAATAAATGTGGGTTTATATAGGGGTTTAATATAAAAAATTATTCTATATTATGTAAAGGAAACTAGGGATTCGCATTCAATGATTTTTTTTAAAAAAATATATTCATTTCTATATTGTAAATGTGTTTTTATAACTCACATTGGTTCCTAAAGATATAAATACAAAGGTATATAGATTAAAATAATAATAGTTAAGGCTTAACTGTATGGTTTTGATTGATAATATGATTTTTGTGATGAACTCATGGGGATGAGTTTTAAACTTATGTTTTTGAGTGTTGTGATATAATGTATAATAAAGTTTTTGAATATAAATATGTTTTTGTATTTGAGTTAATTAAAACATTTGTATAACATCCTAGATTGGAAAATTTTAATGAATTTAAGTGAATAATTTCTTCACAAATAAATTTATTGAAAGAATAATGGTCATTTTGGTAATAAAAATGATGTTTTAAAATTTCATGATTAAAATTAGAATTGTTTTGAGAATAATATGTAGTTAAGTAATTATTAATGTTAGAAATCATGTATTTTATTCTTGAAGAGGGGTGAACTAATGATAATGAGTTATATCATTTTTTGACAGAAAAATGGATATGGGATTATTTAGAATAATATAAAAGTAATTTTGTTTTTCTAACAAAAATTATTCGGGATACATGATTGAATGATTATGATTGTTAATCATTATTATTATTTTTATTTTTATTTTAGAATTATAATTAGAAATAATATTTCTTTGAAAAATTAAGAGGGTGTTTATTATGGGTTAGTGTTATAAATTTGTGTAAAATATAATTGATAAGCTTTATAGATAATATCAAAATTTTATTTTTGAGGTAATGAATGATATATATTTTTAGATAGTTAAAGGGATAATTAAATTAAGAAATAAATATTATAAATGAATTTAAATGAGTGGAAATGAGAGTACAGGGATAAAGTGATTTTTTATTTTATAATGGAGTTAAGGGTATATTGACTTATGGAGGAATTCATCTATTATCATAATGTGATGTATTACTCAGTGTTTCAATGGGTTTTATGATAAATTTATAAGTAGTGATTGAATGACAATGTGATGTGATTATATTATTTTAAAAATAATATTTGTTGAATTTTTTTGTAGGGGAAATCCTTGGGTTAGGATATGATATAACTATGAGTTTGGTTTTCATGAGGGTTAATCCTTGTGATAGGAAATATTGAGATATTTCAGGAGTTAAGAAATTGGAGGATTATACCATAACATTGGATATTTAATGACTTATATTGATCCCAAGAGTTGGTTTGGACGTATTTCGATCCCATAAATAAGAATGTGATAGGTGATAAAGAGATGAAATTGATAAGATTATTGTGTTTTATTTTCTTCAAAACATAAATCATATTCAAAATTTAGTGTTTTATATTTTTTTTACTTGAGATGATATTTTTTATTGATTTTTGGATTGTTTTGTAGAACTTCGAAGGATTTTTGATATTGAAGAGTTGTGTTTGAATATGTTTAAGTTGAATATGATATCACCATGAAATAGCAGTATAAGAAAAATGGGCATAGAGATATTCTGGGAAGTAGAAATGGATTGGTTGGATATTAAATGGATGTTTTAAATATTATGGTATGTGGATAAAGTCCCACCTATGTTTTGGTTCTATAAATACTAGGCCTTAGTGCTCTAAATAACATGTAACAGTGATAAAATGAGGAGATAGATTCTGAAAGAGGTGTTTTTTAGGTGTTTAAATTAAAATTATTTAATATTAAAAATGAAAATATATCATATATCATATAGTTTCCCACAGTACCTAAAGAAGAGTTTGTGTCTGGGAATCAAAATAAATATCAAAAAACTATGGTCTACTCTTGGAGATCATTTCGAGAAGACCTTAAAATATAGGGGTGACTTGTTCCTGGGGTATAAAATGGATAAAAAGTTATTAGAAGTTTGTAATAGAGAACTAAAAAATGTGGAGGATTGTTGAAAGTGGGTTCCCTAGACCCAACTTGTTTTGTACTTTGATTACTGCTACATGTATTCAGTTTTTTATAATACATGTGTTTATCTTACCATAATAGTGTAGATACTTCTGCATCCACTTTGTTTATGGAAATTTCCTTAGATTATCTGTCACATCAAAGGGTTATAGTAGATTTCATGCTATAATGATAACCCTGATATGCCATGATAGTAATCTTAAAGTAACATCCTATGGTTCAGTTACATCATTCTAAAATGACACAGATGTTGTGTGACCATCAGGTGCTGGGGGCTCATAAGCATTGAGACTTCTTCTCATGAATTCCACACTTGATGATCTCTAGTAGTTTAGATCATGAGGACAGAGCATAATAATAGGAACACCACATATTTTAGGTTTCATTGGTTTTTCTTATCTACCGACATGTGTAATGGTCTTTAGACATGAGATCATGGTCAATGGATTTCATTTAATTACGTACATTTGATGTAAAGTGAAAACCATGGTGATAAAGTTGTGGTGAGGTAGTTTGTATCAGGTACATCATTAATGGCATGGAATTGATTGAATTATCGAGAAAGGATTTGTCACTTCCAATTTTAGGAAGAGATATCTCAGGCGTGGTTAATTAAGATGGTTGCACCTTCATTAAATCCATGGCCATGGTAGTTGAAGGTAATACCGTCCGGAAAAATCAAAAAATAAAATAAATAAAAATAAAACATGATGACACTAGTATGAATTCTACTTTATTGAGATATTGATGACGAAGAGATTATATTACATGGACCGTGTTCTTAGGAAGGCAGTCGTTGCTTTGACTTTGCCTTATCTCTATAGGGGTCTCGATGGGTTTCTCGACCCCGCTCTAGGTCGTGGATATTATTCACTACTATTGAGGTAAGGACCTAGAGGGTTACACACAATAGCGCCTTGAGAATCTTTCCTATTCTGGGAATATGAATATAGAACTTGGTGGGCCCCTCCAAAGGGTCTAAGAAATATCCATGTTCTATGGATCCCCAAAAAATAAATAAATTCATTAATTATTCAAGTTTAGAATAATTCATTGAATTTATTTATAACATGTATTTACTAGTTATATAGTAAATACAAGTATTAATATTATTCGAATGGATTTTAATATCCTAGGTTCATTTAATATTAGTAGGAGGTGTGATTCGAGTTAAAGACTCAAATTTATCACGTAATATATTTATATAATACAAGTAAGTGATAAATTATAAATATTATTTATGGAATAATTTTATTTGTCATAAATAATTATTTATAAAACTTATATAGAATACGTTTATTACATGGGGGTTGGGAATCCATACTGCTTGTTTTAAACACTCCCTATATAAGTGAGAGAGAGGCTCTCCCATGTTAACTATTCATGTATTGAGATTGAGAGCTTCCCTCTCCTCCTAGAATATAGAGAGAAACTCTCTCAAGCGAAGGAAGATATTCAAGTTCATCCATCTTAGATTGATGATTATTTCTTTGTGGTGACCATTGTTGCACTGAAGTGAGCATCGAAGATCCACGCTAGCACCCAGATCATGATGAATGGCATCTGAGCAGATTCGAGAGGTGTTTGTGGACGATCTAGAGGGCTTCAACGTCGGGGTTTTCGAGCAAAAATCATCGGCATCCTGCGGCAGACTTTAACACGTCAATTCCGAACTAGGTACATGTTTAGTTTAATTTTTGTGCTTTGTTTAAACCTTTTGAGATCCTCAAACCAAACCAGGAAAAGATCACCGGTGTTTACAGGGTTATGTCACTCTGGTTATGTAGAAAATTTTAAATTCTCGGCCCACCGGCTTCCGCTGCACTATCTCGGTACCTCACAGTGGTATCAGAGGGATCACAAGGTTTTTCTGAGTCAACAAAATTAAGATTCATTGAATTTAAGTGTGGGGTGTTAAAACAGTTCATTCGGATCTTACCGCATGTCGTATCATTTTCAAATGATCAAGCTATGATCATTTAAAAAATTTAATCGGATCGATGTTGTGGTTTATTTTTTGTTCATTTAGTGTTAATCTCAATCATAATTGAGATAAAATTAAATGTAATATTTTATTATTATAAAATATAATAAAATATTTTATTATAAAATATTTTATTATAAAATATTTTCCACAAAGGTGTGTGGAAAATATTTTTTCATAATAAAAAAAAGGGGAGAGGGAGACCAAGACCCCAAAATGGGGTCTTCTTGCCTTTTAAAAAAATTAAGGGAAGGCCAAGACCACAAAATGGGGTCTTCTTCCCTTTATTTAAAGAAAAAGGGATGGAATTTTGTCTGAGGACAAAAATTAAAAAAAAAAGGAAGACCCAAGTGGGTCTTCTCCTCTCTCACGTGGTGCACAAGGAACCGCACCCTAGGGTGAAACCCTAGCCAGCGTCGGACCTCCTTGAGCCACCTCTCCTCTGCGCGCTGGACTGCCTGGCCACCGGACCTCCTCCCCAGCCACGCTGTGCCGCCTTGAACCAAGCCTTCCTGTCCCCTTCCCGCCTGCTCGCGCCGCCCCGACTGTAACACCCCAGGGAAATAAAGAGTATGACATTTTCATATTTATCCATATTTGTGAATAAAATATTAATATAACTTTAAAGGGGACACTATGCTCGATGGCGTACCCAACACGCAACAACGAGTTTCTTGGGAATCTTATGTTGCACTCTAATAATAAAATAATATTATTTTAAATGGTAGTTAATGCCTAGCTGTTGTGATGGCGGGAATGAATAGAACTAACTACAAAATGATTATATATGTTTGTCAAATATTTTTACATTTTAAAATAAATGTTAGATGATTAAAAATGCAAATGAATCCAATTTTAAGCGTAAGCATTCTAATATTCTTTAAAAGGTCGATTAACCGCCTTTTGATGGCGAACCTCTTTTAAATCCACTTTTTGACAATTTTATGTGTTATATTTGAAAAAATAAAATTCTTCTTTAGAATCGGGACATCAAAATTTACTTTGTGTAAATTTTTGGTATTTTTCCGAAAAAGTTCAATTTTTAATGAATAGTGAAAAATGTTGTATTTTAATTCAAAACCTCTTTTAATATAATTTATTTATATGATTATATTATCTTTTGAATTGGTTTTAAAGTGAAATTAGAATATATTTTTATCATTTAATCCAATAGTGGTCATTGGAATTAATTTTACTTTGAAATCGGACTTAAACTAGTGTCAATCTTTTGATACTTATTGTTTCATAAAAACACGTTATTTGCTCTGTCAGTGGGAATTAATCATTAAATTAATTAATTCAAATTATAGGTTTTGAATTTTTTAAAATAGACTTCATTTTTGAATTCGTAGTATCAAATATTGCTTAGGGTGAATTTTTGGTAATTTTCTGAAGAACTTCAATTTTTGATGAATAGTGAAACCACTAAGTGGTACTTATAAAAACTGATTTTCTGTTTAAATGAAATTTTGCCATATTTGTGTTTTGAATTTCAAAAATCCGACATACATGGTTGTCATTAAGAAGTAAAATTTGGTTCAATGGGATTAAAATAATTTTTTGGTGAATAGTAACTTATTAAGTTTTTAATCGTGATTAGAGGTAATTAGTGTAGTTTAAGGTAAAAATAATGTTTTAATAATATGAGATGAGCTTTACACATGTCCTACCCTTATTGGATGTTTCATGGACAACTAATAAAATCCATGGGTCAACTTGGGGACCCCATGGAGCCACTTTGGTTGGGAAATGACATAAATACCTTTTTATTTAATGTTAAAGTAAAAAAATGACACAAACATGAGATGTTTTACTAAAACAATTTTTAAATGTGGTTATACATGTCCTATTTTTGACTATAAATAGTCATTGGAAAGATAAAAAGATTTCCTACATCATAGTATTTTTTTATAATTTTTAGACATTAAATAAATTAAATTATTTATGACATCATGATGATGCAGCGATTACCTCATTAATAAAGGATTTAAATAAAATGAAAAGATAATGTAAAATCTAAGACCTACACATGTCCAAAACCTATTGGATGGGTGGATTTAGAACCTTTATCACCTTATCCTCGAAAAACATCAATTTGGGACCATTAAAATCCGAAACTCATTCTAAAATAAAGTAACATTTCTTTACTTTCCAAGAGTGTCCCTCCTCTCCTCTTATAAAAGGCCCCCACCTCTACCTCCTTACACACACTTCCAAAGCCTTTGGATCGGACAAAACCTTCCCCTTTTGTCTCTCCACTTCCCTATCTTACTCCTTGAAGCCTCACTTTGGGAATAAGTCTTCTCAATAAAGCCTTTGAGCTCAAACCAAAGGGAGTTACCCGATTTTAAGGTAATGTCTTCACTTGAGTCCTTTTGTTTTATTTTGCTTCTCCAACCCCCTAAACTCATTTTATTCATTTCTTTTGTAACAACTACAGTATCTTAAATATACTAGGATGTTATTATAAGAAGTATTTGAGCTACACTTACACACACCTTCATCTAATGGTTAAAGAATATACAGTTTCTGTGGTTGGCGAATTTCTGCCTCACGAAACGATGATTGTTCAACATTCTTCTAACACCTTCAAAGGTGGCCATTAAGATGACACTATATTTATATATGATATATAATATGTTTATGTTTTACTTAAGCTTCTTTATTTTTCATTTATGTCATACCATTATGGTTTCCATTATGGGTAAACGCGATATCTTCATTTAAGGAAGTGCAGACTACCGCCCCCTCAAAGTGATTTGATTCGTTAATACCATATGTGGTACGTATAAAGGATATATTTAATGATATTATATATGATACCATACTGGAATTAAAATACTATTATGTATCATTTTTTTTTAATTCCATTAAATATGAAATATAAATGGAAGTAGTGTTCATGCGTACGTACGGCTTACTGTCTCCATGAACGGTACATTTCATTTCTTATCTAAAAATGTTATGTACTATTATAAGTACATATATATAATGGATATATATGTAATATATTACATCTAAATTATGGATATAATTCTGGAATTATAACATATATATATATCTCTCATTTTGTTTTAATTCCATTAATATGACAAAGAAAAAACGAAAGTAGCGTTCATGCGTACGTACGGCCTACCGTCTCCATGAACGGTGCTTTTCATTTTTTATCTCCAAATGATATGGAATAGTATAAAATGAATATATACTAGATATATATGATATTTAAAACATCAATACTATTCTGGATATGATGTATGTAACGACGCAAAATTTTGAATAAATCTTATTTCCTAATTTTATGTGTTATTTTATTTTATTTTTATACTCAACAAAAATGTTTCATTTGATAACATGAGTATAATTAAAATGAGACTGTTGGGTTTTGACTATTATTTGACCATTGGTCAATATGATCGCTGGAAACTAAATGTTTTGATTACTATCTCTAAATACAAGCAATCTTGGTTAATTAATATAGAAAGAAGATTTGATGGTCTCACCCAGTAGTATTGGACCGATCGAAGCCCATCTAACAGAACTTGGGAAGGAGGTAGCACCACTGGGCTTTGCTCTGGACCAAACCCAAGCTGAACTTCATCGTGTGAAGCTAGAACGGGATCTCCTTCACGAGAAGTTCAAACTAATAGAAATTACGACTCGTGCGATGTTGGCCGAGCCTCCCTCGGATTCTCTCACCTTAGCACACCTTACACTTAGGTCCTATACTGGTGTGATAGGGGGCTATGTAAGGAGACCGTAATTGCCTTGTGTAATCCTTTGTTTTAAATAAAAATTTGGATTTCTTCTTATGATGAAGTTTATGAATTTTCAAATGTCCAGATAAATATAGTATGCATATTTTTGATAAATTTTAGAGAAAGGATATTTTAAAAATGTTTATGTAAACCTTAAATAAATAAAAATGTGTAATGATTTTCAAAAAATGGTCTTCTACAATTATGTTCACTACGAAATTTCAAGTCTAATAAGATCAACTTGATTTTTGATGAATAGTAAATTATGAATAGTGATTTTACGCTTAGGATTAGTAATGTGACCAAATGGATTAGTAATCTCACTTAAAGAAAGTATTAATATAATCTAGGCACCTTGATTAAGTAATGTGATTCAATAAAATGGTTAAATAACGGTTTCATAAATTATTATTCAAGTATTAGTTTTTTCGGGTGAATAGTGTTTTTTAATTAAAAATTTAATTAAAAATATTTAGAAAATTAATTTTATAAAACGGATTTCATTTTTGAACTCAGAGCACTGATATTATGCTATGGTAATTTTTGGGGTTTTTTCTGAAAAAATGAATTTTCGGTGAATAGTGTTTTTATTTAAAAATTAAATTAAAAGTATTTAGAAAATTATTTTTATAAAATGGAGTTCATATTTGTAATCAGAGCGTTGATATATGGTTAAGGTGAAATTTTGGGATTATTCTGAGAAAGTTGAATTTTCGATGAATAGTGAAAATACAGTTTTTAAGTTACGGGTGTCTAATGACATCATTAAATGATGTATTAAGTATATATTCAATATGGTCTAATTTTGAATAGTAAGATAAGGTATGAGGTGTCCCAAGTGGCCAATACCATGGGCAAATACCATGGGCAAGCCCATGGTTTTTCCAAAACCACTAATGAGGTGTCCCTTGGCCATTAATGCCTTGTCCCCTCACTTTCCCTATAAATACCCACCCATTCCTCCTTTGGTTTTCACTCCCAACTCTCCCCCAATGAAGTTCTGGTCTCCTTACCTTCCAAGGAGTCCTCCCAAGGTGCCCCCAAGCCCTCAAGGTCCAAAAATTTGAGTTTCAAGAGTCACGTTTTAAGGTAAGGGATCCGACCTCTCTCTTTCATTTCAAGTAATCTCTGTTATGTCATTCCTTTTATGCTACATGTTCTTATGTTGGAGGATGTTCTTTTATACTCCTCTTACTGCCCTTTTTATGTTCATATAATGAGATATCCCCTCTCACTCTCATTATTTCGTTTTATGAAGTTTTATGTGGTGCCGTTAGGCTGCCGAAATTTTTGTAACGGACTCTTTCTCCCTTCTCATTTTTCAAGATCTATTTTCATGTAAAGTATTTCAAGTTCCTTTTTATTATGTTGGGGTATGATCTCTAAATTTATCATACTGATATTTTATGATCATATTATGAGAGACCCCATTTTATCTCTTCAACTCAGTATTTTGAAGTTTTAAGTGGCGCCGTTAGGCTGCTGAATTTTTAAGTGGTTCTTCACCCTTCTCGTTTTGAAGTTCTACTTTCATGTCAATTATTTCAAGTTCCTTTTTTGTTATGTTGGGGTATGATCTCTATATCTATCATACTGGACTCTTATGTTCATATGATGAGAGACCCCATTTTATCTCTTCAATTTAGTATTTTGAAGTTTTAAGTGGCGTCGTTAGGCTGCCGAATTTTTAGGGGATTCTTTCACCCTTCTCATTCTTTTCAAAGTTCTACTTTCATGTCAAGTCTTTCAAGTTCCTTTTTAATTATGTTGGGGAATTATCTCTATATCTATCATACTGAACTCTTATGTTCACATGATGATAGACCCTATTTGATCTTTTCAAATCATTGTGTTTGAATTTTAAGTAACGTCGTTAGGCTGCCGAACTTTCATAAGAGAAATCTAATTTTTGTCTTTCTTCCATGTTTTTCATTTCAAATGGTATGTCCTTGAAATTTCATTACCATGATCATGTATCCTTCTTATTCTGTCCATCTACTGTTTTATGGGTCATTTATGAATGTTTGACCCATTTTCCCTCTCTTTTTAATGTCTTCTAAAACCTCGTAACATAACCGTTATGCTGCAGAATTTCCATCTCAAAATGTCTCTCTCTTTTTATAAAGTTCTTTTATATTATTAAGTGAATACTCAAAGCTCTTTCTTATAAAGGGGTATTCACATATATACCAAAATTTTCTCTTTTAAATTATGGGATTTACATACATGAGACCCACCTTCCTTTTCTGTGGGTTTTAAAGTAATGTAAAGATCATGTCTTTAAAGCAGTTTTTAAAACGTTATGATTACGAAATGAAACCCATTTATTTTGTGCTACATGGGTTCTTTATGAAATGTTTGATGATGATATATGTGTCTCACAAGATAATAAAGGCAAATTTAAGGGTGCGCCCTGATAGCGCTCCAATGCATTGGGTAAAGAATTAATCTCTAGAGATGACCATTTTTAACGACACCTTGGTGAATATCCTTGGTAATTTTTAATGAAACCTTGGGGATGGACCTTGGTGAAACGAAACGATTGTCAATATTAAATGTTTCAGCCACATCTTCAAGTTATGAAAAATTTTATTTTTATTATGAAATGCCTCATGATTTCTTTCTCATGCCTTAAAGTTCTTTTCATGTCCTTATTGAAGTATCTCAAGTTCACATGTAAAATGTTCATCTTGTTTCCCTTACTGGGCCTTTTGCTCACCCTTTCTTTTAATGTATGTCCCCAGGTTATGAGATGCAGTAATGAACCTAGGATGAACATAAGGAGAAGCCTTTCAAGTGTTTAAGAGGAATGTTTTATGTTGTTTTCATGTATTATGTTCCTAGTTTCCAAGACACTAAACCTTAAAGATCCTTAGTTTTGTGTAATGTAATGAAAGTTTATGTTATAAAAAGGCGGGATGCTATAGTTGGTATCAAAGGATGGTTTAGTTATTTGTGGAAATTAGGATATGAAAACTCTAGGAAGAACCCTATAGAAAAGTTAAAAAAATAGGAAATCTTCCTGGTATTTTGGTGAGTATTGAGTAAGGGGTTGCCAAGAAAATACATCCCTATCTGGATACGAGCAGGTAGAGGTGGCTTTGGCACAGATGTACATAGGGGTAAACCCCAAAAACACCGCTTTGAGCTAGACTCGAACGGGAACTGGTACACGACAACGGGCCTTGCTGCACTCTTAGTTACGACACTCCCGGGGGATATGCTTTGGTAAATTCATAAGCTTAGTATGAACCATTGTTAAAGGAACAAAGATAAAATAAAATAAAGATTCACATAAGAATATATGATCATGGATAACCTAGATGGGAACCTAGGGGATCACAAGTTAGGGTATACTTTTCTTCTACAAGTTATCCTTATATGCTTTCAGTTCCTTTTCATGATTATTGGCTAAGTACTTAATCCCCTAATTATGCTTTCTCTTCATAGTTAATGGTGGGAAATGGAAGAACATGTCCAAACAACCAATGTGATAGGAAATGAGACTATTGTCGTATTAATATGACAGGGATGATTAGGGGATTAAAATATGATTATTATTTTGGAAGATTTTCACTATTTTGGGGACCCTATATGATCTAGGTAAATAGATTACTACGGTATTTTCATTGAAGAGTAGGGTTAACTTATATTTTGAAGAATCGATGAATTTAAGGTGGAATTATAGTAATTTAGGTTACTTATGGAAATTATTAACCTATCTTGGGGTAAATATGTTTAGGTTAGTTACTTTTTTTATAAGATGTTAGGAGTGGTTGATGTTGTTTGGAGATGAATGATAAAGTTTACCTTGGAAGACTATGTTATCAAATCCTTCTTGTATTTGGGTTTCAATCTTAGTTTGGTTTATTTTGAGGATTTTTTAAGGACAGTTATTTATGGAATGGACTATGATGAACTTTGGGTAGTACCATGGAACTTTGAAGATTTAAAAGTAGTTTCCATTCCTATGGGATTATTTCTTTTTGAAGAGTTGTTTTACCTTACCCTTTCTGTTTTTGGGATAATGTTTAAAGATAGAAGAAATAGATAGTTAATCTTTTGTGGATTATGAAGATGATTCTTGTGTTTTGATGAGACCAAGTAGTTTTGAATGCTCATAATTTGGAGAAAAGATTAGTTTTGGGTAGAAACTTATTAAAGGATGAAACTCTACATGAAGATAGGTATATTTTCTTATGTTTTTTTTTATGTTGTAAATGAATTCCTAAAAATTATGAAAAGGAACGTGAAACAAAAACGTTGTTGGTTTACGTTTCCTACTTGGTAATCAAAGACCGTTTACACACATCATAAGTTTGGGATTTTCTTATGGTTAAAGTTCTCCTAATCATGTTCTCTATCACTCTCCCCCAGAAATTGACCCCTTTTTTTTCTTCCATGTCCATGTTTTCCTCCATGGAATCCTAGTATGGGTTAACTCGGGTGACCTTTGTACTTCCCTTTATTTCTTTTAAAGTAATAGTTTTACTGACTCCTTTTCCGATGTGGGACTTTCAATGAAATTTCAAAACCCAATTAAAAAATTGTGAGGACGCAATTTATTAAGGGGGGAAGATTGTAACGACCCAAAATTTTGAATAAATCTTATTTCCTAATTTTATGTGTTATTTTATTTTATTTTTATACTCAACAAAATTGTTTCATTTGATAACATGAGTATAATTAAAATGATACTGTTGGGTTTTGACTATTATTTGACCATTGGTCAATATGACCACTGGAAACTAAATGTTTTGATTACTATCTCTAAATACAATAAATCTTGGTTAATTAATATAGAAAGAAGCTTCGATGGCCTCACCCAGTAGTCTTGGACCGATCGAAGCTCATCTAACAGAACTTGGGAAGGAGGTAGCACCACTGGGCTTTGCTCTGGACCAAACCCAAGCTGAACTTCATCGTGTGAAGCTAGAACGGGATCGCCTTCGCGAGAAGTTCAAACTAATAGAAATTACGACTCGTGTGATGTTGGTCGAGCCTCCCTCGGATTCTCTCACCTTAGCACACCTTACACTTAGGTCTTATGCTGGTGTGATAAGGGGCTATGTAAGGAGACCGTAATTGCCTTGTGTAATCCTTTGTTTTAAATAAAAATTTGGATTTCTTCTTATGATGAAGTTTATGAATTTTCAAATGTCCAGATAAATATAGTATGCATATTTTTGATAAATTTTAGAGAAAGGATATTTTAAAAATGTTTATGTAAACCTTAAATAAATAAAAATGTATAATGATTTTTAAAAAATGGTCTTCTACAATTATGTTCACTACGAAATTTCGAGTCTAATAAGATCAACTTGATTTTTGATGAATAGTAAATTATGAATAGTGATTTTACGCTTAGGATTAGTAATGTGACCAAATGGATTAGTAATCTCACTTAAAGAAAGTATTAATATAATCTATGCACCTTGATTAAGTAATGTGATTCAATAAAATGGTTAAATAACGGTTTCATAAATTATTATTCAAGTATTAGTTTTTTCGGGTGAATAGTGTTTTTTAATTAAAAAATTAATTAAAAATATTTAGAAAATTATTTTTATAAAACGGATTTCATTTTTGAACTCAGAGCACCGATATTATGCTATGGTAATTTTTGGGGTTTTTTCTGAAAAATGAATTTTCGGTGAATAGTGTTTTTATTTAAAAATTAAATTAAAAATATTTAGAAAATTATTTTTATAAAATGGAGTTCATATTTGTAATCAGAGCGTTGATATTTGGTTAAGGTGAAATTTTGGGATTATTCTGAGAAAGTTGAATTTTCGATGAATAGTGAAAATACAGTTTTTATGTTACGGGTGTCTAATGACATCATTAAATGATGTATTAAGTATATATTCAATATGGTAGAATTTTGAATAGTAAGATAAGGTATGAGGTGTCCCAAGTGTCCAATACCATGGGCAAATACCATGGGCAAGCCCATGGTTTTTCCAAAACCACTAATGAGGTGTCCCTTGGCCATTAATGCCTTGTCCCCTCACTTTCCCTATAAATACCCACCCATTCCTCATTTTGTTTTCACTCCCAACTCTCCCCCAACGAATTTATGGTCTCCTTACCTCCCAAGGAGTCCTCCCAAGTTTCCCCCAAGCCCTCAAGGTCCAAAAATTTGAGTTTCAAGAGTCATGTTTTAAGGTAAGGGATCCGACCTCTCTCTTTCATTTCAAGTAATCTCTTTTATGTCATTCCTTTTATGCTACATGTTCTTATGTTGGAGGATGTTCTTTTATACTCATATTACTTCCCTTTTTATGTTCATATAATGAGATATCCCCTCTCACTCTCATTATTTCGTTTTATGAAGTTTTATGTGGCGCCGTTAGGCTGCCGAAATTTTTGTAACGGACTCTTTCTCCCTTCTCATTTTTCAAGATCTATTTTCATGTAAAGTATTTAAAGTTCCTTTTTATTATGTTGGGTTATGATCTCTAAATTTATCATACTGATCTTTTATGATAATATGATGAGAGACCCCATTTTATCTCTTCAACTCAGTATTTTGAAGTTTTAAGTGGCGCTGTTAGGCTGCCGAATTTTTAAGTGGTTCTTCACCCTTCTCGTTTTGAAGTTCTACTTTCATGTAAATTCTTTCAAGTTCCTTTTTTGTTATGTTGGGGTATGATCTCTATATCTATCATACTGGACTCTTATGTTCATATGATGAGAGACCCTATTTGATCTCTTCAATTCAGTATTTTGAAGTTTTAAGTGGCGTCGTTAGGCTGCCGAATTTTTAGGGGATTCTTTCACCCTTCTCATTCTTTTCAAAGTTCTACTTTCATGTCAAGTCTTTCAAGTTCCTTTTTAATTATGTTGGGGAATTATCTCTATATCTATCATACTGAACTCTTATGTTCACATTATTAGAGACCCTATTTGATCTTTTCAAATCATTGTGTTTGAAGTTTAAGTAACGTCGTTAGGCTGCCGAACTTTCATAAGAGAAATCTAATTTTTGTATTTCTTCCATGTTTTTCATTTCAAATTGTATGTCCTTGAAATTTCATTACCATGATCATGTATCCTTCTTATTTTGTTCATCTACTGTTTTATGGGTCATTTATGAATGTTTGACCCATTTTCCCTCTCTTTTTAATGTCTTCTAAAACCTCGTAACATAACCGTTATGCTGCAGAATTTCCATCTCAAAATGTCTCTCTTTTTCTAAAGTTATTTTATATTATTAAGTGAATACTAAAAGCTCTTTCTTCTAAAGGGGTATTCACATATATACCAAAATGTTCTATTTTAAATTATGGTATTTACATACATGAGACCCACCTTCCTTTTCTGTGGGTTTTAAAGTAATGTAAAGATCATGTCTTTAAAGCAGTTTTTAAAACGTTATGATTACGAAATGAAACCCATTTATTTTGTGCTACATGGGTTCTTTATGAAATGTTTGATGATGATATATGTGGCTCACATGATAATAAAGGCAAATTTAAGGGTGCACCCTGATAGCACTCCAATGCATTGGGTAAAGAATTAATCTCTAGAGATGACCATTTTTAACGACACCTTGGTGAATAACCTTGGTAATTTTTAATGACACCTTGGGGATGGACCTTGGTGAAACGAAACGATTGTAAATATTAAATGTTTCAGCCACATCTTCAAGTTATGAAAAATTTTATTTTTATTATGAAATGCCTCATGATTTCTTTCTCATGCCTTAAAGTTCTTTTCATGTCCTTATTGAAGTATCTCAAGTTCACATGTAAAATGTTCATCTTGTTTCCCTTACTTGGCCTTTTTCTCACCCTTTCTTTTAATGTATGTCCCCAGGTTATGAGATGCAGTAATGAACCTAGGATGAAAATAAGGAGAATCCTTTCAAGTGTTTAAGAGGAATGTTTTATGTTGTTTTCATGTATTATGTTCCTAGTTTCCAAGACACTAAACCTTAAAGATCCTTAGTTTTGTGTAATGTAATGAAAGTTTATGTTATAAAAAGGAGGGATGCTATAATGTACCTATAACTACATGGAAAATTATTTTCCAACAAGTTCAATTTTTGACTCATGTACCAAACATCGACAAAAACGTCCGATATGAACTCATATTATTAACCAATTATTATAACATTAAAATATTTTATATGAACTGAATAATAACATTTATAGGAGGTTTTTAAGAAATTATAAATTGACCAAAGTTTATTATTCAGGAATATAAAGAAACGAACAAGACAAGTTGGACTTGAGGTAAGGGATCTGACTCCTCTCCTTCTTTTAAAGTACACTCTTTTATTTCATTCCTTTTAAAGCTCATCTTTCTTGTTATTGGGATATTATTTTATATTAATCTTACTTTAATTTTTATGTTCATATGATGAGAGACCCTATTCTCTCTCATCAATCCATTTTGGATGTTTTGAGTGGCGCTGTTAGGCTGCCGAATTTTCGTAAGAGATCCAACCTCTCTCTTTCTTTTTAAGTACTCTCCTTTATGTCACTTCTTTTAAGCTCCTATTTGTTATGTTGGGGGATGTTATTTTATATTCATCTTTCTGTAAACTTTATGTTGATATGATGAGAGACCCCATTTCCTCCCATCAATCCATTTTGGAAGTTTTAAGTGGCGTCGTTAGGCTGCCGAGTTTTCGTAAGAGATTTTTCATCTCACTTTTATTCCCGTGAGATTTATGATACATTTTCCACAATTTACTTTGAGTGGTGTATGTAATGCCCATTATTTTACTCATTGTGTAATATAATTTTATTTATGAGTATTTACATCAATGTTGTATTGTCCTTCTTTCACGGGGTGTATGTTTCAAAAGATACTCATGTCAGTAAGGGAACCTTTCACCCTCCTCTTTTTAAAAGACTTCTTTTGTTATGTCTTTTAATTCACATACTATTATTTTGGGATATGTTCTTCTATATCCTTATTGACTTAAATTTTATGTCCATGTGATGAGATACCCTTTTTATCTCTCATCAACTCATTTTCTGAATTTTGTAGTGACGTCGTTAGGCTGTCAAATTTTTGCAAGGGAACTTCTTAACCCAAATTTGATTATTTGGGATAAACATGTACCCCTTGAATATGTCATTCTATGGATATGTGTGAATAACCTCTGATTGTTTTACACTTAATATCCACTTATATTTTGTGTATTCATTTGTCACACATAATTATGTAATTGATTTGTCCTTAAACCAAGGATACCGTCTTTGTAAGGGACTTCGTCTCAATCTTCTTTCATTAAGGCATATTTTGTTTTATACACAACTTTCTTTTATATGGTGTATAAACCCCTTTGAATTTTACGTTTATCCAAAAGGAATCTTTGTTATATGAAGCATTTTACAAAACGACAAAAGGGAATGTTTTTGTCATACGTATGCAGCGACAATGACTTCTCCGCCGCCATGACCATTATTTGAGTTTCGGCTTCCTCTACAAGCCATAAGTTCTTTTTAAAAGAAAAATAAATACCATGTATTACTTTTCTTTTCTTTTGGTATTGAAAATGGTTTTCATAAGGTTTTTTATATCAATGTGTTTTATATATATCTTGTGGTTGAAATGTGGAAATGTTGTGTTTCCTTTATGCATGTTTTATGTGATACGATTATGTTATGGTTCTTGGGGATTGTTATGAAGACGGGTGGTTCCATGATAAACTAAGGGCGGGTGAGCCCGATATAGCTCTTTAATGCCTTGGGTAACGCGAAGGAGTGAAATGTTAAGGTTTCTCTGAAGAGATTTAGGGAATATACTGTGGTGGGTATTCCAAACGTAACCAAGAGGGTTACTCTCTACGTAAGAATGTTATGAATGCCTCAAGTTACCTTTATGTCTTATGATTTCTATGATTTATTCATGATTTGATGAGGTATGTTAAAGTGATTATGTTTTATGAGTAAAGTATGATTTCATTGATTCTTATGTGTACATGGACTCATGTTTCCTTTCCATATATTTTTGTATCCCTTACTGAGCTTTTTATGCTAATCCCAAGTTTTTGAAATGTTTTTCATAGGTCAAGGGAAAGGTACATGATATGATGATAGTGTCAAGGAAGTGTCAAGAAAGAATACATGTTTTATTTAAAATTTGTTTCTGTTGATGGGATAAATGAATACTATCTTTATGTAACCACTTTGTTTAAATGTGGAATGTAATGCAAGTTTATGATCTAATTCTCTAAAACTCTAAACCTGAAAAGATCCTCAATGTGTAATCTTGTATTAACTCAAGATTAAGTAAGGTTTAAGGTCGGGGCCTTATAGTTGGTATCAGAGGTCGGTTTAGATAACTTTAGAGTTTAGGGTATCTTCTAAGCATAAGTGACATTACCATAATGGTTAGGATTTCAGAAAGAGTCCTAGTTTTAGATAAAGTGAATAAGTAAGTATATCTTAGTGGTTATCTTCCTCATTAGTACATGATGGTTTTGTTGATATACTCACACTGACATTTCGTTTTTTAGTGAATGGATAGATCTAGAAGGCACCAAAGTGACAATAGTTTTGAAGGAAATTGTGGTGGTTCTCTGATTAAGAGACTGGATGAAATGGGGTATTCAATGAGGAAACTCGTGGTTGTTCTAAACCAACTATCAAGGAGTCATGATCAACCACTTGAACCTTGGTATGATCTGTAATGAATCATGTACGAGATGACCAATCGATGTGGAAGTTTAGGTAATAATTATAAAGGTAACCATTAGAGTTTATATGATCCTTACTTTTGAGGTAATTATGGGTTATTATATGTTATGATGGAAAATGAAAGGCATGAGATAAACTTGAGGTTAAAATATGTTATGATAATTTTTTAAGATTTTATCTCATTTTGGGGAATGTTTTAAGAATTATATAGTTTTGGAAAAAGGACAACACACAGACCGTGTGACAACCCGTCGCGTCGGACAAAGCTGCAGGAATCGAACCCACAACCAAAGTGCGACTAGTATTTATCACCTACCACTGGACTACGTGAAGTCCCTGGTTAGTTTGACTAATTCTTTTTAGTTAGATGATTTTAGGAATCAAGAGTAAGTTTATTTTGGGTTATCTCTGGAAATGATTAACCTATCATCGAGGATATGTGATTAGGTTAATTACTTTTCAATATCAGAATTTAAGAGCAACTGATGTTATTTTGGAGATAAAAGTTAATTTGTACCTTGGAAGACTATGTAACTAAATCCATCAAATATTTGGGTTTCAATCTTATTTTGGTTTACTTTGAATAATTTTATGGACAAATTGTTTATCAAATGGTCCTCGTTGAACTTTGGGTTTTGTTGGAAAAATTTTGGAGATTAAGAATAGATTTTCTTTTTATAAAGGGTTATCCTTTTCTGGATTATCTGATCTTGTACTAACCTTTTTGGTTTTGGTTTTTGTTGAAGTATAAATACATGGGAAGTATATAGTTCTCTTTTTTGGATTAGGTGATTCTCAAGAAGTTGATTATAGTACTCTTAATGCGAACAAGTCTTCCTAAATACTCGTCTTTTGGAGAAAATATGAGTTTGATTAAGGAATCTAGTAAAAGTTGAAAGTCTACGTGACAAGTAATTATGTTTCATTATGATTTAGTTAAGCTCAAAAAAATAAATTCCTCAATGAAGAGTAACTTAAAACAAAAATGTTGTCTGTTAACTTTTCCTACTGGGGAATCGAATACCGTTTAACCCATCACAAGTTTGTGATTTTCTTGTGGTTAACTTTCTCCTAGATATGTTTACTATCACTCTCCATCAGAACATGACCCTTTGTTTTCTCCTCCATATCCATATTTTCATACTTGGAATCCTAGTATGGGTTAACTCGGGTGACATTTGTACTTCTCTCCCATTCTTTTAAAGTGATTGTTTTACCAACTCTTGTTCCGATGTGGGACTTTCAAGGATGTTTCCAAGCTCAATTTTAAAATTGCGAGGACGCAATTCCCAAAAGTGGGGAAGCATGTAACACCCCAGGTAAATAAAGAGTATGAAATTTTCACATTTATCCATATTTGTGAATAAAATATTAATATAACTTTAAAGGGGACTCTATGCTCGATGGTGTACCCAACACGCAACAATGAGTTTCTTGGGAATCTTACGTTGCACTCTAATAATAGAATAATATTATTTTAAATGGTAGTTAACGCCTAGCTGTTGTGATGGTGGGAATGAATATAACTAACTACAAAATGATTATATATTTTTGTCAAATATTTTTACTTTTTATAATAAATGTTAGAGGATTAAAAATGAAAATGAATCCAATTTTAAGCATAAACATTCTAATATTCTTTAATAGGTCGATTTACCGCCTTTTGATGGAGAACCTATTTTAAATCCACTTTTTGAAAATTTTATCTGTTATATTTGACAAAATAAAATTCTTCTTTAGAATCGGGACATCAAAATTGACTTTGTGTAAATTTTTGGTATTTTTCCGAAAAAGTTCAATTTTTAATGAATAGTGAAAATGTTGTATATTAATTCAAAACCTCTTTTAATCTAATTTATTTATATGATTAGATTATCTTTTGAATTGGTTTTAAAATTAAATTAGAATATATTTTTACCATTTAATCCAATAGTGGTCATTGGAATTAATTTCACTTTGAAATCGGACTTAAACTAGTGTCAATCTTTTGATACTTATTGTTTCATAAAAACACGCTATTTGCTCTGTCAGGGGGAATTAATTATTAAATTAATTAATGAAACTTATATGTTTTGAATTTTGTAAAATAGACTTCATTTTTGAATTCGGAATATCAAATATAGCTTAGGGTGAAGTTTTGGTAATTTTCTGAAAAACTTCAATTTTTATGAATAGTGAAACCACTAAGTGGTACTTATAAAAACTGATTTTCCGTTTAAATGAAATTTTTCCATCTTTGTGTTTTGAATTTCAAAAATCCGACATACATGGTTGTCATGAAGAAATAAAATTTGGTTCAATGGGATTAAAATAATTTTTTGGTGAATAGTAACTTATTAAGTTTTTAATCGCGATTAGAGGTAATTAGTGTAGTTTAAGGTAAAAATAATGTTTTAATAATATGAGATGAGCTTGAAACATGTCCTACCCTTATTGTACGTGTCATGGCTGAACAAGACAATCCATGGGTCAACTTGGGGACCCCATGGAGCCACTTTGGTTTGGAAATGACATAAATACCTTTTTATTTAATGTTAAAGTAAAAAATGACACAAACATGAGATGTTTTACTAAAAAAATTACATTGAGTTATACAAGTCATATTTTTGACTATAAATAGTAATTGGAAATCTCAAAATATTTCCTACATCATAGTATTTTTTTTATAATTTTTAAAAATTAAATAAATTAAATTATTTATGACATCATGATGATGCAGCGATTACCTCATTAATAAAGGATTTAAATAAAATGAAAAGATGATGTAAAATCTAAGACCTACACATGTCCAAAAACTACTGGATGGGTGTATTTCTAACCCTTATAACCTTATCCTCGAAGCACGTCAATGTGGGACCATTAAAATCCGAAACTCATTCTAAAATAAAGTAACATTTCTTTACTTTCCAAGAGTGTCCCTCCTCTCCTCTTATAAAAGGCCCCCAACTCTACCTCCTTACACACACTTCCAAAGCCTTTAGCTCAGCCAACCCCTGCCCCTTTTGTCTATCCACTTCCCTCTATTACTCCTTGAAGCCTCACTTTGGGCAGAAGTCTTCCCAAGGAAGCCTTTGAGCTCAAACCAAAGGGAGTTACCCGATTTTAAGGTAATGTCTTCACTTGAGTCCTTTTGTTTTATTTTGCTTCTCCAACCCCCTAAACTCTTTTTATTCATTTCTTTTGTAACAACTAGAGTATCTTCAATATACTATGATGTTGTTATAAGAAGTATTCGAGCTACACTTACACACACCTTCGTCTAATGGTTAAAGAACATATTGTTTCTGTGGTTGGCGAATTTATGCCTCACGAAACGATGATTGTTCAACATTATTCTAACACCTTCAAAGGTGGCCATTAAGATGACACTATATTTATATATGATATATAATATGTTTATGTTTTACTTAATCTTCTGTATTTTTCATTTATGCCATACCTTTATGGTTTCCATTATGGGTAAACGCGATATCTTCATTTAAGGAAGTGCGGACTACCGCCCCCTCAAAGTGATTTGATTCGTTAATACCATATGTGGTACGTATAAAGGATATATTTAATGATATTATATATGATACCATACTAGAATTAAAATACTATTATGTATCATTATGTTTTAATTCCATTAAATATGAAATATAAATGGAAGTAGCGTTCATGCGTACGTACGGCTTACCGTCGCCATTAACGGTAAATTTCATTTCTTATCTCAAAATGTTATGTACTATTATAAGTACATACATATAATGGATATATATGTAATATATTACATATAAATGATGGATATCATTCTGGAATTATAACATATATATATATATATCTCATTTTATTTAAATTCCATTAATATGAAAAAGAAAAAATGAAAGTAGCGTTCATGTGTATGTACGGCCTACCGTCTCCATGAACGGTGCTTTTCATTTTTTATATCCAAATGATATGGAATAGTATAAAATGAATATATACTGGATATATATGATATTTAAAACATCAATACTATTCTGGATATGATGTATCTATAACTACATGGAAAATTATTTTCCAACAAGTTCAATTTTTGACTCATGTACCAAACATCGACAAAAACTTCTGATATGAACTCATATTATTAACCAATTATTATAACATTAAAATATGTGATATGAACTGAATAATAACATTTATAGGAGTTTCTTAAGCAATTATAAATTGACCAAAGTTTATTATTCAGGAATATAAAGAAACGAACAAGACAAGTTGGACTTGAGGTAAGTGATCTGACTCCTCTCTTTCTTTTAAAGTACACTCTTTTATGTCATTCCTTTTAAAGCTCATATTTCTTGTTATTGGGATATTATTTTATATTACTCTTACTGTAATTTTTATTTTCATATGATGAGATACCCTATTCTCTCTCATCAATCCATTTTGGAAGTTTTGAGTGGCGTTGTTAGGCTGCCGAATTTTCGTAAGAGATCCAACCTCTCTCTTTATTTTTAAGTACTCTCCTTTATGTCACTTCTTTTAAGATCCTCTTTGTTATGTTAGGGGATGTTCTTTTATATTACTCTTTCTGTAAACTTTATTTTGATATGATGAGAGACCATATTTCCTCTCATCAATCCATTTTGGATGTTTTAAGTGGCGCTGTTAGGATGCCGAGTTTTCGTAAGAGATTTTTCATCTCACTTTTATTCCCGTGAGATTTATGCTACATTTGCCACAATTTCCTTTGAGTGGTGTATGTACTGCCCATTATTTTACTCATTGTGTAATATACTTTGATTTATGAGTATTTACATCAATGTTGTATTGTCCTTCTTTCACAGGGCGTATGTTTCGAAAGATACCCATGTCGGTAAGGGAACCTTTCACCCTCCCCTTTTTAAAAGACTTCTTTTATTATGTATTTTAATTCACATACTATTATGTTGGGATATGTTCTTCTATATCCTTATTGATTTAAATTTTATGTCCATGTGATGAGATACCCTTTTTATCTCTCATCAACTCATTTTCTGAATTTTGTAGTGATGTCGTTAGGCTGTCAAATTTTTGTAAGGGAACTTCTTAACCCAAATTTGATTCTTTGGGATAAACATGTAGTCCTTGAATATTTAGTTCTATGAATATGTGTGAATAACCTCTGATTTTTTTACACTTAATATCCACTTATATTTGGTGTATTCGTTTGTCACACATAATTATGTAATTGATTTGTCCTTAAACCAAGGATACCGTCTTTGTAAGGGACTTTGTCTCAATCTCCTTTCATTGAGGCATATTTTGTTTTATACACAACTTTATTTTATACGGTGTATAAACCCCTTTGACTTTTATGTTTATCCAAAATGAATCTTTGTTATACGAAGCATTTTACAAAATGACAAAAGGGAATGTTTTTGTCATACGTATGCGGCGACAATGACTTCTCCGCCGCCATGACCATTATTTGAGTTTCGGCTTCCTCTACAAGCCATACCTTCTTTTTAAAAGAAAAATAAATACCATGTTTTACTTTTCTCTTATTTTGGTATTGAAAATTTTTTTCATAAGGTTTTTTATATCAATGTGTTTTATTGATATCTTGTGATTGAAATGTGTAAATGTTGTGTTTCCTTTATACATGTTTTATGTGATACGATTATGTTATGGTTCTTGGGCATTGTTATGAAGATGGGTGGTTCCGTGATAAACTAAGGGTGGGTGATCCCGATATAGCTCTCCAATGCATTGGGTAACGCAAAGGATTGAAACGTTAAGGTTTCTCCGAAGAGATTTAGGGAATATACTATGGTGGGTATTCCAAACGTAACCAAGAGGGTTACTCCCTACGTAAGAATGTTATGAATGCCTCAAGTTACCTTTATGTATTATGATTTCTATGATTTATTCATGATTTGATGAGGTATGTTAAAGTGCTTATGTTTTATGAGTAAAGTATGATTTCATTGATTCTTATGTGTACATGTACTCATGTTTCCTTTCCATATATTTTTATATCCCTTACTGAGCTTTTTATGCGCATCCCAAGTTTTTGAAATGTTTTTCACATGTCAAGGTAAAGGTACATGATATGATGATGGTGTCAAGGAAGAGTCAAGAATGAATCCATGTTTTATTTTAAATATGTTTCCGTTGATGGGATAAATGAATACTATCTTTATGTAACAACTTTGTTTAAATGTGGAATGTAATGCAAGTTTATGATCTAATTATCTAAAACTCTAAACCTGAAAATATCCTCAATGTGAAATCTTGTATTAACTCAAGATTAAGTAAGGTTTAAGTTTGGGGCCTTATAGTTGGTATCAGAGGTCGGTTTAGATAACTTTAGAGGTTAGGGTATCTTCTAAGCATAAGTGACATTACCATAATGGCTAGGATTTCAGAAAGAATCCTAGTTTTAGATAAACTGAATAAGTAAGTATATCTTAGTGGTTATCTTCCTCATTAGTACATGATGGTTTTGTTGATATACTCACACTGACATTTCGGTTTTTAGTGAATGGATGGATCTAGCAGGCACCAAAGTGACAATAGGTTTGAAGGATACTATGGTGGTTCTCTGATTAAGAGACTGGATGAAATGGGGTATTCAATGAGGAAACTCGTGGTTATTCTAAACCAACTATCAAGGAGTCATGATCAAACACTTGAACCTTGGTATGATCTGTAATGCATCATATACGAGATGACCAATCGATGTGGAAGTTCAGGTAATAATTATAAATGTAACCATTAGAGTTTATATGATCCTTACTTTTGAGGTAATTATGGGTTATTATATGTTATGATGGAAAATGAAAGGCATGAGATAAACTTGAGGTTAAAATATGTTATGATCATTTTTTAAGATTTTATCTCATTTTGGGGAATGTTTTAAGAATTATATAGTTTTGGAAAAAGGACAACACGCAGACCGTGTGACAACCCGTCGCGTCGGACAAAGCTGCGGGAATTGAACCCACAACCAAAGTACAACTGGTATTTATCGCCTACCACTGGAATAAGTGAAGTCCCTGGTTAGTTTGACTAATTATTTTTAGTTAGATGATTTTAGGAATCAATAGTAAGTTTATTTTGGGTTATCAGTTGAAATGATTAACCTATCATCGAGGATATGTGATTAGGTTAATTACTTTTCAATATTATAATTTAAGAGCAACTGATGTTATATGGAGATAAAAGTTAATTTGTACCTTGGAAGACTATGTGACTAAATCCTTCAAATATTTGGTTTTCAATCTTATTTTGGTTTACATTGAAGAATTTTATGGACAAATGTTTTATCAAATGGTCCTCGTTGAACTTTGGGTTTTGTTGGACAAATTTTGGAGATTAAGAATAGATTTTCTTTTTATAAATGGTTATCCTTTTCTGGATTATCTGATCTTGTACTAACCTTTTTGGTTTTTGTTTTTTTTGAAGTCTAAAGACATGGGAAGTATATAGTTCTATTTTGGTGTATTAGGTGATTCTCAAGAAGTTGATTATAGTACTCTTAATGAGAACAAGTCTTCCTAAATACTCATCTTTTGGAGAAAATATGAGTTTGATTAAGGAATCTAGTAAAAGTTGAAAGTCTATGTGAAAAGTAAGTATGTTTCGTTATGATTTAGTTAAGCTCAAAAAAATAAATTCCTCAATGAAGAGTGAATTAAAACAAAAATGTTGTCTGTTAACTTTTCCTACTGGGGAATCGAATACCATTTAACCCATCACAAGTTTGTGATTTTCTTGTGGTTAACTTTCTCCTAGACATGTTTACTATCACTCTCCATCAGAACATGACCCTTTGTTTTCTCCTCCATATCTATATTTTCATACTTGGAATCCTAGTATGGGTTAACTCGGGTGACATTTGTACTTCTCTCCCATTCTTTTAAAGTGATTGTTTTACCGACTCTTGTTCCGATGTGGGACTTTCAAAGATGTTTCCAAGCTCAATTTGAAAATTGCAAGGACGCAATTCCCAAAAGGGGGGAAGGATATAACACCCCAGGTAAATAAAGAGTATTACATTTTCACATTTATCCATATTTGTGAATAAAATATTAATATAACTTTAAAGGGGACGCTATGCTCGATGGCATACCCAACACGCAACAACGAGTTTCTTGGGAATCTTACGTTGCACTCTAATAATAAAATAATTTTATTTTAAATGGTAGTTAACGCCTAGCTGTTGTGATGGTGGGAATGAATAGAACTCACTAAAAAATGATTTTATATGTTTTTCAAATATTTTTACTTTTTACAATAAATGTTAGAGGATTAAAAATGCAAATGAATCCAATTTTAAGCGTAAACATTCTAATATTCTTTAAAAGGTCGATTAATCGCCTTTTGATGGAGAACCTCTTTTAAATCCACTTTTTGAAAATTTTATGTGTTATATTTGACAAAATAAAATTCTTCTTTAGAATTGGGACATCAAAATTGACTTTGTGTAAATTTTTGGTATTTTTTCGAAAAAGTTCAATTTTTAATGAATAGTCAAAAATGTTGTATTTTAATTCAAAACCTCTTTTAATCTAATTTATTTATATGATTATATTATCTTTTGAATTGGTTTTAAATTGAAATTAGAATATATTTTTACCATTTAATCCAATAGTGGTCATTGGAGTTAATTTCACTTCGAAATCGGACTTAAACTAGTGTCAATCTTTTGATACTTTTTGTTTCATAAAAACACGCTATTTGCTCTGTCAGCGGGAATTAATTATTAAATTAATTAATGAAACTTATATGTTTTGAATTTTTTAAAATAGACTTAATTTTTGAATTCGGAATATCAAATATATCTTAGGGTGAATTTTTGGTAATTTTCTGAAAAACTTCAATTTTTGATGAATAGTGAAACCACTAAGTGGTACTTATAAAAACTGATTTTCCGTTTAAATGAAATTTTGCCATCTTTGTGTTTTGAATTTAAAAAATCCTACATACATGGTTGTCATTAAGAAGTAAAATTTGGTTCAATGGTATTAAAATAATTTTTTGGTGAATAGTAACTTATTAAGTTTTTAATCGCGCTTAGAGGTAATTCGTGTAGTTTAAGGTAAAAATAATGTTTTAATAATATGAGATGAGCTTGACATATGTCCTACCCTTATTGGATGTGTCATGGCCGACCAAGACAATCCATGGGTCAACTTGGGGACCCCATGGAGCCACTTTGGTTTGGAAATGACATAAATACCTTTTTATTTAATGTTAAAGTAAAAAATGACACAAACATGAGATGTTTTACTAAAACAATTTTTACATGGGGATATACAAGTCATATTTTTTACTATAAATAGTAATTGGAAAGATAAAAAGATTTACTACATCATAGTATATTTTTTATAATTTTTATACATTAAATAAATTAAATTATTTATGACATCATGATGATGCAGCGATTACCTCATTAATAAAGGATTTAAATAAAATGAAACGATAATGTAAAATATAAGACTTACACATGTCCAAAACCTATTGGATGGGTGTATTTCTAACCCTTATCACCTTATAATCGAAACACATCAATGTGGGATCATTAAAATCCGAAACTCATTCTAAAATAAAGTAACATTTCTTTACTTTCCAAGAGTGCCCCTCCTCTCCTCTTGTAAAAGGCCCCCACCTCTACCTCCTTACACACACTTCCAAAGCCTTTGGCTTGGCCAACCCCTGCCCCTTTTGTCTCTCAACTTCCCTATCTTACTCCTTGAAGCCTCACTTTGGGCAGAAGTCTTCCCAAGGAAGCCTTTGAGCTCAAACCAAAGGGAGTTACCCGATTTTAAGGTAATGTCTTCACTTGAGTCCTTTTGTTTTATTTTTCTTCTCCAACCCCCTAAACTCTTTTTATTCATTTCTTTTGTAACAACTATAGTATCGTCAATATACTAGGATGTTTTTATAAGAAGTATTAGAGCCACACTTACACACACCTTCATATAATGGTTAAAGAACATACTGTTTCTGTGGTTGACGAATTTCTGCCTCACGAAACGATGATTGTTCAACATTCTTCTAACACCTTCAAAGGTAGCCATTAACATGACACTATATTTATATATGATATATAATATGTTTATGTTTTACTTAATCTTCTTTATTTTTAATTTATGACATACCTTTATGGTTTCCATTATGGGTAAACGCGATATCTTCATTTAAGGAAGTGCGGACTACCGCCCCCTCAAAGTGATTCGATTCGTTAATACCATATGTGGTACATATAAAGGATATATTTAATGATATTATATATGATACCATAAAATACTATTATGTATCATTATGTTTTAATTCCATTAAATATGAAAGAGAAATGGAAGTAGCGTTCATGTGTACGTACGGCTTACCATCTCCATGAACGGTACATTTCATTTCTTATCTCAAAATTTTATGTACTATTATAAGTACATATATATAATGGATGTATATGTAATATATTACATCTAAATGATGGATATAATTCTGGAATTATAACATATATATATATATATATCTCATTTTGTTTTAATTCCATTAATATGACAAAGAAAAAATGAAAGTAGCGTTCATGCGTACGTACGGCCTACCGTCTCCATGAACGGTGCTTTTCGTTTTTTATCTCCAAATGATATGGAATAGTATAAAATGAATATATACTTGATATATATTATATTTAAAACATCAATACTATTCTGGATATGATGTACCTATAACTACATGGAAAATTATTTTCCAACAAGTTCAATTTTTGACTCATGTACCAAACATCGACAAAAACGTCTAATATGAACTCATATTATTAACCAATTATTATAAAATTAAAATATGTGATATGAACTAAATAATAACATTTATAGGAGGTCCTTAAGAAATTATAAATTGACTAAAGTTTATTATTCAGGAATATAAAGAAACGAACAAGACAAGTTGGACTTGAGGTAAGGGATCCGACTCCTCTCTTTCTTTTAAAGTACACTCTTTTATGTCATTCCTTTTAAAGCTCATATTTCTTGTTATTGGGATATTCTTTTATATTACTCTTACTGTAATTTTTATGTTCATATGATGAGAGACCCTATTCTCTCTCATCAATCCATTTTGGAAGTTTTGAGTGGCGCCGTTAGGCTGCCGAATTTTCGTAAGAGATCCAACCTCTCTCTTTCTTTTTAAGTAATCTCCTTTATGTCACTTATTTTAATATCCTCTTTGTTATGTTGGGGGATGTTATTTTATATTCCTCTTTCTTTAAACTTTATGTTTATATGATGAGAGACCCTATTTCCTCTCATCAGTCCATTTTGGAAGTTTTAAGTGGTGTTGTTAGGCTGCCGAGTTTTCGTAAGAGATTTTTCATCTCACTTTTATTCCCATGAGATTTATGCTACATTTGCCACAATTTCCTTTGAGTGGTGTATGTAATTCCCATTATTTTACTCATTTTGTAATATACTTTCATTTATTATTATTTACATCAATTTTGTATTGTCCTTCTTTCACGGGGCGTATGTTTCGAAAGATACCCATGTTGGTAAGGGAACCTTTCACCCTCCTCTTTTTAAAAGACTTATTTTGTTATGTCTTTTAATTCACATACTATTATGTTGGGATATGTTCTTCTATATACTTATTGATTTAAATTTTATGTCCTTGTGATGAGATAGCCTTTTTGTCTCTCATCAACTCATTTTCTGAATTTTGTAGTGACGCCGTTAGGCTGTCAAATTTTTGCAAGGGAACTTCTTAACCCAAATTTGATTCTTTGGGATAAACATTTACTCCTTGAATATGTCGTTCTATGAATATGTGTGAATAACCTCTGATTGTTTTACACTTAATATCCACTTATATTTGGTGTATTCGTTTGTCACACATAATTATGTAATTGATTTGTCCTTAAACCAATGATATCGTCTTTGTATGGGACATCGTCTCAATCTCCTTTCATTGAGGAATATTTTGTTTTATACACAACTTTATTTTATATGGTGTATAAACCCCTTTGACTTTTACGTTTATCCAAAAGTAATCTTTGAAATACGAAGCATTTTACAAAACGACAAAAGGGAATGTTTTTGTCATTAGTATGCAGCGACAATGACTTCTCCGCCGCCGTGACCATTATTTGAGTTTCGGCTTCCTCTACAAGCCATACCTTCTTTTTAAAAGAAAAATATACCATATTTTACTTTCCTTTTATTTTGGTATTGAAAATGGTTTTCATAAGGTTTTTTATATCAATGTGTTTTATTGATATCTTGTGATTGAAATGTGGAAATGTTGTGTTTCCTTTATGCATGTTTTATGTGATACGATTATGTTATGGTTATTGGGAATTGTTATGAAGACGGGTGGTTCCGTGATAAACTAAGGGCGGGTGAGCCCGATATAGCACTCCAATGCATTGGGTAACGCGAAGGAGTGAAACGTTAAGGTTTCTCCGAAGAGATTTAGGGAATATACTATGGTGGGTATTCCAAACGTATCCAAGAGGGTTACTCCCTACATAAGAATGTTATGAATTCCTTAAGTTACCTTTATGTCTTATGATTTCTATGATTTATTCATGATTTGATGAGGTATGTTAAAGTGCTTATGTTTTATTAGTAAAGTATGATTTCATTGATTCTTATGTGTACATGTACTCATGTTTCCTTTCTATATATTTTTATATCCCTTACTAAGATTTTTATGCTCATCCCATGTTTTTGAAATGTTTTTCACAGGTCAAGGGAAAGGTACATGATATGATGATAGTGTCAAGGAAGTGTCGAGAAAGAATCCATGTTTTATTTTAAATATGTTTTCGTTGATGGGATAAATGAATACTATCTTTATGTAACCACTTTGTTTAAATGTGGAATGTAATGCAAGTTTATGATCTAATTCTCTAAAACTCTAAACCTGAAAAGATCCTCAATGTGTAATCTTGTATTAACTCAATATTAAGTAAGGTTTAAGGCTAGGGCCTTATACCGACCCCACCGATCTGTGTGCCCACGTTGCCCCAATCCCCGCCAGGTTGCCTGCTCGCGCCGCCCCGACCCCACCAGGCCACCTGCATGCGCCACCCCAGGCTCCATCTGACCGAACCGCACCGGCCGTTGTTGGTCCCGGCTGCACCGGTCTAGGTCGTGTCGGACTAGTCCACTGCCTTTCCAGCTCATCGGAGCAGCAGGCTGTCGGCCATGCGGCTGGCCGGTATGCTTCTCAGCCTCCTCCCTCTCCCTTCAAACCTCGTCGGAAGTTTCTTCTGTTGCGGGAGTCGCTGGACCGATTGGTCACGCCGCGGTCACGTAGCGGACACACCGTGGTCACACTGCAGTCACACCGCGGTCACGTAGCGGACACGCCGTGGTCACACCGCAGTCACGCCGTGGTCACTCCATGGTAATGTCGTAATTGGCCCTGCTCCAGGACGACACCCCACGACAGTTCGCAGTCCTGCTAGACTTCTCCCCGGCTAGAGGTAACCCTGCTTTAAATTAATTTTAATTAATTTAGTTTTTAATGTAAATTAATTAAAATTAATTTTTGGTTTAAAATTATATTAATCATAAATACTAATTTAATTTAAGATTAAAATTAAATTAATGGTTTAATTTAATTTTTAGAATTAAAATTAAATTAAACAAATGGAACTGATAAAATAAATTGTTTGAATTTAATAAAATTCATTTAATTTATTATAACACCCTCACATTGTTTAAATTTATTGCAATTTAATTTTCTTAAGCATATTTTACCCTGACTGGTCTTGTGCAAGCAACCGAACAGTGCATGTATGATATTTATTTATTTATTTAATTATTTATTCAGTGCGTGTGATTTTTTTAATAATTAATTAGATAAATGATGGTATACGAATCATCCTTTTAATTTCAAATATGTATAAGGGCATTATTTTCCAATTCACAAGGTGTATTTTGTACCCCTAGACCCCCTCGCCTGCGTGCGAGTATATTTGTAATTAAATGATGATCCAAGACGCTGACCCCGCCAAGATGAGTTGGTAAACTAGATGGGAGTCAATCACATTACACTGGGAAATATGCGACATGAGTCAAGTCACAACTCAGGTATGGATGCCCCTAGGTCAAGATTGATCTGTTATGGATTGATCTTTATAGAATGCTCAAGACCAGTCAGATCGCATGATTTACCTTATGCATAATTTATTATTTTATGTGTCTACATGATTATTGTGTGATCACATAGAATAGTAAACAAGATAAAATGCATAAAGATGTGATGAATTATATTCTATTGCATGTTCAGTTGTGAGCGTGACAACCCAGTTTGAACATAATAAATAGAAAAGGATTATATTCATCAATAAATAAATATAAAAATCCCTCAAAGATATATTAAGTCTAAAATCCTTCCATTTTTTCCATCTAAACAAAACTGAGTGTTTGGGGTGATCTTCAGCCATAGTTGAGAGTGCCTCTTACTACTGGGGCATTTTCATGAGAGAAATGGGTCGACTTAACTAATGTGAGTAGTTAAGGGTTATCCTTAGCTAACTTTTTATCACTTTAGAGGCAAGATGTTGAGGGAATCAAGTTCAGATTCCAAAAGTTGGGACTTTACTCAACAACACAAGGAACCACAAGAATAGGTGGTTGGCCAGTCTAGTGCCTACCTTGAAACCCTCCAAGTAGTGGCGTTTCCCTAGCTTGTAGACTACGAGGGAGGTTTCGGGGATCCTTTCCACTAGAATGCTCAAGCGATGGAGTATTCCGAATCTAATAGTGAGGGCTATTAATTTTCACTAAAATAGTGGGAGACATTAAAATTATATAGTAATTTATTAATCATAAATGTCAAAAGGTAATCATGAAAAATTACTAACTGCTAAATGTTTATCTGATGTAGATTTAAAATGGTAATCACCAACACCACAAGTACTTTATCAAAGTGATCTATCTTGGATAAAGAAAATATCCTGACCAGCAATAACTTCCAGGAGTGGTACAGGCACTTGCGCATAGTACTATGCCAAGAAAGGAAGTTATATGTGCTGGAATCCCCAATTTCTACTGAGCCTCCTCATGGAGTAAGTAAGGCGGAAAAAGATAAATGGATAAATCATGTAGAGAATTCACTTGATGTATAATGCATCATGTTTTCATCCATGTCCACATAATTGCAAAAAATGCATGAGGTTTAGGATGCCTACAAGATTCTTTCACATCTCTAAGAACTTTATGAGGAGAGGTCCATCCAAGAAAGGTATGAGATTTCAAGTGTGCTTTATAAGTGTAGGCTAGAAGAAGGGCACCAATCCAGTCCTCACGTACTCAAGATGATTAGGTATATTGAGAGGCTTGAAGCCCTTGGGTTCAAACCGAACCAAGAACTAGCTGTGGATCTCATTCTTTCCTCTTTACCATCAATCTTCTTGAATTTTATTGTCAATTATAATATGAATGATATAAAAACGTCACTCACAGACCTTTTGTATTTAGTTCGCAAAGCTGATAAGGATATGAAAAATAACAATTCATTTATCCTTATGGTGAACAAGAGAAACAAGGGAAAGAAAAAGGGTTTTAAGGACAATTCAAGGCCTAAGACACCAATACATCATCCTACAAAGAAGATAAAGATTCAGAGGCAAAGTAATAAGCAGGAAGTTGTCTACTTTGGATATGGAAAGAAAGGCCACTGGAAGAAGAATTGTAGAGCTAGGAAGAAGAAGCTAGTTGATTCTTCTACTTTAGGTATTTTTGTCATTGAATGCAATCTATATTTATCTATAAGTTTCGTATTGGATATGGCATGTGGATCACACATTTGTATTCATATACAGAAACCAAGAAGGTTCAAGAAGATTGAAAAAGGTCAATTGGATCTCTGAGCTGCAAATGGTGCAAGTCTGGAATCCTTGGTAGTGGGAGACTATCAATTAACCTTTCCAACTGGTTTGGTTCTAGTTTTAAAAAATTTCTATTATGTACCTTCTATTACTAGAAAAATTATCTCTATGTCGAGTCTATAAACTATGGGTTTTTATTTCAATTTTGGAAGTAAATGTTGTCTCTTTTATAGGGATAGCATATGTTATGGTATGACACATCTTCACAATGGTTTATATATTCTAGAACTAGAGAACTCAACAATGGAAATCAATGACAAAAACAGCCAACATGACTCAAATAACACCCGTCTATGGCACTTTAGGCCTACTCATGTAAATGAGAAATGATTACGAAAATTGCATCAATAAGGGTATCTAGACTCGGTATAGTTAGAACCCTTAGATGTATGTCAAGCTTGTTTACAAGGAAAGATGACCAAATCACCTTTCTCAAGAAAGGGAGAAAGAGACAATTCAGTGCTATAATTAATACATATTGATGTATGTGGTCCATTTACAGTAGAGGCAAGGGGTGGTTTTCTATACTTAATTACTTTTACCGATGACTATAGTAGGTATGACTATATCTACTTAATGTGGTATAAGTTAGATTCCTTTCAGATATTTAAGGAATACCAAAATGAAGTGGAAAACCAATTTGGTAAGAAGATAAAATCACTTCTCTCAGGCCAAGGTAGAGAATATCTTAACCAAGATTTCATTGATCACTTGAAGGAGTGTGAGATAGTATTCCAACTCACTCCTCCTTATACACCATAATGGAATGGTGTTAGTGAAAGGAGGAATAGGACCTTGATTGGCATGTTCAGATCAATGATGAGTCATGAAACCCTTCCATTATCCTTTTGGGAATATGCCTTGCAAACAGCAGCATATACTCTTAACCGAGTACCAACTAAAGCTGCAGATGTGATTCCATATCAGTTATGCTATGGAAAGAAACCTAACCTGACACACATTTGTGTATGGGGGTGCGAGGCATTTGTCCATACTTTACCAAGTGACAAATTAGCATCCAAAACCACTAAGTGAATCTTTATAAATTATCCTAAGGAAACTATAGGATACTACCTATATAACCCTTTAGATAGAAAAGTCATTATGGAATGATACTCCACATTTCTAGAAAGGGAACACCTTTCTATTGGAAATAGTGGGAGCAAGATTGATTTCGATAAAGTTAATGCTACAGATGCACAAGAGTTGGAAGAGGGAAATATCCACAAGAAAAAGTGGAAGAAGATGTTTTTCCTGAGACACAAATACCATGTAGGTCTACGTGAGAGGTTAGATAACCAGAGAGTTATGGTTTTATTGTCACCGAGTCAGGTGACACATTAGTCCTTCAGGATGATGAACCTCTAACCTACAAGGAAGCAGTATAAAGAAAATAAGATACTAAATGGAAAGAATACATGAATTCTAAGATGGAGTTCATGTACCAAAATCAAGTTTGGATTTTGGTAGACCCTCCAGCTGATGTAAAGCCCATTGGATGCAAATGGGTATTCAAGAAGAATCTGGACATGGATGGTGAGGTTAATACCTTTAAAGCAAGACTGGTTGCAAAGGGTTTCAGACAACATCAAGTTATTGACTACGATGAAACCTTCTCACCAGTAGCAATTCTTAAATCCATAAGAATATGTCTTGAAATTGTAGCCTTTCATGATTATGAAATTTGGTAGATGGATTTCAAAACTGCTTTTCAAAATGGGAAGTTGGTTGAAGACATCTATATGACTCAACCCGAAGGGTTTGTCAAGTAAAAGAATGCCAATAAAGTATGAAATCTGCAGAGATCCATTTATGTATTGAAGTAGGAATCAAGATCATGGAATGTTCATTTTGATGAGGCCATAAGAGATTTTGGATTTGTCAAAAATGAAAGCAAGCCTTGTGTTTATAAAAAGGTTGAAGGTAATGCCATCATTTTCTTAGTATTATATGTTGATGACATATTAATTATGGGAAATGAGGTGAAAGTCTTATAGTTAGTTAAGACTTGGTTAAATGAATGCTTCTCCATGAAAGACTTTGGTGAAGAAGCCTACATTATAAGGATAAAGATCTTTCGAGATATATCTCAAAGGCTGCTTGGGCTAAGTCAAAGTGCATATATTGACAGGGTACTCAAAAGGTACAATATGGAACAATCCAAGAGAGGAATATTACCTATTTCACATGTTGTAAATATCTTAAAGAAAATGTGTCCACAAACACAGGAAGATATTGAAAGAATTAGTAGGGTACCTTATGCTTTGGTAGTGGGTTCTATCATGTATGCCATGCTATGTACTAGGTTTGATGTCTCCTTTGCTTTAAGCATGGTGGGTAGATAACAATCCAATCTAGGAGAGCTGCATTGGATAGCTGTTAAAACTATCCTAAAGTACTTGAGGCATACTAAGGATATGTTCCCGGTATATGGAGGAGATTAGGAACTAGTTGTGAGGGGATACATTGAAGCTAGTTTCTAGACAGATCATGATGATATGAAATCGCAGTCAGGATACATCTTTTGCCTGAATGGCGGTGCAGTGATCTGGAGAATCTCGAAGCAAGCTGTGGTTTCTGATTCTACAGCAGAGTCTGAATATATTGTAGCTTCCGTTGCAGCAAAAGAAGCATCCTGGATATGCATCTTTATCTCAGACATTGGTTTTGTACCTAGTAGTGCAGACCCTATACTAGTATATTGTGATAATACTACTGCAGTGGTGCTTTCCAAGGAGCCCAGGTCTCACCAGAGAACAAAGCATATTCTTCGGAAGTTTCATCTATTGAGGGATTTTACTCAAAGAGGTGAAGTGACAGTTAGTAGAGTATCCATAAAGGACAACATGGCAGACCCCCTGACTAAATCCATTTCTCAACAGAAGCATGATTCCCATGTGAGATCTAGTGGATTGAAACTTGTTAGCAGTTGGCTCTAGTCTAAATGGGAGTGTTGAAAGTGGGTTCCCTATACCCAACTTGTTTTGTACTTTTATTACCGCTACATGTATTCAGTTTGTTATAATACATGTGTTTACCTTTCCATAATAGTCTATATACTTATGCATCCACTTTGTTTATGGAAATTTCCATAGATTACCTATCGTATCAAAGGGTTATAGTAGATCCCATGCTGTAATGAGAACCCTGAGATGCCATGACAATAATATTAAAGTAACGTCATATGGTCCAGTTACATCATTTTGAAAGGACACATATGATGTGTGACCATCAGGTGCTGGGGGATCATAAGCACTGAGACTTCTTCTCATGAAGTTCACACTTGATGATCTCTAGTAGTTGATATCAAGATAATAGGCCCACATAATAGGAACACCACATGTTTTAGGTGTCATTGGTTTTTCCTATCTAAAACATGTGTAATGGTCTTTAGACTTGAGATCATTATCAATGGATGTCATTTAATTACGTACATTTGATGCAAGGAGAAAACCATGGCGATAAAGTATTGTCTTAGTAGTTTGTATCAAGTACGTCATTAATGTCATGGCATTGATTGAATGATTGAGAAAGGATTTTTCTCTTTCGAGTTCCGGAAGAGATATCTCGGGCCTGGTTGATTAGGATAGTTGAACCTTCATTAAATCCATGGTCATGGTAGTGGAAGGTAAGACCATCTGGAAAAATCAAAAAATAAAATAAAGCAAAATAAAGAATGTTAACACTAGTATGCATTCTGCTTTATTGAGATATCGATGACAAAGAGATTATATTACACGGACCGTGTTCGTAGGAAGGTAGTCATTGCTTTGACTTTGCCTTATCTATATAGGGGCCTTGATGGGTTGCTAGACCCCACTCTAGGTCAGTGGATATTATTCACTGCTATTGAGGTAAGGTCCTAGAGGGTCACACACAATATCGCCTTGAGAATCTGCCCTATTTTGGGAATAGGAATATATAACTTGGTGGGCCCCGCCAAAGGGTCTGAGCACTATCCAAGTTATATGGATCACCAAAGAATAAATAAATTCATTAATTATTAAAGTTTAGAATAATTCATTAAATCTATTTATAACATTTATTTACAATTTATATAGTAAATACAAGTATTAATATTATTCGAATGGATTTTAATATCCTAGGTTCATTTAATATTAGCAGGAGGTGTGAGTTGAGTTAAAGACTCAAATTTTTCACGTAATATATTTATATATTACAACTAAGTGATAAATTATAAATATTATTTATGGAATAATTTTATTTTTCATAAATAATTATTTATAACACTTATATAGCTGACTTATATTACACGAGGGTCGGGAATCCATACCATGTGTTTTAAACACTCCCTATATAAGTGAGAGAGAGGCTCTCCCATGTTAACTATTCATGTATTGAGACTGAGAGATTCCCTCTCCTCCTGGAATGTAGAGAGAGTCTCTCAAGTGAAGGAAGATCTTCAAGTTCATCCATCTCAGATTGAAGCTTCTTCCTTTGTGGTGATCATCACTGCACTGAAGTGAGCGTCAATGATCCGTGCTAGCACCCGGATCTTGATGAATGGCGTGCGAGCAGATTCGAGAGGCATGTGTGGATGATCTAGAGGGATTCAACATCGGAGTCTTTGATCAAAGATTGCCGGCGTCCTGCGGCAGACTTTCACACGTCAATTCCAAACTAGGTACATGTTCAGTTTTATTTTTGTGCTCTTTTTAAACCTTTCGAGAACCTCATACCAAACTGGTACAAGATCATTAGAGTTGACAGGGTTATGTCACTCAGGTGATGCAGAAAATTTTAAATTCCCAGCCCACTGGCTTCCGCTGTATCGCCCTGGTACCTCACAGGGATTACATAGTGAAAGAAAATAATTCATGTTTGAAATTTAATGTGGAAAACATGGAATGATACTAAAAGTTTTTATAGAAACTTAAAATATTTTTAGAGTATTTGGGTAAAAATGGGGTCCAACACATCATAGTGCCAATCATGGTAAGATAATAATTCTATATTTGAGTGTATTTGATGATGTGGATTGTTTAATGACTCAAGAGATAATCATACTCAATATTTTAAGTGATTTATTCTCATAAATAGTGACTGAGAGATCTTAAATTATTTAATTTATTAAAAGGAAGTTTGAGAAGTTGATGAATGGTTGGAGGAAGTTGTATGTTTGCATTTAAATTTTAAATTCAAATTAAAATTGAAGATGTGTTGTTGTTATAAAAAAAATATTGAGGATAGGATGGATATGTTATTTAGAGAATTCACTCAAATATTATCCATATAATAGAAGTGGAAGAAGAAGATACATAATAAGTATAAGTGACTTGTGATAGTATAAGGGAAGAAGAGGAAGAAGAAGTAACCGAGTGATAATATGGTTAGTGTTTAAAGCATGGAAGATTTTATAGTTTTTGTAAAACAAATATATATAATTACAAACTATCTGGGATGCACATAGATAATTGGGTGACATGTAACACAATTTAAATGGATAAACCCTACTTACTCTAATCCACATTTTGATACTAGTGGGTCTGTCATAGTAGGTGATTCTGAATCACACTAAGGATTACCCTTTTCATTTTGAGAGGTGTACCGTGTAAGTTTATTTTTCCTTGTTGGCCGAAGTAAAAAATGAGATGTGGTGGTGAATTTCCATTATATTTTTTTAAATATTATGCAATAAAATAAAATATTTATCATGTGATAAATCTATTTAAGAATAAAACAATTAGTGTAAAGTAAGTATAAATAAAAATAAAACATTAATCATTGAATAAATTAAATATTGGAAATTAAATTTTCACACTTTAATAAAGGATTTTGGAAATATCTCAAGAATTATTCCCTATGTATCCTCCTCTAAATAAGGATTGATATGGTTATATTTTTTTCCTTTATTTTAAAGGAAACCAAGAAACAAATAAGAAAGGAAATAAACCCTTAGGTTTAATAGAAAATAATAACCAAAAGAAGACCCTTGGTATTAATGGAAACCAAGAACCAAGAACCCCCATGTTAATTATGGCGAGAACCTAAATAATAATATCAAGAATATAGAGGCTTTTTTTATAAACCCATTACAAAGAACTCAACTCTCTCTAAAGGATGTAGATGAAAATGAAATATTGAGATAGAGGGAGGAAGAGAAAAGGTAGAAGAGGAAGAGCCTTCAATAAATTACAACAAGGGGAAAAATAAAATGTCTTAATAAGAGAGGAAATATAAATTGTATTTTATTCACTGAAGACTTTTTTTTTATTTTGAGAATTGGAAGTTTCTTGGAGATCTCTTGAAAAATCGTGTCGTGGATCGATCAAGAATCATTTGATGGAAAGTTTTTTTTTAAAAGTTCTTTGTTCTGATCTAATCCTCCCTTGAAATATATTTATATCCTTCATAGGAATTGGGGAGCCCTTGAGCTAATACAATACTTTAATGAGTGAGTTAAATGCTTTAAGTACATCATTGAATGAACTTTTATAGATCTGGATCGAAGTCACTGGGTATCTTCTTTGATGAAATTAGGTAGTTAGTTAAATTATTGTAACTTACTAGGATGTTGTGGACTTCATTGGGTTGTTTATATGATCCATTAATTATCTATTGGGCCACCTATAATTAATCTAATTTTTTCCAATGCAACCAGGTAGCCTGGGCCATTCCACTATGTGTCTGGTGGTACTCTTGGAGGTATGATGCTTATTTCCATCACCACCATTTTTCAGGTGGACTCCTATCGAGTAGATAGTGTATCTGGGTAGTGAGGATCTTGTAAATATTCCTCCACACTTATATTTAATCCTTCTCTCGGTTTGTTTATTCCTTAGAATAATTTTCAAATACTATAACCAAGAAACACTCAAACATTATAATGATCATGAATTATATCAATGTAAATAACCTTTAGTAACTATTTCATATAATATAAATCACATAAAATCACATTGAGAACATAATAAAAACTTTATAAATGAAGAATGAATTAAACAATAGGTATTTATAGAAATTAAGGAACCTAAACCAATGGAATAGTAACATGAACTTTGGAATTGTAATGAGACCATTAAAAATAGTAAACCACCTAATAGAATAGTGAACTCACCTATGAAAGTATAAAAAAAATTTAGGTATCTTATGAATGAAAATATGATATGTTTATATCATGGTATAAGTAAATAAATGTTTTAAAATGATAAACTAATTATTAGTATTTTTCTGAAACATAAATGTTTGTTTATAATTTTATAATTAATATAATGCTTTAAAATAAAAATTATTTCCATAAAATATATTCATAAATTAATATTTTTTTTTATTATTATTATAATATAATTTAATGAGACCTTAATTAATTTTTCAAAGTTTTATAATATCAGTTATAATTTTAAAATTGGTATTTTTTTAATAAATGATTATTTAAATTAAAAAGTAAATTTATCATATTTAGAAAATTATTTTTCTAAAATATATTCTATTATTTAATTTTACACATTTAATAATGGTTAGGATGTATTTTTGGGATTTTTCTAAAATAGTTGAATTTTTTTAATAGTAAAATTTAGTAATTTAGGGTATAAGCAAAATACATGAATTATTGAGTCATGGTTGATGTATGGATGATATAAGCACCATTTTCTCAAACATGGATGCACTAGTTACTATAATTAGTCACAATAATCCATACTATTTACAGTCTTGAGCCAAAATAATAAATAAATTAATAAAATAATCAAAAAATACCCCTCTCCTCCATTATAAATACCATCCCTCGCCACCTCTTTTCCTCACACCTATAAAGCCTTTATTATTTTCCAAATTCTACCAAATACTCTTCCCAAGTATCTTTTACATGTTCAGGAGCCATTTTCTCAATAAAATACCACACTCAAGTGCCTCAAGGAGGTTCTAAAGGAGAATAATTCTAGAGGTAAAAGCCACTTTTTTCTTTTAATTTCTTTTCAATTTATTTTATTTTGTTTACTCTCCTAACATCCCATTACACAAGTAACATGATATATCCATTATATTTTATATACTATAATTTTATTTTGTTAATGTAACAACCCTTTATCAATTCTCATTCCATCTCCTTTTGTTCTAAAACTGAAATCATCATTCATGATGTGTTGATTTATCACATTCAAGGATGATGAGTTTTTAATTTCCATTACCACCTTCAAGGATGGTCATAAAACCATTTTTATGGTTAAAATAGATTATAATATATTTATTACAACTTATTTATTATTCTTGAACAAGTATACATACATAATATTAATTAATAAAACAAAACAAGTGTGTGATGATCGAAAAAAATGCCAAAATAATCTAAACGGTTATCATTAACATTTTATCCAACGAATAATATTCAAATCTAGAAATAATGATATATATAAGACAATTTAATATTATTTAATTTCATTAATGATATATAATTTCAATTATGGACAACTATTCTAATTTTATATGATTTTCCATACACATATATAAGTGAATCGATCAAGAAAACCAAGGAAACAAACACTCCTAAATGATGAAATTGTATCTTAAAAACTCACCAAAAAGCCATAAATGATCTTAATAAAATTATAATAAATGAAATAAATGTTTAAAATTTTCTGAATTAATTAATTAATGTATTTAATTTGATTATCCAAGACATTAAGTTCTAGTGAAGAACACTTCCGAACATAAGGTAAGGGATTCTCTCTAAACCCTCATTTTTTCTTCAGGTTACTCTAGATCTCTCTTTACCACTATTTAATTCATAATTATCCTTATTTACTCCTAATAAATTCTATTTTTATGTTCCATTCATATTTTCCTAGCTCAATTATTCTTCATTTTATGGTAAATACAGGTTTTTATAAGGTTTTCTTATCAATTCCTCCTGAAAAGCAAGTCTAATTGAAGGGAACTTCCCAGTTTTTTACCCATTTTCAAGTACCACCAATAATATGTTTTAATCCCCCATTATTCTTCTAAAATTAATAATTTTACCATCAAAATACATCTTGATTTATTTCTGGTTTTATATAAAATATTATTCCTTTTCCTCTATAAATTATATTTAATATTTTCCTTAAACCGCACTAAATTATTTTATTTATAATGTTTCTTAAACACTCTTTTAACATTATATAACTTGATTTTTACATTAATTATCATGATATATGCCTTTTTTTTTATTACTGTCCATTTATGATTAAAATATGTCCTTTAATGGACACCATTATGATATTATCTTTTCTTATTCCTTTTTACATGATTATGATACCCAATTCTTCCCATGGGTAACCCTTATTTTTATGTTTTATTCCATATATATGATTCTTAATGTGGAACACATATTTATGAAAATGTTATGATGGGTTCCCCCAGATAGAACTCCAATTCATTGGTTAATGTTTAGTCTCATGATACATCATGTGCAATGGTCTTGGTGGTTATCCTTGACTCATGCTCCTCCATGTGCAATGGCCTTAGTGGTTAGCCTTGACTCTGCTCATCCATGTGCAATGGTGTTGGAAGTTAGCCTTAAATCATATTTATGTAATGTTTTATGTTTTTTTCACATTCTTATGATACCATTATTACATGATCCCATGTTTTATATGTTATGATTACTTATGTTTATTCTTGTTCTATGCTGTTTTATTTCATCGTATTATTATTTTTAACACTTGTGATATGCTTTATTTCTATGTTTATACCCTTACTGGGATTTTTAGCTCATCCATTTGTTCATATATTACTCAGGTTATTCTTTTCATAGGTAAAATCTGAATGGAATTTAGGAGATCATTATTTATATTAAATAAAATATTTTTTTAGTTTTTTTCATGTTTTATAATTATGTACCAGATATTCCAAAGACACTAGACTTTAAGATAATTAGTTGTATTTGATGGTTAATTATGCTTGAAATCATGTAATAATATGTTTATAAGGCTAGGGACTTTATAGTTGGTATCCAATAAAAGCCTAGTTCTTTTTGGATATTAGGACTAGAAAAATTTAGTAATAACCCTAGGGATAATTCTATCACCATTGAAAACCTAGAATGGAACTTAGGGAATCACATTTTAGGATATACTTTTCATTTAAATTTTTATCCTTCTATATTCAAAGTTTTCTTTTTATATTCTTATTATCTAAGTATTAAAGACCCCACATAATTGTAATTTAATTTTCTTATTTAATGCCTAGAAATACGAGAAGTCAAGCCAAAAATTGATGTGACAGAAAATGTGATGAATTCCCTAGTGAAATCCCAAATCTGATGGGAATGGGTGGTCAAAACTTCATGAAAGAACTTTCTAAACTGGATCAAGATATGAATAATAACTTGAATCTTGTGGAATTACCTCTTTATTCTATGAAAGATAAATTTTTGGTCAAATAATTTATGTGGAAAAGGCATCCCATGTTTAGTAATCCCCTCCATGCAGAACAGTGGATTAACTCCATTGAGAAGATATTCTCTATCCTCTAGTGCTCAAGAGAGAGAAAAATGTGATGGTAGTATATTATTTTTATAGGGAAGATGATGAGTGGTGGACACTTATCAAGAAAAAAAATCCCAATGATTAAATTGATTCCATGTATTGGGAGGAATTCAAAAAATATATTTTCCAATAAATATTTTCCCTAAACCCTCTATCTCAATATAGAAAGGGAGTTATTTGGAATGAAGCTGAAGGAAGACGAGTCTATCAAGGCGTATGAGGAAAACTTCAAAATTCATTCATGATACACCTATGGATTTTTCGTGAACATTTAAAGTAACGTGGATCACTTCTTTAGCGAACTAAAGTCGGGTCTACAAATATTGTTGGTGATTCGAGACTTTGGTAGCTATGAGGAGAATATTTTTTGTGCCCTTAAGGTTAAAATAGAGATTGGATACTCTCATTAGTCTCATGGGGATGGAGATAAAAAGAGAAAAAAGTAATTTATTATGGGAGTATCAATAGATAAACCCCATGATGGACTGAAAAACCAACATCACATATATCAAAATTGTGGGAAGAAGCATCTTGGAAACTATCTAAAAGAAACCAGGAAATGCTTCAAATGTGGGAGAATGGGGCATATGGATAATAACTGCAGAAGGGATATAAAGAATCTTACTAATTGGGAATAAGAAATGAAGTTTCATATCAACACCCAGTATATAGTGGAATTTTTCAATAGAAAGTAACATGGAAATTATATGAACCATTTCCCTAGGCCAAGGGTTGTTGGAGTAAGAAAACAACAACAACCTCCAAGGAAGAAAGGAAAGGGATATGTTATAACTACTATTGAGGTGGAGCCCAAAAATAATGTGGTGAAAGGTATGTTTCTTATTCATTCAAGAATAGAAAAAATACTATTAGATTCTGGTTCTACGCATTATTTCATATAATAAAAGTTTGGTATAACTATTCAAATGCCACCTCAAAATATGGAGGTTGAGTTATCTGTGAGAACATAAAATGGGGTAATTATTGCATCCAAAGTATATGAATCCTCCCCAGTTAATTTTGTTTGACTAAACCTCCAAGAAAATATTGTCATACTTCCTTTTGTAGAGTTTGATGCTATATTGGTAATGTATTTTCTATCTTTTTATAAATCCAACATCAATTTTTGGGAAACGGAGATCACTCTTCACATCCTAAATCATCTTCTGATTCTGTATAAGTGGAAGGAAGAGGATTAATCTCCATCATAATAATTTTCTCAATTAGGGATATTATTTTTTATGAAAAAGCATATCTATCTCAAATAATTGAGACAAAGGAGAGGATTATACTCTACAATATTCCCATTGTGAGGGACTACACTGATGTGTTCCCTGAAGAATTCCATGGTCGTCCTCCAGACCAATAAGTTGAGTTCTCAATTGAAATTATTCCTGGATATCTTCCTATATCAAAGACACCTTATATAATGGACACCATTGAGTTTTAATAAATTAATAAGTCGTTATAGGAGAATTTGGATGAGGGTTTTTTATGCCTAAGTGCTTCATTATGGGGTGAGACAGTCCTCTTCATCAAAAAGAAGGATGGATCAATGTTCCTCTGCATTGATTATTGTGAGCTCAATAAAATCATGATAAAGAACAAGTATCCCCTACCATGGATATATGACTTGTTTGATAAACTATGTGGGACTAAGTATTTCTCTAAGGTGGACCTTCAGTTAAGATATCTTCAATTAATGGTGAGGAATAAATATATTACCAAGAATACCTTTCGAATGAGGTATGGAAACTATGAGTTTATAGTGATTCCCTTCAGACTCACTAATGATTCCATAGTTTTCATGGACTTAATTAATAGAGCCTTTAGAGATTACCTAAATAAATTTGTGGTAGTCTTTACTGATGATATTTTGATATACTCCAAGATAAAGGCGGAACATGATAATCATTTGAATATTGTGCTAAATACTTTGCAAAGGGAGAAACTATATGAAAAGTATAGGGAATGTGAGTTCTGGATGGATGAATTATCAATCTTGGGTAATTTTATCACTATAAAATGAATATATATGGACCCTTCCAAGATAAAGGTAATTGAGAAGTGGCCTAGGAGAATATCTGTAATGGATATCTATAGTTTCCTTGGTATATCTGGGTATTACCGAGGATTTTTTAAGAACTTATCATGATTTTAAAACCCAATAACCAAGATGACTTAGAAGGGAGTGAAGTCTTTATAGACCAGTGAATTTGAAGACTACTTCAAATAGTTGAAAAAAAGTCTTATCACTACACCAGTGCTCACACTACTAAAAATTGGATAACTCTTTGTGGGGTATAGTTATGCTTCAAAGAAAATATTAGATTTTTTATTAATGAAAAATGATAAATTGATATCCTATACCTCAAATCAGTTGAAAATTCATGATAAGAACTATCCCAAACATGATATGGATTTGGTGGTTGTGATATTTGCATTGAAAATATGGTGGAATTATCTATATGGAGAGAAGTTTGAGATATATACTGATCATAAGAGCCTCAAATATATATTTACATAGAAGAAGATTAATATGAGATAGTGAATATGTTTAGATCTCATAAAGGATTATGACTTCTCAATCCACTACCATCCTGTTAAAGCAAATAAGTTGGTGTATTATCTAAGTAAAAAGGATCCTACATCTTTATCGATGATGAGAATTGAAAAGGATCCAATATTCTTTGACCTAAAAAGCATAGACCTGGGAATTTTTAAGGAAGGAAAATCATAAATACTTTCTCAAATTATTGTTTATCCATCTCTTATGGAGAAAATAAAGGATGCTCAAATAAATGATGATGTAATTTAAAAAAGCTTAAATCTATTATAAATGGGAAATACTTAGATTTTGAAATATATGATGAAGGGTTCATAAGATTTTGGTCATGACTATGTGTTCCATCCAATACAATGATAAATAAAGAGATTATGGATAATGCACATTGACCAACCTTCTCTATTCACCCTTGGAGCACAAAGATGTATCGAGATATCTGAAAGAACTATTGGTAGGACAATATGAAGAAAGAGACCGCTGAGTATACATCAAAGTGCCTGGTATGTCAACAAGTGAAGGCTGAAAATAAAAGTTCTAAGGTCATGATTCAACCCTTACACATACCAACATGGAAGTGGGAAACATCGCCATGGACTTTATCACCGCACTTCCAAATACTTCAAGAGGAAATAATGTTATAAGGGTTATTGTGGATCATCTTACAAAGACAACTCACTTTATCACACTTTAAGAGGATTTCTCCCAAGATCAACGTGCACAGATATACATCAGAGAAGTGGTAAGTCTTAATAGAGTGCCACTATCAATTATATTTGATCGAGATCCAAGATTTACCTATAAGTTTTAGAAAATTCTCTAACATGATCTAAACACTATGCTAAACTTTAGTACAACCTATCATCCTCAAACTGATGTCCAATCTAGGTAGAAAATTCAGAAACTCAAATACATATTGAGAGCATGTTCTATAGACTTTGAGGGATAATGGGACCGACACCCACCTCTGATTGATTTCTCATACAATAGTAGTTTCTAATAGAGCATCCAAATAGCTCTATATGAATCCCTTTGTTGTAAAATAGGTAAAACACTAGCATGTTGAGATGAATTCAGTGAACATAAGCTATTCGGACCTGAAATGGTCGAAGAAATGGTGGAAAAAGTGAAAATCAATCAACAGCATATTCAGGAAGCCTAAAGTTGATAGAATATCTATGAATATAATCACCAAAGAGATATAAATTTTTTGGTTGGATACATGTTATTCCTCCACATATATCCATGGAATAGGATCGTGATATTTGAGAAGAAATGAAATCTAAGTCCCAGGTACATCAGCCCCTTTGAGATCCTTGATCGTTTCAGAGATGTGTCCTATTAACTAGCACTTCCACCTACCATGTCTCAAGTACATCATTTATTCCATGTATCCCTCTTAAGGAATTACATATCGGATCCCTCACATGTACTGAATTCATAGGTGGTATAGTTGAAATATAATCTCTCTTAAGAGGATAAGCTAATGAAGATCTTAAACTTTAGAGATAAATTTCTACGTAAAAAGACTACTCACCAGGTAAAAGTACTATGGTGGAACCATAAGTACAAATAGAAAACATGGGAATTGAAGGAATAAATGAAGAATAATTACCCTCACTGATTTTCAACTTATAATGTAAAATGAAATTTCAATGGAGAAATTTCATAAAGAGGGAAGAATGAAACTACCCTGAATTTTATCAATGGAAATTCCCTTTTTATAATTGCTTCATATATTATAAATCACATAAAATCACATTGAGAACATAATTAATACTTTATAAATGAATAATGAATAAAATAATAGGTATTTATAGAAATTAAGGAACCCTAACCAATGGAATAGTAACATGACCATTGGAATAGTAATGTGACCATTAGGAATAGTAAACTGTCCAATAGAATAGTAACCTCTCCAATGAAAGTATAAATAAAATTTAGTTATCTTATAAATGAAAATATGATATATTTATATCGTGGAATAAGTAAATAAATTTTTTAAAAATGATAAACTATGTATTTGTATTTTTATGAAATATAAATGATTATTTATAATTTTATAATTAATATAATTATTTAAAACAAAATTTACTTTCATAAATTAATATTTTTTTGACTTATGATTATAATATAATTTTATGAGACCTTAATTAATTTTTCAAAGTGTTGTAAAATCAATTATAATTTTAAAATTGGTATTTTTAGAATAAATCCTGATTTTAATTAAAAATTAAATTTATCATATTTAGAAGATTATTTTTATAAACTAGAATCTATTTTTGAATATTAAACTTCGAAAAATGATTAGGGTAAATTTTTGGGATTTTTCTAAAATAGTGGAATTTTTGTGAATAGTGAAATTCTGTAATTTACGGTATAAGTTAATACATGAATTATTGAGTCATAGATGATGTATGGATGATGTAAAAACCATTTTTTTGAAATAACATACACTATATACAATAATTATTTATAATAATCCACACTATTGATATTATTGACCCAAAATAATAAACAAATGAATAAAATAATCAAAAAACACCCCTCTCCTCCACTATAAATACCACCCCGCACCACCTATTTTCCTCACACATATAAAGAATTGAAGCTTGTAAAATTTTTACCCAATACTCTTCCCAGGTTTCTTACCCACATATAGTATCTTTTGGTCTTAATAAAATACCAAACTCAAGTGCCTCGAGGAGGTTCTCAAAGAGAAGAATTTAGAAGGTAAAAACCTCTTTCTTTTTCTTTTAATTTCTCTTCAATTCCTTTTACTTTAATTTCCAATAATAAACTCACATTATCCAAGTGAAATGATAAATCCATTATATTTTATATATTTTAATTTTATTTTGTTAATGTAAAAACCCTTCATCAATTCTCTTTCCCTCCCCTTTTGTTCTAAAAATGAAAACATCATCCATGATGTGTTAATTTATCGCATTCAAGGATGACTAGTTTTCAATTACTATTACCACCTTCAAAGCTGGTCATAAAACCTATTTAATGATTTAAAAATATTATAATATATGTATTACATCATATTTAATGTTCTGGAATTATTATATATACATAATATTAATTAATAAAACAAAACTAGTTCGTAATGATTGAAAACACACCAAAATAATCTAAACAGTTATCATTAACGTTTTATCTAATGAATAATCTTCACATTTGGAAAAAAATCATATATAATAAAATTTAAAATTATTTAATTTTATTAATATCATATAATTTAAATTATGGAAAACTATTCTCATTTTAAGTGATCTTCTATACATGCATACAAGTGAACCGATCATGAAAACCATGGAAACGGACACTCCTGAACGATGAAATTATATCTTATAACTCACCAAAAAGGAAATAAATGAACATAATAAAATTTTAATAAAAAAAATACATATTTAAAAGGTTCTTAATTAATTAATTAATGGATTTAATTTGATTATCAGGGACATTAAGTACAAGTACAGAACACTTTTGGACATAAGGTAAGAGATTCTCTCTAAACCCTCATTTTTTCTTCAGGTGATGCTATCTCTCTTTTTAACCCAATTTAATTCTTATTTATCCTTATTTAATCCTACTAAATTATGTGTGTATGTTAAATTAATATTTTTCTAGATCAATTCCTCTTTTATTCATTGGAAATAAATGTTTTTATAAGTTTTTTTTCTCAGTTCCTCTCGAAAAGTAAGCCTGATTAAAGGGAACTTCCCAGTTTCTTACCCATTTTAAAGTATCATACATAATCTATTTTAAACCCCAATTATTATTTTAAAATAAATAATTATATCATGAAAATAAATCTTGTTTCATTTCTTGTTTTATAAAAAATATCATGCCTTTTCCGCTTTAAATGTTCTTTAATATTTTCCTTAAACAACACTTAATTGTTTTATTTCTAAAGTTTCTTAAATGATTTTTTTACATGTTATCACTTATTTTTATTTAAATTATCATTTTATATTATTATTTTACCTTATAAAATTCTACATATGGTTTAAATCTATTCTTACATGGACACCATTATGATATTTCTTTTTGTTATGCCTTTTGACATGATTATGATACCCAATTCTTCCCATGGGTAACCCTTATGTTTATGTTTGATTCCTTATGTATAATTATTCATGTGGAACACATATTCATGAAAATGTTATAATGGGTGTTCCCAGATAGTTCTCCAATTAATTTGGTAATGTTTAGTCTCATGAGACGTTATGTGTAATGGTCTTGGTGGTTAGGCTTGACTCATAATCATCCATGTGCAATGATATTGGTGGTTAGCATTGACTCATGCTCCTCTATGTGAAATGGTATTAGAAGTTATAAATGACTCATGATTATTTCATGTTGTATGTTTTTTTCACATTCATATTATATCATAATTACATGATCCCAAGTTCTATATGTTATGTTTCCTTATGTTTATTCATGTTCCGTACATTCTTATGTCATCATGTTATGCTTTATAACCCTTGGGATACACTTTATTTCTATATTTATACCCTTAATAGGATTTTTATCTCATACCTTTGATAATTTATTCCCCATGTTTTCCTTTTTTGATGTAATATATTAATTGAAGTTATGAGCTCATTATAGATATTAAATAAAATATGTTTTTATTTTGGTTCCATGTTTCTTAATTATGTACCTAATCTTCCAAAGAAACTATAATTTATGATCAATGGTTGTATTTTATGGTTAATTATGATTAAAATTATGAAATAATATGTGTAGAATTGTAGGGATGCTATAAACACAATTCTTAGAAACACTTTATGTGATTGTGCTCATAATGACATATTAGTGGTTCAGAAATCTCCCCATTTTTGATAATCAAAAAAACTAATTTAAGAATAAAATAAAATAATAAATTATTAAAAGGAGGTAGATAATATGATAGAAACAATAAAATATTTATAAATATAGTTTTTCAGCATATTTCTCTCACTTCATATTTGACCATCCAACCCATAAACATTAAAATTTTCTCCCCAATTATCATTTAAACCTTTAAACCTTTCTCCAAAAAAACATTTAAACCTGTATCCCATTTTTTATTTTAGAAAATACTTAAAAAAATATTATATAGATAAGAGATAAAATATAAGATAATTAAAGTGATCATAAAAACATTATTTTGAAAATTTGATCAATATTTTTTTAAAAAATAAAAATATTTCCAAAAACAATATAGACTTGGAAAAGGAAAACATATAAAAGAAGAGATAAATTGTAATAATTATAATAATTTCATTCCTAATACCCCTATAGTAAAATTAAAATGATCTAAATCAATGTGTTTTGCAATGATATCTACTAATTGAATATATGTGCTAATGTATTCAAATACAATATCTCATTTTCGAAAGTGGTCCCTCAAAAAGTGATGTTGAATATCAATGTGCTAAGTGTGTTCATTTTAAACAGGATTCTTAGTGGTTCTCATAGAACTATAACTATAAAATTTAATAATAACCTGAATAATGTTATCCCAAAATCCAAGAGAGTTTTTTTTTCATATAATTTGGGTGGAACAACTCTCTATGGTTATATATTTGGATTTAGTTCTAGAAAGAACGACTGAATTTTTATTTTTACAACTCTAAGAGATTATAGAACGTCTAATAATGTGACATGAACCACTTTTACTTTTATTATCTAGATGAAATTTTCTAAAATCAGAATTATAAAAACAATAAAGATTAAAATATGTTCCTTTAAGATAAAACAATCCATGTTTTTTATATCCTTTTAAAAAATGAAAAATAATTTTATCAATTTTAAATGTGATTCTTTAAGATTGTATTTAAAATGATAATAAACACTAACACTAAATATGATGTCAACTTGGGCCATAATAAGGTAAACAAGACTCCTAATCATACTTCACTGAAGATTCTTTTAAACTAATTTACCTGCTTTATACAATGTTATATTATAAAAAATATTAATAGGTGTATTAATCTCCTTAGCATGGTCCATTAAAAAAATTCTTTAGTTGTTCATTAGTGTATTTTCTAGATTATAAAAGTTTAATCTTTATTTTAAGATATTTAAAAAATAATAAAGAATTTTAACTCACCCATAAAACTCATTTCAAATTATTTTAGAAAAATATTGTAAAATCCAATACAAAGAGATTCATTCTTTGACCCAAAAATTATATCATCAATATTGATTTGAATGATTAAAATATCATTTGAAATATTTTTTTGAAATGAATTTGAATATGATTTTCCTATTTTAAAATCATTTGATAAAATAAAAAAATTTAACCTTTCATATCAAGCTTGAGGGGATTTTTCTTAACCATATAAATATTTGTTTAACTTGAAAATTGAATTTTGAGATTTTGGATTTTTAAAACCCACTCGTTCAAAAAAAATTAGAAATAAAACCTTTTAATCAAACATGTTTAATGTTTGTTGGAAAAAAATTAAATTTAAATGGGAATATAATTTCAAAATGATTCTAATGTATTTCTTTCAAATAAATAATTTGAAGGATTCACCATAATAAATGTCATCTTCTCAATTATATCCTTAAACTATGAGTTGATATTTTTTATCTATGATGTTACCTTTTTCATATAATTTATTTCTAAAAACCCATTTTGTACCAGTAATAGGATGATCATTAGTTCATTAAATAATAATCGAAACATTATTCTATTATAATTTCTTTAACTCTTATTTTATGTAAAAACCCCCGATTTTTATCATTAATAGAATCATCAAGGTTTTAAAGTGATATAAAATAAATAAAATGATGATTATTAACATTATTTAAGAAAGAACTTCTAGTATGAGTATCATCTTGAAAATCATCAATAATATTTTCCGAGGTATATTCTTTGAATTTTTTAAAAAATTTAGGTAAAGGAAAATAAAGAGATTCATCCTTGACAGGATATTTATGAGAATGTGGATCATTCAAATTTAAAGGTTCAACATTATATGAAACATCTTTGAAATGGGATTAAGTTTTAGTAATGTTTTCATAGAATTTCATATGAATGGATTCTTTAATAGATTTGGTTCTTTTTTGAAGAATCGATAGAATTAACTTGATTTTGAGTATCCAAGAAATATTCCTTCATGAACTCTTGGATAAAATTTTCCTATGTTTTCTTTAGTGTTAATAATATAACATTTACATACAGAATATTTAAAAAAAATTATAATTTTATTTTTCCAAAGTTTATAAGGGGTATTTTGAGGAAGGGTCTTATGAGAACATGATTTATGATAAAAAAAGTGATATATACAACTTATTACCAAAATTATTGAGGGATTTTGAAATTATTCAAGAGCGATATTGAGATTTATTAAAGAGTACAATTCCATCTTTAGAATAAACTATTTTTTATGTGTTATAGGAGTGGAAAAAGTATAATTATAACCTTGTTTAGCACAAAGATCATCAAAATCTTTATTATAATATTCTTCTCCAAGATCACTTGTAATATAAATTTTAATATCCCATCTTTTTCTAGGTACATATCTCTCTAAGTTTTTCATTAATATTTTATTCCAGTTTTAGTTTCATTATGAAAATATATCATTTGAATAAACATAGTATTGGGTTGAAATGAAACTTGATAAAGTCCATATATTATCTATGAGGGGATATTTGTTGTATAAAATGACCTAAACTTTTTGGATGTATGCTTGTTTGAATTAATGGAGTCTGGGTATAAATTTATTAAGTGTTTCATGGGTTCTTAATGATATGAGAAACATTAAAATAGGTTCAGATTGTTTAAAAGGAAAATTGGATGAAAAATCAATAGTAGAACATTTACACATCATTTATAGGGATTAAACGTCATGTAATTAATTGAGGGTTTTAATAAAATAAATCTTAGGTGATGGGTTTTTTGGCGTATTCCATTAAAAATATTTACATGATGTGTAATCACATTACATACCATGTAAATGCTCATCCTACTGTTTTAAACATGTAGTGTGACTGAATTCATATTTACTTCGACTATAGCTCTTCTCCTCTCAACCCTAGTACATTATCTATTTGGTTTTAGGGTGCCAAATTCCCTTCTGGATGTCCCAATTGTGTGATAAATCCCTAGTTAGTCCTTTTGTTTAGGCTTCTTCCTTCTCTTCCTTCTTATCCAACTATTACGGTGATATACCTTGACTGAATGCATTTCTGGTTTTGATCTTGATCAATTTTGATCTAGTAACCTCTTTGAAATCATACTCACCTTCTTCCTTGTGGGTGTTTTCCATTAGAAGTGTTGTTGGATCATCGGTTAAAGGTAGTGGGTCTAAATATTAACCCTATGGTTTGATAATTGCCAATTTTATGAATTATTGTGATTATGCCATCATTTAATTCACCCAAATTAATTAAATAAATGCATGTAATTATTCCCTAAAGTCCTTTGTTTCAAATGGTCTTTAACTAGATTATGGATTCCCATGGGTTGATGGAACCATGATTATAATTGAATTTGAAAATGGCTTAAAGTGTGTTTAGCATGACATGTGACCTAGGGTGATTTCTTGTTATAAAATTCCTAAATTGTGGATTATTGCTTATTGATATAGTTTTTAATAAATTTTGAATTAAATTTCAAGTAGAATATGAAAGAAGAATGGTAATTCACATAATTAACCATTGAGAATTGTGATGTGATATTGTGATATCCATGTTGTATTATAGGGATTGTGTTCCATGTTGTAATGCTTGTATATTAGGCTCAAAACACAAACTTGTAAACTTATATGTTGTAATACTGATATTGAGTGATCTTGACCCAGTCTCATGTTGTAACGCTTATAGAGAGCTGGTTATGCCTAGTCCCATACTATAATGCTTATAGAGCTTTGACCCAAAATGTTTTAATCCTTATTGGGAATTGAACCAGATTGATTGTTGTGACTATACCTTGGTTATATGGTTATGGTTGGAATGGTCATAAGACATGATCATAGATATTCCAGCATAGCACTGAAGCAGGTTATTTTACCTTGGTTATATGGTTGTGGTTGGCATGGTCGTAAGGCATGCTCATAGATATTTTGGCACAGAGCCCAAGCAGTTTATTGTTGTGTTTTATTAATTGTTAAATTAATTAATTCACCTAGTTATCACTTTATTTCATACACTTCTTATCAGAATGGTTTTGTTTAGACATTGTGGCGTCAACCTACTAAGTTATACTCACACCCTATTCAGGTCGTCATTTGGTTCCCAATCAGATTTCATGGATACAGGTTTGGACAAGGGAAAAGGACCTTGTTGTTGATTACTTGTTTGCAACTGGGATAGAGTTTGGAGATGTAACCGATGTGGGGTTTAGGACCTGGTATTTTGAGTATTTTATTTTAATCTTCTAGTCTTTTCTTGTATTTTTCTAGCATAACATTTAGTTACATTCTAGCACATAATTACATTATTTCTTATTATTTATCGGATTATTCAGTTAGATTTTATTGTTGTCTTATGATATGTATTTATTTTAATTATTTATATTTTATTATGAATTGTTTCTACTACTATGAAACTTCATAATAGTGGATATAGTCTCCTAATTATACTATTCAAACTTCTACTACTATTCTATAGCCTCTGGAATATGGGGAGGCACACTTGAGGTCTCATAACCACCCCTTTCTGGCCATATGAGAGACCCCAGATTGGGGGATGTTACAAAGTGGTATCAAAGGTTCAGGTTTTATTTTGTTTTGTTTTACTATTTGGGAAAGTTATAGAGGCTACTAGGATGTTTTGGTACTTGGTAATAATCTTTTGAATAAGAGTAGCTAACCCATGTATAGGGGAAAATCTGAGTACCTAGGGATGAGATTGATTTTTATGTTGTGTTCTTGTTATAGTTGATATTATTTTTCCTTGGGTTATTCACATGTTTTGTGAGGTTATTGTTTTATGATGTTAGTTTTTCTTTATATTTTTACTCATGGCCCGATATAGTGTGATATGAGAATATATGAATCATAATATACACAAATGAATATATTGAAATGCATTGTTCATAATATGGGCATATCTATTTTTTCATGTGATATATACTTTCCTATTAAAATGTGATATGAGATATATTTTTCAATATATAAATGAAATTATTTCTAGTTTCATGTTAAAATACTTTTAATCTATATCTAGGGAGACCAATAGATAGTGGTTCTCTGTTACAGTCACCTATTGGGTTGAACTTGTTACTAGCCAGTTCTCTAAGTTGTCTATTTTTGTATAGATAAAATGTATACCCGTCATCTTAAACTTGAGTATTAGGAGAGTGGAAATAAACATGCTCCTAATGTAGATGAATCAGATCTTCCTGTTGTTAATGAGGAATATATATATTTTTAGCTTATCGACAGCTTCCTAAGGATCATGTGATTCATGGAAAGGGATATTTTTCATGTCATTCTTTCGATGTATGAACTGATAAGAGAGTTTCAGATTCATCATGCGCTTATGTTTACTGGGGAAGGGGGACCCTAGGTAGCCGAGTTTTAGATTAAGTCATTATAGAAAATCTTTAATCATCTCAAGACACCCATGGATAAGATGGTGAATCTTGTTGCATATATGCTTCATGGACCTTCCAAGCATTGGTGGGATATTATTGAGAAACATGGGTAGAAGGATGAGATATCTTGTAAGGACTGATATATGAAGTTGCTAAACCATTTATATCTTGAGACCTTGAGGGATGAAAAATCTCATGACTTCATGGATCTAATGTGGGAGGGTTTTTCAGTGCAGGACTATATTGGACATTTTATCAACCTACAGTTCTTTTTCCATCTTTTGAAACTGATGAGATATCTAGGGTGAGATGTTTCTAGGATAGTATTTTTTATGATATAGGGTCACAGGTAAACATTTTCTATTTAAGCATCTTTGAATATGTGATGAATCAGGAACTCATCATGGAAGGGAATCTGAGAGAGACCCTGAGCAGCAGCCAGGGTATTTTAGTAGGGCGATCTGGGAGTTCTTCTTTGAGTTTTAATAAGTGTCATTATAAGAGTTTATATCAAGGAAGTAGTAGGAAAATTAGTTAGGCCGGTGGAAAACCATCTCAAGATCATATTATGTTCCAGTGATACCTGTGTGGAAAGTTTGTCCATAAGTGCATGTAGTTTCCTTAACCCATAGTCGAGTGTCATATCTATGGAATATTGGGTCATCTTTAGAAGTTCTATGAAAACTTTCCATATAAGACCAATTATAGAGGATCAGGATATGAATTAGATTCTGGAAGGGGTTCATATACCTTTAATAGGTTGGTAACTAGAGTTTCATAGGCTGTTTAGGTTGAGGCAGGGGATGTTTTACTCCATTACATGAGCAATAGTACCTAAAAAGGGATGTATCTCAGGGTAATAAAACTGGATACTAGGGAAGAGGAATGAATTAGTTGCACATTATGAAAACTACTCTGGCTATCATGGATAAAATACTTTCTACCATTAGAGGTACAATTCTTGTATCATCTACCTTATCTTGTGTTTTTTTTATATAGGAGCATCGCATTCATTTCTATTTGATCATTTTGAAAATGTTTTGGTCTTAGATGTGGAAATATTAGATGTTGTTATAACTATTGACACACCTTTGGGAGTGAAGTATTAAAATATCAAATTCTACAAGGCGTGTTCTCTAGATTTGGTGGTTATTGTTTCTTTTAGGAACCATTCATGCTTGAAATGATAGGCTTTGACTTGATTCTTAGTATGGATTGGTTAGTTCTATACTAGGATAATATAGATTATTATAGGAGGATAGTTACTTTATTATCTTCAAAAGGAATTATTCATTATCACTAGGGTGATTGGGATCTTTATATTGATTATGCGGGAACAATTCAGTACTTATTGGATTGTCTCATCGATCAAATCACCAGTCTTTCTCTAGTTAATGGTGGAATGTAGGAGCATTATTTTCCTCTAGTTGTATAGTATTTTTAGGATATATTTATTGATGAGTTTTATAGATTACCATCTGAGTGATAGATTGAATTCACGATTGAGTTGGTACTGGGAGCAGATCCAATTTCTATCCCTTCTTACTGAATAGAACCAACATAGCTTTGAGATTTGGAAGTTTAGTTAGGAGATAGCGAGTCTAAAGGCTTCATATGGATGAGTACAGATCCTTGGTATTATCTATTTCACTTCACCAAAAAGGATGACGGATCTTGGCACTTATATATAGATTATCATAGGTTGAACTAGATAATATTCAAGAACCAGTATCCTCCTCCATGCATTGATGATCATTTTGGTCAGTTTAGAGGTTTTAAGATCTCCAAGATTGAATTGATATCAATGTATCATCAGTTAAATATGATATTATCATACATACCTCAAACTACTTTTAGGATCATGTATGGATTGTATGAATTCATAATAATGTCATTTGAGTTGACTAATACACCTACAATATTCATGGCCTTAATGAATAGAATATTGCATCCTCTTCTAGATTAGTTTTTGGTGGTTTTCATCGATGATATATTATTGTACTTCTAGTCTGCATAAGATCATGTCAAATATCTTGAAATCATATTTAGTATATTGAGAGATCATTGTCTTTATTCAAAGCTAACAAAATTTAGTTTCTAGATTAATTAAGTGCACTTCTTGGGCTATGTCATCTCAGAGGTAAGAGTATTAGTGGACCCAAAGAAATTTTAAGCTGTGATATCTTGGGAACATCCCAATAACATCTTTGAAATTAGGATATTTCTGGGTTCAGTAGGTTATTACCAATGTTTTATCCAAGATTTATCCAATTTGGAAACACTAATGTTTAGGATGACCAAAAAAGGGATTAATTTTGTTTGGTATGATGCTTGCAAGAGAGATTTTAAAGAGATGAAAGGAAGGATGTCCTCAGAACCTGTCCTCACTTTAACTGTGTCAGGTAAAAAATATATATTCTACTATGATGCATCGATTTGGACTCGGATTAGTTCTAATGTATGAGGATCGTGTGGTTACTTATGGCTCCAGGCAGCTGATACCACATGAGTGAAATTACCCTACTCATTATCTGGATTTGTCGGTTATGGTACATGACCTAAGATGTTGGAGACACTATCTCATGGGTGATAGGTTTGTGGTATGCATGGATCACAAGATCCTAAAGTAAATATTTTCTTATTGGGACCTAAACCTTCGATGTGGGAGGTGGGTTGGGTATTTGTATTCTTTCAACTTTTAATTGAATTATACACCAGAAATGGAAACATTATTGCTGATGATTTGAGCCAAAATACATATACATAGGTAGTATGGGAGTCTTGTTATGAGTGGTAGATAATGGCCATCTTTATAGACATGCATCTGGATGGTCAGAAATCATAGGGGTGATTAGCTCTGACTTCGAAATCTGTTATACTCGTGATTTTGGACCAGATTAAGAACGAGAATTTGTATGATCCGGAGGGCTTAGTTCTGAGAGAAAAGTTATATGGTGGGGAGCACCATCAAGATAGTCTCTTGGATTTGAAAATTCTCTTCTTTTCCATGGCCGAGTATGGGTCCTTATGGGTTTGTGTGAGGAGATAATGAGGGAGGTTCATGCTTTTAGATGGGTTATGTATCCTAGTTTAACAAATATGTATCGTGATCTCCATAGATAGTACTGGTGGTCAAGAATGAAGAAGGAGGTGGAAATATTTTTGTCCAAATTCTTCACTTTTCAATAGGTTAGGGTCAAGTATTAGAGGTCAACTAGATTTTTCAGCCTTTTCCCATTCCTGAGTAGAAATGGGATGATGTCACAATGGATTCTCTGACATGACTACCCAGAAAAACCTATTATAATGATGTTGTATGGGTTGTTTTGGATCAAATGACTAAGGTATTACACTTCTTAACTATTAGGGAAACCTTCACTGTTGATGATTTGGGAAATATTTACATGCATGAAGTGGTTCAATTACACAGTGTTCCAAGGAGTATAGTTTTAGAAAGATGTCCTCATTTCACATCACATTTCTATCTGGGTATTCATAAATCTGTAGGATCATGAGTTATTTTTAGTAAAACCTATAATTTATGGAATAATGTTCAATCTAATAAGACTATTCAGAATCTGTAGGATATGTTATGATCCTATGTTTTTTATTTTGGTGGTTTATTGGAGCAAAATATGGAACTCATATAGTTTTCATATAATAATAGCTTCCGGGAATCAATCTAAATGGAACATTTTGAGTCTTTGAATAGTAGTTCATGCCATTTTCCTCTTTCATGGTTAGATGAAAGTGATTTAGCACATGTTGGGCCTAGTCTCATGTAGGAGACATATGAACATGTTGAATTGATCAGATAGTAGTTGGTGACCACACAGAGTAGGGATAAATAATATACTAACCAAAAAAGATGACCTCTAAAATTTGAGGTTGGTCGTCATGTTTTTCTTCATGTGTCACCTAGATTAGGGAGATGTCATGTTAAGAAATAGGAAAATATAGTGCCCAGGTTTGTCGATCCATTTCAAATAGTGGAAAGGGTCAATCTAGTGGCATACCGTTTAGACCTTCCACAGTGCTATAGTTCCATGAACAATGTGTTCTACATGTATCAACTATGAATATATCATCTAAACCCTTCCCATGTGATAGGTGTAGCAGATGTAGAGCTTTGTACTAATGAATACTTTGAGGATAATTTGATACAGGGTGTGGATTGTAGTGAGAAATATCTTCAGGGTGGGATTTTACCAATGGTCTGGGTGTAGTGGTAACATGGGTGAGTTTAAAAGGAGACCTGGGAGAGGGAGTCTGATATGTAAACACAGTGACTGTAATTGTTCGTTGAGACCTCGCAGTGATTCTTGGAGTAGCTTGGGGATGATATATTATAAGGTGGGTATTTTTTAATATCCCTTCTTTTTCTAGGTATGTCTATCTATGAGTTTTTCATTAAATTTTCATTTCAGTTATAGTTTTATTGTGAAAATATTTCATTTTAATAAATCCAATTTTGGGTTGCAAGGAAGCTTGAGAAATACCGGAGAGTATCCATGAGGAGATCTTTGTTGGAGAAAATGACATAATGTTTGGGTATTTATGCTTGTTTAAATTAATGGAGTCTAGGTACATATGGGTTTTAGTGTTTCATGGGTTCTGGGTGAGTTGAGAAACCTTAAAAGAGGTTTGTATTGTTTAAAAGGAAAATGGGCTAACAAATAAACTGAAAAACATTTCATCATCATCAAAAGGGATTATATGTCTTGTAATTGTTAAAGGGTTTTAATAAAATAAATCTAAGGTGAAGGGTTTTTTTGTATTCCATTAAAAACATTTACCTACCATGTAATCACATTACACACTGTGTAAATTCCCAACCATTTATTTTAAACATGTTGTGTGGATGAATTCTCATTTTTTTGGCTTTATCTCTTCTCCTATTACCCCTAGGGAATTCTCTTGGTGATTTTGGGTTGCCAACTTTACTTATAGTTATCCTGATTGTGTGATAAAGCCCTATTAAGTCCTTTTGGTTGGTTTTCTTCCTTCTCTTCCTTCTCCAACCATTACAATGTTATCCCTTGACTGAATGTGTTTTTGGTTTTGATTTTGATCAGTTTTGATCTAGGAAACTCTTTATAGTAATATTCACTTTCTTTCTCATGGTATTTTTCCATTGGAATCATTGTTGGATCATTGGTTAAAAGTAGGGGGTTTAAATCTTAACCATGTGGTGTGATAATTTCCAAGTTTATGAAATATTGTGATTGTGTCATCATTGTGTGCACCCAAATTAATTAAATAAACAAATGGAATTATTCCTTAAAGTCTTTTGGTTTCAAATGTATTTTTACTATCTTATGGATATCCATTGGGTGAGAAAAACATGATTATAATTGAATTATAAAATGTCTTAAAGTATGTTTACAATGACATGCGACCTAGGGTGATTTTTTGTAATAGAATCCCTAAATTGTAGATTATTGCTTATTGATATAATTGTTAATTGATTATGAATTAAATTGCATGTGGAATATGAAAGGATAATAGTAATTCTCATAATTAACCATTGATAATTCTGATGTGATATTGTGATATCCATGTTGTATGATAGAAATTGTGCTCCACACTATAATGATTATACATCAGGCTTGGCCCTAACACTTTCACACTTATATGTAGTAATTTTGGTATTGAGTGGGATCAGCCCAGTATTACACTAGAATGATTATAAAGAGTGGGATATTCTCAGTCCCATGTTGTAATGCTTATAGGTATTTGACCAAAAATATTATAATGATTATAGGGCTTTGACTGTATTGATTGTTGTGACTATACCTTAGTTATATGGTTGTGGTTGGTGTGGTTGTAAGATATACTAAGGGATATTCTGGCATGGCATCGAAGTAGGTTATTTTACCTTGTTTATATGGATGTGGTTGGCATGGTCATAATACAATCTTAGAGATATTATGGCATGGAGCTTAAGAAGGTTATTGCTGCATTTAATTAATTGTTAGATTAATTAATACACTTTTTTATCTTTTTATTATATACACTTCTTATTAGACTAGTTTTTCTTAAACATAGTGGCGTTGACCTACTAATTCATACTCACACCCTATTCGGGCCACCATTTGGTACCCAAGAAGATTTCATGGATGCTGGTTTGTAAAAGGACAAAGGCCCTTGTTTTTTATTTCTTTTTTATGGTTAGGACGGATTTTGGAGATGGAAACTGCATGGGGTATGGGACCTGGGACTTTGAGTATTTTATTTGAGTCTGATAGCCTTTTATTGTATTGTTCTAGCATGACATTTAATTATATTCTAGCACATCATTACATTATTACTTATTTATTTATTTTATTATTCAGTTGGAATTTATTTTTTTCTTGTGTTATTTCTTTACTTTGATCATTTCCATTTTATTATGACACTTCATACCATGGGGTATAGTCTCCCCACTATACTATTCACACCCCCACTTCTATTCTTCTACCTCTCTCATATGGGGATGTGCGCTTGAGGTATTGTAATGAACCCTTTTTGGCTACGTGAGAGATTTCCATATGGGGAGACATTAAAGAAATGGTTTTTTCTTATTTTTCATTTTTTAACTTCTTGGTAATTCTTAGGAAAACTTTACAAGCCTCATTTTTTTACTAATAAAAATAACCAAGTGAATATTTTATAATCATCAAATATCCTAAAGTAATATGATTTTCCTATAATAATTTCAAATTGGGTTGGTCTAAAAAGATCAAGGTGGACAAGATCAAGGTCTTTAGAGGTTAATACTTCTTATTCAGGTTTAAAATGAATTTTTTATTTCTTAAAAATTTAGAAAGGTTCACAAACAATATTATCTTTCAAATGAAATTTTGGTAAATATTGTACTAGTTGATGTCAGTTGATATTAATTACTGTGTGTGCTAAAGTTTCCAAGGAATTCATTCCAAATCCAAGAATCACTATCTTAAACACTAAAAAATTTAACATTTTGAGAATATTTAGATTTTAGATCAATAATATAAACATTTTTAAAATTAAAATAAGTAAATAAAAGTTTTCCTTTTAAATTAAATACTTTTAAAAAACCATTTTCAAAAGAAATTTGAAACCCATTATCTCACAATAATCTAATACATAGAAAAAAAAATTTTGAACCATCAATGAATAAAACAAATTTTATAATCATCAAATTGAGAAAATTGATTGTAGCTATACCAATGAATTTACTTCTCTAATTTTCACTTAATGTTTCATAACATACATCAAGTTATTCAAGTTGATTTAATTCAAAGGGTTCCCTACACATATACTGAGATCATACACTATCATTGTACCACATTTCTTTTTTGAATTTAATAGTTATGAATTTTTCCTAAAAAATTAATAAATTTTCTTTTTGGGTACCAAACTTGTGATTCTACAAATTTTATCTAAGAGGGATTTTGGAACCCAAATTTATTTTAAATATGATATTTTAGATGAGATGTGGGATAAAATATATATACTTTTTGGTATGCCGTAGCGATTATTTTTTAAATAAATTCATGAATTAGATGTATGGTTTTATGAAGTTAATTAATTTTTTTGAGAAACTCCATTCAAAAAATTCATTTTTTCGAATTACTATTATTAATTGAAAAACAAATTCAAAAATTATTATTTTCATGGAGTTTTAAACCCAATATTTTATTTAGATTTTGTTCCCCTTTAGTGAATTTAATGAAATAATTTTTTAGAACATTTATAGTCAATTGTAACTCATGAACATTTAGTAAATCATTAAATTTTGTTGATAAATAATCTTTTTTTATTGAAAGTTGATCCTTTTATTTAAACACTTTATTATAATTCTTTTTAATATCTTTTTAAATTTAATTCAGTTTTCAAAAAACTTCTTCAAGTTGATCAAGAGAATATTATAGACAACCGTAGCTTGTGTGATTGGAAGTAGGAGAAGAGGAAAAATAGGAATTTAAGGAGGAGGAGGAAGATGATTTTTTATTTACCTCATTACTAACCTCGACTATATTCATGAGACACTTGGAACTTTCACTTCTCAACTAGCCTGAGGAGACCAAATAATTTCTTGCACTCTAGGATGAATCTTTAAAGGCTTTATTACTTTTTTTCTTCACCTCCTTGTTTTTATTTTTATCAAGGGGAATTATATCCTTATGTTTCCCTTATTTTTTAATTTGAATCTTTTCAATTCTTATTCAATCTGATTATCCTCTTTTTTGGAATGTTGCTAATATTTCTTCCTTTCTTGATAATTTTTACATATTCTTGGATATATGATCCATTTCATCATCATCAAAAGAGACTTTGTTAATTTATTTGAAATTGATTGTCTTTTTATCCTCAACATATCTTTATTACTTTTAATTTTTCACTTTATTATGATCTCATGGGGAATGAGAGATCCAATTAGATCCTCAATCAGTATGTTCTTTATTTCCTTCACTTCTTGGATTGTTATTACTTTACGTGCCTAGTACTTGGTAAAACACAAATTACTTTTTTACTGATTTTTTTGCAGTAAGGGTATCACTAAGAGACTTTATAGCATTGAATATTTCAATAAAAAATGTAAAAAAATTGGTAATATATTCCTTTGGATTCATAATAAATCTTTATAAAACTTGAATATATATATGTAGACCAATATCTTTAACTTTATTTATTCCTTCATGAATAACTTTTAAGAGTTTCTAGATTTCATCAGTAGTTTTTCAAGTAGATATACGATTAAATTAATTTCTATCTAATACACAATGGATTTCATTCATATCTTTACTATCTAATTCAAAAGAATTAATATCATAAGGTGTAAATTTTTATTCTTTTTCACTGATAATAATATAACCATGCATAAAAAGTTTCCATACAGAATAACTAATAGATATAGGTAAGGTGAACAAATTTGTATTCCAATAACTATAGTTGGAAGAAAAAAAAATAAGATGCACAACCCATAGATTACCCTTAGGGAGAACTTTGTGTGTTTTAAAATTATTTCATTTAAAAATATAGAACATTTAAATCGGTTAAGATTTATAAAATTATGATTAATTCTGAAAACAAGGATATTTTGAGAGAAAAATATAGATCCATTATTTGATACCAAATATAGGTTAGAGTAAAAATCTAAAGAGGGGTGAATCTACTTTAAAACAATTCTAAAATTATGATTTAAAATTAAATCAATTATCTTGTGAGAAATAAATTAAATAATAAAATAATCAATGTAAATAGATTTTAGTAGAAAATAAAACATTAACTATGGTAGAAATTAAATTGTAGAAATTAAAATGCAATACTTTGATAAAGGAGTTTGGAAATAGCTCATGAATGGGACACTATATCTCCTCCCCTCAAGAATTCTTGAGAGGGTTATATTACTCCCATGGTTTTAATGGAAACCAAGAACCAAATAAGAAACTAAGAAAACACTTAGTTTTAATAGTAACTAAGAACCAAAAGAATACCCCTGGTTTTAATAGTAACTAAGAACCAAAAGAATACCCATGGTTTTAATGGAATCTAAGAACCCTAAATTTAATGGTGGTTAGCACCTATAGAAGAAGATGAATAAGATAGTGGTTTTTTTACAAACCCCTTAAAAAGAAAACACATCTCACTAGATCATTTTGAATAAATAAAAGATTGAGATAGAGAGATAGAGAGGTAAAAGTTAAAAGAGGAATATTTTTCAAGAAATTAAAAAAAAGGAGTAAAAAAGGATTAAGAAAAGAGGAAAAAGAAAAATGAATTTTTAGAATTGTATGTTTCAGGGATGTCTCTTTCAAAATAATTTTGTGGATCAAAAAATATTTTTTTGGTGATAAGTAGTTTTTATAGAGGTTTTTTGTTGTAATATAAGAAACCAATGGTGTTTGTTTGTAGCCTTAATATGATCTGGAGGTCTATTGAGTTAATACAAGGATTTAGTGATTGTATTCATCACTTTAAATTACCCATTTATTACAATTTGATATATCTAGATCAAAGCCACTGGGTAGCTAATCTGATGCCATTGGGTGGTCGATGCCATTATTATAGATTTCTGGGCTACTACAGACTTCATCGGTTGGCTAGTTCACTCCACCGGGTATAAAATGAGTCACATATAATTAATATGCTTATGTATAATGCTACTAGGTAGTAATTTCCATTCCACCATGTATCTGGTGGTACTTCTTGTGGTATGGTGGTTCTTTCAATCATCATCGGTTGGTCGGTGGCCTACTACTGGGTAGTCGGTGCATCCTAGTAGTTTATTTTTTGGATATGGTACTACAATCTCCACATGAGGCCTTTTCTTGGACCAATTATTCATTAGGAAAAATTTTAAATACTATAACCAATAAACACTCAAAAACAAATTTTATAAACACTTTAAGTGATTCTAATCATAAAAATATATTATAGGTTCAACATGCCTTGTTATATATGTTCCTATGTGTGTTTAGCGGTGAATTCAAATCACATTAATTAGTGGTGAATGTTGGTTTTGAAATTAAATCATAAAATAATGGTAAATCCATAATTCACCCCCCCCCCCTTTATTGATTCATTTATCATGTGGGTGTCTTTAAAAGTGGAATTGGAACCTGATTCCCTTCATCCACTCACTATTGTTTTGAGGATGAAGAAAATGTGTTTATCTCTAGTTCAATATTCAGCCATTGAATTATTTGTCTCAAATAATGTAAAATCAAAATTTATTTAAAAACAAGGGTATTCCCATGTTTGATATAAATAATTATAAAAACTAGAATGATCAAATGTTATCATATCTTTTATCAATATTCATAGTTGTTTTAGAGGCTATAATTGATATATTTAATCCTTATGTTGAAAGTACCTTAATGATTGAAAATGATAGAAATAATCTTGAGGTTTATGGGTGATTTCATAATTCTATACTATCTTATATATCAGAGAATAATTTTCTAAAATTAAAAATAATAAAGACACTTAAACGATTAAGGGATAAATTGGAAAGCATTTATGAATCTAATACCAAGTTCAATTGAGAAAAACTGAAGATTTAAATATTGAAATATAAATACCTATAGGTGAAGAGTGATCATATTATAGATGAATTTTTTTCAAGGTTCAATGAGATAGTGATCATTGTTATAATATTTATTGAGAAGTTGAGGATTCAACAATGGCTGAGAAGATACTACATATTTTACTTGATAGTTTTGATGCTAAAGTTCCATTCCTTTAAGATAAATATCCAGGTACACTTATTCTATATTATATACATAGAATTATAATATCCTATAAGATAAATAAGGAAAATTTTACCAAAAATAATGGTTAGGTTGAAGAAAATATCTTTTAAACCCTCAAAGAAAAAGAAAATAAATTGTGAAGTTGAAGATGTTAAAGTTGGTTGTTCTGAATCAGAAAGATAAATGGTTAAAACATTTAAAAAAAATTCTCTCATCTCTAGAAATTTTAAAATAGGAATTGGAATGTTCAAAGGTAAGCTTCCACTAAAATTATTCAAGTGTGATGCTATTGGACACTTTATGCGAAATTGTCCAAATTGAAAGAAGATAAATCTAGTGAGGAATAAGATGAAAGACCAAGAATATTATTAAATAAGAAATAACCAAGTTAAATTTTTATTATATAGGAAAGGGAAATAATTTATCCAAATACAAAATAAAGATAAATTTATTAATTAACCTTGATGAAAGTGAAAGCAATGATGAATAATATGATGATAAAAATTTCAATGATATTGGTGAGAAGTTACTTATTGTTATGGTGAATGAAGAAAATATCACTAGTGATGAAAGCACTGAATCTAGGAGTGAATAATATAATTAAATGGAGTATACAATAAAGGGATATTTAAGGGAGTGTATTTTAAATATTTACAAATTGGATAAAGATGTTAGAAAATTAAAGAGATATAACCAGTCCTCTAGAAACATAAAATCTATTTTTACAAAAAAAAAATCAAAGTTTTTGAAATATTTTGAGGATTTAAAGAAGTTTTTTATGATGATAAATATTTAAAACTAAATATGGAATTAATGGTTAAGGAAAATTATGATGTTGAACATGTTCATCAAAATTTTATAAAGGCTAAAAAGGAATGGAACAAATTAACATTAAACTTCAAGAACTCTATACGGGATTTTAGATAAAGATATAAAGAAAAATTTTTGAAATATTTTGAAGTTTAAAAGAAGATTGAGGCCTGGTAAGGCCAGTAATGATCACACTAAATGGCTTAAAAAGATATTGAAAGTGTTTGTGGAGATTTTTAATTGAATAAACTGGTGAAAAAAAATTTATGGAAAAATCAAGTGAATCTAAAAAATCTAGAAATTATGGGAACATTAAATTAAATGAAAAAACTATACCAATTTTCAATTAAAATTTTTTTGGAAATAATACTAGGATAAATAATAAGATGTTGGGATCTCATTATAATTTTGGTTCGCAAAACAGATTTAAGATTGTGTGTCAAAAGAAGGATGAAATATAGGTGTCAACTTCTTGATAGATTTCTATTTTCAAAGGGACGTATGATTTCGATGGATATTATTGGCCCTGTGGAGGCTTTGGGAATAAAAAAAATACTGATTTAGTTCAACCATAAAAATTCATATGAATTTAGAAGGTTTGGGAGATATAATTCTGGGGGAGTCAATCCACTCATATAAGAAATGTTCATAGGAAAGAATAAAATTCTAGACTAAAGACTCAAAATGGATTTCAATAATCAGTATAAGTTTGTAAAAGATATTAGTATCTTGGTCACCACTCTAATGTTTCCCTAGACATACTACTAACTCATCTGATAATGAATTACAATATTCAAATGTCCCGAGATAATAAGGATAAATGGAAAGAAAAATGTCTTATAATAAACATTTCACTTAAAGATTATAAATGATGATTTAAAAGGATATTGGATGGTGGATATTATTAACATATGATAATAGTATTAAAACTATTTAATAATTTATAAGATAATAAATAATGTTCATTTGCCTTTGGAAATGATGTCTCACTCAAAATAAAAGGTACCGGTATAGTTGTGATTGAAAAAAGAGAAGCTGAAATTCAAGAATACCATGTACATTGATGGGATGAAACACGACTTGTTAAGTGTTTCTATAATCTATGATGAATAAAATGAGGTGGTTTTTATGAAATTTTGTTTCCTAGTGAAAAGTCATTGAATATGGAAGGATTTTGAAAAGAGAAAAATAAACTAAGGGTAACTTATTTCAAATAATAGATACTTATAATTCATGCTATATGAGTGTAAAAGAATAAAATGAACTGTGGAATAAAATAATTATCCATATTGGCCAAACGAATATGAGAAATCTTCCCCAGAGATAATTTTTTTTTATTTTCCTAAGTTAAATATAGAGAGGAACTAGATGTTCTCCATATTCGAAAAGGGAAAGATTATAAATTCTTCACATAAGAAATTTGAGATTCATATATCATATCCCTTAGAGATTGTATATTTTGATATCTATGGGTCTATGAGAAATAAATAAAAAAAATAGAGATAATTATTTTATTTTATTTATTGATTAATTTACTCTCATTAATTGTATTATGTTTATGAAACATTTGTTAGAGGCTCTAAAGATATTCAAAAAAAATATAAGGAGTGTTAAAAAGGAGTGTGGTTACTTTTTGAAGAAGTTCTAGATATATAATGGTATTGGATATACAAATGGAATATTTAAAGTTTATCTTTAGAAGTATGATATTTTGACATGAAATTAGTGAGCTATATATACCACAAAAAAATAGTGTGACTGAATGGAAGAATATAATATTGGTGGAGATGACTCGGAAAATATTGATATATTATGATGCTTCTTAGTATTTTTAGAGATGGGATATTTGAGTAGAATCTCACATTCAAAATCACTACTTATATAGACCAAATTCTATAATTTCATCATGATATATTTATTATAATAAGACCCCAAGTTTAAAATAATTAAGGTTATATTGTAGCCCTTATATTATAAAAGTCAAAGGATAGAATCTTGGGATTTTTTTGTTGATGGTATCTTCCTAGGTTATCCTCCAAATAGAAGAGGATGCATATTTTACAAGAGGGATACTAGAGAGATCATTAACATTGATCATGTTAATGTAAGGTAATATACAGAAAGTAATGTTAAAAAAATTAGCAAGTTAAAAAAGTGATGTGGATGGAGTTTTTTTAGGAAATAGTAGGATGATGTTTCAAAAAATGGTGGAAATTCCAAAGTTATTCAAGTTGAACATGATTATTTATCCAGCTTTAGTGACAAGTGGAAACTCCAATCATCTAATCCAATGTATAGATGATTGGTGGAGGTACAAAACATCATTGTAGATGAATGAAAACAATATCAAATTAGGAATACCTTGAGGATATCACCACATACCTCACTATTTTCATAGGATGAACCAAGAAACATTGAAGAAGCTTAGGAGCACTAAGATTGGATTGATTCCGTGAATGAATAATAGGGATAAATAAAGAATAATGAGACTTGGGAATTGGTAGATAGTTCCCAATCTATAAGATAAAGATGTTATTGGGATAAAGCAGGTGTTCAAAAATGAATTTAATGAAAGTGGAGAAGTTTTGAGAAATAAAAGCAATACTTGTATGCAAAGGGTATTCTTAGGTTAAAGGAATTGAATTTATGAGACCTTAAAACCAATTTTTATAATAGATATCATAGGATTTTTATTTCTATTATATTAAAACGTAAATAAATGTTTTCCAAATGGATTTAAAGTCTAATTTCCCCAATGGTGAATTAGAAGAGGGGGTTTACATTGAGAAACCTAGTGGATTCTTTCATGGTAAATATGAGTTGTGTTATTAGGTTGAATAATGCTCTATAAATGTTGAAAAAATCCCCAAAATCTTGGTATTCTAAGTTAGATAACTATTTTAGGAAGTTATATTTTGTAAACAAAAGAGCAGAGAACAATATTTACATCAAAATGAGAACAACGTATCACTCATTGTAATTTTTTTATAGATGATATAATTTTTGATGGAAATAAAGAAGTTGGTTATGAAGGTTTTATATGGATATGAAGAAGTTATTTTAAATTTACATGATTAGTGACATTATATACTTTCTAGGTTTAAAAGTATCTTAAGAGAAAGACAAAAAATTTATCTCTTAAGATAAGTATGCTTAATAAATTTTAAAGAATTTTGGTATGGAGGAGTCAAATACAGATTCTACACCTATTTTTATAGGAAATAAATTTTTAAATGATGTATATGGAAAGAAAATATACTTTAAATAATTTCAAAATATTATGGGGACTTTGATTCATTTGAAAGCTTTTAGACTGTATATTATCAATATAGTCACCTTTTTTCAGATTTCAAGGTTTTCTAACCATTTATCATCTAAAGGATGGGAAAATAATTCTTATATATAAAAAAGGTAGTTACTGATTATGGGTTTAAGTATGATAGTGAGGTAAGTTTTTATCTATTCAGTTACATAGATACAAATTGGTCATTAAATGTTGATAACAAATGATCTACATTTAGTTTTTTTTTCTTTATAGGAGAGAGGTGTATTTGTTAGCACACAAAGAAGCAGAGTTATGTGACCTTGAATACTGCTAAAGTTGAGTATGTGTCTACAACTCAAGACACTACCTGATTAATGTGGATGAAAAATCAATCAGAAGATCTCAAGGTATAAGTATCATCATGATGGAAGTTCCATTTTGGTTTTTCTGGTTTAGGTGTGATATTTGGAATTATTTCATTCTAATTTATTGGTATTAATGGTTTTTATCAGAGGTTCTTTACATTGGTTTTTCTCTTCCTTCAATCCATATTTTTATTTTCTAATGACACTTTTATGGGTAAGTGTGAACCAAATACATATCAAACCAGTGACAAGTCCAAGCCAAGTAAACCAAAATCCACTGCTAGAGTCCCGACCACAGCAAAATTCGAAATTCAAATGACTGAAAATTCAAAATTCAAACTTCATAATTTGTCTTGGTCCACGAGCCACCAAACGTTGTATGATCCCTTGATTAGTTCACCTTTTTACCTCACAGCCCCATTGTCGCTTCATGCCAATCATTGCTTCATGCCAAATCGTCGGCACGCCCTTCAACCAAATTCTATCGTCGTCATCGTACAATATTCCTCATCTCCACCATTACCCGAGACACGATACCAGTTATTGGCATCAAAAGAAAATTAATTTGTCTCTCCACCTTCACCATCAGCATCAACACCAGCGACCAACACTGATCAACGATACCAGAAACTTTACATTGGTGTTTCTCTAATTTGATGTTTTCTTCTTGTTAAAAGGTTGATCTGATGGTTCTATGTTTCATTTAATTTTTTTATCTTTAATTTAATGAATGGATAAAGTCTATGAGGTTTTTTTGTGTCTTAATCCCATATTTCAATGTGATTTGGTGATTTGGTTTTTCATTTCGAAAGGCAAGGACACACATCTGGATTTCTGGTGGGGTGTTCTCACTATCATTGTGGATGAAAATAAAATTTAGTATTCATGAAAAGGTGGTTTAATATTCTCCATTTATTATTGTTAAGATTTAGGATACAACACTTTTTTTTTTGAAATTTGAAATTTTTTATCCTTTAAATTTGAAAATTCTCTAGTATCTGTAAGGAAACTACTAAACCAAAATGTGGGGTTTTCAAAAAAAAATAAAAAAAATATGCATTTTTAATATAAATAAGTGAAGCATACACTTATTTTTGGCTATGATAATAAAAATTTTATTAATCAATCAATTAATCCTATTAATTATTTTTAAAACCCTAAGATTTCAATATTTAATTCATCTTTAAATAAAAAATATATTAAATAGCTTCTTCAACACACAACACTAAACAAAAACAAATTAATATATATATATATATATCTACTTTATTACATTACATTGTAAAAATTAATTCATTATGAATATAAAATTTCCAAAAAAATAAATTAACACTCATTGATAATTAGTAATAAATAAAGTTAAAAACCCCTAAAGTTTAAAAGGGGCATTTTTTATATAAAAGAAATTTTTATTTATATTTTCATTTAAAAACTAAAGTTATATATTTTATAATTTTAATTTTATGTAATTAATTTCATTTTATAATTTATCATTTCAATATTATCTTGTTGTGAATTTTTATTATTTTTTTGAAATTATTGATTTTTAAGTGAATAGTGAAAATACTGTTTTTACAGATATTGTCACATTTAAGATATCATTATGATATAAGAATTAATTATAAGTTTATGAAACCTTTTTTATAGACCAAATATGTTTTTAAAGAGTAAATTAAATCATAAAAAATATTATACTGAATTTAGAAAACCATATTTGACATTTTAAATCCAAAATAATGTTTTATTCAAATAAAAGAACTATTTTTTGATTCATTTATTTAGTTATGTAATTAAAATGTTACATTCAGTTTAAAATTGGTTTTAAAGTCACATAACTCTCTTTTCTTATTCATGATTCAATAAATTTCATTAGGATCAAATTTACACATGACTTTGGTGTAAAATAATTTTTTTGCTTAAAAAAGTATTTTCCTAAAAACCATTTTTATTGTATTTTTTATAGTTATATTCATAGTGGTTTTTACCAATTATTTAAATTTAATATTTAAAAATTGATTCCATATTTTTAATTGGTATATTAAAATTATTCAATAATTTCCAATTCATTTCTGGTCATAATGAATAGTTATCATAGTATTAGTTTATCACCACAGTAAATGTTAAAATGCTTAATGAGGGGATTAAACTGAGAGATAAGGAAAAAATACATCTAAAACTTTTATAAAATTGATTTTATGAGTATATTTCAACCATAAATTATTATCTATTCAAAAAAACATTTTGGGTCACTTTCTTTTATTATGACATTGTTTTTATATTACAAAATTAATATAAAAAAATGTCACTCTCACTAACTTAATACTTTTTCATAATAATGAAAATAAAAAAATACATTATGAAATGGTTAATGATAATAATATGGATGATGAATAAATTAAATTTATGTTGGTAAATTATTTTTTAATTTTGAATAATAGTGTAACAATCTAAGATTTGTAGATGACATGAACACAAGGCTTGTGTAAGAAACAAAAAATTCTAGTGAATAATTTTAAAAACATTAAAAGTGATAGGGCTTGATTAATTATTGTATTACATAAATTTTTCAGATAATTATTATGTATAATTTATATCTTAATCATTTATATTATAACTCCATTATTATCTTGATATTTTTAAAGTCAAATTATGTGAATAGGCCTAGAAATGACTTTAAGGATATTTAATGTTAATAAATATTTTATTAACTAATTAAAAAATAAAAAAAAATTATAATAAGTAAATTGGGATGATAAATGGTCAAGAATAGCATACATAATACATTTATGTACCACACTTCATTTTTAAAATTACATTCTTGTCCCTTAAAGACTTCAAATTTGGGAAAAGAACATTGATTTTTGCCTATAAAAGGAAACTCAATATAACCATTCCAATGACATATATGAGTTCGGTTTTCTCTTTATGTTATGAAAAAATACCTCTCCAAAATTATAATACCACATTCCTAATCCCCTTGTGTGACTGTAAACCTCTTATCCAAAATTCTTAAGATCAATTGAAATGAGGATATTAAAAGAAGAGGTGTAATATTAACTAAATTCATTAAAGTATATTTAATCATAAACCACATAAAAATATTCTAAAAACACCTTAATATAATAAAATAATTATATTTACTGTACTTAATTTTTTCATGTTAATGGTACATCCATTTTCTATATCATTTACATCTAAATGGAAATGAAAACCTCACTTGTGTGTATGTGTAGACTACTGCCTCCAAAAAGTGATGTAATTCATTTTTCAACACTACCTAAAATGTATATTTATATAGATAGAATTAATTAATAAAGATTATATTTATAAAATTATTAATTTTCTTTAAATATAAATAATTAACTAATTTCTTTTATTTCCATCCATTGAAAAATGAAAATGTTTTCCATGCGCGAGTGTGAACCACCACCTCCATGAATGACGTATTTCATTTTTCATAATTTTCTTACATGGATGGTTCTAGAAGTGTATTTAATGTATAAATATAACATAGATGAAATTATTAACATTATTTATGTGATGAAACTATGACAAATGTGTAATTATTGGAACCATCGAATTAAATCTTGCATGAGCAACAGAATAGTTAACACCTAAATATTTGATTTTCATAAAGAATTATGAGTAAATGTGTAAAAATAAGTTTTTAATATATGATATTCAGAAGTATATATATAAATATATATCTAATATATATTAATAATAGATATATATTTATTATACAAGAGTTTTTAATGAGTCTGACCAAGCAATAATCCAAGGTAATGGTTTCTCATCTCAAACTTCCTTTTTTGATATATGTTTTGAATTATATACCTGTTTCCATTATATGGTGGATATATTTCATATTTGGAATATTAGATAATGATCTAATCATTAATAATGGTAATTAAAGTTACATTTAATGTTCTCAATTTTAATAGGTTTTGATTCAGGTGTTATAAAATATTTAAGGGTTCTTGGTCTCAATTTTGATTCCTTGAGAGATGTTTCATATTTTCCACCTTGTTTTATTTTATATGGGGTATTTATTTCTCAATGAATATATTTTGACATAATTTTTTATCTAATTTATGTGATTTATAGAACCATAAAATTTTTTATCTTTCAATTTCCTTTTATTTGAAAGTTACAAAAGTTGTAAGGGTTTATATAATACCCCAAAATGTTAATTTATTATTCATATTTATAAAGAAAATTTCTCCCTTGAATCTGGGGTGTTTCAAAGCGAAATTTTTTATTTTTTAGTGTATATTTCCCAATTACACAAGGTTTTTCACACTATTTAAGCAACTATGTAGTATAAACATTTCACCCTTTATAGTTCTTGATTGTGGTGGTCACATAGTTGCCCCATGGTTTATCAAACCGTGGGAGTAAACCATAAATCCTTATTGGATTTGTGTAATTTTTTATTTTCACCTTGTTTTTATTTTTTAATTCCCTAAAAATCTTTCCCTACTCAAACCCTTCAGATGATTAACCTTTCAAGAACCTCTCTTCCTCTTCCCATCCCTCTCATAATGGATTTAGGGTGATTTATTAATGGTTTCTTCCCCATGTTGAAAGGTAAGGGATTATCCTTTTTTATCTTCTTTGTATCTCTCTATTTCTACCATATTCACTAACCCTAGTGTATATTTTGGTTTATTTCTATGTCTAGTGTTGTATAAATTTTGGGGGTTTTGGTTTCTAGGGGTTCTGATCCCTCTCTTGAGACCTAATCTGGTGGAATTTATTGTAGGTGACATTGTTGCACTAGCTAAGGTAGGTGATTCCATTTCATTTCATTTCATTTTATTTGAGAGTTCATTAAATTTTCAATGTTAAAATGTGATTTTAAACTAAATTATTGTTTTATATGATATCTATATTGTGTTTTAGAAGTTTTTACATGATTTATTTGATTTTTACTTCGATAAAAATGGGTGAATTTCATTGTTAAATGGAACATTAATTTCAAATGGTGTTTTATGAATTCTATGTGGTTGATAAACTTTCAAAGATAAATTTATTTTATAAAGAGATTTATTCAATTTGTTTTGGGAAAAATTAATTTACTAAGTAGAGTGTCCATATTTTAAAGTCCTTTTTTTAAGGGTTGTGTGTCCTTTGATTGGATTATTTGATGATGCCTTTGGTTATTTGGGCATAGTGGTGACTTGATATTGTTTACATTCATTCTATAACTCACTTTGTTTTCACAATTGGTTTAAAAGGGGGATTTACAAATGTGTGATTCTTGATTTTAAAGGAAAGTCCCATTTAAAACTTTGTGAGAAAGGTATTTTACTGATTTATGGTTAAATCCTTATCGAGCCCAGTTATTGATGTGTGTATGCATGTGTTAATAGTTAAATGAATTGTGATTACATTTTATGTGTTTTTTAATGGGTGGTCATTATTGAAGTTGTTTTTTATAGGAGGGATGTATCTTATTTTTTTATTATATTGCCTTTAGGATATTTGGTTATAATATGATTGAAATTGTCTTTATAATGTCCCACCTCCTTTAGATATTATACGAGGAACCCTAGGCTACTAAGTGTTCTATAGAGGGACGTTTTTATTTCTAGATGAGAGTTAAAAAGTGGATATCATACCCTATATTGAATGTTATAACCTTTATAGGGGATGTATCATCAATAAGGCTAGTTGATAGGAATTCAGGTGACTAGTTGTAAGACAATTAGCCTATCAGTATTTGGTTCCACCTAGGCATGTTGAGTATTTTCCCATTAGTACATATGGTTTTGTCTCATTATATGTATCATGTGTTATTCCTTATTTATTGCAAATTTATCATTTGTGTGTTTTACTTCTTGTTTTGATCCTACATTGATGTGTTGGTTATTTTTGTTTTATCCTTAATGGTATATGGTTTTCTTTGCATTATCATCATTATTCATTTATGGATTTATATGGAATGTATTTCCTTATGGATTTACCTTTTTATTTATTATTATTGAATGGTATGTAAAGGTTTCAAAGAAAAGTGATGATTTGTTTTCTAAGACGTATTTAAAATGATAAAGTAATGTTTTCTTTTTGGGCTTTCAAAGAAAAAAATTTAAAAAAAATGATTGTGTTAAGTTTTTATTCTTTTCATGAATTGAAAATGAAATGAAAACCTATTTTCCCATATTTATTCTCAAACTAGTGTACGTGGTTTCTTTTATAAAGTTAATGAAATAGACTTTTGGTGGTATCCTACTGGGTGTTGGATCAAACCCTAGATACTCACCTCAATGGGTATATAGTTTTCTTTTCTTCTACAGGACTTTAAGGGTTTTAGAATATGGGTTGGATTGGTACCACTTTCCTTAGGAAAGTGGTTTATTTTGAGTTATGATGGTGACTTCATGTTATGATATGTAAAATATTTTTATAAATTGGTTTTATTTATATGGGAAATTTTTTGGTAAAATATTTTGTTTATATTTATTGTTATTCCATGCTTATATGTTTTTATTATTTAGTATTTTCTTATTTTATTAGCATAGTTATCCAGTTTATGGAGACTTCGTATCAAATTTCTGAATATAACTTATTGGTACTTATTATTTTTTTATGGGTAAAATAATTCCCAAGTTGTAACTTATATTACTCTGAAACTAGTTTATATCCTAGGGATATTGGGAATTCACCTTGAGGATTGTGGTGGGGTGGTCTAGGAGATGTAATGGGTTGACCTGGGCCAATTTTCTATAAAATAGTATCAGGGCCCTCTTGTTATTTTGGGTTAATGGTAGAAAGAAGTTAGGAACATCATAATCCAATTGGTGGGTATGGAGGAGTGTTTGTCCAGCCCTTCCTTATTCTAAATGTTGAGTTACCATGGTTGGTCAGAAGTTTCTTGAATTTCAGATTTGTGGTTATTTATTCTTCAGATATTTTGATGTAGTTTTTCTATACTCTAATCATTAGTGAGATCTCAATAGGTGTTTCTAGAAATTCTTAAATTCGGGGTGAAACTATAGGCAACCTAGGGGGTTTGTAGTTAAGGTTCAAAGTCTATCAAACCATACGCAGGTCACACGAAATTTTTTAATTTAACTTTTAGTGGCACTCGCATGGTTGGAACACAGTCTGAAAACCCGTGATTAGTGGAGAAGGTTTTTAATTTTATTTTTTCTTAATAATTTGGATATTTTAACCTCTTATATGACTTATGAGTCTTTTTTATAAGTAATTAAGTAAATTTTTATGGATTTTTTAGGTTTTCCTATCAAAATTTAAAATCAGTGTTTTATGCTTTTGTGTATGGGCATGTTTTAAAATCATTTTTTTTGGTGTTTTGAGTGAATTTTTGAAAAGTGTTTAATATTGGAATAAATTATTTATTTTGAATGAAACTATTTTGGATTGTTTTAGTTTTTAAATAATTAATTTTATTTTTTTATGTTAAAAGAGGATATTTCAAGTATGTTGAAAATTTAAAAAAGGTGAAATGTTTTATTTTAGTGGTGTTCCTTGATATTTAAAAGGATTTTTATAAACCCTTTTAGTGTTACAAAATTGAAATAAAATCAAATTAGGTATTTTTGAAATGTTTTTATAAAGGTTTATTTCTAATGTGGTTTTTTTACTTTTTATTTGTATCACTTGTGTTGGTTTTTGGGGTGGTTTGATTAAATGTTTCATGTTAGTGATTTTTTAGAATATATATCCTGAAAATGAATTGAAATTTTAAGGATATAATCTCTTAGGTAGTCTTTCTAGTTATCCATGAGTTGTCCTTCCAATCTCTGACTCTACTTGGGCTCTTTAAGGGGTGGTAGGTCCATGTTCTTCTCAACTTTCGGATCATTTGTAAGAGTTTCTAAATCATCATCCACCAATTTTTAGTAATGATCAAGGTTCCCAAGAAGAAATAGAGTGGATATATAAGGTTAAAGGGATTTTCAAATCATAAGGAACTCCAAAAACTTCTAGGGTGAGGTGCACCGCTACTTTGTTTAAATTATTTGGCATGGATGGGTAGAGGCTTACTATTCATAACAAACCATTTGAGGGTTTTTCTTAGGGATATTTCAAGGAATACTTTATTCAATGGTTTTATCCTAAGTAAGTGAGAATTTTTAAGGCGTTGGAATTTATGGGTGTTCATTGAGGTGATCAATCAGTGAATAATTATATCAAATGTTTCACTAAACTACTCCCTTTCTCCCCATAGTCAGTCATTGATGATTCAAAGAGGGTATGGTTATTTAAAAGAGTAATTTAACCATATATTAGTTAGAAGGTGTTTCATTCTAGCCTTACAACCTATGTGGAAGTGATATATAAGTTCATCATTGGTGATGCGTTGTTGACAGATCAATCTATGGAAGGTGTTGCTTTAGCCCCAGCTAGTGTCAGTAAGGGTGATTCGGCTAGTTGGAAGTGGGAGGAGGAAGGTGATGATGATGGGAGGAAATATTCTAAACTTTTTTTCCTATTATGGTAAAGTGAAATCCAATAATATGCTTCTAGTATGGAAAGTCCAGGTATTCTAATCCCTCTAGTCTAATAGCTTCGATTTCCTGTAATTTATGTGTCCATATCGGTCACCTTTAGAGGTTTTATAAGTTGGATAAATTTAAAAAGAAGAAGTTTGGACCTAGCTTTGAACCAGAAAATAATATAAGGTTTTTCTTTAATTATAGATACAGAAGCTGAGTAGTGGTTTTGGTATTGTTCTCTTTTATAATATTTCAATTTTTCGACCTTGTCTCACAATTTTTGTATTCCCCATATCTTTTATTATAATAGATGAAAGATTTATTATCTTTGTGTTTGTATCTCTTGATATGATCATCACTCGTTTTTATATTATGATTATTTTCATTTATTAATGGTGTGTACCATGGTTTTAGGTTTTTTATTGGATAACATGGGAATGAATTGGGTGCAGGATGGGGTAAAAAAGATAAGTTGTTAGTTTCCAATTAGACCATGAGAGTTTTTGGGTTGATATTTTCTTTTGGGATCATCATGATTAAGTGTTCCATGAGTTTTTCCTAAGTTACCCCCATGTATTTTCATGACCCAATGTCAAAACTATGCTATTCCATGTTGAGTTATGATCATGTTTGGGTATTTTATCATATTTTAATGGAATTTTTTGTCTCGGTGATTTGTTTGGATGTTATTTTGGATACTTATTGAGGGTGTTATGTTTTCTATAGTTTCACCACATTAGATTAATTAAAAATATTGGGGAGACCATTAATAGGTATCCATGTGTTTTCTCATTCTCATGGGAGTTATCTTCCAGGATGTATTTATTTGTATGTGTCATTATTTTTATCTCTTATGGCCTTGAATGTTCAGGAGGTGTTGGTTATGTTTTCTAATTTGTTATGACTTGGGACTCAGGAATCACATGTGAGTTATTTTATATGTGTATATTGGAGTTCCATAATTTAAAAAAAAATTAGAGGAGTGTTCATCCCATTTTCTTTTCTAGTTTTCCTCCTCTATCTTATTTTGGTGAGGAATCTGCTTTTAGAATTCATAGTACTTCAAAGGTTGGAATTATTGAGCTGTTTTAGAATGGTTCTATTAGGGAGTGCTTTTCCCATGTCTCATGTTATTATTTTAATGTTCAGGGAGTTGGATTTTTGGTAGGGTCCTAAATTTTGTGAGTTTTTATTGATATTACTCTTTGGATTATATTGTTAATGACTTTTAGAGGTAGAAGGTGGTGTGGTGGGGAGAATTGTGACGCACTAAAATATCACTTTACTATTAATATTTATAATGATATTTTCTCCCTTGATTTCAGGGTGTTTAGAAGTAAAATGTTAGGGTTTTTTTATCCTTCCAAGGATCGCATGGTTTAGCACATGATTTTAGAAACCATGAAGTATAAACTAGGTTCCCTATACAGATCTTGACAATGGATATCACATGGTTAGCACAAGGTTTGTTAAATAGTGTGAACTACTTGGGTACAAGAAATTTCTTTTCCTATTTTTATATGGGGATTCCCCCAAACTCTTCTCCCACTCAAACCCTTTGGTCGATGTGCCTCACAAGAACCTCTATTCCTCTTTCAATCCCTCCTATAGTGGATTTAGTGTGGTTTCTTGGTATTTTATTCCTCAAATTGAAACATATGAGTTTATCCTTCCTTCTCTTCTTGGTCACTCCCTATTTCTCAAATATTGTTCAACCCAAGTGTCTATGTGGTCCAATTTCTATGTCTTTGGTTGTCTAAATTTTGGGGGGTTTTGTTTATAGGGGTTGCAGGACCTCTCTTAAGACCTAATTTGGTAGCGTTCATCTTAAGCGATATGGTTACACTGGTTGAGGTAGTTTTTTATATTTTATTTCTTTTTATTTGAGAGTTCATTGGATTATCGATGTTAAAATGATCTTTTGAACTAATGTAATGAATAATTTGATATCTATATTGTGTTTACAAAGGTTTTAAATTCTTTTTTTGGGTTTTTTCATTTTACAAAAATCGGTGAATTTCATAGTTCAAGGACACTTTGATTTGAAATAGTGTTTTATGAATTTTAAGTGTTTGATAAAATAATGATGATGGCTTTATTTGAATAAATTTATTTATTCACAATGGAATTCCATGTTTTGTTAAAGGGGCGTGTTTCCATTTATTGGATTGTTTGATGATGTCTTTGGTTATTTGGGCACATTGGTTCCTTGGTGTAGTTTATATGCTTTCTGAAACCCATGTTGTTTTCAAAGGTGGTTTCAAAAGGTGATTTAAAAAGTTTTGATTATTTATTTTAAAGTAAAGGCATGTTTGGAACATTGTGAGAAAGGTATTTTACTGATTGATGGTCACTACTATAATTTGGACCTATAGCCATAGATCTATAGCCATGGACGATAAAAATTGTGGCTATAGGTCACTTAATACCCATGCTTGTTTTGGTGTCCGTGGAAATAGCCCCCCCACGTGATCCCTTTCCCCCCGGACTCGCGATATTCCCATTCCCCACTATCTCCGTGATCATCCTCCCTCTCACGATCCTCCTCCTCTCCCAGCATCTCTGATGCGGCCACCCCACCTCCCCACAACCCTCCTTCTCTGACGCGGCTCTAGCATGGTTTTGAGGCGGCTCTGGCACGGTTCCTACGTGGCCACCTCATCTTCCCCCTACGATCCTCCCCCTCTCCCGACATCTCCAACGCATCCACCCCACCTCCTCGTGACCCTCCTCTAATGCGGCTATGGCATGGTTCTGACGTGGCTCTGGAACAGTTCTGATACGGCTCCGGCACAGTGCTGATGCAGCTCTGGTACGGTTCTGATGTAGCTCTGGCACAGTTTCAACGTGTCCACCTCACCTCCCGGGATCCTCATAATACATGTGATAGATCCATGAATAAGGTACATTTATCTAGTTTTTATTTCATTGGTACCCTATCTAGGTTTGATCCCACACTTATAAAAGTTTATTGGTATGGTTGGCCATGGGGATTAAAATATTGAATACCCAAAAATTGAAATAGGCATCCTAAAATCAATTCTCATTCCTCCTATTCAAAAAAAATTCAGAGAGGATCCCACAATTGGTGCGTTGGTTTGAGGGTGGGGTGACATCAATTACTAGAAAGAAAACTTATTAGTTCATTTTCACTTCATCCTTGGATTCCCAATCCCTCATATTTACTTTAGGAATGTGAGAATAAACCCTGGGTTTATATCAGCATCCCTCGATGAGGATCATAATATTTTTTATGATAGGATTTGTATGCTCGATGAATTGGATGTGTGAACGTTATCAAATTTTAGCTTAGGATAATTTAATGCTCTGACATTTCACTTGTTATTATGATCCAACCAGGAGCATGATGAGTGGGTGAGAAAAGTATTGTCTAAATAAATCTCAATTAAGTTGAACATAAATTTCTGGAGGTTCTGCAATAATGGAATACCAACTAAAATTAATATCCATAGAAAAGTAATTTGGATACCCTCACCATGTATGTGTTATGAGAGGCTAAAATATGAGTTAGTCTAGAACTTATTTTTTGATGTAGAATAGGCCCCGCTTTTCTTGGGCCCTTGTTGGGAAACTTATATGATTTCAATTTTAGGGTGGATACATATCTGAATTTTTTTCTACATTATTTCAAAGTGTTGAGAAACATTCATATATGGTTAAACTTCATGTAATAGTGTTTTCAGTGGTGTTTTGGGTGATTTAAGAGGCAAAGAACAAGGGTCATGAAGGAAAGAATATCTCCTTATATTCATTCAAGTTCATGTGCTCTCTCTCATGGACAAACTAGGTTCCATTCTTCCTATTGAAAAGAGAATGGATACCAGAAAGTGGATCCTCCCTAGGGATGTGATTACAAATTATAGAGCTCCTGTAGGTTGGTGGATCAAGTGGATACCCCCCAATGTTGGACTAAAACATAATGTGAATGGGTCTGGTAAATAGGGAGTTATGAGGAGGGATTGTGCATGATTCTAGGTAATTCATGGTTATCAAATATAGTTCCTTTTATGGTTTAGGTAATTATATATGGGTGGAGAAAATATCTTTACTCAGTGGCCTTTAAATTTGGAGGATAGATAACCTCAATATTTGTATGGTTAAGCAGAACTCCAAGATTCTTTTACTATTTCTACATAATGATGCATGTGCTCCTTAGTATTCAGTTTATAATATTAAGAAGTGTAGGTACCCCGTCCATCAAGTCACAAATATCATTCATACTTGGAGGGAGGGAAACTTTTCTTCATATAATCTATCTAGTAAAGATATACCTTATGAGATTTTTTTTATCTATCATATTACAGGGGATCTTCCACAATACTATGAAATTAGTTTTAGTGCTTAAACCCTCAGTATTCACCACTTTAGACTCCCAAAGTGCAATATTTTCCAATAAAAGGTTCTTTTTGAGTGACTAATAATTTCCCAACTATTACATCAATCAAGGAAGTTCTTATAGGGATACCATTAATGGAGGTGAATGGTCTGAATACTCAATAGATTTATGGAAAAAAATTCATCACATGTACAATGAAAATACTAAATTCAATTGGTTGGATAATCAATTACCCAATCAACTACAGGGTCTAAATCCTAACCATCTGGAAAATTTTCCAACCCATGACCAATTTCAATCCCAATCATCTCAACATCGAATCCAATCTTTTCCATATAAATTATTAGAATAATATTTTAAAAAAATATTAAAAATGAATTATCAATTTTTATCATTGAGATTAGATATATAAAACACTAAAATGGTTATGGAACCCATTCCCACTCAGGTATACCCTTACTCAATATCTTAGAAGAATCTTATTACACACAAACCTCTCATGAATAAATCAAAGTTGTGACTATTCCCAAGAGTGGTAAAATTATTTTAAAACTTAAACCATAGATTCATAAACCATTAGAGTCTTCAAAATCATAGGAAAATTTTGAATAACCAACATTATAAACGGAAAAATGAGAGATGGATAATGAGTGAATTGGTTAGGGAATGTTGAAATTCAACCAGAGGAACATAAGGAAATTGTTTATGGGTGTTAAAATCTGGAGAAAAATTATTTTCTATATTCAAAAGAGGGAAATTTGACATCTTGGAAAGATTTTTCTAAATATTATTGTATTATTTATGGGTTAGTGTCAAGAAAATATAGGTGATTCAAGAGTTTAGATAAAGACATAACAACCCTCAAATATAGACACATGTAACCCATTCAATGAATAATGAGATTGATATTTTTATCGACACTAAAATAATAGGTGGAAGATGGCCTTGATGTGGCCATTAGATAAATAACCTCATTACCACTTATAAATAGATTGATCTCAAACAAAATTATAATATATCATAATGGTTTTTGATTAGTTAATTTGTTTATATGGTGATGGTGTTTATACTACTATGGTTTGGTTGAGGAGACATTCCCCCATCAAAATCCATGGATTTAAATAAATTTGTATTTTCATTTCTCTAGTGTGATTTTCATGAAATCAGATTGTTTCCATATGAGTAGTAGATTATTATCCATGAGCTTTAAATTTTATCATGGTTTTATCTATTAATTTGATTTACACATAATACTACCATAATTTTCATTCATTTATAATATTATGCAGGAGAGTGAGGGGTGATAAAGGAGTGATTAAGCATTCTCAATTACCATGGGTAGGTGAAAGTAGTGTATCAAACATCATTTTTTTCACTACCTAACCTAACACACTAAAGAGAGAGTGAATGGATTAAGATCTCAGGACATTCCAAGGTATTATTTAGGGGGTGAATTTATTTTATAAGAGATTATTATATAATTAATGAGAGAATTATATAAGGGCACCCTTCATTTTATTCATCATTTTTTCACTTTTATTTTATTTCTTCCATGCACTTGTGGTTCCACTCCTTCATTATTTCATTATTTTAAAATTAATAGTGTTATATTATTGTAGGTGTGAGGATAATGAATGATTATATCCTTCCATTCACTTGTGGTTCCCTATCTCTTTTCACCATAAAATGTAGTATTTTTAATTTTCTATTGTATTACATTTCCATATTGGAGTTGAAAATTAGTGGCAATAATGTTTTGAGGTCTTAATCAGATCTACCTATTGAATTAGAAATCACTAGTTTTTTTTCATGATGCACTTTGATCATCCTTTTGGAATCATGATTTTATTTAAGGAAATTCTTATTAAAGACTTTCTATTAATGCCTATCTGATAGAATGATTTAAATTTTATTTCATATAATCATGCTCAGTTGAATATAAATTTGATTAACTTGGACAGAGGGCTGGATAGTACTTATTTACTTAATTTTTAGGTTAGTCTGAGAAGAATATGAAGACTTTTTGTTGATGAAGTGAAACGCTTCTAATTATGGAAGAGTGGAAAAAGTGGATGTTGAAACTATATTTTCTATATGTATTTTTTTGCACTTTTTGGATCATATGGTGAGTCCTTTTCCTCATTATATGAAGTTTTATTAAAAGTCGTGTTTGTATCCTCTTTCAATTACTCGATGGTGCATGCTCATTGCACCTCATTTTTTCACTGTATCTTGAACCTTAAATTTTGTTTCTCGAGGTATGGGTTGGAAAAGCAACTCATTCATCTTTTGATTGTTGGAGTCAATTTTTTTGGAATTGAATATTCACCTATCAAAAATAGTGAGCTTAAAATGGGTATTGTTTAGACTGTGGTCTATGGTTTTCATTGCTAGATTCAAAAGGGAAATTTCGACTTCTAATTGTATGCCTATAAAAGTTCAACTTTTTAATTGATATCATTACTATATATTCATATTTTTAATTCTTTTTGTATCTGCTGGAATATTTTCAAGATCATGATTTATTGTAAGAACAATTTGTTGAGGATGGGGGGCTTTGCAGAGGGAGGGGTGTCGAGGAGGGGGGTGTCTAAGAGGGAGGGGGTGTCACAGGGAGTTTCCACGAGGGGGGGCTGTCCAGGGGGTGTCTAGGAGGGAGGGGTTCTGGGGGGTCCAAGAGGGAGGGGGTGTTCAGAGGAGTGTCTAGAAGGGGGGGCGATCCAGGGGGTCTAGGAGGGAGGGTTCCAGGGGAGTGTCCAGGAGGGAGGGGTGTACAGAGTAAGGGGGAGGGGTGTGTGCAGTGGGGGTGAAAGGGGAAGGGCGAGTGGTGAAAGTTTGAAATTCAGTTTTCTATTTTGGGTCACAATCCTCCCATAAATAGTCTCATGTACCACTGTTCTGTAAAATCAGGCAGCCTTAAGGCAATCTACTGAAATTCCTCAATATAGTCGTCTAATGAGCCTGTTTGTTTCAGGTTTTTCAAAAACCTTAATGGGTCCCCATCTATATTCCACCCATACTGGTCCAAAAATATTGATTTGAAGGAGCTCCAGGTAGAACCTGGAGTAATGTTATTCCAGGACAGAAATTGGTACAACGCAGTACCTTCCATGCACAATTGTGCGTGTTGCAGATTTAGGTCTTCCAGAATTCATTTTATTAGGAAGTAGGTGTTAGCCTTAGTAATACATCCTAATGAATCATCACCAGAAAAATTGGGTAATTCTACCTTTCATGAGACACTGCGAAACTCCTCTAATTGTTCGGCCACCTTTGTAACTGGAAATTTACCGAGGCGCTCGATGTACTCCATACTGTCTGCCCAGTTCATTGCGCTTTCACTCTATTTTATAGAATATAAACTACATCCAATTTTTTATTCCATTCCTCTTAGTTTTTCTATAGTTTTCTCTTCTATATTCCAAACTCGTAGCATCACACGTTCCTTAGTCTATTGAGCCTTATTCTGTACTACTAGAAAGATTTCACGTTGTCCTCTCATCTTTTTCTTCACATTTTCTTGTATAGAAGTCATGTAAGCCCTTATACTCTCCATATATGATTTGATTGAAGCTACTAGGTGCTCCATTCGAGTTTGCATACAACTCATTGCAGACTTTTCATAACGGATGTATAGTTGTGTCGATGGCCCCTCCCTTTAATCAACTCTTCAGATCGATGATTCCCTAGATGTAAGAACCCTGGTTTTTAGAATAGGTCAAAATCCCAATCCTATTTGAATTTTGACTTGTCTCTCAGAAAATAGGTAAAATCTGGGATGTTCTGGAAATTTCTAGACTACAGGCTGTGTACTTAGAGTACACGCCGTGTATGGGTTGGGTGAGTACCGGTCGTGTGCCCGCCGAGTACATTTCGTGTGAAGACTGTGTAGGAATTTCTTACTACATGGCTTGTAGTTATAGACATGTTGTGTACCCTTGACCTTGTGGAGGCCATACATGGCGTGTAGGCCTGTTGGCTGGGTAAAATTTTTTTAGCAAGTACACACCATGTACTATTTGTACACGCCCTATAGATGGGTCGTGTATGGGGATTTACATGGAGTGTTGGTGATGTCGTTTGGGGGAATAATTGCACACCGTGTACCCCTAGGTACAGGCTGTGTAGTCATTCGGAAAGTCTACGGTGGAATTTCAGCCATCATATAAACAGTAAAATGAAACACGCCCTATACTTAAAGTACACTCCGTGTATTTTCCTTTCTTTTTTTTGCTAAAACGGTCAGTATCCTCATATGGAGGCAGAACCTCAAACCCTCGAGGGGTTTGAGTGGGGAGAGACATCCAGAACTTCAAATCCCTCCCGTTTCTTCTTCCAATGCTGGATTCAAACATCTTTTAATCCTTTGGAACCCCCTTGGTAAGGCCTTGATTCCTCTTGAGCCGTTTTTCTTGATTTCTGTTCTAGAATGAGTTATTAGGGTTTGATAGGTTTTGACTCTTTTGTAGATATACCATGTTTTAGACATAATTAGATGTTATTATTGGAGGAGTATCATCATATGAGTCTTAGGTAGGTGGTGCATACCTATTTTTGTGTTTTCGAAGACTTTTGTGTGGCGCAGCCTATGGCACATTTTCGAGTGTTTTTAGAGAAACCCTATATTACATGTTATTTCTTGTTTAATTGTTATCTAACCTATGAGATTCCTTTCGGAATGCCCTGTTGCCTGTTTTTCTTGAGCGGGGTCGGGCGAGTGGTCGTTTCTCACTGGGGCATTTTGGCCAGGGACTGCCAAAATGGTTAAAATTGTTTTGTATTGTTTAAACTGTTGAGTATGGTTTATTGAACCTGATATGAATTTTTGGAGGCCTTAGAAACCTCAGTGATGGTATGGAACAACACTTACTTAGTGATTTTCATTTATTTAGATGGTTTTTTCCTGTTTATGTGTTCTGTTAAAATGTGTATATATGTAATTGTTGAATTGCATGTGCTAGAACATTTGGGTTGTGTTGGTCATGGCCCAGATATTCTTGAGTGATGCTGATCAGAGGTTGGGCTTGTTCCGGGTTACATTGGGTGGTTCTGACCATGGGATTGGGCATCATGGGAATTGGTTTGGGGCAGGATGACTGTCAGGTTATGAAATGGCCCAAGTTACTGGGATGGCAAGGCCATCAGACTTGAGTAGCATGGTCGCAGGGACCCGAGGTGTTAGAAGTGTTGTGGTTAGGGTACTATTTCGGTGATTATTACTCACCCAGAACTATGAGTAGTGTGCACACAGAGAGACTCCGTGATGAGTTGTTTTTGACCAATTGTGTGGGTAGAGGCCCCTGTCAGTTGCATTTAAGTACTTTTGGTTTGGGGGTGCTTGTCGTAGGAATCCACGTGGGAGGTGAGGAGCCTTCAGGTGATAGCGTTGAGGATATCGGGTTGGGGGCAGAGGCTCACCGTTATTTTGAGGGCAGACATCTCTTTCCATCTGGTTACTTTATTTGAGGGCAAACATCACCGTCCCTCCGGTTACTTATTTGAGGACAGACATCGATGTTCCTCCAGGTTACTATTTTTTTTTGGGTGTGCCTTCGGGGCATCAGTACTTAAGGCACGCGGTGTCAGTGGGCACATGGTGCCGGGTTACATGACAGATATTCCGGCACTGGCCTAAGCAGGTGACACTCCATGGTGGCTGTTGAGCACCAATGGAGTTTGGGTTTATTTGAGCATCTCACTATTTACTGTTTTCCTTATAAATTCATTCCTACTTAAACACTTATATTAGGTACGCACCTTTGGGTGGTATCCTACTAAGATTCGTCTCACACCCTGCACAGGCCCTTCGGGGCGCATGTAGATTTTATGGATTTACATGTAGGAAAGAGGTCATATTCAGGATATGGGATGCATTAGATGTTACATAGAGATGGTATGGACCTTGAGGTCTTGACTAGTTGGAGTTACTTTGTTCTGCTTACTTTACTGTATTAGCATGCTTATTTGTTTTATAGCTATAGTTGGTTGGCCATTGGAACCTTTAAATGGATATGTATGACCTGTTTTGGATGCTTGTTTGTTTTTCAGTGGTAGTTACAAGTGATCAGCATGTTTTTGTGTTTACTTTCTACTACTGTTGTTTATATTTATTGATTTTGTTGTTTATCGATATTGAATGTGTTTCCGCTCTTCGGGTCTGGTTCGAGTCTGATGAGTTGTTTATTCCACTACATCTTTATTATTATACTCGGACCATTACCATTATTATCCTCTGAGAGGGTATAGCCTCCCCACTATACCTAAAAAGACCCCCACTGCTAGTCGACAGCTTTTGGTGTTTGGGGAGGTGCGCCTAAGGTAGTAACACCCGACCCGTTTAGCATTGTTTGGGTGTATGTTCAGGTCTGGGTCGTTACAAATTGGTATTAGAGGAGTTCTCGACAGGGATTTAGTAATAGTTTTTTGCTGGCTACTAATGAGATTGAGACTTCTCTTTTTATTTCTATCGGTTCTACTATTTGGGATATGGTATACTGAAGATAGTTGTGACTGGAACTGGGTTTCTAGCTTGTGTTGGGTGCCTAGAGCCCTAGGTACAAGGGATAGACCAAGTTTCCATGGGTGGTAATTGTTATTTCCTTTTTTCTCAAATTACAGTTTATATGATTTCCACCTCGGTGGCTCACTTGGTGTGTGATGTTATTGATTGTGATATGTGACCCTTGACTTGGTGTGGTAAGGGAGAATTGGACCTTCACCTGGTATGGAAAGGCTTGTTATTTTGTTTTTGATAGGCACATTTTTTAGGGTATTTCAATTTCATAACTTCACATATGCTTTTTAAAGTGATAATGCCATGTGAATAATATCAAATTGCCATAATTTGTATTCTTTGATATGTGAATAGGTGAAATTTCTGATAGAATTGCTGGTTTATTGCAATGTGTTATGCCATGCCTTGTATATTTGTATAATTGCAGGGTATTTGGGTTTGGATCTTATGAGAGAAGTTAGGTATTATGGTTGAGGTGATTTTGATCACCAGGATTGGGTGACTCGGTCGTTGGTTTGAGGCAATGTTAGCTGTTAAGTCGGGCATGGCTCGAGGCACTTTTGATACTTGGCTCTGTTAAGGGCTGGTAAGGAGGCCACAAGGTTAGATGTTGTGGGTCATGGGTTGTGGTGTGGGAGAGTAAGGGTAGTAGTTATGCGCTGCCTTTTACTGCTTTCCTTATCTTCGTTGAATATATATTGTTATATATATATGGGTTGTCTGACTATTTATGGTATTCAGCAGGTTCCTCTTGTATGTCTCGATTGAGCATCAGGCGGGAGATGATAAAATGCTGCATGATCAGGTTCAGGATCCAATACAGGCAAAGCAAGAGTCGCAGGTACAAGCTCAGGGACAGGATCAGGTTCAAGATCCAGTGCAGGCAGGACAGCAGCTGGGTTTGGCAGCGTTCGGACCATGGCTTGACGAGCAGCTCCGAGCTAGTCTGGTACATGTCTTGCAGGGGATCGATAAAGGTGTGTAGGGTACAGATACATATATGGAATATCTAACTCGGGAGTTCCAGTTGCAGCACCCGCCGCTTTTTTAGGGTGAGGGTGGTCCACAAGCGGCTGAGAACTGAATAGAGAGTATGCAGATGATCTTTGAGCAGCTCGAGACGCCTCCAGGGTGGAGGGTCAACCTGGAGACATACATGCTGAGAGGACCAGAAAAGTGTTGGTGGGATGTGCAGGTTCAGTCTCGTAGGCACGAGGAACTAGCATGGAAGGACATTTAGGATAGGTTCTTTCATCACTTTTACCCAGAGACACTGAGAGCTGAGAGAGCTCGGGAGTTCTTGAGTCTTCAACAGGGAGACATGTTCGTCATGGACTATGTAGCTACTTTCACTGAGCCGTCTCACTTTGAAACCGATATGGTAAGCGATGGAATGGCAAGGTTGAAGTGCTTTGAGGATGGATTATGACACGCCATTAAGATTCAGGTTAATATCTTCAGGCTGGGTTCATTCTCAGAGGTAGTGAATCAGGCACTCATAGTAGAGGGAAACCAGAGGGATAGGCCCCAGGTTGGCTGAGGAACAGTTTTAGGTGACGGTTCGGACATCATGAAGTGAGGACGGTATGAGTTCTAGTAGGGTAGTCAAGCCAAGGACTCAGCTAGACCACCTATTAGCTGTTCTTCAGTGGTTTTCTTTCAGTGTGGGCAGCCAGGACATGTTTGGACCCTGTGAAATAGGCCCCCAAAGGAGTGTCGGGCATGTGGTCAGGTCAGGAATCTGGAGAGGTTCTACAGGAATCCTTCCCAGACATCCGGTAGGCAAGGACCAAGATAGACTATGGCATCTGGAGTTGGTTCAGGTTTGGTACCAGGTGACGGTAGCTGAGGTTCATCCACACGTGGAGGATGTGATAGAGACAGTGGGATCCAGTTGAGGGGTCAGTGGCCGGTGACTGGAGCAGCATCACAGGTAGGTTAGGAATCAGGTAGTTGTACTTCAGGCCAGGTGCACGTCGTGGAGTTACCAAAGGCTGAGCAGGTTGGTAATCCTATGACGGTTAGAGGTACACCGCGGGTGTGGCCGTGATTTCCTTGTTCTCTTTTGGCATGACCTATAGAGGCATGTCTGTTTTGAGTGCACGTGATGCGCAGGATCTATGTGGACTTACTAGATGTTGCCCAGCGGGATTGGCTCCATATCGGGTGTGTGATATATTTATATATATGTATGAGATGCGTATAATCAGGGGCATTGAGGATGCGTGTTACTTGAGGTGTTGTGGGCATTGGGGCATCGAGGATCCAGGTTACTTGAGGTTCATGGCATCAGGTTTTACTTGACCTTCCATGGGATGCAGGACCTCATAGAGGTGGAAACCGATGCGGTGCAGGATACATTGGGTGTCGAATATGACACAAGAGCACCAATGAGGCACAGGGGTGACGATGCGTCATGAGAGGACCATGAGTCTGGAAAACAGTTTACTGAACCTTTGCTTATTTTGAGTTTTTTCGAGTTGAGACCGAGCTAGGAAACTCCTAAGGTGAGGATACCCTTTGAGTATTTAAGACAAAACCTTATAAATATGGGAATTACAAGTTATTTTAATTGGGGTGGTACGTTTGGTGCCATTTCTGGGTTTCGTTTGATTGCTCGGGGATGATCTATGTTAAGGTGGGGAGATTGTAAGAACCCGGGTTTTTAGAACGGGTCAAAATCCCAACCCAGTTTGAATTTTGAATTTTCTCTGAGAAAAATGTGAAAATCTAGGATGTTCTGGGAATTTTCAGACTACACGTCGTGTACTCAGATTACACGCCGTGAATGGGTTGGGCGAGTACCGGCCGTGTGCTCACCGAGTACATGTCGTGTGAAGACTGTGTAAGAATTTCTTACTACACAGCATGTAGTTATAGACACGTCATGTACCCTTAATCGTGTAGAGGACATACATGGTGTGTAGGCCTATTGGCTGAGTAAAATGTTTTTATCAAGTACACACAATGTACTATTTGTACATTCTCTGTAGATGGGCCGTGTATGGAGATATACATGGCGTGTTGGGGAGGTCGTCCGGGTGAAGAATTGCACGTTGTGTACCCCTAGTTGCACGCTGTGTAGTCAGTTGGAAAGTCTATGGTGGAATTTCAGCCGTTGTATGAATAGTAAAATGATACACTCTGTGTATTTAAAGTACACACCTTATATTTTTTTTTCGCTAAAACGGGCAATAGCCTCGTATTGAGGCAGAACCTCAAACCCTCGACGGGTTTGAACGGGGAGAGCTGACTGGGACTTCAAATAACTCCCATTTCTTCATCTGAAGCCAGATTCAAACATCGTTTAATCTATTGGAACCCCCTCATTAAGGCCTTGTTTCCTCTTGATCAGTTTTTCTTGATTTCTGTTCTAGAACGAGTTATTGGGATTTGATCAGTTTTGATTCTTTTATAGATCTACCATGTTTTAGACCTAATTGGAGGCTGTTATCGGAAGAGTATCATCATATGAGTCTCAGGTAGGTGGTGCATACCTCTTTTTGTGTATTCGCAGAATTTTGGGTAGCGCAGCCTACGGCGCATTTTATGGTATTTTGAGCACGACCCTATATTACCTATTATTGATTTTTGTAATTGCTATCTGACCTATGGGATTCCTTTGGGTATTCCCTGTTACCTATTTTGCTTGAGCGGGGTTGGGTGAGTGGTCGTTTCTCACCAGGGTATTTTGGTCAGGGACTGCCAAAATGGTTAAAATTGTTTTGTATTGTTTAAATTGTTGAGTATGGTTTGTTGAACCTGATATGAATTATTGGAGACTTTAGAAACCTCAGTGCTAGTATGGGACAACACTTGCTTAGTGATTTTCAACTATTTTGATGGTTTTTCCTATCTATGTGTTCTGTTAAAATGTGTATATATGTAATTTCTGAATTGCATGTGATAGAACCTTTGGGTTGTGTTGGGAATGGCCCATATATTCTTGAGTGATGCTGATCACATGTTGGGCTTGGCCTAGGTTACATTGGGTGGTTCTGACCACGGGATTGGGAATCATGGGAATTATTTTGAGGTAGGATGACTGTCAGGTTGGGGCATGGCCTGGGTTACTAGGATGGCAAGGCCATTATACTAGAGCGGCATGGTTGTGGGGACATGAGGTGTCAAAGGTGTTGTGGATTGTGTACTATTTTTGTGATTACCGCTCACCTGGAACAATGAGTAGTGTGCACACAGAGAATCCGTGATGAGGTGGTTTTGACCACTCGTGTGGGTAGAGGCCACCGTTAGTTGCGGTTTAGGTACTTTTGGTTTAGGGGTGCTTGTCTTAGGATGCCACATGGGAGGTGAGGAGCCTTCAGGGGATAGCGTTGATGTTATCAGGTTGGGGGCAGAGGCTCACCATTATTTTGAGGGCAGACATCTCTGTCCCTCTGGTTACTTTATTTGAGGGCAGACATCGTTGTCCCTCTGGTTACTTATTTTAGGATAGACATCGATGTTCGTCTAGGTTACTATTTTTTTGGGCATGTCTTCGGGACGTTGGTACTTGGGACACGCGGTGTCAGGGGGCACATAGTGCCGGGTTACATGACAGAGATTTCGGTGTTGGCCAAAGCAGGTGACACTCCATGGTGGCTATTGATCCCCAGTGGAGTTTGGGTTTATTTTTGCAACGTACTGTTTATTGTTTTCCTTATAAATTCATTACTACTTAAACACTTATATTAGGTATGCACCATTAGGTGGTATCATACTGAGATTCATCTCACACCCTGCACGGGCCCTTTGGGATGCGTGCAGACTTTATGGATTTACGTGCAGGAAAGAAGTCAGCTTAAAGAGTTGGGCTGTATTAGCTATTGCATGGAGATGGTATGGACCTTGAGGTCTTGCCAACCTGGAGTTACTTTGTTTTCCTTACTTTCCTATATCAACATACTTACTTGTTTTTTAGCTACAGTTGGTTATCCATTGGAACCTTTACATGGATATGTATGACTTGTTCTGGATGCATTTTTGTTGTTTAGAGGTAGTTACAAGTGATCATAATGTTGTTGTGTTTACTTTATACTGTTTTTTTATATTTATTTCTTTCATTGTTTATCGATATTGAATGTGTTTCCGCTATACGGGTCTGGTTCAAGTCTGTTGAGTCGTTTATTCCGCTGCATATTTATTATTATACTCAAACCAGTTCCATTATTATCCTCTAAGAGGGTATATCCTCCCCACTATACCTAAAAAGACCCTTGCTTCTAGTTTCCTTTGGAATTTAGAGGGGTGTTCCTAAGGTAGTAACACCCGACCCATTTAGCACTGTTCAGGTGGATGTTCAGGTCTGGGTCGTTACAAAGTGGTATCAAAGGAGTTCTTGATAGGGATTTAGTAATAGTGTTTTGTTGTATACTAATGAGATTGAGACTTCTCTTTTTATTTCTGATGGTTCTACTTTTTGGGATATGGTAGACTGGATATTGGTTGTGATTGGAACTGGGTTTCTAGCTTGTGTTGGGTTCCTGGAGCCCCATGTACGAGGGATAGAACAAGTTTCCATGGGTGGGAATTATTGTTGCCTTTTTTCTCAAATTACTGTTTATATGATTTCCACCTTGGTGGGTCACTTGGTGTGTGATGTTATTGATTGTGATATGTGAACCTTGACCTAGTGCGATAAGGGAGAATTGGACCTTAGCTCGTTATGGCAAGGCTTGTTTGTTTGGATTTTGATAGGCACATTTTTTAGGGTATTTCAATTTCATAACTACATGTATGATTTGTGAAGTGATAATGCCATGTGAATAATATCAAATTTTCATACTTTTCATTCTTTAAAATATTAATAGGTGAAATTCCTGATATAATTGTTGGTTTATTGCAATTTGTTATTCCATGCCTTGTATATTTGTACAATTGTAGGGTATTTGGGTCTGGATCTTATGAGAGTAGGTGGGTACTATGGTTGAGGTGATTTTGATCACCAGGATTGGGCAATTCGGTCATCGGTTTGAGGCAACATTAGTTTTCAGATCGGGCATGGCCCGAGGTACTTTTGATACTTGGCTCTGTTATGGGCGGGTAAGGTGGCCACGAGGTCAGGATATCATGGGGCATGGGTTACGGTGGGGGAGAGTAAGGTTAGTAGTTATGCACTACCTTTTATTTCTGTTTTATCTGCATTGAATATATATTAGTATATATATATGGGTTGTCTGACCATTTCTGGTATTTAGTGGGTTCCTCTTGTACGTCTTGATGGAGCATTAGGCGAAAGATGATACAGTGCCGCAAGATCAGGTTTAAGATCTGGTACAGGAAAAGCAGGAGCCACAGGTATAGGCTTAGGGACAGGATCAGGTTCAGGATCCAGTGCAGGCAGGATAGCAGCCGGGTTTGGCAGTGTTCGAACAATGGCTCGACGAGCAGCTCCGAGCTAGCCTAGTACGTGTCTTGTAGGGGATTGAAAAAGGTGCGCAGGATACAGAGCCATATATGGCATATCTGACTCGGGAGTTCTAGTCATAGCACCTACCAATTGTTTAGGGTGAGGGTGGTCCACAGGTAGCTGAGAACTGGATAGAGAGTATGAAGATGATCTTTGAGTAGCTCGAGACGCCTCTAGGGCGAAGGGTCAAGCTGGCGACGTACATGCTGAGAGGACCGGCAAAGCATTGGTGAGATGTGTAGGTTTAGGCTCGTAGGCATGAGGGACTAGCATGTAAGGACTTTGAGGATGGGATATTTGATCACTTTTACCCAGAGACACTGAGATCCAAGAGATCTCAGGAGTTCTTGAGTCTTCAGCAGGGAGACATGTCCGTCATGGACTATGCAGTTACTTTCACTAAGCTATCTCTCTTTGCACCTGGTATGGTAAGCGATGACACAGCAAGTGTGAGGTGCTTTGAGGATGTCTTATGACACCCCATTATAATCCAAGTGAATATCTTCAAGCTGGGTTCATTCTCAGAGGCAGTGAATCATGCACTCATAATAGAGGGCAACTTGAGGGATAGGTCCCAGGTTGGTCGGGGAACAGTTTCAGGTGACGGTTCGGATAGTAGTAAGTGAGGAAGGGATGAGTTCTAGCAGGGTAATCAGGCCAAAGACTCATCTAAACCACCTCGTAGCAGTTATTCAGTGGTTTTCTTTCAGTGTGGGCATCGAGGACATGTTTGGACCCAGTGTGATAGGCCCCCAAAGGAGTGTCTGGCATGTGGTCAGGTCGGGCATCTAGAGAGGTTCTGCAGGAATCCTTCCCAGATAGCCAGCAAGTAGGGACCAGGACAGACTGTGGCATCTGGAGTTGGTTCAGGTTCGATACCAGGTGATGGTAACCGATGTTCAGCCGTACGTGGAGGACGTGACAGAGACAGCGGGATCTAGCTGAGGGGTCAGTGGCTGGTGACTAGAGCATCACTATAGGGAGGTTAGGCATCAGACAGTCATACATCAGGCCAGGTGCACACTGTGGAGCTACCAGAGGCTGAGAATCCTGGTGAGATGATTATGGTTAGAGGAACACCATGGGTGTGGCCGTGATTTCCTTGTTCTCTTTTGGCATGACCTGTAGATCCATGTCCGTTTTGAGTGCACGTGATGCGCAGGATCTATGTGGACTGACTAGATGTTGGTCAGTGGTACTGGTGCCATATCGGGTGTGTGATATATTTATATATATGTATGAGATGTTTAGAATTAGGGGCATCAAGGATGCATGTTACTTGAGGTGTTGTGGGCATCGGGGCATCGAGGATGCATGTTACTTGAGGTGCATGGCATCAGGTTTTATTTGAGCGTCCATGGTATGCAGGACCTCCTGGAGGCAGACACCAATGCGGTGTAGGATATTTTGGGTGTTGGAAATGACATAGGATCACCAATGAGGCGTAGGGGTGATGATGCATCACAAGAGGACCATGAGTCTGAAAAACAGGTTAGTGAAACTTTTCTTATTTTGAGTTTTGTCGAGTTGAGACCGAGCATGGAAACTCCTATGGTGGGGAGCCCCCTTGAGGATTTTATCCAAAACCATTGAAACTGGAGAAGTTTGGATTATTTTAATCGAGGTGGTATGTTTGGTTCCATCTCCAGGTTTCATTTGATAGCTCGGGGACGAGCTATTTTAAGGTGGGAGATTGTAAGAACCTGGGTTTTTAGAACAGGACAAAATCCTGACCCTGTTTTAATTTTGACATGTCTCTGAGAAAACTGGGGAAATCTAGGATGTTCTTGAAATTTCCAGACTACACGTCGTGTACTCAGAGTACATGCCGTGTATGGGTTGGGTGAGTACCGGTCGTGTGCTCACCGAGTACATGTCGTGTGAAGACCGTGTAGAAATTTCTTACTACACGGCATGTAGTTATAAACACACCATGTACCTTTGACCGTGTGGAGGCCATACATGGCATGTAGTCCTGTTGGCTGGGTAAAATGTTTTTATCAAGTACACACCATGTACTATTTGTACACACCTTGTAGATGGGTCGTGTATGGGGATATACATGGCATATTGGGGATATCGTCTGGGTGAAGAATTACACGTCGTGTACCCCTAGGTACATGCCGTGTAGTCAGTCAGCAGGTCTACAGTGGAATTTCAGCCGTTATATGAATAGTAAAATGATACACGTCGTTTAATTAAAGTACACGCCGTGTATTTTATTTTTTATCTAAAATGGGCAGTAGCCGCATATTGAGGCAGAACCTCAAACCCTCGACGGATTTGAGCGGGAGAGCCAGCTGGGACATCAAATCCCTCTCGTTTCTTTTTCCGATGCCTGATTCAGACACCGTTTAATCCGTTGGAACCCCCTTGGTAAGGCCTTGATTCCTCTTGAGCCATTTTTCTTGATTTATGTTCTAGAATGAGTTATTGGGGTTTGAGTGGTTTTGATTCTTTTATAGATCTAACGCATTTTATACCTAATTGGAGTCTTTTATCAGAGAAGTATCATCATACGAGTCTCAGGTATATGGTGCATACATCTTTTTGTGTTTTCGCAAACTTTGGTTGGCGTGGCCTATAGCGCGTTTTCGGGTATTTTGAGCGCAACCCTGTATTACCTAAAATTTCTTGTTTAATTGTTATCTGACCTATGGGATGCCTTTGGGTATTCCCTGTTACCTGTTTTTCTTGAGTGGGATTGGGTGACTGGTCATTTCTCACTGGGGCATTTTGGCCGGGGACTGCCAAAATGGTTAAAATTGTTTTGTATTATTTATATTGTTGAGTATGGTTTATTGAACCTAATATGAATTGTTGGAGACCTTAGAAACCTTGGTGATGGTATGGGACAACACTTGCTTAGTGATTTTCAACTGTTAAGATGGTTTTTCCTATTTATGTGTTCTATTAAAATTTGTATATATGTAATTGCTCAATTGCATGTTCTAGAACCTTTGGGTTGTGTTGGTCATGGCCCAGATATTCTTGATTGATGTTGATCACAGGTTGGGCTTGGCCTGAGTTATGTTGGGTGGTTCTAACCATGGGATTGGGCGTCATGGGTGTCGGTTTGAGGCGGGATGACTATCATGTTGGGGCATGGCCCGGGTTACTGGGATGGCAAGGCCATCAGACTTGAGCAGCATGGTCACAGGGACACGATGTTTCAGAGGTGTTGTGGCTTGGGTACTATTTTGGTGATTGCCACTCACCCGGAACTATGAGTAGTGTGCACACATAGAGACATTGTGATGAGGTGGTTTTGATCACTCGTGTGGGTAGAGGCCCCTGTTATTTGTAGTTTTGGTACTTTTGGTTTGGCGGTGCTTCCCGTATGAAGCCATGTGTTAGGTGAGAAGACTTCAGGGGATAGAGTTAAGGCTATCAGGTTGGGGGCAGAGGCTCACCATTATTTTGAGGGCAGATATCTCTCTCTCTCAAGTTACTTTATTTGAGGGTAGACATCGATGTCCCTCTGGTTACTTATTTGAGGATAGGCATCGTTGTTCCTCTGGGTTACTATTTTTTTGGGCGTGCCTTCAGGACATAGTTACTTGAGACACACAGTGTTAGGGGGAACATGGTGTCGGGTTACATGATAGATATTCCTACATTGGCTGAAGCAGGTGACACTCCATGGTGGATTCTGAGCACCAGTGGAGTTTGGTTTTATTTGTGCATCGTATTGTTTACTATTTACCTTATAAATGAATGTATACTTAAACACTTATATTACGTATGCACTGTTGGGTGGTAACCTATTGAGATTCGTCTCACACACTACACGGGACCTTCGGGACGTGTGAAGACTTTATGGATTTATGTACAAGAAAGAGGCCAGCTTTAGGAGACGGGCTGTATTAGCTATTGCATGGAGATGGTATAGACCTTGAGGTCTTGTCTGGTTGGAGTTACTTTGTTTTTCTTACTTTCCTATATCATCATGCTTACTTGTTTTGTAGCTATAGTTGGTTAGCCATTGGCACCTTTACATGGATATGTATGACCTGTTTTGGATGCATGTTTGTTGTTCAGTGTTAGTTATAAGTGATCAGCATGTTGTTGTGTTTACTTTCTACTACTGTTGTTTATATTTATTTCTTATGTTGTTTATTGATATTGAATGTGTTTCTACTCTGTAGGTTTGGTTCAAGTCTGTTGAGTCATTTATTCCACTGCATATTTATTATTATACTCGGACCAGTACCATTATTATCCTCCAAGAGGGTATATCCTCCCCCACTATACCTAAAAAGACCCTCACTGCTAGTCGGAAGCCTTTGGAGTTCGGGGAGGTGCACCTAAGGTAGTAACACCTGACCCGTTTAGCACTATTCAGGTGGTTTTTCGGGTCTGGGTCGTTACACCAGCGGAGTCACCAAAACTGTTACAGTTTTGGTGTGTGTGTGTTCGGTAATAGGTAATTAAAGGATACAGAGTAGTGAATTCAGAATTATATTACCAGCTTCTTGAATTATAGTAATGGAGATGAAGAAGAAGAGTTACATCCGGATAAAGATGGAGAGGCCTCCTCTAGGTTCGCCTACTGCTACTGTGCGCTGTTTCAGAAGTCAAACCACTGACTTCTTCCCATTCTGTTCCAACAGAATGCCCAAAAAGTTACTTCCCTTACAAACCCCCATCTCTCCCACTAAATATCAACTGATCTAAGAGCCAGTCCCACCTCCCCACTAACAGATTCCCCTTTACCCATTTTACCCCTACGCTGGTAAGTGTGCCGAATGGGGGGTGTGGGTAATGTAGGGTAACACCCACCAAACTAGAACCCGCTCCACTAACACTTCTTGATAAAAAATAACAAAAAAAACATCATGAGTTAATAATAATAATATAGATGAATTTGATTTGATGATTGGGTTATTCATCATATTAAATCATTGTGAATTTAGTTGAATGAGTGATGTTTAAAAAATAAAGAGATTTATTAATGATCGTGTTATTTAGTATTGGGATGTACATATCAATATAAATATTATTTGTTTATTATTGGTTATGGATTCATGTATCATGTATAGTTGACACACTGATCACGTATATATAAGAAGTCATTATATCTCATTTCTTTTCCAATTATTTTCTTATAGGTAGATTCTTATGGTGAGGTCAGTTCTATCCACCACTATCGAAAATAGTGATTTCAACATTGGATTTGGGTAAGGTTTATTCTGTTTTTATTCTTTGGCCCAATTTTAATTAGGTATTTTTTTATTTTGGGGTTCCTTATATTTTTGTAGTGCGTTTTGGATTTTGTTGAGGTGGATTCGTGCCGTCATTGACAAAGGCTTACATGTGTATGCATAGGTAGGCATATACATATATAAGTTCCCCCTTTATATATATATTCACTCATGGAAGTATGAATATATAAATTAGGGCTAGGTTTGCTTATATAGAGATATGAAAAATGCATAGATGTGTAAGTGTAAAGGGGTATATGCAAGTATAAACATATATCTAAGGACCCCCTTGTGCATATTTGGCCATGAAAATATGTACATAGGGGCTAGGTGTCCTTATATATATGTGAAGTTGAATATTCGTGCAATAGGAAAAAAGGAAGATTTGAGTTTTCATCGTCAAAAGCAAACACACCTTGAGGTTGAGGTAGGTTCCCTCTGCCTAAACCTTTAATTTGATTTTTATAATTTCCTGATTGATTTGAAAACTTGTTTCCATAATTGATTTATTGTTTTAGAAAATGGTTTTCTAATAACCACTAGCTTTTTCAAGGAATAATAAGAATATATCCCCTAAAATTATTTATAGACCTTGTTTTTTGATGAATTAAGAGTTTACTTCAACTAAAAAATTGATGGTATCATCTGCAAACATCAGTTGAGATTTTCTTGGTAAAATATTCCAGAACCAAAATAAAGATACATTTTCTTCATGGATGTTCTTATTAATATTTCTATAATTTTTATCTTGAGATATGATGAATAAGCTTAGGGATAGGGTATCTCCTTTCCTGAGTCCCCAAACATATTTGAAGAATCTGAAGTTCTTCCCCAAGAAATAAATGGACATCCATGGTAAACTAAAGCACCTAAAAAGAGTTTCAATAAATCCACTAGAAAAACCCATGCATGATAACACCTTGACGATGAAAGACTATTCTACCTGATCATAGGCTTTGTCTATGTCCAACATAATGGAAATATTGGATCCAGTCTCACTTTGTTTCAAATCACCAATCATCTCTTGTGCAAACCAATAGCACCATGGATTGTCCTCCAATTCACAAACCCATGTTGTTCATTTAAATCCATTGAGGTAGAATCTGATATAGATGCGTGTTAAACACACTAGCCAAAACGTTATAGGAAAAGTTACAAAGGTTGATAGGTCTATATTGTCTCAAAGAAGAAGGGTCTATAAGTTTAGGGATATGAACCAGGGAGGTGGATCTGGCAATGCGCAGGATGCTTCCACCCCAGAAGATGTCATGCACCGCTGCCACTAGATATTTCTTAACTAGTTACCATAAGGAAACATAGAATAAACCATGATAACCTTCAGGATAGGGTGCGCTAGATTGGTAATTATAAATCACTAACTCATGTATCTCATGATCCTCCAAATCTAAAACCAAGATGAAATTATCACTAATAGTCACTACTCTAGGTAAGGATTCAAAGAGCTCTTCCTGACAACATAGATAGCCACTAAGCATGCAGGACTAGTTCCTGTAAGAAGAGAATAAAATTCTCATCGGCCATACCTATGACTTCTTCATGATCAATATAGAATGAACCATCCTCCCATAGAATATTGGGTGTGGTAATTCTCTACTTCTAATTGAGTAAATCATGAAAAAATGTGGTGTTTTTGTCTCCTTTTTCAAGCTAGGTGACCCAGGATTTCTTGAGAGTTGAGCGTTTATGATCCAGGAGCCTTTCCACCAATATATTCTTACTATCAACTAGGTATTTAAAAATAACATCATCCCATCCTTTCTTGGCAGGGGGTCTGGCAGGGGGGAAGGAAAACTGGAAAGGGGGTGGTCTGTAGGGGGGTGGTCTACAGGGCAGGGGAAGGGGGGAGGGTGGAGGGGGGAAAGGGGTAGGGGGTATAGTATCCCACATTTTTATCACATAAACTTTCATTACATTATACAAAACTGAGGATCTTTAAGGTTTAGTGTCTTGGAAACCAGGAACTTATTACATGAGAAAAAAACAGTATTCTTAAACACTTGAAAGGCTTCTTCATTTGTTCATCCTAAGTTCATTACAGTATCTCATAACCTGGTAGCATACATAAAAAGAAAGGTTGAGCAAAAGGTCCAGTAAGGGAAACAAGGGAAACATTTTACATGAGAACTTGACATACATCAAAAGTCATGAAAAATAAATTTAAGGCAAGAGAAAGAGATCATGAGGCATATCATAATAAAAATAACGTGTTTCATAACTTGAATATGTGGCTACAACATTTAACATAGAAAATCATTTCCATTTCACCAAGTTCCATCCCCAAGGTTTCATTAAAAATTACCAAGGTTATTCACCAAGGTATCAGTCAAAATGGTCATCTCTAGAGAATAAGTCTTTACCCAATGCATTGGAGCGCTATCAGGGCGCACCCTTAAATTTTCCTTTGTTATCATGTGATCCACATATATCATCATCAAAAATTTCATAAATAACCCATATAGCATAAAAGAAATGGGCTTCATTTCATAATCATAACATTTTAAAAACTGCTTTAAAGACATGATCTTTAAGTCACTTTAAACCCATGGAAAAGGAAAGCGGGTCTCATGTATGTAAATACCAGAATTTAAAATAGACCATTTTGGTTTATGTGTAAATATCCCTTTAGAAGAAAGATCTTTGAGTATTCACTTAATAAAATAAAATAATTTTAGAAAAGGAGAGATACATTTTGAGACGGAAATTCAGCAGCATAACGGCTATGTTGTAGGGTTTTAGAAAACATTGAAAAGAGAGGGGAAATGGGTCACCCACTCATAAATGATCTATAAAATAGTAGAGGTACAAAATATAATGGATATAAGAACATGGTAATGCAATTTTAAAGACATACCATATGAAATTAAAAACATTGAAGGAAGACAAAAATGAGATTTCTCTTATGAAAATTTGGCAGCCTAACGGTGTCTTTTAAAACATAAAAAAATGAATTGACGAGATCAAATAGGGTCTCTCATCATATAAACATAAAATATCAGTATGATAGATATAGAGATCATACCCCAAAATAATAAAAAGGAACTTGAAAGACTTGACAAGAAAATAGAACTTGAAAATGAGAAGGGTGAAAGAATCCCTTAAAAATTCGGCAGCCTAATGACGTCACTTAAACTTCAAAAAAAATGAATTGACGAGACCAAATAGGGTCTCTCATCATATGAACATAAAAGATAAGTATGATAGATATAGAGATCATATACCAACATAATAAAAAAGAACTTGAAAGACTTGATAAGAAAATAGAACTTGAAAATGAGAAGGGTGAAAGAATCCCTTAAAAATTCGGCAGCCTAACGGCGTCACTTAAACTTCAAAAAAAATGAATTGACGAGACCAAAGAGGGTCTCTAATAATATGAACATAAAAGATCAGTATGATACATATATAGATCATACCCCAACATAATAAAAAGGAACCTGAAAGACTTGATAAGAAAATAGAACTTGAAAATGAGAAGGGTGAAAGAATCCGTTACAAAAATTTCAGCAGCCTAACGGCGCCACTTAAACATTCATAAAACGAAATGATGAGAGTAATAGGGGATATATTATCATATGAAAATGAAAAGGTCAGTAAGAGGAATATAAAATAACATCCTCCAACATAAGAACATGGAGCATAAAATAAATGACTTAAAAGAGAGTATTTGAAAAGAAAGAGAGAGGTTGGATCCCTTACCTTAAAACGTAACTCTTAAAACTCAAAGGTTGGGACCCTGAGGGATTGGGGGCACCTTGTGAGGACTCTTTGGGAGGTAATGATACTAGCGCTCCATTTTGGGAGATTTGGGAGTGAAAACTAAAGGAGGAAAAGGTGGGTATTTATAGGGAAAGTGAGGGGACATGGCATTAATGACCAAGGGACACATCATTGGTGGTTTTGGAAAAACCATGGGCTTGTTCATGGTTTTAGCCACATGGGACCCCTCAAACAATAATTCATCCCCTTTAGTCGGTCATCCCTTAAAATATCTCATCACATCATCATGATGCAGTTATGATGTCATTAAACATCCGTAACTTAAAAACCGTATTTTCACTATTCATCGAAAATTCAACTTTCTCAGAAAACTCCCAAAATTTCACCTTAACCAAATGCCGATGTTCTAATTTCAAAAATGAACTCCATTTTATAAAAATAATTTTTTAAATTTTTTAATTTAATTTTTTAATAAATACACTATTCACCAAAAATTCATTTTTTTTCATAAAAATCCCCAAACATTACCATAACATAATATCGATACTCTGAGTTCAAAAATGAAATCCATTTTATAAAAATAATTTTCTAAATAATTTTAATTTAATTTTTAATTAAAAAACACTATTCACCAAAAAAACTAATACTTGACTAATAATTTCTGAAACAGTTATTTACCTATTTTATTGAATCACATTACTTAATCAAGGTGCCTAGATTATATTAATACTTTCTTTAAGTGTGATTACTAATCCATTTGGTCACATTACTAATCCTAAGCGTAAAATCACTATTCATAATTTACTATTCATCAAAAATCAAGTTGATCTTATTAGACTCGAAATTTTGTACTGAACATAATTGTAGAAGACCATTTTTTGAAAATCATTACACATTTTTAATTATTTAAGGTTTACATAAACATTTTTAAAATATCCTTTTTCTAAAATTCATCAAAAATATGCATACTATATTTATCCAGACATTTGAAAATTCACAAACTTCACCATAAGAAGAGAACACAATTTTATTTATAAAAAAGGATTACACAACGTAGCGATGGTCTCCTTACATATCCCTGGATAACCCCAGCATAGGACCTAAGTGTAAGGTGTGCTAAGGTGAGAGAATCTGAGGGTGGCTCGGCCAACATCGCACGAGTAGTAATTTCTATCAGTTTGAACTTCTCATGAAGGCGATTCCGTTCTAGATTCACACGATGAAGTTCAGTTTGGGTTTGGTCCAGAGCAAAGCCCAGTGGTTCTACCTCCTTCCCAAGTTCTGTTAGATGGGATTTGATCGGCCCAAGACTGCTGGATGAGGCCATCGAATCTTCTTTCTATATTAATTAACCAAGATCACTTGTATTTAGAGACAATAATCGAAACGTTTAGTTTCCAGCAGTCATATTGACCAATGATCATATAACAGTCTAAACCCAATGGTCTCATTTTAATTATACTCATGTTATCAAATGAAACAGTTTTTTTGAGTATAAAATAACACAAAAAATTAGGAAACAAGATTTATTCAAAATTTCAGGTCGTTATAATCTTCCCCCCTTAAGAAATTGCGTCCTCACAATTTTTTTAAAATTGGGATTGGAAATTTCATTGAAAGTCCCACATCAGAAAAAGAGTCAGTAACACTATTACTTTAAAAGAAATAAAGGGGAGTAAAATGGTCACCTGAGTTAACCCATACTAGGATTCCATGTAGGAAAACATGGATATGGAAGAAAAAACAAAGGGTCAATTTTTGAGGGAGAGTGATAGAAAACATGATTAGGAGAAAGTTAACCACAAGAAAATCAAAAACTTATGATGTGTGTAAATGGTATTTGATTACCCAGTAGGAAACTTAAACCAACAAAGTTTTTGTTTTACGTTCCCTTTAATAATTTTGAGGAATTCATTTAATACATAGAATAAAAACATAAGGAAATATATTTACCTTCAAGTAGAGTTTCATCCCTTAATAAGTTTCTACCAAAACTAATCTTTTCTCCAAATGATGAGCATTCAAAAACACTAGGTCTCATTAAAACACAAGAATCATCTTCTAGAGAATCACATAATCCACCAAAGATTAACTATCTATTTCTTCTGTTATCCCAAAAATAGAAAGGGTAAGATAAAACAACTCTTCAAAAAGAAAAAATCCCATAGGAAGGGAAACTTCTTTAAATCTTCAAAATTCCACGGTACTACCCAAAGTTCAGCATAGACCATTCCATAAATAAATGACCTTAAAATTCCTCAAAATAAACCAAACTAAGATTGAAACCTAAATATAAGAAGGATTTGATAAAATAGTCTTCCAAGATAAACTTTATCTTTCATCTCCAAACAACATCAACCACTCCTAACATCTTATAAAAAAAGTAACTAACCTAAACATATTTTCCCCAATATAGGTTAATCATTTCTATAAGTAACCTATATTACCATAAGTTCGCCTTAAATTTGTTGATTCTTCAAAATATAAGTCAACCTTTACTCCTCAAAGAAAATACCGTAGTAATCTATTTACCTCGATCAAATAGGGTTCCCAAAATAGTGAACGTATTCCAAAATAATAATCATCTTTTAATCCCCTAATCATCTTTGTCATATTAATACGGAAATCGTCACATTTCCTATCACATTGGTTATTGGGACATGTTCTTCCATTTCCCGCCATTAACTAATAAAAGAAAGTACAATTAGAGGGCTTAAATACATAGCCAATAATCATGAAAAGGAAACTTAAAGCATATAAGGATAAACTTGTAGAAGAAAAGTATACCCTAACTTGTGATCTCCTAGGTTCCAATCTAGGTTATCCATGATCATATATTCTTATGTGAATATTTATTTTATTTTATCTTTGTTCCTTTAATAATGGTTCATACTAAGCTTATGAATTTACCAAAGCATGTCCCTCGAGAGTGTCGTAACCAAGAGTGCAGCAAGGCCCGTTGTCGTGTACCAGTTCCCATTCTAGTCTAGATCAAAGCGGTATTTTTGGGTTTTACCCCTATGTACATTTGTGCCAGAGCCACCTCTACCTGCTCGTATCCAGACAGGGATGTATTTTCTTGGCAACCCCTTACTCAATACTCACCAAAATACCAGGAAGATTTCCTATATTTAAACTTTTCTATAGGATTATTCCGAAAGTATTCATATCCTAATTTCCACAAATAACTAAACCATCCTTTGATACCAACTATAGAATCCTGCATTTTTATCACATAAACTTTCATTACATTATACAAAACTGAGGATCTTTAAGGTTTAGTGTCTTGGAAACCAGGAACTTATTACATGAGAAAAAAACATTCTTCTTAAACACGTGAAAGGCTTCTTAATTTGTTCATCCTAAGTTCATTACAGCATCTCATAACCTGGGAGCATACAACAAAAGAAAGGGTGAGAAAAAGGCCTAGTAAGGAAACAAGGGAAACATTTTACATGAGAACTTGAGATACATCAAAAGTCATGAAAAATAACTTTAAGGCATGATAAAGAGATCATGAGGCATATCATAATAAAAATAACGTGTTTCATAACTTGAAGATGTGCCTACAACATTTAACATAGAAAATCATTTCTGTTTCACCAAGGTCCATCCCTAAGGTGTCATTAAAAATTACCAAGGTTATTCACCAAGGTATTAGTCAAAATGGTCATCTCTAGAGATTAAGTCTTTACCCAATGCATTGGAGCGCTATCAGTGTGCACCCTTAAATTTGCCTTTTTTATCATTAGATCCATGTATATAATCATCAAAAATTTCATAAATAAACCATATAGCATAAAATAAATGGGTTTCATTTCAAAATCATAACGTTTTAAAAACTGCTTTAAAGACATGATCTTTATGTCACTTTAAACCCACAAAAAAGAAAAGCGGGTCTCATGTATGTAAATCCAAGAATTTAAAATAGAAAATTTTGGTATATATGTGAATAACCATTTATAAGAAAGATTTTTTAGTATTCACTTAATAAAATAAAATAATTTTAGAAAAGGAGAGAGACATTTTGAGACGGAAATTTGGCAGCATAACGGCTATGTTGTAGGGTTTTAGAAAACATTGAAAAGAGAGGGGAAATGGGTCACCCACTCATAAATGATCTATAAAATAGTAGAGGGACAAAATATAATGGATATAAGAACATGGTAATGCAATTTTAAAGACATAACATATGAAATGAAAAACATTGAAGGAAGACAAAAATGAGATTTCTCTTATGAAAATTCGGCATCCTAACGGCGTCTTTTAAAACATCAAAAAAATGAATTGACGAGATCAAATAGGGTCTCTCATAATATGAACATAAAAGATAAGTATGATAGATATATATATCATACCCCAACATAATAAAAAGGAACTTGAAATACTTGACAAGAAAATAGAACTTGAAAATGAGAAGGGTGAAAGAATCCCTTAAAAATTCGGCAGCCAAACGGCGTCACTTAAACTTCAAAAAAAAATGAATTAAAGAGACCAAATAGGGTCTCTCATCATATGAACATAAAATATTAGTATGATAGATATAGAGATAATACCCTAACATAATAAAAAGGAACTTGAAAGACTTGACAAGAAAATAGAACTTGAAAATGAGAAGGGTGAAAGAATCCCTTAAAAATTCGGCAGCCTAACGGCGTCACTTAAACTTCAAAAAAAAATGAATTAATGAGACCAAATAGGGTCTCTAATAATATGAAAATAAAATATAAGTATGATAGATATAGATATCATACCCCAAAATAATAAAAAGTAACTTTAAAGACTTGACAAGAAAATAGAACTTGAAAATGAGAAGGGTGAAAGAATCCGTTACAAAAATTTCGGCAGCCTAACGGCGCCACTTAAACATTCATAAAACGAAATGATGAGAGTAAGAGGGGATCTCTTATCATATTAACATTAAAAGGGAATTAAGAGGAATATAAAAGAACATCCTATAACACAAGAACATGGAGCATAAAAGAAATGACTTAAAAGAGAATATTTGAAAATAAAGAGAGAGGTTGGATCCCTTACCTTAAAACGTAACTCTTAAAACTCAAAGGTTGGGACCCTGAGGGCTTGGGGGAACCTTGGGAGGACTCTTTGGGAGGTAATGAGACCATAGTTTGTTGGGGGAGAGTTGGGAGTAAAAATAAAGGAGGAAAAGGTGGGTATTTATAAGGAAAGTGAGGGGACAAGGCATTGATGGCCAAGGGACACCTCATTGGTGGTTTTGGCAAAACCATGGGTTTGCCCATGGTATTTGCCCATGGTTTTAGCCACATGGGACCCCTCATAAAATAATTAATCCCCTTTATTCGTTCATCCCTTAAAATATCTCATCACATCATCATGATGCAATTATGATTTCATTAAACACCCGTAACTTAAAAATCGTATTTTCACTATTCATCGAAAATTCAACTTTCTCAGAAAAATCCCAAAATTTCACCTTAACCAAATTTCAATGATTTAATTTGAAAAATGAACTCCATTTTATAAAAATATTTTTCTAAATATTTTTAATTTAATTTTTAAATAAATACACTATTCACTGAAAATTCATTTTTTCAGAAAAATACCCAAAAATTATCTTAACATAATATCGATGCTCTGAGTTCAAAAATGAAATCCATTTTATAAAAATAATTTTCTAAATATTTTTAATTTAATTTTTAATTAAAAAACACTATTCGCCAAAAAAACTAATACTTGACTATTAATTTATGAAACAGTTATTTACCTATTTTATTGAATCACATTAATTAATCATGGTGCCTATATTATATTAATACTTTCTTTAAGCGCGATTACTAATCCATTTGGTCACATTACTAATCCTAAGCGTAAAATCACTATTCATAATTTACTATTCATCAAAAATCAATTTGATCTTATTAGACTCTAAATTTAGTACTGAACATAATTGTAGAAGACCATTTTTTGAAAATCATTACACATTTTTTATTATTTAAGGTTTACATAAACATTTTTAAAATATCCTTTTTCTAAAATTCATCAAAAATATGCATACTATATTTATCTGGACATTTGAAAATTCAAAAACTTCACCATAAGAAGAGAACACAATTTTATTTATAAAAAAAGGATTACACAACGTAGCTATGGTCTCCTTACATATCCCCTTATAACCCCAGCATAGGACCTAAGTGTAAGGTGTGCTAAGGTGAGAGAATCTGAGGGCGGCTCGGCCAACATCGCACGAGTAGTAATTTCTATCAATTTGAACTTCTCGCGAAGGCGATTCCATTCTAGCTTCACACGATGAAGTTCGGATTGGGTTTGGTCCAGAGAAAAGCCCAGTGGTGCTACCTCCTTCACAAGTTCTGTTAGATGGGCTTTGATCGGCCCAAGACTACTGGATGAGGCCATCGAATCTTCTTTCTATATTAATTAATCAAAATCACTTGTATTTAGAGACAATAATTGAAATGTTTAATTTCTAGTGGTCATATTGACCAATGATCATATAACAGTCTAAACCCAATGGTCTCATTTTAATTATACTCATGTTATCAAATGAAACAGTTTTGTTGAGTATAAAATAACACACAAAATTAGGAAACAATATTTATTCAAAATTTCGGGTCGTTACAGGGGCAAGGGGAGGGGGGAGGTCTGCAGGGTAGGGGGAGGATGGAGGGGGAGGGGATGGGTGGGTGGAGGGTGCAGGGGGTAGGGGAAAGGGGGTGTGGGGAGGTTTGTAGGGTAGGGGTAGGGGGTCTGTAGGTCAGGGGAGGGGGAGGGTGTAGGTGGGATGCAAGGGGAAAGAGGGTGGTGGTCTCTAGGGCAGGGGGTGCAAGGGGGTGGGGCAATGGGGCAGGGGTGCAAGGGGTAATGGGGGTAAGTAAAACTAGTAGGGGTGGAAGGAGGGTGGAGGGGGGAGGGGGATGGGGGAAGGGGGTGGGGGAGGGGGGTCTGCAGGGGGGTCTGCAGGGTAGTGGGGAGGGTGTAGGTGCGGTGCAGGTGGGGAGGGGGTGGGGCAGTGGGGTAGGGGTGTAGTTAATCTCTGTAGGTTTCTTTAATCTTATATAAGTTTGAATAACCATTACAATCCATCTCTAACTCTCCCATTTCATCATGATTAGGTTTCTCTAAATATGCCCTTCTATTTTCAATAGATTGCTTTCAGTAAATCATGGCTTGATATCACTTGCAACAAATCAGATTTTGTATGATGCCACAAGTTTTTATTGGTATGTCTTTAACACCTTTTCTTTTAAAAATCCAGGACTTTATGTCCACTTTTTTCATTGTAGCTTGTAAAGATAGATTTGGATCCTGTAATCTGTCTTCCTTTTAGTGGGTTGATTCCACTACCACATTGCATGAATTTACCTATACATAGCTAGATTCAATATGATATTTTAAATTACATTAGATATAACCAAATACACCACATTTCATCAAGACTCTGTAAATAGATATTGCTTTCCTCTAAATTTAGGTAAACTTTGAACAATAAACAACCACTTTTGTGATTCTTATTTTACTAAAAATAACACAATGTCATGTTTTCAATATAGGAACAACTTCCAAGAGAGCATATTGATCAAGAAAAGCGCATCACATATTACGGTATCTTGAAACATTCAATGTTCCTAATTTCTTTTGTTATACAATAACTTCAATTTATTCCTAGATTTATGTTTATGTTGTACTATAAGGTTGTCGATGTATCAACCAAGTCTTTTTGTGCTAGGCAAGGATAACATTTTGGATCATTCATACATGAATGACTCAAATCTCTATCTCTACAGAAACCTTATTGATAATGAAAATATTATAATACCATATAGTAGCATGAAACTAATAATTGATAAGACCATTCCTTAAAACCAAACCTCCTCATAGCTTTGAAAATCTGTCCAGGAAGGAGGGGGGTATGTCCAGGGTGTGGGGGGGGGTCTTTCCAAGAGTGGGGGGGAGGGGGCTGTCCAAGAGTGGGGTGCAAGGTGGGTCTGTAGGTGGGGGGTCTGTCCAGGGGGGGTCTATCCGGGAAGGGGGGGTTGTCCAAGGGGGTGTCCAGTAGGGGGCTTGTCCAGGGGGAGCAAGGTGGGTCTGCAGATGGGGGGGAGGGGCGCAAGGGGGTCTGCAGGAAGGAGGGAGGAGGGGTCTATCTAGGAGGGGGTCTGTCCAGGAAGGGAGGGGGTATGTTCTGGAGGGTGGGGGATTTCCAGGAGGGGGGGTTTTTCCTAGAGGGTGGGGGGATATCCAGGAAGGAGGGTCTATCCTGGGAGGGGTGGGGGTCTGTCGAGAAGGGGGGGTTGTCCAAGGGGGTGTCCAGGAGGGGGGGCTGTCTAGGAGGGGGTGTTTAGGGGGGTTTAAGGTGTGGGGGAGGGGGTGAAATGGGGTCTGTAGAGAGGAGGGGGGTCTTCAGGGGGAGGGGTGTGTAGAGGGGGTGGGGTAGGGGGTCTATCTAGGGAGGTGTGGGGGTATGTTCAGGGTGGGGGGTATGTCCAGGTGGGAGGGGAGGGGGTCTGTCTAGGAGGGGTGTCGGGGGGTCTACAGGGGGGTGTTTCATAACTAGATTTCAATGTCTTCAACCAACATCAACCATGTGAAAAAAATGCATTCAAGGTAATATTTATGAAATATGACATAAACAAGATCAAACTTCAAGAAAGTCTTGCCTAAGAAAATGAGGTACAAACCAGGTTGTATTTTCAAGCATTGATAATCAACAAGCTGAAAATTCTGACATGTCTTCCTCCAGTGTGTATCTTTGGTACAATATTCTAATTTTTTTTAAATTTGAAGTTTCAAATAATTAAATAACATTGAAACATCCGCTACATTTATCTGCACACTGAAAAATATGTTATCAATGTATGTCGTTTTGAGTATTAATGTATTTTTGTTGAACTCAAGATTAAATTTCTTGACTTGTAAGCTACTTTTCACTTGGATAAAATGTAGGGTTTTGATCCTGGATACTAGTTTAAAAGGTTTTCCATAATTATATTTCAAATAAATACAAGATTAGGGAACATAGAATCTGTGGCATATTTTGGAGTAGTGGATCATTTTATTCTATCTCGGTTATTAGTTTCTTCTACTTGTACTAAATATCACTTTGGATACATGTTTTTGAAAACTAGATTATGTACTATGTTTAAACAGTCGATGATGTATTTAATTTGACCAGTGAATTTTTTTTATATCATTGGAACATGTAATTTAGGGGTCTCCATGTATTTTATAGGGTTTTCTTTCAGGAGGTGTCCAGGAGGGGGGTTGTCCAGGATGGGGGGCTGTCTAGGAGGGGGTGCAAAGGGGGTCTGCAGTGGGGGTGTGCAAGGGGGTCTACAGGGGGAAGGGTGTGCAGGGGGATATATCCTAGGGTGCAAGGGGGTCTGCAGGGGTGTAAGGGGGGTATGCCCAGGGTGCAAGGGAGTCTATCTAGGGGTGCAAGGCGGTCTGCAGGGGTGGAAGGGGGGTCTGTCCAGGGTGCAAGGGGGTTTGTCTAGGGTGCAAGGGGGTCTGTATAGGGTTCAATCTAGGATGAAAGGGGGGCCTGTCCAGGGGTTCAAGGGGGGTTTGCAGGGGTGCAATGGGGGTCTGTCCAGGGTTGCAAGGGGGGTTTGTCCAGGGGTGCAAGGGGGGTCTGTCCATGGGTGAAATACAGGGTGTAAGGGGGGTCTGTCTAGGGTGCAATTCAGGGTGTAAGGGGGTCTGTCCAGGGGTGCAAGGGGGTCTGTCCAGGGGTACAAGGGGGTATGTAGGGGTGCAAGGGGGGTCTATCTAGGGGTACAAGGGGGGGTCTTTCCAAGGGTGCAAGGGTCTGTCCTAGGTGCAGGGGGGTCTGTCCAGGGAGGGGGTTTGTCTAGGGTACGAGGGGGTCTGTCCAGGGGTGCAAGGAGGGTCTGCAGGGAGGAGGGGGTGTGCAGGGGTAGTCTTTCCAAGAGGGGTTTTTTAGGGGGGAGGGGCAAGGGGTTCTGTCTAAGGGGGTGTTTTTTTATGAAATGGAAAGGGCTATAGCCACGGTTTCAAACTTTAGTTATAGCCCTATAGCCACGGTTTGAACTGTGTCTAAAATTCCTATAGCCAATGTTTGAATTGTGGATAAATCCCTATAGCCATGGTTCATTGAACCGTGTCTAGTATTGGTATTGTTATAGGGTGAACCCAATAGCCACGGTTTTAAAATGTGGCTATAGGGTTATTGCCACGGTTCAAACCGTGGCTATAGGGTTATTTCCATGGTTCAAACTATGGCTATAGGTCTATAGCCACAGTTTGAAACCGTGGCTATAGGGTTCACCCTCTAGCCATGCCAATACTAGCCACGGTTCAATAAACCATGGTTATAAACTATAGCCATGGTTTTTGGGCTTATAGCCACAGTTTGGAACTGTGGCTATAGCCTAAATTTCTAGTAGTGGGTTATACCCTTTTTGAACCCCATTTTTACCCGTTGTTAATATTTTTATACATGTGTTAATGGTTAAATGAATTTTGATTCGGGTTTATGTGTTTGTAAAAGGGATTTTTTATTAATATGAGTGTGTTGGAGGTGGTATGTATGTGATTTTTGTGTTATGTTTCCTTTGGGCTATGTGGTGATCATGTGATTAATGTTGGATTGATAGTGGTCCAAATCCTTTAGTTATTCCATAAAGAACCCTATTCAACTAAGTAAGAATTCAAGGGATGTTTCCCTTGTTAGTTAAGCGTTATTCACTAGCTAGTATCCCCTGATTGAATGTTATGACCTTTCTAGGGTATGTGTCACTGATGAGGCCAGCTGATAGAGAAGTGGGTGACAAGTTGTAGGACTATTAACTTTCCAGAAGTTGGTTCCACCTATGCACATTGAGTATTTTTCTTTTAGTCCCTATGGTGTTACCTCATGATATAGATCATATGTTATGCCTTATTTATTGCTTATTGATCATGTGTGTGGTTTACTTCTTGTTTTGATCTTAAATTGGTATTGGTTATTTTCGGTATATCTTTGATGTTATATGATTTTCCTTTCATTTTTATCATTATTCTTTTATGGTTTTATATGGCATGTCTTTCCTTATGGTTTTCCCTTATTTTTTATTATTATTAATGAGTGTTTAAAGGTTTTAAATAAAATGGATGGTTTTTTTATAAGAGTTGTTTCAAATGATAAAGTAAATTTTTGATTTTATGTTTTCAAAGAAAAGCATTAAAAAAGGAAATGATTTTGTTAAGTGTTATTTGTTTTCAAGATTTGAAAATGAAATGAAAACCAATTTACTCATATTTATTTTCAAACTAGTGTGATTTTTTTTCTTTTATTAAATGAATCAAATGGACTCTTATTGGTATCCTAATGGTTGTTGGCTCACATCTTCCATGCTCACATCAATGGATATAGAGTTTTCATATTTTTTTATAGTTCTTTCTAGTTTTCATCATTTATGATAGATTGTTACCGCTTTTCTTGGAAAATCGGGTGGTGTTGAGTTATGATAGTGACTTGATAATTACATAGTGATGGTGGGGTTTTTCTCCCATGTATGTTGGACCATTTTGGGTTATGTTTTGTGTTGTCCTCCTCAACCTCCTATTTTTGTTTCAATTTTGTTTCTGTGTTATGATATGTAAAAGCATAGTATATGGTGGTTTTATTTATGTGGGAAAAAAATTAGTAAAATTATTTTTTACCTTTATTTTTATCACATTTTAGTATGTTGTTGTTTAGTATATGATTATTTGTTGGTCATGGTTATCCAATGTATATAGGCTTCATGTCGGGTTCCCAATTAGAACTTGTTTTTTCTTATTATTTTCTTGAGGGTGAAATCATTCCCACGTAGTCACTTGTGATACCATAGAACTAGTTACCATCCCAAGGTGATCAGGAACATTACTTAAGCCTTATAGTGGAGTGTTCTGGGTGATGTGTCTGGTTGAACCAGTATGGTTCATTACCGTTTATGTTTCAATATCACTTTTAATCGGATTGTTTATACATGAATATACTTTGGGGTAATTGTACACTCTTTATCTCTTAAACACATTATATTTTCTTCTCCTCTAGTTATTTATGGGGTTTATAAGTTTTCTTTCTATTTTTCCTCTCTTTAGTACTCAAAACCACTGAACGAATGACTTTAAGAAAAACCAAATTTATTTTTCATTTTTAGTAGGAATAAATTTCCCCTATATCCATATTATTTATTTTTCTTTAAGAATTATCTTTTCTATAATTTAGTGATTTATTAAGGTAAAATTATGTTAACTTTGACTTTGTAATTTAAAAGATTAAAGGAATATTTTCATCATTTTACACATAGATCATTTTTTACTCTATAAATATGTGATAAGAATATTTTTTAACATTTACAACTTGACTAAAATTTATCACCATCATATCCATCATTTTTTATCTATATTCCTTTACAATTTTGTATAGTTTTTAAAATAAAGTATTAATTAGATTATTTTGGTATTTTTTATATTTTTAAAAATTACCAAAAACAAAGGGATGTTATTTTCTCAAAAACATTGAAGAGGGGGTTTAATTTTATTTATTTAAATTTTTATCTTCCACTCTACTTTTTCTTACATGAACATAGTTTATTTTCAATATTCCATTTTTATGAATTATATTACAAATAATTTTTTAAAAATCACTTTGAAACCTTTTGAAAAAGAGTTTTGTAAATGGTTTATAACATCATTTTTATGAAAAAGGAATACAATTTTTAAGAAAATTCATTTTAAATGTTCGCTTCTATTTTCCTCTCTAATTCTAAAAATACTTACATTTACTTAAAACCTTTATTTCTAGTGAATTAATGGCCTTCTTTCATCCATTTATAATTTATGGTTATTACCTTTTTTGTTCACAAGGAATATTCTCAGCTCTATGTAGATATATTCTCTAGAAATCCCCAAAATTATTGTGAAATTATATCCATATTCTTTTGTATAATGTATATATTTATCATTTAAAAATTATCTTAATCATATACAATTTCCACACATAGTATTGTTTGAATTAATCTTTATAAAAAGTTTATCCATTGACTAGGGAAATATTATCATTCTGTATTCTTGATTCAATCTGGATATTTATTGATTGTTAATTCATATTGATTACATATTGTAATGATCATTCAATATATGAGGAATACATTGGAAATTGTTTTTTATGGGTGGATCCCGTAATTATATAAATCATCAATGCATCAATGGGTCTCATGGGATAGTCGGTTTGGAATGTCTTAAGTATTGTTTGGGTATTGCCTACCCAATTATTAAAATAGTCCTAGTTGAGAAATTGATGGTAAAATTTAAATGTTTGGTATTTTTTCCATGTTATTACTACATTTATATCTTTCATGGATACATTTTATGCTCACATTATTGATTAAATGGAATATGTATTGATTTTCCACACTACTATATTGTTTATGCCTTATGTGTTCATGATAGCTTCCACTCTATGTTTCCCATTACTGAGCATATGAGCTCACCCTTCTTATGATTCCATTTCCCCAAGTTATAAATAAGAGTAATAAATATGATATATCTATAAGGGTATCATGTGTGGAGAATTTTTTGGGATATGTTGAAGACTTTTTATTGAATAAGAAAATCTTGGTATAATTGGAAAGGTTTCTATTGGGTGAGAAAGATATGTGTTATGTTAAGTAACATTTTTCATAATTATCTAAAGCTATAAACCTAAAATGGTTTGGGTATGTAAGTGACTCAGAAATTTAATTAATATTTTAATTTTTTATGGTTAAAATTGGGTCCCTTCGGTTGGTATCAATGCTAGTATGTAAAGATTATGTTTTTAGTACCATATCTAGGAGTGTTGGTATGGGCAACTAAAACATTCAAGATCTAAGAATATTGATATCAAGTATCAGTTCATCAAAGAGCTAGTGGAGAGAAATGAATTGAAGTATGAATTTTTTTCCTAGTTTAGAAAAAATAGTATATTTATTTACCAATCCATATTCAAAGGTTGATTTTCAAATATTGAGGTTGAAGATGGGAGTTCAACCTCATTTCTCTCAAGGATAAGGTATAGTGTATATGTTCCCACTCTTATCTTGATCTTTAGATATTGTTTTCAAAGTGGGGATGTGAAAACATAAATCTCGTTAATGTTGATTCCTTTATGCATAAAAAATGAGTATAAAACTTTTTTAGAGGGTATTTACTTATATGTGTTTTATCTATTTAGTGGAGAGATCTCTTATTTAGGGGGGACATGTTTTTAAAGATAGTTATTAAAAGGAAAAGTTGTGATGTTAGCATGTGGATGTGTGATGTGTTTTTTTTATGTTTAAAAAAATTAGTGGGCATGAATCTAGGACCTTATATTTATATGTTCTGTAAACAAATTTTACAAAGTGGGAGAAGAGTTGATACTCAATTGGTATCCAGAAAACTGATTCTCAGTTGATTTAATTGAGTGGTTTCAAGGTCTAAGAGAAGTTGGTTGTTCAATTGATATCAATATGTATCAAGGGATATAATTCTATGAATAAGTGAATTTAAGTAATTATTTTATGGAAATCATGATATGTTTGGTCAATGTTCTTGTTTTCTAAGTTCACTCACATGGGATTAGAATTATTGAATAATGATTCACTTATTTCTATAAATAGTTTAAAAGTGATTTAGGTTTCTTGATTTAAAAAAATATAAATGGGAGATTTTTTATCTCAATAGTTGGTTTGGAAGACTATTAAGCCTGTGAATAAGTATGTGAGAAGTGAATAAGAGATTAAGTATATATGATTGTTGTTTTTTCTCTTGTTTTCAACAAATAAATCATGTCCAATATTAGTATTTTTATGATGTTTCACTTGATCCAAATTTTGTTCCTTGTTTTTGGAATATTTAGAAGAACATGAAAGGAGTTTTGAGATTAAAATTTTTTGTTTGAAGATGTTTGGGGTGCAGGTGAGATCAACACGTTGTAGCAATCCATGAAAAATAGGTGGGGTATTATAGGTAGTGGAAATGTATTGGTTAGAAAAAAATATAAATTTTGGAGGTTATGCTATATATAAAACGTGCTATCTATGTTTTGGTGTTATAAAGGCTAAGACATAGTGCTATTAATAACATGGAATAATGATGAAATGAGAAGACAAATTATAAAATGGGTGTTCCATTTGAAATGTTTTCCTATTTGAAATAGAGAGCTATAATATGTTATGGATATTGTTGTGGTGCATGAAGAAGAGTAGGTGTCTAGGAATTGAAATAGTGATCACCAACACATGGTCTAATCTTGGTTATAATTTTGAGAAGACCTTTAAATATCAAGTTGACTTGTTCCTAGGGTATGAAATAGCTAGGTAGTTATCAAAAGTTAAAAATAGGGAGATACATATCACCAAGGATATTGTGGTGAAAGAATAGAGTCTATATTATAAATAAAAAGTAGACAATATTTCATGGTTCTGGGAATTTTGAGGTCAGTTTCAAAATATTTTAGAATAGTTGGACCAAAATTGGGTCAAATGCACCATGGTGCCAGCTATAATCATAAAAGCATTCTATATTTGAGTGGATCAGATGGCATGGCTTATCTCAAGAGCATTTCATAATCAATATCTAATGTTATTTAACCACATCAATGGTGACTAAGAGATATAGATGTTGGATTGGTCTATCTTAATTCGGTTTGGATGATGTTTGGGTCGAATGATTTTGGGTCAAATTGTAATTCCTTGGACATCCAGCCACCGGCCACTGTATCACTTTTGACTTGGGTGTCTGACTTTCACAGTAGCATAGTGGGATTTCTATGCAATTGGTGGAATAGTGATTTTTATTCTTCATTAGCCAATTTTGGGCTAGGGTTTCTGTGTTGTGTGAAGATCTGATAATCCCTATAAATTTTCCTCCCAAATTTTCATAGTGAATTTATTCTACCTCTCTGTAGACGTAGGGATCATTTCCCAAACCATGTAAATATTTGTGTCCTGAGTGTTTATTTTTTTTCTTTTACTCTTCTATGAATCATTATTATATCTCTATAACTCCCAACATTTCCACAACAATTGGTATCAGAGGTTGAGTTCAGGATTATAAAATAATGGTTACAGAAGAAGGCAAGGTGAATATCGATTGCTTCGATGGAACTGATTTCAGTTACTAGAGCATTCAGATCAAGGATTATATTTATCAAAAAAAAGATGAATTTTATGCTTATGGGTCTAAATCCAGTGGAAATGGAGCATCCAGAGTGAGAGATACTAGATCAATAGGTTTTGGGTGTTGTGCACCTTACATTGTCCAAAAACGTGGTATTAAACATTAGAGAGGATAAGATGATGATTGTCCTGATGTAATCTCTCTAAAATATATACGAGAAGCCTACTACATGCGATGATTGTTCAACCAGAAAATGGTTGAAGGGAGAATTTCCACAGATCACATCAACGAATTCAACACCATCATAAGTTAATCGACATCGGTGGATATTGTTCTCGGTGATGAGGTATGTGCTCTAGTTCTATTGTATTCTTTACCTGATAGTTGAGAAGCAATTTTAATAGCTATGAGAAGTTCTTCGGGGAATAAAAAGTTGTTTCTGAAGGATGTAAGGGACCTGATCCTTAGTGAGGATATCCGAAGAAGAAAATCAGGTAGATTCTATAGTTATGCTCTGAATGTAGAAGGAAGAGGAAGATACCCAAAGCGAGATAATCATAGAGGGAATTCAAAGTCAATAGGGAAAATCTGGGATAATGAAAAGTGAGTTGGTTCTACCTGCTAGACTTATGGGAAGAAAGGACATGTCAAGAATGAGTGCAGAGATAAACAGAAGGTGCCTGAAACCAGTGGAGAAAACACGAAGTCTGAAGGAACTGATGATGTGTTGCTTCTGAGCGTGGATATTCCTGTGAAGTCTTGTATTTTATACTCAAATGTGTCTTTCTATTCCACATCCGAGAAGGGTTTTATAAAAAAAATTGTTTTTGGGAATTTTGACAAGGTATTTCTTTCTGATGATGAGCCCTTATAGATTGTGGGGAAAGGAGATGCATGGATCAAGACCAAAAGTGGGAGTTTTCTAGATCTCAAAAATGTGAGGTATATCCATGGTTTAAGAATAAATCGCATTTCTATTGGGAAAATTTATGATACATGCTTCAGTACCATGTTTACTGGTGGTTCCTAGAAGATTACCAATGGAGCTATGGTCATAGATCAGGGAGCAAAAAATGGTACTCTATAAAACATTATAGATACTTGCATGAACATGGTGGCATCAGTAAATGCTATCAGGGATTCTCAATTGTGGCACTACAGGCTAGGCCACATGAGTGAGAAGGGGATGAAGGTGATGTAAATAAAATGTTTTCTACTAGAGATTAAGTCAGTGGAAGTTGTTTTATGTGAATATTTCATCCTTGTAAATTATAAGGAGGTATCATTTGTAAAATGAGGCAGAACACCAAAGGCTGGGAAGCTGGACCTAGTGCACACTGAATTTGGTGGCCTGCACTATTTCATTCCCTTTGAGGGTCACAATATTATGTGGCATTTATTGGAAAATCAACAAGGAAGGTATGGGTTTACTTTATGAAAAAGAAAATATTATGTTTTTAAGATGTTTTGGAAGTGGAAGTTCATGGTGGATAGTGAGTCGAGATCAAATCTAAAATGTTTGAGTTCTGACAATAATGGAGAGTATAACAGTCAGGAATTCATAAAATTCTATTCTGATAATGGAATTCAGTGGGAGAAGACTATTCCAGATACACCGCAACATAATGGTGTGGAGGAGAGGATTAATAGGATGTTTAATGAATGATCCAAAAGTATGAGGTTACACTCGGGGTTACCCATGACCTTCTGGGCTGATTCAGTGAACATGGAAGCATATCTCATCAACAGAAGTCCATCTGTGCCAATGGGAGAATGTCTACCCAAGGATATCTAGTCTGGTAAGAGGGTAAGAATCTCATATTTATGAGTCTTTGGTTGTTTGTAATATGTACATTTTGATGCTATTTTAAAGGAAAAGCTTGATGAAAAGTCCAAAATATGTTTCTTTATTGGCTATGGTGTTGAGTAGTTTGGTTACCGTTTTTGTGATGATCTCAACAAGATGTTCATTAGGAGGTAAAACATGGTATTCAATGAAGGTGACACATACAAGGATCACCATGATGTTGAAGAAGAAAATGGGAACAAAGAATCATATTTTAAAGAGAAATTGGAACTCAAAGGTGTACCAGAGCATGAGACGTCAAAATCGGTGGAACCTACTACTCTAGTGGAGTTAAGAAGATCAAAAGGGTGAGAAGGATTGTGTAGAGGTATTCACCATACTTATATTATTTTTTATTGACTGATGGTGGAGAACCAGAATGCTTTGAAGGGTTAATGCAGTTGGAGGAGTCAAGCAAGTCGAAGCTAGCTATGAAGGAGGAGATTTCCTCATTTAATGATTTCAACACTTGGGAGTTGACACCTCTTCCAAGAGGAAAGAAATAATTACAAAACAAATGGGTGTACTAGGTCAAGTAATAACATTATATCAAGAAGAGGTTCAAGACAAGTTTAGTGGTTAAAGGATTTCAAATGAAGGAGAGAGTGGATTTCATTGAAATTTTCTCACCTTTAGTGAAGCTTACCACCATCTGGGTGGTTCTCAACATTGTGGCATCATAAGACTTGTATCTTGGGAATCCTGATGTCAATATTTATTTCCTTCATGGATATTTGGAGGAGGATATGTATATGCAGCATCCCAAGGGATATATTGAGTCTAGTAAAGAAGACCTAGTGTGAAAAATTCAAAAGATATTATATGGATTAAAGCAGGCACCTAGGAAGTGGAACAAAAATTTTGATTCATTTATGTCTAAAAATGAATATAAATGATGTGGCATGGATCAGTGCTACTACATAAAGTCTTTTTTTTATGAATATATTATATTACTTCTATATGAGTTTAAATGGCAGTTGGCTGAGGTGTTTAAGATGAACGGTCTTGAAGAAGATGGCAAGATTTTGGGGATAAAGATCAAGAGAGACTATGCAGTTGGAATATTGATGTTATCATAGGTTGATTACATTGGGAAGTTTCTGAGAATATTTAGTATGTTAGAGGAAAAGGTAGTCTCTATTCACTTAGAGGTCCATGTCAAACTATCAAAGGAGCAATCGCAAAAGATGGCAGAAGAGGTTGAATATATGGTAAAGGTTCCATATGCATCATCTGTTTGAATTATGATGTATACCATGGTCTATACTTTACATGACAATGCTCATGCAGTGGGAGTTGTGATAAGGTATATGGATAACCCTGGAAAGCAACATTGGGAAGCTGTAAAGTGGATAATGAGGTATTTCAAGGGAAGCAAGGAGGTATATTTGTTATTTGGGAAAGGAAATTCATTATAGGGGTATATGGATACTGAACTTTGAGGTAACATCGATAGCAAGAGGAGTACCATAGGTTATGTATTTACCTATAGAGGAACTTTAGTGATCTGGATATCACAATTATAGAAGGTGGGGGGTTTATCCACCACATAGGAATAATGCATTGTTGTAACAAAAGCTGGGAAAAAGATGGTTTGGCTGGATAACTTCTTGGATGAGTTGGGAAGAAAGAAAGAGGAGAATGTATTTCACTATGATAGTCAAAGTGCTATAAATCTTGCAAAGAACCTAGGTTTTCATGCCCGGATGAAGCATATTCAGTTGAAGTATCATTTTATCAAAGTCATGATACAGGATGGGTTGTTGACATTGCAGAAGATTTTTGGAACCAATAATCTAGCAGACATGTTGATGAAGATGATGGTAATATACAAGTTGAGGCACTATTGTGCCTCTATTGGGCTCCACTGAAGAACAGAGGATGAGAGGTAGAATAAGGGAGGAAAAAATGAGATCATAAGAGGAGAACAACTAGTATTTCATGAATCATCAGCTTGAAACTGAATTTTTGAATGGAAAGCATGCACATTGGTGAGTGGAGAAGAGAAAGAGATCAGATTAAGTAAGTTGTCTTAGTCAGTGGCATCGAAGTAGGTTAGCATAGTGGATTTGGGTACAAGTTGGATATTATTGGATTGGTATAGATGATTTGGTCTGGATGATGTTTGTTCTGAATGTTTGTAGACCATATTGTGCACTAGGCCGCAACCTTCACGAGTCGATCTCCATAGTGAGCTCGTTGGGGTTTGAATGGGTCAACATGCCCCTACTTTGGGGGTCAGAAGGCCGAAGGTCCCCAGCCCAAATTTTGGGGCACTATAGAAACTCTGACCATTGTATCATAGCTAACCAACCAACATCAATATGCCACTATAGCAGTGAAAACTTTGGAGTCAACAGTATTGTAGTTCCTTGAAATTCTAGCCGCCGGTATTATAGAACTTTTGACTTGGGTGGCCGCCTTTCACTATAGCACAGAGGACTTCCTGTGCGGTTGTTGGAATAGTGATCTATCTTTTTTATTTTCCCATTGTGGGATAGGTTTTCTATGTTGTGTGATGTTCTAATACTCTCTGTAAATTTTTCTCCCATATTTTCATAATGAAGTTATTTTACCTCTTTGTGGACTTAGGGATCATTTCCCAAACCATGTAAATCTTTGTGTCCTGGGTGTTTCTTTTTTTCATTTTACTGTTCTATGAATTTTTGTTCTATAATTGTGAATCCCAACACTTCCACAACAATGGAATTATTAAATGGCTCATAAGGAAGTGTGAGAAGTTGATAAGCAGTTGAAGGAATTTGGAGGTTTGAATTTCAATTTGAAATTCAAATTTTAATTGAATATATTATGATGTTGTACAAGAAATACAAAGGCATTGGTGGATATCTATTGTAGATAACATACTCAAAGATTATCTAGATAATATAAATGGAAGAATAATATAGAGAATAATTAGAAGTGAATTATTATGTTTCAAGTGAAGAAGAGGAAGAAGAAGCATCATAATGACAACATGGTAAATTCCTAAAGTGTGAAAGACTTTCTAGTTGTTTTAAAACTTGTTCTAACATTTCAAACTGTGTGGGATGGACATACACAATTAATAGACCTATAAAATTATTTCAATGGATAAACTATTCTCATTTTAGTCCACATGTTAATACTAGTGGATCATCTGATAATGGGTGATTCTGAATCACACTAAGAATTGGCCTTCTCATTTTGAGAGGTGAACCTTATAAATTTTGTGTACTTTGTTTTGTGTATTAATGTGTGTGTTTAATATTTAATTTAAATCACTCTAATTGATGGTGAAGTTTTGTTTAGAAATGAAGTCAAAAAATAATGTTAAATCACCGATTCACCCCCCCCCCCCAAGTTATTTCACTAATCCTTTGGGTGACGTTTCAAGTTGAGAAATCAGAGGATTTTTTATGTGTTTGGTAGTGTTACTATTTGATCCATGAGTTTGGATATGATATGTTTAGAAATATATTCTTAGAATCATACTGACAATGGTCAAAGAAGGTATATTCTAAACCAAAGTGTGTTGGTTTCATACATTAAATTCTAGTATGTATTTCAATTATTCACATTTGAGTAAGTTGTAAAGTAAGAGATATTTGGAATATTAGAGGTATCATATTGAGATTTATTTATGATAATAAGTTATAGGAATTATTTTCTATTATAAAGGAATCTAACTAGAGTGTTGTAGTGTGGTGGGAAGAAGAAATATGGAATAAAATAGATAGAGAACACTTGAGAGGTTCCTTGCACTCCCTCCCAAGCCTAGTTGGTCGAACCGCCTAAGAATCATTCCCCCTTCTCTACTCTCACCCCCACTTCTTATAAAAAAAATCCCCCCTCCACAAGGTTTCAGATTCCCTAACTGAAAAACATTATTACCCAACCATAACACTTTTACCCTTTCTATGCTCTTGGGATTTATGAATCTCCACCACTTAAAAACAATATTATCCTTAATAATGGATGAAGGGAGTCGTTCTCTTTATTTCTTGGACTTCTCCATTACCCCACTTAGTACCTCTATTTTCAGTTTCATCATCACCATTTACCAATAATATAACCCTCAATTTTGGATCTCCACACCTATACATGGGGTTACAGGGCATCCCACACTTGAAACACAATCCATTTCTTCATTTATCCTCCCATTCTTGGGTCTTTAGGTACTGAACACCATGCCCACCAAGGGTTGTTTGATTTGGAGTCTCCAATAAAACTACATTCCCAACACCCTACTCTCGTCTAACTAGTTAGAGAGTGGTCAAATTTTATAGGTGTGTCCCCAAATGATCTAGGGGCTTCCATGGTTTAGTTTCACATACCCCACTAAGATTTTGTGACCCACCTCTATGGAACCGTGTGCCCATGCCTCTCAGGAAAGAGAGCTTTACATGTTGACACTACTACAGATAGAGTTTATATCAGCACTAGAAATCGATTTTAACAGCGCTTTTTTAGCATTGTTAATCTGAGCGAAGATAAAGGGGGATCCCTTTTATCATTGCTCAAAAAAGCACTGATAAAGGACCCTTTTATCAGTGCTCAAAAAAAAGCGCTGATAAAAGGGACCTTTATATGCGCTTTTAAAAAAATGCTGATAAAATTCAAAAAATGTAAAAAAATCCAAAAAATGGAGACCCCTTTTAACACCCCCCCCCCCATTCAACAGGGTTCGAAATCCCCCACTCACACCCACCCCTTCCAGCTAGCCTTTAACAGTGCCCTCCACGGCCCTTTAATAGCACTAGACCCCCTGCACCTGCACGCGCACCCCTTCCTCTCCCGAAATTTGAACTCAAGACCTCTTCCTTGTGCACTGGACACTTTACCACTCCTCCATGTTACTTTATTCTCCATTTAATGATATATCTATTTATATATATATATATAGTTATATTTATTCATATATTAAAATATATTTATATTAATATATATATATAGTAATATTAATATATATATATATATATATTCATATATTAATATCTATTTATATCTATTTATTTATATATATTTATAGTTATATTTTTTATCCATATATTAATATATATTTAGTTATATATTTATTCATATATTAATATATATTTGTAATATTAGTTTTAAATACATTTATAAAACATCTTTTTTTTGTTTTTATAAATAAATAAATAAGTACATATATACAACATACAGACACATGTATATGATATATATATGTATTTGTAACTATAATTATACATATTTATATACATTTACATTATTATATATCAATATGTCTATTTATATGTTAGAATATATAGATAATATATATCAGTTTTCTAAAACACATACACACACTAATATATACACACACACACACACACACATTATATAGGTATATAAATATTCATATTTTGTATTTTCAATAAAATGGATATTAGTTTTTATTTAGATAATTCTTATATATTAATAAATATATTTTATATGTAAATATGTTTAATTAAGTATTTATAAAATTAAATATTTCAGTGTGAATATATAAAAAAATATGTATATATTGTTATATATTTGATTATAAATAATAGTAAATTGTAAAAAATTATAAAATTTCAAAACCATTAGATCAATATGAATGTAAGATCTATGAATAAATTTATTCCCTACCAAAAAAGGGCAAAAAAATCCATCAAATGTTAAACAATTGGGGTACGCCGACTAAAAACTCAATTTTAGAGGACTTATGGGCCTTTTTTGGCCTCAAACAAACCTTTATTGGGGTCACCCTGATCACAATGGTAAAGATATTGTTGCAAGATTCGATTTGATATGTGGTAGACCTCAAACGGACACCCAAATCAAAAGTTATGCTCGTTATTTTGAGTTGTTTTTCAACTTATTTTAGATCTTTTATTTATTTGTTTGTTTATTTTATATTCAAATTTTTATTAAATAACTATTATTCGATAAAAATAACAAAATTATTAATTAAAAATATTTTTAAAATTATTTCATAATCTTTTTTTACTAAATATCTTATATATTAAGTTTAAATTTATATTTATCCTTATCTAAAACACATTTAAAAAAATATATACTATATAAGCGCTCTTAAAAAAGCGCTGATAAAACCCCTCTTTAACAGTGCTAAAAAGCACTGATAAAGGGTTACTTTTAACATCACTTTTTTTAGCACTATTAAAAGTACCCTTTATTAGTGCTTTTTTAGCGATGATAAAGGGTAACCTCTTTGTTAGTATTTTTTAGCACTGTTAAAGGGGTGGCACTGTGAAAACCCAGATCTATGGTAGTATGAGGTAATAGTATCACTTGAATCTAAGTCTCTATGTTGTGAATACATGCCCAACTTCTGATTTCTTCTCGTAGGCCATGTAAGAAATACCGCATGTATTGTGGCTCAGGTTGGTGTGGTTGCAAAGATTCCAGATATTCAGATTGTTCAATATACTCCTAAACCAATCCCTTGGAGATATGGGAGTTCTTTATATGGATTTTAATTTTCTAATCTACTAAAAAAAATCCATCATATCCTCTTTAAACATTGGTCGTGTTAATTATGGTTGAACCTCATTAGGAACTGTAAACCATTGAAAAGAGACAACCTCCATATGGACCTAAGTGAGAGGTATTTTGGACTCTTTCGTTGTATAGTGGATTTATAAATAGAACTTGGCATGAGTGATCTAGCCTCATGGATCCTTTCCATTGAAAACCGGTAATTTAACTTGTCAAACAACTTACATGGGTGCAACTGATCACCCGCTGGGTAACATTAATTCCACTGGATAATGAGTTCATGAATTTATGTACATAAACTATAAATCAACTAACTATAAGTGTATTATATCTAATGGGAGTCCAAAGTAGAACCCACGAGGACTAGGGATAACTTTTATTTCAATTATTAATATCTATTAACTACTTAGAATGAAAAATAACTAACTAGGTTAACATAAGAGAGACATGTATGAGATAAGATGTACTGAGAATTTTCACTTTCAAGTTCACGGATTAATAAAGTGGTAAATAGATTATGATATGTGTGGATTTGTTGAAATTTGATCAAATTGAGCCTCATATTAGAGCACCCGCACTCTAAACTAATGATTCCCCATTACCCTCTTAGTTACTTGATTTAAATAATTAGATATGTACCTAAGACCATTTTTAAACATAAATAAAGGATATACCCATTGTACATGGTGAAATTCTTAATTTAGAACCTACAATAGACTGCACCCTCCCTAACTAAGGCAATATACATGCTCAAAAGAGAGAGATAGGGATCATAAGTTAGAATAATCATAAGATTCCATATACACAAAACATAAAAGAATGATAATTTTATTAAAACTTTCCCCTTACATTAAAAATCTTGGAACATAAATTCTATCCTCTCATGCAGGATAGAGAAAAATAAAACATAAACTAGGTAGTAGAGAAAACTCCTCCAGTAATACCAACCCTTCATTAGTAGTCCTCCCTTTCAAAGTTTTTTCCCTCTCAACAACTCTGCCTTCATATTTATAGACTACAACGGCCCGAGAGGTGTCTCATCGTCTATTTGGTTTGAATTTTCTTATCTCTTTATCTCTCGGGATATATCTTTAATTCTGACATGGAATCTATGCATAGATCCCATCATATATCTCATTTAGATATAACCTTGTGTTATCTTGGAAAGATAGTGTGTTGCTAACCAAATCGATATATATTTATGGAAGTAGGTGTCTTATTTATATCTATAATCATATCTTACTTGAATATCCAACTATATCTTCCACATAAATCTTGGACCTCTGGCCTTATCTTCATCAGTTTGAATCCATCTTATCTCCCTCAACATCAAGCATATTCTCGCATGCATGGGTTTCCTCAAATATCCCCCAAATTTAAATGATCTGCACATTTATAGAGTAAAATAATCATTATTTCAAAAATATATAAATATATAATCTGTGGCATGGATATAATCCTATAGTAAAACATGAATCTCCTCAACTCCATTACACTATGGTGTTGCTTCTATGGTGTAGTACAAGACTTCCATCCAAAAAATTGAGCTCTCATCTATGACACCAAAAGGATGTTATTTTGTAGAGTCTACTTCATACATTTTTCATTTTCTTCCAACCTATGTTGCAACCTAATTCTCCACAGGATAGCCTTCAATTTTTCTTATTCTTCATTTAAAACTACAACCCAGTAGAAAAATGACATTGTAGACTCATATCCATCATCCTCCTAGCTATAGGGGAAAAGATGCTATGGTCAGATCACGATACAGACTCCAATATCATTTTGAGCTTCAAGGGCTACCACTATGAAAATCCATGTATATGATGTGGTCCTCTTTGAATATTAAGTGTTTTTATGAGATTCCCATCGACGTCCATAGTGTATTACAGTGCAACGGTGGTGACTATGGCTCAGATGACATGTGTGAGGATGAATACGCATGACCCAACCCAAAAAGACATATTTTTTTAAAATGTACAATGCCTGGGTGTGTGTGATGTAAGAACCCGGTTTTTGTTATAAAATACTTTGGAATATTTTTGATGTTATTCCAGAGTAGCGCCTTCAGACGGCGTGCGATTCTGAGCCCCGGTGTGGCCAGAATTAAATTTTCAGTGCGTTCACACTGGGCACACCAATTAAATGGGATAACTCTTAAACGGTGATTTGGATACTAAATCTGAGAGTACGGATGGGTCTAAAATGGGGTGTTTAACCTAGGAACAACATAAAACATGTCAGCGCGGGATGTTGGGACCCCTCGCCCGTTACCGGAACGTTAAACGGATAAATAAAAAAATTAATTTATTCGTTTAATGGTTAAACTCAAGTATCTCTTAAACTATTTCTTGTATGGAAAAACCGAGGGCACCGTTGAGTCCAGAACATTTTTTTTACCCAAGTAGGGGTGTAACTTTTGTGGGTGCGGGCCTTCTGTGAAAAATGCCGCCAGGGGCGTTTTCGTAATTTAGCGACTTCAGACGTTAAATTTTATAACTTTCGAATGGAAGCTCGGATAAAAATTTTGAGACCACAGTTGTGCTCGGGAGGTGGTTTTTACCCTAGGGGAGGAATAACCTCAACCCCGTCAAGAGTTTCGGATGCGGGTTAAATTGGGGGTTTAAATTAATTAAAATTTTAATTAAATTTTCTTTATTTAAACCTTAACCCATCCCCTCCCTCCTCCATTTTCATCCTCTGGCGTAACTCAACCAAGGATCCCCTATCAAACTTTAAGCTCTCTACCTCCTCCTCCTCTCCAAGCTGTTGCGGCGATGGCGGATCCCTCGTGAAGCGACGGGCAACGCCCAACAAGGTAGGCGGACGTTGTTTTCAGTTTTAAATCCTGAACCCCTCTTTGAATCCCAATTATAGCGTCAAAATGTTTTTTTATCTTCTAGAAAATCCCATACTTTCTTAGTATATTTTCTGAGATTTCTGACGCACTTTTCAGAATTGAAAGATGAGTCCCGAGGCGATCGCAATCGTCCGGCGAAGTTCGGGGTGTTTTTGGAGTTTTTCCGGCGGCAGGGCGGAGCTCCGGTGGCGGCGTGCGGCGGTCCGGCTTCAGCGGCGGTGGTGGTCAAGGCTCGCAGGAGGCGGGTGGTTGGGTTCGAGGGTGTCAGCGCGAGGCGGTGGCTCCCGTCGGTGAGGCCGAGCTCGTCGGGGCGCGACGGAAGACCGGGGTCGCGGTGCGCGACCCCGCGGGGGAACAAAGACCCGCCCTCGGCGGGTCTTCACGCGGCAAGACGACCGACCCCATGAGGGCCGGTCTGTAGGTGGAACGCGGGTCAGCGCCGGGCCGCGTAGCTAAGCCGCGGTTTGACGTTGTGAGCCGGGTCGGCCCAGGCCGAGCGAACCGGCTGGTCCAGGCCGGTCCAGCCCAAGGGGTTTCGTCCCCTCTGATTTTCAGACACCCATATCATCTACTACGGGTGTCTGTTTTTCATGTTGTCTGCGGCAGTGCAAACCTCGGCTTGAGGCGGAGAATATGATATGGTTTCGGGAGTTTTAACTCCCAAGATGGGGGCCTCAGTGGCACAACATGTACATTAAGTGGATTGACGTTTTTTCGAGGGTTCGTGTTTTGAGCGGCGCAGACACCTCCGATATCCGAATTGAGCGCCATCAGTGGAATTGTAACCCTGGCGTTGAGCTGGAGTTTTCTAGTGTGGTTTCGGGCGTTGAAACCGGAGTTGAGGCGTGGGCCCCATGGCCGGTCTTTCGAGCTCCGTGCAGCGCTTTACAACTTTTTCATCAGACGTCCGTTCGGGGTGTGCGAGTAGTCGATCCTGGGTGTTTTTTCGAGGGAATTGAAATGGTGCAATCTGCCTGCTTTAATTCAGCACATTGGTGCGGGCCCCGTGAGGGCCGTTTTGGGAGTTGGTGGTGATTTCCATCTTTATCACCGGGTGTCCGTTTTGGACAAGTGAATAGTCCATCTTGTGTACTTTTTTGAGAGGATCGCAACGATGTGATCTGTTGGCAGTGCTTCGGGACCGGTATGTGGGTCCCACGTAGCACCACTCATGTTTGGTATGTCGGAACGCATATTTTTCTCCAAATATCCATTCCACTCAAGTGTTCATTCCTTTTGACGTGTTTTCTTGAGGGGATCACAATCGTGTGATGCGCCTGACTATTTTCAGGGTCGAGGCTCGGGACCATGGGACGCCATTCGGGCGTAAGATGATGTTGGTGACTTTCTCGTCGGATATCCGTTTGAGGTGAGTAAATAGCCTATCTCTCATGTTTTTCCATGAGGATTACAGTTGTACGGTCCGTTTGGAGGTGTGAAGCCTCGTTTGAGATCTTATTAAATACGGAAGCAAGTAAGGTGCTCCGGTGGTGGTTCGTCCTACTGTGTTTGTAGCAGACCCTTGGCGTGTGATCGCATGCACTCCCGTGTGAGTGAAGTAATGTTTGAAGATATGTATTTAGTCGTGCATGGGCTGATGAGGTGGCAAGTTGGAGTTGTTATGTTTACTCCCTTCGTGTTGACGTTGGGTGTCATGTGAACGATAGCCTTTGGGCTGAAAACATGGTATGCTCTGGGAGTATACGGTAATGCTTGGTGGTACATGTGGTTGTTTGTACCTGAGAAAGTTTTTGAACTTGGTTGGAGTTGACTTGGGGTCACACGTCGTGTGTGCCCCATGTGTGTGTCGTGTTCTGCTTTGCGTACCCTTGACCTCTCGTGACGTAGAGGGTCCCTCTGTTCTCGTTTGTTTGACCAACCGGATTGAGTTTCCCCCTGTTTCTGTTCTTGTTTTTTTGACCAGCAGGGTTGAGTGATTTTCCCCTAGTTTTGTTCTCGATGGTTTGGCTGGCAGAGTTGCTTCTTGTACCCTGGTAGGGTTCTTGTGGATTCGGTGTGACCAACACATTACGCGGGCATCGATCCTCTACCCAGGAGGTTGTTTCCAGCAGGGATGGCCAGTGTGGTACCATTCATCAAGGATGGCCAGTACGGTACCATCCAGCAGGGATGGCCAGTGGGTTACCATCCAACAGGGAAGGCCAACGTTGTACCATCCAGCAGGGATGGCCAGAGCGGTTCTGGGTTTACCTCCAGCGGGGCTGGGAACTGGTCCCTGATGCTGGGTTTACCTCCAGCTGGGCTGGGGAGTGGTCCTTGATGATGGTTCTGATCCTCCCTCTAGTGGAGTACCCTTTTACGGGATTGAGCATTGGGACTCGTCGACGACTTTAATCGGGTCTCCCTCCAGTGGATTACCTGTTTACGGGACTGGGCAGTGTGTCACCCATCGACTTTTGTTGGGTCTCCCTCCAGTGGGAACCCATCGACTTCAAGGGATTACCCTCCAGAGGGGCTGGGCAAGGGGTCGCATGTCGACTTTGAGGAGACCTCTCGACTGCGGGGCAGTGACGAGGTGTGGTTTGACGTTCCCCAGAACTCTCAAGTATGATGGGTGATTTCCCCACCGAGACGCGTCCTTGTGACGTGACCTAAAACCATGTGGGAAATTCAGTGCTGCCCAAAGTGGATAGTGTCAAGGTGCGGTGATTTGATCCCCTTGACTTGCAGTTCGGGGAAGACGTACGGATATTGGGCATTGATGGTGTTTACTTCTGGGACTGTTGGCTACTCACTTTCTTAGGCTGAGCTACGGGATGGAGATCCCATTACGATCTTGTTCGGGCTTCTTGATTGAGTATATGAATATGTGTATACCTTGTTCCAGTACCCACTTCTTGGGTTTTGGTTACTCTCCTTCCAGGAGAGGCGAAGACGCACGGGGTATGCCACGTGCTTTCCGTGTCTAGATTCACGTGGTTGGACGAGTCTACTCTCCTAATATAGGTAGTGAATACTCGAAGAGAAGTTCATATTCTCACCGTTTCTAGATCCTTGTTTTTGGATGAGTCTACTTCCTTCCCCTTGTTGGGTTGAGTTGTACTCTTTACTGCACTCTTTGTTGTGATCCTTTACTTTTCCCTATCCTATCTACTGCTCACTCTTCGGTATCTTCTTTGTTGCTCCCTAAATCCTTCGTGGAATCCTACTGACTATTTTTATACTCACCCTTGCTTGGGCTCTGCCCACACTTGGTGTTCCCTTGCAGACGACGGACAGGTGAATTGTGAATTCAGTAGAGCTTAGGAGATCGGGAGCTTGGACCGCGTACGGTGGTCAAAGTCGAGTTCTAGGTGGGGGACTCTTCCAACTGTTTTTCTTTGTTTACTTGTTGCTGGGTTGTGGAACCTTTTCTTTTTGGGCATGTGTTTTCCCCTTTTCTTTTTCAGTTTACCTTCAACACTTGCTTTGTACTGTTAGAGGTCGATGCACTTTTGTGGTTTATATATGGCAGTTGCACTTTACTTTACTTGTCTTTTCTGTTACTCTGCACTTCTGCATTGAGTGGGCTGCGTGTGTGTGTACTGGTACTCAGGAAAAGGCCTCCCCAAGTTTTTTAGCCTTTGGCGCTTGTCACCAACCCCTGGCCTATAGAGGCGGGCTTGGGGTAGTTGCGGCTCGAGCCTGGGTAGGGTCGGGTCATGACATGTGAGTCTAACATTGAAGTATCTGAGAGATGGGATCTACTTAATAATAGAATTTTCTCCTCAGACTGGCAATGAAGTCAGATGGGAGCTAGAGGACTCCTACTATCATGAATTCCTAACCCCCAATGTGATTCTATCCACCCATGTGTTGCATAGACCCAACCCCCTATGTGTCATATGCACCTGTTCGGCATGCATGCACCATGTGCAACATGTGCATCCTTATCTACAGCCCATTTTTTGGCTAAATCAAATTTAATATTTTCATTTGTTATTTTATCCTTCACATCACACAAACATCCATTAAATAATTGAAATAAATTTAATTCATTTTTCTTTTATTTTTACAATCATTCTTAAAATATCAATTACCCACAATAGAAGATAAATCAATAAAAATGGGTAATCTAAATCAATTAAATTCAAAACCTAATTCCATTTAACTCAAAAAAATGTATTCATTTAATGTGGGTTTCTTTTTAGAAGTTATTTGGTTATGGTCATTAAGATCAACCTTACCTCATTGGGCACTAGTACAAAAACATTTTTTTATGTCGGTTTTTTTAGCTATTTAATGTCATTTTTGAGGAGACGTTATTGAGAGAGACATTAAAAATATGATTTTTTACATCGGTTATTTAATAAATGACATTAAAAATGGGGTTTTATGGTTTTAATATTGGTTTTTAAATAACCGACATGAAAGACCATCTGGAAATGACGTTAAAAATCCATTTTTTACGCCGGTTTTTAAAAATCCGAAGTTAAAAGTCATTTTTAACGTCTGTTTTTAAATAAAAATGTAAAGAATGTTTACCATATTGTATATAATTTCTTAATCTTTTATTTGACAGGTCGTAGAGTTCAAACGGAGTTATGAATCAAAAGTTATGACCATCAGAAGTTTGATATATCTTTTTCAATGAAAGATTGAATGAGCCAACCGTAGATTCATCTTAGAAGGAATTTTAGAATACGAAGAAGGATTTTTAGTTTTACCATGATATAAAGCATTATCCATAATTATAATAAAATAAGAATCATTAAATGGTATATCAATTATGAAAACTACTCATAAAAAATATAAATCATGGAATAATATAGTGGATTCATGTGGAAGATCAAACAATTAGAGTCAGTGGAACGATGATGGTTGAAATAAATGATAATGAAATATTATATCAACTAATAAAAAAATCATAAAAACAATAAACCATGGATAAATAATTACAAATACCTTGGCGATATTGCGGAAAGAAGAAATAATTGATTCACATTGAAGATCAAACGAGTCGAGTTGGGGAAATGATGATGGTTGAAAGAAATGATCGTTAAATTAGGATATGTGTATAATGAAAACATATGATTGAGATAATAAAATAAAATGCGGAATTAAAAATTTTCGCCGGCAATAGGAAATTTCAATGTCACGATGTAAAAAATTTGAAATTTTGTGTTGGCGGGATATTAAAATTATCTTTCACATCAGTTTTATGATAACCGTAATGAAACAATATTAAAATTTGTGTTGATTTTCACATTTTTTATATAATAACCGATGTGAAAAATCAATTTTCATCACTTTTTCACTTTGGTTATTAAATAACTGATTTGAAAAATCAATTTTCATGACTTTTTCACGTCATTTATTTAATAACTGACATTAAAAGGTATTTTTCACATCAGTTATTTAATAACCAATGTGAAAAAAATTTAAAAACATGTAGATCATTTTTCAAGATTCAATTTTATAGGTCACAGATCTCAAACGGAGTTACGGATCAAAAGTTATGGCCTTCTAAAATTGGCCTTCCCTAATACTTCGTTTAGAGATGATCAACTTTTGATGACCATAAGTTTTGATGCGTAACTCTGTTTGAGCTCCATGACCTATCAAATAGAATCTTGGAAAATGAACTATATGTTTGTAAACATTTTTCACATTGTTTATTTAATAACCGATGTGAAAAATACCTTTTAACATTGGTTATTAAATAACTGACGTGAAAAAATCATGAAAATTGATTTTTCATGTCAGTTATTTCAAACCGATGTGAAAATGTCAGGAAAATAGGTTTTTCACATTGGTTATTATATAACTAAAATGAAAAATCAGAGAAAATGGATTTTTACAACGCCTATATAATAACCAACATGAAAAATCAATTTTTAGATATTTTCACGTTGGTTCTAAAAACCGACCTGAAAAAATACATCGTTAAAAATTGTTTTTGTGCTAGTGGGGTCACATGATATGAGTTGGATATAAATCCAACCATCTAAAATTTATATATTTTTGGATTTTTTTTTCATTTTTCTAGGGTAGCTCTTATCTTCCTCCACATCATGCTCAGCTTCTTCTCAAATTGAGGAGAGCACCAAGTAGTGGATTTCCCTAATGATTAGATTAGAATCTTGTGGGATATCCAAACTTTATAACACTCTTCTTTCACATTTACTCCTTATGGACGTATTTGTAATTCTTCAACCATATTTTCAATTTCATCCATTACTTTATCTTCTTTTTCTTTATAAATTAGAGGAGTTAACCAAAATCTAGAAAACTATGAGCATATAAAAATAATAAAATCTATCCAAATCAGGTACCAATATTCTTTTTCTTTGGGTAGAACTATTTCATATTCTTCAATTTTTGGTTCAACAACCTCTTCATGTCTTGTACCTTCCTCAGATTTAGGCTTCTCAACCATGAAATTGATCATGTTGTTCCAAAGATCAGTTGTCGTCATCCCTTCCTCCTCTTTTTCTAATTATTTTTCCAAGGGTTCTTCCTCTATCTCCATCTCCTCAAATTGTGTGGTGAAGGTGTCCTCCTTAGATAATTCAAAATCAATTTCATCTTTTGAATTAGTTACCTTGGAGTTATATTCATGATATTCAATGCTTTCAATTGTTTCTTCTATTTCTTTTAGAATGTGAGCTCCCTCCTTGGTTTCCTTGACTTGTTGAACTAAAATTCACAAGTCATGAAAACACTCATTGAAAACGAATTCTAGTCTATAGATTAGTGCCTCATAACCACTTGGGTATGTTGTGGTATCCATGTTTGAAGTTATAACATCCCGTGTTTTGGACCAAGTGAAATTTCTAAGGGGGGATTTGAAATTTCAAATTGGTGGATGGGCCAACCCTTAAACTAAGCTTTGGAATATAATTATGAGTGCTATAGCACATTAATGTGTTACTTTTAGAAGTGATTTAAGGTTCAAAAGGTGTTTCAGATGCCCAGATGAGTTTTGAGAGGACCGGGCTTCAAAAAACTGTTTTCAGGGGAGGAAATAGCAGTTGCATGGGTGAAGCGCATGGTTTGTAAAACCATGTGGTTGACCATGTCGAGTGTGACTGGGTGGATAGTAGCCACCACATAGGATACGCACGGTTTTTCCAACCATGCAGTTATCCCTCCAAGAGGATTTTCCCTTGGACAGTAGCCACCTCATGGTCTGCATAAGTTTTTTCAAATTGTGCGGCTAGCCGTTTAAGGGCATTTATCCCTTGAACAGTAGGTGTGAATGGTTTTTCAAATTGTGTGGTCAAACCATGCGAATTTTAAAAGAGAGAAAAATGTTAATTTTTTCCTTCCTCCTTTAAAGCCTCCACCCCACTTTTATTCTCCTTCATGCACACAGCAAGGGAGGTCTACTCAAGCTCCTCATCCTCTCCTCCTTCCTTGAGGATATCTTCATTATCTAGACTCTATTTCGAGTGTCGTTCATCGCGTTGGAAGTGTATCAGTGATTCTACGACTCCTCCTTCCTCCATTCTCTATTTCTTTCACTGTCTTCTATGCTATCTTCATGTGAGATAATTCACCCTATTTTCAAGAAATTTTTCTATTTCATGGATTTCTCTTGATCCATCTTAAATAAAATATTGGTATTGGATGAGTTAGATTTTCTAAGTATAACGTAGGTGTTCTATATGCTTTACCTTTAAAGACTTTTCATTTATAACATGAATCGTTGTGTCGAACATTGGGATTTTCCTATGTTGCCCATGAAATGTGAAATTAAATATGTATAACCTAATACCTTAATTACTTATTCATTTCGTACCTAATTTTCACTATTGGTGGTTGTTCACCTTGAATTAAACCACCCCTTGGGTGTGTTTCTTATATGACCATGTCTACTATGCCTGCTTAGGTAATTAAACCTCCCTTCTAGGGTGTTTCTTAAATGCTCATATTTATATTGCTTACTTACTCTTGATCTCCTTTTAGGGTGTGATAATAAACCCTATTTTAAGGGATAATTAACTTGAATTAAATGAATTTAAATGATAACATCAGCCCTATATAATAATAAAACCACCTATGAGGTGCATTGTATTATTTAATAAAATGGGGAAATTGAATGAGATAATTGAATTGATAAATGGGCATGGCCCTATTTGGGTATACTTGACTGGTGATATGGAATTCTTTTAGAAATGGACACTTTATTACTCATTTATTAATTATGATAAGGCATGGTTACTAACATGGCCTTCCATATTACATAAATTTAAATGATTAAATGAATTACACCTTGAGCGATACTTGAGTTCCTTTTTATGGAACACCTATGATGGGCGTATAGGTTGTTTAAGAGTATGTGTACCATGAGTGATACTGATTTATTTATTATGGAATATCGTGGTTTGAATCATAGGTTACTATAATTATATGATGCCTTGAGTGATACTTGGGTTTCCTCTTTACAAAACGTCATGGATGGGCTCATAAGCTAGATATTTTCCACATGCTCTGAGCAACACTTGGGTTTCCTTTTTACAGAATGTCATGGATGGGATCATAAGGTGGTTGGATGTTACGAGAGATGCTTGGGTTTCTTCATTATGTAACACTAAGGACGGACTCAAAAATTAACAGCATTACGTGGGGTGATACTTGGATTCATTACGGGATACCTTGGACGGGCTCATAGGATGTACAGATTCTATCATACATGTTTATTTATTATATATTCTTAGTGGTGCTCCCTTATTTAGATATAGAACATGGAATACCAAATACCATTATTATATGCTTGGTCTTATGTACCTTATTCAAAATATAAACCCTTAACATTCATTAATATTCTCATACATGACAACCCATATCCAGAACTCGTGACTATGGTGTTTATGCATGGACACCTTAGTTACACCATGGGTCCTAGCTAGTATTACGCAACTATGTATATGACTATATATGTTCCTACATATATTGTTCATATACATAGATACATATCTATATACATACATACATATATATATGTGTGTGTGTGTGTGTGTGTGCATATGGTGACAATTGTTCAGTGATATTCCAACTTAGGATGATTCAGGTATGGTCGGTTATGTGTCCTTGAGGAACCTGAGCCCAAATGGTTTACCTTTATTCATTTACTGCTTTATTGATATAACTACACACTAATGTGTTTTATATTCATGGACTATATTACTTTAAACAGCATTGGTGGTGGCCTACTGGGTATATCTCACACCTTGTTCGGGCTGCCATTGCACTGGGGTACCCAAACAGACCTCATGTTTACAGGTTTAGGTTTTTGGATTTTGTTTGTATTTTTCATTTGTATATGGTGGATTAGGAGCACAGGATCGTGCCAGAGCTCAGGATTCTCATAGAGATAGCCCTTGGGTAATTTTTTTCATTTTCATTATATATGTATTGTTTGGTATTATACCACCAACTGTATTATTACTTCTTATATTATGTATCCTCATTTGGACATGCATGCATGATTGTTTTTTTTTGGCATTGGACACTTTATCAGTTTATTACTATTATCTTCTGCTGACTTTCGTTTATATTTCTACCACTATCAATTGGTTTATTATCTCTTATACCATTGTGTTACTCTGATCATGAGGGTATAGTCTCCCCAGCATACTATCATTGGACCCTCACTACTATTCGGTAGCCTCTAGTGTATGGTAAGGCGTGCTTGAGGCCCAATGGAAAACAGGCATGAGGCACCATTCTAAGTGGATCCTTGGTAGGGACAATAAAAGTGGTATCGTAGTTTTATTTTTCCTTCATTTTACTATTTTTGGAATTGGTAAATAGGATATTAGGAAAGTGTCATTACTTGGTAAATAGTTGTGTCTGGGAGTGATCAACCCATACATGGGGAAAAACCCAGTGGCCAAGGATGGGATTGTTATTCATATTGTTCGTTATAACTGTTGATTATGATTTCACCTTGAGTAAATGATTCCCTTTCCACCATTACTAATTTATTAGATTTACTATATTTTATCCTTGGCCCGATATGGCAAGGAGGTAGCATTACATGCATCATTATTGGAACATAGATATTCACATTCCATGCATATGCCATGTAGGTTGAATTCTTAGACTGCCTGATATAGTGATATTATCCTTAAGTGTTATGTCATGCTTCTATGATTTATCTAGCATGCTTGCCTGTACAGCATGATTCTGTAATTATTGTATCATACTGCGTGATTATTTAGCAGGTTTATGATTAGGTAATTAATTTCCATGTTTTCCTATATTTATTGCTTGTGATATCATGCACAGTTATAATTTTGATATAAAATTGGTTATTAAAGTTTTTTCATCAACCTAAATGGTGTTTTCCCATATATATTGATGGTGTAACCTTAACTAACCAATCATGACATGTTTGAGCCATGGAACATTGGTTTCATGGGATAAAACATACTGGTTATAATTAAATGGAAGCCAACTTTCAATCAATAATGTTTCAGCGCTCTATAAATTGGGAAATGGTAACCCATATAATTCAACCAATGTATATGATCTTGATGTACCTCGAGACCATTGTATAAATATAAAAGTTGTTAAATCTTGACATTAAATAAATTGGTTGCCTATAGACCCTTTGTATGACTTGACCCAAGTAGGTCGGTTTTGGCTTGTTATGGTTATGAGATCAACATGAATCAACCCAAGTAGGTTGGTCATGGTGCTAAATTCTTACCAGATGATCCCACTAAGGGTGTTTTAGGATTTTAATGATTTAAAAATGTTTCAGGTTGCATTTAGATGAACCCAAAATGGATTAATGGGACCCCTATAGGTTGCCTTTATTTTTATATGCCTTAGTACTTAACCCCATGAGGGTATGTTTATGTTATATAGGGAAGGTTATTTAAAGTGTCCATGGTCACTTATATGGATTCACATATAGATTTATGGTGTAATCTTAATTTACCAATTCACTTTTTAATTTATAACAAACATGTTATCTTCTTTTGATCTATAATTATATGAGTCATTAGTTAATTAAAATGTCAATTACAACTTAAAGGGTGTTTTCCTCTATAGAGTGGAGTTGACATTTTCCTTAACAATACCAATTATGATAACCTTGTGGATAAAGAAAATGGATAAAAGTAATTTATGTGATAAATTTCCTAATTGTGATAGGGTTTCACTTAAATAAATAAGGCTTGAAAGGAATTTTGATTTTACTTCCATGTGTTACCTTGTGGCATTAACTAAATAAAGTACCAAACACTTTTTCCTTATGATAGGTACTTTATTTTCTTAAATATGAATTTGTCAAATGGTTTAAAAACAACCTTAATATGGTTTTCATATCTTATCCCTCATGTAAGGGTTAATCCTTGTATTTCTTTGCTAATTACTTTGGAACGAGAACATGATCGTTGCACGTAGACCTTTTCTTCTATCGCTTGAACATAAATAAATAGGAATTAGATCCTAGTGACCTATTTAGCATGATCTAGCTATAGGGTTGATGATTTATACTATTTTAAGGGGATAGATCAAGGTTGTTATCTCCCTAGGAGCTTTAAAACCTTGTTAAATGCTTGTGAACCGTTTCAGACATGTGGTGTCGTTCGGGTGCCATTTGTCCCTAGTAGGAATCTTAGTTTCTAAAATGACACCTGGGATGGACAGGTGTTCATTCGGTAATTCAACCCTTGTTAAAGGGTGTGACCATCATGTAATTCTCTATTCCAACCAGTTGACATGCTTAGGGCATGGTCAGCCACTTAGTGGGTCATGTGACCCTTCTTCTTTTTTAGTGATGGATAACTTGGAAGGTCATCAGTCATATTAACAGTCATATGGGATAATACGGCTCTGGGTTAGTTCTTTTTTATGGGTCATCTGATACTGGGATTCATAGGAAAATAAGTCTATTGATAGTATCAATAATGTATTGTTTTATGGATGGAACCTTGGGGTGGTATGCGTTGATACACATAATACCCATTAATTTGGTAAAATGGTACAGTGAAATGCATGATTTTAGTGGAAATCATCAAAGGCTCAAGCTATTATGACATATTCATGAGTCATCTCCATGGTAGATTAACCTGGGCGTTAGAAGAAATATGAATCATCCCAATACTCAGAATAACTTTTCAAATAGGATTGAGTGTATTGACAGTCTAGTCAGATGTTTTGGGATTTTATGCCTAATTCTATGGTGCGCATGGACATAATTTGGGAGAAGTGTCATGCTTATGTCTAGAGTAAATTTTTTCTAGCATGTTGGCGAGTGACTGGTTTCTCTTTCTTTTCATGATGGTGCTTAGAGTAAGTGTTTGGCCACATTTAGGACCTATGGGTGGTTGAAGGATCATGTTCCATGGGATGAGTCCCCTTTCTTAGTAAACAGTGACTAAAAAACTCCTAAGGTGGGAAGCGTCGCATCAAACGGGTTTTAGCATATCCTTCCAGGTAGAGGGATCGCCATAGTACAGGACCAATTGGAAATTTCCAGTATTTCTTTTGAATTCCCTTGGGGATTCTAAGTTTCAAAATATATCAGTGCTTGCAAGGTGGCACGATAATGACATGGTTTTTTGTGTACGCAACCTGTGAGGAAATCGTTAGTTGGGTATGGACTTCAGTGGTTATGCTTGTGTAATCAAGAGACACCTTGGTGGTAAAGGAATCATGGTTAGCTAAAGATGACGCATCAGTAGGATCAGTTGAGCTCCTTTAAAAGGAATCGTCCATAGATGGTTCAAATGTTCTTTCTATGCATAGTTGGAGATGGTTTGTTAGTAGACATACCAAGAACTTCATTGATGAATGTTTCTTGAATTTTCTTGGTAATTATTTACATCCTATTGGTATACTCTTTTCTTGGTGATGATAATTTCCCCTATCTTGATATCGTCTAGGATGCACTGAGAGAGTGTCGGTTATATGTCGAGCTTAAGGAATTAAAATTTCAGTTCTATTTTGATAAGTATACACTATGGGAGTTGTGATCCAGAATAGTGGTTTTTCATAGAGGCATGGTTATTCCTAAGTGATAATTGGGTTCCCAAGTAGAAATGCCTTTGACAGACTCATGGACACCAGTCGGTTCTTCGACTTGACTGTTGTTGGGCTCAGTCAGTGTTTTGATGTGTGGACGTCTAGGCTATGTACCGATATCTAACTTATAAATTTAAAAGTATGGACTACCTTGGATGAGCTCCTTGGACTCCATTTGATGATTCCGAGGTTACCCTAGACTTTATTCAGGATCAGATGGGTTGTTTTAAGAGTGATGATCCAAGTGTTTCAAATCATGTTTACACCCATGTTTATGCTGGGTCACGACAACATAAATAGACGTTTTGTCTAGTAGATGTTGTCGGAAGTCGGATATAATCTTCAGTAGACATGATTGAAGTAAACATGAGGTTCCTTGGGATAATGAGTTGTGTTTCAGGTTGTGATGCACCAACCATCTAACCAAGCATTTTTTGGAATAGTCAATCATAAGTGGTTCAACATACTTCCTCTTAGTTCATTAAATGTGTTCAGTTAGGAATCGCTTCATGGAACGCCGTTGGTATGAGGAAAGTGTAGTGTGAGTTAGAAAACTTTTTTCATGAAAATTCATCTCAAACTAGCTCAATGAGGGTGATTAGGAGTGAAAATTTCATTTAATCTATAGTCATGCCAAGAGTTTCATTAGAATTCTAGAGATATGTTAAGATAAACAGTTCTGATGGTGAAGATACTATGACTCAAAATTGGCCTTTAAATTCTAGAACCTATGGTGGGTGAGTACCATAGTCTGGATGATTAAAGAGACAATGATGTGATCATGTATCTAGTTTAATAGGCTCAGGAAAGCATTGTCTCAATGTTTCAATTTTGAATTTGAGCGTTGACTTGATTTTCTATGACTTATGTACTGTATACTTAAAGTGATGTTTGGAGGGGCGTTGGGCATTTGAAAATGAAATGTAATTGTTTGAAATAAAATTCACAACCTCAGTAGGCCCGATGTTATTTTCATTATTTCCCCAAGGCATCTTGGGGATGATTAGTTCTAAGGTAGGGAGGTTGTAATGTCTCATGTTTTGGACCTAGTGAAATTTCCAAGGGGGAATTTAAAATTTGAAATTAGGGGATGGGCCAACTCTTAAACTAATATTCGGAACATAATTACAAGTGTTAGAGGACTTAAATATGTCATTCTTAGATGTGGTTTAAGGCCCAAAATGTGTCTCAAAAACTTGGATGAGTTTTGAGAGCATCGGGATTCAAAACCCATTTTTCAAAGAGGCAACAACAGACACACGGGTGTAGCACAAGGTTTGTTAAACCGTGTGGTTGACCATGCAATGTGTGCATGGGTGGACAGTAGCCACTGAACAAGTTGTGCACAGTTTCTCAAACTGTGCGACAAGCCATGCAAGGGGACCGTCCCTTGGACAATATCCACCACATGAGTTGTGCATGGTTTTTCAAACTATGTGGCTAACAGTGTGAGGGGGATGTCCCTTTGAAAATAGGTGAGCACGGTTGGTGCATAGTTTTTCAAACCATGAAGCTTTTAAAGGATGGAAAAATAATGATCTTTTCCTTACTCCTTTAAATCGTCCACCCCTCTTTTCTTCTTCTCCACACGCACAATAGGGGAGGGTCGCTTGATATCCTCCTCCTCTCCTCCTTCTTTGGAGAGATCTCCTCTATTCAGACTCCATTTAGAGTGTTGTTTTTCACATTGGAAGAATATCGATGAGTATATGACTCCTTCCTCCTTTCTTAATTTCATTCACCATATCCTGTGTTATATTCATGTGAGCTGATTCTCCCTATTTTCAGTGTGTTCTATTTCTTAAATTTATCTCAAACTGACTGAAATCAAAGATCGATATTGGATGAGTGGACTATCCTAAGTATAAGGTAGGTGGTCTATATTCTTTCCCTTTAAAGTATCATTGTTTATAACATATTTCATTGTGTCTTACACCAGACATTCCATGTGTTTCTCATAAAATGTGAAATTAAATATGTATAACCTAATGCCTTAATTACTTAGTAGTTGCATATCTAATTTTCTCCATTTGAAGTTTCTCACCTTGAGTCAAATCACCCCTTGGGTGGGTTGCTTATATGACCATGTCCACTATTCCTATTAAGGTAATTAAACTACCCTTCTAGGGTGTTTCTAAAATGTTCATATTTATAATTCTTACTTACTCTTGATCACCTTTTAGGGTGTGATAAATAAACCCTCTTGTAAGGGATAATTAACTTGAATTAAAGTAATTTAAATGATAACATCGCCCATGTTTAATAATAAAACCACCTATGAGTTGCGCTATATTATTTAATAAAATGGGGAAATTGAATGAGATAATTGAATTAATAAATGTGAATGGCCCTCTTTGGGTACACTTGATTGATGATATGGAATACTTTTAGACATGGCCACTTTATTACTCATTTATGAATTATGATAAGGCATGGTTTCTAATATGGACTTCCATATTACTAAAATTTAAATGTTTAAATCAATTATGTATATGTTGAGAGATACTCGAGTTACTTTTTACGGAACCCCTAGGAAGGGCTCATAGGGTGTTTAAGAGTATATTTACCATGAGCGATATCGGTTTCCTTATTATAGAATACCGTGTACGGGCTCATAGGTTACTAGAATTATATTATGCCATGAGTGATACTTGGGTTTCCTCTTTACGTAATTACTTAGACAAGCTCATAATCTAGATTTTTTTCACACGCTCTGAGCGACACTTGGGGTTTCCTTTTTATGGAATGTTATGGACGAGCTCATAGGGTCGTTGAATGTTATAAGCGATAATTGAGTTTCCTAATTACAGAACGCTAAGTAAGATCTCATAAATTAATGGAATTACACAACTCATTGGGAAATACTTGGGTCCCTCATTACAGGACACCTTGGATGGGCTCATAGGATGTACGGATTATATCATGCATGTTTATTTATTACATATTCTAAGTGGTAATCCCTTATTTGGATGTCAAATGGGAGTACCAAATCCCTTGATTAGATGCTTAGGATTATGTACCTTGTTAAAAATATGAAGCCTTAACATTCATTCAGATTTCTAGGCATGAAGTCCCTTATTTAGAACCCATCACTATGGTGTTTATGCATGGACACCTGAGTTACGCCTCGGGTTCTGGCTAGTATTACGTAATTATGTATACGGCTATATATGTTCCTACATATATTGTGCATATACATAGATACATATCTATATACATACATACATATATATATATATATATGTGTGCATATGGTGACACTTGTTCAGAGATATTTCGGCTTAAGTCGAAGCAGGTATGGTCGGCCACCTTGAGAAACTTGTGCCCAATTGGTTTACATTTATTCATGTACTCCTTTATTAATATACTTACACACTACTATATTTTATATTCACAGACTGAACTGCTTTAGACACCATTGGTAGTGTCTTAATGAGTATATCGCACACCCTGTTCAGGCCACCATTACAGTAGGCTACCCGAAAAAATAACTTGTTTAAAGGTTCAGGTTTATGGATTTTTCTTATATTGTTCATTTGTACATGGGATCTTAGGAGCACAAGACTGAGCCAGAGATCAATATTTTCATGGAGTTAGTACTTGGGGATTTTTTTTCATTTTCATTATACATGTAATGTTCAGTCTTGTACCACCGATTATATGATCACAACTTAGATTATGTAGCCTCATCTGGACTTACATGCATGATTTTATTTTTGGAATTGGACATTTTATCAGTTTATTACTATTATCATTCATTGTCTCTCATTTATACTAATTCCACTATTGATTTATTTATTATATCTTATACTGATGTGCTACATTGATCATGAGGGTATCATCTCCCCAATGTACCACCATGAGACCCTCGCTTCTAGTGGACATCTTCTGGAGTATGGGGAGACACACTTGAGGCCTAGTGGAAAACCAACTCAAGAACCATTCTAAGTGGCTCCTAGGTCTGGACACTATAGAATTTGTTGCCCCCACCTTTGGATTTATACTTTCCCTTTGAGTAGTTCAACTTGTTTAGATCCTCAACTTGGGAGGAGAGGTGAGTGTGTTCCTTTATCATGGATTGTATCCCTGCCATCACAACCACCAGAATACCCAATCATGTAAAAGAGAACAAAAATAAAAAACAAAGAACCTATCTAAAATCCGTAAATGGGATAGAGATAGGATAAATACTTATCCTAATTATCGAATTAAAGTTATTAACCTAGTCCCTGATAACGACGCTAAAAACTTGATCATCTGCTGAGTGTCGTTAATTCCATCGGGTAATAAGTTTAGAAATTTATGTACTTAAACTACCAATCAACTAACTAAAAGTGTAGTATAGCTAATGGGATCCCAAGTTCAAACTTACAAGTAATAGGGATAACTTTAAATTCAATTATTAATACCAATTAACCACTAAGGTTGAAAACTAACAAACTAGGCTAACCTAAAAGAGGCTAGAATGAGATGAGATGCATAGGGAATTTTCAATTTCATGTTCAAGGATTGATAAATTAGTAAATAGATGATGATATATGTGGAGTTGTTAGAATTGGATCAAAGTGAGCCTCCTCTTAGAGCACCCATACTCTAAACTAATAACGCCCCTTTCCCCTCTCAGTTACTAAGTTTAATCAATTAGATAGGTACCCAAAACCATGTCTAAAGATAAAGCAACGACATACATGTTTTTCATGATGAATGTATTACTTTAGAACCTACACTAAAATGTACCATCCCTAACTAATGAATTAGTCATGATCAAAAGAGAGAGAGAGAGAGAGATCAAAACTTAGAATAAGCACAGGATTCCCATCACACAAACCATAAAACAATGATACCTTTATTAAAACAATCCCATTGCATTACAAAACCCAAAACATAAATTATAACCTCTCATATTATATATGGGAGGGTAGAGAAAAATAAAACCTAGATATAACATTGTGTTATATAGGAAAGATAATTTTTGGCTTTCCGAGTTGATATATCAGCATGAAAGTCGATATCTTATTTATATCTCCAATCGTATCTCGCTTGAATCTCCAAGTTTATCTCCAACTTAACTCTTAGCCTTTGGCCTTATCTTCATTAGTTTGAACCCATATTCTCTCTCTCAACATCAGGAATACTCTCGCATCCATGAGTTTCCTCAAATCTCCCCTTAGATGATCTGCACATGCATGAAGAGAAATAATCGGGCTTCCAAAAATATAAAAATATAAAATCTGTAATTTATATTTAGGGAAAAGAAATTGTTTTTAAAAATGTATATATTTTTAATTTAAAATGGCATGTTGAATATATTTATATGTATATAAAATATTTTTTTTAAAGTAATATAAATATAAATTATAATATTCAATACAGTAGCTATATAATTTATTAAAAGTATATTAGTTATATTTAAATATCATATTAAAATTTATTAAAAAATATATAGAAAATTATTTTTGGTAATGGTATAAAAAGTTTTCTATGTATAAAAGTTTTAAATTATATTAAGTGTAAATGATTATTATTTGAAGTAATAAATTATGAAATATAATTAATTAAATATTGGAAAGTAGAAAATGAAAATACATATATATGTATTTTTATAAAATTGAAAATAACACAAGTGTTCAGTATTGTAATGGTTGTTATGTAAGTGTAAATTATATTATTTTTAATTAAATTTATTGAATGTTATTATTAAATATATATATATATAGACCTTGACATTGAAAAGAAAAAAATTTGGAAAACATGTGTACATATTTAATATATATTTCGTCTAGTAATATGAAAAGTTATATAAAATTTAGAACATAATAAGTATACTGAAAAAAAAAGTTAAGAGTATTGTGAGATGACTGATCTTGAGATGACCAACCAATGTATAATTGAAATTGCATGTCTTTTTTTGTGTATGTGGTTATATAATTTGTAATAATTTAATTTTCTTTTTCGCATTGCTGACCTACGAGTCATCTCTCACTAAGTATGTAAGGACCTGCGTTTCCATTTAAAAAATGTTATGTATTTTATACCCCTAGACCATCTCACATGCATGTGAGTAAATTTATAATAAAAAGGCACTCGACAATAGGCGTTCCCGAAGAGGTGTTCCTAAAGAGCCATTCAAGAACAAATATTCCACGAGAGGTATTCGACAAGAGGCATTTCTGTTTGAAATGAGATTGATGGTTTCTGAAATATTTGATAATAGAGATTCTAGGAGTTCATTCACCTATAGGTGTTGGTTAATTTATCAGATAATGATAAACTAATCCATAGTAAGTCTCAAGATCAATTCATGGTTATTTATTCATAAGTAATTAAAATTTATGAAACATTTGATGTTGTGGTATAAAAATATACAACGTTTTATTAAATTTGGTTTGGTAATAATATCGTCATTAATATAACTAAATAGTGATAAATAAATCCATAGAAAAAGTCTCAAGATCAAGTTAATTATTCAATGATAACCAATTTAAATAATTGAAAATGTTTATATAGTATATAATATTTTATTAATTATTTTTTTCTATATAATCATGTCTGTGAAAATTTATTGCAATAGTGAGGTAATTTATACCGATCAGGGTTTTAGCTATAGTTTTCCACCTACAAGAGTGGAAAATCTTCATGGTTGTCTTACATTAAATGAAGTTCAAAATAAGATTCGTAGTCGGTTAAAACTGAGGGCTAATAAATCAATTGCTTCAATAACATATCGACATCTGTAATATCCTGAATGTTTATAGCACACCGAGTACCCTCTGTTCGATGATGAGGATCGGATGGATGCATCTTTATTATTTAGATAACAGTGTGCTAATGGTTTGATAGAATTGTATGTAGTGATTTCTGGTATTGATGTGGTGCAACCTACTATTACAGAACCATTCTTTGTGATCTCTATAGAATTTGGTCCTTCACAACACTCTTATTCATTACATCCTCCTCAAATGGCTCTCATGATATAATCAAATTATGAAAAAGATGATCATAATTTGGAAGGAAATGTAGGGGACATCCCTTTGTGTACTACTGATATAGTGAATGAAATTTTATCTGAGGATGAAGTATATGTTGAGGCATCAGGAGATGATGTGGGTGAGGGTGATGTGGGGAATGAACCTTTTGAGGTTCCTATGAGAGATAGGCATCCATGAAATCCACCAGTTAGTGGTAATCATCCTTCGGTATTGAGTTCCTTAATTGTAGGAATGTCATTTGAACAACAGTTTGATTGAGATGTCATTACACCGGCTTTAGAATTCCCTGACATTATAGAGAATAGATCTACATCAAATTATAACACCATCTATGTTGGGCAGGAGTTTGAAAATAAAATTTCCATGAAAAAATGTGATAAAGAAATACCACATAGAGTGGAATTTCACATTTGTGGTCGATGAGTCGAAGAAGAAAAAATATCTCATTTGATGTGAAAAATATGGTCTAAAATGTAAATTCTGATTAAGGTAAATATATGATAAATTTTTTTCATGTTGGAAGATAACAAAATTATAAGGCTCACACACTTGTGTGCATCTAAGCTTGTTGTGGTATCACTCTTCACTTGATGCAGAGTTTATATCAACTGTTATTGTTGAGATGATACGAACATGTCAGGATGTTCCTGTTTCCCTTGTTAAGGAAAGAATTCAATAGTTTTTTAGCTATAAGATATCCTACAAGAAATATTGGAATGCAAAATAGAAGGAAATTGTAAAATTGTATGGTTATTAGGATGAATCTTATGCAATGTTGCCACAACTTATGAAATTATTTTCTCTCAACAATCAGATTTTTTATTATTTGGACATTATTGAGTATGTGTCCCCCAATCACCAAGTTGATCGATCAAAGGTGAAGTTCAATAGGATTTTTTGGGGATTCAGGCCATGCATTGCTGGTTTTCTCTATTATAAAAAATTCATTCAGGTTGATGACACTTTCATTTATGGAAAGTATACAGGTGTTTTACTCATTGCTTCCATATAGAATGGTAATCATTCTCCTCTACCACTTGAATTTGCTATTGTTGAGAAGGAAAATTTTGAATGCTGGAGTTGGTTTTTGGCATGTGTACACATTCATGTCACACAAAACCAGGGCATATCTGATATCTGATCACCATCGAGCAATTATAGAGGTTGTAAATAGTGATGGGGTTTTAGGGACTAATTAGAATGCTTATCATCTATATTACATTATACATATTGAAAGTAATTCGCATAAGCATTTTAGATATGAGGTAATAAATAAGGCACTCCTCAAGTTGGGTATGTTTTTCTAAACTTACTGTTTTTTAAAGAAAATTTAATATCCTTTTGAATACATTAGTCTTTTATGGTTTCATCATATGAGACCTAATAATAAAGGTTTTATCGATTTCTTGAAGAGATTTTAAGGGATAATGAAGATGTGTATAAATATATGATGCAGATTTCAAAGGAAAATAGTCATTAGCATATGATGGTGGTAAGAGATATGGCCATATGGCCACTAATAAAGTGGAGTGCATAAATGGGGTCCTCAAGGGTGTGTGCAAACTCCTAATCACATGGTTAGTGCAAGAGACATTTTATAGATGTGTGCGCTACTTTGTTGACCAGTCCCAAAAGTCCTATCATAGGATGGAAAATATAGTGTGTTTTACTTAGTATTTCCAAAATGATATTGATCAGATACTGAATCAGGCTTCAAGATGGAGTGCTCTAACATTTGATAGGGAAAAAGGATCTTTTAGGTAAGAGAGTGATACAACTGGGCTACATGCACCAGTGTTTGAGTGCTTGTGGTGATGTTGTATAATAGGTAATGTGCTTGTGGTAACTTTCAAGCATTGAGATATCCATGTGCACATGTTATTCCAACTTGTTCTTTGGTAAATATATCATGGGATCCCTATGTTGACACAGTGTATCATATGAGCACTTTGATTAACTATTATAGTTTAAATTGGATTCTTGTTGGTGACTTTCATTCTATCTCATTTCCTACTGATTATCTGACTATTTCCCCTAATATTTACAGGTTTTGTAAGTTGGTTTTGTTTTAATTTATGTTTTTTTTCAATTTCTGTCATTTTTAAAATTATTGGCTTCATACTTCCAGGTTGTTCCCCCAAAGAATACCAAAGTTAACTCAAATCAGAAATGATATGGATTGGCCTTGGCAATTAGGAGAGGTACTATGATGTAGTATTTGTCACGCAAAAGGACATACTCGTAAGAGATGTCCTCAAGTGGAAGGACAAGCTCCAAATCCCATCATCCATGATCGAGTCTTTGTATTTTATCATGAATGTGTGTATTTTGTTTCGTATGTGGATGTTTAAGTAATGAATCCTTTTATTTCTAAATTTCTCTATTTTTGACATGTTTCAATTTTGGTTTGTCTCATTTCAGGATTCTATCATAAAGAATTTTTTGATACTATAACTATTAAAAAAATAAACATACAACGGAAATAAATATATCATGATTCCATATGTACAATGTGGGTTTCTCATCACTGCTACTTTATATAAAAAATAGAATAAATTAAACTTTGTTGGATATCAATTAAATAATAAATTCATAACCTAAACCAACAACAACGACCACATATATTTTCTACCATATTTTTATTGTTATAGTTTTTTTAGTTTACAATTTTTATTGAATTCAATCTAAAAATGTAACGATAATATCATTTGTGCAGATGGCAGGTACTCCATTGCTCACATCCTAGGCTACTCATGTATCACGACTGGTTTTAGAGGGACGTCATGTGCCTTCTTTGAGTGTAAGTAGATCTCATCATTTCCATCATGTTGCACCACCTCCTGTTATCATCCCCCATCTTCATCGTGCTGGATTCTATGGCGTAGCGATGTGCGAATTCACCTTTATCGATCATCAACTCATTACTGTGCTCGAAGAGAGATAGAGGCCAGAGTCACATACGTTCCATTTTTTAGAGGGGAGATGACTATTAACCTGCAGGATGTGTCTATTATGATGGGCCTCCCTATCGATGGTGTGGTCGTGACAGGATGAGTTGGAGCAGATTGGTTCGAGCTTGTTCGTAGATTACTGGACATAGAGTTCCATGATGATGGAAAGTTCGTCGCTGGTGGTAGATTATGCATGCCCTGGTTAGACCATCACTTCATACATCTAGCATAGGATGCTGACGAGATCACTGGGTTGTGATTTTCACATGCATATATTTTGAGGTTGATGGGTGGAACACATTTCATTGATCACTCCACTACTTTTGTACATCTAATGTATTTACCTTTTCTGGAGGATTTGGACCAGACAGGCCGGTATAGATGGGGGTATACTTTTCTAGAATATACATATACGGAGATATGCATCGCATGTCGCATTGATAATATGCATATCACATTATGCGTTGTTCTTCTTTAGATGTGGGTATGAGAGAACATCCCTCATTTAGCTCTACATGCTCGTGCGCCATTGCCTGCAGATATTGTAGCAGAGGCTCTGTGTGGATGATGGTATGTTATTACTCTATTAAAATGTATAAAATAATTTTATAATTTTATATTATGAAATGTAACTATAACAATGTTATCTATAGGTGGAGTCAGGAATAATGGCATTCAGATTCCGCCAAACACGACGTCCACACCTATAGACTTATATTGGACAGCTTTCGACCAGATGATGTAAGTGATTGTTTTTTACGCTTTCATTGGGGTTCACATCCGTCTGTGGGGACGCGCTGGCTGTTTCCCCGTATTCTCACTTTCCAAAGGTGGGAGGCATCCGTAGCTTATTCAGGGACGTTTGATCCTTGATCGAAACGGGATGATGGGATGTCAGTCTCTCCTTCTGTGGATTCCTCCTCAGAACTCGTAACCTAGTCCGAATCTCCCTCATAGATTTGAGTCATTGTTCATGAATCTCATTCTCGGTGCCATATCTTTGTGGACGCCGGTTAATTATGTTGCTTCTATCTGGAAAATCCAAGGGGTCTTGACAGGGAAGCAACCTTCGATCGGAGTAGATGGTAACATCAGGCATGTCAGGTCATATTTGGATACGTGGACATTGGTCAATTGTATTCTTACTCATATAAGGGAATCTCAAGGAATCCCACATTGGTCGCAGGGTATCTTATTCCATAGGTATGTCTCTGAGGTTTTCCTCAACTTCACATGTTTAACACGGGGTATGCCACAAGTTTAATGTCTTGCAGAGATGGTTACGCTGAAGGCGTGTCTTCTGAGGTTTTCCTCAGTCATATCATGTTTAACACGAGGTAAGCCGTGATTTTAATGTCTTGTGGAGATGAAATGAGAGTGATCAGAAGATCCCATAGAGACGGATCAGATTGGTACATCCCTCAAATGGAGCACAAGGAAGTTTTACTAGATAGATGGATCAGAACACCCAATGAGGACGGATCTGAGGTGGTGTGTCCCATAGATGGAAGATATCACACCGTGAAGGCTGATCTGGACACCACTGAGGGTGAATTAGGGAAAGTGCATCCTAGAAAGTGGACACCAAGGTTTACCATTGTCTAGGATTTAACCTTAAGAGGGTTTCCTACGTACCCTTCCTAGGAGATAGGGGTCAAAACCCACGTAGTTCGAGAGGGTGAATCATGGGATTAGGGTGTATGCAATGGAAAAAAACCCGAAGACATGTCGGGGATTACGCATGGATAGCGACCCATCGCAAGAGGGACGCTATTGGTTGGATTTCTATGGATTGTGTGGGGATTATGCATGGTTAGCTGCCCGATGGAATGGCGTGATCTCACTAGGATGTGGTGGCCTGGGTAGGAAATAGGATGGATGATGGATGGTTTAATGAAGTGGATGAGAGGAATGGGATAGAACTGACGTGAAGGTGATGGTGATGTTGGGCCTAAACCTCAGAGAGTCATCCTATGTATTCTTGTGGTGGGGAATCAAATTCTACGTAGTTCGGTGGGGTGATGGGACACCTGAGGAGGCATGCAATGAGAATGGATGCATGGATGGGACCTGGAGGAAGTAGAACCCCTAGGTTGGGGCATGACCTTCCTGAAACACAAAGGATCAAGGGAGAGACCGGGATGAGACATGAGTGATGGGATTGAACCTTAGGGAGGATTCCTACGTATACCTGTGGTAGGGAATAAAAGTCCATATACTTCAGGATGGGGCATAGAATCGAGGTGTATGAAAAAGGACAGTGACCCGACAACATGTTGGGGGTTACGCATGGTTATCAGTCCAAGAGTTGGTCTGATGCCACTAAGGGATGGACCAAGGATGTGGGTCCCAACGAAGGGGACACTAAATTTTACCATTGTTTGGATTTGAACCTTAGGGAGGCTTCCTACGTACTCTTCCTAGGATACAATGATCAAAACTCACATAGTTTGAATCTAATCGAAGTTTGGGGTTGAACCTCAAGGAGGCTTCCTACGTACCCTGACTAGGAGAAAGGGATAAAAACCCCACCTAGTTTGAATAGGTTTACTAGAGTTTGGGGTTGAACCTCAGGGAGGCTTCCTATGTACTCTACCAAAGAGACAGGGATCAAAACCCACATAGTTCGAATAGGTTTACCAATGTTTGGGGTTGAACCTTAGGGAGGATTCCTACGTACCCTACCAAGGAGACAGGGATCAAAATCCCCATAGTTAGAATAGAATACAGTTTAGTGTTATGTGGGACGAGAAGGGGGCATACATTTTAACGTCATGTGGTATGAGGGTGAACTGATGTGAAGTAGTTGGGACCGATGGATGGCGGGTTTGAACCTTAGGGAGGCTCCCTATGTACCTTTCTCAAAAAGGGGAGTAAGGATCAAAGTCCACGTAGTTCGGTAGAGGAGGATGAGGATTATACACTAAGGCGGCCAAAAGAGGATGTAATGGTCACTATTTACTCTAAGATCACGTGATCCATGCTCGGTGTGAGAAAAAAGAGGCACCAACAGACCTGACAATCGTGGCACAAAGGTGCGTCCATGAAGGGTGGTGAATGGGGCTTATGCATGGAAGCTTACCGAGTGCTGATATGGAGTGACAATGGTGAATAAGACTTAAGAATGGAAGCTTCTCGAGTGCTGCTAAGGAGCAGAAAAGGTGGATGGGTCTTATGTATGGAAGCTTCCCGGGAGCCGCTATGGAGTAGTAATGGTCGATGGGGCTTACACATGGAAGCTTCCCAGGAGCCGCTAAGGAGCAGAAATGGTGGATGGGGCTTACACATGGAAGTTGTCCGGGTGTCTCTAAGGATCAGTAATGGTGAATGGGGCTTATGCATAGATGTTCCTCGCGTGACACTAAGGAGCGGTAATGGTGAATGGGGATTACGCATGGATGATGCCTATAATGTCTTCATCATTTCTAGACATGAGGGCATCCTAACTCACTGGTGGGTTGAGGCATATAATTAAGGATTAAACTTATGTGCTAGTGCACAACCCGAATAACACCAAGGGCATTAGAATCAGTCTGAACAAAGATAGATGAAAAGTGTGATTCACATGCCCAATATTCGGAAAACAATGGGGGTGGCATGATGAAGGGAGATAACTACTGACCATATTCAAATCACAACATCCACATCGAGTTAGCCTGATATGGAAACAAAAAACGAGGGTTAACCGCTGACCGTATTCGAAACACAGGGCCAAACTCAAAGTGTTGTCCAAAGTCTTCCAGGGTGTTGGCCTAGAATGGTAGGTGAGTCGAAGCAACATGGGACCAGAACATTAGGGGGTCCCTTCAGACATGAAAGAGGATGAATATCCTAATTAAGGACACATGAAGCATGATGTGGAGTGGTGGAATGCTCGAACATATTTCAACACTCTTGAAATCATGCCACTGTAATCATGGCATGAAGAATCTTATGCTTTGTGCATAAGTCATCTCTTATTTGGAGCAAGAGGCATCCTATATTTGTCATATAGGGTAAACTAAATTTTATAGTCATGTAAAGAAGACTATTGACATCTTATGATTGGTGCATAAGGAATATCTTATTTGGAGTAAGAGGCATCCTATGTTTGTCATATAGGGTATACTACAGTTTATAGTCATGTAGAGAGGACTATTGACATCTTATGCTTGGCACATAAGGCATCTCTTGTTTGGAGAAAGAGGCATCCTATATTTTTCATATATGGTGTACTACAGTTTAAAGTCATGTAGAGAGGACTATTGGCATCTTATGCTTGGTATATAAGGAATCTCTTGTTTGGAGAAAGAGGCATCCTATATTTTTCATATAGGGTGTACTATAGTTTAAATTCAAGAAGTGAGGAATGTTGGAATCATATGATTGGTGCATAAGGCATATCTTTTTTTAGAGAAAGAGGCATCCTATATTTTTCATATAGGGTGTAATATAGTTTAAAGTCATATATATAGGATTGTTGACATCTTATGCTTGGCATGTAAAGAATCTCTTTTTTGGAGTAAGATGCATCCTTTATTTGTCATATAGTATGTACCACAGTTTAAAGTCGTGTAGAGAGGACTATTGGAATATTATTTTTGGAGTATAAGGCATCTCTTGTTTTCATCAAGAGGCATCATATATTTGTCATATAGGGTGTACTATAGTTTAAAGTCATATATATAGGATTGTTAGGCATAAGGTGCCTAGAAATGGCCGGTGTTGGGACTTATGAAAGAGTGGCTATTTCAGGTTCAACCTGACATAGGAGTCAAGTGATTGGGTTTGGAGGAGTTTCTTGAGGAATGGTTCGACTCAGGGTACTTGGGGAATTGAAGATGAGAAGCTCAACTCGCGACATGGGAAAGTGACCAAGAGGAGTAGGGTCGACTCATGGTATTTCATGGAGTGCATAGGAGTATCTTGAATCTTGGTATTCCATAGGTGGAAGGTGTATATGCATAAGCGTGAAATGGAAAATGTCGATGTTCCATCTCAAAAAGGTTGTGGTGCGACTCTCCATTTTTCATGAGGGTCGGTGATGGTAGCGTAGGGACCAGCCCGAAGGGCCGGGAACCCAGCGCGGTATTGATCCCGAGCAGGGGTGCGGGGGCACAACCCCCATGGTATGGACTAGTGGGTGCGAAGGTAGGAGCTTCATGAAGGATAGTGCTTCGCAAAGGAAAGGGGTTTTCATAACTTAGGGCTCATGGAGGATGGATCTTCATAGAGCTTAGGGTCTGGTGGAGCATGGGGCTTCTCAAAGATCAGGGTCTTGTGAAGCATGGGGCTTCGCAGAGCTTAGGGTCTAGAAAATAAGGGAGCTTTGCAAAGGATAGGTCTTAGAAAAGTAATTGGGCTCATGGAGCTCACGTTCTCATGGAGCATGGGGCTCGCGGAGCTCAGGGCCTCGCAGAGCATGGGGATTGTGGAGATCAGGGTCTCGTGAAGAAGGGATATTCACGAAGGATGGGTCTTTGCAAAGGAATTGAGCTCGTGGAGCTCCAGGCCTCACGAATAAGGGAGCTTCGTGAAGGATAGGACCTCGTAAAGGAATTGGGCTCACGAAGCTCAGGGTCTCGTAGAGAATGGGGCTTCACGGAGCTGAGGGTCTTACGGAACATGGGGATCATGGATCTCAGGGTCTCGCGGAGCATAGGGCTTGCGGAGCTTAGGTTCTCCTGAAGAAGGGATCTTCGTGAAGGATAGGTCTTCTCAAAGGAATTGGGATCGCGGAGCTCAGGGTCTCGCGAAGCAGCTTTGTGAAGGAGAGGTGCTCACGGAGCATGGACTTGCCTTAGTATAAGGTGAATTATTAGGAGAGTGCTCCGAAAAGGCATAATGCTTCACGGATCCTCGATCAACTAGAATGGGTATCCCTCCTTCGCAAAGGGCATAGGCCTTTGTTAAGGGCATCACTTCACGGTGCTTAAGAGCACCACAAAATGGGAGATTGGTCTTCAAAGGGGCAGCAAAATCGTCGTCTGAAGGGGGTGAGCCGGCTATTTATAGGCGATGGGGGTCAACAGAGCTCACCACAGAGAACAAATGTGCGCCCCAAAGAGAAAATGACGTCATGAAGGAAATTGTGCTCCGCAACCGGAGGCATTTCCCTCAATTTTCTCAGAGTCATAGAGGCTACCGTCACGGCCTTTGCGGTGCTCATGGAGGCTCCAATCAAGTTCCTCAAACTCGCAGAGGCTTCCTTCATAGCCTTCGCGGCGCTCGCGGAGGCTCTGGTCAAGTTCATTGGAATCGCAGAGGCTTCTGTCATGGCCTTAGCGACACTTGCGGAGACTTCAGTCAAGTTCCTCTACTCTGCGATCGTGGAGGGAGCTTCGTGAATGGGCATTGTGAACCAGTTTTCCATACCAACTTCGAATGTCCATAACTCCTAATCTGTAACTCCATTCGAGCTCTATGACCATTCAAATAGAAGCTTGTGAAACAGGCTACGCTCTTAGACCATGTATGGAAGCATTTGGAATATCTTGTGGATGTGTTTTTTGTTGTCAATAGTGATTATTATTTATATTGTTAAATCTTTATTCTTTATTGTACATCTCTTCATTTATTAATTGATTTTTCATTTTTTTTCTTTCAGATTACATGGATTCCATATACAGATGATATCATACAGAGTCTTCCACCGTATTGTGCGGCAATTCATGATACCGGCACCTGCATGGTTCCATTGATTGATTTTCATATTGTCGAGTGGCATCAGACTAATAGAGTTGTGAGGCAGTTCAGATTCCTTCAGCCTGTTCCTGACCCACCCAGTCGGTTAGCTTCACTGCATTCTCAGAAGATGTCAGGGAAGAGAGACTTTGATTGGAGAAGATGTCATGCCACATATATTTATCTATGTGATAGACGACAGGAGTCTTGTTTACGAGGGTCGGGGACAGTATGTTTTCATTTGTTGGATCATACGGATTATGCATCCTGGTACTGCAGGTCCCCTGTCAGATTTATGACATGACATGGATGGGGCTTTCATCAGTTGGTATAAATTCTTCCTTCCACTGTTCAACATATTTTTTATTAAAATTACTTAACAGTGGAATTTTTTTTCATAGGATGCTCATATCAATCGTCTACTTCACATGTCTGATCCAGTTAAGGGAGGCGCATTTGACCAGGAATATTTTCACAGCACCGTGGAAGAGTTGCTTCCTTCGATGAAAGAGATTTATCTGGACATTTTCTTTGATCCACCACACGATGATGAGGATATGGAGCCTTCCAAGCCTAATATAGATGTACTAGGGGTGACGACCCTATTATAGATGTTGTTGTTCCATAGGATGAGGGCATTCATCATGATCAGTTAGATGCTCCTCCAGCTTCTCAGTCACAGCCAGAGGCAGATATAGATATTGAATTGACTGAGATGGATGCTTTATTACTCCCTACTATGTAGACATCCGCATCACAAAAGCCATCTTCTTCACATGTTGGCGAGAGTTCTAGATATCATCCACTATCCTTAAAGGCAGGACAGGGTGCATGCGTGAAGATTGTACATCCATCGTCTGTCACACAGGAGGATGTGGAGGTGGTTTTCGATGATGATATATAGGAGCAACGTACGCTAGAGCGGAGACATAGATAGACATATCGTGGATGCATCTAATATACGCCTGGCTTTGGGATAGAGGAGCATCCACGCTAGAGGCGTAGATTAGGTTGATATTAGATTTATGATACATGTTGTATGTGCCTTACTGTTATGATTTATAGAAATGTGTTCTTTTTTTAATAAGTGCCTTACTATTATCATATTATCTACCAAAATCAATAATTACTATTTGATATTCATAATAATACTTAGTATTATTATCTATATCTATATAATAAATAATATTATTAAATTCATAAATATTAATAATATTAATTATTTTGATTTCAAAAAGACTCTGGATGAAAAGATCTTTGAACTTGAAAAATCTTGAAAAACATTATTGATCTCAATGATTTGAAATTGGATGTAAAATCCAAGAAGATCATGGAACATGAATCATTGTTAAAAAAATGTTGCATGAAGAAGAAATTGAATGAATAATAGATATTTGTGAAGAGTAGGTGGTTATGATTAAAGATCAGAAAAAAACACAATATGAGATGTATGATATTAGAAGTTCATTTGGCTAATTTTGAGAAGATATGTATTCAGACTTTATAAAAGAAAGACACTGTTTTTGTTGGTTTACAATCTTCATTGGAGGATTTTAAGGTTAAAATACCTCCATCAGATGATAAAATTATGGACATTATGAAAAGATTGAATTGATATTCTTCTAGAATAAGAAACAATCCTTAACAAGGTTAAGATTACATCATCCATGAACATGAGAAGCAGTGAGTGCTGTCAATTCTTGATCACAAATATGAAGAAGTTATCATCCTTGAATGATCCCTCAATTGGTTTTCAAATACAAATAACAAAAGAGGGTCATCATTGATGAATTTTAAGAATGTGTTAGCATATCCAAGACAAATAAGTTTAAAGAAGATATCATCATTGTTTGATCATATTTTTGGTATCCTGAAGAATAAGTATTGAAAACAAGATCATTCTTGGTGAAGTTATATAAGTTTTAAAATCTAGACAGTCATAAGTTGAAGATGAATTCTAGTGTATTCTCTATATTGGAACATCTTTTAAACCATTATTGAATAGATCCGCCATTATAAAGATGTTTATGAGTGTTTCCCTTAAGGGGAGGTAAATGAAGAAATATGAAATTACTGCTAGAATTAGTATATCAATTAGATTCAAATCTAATTACTATAGAATGTTCAGGAAGATCATGTTATTGAAAGAGGTATATTTTTATAAATCTATCTTCCTTCGTTAAGAAAAAATAAACTCAATAGAAAGGGGTTGAAATTAAAGTAATCAATGACATTAGAAAATATGAAGTATGGATGCGCTCAAAGGCCGCTTATCCTTCTTATTTCACTTGAATGTTTTTGATCTATTTGTTAAATTTAGTGCATGAGTTTTAGGATGATTGTTCTAATAAAAGTTTCATATCTCATTTAATATCTTCATCCAAAAATAAAATTGGATTACCCTTAATGATAAGTACATGAGTTCTCATTTCATGTGGTTTCATGATCAGTTGGTAGAGGACAACATTATTTCCCAAATCAAATCCTATTGTTTTCTAGACCGAGTATGGCTCACGTAGATTTAGAATGAAATAATGGATGACACATTTCTTAAGTATGAACTGATACCCTTTTCCTTTGAACTTTTTTGCTTCCTATCAATATACGGGATAGGAAGTGGAATGAATTTTTGGTAACGTAAAGTGGATATATTAACATATTGACATATTCAGTTGGAAAAATTTTTGGATGTATGGCTCTACTGCAAAAAATAATGAATAAACACTACTGGAAATTGAGCAATGCACCAAGAATCAGACCAGTTGATCAAAATGGTCATGAACGCTATTATTATTATTTTTGATTATTTAATTAATATGTATTATTATTTATTTATATTTATTTATATCTTATACATATGGATGATTTTTTAATTAATATTTATTATTATTTATTTATATTTATTGGAATTTTATACATATTAATGATTTTTTAATTAACATGTAATATTATTTATTTATATTTATTGATATTTTATATATATTGAAGATTTTTTAATTAATATGTATTTATATTTATTTATTTATTTATTTATTTATATTTATTTATATTTTATACATATTGATGATTTTTTAATTAATATATATTTATATTTATTTAGTATTTACAAATATTGATGATTTTTTTAATTAAAAATTATGGAGGAAGCGTGAACCACGTTCACGCTGTTGGAGTTGGTTCCCTAGAACCAACTTCTTTGTACTTTATTATAAATATGTATTCATTGTTTGAATATTTATAAACTACTTATCACATCATGATTGTTCTTCTGCGTAACATAGTATGTGATAATGTCGTAAGATTAGTTGTCGCACTAAAAGTCCATAGCAGCTCCCCGCTATGATGAGAACCCAGAAGTGCTACGACACTATTCTGGAATATATATTCTATAGTCAGATGATATCATTTGAGGAACACAAATGATATAGACTATCAGGGGTGCAGACTCATGGGACTTTGAGACACCTTTTCATGGTGTATGCCCTTGGTAATATCTAGTAGGATATTCTGATAACAAGACCCACTGGTAGGAAATCCACATTCATACGTGTCATTGGACATTCCTATCTTCGGACATATGTATTGGTACTTAAACTTTACAATTATTATTAATGAGTATTATGAGTTGTACACTTAGATATATTGACGAAAACTGTGATAACAGATGTTCGCGGTGAGGTAGGATATGTTGGGTGCATCATGAGTAATATTGCATTAATGAATAATGTGAGAAAGGATTTATCCCTTCTATTATTTAACAAAATTTAATATCTCGGGCCCTTTGATGGAAATGATATAGCCTAAATAAATCCATGGTCATGGTGATCAATAGGCAAGTTCTATTTCTGGAAAGTCAAAGAAAGAGATAATCGAGCACATAGGTTGATGGTACTAGCATGCAACCTGCTCGATTTGAGATATTGTGATAAAGGGATTATATCACATGGTAAACATTCGTATGAGGTGACATGTCGTTGCAGCATTAACTTCTTTCTCTACGGGTTGGTGTGTTGTTAGACACTAATCTTGAACTTTAGGCTGCTTCGCCTAATGCTACTGAGAAAGAGGCCTAAAGGGTCACACACTTAGTGTATCCAGAATCTCAGTTAAATAATATATTATTATTATTTAACAGGTTGAATAAATATTATTCTCATACGTGGTTTAATAATTATTTATGTATACTTGATCGTATATAAATATTTATTTGTTGTTTAGTAAATATAATATTTATTTATTTATTGGCGAATAATGCAGTGATATTTATTTAATAGATAAATAGTCATTATTCAAGAACCAATAAATATTGTGGAGGAATGGAAAACCGAGTTTAATGGTCCAATGAGAAATGATAATATTGAATATTATTTAATTAAATAATATTTAATTATAATTTTCAAGATAAGCGTGTGTCAAGAAATAATAATATTACTATTATTATTTGACATGGGGTTTTTCAATGATTAAATAATAATAAAGGAACTTGTGTAATTATTTTATTTTAACTCTAACAGTATAAATACCCAATTATATTTTTTCTCATTAGCCTATTCGGTTGTGCACAACAATCTTAGAGAATCCTCTAAAGCCTGGAGAGCTCCCTTCTTCAAGAACGCTCCCAAGAATGGCGAGCAATCATCCTCCACCAGATCAAAGAGAATACTTTGGAAGCGATTCTCGAGATGATCAAGGTGGATGACGCAAGCGCAAGGATCTTCCGTGCTAGCACCCGAAGACTCCTTTGGTGAAGTCTGGATATTCATGGAACATGTGTGGATCACCGCTAGAGGAAATCTACACTTGGTTTCTAGAACATAACGACAGTGCAACGCAGATCTGTCGTCGGACACATCAACGAAGAAAGAATTCTTTAGTGGTAATTCTTTATCTAATTAAATTAATTATAAAAAATATGTGTTGATCCTTCTCTCTCAGTTCTGGTGCAATTATTCCTTTTCTATTACTTTGACTCAATTCTGTGGATCATGACGTTCATCATCATATAGATCCCGGATTGATCATTGATTATGGAAAAAATTAAATTTGGGCACCACCCATCGCATGCTTCTATTGCGCTCGGAACCTAAAAGTGGTATCAGAGCGGGCACATAAATGTTTATAATTATTTAAGATTGTTGGTGATTTACATATTTATAATTTAGTTTTTCAATTCAAGCTTAATAGTTCTTTTAATCTGAATTACGAGATCTATTTCTTCCTCATTTGTTTCTCATAGATCTAATTAAGATGTTTAATTTTTTGATTAAAATAAAATTGAGGAACTCATCCGAATGAGCCAAGGATTCTGCCCGGATAACACAGCAGTACACATCGTGTAACCAAAATTACATGTTGTGTAGCTATATTCAATGTAACAGGAGTTGATTCAACAATTACTCAACTCGTGTGCATTAATGAAACACAGTGTAGTTAATTCTTACACCGCATGTTGATCGGGACATACTGGCGTATGGTCAGCCAGACTACACGCCGTGTGACCCATTAGACATGGTGTGTGGTCCCTTTACGTCAAGGATGGGTCGTGTATTCAATACACGGCCTACCTAACGGGTGACCGTGTAACACGGAGTCAACACGACGTGTGGCCCATTGGACATGTTGTGTACTCCAAATTTTATGAGGCACGGACTACATGCTGAGTCCCTAGGCATGTGTCTCGGATAGACAGTGAGAGGTGTACACACCATGTAGATCAGATCTGCATGTCGTGTACTTATACCAAGTTAAGTATATTTAAAATTTATTTATTTTACTATGCAAACCTTAAGACACGTACTTGTGTGTGGTCGTAAAGATAAGACATGTCATGTGATAGGTTTTAATATACATAAATATTTAAACGTTTAATTAATATCTGCGTAATGTTCAAGATCTACATATCATGTATGAGTCATATTACAGGTTTTCACTCTATATTCATGAAGCATAACACATGACTGAAAAATCATGTAATTTTTGTAATCATTCATGAAGTACACGTTGTGAAAGTACGTGATAAGTCATGTATTCCATATGTCATAAGATAAAATAGTATACAAGTATAATACATGTTGGGTACATTTGGACAGGTATTCACCGAGTTTCCTCCAAGGTACATTTATATACAAGGTTAATTTTAAATGAATTTATTTAATTTATTTAAAATTATAATGGATGAAAATCTCAAGGAAATTCATATAATAATTAAGATAAAAGGATTGATTTATTAAAGATAATAATTAATCAATTCGAGCACGATCTATCTTAAATAAGAACGATTAAAAAATCGAAAGCTAGTTTTATTAAATATGTAACATGTTTCATGCATGTGGATGATCATGATCTAGACAATACCTTTTGTATGTGATTAGTTTCATTTAATTTATTATTAAATTAAATTTTTGGCATGCGTGCCTTCTCTCCTCATTATTATGTAGGGTCTGTGTGCCCATGGTTTCTTTTATGTAAACCTCTTTTCCCCTCACCTGCGCATGAGTAAAAGGCATGTGTAATGGATGGAGTTCCCAAGATAATGGTGGCGGTTCAAGTTAGGATCCGAGGAAAAACCAATCCAAGAAAATACAAAGGTGGACAGGTGGAAAGCTGTAAACATGAATCTCAATTGGTTCAAGGTGTTTGTCCCCGAGGACAACAGTTAGTTTATCAACTGCTAGATAAAATAACCATTAATATAAGCTCATGATCATACCCTTTATTTTATTTCTTTCAGTTGCATGGTTATTTCATTATAGATGTCTTATCACGATCACATAATTAATGAATTAACAAGCATTCAAGATAGAACTAAAATAAATCAACTTATGCGTAAATATTATTTAACGCATGGTTAATCACTTAAGTAATCCCACTTAATATTAACAAGCATGCAATAAAGATAATAATCAAAAATTTACGCATAAAGGATAAAATCCCTCAATAAAATATTAAGTTGGTATAGTCTTCCATTACTTTGGTTAGAATCTAACCATAGTTCAAAGTGCTTGACCAGTCAAAGTTAGGGTGTTTTCAATTATTGGGGAATTCTAACATGAGGTTTTGGGTTGAATTAACTTGGTTCACATCAAGGGTTGACTACCAAAGTAGGACGTGGTGTAACCGAGAGGAAAAGGTTGAAGAAATCCAATTAAAGGATTTCAGGTTTGGGTAGTCCACTCAACAGATCAATGAACTATGAGGTAATGCAGTTTTCATTTGGAATGCCTACCTAAAACCTTTCAAGTTGCTTGACTAACCAAAGTTGGGGTAATGAGAAGGGGAATATGGATCCTTGCCACTTGAATGTCAAAAAAACAAGATATTCTGAATCCAATGGTGAGGGATATTGGGTTTCGATAAAATAGTGGGAGACTAATAAATATAATATTTATTTATTTGTCTAAATTTATCAGATAAAGTACTAAAATTTTTCTTATCTTATTTTGTAGAAATATCAATAAAATGACATCAAGAATATCATTGTGATTAATACTTGAGAAGGAAAACCTTCTCATCAGCACCAATTTCCAGGAGTGGAAAAGGCGCATACGGGTCATCCTTCACCATGAAAGGAAATTGTATGTATTGGAAGAACCTTTACAAGTTGTGTTTGGAAATGAGGCAAGTGATGAAGAACTATCTCTCTATGAGAAACATCTGAATGATGCTACAAATATTCAATGCTTCGTGTTATCATCCATGTCCAGTGAGCTCTTGAAGAAACATGAGGATATGGATGTCTATAACATGATGTCTCACCTTCGGGATCTCTATCAAGAGAATGTGAGACAAGAGAGGTACAAGATCTCCAATGATTTGTTTACCACTAATCTTGGAGAGTATGGGCCAGTTGGGCCTCATGTAGTCAAGCTTATTGGCTACATTGAACGCTTGGAAATCTTTGGGATTAAATTCATGGATGAGTTGCATACAGATCTCATACTTTCATCACTACCCAAGACCTTCTCTATTTTTATTATGAATTATAATATGAGCAATAATGAGAAGATTCTATCGGAACTTCTGACCTTGATTTTCCAAGTGGATAAGGATATGGGGTGTGACAAACCCGCAATCCTTATGGTGACTAAGAAAAGGAAGAACAAGGTAAAGGGGTCCAAGACCTATAAATAGTCTAAATTACCTGAGCATCATCCTTCCAAGAAGGGGAAGATCCAAAGGCAGGGCAAGGAAAAGGAGGTACTATGTTTTGCTTGTGTCAAGCAAGGCCACTAGAAGAGGAACTGTACCCAAAAGAAAGGGGAAGCTAAAGGTGTGTTTGTTATCGAGCGCAATCTTTCCATTTATATACATTAGGTATTAGATATATCTTGTGGTTCCCACATATGTATCTAAATGTAGGAACCATGTAGATTTTGGAAATTTTTCAGAGGAGAGGTGGATTTGCGAGCTGCCAATGGTGTGAGGTTGGATGCTCTTTCCATTGGTGACTACCACCTTTCATTGTCAATGAGGATGATTTTTCTTTTACGTGATTATTATTATGTACCTACTGTTACCAAAAACATAATTTTTGTATCAAGTTTAGATACAAATGGGTTTATTTTCATGTTCGGAAATAAAATTTGTTTCTTTTATAAGGACAACATATGTTATGGTATGACACATTTAAATAACAGTCTGTATGTATTAAATTGCGAAAACCAAGTGTTGGCAATTGATAACAAATCAAGTTCACATGACTCATATAACACTCAACTTCAGCATCATCGTCTTGTTCATGTAAATGAGAAGCGTTTGACAAAGCTCTATCAAGATGGTTATTTAGACTCTTCCGATCTAAAACCACTTGATAGATGTCATGCTTGTTTATAATAAAAAATGACCAAACCACCATTTGGTGGACCGGGTGAAAGGGTCACAAAGCTCCTAGGATTGGTACGCACTGATGTGTGTGGACCATTTCTAGTAGAAGCTAGAGGTGGATATTCTTACTTCATAACTTTTACTGATGACTTGAGTGGATATGGATATATCTACTTGATGAGGTATAAGTCTGACTCCTTTGAGAAATTCAAGGAATTCAAGAATGAAGTAGAGAATCATCTTGGTAAGAAGATAAAGAAGTTTCAATTGGATCGAAATGGTGAATATCTTAACCAAGAGTTCATCGACTTTGTATGGGAATTTGGGATTTTATCTTAAATCACTCCACCTTATACACCATAGTGGAATGATGTTAGTGAAAGGAGAAATCGTACCTTGTTGTACATGGTAAGGTCGATGATGAGTCATGCAGATTTTCTATTATCCTTTTGGAGGTATGCATTACAAACTGTGGCACACACATTAAACCAAGTACCAACTAAAGTTGAAATTGGAATTCCTTTCAAGCTATGGAGTGGAAAGAAACCCATTTTATCGCATACACATGTATGGGGTTGTGATGCATTTGTTAAAGCCTTCTCAGGAAACAAACTAGCACCCCAGGGAAAGAGGTGTATCTTTATAGGGTATCCTAAGGAAACAAAGGGATACTACCTATACAACCCCTCAGACAAAAAAGTAATTATCGCTAGACAGGCTGTCTTTCTTGAGAGGGAGCACATCCTAAAAAAGGATAGTGGGAGAAAGATTAACTTCGATGAAGTTGATGCTCAAGATACACAGGAGTTGGTACAGGAACAGATTCCACAAGTCTTCGTGGAGGAAGTGGTTCCGGAAACACAAGTACTGTGTAGGAGCGTAAGAGGTAAGGGAACCAGAGAGATATGGTTTTCTAGTCACCGAGGATGGTGACTCGTTATTGGTTGACAATGATGAACATATCTCCTATAAGGAGGCAGTAGAGAGCTCAAAAGCTGCAAGATGGCTAGAAGCTATGAATTCCGAGATGGATTCCATGTATCAGAACCAAGTTTGGGTTCTGGTCGATGCGTTAGTGGATGTAAAGCCTGTTGGATGCAAATGGGTATTCAAGAGGAAACTGGACATGGAAAGTAAAGTACGTACCTATAAAGCAAGGCTAGTGACTAAAGGTTTTAAAAAGAATCAAGGAATTGACTATGATGAAACCTTTTCACCAGTTTCCATGTTTAAATCTATAAGAACCATACTTTCCATAGCAGCTTACCATGAATATGAGATTTGGTAATGGATGTCAAAAATGCATTCCTTAACGGGAACTTTCAGGAAGATATCTACATGACACAACCAAAAGGGTTTGTGATACCAGGTGATGCCAAAAGGGTTTGCAAGTTGCAGAGATCCATTTATGGATTGAAGCAAGCATCCAGGTCATGGAATATTTGATTCGATGAATCCATAAGAGAATTTGGTTTCATTAAGAATGAATATGATCCATGTGTTTACAAAAGGTTTAATGAGAATGCGGCTATTATCCTAGTAGTGTATGTTGATGACATATTACTTATTGGAAACAACATATCAGTCTTACAGTCAGTTAAGGAATGGTTGAACAAGTGTTTCTCCATGATGGACTTAGGAGAAGCAGTCTACATTTTAGGGATCAAGATCATTCGTGATAGATCCAAGAGGCTGTTTGGACTAAGTCAAAGTACATATATTGACCAGATACTAAAGAGATTTAGTATGGAACAATCCAAGAAGGGATTGGTTCCATTGTCACATGGTTTACATTTTTCTAAGAAAATGTGTCCTCAGACACAACAAGAGAATAAGAGAATGAGTAAGATAACACACGCTTTAGTGATTGGATCAATCATGTATGTCATGTTATGTACTAGACTTGATTTTTTCTATACACTGAGCATGGTAGGCAGATATCAAGCAGTTCCAGGAGAACAAAATTGGACTGATGTTAAGGTTATCCTTAAGTATCTAAAAAAAACTAAGGATGTGTTCCTGGTGTATGGATGAAATGAGGAGCTGGTCATCAGGGGTTATACCGATGTTGGTATTCAGACAGATCAAAATGATCTGAAGTCGCAATCAGGATATGTTTTATATCTCAATAGAGGAGCTGTGAGCTGTAAGAGTTCAAAGCAGCCGGTTGCCGTTGATTCTACAGCAGAGTCCGAGTATATAGCGGCTTCTAATGTAGCCAAGGAAGCCGTTTGGATTCAGAACTTTGTCCAGGAGTTGGATGCGGTACCTAGCAGTAAAGACTCTATCACATTGTACTGTCATAATACTGCAGTGGTGGCTCTTGTAAAAGAGCCAAGTCACACCAACGAACAAAGCGTATACTCCAGAAGTATCACCTCTTGAGGTATTTCTATCAGAGGGGTGAAGTTGCAGTAAACAGAGTACTCGTAGAAGAGAACATGGAGGACCCCTTGACTAAAGGCTTATCTTAGCAGAAGCACGAGTATCATGTGAGAGCTAGCAGACTGAAGGTTATTAGCGGTTGGCTCTAGTGCAAGTGAGAGTTTGTTGGAGTTAGTGCCCTAGAACCAACTTCTTTGTACTTTATGATAAACAAGTATTTATTATTTGAGTATTTATAAACTACTCATCACATCATGATTGTTCTTCTGCATAACATAGAATGTGATAATGTCATAAGAGTAGTTGTCGCACTAAAAAGTCATAGCAGTTTCCCGCTCTGATGAGAACCCATAAGTGCTACAACACTATTCTTGAATATATGTTCTATAGTCGGATGATATCATTTGAGGGAAACAAATGATACAGGATATTAGGGGTGGAGAGTCATAGGACTTTGAGACACCTTCTCATGGTGTACGCCCTTGGTAATATCCAATAAGATATTATGTGAACGAGATCCACCAGTAGGAAATCCACATTCATACGTGTCATTGGATGTTCCTATCTGTGGACATATGTATTGGTCCATAGAATTTAAGATTATTATTAATAAGTATTGTGAGTCATGCACTTAGATGTATTGATGAAAACTGTGACGACATATGTTTGCGGCGAGGTAGAATACATTGGGTGTGTCACAAGTAATATTGCATTAATGAATAATGTGAAAAAAGATTTATCCCTTCTATTATTTAACAGGAGTTAATATCTCATGCCCTTTGATGGAAATGATATAGCCTAAATAAATTCATGGTCATGGTGATCAATAGGCAAGTTCTATTTCTAGAAAGTCAAAGAAAGAGATAATTGAGCACATAGGTTGATGATACGGACATGCAACCTGCTCAATTTGAGATATTGTGATCAAGGGATTATATTACACGGTAAGCGTTTGTATGATATGACATATCGTTGTGTCAATAACTTCTTTCTCTATGGGTGTCTTGGTGTGTTGCTAGATGCTAACCTTGAACTTTAGGCTGCTTCGTCTAAAGAAAGAGGCCTAGAGGGTCACATAATAAGTGTGTCTAGAATCTCAGTTAAATAATATATTATTATTATTTAACAGGTTGAATAAATATTATTCTCGTACGTGGTTTAATAATTATTCATGTATGCTTGATAACATATAAATATTTATTTGTTGTTTAATAAATATAATATTTATTTATTTATTGGTGAATAATGCAGTGATATTTATTTAATAAATAAATAAACATTATTCAAGGCCCAATAAATATTGCGGAGGAATGGTGGACCGAGTTTAATGGTCTGGCGAGAAATGATAATATTGAATATTATTTAATTAAATAATATTTAATTATAATTCGCAAGATAAGCGTGTGTCAAGAAATAATAATATTACTATTATTATTTGGCATGGGGTTTACTAGGATTAAATAATAATAAAGGCACTTGTGCAATTATTTTATTTTAACCCTAACAGTATAAATATCCAATTATATTATTTTCTCATTAGCCTATTCGGTTGTGCACAACAATCTTAGAGAATCCTCTCAAACCTAGAGATCTCCCTTCTTTAAGAATGCTCCCAAGAACGGCGAGCAATCCTCCTCCACGGATCAATGAGAACGTTTTGGAAGCGATTCTCGAGGCGATCAAGGTGGACGATGCAAGTGCAAGGATCTTCTGTGCTAGCACCTGGAGACTCCTTCAGCGAGATTTCTAAAACACGTGTGGATCACCGCTATAGGAAATCTACACTTGGTTTTTACAACGCAATGACGGTGCACCGCAAATCTGTTGTCGGGCACATCAACGAAGAAAGAATTCCTTAGAGGTAATTATTTATCTAATTAAATTAATTATAAACAATATGTGTTGATCCTTCTATCTCGGTTCCAGCGCAATTCTTCTTTGTCTATTTCTTTGACTCAATTCCATGGATCACAACTTTCATCGTCATATAGATCCCAAATTGATCATTGATTATGGCAAAAATTAAAGTTGAGCACCGCTCATCGCATGCTTCTGCTATTCCTGGAACCTACACACGCTTCCTTTATACAATTCACGTAGGAAGTGTGAACCTCGTTCACACTTCCTGGCAAGGGAAGATGCGTGAACATCATTCACGCATCTCAAGTCCCATTTTTTAAAATATCGGGAACCCTATTCCTTTTATAAAAAAAATTAAATACCCGTTAAAAAACCCTTTATCCTCCCATGTGCCGCACAAACCCAACCACTATGTGCCGCATGCACCAACTTGACGTGTGTGCACCATACGCAACCTGTGCACCCTTCTCTACCGCCGATTTGTTTTTGCTAAATCATGTTTATTATTTTCCTTTGCTATTTTAGCCTATGCAGAACACAAACATCCATTATACAAATGAAATAAATTTAATTCTTTTTTCTTTTATTTATACTATCGCTCTTAAAATGTTGATTAGCCACAAATAGAAGATAAATCAATAAGAAAATTGGCAATCTAAATCAATTAAATTCAAAACTTAATAATAATAAGCTCAAAAGGATGTATGCATTTAATAAACTTATCAACAATGGGCATGCAATTATTCATGTTTTCATACAGATATGGGAAAGGTCTTTTAATAGCTTAGAGTTGGATCCTAGGATCATTATAATGATGTCGAATGAGTTTAGAGACATTGACGGAGAGTTGTTCTCTCTTTTTTTGAGTTTTTTCAATTGTATTGTTTTGTAAATCTTTTTTTTAGGATTTGTTTATTGAATTGTCTGATTCTATGGTAGGCAGAGCATTAATGGGAATTACTTCAGAGTTTTGATGAGGTTATTGGTATCAGTTTCCATTGTTTTGTTTTTTTACTTTGATTATGTATATTTTGTTGTGATGATCCATTAGAGAGGAATAGTGCTCCCCGAGTGTACACATAAACAATTGGCACTAGTTGCCAGCATTTGGTGATTGGAGAACACACTTGAGGCCATATAGCGTTTTTCCTCAGTGGTGCGATCGAGTATGTGCTAGACGTTACAATCCAGGATTGGTGGATCAATCAAGACCAATGATGAAGATATATTGGGATTGGTGGATCAATCAAGACCAATGATGAAGATATATTGATATGAATGTCACGTAATGGATCGTTCCTGTTGTTGTGCAAAGAGTAATCATTCTATGAGACCAAATGGCGAGCGAATGACGAAGTAATTAATTAGACAAAAGGAAGAGAGGGCCACCAAATCGAGATATGCTTATGAGAAGAACAATGCTTACAACACCTGTTAGCACAGAAGCACTTGAGGAAAACGGAGGAAGATCACACTCAACAACAATCTTTGATTAATAATTTGTTTTCCTTATTTTTTATTTTAACATACATGTAGGAGTTTAGAACCATCTTCTCGCTCCTTACGTCGATTCATTCATCATTTATAATAAGACATTGATGTGGACAATGTGATAACAATCATTGGACACAAAGGACCATCCACTCGATATTAAGAGTGTAAAGCTTGTAATCCCTTATGTCACATGCTTTACTTTTTCACATTCTATCTCTCATCATCGTCGTCATCATTCCCTTTTTGAAGGAGATTCATGTACTAACCGACATCAGGGGTGTGGTGTTTGGAAGAAGAGAAAGGAGAAAATATGATTTCTAAAACTTCGCCAACTAATTCACCCACTAGTGGTCACCCATCTCTCTTTTGGGACTATCAAAGTTGAACTGTGATATGACATTTTTTAGGTCCATTGGTCCATTGGTCATGTTAAACGAAACATGAGCATTCTGAGGGCTAACAATTGCTAGTCAGATGGTGCCTATAGGTTCACGAGTTGTGTGTGTTAAGCGCACTTAGTTACCAGCCATCTTGAAAGAGTTGTTACTTGCATGAGAGTTAAGTTTTAGGCATATCATTATTGCAAGGCTATTTACAAGCCAACCTCTACTCTCAAATCATTGGGAGCATTATGACTCTTATTGCTACCTTCATAGACCAAAATACGCAAATACTAGTTATATTTTGTACTTAACATTATAATTGGAATCCATTTTTTCTCATCCACCCAGCAATTATTCTTGCTTTCTTGGATTGTGAAATTTTTGGAAGATTGACCCACAAATCCTAAGTGTTTTGGCCATGTACCAACCCTTTGTAATACAAAAACAAAAGCAAAAAAAATAATAATAAGCTGCAATGAATTTAACATGCTTAATCTATGAATTAGACAAATGAGTTGGTCTATGGATCAAACAAATGAGCCCATGTAATTCACAAATTAATCTTAATTTTTATTTTAATATATAATTTTTTTAATTGCTTGTGAATAATTCAACAGCCTTTTGATCACCAGTACCAAGAATTGTAACACCAAAAACTCACCCACAAAAATAACAAGTGCAAAAAGTGCCAAAAAGAGGTTGGTGTCTTCATAGATGTCCTGAAATTTTGATGTGAAAAATCAATCCATCAATAGATAGATTTAGATCACAGAAGACAGAATCCAGAAATGTTAACACTGTTTTTTGGATTCAAGCATGCAGCGCTGTACATAAAATGGCAAAGGCAAGAAATGCAAGCAAAAAAGTAGAAAACCCACAATGACCTATGGATAGTTAACCATCCTTATCAGGGTGTGATGAGGAAGAAGACGATGCCGCAGAGAACGAATCCCCGCCGCCACTTCGAGAAGCCCTGGAAGAAAAAAACCTACTTGAAAGCCACGGAACAAAAAATCTCCTATTCCCACGTTGTTGATCCCCAGGACCCTCCTCATCTTCAACCAGGCCACCTCCCCTCCGGCCACCACCACCAGCTTCAGACACCCCACCTGAAACCCACCTGGATTCCTCAGCCAGCATCTGAAACCTGCAAACCGGGCACGAACTATGAAGCTCTAACCATGGCAGGATACAGCCCGCATGATACATGTGCTTGCAGGGCATGCCCCTCGCCTCTCCACCAATCTCAAAATCATCCAAGCAAACTGGACACTGCAGGCTCTCCTCCACCCTCACTGTGGGCATCGCCTCCACAGCATCCTTCCGAGCTGGTGGCGTCCCGTAACGGTTAGGATCATTCTCTGCCAGATGCTGCAGCAATATGTCCAAGTGGGAGCCCATGAAGTAGTCCCCAAATGACCCAACCGAGCTCTGGCTTTGGCTCTGTTGCTGGCTCGAACCATAGGGACCTTGAAATATTATGGCTTGGTTGTGCGGGTTTGCATTGCCATTGCCAAGAAGAGCAGCACCATCCCTGTCTCCATCAGCCTCCCACTCAGGTTGTACCATCCCGGCTCGAAGGCTTCGAAGCATCTGAAGGATGATGGCCGAGCTTCTTCTCCGCCTCCGGATGATGGATTCTCGATCGGCATTGTCATGTTCACCATCGCCGTCGTCATCATCTTCGAAATCTTGGTGTCTGGGTCTTCGGCGTCGCCGCCTGCTGCCCATCATTCCCAGCAAGAATGGAGCCCAGAGAGAGAGGGACCGGTCAGCCCCCAAGTCAGTCGGGTTGCTGCCAATCTCCTCCACAAATCCAGTGTGGCAGAAGGGGCACTCCATCTCCATCTCCATCTCCATCTCCATCTCCATGGTAGGATTCACCACTTGGGAGCACGCATGGCACCAATACCTGGCAGCAGCCAGGGCTTCCTCCATTCCCCTCCCTCTGCATCACAACACTAAATTAAATGAGAAGATCCTGCTCAGTTGTTTTCCTTCCCCAAAAACAAGGGTGACATTGATTTCCCTCATAGGTGTAGATAAAGATTGATTCCAGATTCAATGTTTATGATCCAACGTCAGACATAAAGATTCTACGATCTCATGATGGATGAGATAAAATGGAAGAAATATGAGGAGCGAAAGCGGATGAAAGTATCAAAAGTAAATACGGGAAACGATTGAAATTATCGATTTACTGAAATTCTTGTCAGAATAGAGCGAGCTTCAAAGCTTCAACGATTGAGGAAAGTGACGGGCTATCTGGAAATTTAAAAACCCAGATCTCCGATTTCGATGATCTCCACCCTAACCGGCGGGATGAAATGAACTAGGTAAAAGATACATAAATGACTAGGAGATGGAAGTAACAGAAAGGGTCTAAAATAATCGAAATCGTACCAAAACATCCAAAAAGATCGCGTTGCAGAAAACACCGACATCAAGAGAGATAAATCCTACACGCAACTGATATATAAATAGGAAATGGAAGAAACAGATTTCAAACCAAAAACACAAAACAACAAGCAAAGTGATTAAATGACAGGAAATATATTGAAAAAACGACTGGGGTTTCGCGGAATCGAGGGAGGGGAACTTACCAAAAAATGCAATGAAATCCAACCACGGAAGGAGGTTTTCTGCTTCTGGAGCCTCTGCAAATTCCGATGGCAAGAAGCGGGAGACTCACCAACCGCGGGTCACCCTCTTCACCTAAACTAGGAAATAAGCGTTATCATCCCAGATGAGAGGTCAAGGACATTTTGCATAGGGACCAATCGAGATAAGGCACAATGATACTCATTGGTTGATTTGTGGAGACATTTTGAAATAATAAATAAATAAATAAATAACACTGTTAAAACACTCCAAAGCTAAACCTAGTAAACTGAACCTTCGTAAATATTGCTACATATTATTACCTCTAACTTTGATATGTTTGATAGATATGTCATGTTTCATATGGAAAATTCTCTCACAACTTGTGATATCAGACATTTACTATGTGGAGCTCTACTTATGTGGTCAATCATGAGAAACTTTGACATTAATTATTTTGATGGAAAAAAACATTACACATAGAAAATTTATAACTCGTGATTTTGTTTACACAAAAATATACCTGGAAGTTATGAGTCATCCGCACAATTGAAGCACGTTAAACATTCTCTTATTAGTTGGACTTTGTAATTTGTAATGTTCTTTATTTTAAATTAAAAAATCACAAGATTGAATAAATTAAATTCAAGATAAGAAAAATAACAAGATTTCATGATTCAATCAATATTACCTTTCATAAAATTTCAGAATAATAATGTTTCATTAAGAAATTGTCAATTATATGTAAATAAAGAAGAGTATAAAAATTAACTTTGTTGAAAATTCAGGATAAACTAAAATGCTAACGCCCCGCCGGCCTTGGACCACTCACCAGTGTCTGGTCCAGGGGCATCGAAAGACCACTGGTGCGTCACGTCAGAGACTGCTGACTAGCAACAAGGGTCTAAGATGTTACCATTGGGAGACTATACTCTCATATCAGAGTAATGCGACATTGGAAATAACCAAGCAACATCCAGAACAATAACCATAGTGCATATAATAAACAAACCATATCCATCAATAATAAGTGAATGTGGAAGTATACAGACATATGTCTCAACTAATCACTCACTATGTCGATCACATATACAATTAAATAAAAGAAATAAAAGACAAGGATGTTCGACTACCATCCTTGAGCCTCATCACATCTCAATCTCCAATCCTCATCAAGTTGCTCCAACCCAATCACGCAACACTGAGTATCTGCCCTACCTGAACGGTCATGATCGTCCAGGAAGGGTGTGAGTACAACTCAATAAGTCATCAATAACAATGTCTCTTACATAACCAATAAAGCAGTGTATGCACATGTGATGTACTCAAAAAAAGAAGCAATAAACCGCAAAAGTGTAAATAAATAATCATTGACAATCCTTGAGTTCTAAGGTGACACCTGGTATTGATCATACATGCTTCAGTCAATACAGTATGTCTCTAAGCACAATGCATACCACCTAGGGGGAACCATGCCTTGCCCCAGAACTGATATAATGTCACCCAAAGGGAAACACGTCCTGTCATGAACCAGCCCAGATACCTTGGTACCCAGATACCTTGGTACCCTGATACCCAAGTCGGCACTGACATAGCTCGAAGGGCGTTCTCGATCCCCACAGGTTGACGACTAGCACGTTGCATCATACAATATGAAAGTGGGAACGAATTTTCCACAAACACAACAAAAGCAAGATAAACAAGTTAGTATGCGTACAAGAAAAAACTCTATGGGGAGAAGTGTACTAGAAGTCAAACAGGTATAAAAAACCAAAGTACGTCACCAAAGTACTAGAAAACAGGATAACAACCCAAGTCCCAACAGACACAACTCTCCAAGCCCAAAGATCAACAACCAGAACTTGTCACACCTAAGTTTTTATTTTTGACCTCCAATCTGGTTTATCTTTTAGCTTTAGGGTTATGGGTCAAGTCTCGGGTGTGACAGTTTTAAATTTTAAGTTTTGGGGTGTTTTTCTCTTGGCAAACGGTCAGTGCATGGTTTGAGAAAACTATGCGGTTTACTCCAGGTAATTGTGAGACTTAAGTGTTGGAGCCAAAGACATGGCGCAAGGCTTGCACATGGTTTCTCAAACCGTGCAGAAAGCGTGCAGGGAGGTTCTGTCTCAGGATAGTGGCGTTTGGAACGGTTGGCGCACAGTTTACAAACTGTGCGACCAAACCATGTAGGTGCCCAGGTGTATCCAGTAAGGGGCGCACGGTTGGCGCACGATTTGGTAAACCATTCAGCCAAACTGTGTGGTTTTCCCATATCTTATTTTTTTTTTTAAATTCCTAAACTACCCTCTCAAGTTTTTTAACCCAAAACACCCCTTCTTCCTTCCCTTTGGTTCGTGTGACACTTAGGGTGCTTACCCCTTGTTCTCCAAGCTTCATCCTCCCTTCTATGGTGTGGATCTTTGGTTTTCTTCAATTTTGGGGCTAGATTTATCAAGGCAATCCTCTTCTCTCTTCTCCCTATTCCACTTTCTTCCATTTCCTCTTGAGTTTTTCTTCTCATATGGTCATGTGGATCTAGGGTTCATGTTTCCCTTGATTTATGTTGGGGGTTTTGCTTCTTTAGGGTTCCTCTTGGTAGATCTTGTCTCTTGGAACCTTCATGGTGTGATTTTGGGTGTGCGTTGTTGAAGTGCCATGAGTTTGAGGTAGGTTTCCCATTACACTTACCTTTATAATTTAAGATTCGTTGGTTTCATGCTTTTCGCACCTCCCTTGTATGATAAATAATGATGTGTGATCTTTGGAATATTTGTTTGGTGTGAAAAAAGGTGGTTTCTTTTTGTTATGAAGTATATAACATTTTTTTGTTCAATGTTTCACACCAAGTGTTTGATAAAATGCCTAGTTGGCTTTTGCAATCAATTTGTGATGTATTAATTAGGTTTTGGCTTCGTTAATAAATTTATGACAAGTGAAATGATGACTTGGGTTTCTTGAAAGGGTTACCAAGTGGTTTTGGGTTTGAAAGAAGTGTGTATTTATCTTTTCAAAGTGGTTTGACAAGTAATAGTGGATTGTGGCCCATTTGGCATTTTGATAAAAATGGATTTGGCCTGTAAATGTGGTGTGAGTGTTTTAAAGTAATTTTTTTATAAATGATTGTCAAACAAAAAATGGTGTATTTGTGCATTTTTGAAAAAGTGATGGTTTCTTAATGAATGCTTGATGGCCCGTTTGGCACTTTTTGTGAAATTGGTGAAATTTATTATTGTGAAAAATCTCCTTGAATAATTATCTTGCTGAGTTCATTTTTAAATGGGTGGGATGTCCTTGCTGTGGAATCCTCGTGCCCCATTTCTTTGTGCGGAAATGTGAGATCCTTGGTGTGGAATCTTTTGTGATCTATGTGTGTAAGGTAAGAGATTGAACCTTGGGGTGACTCAGGTGATGTGTCACGACCCGTCCTAGTGGGGCCTATGTTGTGACTCCCCAAGCCGGCCTCCAATAGGCCAAGGGTTGGTGACTAGCACCGAGTATGCATGTCACTAACATGAGTGGCATTGCCTAAGTACCTACACACACACACACACACACACATCTCCAAGCCCACAAATACTGAAATGTAAAAAAACTACTAAGGAAAAAAATGCATGCATACTACTAAACTCAGCCAATAGAGTACAACGAAAAGTAAAATGTATAAAAGTAAACTGGGTCAGAATACAAGTCCACCAAAAGAAGGAGTCTTCCAACTAAAAAGTCTTCCAACTACAAAGTCCAACCCGTAAGAAAACAAAATAGGTGTTGGGACTGCTGATCGAAGCCATAGGAACACCTCGACCTATCTGGAACTCAAAAAGCTCTATCAGGTTTTGGTCCACCCTGGACTCCGTGAAAAGGTCGCTCGTCTGCACAAGACACGACACATGTGGGCAAAGCCTGTGTAAGGGTGAGTATAACAATACCCAGTAGGAAACTCTAAAAACCAAAAATAAATACGTAAAGTAAAGGTACATTTAGCTCTACACAGTATATGTCTACAATACATATGATAATAACATATCCATATATACTCAAAACCTAGACCCGTAGTCTAGAGGTAAGTCACAACGACTGCATACCCATGCTAGGGATTCGGTCCGAAAATTCCACAAAATACTCATCTAGGAGAACTCACTTCTGAGTCTGATAGCCCTGATGGAATTTGTCTAAGAAGTACCGTTAGTTAGGAACCACCATGAGAGAGAGATACACTGATAGATCTGAAGAGAGAATATGATACACTCGTTCTGGGAGAACCAACTCCACGAGTGGAAAGATCACAATATATGGATGAGGATCACTGTCAGGTCCATGGCGTATACCACAACTCATCCAGATTCACCTACTAATTATATGACCAAAGTCTAGTAGGATCAATCGTGTCGATAACTTGACTCTACCTAGGTAACAAAAATGGATAGAGGATCCTACTCCGAGCATCTCAGAGGGGACTCCCAACTCTATCCAAAAAAGTCCTGCTGAAGGGGGACATACTCCTGTGGATAGGAAATGATACCAACTAACCTTCAGGGGAACGATAAAGGGGGCACCAACCCAAACGAGACTTGTCCAAGATACTGCGGACAAGGAGATCAATCCATGTAGAAATGAGTACATGGTGTGTAGAAGGGTCACACACCATGTCCCTTGACCCCAGGTACTGCCTATGTACAAGGACCCACGTCAAAAGAACATGTTTTGTGGAAAAGGTATACACGACGTGTAAAGAAGGTCACATGATATGTCCTACTATTTGGGGTCCACTTCGTGAACGCTGTCCATGTTCCAGTACATGGCTTCAACCTATGTTCTCCTACCTATGTACCAGTACACGGGGTAGCCCGTGTATTTGGTTGAGGTCTGGTCATGTGGTAGAGTACTTGCTGTGTACTCCACCCCGTGTCTGTGTATCCTCTGAGATATACACCAAGTTTCTGGTAAGTTCCCACACGCCGTGTGACAATTTTCACGCACCGTGTTCCACCTCTCTATCACCCGAAACCCTAGCTATAGTTGGATTGGTCCCGCATGTCTTGTATTCTGAGATACACACTATGTTCATCAAGATTTTACAGAATCATTTTTCTTCCTACAACACTTCATTTTATCTTTCGGTGTTCGATCTGATGATATTTTTGTCTCAAAATTGAATATCTAGGGTCGTCTCATCCCTGAAACACCTATTTGGTAAGTTTCATGGCTTCGATCGGCTCTAAAAACTGATTTCGATCATCCGCTCGAAGAATGATCAAAGAACGATATCTCCCAGAATATGTTGATCTATCCATCACCATCGTCTTCTAACCTTATCTAGGTCATCATGATGTTAGACCTACCATTTTAGATCGATGCCCCATGAAATGGATGTGCAACGATCCTTCATTCATAACCCTGCAAAGAACGAAGAACATGCGGGAATAACGGGGGAATACATCAAAGAGAAACAACCTAAGGAATGAGCATCGACCATTTTTTGTTACGACCTTGATCCTCTACCATTATAAGGATCAAGAAACTAAATTGAAAAAGAATCAATTCCCCAAATCAAATCAATAATCACCCACCCCGCAAGAACGATCAAATCATGGGTCAATCTATTCGTGGGTTGATTCATGTTCATCATTGAATCCCAGAATGAGAAATAAATAATTGAAATCACATTCCCTACCTCAATTTTGGATCGATCATTGATAAAGAACGATTACACTTCCATCATTGAAGAGATACTCTAACTCCACTGACGCAACGATTCACGATCTCTTGATTCGTTGTCGTTTTTCGTCAAGAGGTTTCTCCAGGGGTCTACTCTCCAACGCTTCAAGGAATTACAAGGTTATATAGATAACTATAGAAATTATTCTTAATAGCTTATTTAAAAGCTTAGTTCTTTGTGTTAGCACAACAAAAAAATAAAATAAATATTAAATTTATTTTATTTTCTTAAATGTCCAAAAACTAACATTCACAGTCGTCTCGTACCGGCCAGGGTTAGGCCTCACCTAACGTAAAGTCGCTAATCTAAATGTAATAGTGCCCTTGTATTTCTAATTTGGGAACCTGTTTAAAAGTTGTTCCACTTTTTTAGGAAAATTGCTCTCATTTTCTATTTAAAGTTTAATTTATTTCAAACATTTATTCCGGGCACCCTAGGCCTCAGAATCACATGCCATCTCAAATCCTGGTCTCAAATTAATTTCATATAATATTCAAAAATAATACATGAAAAAATATGGGACATTATATTCTCTCCACCTTAGGGATTTACATCCCCCAAAATCCAAAAAAAGGCTATACAAAGAGATGTGAGTACTATGCATGAATCTGAGCCTCCCGCTCCCATGTGCTCTCCTAGAGATTCTCGTGCTTCCATCAGACATGCACTAGGGGAATCACTATCCCATGAAGGATCCTCTCCTAGAGATCCTCGATCTCCACTGGGTATTAAAAAATGGTTGCTCCATCATCAATGTCCAGCTCACCCCAGTCAATGACGTGTGATAGGTCATGCACGTACCTCCTCAACTGCGATATGTGGAAGACATCATATATCTGATGAAACTATGGGGGTAGTGCTAAGTGGTACACCACCTCACCAACTCTACACATTATCTAAAAAGGACTGATAAACCTCTAAGATAACTTGCCACCTCAGAAAAATCTTTGCAACCCTCGTCTAGGTGAGACCCGAAGGAAGATATAGTCTCCTTCCTCAAACTCGAAAGGTCTCTTCCACTTATCATCATAAGAATTATTTCGTATTTATAAATTCTTCATCCCATCTTGGATGATCTGTATCTTCTTATTAGTAGCTCACACCAACTCCAGGACCATAAGTGCTGACTCTCCTAGGTCAGTCCAACAAAGTGGTGACTGGTAGGGTCACCCATATAAAGCCTCAAATGGTTCCATACCAATGGTGGAGTGGTAGATGTTGTTGTTTTCAAACTCCACCAGTGGTAGGTGGTCCTCCCAACTACTAACAAAGTCCAACATGAAAGCCTGAAACATGTCCTCCAGAACCTAAATGGTTCTCTCTGTCTGACCATCTATCCAGGGATGAAACACTGTGCTGGCGATGCCGCCGATCAATGTGGAGGACGACGGTGATACGGATGATGGAAACATAATGATGATGGTGGTGATGCGATGATGTTGTCCTTGTTCTTGATAGGTTGTGACCCATATTTTTAGTCCTCATTCCATGTGGTTGAGTGGTCTAAGTTGGTGTATTGGAATCGAGGAGTCCCCAACATAGTTTGAAATTCAAATCTAGTTTTCTTTGGCACATATTGATATTTTTTTTGATTTTGTGGTATTTTCTGATGGTATTTTATCTTATTTGAACTTTTTTAAGGTTCACACTTAGCCTTTAAATTTTATTTTCAAAAAATGAAAAATATGGATTTGGAGGAGGATATCTCTTGTTGAGAGCATCTTCCACCACATTCCCCTTCCCATAAGTATAGACAATCTCAAAGTCATAATCCTGGAGGAACTCTAGCCATAACCTCTATATCAGTTTTAGATCATTCTGTGAGAAGATATACTTGAGACCCTTGTGATCAGAGTAGAAAAATAAACTGCTCACCCATCAGGTAGTGTCACCACATCTTTAATGCGAAGAATACCACTGCCAACTCAATATCGTGGGTCACATAGCTCTGCTCATGTGGTCACAATTGATGCAAACCATAATAAATAATTTCTTCCTTTGCATCAAGACACAACTATGTACGATCCCTGATACATCATAGAACACTTTTTACTTGACTCCCTCCTCTAGAAATCTCAAGATCAGAGCACTCGTCAAACTCCACATCAATTTCTAAAAAGCCTACTAAAACTTATCCATCCATACGAAAGGCTTCCCCTTTCAAGACAAAGCTGTCATCGGTACTGATATCTAGGAGAAATCAATTATGAATCTCTAATAATATCCTACCAGCCCAATGAATATCTGCACCTCTGTCATGATTCTAGGTGACTCCCATGCTAACACTGATTCCACCTTGGTCAGGTACACTACTACACCATTTGCTGAGATAACATGTACCAAAAAGTGGACCACCTAAATATGGAATTGGCACTTCGAGAGTTTCCCATAAAGCTGGTTCTCTCATAGTACGTCCAGAACCATCTGTAGGTGTCTCGTGTGCTCCTCCTCAGACACCGAGTATATTAGGATGTCGTCAATGAAGACCACTACGAACTAGTATAAGTATGGATATAAGATCTATTTCATGAGTCCCATAAACACTATTGGGATGTTTTTCACACCAAAGGGAATCACCAAGTACTCATAATGACCGTAGTGACATTTGAAAGTCTTCTTCGGTATATCCTCATCCCGTACTCAAAGTTGGTGATAATATAATCAAATATCATCCTTTGAGAACCATCATGAACCTCTCAACTAATTGAAGAGGTCATCGACACTTGGCAGTATATACTTGTTCTTTACCATCACTTGGTTCAAGCGATGGTAATCCATGCACAACCTCAAGCTCTCATATGCCTTTTTGGAAAACAATACTAGGGACACCCATGGTGAAATGCTGGGTCTCACGAAGCCCTTCCTCTTCATGCCCTCCAACTGCACCCTCATCTCACGAAGCTCTGTGGGAGCCATATGGTATGCTGGTGCTGATATCGATTTTGTCCTGGGGTGTAAATCGATGTAGAAGTCGATCTCCCAGTGGGGAGGTAATCCTAAAACATATTCCGGAAAGACGTTATCATACTCCTACACTACTTTGGGAACTAAAATCTCACAACATCTGCTGCTTTGAGGGTCAGTCTAGACAACTCATGAGTGATTGGATACACCCTCCTATGCATGAGCCCCACGAGTGCTACATGGGAATCCTTTTTACCAACAAAGAAAAACCTCATCCCATCGCTGTGGACACACCACATCCTTAATCTAAAACAGTCAATCCAGGCATGGAACAAAGATAGACAATTCATACCGAGAATGACGTCATAAAGCCTCGACGCTACCACCAAGAGGTTCCAAATGAAATTTTCACCTCGAAGGGTAACATTACACTATTGGAAAAGATATGAGATCATCAAGTCTCCTCCCACAGATGAATCCAAGCATAAAGGTCGAGTCAATGATTCTATCAGAATCTCAAGGTCTCGAACAAGATATGTGGAAATTAAAGAATGACTGGAACCTGTGTCTATAAGTATGGAATCTAGGGTAGAAAAGACACAGATCATACCTCGAATCATTCCTGGAGTCCCTGGGTCATATGCCTCGACCGCATGTAGCTGCCCCCACCCCTTTCCTCTAGCTCCATGAGCCTGACGTGGACCTCCTAGGGGTGGTGGTGGTAATATATCGAAATGTATACCACCTCCTACAACTCTCCCTACCCCTATTCCACATCCACCGCCTAGTAGATCAACGTGATCCACTCATTGCCTCTAACTCGGTGGTCCATCCACCACTTCCCTATCAACAGATCGACAGGTTGGAAAATATCTAGCAAGATTTCCTCTACTATTGCATGTGTATAATCATCTCTCCCTAGGCTGAATGGATCCATCCTAAGAGCCCTGGACTACAAATCCACAGTTCTAGGACCTCCTATGACATCTCCCATGTCCCAAACCTTGTGTATGATGTCAGCTCCCCACTATCGAGGTCTCTATACCTATATGCTTGCTGCTGATTTCCGTTGGATGTCTCTACTCAGCCAAGAAGCTCTTGACCACCGAATATCACTCGAGCACTCTAACATAAGTTGGAATGCAAATAGGTATGACATGGGCTTAGATGCCCCATCATAGACCTCGCTCAAATTTCTGATCCCTAAAGTACTGATCCATGACCATATCCATAGAGTACCTGGAGAGGTTGGTAAACCTCTGTGAATAGTCATCCACTGTCATGCTACCCTATTGGAGCTAAATAAGGTCCTATATATGCACTTCTTTCAGCGTAACTAGAGAGAACTCCTCTCTAAAGAGACGCTCAAACTCCATCCATGAAAGAGTGACCTCTTTGTGAGTATGTGTGGTCAAACTCCACCATCGCCCTTCAACCCTAAAGAAGTCTCAGTGTCAATATCACCATCTGGTCCACTAGTGTAACACCCCAAGCTTCCACGATACACTTCTCTTTCAATAATGCAATAGCTTGCATTGTACGCTAGTTTGAGATTCTAACACACCGAGACCAATCAAAGTAGTTGTTATGAATAGTAATATACACTTTTTAAAATTATATAAATTTTATATTTCAAAATGGACTTCATTTTTGTATTCGGAATATCAAAATTATCCTAAGTTGATTTTTTTTGTAATTTTCTGGGAACTTCCAATTTTCTATGAATAGAAAAAATACTTAAAAACAACTTTTTTAATCATAATAATTTATAGTGATAAATTATAATATTGAGTGGTTTTAAATTATAATTAGAATATATTTTTACCATTTTATCCAATGGTGTTCATTATAATTAATTTCACTTTGAAATTGGACATAAACAATTGTCAATCTTTTGATATATATCGTTTCTTAAAAACACGCTATTTATTATGACAGCAGGAATTAATTATTAAATTAATTAATTCAACTTATATGTTTTGAATTTTATAAAATAAAAATCATTTTTGAATTAGGAATATCAAATATAGCTTAGGGTGAATTTTTGGTATTTTTCTGAAAAACTTCAATTTTTGATGAATAGTGAAACCACTAAGTGGTAGTTAAAAAAACTAATTTTTCGTTTAAATGAAACTTTAACACTTCTGTGATTTGAATTTCAAAAATCTGACATACATGGTTGTCATTAAAAATTAAAATGTGGTTCAATGAGATTAAAATAATTTTTGGTAAATAGTAACTTTTAAGCTCTATTAATCACGATTAAAGGTAATTAGTGTAATTTAAGGTAAATATAATGTTATAAAAATATGAAATTACATTTACACTTGTCCTACCTTTATTTTATGGGTCATGGACTACCAATAAAATCCATGGGTCAACTTGGGGACCCCATGGAGCCACTTGGGTAAGAAAATGACATTAATAACTTTTTATTTAAAGTAAAAATAAAATTGTCACAAACATGTGTTGTTTTACTAAAAAAATTATTAAATGGGGTTATATAAGTTAAATTTTAGACTATAAATATTAATTGGAAATATAAAAAGATTTACTACATCATGGTAATTTTTTTATAATTTTTAGACATTAAATAAATTAAATTTTTTATGACACCATGATGATGCAACGATTACCTCATTAATTAACGATTTAAATAAAATGAAAAGATAATGTAAAATATAAGACTTAAACTTTTCAAAAACCTATTGGATGAGTAGATTTATACCCCTTATCACCTTATCCTTGAAATATATAATTTTGGGACCTTTAAAATTCGAAAAGCATTTCATAATAAAGTAACATTTCTTGACTTTCCAAGAGTGCCCCTCCTCTCCTCTTATAAAAGGCCCCCACCTATACCACCTTACTCACACCATCAAAGCCATTTGGCTCAGCAAAACTCTGAAAAAATAATCTCTAAACATTCCTCACTTCATCCTATAAGCCTTAACTTAGGCAGAAAGCTCTTCAAGAAACCATTTTGGTTCAAACTGAGGGGAGTTACCCTATTTAAAGGTAATGTCTTCTCTTATGTTGTTTTGTTTTATTTTTCTTCTCCAACCCCCTAAACTATTTTTATTCTTTTATTTTGTAACAAAACCAGTATATTTAATATACTAGGATGTTTTTATGAGAAAGATTTTATTTACACTTACACACACCTTCGTCTAATGGTTAAAGAACATACTGTTTCTGTGGGTGGTGAATTACTGCCTCACGAAACGATGATTGTTCAATCTTCTTTTAACACCTCTTATGGTGGAAATAATGATGTAACTATATTTATATATGATATATATTATGTTTATTTTTTTACTTATTCTTCTGTATTTTTCATTTATTTCATACCTTTATGATTTCCATTATGGGTAAACGCGATAATTTCATTTTAGGAAGTGCGGACTACCGCCCCCTCAAAGTGATTTGAATCGTTAATTCCATATGTGGGACATGTAAAGGATGGATTAAATGATATTATATATTATATTATACTGGAATTATAATACACCTTTATATAATTATTATTTCATTCCATTAAATAAGAAATATAAATGAAAGTAGCGTTCATGCGTACGTACGGCTTACCGTCTCCATGAACGATGCATTTCATTTCTTACCTCTAAATGTTATGTAATATTATAAATGAATGTATATACTGGATATATATGATATATATGATATCTACATCATGAATATAATTTTGGATATAATGGATATTTTACCACATGAACAACTTGTAATTATAAGAAGTTTATTTTTGACTCAAGTACCAAAGATCGAAAAAACGACTGTTATTAACATAAATAATTACATAATGTTCATAACATGGTAATAAGTGATATAAAAGGAATAATGAACTTGAAAAAGGTTATTAAGCAAGTAGAAATTAACTCTAGTTTATTATTCAGGAGGTTAAAGAACGATCGAGTCAAGTCGGACACGAGGTAAGAGACTTCGCCTCAATCTCCTTTCATTGAGGCATATTTTATTTTATACACAACTTTCTTTTATAAGGTGTATAAAACCCTTTGAATTTTACTTTTATTCAAAAGGAATCTTTTTATACGAAGCGTTTTTACTAAATGAAAAAAGGAATGTTTTGTCTTACATATGCGGCGACAATGACTTCTCCGCCACTGTGACCATTATTTGAGTTTCAGTTTCCTCTACAAGCCATAAATTTGAAAATAATAATAAATAAATATCAATTCTTACTTTTCTTTTATTTTGGTATTGAAAATGGTTTTATTATATCAATGTGTTGTATTTATATCTTGTAATTGAAATGTGGAAATGTTATGTTTCCTTTATGCATGTTTTATGTGATACGATTATGTTATGGTTTATAATATGTTTAAACCTGTTCATATGAGGAATGAATTGGACTTAATAAGTGACGGGTGGAGCTTGATATAGCTCCTCGATGCATCGACAGGTATCATGAGACAAACTAGTGTCGTGGCATGAGGCCTTGACAAAATCTTATTTGTAATCTTGGCACGAGGCCTTGGCTACGTGGTTATGATAGTCTGGCATTATGCATTCCATCATTATGAAAGTGGTTATTGATATTACATGTGATTATTCAACTAGTAGAATATCCATGTGAATAAGTAAATGGAATTACTTCATTTTATTTTTTCCATATTATGCTGAAGTTCAAGTTTAAAAGGATTTTGTTTTAGTTATACATTGCCTTAAATATTTATGTTTATTTATGAAAGTTTCCACTGTATTGTTATCCTTACTGAGCATCTGAGCTCATCCCTTTCTATGTTTTAGTTTCCCAGGATGTGAAGATATATTTTATGACTGACCTACAGGGATAGTCTGAAGGGGATATGAGTGTGGACTATGGAGACTATGTTATTGTGATTTTTTACTTTATGATGTAATGTAATATTTATGAATGTATCTAGTGTTTCCAAGGATACTAAACTAATCAGTCTTTCAAGACTTGATCTTTTGTGATCACGCCAATGTTACACAATAATGCACCGACTCTGGGTAACTGGGGTCGGGGAGTTATAGCTGGTATCATAGGTATTTTAGTACTAAACTTGGAAGCTAGATTTAGATAAACTCTGATTAGAGAACATAACCCTAAGATAGACTTTGAGGATTAGTATAGAAGAACTTCCTAGAATTTTGGTATTATAGAGATTTTATGAGTTTTCCGAGCAATACATCCCTGTCTGGATACAAGCAGGTAGAGGCGACTCTGACACAGATGTACCTAGGGGTAAAACCCCAAAACATCGCTTTGAGCTAGACTCGAACGGGAACTGGTGCACGACAATGAGCCTTGCTGCACTCTTGGTTACGACACTCCCGGGGGATATGCTTAGGATAATTCTCATTTTCTTTACAAACCATTATGAAGGGTTTATGAGTATATACTTCCTCAAAGAAATTTTTTTTATGGATTATATCCATAAATAGTTTGATTTATGTTAAGTGTTTTACAAGTATGAAATTATGTATTTCGATTCACAAACTAATCTAGTTTATGACATTGTTTATAAATGGTGCCTAGTGGAAGGAATGGAAACTCTATCAATGCACACACTCCATGTAGGGATTTCCCTCCTTCTCAAGATATTTATGGTGGAGCTGGTGATACAACTGGTCCTGATCAGCTTATCACCATACTGGGACAACTCACTCAGGTTATGAATAATAACCTTACTCGTATGGATCACCCTGATCCGCAATGTGGAGGATCAATGTTAGACCGCTTCATGAGGCAAAAACCACCAATATTCAATGGGAGTACAAATCCAATAGTAGCTGAGCAATAGATAAGTTCCCTAGAGAAAATATTCCATGCCTTGGGGAGTAATGAAAGGGAAAAACTTATCATGGCAATTTACCGCCTCACCGGTGATGCTGATCAGTGGTGGTCATTGATTCAAAACATGAAAGAAGATGAAGAAGTATCAAATATTGAATGAAGGGAGTTTAAAGAGATTTTCTTAGAAAAATACTTTCCTCGTGACCATCGAGCAGATATGGAAAGGCAATTTCTGAGTCTGAGGCAAAAGGAGGATGAGAATGTCGCAATTTATGAGTCCAACTTTAGAAGGTTAGCGAGGTATGCTGCATATTATATACGTAACCCAAGAAGTAAGATTGATCGTTTCTTTGATGGGTTAAAACCATTTCTCCGTCGAGCATTGGTCTCACAATCCTTCTCGTCATACGAAGACATTGTCTCGTGTCGTATCAAGACAGAAAAGGAATTCTCTAAGTCTTATGACAACAAAGTAAAGCAAGAGAAGAAGAGAATAGTGGAACAAGAGATAGATAAAGGGAAAAGGGGGAAAAATGATTTTCCATTATGTGATAATTGTGGGAAGAATCACCCTGGTACTTACATAAAAGGAATGAGAGTTTGTTATAAATGTGGAGAAAAAGGTCACCAAGCTCGTGATTGCAAGGGAAATAAAGAGGCTATAAATGTTGAATGCTATAATTGTAGAGAAATGAGGCATTATGAAAATGAATGTCCTAAGCATCAGGGAAACTTACCTTAGAAAAGGCCAAAGGATCAAGGCCAAGCTTATGTTGTTACTACAGATGAAGTTGAATAATTATTGTATTTGTGTTTTTGGACTCAAGAACTATATTATGGTTATAAGAATAATGTGATATATATAAGGACTGTACTGTAGTACTTTTTGTTTTCATTAATGTTTTAATATGATCAAGGTAATCATATTTTTAGTATGTGACAATAAGAGAAAATTTACTTTGTTTGGGGAATCTGATGTTACAATTGATTTAGGAATTTAGAGACCTTTTAGAGAAAGTCTGGATAGAGGTATTTTGGATAACTATAAAGATTGGAATGGATTAAGTTTAACTTTGGATAGTATTTTTTAAGGTTAAAACATTTCTAAAGATTTTTTTTGGAATATTATAATACTATAGATTTAGGAAAAAGGACAACTTGCAGGTCGGGGGATAACCCGTCGCATCGGACAAAACTGCAGGAATGGAACCCACAACCATAGTGCGACATGCCTTTATTACCTACCACTAGCCTACATGAAGTCCATGGTTATTACAAAATAGTTTTCTTAATCTAAATGGTATGTGTTAATATTTTTAACCTTGTATGATTAGGATAAATATAATATTTTTGAGTTCTATTACCTTTTGGAGTGAATGATGGGTTTGTGGTAAACATTTATTAAAGAATGAAATTCTACATGACACGTAAGTATATTTCCTTACGTTCTTAGTAAACCTCCTAAATAATTTCCTCAACTTTATGAAAGGTAACTTAAAACAAAAACGTTGTCGGTTAACTTTTCCTATTGGGGAATCAATGATCGTTTAACCAATCACAAGTTTGTGATTTTCTTGTAGTTAACTTTCTCCTAATCCTGTTTTCTACCACTCTCCATCAGACCTTGATGGTTTGTTTCTCCTCCATATCCATATTTTCATAGAATCCTAGTATGGGCTATCTCAGGTGACCTTTGTACTTCTCTTTCTATCTTTTAAAGTTATATTTTTATTAACCTTATTTCCGATGTGGGTTTTCCACAAAGGTTTTTTCTACTTTCAACCTTTTATTTTCGAAGAACAATTTCAAATTGCGAGGACACAATTTATTGAAGGAAGGTAGAATGTAACACCCCAAGCTTCCATGATACACTTCTCTTTCAATAATGCAATAGCCTGTATTATATGCTAGTTTGAGATTTTAACACACCGCAACCAATCAAAGCAGCTGTTATGAATAGTAATATCCACCTTTTGAAATTATATAAAGTTTATATTTCAAAATATACTTCATTTTTGTATTCAGAATATCGAAATTATCCTAAGTTGATTTTTTTAATTTTCTGGGAACATCCAATTTTCTATGAATAGAAAAAATACTTAAAAACAACTTTTTTAATCATAATAATTTATAGTGATAAATTATACTATTGAGTGGTTTTAATGTATAATTAGAATATATTTTTACCATTTTATCCAATGGTGGTTATTAGAATTAATTTCACTTTGAAATTGGACATAAACAATTGTCAATCTTTTGATATATATTGTTTCTTAAAAACACGCTATTTGTTATGACAACGGGAATTAATTATTAAATTAATTAATTCAACTTATATGTTTTAAATTTTGTAAAATAGACATCATTTTTCAATTAGGAATACCAAAAACATCTTAGGGTGAATTTTTTGTATTTTTCTGAAAAACTTCAATTTTTGATGAATAGTGAAACCACTAAGTGGTAGTTAAAAATACTAATTTTTCATTTAAATGAAACTTTACCACTTCTGTGATTTGAATTTCAAAAATCCAACATACATGGTTGTCATTAAGAAGTAAAATGTGGTTCAACGGGATTAAAATATTTTTTGGTGAATAGTAACTTTTAAGCTCTATTAATCGCGATTATAGGTAATTAGTGTAATATAAGGTAAATATAATATTATAATAATATGAAATTACATTTACACTTGTCCTAACTTTATTGGATGGGTCATGGACGACCAATAAAATCCATGGGTCAACTTGGGGACCCCATGGAGCCACTTGGGTAAGAAAATGACATTAATAACTTTTTATTTAAAGTAAAAATAAAATTGTCACAAACATGTGTTGTTTTACTAAAACAATTATTAAATGGGGTTATATAAGTTAAATTTCAGACTATAAATATTAATTGGAAAGCTAAAAATATTTCCTACATAATGGTAATTTTATTATAATTTTTAGACATTAAATAAATTACATATTTTATGACACCATGATGATGTAGCGATTACCTCATTAATTAATGATTTAAATAAAATGAAAAGATAATGTAAAATATAAGACTTACACTTGTCAAAAACTTATTGGATGAGTAGATTTAGACTCCTTATCACCTTATCCTCGAAATATATAATTATGGGACCTTTAAAATCCAAAAAGTCTTTTATAATAATGTAACATTTCTTGACATTCCAAGAGTGCCCCTCCTCTCCTCTTATAAAAGGCCCCCACCTCTACCACCTTACTCACACCATCAAAGCCATTTGGCTCGGCCAAACTCTGACCAAATACTCTCTCAACATTACTCCCTTCATCCTAGAAGCCTTACCTTGGTCAGAAAGCTCTTCAAGAAACCATTTTGGTTGAAACTGAGGGGAGTTACCCGATTTAAAGGTAATGTCTTCTCTTATGTTGTTTTGTTTTATTTTGCTTCTCCAACCCCCTAAACTCTTTTTATTATTTTCTTTTATAACAAAACCAGTATTTTCAATATACTAGGATGTTGTTATGAGAAGTATTTTATTTACACTTACACACACCTTCGTCTAATGGTTAAAGAACATACTGTTTCTGTGGGTGGCGAATTACTGCCTCACGAAATGATGATTATTCAATCTTATTTTAACACCTCTCATGGTGGCCATTATTATGTCACTATATTTATATATGATATATATTATTTTTATGTTTTCCTTATGCTTCTGTATTTTTCATTTATATCATACCTTTATGATTTTCATTATGGCTAAACGCGATAATTTCATTTTAGGAAGTGCGGACTACCGCCCCCTCAAAGTGATTTGAATCGTTAATTCCATATGTGTGACGTGTAAAGGATGGATTAAATGATATTATATATGATATTATACTGGAATTATAATACACCTTTATGTAATTATGATTTCATTCCATTAAATACGAAATAGAAATGAAAGTAGCGTTCATGCGTACGTACGGCTTACCGTCTCCATGAACGGTGCATTTCATTTCTTACCTCTAAATGTTATGTAATTTTATAAATGAATGTATATACTAAATATATATTATATATATGATATATAAATCATGAATATAATTCTTGATATAATGGTTATTTTACAACATGAACAACTTGTAATTATAAGAAGTTTATTTTTGACTCAAGTACCAAAGATCAACAAAATGACTGTTATTAAATTAAATAATTACATAATGTTCATAACATGGTAATAAGTGATATAAAAGTAATAATGAACTTGAAAAAGGTTCTTAAGCAAGTATAAATTAACTCTAGTTTATTATTCAGGATGTTAAAGAATGATCGAGTCAAGTCGGACACGAGGTAAGGGACTTTGTCTCAATCTCCTTTTATTGAGGCATATTTTGTTTTATACACAACTTTATTTTTTACAGTGTATAAACCCCTTTGACTTTGACTTTTATTCAAAAGGAATATTTTTATACTAAGTGTTTTTACTAAATGAAAAAAGGAATGTTTTGTCTCACGTATGCAGTGACAATGACTTCTCCACCGTCGTGACCATTATTTGAGTTTCAGCTTCCTCTACAAGCCATAAATTTTTAAAAAATAAAAATAAAATAAATACCAAGTCTTAATTTTCTTTGATTTTGGTATTGAAAATGGTTTTATTATATCAATGTGTTGTATTGATTTCTTTTAATTGAAATGTGGAAATGTTATGTTTCCTTTATGCATGTTTTATGTGATACGATTATGTTATGGTTTATGATATGTTTAAACCTTTTCATATGAGGAATGAATTGGACTTAATAATTGATGGGTGGAGCCCGCTATAGCTCCTTGATGCATCAGCAAGTCTCATGAGACAAACTAGTGTCTTGGCATGAGGCCTTGACAAAATCTTATTTATAGTCTTGGCACGAGGCCTTGGCTACGTGGTTATGATAGTCTGGCATTATGCTTTCCATCATTATGAAAGTGGTTATTGATATTAAATGTGATTATTTGACTAGTAGAATATCCATGTGAATAAGTAAATGGCATTACTTCATTTTATTTTTTCCATATTATACCGAAATTCAAGTTTAAAAGGCTTTTGTTTTAGTTATACATTGCCTTAAATGTTTATGTTTATTTATGAAAGTTTCCGCTGTATTGTTATCTTTATTGAGCATCTGAGCTCACCCCTTTCTATGTTTTATTTTCCCAGGATATGAAGAGATATTTTATGACTGGCCTATAGGTATAGTCTTAAGGGGATATGAGCGTGGACTATGAAGACTATGTTATTGTGATTTTTCACTTTATGATGTAATGTAATATTTATGAATGTATCTAGTGTTTCCAAGGATACTAAACTAATCAGTCTTTCAAGACTTGCTCTTTTGTGATCACGCCAATGTTACACAATAATGCACCGACTCTGGGTAACTGGGGTCGGGGCGTTACAACTAGGGTTCTTACTAGATAGAAAACCGTGGTCATTGCCTCAAGCCATTCCTCAGCCTCCTGAGGGTCGGTCTCACCTCAGAAACCGAGGGGTCTCTGTCTCTAAAACTCATGGAGCATGCTTATCCTGAACTCTTTGTCTTCTAGTACTATAAGTACCATGTGATACCCCCCTGGTGGTGGTATAACTGGTGCACCGCCTGGAGGTAACGCTTGGGGAACTGGCCCCTGTATCTAAGCCTCATCACTAAGGGGGTCATCCTCATGATCGAGCTGCTGAATCCAAGCTGGTATGCATCATAGAGTCATCCTATAAGGAAACAAGATGTACCACAGTCAATGAGTATATCTGGAGAGATGAATCAAGAAGGACATGTAAACTATGGCATCCCGCCTTTATATTACATAAATTTTCATTACATTTTACAAATAGAGGATATTTAAAGTCTAGTGTCTTGGAAATCAGGAACATAAAACATGAAAACACCATAAAACATTCTTATAATACACTTGTAAGGCTTCATAATAAGTTCATCCTAAGTAAAATTGATTCATCTCATAACCTAGAGACATACATCAAAGGAAAGGGTGAGCATAAGGCCCAGTAAGGAAATCAAGGGAATCAATTTACTTGTGATATCAATAAGATCTTGATGAAAACCACATGACATGAGCAACTAAAAAAGAGGAATATCATAATAAAAATAACATGAATGAAAAATTGAATATGTGGCTACAACATTTTATTTATACATTCACGATCATATCACCAAGGTTCATTCCCAAGGTGTCATAAAAACATTACCAAGGTTATTCACCAAGGTATCGTGAAACTTGTTATCTCTAGAGATTAATTCTTTACCCAATGAATTGGAGCGATATTAGGGTGAACCCTTAATATGTATTTATTTTCATGTGATACACATAGATAATAATCAAACATTTCAAAAATAACCCAAATAGAATCAACAAAATGGGTTTCATGTCAAAATCGCGACGTTTAAAAAGTACTTAAAAATAAGATCATTATGTCATTTATAAACCATGGAAAGGGAGTGAGGGTTATATGTATGTCAATTCCAGAATAAAATAGATAAATTTTATGTATTTATTAATACCCCTAGAAATTAAAATAGATTTGGGTATCCACATAATAATACAAGAGAATTTCTTGAGAAAAAGAGAGAGATTTTGAGACAAAAATTCTGTAGCATAACGGCTACATAAAATCATTTTAGAAAACATTAAAAAGAGAGGGTACAAGGGTCAAACACTCATAAATAATTCATAATATAGTATGGGTACATAATAATATCATGGTATGTATATTTTAGTGACATACCACATGAAAATAAAACTTGAAAGAAAAAGAAGATGATATTTCTTTTACGAAAAATTCGGCAGCCTAACGACGTCGCTAAAAAATTCAGAAAATAAATTGATGAGAGAGGAAAGGGTATATCATCATTTGGACATTAAATGGAAAGTAATAAGAATATATAATAACATACCCCCACATAATAATATGGAAACTAGAATACATAACATAAAGAAAAACATGACTAAAAAGAAAAGGGTGAAAGGTTCCGTTACGTTGAAGAGTATCTTCAAAAGCTCGAAGGATGAGACCTTGGGGGGCTTGAGGGAACCTTGGGAGGAATTTTTGGGAGGTATAATGACCATAGCTTTGTTGAGGAGGATTTTGGAATGAAATTAATGAGGTAATGTCTTGGTATTTATAAGAAAACTGAGGGAATATTTAATTAATTTCCAAGGGACACCTCATCGGTGGTATTTGCAAAACCATGGGCTTGCCCATGGTATTTTCCCATGGTATTGGCCACTTAGAAACAATAATAAAATATCTTACTATTCACAAGTTGACCAGATTTATTACATCATGATTACATCATCAATGATGTCATTAAACACCCGAAACTCAAAACTTTATTTTTATTATTCACTGAAAATTCAATTGTTTCAGAAAAATCTCAAAAATTCACCCTAACCTAATATCGATGCTATGAATTCAAAAAAAACTCCATTTTATGAAAACAATTTTCTAAATATTTTTAATTTAATTTTTAAATAAAATTATTATTTATTAAAAAAAACAACTCTAAAACTATAACTTATTTTGTAACACCTTGAAAAAGTAATCAAGGTCCCATAAAATTATCTTATAACCATAAGACAATAAAGTAACAATTTATGATTACATTTTATGAAAATGAATTTTTATTTTAAATTATTAAATTAATTATAAAATTTTAATTAAAATATTTATGGCATACAAAAATACCAATACTTATATTATGACCATTTTTCACTTTTAAGATGTCTAAATTATATTTATACATTCATGGGTGAAGTTTCTATTTTTTTGGCCGATTTACTATTCATCACTATTCATAAGGGTATATTACTATTCATACTTAACTATTCACCAAATATTATATTGATCTTATTAGAATCTAAATTTCTTACTGGTCACAATTGTAGAAGACCATTTTCTGAAAATCATTTCACATTATTAATTATTTAATGTTTTCAAAAATATTTTAAAATACCTCTTTTTCCAAAATTCATCAATAATATGGAACTTCATGCTACATTTATCTGGAAATTTGAAATTCACAAATTTAACATAATAAGAAATAACAATTTTATTTATACAAAATGATTACACAACGTAACTAAGGTCTCGTTACATAGCCCCTTATAACACCTGCATAGGACCTAAGTGTAAGGTGTGCTATGATGATTAAATATTGGGGCGACTCAAACAACATTTCCTGAGTGGTGATTTCTGTCAGCTTGAAAATCTCCTTTAGGCAATTATGTTCAAGCTTCACATGTTGAAGCTCAGCTTGGGCTTGGTCCAAAGCAAAGCCCAGAGATGATACCTCCTTCCCAAGCTCTGACAGATGAGCTTCGTACAGCCCGAGTCTACTGGATGAGGCCATCGACTCTTCTTTCTGTATTAATTAACCAAGATCACTTGTATTTATAAACAATAATTATAATGTTAAGAGTTTATTTTCCAACGGCCATATTGACCAATGGTAATATAAAAGTTTAAACCCAATGGTATCACTTCATTAATTAAAGGATATAGTTTTTTGGAGTATAAAATTAAATAACACACAAATTTAAGAAACAAATATTATTGAAAAGTTCAGGTTATTACATTATTCCCCCCTTAAGAAATTTCGTCCCCAAAATTTTAACTCATACCCTTAGAAGAGAAAAGGTGTGGGTACTTCTGCCTCACAGACTCCTCTGGTTCCCATGTGGCTTCTTCACACTTGTGGTTCCTCCACAACACCATAACAAGGTGGGCAGTCTTGTTGCGTAGAACCTCATCTCTATGATCCAAGATCTCCACCAAATGTTCCTCATAAGAGAGGTCATGTTCAAGTTGTACCACCTCTGTATTTAGTATATGTGAAGGGTCAGGTATGTACTTTCTCAAGAGGGATACGTGGAAAACATCATGAACTTGTGCTAGATTTGGAGGAAGTGCAAGCCAATAGGCCACTGCTCCTATGTGATCAAGGATTTCATAGGGGCCAATATACCTAGGGCTAAGCTTCTCTTTTTTCCCAAACCTCATGACTCTCTTCCAAGGTGAAATTCTAAGAATGACTTTGTCACCAACATCAAAATCCAAGTCCCTTCGACAGTTTTCGGCATAGCTCTTTTGCTGACTCTAAGCATCCTTAATGTGTTTTTGGATTTCATAGACTTTTTCTATCATCTCTTGCACAAGATTAGGCCCAAGAAGCTTTCTCTCACCAGATTCATGCCAACAAGTAGAAGTTCTACACTGATTACCATATAGAGATTCATAATGTTCCATTTGAATGCTTGAGTTGAAGATTTTGTTGTAAGAGAACTCAACTAAAGGGAGATGTTGATCCCATCCACCTATAAATTCCATTGAGTATGTTCTCAGTGTATCCTCGAGTGTTTGAATAGTCCTTCCAGATTGGCCATCAGTTTGGGGGTGATAGGCCGTACTGAAATTCAATTTAGTGCTCAGAGCATATTGAATACTTCTCTATAATTTTGATGTGAATCTTGGATCACAATCAGATATGATAGAAAGTGGAACTCCATGCAGCCTTACCACTTAATTCATGTAAATCATGGAAAGTTGATCAAGAGATAAATCTTCCCTAATGGAGATAAAATGGACAGTCTTGGTGAGATGGTCCACAATAACCTATATCGCATTATTTCCCTTGGAAGTTCTTAGGAGACCAATGACGAAGTCCATAGTGATATTGTCCCACTTTCATGCTGGTATGGGTAGTGGTTGCAATACCCCTTTAGGAAGTTGTCACTCTTCCTTTACTTACTGACATACCAGACACCTTGAAGTGTAGTCATAAATCTCCCTTTCCATATTATCCCACCAAAAATGATCACGAAGGTCCCTATACATTTTTGTGCTTCCAGGATGTATAGAGAAAGTAGAACTATGTGATTCATCCATCAACTCCTTCTTTATTTCCGGAATATATGGAACACATAGTCTTGTATGAAATTTCAGTACATCTTCTTGATCAATATTGAACTCAGAAAACTTCCCATCCTTAACATCCTCAAACTTCTTCTATAACAAAGGATCTTATTTCTGATATTTCTTGATCTTCTCTAGTAATGATGGTTGAGAAATCATTTGGGTTAGGGTTGATGATGTCCCTTGCCTTATAATCCCCATGTCTAGCATTACTAGGTCATTGATCAATGGAACTCTTTGAATCCTCATCATGGAAAGAACAACTGGGTCTTTCCTTCTTAATTCATCATCAACTTTGTTTGCTCTTCTGGGATGATAATGAATTGAACAATAATAGTCTTTGAGAAGTTACAAAAATCTTCTCTGCCTCATGTTCAATTCCTTTTGTGTGAAAATATTCTTAAAACTTTGATGGTCTGTGTATATATCACATTTCTCCCCATACAGATAGTTCCTCTATATCTTCAGAGAAAAAACGACCGCATCCAGCTCCATATCATGCGTAGGATAGTTCTGCTCATGAGTCTTCAACCGTCGATATGCATAAGCAATGACTTTTTAATTTTTCATGAGGACTCACCCAAGCCCTTTCAAAGATGCATTGCTAAAAATAACGAATCCTTCTCCACTTGAGGGTAGAGTTAACACAGGTTCAGTAACCAATCTCTTCTTCAGCTCTTGGAAACTTTCCTCACACTCCTTTGTCCAGATGAACTTGACCCTTTTTCGAGTTAACTTGGTTAATAGATTAGAAAGTCATGAAAAGTTCTTCACAAACCTTCTATAGTATCTTGATAAACCAAAGAAACTATGAATCTCACTTATTTTTGTAGGTTGAGGCCACTCCTCTATAACTTTTGTCTTTGCAGGGTCAACTGTGATTCCTTCATTAGTAATAATGTTCCCCAAGAAAGTAACTTATTGCAACCATAATTCACATTTTCTGAACTTTCCAAAAATCCTTTCCTTCCATAGAGTTTTCAAAATACCCCTTAGATTATACTCATGCTCCTCGATAATTTTGTAACATATCAGAATATCATCAATAAAAACAACCACAAAGTTATCAAGGTAGTCCTTAAAGACTCTATTCATCAAATCCATAAAAATAGCAGGTTCATTAGTCAGTTCGAAGGGCATAACAACAAACTCATAATGCCAATATCTTGATCAGAAGGTAGTTTTTGAAATATATTCTTTCTTCACCCTCAATTGATGATAACCAGATCGAAGATCAATCTTAGAGAAGAATTGAGCCCCACTAAGTTGGTCAAATAAGTCATCAATTCTTGGAAGGGGGTATTTTTTCTTCATTGTGATACCATTGAGTTATCTATAATAAATGCATAGCCACATCGATCCATCCTTCTTCTCCATAAAGAGAGCAGGTTCTCCCCAAGGAGATGCACTCAGTCAGATAAACCCCTTCTCCAAAATATCTTAGAGTTGTTTCTTTAATTATTCTAGCTCCACATTTTCAATTTTATAGGGGGTCTTAGATATTAGATGAGACCTAGGTATGAGTTCAATGGAGAACTCTACCTCTCTTTCTGGGGACGGTCCGGGTAACTCCTCAGGAAATATGTCAACGTATTCCTGGATGATGAGGACATTTTCTATCCTCAAACTCTCATTTCCTTCTTCTTCTTCACCGATAAAATCCATAAATAAGAATATAGGAGGTTATTCTAGACAAAGATCAGGTTGAGATATCTCTCCATGGAAGATAACTGTAGGTTTTCCATTCAAGACTACTGATATTTCATTTCTTTTTCATTTGATCTTAGCATTATACTTTGAGAGCCAATCCATCCCTAGTATAATGTCGAATTCCTGCATGGGAATGACTACTAGATTTGTGATAAGATTGTGATCACTAAAGTAAATACTAGAGTTTCTAAACACAGAAGATGCTTGGATAATCCCACAAGGAGTCTTGACTGATAACTCTACTTTTAGAAAATTGGGGGTTGATTCTAAATTCTTTGTAAACTTGGATGAAATAAAGGAATGTGTAGAACCAGAATCAAACAACGTACTTGCTAGATTTGAGAGAACAATAAGAGTACCTTCCACCACATAATTTTGTGCTTTAACTTCATCTTTAGTGATTAAAAAAGCACGAACTTGCTCTGTTGGCCTATCCTAAGGCTGATGGTGATTCCCCTCCACTGCCCTTGGATTTGGACAGTGATTGAAAAAGTACCCAAGTTGTCCACACTTATAGCATTTGACATCAAGTAGTGCCTGCACCATCTTCCCTTTATCATTAGCATTGGAAAGTTGTGGCTTCACCTCACTATGAAAATTTCATGTTATATGGCCATCTCTTCCACACTTGTAACATTTCTCTCTCCCGAGTAGGTAGTTCCTCGAATGCTTCTTCCCACATTTATTACACGTGGGACGTTGCACTTGCTTGCCTCATCTTCCCTAATTGAAGCTCTTCCCTAAGCTTGGATCCATATATCTTTTCTTGTCATTGGATTTATGAGACCATTACGTCTCACCAAACTCCAGTTCAACTTTTATCGCACTTCTTATGATCTCCTCATAGCTATCATAATCTCAGTTGGCTAGATTTTTCTGTAGATGAGGTCTTAGTCCACCGAAGAATATATCAACCTTACCATTTGGATCCATGAAAAAGATAGAGGTGTAACATGAAATCCTTGTGAATTTCATATCGTAGCTTCCCATAGATTTATTCTCCTTCTGCTTCTGCTAGAGAAACTCCTTCTTCATTCTTGTTCTCATCGATCGAGGGAAATACTTGTAGAAGAAGATCCCTCTGAACTCTTCCCACTCCATAGCTTCAACCTCTACTCTTAGCCTCATATTTTTAATCAGTTCCCACCACTGATAATCTTATACCTCTAAGCAATAGACAGCTAGGGTGACATTCTCTTGCTCTGAACAACAGAGCAAAGAAAAGATCTTCTCGATAAAGCTGATCCATTGTTCAGCAATCAATGATTTGGTAGATCCATTAAAGGTTGGTGGTTGTTGACACATAAAGGATTCAACAAAAAGTTGTTCCCTTCATAGTGAGATCGGTATCTTAGCTTTATTTAAGTTATTTTCTATAACTTGAGTCAGTTGGTTCATCATTCGCTTGAAAGTTTCCATTCCGGCTTCCATTGGAGGGCCGTCAGGGCATGGTCTATTGCGGTCACCATTTGCTCGATTCCTCCTATTTCCTGCCATTTTCTAAAAGAATAAAACCTTAGTGAGAAAATTATTTGATTTACAAATATTTTAACCATAAAGGATCTTATGTCTTAAAACTTCATGCTTTAAATAATTACATTTCTCTATAAATCCCTCATAATGATTCATAAAAAGTTAATGATTAACCAAACATATCCCCCGTGAGTGTCATTACCAATAGTGTAGGAAGACCCATTTTCATGTACTAGGATATCCCGGTTCAAGCCTGAAACTCCTTGTTAGAGTTTTCACTCCTAGGTACATCTGTGCCAGAGCTGACTCTACCTGCTCGTATCCAGACATGAATGTATTTTCTTGACAAACCACTTACTCAATACTCACCAAAATACAAGGAATTTTTCCTATATTTAAAAATTTCTATAGGATTATTCATAAAGTTTTCATAGCTGAATTTTCATAAACAACTAAACTTTCCTTTGATACCAACTATGGCATCCTGCCTTTATATTACATAACTTTTCATTACATTTTACAAACAAAGGATCTTTAAAGTCTAGTGTCTTGGAAATTATGAACATAAAACATGAAAAAAACAATAAAAATTCTTCTAATACACTTCTAAGGATTCATAATAAGCTCATCATAAGTAAAATTGATTCATCTCATAACATGGAGACATACATCGAAGGAAAGGGTGAGCAGAAGGCCCATTAAGGAAATCAAGGGAATCAGTTTACTTGTGATATCAATAAGAACTTGATGAAAACCACAAGACACGAGAAATAGAAAAAGAGGAATATCATAATAAAAAGAACATGAATGGAAAATTGAATATGTGGCTACGTAATTTTATTTAAACATTCATGAATACATCACCAAGGTTCATTCCCAAGGTGTCATAAACACATTAACAAGGTTATTCATCAAGGTATCGTGAAACTTGTCATCTCTAGAGATTAATTCTTTACCCAATGCATTGGAGCGCTATAAGGTAACACCCTTAATATGTATTTATTTTCATATGATCCACCCAGATCATAATCAAACATTTCATAAATAATCCAAATAGAATCAAAGAAATGGGATTCATGTCAAAATCGCGACGTTTAAAAAGTACTTAAAAATAAGATCATTATGTCATTTATAACCCATGGAAAGGGAGTGAGGGTTATATGAATGTAAATTCCCGAATAAAATAGATCAATTTTATGTATTGATGAATACACCTGTAAATGAAAATATATTTTGTTATCCACATAAATAATACAAGATAATTTCTTGAGAGAAAGAGAGTTATTTTGAGACGAAAATTCTGCAGCATAACGGCTACATAATATCATTTTAGAAAACATTAAAAAGAGAGGGGAAAAGAGTCAAAAAATCATAAATAATTCATAATACATTATGTGTACATAATACGATCATGGTATAGATATTTGAATGACATACCACATGAAAAGAAAACATGAAATAAAAGAGAAGACACTATTTCTTTTACGAAAAATTCGGTAGCCTAATGGCGTCGCTAAAAAATTCAGAAAATAAATTGGTGAGAGAGGAAAGGGTCTCTCATCATTTGGACATAAAATGGAAAGTAATAATAATATATAAGAACATAACCCAATATAAGAAGATGGAAACTAGAAGACATAATATAAAGGAAATCATGACTAAAAAGAGGAGGGTGAAATGTTCCCTTACATTGAAGAGTATCTTTGAAATCTCGAAGATTGGGACCTTGGGGGGCTTGAGGGAACCTTGGGAGGACTCTTTGGGAGGTATAAAGACTAGAGATTCTTTTAGGATGATTTTGGAATGAAATGAATGAAGGAATGGCTTCGTATTTATAGAAAAAGTGAGGGAATATTTAATTAATTTCCAAGGGACACCTCATCGGTGGTATTTACAAAACCATGGGCTTGCCCATGGTATTTTCCCATGGTATTGGCCACTTGGGACACCTCATAACATATATTACTATTCAAAAGTATATCAGATTTATTACATCATGATTACATCATCAATGATGTCATTAAACACCCGAAACTCAAAACTGTATTTTTACTATTCATTGAAAATTCAACTGTTTCAGAAAAATCTAAAAAATTCACCATAACCTAATATCAATGCTCTAAATTAAAAAATGAACTCCATTTTATGAAAATAATTTTCTAAATATTTTTAATTTCATTTTTAAATAAAATCATTATTTATTAAAGAAAAACAACTCTAAAACTATAATTTATTTTGTAACACCTTGAAAAAGTAATCAAGATCCCATAAAATTATCGTATAACCATAAGAAAATAAAGTAACAATTTATTATTACTTTTTATGAAAATAAATTTTTATTTTAAATTATTAAATTAATTATAAAATTGTAATTAAAATATTTATGACATACAAAAATACCAGTACTTATATTATGACAATTTTTCACTTTTAAGATGTCTAAATTATATTTATACATTCATGGGTGAAGTTTCTATTTTTTTTGGCCGATTTAATATTCATTACTATTCATAAGGGTATATTACTATTCATACTTTACTATTCACTAAAAATTATGCTGATCTTTTTAGACTCTAAATTTTTTACTGGTCACAATTGTAGAAGACCATTTTCTGAAAATCATTTCACATTATTAATTATTTAACGTTTACAAAAATATTTTAAAATAACCCTTTTTCCAAAATTCATCAATAATATAGAACTTCATTCTACATTTATCCAAACATTTGAAATTCACAAATTTAACATAATAAGAAATAACAATTTTATTTATACAAAAGGATTACACAATATAACTAAGGTCTCATTACATAGCCCCTTATAACACCTGCATATGACCTAAGTGTAAGGTGTGCTATGGTGATAGAATCTTAGGGTGGCTCAGACAACATTACCCGAGTGGTGATTTCTATTAGCTTGAACTTCTCCCTTAGTAGATTCCGTTCAAACTTTACACGTTGAAGATCATCTTGGGCTTGGTCCAGATCAAAGCCCAGAGATGCTACCTCCTTCCCAAACTCTGACAGATGGGCTTCGTATAGCCTGAGTCTACTGGATGAGGCCATCGACTCTTCTTTCTATATTAATTAACCAAGATCACTTGTATTTATAAACAATAATTATAATGTTTAGAGTTTATTTTGCAACAGTCATATTGAACAATAGTAATATAAAAATAGAAACTCAACGATATCACTTCATTAATTAAAGGATATAGTTTTGTGGAGTATAAAATAAAATAACACACAAATTTAAAAAACAAATATTATTAAAAAGTCCGGGTCATTACATAAACCACAAACCATTCCTATATGATTCATGCACTATTATTGTTTCCTTGAAACTAGTGTTCTTATGTACTGAGTTGAAAATCATGTTATCAGAGTCCTGGTGTATGGATACATTGGCTACCCACACCAACACTGGAGTCCCTAACATGAAATCTGAACTCAAAACACTTAACACTATTACCCTAAACCAATCTTAAATACTTGGTCCTAAGGTAGAACCAATCACCTCTGATACCACTATGTCATGTCCAGTCCCAATGGGGACCATGCCGCAACTTCCCAATCCCACCTCCAATAGGCCAGGGGCTAGTGACTAGCGCAGAGTAGGCATGTCACTAACATGGGAGGCATTGCCTAAGTACCTGTACACATGAACACATCTCCAAGATCACAAATTATGAAATGTAAAAAAACTAATATGGAACAAAATTCATACATACTACTAAACCCAACCAATAGAGTACAATAGAAAGTAAAATGTGGAAAAGTAAACTAGTCCAGAATACAAGCCTACCAAAAGAAAGAGTCTACCAACTACAAAGTCCAACTTGCAAGAAAACAAAATAGGTACTGGGATTTCTGGTCAAAGACATAGGAACAACTCAGTCTATCTAGAACTCACAAAGCTCTATCTGGTCCTGTTCTACCCTGGAATTTGTCAAAAAGTCGCTGGTCTGCACAAGAAACGACACGTGCAGGCAAAGACTATGAAAGGGTGAGTATAACAATACTCAGAAGGACACATCGAAAACCATAAAGAAATAAAACAATTAAAGGTATAGTCATATCTAAATAGTATATGTCTATAGTAAATATGATAAGAACATATCCATATATACTCAAAACTGAGACCCGTAGTCTAGAGGTATGTCACAATGACCGCATATGCACGCTAGGGATTCAATTTGAAAATTACACGAATCACTCATCTGGGAGAAATCACTCCTGATTCTCATAGCCCTGATGATGTCCATCCAATAAGTACCATTTGTCAGGGACCAAAATGATAGATAGATACTCTAATAGATCTGAAGAGAGAATATAATACACTCGTTCTGGGAGAACTAACTCCACAAGTGGAAATACCGCGATACACAGATGTGGATCACTGCCAGGGCCATGATGTATACCACGACTCATCTAGAATCAACATCTAATTAGAGTCTTAACATCTAGTAGGATTGGTCATATTGATAAAATGACTCTACCTAGGGCACAAGAATGGACAGAGGATCCTGCTCTGGGCCTCTCAGAGGGGACTCCCAACTCTATCCAGAAATTCCTTCTGAAGGGGGTCATACTCCTATGGATAGGAAATGATACCAACTGAACTTCAGGTGAAAGAGCAAGGGGGAACCAACCCAAATGAATATTTTGCAAGATACTATGGAAAAGGAGGTCAATCCATGTAGAAAAGAGTACATGATGTGTAGAAGGGTCACATGCCGTGTCACTTCACCTCGGGTACTGTCCATGTAAAATGGACCATATCAAAAGAACATGTCATGTGGTAAAGGTATACATGACATATAGAGAAGGTCCCATGAAGTGTACTACTTTCCAGGGTCCGCTCCGTGTGCTCTGGCCATATTCTAGTACATAGTTTCAACCCATGTTCGCCTACCCATGTACCAGTACACGGGGTAGCCTATGTATCTGGTTAGGGATTGGCCGTGTGGTGGAGTACATGCCATGTCATCCACCCTATTTTCGTGTATCCTCCAAGATACACGTTGAGTTCTAGGTAAGTTCACATATTCCATGTGACATATTTCACACGCCATGTTCCACCTCTCTATCACCCGAATCCCTAGCCTCTGCTGGACCAATCCCACACGCCGTGTATTCCGAGATACATGCCATGTTATTTGGGATTTTCCAAAATTGTTGTTATTCATCCAGCACTTTATTTGATCTTTTAGTGTTCTATATGATGCTATTTTCACCTCGAAATTGAATATCCAGGTTCATTTCATCCTTTCAACATCAATTTGGTAAGTTTCAGGCCTTTGATCAGCTCCAAAAACCGATTCTGATCATCCGCTTGAAGAACACTCGAAGAACGATATCTACCAGAATACATCGATCCATCCATTTCCATCGCTGTCACAATATCTCTAGTTTATCATGATGTCAGATCTATAATTTCATATCATTGCTCTAAAAAATGGATGCGCAACAATCCTTCGTTCATAACCCCATAAAGAACGAATAACACACATGAATAAATGAGGAAGAAATCATAGAGAAAAAACCCAAGGAATGAACCTCAAGTGTTGTTTGTTATAGACTTGATCTGATCCCATTATAAGTATCAAGAAACTAAATTGAAACAAAATCGATTCCCTGAATCAAACCTAAAATCACCCACCGCACAAGAATGATCCAATCAAGGGTCAAACTGTTCGTGGGTTGATCCACTTTCATCATTGAATCCAAGAACATGAAATAAAGAATTTAAATCACACACCCTAACTTGAGTTTCAATCAATCATTGATGAAGAATGATTGTGTTTCCATCATCAATGATATCCTCAAACTCCACTAACACAATGATTCATGATCGCTTGATTCATCTCATTCATTATTGAGAGGTTTCTCCAAGGGTCTCCTCTCCAACACTCCAAAGAATTCCAGGTTTATACAGCTAACCTTTGAAATTATACTTAATATTTTATTTAAAATCTTAGGTCATTGCGTTAGCACAACAAAAAAATAAAAAAAATATTAAATTTATTTTATTTCCTTAAACTTCCAAAAAACTAACTTTCATAGCTGGCCCATGCTGGCCAGGGTTAGGCCTCACCTAAGTTAAAGTTTATACTTTGAAGACAATAGTGCCCTTGTATTTCTAATCTAGGAACCTGTTTAAAAATTATTCCACTTTTTTAGGAAAACTACTTTCACATGCTATTTAAAGTTTAATTTATTTCAAACATTTATTCCAGGAACCATGAGCCTCAAAATCACATTCCGTCTTAAAGCCTTGTCTCAAATTAAGTCCATATAATATTCAAAAATAATACATGAAAAAATCCGGTACATTAAATGATGCATGTTGTGTAAATTATTATATATGTGTATGTGATTGGATTCTCGATTGACATCGGTTGGATCACCCTCTTCTTTACTCTTGACATGAATAACCTAACATAACTATTGAATTTTTTGAGAATAATTGTTTCACTAGTTAGGTTACTCACTAGCCAGTTTCCCATAACACATGGATATATTGATTTTTATTGCTATGGGATTGGGCCCCTCAATCTCTACAATGTAGGGGATGGATGAGTATGAGGGTGTTTTGATTTCATCTAGCGAGGCATGCTTTTTGGGATGAGTCAACATGTATTAGTATATTCTAGATTATTCACGAGCTCCTAGAATTTCTGTCATGTCTATTGGCACTTAGTTTCCTACAATGATGATTAATATACTTGTTGGTTGGTTACTCTTGGGTGATTATTTCTATTTCCCTTGTTGTGTGATTATTGTTATGTTCCCATGTGTGGGGTATACCTTTATAAAGTGATGTGTTGGTTTTCAAAGTTTTATGAAAAGAAATTTAAATTAGAAATGTTTTATACTTTCTTGTGCCATTTTGAAATGAAAGCATCAATTTTCCCTTGAAAATGTTAATGTAGATTTCTTGGAAAGGAACCTTGATTTTGGAATAAAAAAGGACAATGGACCATGTTTGGTTTTAAAGTTAAAAGTGTGGAAAATATTATTCTCATATATTTTATTTCGAACTTGAAGTTGATGTTTCTTTAATTTTAAATAAAGTGCATTGGGAATATATTGTTCGGACACACCTACTGATTTTTAATACTCACGCCTATAGTTCTTTATTATTTTTATCTTGTGGTGTATGTCTCATCTTGGTTTTTATTGTTATGGGAAATGGTTGGTCTTGGTACCAGAGAGTGATCCTCAATGTCACATGGAGATGTTATTGTTGTCAGTTTTCAGTTTGGTTTGTTGTATCGTTTTGTTGTATTTTTAATTTTGTATAAATTACATTTAGTTGGATATTGTATTACTTATATTGGGATTATATATTTTATTTCCAATATTTTATTTATTTATATTGGGTGAAATAATTCCCTTTGTATTACTTTGTTGATGACTAACACAAGTAAAAATCTCATGGGGATTAGGAACGCCCTTTAGGCCTTGCCACGAATCGACTCAGGTGACCAGTTTGGGGTTGACTTTGGTTGGTTCATGAAAAAATGGTATCAAAGGAGGCCAGTCTTTAGAGAAGCTTGATTTAAGAGCACCCTTTTTTACTTGTGGATGTCAAGTCATATGGATTATGACTATTAGAACTCGAGGTGTAGGTATGGGGGAGTTCTTGGAAAACAATTTCTATACCAAGACTTGGGTTGCCATGGGAAGTCCGGTTTTTTGGTTCCTTTGGTTCTTATGGTTTGTTTTATTCTTGGGAAATTAAAAGAGAGTTTGTCTAGTGGTCTCTATGAACTCATAGGGCCTAGAAATCCATGTGGAGCTGGAGACATGGTCCTAGAATACTCTTCATAATGGTGGTGTGATTGGCATGTGGCCACCAACCATGTGTCCAATTCACCCATCGACACTAGTTTCACAACCATGTGTCCAATTTACCCATCGACACTAGTTTTACCTTGTGAGTTTCTTTAATTTCCTCATGATTATGAAATTGTTCGAAAAAATCCTTTTTTGGGATTATGAAGACTGAATTTAAAACTAAAAATGGTGTAGTTTTGGAAAGATGAAAACTGAGTTTTCAATTTTTTTGAATAAATAATTAGAAAATGGATTTTTTTAAAATGATTTTAATGGAATGATATTTTTTTAGTTGTTGAAAATGTTTTGAATAAGATGAAATTGATTTTTTTGGATAGAACCCATGTGAATTTGTTTTGAAAAAGAATAAAAAGGTATTGATGTGTGTGATTTGAATGTGATTTTTTTACTTGGTGGTTAATGAGTTTTTGGAAAGGTTTTATGAATTTTGAAATAGAAGGTGGATTGTGAATGTGAAAATTTGGTTGAGTGTTTATTTTTGGAAAATGATAATGTTTCTTTTTGACCTTTAGTATTTTCTATGGGTTCTCACATGCATGGATATGTATAGAAAGTGGATGGATGATTATGATTTATCATATTGTAATTGTTGAAGGGTGCTTGGGGTGGCACGAGAATGTGCATGTGAGTGAGACTATAAGGAATACCATTGGTGAGTGCGCAACCCACCAAGTTTGTTTTCTTTCAAAAATTTTTACAAGAGTAAAATTGTGGTGTTTTTGATAGCCAATGGTTGTGTGGATTTTTTTCTATGTTTTGAAAGGGATAATCATGTTGTATTCTGAGTTTGAAGTCTTGTTGGTGGTTCGATTTTGAAGCAGTGTTTAGAGAGGTTTTTATAAAATGTTTTGGGAATCTTTGTACTGGTTTCCCTTTTGTGTTAGTATTTTTGAGGTTATTTCTAGTCAATGAGTTGGTTTTGATAGAGATCTTGGTTTTCTTGAATCTCAGTGTTCACCCCCATAGATATTCAATGGATAATTGTGGTGAAAATATGGGTGGCTAATCATTAGAAGACTCTCAAGTTGATCAACCTAAGGACTTCCTTCTCAAGTTTTGAAAATCGAATCCACCTCTCTTTTATGGTCAAGAATATCCTCTAAAAGAGAAAGAGTGGATGGAAAAGGTTGAGAGAAACTTCATTCTCCTTAAGTTTCCTAAGTCATTAAAGGTACGTTTTTATACCTTCATGCTTGAAGGAACAACCTGTAAGTGGTGGAATTCAGTCTCTCGAAACAAGCCTCAGGAAGATCTTACTTGGGAGTTCTTTAAGGTTTTGTTCATTTGACAATATTTTTCTGATGTGGTAAAGGTGAGGAAGGGAATGTAGATGTGTTGTCTTTATCAAGGTGATGGATAGGTGTTGGAGTACTTCCATATTTTTTTGGATATTGTTCTTTACACTCTATAATGGTCCAAAAAAAATTCCTCAAAAGCTCGACATTTTGAGTTTGGGCTTCATCTTAATCTACAGTCGAAGGTGGAAGAGTTTAATTTAACTTCTTTTTCTGATGTGGTAAGGCAATATATTCATGTTGAAGTTGAGATGGCAGAAGTTCTTGAGGTATTCTTCCCTCCTTCGATTCCTAGAAGCAGTAAGGATAATTACTATAAGGATGTGGGGAAGAGACTCAAAGTTGTTGGTGTTGGTCATGGAATCAAAAATCATTGGGATATTTTATCATCCTCTTCAAGGTGTGGGATCTTGGTGTGTCATCGTTGCAACAATAAAGATCATAAGAAGTCACCGTGTTCGAGTGCCCTAAAGACCTATCATGATTGTGGATTCTTGAGCCACTTGTAATAATTTTTTCAAGGTATTACTAGAAAGTGATGTGGAACTAGTTCATAGGAGTAGTGTGCTATTCTGGGCTCAGTTTAAAGTCCCTTCATATGTATTATTCCTTGTTGTAACGGTTTTATCCAGTAGTATTTTTTGATGTTGAATTTTCTTTAAATTGTAAAAGTGAATTTTGTTGATTTTTCTATGAACTCCTGTTTTAATGAAATCATTTTCTTTCTTTTGGAAATTATGAATATTTTTATTCTAAGAGGAGGTGTGTCTCGTGTGTGGACTATTTGAACAAGTGAGTTTCGTAGTGTGGTGATCTTATGGTTCTACCTGGGGTGTTGTGTGGATTCTTGTGGCACCAAAGGAATGATTTCTAGTAAGGGATCATTAGCTTCTGGTTGCGGGACAACAAATGCTTCAAACATCAGGGCTCCTCCCATAGGTATTAGGGTGAAGCTATTCATGCAGTCTGGAAACTTCCGAGGGTGTGGGGAGTTTGAATCAATTCTTGTCCCCCCATTGAGGAGTGTGCGGTCTAAATGATCATGTTGAAGTTCTTCTTTATCATGGTTTTGGTACCATCTAGCTTGAGTTTATTTTGACAGGCCCCCCTTGTGGTGGTTTTTTTCTTGGGTTTTACATGTTGGATAGTGGAGTTTGTTTAATCTAGTTGGTTCTTAATGTTGTGGAGACCCATTGTGGGTATCGTTGAGATTTCTCTTGGAGAAAATCGATACTAGTTGTTTTCTAATGGTGGGGAGTCCATTCTAGCCTCCTGTGTTGATAATTTTATTTAGTTATGGCATTCTCTTGGTATTGGGATATTTTTTTGAAGTTATCTGGTCTTGATATCCTTTCGGTTTGGGGAAAGAATTGGGATTTATGGGAGTGTGACCAATGGTCCCATTCGAGGAATGGTCATAAAGGGTTGTGGCTCAAATTTCCCATTGTTTCTCAGGAAGTGGTTTTGGTTTTCTATTTTATTTTGGGAAGGAGGTGTAAGGTCTGTTAGGTAGTAGTTGAAATGTTCATGGTATAAGAGGTTTTATCCTCTGGTTATGGATTCCTTAGTCTTTTATCGATCAACTAGAAGATGTTATGCCTTTCTAGGGGCAGAAAATGTTAATGGTGGGGATAATTTTTACACCTGTATTTTTATTTTTTACCTCTGATCCTATTTATATTTTAAACTTGGGGTTATGGATCAAGTACCAAGTGTTATGGTTTTAAATTTTGAGTTTTGGGGTGTTTTTATCTTGGTGCATGGTCAGCGCACGGTTTGGGAAAACTGTGCAGCTTACTCCAGGTAACTGTGCGACTTAAGTGTTGGTGGAAGAGGAATGGTGTGAAACTTTCACACAGGTTTTCAAACCATGTGAAAAGTGTTTGGGGAGGTTATATATCAAGACAATGGAATTTGGTATAGTTGGTACACATTTTTCAAATTGTGTGTCCAAACCGTGCAGGTTCCTAGGTGTGTCTAGTAAGGGGTGCACGGTTAGCACACGGTTTGGTAAACCATGTGGGTTTCCCATATCTTAAAAATTGTGAAATTATTAAACTAACATATTGGGATTTTTATCCCCAAACACCACTTTTTCTCTCCCTCTGGTTCATGCAACCCTAGGGGTACTTCCCCCTGTTCTCCAAGATTCCTTCTCCATCCTATGGTGTTGATCTAGGGTTTTCTTCAAGTTTGGGACTAGATTTCTCAAGGTAATCCTCTTCTCTCGTCTCCCTCTTACTCTTTATTCCATTTCCTCTTGATTTATTCTTCTCCTATGGTCATTTGTATATAAGGTTCAAGTTTCCCTTGATTTATGTTGGGGGTTTTGATTGTTTAATGTCCCTCTTGGTAGATCTTGGATCTTGGATCCTTAGTGGTGTAATTTTGGGTGTGCGTTGTTGAAGCGCCATGAGTTTGAGTTTGGTTTCCCTTTTTAATTTCGTTTATAATAAAATATTTGTTGGTTTCATGATTTTCACACCTCTCCTGTATGATAAATAATGATGTGTGATCTTTGGAATGTTTTTTGGGTGTAAAAAATGGTGGTTTCTTTCTTATTATGATGTATATAGTGTTATTTTGTTCAATGTTGCACACCAAGTGTTCAATAAAATTCCCAGTTGGATTTTGAATTTTTTCTGATATATTAAGCATGGTTTATATTTTCTAATAAATTTGTGACATGTGAGATGATGACTTGGGTTTCTTGAAAGGATTTTGAAATGGTTTTGTGTTTAAAAGAAGTGCGTATTTGGATTTTGAAAGTGGTTTGATATGTGACAGTGGATTGTGGCCCATTTGGAATTTTTATAAAAATGGATTTGGCTTTTAAATGTGGTGTGATTGTTTTAAAGGAATTGTTTTATAAATTATTTTGAAATGAAAAATGGTGTATTTTTTCCTATTTTAAAAAAGTTATGGTTTCTTAATGAATTCTTGATGGCCCATTTGGAACTTTTGTGAAAGTGGTGAAAATTACTATTATAAAAAATCTCCTTGGATAGTTCTCTTACCGAGTTCATTTTTAAATGGGTGGGATTCCCTCACTGTGAAATCCTCATGACCCATTACTTAGTGTAGAAATTAGATATCCTTAGTTTGTAATCCTTTTTGATCTATGTGTGTAAGGAAAGAGATTGATCCTTTGGGTGACTTCATTGATGCCTGTTGTGTAAATTATTATATATGTGTATGTGATTGGATGATTAGTTGGAATCAGTTGGTTCACCCTCTTCTATACTCTTGACAAGGATAATATAGCATAGCTATTGAATTTTCTGAGAATTATTGCTACACTAGTTAGGTTACACACTATCTAGTGGCCCATAGCACAGGGATATATTGAGTTTTATTGCTATGGGATTGGGCCCCTTGGTCTGTACCATGTAGGGGATAGCCAAGCATGATGGAATTTTGATGTCATTGAGTGAGGCATCCTTTTTGGGACGAGTAAACATGTATTAGTATGTTCTAGATTATTTACAAGCTCTTAGGATTTATCCCAAGTCTATTGGAACTTAGTTATCTGCAGTGATGATTGATATAGTTGTTGGTTGGTTACTCTTGGGTGTTTATTTACATTTCCTTTATTGTGTGATTATTGTGATGTTCCCATGTGTGGGTAATTCCATTGGAAAGTGATGTGTTGGTTTTAAAATGTATATAAAAAATGTTTTAAAGTATAAATGTTTTATTCTCTCTTGTGCCATTTTGAAATGAAAGCATCACATTTTTCCTTTAAAATGTTAATGTAGATTTCTTGGAAAGGAACCTAGATTTTGGGATGAAAAAGGTAAATATACCATGTTTGGTTTTAAAATGAAAAGTGTGTAAAATATTAATCTTATATATTTTATTTCGAAATTGATGTTGATGTCTCTTTTATTTTAAAGGAATTGCATTTGGAATAGATTTCCTGGGCATTCCCAGTGAGTTTTAATACTCATGCCTATAGTTATTTCTTGTTTTTAGATTCTGGTGTAGGTCTCAACTTGTTTTCGATCACTGTGGGTGATGGTTGATCTTGGTATCAGAGAGTGACCCTTGGGGTAACATGGAGTTTTTGTTGTTTTTAGTTTTTAGTTGGGCTTATTGTATCATTTTGTTATATTTTCATTTTTGTATAAATAATGTTCAATTGGATATTGTATTACTTATATTGGGATGTTCTATTTTGTTTCCACTATTTTATTTATTTATATTGGGAAAAATCATTCCCTTTGTATTACTTTGTTGATGCCTGTAACTAGTTTCTAGGCCATGGGAATCGAGAAAACCCTTTGGGCCTTTCTATGGATTTGATCGGGTGACCGGTTTGGGGTCGAATCAGGTTGGTTCATGATATAACCACCACCAAGTGGAACTTTACCCTTTCTTAGACCTGGAAGGAGATAATCTAAAAAATCCTAAAGGAATATGTAGGGTGTGACCTAAAATCCCAGTAGGGTATCACCAAAGATTCCATAAAAGATGACATAATTAATTAACCAAATAAAGATTTCAATTTAAAAAAATAGGCCTGGCATTTCAAAAGCATATTTAAATAAATCATGATTTTCATTTCAAATGATGGAAACATTTCTAAATAATAACTTAAATAAACATTTATATATAAAAAAATTTATATAAATTCATAAGGAATGTGTAAAAGAGTTTATAAACAATGGAACATATTTCAAATAAAAACAATGAGAGACATGGTAATCTACCAAAAGGTATGATAGTTCCTGGATATGGGACTCCCTCACACTCAAATAGTTATCATGATAATATATATACACATGTTCCTAAGACACTGGCCAAAGATGACCCATAACCATCCAATTAGGGATGTGAACTACTGCATATATATTGTCAGTGTTGTAAAGTAATAGAGTAATGTCCCGAATAACTCACTAACTACCTAGGATTTCATGTTATCTAATAAAAATCAGCGATGCACAGTTTATTTTAAAAAATTTTAAAATACAATTCTTCCCATTCTTCAATTTCGCACATGCCAATTTCCCTTTAAAAACCAAAACAAGTTTTTTATCAAAAAATGAATTTTTTACAAGATAATACCAATGGGTTTCTATCAAAACCATTTTAATCCATTTTTTATCAAATAAAACTTTTAAATCAATTTCATCAAATAAATTTCACAATTCAAATTCCACAAACTTTCCATCAAATAAAAATCACACCCTAATTAAATGGAATTGGGGTTTTCTCCAATTCCATGCCAAATCTAATTCAAATCCCCAATTAAATGGAATTGGGTTTTTAATAAACCAATTGAAGGTGAATATATTTAAATTAAACAATTAAATTTAAATCAAGCAAATTAGGGTTAATCAAAATTGTTCATCATAACGAAACCACTTACCTTAGGATTATGGGATCTCGAAATGGAAATCCCTAATCAGGAAACACCAACGAAGAGCATTGGTAATGAGGATACGATAATCAAAACTAGATTAAAGATAAAAAAAATGGCGATTAGATCCTCAAAACACATAGATATCTACAAAACCTTAGAAAGGAAAGATGAGAGAATAAGAGAAAGAGAATGAGAAGAGGAAACATACTGGGAAGAGATCAACTGTCATTCGCCTAGATTTGATTTGCTTCTGGAGTGATGTAGAGGAGCTAAAATCATCTCTTGGGAGATTCCAAGGAATAATAGCGTGAAATAGGATCATAATGGCCCATAGAGCACTTAAAATGACAGTTTCTTGATTTTAAAACTAATTTTTGGATTAAAAAATTCCCATACACATAATTATCTAGACAGGGCTGCATGGTTATAAAAACTATGAACTCTAAGTATGCTCCCCTAATAATGGGGTTGCACGGTTTCTCCTTGGTGGGTACATGATTTTTCAAACCATACAACAACTTTGGAAACCTTCAGTTCCTCAATTTTCATGGTTTTTCACTAGCAAGGTGCATAATTTAGGAAAACCATACACCAACTATGCACAACCCAAAAACTTCCAAAATTTTCCATATTTTCACCCGAAACATCCCTAAACAAAACCCAACTAGATTATGATTTAAATAGGGGTTTTGTAATATCTAAAAATATCAAAATTATATTACAACCTCCCCAACATAGAAACTTTTAGTATCTGAAAATCTAGTTAAGAAGCTTCCATATCAAAAAGATGTGGCCACTACTCTCTCATCAGTGCCTCCCTATCCCATGTATCATGAGAATCAAAATTGTTCTTCCATAGCACTCGAACCAAATGTGTATTCCTCCCATGAAACACCTTGGTTTCAGTATCAACTATCCTTAATGGATGTTTAGGTATAGATAAATCAGGTTCATCCTCAAGATCACTCCAACTTAGAACATGAGATGGATCAGATAGATACTTCCGGAGCTGTGAAACATGGAACACGTTATGTATAAATTTCATATTTTGTTTAAAAGATAAATGTTAAGAAACTTTCCAGACATGATCAAAAACCTAAAATGGTCCCATAAAATAAGGATCAAGTTTCCCTTTCCTCCCAAGTCATCGATGACCCAAACAAGGTGAAAATTTCAAGAATACCTAATCACTAACTGAAAATTACAACGGTCTATAATGACGATCATCATAAGACTTATACCATCTCTATGACATCAATATTATTTGAAAAATAAAATGAATATTTTTTGTATTATCTTGAACCAAGCATGTTCTAACCAAGGAAATTTTACCGATCTCTGACCAAAACAATAGAGATTTACAAGGTCAGCCATACTAGGCCTAAAAAGAAGACATTGGGATCACAAACTAGTAACTGTTGTTATAAGAAAACTCATCCAGGCCTATGTGATCATCCCAAGATCCACCAAAGTTTTGAACCCAGATACAAATTATATACTCAAGAATCTATATATCTCTTTCTGTATGGCCATCTGATTACGGATGATATGCTATACTCAAATGGACCTGAGATCCCAGTGCCTCCATAAAGCCTATAAAAAATTGAGATGTTAACTAGGGATCTCTATCAAAGACTATATCAAGTGGAAATCCATACAAATGAACAATATATTTCAAATATAGATTTCCCAACTCTTAAAATTTGGTTATATCATGAATGGGTATAAAGTGTACTGATTTAGTCAGCCTTTCGATCACAATTTTTCTTTCTCTGGGTATGTGGAAACCCAACCACAAAATATATAAAGATATCATCCCACTTCCAACCCAGAACTGGAACTGGATGAAGAAAACCTGAAGGTTTTTAGTGCTAGGAATTTACCTTTTGGCATGTATAACAATAAGAGACAAAATTAGCAATACCCCATCACATAACTAGCCACTAGAATCATCGAAGAATTTTTATAGAATATCTTTATGGTTCCTAGGTGGAATACCCACTAAGAATTATGAAAATCCCCCATAACAACTTTCTTGATCGATAACGCTACCACCAAACGATTCTGATAGTATATAATTCCCTCAGTGGAGAACAACCACTCAACCGATGTCTCTCCACTATTATGATACTCTCTAATGCTACAAAAATCATTATCAAGCTATTGTTCCTAAATAATCATCTTAAGAATATTAGAGGTCAAGTGAACACTATCCAATGAAACCTCAGCCCCTAATTATCAGACTCCAATATACACCTTTGAAAAAAGACCCATCAAGTTACACTCTTCCGATGATTCTTTCATGGCTTGGGTTATAAGTTTCATAGTCAAATCATCTACAATGACATTCACTTTCCCTAGGGTATAGGTGATGTAAAAGTTGAAATATTACAGGTATTACACCCTAAAACTATGGAGGAGATTTAAATATTTTTGAGAAAAGATAAAACTCAAGATCTTATGGTCAAAATACATAATAAAACTTTCTTCAAAAAGGTAATGCCACCAACTCTCAAGTGCATGCATAACAACTACAAGTTCAAGGTCATGGGTCAGAAAATTCTTCTCATGTGGCCTAAGCTGATGAGATCCATAATCAATGAAATGATCACCCAATATAATAAAACATCCCAAACCTAAACCCGATGCATTATAGAAAACCACATATCCCTTCTTGGCCTCTAGAAGATTCAACACCGGTGTAGTAGTCAAAAGTCGTTTTAGTTAGACAAAATATTTTTGACATTGTTCATCCCAAGAAGACATTACTCCCTTCCAATTTAGAGCAATCATCAGAGAATAAAACTTTGAGATGTCCTTTACAAACTAGTGATAATATCCTTCTAAGCCCGAGAATTTCCGAATCTTGAAAAAATTTCATGGTTTCTCCCAAGTCATAACAACCTTCACCTTCTTAGGATCAACTGATATACCATGTTTTTACACCACATGTCCCAAACAATTAACTTACCGAATCCATAAATCACATTTCAAAATATTGTAATAAAGTTGGTGATTTCTCAACAATTCCAAAACTAATCTCAAATTACGCACATGGTCCTCCTTGGATTTAGAGTAAACAAGGATATCATCAATAAAGAGAATCACAAACGCATCAAGGTAATCATCAAAAATCCTTTCCATTAAGGATATAAAGACTATAGAAGCATTAGTTAAACAAAATTTCATGATAAAGTACTAATAATGTTTATACTTACTACATAAGGTGATTTTATAAATGTAATATTCCTTTATTCTCAATTGATGGTAAGAAAATTGAAGATCAATATTCAAGAACCACTTCCCCCCTTTCAACTGATCAAATAGATCTTCAATCCATGGAAACAAATATTTTTTCTTTACCATGACTCGATTGATTTTTCATTGATCTACACAAAGGTGAAGTGAACCATCAAATTTCTTAACAAAGAGAACCAGTGCAGCCTAATGTGACACACTCAGGGATATAAAGACTATCACTATAAGATCATCCAAATGATTCTTCAGCTCTTTCATTTACATTGGTTCCATATGGTAATAGTTAATAGATACTGGTTGAGTACCAAGAACTAAGTCAATAGAAAACTCTACATCTCTTACTAGTGGCGAACTAGAGAAGTTAGAAGGGAAAAACATTGGGAAACTCAATGAAAATTGGAGAGAGATCACTACACAATTATTCCCGCTCAAGATCAAAAGAAAACATAAATATTAATTTTTCCAACTCTAGATAATAAGGTATGGCACTACTTGTCCTTAGGTTCTATTCTCCTTGAAAGATATAAGAAACCCCATTGGGTTTAGTAAAAAATACCCTTCTAAGATAATAAATCTGGGATTTATTTTAAATTTAAAAATCCATCCCAAAAATGATATTAATAGGTTTTATTTCGAGAACTAGAAAATCCTAAGAAAAATCAAAAAAGAAATTTTCATATTCTATCATGGTCTTGTCAGCCTGCTCGAGTTTGAAAAACTCAATAACCTTGTTAAACACCATTGACTCTGGATATAACTGGTTGGTGAAAAGATCTTTAAATTATTCCAATCTAGGAACTCATGATTTTTTTCTATCCCCACCATGTCGCACCATCTCCTTCTCAGTACTTCCACCATGAAGGTGGTACAATTCAGCTTGATTTCATCTGGTGTCTCCAAGAATTCAAACAAATGCTTCATCCTGGTCAACCATTCCTCAGCCTCTTGAGGATCATTGGAGCCTTTGAACATTGGTGGTTTCTAGAAAAGGAAATCTTGATAATGATTCTGTAAAACATACCCTAGAGGTTCCACAACCAGATCCTAAATGGGAATGGGAACTAGTGCAGGTTCCTGTCCCAAAGCTTGGACAATACGCACAATCACCTCAACTAGACTCGGGTCCATGAGAGGATTTTCTCACTGAGGTTCACCATCAGCTTCCTCATGGATCCAATTCACACATCTTCTCAGAGGAATGATGCTACAAAACATTAGAAAATAATATTTAAGACATCATATTTACAATAAAACAGAGTAATAAGGTAAATTAATCCCAATATATAGACAACCAAGATTAAAATTTCAATCTATCCAAATCTAAAGTAGGGAAAACACTAGAAATAATCTTAAATAAATATTTATGAAAACCACCCCAGATGATTTAAAGATCATTAAGGTGAGATATGGAAATAAACTCAGTTGTAAATACCTCATAATTCTTGATAATATTACACAACTGCATACTGACATCAAGGGAATTAAGATGCTTAACCTGCAACTTTGATACCACTTTGGAATGAACCAGACCAAATACCCTGGTACCCTAATACCCGATCTGATACCAACATAGTCTGAATGTAATTCCTGATCCCCATAGGTTGGTGACTAGCACCTAGAATCATACCATATGAAAGTGGGAACAGATTTTCCACAAACACACAAAAATAAAGATAAACAAGTCAGTATGCATACAAGAAAACTCTACATAGAGAAATATACCAGAAGTAAAATAGGTATAAAAAACCAAAGTACATCACCAAAGTACCAGAAAATAGGATAAAAACCCAAGTTCTAGTGTACAAAACTATCCAATCTCAAGGATCAACAACTAGAACCACCGCCAAGTTGCACTTTACCCTTGTTCGAACCTAGAAGGAGATAGTGTACAAACACCCAAAGGCATGAGTAGGGTGTGAGCTAAAATCCCAATAGGTTCTCAACAAGGATTCCATAAAATATGGAATAATTAATTAACCAAATAAATCTTTCAATTTTAAATAAACATGCATGGTATTTCAAAATAATATTTAAAAAAATCATTCTTTTCATTTCAAATGATGGAAACATTTCTAAACAATGACTTAAATAAATTTTTTATATATAAAATAGTACATATAAATTCACAAGGAATGTGTAAAAGAGTTTAAAAAAATGGCATATATTTCAAATAAAATCAATGAGAAACATGGTCCTACCAAAAGGTATGATAGTTCCCAGATATGGGGATCCCTCACACTCAAATAGTTTTCATGAAAATATATATACACATGTCCCTCAGAAAATTTTCAAAGAGGACCCATCACCATCTAATCGGGGATGTGACCAGCTGCATATGTATTGTCAGTTTTGTAAAACAATAGAGTTATATCATGAATAACTCACTAAATACCTAGGATTTCATGTGCTCTAATAACAATCATTGATGGAAAATTTATTTTAAAACTATTTTAAATACAATTCATCCAATTCTTTCATTTCAAACATGAAAATTTCCCTTTAAAAACCAAAATGGATTTTTAATCAAAATATATCCATTTTTTCCAAGATAAATCAACTAGGTTTATATCAAAACTATTTAAGCCATTTTTTCTCAAATACAAATTTGAAATCAATTTCATAAAATAAATTTCACAATTAAAATTCTAAAAATTTTCCATCAAATACAAATCACACCCCTAATTAATGGAATTGTGAAGTTTTTCCTAATTTCATGCCAAATCCAATCCAAATTACCAGTTTAATGGAATTGGGTTTTTAATAAAAAAATTTAAAGTGAATAAATTTAAGTCAAACAATTGAATTTAAATTAAGAAATTTAGGGTTAATCAAAATTGGAAATCATAATAGAACCACCTACCTTGGGATCACAAGATCTCGAAATGAAAATACCTAATTGAGAAACTCTAAAGAAGAGTGTCGAAAATGAGGATATGAGAATCAAACCTAGAATCAAGATCCAAAATAATGAGGATTAGATCCTCCAACAACATAGAGATCTACAAAACCCTAGGGAGGAAATATGAGAGAATGGGAGAAAGAGAATGGGAAGAGGAAACATACTGGGAAGAGATCAAACGTTATTCACCTAGATTTGGTTTTCTTTTGGAGGGGTGTAGAGAGTCCAAAATCACCTCTTAGAAGCTTCCAAGGAAGAAGAAAATGTAATAGGGTCGTACCGGACCATCATACACTTAAAATAATGGTTAAGGGATTTTAAAAGTAATTTTGGGATTAAAAATTTACCGTACGCATGGTTAACTAGGAAGGGCCGCACAGTTAGACAAACTATGCACCCTAACAGTGTGCCCCTACTAATGGGGTTTCATGATTTATCCTTGGTGGATGAATAGTTTTTCAAACTATATACCAACCGTGCAAACCCTCATTGCCTTGGTTTGCATAGTTTTCACTAGCATGGCACATAATTTGGGAAAACCATCGCCAAATGCACATATCCCAAAACTTCTAAAATTTTCCAAGTACTCACCCAAAACACACCTAAATTAAATCCAACCAAAGCATGTTTAAAAGAGGGGTTTAGGAATATTTGAAAATAGTAACAAGATTTTACACATCCTACCCCAAAACCTACATCAGAATACCACTTAGGGAGGACTAAATCCTACCCTAGTGCCCATGTTTGTAAAACCATCCACCAGGGGGAGTCACATCAAATTCTTGGAACCAACATATCCATCCATCCTGGGGCCGCGTCCCCTACTAGGAGCCACCATATATCCATTACTTGGTCAGTTCTCATCCCCTACTTGGAACCATCATATAACTGGTGTCATATCTCACCTAGAACCTCATATAGCATGCACCTAGGGGGTATCCTAACCTATAACATGAATATACTACCCAGGGGGACCCATGTACAGCCCTGAAACCCTAAAAATACTACCTGGGGGGATCCACATCCAGCCCCAGAACCTTGTAAGCATGCACTAGGGGGTTTCATCACCTACCCAAAATAGGTACATACCTCCATTACCTAAGGTTTATATCCCACCCTCGACACCTAAACCCTCATTTCATATATATAACATACACCTAAGGGCTCCCATCCCCTACCCATAACTAGGTATCAAGACTCCATTATCTGAGGAACATATCCCACCCTGATGCTTGAACACTCATGTCACATATAACACATTCACCCAAGGATGCAGATCACCTGAAACTTCATATAGAATGAAACTAGGGTATCCCACCCCATAAACTTAGATATTCCATAAATATACATCAATATATCACATAAATATGAGGGTACATCCTCCCCAAAACCTCATGTCATTCCACATGGGTTAGCTACTCTCCCAAACTTGGTACATGTCTCCCAAGATGTCCTATAAAGTGAAAATCCCATCCCTATCACTATAATCATGCTAGGTTAGCCCCATAAATCCTCTAGTTCTAAGGTGACACATGAGATCAATGATACATGCTCTCCTCACACTGATCCTCTTTTGTGTCAACATATCACTAGGGCACCCACCAGGTATACTAGGTCACACCACTATCTAGACACCCCAAATGGGCTCCTCTATCTCATTATCATATCTCAGGATAAGCCTGTAACTCGTAAGGAATCACATCCCTCATTACCACCATAATAACATCGCGGTCTCATCAACCTCATAGGTCATGAAAAACGTTAATTACACTAAAGGGATGACCTAAAGACCATCTCCTCTTCAAACCAAAATAGGTTGGTCACTTGAACCCAAGATTTCCCACAGTCTTAACCAAGACATACCCACTAGAGTACTCCTACACCAGTGGGGGAGGAACACTCACCCCACTCGTTATCCAACCACCCTAGAGTTCTAAGGAATATCATGGTTCCTTCATGTCTTTATCGACTAATTATTCATAGTCTACCACTCTCCCCTACCCAAGGGAACCAAGGTCACTAGTACCAATGTCCTCTATGTTCATTTTAATCCCATTAATACACATATAAAGTATACATATCCCATAGCTCATATCTATTATCTATCCCTTATCAATCAATGGATGATACATCTGAAAAGTGTTCACGAGTCCATTGTAGCCCTTGATACTTTTTTCCTCTCATTGAATTTCATAAAAAAAATTCATTTTAAATTTATAGGAAATATCCCATTAGTGGAAAGACCACATAACACTTTTACATAAACAAAATTCATATACCAAAGGGATATGATTAAGGACCACTTACCTCATACATGAAGTTACTCCCATTAATCCAATCAAACCACCATCTCCCTATTCCATCCATGCCCTATCCAAGCCCATATTAAGACCCAAGATCCAATATCAATCCATCATGATAAGAAAATTTCATACATACCTTTTTATTATCTAACTTTAATAATTTTATAATTTAATTGAGAAATTGTATCAAATATTTTTTGTTTTAATTATTTTATAGGAAAATATTATTTTAAATTAATTTTAGAAAAAGAAAATAAAAAGGAATGAATTTTTATCATTTTAAATATGATTTTTTATTAATGAAAAATGTGTGCCTTGTAGGTGAAGGATATTATAGAAAAAGGAATTATTGAAGATTTTATTAAAAATTTGGCTAACAATAAGCCAACCCATAACAAAGTGATCCAACCACCTAGCCACTTAATGGTATCTATCCAAAATACATGGAAGGCCCGAACTAGAATGACTGATCCCTTATGTAGGTTAGTGTAGGGGAATACAAGTGTTCATGTGTGAAGTGGGGAGCACTAGTTAAGTATGGAGTGCTCAGGTTGGTGAGAGAAGGGGGTGATTCATATCCACTCATGCACAAGGCGACATAGGAGGTTGAGAGCGAGTACCATTACTCTTGCAGACAAAAATATATGAATTAGGGAGAGTTACAATATTTTAAGGAGATCCCAACCACATGAAAAATAAATTTGTTATGTGTAGTTATCAGGAACTATTCTAAACTAATAAAAATGTTATTGTTTCATTGTTGCGTGCATATCACCCGCCTTGGACACAAATCTCCGCCACCTTCCACCACACATCTATCATCCTCACCACACCAAGACACTATAGAACTTTATTTCCACTACTAAGGAGCTTATTCTTGAGATGTTGCACCACTTAGGAGGCCATGACCACTATAAGAACATCCTAAGAGCTTGGGTGATCCACTATAAATCTATTCTGAGGTCATATAATCCATGTATAAATTTTTGAATCCCGACGAATCCATTTCCATCAAATCCGTTTTTTATTTTATTGAATGATCCAATTTAAGGAAAAGTGGGAACCTTAAAAAAACATTCAATGGATGAGTTGGATAGGGTTGAGTTTTTTGGAATATATGTTTATTCCATGAAGGGTTGGTTTATACCATTAACATGAAAGATTAAATAACTCAAAGTTGGAGAGTTTGTTTGTTTCATGGAGATTTTGGTTCATGGTGCAAAGATAGAGATATGAATAATCTAAATATTTAAAGAGGGAGTTCATGCCGCATGATAAAGCTATCATGTTATGAACCATACAGATATTGAGTAAGGAGTTCATGTTCATGGAATAAACCATAGTTTATGTTACTAATGATCAAGTTAAATGAAAAATAAATGATATGATATTCCACAATTTCTAGTAGATTTTTAGGGAACTTGACTATATGTGTCATGCATATATTTTAAGGTATATTTGAATTTTTAAAGTTCAAGACCTACCTTTTTTAAAAGATTATAAATAGAAGTCTTGGGATATTGTAGGAGGGATCTGAATATGATGCATGGAGCTACTGGAGGCCTACACATGGATCTATTTGACTAGATCTACTAATGCTGCTACTTAGGTTCTGATTTTATTTTTACATCTCATCATGAATAATATGAGGGGTGATTCTATCCCTTTAAAAGTGATGTAAAATAAGGGGAAGTGTTCTAGTGGATTGATTTTATAGTTATTTATCATATTTAGGTTATTACATTAAAATTTAATTCTTCATATATTTCTCATTTTTATTGCATGTGTAAGATCCCATGTTTTGAACTGAATGAAAATTTTGAGAGATTTTAAAATTTTTATTTGGTGAATGAGTCAAATATTAAACTGATATTTGGATTGGAATTCTGACAGAATTTGAACTTTTCATTTGATAAAAGGGATAAATATTAAACTATGATTCAGATTAAAATTCAGAGAGTTAGAACACTTAAATGTGATGTTTTTATATGGGGTTTAAGAAAAAAGGAATGTGTTATAAGTCCATATGGGTTTTGGAGATGATGGGATTTGTGAACCCATTTTTGGGAAGAGACAGACAAGGGAGAAAATTTAGCATACAATTAGTTCTAATCATGAACCCCTAATCGTGAAACCTATTGTATGGTAAAAATACTTTTCTAAACCATACGAGGGACTTGGTTCTAACCATACAACCATATTTTTTTAGAAACATGAATTGTTTAACCCTACGATATGGTCCACACAACCATGCAAGAAATTTGTAATTTACTACAGAGGTGATCATATGGGCTACACACGGTTTGTCTAACCATGTACCTGGACCATGTGAGGTGTGAGTCCTTAATAGAGTGATCCACATGGTTTGTGAACGATTAGAAAAACCATGTGGCCTAACCATTAAACTCTCAAAAGAGTAAAATTAACATTTTACCCTCCAACCTTAAAAGGTTTTTACCCCAAACCACCCCTCATTTTCCTCCAGTATCTCCCCTATGTGCGCAACTCCTCCTTATATTCCCATGGTGGGTTATCATTCATTCAGAATCAGAATCAACAATAATTCATCGCATTGGAAGAATATAGGTAAGAATAAGACTCCTCTTACTTCCCTTGGTTGATTTATTTTTCATATGGAATTCCCTTTTTGTGTGAGAACATTTGATCTATTTATAGGGTGTTTGAATATTCTTCTAATTACTATTATTCTAGCGTGAATCAAGGCCAAATGTTGGATAAGTGGAGCATCCTAAGCATTGGGTAGGTGGTATATAAGTTTTCCTTTTAAATTTTCATCATTTATAAAATGTGTTGTTGTTTTGCATGCCAGACTATTCTATATATTTCTTCTAAAATGTAAGATGAATTAAATTAAATCCTTAGACTACAACCTTGATGTTATTTAGCCCCCATAACTTGATTTGAGGTTAATGTTGCAACTTGAAAACCCAATTAAGGTAAGTTCTATTAATTTTTATAAATGTATTGTCTTACTTAATATTAAACCATCCCTTGGACATGTTTTCTAAGTGAATTAGCACATTTATAAATGATTATGTAACCAACCCACCTAAAAAGGTGGGTTTGGATTATCAATCATGATTTTAAATATTAAATAGTATTTTTTGGAAATTATTGAATGAAATGTATCTTGATGAATTATTTCATGGCATGGGTGCTTCCCACAACCTCTTCATTATTATAAATCAAATGGACTAATTTCATTATTGAATTGGAAATGAATCATATTCATAATGACTTATATTATAGAATGGATGTTTCCATGGACTGTATTGATCATTGAAGCTGAACTACCTACACTATTATACTATTCCTTGAGTGATACTGGGGTCCTATTTACAGAATGTGTTGGTAAAGGTCTCGTAGGCTGATTAAAATTATATTGTACCTTGAAAGATATCAGGTTACTCTTTAAGAAACACCTTGGTTAAGGGATCATACAAAAAGTGGATCATCTTATAAATGAGTATTATGGTTAATCCTTATTTAGTGCTTTTGGACATGATGTTTCATACCCCCTTGTTCTAGGGTGTTGTTCATGGAGTTTCACATCCATTTGGGTGGTTGGATACGACGTTTCATGCATCGTGATTAGGATTTTGGACATGATGCTTCACATCATTTATTGGGATTTTCAAATATGGAACTCTTAATCCCCTATTCAGATGTTTGGTATTGTACCCATAATTAAATAATGAGACTTATATTACTATTGTTATTATATGTGAATTCCCTGGTCTTACACATTAAGTCCTGGATAATATTTAATATCTATATCTATGAATATATATACATTTACATATATAGTTCATATATATAATCAAATACTTTAGAGACCCTGTTTTTCCTTATAAAATTGTGAAATATATTGAGGAATATTTTAAGAGTCGGACACTAAAATGGTGCACAATTCTGAGGCCCAGTGTTCCCCAAATTAATTTTATAAAAATATTAAATATATTTTATACAATGCCCGCATGGTTTTTTTAGAAATAATGAAATATCTCCTAAAAGGGGACATTGAATTGAAAATCATAGACCATATTTGAATTTGGAGTGCCGAGTTTACCTTAAGCATGATCTAAAATTGGGCAGCGTGGGCCGTTTGAATAAGGAGACCATTGGTGGGTACAGTAAGTGAATTAATTAATTATTTTAATTAATTCATTTAAACCTAATTACCTCTATAAATATCATATTATGGAGAATCTATTGGGTTAGACACATAAACCTAGGACTATTGAGAGGAAAATTCTACTACCCATCATTTGTGAAATGAGATCAGATGGTGATTAGCTTTCGGATCGAGGTGAATCAAGGTGAAACGAACACAACCAATCTTAACCTTCATTGGAAATAGTGTTATTCACTAATGATCGATCCAAATCGAAGTAGGAATCATAATTTGTGGTTTTCACCCTCTTTAAACTATTTAAGCATGGATTATCAATATTATTATTTATATGTGATTAATTGTAATCTTTGCATAAACCATATGTAAAATCAATTTGTTAATTTGATTTGTCTCCCATCTTTCCATAAAAACACCCCTACCAATCCCTAGTTCTGTGATTGTTGGTAATGAATTATTTTCCAATGATTATATCACCTTTTTTGTGTGCCTTACCCCACCCGTTCTTCATGTTCTTCATCGTTGTACCATGGGGTCATGATTCGACCATTTTTGGGTGGGTCTGAGCACAATCAGGCCCCCGAATTCATGGTGGATATGTGCACAATAACCAGATCAGAGTTTTGAGAATGAATCAATGTGTAATATGGGTAGAGATGATGGATTCTTGGATATGAGATCCAAAGTGGAGTTGGACACGATGTGTGAGATGCATGAGGCACATGCTAGATTTGAACGAACTTATCATAATTCATTTTTCTTCCATCATAGGGATATAATTGATGAATGGAGGCTCTTACCTTTGGATTCAGATGAAATTTATTCAAAATCAGTAGTGGGTGTGGTAGATCTAGGATTATGTGAAAATTATAACTACAAAATATGTAGTCTGATGAACACACACCATGTAGTGACCCAGTTATGGCGGCTAGAGTTTTCGGGAGAGTTAAATATCACACAACATGTGGGAACCCCACATGTTGTGGGACTCAATAATGGAATCCAAACATGTACTTCAGGAGTACATAGACATGAACATGGCTAGGAACATTATGTATAGGCACATAAGAAGTTTACATAGACACAGTCAACATACATAAACATGACTAGGTTACATAGATATATCTAGGGTACACGAACACAACCAAGAGAACACGAATCAACCCCTAGTGTCTGAGACATACCATGTATTCCCCTTACACACCATTTAGGGATACATTAACATATATCTGTATACTAGTGAGAACATAGACATATACAGTAGAATGAGACCAAATTCTATGCGGGTCCCTTACACGGCATGCATCTTATTTTTTAGGAAACATCTTAGATCTCCTTCATTTGGACTCAGGTTTTGGCCTGAGAGTAGCCTATTCTGAGTGTTTTTCCATGTAGAACATGATGACGGAATTCATGGTGTATTTTGAGATGATATTCAATGTTTTATGAGTGTGATACTTCTTTAGGTGGAACTTGATGATGGTAGTGATCAGATATGATCATTATAGTGGTATCCCCTAACAAAATAAGGTGTGGGTCCTCTATCGACTGAGAGGTAACCAATACCATACTAGGATACGTGTCCTCTATATACTAAGTGGTAACCCCTATCATACTAAGGTTCAATTCTTCTATCTATTTAGAGGTATCCCCTGATAGAGTAGGGAATGGGTCCTCTATCTATTGAGTGGTACCCCCTGATGAACTAGGGCATATGTCCTCTATCTACTTAGTGGTACACCCTTGATAGACTAGGGAGTGGGTCCTCTACCCACTGAGTGGTACCCCCTATTGTACTAGGGAACATGTCCTCCATACACTGAGTGAAACCCCCTTGATGCACTAGGGTGAAGGCCCTCTACATAGATATTTTTCTCCCTCGACCGTGCAACACAGTGGTGAGGTGTGGTCCCTCCACACAATTAATTTTATGGATAGAAACATGTGATACTGGGCATTATTGATGTACCTTTTTGAATTGATGGTAGACTCATCATCTTGGTCTGGGCTGTGATATGGAGATCCCATTTTTCTCTCATCTAGTTTTATTTTATGAGAATATATATGTATCCTTATTTTTGGATTTTGTTTCTCTCTTGCTATGGGTTGAGTTGTCTACTTTTATCATGTAACTTATTGCTTCCCCCATCATTTGGGGTGTCCTATTGGGTATTTATATACTCACTGATGAATGATATTTGAATGAATGTGTCATGTATTATAAAGATAATGGATTGGTTGGTGGTGATTATAGAGGATCATAGGAGATTCTTGGGTGCATTTTATTATATATGTTGGTTAAGGCTTTGAGATCTAGAGCTAGGCTCAATCAGCTTTAATTTTCTAGTTACTATCTGGTTAGGGAATCTTTCTGGTTGGATGTGTATTTCTCCACTTTACTTTTTAGATTACATTATCGTACTCTTATATTCCTTATAGGTTGTTACATGCATGGTTGTTACTCTAGATGTTACTATATTTTATATTTATTCCTCTGCACTTATGTATGGATATGGTTGGGTGTGTGCATACAGGTACATTAGGTAAAGGCCTCCTATTTTAGTTATGTCTTTCAATGCTTGTCTCCATCCCCTGGACTTGGAGGCAGGCTTGGGGTATTTGCGACTTGGCTCTCCACCAACCAGGTGGGCTCCGATGGGTTGGGTATGGCATATTGGTATCACAAGTGGATCAACCTTAATATAATAGTTTTCCCTTGATGAGGTTTGGTTGGGAACTTAGGGAAATGGTGTCAAAGTTTCTTGAGTGTGTCTTTTAGGCTAGGGAGACCAATGTTGGTGCAGCAATCAATGTATCTATACATTAGGACTCAGACCACCTACTTGTTGACTCAGTATACCGAGACATTGGTTACATGGAACATTGGAACATCAATCATTTAGGATTTAATCTTTGAATATACTTCTTGATTAATATCCCTTTATATATATTTTCATCTTACTATGATACTTATTGATTTAATTTTCAAGATTACTCCATGAAGATAGCTATCTAGATTACCAATTCAAGATCGTGATAATGATCTGATGAGTAATGAATCCTCAATTTAGAGGCCATCGCATGAGATCCTTCCTCTAGGTGGATAGTTAGAAGCACCCCTTCCTGTTGAGTAGAACATAGTACTAGTAGAGCAGGTTGAGGATGAATACATTCTTAGCGCACTCTACAAGTTCCATTGCTAGAGGCCACTAAGGTTCCATGGTGAGCTATAGACCCCTAGGAAGTGGAGGATTGGTTAGAGTTTCTAATCCATGTTTTCAGACTTATCCAGACACTGAATGATTAAGAGGTTGTGCTAGTAGCCAGTATTTTCCACAGAACAGTTGGGCACTGGTGGATTTTAGTCACACAAATGCATGGTGAGTCAAAATTCTCTTAGAAAAACATACAATATCATTTTTTTGAGGAGTATTATCTATCATTATTGTGATTAGTTTGGATTTAGAAGCTTTTGGAGCTGCACCAGGGATAGATGATAATTATTGAGTATGTTTTGAGGTTCACTAACCTCACACGATACTCCCTTGACATGATTTAGGATGGATAATTCATGGAAAAAATGTTTTATTATAGTCTCTATAGAGATATCCATGCCTGTGTCATACCCCTATTCATTCCAATTTATGAATAAGTGTTATAGAGGGAGACGGTGACATATAGCTTCTTGTTAGAGGGATTCCATATAGCTAGATTTGGTACTGGGAGTCATTGAGATGAGTCTTCTGTAGCATCTAATAGGCACCAGTTAGTAGGGAATTAGTGTAGGATACCTCCACGTGACTAGAATCAAACATGTGGTCATGCGACATAGAGACCACATAAAGGAATAGGGAATCCCATAGAGGGGTAGTGCTATGCATGTGATGAGTGAGGTCACATGGAACATGATTTTCCGACCTAACGTACTGAGGAGGGAATATAGATAGCGAATAGACTATGATAGAAAAGGCAGTTCCATGATCATAGATCTCCTAGGCGAGGGCATGGATACCCTCAGGGAGGTGGAGCTAGTAAATGAAAATGTGTGGCTCTAAAAGGAGGAGTTATGGGTGGTGGAAGATGTTATGAGATGCTTCCACCACCACCACCAGGTGGCCCATGCCAGGCTCTGGGAGTTGGTGGTCAGGGCCATGGGAAACTACAGGATATTGAGTCTTATGACCTGACATATCACAAGATGATCATAGGTAGAATATGTGTTTATTCCACTCTTTATTCAGTACTTGTATACATAGGTGCAAGTCATTATTTCATATCTTTATTCCTGTTTTGAGAGATGGTTCTCCCAGTTGAGACTTTATCTTAATAGCTTTTCCTTGAGGTACCAACAAGGAACACTTATTCAATATCTTTTATATACCAGCAGTATGAACTATTTCTTAGTGGAGTGAGTTTCTCATGGGAAGTTTTGGTCATCACGATGAGACCTTAAGATAACATCTTGGGTATGGATTGGTTTTACATGGTCCAAACCAAGATTTACTATCACAAAAAATGATTCATATTTCTTCATACTAATGGGAAAAAATTCTCCTTTTCGGGTGAGAGAGATCTCATGGAGGGACAAGTGGGATTTGTGAGCAGGAATATTTAACCCATGACCCATCAATTGGTGAGTATAGCCATTGTATCAACAGCCTTTTCAGAAATTTTGATTCCTTTATTCATGGAGGATTTTATAGAAGTCTTTCCCAAGGATGTTATAGAACTACCTTCGATGTGGGAGATGAAGTTTTGCGTTGAATTTCACCCTAAGACCACTCCAATATATTTTTCCGCATATCGGATGGCCCATACCAAGCTTCGAGAGTTGTGGTTGTAGTATGAGGAACTTGAAGAGAAGGGTTTTATTAAATCCAGTGTGTCCACCTTGGATTTTCTAGTTTTGTTCATGAAAAAGGCAGATGGGATCTTGCATCTTTGTATAGATTATCATTGATAAAGAACAATTTCACCTTGCTGAGGATTGATGACCTATTTGATTAGTTCCAAGGCATGATATGGTTCTCGAAGATTGATCTCAGGTCTGGATACCACCAGTTGAGAGTTCATGAGGCTGATATTCCAAAGCTACCATTCCAATGTCGCTACAGACACTATGAGTTCTTGGTGATGACTTTTTGTGTGATGAATTCCCCAGATATCTTTATGGATTTGATAAAACAAATATTTTATGCATATTTGGACTAATTTTTTTATTTTATTTATTGATGACATACTCATATACTTCATGTCATAGGAGGAGCATATAGAGAACTTGAAGATAGTCTAAGGCTTTCTTTGGGAGAACCAACTTTTTGGTAAGCTCTCAAAGTACCAGTTCTAGATCCATAGGTTCACATTCTAGGTATAGTCATTTATGATCTTGGATTAACTTTTAAACTAGCAAATATCGATGTAGTGATTTATTGGGAGCCACCCAAGAGCAGTTCAGAGGTGAAAAGTTTTCTTTGATTCGTAGGGTACTACATGATGTTTTTGGTATACTTATCTAAGATTACAGTCCCTTTTACCACCCTAAAATGGAAAGGGTAAATGTTTAACTAGATTGGGTAGTTCCATAGAGCCTTTAAGGACTTGAGGCTAAGGCTAATGAGTGCTCTTGTTTTGAGACTACTAGAGGAGGGCGTGAAGCACATAGTGTGTTTAGCTGCCTCTAGAGCTGGGCTTGGCTGTGTATTGATACAGAGGTAGGTAGTGATCACATATGGGTTGAGGCAGTTGAGACCCCATGATTAGAACTACACAACTCATGACTTGAATTTTTGAAGTGGTAGTATTCACTAAAATGATATGGATGAACTATCTTATGTGATAATGCTTTTTTGTTTACTCAGACCATTAGAGTCTTAGGTATGTCTTCAGGTAGAGAGAACTGAACTAGAGATAAAGGCACTAGTTAGAGTTCCTACAAGACTACAAATATGGTATAATCTACCCTACTTATAAAGGAAATGTGCTGGTAGATTTATTTATTAGGAATTACAAAACATGTTTGGTGCAAGAGGTGTCTGAGTAGTTGGTTTCCTTTAGCCGACCCTGCTTGAGGAGGAGGGTGTGTATTTTCTTCAGTCGATGGTGTTTAATCTTCTAATCATCCAACATGTAAGAGAGTCCTAGTCGATAGACATCAACTGTGAGGTCTTATGTGACCATATATACTTAACATATTCACTAATGGATTTTATAAAGGAGGGAATCATATCATCCTTTTCCAGGGATGGACGATGGTCCCGGTCAAAATGCGAGAGGAGGTGATGAGGGAGTTTCAAAAATCTACTTTGGTTATACATCTCGGTGTGGGGAATATGTATAGATACCTTCAATGACAGTTTTGGTGGGTTTCAATGAGGTGGAGTGTGGCTGAGTTCATCTCTTGGTGCCTCATGTGTCGGCAGGTAAAGGTTGAGCACCAGGTTCCAAAAGATATTTTTCACCCTCTTAAGACATTGGAGTGAAAATGGGATAACATATCTATGAACATTTTTATAGGGATTTCATGAATAGTGAGAGGCTATGATCCCCTCTTGTGATAGTTGAATGACTTAAAAAGTTGTTACACTTCCTTTTTATCAAGGAATAAAGTTCGGTGGAAAGTTTGGGGTAGTTTCACATGTGGGAGATCATCTGACTTCATGGGGTTCCCTTGATTATTGTCTATGAACATCATGCATGGTTTAAATTATGGTTGTGGAGTGTCTTGTAGGAGGAATTTAGGACCCATATGAGGATTAGTAGAACCTTTCACCCCTATAAATATGTCAAGAATGAGAACACTATGTAGGTGATTGAGGTTATAATGAGGGATTGTATGCTAGAATTCATCCAGAGCTGGGAGGATCACTTACCCTTAGTATAATTTTCTTATAGTAATATCTACTACTCTACTACCGACATGGAACCTTTCTTGGCCCTGTACGAGAGACACTGTTGGTCACCCTTATGTTGGAATTTGATCACTGAGACATATCTTGTTGGGCCATAGATGGTGCAGGAAATGATGGAGAAGGTCTAGGTGATCTGTGAGTGGATAATGATAGCTTAGAGTAGGAAGAAACCTTATGCAGATAGACATTATAGGCCCATGGAGTTAGAGTATGGAGACCATGTTTTCCTAAGAGTCTACCTACATTAATGATTGTAGAGATTCCTCCAGGGTGGAAAGATATCCCTGAGGTTCATTAGGCTATTTGAGAACTTATAGATGGTTGGTGAGGTTTTCTATCAACTTGACTTACCCCCAAAATTGGAGTGGGCACATGGCATCTTCCATGTGTCACAACTGAGGAGATACATGCATGATCCCACACACATTATTTAATGGGGTTAGCTAGACATCGATGTTGGATCCACTATTGTGGAGAACCCAATAACAATTGAGGATCATCATGAGAGGATCCTATGTGGATGAACCATTGCATTAGTTCATGTGTTGTGGAAGCATGGGAGCATGCAAGAGAGCTCATGGGAGTGAGAGATCTAGATGTGGGCTCAATATCCCCAAATTTTTGTTTAGTTTTTACTTCTTGTGGATGAAAATATTGAAAGAGGGGAGGATGTAGAGACCCAATTTTTTCCTTATAAGACTTGAAATATATTAAGAAATATTTTTAGAGTCAGAAACATAGACAACACATGATTTCGAGGCCTGGTGTGCCTAAAATTAATTTTATAAAAATATTAAAAATATTTTATATCACACACACATATTTGTTCATAAATAAGGGATTATCTCATAAATAGAGCCTCAAATAAAAAATCAGAGACCATGGTTGAATCCAAAGCATGGATTTTACCCTAGGTGAAATCTAAAACTGGTTAGTACGAGACATTTAGATAAGGTGACCATTGGAAGGTACATTAAGTGAATTAATTAATTATGTTAATTAATTCATTTAAACCTAATTACCTTTATAAATAGACAATTATGGTGAATCTACAGGGTTATCCACATAACCCTAGTACTGTTGAGAGGATAATTCCACCACCCATCATTGGTGAATTGGAATCAGATGACACTGAGCTTCCAGATCCAGGTGAATCAAGGCGCAACAAACACAATAGATCTTCCCCTTCACTGGAAGTAGTGTTCTTCACCAACAATCAATCCAAATAGAGGTAGAACTTATCATTTTTGTTTTTTCCCTCTTGATTAAACTATTTAAGCCTAGACTATCAATATTCTTATTGATATTCAATTAATTATAACCTTATCATGAGCCCCATGTCAAATAAATTTGTTAATTCAATTTATCTCCCAATTTATCCATGAAATCACCCCTGCCAATACCCGGTTCTATGATAATTGGCCAAGAATTATTGTCCAATGATGGTATCACCTTTGTTCTTGTACCTTTCCCCCACCTGTTCTTCGCGTTCTTCATCATTCAACTATGGGGTCATGATTTGACTATTACCAAGCGGGTCCAAGAGCGATCAGACCCCCAAATTCATAGTGGATATGTGAATAATTACTAGATTGGTGTTATGAGGATAAATTAGTGTGGAGTACCGGTAATAATGATGTATTCATGTATCCAAGATCTGTAGTAGAGTTTTCCATGATAGGGGAGGTTCATGAGGTGCGTGCTGGATTCGAAAAAACTAATAAAAATGCTTTTTTCGACCACCAGAGGGTTAGAATCAACAGAAATTGGCTATTTCCATAGATTTCAGGTAAACTTTAGGCAGAATCAGTAGTGGGAGAGGTGGATCTAGGATCTACAAAGTATATCTTTAATTATATGAAAAACCTAACTAAATTTCATGTAGTCTGATGAACACATACTGTGTAGTGACCCAACTACATCAACTAGGGTTTCCTGAGAGTTAAATATCACATGTCGTGTGGTACCCCCACATGCCGTGTGACTCATTACTAGTGACCGATCATATACTATAGAGTACATGGACACAAACATAACCAAACACACACTATGTATAGGTACATATGCAGTATACATGGACACAACCAAGGTATACAAACACGATCAGGGTACAAAAACATGACCAAGAGAACATAGATCGACCCCAGGTGGCTGAGGCATGCCGCACAATCCCCTTAAACATTGTATAGGGATAAATGGATTGAGATATATGTACTGGGGAGAACAATTATAATAAGAAGATCAGGACCACATGCCGTTTGGGTCCATTACGTGCCATGTATCTTATTTTTGAGGAAACCTCTACCTCTCATATATGCTTCATTTGTACTTGGATTTTGGACCGTGAGTAGCCTATTATGAGTGTTTTTCCACCTAGAACCCGATTTTGGACTTCATGGTGGCTTTTGAGATATTATTCATGGTTTTTATAGTGTGAAACATCTATTGGCAGTGCTCTACGATGAAAGTGATCATACATGATCATTAGAGTGGTATCCCACTGATGGACTAGGGCGTGAGTCCTCTATATATTGAGAGTACCCCTATCTTACAAGGGTGTTCTTACTATATTTAATGAGTTTTACCCCATATCATACTTGTGTGTGGGTCCTCTATCTTCTGAGTGGTACCCCCTGATAGATTAAGGCATGGGTATTCTATCAAATTAGTGGTACCCCCTGATGGACTAGGGAGCAAGTACTCTATCTACTAATTGGAACCCACTGATGAACCAGGATGAATGTTTTATACCTACCAAGTGGTACCCCTATTGTACTAGGGAACATGTACTCCATACGTAGAGTGTCACCCCTAACCCACTATAGTGTGGGTAATATACTTGGATATTGTTCCCCCTTTACTATGAAACACAATGGAGAGGTTCCCCCCCACATAGTTACTTTTATGGAAAGACACGTGGGATGTTGGGAATATTTGATGGAACTTTTTGAACTAATGGCATACTCATCATACTAGGATAGGATGTGTGATGGATATCCACTTTCTCTCTCATCTATGTTTATTTTATGAGTATATATATATATATGTATCCTTGTTGTTGTATTTTATTTCTCTCTTAATATGATTTGATCTGTCTAATTCTATCATGTAATCTATTTCTTCCCCCTAATCTTTTGAGGTGTTCTAATGGGTATTTATATACTCACCCCTACATGGGTTGTTCTCCCACATATGTCATGTCTTATGTAGGTGACAGACAGGTTGTCAAAGATTATAGAGAAGAAAAGGGGATACATGGGTGAATTTGACTACATATGTTGGTTGGGTCTTGGAGATATGGAGTTGGGCTCTCTCAAATTTACTTTTCTAGTTATTTTTAGGTTGGGAAATATTTTTTCTTGGGCGTGTATTTTCTCCCTTTAATTTTCAGATTATGCTGTCACACTCTTATATTACCTAGAGGTTGTTACATGCATGGTTTTTACTCTATATGTTACTATCATTTATATTTATTCCTATGCACTTATGCATGGAGATGGTTGGGTGCTTGCATACATGTACATCAAGTAAGGCCTCCCAAGTTAGTTATGCCTTTTAGTGCTTTTCTCTAACCCCTATCCTATAAAGGCGGTCTTGGGGTAGTTTCGGCTTGGCTCTATGCCAACCAGGTGGGATATAGTGTGTTGGATCATGATACATACTTATCGACATATATGTGGTGTTACTTGCTTAAAGATATTATGAGTTAGGCCGAAGTAGGTATGGTCTGCCGGGCATCCCTAAAGGAACCCGAGCTCAAATCATTTATAGTATTTATTCACTATATATTATTATTTCGGCAAACTTTTTTATTTTATACTCATGTACTAGACTTCATTAGACACCATTGGTGGAGGCCTACAGAGTTTATCTCATACCCTATTCAGGCTACTGTTTGGTACCCAAACAGACCTCATGGTTGTAGGTTCAGGATCATGGAGTATGTTATGTGCTCTTACTCATGTACATGGGAGCTTAGGAGCACAAGACTGAGTCGACACTTAGGATGCTCATTGAGATAAACTTTGGGGATTTTTTTCATTTCATTATGCATGTTTATGTATTACCTGTTGTATGTCTATTGTTTTATAATGTAGCATGTTCATGCATAATTATTTATTCATTTATTATTGATTATCAGTTGTTATTATCTCCCAATTCCTTTAATTATGATTGCTTCAAATATATATTTTTACTGATCTAGAGGGTATAGTCTCCCCATTGTACCACCATTAGATCCTCACAACTATTCTTTTACCTTTGGAATACAGGGAGGCATGTTTGATGCTAGGTGATGCGTATTTTCAATTACGTTTTTTTGAATCAAACTCGGGACACTACAAAATGGTATCAAAGGTACTTTTACTTTTTCTTACTTTTTTGGGATAGTAGACATGAGACTAGGAATGTGCCGACACTTGGTAAATAACACATGTTTGGGTACATCTAACTCATGCACAGGGGAAGGTCAATTTTCTAGGTATGGGATTGTTGTTCGTACTATTTTTATTAGAGTTGATTATTATTTCACCTAGAGTGATTGATGTACTTCCACTGGTTACTGATTTGTGATATTTAAGGCAAGGAAGTGTTGTTATATGAATCATTATAGGCATATAGAGATTCACATTCCATGCATATACCATTCCATTTAGATTACATTGATTATCTTTATGATGTGATTATTGAGTATGCTTATTTGTATACCCTATTTGGGTGAGGTTTAGCATGCTCATCTATATATCATGATTCTAGGATTATTCTGCATGCTTGACTATATACCATGCTCGGGTGTTTATTTAAATGTGTATTTGTATTCTCTGCTTATGTAGTAGCTTTCCATTCCTTATGAACATTATGATATACAATTGGTTATTATAGTATCTACATCAACCTAAATGGTATTTTTCATATAGCTTGATGATGAAACCTTAATTAACCATTCCAGACATGTTTGTGCCATGTTTGTACCATGGGGGTATTCCCATGCTATATGGTATGGTTATCTAAAGTGTTAATAACCACTTATATAGTGTTATGTATAAATTTACGGTGGAATATTACTAAACCAATACCTTTTAAATGATAAAAGACCTTTTAATCATCCTTTGAGCTTTATTATTATAAGGTTTTCCATAATTAAAATACTAATTACAACTTATAGGGTGTTTTAATATATATATTGGGATTGAAATTTTCATCAACCAAGAAAATTTTGATAATTTCATGGTTAAATAAATAATGATTAAATGTTTAAAAGGGAATTATGAGATAATTTTCCTATTATGCTGCATGACATCAACTAAATAAAGTATTTAGTACAGTTTGATTTTATAACCAGTACTTTTTATCCTTTATACATGAGATATTTTAAAGGTTGTGATAAATTAGAATATATTAAATTCCCTAAACTTGAAACCTTAATGTGGTGTTCTTATCCTTAAACCTCATGTAAGGGTTAAATTTAAATGTTACCTTGGATGGGAACATGGATGTTACCCATAGATCTCAGTTGACCTTTCTCTTTTATAGTGAGCTTAGAGGTTAGGCCAGTAAGCCTAGTGACCTTATTAACATGACCTAGTTATAGGGTAAATGATTTATGATTTTGTAAGGGGCTATCCCAGTTGAGGTATCACCCTTTGAGGTAAATATTCTTTGGTAAATTCTTGATTTTAGTTTCTAGATGATAGGTTCCATTCATGTGTCTTTTGAGTTAGGTAGGACCCTGAGTTTACAGAATGAACCCTAGGTAAGGTGGGTAGTCATGATATATCTAATATTTGTTGGAATCTTTGGTATCTTGTAATTCTCTAGTTCAGTGGGTTAGACATGCCTCGAGCATGGTCAATAATTTTATTGGTCAAGTGAAATTTATTCTTTTATAATGGTGTACAAATAAAGATCCATTAGACTATCAATAGTCATATGAAAAAAATGAATCTAAATTGATCCATATGTATGCTATCATATTCTAGTAATGCATAATGCCTATTATGTTGTTTCGATATTGCTATATCATTCATCGTTACATGTGGTGCCCGTTAAGTTAAGAAGTGATGCATTAAACTGCATGTGGTTGAGCAACAAGGTCACATAATCCTTTAAAATGTATGGTTTCATCACTCATTGGAAAGATTCATGAGTACGTGAAAGCTACATTCATGAGTCATCTTTGAGGTAGAGTTACCTAAGAATTAAATAATTTGAGTTATCCCACTATTGCGAAATGATGTTGGGTAAATGAGAAGGTTTTAAAACCATTGATTAAAGCTAGTTTTATCTTTTGAGTTTGATCTAGCACACTTTTAATTGTCTGGATTTTATCTTCTCTTCGATTGGAACTTTGTATAAGTGTATTGGACACATATGTAACCCATGTTTAGTGGGGGATAGAGTGTGTACCATGGAATGGGTTCCCATTTTCAAAAAATGATTACCAGGAGACTACTAAGGAGGGGAGCATTACATTAGATATGTTTAAGTGTGTCATTCCAAGTAGAGGGAACACAAATATAAAGGGCCATTTTGAAATGATTAAGATAGATTTTAGAAGCTATGAGGTGGGTAAGTTCCAGTTATCTATTCCTTGAGACGATGATCAATATTTAACTCAGTGTGTGTTAAAACTGATTATGGGCATTATACTTAGTCTTGAGATAAATAAGTGATCTGAGAGTTGATGGGTCGATAGTGCACCTGTGCTTGCATGGAAGCTCGAAGATGATGTGGTAGGTTGAGTACCCAACTATGGATGAATGAAGAGAGTTAGGAATGGACTTAGGTGGTTACATTGAATGATCTTTGGTACCTAGGGTTTTAAGGCTACATGATCGGGCTTCTGTATTAAAACTTCAGCTATTAAGTTAGGCATATCTTAAATAGGCTAGTATGGGGTAAAGTTACTGAAACTTTGTTGATGAAATTTTGAAGGTGTGCCAAGAATACGTTTTTCACATTGTGTTTAACAAGGATATTTAATTTTAGTACATGACCCTTAAAACTATACTGTAAGGTTATGAAAGTGGTTTTAGGGTGTCATGAGGTGGTTGACCCATAGTTAAACCTGATCACTCATTGTTGGGAGACATGGTTCTAGGGGATTCATTCACAACAAGTACAACTTGTTGATGAAGAATGGATTAGGAGAGATATACATTCTTATTGGTGGTAATATGTGATAATTTATTAGCATAGTCCTGGTTTAATGTTGACCATGTTCCATATCCTCACATCATCTTGAGTATGATGTGACAATGTCAGATTTCCTTCAAGCTAATAAAATGAATTTCTTGTTTAACAGATGACCCTCATGTGAGAAGGATCATGGGAATCTTGAGAACATTCATTGGATGGTCGTTTTAGCTCTAGTATTCTATTTAATAGATGAACCAATGTATCAATGTAATCCATAGTAAATTTTAGGCATGGGTTCAATTATGGATTTGGGTAAAATCCATATGAGGGAGTTTATCTTGGAGTAACTTATGATTATCCATGGATGTTGGATCAAGAATGTGCAAGTGATTATATTATAACATAAAAATAGTTTTAAATAATGTTAGTTTATCCAAGAGACATCACCAGAAGTCAGTTATGGACTTTGGTGAGTGTGGTCAAAATAACCCCAGGATACCTTAGAACAAAGGCATTGAAATTAGGTTTTTGCAATGAATTAGTAGTTAAAGATGATCATTTTTTAGAATAATAATCCAGAGGAGGTTCAACATGAATTTTCATGGATAGTTTAATGTGTCTAGTTAGAAACCACATTGAATACATTGTTGGATGAGATAAGTGTTTTGTAAGAGTTGTCCAATGATTTTCAAGGAAAATCCTACATTACTAGTTAGTGTGTGGTCAGTTGGGATATGAATGTCTCAATAAAATCAAAGATCCATATTAGAGTAATCATGTGTGACTGGGTGTCTCGAGTTTAGAATCATTCCAAAATCATCTTTAGGATTCTAGGGTTGTGTTTTAATAGGAAATTCTAATGGTGGAAGAACCATAACTTAAAATTGTCTATAGAAAGCTAGATCCTATGTCAGGGAGTGCCATAAGCTAGATAATAAAAGAGATGATGATGTGATTATATTTTGAGTTAGATGGTATTGGGTAAGAATTGTATCGATGTTTCAATTTTGAATTTGACCATTGGTTTGATTTTTAGTGGCTTAACTTCTACATGTTTAAAGTAGTGGTTGTAGGTGCGTTGGGCATGGGAAACAAAAAATGGTCATTTGAGTAGGAAATTCATAGACCAAGTTAGTTGAGTGATATTTCTATTATTCCAAAAGTCTTATTTACTTATATAAGTTCCATGATGGGGAGATGGTAAGATCCAATTTTTTCAATCTAATGGAAATTATGATAGAATTTAAACTTTTCATTTTTTTGATTGGCCGAATCTTAAACTAAGATTTGGATTGTAATTACAAGTGTCGGATAACATAAATTCAATGATTTTAGAATGGGTTTAAGTATCTAGGAATGTTTTGGATGTCTATAAGAGTTTATTAGGTGTTGGTATTTGAGAACCCAGTTTTGGGATGAGACAGACAAGGGTACACAGTTAGCGCACAGTTAGTGCTAACCACACGACCTGTTGTGTGGGCACATGACTTGTCTATACCACTTGAGGGACATGATGCTAACCATGTGGACTACTTGTTTAGGTATAATTTTTTTTAACCATGTGATATGGGCCACATGAACTTTCAATAACTTTTCAATTTATTATATAGGTGATCACACGGGCTGCACAATATTTGTCTAATAGTGCACCTAGCCCATGAAAGGTGTGGCTCCTTGATAGAGTGAATTGAACATTTTTAACACAACTAGAAAAATCATGCATCCTAACCATGAACCTCTTAAAAGTTGTAAAATTAAAATTTTACCCTCCATACTTAAAATGTTTTACCCCAAAATCACCCCCATTTTCTTCTATTATCCCCCACACATACAAATCCTCCTCCTCTTCCCATGGTGGTTTCTCTTTTGTTTAGGCTTAGAATCAACCGTTGTTTGTCGTGTTAGAAGCATAGGGGTAAGAATAAGACTCATCTTACCCCCTTTTTTGTTTTCTTCACCATATAGAATACTATTTATGTGTGATCTCATTTTATATATTTGTAGGGAACTTGATTATTCTTCAAATTTCTCTCATTATAGATCAAATAAAGGAATGATATTGGATGAGTGGAGCTTCTTAATAACAAGGTATGTAGTCTATAAATTTTCCCTTTAAAGTTTCATTGTTTATAAAAGTACCATTTTTTACAACACTGGAATATTCTATACGTTTCTTCTAAAATATAAAATTCCTTAAATTAAATCCCGAGACTATAACCGTGATGTTATTTAGGCCCCTTCACTTTATTGGAGGTTGGAACCACAACTCAAACCACCACTTAAGTTGAGTTTTATTAATTGTTGTAAATGTATTTCCTACCTTGAGATTAAATCATCCCATTAGACGTGTTCTCTAAATTCCTTAGCACATTTATAAATTCTTATGTGACCAACCCACCACTTAAGGTGGGTTTATCTTATCAATAATTATGTTAATGATTAAACTATATTTTTTAGAATTTATTTAATGAAATGTATCTTGATGAATTATTTCATGTCATGGGTTCTTCCCATGGACTCCTTTTTATTATAAATATAATAGCCTAATTGCATAGTTGAATTAGAAATACCTTATATACATAATTAGTTATATTATAGTATCGATGTTTCCATAGCTTGTATTAATTTTTTAATATGAACTTCCTGCACTATTATACTACGCCTTGAGCGATACTCGATTCCTCTTTACAAAACTCCTTGGTTAAGGACTCATAGATTGATTGAAATTATACTACGCCTTGAGATATTCAAATTTCCTCTTTAAAGAATGAATTGGTTAAGTAAAGACTTATAATTATCTTATGAATCTTATATAGTGTTTTAGACATGAAAAATTCATCTCTTAGAACATGACATGAAGTGAAAATTGATCAAGGCATAACCAAAAGATGAAATTACACTTATGAAATAAAAAGATATAAAGTAAGAACATTTTAATATGTTCTAAATATAGATGGAAAAGTAATTCCACAACATTATGAAAAGTATATTGAAATAAAATTTTATCCTACTATCATTATTTTTTATGATTCAATGACCTTTTTCATGCCTCTTTATTTTATGGTTTTGCGGTCATTAACTTTCTCTAGATCACCCACTTTATTGTGATCAATGATCTCTAGAAGTCACTATAATTATTTAAGATTTTATTATATGTACATATCTTCACTTATAACCTATGTTATTTTATTTTTAATCCTAGTACATGTTATTACAAATTACTTTCCTGCATCCATTTTTCTTTTTTCAATAGAATGTTTTATTAACCCTTTTTATGATGTGGGTTTCTATGAAAGAATTTTCAAATGTTAAACCTTTGATGACAAAGATGAATTTCAAGGGAGAAAATAATTTTAAGGTGGGTATAATGTAACACCCCAAGATTTTTTTACATATATATTTTTAAATTAGTTGAATCTTTTCAATATTTTTCATTACACAAAACAATAAGTTTAGCTTGCGTTACACACAACACCAAGTTTAAAGGAAATGTGTCATATTATCAAAATATTATTATATGATAGATATAACCTAGATATTGGAATGGAGGGTATAAATAGGATTAACTAAATTATAAAATGTATGGTTTACAAATTTATATAAAATTAATTCTTTGGTGACTATTTAATTAAAAATAAAAATAAAAGAAATCCTTTTCTAAAAAAGTATTTATATTAAAAAAAGATTTAACCTAAATAAATTAAGAAAACCAATTTTAGTCAATTATTTTAATCATATTTATATATTATATATTCAATCAACTATTTAAAATTTATCTTATGTGTTTTCTAGACAAGTGATAAAAATAAATCTAATTTTATGCTTAAAAATTTTATTTTTCTACAAAACAGTTTTGTCATCATTTTACCCACTTATTTTTATATATTTTTTAAACTTTTAGAAAATTTATTTGAAAAAATAAACTTCATTTTTGAAATTATAATATCAAAATTATCTTATGGTTAATTTTTTATGATCTTCTGAAAATATTAATTTTTTAAGTAATAGTGAAAAATACTGATTTTTAATTGAAAACTGCCTTTTTGTTTATATAATTTATAAAGTTATATTATATTTTAAATTATATTTAAAGTAAAATTAGTAAAATTATACATCTATTAACTAAATTTAAGTTATTTAAATCTTTTTTCATATTGAATTTTGATATAAAAACATTATAAACCTTTGAACATTTTCTTCGAAAATCTGCTTTCTCGTTGTGTCTAGGGGATTAATTTTAAATTAAAATTTCACACTTCTGTGAATTGAATTTGGAAAATTGGATTAAATATTATTAATTAGAAAAAATTATATTATCTAATAATTTCAAATTATTTTTTTTACAAAAATTAATAGTGAAAGCAGTAAAAAATTAATTGTTGCGGTTAAGGTAAAAATGGGTTTACCGGGGGTTAAACTAAAAATATTAGGGTTAAAATGATATAAAAACTTGTCTAAATATATTTTTTGGAAATATTTATACTATATAATTTAAAATTATATATAATAATACTTTTTTTACCCTTGCTTCATGTTAAAAACATGGGTACACCTTTTTCTTTTCAAAAATTACAAGTGTGTCATCACCTCATGTATAAAAGGCCACCACTCTCCTCTCTTATTCACACATTCAAACCCTTTTGGTTCAGAAAATACCTACAAAAATAAATTCTAAAATTCTCTCATATCATTATATAATCCTTATTTTGGTCATATATCCAACCTCGAAAGGTTTTTTGTGAAAACCAAAGGCGTTTACCTGAGGAAGAGCTAACATTCCTCAACAAGCGTTTTTATTTTATTTCTTTATAATACTCGTTAAATTATTATTAGACCATGAAAATATAATAAAATAATTATATTACATATAATAATATGTTTTTATGTTAATTTAATGACATACAAACATATTCAATTCCATAAAATGGGTTATGAAATCATCATTCGTCTGTATAGTAAACTACCACCTCGTGAACCAATAACATTCGTTTTTCCATTACCACCTAGAAAAGTTGGGTATGATGATGGATATAAAGTATATATACTATATTTATAACATAATTATAATTTTTGAGTCATTATATCTTATATTAATTTTTAATTTCCATTCTATAGGGGATACGATAACATCACTCATGTGTACGGTGGACTACCGCCTTCAAAGAGATGTGATTCGTTTTTCACTAAGACTTTACATGGAAGATAATAAAGACGAATTTAATGAATATATGTGATATAAATGACATAATTATGATATTAATGGAATATTTATTATTATTAAAATATAATATATCATGTTTTTTCTTACCTTTTCACTCACTAAAAGATGATAACATCATTCGTGTACGTGTGGACTACCGCCTTCACAAAGTGATGTGACTCCTTCTTTTCATCACCAAACCACTTGGATGATATGTAAAGTTATAATTAAATAAAAATATATTATTTATGATATTATTATAATTCTATAAAGATAAAATATTACTTACCTTCTTTAGAAAATGATCATTGAAAAATGGAAACATTACTCATCCGTACGTACGACCTATCGTCTCAATGATCATAACACGATTTATTTATCACAAAAATATTTCATGATTAGTATTAAAAGTTTAATTTATTTATAAATATTATAATAATTCAATTATTTTTATTCTGGATATTATGAAACCATGATCAAAGTAAGAGGGATGAAAATAACAAATCAAAACTTTTGTAAAAAAACAAAGTGGTTATTACCCGAAACGCGATTTTAACGTGGAACTGGTAATAAATGGTTAATGAATGGTCATAAGTAAATAATATATGGTATAATATATATAATTATGTTTCTATAATATATTCATAATAAACTTATATTTATTATAAAATATGTTTGAACATGTATGGTAAAGACCCTGGCCCTAGTAGCCTAGAGTCGGTGGTTACTTTATTACATTCGCACAATATACAAGGAATCACATCCCGGAGGACCAAATAGTTTAGTAGTTTTATAAAAATAGATAAATAATCTAACCTTACATTACAATTTAAAATATAAAATACAACATAGCTAACTATTTCAGAACACCCTTATTCCCCTATCTTAACCCTATATATCAACTATAATATACTTCTTAGCATCCTTGGGAAAAACAAAATAGAAGAAAGGATTGAGATCAAATTCTTGGTAAGAGTTAATTAAAGAGGAAGATATCTTAAATTATCAATAACAATTATATAAAGGTAAACAATTTAAATACATGAAATTTAATCAATAACTTGATCATAATATGGATGGAATAAATGATGATCAAATAATGTCATATAAATAATCACATGCGCTAGAAAACTTAATCATGGATATTATACTAATAAAATAATCAAATGGAAATAAATAACTAATATAATAATTATATAATTCATAATTATGAGCATATAAAACTTACCATCAAGCCTTCATCCAAGACACCATACATGAACGAGTAAGATATAAACCAATACCCTAACTAGTTTTTCACATGAGACATACCAACACATCGAGGGGATATAGTGGGCCCCACCCATCACTTACTAAGTCCAATTAATTACTCATAATAAAGGGGTGAAACAAAATCAAAATGTAAGTTTTTATTGAAACTATCATACGATATGTATATAACTTTCCCCAATCAGTAAACATAATCACAAACCATCCACAGTAATATGGTGAATGTTATCAAAATAGTACATCCATAGTCGAACTGATCAATAACCATTTAATAAAATATGGAATATGGTATAATATGAGATCAAAATCAATGAATTATAATATTAAAAAAGTGATTTTTAAATAGATGAAAATAATTTAAATGAGATCATTGAAAAACTCTTGAGAAAAATACCCCTTTTCACTCTGAAAATCACTTATGTTTAAAACACCATGAAATTATAAAAGAAATAGTTTTCTTAAAAAATAACTCCGTAAAATTGTAAATGATATTAAAACCATTAAGGAATAATAACATTTAGAAAACACACTCATTCTATATAAGTTAAAAAAAGACTCCCTTTTTATTTTTGTCGGAAAAGTCTCAAAGAAAATTTGACAAAAAATCCTTTCAAACCATTTTGTAAAAAGTCATACATGAGTAAAAATGACTTTAAAAAATTATATGAGAATAATAAAAACATTTTTGGAAACAATTTTAGAAAACATGGTCATGGATGAAAAACAGATTTTTAAGGGAAAGTTCAAAAATATAATTTTTTTTCAAAGGAAAGTCTCTTAAAAATATCATATCATTGAAGAGAGTGTTAATAAAATGAATAAATTATGTGTATAAAATTTAAATACACATAAAAAAGTGTAAATAAAACATAAGTTAATAAAAACTCATTTCACACATAATCTTATCATGACAAAATCAATGAATTAGAAGTTTAACATAATAAACAGAAATTGTGTTAAGAAATCTATTACCACTTTGTAATCAGTCAAATTTTATGCCCCATAAAAGTAATAATTATAAAATAAAACATTAAATACCATGAGTATAATTATATTAATTATATTATATATTAAAGGGAAGTATATATACACCATACACAATAAATAAGTGGTGAATAAGTCATATATCTCACAGAAGTTAAAGTCAGATGAGAAACCCTTACCACACGCTTCCCTCTAGTTTTTTATACTTTAACCTTATGTATAAAGGTTTAAATAATGTTATTAATTATATAAAAATATTTATAATACCTTATGTGATAATTTTATAACATCTTACCACCCATTCATTATTAATATTTCATTATTTTCATTATTTTGAGTGTGTTTGTTTTACAGTTTCATGATTGGTTCATTTGTGTATAATTATGGATTTTCATTTAAAATGGAAATGAAAATACAAAAGTTAAGTGAAATGATATTAATTTAATTAAATAATTTTAAATGGTCCCATATATCATTTTTATTTCCTATATGAGGATGATTTATTTGATAAAATGTTAATTATAAATGTTTAGTTTATTTTGGCGATTTTTTCGGCCATCATGAACTAGTTTCATTTTATTTAATATTATATATATATATTAGTTCCATAAAATTAAATAGGTCATAATGTAACTTTTAAAATATGATTTAACCATAATAATAATTTTGTGACCATCCTTAAAGGTGATAATTGAAAATAAAAAATCATTATTCACGGAGACAGTTAACCGCCATAATTTGGACAATGGTTTTGTTTCATTGAATTAGAGGAGGTAATAAAAGTGATGGATATAAGATATTACATTAGAAACATAAAATAACAGTATATAAATAATAATATATTTATTAATATTTTATTGATTAATTAGGTGAGGGGAATTCATAAAAAGAAAACAAATTAAGAGAGGTTGTTTGAGAAAGTTACCTCTTGAATATCACCACATAGAAGGAGAAATGGGGTGGTGAGTGAAATTTATACTTAAGGAGGGGTGGTTTTAAGTGATTAAATAATGATGATTTTATATTTAAAGCCAACCACATTTGGGTCAAAATAATTAAAAAAAATTTTGGTTGATAATTTATGTTTTAATGTTTGTATAGGTTCAACAAAAACATCATCCAATCATTTAATTTTGTAGTTTTTAGTTATTTTAATCTTTTAGCTTTTAACTTTAACCCACTACATTATTTTACATATACTATAGTGAATCTTTTTTTCACCATGGTAATTTTTTATGCCAAAAAATAAAAATGACCTTATAAAATAATTTTTAACTCTTTATAAAAAATATGGAATCTATTTTACTTTATTAAATTTATAAATGTGATAAAAATCAATTCTAAATATGCTATGCGTATAAGTCATAAAAAAATTTCTTTATGGTTAAAATCATGGTTTTCGAAATTTCTAAGAATGTGTTTCTCAATATAACACCTTATATATTATTACATTCCATAAATAAATTTTGACCAATATTAAGTGTCAATACATTTAAAATTATGATCATATAATAATTATTTTATAAGAATTATGGTATTTTGTAAAAAAAGTATTTTAACTTTTTAACACCAGAATCAATTCTTTTTATAAAATTCCCAAAAAATTACCCTAAGTTAATTTTTAAAAGTTGAGTAAAAAATTTATGTTTATATTATCAATATAATTATATATATATATATATATTAGAATTTAATGTTTGTAATAAATATCTTTATTTATTGAAATTTAGAAATTTCATTGAAAAATAAACATTCTGACCATTATAACAACTACTTAGGACTTCATTAAAATATATTATCATATAAAAAGTGTTTTGTAAGATTATTTAATGAAATTAAATTTTATATAAAACTTATATATTTACCATAATGTCTTTTAATATAATATGTTCATTGTCTCCCAAAATAATAAAATTTTGATTATATCATTAAATAATCCTGATGATAATTTAAATGTATTGACGTATCCAACAAAAATAACAACCAATTGTTTTATTCTCTAATGGTCATAATATCAGTCAAATATATTAGTTGAAAAACATAAATAATTATTATAATATTTCCATATAAATATACCTTAATACTTACTCTTCATCATTCACTTCAATTTGAATCAAGGTTAAATATCATTTCCAAAATGAATATTATATTACCAATGCTCTGTTTTCTTATTATAACATTGTTCATGGGTGGGATGATTCTAGGGTATTAAGGTGACCCAAATTTTTATATTTTACTTTATTTATACTCTGTTATTATTCCCATTATAATACTTGGATTAAAAATAGTAATTTTTATAGACTTAATGTACCATTCTTAAATAAATTAATAAAGTGTTGTTAGTTCCCTAGTAAGTATATTCTATCATTTTACTATTCGTGGTTATAAAAGATCATCTCAACCTATAATGTAAAAATATCTTATGAAATGTAAAATTATTTCTATGTGATCATAAGAAAATTCATTATAAAATAAAAGTTTTATTAATTACATAAAATAATTTTTGGGGCGTTACATTCTTCCCCCTTAGAGAAATTACATCCTCACAATTTGAAATTTCACTTCAAAAGTCAAAGGTTGATATTTGAAAATTCCTTTGTGGGAAACCCAAATAATAAAAATGGTTAATAAAATATCCTCTTAAAAGAAGGGAAATTAAAATGAAAATATCACCACAAAACTAGGATTCCAAATAAGATATCATTAACGGGAAGTGAAAACATGGACAAAAAAGAGAAATCTAAATATCATGTTCTGATAGAGAGTGATAGAAAACATTAAATGGATAACTTTTTTGTTCCAAAATCCTATTCATATAGTTGAGTAATTATTTTACTATCTAGATAAATCACTCCATAAAATAATCTTACTTGATTTAATTATATGTCACAATAATAATCTCATCCTTTGGTTGTGCTTCGAACTATCCCCATTTAATTTCTTACACCTGGAGATGGATATTCAAGATGAATTTTTAATTCATAGATCTCTCTAAATAAATCATAAGATCCAAAATTCATTACTTAAACCTCTAAATATTTAATGAATCCAAAATGGTTTGCACATGTAATCCAATATGATAATTCATACTTTAACCATAAACAATAATATCTAGTGTCTGACTTAATCCTTTACACAAGTTTTCAATCTTATGTATCCTCCAAAATATTATCAACAATATCTAAAATTCAAAAAAATAAAATAATAATGTCACTAAATAAACTTATCATTAATCCACCATAAAGTATATCTTAATGTCACATGTAAATACCTTTATCACATATTTTAAAAAATCCTGGTAATAACTTGAATCACTATAAAACCTTAATGAAAACATAAATGATTCCTTATTCATTAAATAAAACATATATTTGTGGATAAATTTCTTAAATCCAAACATGTAGTAATCTCTAGAAAATATAACATAAACCACCAAATCACTAACCAATTTCATGATCACCAATTCTATCCCCTAATAATCACTTTATTATCATATCAACATCAAGAACATATTATTTAATGTCCCCAAACTGGAAGCTACTAAACTGGTACTCCGAGATGGGCCACCACATGACCTTAGGTGCACCTTCCCATATGCCAAAGGCTGCAAACTAGTTGTGGGGGTCCTATGTAGTTTGTGGGGAGACTATACCCTCTTTATAAGAAAAATTCATAGAAGATAACAAGGATAAATAAAGGAAAAAACCAACAACCATGCAAACAAATCCATTTCCCAAAACTGGGTACAATCCCATAACCAAAAGTAAACATGCTATGTAATGTTATACAATGTTGAGTGTAAGGAAAACCCAAAATAAATACAACTAAATAATAACCAAAATGGGTCTTGAATCCAAGTTTGGATCCCTCATCCATGCACATCCCATTCCCAATCAACCCTATAGCACAGGGCCCTTTCCCTTTTCCTGACCTTCAAAAATGAAGTCTCCTCAGGTACCCAATGGGGGACCAAGAAGGGTGTGGGTATAACTCAATAGGCCACCACCAACGGTGTCTACAAAATATCCAGTCTAAACAGATAGTGTATGCATGTGATAAAATTATAACAATGTAAAAAGTGGATAAACTCGGTGCCATTAGTTAACAATAGTAATTTAAACCAATTTCATCCTTTGTCCCATGGGCTAGGAATTTTCACCAATTACACTATGGCCTATGCTGATTAACTAATATGAATAAAGGGGTAAGTAAAGTTCCCTATCTCACTAGGTAGAAACATTTTACAATAAATTACATCACACTTACCTTGGAGCCTTAGTCTAGGAAGTCTAATCCAATGAAAACATTAGGGTTATAGTGCCTCAATATGAATCTTTAAACCGTGCATTCTAAGGGTGGGTTTTGGAGCCTCATTCCAACCCAAACCATGAGAATAGAACCTAAATCCAATACCCTATATACCACCAATACATGTGCACATGATTCTTTAACCATTTACCACATATACCATTTCACAAACTATACTCATAGAGTACACATACCATTCCAAAATCATTTTTTGTTCAACTCATAAACCATCATTTGTCTTAGCCCATTTACACATTCTCATTTACATGCGTTTATTTGTTTACATATTTTCATTACAACCCACAAGCCATTTATCACATTCTCTTTAATTTATTTTAATCCATTCACACTATTCCAAACAACCCCTTTTTCCATGTAAAAATATGGACACAAATACCATTAATACATTTTCTTAATTCAAGAAAACATGTTATCATGTTTATCATGGTCTCTAATTCATAAAAAATCAATTATATGCTTATCATTACAATTTACCTTGTTCGGGATGATGGAACACCCCATGGGTGGCCCTATAACCAGTCTAATCAAACTCAATCTATCCCATGGGGATCACGAGGGGTTAAATTAATCATTTATCCATCAAATTTACCAAATATCACTAAAGGAATCAAATCCAAAACAATAAAAAACCAACAACACAACCAAATATACATAAACCAACATCAAGAATATGGGATATAACTTATAGAACACCAAACTCGATTTTGAAGACAAACACTAGCTTAAGATTATCCTTTGACTCTCATTTGAACACCCTTCAAATCCCCAAACTAAGATTTTCTGGAAAAAGAGGGCTTTAGGGATTCAAAATAAGAATAACAGATACAAAAACCCTAATCTGAAAAAGATAAGGAAGATGAGCGTTAGACTCACCCAATGCTTTGATCTACACCCAACGATGCTCCAAACGGATTAGAAATGAGGGAGATCAACCCCTGGGATTCTTGGGTAGTTTTGGATCATCACTAGGGATGTTGGGGCAATAATGGAGAAAAATACTAAGTTAGAACACTTAAGTACTAAGAGGGAAAAATGGTAAAATACCAATTTTAAAGGAAAACACGGTTTGGCCACACGGTTGGCCAAATCGTGTACCAACCGTGTGCCACCCTCTATCTAAGAGGGGGGGTGGGGGTAGGCCACAAGGTTACCTAGGAATCCCACACAGTTTGATAAACCATGCAATGATCATGTGGGATGGATCTATCCAATAACACATGGTTTTACCTTCCCCCTTACATGGTTTTCTTTAGACTATTCACTCCTACTTCAAGCATACATGGTTTGGGTGAACGATTACTACTAACCGTGTGCCAACTGTGTGCCAACTATGAAACATGCACTAGATGACCCAATTCTCTCTTCTTTCATGTCCCAAACCTATAGAACACCCCTGAGACTCCTCATACACCCGGTAAACATTTCATTAACCACCATTAAGGTATCTAAACCAGAATTAAAACAAGGACATACCTTAAAAAAAGTCCAGGATCTTACAACATCCACACCATATGACAAATCGTCCTCGATCCTCTATTTATAAGCATCAATAAGCTCCAAAAGAAAAGATATCGGGCCACTGATCATGTATATCTTCCTCCCTATCCCAAGTCTCTTCTTAAATGTTACCATGATGCCATAACACCTAAACCAAAGTTAAAATATTTCCCCACAAGACTTTATCACTATGATCAACAATACGATCTGGATCCTCTTCAAAGGACCATCAAACTCAAGATCAACATCATCAATATCAATCACATGAGATGGATCATGGTGATAATTATAAAGCTATCACACATGTAAAATATCATGCATGCCACCATACCACTATGGAAGAGCCAATCAATATTCCACTGGTATGATCCTCTCCACAATCTTGAATGACCCAACATACTTGTGTGCCAACATACCCTGTTTTTGAATTGAATGGTGACCCATCCTTGCTGACACCTAAAGAAACACATGATCACCCTCCATGAACTCAAGAGGTCTAAAATGCTGATCTGCATATGACTTCTTCTTACTCTAAGTTGTATTCATAAGTTTTTGAATCAATTGAACCTATTCTGATGTATCCTATATGATATTTGGCCCCAACAACTCTGATCCCCCAACCCATCCAACACAATAGTGATCTACATGGCCTACCATAGAGTGCCTCATATAGTTCTATATGAATCATTTACTAGCAACTGTTATTATAGTAGAAATCAAAAAGTGCTAAGTGATTCTCCCAAGGTCCACAAAAATATAGGGAACATGCCTTCAACATGTCCTCCAACATCTGCGTAGCATGCTCCAACTTCCCATCTATCTACTGGTGGAAGGCCATACTCAGAAACACAATGTTACCAAGAAAATTCTTTAACCCTTGATATAATCATGAAGTAAAATGTGGATCATGATATGAAACTATAGTTTGTGGAACCCCATGCAACTGTACTATCACTCAAATATACATGTCGTCTAACTAGTCAACATTGAAGGCCTCTAAAATCAGTAATAAATGTGCCACCTTAGTTAACCAATCCAAAACTACCCTAATCACATCATTCTTCTAAGGCATCCTTAGAAGACCCACCACAAAATCCATTATCATGTCATCCCATTTCCATTCTAGAATGGGAAATAACTGTAAAAAACTACCCGGTCATTGATGTTTTATCTTCACCTGTTGACAAGTATATCATCTTGTCACAAAACCCACAACCTATTTCTTCATCCTTGGCCACCAATATTATCTACAAAGATCATGATACATTTTGGTTAAAACAGGATGTGATTCCCAATTTGAGGCATGGAAATATCATATTAACTCTTCCAACATACAAGTCATCACAACAACATGAACTTGAACATAAATGATTTCATCATCACCAACACTCTAACCAGAAGGTGAATCCACACCTTCAATGCTTTCCCTCAATGGAAAACACTTCAGATCCTTGTACTACATCTCCTTGATCTGAACCGGGATCATGGAATCAACTTCCAAGGATGAAAGGTTCATCTAACCTTTACCATTCCAAACCTCTATATGTATATAAAAAAACAATTCCATCATCCCCCACTCATAATTATATTCCTTGACTACCTAGTTCCGAGTCTTCTAGCTCAAGAAATCTACAACACTATTCCCCTTTCCTGGTGTATAAACCAACTCAAAATCAAAGGACTGTATGTACTCAACCCATATTCTCTACTGAAGGTTCAAATCACACCAGGATAAGATGTACTTAAGGATTTTATGATCAGCATACATAGTAAACCTTTCTCCCAAGAAGTAATGTCACCAGTATTTTAAGGCATAAAACACCATGGCCAATTCAAGATCATGTGTATGGTAATTTCATTCATGATGTCTCTACTTTTTTTGAGCCATACACAATAACCTGATCATCTTGCATCAACACTACCCCAATCAAAACACCAGATGCATCACAAAAAAGGTATACACTTTACCTAGCTCAGGTAGGATCAAGATCAGTGTAGAAGTTAACTGCTTCTTAAACTCCTAAAAGGAATTCTCACATGTATCAGACCATTCAAACTTTATTCTCTTCTTAGTAAAACCCAATAATAGTGCTTTCAAACAAGAAAAGTATTAAATGAACTTTAGGTAATATCCTACAAACCCAAGAAATATTCAAGCATCAAAAAAATTCTTGGGCTTCTCCCAAGATACCACAACTTGTAATTTATTTGGGTCCAAAAACACTCCTTCCTCTTAGATGATATGAACCAAGAAATGTACCTTTTCAATCCATATATGACATTTGGATAAGTTGGAATATAAATTATGATCTCTTAGTGTACTCAGAATTATGTAAAGATGTTTGTAATGATCATCATGATTCTTGGAGTAAACCAATATTTCATTAAAAAAACAACTACAAACTGTTCTAGGTACAGGTGAAAGATTCAGTTCATTAGGGCCATAAACACTGCTGGTGCATTGATAAACCTAAATAGAATCCCAAAAAACTCTTATAAACCTTAACTAATCCTAAAGTTAGTTTGTGGAATATCATAAGGTATCACCCTCAGGTGATGATACCCATATATCAAGTCAATTCTTGAGAACACTAAATCACCTCTTAGCCGGTCAAAAAGATCATTAATTTTCATAAGAGGGTATCGATTCTCAACCATCATGTGATTTAGATTCCAGTAATCAATACATAACCACAAAGAACAATCATTATTATTGTCAAACAAAATTAGAGACCCCCAAGGTGATGTACTTGGATTAATAAACCCTTTTTTATCCAATTCCTTCAACCAAGTTTTAATCTCCTAGAGTTATTCCGATGCTATTCTATATAGAGGGATAGAAACTAGTTCTTCTACCGACAAAAACTCTATCATGAAAACATCTCTCTAGGGTGGTATCTCCAAATATTAATTAGGACATATATTCTGGAACTAATCCACCCTATGAGGAATGAAAATATACTCGTCTATCCCATCATCAAGCATAAGACAAGCCACTTGGGCTGTGAGTTCACCCAACTGCTGATATACTGACCCTGCATGACTTTCTTGGATATCCCATTCGCCACGGTGAACATAACTGTCCCTCAAGAGATGTGAAAATTACCCTATGGTGGTAGAATTCAATATAGGATTGGTACAACACCAACCAATCTATGCCAAAAATCACATTGAAGCCTGGAATCTCAATCACAAATAAGTACCACAGAAAACCGTACCTGCCAACCTTAAGAGAACACCCTTTACACTACCAGATATTTTCTAATTGCACCCCTAATGGTGTATCAATCGACATGACCCCACACATATGTTCCACCTTTAGGACCAACCTAACCACAAACTGATTAGATATAAAATAATTTGAGGAACCTATATCAAATAAAGAACTAGAAAAAGTGAAAGTTACAATAATTGTACCTCAAAATGTCGATTGACCCACCTCACCACCTCTAAGTGTAGGCTAAACTATATGTTTCTAACCTATCCCTATTCCTTGGGCCCCAATTTGTGTTCCTGGTGTTGCACTACCCTACTGATATGGACCCTCTCATCCTAGAATACCACGTCCACCACCTCGATTAGTATGACTAGTAGAGATCCAACTTCCTACCTAATATGGGGTAACCAAACCCCTTCATACGCTCTTCATTAGCCTTGATCTTCCATCATTTACCATATTTACAAGGTTCCTATAGAACCTCTACGTATGCCCCAACCTTCCGAATGCTCGACACTTAACTGGTGGCCAAGGACACTAACTGCGCATGTGTCCTAACCTACCACACTGGTAGTAGAAAACTCGATCACTAACCTAAGATGTTGGTTATCTTTTATGACTACAATTTCCACCACCACCCTAGTGAGAACTCTCAAAGTGACACTTCCTACCATTGAAAACCACACCATTGGATCACCTAACTAGAACTGTATGTCCACCACTAGAAGACTCCTTAATATTTCCTTATTAAATAAGGGATGATCCACCACCTCATAAAACTTATGTAAGGTGAATATATTTACTTGGGACTTGATATCATGTCTAACTCCATCTTGGAAATGTCTCTCCATAGCTAACTCATCCATTGACAATGATTAATTGTTTCAAGTTAGTGAAGTGACTAGCATAATCCATCACTATCATATCCCCTTAAGTCAAACTCATAAACTCTGAAACCTTCTTCTACCTCAAAGTCTTTGGATAGAATTGTTCTAGAAAATTTTCTTGGAAATACTTCCATAACATACCATTATCCTACCGGGGTTGAACAAAAATATCCCACTAGTGATTCGCCATTCCTCACAACATATAAGATGCCAACTTGAATCTATTCTTAGGAGGAGTCAATATGTGATCAAGAGTCCTCTGTATGGAATATATCAAGAAATTGACTGACACAGTTCCACTATCTCCAGCAAAATTAAGATGGTGTTGCAGCTAAAACTCTCTATTCAGCTCAAATATACTCAGCACGACCTGCCCTGGGTCTCATTTCATCACCTTAATAAAATGAGAAAAGTTCTCATGGAACTGATTATCTCATATTCTATCCTAGATCACTGGGGTTTCTTACTCCACTTCCAGAGGATTATTCTTCGTGACATCCTATTATCTCCCTACCGAAACATGTCTTCGTGGAAGCATTTTAATACAATTTAAAACACACATATCAAACACATAATACAAAACATCTTTAGTTTTCACAAATAAAGGCTCTCTGTTGGCCATAAAAAACCCATCCCACATGTACTTTCCCAACAAATATCTTCACACCTCCATCACTACCCTTATCATTCCCTACCATGGGTCATGGTCAAAATGGGTTAAAAAATTCCAACAACCACAATCATTTTTATAAAACATCCTTTTTAACCATTTCCCCTCTCATGAAATAAATCTTTTTATTTTAGACACCCTTCCATGTTTACAACTTATTACCACCAAAATTTTAACCCATTTATAACTTTTCATTAGGCAATATTATTTAAGAATTCTTTCACATTCTTCACATTTACCAATTTTCATCATCTTTATTAAACACCAATTCTTTAAAATTTTCAAAGAAAATAAAATGCATTCTCTCCTTCATGTCCCACACACCCTCCCCGTGTGTGCCTACCATGATGCATGCCATCTACATCCCTAAGTTCCTAAAACGATGCATAAATTCACAACCTCATAACATTTAGGCCATGAGAAAAATATTATAAAATAGTCACATCACACAATGAGTACATCAACCAATGCTAAAATATCATTCAGCTATAACAAAACACATTAAGAACAAAAATCCCACCCAGGGTACTTGGGGTTTCCCTCATACATGGGTTAGATACTCCCATACACGAGCTGATTTACTAGGACCAATAGATCCCAGTCTCCCATATACCACACCAAATAGTATGTCAACATGAAATAACTACTATGATTCCACCTTTTAATATCCCCAAACTAGATGCCACAAAACCAGTTACCTGAGATACATTGCCACATGAACTCAGGCGCACCTCCCTATATGTTAGAGGCTACCAAATAGCAGAGAGGGTCCTATGTAGTTCATGGGAATACTATACCTTCTTTATTAGATAAAGTCACAATAGATAACATGGAGAAATAAAGGAAAATAGAATAATCCATAACCATGAATTCAAATACATTTCCCAAAACTGGGTACAATACCACAACCAAAAGTAAACATGCCATGTAATTTCATACAGTGTCAAGTTTAAGGAAAATCCAAAATAAAGAAAACTTAAGAATCCCAAAAATGGTTCTTGAATCCAAGTCCAGATCCCTAATCCATGCACATCCCATGCCCAATAAACCCTCTAGTATAAGGACCTTTCCCTTATCCTAATCTGAAACCATGAAGTCTGCTCGGGTACCCAATGGTAGCCCAAACATGATGTGGGTATAACATATAAGACCACCACTAATAGTTTTTACAAAATATCCAGTATAAACAGACAATGTATGCATGTTAAAAAATAATAACATGGTAAACAAGGGATAAACCAAGTTCCATTAGTTAACAATATTCATTAAAACCAATTTCATCATTTTTTTCTACGGGTTAGTCATTTTCACTAATTACCCTACGACCTATAATGATAAACTATGCATAAGGGAGAATCCAAGTTCCCTATCCCACTGGGGAAAACATTTCACAATCAATTACATCACACTTACCTTGGAGCCTCAGTCTAGGTAGTATAATCAAATGCAAAAAATAGGGTAATAAAGCCTTAGTCCGATTCCCAAACCCATGCATTCTAGGGGTGGGGTATAGAGACTCAATACAACCCAAACCATGAGATTATAACCTCAAGTAAATACCCCACATACTACTAATCCATTTTCACATGATTCCTTAACAATTTACAACATATACCATTTCATAAACCATACTCATTGAGTACACATACCATTCACAAATCTTAGTTTGTTCAACACATAAACCATAATTTTTCCTCATCCCATTTAAACATTCTCATTTAAATTCCTTTAATTATTTAGATATTTCCATTACAACCCATAAATCATTTATGACATTCTCTTTAATTTATTTCAACCCATTCACAATATTCTAAACAACCCATTATGCCATGTCAACAACTAGACACAACTGCCATTAACAACCTTTCATAATTCAGGTTAACATGTCATATATATAATTATAATTGGATATAATTCATCAAAAATCAATTCCATGCTTATCATTACAATTTAACTTGTTCAAGATGATGGCACACCCTATGGGTGGCCCTATAACTAGTATAATCAACCTCAATGCTTCCCACAAGGACCATGAGAGGTTCAATTCATCATTTAGCCAACCAATTTACCAAATACTACTAAATGAATCAAATGAAAAATAATAAGGTAACAATATAACAACCAGACATGCATAAACCAACATCAAGAGTTTGGTATATAACTTATAAACCACTAACCCCAATTCCGAAGACGAACACTCTCTTAACCTTATCCTTTGAATCATATTTTAACACCCTTAGAAATACTAACCTATAATCCACTAAAAAAAGAGGTTTTCAGGGATTCAGAAGAAACATAATGGCTACACATGCCCTAATATAAAAAGTAGAAGTTAGAGGAGTGTTAGAATCACCTGATGCTTTGATCCACACCTAGAAATTCTCTAAATGGCTTAGAAACGAGGGAGATCAGCCATTGGGAATATTGGGGCGTTTTGGATCATCACTAGGGATAATGGGGGTATAATGGAGGAAAATAATGAGTTATAAAACTTTATTCCTAAGATAAAAAATGGTAAAATCCCATTTTTAAAGGGGTTCATGGTTTGAATACATGATTGGAAAAACCGTGCGCCACCCACTATCCAAGAGGGGGACCTGGCCACACAGTTATCGAGGAAGCCCACACAGTTTGAAAAACCATGTGATGACCATGTGGGATAGATCTATCCAATACTACATGGTTTTTAGTTCTACATTTCATGGTTTTATTAAAACTATTCACCCCTCTTCCATGCATGCATGGTTTGGGCGCACAATTACTACTAACCATTTTTCAACCCTGTAACATGCATTGGATGACATGATTGTCCCTTATTTCGCATATCAAACTCCTAGAACACTCCCATGCCTCCCCATAAACCTGGTAAACATTTCATTAACCACCATTGAAGTATCTAAATCAGAATTTAATCAAGGACACACCTCACCAGAAGTTTTTTATCTTACACATTAAGGGTTATCTTTCTTTCAATCATGTTTTTTTAAAGAATGTATACTTTCCACTAAGTAATTTTTCTGGGTACCATTCGAAACATTCTTTCAAATAATTTAAGAAATAATACTGCAATATAATCCTTAAACATTTTGAGTATATAATAAATGAAATAATTTTACAACATCTCTCGTGGATCTAAATACACAAGCACATTAATTACTCTAACACATTATTAAACCATTATCTGGGACTCATCATCTTATTCATTAATACCTCTTTCCTTTAAAATTTAATTTTTAGTCTCCTCACCATCGTTAATATAACCATTACTTATAAAACCAACACAATATTTCAGACTAGAAAATTGATTTTCATAATTCTCATATATTATTTATTTCAACCATTGACGATTCCTTAGGGAGAAAATTATTATAATCTATTTTTTAACTAAAAAGTTTATTTTTTTCTTGGAAAATACTTTCTTTAGGTCCTTTTTTACACCAAAAACATTTTCTTATTCATCTTAGACATTAAATTGGGTGTTTTTTTCACATTATTAACATATCAAAAACTGAATATTCTTTCCTGTATAGTCTCCACCACCTAATATATTAGTGAACACTATCATTCTCTTATCTGATGGATCCTAGAGTTAGTTAAGTTGCATTTTTTTAATAATAAATCATGATAACTGGTTAATAATAACCATAATATTCTTTACTCCAGTCATTATCCCATTTAGTTGATTAACAAAACATTATCTATCATATTCATCCTTAACCTAGTTACTTGAAGTTCCATCCATTTAATAAAACCAATAAATATTGTGTGACCAATAATAACATAGTTTTAAATCTCATAATCATGAAGAATCATTTATAGAATGTCTAAATCTTTACACCTTATCAATCAATGAATACTTAGGTTTAACCTAGGTTATCCATGGTCATTTCCAAATCTATAGGATATTATCATATTCTTAGACATATCCTCAAAGTCAGTTTTAGGGTTATGTTCCATAATTTTTTTTTTCTAAATATAGTTTTCGAAGTTTCTACAAAACTTTCTCTGATACCAACTATAAAGACCCCAACCCTAGTATCCCTTATTCAATGGTTACTTTATTAAATTAGCACAATATACAAGTAATCACATCCTAAAGGACCGATTTTTTTTTTTAATTTTTCAAAAATAGATACATAATTGAACCTTACATTATAATTGAAAATATAAAATACAATATAGAGAAACCTTTTATAACACCCTTATTTTCTTATCTTGACCCTACATATCAACCACAATAAACTTCTTGGAATCCTAAGGAAAAAAAATAAGAAAGAGGTCAAATAAAATGCTCAATAAGGGTTAAGTATAGTGAAAGCTATCTTATATAAGAAAATTTAATTATGGAAAGGTAAATAACTAAAACACATTCCATATAATCAATAACTGAAGAATAATATTTATGGAATAAAAGATGATCAAATAATTCCATATAAATAATCCCATGAGCTAGAAAACAAAACCCTGGATATTCTACTAATCGAATAATCACATGGAAATTAATAAATAATCTCATTATGATATAATGAATAATGTAGTACATATAAAAATTACCTTCAAGGATTCATCTATGTCACCATACATAAATGGGTAAGACATATTCCAATACCCAAAATAGTTTGTCTCATAAGACCTACCGATGCACCGAGGGGCTATAGTAGGCCCCACATGTCACTCAATAAGTTCCATGAATTCCTCATATAAAATAGGTAAAACATAATAAACATATATATTTGTATTGAAACTATCATATGAAATGTAAATAACTTTCCCCAATAAGTAAACAAAATTACACACCATCTTGAGTAATATGATGAATGGTATCAAAATTGTACATTCTTAGTCAAACTAATCAATAAAAATTTAATAAAATATGGAATATAGTATCATAAGAGATAAAAATCAAGAAATAATAAGATTCAACAAAGTATTTTGACATTTATTAAAATAATTCAAATGAGATCCTTGAAAATTTCTTGACGAAAATACCCTTTTTCACTTTGAAAATCACTTACGTTAAAAATACCATGAAAATATGAAAGATTTTTTTTTACTTTAAATAACCTTGAGAATTTATAAAAGATTTTAAAAAAATTAAGGCTTCATGATGTTAGTAAAATTAACTAATTCCGTATAATTTTAAAAAATATTCCTTCCTTATTTTTGTTGGAAAAGTCTCAAAGAACATCATTTAGAAAAAGACAAAAATAATCCATTAAAAACGTTTTTTAAAAATTAATACATGAGTAAAATGATATTTTTAAGGGAAACTTTAAAAATACATATTTTTTAAAATAAAGTCTATTAAAAATATTATATCATTTAAGTGAGAAATAATAAAATGAAATTATTATGTGTATCCACTATAAATCCACCTAAAATAAGTGGAAATATAACATAAGGTAATAAAAATTCATTTCACACATAATCTTAGCATGAAAAAAATCAATTAAGTATAAGTTCAACCCAATGAACAAAAATTGAGTTAAGAAATCCCTTACCACTTTGTAATCAGTTGAATCGTATGCCCCATAAAACTAATAATTATAAAATTAAATAGTTAATACCATAAATATAATTATATTTATGATATTATATATCAAAGGTCAGTATATATACACCATATAGAATAAATAAGTGGTGAATAAGGCATATATCTCCGAGAAGTAAAAGTGAGATGAGAAACCCTTACCTCATGATTCCCTTTATTTTTGAATACTTTAACCTTCTGTATAAAGGTTTAAATAATGTTATTAATTCATTATATAACTATACTAATATTTATAAAACCTTATGTGATACTTTTATAACATCTTAAATCCCATTAATTAATAATATTTCATTATTTTCATTGTTTTAGGTGCGTTCATTTCATAGTTTCATGATTGGTTCATTTGTGTATAGTTATGGATTTTCATTTCAAATGGAAATAAAACTATAGAAGTTAAATTAAATGGTATTCATTTACTTAAATTATTTTAAATGGTCCCATATATCTTGTTTATTTATAACATGAGGATGATTCATTTAATAAAATGTTAATTATAAATGTTTAGTTTATTTTGGTGGTTTTTCCGACCATCAAAAACTAGTTTCATTTTATTTAATATCATGTATATATATTAGTTCCAGAAAATCAAATAGGTTATAATGTACCTTTTAAAATATGTTTATCTATAATAATAATTTTATAACCATCCTTTAAGGAGGTAATGGAAAACAAAAATCCCTTTTCACAGAGATAGTTAACCTCAATAATTTGGATAATGGTTTCATTTCTTTGAATAAGAGGAGAAAATAAAAGGAACATATATAATATATTACATTAAAAACATAAAAATTAAATTATATACATTATAGTAGAGTTATTATGATTTTATTTATGATGGAGGTGATGAGAAGGTTTAAAAAGAAAATAAATTAAGAGAGGTTGTTTGAGAAAGTTACCTCTTGAATATCACCTTCTTGGAGGACTCCTTAAGGAACTTTGGATTGGTATTTGGGTGAGAATAGAAACAATTTGGAGTAAGGATAGTGTGTAAGTGATTATTTTTCATATATTTTAAAATATTCAAGGCTTCTGAGGTGAAATTAGGTGGTGAGGAGTAGAATTTATACTTTAGGAGGGATGGTTTTAAGTGATTAAATAATGATTATTTTATATTTAAAGCCTACGACATTTGGATGAAATTAATTACCTTGAATTTGGTTGAAAATTAATGTTTTAAAGGGCTTTTAGGGTCGAGAAACACATAAAACAACCATTTAATTTTGTATTTTTTTAAGTATTTTTTGATTTTACCTTTTAACTTTAACCCGCTGCAATATTTTACCTATATTGCGATAAATATTTTTTTTTACCATGGTAACTTTTTTATGCCTAAAAATGAAAATGAAAATATAAAATAATTTTGACCTCATTATTCTAAATTTGGAATCTATTTTACTTTAATTAATTTATAAAAGTGATAAAAATCAATTTAAAATACGTTATATGTATAAATCATAAAGAGAGTTTTAATGTTAAAATTATGGGTTTCAAAATTATTAAGAATGTGTTTCTAAATGGTTCTGAAAATGAATTTTATATTATAAAAATAATTATATAAATATTATAATTTAAACTTTTAATAATCCTTATTTATTTAAATTTATTAATTTCGTCAAAAAATAAAAATTTTGACCATTATAACAACTTCTTAGGATTTCGTTAAAATATATTATCATGTAAAACGTGTTTTATAATATTATTTCCTGAAATTACAATTTATCTAAAAGTTATATATTTACCATAAAACACATTTTTAAAAGAATATTTTCATAGTCACCCAAAATAATAATATTTTAATTATATCATTAAATAATCCTAATGATCATTTAAATTTGTTGACGTATCAAACAATAATAATGATGAAATATTTTATTAACTAATGGTCATAATACCAATAAACTATATTAGTTGAAAAAAATAAATGATGATGATAATATTTCCATATAAATACACCATCATAATTACTCTTCATCATTCACTTCAATTCTAATCAAGGTTCAATATCATTTCCAAAATGAATATTTTATTACTAACTCTCTGTTTTCTTGTTATAACGCTATTTGTGGGTGGGATGATTCTAGGGGATCAAGGTGACCCAATTTTTATATTTTAGTTTATTTAGTATCTATTATTATTCCCATTATAATATTTGTATTAATAATAGGATTTTTTGTAGACTAAATGTATCATTCTTAAATAAAAGAATAAAGGGTTGTTAGTTTCCTAGTAAGGGTCTTTTATCATTTTTCTATTTCTGGTTGTAAAATTTAATCTCAACCTATGATGTAAAATGTTATTATGAAATGTAAAATTATATATATTTTATCATAAAAAATTAATTATAAAATAAAATTTCTAATAATAATATAAAATAATTCTCACAGCGTTGCATGTACAAAAAAATTTGAGACTTTTGGTAAGGGATTTCTAATATCTCTTTTCTTTCCAGGAGACATGTACCATATTCATTGCTTGTTTTATTTGTGTTGTGTATATAATACCCCATTGACATGTTATATCATGAATATAACTATTTTAATTATATTTAAATTTTATTTTGATGTTATTATTTAATGAGGCTTATGGTTTAAAATATTACTATAGTGGTAAGGGATTTCCATATCACTTTTATTTTTCTATGAGACACATGCCATATCCACCACATGTTTCTTTTATGTGGATTATATGATTAAAATGAATGTATTTTATGATTATTTTACTTAAAATTATTTTTATTTACATATCCATTTGAAGATCTCTCTTTCATGGGGTTTATGATTCAAAAGTTACCAAATCATGAAGGGATTTTTGTCTCAATTTTAATTCTTTGAGACATATGATTATGTTATGCACCGATATTCTTGTATGAGGTGTACATAAATCCCATTTGAGATTTAATATCATGAATTTATTTATACTCATGATATATTAAGTTTAATTTAATAATATTTTTTTTACGGGCCATACATTTGAAAGTTACCAAAGTGGTAAAGATTTTACGTTACAATCTTATCGTTTATTAGGACTATTTATGATTATGTTTTTACAGATAAAATATTATTATTCATATCTCAATAAACAAATAAATTTTATTATAATATATTTATTTCATGAAAATACATGTTTCCCTTCATTTCTCTCTCTTTATACACCCAAGAGTTCAAAGATAATGTTTTTTAAAAAAAATCAACTTTTTGGTCGAAAATCATTTTTCATCCAAAACTATGTTTTCAAAAAATATTTTAAAAAATGTATTTAAAATTATTCAAATAAATTATAAAAGTAATTTTTACCAATTATTTAATTTTTACAATTTTTTTGAAAGGAATCTTCATGTTGTTTTCTAAACAATTCCTATTTGGATTTTACCAAAAATGTGAAAGGAATATTTGTTTTAACGTGTATGACATGAACAAAACTTTCCACCATTATGAGAATTATTTTATTTTAATATTTATTTATAATTTACCAAGTTAATTTTCAGGAAAAACTATTTTCAAATTTTTTTATGAATTTTTAGTTTTAAAAAATTATTTTCAAAGAAAATCTATTTTCCTAAAGAAATGTTTCAAGTGATATTTCAAAATCATTCTCCATCTAAGATTATGTGATTTATATAAGATATTCTTTACTTGGGTTATGAAACAAGGATACCATTATTATTATTTCTCTAAATGTTTTATCATGACAATATGTTTATGAATTTTTTTTATCTTCCATGGGTTACACCATGAAAAAATTCTTATGAAACCTACCTCTTTTTTCATAGGTTATGCTATGAGGAAATTTTTATGAAACCAATTTCATTTCATGGGTTATTATATGATGATTGTTTTATGATCTTTTGGATCAAATATATATTATTTTTATTATTTTACATGTGGGACCTATATATACCTCCAATTCAATGGGTAATGATTAATGTTATATGATCTCTTTGGGTACACAATACTGCGTCATAAGTTTTACTTTTAAATTTTCTATTTCTTTTTTATTTTATAAATCACAATCACTTTATTTATACTTTTTTTAGAAACCTTTTATGTAAGAATAATTTTAAAATGTTTTTGTTGAAAAATAATCTTTTACCATACTTAAAATTAGATTTGAATTTTTCTTGAATACAAACTAGCTTTCTTCATTATGATTATCGTAATTAGTATAGATATGGTAAACATTGTATTCACCCTTATCAGGATAGATAAAAGAATTTATATATAGAATTATGTAATGATGAAATATTTATAATTGGAATAATAATGGGACCAATAAATATCACACTCATACTTGTAAAGATCAATCATAATGACACTTTTAAGAAAGTCTATTAACAGACTTATTTTATATTCTGAATATGGAAAACTAATATCTAATGTAAGGAATTATTTTTTTACATTGTAATGATGTAAAAAAATATGACGTCTAAACTTTTATTATTCTAGGTTGTTACTTTCTAGGTGTCAAATTCATTGCAACAAACTTAGATAAAATATAACATTTGGGCGATCAAGGCGACCATTGGGGAGATGCCTATAAACACTAATATTTTCAAAGAGCTTGCAGCTGATCGATTTCATTTGAAAATTTCACTTTTATGAGAGCTCTGAATATTAAAATCATGCACATATTTCTCTTAGTAAATTTTTATCATTTAAGGGTATTTTTTTATAATCACTGCATTTGATTGTGTGAATATGATCGAGGGATTATGAGGCTAAGAAGATGAAGATACCGATAATCATATTGATAGAAGGAACACAAGGATTGTGTGACAGAATCTGAACCATCGGATCGAGGTCTGATAGAGATAGGAAGATAGAGATACCAATCATTATATCAAGAGCTTTATTTATTAAATAAATACAGACTTACTTGGAAGTATAAAACAATGGGTACCTTTATACAAGGTTTGTGGCTACCTTAATCTTAAGGTTAAAAGAGATTCATTCATTTTTAAATAGATATAAGTCATTCTTATATTGCTAAATTTATTATACTTGTTTCTTACAAGTTATTTTAATTCCACTATGCATTTATGTAATTGTTTTATTGTAACATATGTCATTATGATAAATACAATATGTATTACTTAATCGTATCTACTATGAATCCAAGAAATATTCATTTAATCATATCTATCTTGAATATGATTTGTTTACTCTATTTTGATTAAATATTTTGTGATTATGATTTTCATACTCAGATATTATCATAATAAATCTGATTATGAAACATTGTTTTAATCATACTAAGAACTATGTTTGAATATGATATTTTAATTATAGATGTATTGTGAAATGTCTAGTTTAAACACTTTTAAACTAAAGTTTTTAAAACTAAAATTCACCCCCTCTTTTAATTGTGTCATATAGTATACAATTATTCGATCCTAATAATAATATAACTCATATTGTTATCCAACAATTGGTATCATAGTAGGATTCCACTACTCAAATACTTGCTAAAACTTCTATATTCTTTACTATTTTAAGTCAGTTAAGTTTTTTATAAACATTTTGTTTATAAATATTTTTTTACACTAACATGTATTGTAGAAAAGAATTTTTGCATATGTTTTTGAAAGATGAAAGGAATTAATGTCAGATCAATTGAAAATATCTATCTCAATCGACCACTAATTTTTTATGGTGCTGATTATGAATATTGGAGGGATAAAATGAAGACTTTTTTAATCAACACAGGAGTATATAATTTTGTTATGCCGACTAGTGATTACCTAAATAAGAATTTACAGTCGTTACTAATCAAAAGAAGATAGAATATCAGTCTAATTACAAGGTAAGGAACACTTTGTTATGTTTTATGATAACAAAATATATAGTCAAATTTCTTCTTGTGAATCAAAAAACAGTATTTAGAAGAAGTTAGAGGTTACACATTTTAGTAAATATAAATTAGTTAAAACCATAAGATCAATTCTATGAGATTATTATTAAGATTTTGAATTCTTACAAGGTGAATCAGTTTCTAAGATACATTAGATATTCACAACGATTATTAATAGTATTCATGCTATTGGTGAAAAAGAACAATATGATGAAATTCTTGTTGAGAAAATCATTAATATCATTCCAAAAGAATGTAAATCTAAAATAAAATCTATTGATGAAACAATTAAAGTTATTAATATTATCCGTGATTAATTAATTAGTACTATTATGCAGTATAAGGGTTTATTAAAAGGAGATGTAGATAAATCCAAGAAAAATAATGGAGGTGTTTCTTTCAATACCACTATAATTTCAAAAAAAAAACACAAACACCTAAAAAATTTGTCAAGTCTTCAAGAAAAAATAAGGTGGTTATAAAATCCAATTCTAGTGATTTTTTGTGTTCATAAAATGAATTAGATAATATTTCTCGAAGTATGAACAAGATAGTTGTAAAAAATGATTTTTTTGTGTCGTTATAAGAAAAGTATCAAGGATATAAATGAAAATAAAGATTATGAGTTTACCTGTTATGAATGTAAGAAAGATGGACACATCAGACATGATTGTCCATAAATTAAAAGGAAATATAGAAAGAAAATGCATACATATAGGAATTGGAAAAGATATTATAAGAAAAAAGGAAAGAAAGTTCTGAAAGCTAATGATTCCTAGAGTGAAAGAGGAGGAGTCTCTTCAGATGATTCTTCTGAGAATAAAAATTCCAAAAATATGGATATTAGTCTTTTTTAAAAAGTACCTTATGAATATCAATGATTCATAACCAAGGTATACAAAAAGAAATCCTTAACTAATATGTTCCAAACTAAAAATTATCTTGATGAGAAGGATTCTACACATTCTGATAAAGAATCCTCATTAGATAGTGATAATAACACTTTAACTTCTTATGATGAAGTATCACATATTTATAAACTATTAGAAAATGAAAATTTCAATGTTAGTAAAAACTTGAAAAGAAAAATTCTAGGATAATTATTTTAACAAAATAAGTATCAGGTCTTTCTAAAGATGTTGATAAGAAATATTTTGAAAAGGAAAATATTTTAAAAAATCTTGATAAATTTGTTTTTGAGAAAGATAATGTTTGTAAATATTTTGAAAAAGTAATTTCTAAAAAAAATGTTTTTGAAACTAAATTCACTTCTAAAACAAATACTTGTGAGGATAAGAATTTCGTTATCGAACTAAAGTATATAATTTCTTCTTTAAGAAAACTTTTATCAAACATTACTTTTGGTAAAGAAGGTTTTTATAAAATTTATAAACAAATCTGTCTTCATGGCACTAGTTCTAGAATAGGGTATACTTACAAAAAACCTATTTTCAATAATAATTACTTTATTCCAAAAAAGTGAACCTTTTAAAAAAAATGCCAAAGTAGTGGTCACTAGAATAAGAATTGTTTATTAAATAAAATACAATCCTTATGATTTCATAAAGCTTATTTTTCAAAGAAAATGTGGTTTTTGAAAATTTTATTTTATAAAATCAGACCCAAGAAGGTTTGGGTTCCAAAAATCTAATTGTTTTGATTTAAATAAAACAAAGGTAGTACCAATAACAAAAATAATTAGTTACATGGATAGTGGGAGTTATAGACATATTAATTGAAAAAAATATTTATTTGAGAATATTATAAAGATAAAAGATGAAAAATGTACCTTTATAGATAATGTCCAAGGAGAGATTATCGGTATAGGTAATATTGTTATTCTTTGTAAAGATTTAATTTAAAATGTTTTATTTGTCAGAGGCCTTAAGAACAACATTATAATTGTAAGTAAATTATTTGATTAAGGTTACCTTGTGAATTTTATAAATGAAAAATTTGTTGTACACAATTCAAAGGATGAATACATTCTTTATTCAAATCATGATGATAATGCTTAAAAACTTAACTTACAATACCTTAAGAGCCAATAATTACCCTATATTAGTGAAATAGAAGATCAATATTGGTTATGGTATAGAAGGTTATGACATTGTAACCTTATAAATTTTTTAAATTGACTAAGAAAAGACTTGTTAGGGATCTACTGGATCTTAGGTTTGGTTATTAAAAAGTTTGTGACATATTTTAATATGGTAAGAAATATAATTATAGTTTTAAATATATTAGTGAAGTCTAAACTTTTGAAACTTCAATTAGTTCACATGGATTTATTTAGTCCTACACAAACCAGAAGTATTGGGGAAAAGTACTATGTGTTTTTATTGGTTGATGATTACACTAGATACACATGGGTCTATTTTATAGAAAATAAATACAAATCCTTGTTATTTTAAAAATTTCATTGCCAAATTTAAAATTGAGAGAAACCTTACCTTAATAAATATTCACAGTGATCATGGTAGAGAATTTTTATAATCTGATTTTGAAACTTTTGGTGATAAGAAAGTCATTATACATAACTTTTAATCACCTATAACTCCTTAGAAAAATGGTTTTATGGAAAGAAGAAATCAAATTCTTCAAGAAACAATATAAAGCATGTTGAGTGAGTACTTAATTGCTAATTTTTTTTGGTCTGAATCAGTTAGTACTACTTTTTATACTCTAAATTGAGTTTTAATAAGACCCTTTATTAATAAAACACCTTACGAATTGTGGACTAGTTGAAAACCAAAAGTTTCTTACTTTAGAGTTTTTGGATGCAAATTATTCATCCTAAATTTGAAAAATAATTTACACAAATTTGCACAAAAAATCTGATGAAGAGACATTTTTAGGTTATTACACTACTTATAAGGTATATAGAGTTTTTAATAAAAATTATTATACCATTGAAAAAATAGTACATGTTATGTTTTATAAAAATAATCCATTTGTTTTTAAACAACCTCAACCAACATATTAAGATGTTTTTTCAAAAACATATTTTCAAACTTTATTAGAAAATTATCCTTATAAGGAAAATACTCAATAAATAGTTTCTAAAGTATTTACTCAAGAATATTTTCTACATTATTTTGATGAACAAATTTTACAAAACCCAATAAATCAGTTGTTTCTTAGGAATTATCCTAGTGATAGTATCATTGGAGAAGTTAATCAACCTATCATGACTAGAAGTTCCTTAAAAAATGAAATAGTACATCTTTATTTTCTTTCTCAATTTGAACCTAAGAAACTTGATGAGGCTTTAGGTGATGAGGATTGGATTAAGGAAATGCAAGATGAACTAAATTAATTCAAAAGGAACAAAGTTTGGACCCTAGTTGAACGACCTAAATAAACTTAAATAATTGGAGTAATTTTTTTTTTAAAAAAGTGTGATTAAAATGGAATAATTATTAGAAATAAATCAAGATTTTTTGCTAAAGGTTATAACAATAAATAGGGAATAGATTATGAAGAAACCTATGCACTAGTAACAAGACTTGAATATAGTCGTATTCTACTAGACTTTATAGAATTCTTTAATGTCAAAATTTTTCAAATGGATGTGAAGTGTTCTTTTATTAATGGATATGTTCATGAGGATTTTTTTATTGAACAAATTCCAGGTTTTGAAGGGAAAAAAATCCTGAATATATTTGTTAACATACTAAAGATTTACAAAGACTTAAATATGCCCCTAGAGCCTGATGTGATAAATTAACTTGATTTTTGTTGCAAAATAATTATGTTAAGTTAACCATTGATCCAAATATTATTGTAAATAAAGTTAATAAAAACATTATTATTGTTCAAATCTTTATCAATGACATCATATTTAGATCAAATCAACACTATTTAATAGATTACTTTGCAGATATTATGAAATATGAGTTTGAGATGAGTATAATGGTTGAGTTAACATACTTTTTAGTTTTTAAAATTTCTCAAAAAAAAGAATGAAATTTTATATCTCAGAATAAGGATATAAAATATATTCGTAAAAAGTTTGGATATGATAATAATAAAATTATTTGTACCCCTATTGGTACTTTTAATAATTTAGATCTTGATGAGGCTGGGCAACCAGATGATCAAAATATTTTTAGAGGTATGATAAGAAGTTTAATTTACTTGATATAAATTTTTTTATATTTAATGTTTTTAGTATGCTTATGTGAAATATATAAAGAAAATACCAAGGAATCCCACCTTAAAGCTATAAAACGATTTTTTTGTTATCTTAAGGGAACTATGAATTTAGTAATTTTTTATTATTCTATAAATGTTTTCTAACTAAAAAGTTTTTTAGATTATAACTTTGGTGGTTATAGAATGGATAAAAAAAATACCTCAGGAACATTTCATTTATTAATATATTTATTAGTTTCTTGTTCTTGTAAGAAACAAAACTCATTTCCAATTTCCACTAATGAAGTCAAATATGTGGTAGTTGGAATTTTCTGTTCTCAAGTATTGTGGATGTAACACACAATCACTAATTATGGAATGAGTATTACTAAAACTCAAATAATATGTGATAACACTAGTGAAATTTATTTAAGTAATAACCATGCACATCACTCTTGTGAAAACACATAGATATTAGGCATCAATTTCTTAGAAATCACACACTTAAAGGATATATCATTTTATAATTTATCAGAACGCAAGAAAAACTTGTTGATATTTTTACAAAATTATTACCTTCCGATAAATTTGAATACATTAAACAAAATCTAGGAATGATTAATGTAAATTAATCATTCATACATACTTCTTATTTTACCTATATCCTTACACTAAGTGTAAAGACCCGACCCTAGTTTCCTAGATCCAATGCTTTATTTTATTACATTGGAATACAAACAAGGAATATGAATCCTAAAGTACCAAGTAGTTTAGTATATTTGGAAACAAGATTCATACATAAGTTCAAAATTACAACTTAAAATGAAAAAAAACATAAAAGTTCCTTTGGGAATATCTACTACTCTAAGATTATCCCTACAAGTCAAACATAATGTACCAATTCTTGTCCTGGAAAAAATAAAACATAAGAAGGGGTGAGATCAGATGCTCAGTAAGGGTAAGAAATACAGATTAAGATACCATAAAAATAAACATTAGTCATTATGAATAATTGAAAACACATGACTCTAAAAATAATAAACTTGAACACATTATGGTAGAAATATGAGATGAGTAAATAATGCCACAACAAAACAAAATAATGGGTATTATACTAGTCAAATAACCTCATGAAATATGAATTTCTAGATTTATAATGAGGCAAATTAATATTTCATACATTATGAAACATAAAATCAAGGCCTCATCCAAGAAATCTAAAAAAAATTAAGGCCTCGGCCAAAACCATATCTAAATATGGGCAAGGCTTCAACCAAGTACATATCTATTTGTATCATGAGACCCATCGATACATAGAGGGGATATAGTGAGACCCACCAGTCATTTACTAATTCAAATTAATTCCTCATATGAATGGGTATAAACATAAAAAACATATACATTCATATTGAAACTAATATATGAAGGGTCAATAACGTTCCCCGAACATTAAGCATAAACACTAACCATTCAGAGTAAATTGGTAAATGGTTTTAAGATAGCACATACATATTCAAATTAATCATAAACCATTCAATTAAATATGGTATATTATATCATAAAATATTAATCCCAATAATACATAATAATCAATAAGAGTGTTGAAACAGGTGAAGATACTCTTACAAAATCATCGAGTAATTCTTGAGATAAATACTCTTTTACTTTGAAAAGAAGAGTTATTTTGGAAAAGTCTTTTTATAAAACCAGAAGTGAAGTGAGATATTATTATCATAATAAAATGAATGTTTTTAGAAATATAATGGTTTATAAAATCATATTATAGTGTGCCCTTGAAAATAAGTAAGAATTTGAGAAATTCCCTTGAATCTGGCTTGTATTTCGGGAAGAATTTTTGAAAGATCCTTTTAAAATATACAAATACCCATAAATTAAAGTATTATATTGGTTTGTTAAAATGTATATAAAATTATTACATAATATATTATTAGTAAATATGAATAAATAATAATTTAATTGAGGTAAGTATACAATAAGAGTAACCAAATGAAAATGGTGGTTCAGGTAGAAAACCTTTACCTTAAGTCTGGAGGTGTTACTCAATTGATCTTAACGACCTGAATAATCAAATTTAGGTTCATAAATTAATGATTTCAGAAAATAACCAACATTTAATTGATTTATTATAACCTTACTAGGTTCATTAATGTCCTTTTTATGGGTTAAGATATTCAATTTCATTGTTTGGGAGTGTTTTTTTCCTTGGTTTTTATGATCAGTTTACTTATATTCAGGTATGGATAAACATGTATAATGAGACTGGTTGTACAGAATAGAAGTTGTATGTTATTAGTGAAGAAAAATAATATTATATTTTTATAAAATTCATTTTCTTATTGGGAGTGAAGACGAATCATTATATAAAACCTTAATGACAATTGTTTTGGTTAATTGGTGGTTTTTTGATCACCACGAACTCATTTTGATTTATAAATTAATATCATGTGTAAAAAAGGATTATAGAACCTTAAATAAGTTATAAAACATATATTATAGTCTATTTCAACCATAAAAATTGTTTCATTACCAAAATTGAAGACATTAATAGAAATTGAAAACTCATCATCCTTGATTGTGATAAATTAACACATCTCTCTGATGGTGTTTTCATTTCTAGTATAAAAGAAGAGGAAATGAGAGATGATGAAGAATTATTAATTTATCATAAAAAATTTATAGTACATTTAAGGTAATATATTCATCACAAAAATTGGATGAATGGAGGTTAGGAAAGAAAAAGAAAATAAAGGAACTTGAAATAAAAAAAATGAAAAGAGGAATTTACCTCTGGAAGTAATCTTCATTGAGAGCCTCTTTAGGGGAGAGGTTTTGGTATTTTTATGAAACCAAGGGATGATAGATGTGGGGGAGGAGATTGAGTAGATATTTGAGAAGAATTTAGACAAGGAACAAGGCTTTAGATGAGTGAATAGAAGAGGGAGTGAGGGGGTTTTTCTATTGTTGGGGAGAGAGGTGATTTGTAAATGTTTTAATCATTATTTTATTATTTCCCTCAAGAAAACCAATATTATTGATTATTGTGACAAATAATATTAATAGTTTCATGTGATTTTGAACCAAGTGGTCTTACCTTATCCTTACATCACTTATGACTCAATAAATCATGTATTTAGTATTTATCGAAAATTATCGTATTTTACTATTCACCTAAAATTGAAGTATTTTAGAAAAATCCCAAAAATTCACCCAAACCATTTTTCGACATGATGAATTAAAAAATAAAATCAATTTTTTAAAATAATTTTTTAAATAGTTTTAATTCAATTTTTAATTAAAATCATAATTTATTCGGAAAAAACAACATTAAAACTATAACTCATTTTATAACACTTTGAAAAATTAATCAAGGTCCCATAAAATTATCTTAAAACCATAAGACAATAAAATAAAAACTTATTATTACATTTTATTAAAATACATTTCCATTTTATATTATTAAATTAATCATAAAATTTCAATTAAAATATTTATGACATACAAAAATACCAATACTTATACTATGATCATTTATTCACTTATAAGATGTCTAAATTGTATTTATACATTCATGGGTGATGTTTAATTTTTTTCCAATTTACTTTTAATTACTATTCATAAGGGTATGTCACTATTCATAAAAAACTAAGTTGAATCTATCAGACTCTAAATATCTTACTGAACGCAACCGTGTATGTCAATTTTTAGAAATTAAAGTCATAGAGGAGGAAAAATTATGTTTAGTGGCTAGGTGGTGTTTGTAGATACCCATTGTTTTATTCATTCAATATTAAATTTATTTGAAAAAACATAGGGTGTTACATTATCCCCTCCTTACAAAAATTTCATCCTTGAAATTTCTATAATTTTACCTCACAAAATGATTTGGGTAGTTATTCATCATAAGCTCCTCAGGCTCCCATGTTACCTCTTCGATTTTATGATTTTTACAAAGTATATTTACCAATCGAGTCGTCCGATTCCCCAAAAATTGTCCTTTAGTGTCTAGAATCCAGATAGGCTCTTCACAGTAAGATAGTTCAGGTTCCAATTCTATACCTTCAAAAGTGAGGAAATGCATTAGGTCTGGCATGTACTTTCTCAGTAATGAGACAATGAACACATTGTGTACTTTAGATAGGCTAGGTGGCATAGACAAATTATACGAAATAGATCCAATTCTATCTAGGATTTCAAAAGGCCCTATGTACCTAGGGATCAATTTCCCTTTCTTATAAAATCTTATAACACCCTTCCATGGAGATACTTTTAAGAAAACATGATCTCCCACTTGAAATTCCAAATCCTTCATTCAATTATCAACATAGATTTTTTGTCTTCTTTGAGATACTTTGATATGCCCTTTAATCGTATTTACCTTAAATTTTGTTTCGTCAGCAAGCTCTGGGCCCACTAGCTTCCTCTCACTAACTCCATCCTAATATGTTGGTGTACAACATCTCTTTATGTACAGTGATTCATATAGTTCCATTTTAATACTGGAATGTAAACTATTATTGTAGGAAAACTCCACTAAATTTAAATATTGATCCCACATAGCTTGAAAGTCAAGTGAAAATGATATCAACATGTCCTCTAAGGTTTGGATCGTCCTTTCTAATTTCCCTTTAGTTTGTGGGTGATAAGAAGAACTCAATCGAAGCTCATTATCCAAATATTTCTGAGGACTTTTCCAGAACTTTTATATAAACCAGGGATCATGATCAGACAAAATTGGGAGAGGTGATCCATGAAGTCTAACAACTTCATTGATATAGAGTCATGCTAGGCGATCTAGTATAAAATCCTCCCTAAAAGCGAGGAAATGTGCAGATTTTGTAGGTCAATCAATAATTACCCACAATACATCATTCTTTCTTGGAGTTTTGGGTAATCTAGTGAAAAAATCCATGGTGATTTCTTCCCATTTCCATATAGGAATAGGTAGAGGTTGCATGAATCCTATAGGATATTGTCGTTTGAACTTCACTTGTTAGCAGACTAAACATCTTGATACATAATTAGAAATTTCTTACTTCATGTTTTCCCACCAGAAATGTTCCTTGAAATCTATATACATTTTAGTGCTACCAAGTTTTATAGAGAAATTAGATCTATGGGAATCATCTAGTAAATCCCTTTTTAGCTTGGGTATAGAGGGAACACATAGCCTCTTCCCAAATTTCAGAACTCTATCTTCACACATGATGTCAGCCAACTTCCTATATTTCATAACATTAGTTTTCTTTTAAAGATTCTCATCATCAGACTGTGAAGCCTTAATTATTCCCAATAAATATGGCAGGGAAACTATTTTAAAAGGTAGTGATGTTTCACTTTCTTTGATAATTACCATATCCGTTCTCACTAGATCAATGTACAAAGGATCCTTATGAATCCTCATTTTTTTGAGAACTCTATGATCCTTCCTACTAAATGTATCATCTACCTTATTTTCCTTTCCTGTGTGGTAGTGTATTGAACAATCATAATCCTTGAGTTGTTCGATCCATATCCTTTGCCTCATGTTGATTTCTTTTTGTGATAAGATATATTTTAGACTATTATGATCCATATATATATCACATTTTTCTCCATAAAGATAATGTATCCATATCTTCAGAGAAAAGATTACAACTTCTAAATCAAGATCATGAGTAGGATAGTTTTGTTCATGAATTTGTAACTACCTCAATGCATAGGCAATCACTCTATCATTCTGCAAAAGGATACAACCAAGTCCTTTCTTTGATTCATCACTATAGATCACAAACCCATAATTCCCTGATGGTAGAGTTAGGATAGCGGAATTTACTAATATCCTCTTCAATTCTTTGAAACAGTCCTCACATTCTTTTGTCCATACGAACTTAACCCCTTTACATGTAAGCTTGGTCATTGGGTTGGATAAATGGGAGAAGTTCTAAAAGAAACACCGATAATAACCTTCTAAACCAATAAAACTACGTACCTCGATTATATTTTTTGGACTAGACCATTCTTTCACAAAATTTTTCTTTACAAGATCAATAAATATTCCATCCTTAGAGATAATGTGGCAACAAAAAAAAACTGGTTGAAACCAAAATTCACACTTGCTAAACTTTCCATATAATTCATTTCTTCTAAGAGTCTTCATAATAGTGTGCAAGTTATTTTCATGATATTATTAGATTTTGAAGTATAACAAGATATAATCAATAAATACCACCAAAAAGTCATCAAGATATTCCTTGAAAACTCAATTCATTAGATCCATGAAAATATAAGGTGCATTAGTCAGTTCAAAAGGCATTACTATAAACTCATAATGCCTATACCTGGTTTGAAATGCTATCTTTGGAATATCTTTCTTCCTCACAGACAACTGATGATATCTAGATCGAAGATCAATATTCAAAAAATATTGGGCTCCATGAAGTTGTTAAAATAAATTATTAATGTGAGGTTGGGGATACTTGTTCTTTATTATTATAGCATTGATCTCCCTGTAGTCAATGAAAAACCTCTTAGATCCATCTTTCTTCTTAACAAAAAGAATAGGGGATCCCCATGGAGAAACACTAGGGAAAATAAATCATTTATCACTCAATTACTCTAGTTTTTTCTTTAGTTCCACTAATTCCATAGTGGCCATTCTATAAGGTGTATTTAATATAAGCCCTGAATCAGGAATTAAATCAATAGAGAACTCAAATTCCCACTCTAGAGTATGTCTTAGTAAATCATCGGGAAACACATCCACATATTTTTGCATAATAGGTACATATTCTATCTAAACATTCCTTTCCTCACCTATAGATATTACATTCCATTCCTCCCCAATAATTTAATTCAGTAGAGCTACTGTTTGTGAATCTAGATAAGAATCAGCTGATGTGGTTTCTACTCTAAATTTAAGGGATTCAACACCATTATCAAAAATTGTAACTTCCATCTTCTTGCAATAGATCATCACATCATAATGTGAAAAACAACTCATACCAAGGATTATATCAAAGTCAACCATGGGTATGATGATAAGGTTAGCAACTAAAGCATATTTATGTGTCATGAGGGGGACTAATTGACACATCTTTGTTGCAATGATACATCCCATAGGAGTTTTGACTAACAACTCCTTTAATAAATAAAATTGAACATGTCTATTTTTTTTGGAAATCTGGGAAGATATAAAAGAATGCGATGATCCAAAATCAAATAAAGAATTGGCTAAGTTCTAGGAAATGATTAAAGTACCTTCCAACATATCGTTAGGAACTTCAATCTCTACAGTTGGGACTGTATAATCTTGGAGTATCTACCTTGGACTTATTTGGGGAATGTTTCCTTGATGCCATGGAAAATAATTAGTATAGTGTCCCTTCTCTCTAAAATTATAGCATTAAACCTTAATAGCTTCTTTCTTTCCCTTACAATCACCAACATGATGGACTTTCTATCCACACTTATAGCAAACTCCTTTTTCTTTTAAGAAGAAACCATGGTGTTTCCTTCCACAATTATCACAGGGTGGAAAGTCAACTCTACCCATATTCCCCATTTCCTTATTTCCTTTTCCAGATTTTTCAGAATCTATCTTCTTCTCTTTATTTCCTTTGAAGTCATAAGACTTAGAGAACTAATTATCCATCTTAATAGCACATAATACTATATCTTCATATGGTGGGAAAGTTTGTCAGACCAATTCCAGCCAACGGAATGGATTTAGGCCATCAAAGAATCAATCAATATTACTATTACGTATCTAGTACATAGTATTCCTTGATAACCTTGTGAATTTAACTTCATACTTTGAGACATTATCATCTTCATTTTTCATCAAATTCAGAAACTTTCCTTCCATATCAGATTGTTGTTCACATGGAAAGTATTTCTATAAGAAAATTTATTTAAATTCACTTTATTACAAGTTTTCTATCTCTTCATCCTCCTTTGTGTTTTGAATAAGTGACCACCATTAATCAGCATCTCCCGACATATGATAAACTTCTATGATAACCTTATCTCTTTCATTACTTCCCAAGGTGAGAAATATATTCTATAAGGAACTTATCCACTACTCCACTATGAATGGGTTCGTAGTCTCATTAAATGATCAATTCTGTTGTCGCATAAAGAGATATAACATAGCTCTTCCATGTTGTGCATCCAGATTCTCTATATAGGTAAGATTATTGTTCCTAACTTAAGTAAGTTGTCCCAGTATAGTTATAATTTTATCTACACCAGTCGCAGCTTTAGAGCCAACACCATTATCTTTCACAGGTGGGAAATCTCTATATGGGATACACATGTTCATGCGGTTTCCATTCCTTCCATTAGGCGACATTTATAAATAATGGAATACACTAGATTAAGTTATGTATCATAATGTGCTAACTCAACTTAGAAAAAATATACGTAACATAAATTTAAATCCTATACATGGCTAATCCCATAATCATAAACATGGTTTCTTTGAGGAAAAATTTACATTTAAATCCCTCATAATGGCTTGTAAAGAAAATGTGAATTATCTTAAGTATATACCTTGGGAGTTTCAAAAAAGGTGTAAGTCCTATTTTCATGTACCAGGACACCCTGAGTAAAGCCCAAAACTTATTTTCAGAGTTTTCACTCCTAGGTACATCTGTGTCAGAACCACGTCCACTTTTAGTATCCAGATAGGGATGTATTTGATAGAAATATCCACATAATATATTCCTTACCAAAATTCTAGGATGTTCTAGTATGTTTATCCTCAAATACTATCTTAGGGGTTTGTTCCCTAATCTATATTTTCTACATCCAGTTTCCAAATTTTCTACTAAACTTCCTCTAATACCAACTGTAAAGACCTGAACCTAGATTCCTAGATCGGATGCCTTATTTTATTACATTATCATATAAACAAGGAATATTCATCATGAAGGACCAAGTAGTTTAGTAGAATTTAAAAAAAGATACATACATAAGTTCAATATTACAACTTGAAATGAAAAACAACATAAAAGTTCCATTGGTAATATCCACCACTCTAAGATTATCCTGTCATGTCAAACAAAATATACCTCTTCTTGTTCTGGAAAAAATGAAAGATAAGAAGGGGTGAGCTCAGATGATTAATGAGGGTAAAAAATATATAATAAGATATCATAAATATAAACATTGGGTATGGTGAATAATTGAAAACACATACCTCTATAAATAATAAACTTGAACACATTATGGCAGGAATATGACGTGAGTAAATAATTCCATAATAAAACATAATCATGGGTATTATACTAGTCAAATAGCCACATGAAATATGAATTTATAGCTTAATAATGAGGAAAATGCATATTCTGGACATTCTGAAACATACTTTCATGGTCTCATCCAATACTTCTAAAAATTATTAAGGCTTCAACCAAAACCATACCTAAAAATGGGCAAGGCCTTGGCCAGGTCCATATCTATTTGTATCATGAGACCTACAGATGCATAGAGGGGATATAGAGGGACCCAACCATAACTTACTAAGTCCAATGAATTCCTAATATTAATAGGGATAAAAAAAACAACATATACATTCATATTGAAATTAACATATGAAGTGTCAATAACATTCCCCAAACATTAAGCATAAACACAAACCATTCAGAGTAAATTGGTGAATGGTTTTAAGATAGGAAATCCATAGTAAAATTAATAATAAACCATTAAATTAAATATGGTATATGATATCATAAAATATTAATCCTAATAATACATAATAATAAATAAGAGTGTTGAAACAGGTGAAGATACTCTTACAAAATCATCGAGTAATTATTGAGATAAATACTCTTTTACTTTGAAAAGAAGAGTTATTTTGGAAAAGTCTTTGTATATAATCATAATTTAAGTAAGATAGTATTATAATAATAAAATTATAGTTTTTATAAAGATAATGGTTGCTAAAAATATATTATATAGTGCCCTTGAAAATAGGTAAAAATTTGAGAAATTCCCTTGAATCTGGCTTGTATTTCGGGAAGAATTTTTGAATGATCCTTTTAAAACTTATAACTCCCCATAATTGAAAGTAGGATTCTAATTGGTTCAAATATATATAAAATTATCAAATAATATATGAGAAGTAAATATTAATAAATAATAATTTAATTGAGGTAAGTATACAATAAGTGTAACCCAAACAAAAATGGAGTTTCGGGTAGAAAACCCTTACCTTAAGTACGAAGGTGTTCCTAACTTGATCTTAACAACCTTAATAATAAAATTCAGGTTCATAAATTAATGATTACATAACCTACTATAAATTTAATTTATTTATTATAAACTTATTATGTTCATTCAGGGTTTTTTTGGGTTAAGATATTCAATTTCATTATTTGGGAGCGTTTGCTTTCTTGGTTTTCATGATCGATTTACTTATATTCATGTATGGATAAACATGTAGAATGAGATTGGTTGTCCAGAATATAATTTTTATGTTATTAGTTAAAAATTATAATATTTCATGGTTATAAAATTATTTTGGTTATTGAGAGTGAATATGAATCATTATATAAAACTTTAATGACAAATTTTTGGGTTAATTGGCGGTTTTTGACCACCACGAACTCATTTTGATTTATAAATTAATATAATCTGTAAAAAAGGATTAAAAAACATTAAATAAGTTATAATACATATATTATAGTCTGGTTCAACCATTAAAATTGTTTCATGACCATAATTGAATATGGTAATAGAAATTGAAAACTCGTCATCCTTGAATGTGACAAATTAACACATCTCAGATGGTGTTTTCATTTCTAGTATAAAAGAAGGGAAAAGGAGAGATGATGAAGAATTATTCCTTTATCATAAAACAAGTTGAGTACATATAAGTTAATGGATCCATCAAAACATTTTTATGAAAGGAGGAATGAAAAGAAAAAGAAAATAAAGGAACTTGAAATAAAAGAAATTAAAAGAGGAATTTACCTCTTGAAGTAATATTCCCTAAGAGCCTATTTAGAGGAGAGATTTTGGTATTTTTATGAGACCAAGGGATTATGGAAGTGGGGGAGGAGCTTGATAGGATATTTTATCATAATTCAGACAAGAAACAAGCCTTTAGATGAGTGAAGAGAAGAGGGAGTGAGGGGGGAGGGTTATGGTGGAGGAGAGGGGTGATTTGTGAATATTTTATTCATTATTTTATTATTTCCATCAAGGCAACCAATAGTGTTGATTATTATAACCATTAATAGTAATATTTTCATGTGATTTTGAACCAATTGGTCGTACATCAGCCTTACATCACTTATGACTCAATAAATCATGTTTTTAGCATTTATCGTAAATTATCGTATTTTACTATTCACCTAAAATTGAAGTATTTTAGAAAAATACAAAAAATTCACCCCAACCATTTTTAGAAGTGTAGAATTCAAAAATTAAATTCATTTTTTGAAAATAATTTTTTTATTATTTTTAATTCAATTTTTAAATAAAATCATAATGTATTAAAAAAAAACATCAAAACTATAACCCGTTTTATAACACCTTGAAAATTCAATCAAGGTCCCATAAAATTATCTTATATCCATAAAACAATAAAATAAAAATTTATGATTGAATTTTTTGAAAATAAATTTCCATTTTAAATTATTAAATTAATAATAAAATTGCAATTAAACTATTTATGACATACAAAAATACCAATACTTATACTATGATCGTTTCTTCACATATAAGATGTCTAAATTGTTTTTATACATTCATAAGTGAAGTTTTTTATTTTTTTGTCTGATTTACTATTAATTAACCTTCATTAATATTCATTAATATTTATAAGGGTATGTTACTATTCAAGAAAAACTAAGTTGATTCTATCAGACTCTAAATATCTTACTAAACACAACTTTTTATGTCAGTTTTTAGAAATTAAAGTCACAGAGGTAGAAAAATTATGTTTACTGGCTCGGTGCTATTTGTAGAGACATAGTGTTTTATGAATTCAATATTAAATTTATTTTAAAAAACTTGGGGTGTTACATTATCCCATCCTTATAAAAATTTCATCCTTAAAATTACTATAATGTTACCTCCCAAAAAGATTTGGGTAGTTCTTTATCATATGATCCTTAGGCTCCCATGTTGCCTCTTCGATTTTATGATTTTCTCAAAGTATCTTTACCAGTCGAGTCATATGATTCCTCAACACTTGTTATTTAGTGTCCAAAATATTTATAGGCTCTTCATAGTAAGATAGTTCAGGTTCCAATTCTATACCTTCTGAAGTGAGGACATGCATTAGGTCTGGAATGTACTTTCTCAGCAATGAGACATAGAACACATTGTGTGCTTTAGATAGGCTAGGTAGAATAGAAAAATGATATGCAATAGCTATAATTCTCTATAGGATTTCAAAAGGTCCTATGTACCTAGGGATTAGTTTCACTTTCTTCCCAAATCTTATAACACCCTTTCCAGGAGATACTTTTAAGAAAACATTATCTCCCACTTAAAATTCCAAATCCTTATTTTGATTATTAGCATAGTTTTTTTGTCTACTTTGATCTACTTTGATATGGAATTGAATATCCTTTACCTTTCCTGTTGTTTCCTCCACAATCCCTGGGCCCACTAGCTTCCTCTCACTAACTTCATCCCAACATGTTGGTGTATGGAATCTCTTTCTATATAATGCTTTATATGGTGCCATTTGAATATTGGAATGGAAACTATTATTGTAGGAAAAATCCACTGAAGGTAAATATTGACCCCACATACTTTCATAGTCAAGTGAACATGATATCAACATGTCCTCTAAGGTTTAGATTTTCCGTTCTTATTTCCCATCAGTTTGTGGGTGATAAACAGTACTCAATTGAAGCTCAGTATCCAAAGCTTTCTGAGGACTTTTCCAGAATTTTGATGTAAATCAGGGATCACAATCAGACACAATTGAGAGAGGTTCTCCATGAAGTCTCACAAATTCATTTATATAGAGTCATTCTAGGAGATTCAGTAGAAAATCCTCCCTTATAGCGAGGAAATGTGCATATTTCATAAGTCAATCAACAATTACCCATATTTCATAATTATTTCTTATAGTTCTGGGTAATCTAGTGACAAAATACATGGCTATTTCATCCCATTTTCATATAAGAATAGGTATAGGTTTCATGACTACTCTAGGATGTTATTGTATGGCCTTCACTTGTTGACAAACTAAACAACTTGATACATAATCAGAAATTTCCCACTTTATGTTGTCCCATTAGAATTGTTTCTTCAAATCTCTATACATTTTAGTGCTACTAGGGTGTATAGAGAAATTTGAGCTATGGGAATCATCCAATAACTCCCTTTTCATCTTGGGTATAGAGAGAACATATAGACTCTTCCCAAATTTAAAAACTTCATCGTCACACATGAATTCATCCAAATTCCCATCTTTCACAACATCAATTTTCTTTTAAATATTCTCGTCATCAGACTATGAAGCTTTAATTATTTCCAATAAATATGGTTGGGAAACCATTTGAAAAAGTAGTTATGTTTCACCTTCTTTGATAATTCCCATATCTATCCTCACTAGATCCATATACAAATGATCCTTGTTAATCCTCATTTTGTTGAGAACTCCATGATCCTTCCTTCTTAATGCATCATCTTTCTTATTTTCATTTCCTAAGTGGTAGTGTATCGAACAATCATAGTACTTGAGTAGTTTGAGATATCTAATTTTCCTCATGTTGAGTTATTTTTATAAGAATATATATTTTAGACTCTTATGATCTGTATATATCTCATATTTTTTTCCACAGAGATAATGTATCCATATCTTCAGATAAAATATTACAGCTTCTAACTGAAGATCATGAGTAGGATAGTTTTGTTCATGATTTTTTAACTTCCTTGATGCATAGGCAATCACTCTATCATTCTGTATAATGATACAACCAATTCCATTATTTGATTCATCACCATAGATCCCAAACCCATAATTCCCTGATGGTAGAGTTAGGATCAAATCATTCACTAATATCCTCTTCAATTATTCAAAACAGTACTCACATTATTTTTTCCATAATAAATTTACCCATTTATGTGTAAGCTTGGTCATTGGGTTGGCTAAACAGGTGAAGTTATGAACGAAACGTTGATAATAACCTGCTAAACTAATAAAACTATGTACCTTAATTATGTTCATTGGAGTAGTTATTTCTTGAAAAACATTTTTCTTCATAGGATAAAAAATATTAAATCCATAGAGACAATGTGTAGAATAAAGGAACCTAATTAAAGCCAACATTTACACTTGTTAAACTTCCCATATAATTCATTTCTTATAAGAGTATTCAGAATAGTGCACAAGTGATTTTCATGATCTTTGTATATTTTTGATTATACCAATATATCATTAATAAATACCACCACAAAGTCATCAAGATATTCCTTGAAAAATCTATTCATTAGATCAATAAAAATAGAGGGTGAATTAGTCAGTCCAAAAGGCATTACTATAAACTCATAATGCCCATACCTGGTTTGAAATTCTATATTTGGAATATCTTCCTTCCTCACACACAACTGATGATATCCAGATCGAATATCAATCTTCAAAAAATATTGGGATCCATGAAGTTGATCAAATAAATCATCAATACTAGGTAGGGGATACTTGTTCTTTATTGTTGTAGCATTGATCACCCTGTAGTCAATGCACAACCTCATATATCCATCTTTCTTCTTAATGAAAAGAAGAGGGGATCCCCATGGAGAAACACTAGGGTGAATAAATCCTTTATCACTCAATTAATATATTTGTTTATTTAGTTCTATTAATTCTATAGTGTCCATTCTATAAGGGGTCTTTGATATAGGCATTGAACCATGAATTAAATCAATAGAGAACTCAACTCCCTGATATGGAGGATGTTCAGGTAAATCCTCTGAAAACACATCCACATATTATTTAACAATATGTACTTACTCTTTTTAAACATTCCTTTACTCACATGTAGATATTTCATTCCATTTATCCCCAATAAATGAATTCAATAGAGCTACTGGGGGTGGATCTAGATAAGAATCAACTGGCTTGGTTTATGCTCTAAAGATAATGGATTCAAAACCATTCTCAAAAATTGAAACTTCCCTCTTATTGTAATAGATCTTCGCATAATAACATGAAAAACAACTCATACCAAGGATTATATCAAATTCAACCATGGATATGATGATACGGTTAGCAACTAATGCACATTTATGTGTTAATAGGGGGACTGATTGACACATATTCATTGCAATGATATATCCCCTAGGAATTTTGACTGAAAAACATTTTAATAAATAAAATTGAACATGTCTAATATTCTTGGAAAATTGGGAAGATATAAAGAATGAGATGATCCAGAATAAAATAAAGCATTGGATATGTTCAAGGAAAAAATTAAAGTACCTTCCACCACATCGTTAGGAACTTCAACCTCTGTAGTTGTGACCGTATAAGCTTGGCCTTGCTCCCTTGGCTTTCTTTAGGAAACTTTTACTTGAAACATTGGAAAATCATTATCATAGTTTCTCATCTCCCTAAAATTATAGAATTAAACATTAATATCTTCTTTCTTTCCCTTATATTCACCAGCATGATGACCTTTGTTTCCACACTTATAGCACACCCGTTTTCCTTTTAAGCAGGCATAAAGGTGTTTTCTTCCACAATTATCACAAGGTGGAAGGTTAAATCTTCTATTCTTCCCCATTTCATTATTTCCTTTTCCAGAGTTTTCATAATCCCTCTTCTTCTCTTACTTTTCTTTTAAAGTCATAATACTTATAGAACTTGTTTTCTGTCTTAATAGCACATGAGACTAGATCTTAGTTTGATGAGAAAGTTTGGTAAAACAGTGCCCACTGGAGGAATGACTTTAGTCCATAAAATAATCGACCAATATTTATCCTGGGATTACATATATAGTCCACAACATGCCTTTCTAACCTTGTGAAGTTATCTTCATACTTTGCAACATTCTTATCTTCCTTTTCCCTCAAATTCAGAAACAACCTTTCCATATCCGCTCACTATTCATGAGGAAAGTATTTCTATAAGAAAAGTTCTTTAAATTCACTCCATTACATGTTTTTTATATCTTCTACCTCCTTTATGTTTTGAATTAGTTACCACCATTTATTATCATATCTCAACAGACGATAAAATTCCATGAAAACTATATCCTTTTCGTTACTTCCCAAGGTGAGAAATATATTCTCTAAAGAACTTATCCATTGCTCCAATATGAATGGGTTTGTAGTCCCAATCAATGATGGAGGTCACTGTCACATAAAGCGATCTAACATAGATCCTCCATGTTGTGGATCTGGATGCTCTATACAAGTAATTTTATTGTTCATAACCTGAGTAAGTTGTCCCGGTATAGTTATATGTTGCTCCGCACTAGTCGCAACTCTAAAGCCAACATAATTATCCTGTATAAGAGGGAAATCCCTACATGAGATACACACAATCATTCAATTTTCATTACTTCCACTTGTTCCCATTTCTAAATAATTTCATACACTAGATTAGGTTATGAATCATAATTTACTATCTCAACTTAGAAGAAAAATAATTAACATAAATTGAAATCCTATGCATGGATAATCCCATAATCATAAACACGGTTTGTTTGAGGAAAAATTTACATTTAAATCCATCGTAATGGCTTATAAAGAAAATTTGAACTATCCTAAGCATATCCCCTAGGAGTTTTAAACCAGGTGTGAAGTAAGACCCATTTTTTTGTACCAGGATACCCCTGGTCAAGCTCAAAACTCCTTGTCGAAGATTTCACTCATAAGTAAATTTGTGCCCTAACCACATCCACTTGTAGTATCTAGACATGGATTTATTCTCTAAAAATATCCACATAATCTATTCCTTGCCAAAATTATAGGATGTTATTTTATGTTTATCCTCAAAGACTATCTTAGGGTTTTGTTACCTAATCTATGTTTTCTAAATCCAGTTTCCAAGTTTTATACTAAACTTTCTCTAATACCAACTGTAAAGACTTAACCCCAGTTTCCCAGAGCTAGTTCCTTATTTTATTACATTGGAATATAAACAAGTAATATGAATCTCAAATTATCAAGTATTTTATTTGATATGGAAACAAGATACATACATAAGTTCAACATTACAACTTGAAATTGAAAACAACATAAAAGTTCCATTGGGAATATCCACCACTCTAATATTATCCCTGCAAATAAAACACAATATACCTCTTCTTGTCTTGGAAAAAATGGAACATAAGAAGGGGTGAGCTTAGATACTTAGTAAGGGTAATAAATACAGAGGAAGATTTCATAAACATAAACATTACACATATTAAATAATTGAAAACACACGCCTCTACAAATAATAAACATGAACACATTATGGAAGGAATATGAGCTGAGTAAATTATGCCATAATAAAATATAATCATGGGTATTATACTAGTCGAATAACCCCATGAACTATGAATTTATAGCTTCATAATTAGGTTAATTCATATTCTAGACATTTTGAAACATACTGTCAAATCCTCAGCCAAGACATCTAAAAATAATTAAGGCTTCAGCCAAAACCATATCTAAAAACAGTCAAGGTCTCGACCAAGTCCATATCTAATTGTCTCATTAGACCCACTGATGCATCGAGGGGATATAGAGGTCCCCACCCAGAAATTAACAAGTCCAATTTATTCCTCATATGAATGGGGATAAATATAAACAACATATACATTCATATTGAAACTAATATATGAAGTGTCAATAATGTTCCCTGATCATTAAGCATAAACACTAACCATTCAGAGTAAATTGGTGAATGGTTTTAAGATAAATCACCCACAGTAAAATTAATCATAAACCATTCAATTAAATATGGTATATTATATCATAAAATAATAACCCCAATAATACATAATAATCAATAAGAGTATTGAAACAAGTGAATACACTCTTACAAAATCAACAAGTAATTCTTGAGATAAATACTCTTTTACTTTAAAAAGAAGAGTTATTTTGGAAAAGTCTTTGTATAAAACTAGAAGTGAAGTAAGATAGTATTTTAATAATAAAATTAGTGTTTTTAAAAAGATAATATTTTCTAAAAATAGATTATATATTTCCTTTATAAATAGGTAAGAATTTGAGAAATTCCCTTGAATTTGACTTGTATTTTGAGAAGATTTTTTTGAAAGATCCTTTTAAAACATATAAATACCCATAAATTAAAGTATGATTATAGTTGATTCACATAAATATAAAATTATAATAGAATAAATGGGGAGTATATATGAAAAAATAAGAATTTAATTGAGGTAAGTAGACAATAAGAGTAACCCGAATGAAAATGGAGGTTCGGGTAGAAAACCCTTACCTTAAGTCTGAAGGTTTTACTCACTTGATCTCAATGAAATGAATAATAAAGTTTAGGATCATAAATTAATTATTATAGAACCTCCTATATATTAAATTCATTTATTATATCCTTATTAGGTTCATTCATGGCCTTTTGATGGGTTAAGAGATTCAATTTCATTGTTTGAGAGCGTTTTCTTTCTTGGTTTTCATGATCAGTTTACTTATATTCATGTATGGATAAACTTGTAGAATGAGAATGGTTTTACAGAATATAAGTTGTATGTTATTAATGAACAAACAGAATATTACTTGGTTATAAATTTTTTTTGGTTATTGGGAGTGAAGATGAATCATAATATAAAACATTAATGACAATTGTTTGGGTTAATTGGTGGATTTTTGATCACCACTAACTCATTTTGATTTATAAATGAATATCATGTGTAAAAAAGGATTAAAGAACCTTAAATGAGTTCTAATAGATATATTATGTTTTATTTTAACCATAAAAATGGTTTCGTGACCAGAATTTAAAATGTTTATAGAAATTGAAAACTCATCGTCCTTGAATGTGATAAATTAACACATCTCGGATGATATTTTCATTTCTAGTATAAAATAATGGTAAAGGAGAGATGATGAAGAATTATTTATTTATTATAACAATATCCTTGTACATGTATGGTGATAGAGTCATCACAACATTTGGATGAAAAGAAGTGAGGAAAGAAAAAGAAAATAAAGGAACTTAAATTAAAAGAAATGAAAAGTTGAAATTACCTCTTGAAGTAATCTTCCTTGAGAGCCTCTTTAGGGAAGAGGTTTTGGTCTTTTTATGAGACCATGAGATGACGGAAGTGGGGTAGGAGCTTGATAGGATATTTGAGTAGAATTTATACAAGGAATAAGGATTGAGAGGAGTTAAGGGGAGAGGGAGTGAGGGAGGGTTTTTATAGAGGAGGAGAGGGGTTATTTGTGAATATTTTATTCATTATTTTATTATTTCCCTCAAGACAACTAGTAGTGTTGATTATTATGACCAATAATAGTAATACATACATGTGATCTCTAACCAAGTGGTCTTATATCATCCTTACATTTCTTATGACTCAATAAATCATGTATTTAGTATTTTTTATAAATTATTGTATTTTTATATTTACCTAAAATTGAAGTATTTTATAAAATCCCTGAAAATTCACCCCAAATATTTTTCTATGTATAGATTTCAAAAATAAAATCCATTTTTTTTAAAAATTAAATATTTTTAATTTAATTTTAAAGTAAAATCATAATTTATTCGAAAGAAACAACATCAAAACTATAACTCATTTTATAACACCCTGAAAAATTAATCAAGGTACCATAAAATTATCTTATAACCATAAGAAAAAAACCATTTATGATGAAATTTTATGAAAATAAATTTACATTTTAAATTATTAAATTAATCATAAAATTTTAATTAAAATATTTATGACATATGAAAACACCAATAATTATACTATGATCGTTTTTTCACTTATAAGATGTCTAAATTATATTTATACATTCATGGGTGAAGTTTCTATTTTTTTGTATTATTTAATATTCATTACTATTTATAAGGGTATGTTACTATTCATAAAACACTAAGTTGATTCTATCAGAGTCCAAATATCTTACTGAACACAATCTTGTATGTCATTTTTTAGAAATTAAAGTAATAGTGGTGGAAAAATTATGTTTACTGGATAGGTGGTGTTTGTAAAGACTAAGTGTTTTATGAATTCAATATTAAATTTATTTTAAAAAACTTTGGGTTTTAAATTAAGTTAATAATTTTTATATGGGGAGTACATATTTTTTTAAAAAATATTTTAGTTTTTCAATTTTTTTAAAAACTTTATCATAATGAGTTTTTTGGAATCACATTTTCCTTATACAATTTTATTAGTAATTATTATTTAAAATAATAATTGGTCTCAAAATATTTTTTAATTTTTTTAGAATCATATTTTTATAACTTCCTCAAATTATTAATAATTATATTTTTTTGGTAATTATTCTCTATTAAGTTGTTTGACCAAAACTATCATATTCAAATCTTTCAAAATTAGTGTGATATAATTTTCAAGAAGAACATGTTTTTTATACCAAAGAAACTTTATAATCAGAAAGGTATTCTTCTTAGCTTTTAATTTTTATACAATTCCATTTTTTAGTAACAATTGTTATTATTATTTCTTTTGAACTTTTTTTTCTTTAAAAATTTTATTTTCATATTCATTACTAATATGATTAAAATTATTTAAAACCTCAAGAGTTTAAAACAACTTTAAATATTTATTTATTATTTTTTAACCATTATATCAAAGTGTCTATCATCCAAACCATTAATTTTTTAGAAGTTGAACTGTCATCTTGATCACCTATATGAAGGAGGGTCCCCTAATCTCACATCAGTTTCTTGAGATATTTTGCATCGAACTACTGCTACCTAAAAGTTTCCCAGTTCTAATCATGTTTCTTTTCACCCGATAGATCATATTAAATGATGATCCGATGGCTAAGAAACATGATTTTAAAAAATGGGTTGTCTTAAGATAAAGGTTAGTACAAAGAGAATTCTTTGAAAATATGATTTGTATTTAAATATGGCCATTACATTTTAAGGATGGGAATCAATTTTCATAGAAAAGGAAGATCTTGAAATCAATATGTATTATCCATATCTTGTGAATGAGTTTTATGATTCTTTGGATTTTTTTAAGAAAGAAGATAAATATTCCTTCAATATGTATGAAAAAACTTACCTTTTTCTCATTAAGGAAATTATAAGAATTGTTTGAAGTACCATATGGAGTAGATTCTCATTGTCCATCTCATAAACTTCCCGATTCTCCAGAATAAAAGTAGAGCTGAGGATTATTTGTTTTCCCATGATGAAGAAAATAAAAAAGTTTCCCATCATACTTTGAAAAATTGTCTTATAGATTTTTGGATGAAAGGTTTTTTCTAAAAGTTATAGACATATTCCCATTGGTCAATTTGGTAAAAATGAGGAAGATTGGACTTGTTAAGTTTGTTCTTTTGACTATTCAGAATGTCAAGAACAATTCCATCAATTCCAAAATTATAATTTTCTCATCCTTCATAAGTAAGATGATTTTGGAAGGTTTTAAATTTATCAAAGTTGATAACAAGTATATTTATATGAGGGAAAATGTTTACTTTATCAATAAGGATATGATAAACAAAATGAAGTTGATGATTGATGAGAAATACAAGAAGTTTTTTCTAAAACCCAACACCATTATATCAGATCTAAAGCTGTAAAATAAGTTATATATGAAGAATAAAAAGAAAATAAAGTCTAAATACTCACCTCCTAAAGAAGAAAAGAAACAAAATAAGGAAAATAATGTTCCTAATGATGTTTATAATGAATACATGAGGATCAAAGTAGTCAAAAATCATGGACTTACTAAAATTAGAGTAAATCCTGCTAAGGCCTTGGCCTTAAAATTTCGTGGTGTCGAAGTGATTGAGAAAGAAGATAAAAATAATAAACCAAATAAGAGACTTTAAGAAGATCTTTTGTGTAAAAAGTTGTTGAAAAATGTAAAAAAACATCATGAAAGATAATTTTGTCTTCTAGTAAACCAAACCTGGATGTAGGTTTAATAGTTAAAGAAACACCAGTGGTTCATGAAAATCCTATCTCTGACAAGGTTAAAGAGAAAGAAACTGGTCAAGATTTAGTTCCAATAGTGAAACCTAAAAAAAATCGGATCCTCCTTTAGTTAAAAAGGAATTGGTACTAGTTTCCTCAGGAAAAGAAATAGTTAGAACAGCTCGTCAGCTTGAGGAAGAGCTCAACAAATAATTCATTGATTTGGTTCAAGGCCAAAAAAAAGAAATCTTGTAAAAGGATGATAAGAATCATTTGATACAAAAATATGATACTAAGAAATATTAAAAATAAGGATGCTAAATAGAATAATAAGAATAAAAATATGAAGGGTTCAAATACATTGAAGAAGAAAAAAGTGGTGAGAAAAATAAAAAAGTCAAGGATCATGAAGAAAAACAAGAAAGTGATAACAAAGAAACCCAATCTAAAAATTCATCAGAGTCAACCTCATCAAAATAATCCTCATTAGACTTAACCACAAAAGCAGATGATAAAGAATCAGAAAGCTTAGATGAATAATCCTCTTCAGAAGAAGAAACATAATCCTCAACTAAGAAGGTTGAGAATGATAAAATCTCAGAAAAACCTTTTTAAAAATCCAAAAAACTGATGATATTGATATTTTTGATATTTATAGGGATAAAAATACTCCCAAGAAAGTTGATAAGGTCCAAAATAAATTTTCCAAAGTTGATAATAATAAAAGAGAAGTTGAAATCGTTGGCCTAAGTCGCACAAAGACTCCTCATCATGATTCATATTTAACAGAATAATCACAACCAATTGATCATCTGAGAGTTGAATACATTTTTTAGTCTTTGAAAAGATAGAAATGTATTATTACATATTTTTCAAGACTAGAAGTAAGAGGTTAGTTGCTTCAAGATATACTTTCTCATAAAATAGACTCTATCAAAATGCTAACTGAATCAATTATTCGTATTGAGGTTGATCTAAAAACTTTACAAGAAATATCCATTGCACATAGAAGATCCTTCAATTTAGTGGTGAAATGGTTGAATGATGTTGATGTAGATTTTTAGTCCCATGATGATCAAATTAAAGAGATTAAGAATTTTATTGTGAAATCAGCTAGTTCCTTTACTCAATTAGAAAAAGACATGGCCAAAAGGGTGATATTTTTTGAAGAATTCAAAGACCAAATTGATGATCAGACTGAATAAGTGGATTATCTCAACTTCAGAGTTCATGACATGAATAATGAAATATAAAGAGTAATACTTTTTGAATATGATGTTTCACTTATAAATGGTAAGACCATGATTCCTATTGAATAATTAAATAAGCTAAAGGCAAAAAATTGGAGTCTGAAAGTTATAATGATGAAAGGCCACAAGAATTTCAAGAAGATCAAGTCTTTTATAAAAGAAATCATGGAGAAAGACTAATTTATTTTAAAAACTCTTGTTGTAATTCATATTTTTCTAGAATTCTAAAATATTTTTATCATGAATGAATTAATTCTATATCCAAAAACAATTATATTAATGTTTATCCAATACGTTTGGATGAATTTTATTACATATTTTCTATGTATGACTAGTTAATTCATAAAATTGATTCATATATCTTTTCTATTCACTAACATTTCATGTAAATAATACTTACCCTCAAATATTTTTGAAAATAAAAAAGGGGGAGATAATTTTATAAAGGGATATTCCTTATAGTAAGGGGGAGAATTTATTTACTAAGGATAAATAATACCATGAAGGGATTTTATTGTATTTATAATTATATCCATCATATTCAGAATAATTATAAACTTAGGGGGATTTAGGATAAAAATTTCATTTCCAAATATGATTTTTTTTGAAGTTAAGGACTATGAGTTTTTGAAATTTTATATTTCTGTTAATTTTTTGGGTTTTTGCTTTCTAAAATGGGAGAGATTTTTGAGTTTGAAGTCTTAATTATAACTTTTCTATTCCCCTTTATTTTGGAAATCAAAAACACTTTCTTTATACTTACTTTAATAACCTTTTATGTCTAAATAATTTTAAATTTTTTTGTACAAAACATTAACTTTTACCATAATTATAATTGGTTATAAAGTTTTCATGAATACAAACTAAATTTCTTCATTATGATTATCGTAATGAGTATGGATATGATAAACATCATATTCATACTTATCAGGAAAAATATAATACTTGCTATCTTGACTTGTGTAATTACAAAGTATTTATAATTAGACTGATAATGGGATTTATAAATATTATACTCATACGTGTAAAGATTAATCGTAATGACCCTTTTAAGAAAGTATATTAGATTGAATTAGTTTATATTCTGAATATGAAAAACTGATTTCTAATATAAGGAATTATTTTTTTACATCATGATTATGTACAGAAATATGATGTCATGACTTTTTTTATGCCATGTTTTTATTTTCCAGGTGTAAAAGTCATTGTAAAAAATTTAGAGAAAATATGATCATCGGTTGATCAAGATGACCATTGGGAAGACATATATAAATTATAAACTTTTTTAAGATTTTTCTGTTGATCGATTTCATTTAAAATTTTCTCTTTCATGAGAGTGTTGAAGATTAAAAGCATGAAAATATTATTCTTAGTAGTTGTAATCATTTAATAGTCTTTTGTTTTGTAATCACTCGTTCAATTGTGTGAATATGATCAAGGGATCCTAAGGATAAGAAGATGGAAATACTGATCATCATATTGATCAAGGGCACATAGAGATAGTGTGACAAAATCTGATCTGTCGGATCAAGGGATGCTGGGGATAGGCAGACAGAGATATTGATCATCATATCAAGAGATTTCTTTATTAAAGAAAGACATAATTTATTGTAGGTATAAAATAGGGGGTATCTTTATCCAAGGTTTGTGGATACCTTACTCTTAAGGTTAAAAGTGATTCATTCATTTTTAAATAGACATAAGTCATTATTTTATTGCTACATTTTTTATACTTGTTTCTTAAAGTTATTTTACTTCCATTGTGCATGTATGTAATAGTTTTATTGTAATGTATCTCATTACAATAAATAAAATCTATATTAATTAATTGTATCTACTGTGAATCAAAGACATATTCATTTAACCGTTTCAATATTTAATATGACTTTTTTACTCTTTTTTGATTGAATATTTTGTGATTATGATTTTCATACTATAATATTATCATAATAAATCTGATTATGATACATTTTTTTAATCAGACTAAGGACAAATTTTTAATATGATATTTTAATTATAGTGGTATTTTGAATTTTTTTAGTTTAAAATATTCTAAACTAATGTTTTTAAAACTAACATTCAACCCCCTTCTTGTAATTGATCTATCTAGAATAAAATTATTCAATACTAATAAAAATATAAGTCATAATGTTATCCAATAAAAAAAATGTTACACCAAGCCTAAAATAGGGTATATGAGAGGTCATCCCAAGCCCGAAGCAGGTACACTAGTGGTTATCCCAAGCATAACATGTTATGAATGTATTTGTAGATATCCTTGACATAATATTTTATATGATTATGTGTATGACATAGTTCCACGTATCATGCCAATTTTATGCTCTTATGACTCATGTTCTTTGATTTTCTTATGATTCATGGCTTATTAACTACTAATATTTATGCCATGAATCAATACTATGATCTTTGATATACAGGGTATGATTTTCAAATGTTATTCTCATGTTCTCATACCCTTTTTTGATGTTATTTTTATGTATCTATCATGACCTGAACCAGTAGGGCTCGAGTCGCGACTCCCTAATCCCACCTACTATAGGCCAGGGGCTGGAGACTAGCATCGAGTAGGCTATCACACATAAGGGAGGCCTTAGAATATTGTACCTATAGACTCCCACACCCACACACATCTCCATGAAATAGTGCATAGATACATAAAAACTAAAAATAAATTCATGCATACATCTATCGCAACCAGAGTACAACAAAAGTACAAAAAAGGAAAATATAGGGACCACCAAAATAAAACTGTAAAAGCATCCAATCCGCTATAAAGGAGGGGATCACTATCAAATGAACCCACCAGAAAGCTCATTGTCTGAAATCCAGTGAAAACTTTGGAAAAAATAGATCACTAATCTATGACTTATATGGGTCCTCCTTTGACTCCATCAAAAGGAATATGGTATGCACAAGACACGAAGCATGTGCGGCCAAATCCCATGCAGAGGTGAGTATAGAGATACTCATTAGGTGCCCTAAAAACCCAAAAACAAAATGAGAAAATGAAAGGCAATAGTCCAATTATCCTAGCTAGAGGGAACCCAAATAAGAGAAAAAATCCATCTGAAGACCATCCTTGGCTTAAACATGACTAGTTAGCTCAAACCATCAGGTGTGTCAACAAAGAAGTGACAACAACAAAAGAGAAATACATAAAACACACCAGATATACTCATCTTAGAAACCAAGTCTCATGAGGTTCCAACCACATTACCAGTGATAGGTTCCACTTGAGGATCAAAATAAAACCACAAAAAGCACACTTTAAGAGCCAAGTAAATCCCAGATGAAACTCATCTGAGAGATGCCACTCTTTCGGTAAAAAAACTAATGGAATAACCTGGACAACCCTCATAGTGTCTATCTACAAGGACATGCTCAACGTATAGCACCACAGAAGATGTCACCCAGTGACTAAACCAAATCCAACTCCTCAGGTAGAGGATCACACCTAGGGTTTACTGGGGGACACTAAACCCTAGTTGGAAACACCAAACACAGAAAGAGGTATCACGCAATAACTAGAATATGGGACAACTCACTTAACAGAGGATCAACGCCTGTGTAGTGTTGTTCATGTAAATTCTGATAAATCCTTAAAGGGAAACGTCAAGATAGATCATAGAAGAAACACATATCGATACACAGATAAGGATTCTATTTCCAGGGTTCACTGGGGCTTTGTACCGTACTAAAACATCCTGGGTAGAGGATTTATGATCGCATAAATATTGGTAACATTGATTCCAAGAACCCTAACAAGGAAACACGAAGGTATGTGAGGATCACACCAGGCCTCTTAGGGTGATACATGCTCTAAATCTGCTGAGTCTAATATTGAATAAAATTAAGACAACTCACTCTAGAAAGTGGGAAACCCATAATGCATGTATGCAAAGAAACTGAAGAGGGGTAACAGTCCAGGGAAGAGGATGTGATACGAAAAACCCTTATAGTAGCCAAATAGGGGTCACAATCTGGTGAAGGGGACATGATATCAAAAAACCTTATAACTAAAGGACTAGGGGGACCCACTCAACCCAGCTGATAGAAACATCACAAATAGGGACTAGAGGGACCCACTCAACCCTGCCAGTAAAGTCATCACTGACCCAAGTAACCCACAAAACATCACCTTCACACCATTTCTCCTAGGTCCAAACCATGGATACCATCACGTGCTACATGAAAAAACATGAAGGAAAGACTATTTAATTTCCCAAGATGGATAACTAGTGAAAAAGGAACTTTTCAGCAAAATAAGCCTAAAAATGTCAAAGTGGGGCTCGTGCCTCGATTTTGGTTTCGGTACCCAAAATTAGTCTTGAAACTTCTTCTTTAAACTCAGGGTACCAACTCCATTGACGACACATCAATCAGACACCAGAAGTAAGAGATACATTTTACGCAAGAATAAAATAATAATAATAATAATTTTATTATTATTAAAATTGGACGTTTTGTGCCATTGAGCCTCGATAATGGGACAAAAAAGTTCTCAAATTATCCTAAAAAGGTCTATATAGACCCAAGGGTAACGTAGCCACATATGGAATGTAAAATGGACATCCTAATTTTATGTTATGGGGGTTTGAATCCCCTCAGCCTGACTTGGCCGATTCTAGCTGGAACGACCCACTCCTGCCAGCCCACCTTGGCCTACCAGCCCACCTCGACCTGCTGGACAATGGATCAGGCATAAGACCGGCCCACCACACCACGAACCACCTCCAGCACTCTATACCACCTCACTAGAACTCACCGCACCACCACCTATCGAAGCTACCTCACCGGAGCCGCACCGCCACCACCTTTCACAGACCACCGGAACCACTTTGGTGGTCTGAAAATTAATTCGAGACTAGTTCTGGAAACCTCAGAACACGATCTACACAGAAAAAATCTCTGATCGAAGATCCATTGATGATTTGAAAAAAATTATGCATAAAAAATGGGAAACAAGATTAAAACTCAAACCGACTACCTCGTGGCAGGTCACTAAAGCTTTGAGGCTAGATCTACACTCCACTGCTGGCGCTGCTTGATCCATCAACAATCACCATCAAGAGCAGAGATTGACGACATTGTGTTCGAGTAGTTTGTTGGTTGAAGAGGAATAGGGGAGGGGGATTTTCTCATCCCAAATCTTGCACACTAGGGAGAGGATAGGGGTGAGGATTTAATTTTTAATTAAATCCCTCACCCACTATTTAACACCTCGACCCCGATTCGCCTCCAACCCAATCCCCCGATGTAGAAAAAAATTGTATCGTGCCTAGGGTAAAATCGAAGTTCTAAACTGAACTGAGGTCTCATAAATTATATCAGAGTCTCTGTTCAAGAGTTATTTAATTTCGTGTTTGAAATATATTAATTTAATTTATTTATGAAAATTCTCTTGATAAAATTTTCCACAGTAAGCCTACGCCCACAAAAAATTACACCCCACCTAGGGTAAATGACACACTATGAACTCAACCATGCCCTCATATTTCTGATATGAGATACTATTTAAGAGATAAAACATTTATTCTATGTGCATATTATAATAATACTTAATATTTTAATAAAATTTATTTTGGGAAAACCAATCCTCAGAATTGCACACCGCCTCAGCGCCTAGCTCTAAAAATATATGACGAAATATTCCAAAGTCTAATAGGGCCAAACCCAAGTCACTACATACTCCCCACCTTAAGGCTTTTCATCCCCAAAAATCGAAATCCTAGGAACATGGGAAAGAATCTGAGCTCTCTATTGGGACTCCCATGCCCATGAGCTCACCCGAGGTTCATGTACTATAACAACACACACCAAGAGGAACCAAAACACTGAAAGACAACCAAAAGGCCACCAAGGGTTCCCATGATACCCAAAAGAACACACTTAGTGGAACCACAAGGTCCTACCACACCCAAGTACAGCTCATCCCAGGTCGACATCCTATAACTGGGCACATTTATCCTCAACTGCGATAGGTGAGAAACACCAAGCACCTGGTCTCCTACAGTTATAGGGTCTAGCGGTATTCCACCTCGCTAACCTGAACCTGAGACTAAAAAACCCACTCCAAACACACAATTAAAAGGAAATAACCTACCTCACCTTGATACTATTCACTTTGGGCAGCACTGACTCACCCACATAGTTTTGGATCATGTATCAAGAATACATCTTAGTGGGGAAAGCATACCTCATTCTTGTGAGTCCAAAGCCACATCAAACCAAACCTATACATCCTCAAGAGACACATGTAACAAGATGACACCAAAAATAATAGGGTATAGAAAACAAAACAAGGATGGCCAAGCACACACCCTGGGTCTTACGAGGCGCTTAACGCAAAATCTAACACACAAACCCATCCTGAACACACAAATTGGAGGAACTCATCCACCACACCTCGACACAATCCAATTTAGGCAGAACTGTCTCACCCACATGGTTTTAGTCATGTCACAAGAACACATCTCGGTGGGGGAAGGATCCCTTTTCCTTGTGCATTCAAATCTAAGATGAAAAACACCAACACATGGTCTCAATGATGCCCTGAACAAACATCGACCAAGAAATGGAAAGAAAAGAGTACCACCTAATAATTTCTATAAAAACCACTATAGAAAGTATAAAGGACACAAAGTATACCTCTATCCATCTGCAGAGCCTCTGGATCAATGACCTCCATGACCTACAGTTGCCCCCACCCCCATCCTCTAGCTCTCTGAGCCTGGCGTGGACCACTTGGGGGTGGTGGTGGTGTGAAATCATACCAACCACCACCTCCCGCTGCTACACCTTCTCCTCTACCATGTTATCCACCCTGAAGACCTCCATGATCAAAACATTTCATCTACCATGGTAGTCTGTCAACTGTATCCTTCTCAGCAGCATGACAGGTCAGACACTCTCTAGCAAGATGTCCCCGTCCATCACAAGCATAACAATGCATCTCCTATGGATGACCAAAACCGGCCCGAGATCCCTGAGAATCAAATCCTCTATTATGAGGCCACATCCTGAAATAGCACACATGGTTGGACCCCTAAGCATGTCGTCGACTACTAGCTATAAAACTAGCTTCCGAGGTCTCAGCACCTGCATGCCCAATAATGACAGTTAGAATCTTCTTATCTAAAAATATCTCCACCACCAAGGCACACTCCAGCACTCTGGTATAGGTGGGTATGCACAATGGAACCATAGAAGCCCTAATATCTTAGTGCAAGCCCTTCTAGAAGGTCCATGATCAGAAGAACGGATCCTGAATCATGTCCATGAAGTAATGAGAAAGGTTTTTAAACTTTTCCAAGTACTCCTCCATGGTTCTTATCTCTTACTGAAACTGTAGAATCTCCTGGATCTACACTGACCTCAAAGTGGCTGGATAAAACTCTTCCCTGAAGAGCTGCTCAAAATTAGCCTAGGTGAATATCTTCTTATCACGGGTCTGTGTCACAAGACTCCACCAATGCCTGACCTAACCCTAAAAAAGGCTTTCCTTTAGGACCACCATCTAGTCAAGAGGTGTCCTCGCGAGGCAGAAGACATATGTGACTACCAGGAGCCATTAATTAACTTACTAGGGTATGGGTCACCCTGAAAACTCAGAGGTCACTAACTCTAGAACTTGTGTAGTGCACTCATCCTACACACATCCTCGTCCTACACTACCAGTACAACCTGTTGCTTGACAGGTGGTAGATCAACTGGCAGACTGCATGGAGGTCCATCCTCAAAACTCATGCCCTGCTCTAAAGCCTCTACTTGGGGAAGATCATAAACACAATCTTGCCTTCATGGAGGCATATTGAAATATAATCATGATGTACCACAATCAATGAGTATATCAAGGGAGATTACTCAAAAAGGATAGAAAAAACCAAAAAACCAATCCTATATGATGCATGTACCATTGATTTCCCCTAAAACCAGTGTCCTAATGTACTGAGTCAAAAGGAAGGTTATCAGAGTCCTGGTGAATGGATATGTCGGCCACCACACCAACACTGGAGTCCCTAACCTGAAAATTGAACTCGAAACATCCAAACACTTTCTCTATGCAACCCAAACCAAGCTCAAAAATAGATTAACTATGCTCTAAGGTCCCAAAGGTGAAACCTCCTCTGATACCACTCTTCCATGACCTAACCCAATGAGGCTCGATCAACGACTCCCCAAGCCTGTCTCCAAGAGGCCAGGGGCTAGAGACTAGTGCCGAGTAGGCTATCACACACATGGGAGGCCTTATCCTATCATACCTATACACACGCACCCACATACACCAACATGAAACAATGCATATATATATAAAAATTGAAAAGAAATTCATGAATACATCTATCCCAACTAGAGTATAGCAAAAGTACAAAAAGGGAAAATATAGGGCCCACCAAACTAAAAAAGAAAAAGCATCCAACCTGCACTGAAGGAGGGGACCACTATCAAATTAACCCACCAGAAAGCTCCTTAGCCCTACTATAGTAAACACCCTAGACAAACTAGCTCACTAAGCTATGCCTTCAGGTCCTCCTAGGACTCCGTCTAAAGGTATGTGGCCTTAAAAAGACACAAAACATGTGCGGGAAAAGCCTATGAAGGGGAATGTATAGAGATACTAAATAGGAGCCCCAAAAATCCCAAAAATAAAATGATAAACTAAAAGGAAATAGTATTCTCATCCTAGCTAGAGGGAACACAAATGATAGAGAAACTCCATCTCAAGACCATCCTCAGCTAAACATGAATATTCAACTCAAACTATCATGTGTGTCAATGAAGAAGTGAAATCACCACAAGGAAAACCCAAAAAACACACCATATATACTTGTATCATGCACCAAGTCATATGAGGTTCAAAACTAATTACTAGTGAAAAGTTATACTCAAAGTTCTAAAGAAAACCAAAAAAATCATACTCAAAGAAATGAGTCATCCTAGATGACACTTATCTGAGAGATTCCACTATATTAGTAAAATGAAATAACGGAACAAACTGACCAACCCTTGTGGTGTCTATCCACGAGGACACACTCGATGGAAAATTCCATAGAAGAAGTCACCCAATGACTAAACCAACTCTATCTCCTCAGGTAGGGGATCACACCCAAGATCTATTGGGGGACACTAAACCCTAGCCAGAAACACCAAACACAAAAAGATGTATCGTACAACAACCTGAATTAGGAACAACTCACTTAGCATAGGATCAATTCCCATATAGTATTAGTCACGTTGATTCTAGGAGATCCGTTGAGGAAAACATCATTATAGATCACATAAGAAAAACATACTGATACATAGATAGGTATTTTTCACATAGGGCTCACTAGGGCTCCATACCCTACTGGAATATCCTATGCAGAGGATCGATGCCCACATAAATATTGGTCACATCGATTTCAAGAACCATACCAGGGAAACAAAAAAGGACGTGAGGATTGAGACGGACCTATTAGAGAGATACCTACTCCAATTCCACTGAGCCCACTGTTGAAGTGGATTAAGACAACTCACTCCAAAAAGTGGGAAACCCACACTGCACATAGGTAAAGAAACCAAAGAGGGGTCATAGTCTAGTGAAGAGGATATGATACCAAAAACCCTCATAGTAGATGAAGTGGGGTCATAGTCTGATGAAGGGGACATGATACTGAAATCCTTATAGCTAAAGGACCATGGGGACCCACTCAACCCAGCTGATCGAAACATCACAAATAGGGACCAGGGGGACCCACTAAAAAATTCCAGTATAGGCATCGCTGACCCAAGAAACCCTAACAAAAACACCTGCACACCACATTTCTTAGGCCCAAACCGTGGTCACCATCGCATTCTATACATAAAAACATGCAAAAAATACAATTTACTTTCCTAAAATTGATAATCGGTGAATCAGAAACTTTTCACCGCAACAAGACTAAACAAGTCAAGGTGGGGATCAAACCTCGATTTCGGTTTCAATACCCAAAATCAGTCTTAAAATATCTATTTTAAACTCAGGTTTGAAATGCCACTAATGGCACGTTAATCAGACATCAAACACAGGAGATACGTTCGACATAAGAATTTCCAAATAATTATAATTATTTTATTATTATTAAAATTGGAATTTCATGCAACCAAGCCTCGAGCTCAGGATAAAAAGTTCTCAAATTATCCTCTAATGGTATGCATCAACACAAGGGTAATTTATCCATAGATAGAATGTAAAATGGATGTATGGATTGAAAGTTATGGGGGTTTGAATCCCCTCGGCCTAAACAGCCCGATCCGGCCGGTCTGTTCTAGCTGGACCACCTCAGCCCACCAGCCCACGTCTTAGTCGCCAGCCCTACCCACATCACCACGACACGCCTTTGGTGCTCCGCACCCCCAGATGCCATCACCACCTACAGTACTCCTCACCACCATGCTGCACCCGACCTCTGCGCCGCCTCGTTGCACCCAGCCTCCATGCCGCCTCACCGGAACTCACCGCACCACAACCTACCGAAGCTGCCTCACTAGATCCGTGCCACCCTTACATTTCGTGGACCACCGGAACCAGTCTGGTGGTAGTAAAATTAATCCGAGACCAGTTCTAGAAGCCTCAGAACATCATATACACTAACACAGTCTCCAATCTAATATCCGTTGAAGATTCAAACAAAATTAAGCATAAACAAGTGGAAACATGATTAAAAATAAAATCGCCTACCTCATGGCAGATTTCCAAGGCTGAGGCTAGATATACACTCCTCTTCTACCGCTGCTCGATCCAGGAGTGATCACCATCAAGATCAAAGATAAAAGATGTTCTGTTCTGGTTATTCCTCAGTTAGATAGGAAGAGGGTAGGGGTCTTGGCTCCTCCTGCATTGTGTGCACTAGGGAGAGTATATGAGTGAGGTTTTAATTATTAATTAAATCCCTCACCCACCATTTAACACCCTGACTCCGATTCGCCTCTGACCTAGCCCCTGGTGTAGACAAAAATTATACAGTGACTAGGGTAAAACTGACATTATGAACTCAACCATGGTCTCAAAAATTCTTTTTGATACTACATTCATTAGTTATTTGATCCAGAATACAAAATAAATTAATTTAATTTATTTATGAAAAATCTATCGATAAATTTTTCAATAGAAATCCTGTGCCCACAAAACTTACACCCCACCTAGGGTAAATAAAACAATCTAGACTCAACTATACCCTTCAATTTCTAAGATGAGATTCTGTTTAAGAGATAACCCATTTACGCTAAGTGCATAGTATAAAAATACTTAATATTTTTATAAAATTTATTCCGAGAACATTGGGACTCAGAATCAAACCTCGACTCAACGCTTAGCTCTGGAAATATATGTATAAATATTCCAATGTCAGACATGGAAAAACCCGAGTCACTATAGTATCTCCCTTTTTTACCCTTACTGTGCATATGATCTCATCCTTTCTTTTGTTTCTTTCCCTAGGTTATGATGAATGTTTTTAAGTAGGGTATGTTTGTGAAGAGTATTAAAGTGGGATATATGTATGGGATATGTTGAAGATATTTTAAGAATTAAGGATATTATGTTCCATGTTTCCAAATACACTAAACAATTGTAGTCCTCAGGCATGTGTTTGTGTAAAGTAATGAATATTCATCTAAAAATATGTAATATCCATGTATGAGAAGCCAAGGTTGTTATAATTAGTATTCAGGGAAAGGTTTAGTTAACCTTTGGAAACTAGGATGAGAAAAAATTAGTGAGATCCCTGGGGACATTTTTAATAATATATCTAGAGATATTTATGAGGATTATTATAAGGATGAGTCAAAGTACAGAAAAATGTCCCATAATTTTGGTAAATGATAGAGTAAGTGGTTTCCAAGAAATTACATCAATGTCTGGATACTAAATGTGGATGTGGCTCTATAATATAAGTACCTAGGTGTAATAACTCCAAAAAGTGTGCATTGATTTGGACTCGATCATCAATTGGTGAATCAAAATGGGCCTTTCTATACACCTAGTTTGACACACCTGGGGGATATTATTTGGAATTTCATAAACTCTTTACGAACCATCCCAAATGATTTAAATAGATGATGACTACGAATGACATAGGATAAACTTAAGGTGTCATAGATTAAAAAGAAGGTGTCATGAGTTAGATATCCTATAAGTGATTGTATTAATTATTTGGATTCCCATTATTATTAGTGTTTATCACACTATGATTTTGGGTTTTAGTCAATGATGGGAACCCGCAGGAACTAGGTTAACATTGAATGTGATGGACAATTTGATGATGTAATCTAAATGGGATAATGATTGGATTGACAGACATTTTGATTATGCCTAATCAGTTATCACAAAAAATGATTAATAATATACACCTTAACCAACTCTTGAGCTCACCAAATAATAGAAGGATAGAGTTTGTTGAGAGTATGGGTAGTAAAGACCACGGAGGAAAGAAGATTCAGTTTCTTATATGTATTGAATGTGGGAAGAAGAACTCAAGGGAATTTATTATAGGGACAAGAAGATGTTTTGAGTGTGGACAAGAAGGATACAAAGTAGGTAAATTAAATGGAAAATTAAAAGTTATATTAACACAATAGATGAGAATAATGGCCTCTCTAATTTATCATCGACTATTGAATGTTTTAAATGTGGAAATTATGGGCATTATTAAAATCGATGTCCTAATGGGAAAGCTCCTGAAGAGAATCAACAAGGTTATATGAGTAATGGGTTTTCTATTAATGATGATGATATTATGAATGGAATATGAAAGGAAAAATGTATTATGGAATAAGATGATGAAGACTAGTTAATGGTTTGAGAAGAAAGTGGGATGATTGTATTACTAATGTATTAGAATTCAAGGATTATGTTATATGAATCATGAAATATATAAGGATTATTCAGTATATTTTTTTCTTTTGGGATTTTCAAAAATATGTTAAATGGTACCGATAGACAAGAAAAGTGATTTAATGTAAAGGTAGTATTTTGATTAAGGTAAGACAACCCTTAATATGTTCTGGATTTTGTGCTAATTATGTAGGGATAAAAAGTTGTTGGATATGAATAAGTAAATTTCATAGTTCTAATTACCTTAATGGTTTGATTAAAAAGTGAATTATACTATCATTGACGGAGCTTCCAACATTTGAGTATTTAAGGAATATATCCAATAATTTGTGTAAGGAATGAATAATTAGTTATGTTTTCAGTAAGTTTTTATGGTAATTCAGTAACTACCAAGTTTTAAGAGAATACATGATGAAGGTATTCACATGTTGGGAATGTGACAATCAAGAGCCAATTTTTTATATACATGGGATTATTGTTATATTGATTTTGAAAAATTTAGTGATCTTATTTATAAATTTTTAATTTTGTAAGGGTTATAAGGTTAACCATTTATGGAATGGTTTCAATTTAAATTTGGATGAGGTTTTAGAGATTAATGTACTTCTCCACCATATAAATATTTATCCATCTTGGATAACCAATATTAACTTTTTATTTAAATAGGGATATAATGAATGGATCATCATTATTTTATATATATTATTTAGTGCTATCGACATGAAAAATTCATCTCTTAGTGTAAGAGCTAAAGTGAAAATTGATCAAGGCACAACCAAAGGATGAAATTTCACCTATGAAATAAAAATATATCAATTAAGTACATTTTCATATGTTATCAGTCGAGATGAAGAAGGAATTAACCAACATTAAGAAAAGGATATTGAAATTAAATTTTGACATTTTATCATCATTTTTGATGATATCGATGACCTATTTTCACACCTTTTTGGTTTATGATTTTTTGGTAATTGACATTCTCTAGATTACCCACTTTCTAATGATCAATGACTTTAATCACTCTCTCTAATTATTTAAGTTTTTCTTACATGTCCATATCTTAATTTCCCATATATGTTCTATTACTTTTAAACCTAGTATGTGTTATTCCAGATGAATTTCACACACCCGTTTCTCTTTCTTAAAATGACGTTTTACTAACCCTTTTTATAATGTGGGTTTCTTTGAAGGAATTTTAAAATGTTAAACCTTTGATGATCAATATGAATTTTGATGGTGAAACTCATTTTAAGTGGGGAAGAATTTAACACCCCATGTTTATTTAAAATATTTTTTTCCCATGAATTTAATATTTTTGATATTTTACAATACACATAACACTGATTTTAGTTGTGTTACATGTAACATTGAGTTTAAATGAAACATGACATATTATTAAAATATTATTATACTATAGATATCACCCAATTGTTGGAATGGAGGGTATGGATATGATTAACTAAAATATGAAAACATATAGTTTTCACATGTTTATAAAATTAATTCTTTGGTGATCATTTAATTAAAAATTATAATAAAGGAAATATTTTTATAAAAAATTATTTTTATGAAAACAAATGACTTTTACCTCAATAAATTTTAAAAAACAATTTTTTTTGAATGATTTTGATAAAATTTATATATTATATATTCAATAAACTATTTAACATTCATATTATGTGTTTTCTAGATAAGAGATAGTAATAAATCCCATTTTACAATTAAAAACATTATTTTTCTAAAAAGTAATTTTGCCGTCTTTTTATGAACTTAATTTTTTAAAAATAATTTGTTACACTTTTAGAAAATTTATTTGAAAAAATAAACTTTATTTTTGATATCATCATATCAAAATTATCTTAGGGTGAATTTTTGATAATTTTTTGAAGTGATTAATTTTTTTTATGAATAGTTAAATATACTAATTTTTAATTAAAAACTTCCATTTAGTTTAAATTATTTTTAAAGATAAATTATATTTTAAATTGATTTTAAATTAAATTAGTTCAAATATATATCTAATAAACTAATTTTAGTCATTGGAATATTTTTCATGTTGAATTTTGATATAAAAACTTTATACACTTTTGAATATTTTCTCTTTGAAAACCTGCTTTCTCATCACATCTGGGGGATTAATTTTAAATCAAAATTTTCCACTTATGTGAATTAAATTTGAAAAAATGGATTCCATATTTTTAATTAAAAAAATTTATATTATCTAATAAGGTATTATTAATTTTTGACTAAAATGAATAGTGAAAACAATAAAAAACTAATTACCACGGTTAAGTTAAAAATGAGTTTACTAGGGGTTAAACTGAAAATATAAGGGGTAAAATGACCTAAAAACTTGTATAAAATATATTTTTTGGACATATTTATATAATATTATTATTAAAAATAATCCATTTAAGACCCTTGTGGCATGTGAAAAATGTGGGTATAATTTTTTCTTTTCAAAAATTACAAGTGCACCACTCACCTCACTTATCAAAGGCCACCCCTCCCCTCCTATTCAAAACTTCAAATAATTTTGGTTTGGAAAATACGTGAAAAAATAAATTAAACAATTACCTCATATAATCCTATAATCCTTATTTTTCTCAAAAAAATCCATCCTTAGTATGCTTTTGGTGCAAACCTATGGTGGTTACCCGAGGAAGAGGTAACGTTCATCATCGAGCATCTGTATTTTATTTCTTACTCCACCTCCTTAAATTATTATTTGAACATGATGATATTATAAAATCAGTATCTTCCATATACTGATATTTTTTTTTATTTTAAGGTAATTACTTAAAACCATCCTCACTTCCATCAAATGTGTTACAAAATCATCATTCGTGTGTATGGTGGACTACCGCCTCACAAACCAATGTCATTCGTTTTTCCATTATCAAATATCATGGTTGGGTATGATTATAGAGATAAAGTATATATATATATGATATTTATAACATAATTATACCTTTATAGTCATTATATCATATATATTCCTTTTTTTACTTTCCATTCAATAGGGGATATGATAATGTCACTTGTGTGTATGGAAGACTACCATCTCGTGAAGAAATATGATTCATTTTTTACTAATGATTTACATGAAAGATAATAACGATAAATTTAATGAATATATGTGATATAAATGAAATAAGTATTATATAAATTACACATTTATCATTATTAAAAGATAATATATCATTTTCTTTCTTACCTTTTCACTCACTGAATGATGATAACGTTGTTTCTGTACGTGTGGACTACATCCTTCAAAAAGAAATGAGACTCCATATTTTCATCACAAAACCCTATGGATGATATGTATAAGTATACTTAAATAAACAATATGTTATTTATGATATTATTATCATTCTGGAAATATAAAATATTACTTACCTTTTTTCCATAATTATCGTTGAATAATGGAAATGTTATTTAAGCGTATGTAAGACCTACCATCTCCATGATCATAACATAATTAATTTAAATAAACCATATTTCATGATCATTATTATGGAACCTTGATTAAATTAATAGGATTGAAAATAAAAAATCAAAAAAATACAAAAAATAAAGCAGTTATTACCCGAAATGTGATTTTAACAAAGAATTTGTAAAAAATGTGAAATGAATGGTCATAATTAAATCACATGTGGTATAGTATATATAATTATGTTTCTATAATATATGTATAATAAAATTATATTTATTAATATTGTATGTTCAAATGTTTAAAAATGAAATCTAGAAACAGGGTAAGGTATTTCTAGTCTCTCTTTTATTTCTGGGAGACATGTGCCATATTCATCACTCATTTTATTTGTATGATTTATATAATACCCAATTGACATGTTATATCATGAGTATATTTGTTTTAATGACATTGAAATTTTATTGAAATTTTATTATTTAATATGGCTCATTATTCAAATGATTACTAAAGTGTTAAGAGTTTTCTACTTCACTTTTATTTTTATGAGAGACACATTTTATATTCACCATGTGTTTATTTTATATGGTGTATATAATACTCATTAATGTATTTTATAATTATTATAATTAAAATTTTTTCTACTTATATATCTATTTTATGATATCTCTTTCATGGGGTTTGCGGTTCAAATGTTACCAAACCGGTAAGATATTTTCATCTCAATTTTCCTTCTTTGAGACATATGATTATGTTATGCACATATATTCTTATAAAAGGTGTATATAAATCTCCTTTAACATGTAATATCATGAATATATTTATCATAATTATATTTTAAGTTTAATTTAATGATAATCCTTCATGGGTAATATGTTTCAAAGTTATCAAATTGGATTTTTTTATATGTTACAATATTATCATTTATTGGGATAGTTTATGATTATGTTTCCAATGATAGAATATTGTGATACATAAATCAAAAAACTAATTAATTTTCTTATCCTTTTGTTATTTCATGATCATAAGTGTTTTCCATTCATTTTCCTCTTTTTTTGTACATAATAGTTGAAAAATAATGTTTTTATGAAAAATATCTTTTCATTCGACAACCCTTTTTCTTCCAAAACCATGTTTTTTAGTTTTTTTCACAAATGTTTTTAAATTTTTTAAAATTATTTATTAAATAAAATGTTACCCATGATTTATTTTATAATTTTTTTTGAAATAAATCTTCATGAAATTTTCCAAACAATGTCCGTTTTAATTTTACTAAAATTGTGAAATAAATGTTTGTTTTAACTTATACGACATGAACAGAAGTTTACGATGTCATGAAAATTATTTTATTTAAGTATTTATTTATATATTTTAAAGGTAATTTTAAAATAAAGGATTTTTGAAATATTTTTTGAATTTTTAGTTTTAAAAAGTGATTTTCAAAGAAAATTTATTTACTTCAAAAAATGTTCCAAGTGATCTTTCAATATCATTATCCATCTAAGATGATTTACTTTGATGTAACTAATGATTTTATAGGGATATGTACTAAGGATACCATTTTTATTCTCTTTCTAAATGGTGTATCATGAAAATATTTTAGGAATCTAGTTTCTCTTCCATGGGTTATACCATGATAAAATTATTATAAACCCCACTTTTTTTTCGTGGGTTATTCTATGATGAAATGATTATGAAAACCACATATTTTCTATAGGTTATGATATGATGAAATGTTTATGAAACCCATTTTATTTCATGGGTTATGATATGATGAATATTTTATGATATTGTGGCACACATACATATGAATTTCATTATGTGACGGGTGGAACCTATATCTCCCTCCAACGATTTGGGTAATGATTAATGTTATATGAGATAAAAGGGTACATAGAAGGTTATCCCAAGCCCAAAAAATGGTACCCAAGAGGTCATTCAATTTATATATTAGGTAAATGGGTCGTTAGCCTAAGCCTAACATGTTATGAATGTCTTGGTGGGTATACTTGACATAATATTTTCTATTCTTATTGGTATTACACAATTCCATGTCTCATGGAAATGTTATGATTTCAGGGCTCATGTTATTTTATTTATTTATGATTTATGTATTATGAATTTCCAATATTTATTCCATGACTCAAGATTATGATCTTTGATATGCAGGGTATAGTTTTCAAATGTTATAATCATGTTCTCATACTCTTATGTTCATGTTATGTTTACATATCTCACTTTTTTATCGTTAATGAGCATCTGAGCTCATGATTTCTTATGTTTCCCTTCAATGGGATATAAATAAAGGTTTTAAGTAGGGTATACTTTTTAATAGTACTAAAGGGGGAGATATTTATGGGAGATGTTGAAGATCTTATACCAAATTATAAGATCATGTACTTAGTCTCCAAATACAATATAATATTATAATTTTTAGGCATGTGTTGTGTAATATATTGAATATTCATCTAAAAATATGTAATATCTATGTATGAAAATCCTTGGTCACTATATATTTTCCCATCATATATGTGACTAATTTAAGATATTTAATGAGGGAGATGTGGAGAATCTCTATTTGAGTAGATAAAATAGAAAATAATGAAGCTAGAATTATGAAGACCTATATCCATAAATAATAGAGCCTACTATTAAAAAGTACATGAAAATTTACATATATAACTAAATAGAGTGAGAGATTAATATAAGAATTCAAGATAATGGGTTAGAAAGATAAAGAATTAAAATAAGGAATATGGTACTCTTTCAAGATCTTTCCAAACAGATAGAAAGAGTTTCCATGGAAACACTTGGAAAAGTGATAAAGTTGATCATGGAGATGTTTATACTTAGTAAATGTAGAAGAAATATGGATTTCAAAGGCATATATATACACTTTATGTAACAAAAACAATGATGATACTATTTATGTTGTCCTATGATCCAATGTTGTTTTTCTTTCCTAGAGCAGAGAGAAGGATGAGAGGAGTGAAGGGAGTGACCCTTAAAAGGTATTGAGCTATCCAAAAACCTTTTAAAATGAGTGGAACCAAGCATGGAAGTTATTTAAAATAAACACATCACAAAACTTTGAGTTTAGTGGATTATAGTTCATTAGTGCATTACCGATTGCATGCTACATAGATTAGCTTAGTACATGTGAACTAAGTAAAATAATTGTTCCTCGTATGTGTTAAGGGTTAAAAACCATCAATGGATATAGATAAGAGGAATAATAATGGATACTAAGTAAAAGACTTAATTAGTGGTTAAGGGTTAAAAAACAATCAATGGATATAGATAAGAGGAATAATAATCAGATCATCACTAAGAGAATAAATTATGTGTAGCCCTGTTAATAACGAGTTTAAGTTTAGTTAGGCTGGTGAGATATATGAGGAATAAGTAAATATGTTGGACAAAATTTCATATCCCAATTCACCCCCTCTTAGGTTATATATCATTAAATACCCTTATGGGACTAACATAAAATATAATTATATTGAATTAATATTTTTCTCTCACCCTTAATTATCAATATTGAAAATTTTCAAAGTAATTCCAAAAAAGATCAAAAATTCAAATGTTAGAGTTAGATAGACCAACTAATGCATGAAATTCAAGTGATCTCATTCCACTACCTTCAGTAGAGCTATCATTTCTTTTTGAATTCTAAACATCATAAGTATAACCACATTGATGTTATATAGCAATTTTCATGATCATCATTTAAGAATTTAGATTTTTTCATGCCACTAAATATCATGAATCATCAAATTATTATTATAATTTTATGGTTTCATCATTTTGAAACTCATCATGGAAACAATGAATTGAAAAAAAAACAAAGATAAAAAATAAAATAAAAATAAAGAATATTAGTGTAACAAAATAAAAGAAAGAAATAAAAAAAGAAAATAGAAAAAAATTTAAATGAATGAATATAAAATGAATTAATTAATATATATTTATAGTATAATATAAATATAAATAAATAAATAAGTGAATAGAAGAAAACAAATACAAAATAAAAAAATTAATTTATTAAATAAGTTAATAATTACAGAAATATATTCTATTCAGATTTAAATCTATTTTTTTGAATGTGTTGCTTCTGAGTTAGTTTCCTTTATTAATGGTTCTTAATGTTCATTAAAAATTTTATAGACTTGATAAAAAATTATAGTGATTGTTTTGTATTGCTTCTGATAATTACTACTAGAGTTACAATCCATTTAAAATACTATTGAGATATCCTAACACTACCACATTGTGTTGGTTCTATGTGTTTCTACATTATTCTACTATAGATCATATTATAAATGGTTTTAGAAAATATTTATATAGAATTGTTTTAAATTAAAATCATATATGGTGAAAAATATAGTCAGACTAAACTGAGGATACAAGTTTGAAATGGTCTCATAGTAGGGATATGCTCGACATATAATTATATAAATGATAGATATGCTATTCTAGTTGATTTATTTGGTGTTTTTATTGAAAAAAATATTTATTATCTTTCTCTAAAGTGCCAATGGATGTTGTTTTTTTATTTTGGGAGCATAATTACAACTAATTTTTTTTGGGTTTTCCAATCTTGTTCTGTACATTTTTCATCACATAGAATAAAGTACCAACTTGTTCCATAAAAAAATTGGTAATAATATTTATTACATATGTAATTTATAGTTATACTTTAATATACTATATCAAATATAATTTTATGAAATTAAATACTATTATTTAGTATAATATATTATGAAGATGAATAATATGTCTTAAGTTACATAAATTAGTTAAATTTAAATAACTAGTTATATAAAATATAATACAATGACTCAAAATTTTTAAAAAATTTAAAACTAAATTAATAATATAAATAAATAAGAAATAAATGAAAAAAATAAATTACCACTCACCTTTAATGACCTAAAAAAAGTTCTAATTTTTCAATAGATAAGAGTTGATAATTATTTATGATGGATTAAATTAAATTATTTATTTTTATATTTAATAAAGGAAATATATTTATAATCAAAATTTTAATATGGAATCATTTAAAATTTGAATTAAATCGTGATCATTTTTGAAAATATAAAAGTTGAAGTTTCTCTAGGTTTTGGAACAACTATTTAAAATCCATAGAATGTAAAACAATACTATACCAATTTGGAAAGGGTATCATGAAACCTATTGGTCTACTATTTGTTTATACATTATCATTTTACCAAATATTTGACATAGTCTAATCAATGAATTTTAAATAGTCTTTATTTATTTTTTGTATATTTTTACTTTGTTTTAATTTTAGGATAAAGGTCTTTTAATAACATCAAGATAAATTGGTATGAGTGTTGTGTAACTCATTATTGAGTGAATTTCTATTAACTACAAACTTCTAGAAGTAAATAAAATATACTTTAGTCTGGGATACTTCATTATAATAACTTTTTCTATATATTTATCTTGATGTGATCCATTTCTATATCTTAACTGAAATCTTTTAGAGTATCTATAACCTTTTTAAACTTCCAAATATTTTTATCCAAATAAAAAAATTATATAGATCTATTAAAACTTTCCTTATTTACTTTATTTTCATTATTTCATGGAGGAAAATTGGATGAGAAATAATGTCATTCTTCATTTCATACATACCATTATTTTTGGAATGTTTAATTTTAACCAAATTTAATTTGTCTTCCACATAAATAAATAAATAAATTTATTTTTTATAAGTGGGTTTTTATCCTTTTATTCATATCTTTCAAATCCATAAATTTGACAAACAAGATCTAATAATTCACATGTATTAATAGTAAAATATTTATCCTTAAATCTATTCTGAAAATTTTCTCTATTAACCTCATATATTATGATATTTTTCTAAAACAATAATTTATCTATGGTCTAAAAACAATTACCTCCTTTAATATTTGATTTCTTATTAAACCCTAATAAATTTTATAAAATTTCACTTTTTAATAAAATCTTTCATATTGATTAGTAGTGAGCCTTTAATTTTATTTATTTATTTCCTTTTCATATAATTAATTTTATTTTTCTTCATTATTTGATATTGAATCGTATTCCATGATTTTAATATAATTTAAATCATCACATATTGGATGTTATCTCATTGATACTGACACTTCAAAACTAGCATCCCCATCACTAAATCATATAATATTTTCCCTTCATTTAAATAAGTCAAAGAAATTATAGTTACTAGAAATGGTCTTCTAAGAATTAAATAAACCTACACATCATATTTTATAGAATGAATTACAATATATATAAGAAGATAAAACTTTTATACATTAGTTATAAAGATATAAATAATTTTCTATAGATATTTCACTAAATTTAAAAAATGTTTTAATGTAATAAAAATTAGTTTTAGAACTTTTAACATAATATTTTAGAAGCATATATATTTTAATTGGTTTATAATTATTTAAAAATCATATTTTCTTAAAAAATTATCATTATCCAATTTTGGATGAAATATTAAAACTACATGAATCTCCTTATTTCTTTTGAAAATTTCATCTAAAAAACTGTTGAGTATTCTTCCCTTAAATAAATTGTTACTATATCTTCAAGATTTATTTTATTTGATAATATATCCTTTTTAAATTTAAAATATATTGGATATTGAGATAATATATATTTAAAATGAATATTTACCCTTAACTATTTGAATGCCTCAAGGAACATGAAAATTTTTACTTTCATATTTATTTTATTCAATCTCACCAGAAAAGAAAGTGGTAGATCATATTCCTTTTTTTTCAAATTCTATTTCTCTTAATAAACCTTCCATACATGAGGTAAAGTTTAAATTTTTTCCATAAAATTTTTTTCTTGAAAACCTTTAAAATATTTCCATAAACCAGAATTTATTTTACTATATTATCAATAACCCTTATTTATATAATATCCTTTCCACTTCTCAAGGTCATCGCATTCAACCTATACCTTGGGTTTCATTTTTCATTTTTGAGTAAATCTATAAAAGGTTATTTAGGTAATTAACTTGTAATTTATCCCATTTTTTTAAGCTATGGTTTGGTTCTTTCTTATTTTGTAAGAATTATTTCAAAATACTTATCTTGGAGTTATATAATATGAATAAATTTCTAGATAATATAATTCTTTGAAGTCTTTGATTTATGAAATAGTTTTTTATAGATATTGGTTCTAAGCTTGAAATGAATGATTATATTGATAAGGTGGTAACTGAAATCATGGTGTAGGTTTTCATATTCCTTGATTAGAATTTTTTCCAATCCAACATAAATTTGGTTTGTTTTTATATTATTTATTGAATCAATTTATAGTAGGAATATTTTCTTATTTCTATCGATATACAATGTATGCTACTTCAAATAATTCAATTAATAGTTAATAATTTCTCTAAAAACAATCAAAAAGAGCATATACTCCTCTATATGATTCATATTTAGTGTGATAAATAATATTTACCACCACCAATGGTGATACATTGAAAGTGTTAATTTTCATTTACATCACATATATTATACATTTATTAATTATATATTGACTAACATTATGTACTCATATTTTATCATACTTTATCTTAGAGTACCAATAAAATCCTATTTGATATGTTTCATCTAAAAATTGAAAATATATTGTTAATATTTCATTGTAATTATTTCTCTAGATTAACAATCTAACATAATTAAATTTATAGAATTTTAAAATATATATAATGTTTAATATTTTATAAAACACTTCAATCCATGATGTGAAAATATTCTTAACATATATTTAAATATATCCCATGTCTCATATAAAGAGTTATATTCAAAGTGTTGGAAATTATCAGTATTATTTATCATCTTCAACTTCTATAATTTATGGATATTATTATAGAAAATTTTATAATAGAAATATGACCATTTAGGTCATCCATAGGATAGAATCCAAATTAATAAAAATTCTAGATTATCTATATTATAATTGGATTAAACTCAAAAATTATTAAATATTAATGGTGGTATTACCATGATTATAGTATTCCTAATGATAAATGAAAATATTTTATAAATATCATTCTTATCACTTTTCATGTATATGATTAATAAAAACTACCCTCAAATTTCATTATCCTCCTTCATCCATCATCTTTATTATTATGTTTGTGTGAATTCCTTGAATATTTTTGTTTATTGGAAAAATATCTTCACTTTTTTATATTAATTAAGTTATACTTATTTGCATCCATAAAATGAATTAGACCTAGAACACCATAAATAACAAAACCATAGTAATAGATAACAAATATGTAACAAAAATTTACTTTTTAAAGGAAATAGGAAAACAAAATTAATTCTATAGTCTTGTAAGATAATATATAAATGTCAATACATGGTCCTATCATTCCTCAATAATAAAAATAATAACTTGATAAGTTTATCATCAAGGCTCCATAGTTTAAAATTTTTTAAGACCTAACTCTCAGTACAAAAATTTAATTGGAAGCCAAGGGCCGATCTATATAGAATATCCCATGTAGTTTATTTTTTTAAGAATTTTTACTACTAACTAAAGAGTATGAAATTTTCAATTTTTTATTAAACCAAATAATAACAATATTTGAAATAAGAAATTCATGATATGAGTTAATCAAATTTAGAATTCATAAAATTTCAAAATAGTTTTGCTTTATTAATAAATTAGCACATATATATATATAAATAAGATTATAAAAACCCACTTTGATTATGATTCTTGATAAACCCAAACTTCCTCTATTTTAATAGGAAAGAAAAGATTGTGGTGAATTCAATTTGTCCCAGTGTTTTATTATGAGGGTTTCAATTTCTATCACAATCACCATCATCAGGTCACTATTGTCACTCTAAATGGAAACTACCAATGGTTCCATCATCCATGACTGGGTAAAAACATACTTTACAAAGTTAGGTTGTCATTTGGGGTTTCATACCTAATAAAACTTAGGGACTAACGTTGGTTGATAGGATGGGATGTAGTGCTCATTACACCCTTTGGGGGGGGGATTACTGCCTACTCTAGGACTCTCTTATTAATTTAAGATATGTTCTAAAATCTCTTCCTAATCCCGATCCAAGACTAGTTACCCTAACAAAATGGTCATAGGTTAATCCCTTTTATGTGCACAAAATGATCATAGGTCAACCCCTTTTATGTTTAGAAGAATGGGATCTTTTTAGTGAATCCATATGTATATATTTGAGGTTCTCCATCCATTTCGTAATAATGAATAGATTCTTTTATAATGAAGGTATATAACCATGCACTTTAGAATTTTCTTCCATGCAAGGAGTTAGTTAATATTTCAAGGATGGGATTGAGACATTATAAGGAATTCTACGTATCATATTTATTGTAGGAATAAAAACCCACATAGTTTGTTAAACCCATCCAGTTTAACGTCATATAGAAAGGAAAAATGTTTGGGAACTTAGAAACTAATTATTTGAGCTTGAGTCTTGAGTAGACATCCTATGTATCCTGATTATAGTAGGAATTAGAGTTATTGTAGTTCAATCGCATCCTTGGGATTGACCCCAAGGTATGTGCCCTCATACAGGTGGAATGTTTATATAATTCCACTCCTCAGGTCTTACATGTTGAGATTTCCTTGGTTGGTGGAGATTCATGATGCAAATGACGTGACTATCTCACCTCCCTAAGCCCACATGAGCTATACTTGGTGTGATAAACTAGGTATAACAAGTAATCCACCTCACTACATGTGTATGCAAGGGTTATGCACCAGGAAAACCCTTGGGACATTTAATATAGATCTCGAGCTTTAGGGAGACATCCTATGTATCCGGGTTATGGTAGGAATGAGAGTTATCATAGTTTGATTGTCTTCTTAGTCTTGTTGGGGGATGAGGTATATGATCATCCCATGAGAATGATTGGGTCCCAATGGTTGAAATTTTGGAGACATGTATGGAATTTTATTGAAGTGGATACCCATTTTAGCTTGGGATCAAGCCTTAGGAATTCATCCTATGTATCTTGACTATGGTAGGAATTAGAGTCCTTGTATTTTAATTGGTTAGATCTTACACATTGACGTTTCCCATTATAATCTGGGATTACGCACTTGGGATTAACAAGGTTAACATGTCCTAGGATGACCTTGATTTTTGTAGAAGCTTATGAAATGAGTGATATGACTATTTAAACTCCATAATTCCATGTTAGATATACTCTATGTGAGAAACAAGGGTTATAAAATAATCAGTATCATTTCTTATCGATACAAGACTTATGCGTTGGGATATCCCTTTAGAGGTTTGATATGGTGATCATGCCTTAAGAAGGAATCCTACACATCCTTGTTATAATAGGAATCAGAGTCATTTTAGTTCATTTGAATAGGGATTACACATTGAGGTTTCCATTGTAATAGGGGATTACGCACTGAGGTTGAACAAGGTTATCAAGTCCTAGGTTTCCCTTATAATTTGGTCTTACACATTGGGGTTTCCCTTATAAGTGGTTCTTAAACATTAAGGTTTCCCTTATAACTGGGGATTACACACTGAGGTTGACCTTATAACTAGGGATTACACACTATGGTTGAACATATAATCAGGGCTTACACACTGAGGTTTCCCTTATAATTGGTTCTTACAAACCGAGGTTTCCATTATAAATAGGGCTTACACATTGAGGTTTTCCTTTTGACTCAGCCTACTATCTTTTTATAATGCATTGATTTTACTCTTGGAATGTCTTGATTTCCTACTTGAAATTTTATAGGATGTCTTCTGAACATGTAAAAATAAAATCATGTGATCTAGTTGACTTGTTCGATGAACATCACATATCCTGGATGACATGTCTAAAGGTTGTCACATGATCAAGGATGGCTTGTCTGGAGGACTTCTCAACTCTTGACCAGATAATACTAGAATCCATTGCATGAACCTAGTTGGAATGTCCAGAGGGCATCGTATAATCTAGTTGACATGACCTGGTGTCATCATAAAAGTTTTCTGATATACTTGTATGATGTCTCAAGAGTCAATGTGACATGTTTAGAGGGTGATTCTTGATCCATGCTGACATATCTGGGGGTCATTGTGAGATCTTCCTTGTGTTCCCAATGTGCATTCATAGATCTAGTTGACATGTATTAGTGCTATCGCGTGACTTAGATGACATGTGATGATGTAACCATATTATGCGGGTGACATGTATGAAGGACACTGTGAGGTTTGGATGGCCAATCCTGGAGGGATTCACGAGACTTGGGTGGCATGCCAAGGAGGAACCACATGACTTTCTTTGAAAAGTCTATGGGATTTTCATGATCCAAATAATATGAAATATGGATTTCATGAGATATGGGAGATATGTCTTGGTGCTGTCGCATGTCTTGGGTGGTTCATGTGAAGCACACGAGGATTAGGATATATGTTCTTCGCATAATTCTCCCATTTTTTTAATATTTTCTATAACCTTTTATTGTGGGTGCCTTATATTTGTTTAGTGTTAGCTTATTTTGAGTCTCATGTGATTTATTAGATATATGGGATGTTCTTTGTGTATCCTTCAAAAATTCCTCCATGTGATCTATGAGTGATCATGACAAGTGTTTATGCATGCTTCATGATCACTCCAGTTACTCCTCGATAGGAAGCATTTTTCAGTCTTGAGATCAGCCACTCTATGAAAATATTTCTAGCACTGGTGTGAGGTTCCAAGAGTATTTCCAGATATATAAGTCTAAAGATGATTTTTTCATACCAGGGTGGGGGATTTATAGGCCCCAACACCCTAGTTGTTTTCTACTTTACGTGGCGCATATTATGAAAATCCAGACTGGAGTCAATGGAGGGCATCACTATCACGTGTATTTGTGAAGTCTTTCCATGGATCACTCTAGGGGAGTCACATATCTTTTAGTGACGAAAATAAGATACTATCAATTCCCCATTTATTGGATTGTATCCATTTAATGGGGTCTTTTTTCTCATATGGAAATGTCAAGGGACTTCCATATTGTCACACTAACATGTCCAAGGGCCTTTTTGAGATTAGGATGCCTATCAAAAGGACTTCGTGCGATCTCAGGTGACTTGATTGGGAATTTACATGATACAAGGGTGATCTTTAGTAGGGTCTTAATGAAATCACTTTGGCTTGTGAGGGGTTATTTCATGACCATGCCACAGAAATCCTAGGCATGTCGCATGAGTTTTATGACCACAAGAGGCTACCACCTCCTATCCTTTTTATTTACTTTATGCATTTTACAAAGGTTTGGGATCTCATGAGTTTTCTTGAATTTTGTTGAGAATAATCATTCTCTGTAGAGACCCAAGATTTATGTACATGGACATTACATTACTTTTGCAGAATACTTAATACATAACAAAACAATACACCCAAGGACCATAATAGTTTAGTGTCTTTGGAAACTCGGAACACAATCTTCTAATCATGATGAAAGATATTCAACATCTCAGATAAAGATCTTCCCCTTTTGTTTTATTACCTAAAACCTTTCTTTATATCTTGGGGAAAATAAAACATAAAAAGGGTGAGAACAAATGCTAAGTAAGGGTAAACATGGAGAACATGAAACAATCCATAAACATTTGAACGTAAAGAAATGAACATAAAACATCAAAATCATGAGTAATGACATAATTCTTAGCAGTACATAAGGCATAGATCAAAAAGGAACATTAATCATGATAAAATAGAATGGGAATGAAACATGTAATTGTGGAAAACCATTAAGCACATGATATTATTTCCATAGTATCAAAGGCATTGCTGCCAAGACCATCATAGTGGACAAAGTCCATCACTGAACTGGGTTTACTTACCGTTCCATCCCTATATTACTGAACCAGATTTACTTTCCATTCCATACATGTTTATCTCATGAGATATAAATCATTACCCAATGCATTGAAGGGAGTTATAGGTCCCACCCATCTCATAATGAAATCATTCTTTCGTGTGCCACAAAATAAACATAAATCATTCATCATAACCCAACGAATAAAATGGGTTTCATATACCTCATCCCATCATAACATAATCCATATAAAACAATGGATATAATTTCATCATAAAAAAATAAAACCATGTAAATAATAGGGACATTATACATGAAATATATCCATATTAAATAATTTCATCTTATATGGAAATATAACACTTGAAATGAATTCTTGAGGAAAATATTTTTTCTTCTTCAAAATCATTTTCTTTTCTCAAAATGCCATGAAATTTTAAAAGAAAATAATTTTGTTGAAAATAATAATGAAATATTGAAGAGTATGCTTCATGGAAATAATGTGTTATGAAACTATAAAAATCCGTTCATTCCATATAAGTTAAAAAAACATTCTCCTCATAATTTTGTAGGAAAAGTAAAAAAGTACCTTGTATGGTAAACAAAAGAAAGATTCCTTCCATACAATGTGGTAAAAGTCAAAAAAGGGTAAAAATGACTTCAAAAATAGATGTAATAATAGTAAATATTTTATGAAAATAGTTTTAGAAGACATGGACATGTATGATAAATATAACCCCAGTAAATACTTACTAATAAAAAATCTCGGATAGAAACGAGATTGGAAAAGTTACCCCTTACCTTATGTCCAATTTCTTCTGTATGTGTCCGAGATTCCTGTATAGTGGGTTTAAACATATTATTAACTTGTAACAGAACCATAATAATATTTATGATATCATATATGATTCACTGAGACTTTATATTTCCCGTTCATTTGTCAATTCCATGTTAAAGCAGTGTTTTGGGTAAAGTCGTTTCATTTATCATATGTGTGTTGACTTGTAATTTTTTTCATATGATTACTTAGATCATGATTAATTACTTATATAATGTAAAACATAATTTATATATAATATATATTAAATATATATAATTGATCGATAAATGGAACGAAATACACCGTTCATGGAGACGGTAGGCCGTACGTACGTATGAACCTTGATTTCCTTTCCTTATTGACTTGAATGAAAGTAAGTAGATAACACACACACACACACACATATATATATAAATAAATCCAGTATAATTATTATGTCATATATATCATTATTATTCATTATATATATTTTATAATCATTCTTGAATGGTTAACATGGAGAATGAATCTCATCGCATCGTAGAGACGGTAATCCGTACGTACACACGAGCGATGATATCATTCCCATAATTATTGAATGGAATTGGAGTGGATTATATAATATCTCATAATTAGTATCATGCTATAATAATCATATATAGTTATTATTTTCACCATTATACCCATCCAAGTAAGGTGGTGGTGGAAAAATAGATTACACCACAACATGGAGACGGTATTCTGTACGTACGCACGCACAATGATTTCATTTTTCGTAGGATGGATAGAAGGTGAAATAGGGTTGTTTAATATTTATAATAACATATTATTATATTAGTGATACTGATGTTATTACTTTATAATGAAAAAACTAATGAAGAGGAAGTAGAAGAAGAAATAAATTTGAAAGGATCGATAGAATATATTACCCCTTCCTCGAAGTGCCTCTTTTAAACTTCCTCTTAGGGCACTAGAGTTGGTCTTTTGAGAAGACCATAACATCTATAATATAACTATAGAGGTTGAGAAGAATAATTTTCATGGTTTGGATGATCTTGAAGGCTCAAAATGGAGTGAAGAGAAGAGGGAGTAGGTGCCCTTTTATAAGAGAGTAGAGGGGCACTTTTGGAAACCTATAAAATATTAATTTATAACAAACTCAAACCCCACTTAAAAACTTCCAAAGTGAATACAATTAAGATTTGAGATAACATAGTGTTTTAATCTCATCAAGAAATAAAATTTAGACATGTTTTTATTTTATTTTAAACCTTATCATTTTGATTTATCCTTATTTAATCTATTTAATTTTATTTGTGGTAATAATGTTATAAATTTTAAATGGTTATAAACACTTACTTATGTTTTTTCAATTGTACATAATTGGATAATTTATGAAAGTTTATACCATATATATTCTAATTTGTAATTTTTAAATATTTTTCTGTTTTTTAAAAAATTTAATAATATGTTATTTTTATAAAATATCAATTGTGTCAATTTTGACACTATTAATTTATTAGAATCTAAATAAAATCCACACAGAAGATATATTCTAAAAAAATATTTAATATATTCCTAACATGTCTTATTTATCTATAAAATTCCTGGAGAACATTAATTAGTTCATATAATATTTATTTTAATATTTTTAAAACCATTTATTTGATATTTTTCTTAATAAAATAACTACTACAACATTTTTGTATAATTATTTAATATTCATATTTGTTGCATAAAAATTAAAAATAAAATAAAATTATGAATATAAATATAATTTATTTCATAATAATACTTTTAGTTGAATTTATATTCTAAAACACCCAACTTTTAAAATGTTATGTTTATTAAATTATGAAGGTACCAACTTTGACATCATTTAAAATAAAATAATATAAATGTCAAAATATATTTTATAAAGCTCCAAATGGTCCACAAGTCGACACTTGGATGATTATGGGTTATATATACTCGAACAATAAGATTTTGTCAAGTTTTTGGTCTTTTTGATGGGTATTATTATTTTAATAAAAACTATTATATTGATTTTTCACTAAATAAATACTTTCTACATCATTAATGTATAAGCTATTAAGGTAATTATATATTTCTTAAAAATTATAAATAAATAACCATGATAAAGAAAAAAAATTTATCTTTAAAATGAGTATTTATAATTGAATTTATATTCACTATAACCTTATATTAAAAATAATTTAATTATTAATGTTTGAGTGAGACATATTTAACTTTTCTTTAAATAAAATAAAATAAATTTCTTAATCACATACAAGTGGGTTAAAATAGATACAATTTAGACCCAAGTATATTTTAGGACGAAATAAAATCATCTAATTATATTAATACAAGTGTTAGGGTAATTTTATATTATTATTTTTACCCTTAATTACCCGATTTACCTTAAACTGTGGTAAATAAAATTTACCGTAGTTACTATTCATAATGACCAAAAATAAAAGTAGCCAATTAACATAATTTGGACCTACTGATTCAAAATATGGAATCCATTTTTCTAAATTCAAAACACAGAAGTTTCATTAATTAATTTGAAATTAATCTCGTTGTAAAAAAAATGAGTTTTTGTTTAAAACATTGCAAAAGATTGAAATGTTTTTACCTATGAATTCAATGTAAAATTAATGCTAATTACATAAATTATATATAAATGGTAAAAATATATTATATTTATACTTTAAAACCATTTAATATTATAATTTAACCATATAAATTATCTTGATGAAAAAAGTTGTTTTTAATTAAAATTTAGCATATTTTTACTATTCATCAAAATATAAAGGTTATCAGAATAATGTCAAAAATTTATCCAACGTAAATTTTTATATCCTAATTAAAAATAAGAAGTTTAATTTGTGTAATTGAACTTATGAACTTGTCAAAAATTAGATTTAAAATGGGTGCACCATCTAAAGGCGACAAAACTACATTTTTTTTAAAATACTTCTTTTATCTGAAAAATTAATTTTTTTCTCATATCATGTTCTATAATATGTGTAAGATGAATGATAATGTTATAAAATTCAAAATGTGGTTAATTAAATTCATAACGGCTAGTTCATAATAATATTATAACAATATATCGTTGTTTAGTGAAACTCGGTATTGCGTACAACACACACTATTGAGGAAGGTCGCTCTTGTGTGAAACACAAGCCAAGAATAGTTTTGCATATACTACAAGCGAATAAAATGTTGTGTATTTTACAAGCTAATATTGGTGTAGCATACAAGAAAAGATATCAATAAAATTAAAAATAATATTTCTCATAAAATTTTGGGGTGTTACATTCTCCCCATCAATGTTGCATCACATGAGTTTAACGATTATAAGAGTCTCCCACCTATTTTATATTTCCTCCTATTTTCAAAGGACTTTTGTATGGTTTGTCAGGATTTCATTGGTTGACAATTCGTGTGTCTTGGGTAAGCTCATTTTTCTTCCTCCATGTGATCAATGATTATCCTGGGTTCATTCACAATAACAAAAGGATTTTTCAAAAGGGGATTTGCAGAACCTTCTGTAGGATATGAACCATCCGTGACCATCCACATGAACTTCTGTTGGTCATGCGATTGCATGTATCATGGGAGTTCATGCAACCCACATGATCATGGACACCTTACCCTTCCTTTTCTTTTGTGGGTAAAATAATATCCTTATTCAAGTATTTATTCCTGTTTTAATTTTTCAATGCTCATTTTGTAGGCATCAACAAATCCCCCCCTGAGGATTGATTTCCGTGGGGATAAGAGCTCGATTATGAAATTACTGTATAAGTCTTTGGTACTACCACCAATCAGTGTCTTGGGAGATAATATATCTTCTAGAAGACCTTTGGTATTCCACAGGATTCCCTATAAATAGGGGAGTAGAGATAGATTCATTTACCGACTACTCATTTATCTAAAACTCTCTTTCCTTACTTCCATCGCGTGTCCTTATCACAAGACCACCTTAGAAGACTTGATCGCAAGACCTTTCCACAAAACTGTTTCTGCAAGAGCTTCCCCATGAGGCGGATTTTGTCCAGGATCCTGCTTTAACCAACCAAAAAATTTTCTTTAGTAATTTTTTGGACTTTGTCCATGGGGATCCATGATTGTCTTGAGTATTTCATGGGATTTTCTAGCTTGATATCATGTTACTTTGACTATTATGAGGATCACATGACCTTGTCAAGGTCATGCGATTGAAAGTCTTATGTGATTCATGTGTATCACATGATTTCTTATGGGTTTATGTAGACTATGAGACCATTAGGGGTTGGGTGATTCAAAAATTCTTTATGCAATCTGAAAATCTCCTATTAATTCATCTGATGCACATGATGATGCCAATTTATGCCTTTTATTTGACAATATTTTATTTTATCTTCTTGACATATTCCACTAACTTCTGTTCAGATGGATTCTAATTGTTTTAAAAGTTCCTTTGATGTGGATAATCAAAGGACCATGATTTTTAGAAACTAAAATGCGGACCCTCGATATCACATGAATTATGACAATGAGTTTTTGAAGATGTTCCTCCCATATGAGCTAAAAAATTATCCTCTATCACACTGGATTCCTCTATATTAGTTCATATTGTTGGATGATGCTTTCATTCCTTCTTTGGACTTCAATATACTATTAGGATGGGTGTCAAATTCTATTGAATATTCTCAGATTAAAATTTATGAGGATGGCCGACTGGTTATAGATGAATCCCAGGGGTTGTATTATATGTTGTAAAATCCTCCTTAGGTCTGTATGGTTGTGCTTTCTCTCATCAATTGATTGACCAGACTTACTCGAGTATATTCATCTCTTATATGAACAACCTGGGTGGTGGGTGGAGCTAAAAATGGGATCTATGCCTTGGTTGTAATTTTTATGATGAATAGGTGTGGCCATTCTAGGTTAGGAAAAGCTGATTTGAGTTCGATGACTAGTTATACAGGGTCCATATTTATGAACCAACATGGATTTACCAATTTATTATCTATTGAAAACCTGATCTTATTCAATATATGATTATCCATTTGTTCCCTAGTACCAACTCAATTCATCTATCCCATGATGATGTGGGAATTAGCTTATTGGATATCTACCAACTGGGTGGGATCCCCACTCTCTGAGATATGTATTTTGAGTTCCTCCCTACCGCAGATGTTTGGGATAATCCCTTGTAGAATATATTCTTTTAGAGGGACATTCTTGTCATTGTGAAGGAGAAACTAGGAAAGGAACTGAATATGATCTCACTTATCTCTTTCAAAGACTATATCAACATTTTCCTTTATCACAATAGGGTTAGTCCAGCTACTATACACCCCCATAGACGCCCTTCCCAGAATGTTCATGATAATTCTGGCTCATATTGGGCCATTTTAGAAGCTTGGGATCATACTTCATGGGAATATCAGGTGATTTTAGAGATATCTCCAAACCTTAGGTTTGAGGGATTTATGGACATGTTCCTGAATGAATGGATTTTCCTAGATAGAGAGGCATGTTTAGAAATCCAAATCAGTGCCTTAGTAATGTTAGCATGTCTAGTAGAGGGAAACCATTTTAATCTGGTGGTGTTTACCCTTTCACACCTTTACCAACTCTTGGAACACATTCAATAAGGGAACATACCCTATAGGATCAGTGACCCTTTCCCATTTTTATTCAACCGGATAGAGGATCATTTCCATTTCTATGAATAATATAATGCCACTATGATCTCTGATGCCTTATCTTGATCTAGATTTTTGAATATATCAAGGGTTGGGTCCATGTCACTAACCATTGATGAGGTTACAGGTGTGTTGTGTTGACTTTAAATCTTTGATTTCACCCCTATCATGTACCGAATGGTCCAATCATTGACAACGACAATGGCACTCTCGAAAAAAAGTTGTATAAGATATCGCTTTGTGATAGGGTTCTTGCAACTGGGCTGGATGAGATGATCATCTGTGAGAAATATAAACCATATTAGTTTGTTCGTCAGTTCAACCACACCCAAAGGGTCTCCCCTCTCCCTTTGATCAACGTATGATGAGAGTATCACCCTAGGATCATCCTCTAATTTTGGAAGATGATGGCACGTGGAGACACTAATGTTGAGATCATTCTTCTATCCATTGATGCTCCTACCTTTCTTACTCAGGATTATTCCTAGGCTTGGGTAGTAGATTATCCAAGTGGTGTGCTAAGATGACTGGTTCATCATGTGAAAAAAAATTTTTCCTCACTAACCCCTTTGTTTGTGGAAATGATGGAGTTGATCAAAGACTTTGGAGATACTTCAAGGAAGCACCCAAATCCTGGAAACAACTATCCTGATAGTGGGGAAAAATCTGTTGAGGAAATAATCCCTCCAATACACACAATGGGTGATGCCTCTATTGAGGGGAAGATTTATGGAGCCTCCACTATTTTTTCTTTACCAGATTAACTAGCTATTCCTCCTTTTGGTGCACCCATCACATCAGTAAAATAATCTCAGACATGACATAGGCTGAATTGGAATCAGATTCACACCTTGATTACTGAGACTCCTTTGGAAACATTTAGTGACCAAGGGGAATGCATTCATCATCTATTTTATGACTTTGGGGTAGGTGGTTTTGATCAAAAAATAATATTTGAAATCATGAAAGAAATTATCTAGATTCATAATTATTTGGACACAAATGAGTGGTTATTGCATGATTTTGAAGATGAGGCTCACCTTTTTGGATAGATGAATGAGGCTTTGGAGGCATTGGATAAGAGTCATTAGCTTATATACAAATTGCAAGATTAAATAGATTCATGGACCATGGAAATATAGAGATATGAAGAAATCATAGATTACCTCAGGTCTAATCTTTCAATGTCATCATATTTATTCGAAACTGCTCAAAATAGAGTTAAGGATATGACTACGTTAGTTGAGACTATCCATCCTAGGGAAGAAGCCAAAGAGGTGGGGCGAGTGACACTTTAATGTTCAATTGAATCTTCTCACTAGACTCCTTATAACTTACATAACTCATAAGAACGAATCTTATTATAGTTTGACTATTTATATTTACTCTATTTTTTGACGAGATTATTGAAGAGACTACAAAATGTGTATATTTTTCATTTTTCACACTAGTAATGAATGGATTTTCTAAATTTTTCATGTTTTCATTCAGTTTTATTTTTTATCACCCATTATGTGCATGAATTTTCATTGATCCGATGTTATATAAATCATTAACAATACCCATTCTTAACATAATATCAAGTAAAACTGAATGTATATATCTGAATATTTAAATCATAACATATTATTCTTGACAAGTTCTCATGAATTCCCACCAACATGAGATTTTTTACTGGTATATCAACTACAAATGTATTGAGATAACCTGATTCACATAAGGATAATTAGGTCGAATATATTTCCTAGAGGGAGAGTGCCCTTTGTTTTTTTGAAGATGATAGGTTTGGCGAGTGTAGTTTTATTTTTTTCCAAGGCTATATGATGGTCCCAAAAAAATTTCAATTATTGCAGAAAAAAATTATATTGTTCTATAGTTTAGGTTATTTTATATTTGACCTTATTTTGTCATATTTTAAGGTATTTTAGCTCGAACCTTCTATCACTATAGTCTAGGGTCATTTATATTAAACATTATATCTCTTTATTTTAGGTTATTGTATCTTGTACCTTATATCACTATAGTTTTGGGTCTTTCAGGTTAGACCTTATGTCACTGTAGTTTAGGTTCTTTAAGCTCATACCTTCTATCATTGTAGTTTAGGGTCTTTTAGCTCGCACCTTCTACCACTGTAGTTTAGGGTCTTTTAGCTCAGACCTTCTGATGTTGTTCTGTTTAAAGTATTATTGCAAGGACTTGATCAATGATCATGGAATATGGTGCATACAAGCCAGTAATGACCCAAAACACTCTAGGGTGATGTGTTTGGCCATAGTTTTTTTGAGGCTGACGAGGATTTGAGCTTCTTTACCTCAAGGAGGATACGTCTATGGTTGGTAGGTCAAAGCCCTTATGCATCTGTGTCATTACCAAATAGAGTTTTATCCACTATTTTCCAAGGGTCATGGAAGGTTTATGGGGTAATATCAGTTGGGGGTGAAATACTAGGGATACTAGGACCACCTGGATAGTTGGAATATCGGTGATATAAGTCATAACTCAAAAGTTTGATTCTGTGAAAATGGTATGGGGTAGACATGTCAGGGATGACCCGTGACACCCTTTATAAGATCCCGCCTTTTTCCAGGTATGTTTCTCTTTAAGTTTTTTGATCCTTGGTGTCATAGTTGTGTTTAGATATGGAGATCCTTTGTTAGGGTAAATGACCTAAAGTTCAGGGATGTATGCTTGTTCAAATTAATGTAGTCTAAATTTTTTTTAGCTAAGAGTTTCATGGGTTCTTGGTAATTTTATAATCATTAAAAGAGGTTTGGTTTTGTTTAAAAGGTAAATGAGATGATGAATCATTTGTAGAACATTTACACACTGTGTTAAGGGATTAAAAACCATGTAATTTTTTGTGGCTTTTTAAAAAATAAATCCGAGGTGATGGGTTTTTCAGTTTATTCCATTAAAAAAATTTACATTATGTGTAAATGACTGACCTACCATTTTAATTTTTTTTGTATGATTCTAATTATAATCCACTATAACTCTTATCCTATCAACACTAGGGAATTCTCCTAGTGATTTTAGTGTGACAAACTCTTTTATGGATGTTCGGTTTGTGTAATCTATCCCTGGTAAGTTTTTTTGGTTGGGTTCCTTCCTTCTTCTCCAACCGTTAGGGAGAAATCCTTTGTTGAATTGTTTTTTTGGTTTTGATCGTGATCATTTTTGATCTAGGAACCTATTTTCAATCACCCACACCTTCTTACTCATGGGAATTGGTCATTAGAAGCGTTTTTGGATAGTCAATTAAAGGTAGGGGATCTAAATCATAATCCTACAGTTTGAGAATTTCCATGTTTATAAAATATTTTGATTTTTACATTGAAATGTGTGCAAAATTGGAATAAATAATAAAGGGTATTATTCCATGAATTCATTTGTTTTCAATTGGATTATGATCTGGCTTATGGCTACCCATTGGGTGAGCTATCCATGATTATAATTTAATTATAAAATGGCTTAAAGTATGTTTTGCATGACATATGACCTAAAATAATTTCTTCTTATATAATCTATAAATTATGTATTATTTCTTATTGATATAATTGTTAATAAATTTTGAATTAAATTGAAACTGGCATATGAAAGAAGAATGGTAATTCACATAATTAACCATTGATAATTATGATGTGATATTATGATATCCATGATGTATGAAAGGGATTGTGTTCCTTGATGTAATGCCTATATATTGGGCTTGACCCTAGCACATGCACACTTATATACTGTAATGTTGATTTTGAGTGGGCTCATCCCAGTCCCATGCGGTAATGATTATAGAGAGTAGGCTATTCTAAGTCCCATGCTATAATGCTTATAATGATTTGACTTTAAATATTGTAATGCTTATAGGAATTTTACCTGGATTGTTTATTATAACTATACCATGGGTTTATATTGGTGGTAGGAATGCTCGTAATACATGCTCAGAGATATTATGGTATGGCACCGAAGTAGGTTATTTTACCTTGGTTATATGGATGTGATTGGCATGTTCATAAGACATTCTTAGAGATATTCCACCCCGACATCGAAACAGGTTATTTTTCCTTGGTTATATGGATGTTGTTGGCATTATTATAATACATTCTCAGAGATATTTTGGCATGAAGTCAAAGTAGGTTGTTGTATTTTATTAATTTTTAAATTAGTTAATAAACCTCTTTATCACTTTATTTCATAAACTTCTTGTTAGACTGGTTTTATTTTGGCACGGTGGTGTCAACCTACTAAGTTACACTCACACCCTATTTGGGCCACCATTTGGTACCTAATCAGATTTCATGGATGGAGCTTTGGAAAAGGTAATAGGACCTTCCATTTGATTGCTTGTTTACTATTGGGATTGAGTTTGGAGATGTGACTGGTGTGGGGTTTAGGACCCGGGACTTTGAGTCTTTTAGTCCTTTTTTTAATATTGTTATTATCATGAAATTTATTTACATTACAGCACATCATTACATAATTACTTATTTATTTATTGTATTATTTAGTTTAATTTTATTGTTATATTTCACTACATCTATAATTTGATTATTTTCCATATATTATAATTTTTTCTACTTATATTACACTTCATACCAAGGTGAATAGTCTACCCACTATAAATTTCACACCCCCACTACTAGTAAGTAGCCTCTGGCACAAGGGGAGGTGCACTTGAAGTATCATAACCAACCCTTTCTAGCCATGTGAGAGAGTTCTAGATTGGGGGATGTTACAAAGTGGTATCATAGGAGCATGTTTTTCTCTTCTTATACTTTACTATTTGGGGAAAGGTATAAAGGAGACTAGGATATGTTGGGAATTGGTAATGATCTTGTTAATTGGAGTATCTAACCCATGTATGGGGGAAAATCTGAGTGCCCATGGTTGGTATTGTTATTTGTGCTGTGTGATTTTTACAATTCGTGTTATTTTACCTTGGGTGATTCACATGTTGTCTGGGGTTATTGTTTAATTACATTATTGTTCCTTGAGATTTTACTTATGTCTTGGTATGGTGTGAGATGAGAATACATGCATTATAATAGGTACATTAGGATAATATTGACATTCATTGTTCATAATAGGGGATATCTATTTTTTTCTCATGTGATATATAATTTCTTATATAACGGTAATATGAAATATCTATTTTATTGGATAAATTAAATTAGATGATGTGTCATGATAACAAACTTGTAATTTGTGTCTAGAGATAGTAGGAGTTAGTGGTTCTCAATTTCAGTCACCTATTGAGGTTGACCTTTTTTCTATCCAGTTCTCTAAGGTGTGTGTTTGTCTTGTAGAGAAAATTATTCCCCGTCATCATTGAGTTGAGCATCATAAGAGTGGAAATAAGAAAACTCCAAACGTAGTTTATCCAAAAATTCCTATAGTTCCTAAGGAGTAGATGAATGTCCAGCTTCTCAAAACCTTCCTAAGGGTCATGCGATCCATGGAAAGGGAGGATGTTTATATCTTTCATTTTTTTCTAAGATAAAAGGAGAATTTTAGCTACAACACATGACTTTTTATACTAGGGAAGGGGGAATCTAGAAATCTATGTTCTGGATTGAGTCAGTCCAGAAAATCTTCAAGAATCTCGAGACACCCCCAGATAAGAGGTTGAATCGTGCTGCGTATATGTTTCATGGACCTTCCAAGCATTGGTGGGATATTCTAGAGGAAGCTGGGTAGTAGGATAAGCTATCTTGGAAGGTCTTTAAGATAAATTTATTGATCCATTTCTATCCCTAGATCTTGAGGGATGAAAAATATCATGAGTTTGTACATCTGACTCAAGATGATTTATTATTTCTAGACTATGATGGCCATTTTACCAACCTATAACACTTTGTTCCATCTTTGGAAGCTGATGAGATATATAAAGAGATACATTTATAGGACAATATTTGTTATGAGATCAGGTAATAGGTAAATGTTCTCCATTTAAAAATATTTTAAGACATGATGAATCAAACACTCATCACCGAAGGGAATCTTAGAGAGGCCCCGAGTAGCAGTCATGCAGTTTTAGAAGGGAGATCTGGGAGTTCTTCTTTGAGTGGTAAGAAATGACGTTATGACATTATCTACTAAAGATGTAGTGGGAAGAGCTGTCAGGGTAGTGGAAAACCATCTCAAGATTGTGTTTAGTTCTAGTGCTATCACTGTGTAATGTTTGGTCATAAGTACCCACGATGTCCTTACCCCATATTTAACTATAGTATCTGTGGCCTATTGGGTCATATTCAGAGGTTTTGTGCGAACATTCCACTATAAACTAATGGAAAAGGATCAAGACATGCATCTAAATCAAGAAGGGGTTAGCTACCCCTCAGTAGGTTGGTAGTTGGAATTATATAGGTCGTTCATGCTAAGGCAGGGGATGTGGTACCCCATTTCATGATAAATAGTACTAAGGGAAATAGCCTAGGGTATTCATACTGAAGCCCATGTAAGAGGGACAAGTTAGTTTCACATTATGAAGACTACTCTAGCTAACATGGATACAAGACCTTTTATGAGTAGAGGTATGATTCTTGTATCATATGCTTTATCTTGTGTTTTGTTTGATACAGAAGAATCACATTATTTTCTGTCTTCTCTTTTTTCAAATGGTTTGTGCTTGGATGAGGAAATATTATATGGTGTTTTAATTATTGACACACAATTGGGAGTGTGGTCATAGAATATCAAATGTTGCAAGGAGAGTTCTCTAGAGATCGATGGTTACCATTTCTTTTCGGAACAATTTGTGCTAGAAATTATAGGCTTAGACTTGATTCTTGGTATGGATTTATTAGTTATATACTAGGATCATATTGACTATTATAGGAGGATAGTTTATTTCCTATATCTAGAAGGAAGAATTTATTCTCACAGGGGTGAGTGGGATCTTTAGGCTGGTTGTGTGGGACTAATTTAGTACAGATTAGATTTTATAATGAAAAAGATAGTGGGTATTGCTCTAGATAATGGTGGAATGTAGTAGGATTATTTTTATACAGTGGTAGACTATTTTTGGGATGTTTTCCCCTAATAAGTTCTATGGCTTACCACCCAAGTGAGAGGCCGAGTTCATGCTTGAGTTGTTTCCGAGAGTAGATCCAGTTTCTATTTCTCCGTAATGAATGGCACCGATAGATCCTCAGGAGTTAAAATTTCAGTTAAAAGATCTAGAATATAAAGGTTTTATATATATGAGTGCACCTCCTTGGGGTTATCTAGTTCTCTTCTCAAAAAATATGATGGATCTTTGCACTTATGTGTGGATTATCAGAGGTTAAATTAGATGATGGTCAAGAACCAGTATCCTCTTCCATGTATTTAGGATATTTTCGATCAGTTGAGAGGTTGTAATATCTTCTCCAAGATTAAATTGAGATCAGGATATCATCAGTTAAGGGTGAGACCATCATACACACCTCATACTTCTTTTAGGAGCAAGTATGTTTTGTATGAATTCTTAGTGATGTTGTTTGAGTTGACTAATGTGCCTATGGTATTTATGGACTTAATGAATAGGATCATTCACCCTTTTCTATACAAGTTTGTGGTTTTTTTGATGATATATTAGTGTACTCCCAGTCATTAGAAGATCATTCTAAACATCTTGAAATCATCTTGAGTATATTGAGAGATCATTGGATTTACACAAAGCTAACCAAATAGAGTTTTTTTGGATAAATAAAGTGCACTTCTTGGTCCATGTCATCTCAGAAGTAGGATTGTCACTGGAACCAGTAAATTTTTTATCCATGGTATCTTGGAAAAAACACAATAACGTCTTTGAAATTCATATTTTTCTAGGTTTATCAGGTTATTACCATCTTTTATTCCAAGATTGATCAAATTTGGCAGCACCAATGTCTAGGGTGACCAAGAAAGGGGTAACGTTTTTTTGGTCTAATGCTTGAGAAAGAGATTTTAAAGAGTTGAAAGAAAGGATAAACTAAGAACCTATCCTCACTTTAATTATGTCGGGTAAATCATATACCATTTACTATGATGCATCCGGAGTTGGACTTGGAGCAGTTATAATGTAGTAGGATCAAGTGGTTTCTTATGGATCCAGGTAGATGAGTCTGCATGAGAGGAATTAAATTACTCATGATCTAGAGTTATAATTAGTGGTACATGCCCTTTGATATTGGATACACTATTTCATAGGTGATAAGTTTATGGTATACACAGATTACAAGATACTTAGGTATATATTTTCTCAGTGAGACCATAAACTTTGGAAGAGGAGATGGGTCAAGTATATTCAGCATTTAAATTTTGAATTGGCTTATACACCAGGAAAGGTCAACATCATTACAGACTATTTGATCTAAAAGACATAGATAGAAGAATTATGGTAGTCTTATGATGAGTGGTGGATAATGGCCCTCTTTTTATCCATGCATTTAGATGTTTAGGAACCTCAAGGGAGAGTATCTCTGACTTCAACATCCACTATACTCATGATTTTGGAACAGATTAAGACTGAGAAGTTCTCTGATCCAGAGGGCTCAATTCTAAGGGAAAAATTATATGGTGGGGAGATACCATCAGGATGGTATCTCGGTAGTGTAAATTCTTTTTTTTTCTGTGGCTGAGTATGGGTTCCTACAGACTTTCATGAGGAGCTCATGAGGGAGTTTTGTGCTTCTATATGTCTGGTGCATACTGGTATAAAAAATATATATTGTGATCTCTGTGGATAGTATTGTTGGTCAGGAATGAAGAAGTATGTGGAAATATTCATGGCTATATTCTTCACTTGTTAGCAGGTGAAAGCCATGCATTAGATTCCAGTTGAGTTTTTTTATCCATTACCCATTTCTTAGTGGAAATGGGATGATGTCACAATGTATTTTGTGATAGGACCACCCAAGATGACCTAGAAGAATGATACTGTATGAGTTTTTTGTGGATCGACTGAGTAAGGTATCCCACTTCTTACCTATTAGGGAAAACTTTACAATTGATGATTTGGGAAATCTTTATGTGTGCAAGGTGGTTCAATTTCATGGTGTTCTAAGGATTATTGTTTCAAATAGATATCCTCATTTCACATCCTTTTTTGTGGTAGGGTATTCATAAATCCCTAGGATCCCATATTCTTTTAAGAAAAACCTATCATCCACAGATTTATGGTCAATATGAGTAAACTATTTAGGTTCTAGAGGATATGTTATGAGCCTATGTTTTGTATTTTGGTGGTTCATAGGAGCAAAATATGGAACTCATGGTGTTTTCATATAATAATAGCTTCTATGAATTGATCCAAATTGAACCTTTTGAGGCCTTGTATGGAAGGTCGTTCCATTCACCTCTTTGTTGGATGGAGAAAGGTGAGTCTACACTTGTTAGGCCTAGTCTCATGAAGGAGACATCTGAATAGGTTCAATTGATCAGATAGCGGTTGGTGACTACATAGAGCAGGCATAAATCATATGCTGACCATTGGAATTCAATTTTGGTCATCATGCACTACTACAAAACTGGGTTTATCCAGTATTAGGGATTTAACAGTGCTAGCTAAAAACATTGTTAAAGACCCCATTTGTTAGCACTAAAAAGTGTTGTTAATGGGGGTCTTTAACAGTAATAAAAAAATAACTATTAAAGGGAGACCTTTATTAACACTTTTTTATAAGCACTGATAAATGATATATTTTATAATTTCTTGTAATAAAGCATTGGTAGGAGGGTTATCAGCGCTTTTTTAGAAGTTCGGATAAAGACCCCCTTTATCAGTGATTTTTTACAAGCGCTGATAAAAGTATACTTAAAAAAATTATATTTCAATAAAAATAATATATTAATAAAAAAATATATTTATATTGATATAAATATACTATATATTTTTTGAAATATGTTTTAGATAAAGTAAATAGGTATTTACACTTAATATGTAAAATATTTAATAAAAATGGACTATAAAATAACTAAAAAAATATTTTTAATTAATAATTTTCTTATTATTAGCATGTAATAGTCATTTAATATCAATTTGAAGATAAAAAAATCAAAAAAAAGTTCTAAAAAAAGTTGAAAATTGTTTAAAACATAACTCAAACTTTAAAAGACTATAACATTTGATATGTGTATCCATTTGATCTATAACACATATCAAATCAAAGCCTGCGATGAGTTATACACCTTGGTGATTGATGGTAAACCCTAAGTCACGTTTTTAGAGCCCAAAAAAGGCCCAAAAGGCCTCGAAAACTGAGTTTTTAGTCGTGTTACCCCATTTTTTTTAACTTTTGAGGGATCTTAAGCCTCATTTACAAGGGTATTTTTCCCTTTTTTAGTGGGGAATGAATTTATTCCCATTAATTAACTTTATATTATTATTATGGATTTTAAATTTTTTCATTTTTCATAATGTAATTTTATTTATATTAAAATATATAACAATATATACATCTTTTTTATATATTCACACATAAATATTTAATTTTATAAATAAATAATTAAAATATTTATATATAAATTATATTTATTAATATATAAACATACATATAAACTTATATATAAACTTATATATAAACATATATATATAAATATATGGATGAAAATGTGACAATATATGTATAAATCTATAGATATATCATAAAATATAAAAAAACAGTATAGTAAAGTGGTAAAGTCACTGATATATAATGTGAAGGTCTAAGGTTCAAAACATGCTGGAGGCAGGGGAGTGCGCGGGAGGCTGGGTGGGGGAAGCACTGATAAAGGGATCAGTGAAGCACTGATAAAGGGGTGCGGGGTGGGAAGCAATGATAAAGCAGTTTGGGTGGGGTGTGGAATTTTTTTTATATACCCTTTATCGATGGGATCTTTATCAGTGCTTTTTTTAGTTCTGATAAAAGTTTCAGGATTTTAACAGCACTTCGATTATCAGTGATTTTTTAGTACTGATAAATTTTTTTATAGCACTATTAAAGGATGATTTTTTAGTAGTGATGTTTTCCTTTGAGTTTCTCCTAGGTTAGGGAAATGCCGTATTAGGAAACAGGGAAATATAGAACCCAGGTTTGTCGGGCTATTTGAAATAGTGTAAAGGGTCAGTCCAATATAATACCATTTATCCCTTCTATAGTGCTAAAATTCCATGAACGACATGTTCTATGTGTCGCAGATATAGATATATCATCCATATCCTTCCCATGTGATAGATGTAGCAGATGTTGAGATTTTTTCTGATTCTTCCTTTAAGGAACATCCAATATTGGTAGTGGATTGTAGTGAGAAATATCTTTTGGGTAGGAATATACTATTGGTTTCTGTGTAGTGGAAGCATGAGTGAGTTCAAGAGGATACCCAAGAGAGGTTGTTTGATATTAAAACATAGTTTCCATACTTATTTTTTGATACGTCATAGTGATTCTTAGAGTAGCTCAGGGACAAGCTGTTATAATATGGTGAGGTTGTAAGATCCCACTTTTTTCCAGGTACATTTCTCTCTGATTTTTTCCTTGACACTTGGTGTATGAGTCTGGTTTTGATAAGGAGAGCCTTTATTTGAGAAAATGACATAATGTTCATTTATATATTCTTGTTTTAATTAATGGAGTCTGGGAATAATTGGGTTAAGAATTTCATGGGTTCTTGGTAAGTTGAGAAGATTTAAAAGAGGTTCAATTTTGTTTATAAGGGAAATGATCTGAAAAATCAACTACCAAAAATTTACACACCATGTAAAGGGATTAAACATCATGAAATTGTTCATGGGTTTTAATAAAATAAATCTGAGGTGACATGTTTTTTGACGTATTCCATTAAAAACATTTACATGATGTGTAATCACATTATGTGATGTATAAATGCCCGAACTAATCTTTTAAACATGTTGTGTGGCTGATTTTCATTCTAATCCACTTTAGATATTCTCCTCTCAACCCTAGGTCATTATAAAGGTGATTTTGGGGTAAAAAAATCCCTTATAAACATACAGTTTGTGTAAGATATCTCAGGTATGTCTTTTTGGTTAGGTTCCTTCCTTCTCTTCCTTCTTCTCCAACTGTTGTGGTGAAATCCTTTACCAAATTGAATTTTTGGTTTTTATCATGATCTTTTTTTATCCAGGAAACTCTTCTAAATCATCTAATCCATCTTCCACATGGGTTTTGTTCATTGGAAGCATTGTTGGATTGTCAGTTAAATTTAGGGTAGTCTAAATCTTATCCCCATGGTTTGATGATTTCCATGTTTATAAAATATTGTGATTGTGCTAATGAAATGTGCACCCAAATTGAATAAATAATAAAGGGGGATTATTAATTTAATTCATTTTTTTTCAATTGTATTATGAAATGGCTTATGGATACCTATTGGGTGAGCTAACCATGATTATAATTGAATTTGAAAATGGCTAGTATTTTTATCATGACTGTTGACACTCATAATTGCGCATCACACACTTTTTTGTGGAAGGAAACATGTCATGAGTGATTGGATGATCATGATTCATAATGACATATGATAATGATGTTTTGGATGAGTTCACTATTTTAGATAGTTGGAGGTGTATTATTATTATTATTATGTGTTTTCAAATAATAATAAGGGTAATTAATAAAATTAAATAAAAACGGAACATTGCATTTTATTCAGGAAGCTGCATATCATGTGATGAATAAAAAACATCATCTTTCATCTTCTTCATCCTCATGGCATTGGATTTTTGGTTTTCCACTTGCACCTATAATGGATACCGCATACTATCAGGACCTAGATTGGACAAGCCTTCTCACGCTATAACTCCTCATAGCCTCTGTGTGGATCAAGAATGGCTTACAGATTGAGTCAAGGTGGGGAACACATACTTACAATGACTAGTCCAGACATTCAATCCCTGTGTATTACTTTTATTAAAGTAAAACTCTAGTCCAGAAAACCATTCCCTCTTGCGAGAATCCCCCACACATATAAAAAAGACACGCGAGCCCATGGAGATGATCTATGGATGGGGTTAAGGTGCGACACATGTGATTTTCAATAGCCAACATGGGAGGTCAACTCACATGTGTGTCTATAGTAGGAGAAGTCAATAAGAACCATTACCCCATGTAGAATCTCAAAAAAAATGATAATGAGGCTCCTTCAAGTTGCGATTTGTGAGGTCCGATGCATAAACCCGCCACGAGCATATGATAAATAAAAAATGGAGTATATTGATGAGTGTCTCTATGATTCCACATGAACCCATTTATAGATGAGATAAGTCCATGAGGTTAGTTCACATGATATATCCATGTAATTATATTTGGCATTTCATGAACCCATTGTTCATGGGCCTTCCATCGCATAGGAGATCAAATTTACACATACCCAGTTATGTGAAAAATTTTATACAATAACTCTACATTTGGATATGATAAAGTCCTAAAGAATTTATTTTTTGTTCCACAAAAGATGACCATAAAATAAAATTCCAGACTCGATGCACCTTGTAGATTCTATGGAGGACCATAACACACAAATGAAATATTTATGTGTGCATGAGAAGCTCCATGTCTCCCTTGATGTCTCATTTGAAGAAGATAAATATTCTATGTACATGTTTTGTGATATCTGGTTATGCGACATTTATGTGATGGCTTAGAAACACTTTACATGAACCCTTTGATGTCAACATTGACATTAAAAAATCATTGGTCATGTTATGACATCATACAACCATGAACATGCGATGCATAAAATTCAAGAAAAGAAACTGCCCCTGATAACATCTTCATTCTATCGCAAGATCCATCACTGATCATGCGACACACCATAAGAAAATAAAGAAAACTAACCAAGACAAGGTGCACGTTCCATCACATGATCCCATATTGATCCTGCGACACAAACAATTATTGGGTGAAGTCCTCATAACTACTTGGAAAATAGGGAGGAAAATATCCAAAGAGTGAAAGGATCTTGTGATTGTAAAATACACACGATGGATCACCAATAAGGAGAATATTTTTCCTTGACAACATTTGAGAAAACTCACGAGACCCCCAGGAATTTGTACAATATAACAATGGAAATAAAAGGAGGGGATGCAGAGAATACTCGAAGTCACTAAAAATCATGCGATGCACATCTAATGATCCACAAGGCACTACGAGACCCCGGTGACATGATCTCCTCATCTCGCAATATCCCTTCACCTTGTTATCCTTGTCACACAATAGACCCTGGATATGTACATGCAACCATGTTATTACCCTTTAGATATATAAGTAAAAAAAAATTTATTTGTCCACTAAATGCTCACACACCTCCCTAGGACCCCTGTTGGTCATGCGACACATCATCAAAAAATAGAGTAATTGTCCTTGATAATACTCGTGCAAACTCGTATGACTCTTGACCATTGTAAAGTAAAAAAGGAACTAAAAGATGGATGAGGAGGAAGAAATCATGATAATAAAACTCATGTGACATGCTAAGGAAGTCCACAATGTAGTCCAACAAGAATCATGGACAATCCACCTTGATTTCACAAAGATCCCTAAACAAACTACCCTTTCCTCGCAAAATGTCCTAGGAAAGTAATTAAGCATATCATGGATGCCTTTCAAAAGGAATTTTGATCTCTTAAACTCCCATGGACATGTTAAATTGAAAATATAAAAGTCCTTTGATATGTATCCATAATTCAATATGTCCCTATTAGTTGGAAATAATCCAATAATGGAGGCATTGACAAGAGGGACTCGTGGTTGCTAAAAATCAGGCAATGCCCTCAGAGCAATCCATGGAAAAGTATCATGAAGTCATGTGGCGTCAGACCCATTCATTGACTCTAGCCTAGATCTGTGCCAGATATATTGTGAAAATTGGTGAAAAAATAGGGTGGAAAGGCCTATAAATTCCCCTCCCCGTCATGAAAAATGAACTAAACCGCTACCTATCACAACCAATGGGAAGAACCCTGGGAATTTCTCATAAGCACCAGAGCAGATTTCTTGGAGTGACTAATCTCACAAATAGTAAGTCTTCCATTAGGTAATATTCTGATGAATAGTCAGAGTGATCATGCGTCATTCATAAATCACTTCACGTGATCATTCATTGATAACATAGAGGACTTATGTCAAGACATGAAAAGAAAATACCACACATCTTCTAGGTCATGTGATACTCAAAATAAACTGATACTGAATAAATCTAAGGCATTCACAAGGTAAGGACTAGAAAAAATACTAAAGGTGGAAGAATTAAACAAAAAAATGTTCAATGGACCTCATGCACTTTGCATGAGTCATCCAAGACATGCGACATCACCAAGTCATGTCGCCTAGATCTCACAACTCTTCTTCAGTATTCCACCCAATTCACGAATGAAGAGTCTCCTAGATAGATTAAGTCATATGGCTCACCCCATGAATGCCACTTTAGTCTCATGAATCCCTATAGACCTATCTCCTAAGCCTCACGATGTCCTTCAGATAAATCTCCTAACTCATATAATGACACCAAATCATATCAGATAAGTCTCATGGATGCATCCATGCATATCAATTCTAGTCTCAAGAATCCCTATGGGAAAGTCTTCCGAGACTCACGACGCCCTCCAGACATGTTGGCCAAGTCTCATGATGCCCTCCAAGGATTTTAGCCAATATATGAAATACCCTCCAAGACATTCCATATTTAATCTTGTGACACCCTCCATATGTGTCAAGAAAAATCTTGCGAATGACACTAGGTAAAGTCAGATAGATGATGAGGCACCCTCTAGACAAGCCATCTAGGTCATACGATGGCTTCCAACATAGACCACATGGATCTTGTGATGTCCTCTATAAAATTCATCTTTGATCATGCGAAAACCTTTAGATATGACACCTAGGTTACGTGAAGTCATTTAGAAAGACCAAATGAATCATTTAGTTGTCTTCAGATATTCCAGGAAGATACAATCCTATATATTAGCACAAGTAGACAATTGAAGCATATCGAGCAGACAAGAAGGTCATAAGGGAATCCTTAGAGTGTAATCCCTGACCAAAAATATAACATGATATGTCCCAATAGCCAGGGAAAACTTAAAGTGTAATCCCTAACAAAAAGAACTATGATGACTTTGATTCCTGTCACATTTAGGATACTTAGGCCACCTATTCAATGTTTGATCTCCACAGGGTTATCTTAATACATAAGTCCCCCACTTTTCAAGAAATTATATTGGTCATTTATCACCACTTGTTTCTCACATCGAGAATAAATCATGAGAGATTAGGGAGTTTTAATAATCATACCATTCATATTATTAGTATCCACCAACCAGGGAAACATATGTATGTAAACCCCCAATAAGTGACATGACACATTAGCCTCAGTACAAGGGAATCTACCTTGGGGACAATACCATGGGTGTGATTGAACTATGAAATCTATGTTTCCTGCAATAACTAGGATATGTAGGATGCCTTACTAAGTCCCGAGTTCAAGTAAACATCTATTTAAATCGAAGCCTTATATCGATGTCATTTCAACCATCAGGACCCAATCATTCTCATGGTATGATTACTCTACCTCATCTATCAACTAACTAAGAAATAAATTGAACTATGATGTCTTCGATTCCTTCCTTAACCAGGATACTTAGGACATCTCCCTAAGGTCCAAGCTCCATAATAAATCCTCTCAAGGCAATCCCATCACATAAGTCCCATAACATCATAAATGAAAAGAATGATCATTTACCATCCCCTATTTCTCATACCAATCATTAATCACATGAGCTTAGGTAACTACAATAATCATGTCATATATATCATAAGTATTTATAATAAAAAGGGAAATATCAGTGTGTAAGGACCAACCAAATTAACTACAACAACTCAGATTCTTTTCAAAATCAAGATACGCGGGACATACCTCTAGGACTTGATATTGAACACCTGATGTCCCAGAGCATCCCTATAAGTTTTTTTTCATGATATTAAACTGCAAGTATCCAAAAAACTACCTGGGTTTTTATTACTAAAATAACTAGGATACATAGTATTCCTTCTAATGGATCAATTTCCACCTCAGAATATTATCCACGTCCTTGCATAGTAGCACATTCTAATTCTCTTGGTTTTACATATTCAACACATAAGAATCCACCCATTACTAGAAAATGATGGAGAACCTCAGATAACTATAGATGGATTCAATAAAGAGACCTTTATATTTTTCACATGAAAGAGAATTAACTCATTATCACTTTATTAGGGTAACTAGTCCTATATCAGGATTAGGAATAGATTCATGGACATATCTTAAAACTATAAGAGAGTCCCCGCATAAACAATAATTCCCCCAAAAGGGTGATATGAGACCGACCTCCCATACTCTCAAACTATGCGAGTCCCCAAGATTTATTGGGCTTGAAAACCCAGGTGATCGCTTGCCTTTAGAAATAAGGTTAGTACCTAGTTGTGGATGAGGGAACCATTGGGAGTTTTTGGAGAGAGCAGAAATGGTAACCCAATGTTCATGATTGTGAAAAACATAAACCACCCAAAATAAAACCATCAGGTGGATCCCATCCACACCTCTTCTTATCCTGATGAAAAAATGGTTAACTCGACGTGAATATATGTAATAACAAATGATTGGGTTATAATCCTTCAAACCATTTCGTCTGCACACTATACACAATCTAGAATGGAAAATCTGATGTGATTCTCTAAAAGATAGAATAATCATGTGTCATGCCACTTTGTTTTTCATTACTAAACAAAAAAAGTAGTAAGACTAGCATGATCATACAAACAATCCTTTTTAACTAGGGTTTCTATGAAATAATTCCATCATCACTTTGACAAGTCCAAGAGAGTATAATTACCGAATTGAGAATATAAGGAAAATTGTGTTAACCATGCACATTTTATTGACCACATCATGCCTATGATATTCCACTAATTGGTAATCTTGTTCCTTATTATTTTCATGACTACAGATACTGATAGTATCCCTATCCAAGATAATGTCTTCATAATTTAGTATTCTCTCTGATAAATTACCTATGGTAGCAATCTCCGTATGTTGAAAATGATATCACCTGCTCGACAGCTCCAATGACAGGTGGAAAACAAGATGGTTTAGGAGTACCACCGACATGGTATAATCCTAACCATGAAAGCTACCCATGAGGTTCTATAAGCATGGAAGTTGGTGAGTCTTCATCACCCAAGGAAGGCTATTTCTAAGCTAGTAGACCTCGTCACTACAACCAAATAATTCATGAGCTTATACCCAAAGTGCAACAAATTCCACCTTAGTCTCTAACGAAGGTAGATCATGAAGACAAATATAGATCCCATCTGGTTCAGGTTCCACTGAGGAGGGAACTTGTCAACTGCCATTTCCAACACCATTCCACCAGTACCCACTAGTCTCATGCTAAGGGTACCACCTGACACACTGTCGCATCTAACACCCATGAACAGGTAGCAAGAAAGGCTCATCATGGGAGGAAAGTACTGCATATCCAATAGAGGGATCATATCCCTACAACTACTGATGATGCCCATCAACATACTCCAATCGGTACTAGTGAGAAGGCTCATATTCCTACTAACTCAGAACATATCTATGGGCATATACCCATAAAAGGCATGGGGGTGGCACATATCCCTACCCCCATGTATGAATCCCATCAGTGTATTTTGATGGAACAAGGAGGAAAGAAGTGGGAAAATATACTTGCTTCAATCAAATATATCTTCCAGTGTATAATGGAGATGGAAAACATGAAATCTTATATCATTACACACACTTTGCTAAAATTCCAATATATTTTAGAAATAGTTGAAGAACTCCACCAGAAGATTATGGAATTGTTGTATATAAAGGTACAAGAACATACTTCTATCCCTACAGCTAGGAAAATTCAACACTCTAATAATCATGAACAAGTTTTTATACTAGAGAAATCACACACTCTTTTTCCCATCTAGGAGTATTATCGGCATATTCTAATAATGTTTGAGGAATCAGACTAGGATCATAATCCCATTCCAACTGGGGATCACTAGGTTAGAGCTGAACATGCCTTGGGACAGGGGAAAATGCCTTTCAAAAAAGTCTAGTGACATATTCTAAAGGACAAGGATTAGGATAACATCCCCATTCTATCTAGGTATCACCTTGTGAGAGGGGAACAAACCTCAGGACATTCCCATATTCATGTATAAGAAGTCCAGTGGCATAATTTGAAGGCCCATGATTGAGAATATATCCCTGTTTTGGAAGGCTCTGACCAAGTGAGGATGGAATAAGCCTCAAGAGATAATCATATTTCTATCAGTGAATCCACTTGGAATATTACAAAAAATCATGAAAGTAAGGTTCGTATTCCATCTTTCAATGATGAACAATTTTTCCAACATAATTCGAAGGAAACATTCGAGGAGGCTTATATTCCTTCTCCCATTCTGGAGGTCCATCCACATATTTAGGTAGGGAATGCATATTTGAATCAGGCTCATATTCATATCCCAACGAATGATCACCAGGTGAGAGCAGCACATTCCTCAGTGTTGGCTCATACTCCTACAAAGAAAGATGAATAAAAGATCCCAAAGTCTCAATATTAGGCTCAAACTCTCTTCTTAACTAATTCTCACCAAGTGAGAATGGAACATGCCTCAGGATAAGCCCATATTATTTTCAATGATGATATATCTTATAAGCATATTCCAACATATTCTTAGTTGTGGGATCATATTCTTGTAGCACTAGACGATTATATACAAGTTCCTAAAACCATCATATAGTAGACTCATATCCCTACACAATTTCAAAAGGCTGGTCAGCATATTCTTACCACGATGCAAAACATGGCCCATATTTCTAATTTTCTCAAGGATAGTGTCCTTGAGGTTATTCTAGAAACATTCTCAACACCATAAGGGTACGTCAAATCTTCTATTGAAGTAGAAGTAGAAGAATTTCATTACCATAATATTCCTCCTCGTGGTAGTGTGGAGATGGATCAGAGGGATTCTACTCCTGAAATCTACTGTGGTCAACCTTCCCACAAAGATATCTCCCATAGACAAGGAAATCCTCCACTTTACCAAACACCTCCTTAAGGAGAGATGTTTAAAACTCTTGCACCTTCATATAAAGAGGTGATCAAAACATTGGGGTCAACTGTAAATGGTTCCCCATCAACTTCTAGCAGCACTACACTCCCGTTAATAGGAAACCATCAAAGCCATCTTCTATGGTATAAATGGATGGAGGCATGTAAGTCTAATGATGAGGATTCTAACATTGACATATAGAGAGAGTTATCCAGAAACAACATCCCTATAATGTTCTGGCCCCTTGCTACTTATAGCTATGAGATTCTAGATGATCTAGAAAAGAAGGGAATTCCTTATCTATGAAAAAATATATGGGCTACTCATCAGTGACTGAAGGATCTATATCCCTATTATATAGGATATGAGTATCACCATCAGAAAATCAATATACTCTATTTTTAGCTAGACCCGACCAATATATCCATGGATCGAGATTCAAAATCAGAAAAGCACAACACAAATCTACAAAATTCTTTCCTCCATTGCATCGTGACACTTTGGAAGATGATATACAAATCCACGACATGCATCCATATTTGAGGTTGAGTAATGTATGGAGTGTTACACTTTTACAAACCCTTGGAACAATATAACTCCCCATATTCATCATCCTGTAATGTTATAGCCTTTAGAGAAATCAGGGGATCAGGTAATGCTTGGGCTAGTTGGTCAATAAAATAGCATTATCCCACTTCGATGATGCCCAAACATTACAAATGGAGGGATAGGATATCCAAAATGACATCAAAATGGGACCCTTAAAGTAAAGAAAAAACATTTTGGACATGGAGAATGAAGTTTCAATCACCTAGTCAACTTCCCGTGAAGAGTGGTTCGCATCATGGGCTGCCATCACACCCATATCCCATGCGATCATAAATTCTCCACATCAAAAGGGACACTATAGTTGCTGCCATAATAGTTGTCTAGGAGCGGTCTCAGCTCCATGGGCCAGGAGAATATCTACCACCACATCCACCCCTCAAATCATCAATTATCAAGAGGATTCAGAACATATCCTCAATAGCTCTGAGAAAACCCCAACTCACTGGATAGGGGGAATTTTTATCTCAATCACCATATCTAGGTTCATCATCCTTTGATAGGGTCTTAGAAGAACAAATGGTGATTCCAGATCACCCCCAATCCACTAGGTTGGGGTAATTTATATCTTCATGTTCATCCCATGAATCATCAAATCCCCGAAAAGAATCCATGGATCCTCAACCGCAAGACCAATCAGTGACTATTTCCCCCCGAACAACCCACACCCATAGGGATGGGAGGATTTTAATCATTATCATCATCATAGATATAATAAATCTCCTCTAGGTTGGTAGGGAAATAGTTGGTATACCTCTTATCCCTCCCAGCATGGGACAAACCTCTACTGGTTGGGGACTATTTAGAAATCATGAACATAAACTTCTCCAAGGTCATTACTCATAGCAAAAGATGGGGGGATCATATGAAAAAGGTGATCATACCCTTATTGGGTCATAATCCAAAAAGTCCCAATATGGATAAGGGATCAAATAACCACCCTAATAAAAGTAGTGCAGAATCAACTTGTTGCATCGAAAGTAATAGAACAACCACCATTTCCAGATATGTATCTATGAATGTCGTCACTATCAACATGAAAAAATTTGATAAAGATAAAATAGAAGAGGGATAAAACATGGAGAACCTATCCCAATAAGAGGATGATTTGGATTCACTAAATGAGGCTGCGTGCACCTGAAACCAAAGAAGGCTCTAAAATATAGCACCACTGAAAATCGATTTGTCACCTCAATGATGGAACATTACCAAGGGGAAAGGTATGAATACATACTAATCACCACCCAGAATAATTGAAGTTCTTTCCCCAAAGGAACAATTGTCACAATATGAGAGAGAGATACAAACTCTCCAATAACTCAATGAGGAGCTACTCAATGTCAATATTCGTACTGGGTATCGTATTCAAGAAAAGGTGAATATTATTACTCCTATAGTCAATCCTTTAGAAAGAGAATTATTTGAGCATTATATTGGACCTATATATAGATATCTAGTCTACATAATTGAGAAAGTAAATAATTAGAATGAATCCCCTTCATTGCAGTGATATCCCATCCCTCATTAGGGAAACCATTCAGTTATATGATGAATTGAGAATCAGTGGAAAATTAAGGTGGGACCACCTCATCATCTCCCGCCCACTCCCTATAGATGGGAGGCAGCTTAGAAAGTAGTGCCCCCATATTTACTTAACATCATTAAGTCTCTGGAAACTTGAATGGAAGTCATGGAAGGGTGACACACACCTGTGCAGCCTGAGAAGAATCCATATCCCAAATAGGTGGATGATACTCCACCTCCACCCAACTTTTTGAATCCTACCTTATCTACCTTTGATGGTGTAGGAAACCCTGAACAATATCTCACACACTTCATATCCCGACATGGGATGATGATGGGCCCTAGAGATCAACATGATGCAACAAAGCCGAGGTGTTTCATACAGACTTGGATAGGGACAACCTTTGTTCAGTACAGTAGCCTACAAGTAGGATCTGTTGCAGGATGAGAAGACCTTTATCATCAGTTCCTTTATCTGTTTTTCTCCATGATAAGAAAGAAAAAATTTTCAACCTAACGAACTGCAAGAAACAAGATAATGAGAGGGAGTATGATTTCATAGCAAGATGTAAAGGTTTAAACTATTCTCTTAGCATCCATATCTCATAAGAGAAACTACTAGAACTCCATGATGAAAATCTAAGGGATGAGTTGTAGATAACTCTGATCCCCATGAAGTATCTGGGTGGGTTTTGAGAGTTCACTGAAATGACACAAAATCTTGAGGAGTCTATTTAGAAAACCCAATCCAAAACATGAATCATTCCCATAGCATCGGGGAAACATCTAGGCAGGAAAAAATCCATAAATGTTATCCTCAAGACAACAATAGTTCCCATCCAAGAACCTTAGCAAGATCCAAACTACCCAACACCTCTTTTTTGAGATGAAAAAACCATAAAATCTCCCTCATCTAGAAGCACAAAGAAATCAAAGTCGCCCAGGATTTGAGGAACAGATGAACAAAGTATACTACTTAAAAAATGAATATGTCCTAGGATATTTTTTGGTATACATGGAAATTAACCTACACAGGCTTCTACATCCTAGAAATCCAGATGATGTCAACCTAATTGACCATCCAAACTACTTCCCTTACTACAGAAGGCTGGGTCATAGCATCCAAGACTTATTCATCTTAAAATACGTCCTTCAAGGTATGGTTAATTCTAGATAGGTATAATTAGAAAAATCCCCATAGTAGATCGATTGAATAACCATTGTTTGTTTAGAATAAGAGGATGGTTGGTAGAAAGTTTTGGCTAGGCATGAGAAAAAATTCAATAATTGGATGACTCAAAAAATAGTTGATCGATATCATGCCACCTTGAAAGAAAAGTTGTGAAAACCCACAATAGATCTACCACCAAAAGAGGAATAATAAAATATACCTCCCAAAAGTGGGTGTGACCATTTAAAGTAGTTATAAATAGAGGATTGAGAGTCATATTCTACTCCAAAACAAGCCTTAACTCTTGAATATTTCTTCCTTGCACCGTCTGCAACACATGCACTACCCCACCAAATAAAATCCTAAATAGATGAAGATGTAATATTTGGTTTTTTCAATGTGATACTCTTGGAATACCCCTTTTAATGTGATTAGTGAAAGGACCAGTTTGGGATATACCTAACACTGAGAGGGGGGGGGGGGTGAATCAGTGTTGGGGACTTTTTAGACCAATTTCAACTTTCATCCCTATACCTCTTGACCTGTTAGGATCTGGATTCTCTTATTCTCTTTTCCCTATCGCATGCAATAATAGAAAGAAGTAAAAATATGCACACAATATTTTTACAAGGTTCACCACTCAATAAGAGTAGCTATGTCCTTTCCATGCATGGGGATGACCAGTGCATGGATTCTCCATTATAATGTGACATGATGTTACAATGGAGTGGCTAAGAAAACAATCCTTTAGCCAGTGTGAGTCCATTCACTTTGGAGGGGGGGGGGGGAAACAATCCTCTTACCTGGACTGGTGATCACCTAGCCCAACTTGCAGCCTCTAGCTGGTTCTTTATACTACCTATGAAGATAGTCTTCTTCCTTCTTCAAAAGGCAGGTTCTGCTCTTGATCTATTTCAGTGCACTTCACTTGATTTCTTGCAAAGTAGTAGGCAAACAATTCTCTTCTTTCTTTATCTTATTCTCTAGCACAAAAACCATCTGCACTAGTTCTTCTTCATTTTTCTTATTAGTGCAACAACTGACTGCACTAACATTCTTCTCTTCTCTCTATACAGAAAACTTGTAAGCTGCACACTCTTCTTCTTCTTCTGCTTCTTTAATGCAAAACCAGCTACACTAAAACCTACTCTTCTTCACACATTTTCTTTTAGTGAAAAACCATCTTCACCAAGCTCTTCTTCTTCTTCTTCCTGCTAGAATCATAAGTTCTCTTTGTGATTGTAAAAACAATGAAGTCTAGATCAACTTAGCATCATCACAGTTGAACAGAAGCTGGCAAGAACTTCTAGAACAACTCATATCTTGCGCACCACCCTAATTGCGCGCCTCCCTACTTCATTTTGCACGCCACCTACTTGTGCTCCACTCAGCTTACGCGCCTTCCTACTTGCGCGCCACCTACTTGCACGCCTCACTACTTGCACGCCACCTACTTGAACGCCTACTCAGTACTTGTGCGCCAACGTTGAGCCCAGATCACAACTTTTGCACCACCTTTGGCTTATACACAGACCAATTCTTGAAAGCACCTCTGGAAACTTGTGCGGAAAAACTTGTAAGGCACCCTACTTTCACGCCTTCAGCTTGCGTGCCACCTACTTGCGTGATCATACCACCTTCTACTACTTGCGCGACCAGATCTCTAATTTTTATCTTAAGTGCTGAGCCTTAACAAATGAGGAGGCGAGTTTTCTATTTATAGGAAATTAGGTGACTTGCGCGCCCATACACTTGCGCACCAAGACTTGCACTTGCATGCCTCCTTCCACTTATGCACCTCCTTTATACTTGCATGCCTCTTTGTGGACAGGCAAAACTTGCGCGCCACTTTTATACTTTCAAGCCTCTTTGTGGATAGCACAACACTTGCGCACCACCTAAAAATGAGGATCAACTTGCGTGCCTCAACCACTTGCGCGCCACACTTCTTCGACTTGCGCGCTCAGAGCTCAAAATATTTCTCTAAGTCTCGGGATCATAGAAATGAGGAGGGTAGTCTCCTTTTTATAGGAATTTTGGAAACCTGCGCGTCACATGTACTTGCACGCGTCCTTGGTACTTGTCCACCTTCGTGGCACTTGCGCGACTCCCTGGAACTTGTGCACCTCCTTGGGACTTGCGCGCCTTCTTGGTACTTGTGTGACTCCCTGGAAATTGCGTGCCTCTTTGGGACTTGCGCGCCTTCTTGGTACTTGCATGCCTTCTTTCCTTTGCCATATTTTTGAAATAATGCTATTTGAAATATGACTTGCATGCCTCTACAACACTTGCACGCTACTTAAGCAATGATCGGCGTAGAAAACAAGAGGATTTGACTTAGACAATAAATATGTCCATTACCCACATAATATGACACCTCATGAGATGAGAACCCATAAACTTGTCTTCAAGGGTTTTTCACTTTCATTCCAGGCCGAAGATATTGATTGTGAAAGAAATAATCAACCTGAAATTCTTGCACTCACTTCAACAAATGGATCAAAAACATTCATGAGAAATTGGCAGGATAAGTGGCCTTGGATCACATTCACTCTTCTTATGTCATTGATTATCTTTGTTACTCCCCCTTTGTAGAATGATATTTATTTTGAGTAACCAAGGATGAAAGATTTAGAAATAACATACCATTTCCAATGACATGATCTTCAAAAAATCCTCAGAGTAGTTGAATTTAGTACCAACTGAAATTGATACTTATTGAGATAATGAATATGGAAGCTTCTTCATGTGTATCCCTCTATAGAGAACACTTCTCATCACTGAATCTTAGGTTCTCCCCCTGAGATATTGCGTTACCTTCATTTACTTGTATTTAAAGAACAAATACAATACACAAAGATTTAAGGTAATAGGGTGGATCCTCCATGCTTCGTTAATGTGAGCAGGAGGGCTGATATGAATTTATCAACCAGGATGCTCCATTTTCTCCACTCCTCACACTTTCACATTTGATCTTTAATTTTGAATGTAGGTGTGTGGATCTAATTACTTCTTTTATATCTTTGTGTGTGAATCTTCTTTCTTCAGAAGAATTCCAAGCACTAGAATCTCTCGGTGCAACATTCATCCTCTTCATGAATTCTTGTTGGGCTGGAATAAATTCAAAGCACTTTCTGACAGTGTGACCAGCCTTGTTTCACCTCACACATAGAACTTCTTTGTCTTCATGTAGAATCTTCTTTTTGTTTTTAGCACTAGCCTTAGCTTGTGCATCTTCCATCTTTCTCATTCTTTCCAAATATTCTGGCCAAATCACCAAAATATCATTAGGGACTGAGGCATCAAGATTGGATCTTCTACATGGATTCTTCTGAGTGGATTACTTCATATTAGTTCTTTTGGATGCACCACCCTTCACCTTCTTGGACATGGAATCTAAGGACTTCTCATTTTTCCTCATTGTAATCTTCTTGGGATCATTTTCTTTTGCAACATACTTATGATTACATCCCAAGATAGATTATTTATTCTTCTCCAGCTTTTGTGGTCTTTTGTTCTTATTAGCTTTGAATACATTCTGAGATAGGCATCCACCATTCTTGTGACCACTCCCATTGCATACATCACATATGTTTTCCAGCATTCTAAATCTATTTGCAGTATACAGATGTTTCTGGATCTGTGGATGTTGCTTCTTCTTATTTGGATTTCTCGCCCTTAAGATGGGCTTTCTCTGTGCTTTTACATTTAAGGGATTGTACCAACAATCTAGTGCACAATGCCCAAACCTATTGCAGCCCCAACATTGACCAACAATCCTTAACTTCTTGTCATCTTCTTGATAAGTTTTCTATGTCTTCTTCTTCTTGGTATGTTGTGATTTCTGTGGGGATCTATCTTCCACACTCTTTCCCCTATCCACCCTATCCATGGTGATAGGTTTCATCTCACTTTTCTTCATCAAAAATTGTTTATAATTTTTCTTCCTACCTGCACTTTTTATAGGAGAAATTTTAGAAACATTAATACAAGTTGGTATGGATGATACCTTTACTTTCTCAGTGGATTGTGATAGCTCAATGAGTGAAGCCATGATCTTCTTATCACATGTTGGAGGTCTTTTGATAGTAGAATCCTCCAGTGAGCATTGAGTACTGGCGGCAACTATTTCTTTCTTTTGTGGAGACTCGATATGTGTCTTCTCAAGATTGGTTAGTTCAGCTTCCAATTTAGACATCTCATATTGAGGATGACTTCCTGGTTTTCAATCATAGTCATCTTCTCTTCACAATACTTCTTTAATCTTTTAACTTCATCTTCATGCATCTTTACTTTTTTTTTGTAACAATGAGTCAAGTTCATTGATCTCCTTGGAGTTATCATCCAAATATAACTTCTTGACTTCATTTCCCCTTTTCAGCTCATCTTCTAGTGCATGGATCTTCTCTTCTAGAGTCTTGTTGACTCCCTCCTTTTCTTCAACATCTTTGAGCTACTTTGAAGAACTTTCTTTAAATCCCCTCTTTGTTGCTTCAAAGGCTCCAACCTGTCTATAGAGCTTTAAACATTTGACATTTTTTTCTTGTAAGCCTTTCTCCAAAACATCAGTTTCTTCTTCCAGCTGAGTGATATTTTCTTGCATGCATTGAAATACCTCAAAAAACAGGGATGCACTATCTTCAGGAATACCATGCAGAATCATTCTTAATCTATCAACTGATATTTCTTGAGATGTTGTAGATTGTTCATCACCACTTGCGCTAGAATTTTCATCATGTGGGTAATTTACAAATGTACTAACACATACCTCTTGATCATTTGAGGTAGGAAGGTTGTCCATCTTCTCGGTGGGTACTTGATCCACCTTATCATTACTTTCCAAATCTGGTGTGTTTTCAATTCCATCCAGATTTGGAGAACCAGATGCTTCCTCTTTTGTAGATAAGTGGGAATTCTTCTTCAACATTCTCTTATCTTTCTTTTTCCTGTTTATCATGGTCTTGGTAGATATAACTAAATATTTACCAACACTGCTATTCATTGTTGACTCAGGAACGAGACTCAAGTTTTCAAAAGAGAATAACCTTACTTTAGAGAATCCAAAAGAGGTTAACCTCACTCTGATACCAATTGAAAGGACCAGTTTGGGATATACCTAACACTGAGAAGGGGGGTGAATCAGTATTGGGGACTTTTTAGACCAATTTCAACTTTTATCCCTGTACCTCTTGACCTTTTAGGATCTTGATTCTCTTATTATCTTTTCCCTATCGCATGCAATAATAGAAAGTAGTAAAAATATGCACACGATATTTTTTCAAGGTTCACCACTCAATAAGAGTATCTACGTCCTTACTATGCATGGGGATGACCAGTGCATGGATTCTACATTATAATGTGACATGATGTTACAATGGTGTGGCTAAGAAAACAATCATTTATCTAGTGTGAGTCCCTATAATTTGGAGGGGGCTGGGGGTGGGAAACAATCCTCTTCCCTGGACTGGTGATGACCTAGCCCAACTTGATGCCTCTAGATGGTTCTTTATACTGCCTATGGAGACAGTCTTCTTCCTTCTTCAAAAGGTAGGTTATTCTCTTGATCTATTTCAGTACTCATCACTTGATTTCTTGCAAAGCAGTAGGCAAACAATTCTCTTCTTTCTTTATCTTCTTCTCTAGCACAAAAACCGGCTGCACTAGTTCTTCTTCATTCTTCTTATTAGTGCAACAAATGACTGCACTAATCTTCTTCTCTTCTCTCTATGCAGAAAACCTGTAAGCTGCACACTCTTCTTCTTATTCTTCTTCTACTTCTTCAATGCAAAACCAGCTGCACTGAAACCTACTCTTCTTCACACATTTTCTTTCAGTGCAAAAACCATCTGCACCAAGCTCTTCTTCATCTTCTTCTTGCTAGAATCACAAGTTCTCTTTGTGATTGTAAAAAAAATGAAGTCAAGATCAACTTAGCATCATCACAGTTGAACAGAAGCTGGTAAGAACTTCTAGAACAACTCACAGCTTGTGCACCACCCTACTTGTGCACCTCCCTACTTCAACTTGCGCACCACCTACTTGCGCGCCACTCAGATTGCATGCCTTCCTGCTTGCGCGCCACCTGCTTGAGCACCTCATTGCTTGTGCGCCACCTACTTGCGCGCCTACTCAGTACTTACGCACCACCGTTGAGCCTAGCTCACAACTTGTGCGCCACCTTTGGCTTATACACAGACCACTTCTTGAAAGCACCTCTGGAAACTTGCGTGGAAAAACTTTCGTGGCACCCTACTTTCACGCCTTCAGATCTCGCGCCACCCACTTGCGCGATCAGACCACCTTTTACTACTTTCATGATCAGAGCTCTAATTTTTCTCTAAGTGTTGAGCCTTAACAAATGAGGAGGCGAGTCATCTATTTATAGGCAATTAGGTGACTTGCGCGCCCATACACTTGCGCGCCAAGACTTGTGCGCCAAGACTTTCACTGGCGCAACTCCTTCCACTTGCACAACTCCTTTATACTTGTGCGCCTCTTTGTGGACAGGAAAAACTTGCGCGTCACTTTTATACTTGAACGCCTCTTTGTGGATAGCACAACACTTGCGCGCCACCTAAAAATGAGGCTCAACTTGCGCGCCTCAACCACTTGCACGCCACACTTCTTCGACTTGCGCGCTCAGAGCTCAAAATATTTTTCTAAGTCTCGGGCTCATAGAAATGAGGAGGGTAGTCACCTTTTTATAGGCATTTTGGAAAATTGCGCATCACATGTACTTGTGGGCCTCCTTGGTACTTGTGCACCTTCGTGGCACTTGCGCAACTCCCTGGCACTTGCATACCTCCTTGGGACTTGCACGCCTTCTTGGTACTTGCACGACTCCCTGGAACATGCGTGCCTCTTTGGGACTTGCGCGCCTTCTTGGTACTTGCGCGCCTTCTTTACTTTGCCATATTTTTGAAATAATGCTATTTGAAATATGACTTGCACACCTCTACAACACTTGTGCGCCGACACTTGCATGCCAAAACTTGCGCGCGACCACTTGTGCGCCGCCACTTGCGTGTCTTCTTCTTGCCTTTGTCATTTTTGGATAGTATAATGTTGAAATGTGTTTTTAATTCCAAAGTACTTCTTTCATACTCAATTTAAATCCTCAATTCCTCTTCAACCATCCTTAGATAGATGAAACTTCACCATTCTGCTCCAATCATCCTTAAATGGATGATACTTCTCCATTCTTCATTGTTGTAAACAATGTGTCACCTTTGACACAAGTTCTTTGAACTTAGGATCAGTTCAACAATTGTCTTAATTGACTTCTAGATAATTACCCAAGTATGACATTCAATGATGTGATTTCATAACAATTCTCTAGGCATCCTCACTTTAGCTGATCTCCATTAACTTTGGAGTCCTTATTTATCTCCTTCTTCATTTTGTCCAGCATTGACAACTGTTGACAACAAATACAATCTTCACACACAAAGTGGTCCCAACAATTAGTATACCAAAAAATATGAATTTCTTACACATAACTGGGGAATAGGAGGCCACATGCACTGAAACCAAGGATACAAGGGACAACATAGACATGGTCAGACCCAATATTCCAATCACATACCCATGGAGGACATATATGCAGCTGAAACATGTGGGAAATCACTCTAATAGGCCTAAAAGAGGAAATAAATAATCCCAGAGTCCTCTAATAGTCATCCACATACAATTTTCTTCCATGAATACCTAATGGGGGTTCAATCCAATCAACCAAGATAATGGGAAAGGTTGGAATGACCTACGCCACTGGAAGTAGATGTCCCCTCGACTTCTGCACAAGCACCAGGCCTATCCACCTCAAATGCCTCAGCTCTAGAACCATATTCCTAAGAGAAACTCCATATTAGAATTTCCAACCTTTGGAATAGAAGTACGATGTTATGAAATAAATAGCTATAGTCCCATCCAAGATGTCAATCCTCGATTCACTTTATCTTTCAAAAGAACTCAGGGGGGGGGACTTGTTGAAGACCTCTGGATCCTATAGGAGTTATAGATATAAGTCTATAAAATTGAGCTCTATCGAGTGGCGACTATATCCTCATAAAGTCATATCACCATCTCATTCACTAATCATGATCAAGAAGAGGCCATCCAATGGAACATCATGCCCCTATATGTTTTGGGAATATTCAATAATGCCAATCTACAAAGGGCTCTGATTGATAATATTTGTGGGATCAATATCATCCCAGTTCAAACCCTTTAATGTTTGGGATATGGATAAGGGGACCTATCTACCACAAATTTTATCATCCAAGGACATGATAAGAATGATAAAATACCTATCGGGAAGATAGAACTCTAAGACCAGTTTGGGGAACTCACATATGATGACGACTTCATGGATATTCCGAAAAATACCACATATAATGTGATTCTCGGGAGGCCTTGGATCCATAGTCAATTGGAGGTACCTTGAACATTCCATTAGTTTTTGAAGTATCCCATTGATGGAAAAGTATGAATAATACATGGTGAAAATGCCCACTTAGAGACTTATAGAGCTACATATGCTAAAGTATATTTCTATAAGAAGGGATGTAATAAACTGATGTCTGATGATGATATAAAGGTTTTAGCTCTCAATTTATTTGAGACCACCCCTATAAATTCCTAAAGTATTATCAAAAGTGACTATGTGCTCCCTATAAATCTGGTTAAGGTGGAAAATCTAATCCCAGAGGTCTAATCCCCCCTATCCCCAGTAATAGTGTAAATTTCAATCATCTCCAACATCTCTCTATGATGAATTAGATAGAAAGGGATGATAATATATCTTATAATTACCTCCCTCACCCTAATAGTGTTAGAGAATCCCTCATATTTATAGATTAATATAAAAATGTATCCCTAGAATCTGATTTGGAGGAAGATGAGGATGATATTAGGAACACCACTCTAGCATTCGAAGAAGGCATATCCACCACCATAGATGAGCTCAGAAAGATAAATATAGTAACAGAATAAGACCCACAACCTACAATGATTAGTTCCATCATGCCCCTTGAAGAGAAAGAGATGTAAATTTAATTTCTAAAGAAACATCGATATGTGTTCACTTGGAACTATACAGAAATTCCCAGACTGAATCCAGATGTGGCTACCCACTATATCAGACTTCCCAATGAGCATCGAGGTTTCAAACAGGCAGTCGAGAGGATTCACCCTTCTAATTCCACCAATGTAGAGGTGTATGCTGACAAGTTAATCAAAGACAACTTTTTATAAGAAGTGAAATAACCACGATGGTTAGCCAACATCATCCTCATCAAGAAAATTAATGGGTATATTAGAGTTTTCGTTGACTTCATAGACCTTAATCGAAATTTCCAACAAAATTATTTCCCATTACTAATCACAAAACTCTTGATCAATGCAACTATTGGATTCGAAGACATTTTTTCATGGATTGGTACTCGAGGTACAATCATATAAGGTTGTCCCCTGAAGATTAAGAATCCACTGCCTTTATAGAACCTCATGGGATCTTCTGCTATCAATTCATTCCATTTGTATTCAATAGTGATGGCACCACATATCAGTAATCCATGCATCACATCTTTAATAAATTATAAGGATAGATAGACCAATGTTATGTTTATGATATGATTGTTAAATTCTTATAACAATGTGATGACTTCACATATCTCCAAAAAATCTTAAACAAGATACGAAAATACATTCTAAATATGAATCCACTAAAATGTTCTTTCAGGGTAACATCAAGAAAGTTCCTTGGATTTTCAGTATGCCACCATGATATTGAGATTGATCCAGATTAAACCAGTTCCATTTTAGCAATTACACCCCCCATAAATATCAAATAATTAAGGGGAATCTAAGGGAACCTCTCTTACATTCAGTGATTCATATCCAACTTGGCCAGCAAAGCTCTCCCCTTAACCATGATAATGAAGAGAGGAATCACCTATCAAGGGGATGATGATTGTAAAAAATACTTCAAAAGTTTCAAGTAGTACTTACCGCACCCACTGGTTCTCATGCCTCAGGTGGAAGGGAGTCCACTCATCTTATATGTGACCTTCATGGACCACTCACTGGGCACCCTCCATGCATAGAAAAATGATGCAAGAAGTGAGAATAGTCTCTACTACCTCATCTGGATGATTCTAGGTACTAATAACATATATTCCGATGTCGATAAGAACTTCCTTACACTCATATTTCTAGTGAAAAAGTTGAGGAATTACTTGTATCACCACAAAGTCCACCTGGTATCTTATATTGATCCTATCAAGTATATCCCTTTACTCCCTATGTTTAATGGGTGCTTATGGGTGTTCATTCTAAAATAGTATTACATTAAATTCATATCACAAAAGTTAGTGAATGGTCAAGAACTGAATGATTTCCTCACAACACATATCGCTCTAGAAAATACACTGGAAAACACTAAGATTCTAGATGAAGAGGTCTTCTATGACCATGAAACTCCCCTAACATATGAGATGTACTTAGATTGTGCCTCCAAGATACCTATAGATACAAGGATAGAAAACAAAAAACTCAGTTAGGTTGGTCTAGGGATTTTATTTGTCTCTCCATACAAAGTCATTTTTCCCTATTATTTCTCACTATCTGAAGGCTACAAAAAATAATGAGTCTGAATATCAAGCCCTCATTGCTAGATTGAAACTAGCACTAAATCTATACATAGCCTACCTAAATATTAAAGGAGAATCATAATTAGTGATAATGTAGATCAATGAAGAATATTCCATCATAAAGGAGGAATTGTCCCCTCTCACTGGCTATGTTAGGGTATTGATGAAAGAATTTCCTTTTGAGCCCACATTGCATCATGTTCCCTGATCAAAGAATGCTCGCACTGACATACTAGCTAATGTAGCCACCATCATAGCCAACCTTGATCAGAAGGAATCAATATTCCATATCACACATAGGAGAGATGTATTATCTATCAGCATATGTGATATGGAAGAAATTAATCAGGTCATCACCACCCTAGAGTGGGACAAGCCAACAACCACCCATGGACGGATGGAGCCCATAATTGAATATCTCAAAAATGGAATTCTCACAATATATCATACCTAAAGGGAACATATTTAGTGTATGGTAGAAAATTTCCTTCTATATGATGATCCAAATGAGTATAAATTCCTTTATAAATGAGGCTTTGATGAAATCCTCCTCAGATGCATAACATAAGAAGAGATTATTTCCATCATGGAAAAGTCCATGTAGGATCTTGAGACACCCATAAATTTGGGACCAGGATCTCCCACCAAATCAGGTTATTGGGATATTAATGAAAAACCATGATACAAGACTGTATGGAATTCAACAAGAAATTCCATGTCAACCAGATCCATGAAAATTTCATCCACCAGCACCCAGAATTTCTATATACAACTAAATATTTCTGACCATTTTCTATTTGGGAAATGGATGTTGTGGGTACATATCCCAAGACATATCTAATTAGTTCAAGTACATTCTTACTACTACTGAATTATTTTCTAAATGGGTAGTGTAAATATCCCTCAAGAAAGTTGGGATGAAGAACATTATCAACTTCGTGAACTCCTATATCATCACTAGGTTCATGGTCTCTTATAAAATATTGATGAACAAAAGTACTAATTTATGTTCCACAGAGTTTAAGAAACTCTACCAAGAGTACAACATCAAGTAAAATCACTCATCTCACTATCATGAAGTAGAAAACAAATAGATATAATCCTTTAATAGTACTATTTTGAGTATACTCCAGAAGATGGTGAACAAGGATAAGATGTCTTGGCCGAAAAAAATCCTCCATTATTTATGGGCCTACCATACCACCATGAATACATCCACATAGGTGACACCATACTCATTGGTGTATGGGACCAAGGAAATGTTTCCTAGAGGATTTCAGTTGCCTTCACTCCAAATATCCATCTACAGACAACTCTTAGATTATGAACAATCGCAAAAGTGGATAGGTGAATTTTAATGAATAAATGAGAATAGGTTTCACACACTACAAAACCTAGAGGTATATCATAATTATATATCATAGACCTTTATTAATAAGGTTCACCTTCATTCATTACTCTAAGGAGAACATGTGTTGGATATCAGAACCCTAAGGATACTGGGAAAGAATCCCCCAAAACTGGAACCCATGTGGGAAGGGACTTATGTCATACGTAAGGTTTATCATTATAGAGCCTACTTATTGGACGCCATGGATGGGGATCATGTCACACCACCCATCAATGAAAAATTTCTCAATAAATACTTTGCATAACTTTTGTCAAATGGGAATCCACATCAGATTAAGCCCTATCATTCATCTTAAGTACATGATGTTAAACTGTAAAAACTTGTCCTTACAAAAATATGTTAAACTACATGGCCATCATCCTCACCATAAGGCGTTAAAATGTGTGGATCAAGTCACAACAATAATACATTAAAATACACAACATCCTTTGTTCTGACCACATGATGGTAAACCATACAGAGTTCATCCTAGCCACATGAAGTCAAATTGAGCGGTTCTCTAAGGACTATATATGGCTTGATTCCTACTATCACAAGATACATAGTGATTACTAAACCACCATTCTTGATCCAAGCCATAAGATTACTTTCCTTTCACATTAGGTGATCCAAAGTTCTTATTTCATGACATTAAACTACAAGGAAAATGACATTACTGCATGATGTAAAAAATTGAATGGATCTACAAATTCCCTTTTCCTTCACATTGGGTGATCTATATCCTTACCGCATGATGTAAAACTACATAGATCCATAGTACCCATCTTCATTCCTGTCAATTCACCAACTTCTTTAACACATGAAATTAAACTACATGGGTTTCCTAGAACTATATATGGATTGATTCTCATTTCCAATGAGATACGTAGGGATACCTCAATTTTATATCTTGGTCTGGAAACCACATGATACAAAATTTCATTGTCCTAATATTAGATGCCTTTATATATTGAGAGGTAACCATTCCATTCCTTGTCTCTCACACCAACCAAAGATCACGTGGGCTTTGGAGTATTGGTAAGGGCTTCCTACACAAATAAGGCACAACAACTTTCGACATGACCATCTAAGTCCTGAATGAAAGACTGTAAAAAGCATACAATGAGTCCTCACTGTATGAAATTAAACTACACAGTTAATGCCCCTTGCATGACATGAAACTGCATACTCCTATAGAATTCACCTGATAGGACCACTACAGTTGGTGTTGGTCTTCTACCATAACACCATACACTCTATCCCTCTTCATATCGGGGACCCCACATCCTTGCTGTATGATGTTAAACTATACGGTTCTTTAAGAAATACATGTGGATTTATTATCATTTTCATGAGATACGTAGTGATGCCCAAACTCCCATCATTGGTCCCAGTAGCAACATCACCACTTTTCAACATTGGTCAACATTCATCTTTTCTATATGAAATTAAAATGAAAAATTCCTTAAGAACTACGTGTGGCTTGATTGCTGTCATCACATGATATGTAGTGATGCATAGGTTTTAAATCTTGGGACAAACTATAATAATTAACAGAAATAATTTCCACCACTATGTATGGGATGGAACCACATAGAGTATTTCCAACTTAAGAACTACATGTGGCTTGATTCCAGTCATCACATGATACGTAGTGACATTTACAAAACTGGGCCTAGTCATAACAAATAAACATAAATATACCTCCTCTTTACGTATGGTTTGGACCTGTATAAGGAACTTAATTTAAAACAACTTGTGGGTTGATTCTCATCACCTTGGGATACGTAGTGACACCCATAATTCCATTCATGGTACTAGCTGTGATACCACCATTTCATGCTGGGGGATCCACATCCTCACCGCATGATGTTAAATTTCCTGGCTCTTCATAACTATTTGTGGTTTGATTCTCATTTTCATGAGATACATAGTGATGCCTGAACTTCCACTCTTGGGTTCAACTACAATATTTCCATCCATTCACATTAGTTCCTATATCCATACAACAATATGATAAACTCTATGGAAGTACGTCCTTATCGAATGATGTTAAAATGAAAGGAAAATGTATTGGTTTCATGACATTAAAACTACAAAAAAATATATCCTTTCCACATGATAATAAATTTCACAGAAAATGTCTTTACCGAATGACATTAAATAGTATGAAAAACATATCCACTAAATGAAAATAAATTGTGTAGTCAATCACCCATTTTTCATTCCTTATAAAAGGACTATAGGAGACTTACCTCGATCAACTAGAGTATGGGGTGCTACCACCATCTTTAAAAATAACCTCAAACCATGTTCCACACTTCATGTCTTTTATACCTCATGTTTCCACAATACTTTCATATCCCTTGTAAAATAAAATATATCTCTCAATTTTTCCATGATATTGACACAAAAGGGCTTGAGACCCACCAACCAGTGACATCTTGGCCCAATATAAGGGGCTTCTTAATTCTTGTGAGCCTCACATCATCAAGGTAGAACTAAACACCTTATCATGATCTGAACCCCTCCCTGTATGACTATCCCATGTCATTACTCATGACCTGAGAACCTTGATCCATGATTTACAACATTTTTATCTCTCTATCATAATGATGTTGGAGTGACCTTAACCTTGGATATCATAATTAGGATCTTGTATAACATGTCCCATATTAGGTCTATATGAGTCATAACCTTAAACTAAATGCACTTTTATCAAAGTTTTATGAACTTAAAAATATATACTATAATTTTATAACTTTTAATACCTTAAATTGCTAGCAAAAGAGACACAAAACTTGTTAGGTTGAAAACCTAAAAAGGTAGACCTAAGAAAAAGTCATGTCTTTACTCTGTAAACTCACCATCACTAGAGTTTAGGCAAAAATTAGGGTGTAAATAAATAAGGAATAAAGTTCATAGGGTATACTTTTTAGCCCTATTAAAATCCAAGCTATACTCATTGGAACCCCCTAGTCTAGGAAAAAGTTAAGGCAATGATTTTTCACATATCCTCATCATGATAATATGTTCTCTAGGTGGTGAAAAAATATTTAGGGTGTTCAAAAAATTCTTGAATATTACAATTTCCACAAATCACACTTCATGATTTGGGTGCCTCAGATCACCATAAACCTTTCATGGCCCATGGAAAAGATATCCAGCTTTAAGGGACAATTTTATTGACTATTCATCCAGGTCTACGACTTTTGTATATTCGTATATGGGTATCAACCAAATGAATCACTCTACAAAAAGGATATTCCAATCTTTATGATCCCTAACATCATCACTGCAAAATTAAACACCTCAGTGTGGCTGAAATATTCCCGATATGACTATCATAATATTATCCTTCTGATACGAGGACTTTGGACCATGACTTACAACCCCCATACCAAACTATCAAAGTAGAATTGACATTCTTGATGTTATGTTACCATGTTTTGTACCCTTTATCAAGGGTAGAATGAAAAAATCCATTCCATAACCTCTGTTATCTCAGACCTCATGATTTGAAATCACAGGATGTAGAGATTGAGCTTCACAATTAAGAACTTAACTACCCTAGGGGGTGAGAACCCTTCCTAGATAGCCTACTCTGCATACCCAACTTCATCATCTGGAAATTTGAGTCTTCATGAATCTTTCATTTCCCTCAGAAATAAGTGGAGATCATATTTTTCTTGTCTATTCTAATGACGCATAAGGTCCCCAACCCACAAATTAAAGGCATATCCTCCTAGTCAGAAAGGAGAATCAATCCTTGTGAGTCCTATAAACACCGAAGTGGAACCTGGAATCTCAAAATGTCATGAGACACATCCAAAATGTTTTCCCCATCTCATATTCATGAATAAAACTTTTGGGTTATGATTTACATCACCTGTACTCCAACTATTAGAGAGGACCTAGTATCTCTAGTATTTTTCCCTCAACTGATATTTCCTCCATAAATCCTCTATATCCCTTGGAAACAATACCTGGCTTCAAGAGACCCTTTTCTTGACTATGCATGCATTCCTATCACTTCTAAATATGTATTCATGTTCATCAACCAAATGCATCACTCTGCAAAAAGGTATTTATGATGCTTTCAATCTTCAACAACACCATGACAGAACCCAGAACCTTAGAGTGTTTTAGGTCATTCCTGACATGTCTGTACCATATCTCATTATCATTTATAAGGTTCAAGCTAAATACCCTAAACTAAATAGATACATGGTCCTATATAAAATATCTTTAACTAAATAAATATAAGGTTTAAGATAAAATAACTTAAAATAAATTAATAGAAGGTCCAAGATAAATAACCTTAAACTAAAGTAATGCCGATTCCAAGATAAAAGACCATGAACCAAGAAACAATAGTGATTTATCCTAAAAAATATTGTAATTCCCATTATGTGGCCTTAGCATAATCAAGCTACTTTATCCAAGCCTATCATATTTGAAAAAATAAGATCACTATCCTTCTAAGATATGTTTCTTACCTGGATGATCCTTTTGAGAATTAGGTGATCTCAAGATAACTAGAACAAATACATCAATCAAAAACCCTGTGTTAGTAGGAATTCATGAGTTATTCGGAAGAATATTCCATGATTATTCAAATATTTAGATCTAGATATTCAGTTTTACTTGATATTATGAAAATTTAGGTCACCATTGATGATTCATACAACATCAATTCAAATCCAATCACTCTTATCCAAGAGGATCCTCTTGATAATGACCGAAATCCCTCCATCAACACACTCTTGACAAATCCTCTCATGGGGACTAATATCAAAGCTTTCTTGATGTTCAAATATTTTGAAAAGTGATCTACATTTACCTTATAATGATATTATTTTCATTCCGAATGAATCTAATTGTAAGGGGGGGGGGGATTTTTGACACTCATAATTGGGCATTGCACACTTTTCTATGGAAGGAAGCATGTCGTGAGTTCTTGGATGATCATGATGCATAATGAAATATGCTGAGAATTTTTGGGATGGTTTCATTTTTTGCGATAGTTGTAGGAGTTTTATTATTAATAATATTATTATGTGTTTTCAAATAATAATAATGGTAATTAATAAAATGAAATAAAAATGGAACATTCCATTTTATTCAAGAAGGTTCATATCATATGATGAATAAATAACATAACGTGTCATATTCTTCAACCTCATGGTGTTGGATTTTTGGATTTCCTCTTGTGCCTATAGTGAATGTCGTATACTAGCTAGACCTCGAGTGCACAATCCTACTCACACTATAACTTCCCGAAGACTCCATGAAGATCAAAGATGGCTTGCAGATGGAGTCAAGGTGTAGTGCAACGACTTAAAACAACCAGTACGGAGAGTCAATCCTTGTGTATGACTTTTCTTATAGTAGAACTCCAATTTGAAAGGTTGTTATATCTTTTGTGAAGCCCCCACACATATCATAAAGACATGTGAGGCCATGAAGATGATTCTTGGATGGGGTTAAGGTACAACGCATGTCGTCTGCAACAAGAATATCGGGAGGAATACTCATTTGTGTATTTATAGAAAGATAATTCATTAATCACAATTCCCACATGAAGAAGATCCGCAACATGAGAATAAGGATCATGCAGGTTGCGATATGTGAGGTCCTACACATAAACCCACCAAGAGAATATGATAAATAAAAAATAGAGTATGAAGATGAGTGTCTCCATGATTCCACAAGACACAATTTATGGATGAGATGAGTCTATGAGGTCAGTTCAAATGATATCTCCATGGCATGATATTTGGAATTGCATAAAGAATATCAGCACGTTTGTAACACCATGTAAGAAGAAAGATGATTCGAAGTCACTAAGCACCATCAGTCATGACCTATGAATAATTTTAATATATCAATAGTTTCAACACATCAAAGACATATCTTAACATGCCATTATTTTTAAATGATAATATGGTTAAGTATGTTTGATGAATGGAGGAGCATATTTAATGGACACACCATCTATCTCGGATGTGAAAACGTGGTGCGATGCTCTATCTATAAAAATAAGGTGATCACAAGTTGAAGGGGATCGCTACCACTCTAGAAGGAAACTCTCTCTCTTTACTAAAAATAAACAGTATGGAAAGTCTTAGTAAGGGATATGTGAAAGAGAATATGTGATAAATCCATCGCGAAATCATTCTCGCAAAGAGGTGATATCCCATGATCTCCCTTTGCATAATCATTCTTGTGAAAGGATGAGCTGTCACTTAACCAGTTGGAACTATGTGAAACCTCATGTGAAAGGTAGTTGGCACAATGTGACTCCTCATGAAAAAGGAAGTGACACCACATGATCCATCATGCGATAGGCTGTGATACCGCAAGGGGTTCAAGATCATGCAAAGATAGAACTCATGCATCATGAATAAACATGGTCATGCGAACATGGATGCCCATTCATATCATGGGATTTCTAGCACACAGGAGATAAAACTTCAACATACCCAATTATGTGAATAATTATGGACACCAACTTGGAGTTTTGATACGATCAAATCCTAAATAATTTATTTGATGCTCCGAAAAAGAAGAGCATGAAATAAAATTTAAGAATTGATGCACTATATCAATCCAATGGTGGTACATACCACACACATGAAATACTCATGTTAGCATGAGAAGCTCCATCTCTCCCTTGATGTTTTCATGTGAAGAAGATAAATATTAGATGTATATGTGTTATGGTATTTGGTTATACAGAATTTATGCGATGGCTTGCAAACAATTTCCATACACCCTTTGGTAGTCAACCTTGACATGAAAACATCATTGGTCACACTATGAAATCATACAACGATGAAAATGAGATACGTCAATGTCAAGAAAAGAAAATATCCCTAAAAACTTTTTCATGTTGTCATGAGATCCATCATTGATCATACTATATACCATAGGTGAACATACAACTGAATAAGACAAGGTGTACACACCATTGCAAGATCCCATATTGACCATGTGATGTACTCACAGATAATTAGTTGGTGAAGTTCACAAAACTCAATGGAAAATAGGGAGGAAAAATATCCAAATTGAAGAAGCCTATTTGAATATTATAAGATACATGATGGATCACCAATAGGGAGAATGTTTCCTGTTGAAAACATTTGATCGAACTCATGAGAACCCTGAGCCTTTGTAAAATAAAAAAAGGAAATAAAAGGAGGGGAGAAGAAGTCTACTCGCAGTCATTGAACATCATGCGATGCACCCCTAGAAATCCTCCAGGCACTGGTGACATGCTCACATCATCTCATGAAATTCCTTTGACTTCTCATCCTTTTCATGAAAAATACATTGGGTATGTACTAGAAACCATGTGCTTAACATTTGGATCTCTAAGAAAAAACAAATGGATTTTTCCACAAAATGATCTCTCACCTCCATAGGACCCTTATTGGTCACACAGAACATCATAAAAAATAGAACTTTTGTCCTTGAAAATACACATTAAACATCACATGACTCACGAGATTTGTAAAATGAAAAGAGGAACTAAAATATGGAGGAGGTAGAAGCAATACCTATCATGAAACTCATGTGATGATCTAAAGAAGTATGCAGTGTAGTCCCGTAAAAATCTTGGATAAGCCAACATAATTTTGTGGAGACCCCTGGACAAACCACCCTTGCCTTGTGAAATGTCCCAGACAAGGAATCAAGCATCTTGCATACACCTTTCAAAAGGCACTTTAATCTCTTAAAGGCCCTTGGACATGTCACAATGATAATATGAATGTACTTAGGAATATCCACAGAAGTCAAAAAGTGCCCATTAATTGGAAATAATCTAATAATAGAGGCGTTTATGAGAGGGACTTAAGGTTTCTAAAAATCAGGTGATGCCCTCAGAGTGATCCATGACAAAGGATCGTGAAGATGAGTGGTGGTAGACCCCTTCACCAACTCTATCCTAGATCCATGATAGATATTCCATGAAAAAAATAAACAACTGGGGTGGAGAGGCCTATAAATCCATCACCCAGCATGAACAATTCACTGTAATGCTACTTATCATGACCAGGGAGACAATATTTTGGAATTTCACACAAGCACCGGAGCAGATTTCTTAGAGTGACTAATATTGTGAACAACAATCTTCCATCAGGTAATATTTCAGTGAATATCCGGAGTGATAACGAGCCATACATAAATCAATTCTCATGATCTTCATAGATCACATGGAGGACTTCAGGAAAGATGTGTGAAGAATATACTGCACATCTTCCAGGTCATGTGAGATGCAAAATAAAATGATTCTAATTAAATCTATGTAATTATCAAGGTAAGGTATTGAACATAGACTAAAGGTGAAAGACTTAAAAAAAACATGTTCATTGGACCTCATGTGCTTCACATGGGTCATCCAAGACACACGAAAAAACTAGGACATGTCTCATAGATCTTGAAATGCTCCTTCAGTATGCTACCCAGGTTATGCAGAGTATTCCATAAAAATTAGACCAAGTCATATAGTTCCCCCAGGGCATGTCACTTTAGTCTTGCGAAGCCCTCTAGACCTATCTCCCAAGCCCACAACATCTTTTAGATACATCGACTGACTCATATAACATCACCATATCATGTCAGCTAAGACTCATGGATGCATCTGCACGTATCAACTATAGTATCATGAATCCCTCTGGGAAAGTCATCCAAGACTCACGACACCCTCCAGACATGTCCTCTAGGTCTCACAATGCCCTACAGTGATGTTAGACAAGATATGCGACACCATCTAGGATATTTCATATTGACTCTCACGATACCCTCCATATGTGTTAAGAAAACTCTTGAAAATGACACCGGGGAAATTCATCTAGATCACAAGAAACTCTATAGATAATCCATCCTGATCATATGATGGATTCTAGGACTGACCATGTGGATTTTATGATTTTTTCTGGAATATTCATATTTTATAATGCAAAAACCTTCATTTATTCCACTTGGGTTATGCGAATTATTTTATAAAGACCAACTAGATCATTTAGTTGTCTTTAGATATGCTGAGCATATAATCTCCTTCATATTAGGACAAGTGGACAATTAACACATGTTAGGTGGGAAATCCAGTTGAAAGGGAATCCTCAGAGTGTAAGCCCCAACTAACGACATAACATGATATGTCCCAATATCTAGGGAAACCTCCAAGTGTAAGCCCCAACTAAAGGAACAATGAAAAATATGATTCCTACCATATTCATGATATTTAAGTCACCTCTTCAAGGTTTAAGATCCATAGGGCTGTCTCAATATGTAAGTCCCTAACTTTCCAAGTAATGATATTGGACATTTTCCAACCCTTGTTTCTCACATAAAACATAGATCACATGAGATTAGGGAGTTTAAGTAATCATATCATTTACATCATGAGTATCCACCAACTAGGGAAACATATATTTATAAATCCACAATGAGTGGCATGAAACATTAGCCTCAACACAATGGAATCTACCTTGGGGACAATCCCAAGGGCATGATTGAACCATGAGAACTTTAATTACTATAATAACCAAGATACATAAGATGATTTCCAAAGGTCTGATCTCAAATAAAAATCCATTTTTATGTAAGTCTTATATTTATTTCATTTCAACCATCAGGACCCAATCATTCCCATGGACTGTTTATGTTACCTCATCCATCAGTGGACTGAGAAATAAATTAAACTACAATGACACTGATTCCATTTACAACCAGGATATGTAGAATATATCCCTAAGGCCCGAGCTTTATAATAAATCATCTCAGGGAAATCCCACCACATAAGTCCCATAACACGACAATGAAAAGAATGATCATTTTCTATCCCTTGTTTCTCATAGTGAGCATAACTCATGTGGGCTTAGGGAACTATAATAATCATGTCATATTCATTATAAGTCTCTATAATGACAAGGGAAATCTAAGTGTGTAATACCCAAACAAATGAACCATGAAAACTATGATTCTCTCCATAATTTGGTTATGTAGTACGTCCCTCCAGGACTTGATCTTGAACACCCACTACCCCAGAGCACCCCTATAAGTCATTTTTTTCATGTCGTTAAACTGAACGATTCCAATGAAATATGTGGGTTTTGATTCCTATAATAACTGGATACGTAGGAAACCTCATAATGGATCAATATCCTACACATAATATTAACCACCTCCTTATATGAAAACATATTTTTAAGCTCTTGGTTTTACAGCTTCAACACACAAGAAACTACCCATCACTAAAAAATAATGGAGAACCTTTGATACATAGATGAATTCACTAAAGTGACCCAAGTCCTTTTAAAATGAAAGATAATTAACCCATGAAAATTTTATTAGGGTAACTAGTCCCATATTGGGATTAAGAATAGATTTGAGCAGATATCTTAAATCCATAAGAGAGTCTCTATGTAGGAAATAATTTCCTCCAAAAGGGTGTGATGAGACCGACCTCTCATCCACTCAACCAATGTGAGTCCAAAAGAGTTATTAGGATTGAAAAACTATGTGATCTCCTCGATTTAGAAAGTAGGTATGTATGTAGTTTTATATGATGGAACCATTAGTAGTTTTTGATGATAGTGACAATGATAACTCTATGTTCATAATTGTGCACAACATGAACCCCCCACAATCAAACCATTGGGTGGATCCCATCCACACCTCTTATTATCCCAATGAAACAAGGACATGTGACCTAATGTGATTTGTTTTTATAGAATCCCTAAATTGTGGCTTATTTCTTATTGATATAATTGTTAATCAATTTTGAATTATATTGAAAGTGGAATATGAAATAAGAATGGTGATTCAAATAATTAACCAGTGAGAATTATGATGTGATATTGTGATATCCATGATGTCTGAAAAGGATTGTGTTCTATGTTGTAATGATTATATATCAATATAGACCCTGACATGTGCACACTTATATGCTATAATGTTGTTATTGAGTAGGATCATCCTTGTCCCATGCTGTAATGATTATAGAGAGAGGGCTATGCCTAGTCCCATGTTGTAATGCTTATAGGGATTTGACACGAAATACTATAGTGCTTATTGGGATTTGATCCATATTGTTTTTTGTGACTATACCATTGTTATATAGTGGTGGTAGTCATGGTCGAAGGACATGCTCAGAGATATTTCAGCATGGCACTGAAGCATGTTATTTTACCTTTGTTATATGGATGTTGTTGGCATGGTCGTAAGCCATGCTCAGATATATTTTGACATGGAATTGAAGTAGGTTATATTACCTTGTTTATATATATGTGGTTAGAATGGTCATAATAATTACTCATATATATTTCATCATGGAGAAAAAGTAGGTTTTTTATATTTTATTAATTGTTAAATTAGTTAATACACTTATTTATCGCTTTATTGCATACAGTTCTTATCAGACTAGTTTTGTTTAGGAATGGAGGTGTCAACCAATTTATTTATACTCATACCCTATTCAGGATGTCATTTGGAACCTGAGAAGATTTTTTGGATGCAATATTGGATAAGGGAAAGTATATTTATGTTGATTTATTTTTTGTTGTTGGGTTGGATTTTGGAGATGTGACCAGTGTGCAGTTTGGGACCCAAGGTTTTGAGTCTTTTATTTGAGTCTGATGGCCCTTTTTTTATTATTATAGTGTGACATTAAGTTACATTCCAACACATCATTACATTATTCCTTATTTATTTATTGTATTATTTAGTTGGATTTTATTATTTTCTTCCACTATGTCTATAATTTTATTATTTTACATTTATTAGAATTTGTTTTACTGCAATGACACTTCATAATAGGGGGTATAGTATCCCCACTAAACATTTCACACCCTCAATGATAGTTTTCATCCTATAGAAAATAGGGATGTGCTCTTGAGGTATCATAACTCACCCTTTCTAGCCATGTGAGAGAGTGATATATTGGGGGATTTTACACCCGGAGGCACCAAGTTCCACTGTAGTGTTTCCATGGCCCACAAGGATTGAATCTCCTTCCTGTAAGGTGAAGATACCTTTAGTTGGTAGGTCAAGGCCCTTATACATCGGTATAATAACCAATAAAATATGATCTCTACTCATTTATGAGGGCCATGAATGATTTTTGAAGACTCAAACATTCATATGATGAGTTTGGGTATGGGAAGAAAGCTATCTAAGAAAGGTTCTGGCACCCTAGGGAAATTTAGCTCTAGATTTTGAATACCTAACCTTACACACTATGGTTTCAAATCATGATGTGTGGGGTATAAAAGGTTTGATAATGAAGTTTCATATTACTTATTTGAGAATGGGTACAAAACATGATGATGAAATGTCGAGGATGTCAAATCCACTTGGATAGTTTGGTATTGATATTGTAAATCATGGTCCAAAGTGTTAAAGTAAGGAAGATGATATGGGAAAATCATACTGGGAATGAACTAAAACACACTGAGGTGATGAGTTCCACCATAGTGATTTCAGGGTTCACAAGGATAAGAAATATCTTTTTTCGAAGTGATTCATTTGATGGATGATACATAAGAGACTAGTTATGATACCCAAGGTAAAGAAAACTCCATCATTCTTTTGAACAAGAGATGAAAATATTATAAATAATGGATCAAGGATCTTATGTAATGAGTAATGATATGGGAAAATCATACTAGGTATAGACCAGAACACATTGAGGTGTTAAGTGATACCACAGTGATGTTAGGGTTCACAAGGATAAGGAATCCATTTTTACACAGTGATGCATTTGGTTGATGAAAATAGGAACATATGCAGGAGACATAATCATACATGAATAATCAAACAAATGGTCTCTTAAATCCATGTATCTTTTCTAATGGCCATGAAAGGTTTCTAGAAACTTGAGGTGCTTGAGACATGAAGTGTGATTTATGGATTAAGGTTTATTAAAAGTTGATTGAAGCACCCTGCACTCTGGATGACTGGGGTAAGGTTTTGGTGGTCCTTTGATAAGGGGTGAAAAAATGGGTGATGATCAGCACAGTTTAACATCATGTAGTGGAAAAGTATTTGTTTTTGTGAAGTTTAAATTCATTAGGAAAGAAAATTTTCCTTTCAGTTTATCATCATGTGGTAAGAATGTTTTTGTTATGCAGCTTTAATTTCATGAAAATGTCATGTGGTGATGAATTTTTTGTTGTGAAATTTTACCAGCATGTGACCATGATGTTTTCCTTACATTTTAACATCATGCAGTAAGGACAAGAGAACTGATGTTAAGAATTGTGAAAGGAACATTGAACATAGAAGAAATCCATAAAGAAATCTTTATTATACATAGAAAAAATGAGCTTGTATTACTCACCCGCTATGAATTTTGGGGTTCATTTTTTATCGGTTGTTGCAGCTAGACCCAGGATTTGAGGTTTAGGCATCACTACATATCTTGTAATGGTAGGAATCAAGCCACATATAGTTCTTAAATGGGATACCCACTGTGTAGGTATGAAGTGTATGTTGAGGTGGGCATTTTTTCCATTGATTTTTGTAGATGGGCCTAAGATTAGAGATATGGGAATCACTACATATCTTGGGATAATAGGAATCAAGACACACTTAGTTCTTTAGGAACAATGTAGTTTAAAATTACATGAAAATGATGTTGGATTCTTGACGTGAAAATGGGTATTTTGGATAGACCCATCGATGGAAATCTAGGTGTCACTATGTATCCTATAGTAATAGGAATCAATCCATATGTAGTTATTGAGAAAGGAACTTCTTGCGCAAGTCTGACCTATACGTAGAGGGGGGATTTTTATGTTTTTTATGACTGGATCTAGGATTGAAGATCTGAGCATCACTACATATCCTATGATGTTTGGAATCAAGTCACACATATTTCATAGATGGGGGTGTAGTAGGTTACCAACACCAACAATAGTGATTCTCTTAGGTGAGGTCCATGAGAATGTGTAGTTTTATTTATTGAAAAGGGACATCAACCTTGAAATTTAATTTCATGTGGAGAGGACTCATGGTATTACTTTTAAGGTATTTCATTCATGACCATAATGGGTTTATCATGAGATATTATTCCTTATTTGTGTGGGGAATCCATTATTGAAACTCCTAAGCTCATTCAAGCTATGCTCAGCGTGAGAAACAAGGAATGGAAAGGGTTCCTCTCACCATAAAGAGGCACATAAGGAAAGGAAAGGGTATTTTTTGCATCATTTGGTGGCTAAAGAATGATCTAGGATTGATGAATCCCTAAATATGTCATTGAAAACGAGAATCAATCCATACTTAGTTCTAGAAAACCCATGCAGTTTAATGTTGTGTGGAAAGGACATATTCCGTGAAGTTTAAAGTCATGCGGTGAGGATGTAGGTCACTTGATATGAATGAATATGATCCATTTGGGATATCCGTGTAGTTTAATGCCATGCAGTAAAGACTTCCACCATGCAGTTTAACTTTATGCAACAAGTTCGAGGATCACTCGATGTGAAATAAGAGTAATATTTTAGATGGGCCCAAGACTAGAGGTTTAGGCATCACTATGTATCTTGTGATAGTAGGAATCAAGACATACATAGTTCTTAGATGGAGAGATTACCTATAGGGAACTAACTCTCACATGGGGAAGGGGACATTTCATCCAACCTTAACATATATCTAGATTTTTTTCTATGAGTTGTTAGTGATATTTTGTTTCTAGTGTAGTTTAACATCATGTGGCAAGGAATTTCTCTATATAGTTTAGTATCATGTTGTTAGGACATATCAGTGCAGTTTAATGTCATGTGGTCAAGATGAATTTGTGTAGTTTAATGTCATAAAATCAGGTCAAGGCACTCTTGATGATAGCTATTCAATGTATTTTATGAGAAACTTCGCATTGGTGGGTGGTGTGACGCACTCCCCATCTATTGTTCCTAATGAGTAAGACCCATTATGATAGAAAATATGTATGATGTAAGGTCCCTCCCATTTAGGTTCTAGCTTCAGATGATTCTTTCCTAGTATAATTAGAGTCCTACGATCCAACACCAGTTCTCCTTGGAGGAATGAATGGAGGTGAACCTTCTTATTAAAGGGTCATGTGATCTGATTATGATGGGATTAAAGGTTGTGCAATGTACGCAACCTGTTCTCATCAACCCACTCCAATTCATCTAACCACTTCTGTGATTACTCATCGTCTGAGAATTGTATACAAATGGATACCTAGAGCATAGGTAGTTAAAATTATATGGGTAATACTAACTCAGTACCGTACACTAATGAGTATGGAATTTATTGTTTAGCAGTAAATGTGGTGGTATGATAGATCCACAAAGCATGGAGGATATTTTCTGGATAATAATTCTAATCCTTTTTCACCATATTATGGAGTATTTTTTACTGATTCTTATTGATGGTCTATATTTTTCCATTTTCTACTGCTTAATAATGAGACGAGTGATTGAAATCGATGTTGTACTCATGGTATAGTTTCTTAAACTCTGTAGAATAAAAGTTGGTGCCATTTTCTGTTAATATTGTGTGAGGAACCCCAAATCTGGTGATGATAAATACTTTAAAAAGTTGATGATTTTCTTTAACCCGATTTTCTTAATGATTATTTCCTCATACTATTTTAAAAATAAGTCAACAGTAGTAAGGATCTACTTGAACTTATTAACTATAGATGGGGATATGGCCCCACCACATCCACCCCCCAAAAAGAAATTGGCAAGGAATATTTAGCTATATGTATCAATTTAGGTGTTGATGGATGAAGTTTCCATAAATTTTTCATGCATGACATTTCTTTGTGGATTTCACAAAGTTCTGTATGATGGTCTTTTAGTAATAACCGGGCCTCCAGATTTGGTGGGAGGGACAAGACCTGGATTGATGAGCACCATAGGAGCCTTCATGGACCTCATCAATGATGATAAGAATATATCCTTCTACTATGAATCTAAGGAGGATTACATTGAATCCACACTTGTAGAGGGACCTCTGTTCATTTTGGATACTCTTTAGGATAAAGTTCACTGGATGATGCCAAATGTGATCCCTTATGGATCAATTTTTTCGGATAACTATGTTTTTGAGAAAACTAATTATGTCCCCCATCTATCTAGGGGTGGATTCCAGTCCATCATATTATGGGGAAATTTTAACTAGATTTATTTCTACCATATCACAGATGATGATTGATGAGACCATTCCATGGTTTGTGATACGAATGATTTCTTCCTCCTGATCAGGGTCGGCCAAGACTATGGACGCATTAGCTACCACATCAGTGGGAGAATTATTTTATTAGGTAACATGATGAAATGTGGTATAAAAAGGAAAATATGACATTATTCCCTCAATGTATCCAATGATAGGGGCTCTTTATCCATTTTTAATGGAATTTGTCCCCTTTATCTTCTTTATCAATAGTTCTGAATCCCCTTTGATATTTAGGTAGGCTATTTGCAGTTGTAGGTCTAGTTTTAACCCAGTGACGAGGTCTTGGTATTATTCCTCATTATTCATGAAACCTTTTGATAATGATAAAGAGTAGGTAAAAACTATTTTTTCTAGAGAGATATATACAATCCCTAATCAATCTTTTATTGAATTTCAGGTTTCCATCATTTTTTCTGATAGGAAATCGGGATATGACATAAAACTATATCTCCCATATTAGGGGAGTGTCATGGTTATAGAATACCTCATCATATAGATTCTTGGTGTTTATAGGTGTATTCTCCAGGGTAAGATGTACTGTGAGGAAATTAGCCACAAATTTCCCTTTCACCATTAGCTATGATACAAACTTAATGTCATATTACAGTAGAATGACCGGCCATCAGGCCAATCACCCATTCAACATGAGGTATCCAAGTATGTACATAAGTGAATCAACATGAGAGACTATATGGAATTCATGGTGATATATGTAATGTACCAACTTTTTCACTGTGAATATGAGTGCAAGGCAGTTCTTCTCGACATCAGAGTATCAGGCCTCTGTACCTAGCATTGTTCGAAAAAGTTAATAGAGACTATTCTCACTCCATGCATCATTTTTATAGCTAATGGGGGAAGAATTACATGGTGGTCACATATAATATGATTGTACTCCCTTCCATCAGAGTTAGGAAAATCATTGGGTGAAATAGATATTGTTTGAGACATTCGAAGGATTCTAGGCAGTCATCATCCCCTTGATAAAAATTCCATTATTAATTAGATTGATGATTGAGAGGGATTTACTGACCAAGTTGGATATGAATGGATGAATATAGGAGAGGTTCCCATAGATAAACCTGTGTTATGTGATATTTATAGGGGTTGAAATTACTAAAATAAAACTTGTCTTCTCTGGGCCAAACTCATTGTTGCCGTGGAATACCACAAAGACAAGGAACTTTTCAAATGTCTTCATAGGTCTTCCTGGTAAAAACATGTAAAATTTTATGTTCTATGTTTCCCTCTAGGTTTTCTAAACCCCCCATTATGTCTCCTCATCAAGGATGATTTTTCCGGTTACCATGGAAGAACATTTCATTAGATTCATCTTTAGATTGTGTTGTCGCAGCTTGTCAAATACTATTCAGAGATCCATTAAGTGGTCAAATCATTATTAGGATTTGAACACTAGGCTGTTGACATAAAATCCAGTTATTCCTACCAATAATAAAATAATGATATGATGCATGGTGAGTTGTTATGTAGAACCAACATTATTTAATCCAAAAGGCATGATCTGAAAGAAAAAGATCCCTTGTGTTTCTCTTAAGGCAGTGAATTCCTCATCTTCTGGGGCCATCATTATTTGATTGTACTCTAAGTATTCATCCATAATGGAAAGGTCTTGGAAGACAACCATTTCATTTATTAAGAGTTTTGTGTTCAAAAAATGGGGAATCAATCTTTGGAAAGTTCCGATTAATTTCTCAAAAATCGATCCAGATCTCTCCTTAATTGATTTTTTTATTTTATTAAAGAGACACATTGATGGTAAGTGGGAAACAATAGAAACATCCAGCATCAAGTTACAACCTCACAAAACACCCATTAAAAAATTCAAATATCAAAATAACGATTCACACTGCCAAGACCGTATCATGCAACCTGTTTCAAAATTCAAAATATACCGACATCACCAAAAATTGTGCACATCCTGTGAGTTGACTAAGGAGAATAATATGAAAAGAGGGAGTCACGTCCTTAACACATCATTGTGATCATACACATCAACTCCCTGTCATCACGACACCAATGTCCACCACCACAAGATGCATCAAACACCACCAAAGCATCGTTGCTGCCCAACATCATCATAATCAACAATGAAAAACCACCACATAAAGAAATAGAGACAAAAAACACCAGAAACCATAATGACCGCCACGAAAAATCAAAACAGAACACCAGAACAACAACAAAAGAAAACTGAAGCCACAAAAAAATAACTCCAACTCTGGAAGCACCTTGAATCCCTTCGGACCTTGAACCACAATCCCAAAACCACGTAGTTACCATTGCACCAGATCCAACTAGGAGAGGCATGTAAGAACTTGGGGTCAGAGTAGGTTGAGACACCAAGGAGTCTACACATAACCATCGTTGGGCCCAAAGCCTTCTTGAAAGAAGCACAAAACCTTCTCCAAGCTCATAATCTTCGCCAATAAGGGAACCAGTAGGACATCAACCAAAAAGAAAGAAAGAACCGCAATAGAAACCCTCCAATTAGGGACAAAGTAAATAGATTCTGAAGGATAAACCAAACATATAACAAGTAAACAACCAAAACAGAACCCGAGAAAGGGAAACCGGGGTTTAAACCCTAAATAGAAAAATTAAGAAGGTAACGAGGCGAAGCTGATGAAATAAAAAACAAGAACCAAGAGAGAGGAACCTAGGGATGAAACCCTAAAAATACTACCAAACATTAAGATACAAAAAAGTATATCCAGAGAATTCAGTGGAAGAAACGTCTGATCAGATAAGCTTGCGTTTCCTTTATTCCCACTACCAAAATCCCAAACCCACCTGAAAACCAACTCACCCGACCAGTATGGGGTAGTGCGTGTTAGAAAAGGCTGTAAGAGCAGGGGAGGAAGAGGGTAAATGAGGCCATTAAGAATAAGGATAGAGAAAGCTAGAGAGAAGTAGAGAGGCACCTGAGAGGAGAAGAGTTGAAGGAACCTAGGGAATAATGTAGAAGAATCCGAAGAAGGATGGGGAATCTAAAGCTGTTAGGGAGTATTCAAAACCCTAGGAGAGGGAGAAGCCATGAGTGAGGTATGGGAGCGATGGACAAGAGAATGGGGTGCAATCATCTAGTGGTTTTCAAATTCCAACTGATTAAAATCATCTACATTCGATGCCTAAATCTAATTCCAGTTCATTTTCTTAATGGGGATGATGTTGGTGAGCTATCTAGGGTATTTGACTTCTCAAAAAAAGTTATATTTGATCAATTTGTAAACTTCTACCTATAAATTGTTTTCATGAGATGGGTTAATTCTCATAGCTTCCTTCATGAATCCTCGATGCTCATTGGGTAGTTTGAGATGTTGCGTAGCCACATATGGATATAGTCTACGAATTTCTTTATAGTTCCAAATGAACACATATCAGTGTTTCTTTAGAAATTTAATGTACATATCTTACTCCTATAGTATATCATCCCGCCATTTTATAACATAAACTTTCATTACATTACACACAACTGAGGATCTTTAAGGTTTAGTGTCTTGGAAACCAGGAACATAATACATGAAAACAACATAAAGCATTCTTCTTAAACACTTCCAAGGTGTCTCCTTAAGTTCATTCTAGGTTCATTACTACATCTCATAACCTGGGGACATACATCAAAAGAAAGGGTGAGCAGAAGGCCCAGTAAGGGAAACAAGAGGAACATTTTACATGTGAACTTGAGATACTTCAATAAGGACATGAAAAGAACTTTAAGGCATGAGAAAGAAATCATGAGGCATTTCATAATAAAAATAACATTTTTCATAACTTGAAGATGTGGCTACATTATTTAACATAGACAATCATGAACATATCACCAAGGTCCATCCCCAAGGTGTCATTTGAAAATTACCAAGGTTATTCACCAAGGTATCGTGAAAATTGTAATCTCTAGTGGTTACATCATTACCCAATGCATTGGAGCGCTATCAGGGCGCACCCTTAAATTTGCCTTTATTATCATGTGATCCACATATATCATCATAAAAAATTTCATAAATAACCCATATAGCATAAAGGAAATGGGTTTCATTTCATAATCATAACTTTTTAAAAACTGCTTTAAAGACATGATATTTATATCACTTTAAAACCCACAGAAAAGGAAGGTGGGTCTCATGTATGTAAATCCCAGAATTTAAAATAGAACATTTTGGTATATATGAGAATACCCTTGTAGAAATAGGAGCTTTGAGTATTCACTTTATAACATAAAATAATTTTTGAGAAAAGAGAGAGACATTTTGAGGGGAAAATTCTACAGCATAACGGCTAAGTTTCGGGGTTTTAGAAAACATTGAAATGAGAGGGGACATGGGTCACCCACTCATAAATGATCCATAAAACAGTAGGGTGAAAGAGTAAGAAGGAAATATGGACATGGTAATGAAATTTTAGGGACATAACATTTGAAATGAAACACATGAAAAAAAAGATTAGATTTCTCTTATGAAAATTCGGCAGCCTTACGGCGTCACTTAACTTCAAAAGAAAATGATTTGACAAGATCAAATAGGGTCCCTCATCATATGGTCATAAGAGATCAGTATGATAGATATAGAGATCATACCCCAACATAATAAAAAGGAACTTGAAAGACTTGACATGAAAATCGAACTTGAAAAATGAGAAGGGTGAAAGAATCCCTTAAAAATTCGGCAGCCTAACGGCGTCACTTAAACTTTCATAAAACAAAATGTTGAGAGTAAGAGGGGATCTCTCATCATATAAACATTAAAGGGCAGTAAGAGGAATATAAAAGAACATCCTCTCACATAAAAACATGGAGCATAATAGGAATGACATAAAAGAGATTACATGAAAAGAAAGAGAGGGGTCGGATCCCTTACCTTAAAACGTGACTCTTGAAACTCAAAGGATTGGACCTTGAGGGATTGGGGGAACCTTGGGAGGACTCCTTGGAAGGTAAGAAGACCAGAACTTCGTTGGGGGAGAGTTGGTAGTGAAAACTAAGGGAGGAAAGGGTGGGTATTTATAGGGAAAGTGAGGGGACAAAGCATTAATGGCCAAGGGACACCTCACATGTGCTTTTCTCAAACCCATGTGATCTCCCTTGGCATTTATCATGGAGTTAGGCCATATGGGGCCCCCAAAACAATAATTCATCACCCTTGGCCGGCCAACCCTCAAAAGATCTCATGGCATCATCATTACACCATTATGATGTCATTAAACATACCGAAACCCTAAAACTGTATTTTTACTATTCACTGAAAATTCAACTTTCTCAGAATAACCCCAAAATTTCACCTTAACCAAATATCAATGCTCTGATTTCAAAAATTAAATCCATTTTATAAAAATAATTTTCTAAATATTTTTAATTTAATTTTTAAATAAAAACACTATTCATCGAAAATTCACTTTTTTCAGAAAAATCCCCAAAAATTACCTTAACATAATATCGATGCTCTGAGTTCAAAAATAAAGTCCTTTTTATAAAAATAATTTTCTAATTATTTTTAATTAAATTTTTAATTAAAAAACACTATTCATCCAAAAAAACTAATACTTGAATAATAATTTATGAAACTGTTATTTAACCATTTTATTGAATCACATTACTTAACCTAGGTGTCTAAATTATATTAAAACTTTCTTTGAGTGAAATTACTAATCCATTTGGTCACATTACTAATCCTAAGCGTAAAATCACTATTCATAATTTACTATTCATCAAAAATTAAGTTGATCTTATTAGACTCCAAATTCCTTACTGAACACTTTTGTAGAAGACCATTTTTTGAAAATCATTACACATCATTAGTTATTTAGGGTTTACATAAATATTTTAAAAATATCCCTTTTTCAAAATTCATCAATAAAATACATTCTAAAATTATCTAGACATTTGAAATTTCACAACATCACTAAAGGAAGAAATCTCAATTTATTCACCCGAAAGGATTACACAAGGAAACTAGGTTCTCATCACATAGCCCCTTATAACACTGGCATAAGACCTAAGTGTAAGGTGTGCTATGGTGAGAGAATCTGAGGGAGTCTCAGATAACATTGCCCTAGTAGCAATCTCCACTAACTTGAACTTCTCCTGCAAGCGTTTTCGTTCAAGCTTGACACGCTGGAGCTCAACTTGGGCTTGGTCCAAAGAGAAGCCCACAGATGCTACCTCCTTCCCAAGCTCTGATAAGTGGGCTTCGTAAGGGTTGAGTCTACTGGATGAAGCCATCAACTCCTCTTTCTGCATTAACCATTAACATCTTAATAAATCATTAAGAGTAAGTTAATATACTACTCAAAAAGATTGGGTCGTTACATTCTTCCCCCCTTAAGAAATTTCGTCCCCGAAATTTACACTTGAGGCCTAGTCGAAAAGGTGAGGGTACTTTTGCTTCATCGTTTCCTCAGGCTCCCAAGTCGCTTCTTCATATTTATGATTCCTCCACAACACTTTCACAAGGTGGGTAGTCTTGTTTCGTAGAACCTTGTCTCTACGGTCTAAGATCTCCACTGGCTGCTCCTCATAAGAGAGATCATGTTCAAGTTGTACCACCTCTGGGTTCAGTACATGCGAAGGGTCGGGTATGTACTTCCTCAAGAGAGATACATGGAAGACATCATGAACCTGAGCTAGGTTCGGTGGAAGTGCTAGACGATAGGCCACTGATCCTATGCGATCAAGGATTTCATAGGGGCCAATGTACCTAGGGCTGAGCTTCCCTTTCTTCCCAAACCGCATGACTCTCTTCCATGGAGAAATTCGAAGTAAGACTTTATCACCAACACCAAACTCCAAGTCTCTTCGTCGATTGTCAGCATAGCTCTTCTGCCGACTCTGAGCAGCTTTTATGTGTTGTTGGATGGCATGAACCTGTTCTGTCATCTCTTGCACGAGATCAGGCCCAAGAAGCTTCCTCTCACCAGTTTCATCCCAACAAGTAGGAGTTCTACACCGCTTTCCATACAGAGCTTCATAGGGTGCCATCTGAATACTCGCATGGAAGCTGTTGTTATAGGAGAACTCCACTAATGGGAGGTGTTGATCCCATCCACCCTTAAATTCCATTGAGCATAATCTCAACATGTCTTCGAGTGTCTGAATAGTCCTTTCAGATTGGCCATCAGTTTGAGGATGATAGGCCGTACTAAAATTCAATTCAGTATTCAGAGCATGTTGAAGACTTCTCCAGAATTTTGATGTGAATCTTGGGTCACGATCAGATACGATGGATAGTGGTACCCCATGCAGCCTTACCACTTCCTTCACGTATATCTTGGAAAGCTGATCCAGAGAGAAATCTTCCCGAATAGAGATAAAATGGGCTGTCTTGGTGAGACGGTCCACAATAACCCATATCGCATTGTTTCCTTTGGATGTTTTTGGGAGACCAGTTACAAAGTCCATGGTGATATTATCCCACTTCCATACTGGTATGGGTAGCGGTTGTAATACCCCCTTAGGAAGTTGTCTTTCTTCCTTTACTTGCTGACACACCAGGCACCTTGTAGTGTAATCGGCAATCTCCCTCTTCATGTTATCCCACCAATAATGATCACGAAGGTCTCTATACATCTTAGTGCTTCCCGGATGTATAGAGAAAGTAGAGCTATGAGATTCATCCATCAGTTCTTTCTTTATCTCCGGAATAGATGGAACACATAGTCTTGTACGAAATTTCAATACACCTTCTTGATCAATATTGAAATCAGGGAACTTCCCATTCTTTACAGCCTCAAACTTCTCCTGCAGTAAAGGATCTTCTTTTTGAGCCTTCTTGATCTTCTCTAGTAATGAAGGTTGAGAAATCATTTGGGATAGGGTTGATGATGTCCCTTTCCTTATAATTCCCATGTCCAGTTTTACTAGATCTTTAATCAAGGGATCTCCCAGGATCCTCATTGTTTCCAGAACAACAGGATCTTTCCTGCTTAACGCATCCGCAACTTTGTTTGCTCTACCAGGGTGATAATGAATTGAACAATCATAGTCTTTAATAAGCTCCAACCATCTCCTTTGTCTCATGTTCAATTCTTTCTGTGTGAAAATATACTTTAGACTTTGGTGGTCATTGTATATATCACATTTCTCCCCATAAAGATAGTGCCTCCATATCTTTAGAGCAAAAACAACTGCCGCCAGCTCTAGATCGTGCGTAGGATAATTCTTCTCATGAATCTTCAACTGTCGAGATGCATAAGCAATTACTTTGTCATTTTGCATGAGGACGCACCCAAGCCCTTTCAGAGATGCATCGCTAAAAATAACGAATCCTTCTCTGATAGAGGGTAGTGTTAATACAGGTGCAGTAACCAATCTCTTCTTCAGCTCTTGGAAACTTTCCTCGCATTCCTTTGTCCAGATGAACTTAACCCCTTTTCGAGTCAACTTGGTTAGTGGATTAGAAAGCCGTGAAAAGTTTTTCACAAACCTCCTATAATATCCCGCTAAACCAAGGAAACTACGAATCTCAGTTACTGTTGTGGGTTGAGGCCACTCCTCCACAACCATTGTCTTTGCAGGGTCAATCGAGATTCCTTCATTGGTTACGATGTGCCCCAAGAAAGCCACTTATTGTAACCAAAACTCACACTTGCTGAACTTCCCAAAGAGCCTCTCCTTCCGTAGAGTTTTCAAAATAACCCTCAGATGATTTTCATGCTCCTCACGAATTTTTGAATATATCAAAATATCATCAATAAAAACTACCACAAAGTTATCAAGGTAGTCCTTAAAGACTCTATTCATCAAATCCATGAAAATAGCAGGAGCATTAGTCAAGCCGAAGGGCATAACAGTAAACTCATAATGCCCATATCTTGATCGGAAGGCAGTCTTTGGAATATCTTCCTTCTTCACCCTCAGTTGATGATAACCAGATCGAAGGTCAATCTTAGAGAAGAATTGAGCCCCACGAAGTTGGTCAAATAAATCATCAATTCTTGGAAGAGGGTATCTGTTCTTCACTGTGATCCCGTTCAGTTCTCTATAATCAATGCATAGCCGCATTGATCCATCCTTCTTCTTCACAAAGAGAACTGGTGCTCCCCAATGAGACACACTCGGTCGGATAAACCCCTTCTCCAACAAGTCTTGGAGTTGTTTCTTTAGCTCCTCTAGCTCCACATTTGCCATTCTATACGGAGTCTTTGATATCGGTTGAGACCCTGGTACGAGTTCAATGGAGAACTCTACCTCTCTTTCTGGGGGAGGTCCAGGTAACTCCTCAGGAAATACATCCATGTATTCCTGAACAATCGGAACATCTTCAATTTGTATGCTCCCTTTCCCTTCTTCATCATCACCGATTAACTCCATAAAGAAAGCTATAGGAGGTGCTTCTAGATAGGGATCAGTTCGGGATATCTCTCCTCGGAAGATAACTGTAGGTCGTTCATTCAAGACTACTGAGATTTCCTTACTTCTGCATTTGATCTTAGCATTATACTTTGAGAGCTAGTCCATCCCTAGTATAACGTCGAATTCCATCATGGGGATGACTACTAGATTTGCGATAAGATTGTTCTCACCAAAGTAAAAACTAGAGTCTCTAAACACTGTTGATGCATGGATAATCCCACTTGGAGTCTTGACTGACAACTCTACCTCAAGCAATTCGGGGATTGATTCTATATTCTTTGCAAACTTGGAAGAAATAAAGGAATGCGTAGAACCAGAATCAAATAAAGCACTTGCTAGTTTTGAGAGGACAACAAGAGTACCTGCTACCACATCGTTCGGAACTTCAACTTCAGTTGTTGTGATAGCGAAAGCACGACCTTGCTCCCTTGGCCTCTGCTGAGGTTTATGGTGATTCCCCTCCACCGCCCTCGGATTTGGACATTGATTAGCAAAGTGCCCAAGCTGTCCACACTTGAAGCATGTGACTTCGGGTAGGGCCAGAACCATCTTTCCTCTGTCGTTAGTGTTGGGAAGTTGAGGCTTCACATCACCACGACAATTCCGAGAAATATGGCCTTCTTTTCCACACCTATAGCACTTGCCACTTCCGATCAAGCAGTTCCCCGGATGCTTCTTCCCACATTTATTGCATGTGGCATGTTGCATATGCTTTCCACCTCTTTCCTGATCAAAACTTCTTCCCAGGCTCGGTTCTAGAGTTCTCTTCTTCTCATTAGATTTGTGAGACCACTGTGTCTCCCCAAACTCTAGTTCAACTTTCATAGCACTTCGAACTATTTCGTCATAGCTATCGTAGTCCCTGTTGGCTAGATTCTTCCGCAGATGTGGTCGTAGTCCGCCAAAGAATCTATCAACCTTCCCATTAGGGTCCATGACAAAGCTTGAGGTATAACGGGAAAGCCTTGTGAAGTTCATCTCATAGCTTCCGATAGATTCGTTCTCCTTCTGCTTCAGCTCGAGAAACTCTTTCTCCATTTTCGTTCTCATGGAACGAGGGAAATACTTGTTAAAGAAAATCCCCCGAAATTCTTCCCACTCCATAGCTTCCATCTCTCCTCGTGGCTTCGTGTTTTTGATCAGTGACCACCACTGATCAGCTTCTCCCTCTAGGCGGTAAATAGCAAGGGTGACTTTTTCTTGTTCCGAACAATGAAGTACATAAAAGATCTTTTCAATGGAGCTTATCCATTGTTCCGCAACCAATGGGTCAGTAGATCCACTGAATGTTGGCGGTTGTTGACGCATGAAGGACTCAACAGAAAGTTGTTCCCTTCGTGGTGAGGTCGGCCTCTTAGCTTGATTCAAGTTATTACTCATAACTTGAGTCAGTTGGTTCATCATTCGCATGAATGTTTCCATTCCGGCTTCCATCGGAGGGCCGTCAGCACATGGTGCATTGCGGTCACCATCGGCACGGTTTCTCCTATTGCCCGCTATTTTCTAAAAGAATAAAACCTTAGTGAGAAACTTATTTCATTTATGAATCTTTTAACTAAGAATTCATGCTTAGACAATTATACTTCTCTATAATTCCTTCATAATGATTCATAAAAAGCTTGTGATTAAATAAACATATCCCCCGGGAGTATCGTAACCAAGAGTGAAGCAAGGCCCGTTTTCGTGCACCAGTTCCCGTTCGAGTCTAGCTCAAAGCGGTGTTTTCGGGTTTTACCCCTATGTACATCTGTGCCAGAGCCGCCTCTACCTGCTCGTATCCAGACAGGGATGTATTTGTTTGATAGACCACTTACTCAATACTTACCAAAATACCAGGAAGTTTTCCTATATTTAAACTTTTCTATAGGGTTCTTCCTAAAGTTTTTATATCCTAATTTCCACAAATAACTAAACCTTCCTTTGATACCAACTATAACATCCCGCCATTTTATAACATAAACTTTCATTACATTACACACAACTGAGGATCTTTAAGGTTTAGTGTCTTGGAAACCAGGAACATAATACATGAAAACAACATAAAGCATTCTTCTTAAACACTTGCAAGGCATCTCATTAAGTTCATTCTAGGTTCATTACTGCATCTCATAACCTGGGGGCATACATCAAAAGAAAGGGTGAGCAGAAGGCCCAGTAAGGGAAACAAGAGGAACATTTTACATGTGAACTTGAGATACTTCAATAAGGACATGAAAAGAACTTTAAGGCATGAGAAAGAAATCATGAGGAATTTCATAATAAAAATAACATTTTTCATAACTTGAAGATGTGGCTACATCATTTAACATAGAAAATCATGAACATATCACCAAGGTCCATCCCCAAGGTGTCATTTGAAAATTACCAAGGTTATTCACCAAGGTATCGTGAAAATTGTAATCTCTAGTGGTTACATCATTACCCAATGCATTGGAGCGCTATCAGGGCGCACCCTTAAATTTGCCTTTATTATCATGTGAGCCACATATATCATCATAAAACATTTCATAAATAACCCATATAGCATAAAGGAAATGGGTTTCATTTCATAATCATAACTTTTTAAAAACTGCTTTAAAGACATGATCTTTATATCACTTTAAAACCCACAGAAAAGGAAGGTGGGTCTCATGTATGTAAATCCCAGAATTTAAAATAGAACATTTTGGTATATATGAGAATACCCTTGTAGAAATAGGAGCTTTGAGTATTCACTTTATAACATAAAATAATTTTTGAGAAAAGAGAGAGGCATTTTGAGGGGAAAATTCTGCAGCATAACGGCTAAGTTTCGGGGTTTTAGAAAACATTGAAATGAGAGGGGACATGGGTCACCCACTCATAAATGATCCATAAAACAGTAGGGTGAAAGAGTAAGAAGGAAATATGGACATGGTAATGAAATTTGAGGGACATAACATTTGAAATGAAAAACATGAAAAAAAAGATTAGATTTCTCTTATGAAAATTCGGCAGCCTTACGGCGTCACTTAACTTCAAAAGAAAATAATTTGACAAGATCAAATAGGGTCCCTCATCATATGATCATAATAGATCAGTATGATAGATATAGAGATCATACCCCAACATAATAAAAAGGAACTTGAAAGACTTTACATGAAAATCGAACTTGAAAAATGAGAAGGGTGAAAGAATCCCTTAAAAATTCGGCAGCCTAACGGCGTCACTTAAACTTTCATAAAACAAAATGTTGAGAGTAAGAGGGGATATCTCATCATATAAACATGAAAGGGCAGTAAGAGGAATATAAAAGAACATCCTGTCACATAAAAACATGGAGCATAATAGGAATGACATAAAAGAGATTACATGAAAAGAAAGAGAGGGGTCGGATCCCTTACCTTAAAACATGACTCTTGAAACTCAAAGGATTGGACCTTGAGGGATTGGGGGCACCTTGGGAGGACTCCTTGGAAGGTAAGAAGACCAGAACTTCGTTGGGGGAGAGTTGGGAGTGAAAACTAAGGGAGGAAAGGCTGGGTATTTATAGGGAAAGTGAGGGGACAAAGCATTAATGGCCAAGGGACACCTCACATGTGCTTTTCTCAAACCCATGTGATCTCCCTTGGCATTTTTCATGGAGTTAGGCCACATGGGGCCCCCAAAACAATAATTAATCACCCTTGGCCGGCCAACCCTCAAAAGATCTCATGGCATCATCATTACACCATTATGATGTCATTAAACATACCGAAACCCTAAAACTGTATTTTTACTATTAACTGAAAATTCAACTTTCTCAGAATAACCCCAAAATTTCACCTTAACCAAATATCAATGCTCTGATTTCAAAAATTAAATCCATTTTATAAAAATAATTTTCTAAATATTTTTAATTTAATTTTTAAATAAAAACACTATTCATCGAAAATTCACTTTTTTCAGAAAAATCCCCAAAAATTACCTTAACATAATATCGATGCTCTGAGTTCAAAAATAAAGTCCTTTTTATAAAAATAATTTTCTAATAATTTTTAATTAAATTTTTAATTAAAAAACACTATTCATCCGAAAAAACTAATACTTGAATAATAATTTATGAAACCGTTATTTAACCATTTTATTGAATCACATTACTTAACCTAGGTGTCTAAATTATATTAAAACTTTCTTTGAGTGAAATTACTAATCCATTTGGTCACATTACTAATCCTAAGCGTAAAATCACTATTCATAATTTACTATTCATCAAAAATTAAGTTGATCTTATTAGACTCCAAATTCCTTACTGAACACTTTTGTAGAAGACCATTTTTTGAAAATCATTACACATAATTAGTTATTTAGGGTTTACATAAATATTTTAAAAATATCCCTTTTTCAAAATTCATCAATAAAATACATTCTAAAATTATCTAGACATTTGAAATTTCACAACATCACTAAAGGAAGAAATCTCAATTTATTCACCCGAAAGGATTACACAAGGAAACTAGGGTCTCATCACATAGCCCCTTATAACACTGGCATAAGACCTAAGTGTAAGGTGTGCTATGGTGAGAGAATCTGAGGGAGTCTCAGATAACATTGCCCTAGTAGCAATCTCCACTAACTTGAACTTCTCCTGCAAGCGTTTTCGTTCAAGCTTGACACGCTGGAGCTCGGCTTGGGCTTGGTCCAAAGCGAAGCCCACAGATGCTACCTCCTTCCCAAGCTCTGATAAGTGGGCTTCGTAAGGGTTGAGTCTACTGGATGAAGCCATCAACTCCTCTTTCTGCATTAACCATTAACATCTTAATAAATCATTTAGAGTAAGTTAATATACTACTCAAAAAGATTGGGTCGTTACATATAGAGCCATGGATACACTAATCAGTGTAGGCCATATGTCTCCTTTTGTTCTCAAATTAACCAACCTGAGCTCATTAATGGTAGTGGAGACACCTTCCTCGAATGTGGGAGGGGCGTTCCTGAGGTTATACTTATCTTATTTAACTTCTGAGTCTATGGAGGCTTTTTTGGATGTATATGGGAATCTGGGACATCTATATCACTATCGAGGTGAGATATCCCATGGGAAGAGACATTATCATCCCCTAATGCCTGATTTATTATAGAGAGATACTGTAGCTGATTGTATTTTACATTGTAACTGTGGATAGAAGGGATTTTGACCTCTAGGAAAAGGTCTATCACCTCAAATAGATTTATGGGGAGCACATAGTCACTTTCAAAAATACTCTAGGTATTTTTAAGGGTGGTCCCCAAGACATTGGTGATTTCAACCTGTATATCATCATCCATAATTGGTTATTTTTTTTCTTTTTATAGAAACCTACTTAAACATATGTGCCTCCTCAAGTATTTAATGGATAACTATCACCATGTATTATGAAGACATTTCCATCGATGGGGTAATTCATACTCTGATGAAATGTTGATGGTATATCCATGTGGATATGAAGGTAGGGACATTTAACTAGGGAATTATATGCATTTCCTTGATAGACAACCATAAAATTAATGCCATATGTGAGCTATCAAAAATGATATTTGAGTTTCGTCTTCCCAAGGGGTCTTTTCACATGCTTATCATACCCTTAAATGGTCAAATTTGTTGTAGAAAAATCTAATTCTCCATATCCAAAACATCATAAGTTCTGAAGTGGGATGAGATTGATACTAAAAACCATGATCAATCAGGTCCCTTTAGAAATCGAAATCATTGAGTCTGCCTAAAACATGTACGGATCTGATGTGTCCTTGGATGACATCTTTCTGATCATGGTCTACGAATAAGATAGCGACATGGAATTCTACTAACATGGTCTCCATTCAATAGACCTCAGCTGTAGTGACTTCTGTATTGAATACATATGAGGTCCAGAGGGATTAAATGAGTGCCTATGAAAATTATTTTGAAATATAGAGCACATCCATGATTGAGATCTTGGTTGGGGAAACCACCAGCTATTTCAAAATTCCGTACTTTTATGCTAGAGGTTGGTGCTTCCCGATGTGGGGTTTCTCCCTAGTATAAAACTCAGGAGATAAGTAATTTGAGGTGGATGAGGCTGATTCTTGTGAAGAGGTTGTGGGAGTATCTGATGCTAGTGGAATGGGTTATGAAAACCGTCTTCATTGTTTGTGCTGATTGGACAATCGAACCCCTGCTAGGCGATCATAAAAAAAACTGGGTGCTGACAACCACTGGAGGGTTTTGGACCACCTCTATATTTATTTTGGGCCTACTGGAGAACTTTTCCATGATTATTAGCTGTATATATGTCCTCTATAAATATGTGAGAAAAACATTGGTTCCAACCATGCCCTCACTACCCTCTGTATCCTCGGTTCCTCTACATGTGGCCTCTTAATCCATGGTTATGTGTAGGAAACTCATATTTTGAGGCATATTAATCATTAGAGAAGGGATATTCCAAGTTTATCACATTGAAAGTACCAAATATGATCTCTCTATTTGATGAGGGTTCCATTTTGTGGGGTGGTTCCCATTATTCATATGTCATAGGGTAGAAATCTAGAAGTGTTAGAGCTTGAATTGGAGCAGAATATGACTCCTCCTCTTCTATTTCCTTATACTTCTGATGGCCGTTCCCACTTTGTGGAGGTATATATGATGTTAATTTCTTGGGTAGTGGAGATATTGTTGGATATTGTAACTATTCTCTCAAGGTGGCATCAGCTCGGTCAACTATTTTTCAAGTCACCCATTTATCAAACCTTCACCCACACCTAGTTGGAACTTTTTACCAATCACCATATTCTTATGAATGGGAAATGATTATGAAAGACACCTTCTATGAGGAGTTATCTAGCATGAAATGTAAAAAATCAACCATTCCTTGATGTATGTCTTTTAAGATAAAGCAATCCAAGATATTATGACCCAACCTTCTATGGAAAGGCTAGTAGTTGGGATGTTTAGTAAGTTTGACCTCATTGGGATTCCTGGGCTATAGTAGATTGAGAAAGTTATTGTCCATGGCTGCCAAGAAATAATTGTGGACTTATTTATTTCAGAATGAGTATTATTTATTCATCCATTCCTAAAATCCCAGGTGACCCTGATTTCTATGTGATTATGGACGGGGAAAATTTTGTGGTTGTCACCACTCGACAGGAGGTTCTGGGTAGTTCGGGACCTACCTAGGTGCTTTTATGGGCCCTTATGCTGGATTGAGAGTGACAGCTGCAGCTTCCTCCTCACATATTCTTTTCCCATGTACTGAGGGAATGAGTTAAGGTTTGGATCGAGTTCACAAAATAGTGTCCTTTAGACATTGTTCCATTTTTGAAAACTCATAGAACCCGCTTGGATACTTCATTGGGATCAAATGTGTCTATAACATATCCCTAATATATTTATCACAGAGTTCCAATAGTTTTTTCTATGAGAGAGGGATGCTAAGTGAATAGTTTAAACCTTTCCATCTAGATATGAAGTTTGACACCGACTCATTTTAACATTGTTTGCAGTTATTCAGGTCAAATAATGTTATTTTCCTCAAAATGGAGCTAAATTGATAAAGGAATTCACAATGGAGGTCTTCCCATCATGAAATGGATCCTACAGGTATACTAATATACTAAAAAAAATGTTGTCCTTGTCATTGTGTATAAAAAACACCCCATTTTCATTTCCCCCTTTTGATCTCAAGGGCCCATAATCATCCCACATCAGGATACGAAGTACGTGATATGCTGTTCAGGGTTTTCTACACCATAAAAAGTGGAGAAGGTAAGATTGTAGAAATTGGGTGGGGGTAGAGTATCATCCACTCACTTGGGATATGGATTCCTCTCAAGAGGCACAGGTGCGTGTTTCCCTTCCATAACTTACAATTTTTTAGTTAGGGACTCGATGATGTTAAGAAAATCTGGGGTCACTATAGTTTGAGCTATCTCCTATGTACAAGGAGGGAGTGGGGGTCGATCAAGTGACCCTTCTTTCATCTTCTGATGATTCTTGATCCGTTATATGACCGAATGATCACTATAATGAGGAAGAGGATGTCACCATAATAGAGGTAATTCATGATCATTTTTGAGTTCCTCATTTATGTAGACCAACTACCTAGAACTAGATCTAGTCTGACACTTATATACCTCTCTTTCTAGAGGATAAACTGTATGAGGGAGAATATTCATCTCTATCTGAAGACGATACTCGACATGAATATTTCCCTTGAGTAGTTCCTCATAGATTCATATGGGAGTTTGTATCTCACTATCATAATATAAAAATTGTTCCTTCATTGAAGGAACCTCAACTATTTTAGGTGGTTATTGGGATATAGCCTCACCTTTACCTTTTCCCTAGGAAGTGTTCCATCGAACAGGTGGAAACTTGATATTCAGAGGTACCATATTTTGGAGCCTTCTTTGGTTCAAGGTGAGTGTAGAATTTGTTGGTGAATCCAGAACACCCTCCTCTAGAGTCACATTTTCCATGATGTGTCCATCTGTATTTGCATCTTGATCCACTATATCTATTGTTTTTTAGTGATCACATTGATAGAGGCATATCAGGAAATGGTGGTTGTCCCATTACTTTTGACACAACAATATCATTATATATTTCCTTCATCAGGGTCATGCTTCAAACCCTTGGAAATATTGGGATGTTTTAGCTTGAGACCCTGATGGTGTCTAATTGCCTTCACCATACACTCCTTTTGTCATGGTAAATAAATAATGAACTTGAGTGAGTTTCCTATTGTGATTTCCGAATGGGCCCTGAAGAATAGAGGTTTGTATTGCGGTGGTAGGAATGGATGGGATGATGACCATTGATTTTTACCTCCCAAACTAGAAAAGAATGATTCTATTTATGGTTATGGTGATTGAAATGCATGGAAGATTGTCGCCTATCGACCGATCAAAGTTATGATTCTCTTCTAATGTGTATAGTAGCACTCGGGTCGAATCCTCGATGATGATACTTTTTAATAGTTGTTTGTTTTCAGTTGATTGTATTCTGATTGGGGGAGGTTTGTTTTTAGAGCTTATGAAATGATTTATTGATTAATATTTATTTAAAAAATTATAAATATTGGGGTGAGTTAATTTTTAGGGAGTTAAGATTGTGATATCATTGAGATTTTCTTTATATTGCATTTAAATTAACCCCCACTTCACAAGATAACATTGATTGGAATTACTATGTGTTAAGGATTTAATCCAAGCCTTAACATAACTTAGGGTTCTAATATCAATTAGAGATTGTTTATAGTAGTGTATTTATGGTTCCAATAATTTATGGAAACCACACGTTAAATAAAACAAGTCATTAATCCATTACATGTTAAGTCCAATATACAAAATGTTAATTTGATGAATATTCATCGAGGAAATACTCTCAATCACTTAACATCCCTAAATTTTGACTCACCCCAATAATAGAATTACTTATCCATTAAGATAGTTATTAATATGGAAATATATGTTAATGGTGATGAATTATAAATAGAACAAAAAATAATGGTATAAGAAAAGATTTGTGCGTCAAACACACACACACATACGAAGGGTGATCAGAATTAAAGATGAACTTTAGATGGAATTAGAAAGCGAAAGAAGGGAAGGGGATTCAACTGTATTTAAACTATTTTAAGAACATTAATATGAAACTACCGAATTTGGATGATAATAAGAGATATATAATAAGAAACTTCCATTTAAATAGAATTACAAAATACAAACACTTACAGGATTACAAACGAAGAACAACACAAAAGTAAATGAAAAAAATAAAAGAGGAATGGTTTCTAAATTAAAAAATTGAGGATATAAGATCCTCCCAAGAATTTGGAAGATCCTTGGTCATGAAAACCTATTCTCTTTTGCTCTTAAATGCCAAATATTTTCAAGGAGAGGAGGGTGATGTATTTATGGCCCAATGTTGTAGGCTGTTTGCATTCCAAAACTGCCCCTCCACTTGAATCGACAATTTGATAAAATAGAAAGCCTAATATCGAGATATGATATTCTTAAAAGTTGTAGATAAATATCTCATATGTCTACTCTGAAAATTTTGCTTCCATTGGACTTAAGGATCCAATGTTATGGCCAGTTTATTAAACAAAGTTAATCTATCCATTTCCATCCAAACTTTTTGAAGTCCAAAATGTGAATGGGTTTTTGAATAGGAAATTCCTTCAAATCTGAATTATTTATTCAAAAAAGTCGGCTGTATATATGTAATATTCCACACTACTAAATAGCATCTTTATTTGATGATTAAATCATGAGACATGTCATGAATAGTGTCCAGATTTTAATTCCTTGATAGAATGGTGGGTTGGACTTCAAAGCATTAGTTGGCCCCCTTGTTCTTGGAGTTGGGCCCTGAAATTTTTATTAATTACTCCTTGAATTGTTATCCTAATGTTTGAGGATAATTAAGGAATTTTAACTTCTGTATTGAGCCCAATAATTTAATCTTCATGGATGGTCTAGTTTCCTCACAGATTCTGTGGGCCTTCTTGTGTGGTCCATATGAGCCTTAAAATGGAAGAATTGGACTATGATAACTTATAATGAAATGTTGGATATTGAATTAATAATCCTAAAAAACAAGAACCACACAACGTGTATCAGTAGGGTGATAGTTATAAATAAAATAGTAAACTGACTCAATTGGACTTCTTCTAAAAATGCTCAAAAATTAAACTTAGTATTGAAACATTAATATTTCACACAAATTTTGAACATTTAATATAAAATAAGTAAAGGGAGTATATAATAAGTTATGAAAATATTAATAGCATCAAGTCCCCCTTGCTGAGTCTTATGCATGTCATCAAGTGCAATAAATATAAAAATAGGACAAAATCATTTTCACTCACCAACAAATATTAATTTTTTCCCCAATCAGGGGAGGTTTAGAAAATTTCAATCATCCATATTGAATTCCACCATAGGTTGTTAAAGAAACAAGGTTGCAAAAAAAATTCATTTTTTCATGCTCAAATTTAGAAATAGAAAATGGTGGCATACAAAACTTACTCCTCTCAAGATGATAAAATTCATTTTCACCAACCAAATGTTAAAATCTTAGAGTTTGAAAGAGATCTTAGCTTCCAATCCCTATAAAAATTGCACAATAATCAAGAGGTCTTTTGAAGGGGGTTTTCTATGGCTATGGGATAGTAGGAATATAATATCCAAGAGAGAGATGAAGAGGGGTAAAACACCAACATGGAAAAAGAAATGCAGTTTTTTTTGAAATGGGACATGAAAGGAAATGGAAACACATATTTATGAGGGAATGAAAATGTGAAATAAGACACAAAATTGGAAGGAAATATTAAGGTAATGAGAAGATGGAATATTTATAAAATAGAAAACTTCTCCCAATGACAAAGAATATAATGCAAGTGCTATTGTTTTTCTTTTTTTCATTTTTTTCGAAAGTTGAACTTGAAATAGATATCAAAATCATATCCCAACCCATGATTTATCTCCTCACAACACTAATTATAATAGTTATAACAAGATCAAAGGATGATAAATAGTGATTTTTGACCTACCCCAGACAAAACCCAATTTGTGTTTTCTAATTTTTTTCATTTTAAAATTTTTTTTCTTGAACAATTGTCAATAAAATTTGAACAATATGTCATAAGAATATATATATTCCCAAACCCCACTGAAGGAAAACCTCTCCCCCACACTAAAATGGATGCTTACCCTCAAGCATATGATAATATGGTGAAATCAACAAAGGGTACACAAAATGAAATCCACCCCCCCACACATAAATTTCAAAATAAATATACAATGAAAATCCATGTTGATATTGGGTGGGAAAAGGTATTTGTATTAAAATGTGGCTATCAAAGAAAAGGTTTTCATAGGCTCGAAGGGGATTTAAAAAGGAGGATTAATGTAAGGGAAATTGGAGGCTATTTGGCTATTTTGATTCTCATGTGGTTCAGAAAATACCTCTATCATATTAATGCACACTAAAGTAAGAAATTCAGCTCAAAGCTCCACAAATTCAAGACTCACAAATGGGGGTGAAAAACACACATTTTGAAAAGATGGCCATAGGTAGCCTTGGCATGGAAGCTAATGTTGGTTCTCAAAGTTGGGGAAAATCATTTTCCAAATAAAAAATTGAGCATTAAAAATGTGTTGGTTTTGACACAAATTTTTTTTATCCAAAGTAATGATGAAAATACAAATTTTTTTTGATATAAAAACTTGTCTGTTGACTCCCCATAATTGTTGGAAAAAAATTTGAAAATTAAAGGTGAGTAAGTATGACTCTTGGTTTTTTTTTACATTTTTTGTAATTTTTATTTTTTTAGTTTTTTTTTAAAATACATACCCACACAAAAGAGAAAGAGAAAAAGAAAGGGTTTGATAAAGAAATTGGTAAAAAGAAAATGAAAGAGAGAGGAAGAAGAATAAGGAGAGAGAGAGAGAGAGGAAGAGATAGAGAGAGAGTTAAAGGGAAAGAGGTTCCCCCTGGTTTGGATTTGGTGGGTTTCCATCTACATCTAGTGGTGGGTCGACTACAGAAGTTGGGGATCTAGTGGAAGTTGATGTTGGTCCAGGATTCTTCATCCTCTCATGGTGATGCTTTAACTGATGTCCATTAACCATCAATGTCCTTTTTGAAGAGGGGTCTTGGACTCGCACTACACCAAAAGGGAAAACATTAGTAATTATAAAAGGACCTTCCCAACGAGAATTAAGCTTACCTGGGAGAAGCCAAAATTGAGAATTAAAGAGCATTACCATTTCATGTTCATGGAATACCTTTTTAATGATGTGTTTGTCATGGATTACCTTGAATTTTTCATTGTAGAGATTATAATTCTCATAAGAATCAAGTCGAAGCTCCTCCAGTTCAGCCAATTGCAATAATCTTTCTTCACCAGAATTTTCACAATCAAAATTAAAAGTTTTCATAGTCCAAAAAGACTTATGTTGGATTTCAACTGGTAGATGACATGATTTAACAAAAACCATCCTAAAAGGAGACATCCCAATGGGTGTTTTATAGGCAGTTCGATAATCCCAAAGTGCTTCACCAAGTCTTTTAGGCCATTCTTTTCTGGTGGGTTTTACAATTCTCTCAAGCACTCTTTTCACTTCTCTATTAGAAATTTCATCAATTCCATTTTTTTGGGGGTGATATGTAGTTGAAGTTTTATGTACAAACCCATTATTTTTTCAAAAGATATTCCATGGTTCTATTACAAAAATGGGTTCCTAAGTCACTAATCAAGGCACGAGGCATGCCAAATCTATGGAATATGTGTGTCTTTAGGAACTCACTAATAGTATGTGAATCATCCTTTCTAGTGGGTTTGGCCTCAACCCACCTAGAAACATAATCAACCGCAAGAATAATGTATGAGAATCCATTGGAATGGGGGAATGTTCCCATGAAATCGATACTCCAAACATAGAAGATCTCACAGAAAATTAAAGGATTTTGGAGAATTTCATTTCTCTTTGAAATTGTGACAAACTTTTGGAATGTGGGACATGATTGACAGAACTCATGTGAGTCCTTGAGGAGTGAAGGCCAGAAGAATCCAGAGTCTAGGACCTTTCGGGTGGTCCTTTGTGGTCCAAAGTGGCCACCACTAGGCATTGAGTGACAGAATTCTAATATGTAAGAATGTTCATTTTCATCGACACATCTCATTATTACCATGTCTACCCTAGTTTTCCAAAGATTATTTTCTTCCAAAAAATATCATTTTGAATCATTTTTCAACTTCATTTTTTGTTATTTTAAAATATTTTCAGGAAAAACACCAGAAACCAAGTAATTTACAATTGGGGCATACCATGGTATTTTGGAGTGAGAGATGAAAGGTTCTCAGTTAGAACTTCTAGATCAATTATTTCAGAAGGAGAAGAATTAGAAATTCTACTCAGGTGATCAACCACAGGGTTTTATTTTCCTGTCCTATATTTTATTTCAAGGTCAAACTCTTGGAGCATTAGGATCCACATTATTAGACTTGGTTTGGAATCACTTTTCTTGAGTAAGAACATTATAACAGAATGGTCTGTAAAGATAATGATTTTGGCACTTAAGAGATAGGGCCAGGATTTATCTAAGGTAAAAAAACTACTAAAAGTTCTTTTTAGTGACAGTGTAGTGATATTGAGTTTCATACAAAGTTTTTGAGGCATAATAGATGACATGAGGAATTTTTTCTCTTCTTTGACCAAGAACAGCCCCAACAGCTCTCTCAGAAGCATCACACATCAACTTAAAGGGTAAGGACCAATTTGGGGGTTGGATTATCGGGGCAGATGTAAGATCATTTTTGAGTTCAATGAAGTCTCTCTTTAAAACCTCATTGAAATGGAAATTGACATCATTTTGGAGAAGCCGAGTGAGTGGGAGGGAAATTTTACTGATGTTATGGATGAATCACCGATAGAAACCAGCATGACTGAGGAATGAATGAATGTCTCAAACAGAAGTGGGTTCAGGAAGTGATTGGATCACTTCAATTTTGGTATGATCAACTTCAATACCATATTTTGAAACTATGTTCCCTAGAAAAATCCCATTTTCAACCATGAAGTGACATTTTTCCAAATTTAACACAAGGTTACACTTGAAACACTTTTTACGGACTAGAGAGAGTGAATTCAAGAAAGATTAAAATGAATCACCATAAATGGTAAAGTCATCCATGAAGACTTCCATGCAGTGTTCAATGAATTTAGAAAAGATACTCATCATACACCTCTGGAATGTTGTAGGAGCATTGCAAAGGCCAAACGACACTCTCCTATATGCATATGTTCTAAAGGGGCAAGTGAAAGTAGTTTTTTCTTAGTCTTGAGGTGCAATTGGGATTTGGAAATAGCCGTTGTATCCATCAATAAAGCAATAGTGTGACTTTCCTTCTAATCGTTCTATCATTTGATCAAGGAATGGAAGAGGGTAGTGATCTTTTCTTGTTTCAATATTCAGTTTCCTATAGTCAATTAACACAAGCCATTTGTTCTTCACTCGAGTTGTGACTACCTCTCCATGATCATTTGTGACAACATTTATCCCACACTTCTTAGCTGCAACTTGGATTGGACTAACCCATTCAGTATCAGAAATTGCATAGATAGTACCATCTTGAAGAATCTTGGTGATCTGTTACCTAACTAACTCAAAGATGAGTGGATTGAGTCTTTTTTGTGGTTGTCTAATTGGTTTGAATGATTCCTCAAGATAGATGTGATTCATGAAAAGAGCAGGGTTAATTCCTGGTATGTCATCTAGGGTCCACCCTAAGGCCCTTTTGTTTTCCTATAACACTTGAACAAGTTTGGACTCCTTAGTTTTGGTAAGTGAAGAAGAGATAATGACAGGATAAGAGTGATCATGGAAAATGAATGTATATTTCAGGTGTTTAGGAAGAGGGTTTAGATCAGTATCATCTCTCATTTGTGGTTTAGAAAACTCAAGAATGGAGGAAGGGACTTCAGTTACTTTAGATTCATTCTCATTAATACTGTTTAAGGTGGAGAAGTATAGATTAGAGTTGATGTGGGATTCAAGAGAGTTTTCAAGTTCCTCTAGATTGATGGAGTCTATGAATGAGAGGTCCACATCAACTTCACCATTTATGTCTTGGTTAATCATGCTACAGATTTCAAAAGATCATTTACCATCAGAACAGGATGAACATGATGGAATGGGGTTCAATTGACTCTTAGAAGTGTCCTCAGAAGCATGGATTTATAATGAAGAGTGATCCTCAGATGGGTATTGCATGGCTTGGAAAATGTTGAATTTGACCAGTTTGTCACCAAATTCCATGGATAAGATGATTGAATGGACATAAATCTTGGTTCTCGTAGTCATGAAGAATGGTCTTCCTAGAATTAGGGGAGATCGAGAAGAGGTAGTCTCACCTTCCATGTCAAGGACATAGAAATCAACTGGGAAGATAAGATCATTGACACGAACAAGGACATCCTCAATTATTCCCTCAGGACTGGCTGTGCTTCAATTGGATAACTGAATAAAAACACCCATTGGATGTAAGGGACCTAGAAAAAGGTTGAAGAATATGTATTTGAGCATGACATTAATTAAGGCTCCTAGTTATATGAGTGCATCATCTAAGTTAGAACTTCCAATTTGGCATGGAACTGTAAAGGTCCCTAGATCATTGAACTTTATGGGAATAGGCTGTGGGTGGAAACATTTTCGAAGGTCCTAAGTTTCCTCTTGTGGGAGCACAATTACATAAGAAACTTGGAATAATTAGGTATTTGTTTTATGGAATATAAGAGAGGAATGTTGAGTTCAACACGTCAAACATGTGGAGAATTTTAGGATCGGGTTCAAAGAACTTCTTTGTCTTAGAAACGACTTGAGGAAAAGGAATTGGATTCTTAAGTGGAGTAGAAGGAGGTGAGGGAATGTATTTAGGTTCATTTTCCTATTTATTTTTCTTTTAATTTTCTAAGTTAACATTCAAAGGAATTTTGGAGGACTCAACATGAGGCATATAAATTTTCTTTCCCGATCTAAGTGAAATTTCACTTACATTACCCTTGGGGTTGGGTAATGGTTGAGATGGAAGTTGGGAAGAATTTGATTGTTACTACTGACTTAGGTGGGATGCAAGTTGACCAATTTGGGTTTTAATGTTCTTGAGACTAGAATGAGTGAAGGAGGTAAGATCTTCGACAGTGCTTTCCCATGGTTTCTTGGAAGAAGAGTCTTGTCCTGGATTGGGATTACCTTGATTTTGGTTCTTGATAAAGTGATTGTATTGATTTTGGAATTGGGAAGGCTCACTAAGATAATGGAATCCAGGAGGAGGATTGTTCCTTTGAGGTTGAGGAACAAAAGGATAAGGTTGTTGGAAGTTACAAACACCTTGAACATATTAGAATTGGTTTGGGTTTTGAGAAGGTAATTGAGGGGGATGAGATACAGGATTACCATATCTCAAGTTAGGGTTATATGTAGAAGATAAAGGATCAGAATGGGGTTGGTTGAAGTTTCTAAAAAACTAACCTGATAGTTGAGGGTTGGTGTTCCTTTGAGCATATACTGCATTGAGCTCCATTGGTCTAGTTTAATTATATTGATCCTCTTGAAGTTGTGAACATGTGTCAGTTGGATGAGATGGATAGATGTAGATTCCACAGTTTTTGACAGGTCTAGGAAACATTGATTGTGGAGAAGACGAGGTTGGGGATTTGTATGCCACATCTAGTTCTCTCACAAGACCTGTAATTTCACTCATCCACTCGGTCATCTTGTTTGGCTATATCGATTGACTATCTTGAGCTTGTTTTACTTAAGCATGTGCTCGAGTATGGAATTGTTGTGTATTTACAGCCATGTTGCTTATAATATCTCTTGAAGCTGCAGGAGTTTTATCAACAAGAGCACCACCACTTGGGACATCAATGAGGCATCTTTCCATAGCCAATAACCCCTCCTAGAAGTATTGGATAAAGAGTTGGTTAGGTATTTGGTGGTGTGGGAAGGTTGCAACATGCTTTTGGAACCTCTCCCATTACTCATGGAGTGATTCACTTTGGAACTGACGGATACCACTTATTTATTTTTGGAAAGAAGCAGTACGAGAAGCAGGAAGGAATTTCTCTAAGAAAATTCACTTCACGTCATTACATTTGGATATAGAACAAGGAGGGAGGTAGTAAAGCCATGACTTAACAGTGTTATCTAGGGAGAAAGAGAATTCTCGGAGTTTTATTTGTTCCTCATAAACCCCTTGAGGCTTCATGGTAGAGCACACCACTTGGAACTCTTTAATATGAAGATGTGGATCCTCACCGGCTAGCCCGTGGAAATAGGGGAGAAGATGAATCAAACCTGATTTGAGTTTGAAGTCAACCTCTACATTTGGATATTTAATACAAAGAGATTGGTAATTCATATCAAGGGTAGGAAGTTCTTTAAGTTTTTATTCCCTAGGATTTTCCATTTCAAATTCAACTGGTTGGATGAGGATTGGGTATTGAATTATTTGATTATCTCTTATGTTACTCCTAATTTGACAAAGTGTTTTCTCAATTTTAGGGTCAAACAAATCTGATGGATTGTTTGGGAGGATACGTGGCATTTATAGAGATGTTGGATGAAAGGGGAAGATGTGTTTTTCTTTGTGATTTTTTTTTTCAGTTTATGATTTTTATGAGAAGGTGGGTTTTCTTTGTGTTTTTTTTATTTTTTTTTAATTTTTTTTTCTTTTTTTTACAATAACTAGAAACTAATGACTACTTGAAGAACCATCCCTGGAAAGGACACCATTTTAAATGAACAACCGATTGTTTCCTATCGACAGGTCAAAGTTCCGATGCTCTGCTAATGTGTATAACAACACTTGGGTCGAATCCTCAACGATGATACTTTTTAATAGTCGTTTGTTTTTAGTGGATTGTATTCTGATTGGGGTAGGTTTGTTTGAAGAGCTTATTAAAGGATTTATTGATTAATATTGATTCAAAAAATTTATAAAGATTAGGGTGAGTTCATTTTTAGGAAGTTAAACTTGTTATATCCTTGACCTTTGCTTTATATTTCATTTAAATTAACACCCACTTCACAAGATAATGTTGATTAGAATTCCTAGGTGTTAAGGATTTAATCCAAGCCTTAACTTAACTTAGGGTTCTAATATCAATTAGATATTATTTATGGTAGTGTATTTATGGTTCCAATAATCCATGGAAAACACATTTTAAACAAAACAAGTCATTAATCCATGACATGTTAAGTCCAACATACACAATGTTAATTTGAAGAATATTCATCGAGAAAATACTCTCAATCACTAAACATCCCTAAATTTTGTATCAACCCAATAATAGACTTACTCAACCATTAAGATAGTTATTAATTTGGTAATATATGTTAATAGTGATGAATTATAACTAGAACAAAAAGAATGGGATAAGAAAATATTTGTGCGTCGAACACACACACACACACAAAGGGTGATCAGAATTAAAAAAGAACTTTAGATTGAATTAGAAAGTGAAAGAAGGGAATGGGATTAAACTATATTTAAAATATTTTAAGAATTTTAATATTAAACTACAGAAGTTGGATGATAATAAGAGATATTGAAGAATAAAATTTCATTAAAACAGAATTAAAAAACACAAACACTTACAAGATTACAAACGAAGAACAACACAAAAGTAAATGAAAGAAAGAAAGGAGGAATGGTTTCTCAAGTAAAAAAATGAGTATGGAAGATCCTCCCAAGACATTGGAGGATACTTGGTCGTGACAAACTATCCTATTTTTCTCTTAAATGCCAAATCTTTGCAAGGAGATGAGGGGAATGTATTTATATCCCAATGTTGTGGGCTGTTTGCATTCCAAAACTTCCCTTCCACTTGAATTGCCAATTTGATACATTATATATCCGAATATCAAGATACGATAATATTAAAAGTTATAGATAAATATATCCTCTATCTAATATAAAAATTTGGAGGCCATTGGACTTAAGGATCCAATGTAATGGCCGTTTGATTAAACAAAGTTAATCTGTCCATTTCAATCCAAACCTTTTGAAGTCCAAAATGTGAATGGGTTTTTGAATAAGAAGAGGCCTTCAAATCCGAATAATTTATTAAAAAAATTAGACCATATATATATATGTATCCTATTTCATACTGAAAAATCTCAGCTTGATGCGATGATTACATCATGAGATATTTCATGAATAGTATCCAGATTTTAATTCTCGAACAGAATGGTTGGTTGGACTTAAAAGCATTAGTTGGGCCTCTTGTTCTTAGAGTTGGGCCCTAAAATTTTTATCCATTACTCATTGAATTGTTATACGAATGTGTTATGAGAATTAATTAATTTTCACTTCTATATTGATCCCAGTAATTCAATCTTCATGGATGGTCCAGTTCCCTCACAGATTCTATGGGCCTTCTTGTGTGGTCCATACGAGCCTTCAAATGGTAGAATTGGCCCATGATACCTTCTAATGAAATGTTGTATATTTAATTATGAATCCTAAAAAACAATAACCACGTAATATGTATTATTAGGGTGATATTTATAACTAAAATAGTAAATTGACTCAATTAGACTACTTCTAAAAAAGCTCAAAAATTTTACTTAGTATTAAAACATTAATATTTCACACAAATTATACAAATTTCATATAAAATAAGTAAAGGGATTATATAATAAGTTATGAAAATATTAATAACATAAATGATGATTGAAATTCCCCCATCCATGCGGGTTATGGGTTATTTGAGTCCACAATTGGCATTGACTGATCCTGTTGTTGAGGATCCAATGATTCTAGTCGAGGATTAGATGAATCTTAAGATAAACATTGAGATAAAATGACCCCAATATAGTGGATTTGGGTTTATTTGTAATCATTTTTTATTTCCCCAGGACCCTCTCAAAAGATGATGAACCTGGTGATGGTGATTAAAATATAATTTCCCCCAGCCCAATGGACTGGGGATTGTTTGCAGCTAGTAACGATATGTCGCGAATCCTCTTGAGAATTGATGATCCAAGTAGTGGAGGAATTGGTAGATATTCACCCAACTCAGTGATCTAGGTCTTCTCATGGATGAATAATATGGAAAATACTAATGCATCCCATTTGATGTGGCATAACTGTGATTATATAGGTTCTTGGTGTGATGATAACCCATGATGGGGATCATTATTTTTGGGAAGTTTTTCAGTTGATCAAATCTTCGGTCTCTGTGTATGAAATACATTCCCATTTATTTTAAGGGAACATTTTTAATACTTTTTGGCTATCCTCTCCACCAGTTCATGATTTATGGGCATCGTTGAAGTGGTGGGATTCTATTGTAGTGACCAACTAGATTACACATTACCTGTTACTCTAATTTTTCCTGAGACTATGACAGTACATAATGCTGTATCTGAAAGGTTTTGTTGTTATGGGGATATGGTGAAGTGAAACACTCCATATTTATCATATCCTCAAATAAGTACATATGGAGATGCTCAATAAATCAATCATTGGATGTTTTTCATGATGAGATGAAAAAATATATAGGTGGCTTTCATTCTCTTATACTGTTGGGTTCTGGGCTATAGAAAAGGAGGCCATATCCAGCTGAAAATAGAGTATATTGATTAAATAAAGGTGATACTCATATTTTAGATATGGGAGATGTCTAGCCGTCAGTCCCTGATAATTATCCCCTATATTTTGGTGTATATAAGGCATTCACTCATTTTCGAGCTAATTTGGGAGCTTATAGTTATAAGTGGCAAGAGGCCAAAACATTATGGGGAGGTTGTTTCTAGATAAATATCTCTATATATCAATGTTGGCTCATATTTATCAGAATTACATACCTCCATCCAATAATACCACACAAGATGGTTCTTAAGGTCTCATATTTACTAGAGTGGAGTATATTTGGAAGTTGATGGGGAACTATATGTAGTTGACCCTGATTCTTGAAACACCTCTCTATAAAAAGGAATCTGAGTTTCAAAAACTTCTCTATACATAGGTTTTTTAGTAGGGAGATGATTTAATTTTCCATGGGAGATATTTCCATGGAGAGGTTGAATATGGTGGATATCAGGATTAGAGTCCCTATGATCCATCTCTACACTACCATGAAAAGGAATATCGCAGTAATGATCATATTCTTCTTTGGTTTATGAGTTGATGAACCCTTTTGGTGTTAAGAATTTGTCTCAAATGACCTCAATTACACTGATATTGAGTAGATTAGGAATGTGGGTCACGTCCTACATTATTGTTAGAATATACCAACCTGAATTTTGTAATTGTTCAGGAATATGAGTCTATTGTATGATGATTTATAGAAATTATTTATAACTATCTGGTGATGTAGGAGTATGAGCTAGCTATTAGAATATGCTAATGAGATTCCTCATTATTTATTGGAATATGAACCTATCCTGAGGCATGTTCCATTATCAATTGGTGATCCTCAATTAGAATGGGAGTATGATACCAATATAGAGCCTTTATAATATTCTGCTAGTCTTTTGAGACAATAATATGAGCATTCCTTGAGGCATGTGATGATCTCACTTGGAGAGCTTCGGTTGGAACCGAAATATAAGCCCAGTTTGTATATGAATTCCTCACCAAAATATGCCGATGAACTTCCAGAATTGGGGAAGGGATATGATCCTCCTCCAATATTTCCTTGGAATGATGCTAGTGTGTTCGTTCATTATAAAAAGTAGGAATATACACATAGATTTTGTGATCTACTGGAATATGCATGGAAGATTCAATGAGAGTAATATGAGCCTATCTCGAGGCATGTTCTATTATCACTTGGTCATATTCAATTAGAAGGGGTCATGAGCCTGGTCCTAGAATGTTGGAGTATGTTGTTGGCCTTCTTCGATAGGAATATGAGCCTATCCCAAGGAATGTGCCCCTCTCACCTAGTGAGCCCTGACTAGAATGGTGTATGAGCCAGATCCTGGGCCTTTGGAATATGCCACCAGAAATTTTTGAAAGGAATTCACCCTTCTTCCAAGTTATGTTATACTCTCACTTTATGATACCCAATTGGAATGGCAATATGAAATTGGTCTAACACATTTTCATTTACCAAAATATACTAATAATCCTCCTGGATGTGATCAATAATGTGTGCTTTCTCTGGAGAAACAACATGTTCATAATGATCAAAGTGTTGAGATTCCCTTGATGTAGGGATATAAATATGTGCCTACCCTTGTAATTTTACCAATGATAGAATATAATGGTGGATTTATTCATCCTTTTATAAGATATATTGAAATTTTAGAAAAGCGTACACTAGGATATAATCCTACACATTTTCTATCTCCACTATATACTTTTAGATATCTTCGATTGAAGTGGGGATATAAGCCAAATTCTATCCTACTTTATCAACTGTAATATACTATTGGACTTCATTCACTAGTGTAGGGATATGCACCCCCTATGTATGCTACATGAATATGCTTGCAGACTTATTCCGAGTGAGTAGGGATATGAGCCTATTCACTGGTCACTATTGGAATATGTAGATAGAAATCATTATTAGGAGTGGGGATATGAGCACAATCATAGATATCTAGTGCCTTTATCACCCAATGTGTCTTCCTTGTTTCCCATCCATGGGTTTTAGAGGTGGAAGTGTGTCGGGTGGTACCCTTAGTAGGTGACTGATGGGTACTGGTGGGACGGTGCAAGTGGCGATGGTTGAATGGATCCCTCCTCGATAGTACCTGGATATAAAGGGAGCTATATTTTAATCCCTAGTCCACCTTCATTAGAGATTTAAGGTGGTTATTTTCATACTATGGGGATAAGCTCCCAAATTGGATGGATGTGGTAATGAGGGACACTTGAATAATTGTCGTTTTCTCTAGATGATGCAGACTTATCAGCTTTAGTACTCAAAGACCCTAATGAGAAGTCTTAGACCATCACGTCTTCCACCTAACATTGAATTTTTCAGGAAGTTGAGATCATTTTACAACTTGAAGGGGTTGCAGCCACAATTGGCATGCTAGAACAGTTGCTAGATGATGATATTATCTTGGATCAGGATGCTGTTGAAGGGAGCAGTATCTATAATCATTTATAAAACAAGGAATAAGGTCACCTATTAGTGCAATATCATAGGCAAGATTTTCTCAGTCAATTTTGAATTGTTAACACAATTTTACTTTTTTATTCTCAATAAAACCATTATAATTTCATGGAATTTTCAATGAGATGATGTAATTATTTCATGAGAACCTCATTTATAGAGTATCAAATGTAAGATTTATGCCATATTTTTCAACTTTGGTTACATATTGTAGCAAATTGACCTAATGCATGATTAAAAAGTCATTCTGTTATCTGAGAGTTTCATGTTAGGTTCACTATTTTTTATGTATAGTTTGGAAACAAAATGGACTAATAGATAATAACTAAATCATTTTTTTATTTGAGATTTTCATGTCAGGTTCACCATTTTGTTTTGAAAGGAATGATGTGATTGTGGTGAATTTGGTTTGGCCTAGTGACTGATTATGACGGGTTCAATTTCTATCAAAATCACTATCATTGGGTCAGAAATGTCACTCTTAAGGTAAACTCTCAACACTTCCCTCATCCATAACTGGGTACAAAACCTCTTTACAATGGTAGGTGGTCAGTTGGGGTTTCAAACCCAATAAAACTTTGGGAATCACATTGGTTGAGAGTATGGAAGGTTGGGATCATTGAACCATTTTTTTGGGAATTGTTTCCTACACCAAGAATCTCTTATAGATTTAATATATTTTCATGAATCTCTTCCCAATCCCGATACTGGATCAGTTACCCTAACAAAATGATCATAGTTTAATCCATTTTATACGAACAAAATGATCATAGGTCAACCCATTTTATATGAAAAAGAAGGGGATCTCATTAATGGATCCATCTATAAATATTTTAGGTTATCCATCCATTTCCCTATAATAAATAGTTGCTTATATGATGAAGCTGTATAACTAGGCACTTCAAAATTTTCTGCGATACAGGGACATGATTAATATTCTGATGAGGGGATTGATCAATTATGAGGCATCCTATGTATCCTATTTATCATAGGATTTAAAATACACATAGTTCATTAAAACCAAAAAGTTTAACATCATGAAAAAAGTACATATGTGTGGGAACTTATGCCATTATTATTTGATCTCAAGTATTGAAGATAGATCCTATGTATTTGGGTTATATTAAGAATCAGAGCTATCATATTTCATTCACACCCTTGGGACTAGACCAAGGTAGATTCCTTCATATTGGAGGGGTATTTATGTTATGCCACTCATTAGGGCTTACATACTAATATTTCCCTAGTTTGTATAGATTAATGATGTGAACGATGTGGCTATTTCACCTCACTAATCACACATGATCTACGCTTGGTGTGAGAAACAAGGGATAATAAGTAATCAGGATCACTACATGTGGATGTGGGGATTATGCACTAACACAACCCTTGGGATATTTAATATTGATCTTATGCATCATGGAGGAATCCTACATATCTTTCTCATGGAAGGAATCATATTTATCATAGTTCAATTGGATTCTCATTACTTAGGTCTCAATGGTTGGAATGTCGGAGAAATAGAGGGAATTAAAATGAAGTGGATTCCCATTTGAGTTTGGTCTCAGGCCTTAAATTTTTTTTCCTATGTATCCTGGTGATGGATGGAATCCGAGTCCTTATATTTCAATTGGCCGAGGATTACACACTAATATTTTTCTTTATAATAAGGGATCACACACTAAGGATGAATAAGGTTATCAAGTACTATGATTCCCTTATCTTTATAAAGGCTTATGATGTGAATTATATGACCATTGAAACTCCCTAAGCCCAAATTATATATTCTTGGTTTGAGAAACAGGGGATGGATAATAATTAGTCTTATTGCTTATGGATGTAGGACTTATGCACTGGGAAAACCCTTTTGAAGTTTGATATGGTGATCAAGACTTAAGAACGTGTCCTATATATCCAGGTTGTAGTAGGAATTAGAGTCATCATAGTTCATTTTATTAGGGCTGACAAACTAATATTTCCTTTATAATAGGGGATTACACATTGAGGTTTCCCTTGTAACAAGGGCTTACATAATGAGGTTTCCCTTATAATATGGGCTTACACACTGAGGTTTCCCTTATAATTGGGACTTACACATAGAGGTTTCCCTTATAATTGGGGATTATAGAATAATTTTCCCTTAAAAAAAAGGGTTACACCCTATTTTTTCCCTTATAATTAGGGTTACACACTGAGGTTTCCATTTTGAACTGGATCGGTTCTCTTCCTGTCATGCATGGATTGTCCGCTTAACATTCCTTGATTACCTACTTGACATATCAGAGGATGTATTCTTAACATGTCCAAATAAAATATTCTAATCCAATTTACTTTTCCAAGGGATGTTTCATATCTTGGATGACATGACTAAAGGTTGTCACATGATCAAGGTTTATTTTTCCAGTGGGCATCTCAAGACCTGACCGACTAATCCTGGAAACCATCGCATGACCCAAGTTGACATCTCCAGAGGGTGTCACATGATCTAGCTAAAATGCACTAGTGTCATTGAAAAAGCTAGATGACATACATGGAGGATGTCACAAGATTCAATGCGACATGTCTGGAGGGTGACTCATGATCTATGCTGACATATATGGGGGTCATCACAAGATCTAGCTCGCATGCCCAAGGGGAATAGCAAGAGCCATTTGACATTTACCAATACTATCATAAGACAAATCTAACATGTATTGATGTCACTATATGAGTCATATGATATGTATGAAGAACACCATGAGCTTTGGATGGTGAGACCATAGAGTTTTGCGAGATTTGGGTGGCATTCTCAGGGGTGCCATGTGACTTACTTTGACATGTACAAGGGACTTGGCATGATCCAAATAGTATGCCAAAGGGATGTTTCAAGATCTGGGTGACATGTAATGGTTCTATCACATGTATTGGGTGGTTCATGTGAATATCATAAGGATTGGAATATATTTTATTCACCCAAGTCTTCCATTTTTTTAGTATTTGTTCCAGCCTTTTATTGCAAGTGCCTTATATTTTTTCAATGCTAGCTTATTTTGAGTCTCACATGATTTAGAAGCTACAGGGGATGTTATTCACATGTCTTTCCATAATTTCATTACATTATCTATGAGTGATAACATGAAGTGTTTATGTGTACCACATGATTTCTCTAGCTATACCCCAGATCTTACTTGATGGGATGTTTTTCCCAATTGTGAGATCAACTGATCTGAGAAATCTACTCCAGAGTTGGTGTGAGGTTACAAGAGTTCATCTGTCTCTATAGGGACTAAGATTAATTTTTCATGATGGGGTGAACCATCCCATAAACACCCTATTTATTTGATTATAACCATTAATGGGGTATTTTTATATCATATGGACATGCCAAGGGCCTTCCATTTTGTCAGACCGACATGTACAAGGGCCTTTATATGATAAGGTTCTTGTCGAAAGGCCTTTGCATAATCTTAGATGTCTTGTTTGGGATTTTCTGTGATAAAAGGATAACCTATCAGAGGGCCTTCTCGAAATTAGACTGGCTTGTCAGGGAGTCTTGCGAGCTTGTGTTGCAGACATCATAGGTGTGTCACATGAGTTTTATAACTGTGAGAGGCTCCCACCTCTTCCCATTTTTATTTACTTTGTCTATTTTACAAAGGCTTTGGATCTCATGAGTTTTATTAAATGTTGTTGAGAACAATCTTTCACCCCATATATGAAGCATAATTTGAGTTTTAATACCATAAGAGGATCCCACCTTTTAGATATTTTCCTAATATTTTCGATGGAATTTTGGATGGGTTGTTAAGAATCCACCATTTGACAATTCACGTGTTCTATTGGAGCTCATCTAGCTACCATTGTGTGATCATTGATTTCCCTGGGTACCTTATCAAGTGAAAAAAGATTTTTAAAAGGGGCTTCATGGGACCTTCCATATACTATGCACCATGCATGATCATCCACATGACCTTCTGCTGGTCATGTGATCACCTGTCTTCTAGGGGTTCACGCATCCATGTGATCATGGACACCTTCCTCTTCCTTTACTTTTTCGGGGAAAATAATACCCATATTATGGTAGTTCCTAATTTTTGAATTCGTAGATGGTCATTTAGTGGGCATCAATATCCTCATAATACATGTCAATACACTAAGAGATGAAGGGGTAAATATATGTATTTTGTTTCTATAAAAATTTGATAATTTAGAAAAACAATGAACCTTTGAAATTAATTAGGATAATTCATCCCTAACCATTATTTATTAATACCATTTAATACAAATGAGGTCAATTAATAACATTGAAAACAAGATTTTTATTAGTTTAATCTCTCATTGAAAGTGATTATATCCTCATTATGACCTAGAATCACCCATCCTCACATCATTTAATATCATCATAATTGGTTTACAATCAATAAAAAATATTCTATACTTGATGACAATGAAATATGTATTCAATATGCTCACCTATACTAATACGTAATCAATGAAAAAACTCTATCATGAAAGATACACCATAATCTTTCTTCAAATTTGTGAAAAAAAAATATTAATTTAAATAAGATTAAAATATATATTTATTAAATAAGTTAATTTAATATTTATAAAATAATTCAACTTTACGATCTCAAAAATCCAATAGAATTTAATTTATGCCCTCTTATAAAAATTCACTTCATAATTTTTCATTACTCCTTCACAATCATGAATTTATATACATGAATTTATTGCATAATTGTGAATCAAACTAGGTACTATAATATATTTTATGTCTAATCATAATTAGCCATAGTTTATTAGTTAAACAAACAATCCTAAAAAAACTCAAATTCTAATTGGTGAATATTATATAAGTAGTGAAATCATCAAGTTATTAATGGTTCTTAAGTTTCCTATTTTTTATTTTAGGTTCATGAAGTATAAAAATACATTTTGAAATATCTATTTATTCAATAAAAAAATTTCCTAATTGAAATCATGAAATTTTCATTGAAAAATATTTTCTATTCAATGAAACATCTTTGAGTAAAATTATATATATGATTATAAAAAATTGAGTAAAATTACATAATTGAATAATATAATATATATAATAATTTCCATAATATAAATGTTTAATACAAATTTTTTTTTATCATATTTGTTCCACATAGCTCGAAACATCGGGTAGATATTTCCTTATTGTTCATTGAAACTAATTTTAGTTGGGTATCTAGCTACTGATTCTTCATATAGAAATATAAAACCATGATTTTCTATATATTTTGAAAATAAATTCATAATTTTTTTGCTATAAATACTAATTTGTTGATATTTTTAAAATAAAAAATTATATATTTCTATTCCAAGTACCATTATAATTGTTCACAAAAGAAATCTATCTAATTCACTCAAAACATTTCCACTTATCCATAATAAAAATATAATCATGGATGAGTACCTTTACTCATATTAAATGAAAAATAAAACCTATAATAGAATTGTTTTTCCCACTTCAATCACAACATATTTAGACCACTGTAACTATAATAATCTCAAACATAATAAAAAATAAAAAATAAAAAATAAATATTAAGCCTATAAAAATAGAAAATTTAATATGAAATTTAATATTTTTTCAATACACACATATATTTTACTATTTAAAATGTAATAACTGATATTTTTCTACAACAGGTAAACTTTATATCCATAGACTCTAACCCAATGCATATCCTATTATTTTTATCATTATAATAGAAAAAATGAGGGTTATATTTAAAAGTAAAATTTATAAAATTATAATTTTAATTTGATATAATGGATATCATCTTTGGATTTAGAAGGTCAAATTTATCTTAGGGTGATTATTTGGGATTTTTCAGAAATAGTTGATTTTCTGGTGAATAATGAAAAAATATATATTTTTCAAATACTCTCACTTTGATGACATTAAAATGATAAAATATTGACATAAAATTTTATGAAACCATTTTTAAAGACCAAATAAATATTTAATAAGTTATATTAAGCAATTAAAAAATATTATATTGATCTTAGAAATCTATGATTGACATTTTGGAGATCTAAGTAATGTTTTTATTCAAATAAAAACCGTTTTGATTCTTTTCTTATAATAATGTATTCACAATATATTTTTTCTATTTTTTTGTTATGTTTTAAAGTAAAATAAATCTAATTTTAATGAAAATAATTCAACTAATTCTATGTAAATACAAATTTTACATTATTTTTCTATAAAATCATTTTTGTTCTTAAGAAACATTTTTATAAAAACCATTTTTTATCATAATACACATAATTGTTTTAAAATTAACTTCTAAAACTTATAGAAATTTAATATTAGAAAATTTATTTAATATTTAAAATTCTGTGAATAAAATTTGGAAATATATCCAATTTAATTTTTGGTCATAATGAATAATAACTATAGTAAAAATTTGTCACCACAGTAATGGTTAAAAGTGTTACCGAGATAGTTAAAATTAGAGATAATGCTTATAATATTATAAAAACATGATTAAATATGATTTAATCAGTATTTTTAGTATTATAATCATCCTAAATCTGATATATATAATTTTTTCCAATTTCATGTGATGATAATTTTATATTAATTTCAAGTTAAGGTTATTTAAAAGTTTTCCACTCCCCTCACTTATAAAAGGATAACTCCGTTTCTCACATATTCACACATTTTGGGACCAATAAATAAACAAATACCTAAAAACATCACTCATTACATATATTCCCCTCATATTTTTAGTCCTTGTTTTTTCAAAATACAAACTAATAATTCTTAAGGTGTTTCCCAAAAGAGATTACCCAAGGAAGTGTCATATGTTCTTACCAAGTTTGTTTCCAGTAATTTTATTCTTAAAACTCCTCCAAATATTCTATAACCATCTTAAATGATAAAATTAGTATATTTTATATAATTATATTTTATTATATTTATGGTACAACCATTTTCATCTCCTCTTTCGTCCTATGGAAAATTAATGCATTGGTCCTGCGTACATACAAACTACCATCTCCGCATATCGATTTAATTCATTTTCACCACCAACTCACATATATTGTTATAACTATGGAATAAATGAGTATATATGATATTTATATGATAACTATGATGATATAAAGTAGATATATCATATACCTGAAGGTTTTGGGTATAAAAAAGATTTTTTGGTGGGAGATATATTAAAATTTATTTTAACATAGTGTTTCCCAAAACCCAATAGAGGATTTTTCATGTTAAAATTATAATTAATTTATTTATGATTAGAAGAAAAAGGTTACCTTATGTTAGGAAACTTATTCAATGTAGATTTTTATCTTCCAAATAACTCTTTCTGTATTACCTTAATTACACTATACAGATCCATGTGTAGAATCCCCCTAGTAGTGATGCAAAAACGCTCCTTTGATCTTTGAACAATACAGATTGATTTCCAGGTGCTATCCCAATGAATTAATCATCCTATATTGTTTTTATTCATTGCTTAAAGATCCTTCAGTCTTGAAGGATTTCTTATCATTCTTGATAATATGATAAGAATAATTCTAAAGAGAAGTCCGTTGGGTGTAAGGATTCTTAATTCTAAATTAACAATACATAGTAGACATAAACATCTATTTATAGAGATAGAGTTTAAATTAAAATATTATTTAATTTCTTAGTATCCCATAAATAATTTTATAATTCTTAAAAAACCACTTTCTATATAATAATAATAATATTTTATGGAATGAACTAACTCACACAATGATATATATTATTTTACCAGCTTATAAATTAATATTCACCACTAGATGTGATCTTGGTCTGTTTGGATTCCTCAACATTTATTGAATATATGAATAAATATTTTTATTCACTTAAATACATGTTTTAATCACAAGCCATCAAATAAATATTAATTAAATATTTTATAAAATAAATATTTTAGCCACAATATAGTGAATAAATATTTACTATATATTCAAATAACTAAATAAACTATTTAATAAAAAATGAATAATTATTTATCACCTTGTGAATATTTGAGAACAAAAAAATTTGAAGAAAATTTTCCTTGATATTGATAGTAATATTTATTCCAATAATTAAATTAAAATAGAATTTAATCATGATCAATAGAAACAATTAGTTTGTGACACTCTAGGATTCTTTATCATTGGAATTATGATGACTTTTCTAGGGTCCAAAATTACTGTCTAAGAACGGTTCAAGGAACCCAAGAGAATGAACATAATGTTGCAATGTATAAAACCACATAAAAATTCTCACAGTATAATATAATCCATTTATATCAATATCTCATCAAGTAGGTTTCACTTATGTGTCATCAACATATATGATTTATGAGTATTTCATTGACTATATGAAATATACATCATTACACCATGACCATAGAATTTATGCAATAGTTATATTTCAATAAAATTGTTGAGATATCAAATTAAACTAATATGGAAGTGACAAATCCTTTCTCAAATTATCTATTAATAAAATTCCATTCATGACACACCCAATATACCCTACCTCCCACTAATATATGGAATTACATTTTTAACAGTAAATATAAGTGCATGAGTTATTAAGTAGATTGATTATAATATTAAATTTTGAGTACTATTACATATTATTGTATATAGAAATATCTGATGACAAAAAAAAATTCTACCGATGATTATGTTATCATAATCTCCCATTTCCAAGTGAAAAATTCATGAGAAGAAGACTCATCCACTTATGAGTACTTACACCTAACAGTTTATGTACTATGTGACCTATTATAGTATGTTATCTGATTATAGAACTATATTTAAGATATATCATCATACCATATCAAGGTTCTCATCATGGAAAGGAATTATTATGACTTTATCAATGTGGCAGATACTCTAGGACATTATCTCATCAATGTTATACAGAATAACAAACAATATGTGATAGGATATTCATATTAATATTCACTTAATTGAATATTCATGTAATCCAAAGTATAGGTAGTTTGTACTAGAGAAACAAATCCATAAAACTTTCACAATATCCCACTACTAACAACTAGTTAGTTCTCACATGTAAAATAAGATTCTATTGAGAATGAGTATAGTTTCTTGGCCTACCAGGTTTCTATGGCTAGGGTTGGTTAGTCCACATGTTTGTGTGGATAATCTGTTTACTGCAATATTAGTATCTTAAGATAATCCCTTAATTATTGGTATAACTAAGTATCCACATCATGTTCCCATATCAGAATCCTAAAATCTTGACTAAATCTATTGAATAATATTATCATAAAATGATAAATCTATTTATTTTGGTATAACTCAAAATCAGAATAGGACGTTTCTAAACTACTTATTATGCTATATAAGATTCCTCAATGTACATGGATATTGTATATATGATAAATACTAGATATAATAAGTTTTTATTTCATATTAAATTATCCTTATTAGTGATAGTAGATCAAATTGAAATAAATAAAGATAACTGTTCAATTCCCTTATTCACTAGTATTCCCACTTCTCTAGACACCAGGAACTAATCCAGTTCTACTTTCCCAAGTACTGATATAGAGTTCTAACTATACGTATATTAAATTGTGTTTGATATATTTGATATTAACCTATTATGATTTATGTATTAGTAATATAAAAATTCAGTACATATCATGTCACATGAGATGAATTCATAGCACTTAAGCTTGTCCAATCATTTTAATCTCCATAATCTCTTCCCATTCCCATGCATGTTATTCTTTAAAGATTATATTCCAACAAAAATTAGGCATTTAATAGGTTCAACTTGTATTTTTAAATACCGTGTTAACATATATACTATGACTAGATTTAGTAAACTCATAGATCTATTTTTTAGATCTTGTTCCCCAGAACACGGTTGCTACTTTAAGTTAATCCTAGAGAAATATCTTCCCTTAGTCTTAACAAGAAGGAAAGAAATTCCATTAGTTTTCCATATGTTATTAACATATCTATCTTAAAAAAATAACCTCTCTTCCACAAACCATTTTGATACACATGTCGCTCATTAATTTATAAATGAATATTCTATGATTTCTATGCATGTTCTATTCATAAATGAATTTATGTAATATGTTTATCTTATTGGAATTAATTGATGTCACTATCCCTTTTAGTTATACCTAGTATACATATACTAGAGGGTCTCCTTTTGGTTGTTCCATATAGAAATATTCTGTAAGGATTAATCTAAATTAGGTTCCTTTGACTAAAAATATCTTAATATGATGATCATATAAATATGCTTTGGTAATTATAATTCAAAAAGGATTTTAGTCATGATGAGTGGTGAATAATTTTTGTCATAAAGTAAACTCTTAGTAATATATCATGCTATATCGGTATCATCTTGTACCATCCATTCATATTTTATCTCGAATACATACCAAAAGTGTCAAGTCTTAGTGACATTCAAAATATAGAATCCCTAAAATTTGATACATGGAATCCATCACTTGAATTTATACACACTTTTAAACTATATCATATTACTTTTTTACCACATATTTTTAGGAATATTGATTCTAAAAGAATAATATATGTATCATCCACCATGGGGAATATAAAACACCTCTTTGGTTATGAATTCCTACAAAATATATGTCTCTAGAACTACTTATCCCACTAAGCACAGTGGAGTCCAGTATTCCTATACCAACTCATGCGCATCCAAAACCATAAAACATAGAAGTTAAGTTTTCTTCCACTATCTTTAAATATATATGATTCCTTTATAGAAATATAATTTATTATGACTAGATGTTAATATCCTTAGTGGATATAAGATCGTTAACTTAGATGTGCCTTAGTGTTTTGATGTTAATTTTTAGCTAAGGATAGATTTTAGCAAACAATTTTCAATAAACAATCATGGTAGTATTTTAATTTACTCATATCATACCACATTTGATATGATATCCATTAGATAACATATTTGGCATATGGTTTTTTGTTTAACTTCTATTTACAAAATATATCTTGAATGGAATAATGGAATATTTTCAATATATACAAGAATCATCATTGATCTTCCATTTACAACCATTATAATATTGATGCATATACACAAATGTGAGTTAGATATTACCTTTACACCACATATATGGTCAATGATTAATTGGATAAGATATTCTCTAAAAATCCATCTTAGATATTCCTTAGTCTTTACTAAGTTCACTCATTTAATTTGATGATCATTTCTAAAATTTCCTAAAGTAATATCATGAAGTTATCTTCATTTTAGAATGGTTCATGTGTCCATGTTGAACTAACTCTAAAAATATTTCAGATGTACCTTTATTTAAAAAAGTTTCTTTATCTACAACATGATAAGTAGTTTGTTTATATATTCAGTATGTTAGCTCAATCGAGACTAAAATACTTTTATGTGTATAAAAAGGTCAACTAATTTTGGTTTTATTTTATAAATAATTATCTTGTCACAATCATGTAAGAGTCTTATATTTTATATTCATCATTCATTTCAATAGATATATGTGATTCAAGAATTAATGAATTGTTAGTTTAGTATTAATGTACGAAAAAAACATTTATTACCAATAAATAAATAATGTATCATTATGTCTAGTCATGAACTATGATAATTTTTTTGGTAACAATTATTACAAACTCGAATCAGTCTAATCTAGAAATTAGAAATAGTGATATCCCCTTAGATGTCATAGGAACCATCCTTTCTCAACTCCTTTTGAGTTAACTCTATAACCTATCTATTATTTCATGTTTCCTATATTTAAATACATGTATGTTGTAATAATATTGTATTTAATACACAAGTGGAAAATATAAACTTGGTGAATATACCTAAAGTGGATGAAACTATTTGCTTCTTCAATTCATTGTAATTTATTTTATAGTGTCTATTCCTTCTATATAACGAGGAAATAACCTTTTATTCATTCTTATACCTTTGAATACTTTCTCTCTTTAAAGGATTCCATAAAGGATATTTTGGATTTATATTATCCATGGGATCTTCATCCTTGTCTTTCAAACTTTTCACCAAAAGGGGTGGAGGCATATGTTTCAACCAATACTTATCTTCTTGGTGAAGTATGGACACAAGTTTCTTAAATGATTTTCCCATTTAGTTTATCTAGGATTTGAAAAATATAGATAAACATGATGGTACAAATAATAATATAATATCAATGGATAAATTCTTATACAATTGGGATCCCAATTTCTTTAACCGGTCAATATACCACAGAATTTTGATAACATGATCAATATCTATATTTGCTTCTTTTAGTTTATGTTGATATACTGCATTGAAAATATTATTTATTTCTAGACTTTATTTTTATTTCTTAAGAGAATGGAGATGGGATATTATAGTGTAAGAATAAATGTATTTATGTTTTATCATTAACTCTTCAGATGTAGTTAATAATATCATACATCAAACATAGGAATTATCCTTAACATATCACTAGTAGGCATCTTTTTCACCTTATCTCACCCACAAGGGTGGAAGAACAATAATAGAAGATTCTAAAAAATAATAAAAAATATCTGATAATGATATATAAGAAAAAATATTTTAGTATATCTGGAAAATTTTATTTATAAGGAAATACCCACAGTTAAAGAATGACGACACTGTATTAATGGGATTTCCTTCCATTTTATATAATAATCAAAACATGTTATTAGTAATTTAACTAATTAAAAATTATATGAGAAAGAATAGTAATTAATTATTTAATTCTCTTAATATTTAATCAAGTATTAATAACCCTCACAATTGAACTAAAAATTTATAGTGTCTTGGACATTCTAGTGGAAAGGATCCATATTCCCCTTCTTATAACCCCATCAAGGGTTGGTCAAGCCACTTGAAAGTATTTAGGTAGGATGTTATTTTGAAACTATGGGATTACAGCTCCTTGATCCATATAGTGGATTCCCAAATCCTAAAATCCCATATGATATTTTCTCAACACTTGCCTCCAAGTCACACCAATTCTATCAAAGGATACCCCTCTTGATGTAAAATGGTTAAATAAACCCAAAATTTCTTAATAACCCCCTTATAAAAGTAAGTGTCTCAAAAAGGATTTATCAAACACTTAGTTCTATTGATTTAATTCCTAATCAAGTAATGTAAGAATAATTCTGACTTAATGTATATTTGAGGGTGTTTATTTATTATGCACAAATTTTATCTTGTTTTATCTTTTATGTAAATTGTTAATAACAAGTGGATTTTAATTAATTAATTGACCATGTTGGATAATTTTTTTATTCATAACCCATTTATTTATATCCCATGTTTGCACATTAATTCATTTATTTATGTGAACACAATATTGTATCCATAAAATAAATAATGCACAAGATAGAAATAAATAAATAAATAACCCATCATGAACTTATGTAACATTGTTTTTATTGAACAGATAATAAATAAACCTTTAACCTAGGTAGAATAACTCAATGTGTCCATCTTGGAATGATTAATGGTTTTTTAAAACCATGTAGGAATTTTATATTTTATTATAAACTAGAAAAAATTAATGGAACCAAAGAGAGTATGAGAAAACAAATAAATTTCCCAAATCATAAAAGCTAAACACCTAACTTTTTTCCCAACCATTCACCGAATTTTATTTCTTCCTATCAAATTTCATTCCAGTCAACTTTTCTGCGTCCCCACCCCCAACCTCTGGTCCTCCTGCTACATGATGGAATAGATTTAATACTTTCAAGTACGGTCTTTTCATCAGTTCTATAGTGACCCTATCCTTTTACATTTAAAATTACATGATCTTAAGAACACTTATACATCATAGTACAATCCAAGGATTGTAAAGTCTAGTGTCTTGTAAGATTAGGTACATGAAACTTAAAACATGGAATTAAATATAAAATTTATTTATTTATTCTTCATAAAGATCCCCTAACTTCTATTGTTATCATTCATATTAATAGGATAACCTGGGGATAATATGAACAGAGGGATGATCTAAAAATCCCAGTAAGGGAATAGCCATAAGAACAAAGCATTTACACATGGGATAAAAGACATGAAATGATGATATAAAAATGAATGGAACTTATGGAATCATAAAATATAAACATGTAAACATATAAACATGGAGTCATAATAATGAGGAAACAACATAAAACATGACTTTAGACATTTTAAGGATAACTTCTAAGACCGTCAAACATGGTAGTACAAGCCAAGTCTAACTGCCAAGACTATCGCACATAACGTCTCATGAGACTCAACCTTACCCAATACATTATAGTTCTATCTGGGAGTACCCATCTTAACTTTTCATGAATATGTTTTCCACATAAATAATAATAAATAATCAATCTTACATAAACATTAGGGTAACCCATAAAAAGAATTTGGTACCACAATCATGTCATAACGCGTAACAAATGGTCGTATCATAAAAGTTTCCATAAAAGAAAGGAACTAACTTATACATGGAAATTAATAATATAAAATAGTAATTTATCATGGAAGGTTATGTAAATTATAAATTACCACATTTAAGAAAAATATTTAATAAATTTTAGCATTAAAACATTTTTGTGTGGTTTTAAAGAAAATACTATAGAGCCTTTAAAATAGAAAAGGGAACAATTATTTATATAAAACCAGAAGTGAAATAAAAATGTTTTCATAATAAAAATACTGATTTTTTAAAGAAAATGGTGGCTTAAAACATAATATATAGTTCATTTGAAATCCATTAATAATTCTGGAAGTTCCCTAAAAAAAGGTTTGCTTATCAGGAAGTATCGAGGAGGGAATCACTTAAAAACATGTATATCCCCAAAAGAGAATGATGAAAGGGTATTGATAAATGAATTTGGAACATGTAAAAATCATTTAGAAAATTCAAATAAAAATATATGATAACTTAATTCTGGTAAAACGAAGGTAAGGAAACCCTAAGGAACAAAGAAGGTTCGGGTAGAATCCATTACAAATTATCGGCATGGTATCAGGTGTACTTAAAAGAGCTTAATGGGAGGGAAAAGGCTATCTCATCACTTATAAATCATGAGGGAAGTATGGGGGGGGGGTGATAAATAATACCCCATCATTAGGAATTACACATAAAATGTCATAACATAGATGAAATTCTTGAATAAAAGTGAAATGGATAGGATCCCTCACCTTAAGTTCGATGGTGTTCTCCACTTGAGATTAATTATCTGAATAATCAAATTAGATTTATTAATTAATAATTCAAGAACCTATTATGTGTGTAAAATATTTAGTAAAACATTTTAAAGTAAATTCATGACCTTTTTGATGGGTTAATTGGTTCAATTTCATTGTTTGGGTCTGTTTGTTTTCTTGGTTTTATGATCGGTTTACTTATTTTCATGAATGGAGAATCATGTAAAATGGGGATGGTTGTCCAGAATTGGAGTTGTATTTTATTATTTATCATCTGAAATATTACATGATTGTAAATTTAATTTTTTTACTTGGATTTAATTTGAATAATTATATAAAACTTTAGTGATAACCTTTTGGTTTAATTGGTGATTTTTGATCACAAAGAACACATTTTGTTTTACAAATAAAAACCATGTGTACAGAAAGATTCTAGAATGATAGATGATACATAATAAATATATTATGGTCTGTTCCAACCATGAAAATGGTTTCTTGACCAGAATTGAAGATAGTAAAAGAAATTGAAAACCCATAATCCTTGAATGTGGTAAATTAACACATCTCAGATGGTGTCTTTACTAATAGTATAAAAGAAGAGTAAAGAAGAGATGATAATAGATTATTCCTTTATCATAAAAAAATTAAATTAAAAGAATGTTACTTTATTTGTTATAACTTTTATATGTGGATAGGTAAGGATATAAAAGAAAACAAATGAACTTGAAAAGAAAGTAAAATAATTGAAAAGGGGAATTTACCTCTTGAATCAATCTTCTTTGAGTGGATCTTAAGAAGAGAGGATTTGGTATTTTGAAGAGAATAATGGTTGTTGGAAATGGGCGAGGATATTAGGGAGAGAATTGGGTATAATTTAGAGAAGGCACAAGACTTGAGAGGATTGAAGAAAAGTGGTGGGTGTGGGTGGTTTTTATAGTGGAGGGGAGGATGGGTTTCTTAATATTATAATCATTAGTTTATTATTTTTCCATAAGACAAGAAATAATGATGATTCCATGACCAAAAATAGTAATAAGTGCATGTGAGTTTGATATTTGGGTGCTTACATCACTTATGATATCAGGAATAAAGGATTTAAATTATAATGTATATATACAGTAAATTAATAAATTTTACTATTCACCAAAAAATTCAGGTTTTTTAGAAAAATCCCAAAAATTCACCCTAATAATTTTTTGACATGTATAATAAAAAAATAAACTCCATTTTTAATTTTTTTTCTATCTATGATTAATTTAATTTTTAATTAAAATAATAATTTATTTGGAAAATACAAATTTTAAAACTATAACAGATTCTATGATGTTTTCAAAAATTACATAAGGTTTTATAAAGTTACCTTAAAACCAAAAGAAATAAACTTATTAATTTATGAACAAATTTTAGAAAAATAAAATTTCTTTTAAATTAATTAATTAATTATTTATGACTTAAGAAATACCAATACTTTTACTATGGTTATATTATCACTTATAAGATGCCTAAATTCTATTTAAACATTCAAGGATGAGGTTAGTATTATTTTGTTCTATTTACTATTCACAAGGGTCATATTACTATTCATAATGGTAACATTACTATTCATAAAGATCATTTACTATTCAACAAATATTAATTTTGTCTTTTCAAACTCCAAACATCAAACTGATCACAACCGTGTATGTCAGATTTTCAAAATTCAAATCACAAAAGTGTCAAAATTATGTTTAAAGGTCACATATTACTTATTAATTCACTATGTTGTGATTTCATGTGATTATATGAAATAATTAAATGATCTTCACTGGTTGCTCCTCATTAGAAAGATCATTATCCAACTATACCACCTCTAAAGAGAGTATATGTGAAGGATCTGATATGTACATTCTTAATAGGAATACATGGAGGACATCGTGTAATTTGGACATTGTAGGTGGAAGTTCCAGTCGATAGTCCAAAACTCTGAATCAATCATGGATCTCGAAGGGGATAACGTACCTAGGACTTAACTTTCATTTCTTCCCAAACCTCATGAACTTATTCCATGTAGATATTCATAGAAACACCATGTCTCCAACTTTGAACTCAAGGTCTTGTTGACAATTATCTGCATAACTCTTTTGTCGAATTTGAGCTTCCTTGATGTGCTGCTGAATTGTTTTAACCTTATCGACCAATTTTTTTGACCATTTTAAGTCCTAGAAGCTTATTCTCACTGACTTCATCCCAACAAACTGGTGTTCTACACCTTTTCCCATAAAGGTAATCATATAGTGCCATTCAGATTCTTGAGTGGAAACTGTTATTGTAGGAGAATTAAACTAGTAGAAGATGTTAGTCCCACCATCCTTTGAAGTCCATATAACATTCTCTCAACATACCTTCTAATGTATAAATAGTTCACTCAGGTTTTCCATCTGTTTGATGATGATAGGCTGTACTGAAGTTCATTTCAGTGTTTAGAGCATGTTAAAGACTTTTCCATAACTTCAAGGAGACTCTCAGATCTATATCACATACAATAGATAGTGGTAATCCATGAAACCTTAAAACCTCTTTAATATAAATTCATGAAAGTTGATCCAATGAGAAGTCCTCTGGAATTACGATAATGTGTGATTTCTTTGTTAGAAGATCCACTATGACCCATATAGCATTGTTTCTTATAGATGTCCTTGGAAGTCCTATGAAAAAGTCCATGGTGATGTTCTCCCACTTCCATGTTGGTATGGGTAGTGGTTTCATCATCCCCTTAGACTTCTATCTTTCAGCCTTCACTTGTTGACACACCAGTCACTTTGATGTATACTCAACAATCTCCTTCTTCATATTGTCCCACCAAAAGTTCTCTTGAAGATCTCGATACATCTTTGTGCTCCTTGGGTGAATAGAGAAGGTTGAGATATGTGAATAATTCAATAGATCCTTCTTTATCTATGGATCTTATGGTACACATAATCATGAACCAAATCTTACAACTCCTTCCTCATCATTCTTGAAATCTAAGGATTTTCCATTTCTAACAGCTTCCACCCTTTTTATAACTTCCAAGTATTTCCTTTAATCATCCTTTATTTTCTCTATGAGAGATAGTTGAGAAATAATTTGAGAAATGTTTGATGATTTTCCTCCATTAATGATTCCCATGTCCATCCTCAGCAAATCTAAGAAGACCAGATCCTTTTTAATTCCAATAATTGATAAAGATGTAGTATACTTTCTACTTAGAGAATCTTCCACATTATTTTTCCTTAACAGGATGGTAGTGGATTGAGAATTCATAATCCTTGAAGAGATTTATCCATCTTTGCTGGTGCATATTAAGCTGTTTCTGTGTGAATATATATTTGGGACTATTATGACCAGTATATATCTCAGAATTCTCCCCATAAATATAATGTTGCCTAATTTTCAATACAAAGACCACTACTACCAACTTCAGATCATGTGTAGGATAGTTTTTCTCATGGATTATCAGCTACCTTGAGGTGTAGGCTATCACTTTATCATTCTGCATCAACACATAGTCTAAGCCCTTCTTTTATGCATCACTGTACTCCACAATGAGTTATCTACTTATTGGGATTGTGAGTACTGGTTCAGTGATAAACCTTTTTTTAACACCTTAAAATAGTCTTTATATTCCTAAGTCTAAAAAAACTTAACTCCCTTCTATGTCATCTTGGTCATTTGTTTTGAAAATCATGATAAGTTCTTTAAAAATCATCAATAATACCCAAATAGACCCAGAAAGTTGTGGATCTCTGTTACATATATTGGTATGGGCCACTCTTCAATTGACATTATCTTATAAGGGTCTGCAGATATCCCATTATTGATGATAAAATTCCTCAAGAATGACACTTCCTCTATCTAGAACTCACATTTTCTATACTTTTCATACAACTTGTCCCATTGTAAGGTCTTCATCATAGTATTAAAATACTCCTCATGTTCCTCCTTTCTCTTAGAGTATATCTAAATATCATCGATAAAGACTACAAAAAATTTGTCAAGATAATATCTAAAGACTCTATTCATTAAGTTCATGAATATTCTTAGAGCATTAGTGATTCCTAATAGAATCACTATGAACTCATAGTGTCCATACTTCATTTGAAAGGTAGTCTTGGGAATATCTTCATTCCTCACCTTTAATTGGTGATATCCTGACCGAAGGTCCACCTTAGAGAAATAACTAGACCTATAAAGCTAATTGAACAAGTCATATATCTGTGGAATGGGACAATTTTTCTTTATTGTGATTTTATTGAGCTCACGATAATCAATGTCAAGGCACATTGAACCATCCTTCTTCTTTATGAATAGGACTGGTTCACCCTACAGTGAAGCACTTGGGCATATAAAATACTTCTCCATATTCTCCTATAACTGCTTCTTCAACTCTTCCATATATATAGTGGCCATTCTATAAGGTTTCTTTGATATAGACAGAGATCCAAGAATAAGTTCAATTGACAACTCAACCTATCGACCAGGAGGAAGACCATGAAACTCTTTGGGGAATACATTAGTGTAATCCCTCACGACGGGAATATCTTCAAGTGAGATTTTCTCCTTTTTCTCAATAATCTGAGCTATACATGTCCGCTGATAAGGAATTAATATCCACACTTGAGACAATAATTCAAAAGGAGATTCATCTTCCTCCTTACAATTGTATAGAATTGTAAGATTCTTTGGGATGTGAAGAGTGATCTCTCTTTCCCTACAATTGATATTGTATTTGTATAAAGATAGCCAATCCATGTCCAAGATAACATCAAACTTCACTAAAGGAAGTAATGAAAAGATTTTATGGGAGGTTCAATCCAAAGAAATTTACTCAGGAGGTGTTATAAACCTTGGATGAAATAATTTCCTCATTCTCTGTTCTCACAGAAAACATATCCTCCAAATTTTGAGGTGGTGTTTGAATAGTTCTACTAAACTAGCAAGATATAAAAGAATGCGTAGAACCAAAATCAAAAAGTACATTATCTATTATTGAATGAATAAATAGTGTACCTATCACCACAAAATTGTCTGACTCTACCTCAGTAGTAGTGATAGAACAAGCCCTTCCTTGTTTCCTTGGAGGTTGTTGTTGATTGCCTTCGATAACCCTCATCTTAGGGAAATTGTTCACATAATTTCCATGTTCCTTATAGTTGTAACACTAGACCAATGTATGACCGTTTATCTGAACCTTACATTAATCTTCCACATTAGAAGGATTCTTTGAATATCATTGGTAGTTTTTAGCTAGAATTCCCAACTTTACACATTTGAAGAAATTTATGGTTCCATTTATATAGTTCACAGGATGCTTCTTCCCACAATTTTTACACATGGGATGAAAAACCTTCTTTCAATCATGGAATTTATTTGTGGGACCTCCCAAATTAGATTCCAGTTTCCTCTTTCTTTTTGTTGGTACCACGATTCTACTGAGATTCTCTGATCTCTATTTCATCCTTAAGGTCACGATGTACAATCTCCTCATAGTTGTCAAAGTCTCTAATCGCCAACGCTTTTCATAGACTTGAATTTAGTCCACTAAATAAGAGATCCACCTTAATTTAGGTGTTCAAGACAAAGACAAAGGTGTACCTTGGAATCCTTGTGAAGTTTCTTTCATATGCCCCAATGGAATCATCTTACATCTATTTGAGTCCAAGGAACTCTCTTTCGATCTTGATATAGAGGGTTCTAGGAAAATATTTATTGAATATTTTTTCTTGAATTCCTCCCAATCAATGGAATCAATTTACTCCTAGGGATTCATATTATTGATTAGTGTCCACCACTGATCAACTTCTCTATCAAAAATGATAGACCTCTAATACGACTTTCTCTTCTTCTGAGCATTGTAGTATAAAGAAAATATTTTCAATGGAGTTAATCCACTGTTCTGTGGGGAGGGGATCAAACGATCCACTAAACATGGGAGGACTTTTTCATTTTTAGGATTAAATGGAAAAATTATCTTTACTTGGAGGAGGAGGGTGTTCCACATGATTCAAGTTATTTTTCGTAACTTGGTCTAGATGAGAAAGTACTATCATGAAGTTCTGATCACCCATTCCCATCATATCTGGTATATCATTAGGGAAATCTTCACATTCCCTATTACATTGATTATTGAAATGTGTTCTTCTATTTCCTGCCATTAGCTAAGAAAAATAACACACAATTATAGCTCTCAAATACTTAACTATTGATCATAAAAATAAATATTTGAACACAAGAGGATAAACTTGTGAAGGAGAAGTATATCCGAAATTGTGATTCCCTTTGTTTAAATCTTGTTTATCCTTGATCTATTTCATAACTTATATTCTTATGGGATATTTTTCATTCCATTAATAATGGTTTGTACCAAGATCATGAATTTATCAAGAATATTCCCCAGGAGTGTCAAACCAAGAGTGAAACAAAGCGCATTGTCGTGCACCAGTTCCTCTTCGAGTCTAGCTCAAAGAGGTGTTTTTGGGTTTTACCCCTAGATATATCTATGCCAGATCTACCTATACCTGTTTGTATCCTGAAATAGATGTATTTTATTGATAAACTAATTACTCTATACTTAAAATAATTTAGGGGTGTTTTGTTTTTCTTAGTCTCACCCTTAAGGTTATTTCTAAAGTTCTCTATTCCTAATCTCCAAAAATTACTATACTATCCTCTAATAACAACTACAACAACCCTAGTATTTTACATTTAACATTACATGATTTTAAGTTTAATTATATATCAGAGTAAAAGAAAAGGATCAAAATGTATAGTGTCTTGGAAGAATAGGTACATGAAGATGAAAACATAGAACTAAATATAACATTTCTTTATTTAGTCTTCATAAAGATCCCCTAACTTCTATTATTATCATACATCATCATAGGATAACATGGAGATAACATAAACAAAGGAATGAGCTAAAAATCCCAGTAAGGGAATAACCATAAGAACAAATCATTATCACATGGGATAAAAACACTGATTTTATAAAGACAATCCTGGATTAAAACATAAGATAGAGTGCACTTGAAATTGGGTAAAAATTCAGGAAGTTACCTAAAAAAGGTTTGCTTATCAGAAAGTATTGAGGAGGGAATCCCTTAAAAACATATATATCCTCAAAAGAGAATGATTAGAGGGTATAGATAAATGAATTTGGAAAATGTGAAAATCATTTATCAGATTCACATAAAAATATATGATAAATTAATTTTGGAAAAAGGAAGGTAAGGGAACCCGAAGGAACAATGGAGGTTCGGGTAGAATCCCTTACAGATTATCGACATGGTATCGGGTGTACTTAAGAGGGATTAATGAGAGATATAGGGGTTTATTATCACTTATAAATCATGAGGGAAGTATGGTAGACGTGATAAATCATACCCCATCATTAGTAATTATACATAAAATTGCATAACATAGAGGACATTCTTGAATAAAAGTCAAATGGAGAAGATCCCTTACCTTAAGTTTGATGGTGTTTTCCACTTGAGATTAATAAACTGAATAACCAAATTAGGTTAATTAATTAATAATTATCTAAACTCTTATATGTGTAAAATATTTAATATAACCTTTTTAGGTTCATTAATGAGATTTTTTATGGGTTAATTTGTTCAATTTTATTGTTCAGGTCTGTTTGTTTTCTTGGTTTTTATGCTCATTTTACTTATTTTCATGAATGGAGAATCATTTAAAATGGAGATGGTTGTACCAAATTGGGATTATATTTTATTATTGAAATTATATAAGGTTACATGGTTGAAAATTTAATTTTTTTAATTTTAGTTAAGTTGAAGCATTATATAAAAATTTAGTGATAACCTTTTGGGTTAATTGGTGGTTTTTGATCCCAAAGAACACATTTTGTTTTCAAATAAAAACAAAGTGTAAAAAAAATATTAAAGAATAATAGATGATATATAATGAATATATTATAGTCTAGTTCAACCATGAAAATGGTTTCATGCTCGGAATTAAATACTGTAAAATAAATTGAAAACCCATCGTCCTTGAATGTGGTAAATTAACACATCTCGGAGGGTGTCTTTACTACTAGTATAAAAGAATAGTAAAGGAGAAGTGATAATAAATTATTCTTTTATCATAAAAAACTTCCAGTAAATTTAAGGTAATAGAGTTGTCATAAATTTTGTACGAGGATAGGTAAGTATAGAAAAGAAAACAAATGAACTTGAAAAGAAAGTAAAAGAATTGAAAAGTGGAATTTACCTCTTGAATCAATCTTCTTTGCGAGCCTCTTAAAGACATAGGATTTGACATTTTTAAAAGAATAAGTGATTTTGGATGTGGGGAAGGATGTTGGGGAGATATTTGGGTAGAATTTAGGGAAGTCACAAGGCTTGAGAGGAGTGAATAGAAGTGGGGAGTGTGGGTGGTTTTTATAGTAGATGGGAGGAGGGTTTTCTTAATATTATAATGATTAGTTTATTATTTTTCCATAATACAAGAAATAGTTATTATTCCAGGACCAATAATAGTTATAATTTCATGTGAGTTCTAGATTTGGGTGATTTCATCTCTTATGATGTCATGAGTAGTATATTTAAATTATAATGTATTTATACGGTAAATTAATGTATGTTACTATTCACCAAAAATTCAGGTTTTTTTCAAAAAAATCCCAAAAATTCACCTTAAAAATTTTTAGACGTAGATAATCCAAAAATGAACTACATTTTTCAAAAATATTTTTCTAAATATGATTAATTTAATTTTTAATTAAAATCCTAAATTACTTGAAAAATACAAATTTCAAAACTATAACTGATTTATAATGATTTCAAAAATTACATAAGGTATTATAAAATTATCTTAAATCCTAAAGATATAAAATTATTAATTTATGAAAACATTTTAGGAAAATATATTTTCATTTAAATTAATTAATTAATTATAATTAATTATTTATGACTTACAAAAATACCAATACTTTTACTATAGTCATATTATCACTTATAAGATACCTAAATTTTATTTAAACAGTCAAGGGTGAGGTTACTATTATTTTGGTTGATTTAATATTCATAAGGGTTATATTACTATTCATAAGGGTAACTTTACTATTCATTAGGGTTAGTTACTATTTACCAAAAATAAAGTTTGTCTATAGGACTCCAAACATCTTATTGATTGCAACAGTGTATGTCAAATTTTCAAAATTCAAATCACAGAAGTATCAAAATTATTTTTAATGGTCACGTATTACTTAGTAGTTCATTATGTTGTGATTTAATGTGATTATATGACATAATTATAAGAATCTAATTTCTATTGATAAAACATTTTGTCGTTGCAAGTGCTTTCAGAGTTAGAGCTACTAGCCTGCTGCTCCTTGATTTTTTTTCTAGGGAGGTGCCCCTTGCCATCAGATTCATCATCCCCTAAACCTCTTTTATTCTATCTTGAGAAAGAGTCTCCTAGTGTTTTGTCTCTTCATGAATCATATCCGAAAAACCAATAATTTCATCCTACATCTCATTGGAACAATCTGTATTTTTTTAGAAAAAAGAGTAGATTTACCTTAATTTGATTGATCAACCACCACTTGAGAGTCAACCAGAGCGCTTGTCTTCTTGTAAGAAACAAGTTGAAAACCGGAATTATCCACAATGGATCTTGACGAATCTTGGATATCTTTATTAATCACTGGAGAATTAGATTATAAAATTTTCTTATGCTTTTGAGTACCTGAAGCAACCATCATTTCTTGTAAAATATGTTGATCAACCACTTTTTGTATATCTTTATCATTAACTTGTTGAACTAGAAAGTCATCATAACTTCTACCTTTTCTATAAATATCATCATTGTTTACATTAGCCTCTTCAAAGAAGATGGAATCCCACATTTTTATCTTAGTCATAGAAGTAGAGTCATTCACATTAGATGAATCACTTGGTAAGCTTCCCTTCTCATCATCCAATGGTTTTACTACATTATCAGGAATAGGTACCTATTCTTATATCTTATGTTTGAAATTATTCGTACAAATTTAATTCGTAACATCATTCTTACAAGGTTCCTTGATATCATTATCCAGCTGCATTTGTGGAACAAAATTAGTCTTCCAAACATATGCATTTTTACTCTTCTTATAGTTTCTTATATCACGTCCACACATAAAATAGAATCCAAACACTATAGATATCCTATATATAGATGATTTATGAACTATAATATTTCAATCCTTACAAAATTTTGGGGTTTTCTCATACATAATCTTTAGCTTAATAATATATTCATCCATTCCAAGCATTACTTTATCAACTATATCTGAACCCAATTCAACCTCAACCAAGAACCTGGTGAAGTGGAAAAATATTTCCACTTTTTTTTTATTATCAATTTTAATTAGTATACCGATAGACAATGAAATGTCATAAATAATTTTAGTATGCGAAAGTATCCATGTAAACCCATATACTCTTACCCAAATTTGAGTAGTGGTGTCCACCTATGTATCACTTTAGTTAGAGTCGTCACAACTTTATCTTGAACCATCTCCATGCGCCTTGGGATATTCCATTTATTACATGTATTTATTACTCACACAAAGGTTATAGGAACCAATGGATTGGTTAATGGGAGTTACATAAATAAATTTGGACACATAGGTTCTATATAATAGTTAAAGGAGGGACGAATCATCGGATATCAAATTTTAATTTAATAATCAGTAATTGTAAACCCATGTAATAAATTAAACTAAATAATGTAAACATATTAACAAGTCTTAGTCAAGCTCATGAACATTCATGAACATGAAATGAATAAAAAAAGTAAAACCAAATAGTATTTTTTTTATATCCATTCTTTATTATTAATATAAACACACTTGAATTAATTAATTAATAATTAATTAATTCCATTTTATATTAATGGCCACATGAATCAACTTGAAGATGTAAAAAATAAGGAATTCATGGAAAATTAATGTAATAACCAATGATTATAGATAATTACAATAAATTAATTGAGCATTTAATAATTTTTTAAATCCATTATTAAATTTTCAAGCACAATAGGTTCCAATAAATATAATTAATATTTAATTCTGCAGTTATAAATTTAGTTTAATTTAATACATTATATTATTTGGATACTACAAAATGTGTACTTATGAACTACATTCCATGTATCTCAATTGTAATTTACCTAGGTTACATGCTTGGGGATTTAGTGTGTTATTTATCTAGACCACACAACATGTACAATCTAGCCACACACTGTGTATCACTCTTACTATGTATTTTCATGACCCCCCGAAATACTCAGCATGTTATTAGGATATTAAACCACATGAAGTGTATGCAAACTAAATGTCGTGTGTTTCTCTTTCTATGTGTCCACTTGACTCAAAATAAATCTTGATGTGTATTTTGGAAACATGAATAATGAACTACATGGCGTATAAAAGAACACTACATGCCATTTATGTCATTATTACTATAGGATTTCAGTCTCAGGTGGGTTTGACCATGTTTATGACCACATAGGATGTGAAAATTTCACCACCAAACCATGTAGACTATAGTAAATGTACACCATATACATTCCATGTAATCTGACATGCCATGTTTCAAGTTGGATCAGTTTATAAGAGGTGTGCAATAAATGAACCACATGTAGTTACTGTTTGGTATGCTGCATATCCCATAACACATCTAGATACAATGAACTTGGGTACACGACATGTACTACAGTTACATACCATGTAACCCAGTCTAACTGGATATAAATCTTGGCTCTTCATGATGATATCTCTAGTCATTCTTCACCTCCTCTTATAACTTTAATAAAATAAATTCATGAAGTATAAGAATAAATGTTTTGATAAAATGTTAATTAAAATTGGATTAAAGAACATAAAATATAGAAATGAAATATATAACCTCTATTTCATATATATAAAAAATATAAAATAAATAATTATAAATTTGAAATGTGAACCGTCTGACACCACTTGAAGGTTCAAGGAATAGTGGAGACACCTTTGGTGGGTGGTATATTAAAATTTATTTTACCAGAGTGTTTCCTCAAACCCATGTGAGGATATTTTCATATTAAAGTTTAATTAATTTATTTATGATTGAAAGGAAAAGGTAACCTAATCTTAAGAATTTTATTTAATATAGATGTTGATATTTTGAAAAATAGTTTTATGATTACCTTCATTGCACTATAAGGATAAATGTGTAGAATCCCGTTAATGGTGATCCACATGCGCTCCTTTGATCTCCAAGTGACGACGATTGATTTCTAATTATTAGTTAGGTAAATCAATCATCTTGAATTGTTCTTCTTGATCACTTCAATGTACTATGGGCTTAAAGTAGTTCTTCTCATTCTTGAGAAGACAATAGGAATAGTTTGAGAGAGAAGTATATTTTTCACAAAAATTATCAATTCTCAATTAACCCAACACAATAGACATAAGCATCTATTTATAGAGTTAGGGTATAAATTACATTATTATTTATTTATATTCCAACCCTTAAATAATATGATAATCCTTTAAATACCCCATTTCATATAATAATAATATAATTATTTTATGATATTATCTAACATGCACAATTATAAATATTATTTTACTATCTTGAAAATTAATTCTCATCACCAGACATGATCTTGGTCCACCCCGATTCCTCAACAATTATTGAATATTTGAATTAATATTTTTAATCACTTAAATAAATATTTTATTCACAAACTAGAAAATAAATATTTATTATATATTAAATAAAATAAACATCTTATCTATAATCCAGCGACTAAGTATTTATTATATATTCACACAGTTAAATAAATTATTTATTAATGAATAAATAATTATTTATTTCCTTGTGAGTATTTTCGATCAAGAAAATTTGAATTAAATTATTCCTTGGCCATGAGAATAGTATTTATTCCAATAATTAATTTAAAATAGAATTTAATCAATATAAACAGAAACACTTTGTGTGTGATCCTCTGGGATCCTTTCTCATTGAAATTAGATAGGATTGGTTAAAGTCTAATATTACCATCTAGAACAAGGAACACTAGAGAAATAAGTAAATTTCACAACATATTCAACCATATACAAACACTCATTGTATATTATAATACCTTTATCTAAATATCTCATCAAGTAGGCTACACATCTGTGTCATCAACCTATATGCTTGATACATCTTTCTTTAACTATATGAAATAAATGCCATTACACAATGGTCATTATATTTATTTTATAGATATATTTAAATCCAAGGGTTGATATAACAACTTCTATAAAGATGAATGGGAAAAATAATTTCTCAATATATCTATTAATAATATGTCATTTGTGAAACACCCAATTTTCCATACTTCCCGCCAATATATGGTGTGATAGTTTTTGTCACTAAATATATGTGAATTAGTCATGTGATTCATTAATTATAATCTTAAAGTATAAGGACTATTAAACATGCTCATATATAGAAATATTCAATTACACGAAAACATGTGGAATTACTACTAGTAGGTATGTTCTCATAATCTCCCATCTTAGAGATTACCAAGTGTTAACTTCATGAGAAGAATCCTCATCCACTTATGAGTACTCTCATCTGACATTATATGTACTATATTCTATATCATAGTATGTTATCTAACTCTAGAAAAATATTTAGGAGATATCACCATACCATCTCATGGTTCTCATCATTGCAAGGGAATTACTATGACTTTATCAATGTGATAGATACTCTAGGACATTATCACATCGATATTATTCATATAACACTCAATATGTGATAATATATATATATATTAATATTAAATTCTTTGAATATTCATGTAATAAAAATTAAATAGTAGTTTGTTTTAGGGTACTAACTCAAACAATACTTTCTTACCCTTCAATCCATTAGAAAATGATAACGCCACTCATGCATACTTGTGGGCTACCACCTCTACGAAGAGATGTAATTCATTTTCCATTTACTATTATCATAGATGTCAGTAAGGATATATTTAATGAATAAATATGATATTTATAATGTAATTATAATTATATAAAAGAAAAACCTACTTTATTTCATTTTAATCAATTAGAAAAATTAAAATTCCTTTCATGTGTACGTACAAACTACCATCACTATGAAGCGTTATGTTTACTTTTCATGACCACCTTTCAGGGATGATTATAAAATTGTATTTAGTTTAAAAAAATAAAAATATTTCATGATTTATTTTCTAGATATGATTTATAAATATATCCTTTGACTATGGTCATACCACTGAAGTTTTTTTTTGTTTATAACGAAACATCTTCAAAACATCAAACATGAACTTAACTGATTTAGTAACAATACAAGAAATGGTAATAAATGAAGTAAAATCAATTATTATAAGGGAATAAACCTAGAACATGTTCATAAACAATTTGATAATTAATATAAGTTTATCATACAAAAGATTAGAATGTGTTCAGCCAAGTAGAAATGCAAGGTAATTGTTTATTCGATGATAACATTTTTATTCAGAATTATTTCTATTTAAATTTACATTGAAGGAAATTATAATCTATTTATATTTTAAAATGAATCCATTTTATTTTAATATATTTATCTATTTATTTTACATGATTTTATTTCATTTTCCTCTCTTTGTCACTTAAAATGGTAGATAAAACATTTTTAAGGAAAACTGACCTTATTTCTCCTTTTGGTCAGAAATATTTCTCCTCTATATACATGTTATCTAAATTTTTTCAAAAAAGTTTTTAATATTTCTAATTATTGTTTAAAAAACATTTTCAATTATATTAAGATTTATTTATAAGGTTCTAAATGGACTCTTCTTATTATTTTTCGAATGAGAAACTTTTGAATTTTCACTAAAATCATGAAAGGAATCTTTGTTTTAACATTACCAAATGAAAATATTTTCTTAATTCCATAAATATTATTTATTTTTAAAATTATTTTATATGTTTTCATATTTATTTTAAAATAAATTTATCTTATCATTATTCTATAAATTTGTATCTAAAATTTTATCAAAAGAAAAGGATATTTTTCTTGTACTTTCAAATAATGTCTTGAATGTTATTTTCAAGGAATTTATATCTACTTTAACATCATTTAATGATTATTATGATTTAATATGTATATAATATAATGATACTATTCATATTATTCCTATGTATTGATTATTATAATGTTGTTTTATTTATTTATTTGGGAAAGTATTGACATTCCATATGCTAGTTTTTCAATATGAATGTTTTTATTGATTATGTATTTTATTTTTATTAATTTCATTCATATAATTAATTTGAAATAGTAATAAATGATCGGGACGCATTATAGACCCTTTATGAATTGGTAGGTCTTATAAGATAAACTATTTTGGGTATTTTCCATAATCCTTTCCTATTTATATATGATATATTGGAAAAAGAGCATGATTGTAAGATTATGATGTCCAAAATTATGCATTATAAAATAAATTATTGTTATCTATGTAATTATTTTTGTTTTTATGTCATCCATGGATATATTCCCCTTTTATTATATTAGTTAGATGAAATATTTTTTTTATAATTTATATGTTATTAATGTTTCATTTATTATATGATATCCTTCAATCTATGCTTTCCATTACCGAGTATAAAATCTCACCCTTTATAATTTTTTACTTTTCCTAGGGTTCTAAGAAGTGAACTATTAATGATACAAGGGATATACTGGAATGAATAATAATGTTCTCACTGTAATTTTCTACTGTATTTCATGTTTTTGTTTGTAATGTAATTTTTTATATGTATTTAGTGACTAAAGACTACTAAACTATTCAATCACGTGTGATGAAATATTTTGTACATTATGCCAATGTTATAAAGTAACCACCAATTATGGGGTATTATAGTCAAGATGGTATTAGAGAAGGAATAGTAAGAACCTTGGGAACTAAATATAGAAGAACATAATAGAACATAGTGATAACATTATGATAAGCCCTTAAAATAATCAAGAAACTCTTTAAGAATTAGTTATTTATATAAAATAATATTTTATGATTAAATATTCATGATATTGTAAGATAATCTATTATATTCCATTATAATTAAATTATGCCTAACAAAAGGAATGAAAACAACAACACCACCCTGAGCCTATTTATGTATTTCCATCATGATAAAGTCAATGAAGTTAATGAGGCTAGTGATGGAGATTAAAAGATTATAAGTATAATAGGTTTATTGAATTAGTTCCTGACCAATAATATTTTTCATGTAGAGAAACCCGATGATCCCCAACATTGATATTTTTTTGGGCCACTTCATCTAATAAAATCCTCTATTAATCAATGGGACTAATAATATATTAGTAGCTGAGAAATGGATCAATTCATTGGATATGATATTTCTCACTTTGGGAAGTAGATAAAGATAGAAGTTATTATACTAGTTAGTTTTCATAAGGGAGATGTTGATCAATATCAGTCATTTATCCAAAAAACTAAAGGGGTAGATGACATATATAGTATGTAATGTAAAAATTTTAAGGATACATGTTTGGAAAATACTTTCCTTGTGAGAAATGAGATGATAAGGAAATTAATTTCCTTAATCTGATAAAAAAGGAAGAGGAAAATGTTACTGAATATGAAGCTAAATATACAAGGTTGGAAACTCATGTTAAGGTTTATGAACATAATTCAAGAAGCAATAGTGATCACTTATTTTATGCGATAAAACCCAAAATTTTAAGGGAATTAGTGTTTTAAAAATTATCATTATACAATGATATGTGTCAAGTGACATTAAGATAAGGAAATAATTCTCTTTGTTTTATGTTTTCTAGGGAGATCTAGAAAAGAAGAAGGTGGTTAAACACTCTACAGGAAGAAATATGAAAAAAGGGATGAAGGAAAGGGTGTAATTTATAAATATAAATATTACTTAAAATAAACATTGTGGAACATATTTAATGGGAATGAGGGTTTGTTTCATGTGTATTGAAAAAGGGTATCAGGACCATGATTTCCAGGGAAATAAAGAATCCACTGATTTCTAATGCTTAAATTATATGGAGATTGAGAAATATTCAAATGAATTCCCTATGAATCATGGAAATTTATCTCATAAAAATCAAAGGGAGAAAAAATAAGTTTATTTGATCACCACAATTAAGGGTGAAGATTAAAATTATTTTATAACCTTTATTTTTATCATAAATTTAATTTTATCTAATTATTTATTTGATTCTAGTATTATGCACTCTTTTATATATTATATGTTTACTAAAATCATTAAATCATCCTTTACAACTATGATTAAATGGTTGTAAATCAATAAACCAAATGGAAGTCTTAATAAAATATAGATATATCATGTAGTCTCTATTAAAATGCATATATATTCCCTAATTATAGACTTGATTATCATACTTATGATTGAATTTGAAGTAATTCTCAGTATAGATTGTATTTAAAATTATAACACATGGATTTATTTTTGAGATAAGAAGATTACTATTTTTGAGGGTGGTAGATAATCCCTTTTTTTAAAGGATAAACTTCATTATCTAAATATTTTATGGATCTACCTTTAGTAGATCACCTTAATGAAATTATGAGAGAATAAGAATATTATTGGTATATTTGGATGGGAAATACATCCTAAGGTAAAGGATTTTCTTATTATAAATGAACAAATTGATATATTTCTTGAACAATTATCAGGACATCCCCCTGAGTGTGAAGTTGAGTTTTTCATTGAACTCATCCTTGATGAATAACATATATCCAAGAATCTCTATATAATGGTCCCAATGAAATTGGTAGTATATAAATACATGAGTTTTGATATAGGGGATTTATATTCCCTAGTGTTTCACTTTGGGGAGCCCCTATACTATTTTTGAAAAGGCCGAATGGGTTTATAAAGTTGTTCATCAATTACAGGGAGATTAATTACAATAATATAAAAAACAAGTATTTGTTTCTACACTTGGATAACTTATTTCATAAAATTTAAAGTGATCAATATTTTTCAAAGATCGGTCTTCACTCTAGTTATCATCAATTAAGGGAGAATACAGACGATTTATTGAATATAACATTTCATACAAGGTATGAACATTATCAATTTACAGCAATCCACTTAAAATTGACAAATACACCTTCTGTGTTTATAGATATGATGAATATAGTATTCAAGGATTATCTTGATGACTTCATTGTGGTTCTCATTGATGAAATCTTGAAATACTCTAAAATCCATGAAGAGTATGGGAATCATTCCTGAATAATTTCTAAGACTCTTAAAGAAAATAAATTATATGGGAAATTTAGAGAATGTGATTTTAGATTTAGAAAGTTTCTTTTCATAGATATATCATATAAAAAGATAAAATATCTATTTATAACTCAAAGAAAAAGGTTTCCAAAGAATAGCCTATATAGATGATATAATTGATATATATAGTTTCTTTAGATTAGTAGGTTACTATCAGTGGTTTTCATAATATCTCTCGACTGGAAAACCCATTAGCTAAGTTGAAAAGTAAATGGGTTCAATTCATAAGGTTGAGGTAATGTGAATAATTTTTTGAATATACGAAGAGAAAATTGGTTAATGAATTGGTATTGTCTTTACCATTGAGAAATAAAGTATTTGTAATGTATAGAGATATATTGAAGAAAGAAATAGTTTGTGTCCTTATACAGATAAATATAGTGGTTCCTCATATATTAATAAAGTTAAACATGTATGACTAAAACTATAAAACTCATGATCTTGAGTTGGTAGCTGAAATATTTTCCTTGTAGACATGGATGAAGTATCTCTATAGTGAAATATTCGACATATATATAGACCAAATTTTTTTTAAGTACATATTCTCTTAGAAAGAAATCAACATGATAAAAATATGATGGTTAGAACTAATCAAGGAATATGAATTCTCAATACACTACCACCTTGAAAACATAAATAAGATAATCAATGTATTGAGGAGGAGGTACCATGGAGTTTTATCTACAATAATAATTAATAAGGATCCTATATCTAAGGATTTATTAAAGTTATATATGGTAATTATTTGTCAAAGGGAAACATCATTCATTTTCCAATAAATTTATATAGTATCTTTACTGTAAAAGATAAATAATTCTTAGTCAAATGATAATAATTTACTAGATAATATTAAAATAGTGAATGATGTGAAGTTTTTATAATTCATCTATAAAGTTAGATTATTGAAATTTTGTAAGAGGTTATGTGTTCCATCCATACTAGAGATAAAATGGGAGCTGTTAGATGAAGCACACAACTCAAATTAATCTATACACCATAGTATAACAAAGACGTATAAGGATTTAAGAGATCATTTATGGTAATATGGTTTCAAGCAGGAAATGATATACTATGTGTCTAAATTCTTGGTGTTCCAGTAGGTAAAAGATGAAATAAAACATCCTAAGAGAGTCATTAAACCTCTCACTATAATAATATGGAAGTGGGAAAATATTACAATGGACTTTTTCACTGGTCTTCCAAATATTTTTAGGAAGTATGATTAAATATAGGTCATTGTTAATATCTTTACCACATCAAATAATTTACTAGCAGTAAGGGAATATATACCCCTTGAGATCATTTTTGGATAAATATTAATGGACTTACAAGACTCTTTGATATAACACTATTAATTGTATCTGATTATAACCATTGGATTAAAATAAATTTTGGAATAGTCTTCAAGAGTCTCACAATACTAAGATACATTTAAGCACCGCCTATTCTCCTCAAACTAATGGGAAGTCAAAAAATACTATTCAGACACTAGAAGACACATTGAGTTATTTGTTAGTAGAATTTCAATGTACATGGGGCCAGTATCTACCTCTAGTAGAGTTGTAATATAATAATGGCTTCCATTCAAGCATCTATATGGAACCATGTAAATAATTATATAGGAAGAGATGTCTTACTCTAATATGTTAGGAATAATCTTGAGAAAGAATTATAGTAGTTTAAAAAATTATCGATGTGATAATTGGAAAATTATGGGTTATTCAAAAGCCTATCATGGTAGCTTAAAATAGGAAAAATAGGTACAATGATAACTGAAGGAAAGATATGTATTTTAAAGTGGGTGATCAAGAAATATTAAAGGTGTCTCAATGGAATGGAGTTATAAGTTTCAACCAAAATGTGAAGTTAATCCCAAGGTATGTTGTACCTTTTAAGATTTTAGAGTGAATCAATGTTTTGGCTTATCGACTGGCTATACTACCCAAACACTCTATGGTATACATAATATTATATGTTTATTTATTAAGTAAATAAAAGATAGATAAAAAAGTTCTCACCTATGAGGGAATAAAGTTTAAACCTAAATTATGTTATAATAAAGAGCCTAGCTAAAATTATTAACTCTTGAGAGAAAGTGTTGTAGAATTTGACAATTTAGCTGGTGAAGGATATTTGGAGAAATAAAAAACTAGTGGAAGAAACTTGAGAGCCTAAAGAATCTATGAGGAAGTATTACATTAAATTTTATAAGAACCTACATTTACTAAAGCTTAAAGGATGAAATTATTTAAGGGTTTCTGAATATAATACATAATTTCATCCTATAATAGGTAAACATCACTTCCATAGACTAATGATTAATATACATCTGATTATTTTATCATTATAATATAATTGTTCATGGTAATATTTAAAATTAAAATTTATAAATTTTAAAATTTAAATATATAAAATGGATATATTTTTTGGGTTCGTAAAGTTGAATTTTGATTTAGGGGATTTTTTATGATTTTTCAAAAAATAGTTGACTTTTGGGAAAATAATGAAAAATACAGATTTTTCAAATACTATCACTTTTATGAAAACATCATGATATATAATTAAAAGTTTATGAAACATTTTTTAAGTTTAAAATATATATATATAATAATTAATATAATTAATTTAAAAATATCAAATTTAATTTATAAATATATGATTGCCATTTTGAAATCTAGGTAATGTTTTTATTTTATTCAAATAAAAACTATTTTGGTACTTTTATTCACAAGATTATTTATGGATTTGGTTCATTTTGAACATAAAATTAATCTCAGTTTTTTGAAAACAATTAAATAAATTCCATGTGAATGAACATTTTACATAATTTTTCGATAAAATATTTTTTTATGATTAAAAAGACATTTTTATAAAAACTGATTTTTATTGTGATACAAATAATTATTTTAAAATTAAATTTTCACAGTTATAGAAATTTAATCAGAGAAAATGTATTTAATATTTTTAATCATGAGGTTAAAATCTATAAATTGTGTATATTTAATTTTTTGTTATAATTAATAGTAACTTTGGTCAAAATTTATCACCATAGAAATGGTTAAAAGAGTTAATGAGTTGGTTAAAAATAATATATAAGGATTAAAATATCATAAAAACTTGTTTAAATTTTTATGGGATTATTTCGATTCATAATAATTCTATACATAAATTATATCAATTTTTTCCACTTTAATATGAGTAAGATATTTCTATTAATTTAAATTTAGGGATATTTAAAAGAGTTCCACTCCCCTTACTTATAAAAGGAAACCTTCTATTCTCACTTATTCCCAATTTTTTAGACACTTATATAGAAAAATAAACACAAATAACTACCAAACTATCCTCCCCATGACTTAGAGGTCATGCTCTCACCAAAATACCAATTTAAGAAGCCTTACGGTGCTTCTCAATGGAGATTTCCTATGGAAGATGTATATATTCTTATAATGTTTTTTTCAATTTTTTTACACTAAAACCTCCTCCAAATATTATATAACAATATTAATATAATTACACATGTATATTTAATATATTCAATTGTTACAACCCTTTTTCGTCTCTTTTTTCCATCCAATATAAAATAAAAGCATCACACATGTGTACGTACTGAATACTCTCTCTACGTAGTGATGCAATTTGTTTTTCATTACCAAATAACATGTATGGTTATAAAGATGGATTTAATTAATATATATAATATTTATTACTTAATTATTATTCTCTGAAAACTATATACCATATATCTTTTTCCTCTTCTATCCTTTGGAAAATTATAACTCGCTTTTGTGTACATGTGGACTACCAACTCCTTGAAGCAATGTGATTCATTTTTTATTTTTTCTTTACATGAATGGTAATAAGGATTTAATTAGTGAATATATATGATATTAATAATATTATTATGATTATGTTAAATTAAATCTTTATCAGTAACATTTTCTTTTAATCCATTAGAAAAATTAAAACATCGTTCTTGCGTACCTATGGACTATCATCTCAATGAAGTGAAATATCTCATTTTTTAGGATTACGTTTCATGGTTGTTTATGAAATTTTAATTAATGTATAAAAATGATAAATATATCCTTTTAAATATTTTTGATATTATGGATTAATGAACCGTTTGAACATGGTCAACCTACTAAAGTTGTTTTTTTATGAACAAACATCCCCAAAACAAATGAAATGAGCTTAACTAATTTAGTAACTATATAAGACATGGTAATGAATGAAATAAAAATGATTATGATAAGGGAATAAAACTAAAAAAAATTCTTAAACAAGTAGATAACTAATATAACTTTATTATATATGAGTTTGGAATGTATTTGACCAAGTTGGAATCCACAATAAAAGTTTATTATACAATCTCATTTTATTCAGGATTGTTTATGTTTAAATTTAAATTGATGGAAATTTTAAGATATATCTATTTTAAACCCCATATATTTTATTATGCTCTAGTTATATATGAATTTTACATTTTTTCCTTTCATTTTATCCTCTTTTATACTTAAAATGACTAAGAAAATGTTTTTAAGGAAAACTAACCCTATTTATCCTTTTGGCCATGAATCGTTCTTCTTTATATCCATGTTCTCTATAATATTTTCAATAATGTTTATCTTTTGTAAAATTACTTTCTAAAGTAATTTTAAATTTTATTTTACATTATTTACAATGTTTTAAAAATAATCTTCTTTTCATTTTTTGAATGAGCTACTTTTTACTTTTTTCCGAAAGTGTAAAATGAATATTTGTTTTAACATTTAATAAATGAATTAATTTTACCACCACCATACTTATTTTTTTGATTTTAAGATCACTTTACAATTTTCCATGTATATTTTAATATATAGTCATTTTATCAATATTATATAAATTTTTATTTAAAATGTTTTCAAAATAAAAGGTTATTTTCCCCATATTTTCAATGAAAGGATCAAATGTTCTTTTAATTTTTTTTTATTTATTTCAAAATCATTTGATAATAATAATTATTTACTATAAATATAATCTAATTATACCATGCAACTTATTTTTATAGATGTGTTATGATAATTTTGTGTTATTTATTGATTGGGTAAAATATTTATATTTCATATGTTATTTTTTCAATATGAATGTTTTTATTGATTACATATTATATTATATTTAATTATTAAGTGATAATAGGGACCCATTATAGTTGCTCGCTACATCAGAATGTCTCAGGAGAAAAACTAGTTAGGGTATTTAGAATATGTCTTAAATTTTTAAATATGATGTTATAGAAAAAGTGAATGATAATAAAATTATGACGTCCAAAATTATGCATTCTATCATTATAAAATTAGTTACAGTTATCCATGTGATTATTTATGCTGTTCTTTCATCCATGGATACATTCCATTTTTATGATATTGTTTATATGGAATATATGATTATTTTTTTAATTTTGTAGATATTATTTATATTTTATTTAATCTATGATAAATTTTATTGTAAACTTTCCCTTACCAAGCATATTAGCTCACCATTTATTATGTTTTCCTTTCTCCAAGCTACCATAAAGTGAACTATGAATGATCTCTAGGATATACTAGAAGGAATAATAATTTTCTCATGGGAATTTTATATTGTATTTCATGTTTTTATTTGAAATGTAAAAACCATGTATATATCTAGTCTCTTATGCCTTCTAAACTATTAAATATCATGGGATATGATCTCTTGTATCTTATTTCAATGTAGTAAAGTAACCATCGACTCTGGGATACTCGAGTTAGGGTTGTTTGACAAAAAATATCTATACCTCAGTCTTATTCCACCATCCTTTATATTTATAAGACTCCCCTATATAGAAAACATAATATAACAATGCCAAAATCAGAAGTGTCACTTTTTAGATTTCAAATAAAACACCAAAATTTAATGATATAATATATTTTTAATGTGTATTTTCTCTCCCTTGGAAAAAATAATTCAAACAATTATAGAAAAGTGAACCCCACCATTACCAAATTTTAACCCAATATAGAAAGTTGTTGAAAACCATTCTTTGACCTTTATTTATAAAGCAACTCTTTTGATAATGTTTTAGTAAACACATATTTTACACAATCCTTAATAGGAAAAAAATAAATCCTTAAAACTCCTTAATCAACCTTTTACATGATAAGTTGTTATCATTATATTCTAATTTAGAATACAAAATAACATTTTATGAGGGATTAATATCACATTGATTATCAAATGTAATTACTATAAGAAACATCACATAAAATTTAATATATTATAGTTGTGTATTTATTTATATCATATGAGTTATTTATTTTTTAGATTTTGTATATTTAGATTCTACCATACCCAATGTTAATAAATTCATTTTTTAATGTCAAGTATCACATATTTATCCCAATAAAATCACACTATTTTATTTGGATTTTCTTACATCATAACTTTATACCCATTCAACATTAAAATATCCAAAATAATCAACATTAATCTTCTATCTTAGATAATATCATTATCAATATGTCCATTAAAATAATTAAAAATTATCTTTTATGAAATAAAATTTGATTCTTTGAGATTAATTTGAAATCAAGGATAAAATGTTACTAAATAAACAACATCCAGCCTTGGAGTAATTAGATATAAAATACTTCTAATTATTCTTATGAATTCTGTTTGATTCACATGTTTCCTTTAATAAAAATTAGAAAATGTTGTACCAACTCCAATAAGTTTATGAAAAAATTATCTTTTATACCAAACATTATTAATATATCCTAAAAATATTTTCTTATGTTAGAAAAATATATCTGTTTCCTTGAATAATTTGAAGACCCTAAAAAATACATAATTTCAAATAGTATATAAATTTTAGAAGAAATTTAAATTTGGTAGAAAATTCCTTACACATATTATCTAAATCTCATGGGAAGATAATTTAATTGACATTTATAATACTAATTAATTAATTATTATAAGTATCCATTATATAAAATTTGATATCAACTCTCCCTTTATTAAGCTCCACATCCTTTAAAAAAGTGTCTAAATTTGAGTACCTATCTTTTAATGTTTTCTCTAAACCATAAAAATCTTTGTTCAGTTTACATATATATGTTACATAAATATTAGGTTGGAAAATATTTTTCTATTAAATATATATTTATTCATTTATACCACTATTAAGAAATAAAATATTTACATCTATCAGAATATTTTTATTATTTCTCAAAGTTGTAATCAAAATAATAATTTTAATATTCTTTAATATTTTAACTTGTAGAAATTTTTAATAAAAATCAATCCTTTAAAATTACAAGTATCCTTTACAAACCAATATAGATTTATTTATTTCCAATTTTACATCTAATAAGTTTTTTATTTTTTTGGATTTGGAATCAAATCACATGTATCATTTTTCTCAATCTGATTCAATCTGTAATTCATTACCTCAACCCATTATTTATGGTTAAGTGATTTATCTAAACTTCTTAGATAAATTTGAGAAATAATTGACTAGGTGATACGCTTATCCATGATCCACTTATGTGAACTAGTAAATTATAGAATTTAATAATAATTTTAGCATGAACTCATTTTATTAGTGTTATATCAGAAAAATAGTTTTATCTTGTTTTTCATCATCCCCAGAAAATTAGAAAAATTTAATTCTGCATTAATACTAACAAAATATTCAATTTTTTTTAAATCAATAAACTTGATGTCCTAATATTTCAATATAAAATTATTTAATAATTTCTAATATATATTTTTAAAAATATTTTACTAAGGTATTATTAGTAATTATTCCATATTAATTGTGAATTATTATTCTATTTTTCTTACAAAAATAATGATAAGACCCATCATTTTGTTGATAATACAAGAAAATACTATCTTAAACTCTTTCTTCAAAATTTTATGGATTATTTTATTTCACCTTTACAATATAAATAATTAAAAAAACACAAAAACACAAAAACAAAAATACAAAAAAACACAAAAACACAAAAACATTTTATATTTTCATTCATTTTGAAACACATTTCACAAGGATACATGAAGTAATTTGATCAGAGAAAACACATATTTTATATTAAAAACAAAAATAATTTCTTTTACAAAAAAATATATTTAGGTATTATTTTCAAATAATATTGTTTTGGATATCTCTATACGATTCCAATTTCTTCCTTTAAATAATTAAATCCTATTATAGAGTACAATAATAAATTTTCTCATTTTTAATAAAATTATTTTCAAGATAATCTCTGAAATTTCCACCAGTATATTTTAAAAAATTGTATGGATCAATTTTCATTATATTAATTAAAATTTACTATGTATTCCTAAAAATATTAATCATATAAATGTGATTTATAAATATAATTCACTAATATTGAGAAAATCACTAATAAAAGGAAACAAAGAATTTATCTCCATGGGATGATTTAATATTCCTAGATAAAAAAATATAAAAAATTAACCAATTGTATGGTAAAATTTATTCAAATATACTCCATTTATATGAAACATTTTTCGGGAAAGACTCTCCATGAAACAACCAGAAGATAGATCATCGATCCATCAGAAGATCACGTACAATAAAATATCTTCACTGTAGAAATCAAACCACAAAAATTTCCCCCAGGGTTAGTGTATTCGAAGATGTAAAGACTTGAAACCCCACATACCAGAGAAAGTAATATTTCTAAAAAATTATACAAATAAACTCACACATGAAAATTAAAGAAAATTAATTAAAAAGGAATTGTAAATTTCACTTCAAGATTAATAGGTTCATACTTTTATCCAACATCTATAGGGAAAACTGAATTTTTTTTATTACACAAAAAATAAATCGAATGAAATCACTATATTTAATGAGAGAACAATTAGAAACAAAGTATAAGTCACAAGTAAAAATCATAAACTGGTCCCATGACTATTTTATTGAGAGAATATACCAGTGAAATAGGTTACACTGCCAATCGATGTTTCTATTCAACCTAATATTGGAGTCGGTAAACCTAAAATTTCTTAAATCTATCACTCCCTCAACCATTGAATCTAGTAAAAATTAATTGGGATTCACCATCAACTTATCAGAAGTTAATTATCTTATGGTAAACATACCTGTATGCCAATGAATCAACCACTCCTTCCTTAACAAGATTGAATTGAACTTCTATGTGTTCTCCTTTTGGTAATTTGAATCTAATGACTTGAAGAGGATTTTAAAACCCAAAAATATCCCATTTGAGGACTAATTCAAGGATATCTATGGTATTATCCAATACTTAGGTAAAACTCACCGTTATTCTCTTCTTTCATGTAGTGTTCTCCATCTTCTTTCATTTACCTGAGTCCTACTAAGGCATAATACCGCCTTAGGATTTTAGAAACTAAAACCATCATGAACATATAAGCTGCATTTTCTTCCAAAATACATTCAATACCATATCTTCTAAAATATTCTTAATGAAATTGAATTTTTAGTTAACATATCTTATTCATGCATGAAACATTGGATTCTGAGCAAGGTGAATTTCACTTTGACTATCTCAAAATAATGTTCCTTCTTTTGGTGACATTACATTCTCATTCTATAATAACATGAACTAGGATTACTATTATACTTTGTATATTTTTCATATTCTTCTTCTATTTTATAAAAAGTTACCATAGGATATTGCAACGAAATCAAATTAACTACTATTTTTTCCAACATAAACACAAATTTGTTCATGCTCTTACTATTATATGAATCCCTTGTAATATTTTCATTTATGAATCCTATCAATAGATCATATTACGCAGAGAACAATGATATATCTTATTATCCATTCAAGTATCAGAATATCCAATTCCCAATGCTACCTTGTAAGGATTAACAAGAATTTACTTACAAATCCCAATGTAAAAGAAATATCTAGTTGTATAAAAATAATTATATACAATAATATTCTGATAGATAATTCATAAAATACTTTTTACTCATACCGGGACTCATATTCTAATACAAGTGCTTGCCCCTTATATCACTTGAAGTGTTCAAGAAGTGGGGCCACAAAAAACATTCATCTAATCATTTTAAAATTTTTAATGATCTTTCATATATATTATTTTTATAATAAAACCAATATAAAAGCATTTATATCCCTATCTACTCTCATCCCCAATATTTTCTTTACTTGGATAAGAAATTTGATTTTAAAATATTCTAGAAAACACTCACTTAAATTTCTAAATCCATGAACTCTTTAGGCCCACCAACAACATATCATCCACATATAGTAGGAGTTTGATGCAAGTCCTATAATCCTACAACTTTCAGTAATAACAATGTTGAAAGATGACTTATATGAAACCTTTATCAGTTATGAAAGTTTTCAACTTATGGTTCCACTATGGGGGTGTCTATTTCAATTTTTAAAGGATTTAATCACTAGAAAAAGGTGAATTATACCCAAAAAAATTATTGAAAGATAAATATATATTGGTAAGAAAGATGAATTCTAATAGGTATTTAATTTTGTTAATATTATGTACATGTGCCAAAACAATTTTACAAAAAATTATATATGTTTGTATTAGAAGTTCAATACCAAAAAAATCTTTTACTAAAATTTAAATATTTTTCTTTATCATAGAAATACCTTCAATTGAGTTAACAATAATTCAATATGTTATTATTAATTATTGTCACCAATAGTCATTTTACCATTATAAAAATATTTTGTAATAAATTATTTAATAATATCAAATATTTTACCAAAAATTGAATATATATATAAATACATAAATTAATTACTTATTAAAGACACATCATTAAATATATGGTCAATTAAAATATTTACAATGTAATAATATTTATTAAAAATAAAACAAACTAATTTTTCATATGTATATAATATATTTTTTATATAAATTGTTTATAAATGTATTATATATTAATTTGTTAAAAAAGTTGATAATGTTTAATTTTTTTTATTTTTAAATCTCTAGTCCATTTATCTTAAAAACCCCATTCCCCTTTATCCATTGTTGCATCCTCCATGGGATCTTGAAAACCCCATGTTCTAATTGTTCATCCTTATCAATTATTCTTCCTTCTTCACCACCACCAACTTATTATTGTTTCATTTCTTTCCCATTTAGTTTAGCTTTATCAGCTAATATGCAAATAATATTCATTCCTTTTCATCACTTGTTCATCCCTCTCTTTCATATCCTCACTATCAGTTTCTACATTGGTGATCTACTTCATATCTCTAGCCACCTTGTTTATTTTCATTTTCATCATCATCCACCACAACTATGTACTAGAATCTCCATAATTACTTTCAATCCACCTCCAATACTCACTTATCTAAGTGCCTCCCAACATCCCTGTATCTATTTTCTAGTAGATCCCTCATTGGTGGTTCACTTCCTACCCCCACACGCACATCACCCATACCCATACACTCAATTCACTGTAGAAACCTATTTCCCATTTTCAAAAATGTTATATCATCCTTTTTAAATTTTATAAAGTTGAAGTGTTTTGATGATCATAGACCAAGGATTCTCATGAAATTGTTTTATTTTTGATCCTCTTATTAGGTATATGATTATTCTCTTCAAGAATCAAGCACATGAAATAATGAGTATCTAGTGTTTGAAATGAATTTTAGTTATGGATTCTATGAAATTAAAATTAAAGGATTTTTATTTATTTTTTTGGATTTAAAAAAATGTTGATTTTAAAATTATATAAATACATTCATTCCATAACCCAACATATTAAGGTCTAACCCATGATTACCCCAAGCTTTTCTCCAATAATCCAGGGGCTGGTGATCGACACTGAGTAGGAAAATACCACAAATGATAGGCATTAAGAAAAAGTAACTATACACACGTGCATATCTCCAAACCCACACAATGCTAAAATGTAAAATAGATTCAAGGATGCATGCATACATCTAAGATCCCACCACAGAGTACCATAGTGAAAGTACTGAAAATAGAAAAAAGGAAAAAAATAAGACCAACCAAAATAGTAAAGATTAAAACCTACCTTAAGGGAGAGAACTAAGTCAAAACCATAATCCTAGTAAACACATCAGTCTGTTAAGATCCATCTATGATTCACCCACTCCTAGTCCTCCCAGGACACCATCAAAAGGGTTGTTGTCTGCATAAGACACGACATGTGTGGAAAAATCCCATACGTGGGTGATTATAAAAATACTTAGTAGGATACCCCAAAAAAAACAAAACAAAAAATCACCAAGTATAGTCAGATCAATAAAAGAAATACAAATCTATGTATAATAGAAACAAACCCCAGATATACTCAGGAAATACACATCACCATCAGGTGGTTGTAACCAACTTTCCACCATATGATTCTGCTCGAATCAATTTTCATTCTGAGAGAAATCACACTGTGAGCCATGATATCATCAGAGACACTTGGTGAAGAGTTATATCACATTGATCCCTAACTAAATAAATTACACTGATCTAATAATACTATGATACACAGATAGGGGGTCACACCCAGAACCGCTGGGGGACACCACAAACCCAATATGGATCGACCCGCTAGGTAGGGGATCATATATAAAAAATTATACAACCCAAATAACAAAAAAACTATATGTTGGATAAAAAAGTTTCTCCGGGAGTTCACACCGACTATAAAAACTCCAACTAGGGAGAATATAGGATCACACTCTAATCTCATGGAGGGACACCACAACTCTATCAGAGACTCAACCTTTAATGGCGATCCAAATCCAGTGATGTGGATGTAATTCCTCATTGTACCCATGAGGAAAAAAGAATATGGGAATGTGCTTAACCTATATTGGTCCAAACAAGGAAAACTAAGGACCTCAATCACTCTTGGTGGGAGTACACGACATATCCCATGGGGTACATGGTGTGTCCAGCTATCCCAAATCCCACCCTTGTGCAAGTGCCTCAAACGACATGTTGTATAAATATACATGGGATGTAGAATGATATAACTAGTGTGTAGATACACACGTTATCCTAATCGTATCACCTGGCCATGTCAATCGCCAAAAGTATGTACACCAAGATGTGTCTGTGTGGGAGTACATGGTGTATCCATTCCTGTGTAGTCCAACTCATGTACATGTACTTACGACGTACACATAGATTCAACTGGGGAGGGTCACATGATGTGTGATATGGGTCACATTCCATGTGATCCTTATCTTCATCCCAAAACCCTAGCCACCACTAAAGGGGGCCCACCCACTATGTAATCTTAGATTAAACGCTGTGTTCTACAAGATTTTCCAGAAATACCAGTTCTTCCTCCGCATGCCTCAACCAATCATCAAACCTATGATCCATTGAACACTATTCCATGAAACTCAATATCAAACCTCTTTTTTCCATTCCATATCTAAATCAACAATTTTCATCACTATATATACTCACAAAATAGATTTAATCTATATTCTTCATTTCGTTACAAAGAACGCTAAAAAACAAAAAATCAAGAAACATCCATCGTCCAAATTTCTCTGTCTCCATCACCAAACCAGCATCGTGTTGGGACAATCCTAGTTCTTCAATATCAGATCATTATACTAGGAAACGGGTGCACAAAGATTGATTGTTTAGGAATATTCAAACCTCGGGGCAGACAAAGAACTCCCATAGTGAATTGCTGAACTGGGGGTGAGAAGAATAAGAACAAATGAGAGGAAGGAACCTAAATTGATGTTTGTGTCAATATTTGTTAATTTTTATTATAATGAAAATAAAATCCATAAAAAATTTGATCACAAGAATTTCTCCAGTAAAATTTTCACAAAATAATCCCATCCAGTAAGGCGACCGATCTGCAAATTAATCTGTTCATCTATTGATCTGAGTTCATTGCATGAATTTAGAATAGGGAAGAAATCCAAATAAAAGACATGTCCTACCTATATTTGGTTCGATCAATAATGAAGAATGGATGTTGTGTCTCATTCATTGGCAAGATATGTTGAATCCGAGGTTGTGTAGATCAATGGATCCATGATCCGTCACCGTTTACGTGAGAGGATTCTCTAAGGTTCTCTCTAGAGGTCCTCCAGTATCTCCATGGTTTTGTGGCTAACCCTGAATTTCAAAAAAATCATCTATTTAAAGATAAAACCATCACTGCATCAACAAAACACATAAAAATAATTTTAATAAATAATTTTATTCATTTTGTGCTCGTGATTTTTTTTAATAAATTACCCACACTAACTAATGTTAAGTAATTACTAGGCTAAAACCATAATTCTGAACTCAACAGTGACCTTAGATTTTTGATTTGGGTAATCATTTTGGAGTTATTCCACTTTTTCCTAAGAACCTATTTTTTCATGCTATTTAATATATTTATTATATTTCAAACATTTATTCCAAGCACACCGAAACTTAGAATCGCATTCTGTCTTAGTGCATGGTCTTTTAAAAAATCCATATAATATTTAAAAATAATACATCTAAAATTCAAGATGTTACATTCTCCCCACCTTGGGGATTTACGTCTTCAAAAATCCAAAACAAGGGATACTAAAAAATATGTGGGTACTAAGCATGAATTTGATCTTCCCATTCCCATGTGTTCTCCTTGAGATTCCTATGATTCCCACAGAAATGTAGCAAAGTAATTGATCACCCATGAAGGATCCTCTCCTATCGATCCTCGATCTCTTCTGGGTACTCAGCAAAGGTCACTCCATCCTTGATGCCCAAATCACCCCAATCGGTGGTGTGTGATGGGTTATGCACATACCTTCTCAACTATGAATCATGGAAGATGTCATGTACGTAGCCTAATAGTGGTGGTAGAGCTAAGTGGTAGGACACCTTGACAACTCTACGTAGTATTTGTAAAGGGATAATGAACTTCATATATAGCTTATTTCCTCAGGCAAATCTCCATAATCCACATTGAGGTGAAACCCATAGGAACATTTAGCCTCCTTACTCAAACTAAAAAGGCCTCCATCACCTCTGAACATAAGTCTTATGAAATCTATCTGTAGTTTTCATCCACTGCTGGATGATATGAACCTTCTCTTCTATAACATGCAAGAAATTCAGGCCCATGAGTGCCGAATTACGTGGTTCAGTCTAATAGTGGTGACTGGTAAGGTTGCCCGTACAAAGTCTCTAATGGTTCCATACCAATAGTGGAATGAAAACTATTTTGGTATGAAAAATTCACTAGTTAGAGTTGATCCTCCCAACTATGACCAAAGGATAACATGAAATCTCACAATATGTCCTCCATAACTTGAATGGTCCACTTGGTCTGGCCATCAGTTTGTGGGTGAAATGCTGTGCTCAAGAATAAATGGGTTCCAAAAAAACGCTATTAATCCCTTCCACATTCAGGATGTAAAGTGATCATCATGATCAGAAATAATTGGTGATGGAACTCTATATAGTTGAACTATATTTTTCACATTGGGGTGTCCTGGGCTCTCTACTAAAAACAACTATCAGATAGCTAGGAAGTGAGCCGACTTATTGAGTCAGTTAATGATCACCCAGATGGAATTGTGTCCCCTGGAAATATGTGGTAATATGATCATCAAGTCCATATATATCCCATACCAATTATATTATCTCACCTCAAGGGGTTGACCTAAACCCATTGGAACTTGGTGCTCAACCTTCACTTAATGATAAGTAAGGCATCGAGTGAAAAAATATGCAACTCCTTTCTTCATCCTTATCCACTAAAAATTACATCATAGGTCTTGGTACATATTTTGTCACCTGGATGTACTACCAATGGATATTTATGAAAATATCTCAAAACATCCTCCTACAATGTCACTGGTACCATCACACATCATTTTAAAGGAATGATGTGCTCCCCACCTTTAGAAAATCCATCAGAAGCATGCTATGTGGATATCTAAGCATGTATAGTCTAAAATTCAGTATCCCCAAGCTATACCTTCCTATCTCACTATACGAGTAGAGGGATGAAAACCATTAACTAGAGGTAAGATACTCCATATCCATCTATAAAGGATAACTACAATGAGGTTAACTTCTTTGAATCCTCATTCAACAACTGTGAATGAGATATCATGATAAGAGAATCTTCTACCACATTCCCCTTCCCAAGATTATTGACTTACTCAAAGTTGTAGTCATGGAGGAACACTATCTATAGCCACTATCTAATGTTAATATCCTTATGAGAGAAGATATACTTGAGACTCTTTTGGTAAGACTACATGATAAATCAATCACCTATAAGGTACTGTCACCACATCTTCAATGTGAAAACTACTATTGCTAACTCAAGGTCATGGGTCACGTTGTTTTTCTCATGTTGTCTTAACTAGCATGAACCATAGGCAATAACTTCTTGCCTCTACATCCGAACACTACCAAGTCCGGTCCCTGATGCATCAGAAAACACCATGTACTTGACACCCTCCTCCAGTAACCTCAATATGGGAGCGATCGTCAACCTCTAACTCAACTCTTGAAAGCACTATTGAAACTTTTCCATCTACAAAAAATGATACCCTTTCCTAGTCAAGGCTATCAAGGGTTCTTATAATCTAGAAAATTCAAGTACAAACCTCGGATAGTACCCATCCAATCCAAGGAAACTCCACACCTTAGTAACAATATTGGGTGGCTCCCAAGAAAGAACTTCTTCAACCTTCACTAGATCCACTAGAACTCCAACATATGAGATGAAATGTACATGAAAATAAACCTCTTGAATCCAAAACTGACACTTCGGGAGATTATTGTAAATCTGGTTCTCTCAGAGTAAATAAAAGACCATCCTCAAGTCTCTCATGTGCTCCTCCTCAGATGCAAAATACAAAAGGATGTCATCAATAGATACTACTATAAACTAATCCAAGAAAGGTTGAAATATCCGGTTCATGAGTCCCATGAATACTTCTGAGGCATTCGTTAGGCCAAACCACATCACCAAGTACTCATAGTTAACTTAACAACATATCAAGGCCATCTTCTGTATATCCTCATCCCATAATCATAGTTAATGATATCTTGATCTGAGGTCAATATTTAAGAACAATTTGTCCCCTTTTAGCTGATCAAATTGGCCATCGGTAATCAATAATGGATACTTATTCTTCACGTTCACTTGGTTCAGGAGCTGATAATCCTCACATAACATCAAGCTCTCATCTTCCTTCTCAGAGAAAAATTGGGGCTATCAAGGGGGAACACTGGATATCATGAAGCCATTCTTATGAAAGTCCTCCAACTACACCCTCAACTCATGAAGCTCAGCGGGAGCCATTAATTATGCTAATGTAGATATTTGGTGTCGTCCTAGGGTGTATATCAATGTAGAAGTATATCTATTGGTGGGGAGGTAATCCTGGGACATCTTCAAGAAATACGTCCTCATACTCTGGCACAATTGCAAGAAACTGGGAACACCCAACATCTAAGACACCAACTGTTAAGATAAAAACTAATGAGTAATTAGTTTCATCCTCTAATTCAGGAGTCCATATTGTGGTGTCTGTGTTTCATTTTCTAAAAAAAAAGTCAAATCTAGTTGCATCACTACAGACAGACCTCATCGTTATCCTAATATAGTCAATCTAGGCATGAAATGTAGATATCCAGTTTATACCTAAGATGACATCATAAGGATTCATTTATGCAACAAAGGTATCCCATTAAAAACTATCACCTCTATATGTAAAGTCACACTATTTGTACAAGTGAGAAATCACTGAGTCACCACCCATCAGAGTCTCCAACCACAAGGGTCGAGTCAAAAGCTTAATCGAAATCTCTAAGTATTAATCCCAGAGAAGTGGAAAGGAAGGAACGACTAGAACATATATATATTAATGCTGAATATAAAGTGGAAAGGACATAGATCATACCTCATATCACCCCTATATCCTCTGGATCATAGGCCTCTCTAGCTTTTAGCTGGCCTCATCCCTACCCACTAGCCCCCTGAGCCAAATGCGAACCACTTGGGGGTGGTAGTGGTAATAGATGAAACCTCCGACCACATCCCAATGTCCTGTTGGAACTCTTCCATGTCTGCTGCCTTATGTAAAACCCTTATCTTACCTATTTATATATCTCAGCGGTCCCTCAACCGTCTCCCGATCAACTGTATGATGGGTCGGGTAATCTCATTCCAGATGTCTCTAACCATCACAATAGAAACACCTCATAATCCTTGGATTATTTGAGCTATCCTGAGATCCTTACACTGCTGAACCTGAGTCCTAAGATCACCTCTTAAAGTGTATGACCCTCTTGGATCCCTTTTACTATTGTTAATTACCTACTTCCGAGGCCTTAGCTACTGGGTTCCCACTTCTAGCTCCCACTACTGGTGTGTGTTCTGCTAGAAAACATTCTACCAACAAGGCTCACTCAAGCACTCTATCATTGGGGTAAATGATAGGAGATACCATTGAAACCATAATGTCCTGTCACAATCCCTGATCGAATGTCTGAGCACTAGAGAACTAGTCCCACACCATATCTAAGGAGTAATGTGAGAGATCAGTAAACCTCAATGAATACTCCGACATAATCATACTACCCTTATGTAGATACATAATCTCCTGTATTCATGCCAATCACAATGTGGCTAGATAGATCTCTTCTCTTAAGAGGTGATCGAAGTCTATCTAGGAGAGAGCTGTCTCATCGTGTGGATGAATCCCAAAGCTCCACCAATTCCTCACTGAAACTTGAAGAAGACGTGTTTCAAGGACTACCATATTATCTATAGTTATCCTCACAAGGTAGAAAGCATGGGTGACTACCTATAGTTAGTCCTCAGCCACCTGGGGGTCTAACTCACCCCAAAACATAAGAGGTCACAGCCTCTAAAACCTTTTCAATACACTCAGCCAACATGCATTCTCAGTTAGTAGTGCTCGTACTATTTTCTTCTCAACGAGTGGTTGTATAGATGGTAAAGCACCCATAGGTTCTATCTCCAGTACAAACTCCTATACCGATGCCTCATCACTAGGAGGGTATTCTTAATGACCACACAAGGGAATACTTTTTGGATATCTATGTGAAGGCATCCTAAAATAAAACAAGATGTACCACAATAAATAGAGTATATATGGAGAGATGACTCAAGAAGTACATGGAAAATATAACCATTTCTATTTGATGCACACATCATTGTTTTCCCTGAAACCATTGTTATCATGTACCAAGTGTATAGGTTGGTGATTAGAGTCCTGGGGTATGGATATGTCAACCACCACACCAACATTGGAGTCCCTAGCTTGAAGTTTGAAATAAAAAAATTAACATTGTTTCCCCAAACCAATCTCAATGACTCTCAGTACTAAAGTATAACTGACCATGCTTTGATACTACTCTATCATGACCCGACCTGTCGGGGTTCAACCCGTGACTACCCTAAGCCCGCCTCGAATAGGCCAGGGGCAGGAGACCAATGTCGAGTAGGAAAATACCAAAAATGGGAGGCATTAGCCTAAAGTGACTTTTCACACCCAAACATTTCCAATCCCAGAAAATTCTGAAATGTGAAACAACTGAAAAGATGTATGCATACATCTAAGATCCCATAACTGAGTACGATAGTGAAAGTACATAAAACAGAAAAGGGGAAAAACAATCCCAACCAAAACTGTAAAGAGTCCAACCTACTCCAAGGGTGAGGAATAAGTCCAAAGAATGATCTTAGTAAATACCTCAGTATATCAAGATCCATCTATGATCCACCCACTCCCTATCCTTCCAGGACATCGACAAAAGGGTCTTCATCTGCACAAGACATGACACCTACGAGAAAAGCCCAAATAGGGGAGAGTATAACCATAATCCTTAGTAAACCCTGAGAAAAATAAACATGAAGAACCAAGTATAGTCATATAAATACATGATATAAAAATATATGTATTATAGAAATAGAACCAAGATATATACATAAGACATACACCTCACTATCAGGCGGTCATAACCAACTATTAGCCACATGATTCTGCTTAAATCAATGCTTGTTTTGGGATAACTCACTCCATGATCCATGATATCATCGAAGACACTCGAAAAATAGGTCTAGCTCATTGGTCCGTTCCCAAATAAAATTCACTGGTTTAAGAAGACTATGATACACAGATAGGGGGTCACACATATAACTATTAGGGGAAACTGCAATCCCAATCCGAATCAACCCACTACAAAGAGATCATATTTCAAATATTCCACAACCCTACCGATATGGTCTACTAGATAGAGGATCAACACCCTACTCATGAAGGTCATGCCAATTCCACAAACTTCAACTAGGTATGATAGAGGAACACACTCCATTCTTATGGAGGGACACCACAACTCTATCAGAGACTCAACTTCTATAGGGGATCACAATCTAGTGATGTGGATGTAATGCCACACTGTACCATCGAGGAAAAAGGAAAAAGGGAATCTGATAAACATATACTGGGAAAAACTATGAAAAGAAGAGCCTTAAGCACTCTTGGTGGGAGTACATGGCGTGTCCAACTATCCCAAATCTTTCCAGTGTGGAAGAGCCTCACATGGCATGTATTCTCAATTTACACAGCATGTTTAAGGATATACATGACATGTAGAGGCACAAGGTATCCTTCTAGTGTCTCCTATCCATGTCCGTGTATCGAATCCATGTACATGTAGGAGTACACGATGTGTCCATTCCCGTGTACTCTAACCCATGTCCATGTACTTCTGAAGTACATGTTGAGTTAATTAGGGATGGTCACACATCATGCGATCCTTATCTTCATCGAAAAACACTATCCACCACTAAAGGGGCTCAAATGACATGTAATCCTAGATTACACGCCGTATTCTATGGAATTTCCTAGAAATCCTAGATCATATTCTATATGCCTCAATAGATCCTCCTTCCTCCAATCCATAAAACACCATGCCATGAAACTTAATATCTAACCTCATTTTTCAATGCCATCACTGAATCCACATGTTTCATCACCATATCTACTTGAAAAGCATTTAAAATCTATATTCCTTATTTTGTGATGAATAACAAAAAATTAGGAATCATCCATCATCCGAATCACTCTGTTTCCATTGTTGCAAGTCCATCCTGCCGTTCCAATCCTAGATATACAATATCAGATCATTGTGCCAAGAAATGGGTGCACAATGATCGATTGACCTAGAATAGTAAATCCTCAGGATAAATAAAGAACACCCATGGTGAATCATGGAACTAGGGGAGGTAAGAACAAGAAAAAACAATATGAAGGAACCTAGATCGATGTTTGTATTGATCTTGGTTCATTTCCATTAGAAAAAAATGTCAAATCCATCAACAATATAATCACAAGAATTTCTCCTGCTAAATTCCTGTAAAATTATCCCATCCTGCAAGGCAACCGATCCAAAAATAAATTCATTCGTTGATCGATCTATATTTATCGCATAAATTAATAAAGGAGAATAAATTAAAATAAAATTCATGCCTTAAATTGATTTGGTACAATCATTGATGAAGAAGAGCTATCACATTGTTTTCACTAGCATGATCCATTGAATTTGAGGTTGCATCGATTGATTGATCCATGATCTATCACCGTTCACCTAAGAGGATTCTACTAGGTTCTCTCTAGAAGTCCTCCTATGTCCCCAGGGTTATGCAGCTAACACTATATTTCCAAATAAATGAAATATTTAAAGATAAAACCTTCATTGCGTCAACAAAACATATAAAAATAATTTTATTCATTTTACGCCTGTGGAAACTTTTTCACAAATGAACTACGCTGACTAATATTAAGTCACACCTAGGATAAAACCACCATTCTAAACTCAAATGTTCCCTTAGGTTTCTTATATGGGAACATGTTTAGGATTTATTCCACTTTTTTAGGAAAAACATATGTGTGTTCTATTTAATATTTTTAATAAATTTCAAACATTTATTACTGGCACACCAGGCTTTAGAATTGAACACCATCTTAGTGCTTGGTCTCATTAACAATCAATATAATATTTAAAAATAATACATAGAACAACTAAGATGTTGAAAATCAAGCTATTTTATCTAGGACTTGATTCTTTTGCATTCCCCAAGTTATCATTATCATGGTGACTCTAGTGGCATGCTTGCAAACTTAGTATAGTTATAGTGAACCCATTTAATGATAAAACTATTAAAAGGTATTCAAAAATTATGTTTTTATAATCTTGGTTTTAATAATTTTAGATTATGATTAAGAAAATCATTGATCATATTTTCTAAAATGTATGTTATTTCCAATAGTTATGAGGGAAAATGGGTATGTATTTTTATTTCATTTTAATGTTTTTTATTTCACAATATTATTTTGTTTTTAATATTTTATTTTATAACATTTAAACTAGAAGGATATTTTGGTTTGAATTCAATTATTGATGTTGGAATAAATATAAAATATGAAAGTGTTATTTTATATAATATTTTAGTTAATTTTCATTATTGTTCATATGATATTGTATTAAATCATGAAAATAAGTTTACATATTCGAGGTTATTGTTGTTATTATTTTCCATTTACATTATATTTTTCATTTCTTATTTATTTAAAAAGTTAATTTTTATTCATAGGTTTTTAAAACATCTAATCTATGAATGTATAGCTTGAAATTTCATGTTTTTTAAAACCTAGAAGTCCCATCCCCCTAAAATACATTGAATTTTTTCTATATATTTTTATTCCTTTTTATGACTTACAATATATTCATTCTATTTTTGGTATGAAGGATATCAATCATTGTCTATTAAAGGCACTGACATAGAGTCAATAGACTATATTGTTCAACCTTATCTTTCTTTTTTTTACTTTTGTGTTTTTTAGTAAATGATCATATGATTCTAAGAAAATATATTCTATATATTTTCTTCTAGTTATTATAAAAAGTGTAATTCCAATATCACTCCACCAGTTACTATAGGAACAATTTTAATATGAATTCATGTAATATGCATTATATTTTTTATATTCAATGTGCATTATGTTAATTATGAATATATAGAATGTTTATTTTGTTTTTAATATAAAATATACAAACCCTATTAATATGAGTTATGATGCAATATGAAATATACATTATGCATTATTATTTATATGAATACATGTAAATGAAATCTATTTCTAATATGAAACATTCATTGATGAAATATGCAATTTGTGTTAACATAGAATATGAAAATTTGTGATATTCATTCCATTTATGATATGAGATATTCATTATGTTTGTAATATGTGATATATATTATGTTTATTCTAAGTTTATGAAACGTGCATTATCTTATTAATATAAAATATTCATTTTTTTTCATTAATATATGGAATATTATTTTTGTTATAAATATATGAAATATAAAATATGTAATTATTATTATGAATACATGAAACATGGAATATGAATTATGAATATATGAAATATAACACATGTTTCTTATATTTTTGCAATATAAAAAAGAAATTTTATTTTGATATTCAATATACATTATATTTCTACAAAATTATAACGAATTTCATTATATATATATTTTTTGGATAAAATAAAATTTATTATGAAAATAAAAATTAATTTTATCACATGGGAATAGATGAATGAAGTATAAATAAATAAAAACATATTTTCAAAATATCACAAGTGTAATTCACAACAAATTTTCATAAGAAAGAACAAGTGAGATAAAAAGAAATGATATAGATAATAGTAGTTTACTCACTTAAGTGAAGAGTTTCTTGGGTCTCCCTCTCAACTCCCAAGAAATTAGTTTAGATCTACCCTATATATGGTATAGATATAGTCAACCTAGTTAGTATATTCCTCCTATTCTTGGTCCCTATTTATTAGTATAAGGCCTAATTTTTATCACCTTTAACATCGTCATCATTTAATATAAAAACCACCCACATTATTTTCTACCTATATGTAAAACACTCTGACCACACTATAAAAACTATCTACTATATATATTTTTTATTTTCATCTCCCAAAAAACACATAGACTTCTAGGCATTTCACTCGATAAGGTATGCATTGTTGAAAAACCAATTTCATATATCCCCTGACATGTGACATAACTCCACAAAACTTACAAAATTTATACAATACATCAAACACTATCTAGGGGAGATAAAAATGATAATAATTCTATAATTTGGATGCTTCTACAATCCAATAAAGAAACAATTACCAAAATATATACTAGAAACATACCAACCAATATCAAACTCACAAACCAATGTCTTAAAATCTATAATAGATCAATGGTGATTTAGAAAAGAGTCTGAATCTTTTGAAATAATCAAATAAACCATAGGTTTTGTCCTTTTTTAACCTGTAGTGCAATTAAGCATAGAAATCCTTCAATAAAGACTACTATCTAGAGAATAAAAACTATCACACTTCTAGGACTGTGATGAAATAAACAAGTTCAAATCAGAAAACCACTTAAAAAACACTCTCCAAATAAAATAATATTTTTCAAAAAAATAACATATTTCTAGTTTTAGATTATATTTTTTATAATATTTATCCATTAATTGAAAATATATGGAAAGAATTTCTAAATACATATTTTTATCTTCAAATTGAAGTCTAATATTTGACTCACACATCTAGCTTTAGGCACAAAGAAATGACACATTAACCACCTTAGTTTATATAGAATTAATAGAAATGAATCTAAAATATAAACAAAAGAAACATATTATCCATGCCTTCAAAACATTGCTTGATAGTAACTTCGATAAAATTACAAGTGCCTCACTAGACTCACAGTCATATGTAGTAGTGGAGAACACCAAAGACGTTTACGAGGAATCCTAGTGATGATTGTTTTGAGAAGCTGAGGGAGAGAATCCCAATCTCCATGATACAAATCCAATAACTATCATCAAATTGGAATGAGTGAAAAAAGAAACTCCAAGATAAAATCAATTTTCCTATCAAATTGGACACACAAAACCACTTATCCAACATGAATACTATAATTTGGTTTTATTCATTGAAGATTTTATTAACAAAAATATAATAAATTTATAGGGATTCACTAGAATTACTCTAATCAGTAGAAACGTATGAGACCATAGATTTGCTGATCTTATATAATGTGGACTAGTATATTTGTATCTATCATATGAGTTTTACCTTTCCTTAATGATTATTTTTTATATTTACGTGACACCTTTTTAACTATATATTAATTTTAGTTAATATTTAATATCACCTATCTTGAATCCATGTTTCTATATAATGTAGATATATAATTATTTTTATATAGGATCGAATATGTGTTTACATAAAATTTATATTATCGTTTTTGTATTGAGTGAATTTGAATATACCCCCTATTCTACCTACATCCATTGTATTTTATCACTTTCATTCTTCTATTATTAGTATTGCATTTGAATTATGTTTTTGTTTATTGAGATTAAAAAAAATTAAATTTCATTTTTTTGATTTTCTTGAACCATATCTAAATCCGATAAGATTTATTGAACATTGATTATGGTATTTCCCCAAAATAAGAAGATACCAAAGGAGAGATGTAATCTTTGATGCATGATAAAAATATTATATGGAAGCAAAAAATAATAGGTTTTATTTGTCACTGATTCCTTGATAATATTCTTCCTTGATAATATTCTAAAAAATCATGTAAATCCCACTAGTTTTTGTAAGAGATATATTTTCTTCCATTATATTTTATAAAATTCCTTAAATATGTAAAATTATTATTTTTAAATAGGAATGTGATTATTGTACCCCATATGCATTGCATATCAGGGGTATTTGTTAGATTTAACCATGGAGATTCTAGAAGGTCATGAGGAACACTACCACTATTGATCAACATTCAATCAAGGGTATTCATGGATGATTAATGGTTGAACATATATTGTATCAAGGAAACCTAACATATTTTAGGTATCCATGATGATTGGGTGAGACATGATGGATCAATGGACATTGGATGAATACCTCATACTTCAGGGGATGTTTATCACATTTTGTATTGTAGTGATGCCACTGTGGGAATTTGTCTTTATGGTGAAATTGATGAGTGTGTTTTGAGCTAAAAAGTTTAGCAGATAATTAATGAAATTATTAATTAGATGATCAGAAAAAAGGAAACATCTTTATGTATTTTCCTCAGGAATCTAGTAGAATATTTTGAGCATGAAATTCTAAAGAAATAGAAAATTGTGTCATATTTTAAAAAATATTTCTTAGTGTTTTTATTGTGTATTTTCTATGTATTTGTACTTATTTGGTATATTTCATGTATTTTGTTACTTTTTTGATATTTTTTATTCCATATGTGACTTTTTAAATTGCTAGTTTTGATAATTTTTTGTTTCTGATATTTTTATTATTTTATTATAATTATTTATAATAAATATAACAATAATACTATATATTACATATAATAATATAAATTAATATAATAATACAAAAAGATAAAATAATTTAAATAATTATATTTTATATAATAATAAAATAATAATAATCAGTGTTACCAATCAAATATGGTGATATAAAAATATATATTTTAATTATAAAACTATATTATGAATTAATATTTATTGTTGGTACTGGTTATTATGACATATAAATCTATCATATTTATTTATTTATAAACATTTTGACCAAAAAATATATTATCTACTAGTATTATTATTACTATAATAGAAATATTTTATCTTTAATAATAATATTAAGTGATATATTTTTTACCAAAAATTTAGTGATAAGGGAATATCTACTGTTAAAATGATTTTCCAATTGAAAATTCACTTTTACTAACACATATATCCCCATTGAAAAAAGTTAAATATTTTAAAGCTAATTTATCTTACAAACATAGTCCTCATTCAAATGGTCTTCAAATACCTTGTGATAATTAATATAGATATCCCTCTCCATGTCCCCATGAATAAAGGCAATATTAACATCCATATTATCTACGTATGGATTATAAAAAAACTAGAATCAACACCATTAAAATGGTAGTATACTTAAATTTTTGTGAAAATATTTATAAGAAATTAATTAATTAATTTTTTGGAATCATTTCCCACGAACCATTTTTTTATTTTCTATAATCTTCAGTTTATTTTTTCAAATGGAAAGCCAATTTTTTCTTTAGTACTCACTTTCCCATTGGTAGTTCAACTAACTCTCAATTTTTATGGAACTTTAAGAAATTTATTTCTTCCACCATTCTTGACTATGAATATTTACACTCACTAGGTTTCACTAACTCTTCTAAGTATTTAGGTTCCACAACAACTATTATAAGTAATAAATTCAAATCAGTTCCATATATCTTAACTAGTCACATAAATATAGAAGATCATGTTAACTATATATAATATTTATCTATTTCTAGTGATTTAATTTGAATTTCCATAATTCTTGGTGAATCTACTATAAACTAATCATCTTATAGATCTTCCCCTCATGATTCAACAATCCTTTAGAATTCTGGTACATATTATAATGGATTAAATTCGGATAAACTTGTGGTGATATCTAGAGTTGCTGAGACATTTTATCTTCTAGTGATTTTATATATATCAACTTATACTTTAGTAGTTTTATTCTTCCCATCAACTTTTTATTTATCCAAAATTTGATCCTTATAAAGGACCTTCTCATTGTAGAAAACATTTCAACTTCTTATGACTTGTCACTTATCATCATCCCATATTCTAATACCAAAATATCTATTCCCATAGCCTTTGAGAAACTTTTTTATAGTTTCCTCCAACTTAAATTGGTATTTTTCATTCATGAGAGCATAAGTTAAAATTCTAAATATTTTTAGGTATCTTAATACTGGTAACTTATTGAACTATATCTATTCCAGAATACTTTTTCCCATAATAACCAATAAAATTCAATTAGATAATTATCATGTAATGTTAATTGATTCTTCCCAAAAGAATGTTTTCATTTTAGAGTATACATGCATGAACCTTTTCTTCTTAGTCAATGTTTGGTTCACCCACTCTCTTATATCATTTTATTATTATGTTATAGGTAATGTCCTCTTGAGACCAATATACTTCTTCTAAAAGATATTTTTGAACTTGATTCCACTATATTCTTCACTAGTATACGACTTGAATAAATTTATCTTTTGACCACTTTATCTTTCATCCATAGATTTCAATTATAAAAAATCATAGAAAACGTTATACTTATACTTAAGTAAATAAACCAAAACCATCCTTTTTTTAATTTTTGATGATCTTGATGATGTAAAGGAATCCTCGATGTGATCAGACTAGGGGAAGTCTATATACATATGAGTTAACATGATCCATATTCTATTATATGGAATTTAAGATATTCATATTGAATGACACATGATTTTTCTTATCTAGAACACCAATTTCAAAAATTTTTATTCTTGTGTGATCAATATTTAACATTCATTTCCATACTATAATCTTCATGTTCTTATCAATATGCTGGACATGTTTCTATTGATAGACCTACAGATCTTCCAAGATTGAAATTATAAGAATTTCACTTCCATATGAATTTATCACCATGTAAAGTGTACTATCCTTTACGCCTCAAACCATAACCATGAATCCTTGGGTCACTTTCCAAACTCCACTGGTGAAGGTATTTATAAAGCTTGCATTATCCAAATTCCCCATAGTTATATGGTTTTTCTAGAGACTTGGAATGTATCTCACTTTCATTAGTTATAGGAAACACCCATTCTACATTAAGAGATTTTCATATCCATTTCTGATCACTTTCAAAGTTTCATCATCCACATATGAACTTTCCCAAAACTTATATATACATAGTTAAACATTAAAATACAATCATCTATTAAGTGGAAGGATATTCTAGGTTCAACCACCTATGAATCTACTATGAATTTTACACTGAGGATTATATTGTTGCCACCTTCCACCATTTTAATGGATTTTAAATTTATGTTAGTATCCTTCTCATCACATTCCTTTTGATTTATAAAATTCCTATAGAGATATTCAAACTTCCCAAAATTCTATATGGTAAAACCTGGACTAGAAAAAGTTATAAGACTTCTCTCCCAAGGATTATCCTCCGCTCACCAAAAATACCTTTTATGATGTGGAAATCCTCTTCCATTTTCATTCAGGTCATTTTTTGAGTCTACATGGACCTATCTTCTATGAATTTTCTCATTGAGGCTAAAATTATAGACATATTTGAATATTGGATCAATATTTCCACAATAATTGATATCCTTAATAACCATACCACCCATGATTTTTGTAAATATAAATTTAATAGAATTTACTACAAACATTCCATGAAAGTAAAATTAATATATTCAAGTTGAATTTTGATCATTCTGAAGTCATTCACATGATCTTCTTCCCACCATCCTTCTTATAACCTCAAACAAAACAGGAATGAAATTAACAGAACATTGTTTAATATTGTTGGTTTCTCTTATATTTCTATCAAGTCCATCATCAATTTAGTTGTAGACTTCTTCTTTTAGATATTGAAGGATACATTGCTGGCTAATGACATCCTCACTAGTACAAGTGACTTCCCATCCATCATTTTTCAATCACTTTTCCCTATCTTTTTATGATTCTATCTGCCCAATAAAATTTACTGATCCTTTTGGAAGAGGTAATACTCTATCTAAAATTTTCAAAAACCATAATTAGTTACATAAAAATAAACTATTTAAACTTTTATTTCCTCTATAATAATATATTATAATGATATTAAAACCCTAGGAAATCAATATAACACCAAAGAAAGAGTGAATTCTACCTGAGATATCAGTTGTGTGTGAACAATTGTGCGTTAGGATCACTCTGGGTTTACCATACTAGGGAATGGTGCATAAGTGTGGGATGCCTATTTATCACTTTTAAATTTTTTATCACTTTCTATATAACTGTCACCTATTTAGTGAATTATTCTTTTGTAATATTCACCTTTAATTATCAAGAATAAACTTAAAAAATGAAGCATAAGGAACAAAATGATTTTTTTTTAATGAGGTTCACCTCTAATGTGGATGACTACATCTTCCATTTATGGTGATTATTATCACAATCACACACAACATTCTTGTTATTATTAGGAAAATATCAAGAAAGGGTATTTCCTTGATCTTTTTCTCCTAACATTGAATAAGTTAAAATTAATCATTATATTTGAATCAACATATTATAGGACATCATCCCAAACATTTTTAAGTGATAAAATAATGTACAAAAATCCCTCTTTAATAGACACAAACTAATTATAATAAACTTCCTATGATGCCTCTTACTTTTCTTCTTTAGTCTAAATAAATTTTTATATAAAAGGGATTGGTAATATCATGTTCTTCTGACCTAAAATATGATGGAAAAATATTATCTCATTCAAGTTTTCTACTTTTTCTTTTGGTCTTTAAAAAAAATACGAGATATCAAATTTCTATGTCGGATTCCCGATTTAAATATCTAAAATGTATTTTGTTCATGTATTGATTAGAAACATCAAACCATCTCATGTATATATTTTGTTCATGCATAACATAATCACTAAAAACATACATGATCATTATTCCTTTCTTTTAGTATCAATATATTTTTTATTCATGGTTTATTCAGGAATTATCATGTTCTTATTAATATTCATACAAGACTATATTTATCACTGTCTTCGTGAAAGAAACGTTTTATTCATATGAACCAATTCCTTCAAAAAAGAAGGATCATGTGGTTTCATGTGATCTATATTCTTCAATTCAATAGTAAAAACAGATCCTCAATCTTCCTTTATGAAATAGAGTGTGTATGTGGATGTCTATATCTATTATTATATTTATACGACCACAAGTTACTATTTTTTTACTTCAAAAAATAATGATTCTCATAGTTTACTATCTTCTCTAAAGAATTATTTCTTTTTTTGTATATAAATACCCTTCATTTAATAGAATGTACATGTGAAAAATATTTACACTAATGAGAGCATGGAACTTCCCCATTCGTGTATTAGAGAGGTTAGTATAACTAGCCACTTCTTCATATAAATAGAAGCACTGAGATAATTTATTTTTAGGAAAATGAGATATATCTATGAAAAATATGATGGAATCACCTCTCTTAGAATTTCTTGAAATATCGAAGGCCTTTATATTTTTTTATTAATTTTTGATAATCCTCTTTTTAATTATGTTGAGGGGAAATCTTGGTCATGGGTGCTCTCATTTTATAGGTGAGGTTCACCAAATCTTCTCCATGTATTCACTAACATAAATATTAAGTTTTATACCTCATATAATAATTTTGGAAAGTAACATAATATTTTCATTTCACTAAATATTTTGGTACATTAAATTTTACAAATGTGGGTTCCCTTATTTAGAACCTTCGTGATGATAAAAATCAGGGTGTCCTTTCTTATGTGATGAAGCCATACATACATATGAAAAATTATTATGTGTATCATCCTCAACCATGAATACTCATCATATATAAATTTATTTGATTCTCATTTTATAGAAATGGTACATCCTCAGATGATCATTACCAAGAAAAGTGTAACTTTCATGCATATCGGTTCATGGTCTCATTATCTCAAGATATATTCATTTGACCTCAGATTAATGATATACAAAGATAGAGGATGCCCGTTATCTATAAATACCTCACACATTGTTGCATAAAGGTATCCACACTGTTTCATAAGGGTACCACATAGTAGTTGATCCATGTAAGGGTAACTTGTAGGTTGAAGATGAATGTTTTACACATCTGAGTGAGCAATGTGTCACACATATGAGTCCCAAATCACTATTCACTTCCACTAGACTCCACTTAATAATAATTTTCATTATCATTGCCTCTTGAGTTGGAATTAGGATCAGCACCTAGATAACCATAAACACACTCCTTCACAAGTTTTACTACACCCTTGTGTAGTCCTCTAGACACCTTGTGGGTGATATGCTCCAACTAATTCTCATGAGATCCCCTGTGTGTTCCATGTGGGTGCTATGAATCCTCACCAAACCTACCGCTATGATAGATTTCCTAGATGGCTCTCCACATGGTAGAGCCTACTCCCATAGGTGTGTGATTGAGTTGGCCTAGTTATCTATCTTGGTTGGACATTTTTTTATTAAGAACGAAAATATACTTAGTAATTACAATGTATGAAAAATTCCAAGACAACCAAATTCCACTCTTCAAAATGTTATTCAATAAAAATATATTTATATTTTTCATGGATTCTTTACTTACACTTTTCTAAAATTCTCTTGTAATAATAAGGGTATTAAATAACTTTATCTAAAAATTTCTGTATGAAAATTAATATTTTCATCACCTTCACCTTTTTCAAATGTTGTAGATAATGTGTACTCTCTTTTTGAAATCGATACATGTCATTGAACATTAAGAACAATTAAAAAATAAACATACTTAAAATTTATGTATAAAAAATATAATATGTGACCTTTTAACTTCTATAGATGGAACTCATCTTCAACAATATTATTGGTATATCCTGTAGACTTGCAACCAATTATTCTTCTATAGTACATTTTCAAATACAATTGATTCATCACTTACTTACTCATTGATAACAAAAAACAGAAAATAAAAGTAGGATCATCAATATACCGCTTGTATTTGTTTTCAATTCCAATGTTAAAAATGGTATGTCAATATTTTGTCTTTATTTCTTCCCTCTTTTCATTTTATTATCTCCCCCTTATTGATAACAAATTCAAAGTACCTAATAGAGGATGGTGTCTTTTAATTTTTAAGAAACATGCCATTAATTATTCCACTATAAGTATACTTTGTCTAACCCAGTGTATAGTAAACAAGGGTTTAATTTAGGAATAAATGTTTTCCACTCTTAATTCAGAATATGATAACAAGGGATATAACACAACTTGTTTCTTTCCCCAAATACTTTCCAACCATTTCTTGGTAAAAAATAATTGGTTAATACCAATTGATACAATGCAACTGGAAATTGTTTAATACTACTTGTAAAGAAAAATATCAAGATAAATTCAACCTGAAATTCATGAAATCATCTAAAAAATTGATTTAAAACATTAAATTTTAATAAGAATGTAATTTTCATGAAATTAGTCATTTAACATCTTCAAGATTCATTGATTCATTTAAGTTGTCCCCCTTAAAATCAGACACCATTTAATTTTTGTGAATAAGGTTAGGAGTGTGCACTAAAATACAACATCAATGAGTTATTTAACAAATAACTTCTAGAGATATTAGTTTTTAAAGAAATGTAATGATATTGGAAATTCTTTGGATACCTACTCAAAGGATGATCTCCAACTTCACTTCATCAAGATGGATATTTTTATTAGTTGATCTTCTAAAAACCAATCATTATGAATACCAATTGTTTTGATCACATCCATGATGGTGAATTCAATGTTTTTGATCAAATATGTATCATGATAATATTTTTAGCATCCTGATTTTTTAAGAAATAACTTTTTCAAACAAATTTAATTCATTTGGTAGCATGCATTACATGAAACTCAGAGTTTTAACAAACCAAGATATACTACTAACATTATTATTCAAACATAACCATTATAATATAGTTGATAAAATTATTTATATGAACTAGAATAAAATCATTTATAATATTATGTATAATGGTTTTATATAAATAAAACATATTGATTAATAAGTGCCTAATTTTTAGTAAAGTATTTATATGCTTTGAAAATACAAATTTCACAACAAATTTTTTCATTCCTTTTTTTAAACAAATAATAATTTTTCTTACAATTTTATAAAATTTATTTGAAAAAATTATCATAATTTTTAGAATAAACATATCACAATTAACATAGGTTAATATTTTTATGAATTTTTTTAATGAATGGGAAAAATACAAGTTTTTATTGAAAATTGACTGCTCATTTAAATCATTTACAAAGTTATATTTTGTTTATTTTTTAAAAAAATTAATATTAGTTCAATTATGTAAAAATGTATCCAATTTATATCCTTAAAATTAATTTAATACAAAATTTTTATAATAATTGATTTTATACTTATGAAAATGTTATTTTTAGAAAATCTGTTTTTTATCAACTCTATGGACTTAATTTTAAATTAAATTATGCCACTTATATGAATTTAATTTTTAAATATAGATTAAATATTTTAAATAATAATAATTAATATTATATAATATGTTAAAATTAATTTTTGGTCATAATGAATTGTAAAAGCAGAAAAAATCAATTAACGTAGTTAAGGTTAAAAAGAGTTTACCGAGGGGATAAACTAAAAAGATAAAGATTAAAATAAACTAAAAACTTTTAAAGATAATATTTTATGGAAAAAGTTCTACATTATATCATACAATGTTTTATAATGAACCACTTTTTATCTTTTTGGTATGTTTAAAACGTCATTATAGAATTTTCTTTTCAAAAAATCCAAGTGTTTCCTCTCCCCCACTTATAAAAGGTCGCACCCTATCCTCTCATCTTGAAACTTCCAAAGACTATTGGTGTTTAAAATATATTCAAAAATTTATTAATTAATTTCTTATAAATTCCCTTTATCCCTTATCTTTATTAATAAACCCTTCTAATCGGGATTTTGGTGCTAACCTAAGGACGTTGTCCGAAGAAGAGGTATCTTTCTTATCCAAGTTTTTTATTTTATATATTTTAAACCTCATTTAATTATTCCTAAAATATGATTATATAATAACATAAATATATCTCATATACTTATATTTCTTATGTTAATGGTGTAACATATATCGATCTCCTCCTTTATCAAATGGAAAATATCGTTGATCGTGTGTATCAAGGACTACTGCCTCACGAACCGATGTAATTCATTTTACATCAACACAAATAATGGATGGATTTTGAAATATTTATATCATATTTATGACATAATTATATTTATTTAAATATAATATCACATTTACCTTCTTACCTTCCAAGCCTTTGAAAAAGGATAACGTCGCTCATGAGTATGTATGGACTACCTCCACCACGAAGCGATGTGATACACATTCATTTTTTTTACACGGATAATAATAAGGATAGATTTAATTAATATATATGATATATATAAAATATAATTGATTATATAATGGGGATTTATTATTTACCTTCTTTTAGCTCCATTCGTTGAGAAAATGGAAACAGTGTTCATGCATACGTAAGACCTGCCGTCTCCTTGAACAGTGTAATTAATTTTCTATTTTTAACTTTATTGGATTAATATAAATAAATATATAATGAATATATATTATATTTAAATAATTTATAACATTATATTGATGATTTAACAATGATCAAATAAAAATTACCAAAACTACCAAACCAAAACATATATGAAAAATTAAGTTGTTATTACCCAAAATGTGATTTTAACAAGGAATTGTTATTAAAAAACTGACAAATGGTTATAAGTAAATAATACATGGTATGATATATATGATTATGGTTCTATAATATATTTATAATAAAACTATATTTATTATACATGATATGGAAACATGTGTGAATAAATTCTATACTTGAGGTAAGTGAGTTTTATCTAAAATTGTGTTCTTTGGGACATATGTTATGCACCTATCTTCTTTTGTAATGTGTATATAAATCTCATTTGACATTTTATATAATTAATTTATTTATTTTCATGACATATAAATATTTATTTAAAGTTATTATTTCATGGGGCTTTTGATTCAAAAGTAACCAAAGTTTGTATTGAATTTTCGTCTCACTTTTATTTCGGTGTGACACATGCCATATTCACCACTTATTTATTTTGTGTGGTGTATATACTGCTCATTAATGAATTTTATGATTATTATCATGAATATTTTGGGATATACACATCCTTATATGGTTTTTTATTCACGGGGGTTATTATTCAAAAGTTACCAAAGTGTTAAAGGTTTTATGTTATAATCTCATTATTTATCATGATTATTTATGATTACGATTACGATGATAAAATATTATAATCTATTTATCAATAAACACATGTATTTTATTCTCCTATGGTTATTTTTTGATAATACATATACCCCTTTAGTTTTTCTCTCTTTATGTAATCTAGATACTAAAAGAATGTTTTTATGAAAAATTGACTTTATTTTTCTTTTCTATCGAAAATCCTTTTTTCCATGTCCATGATTTATGAAAATTATTTGAAAAAATATATTAAAATTATATAATGATTGTTTAAATACATTTTTAACCATGTTTTATTTTTTCAAATTGATTAAAATTTAATCTTCTTATCATTTTACAAACAATACTCTTTTGACTTTTTACTAAAAATGTGAAAGGAATAATTTTTAACATCTTTGGAATGAAAGATATTATCTACCATCATAACTACTCAATGATTTAAAGATTAACTTATATGTTTTGAATATTATTTTCAATTAATGTTTTTTCTTTAATACGTGGTAATGTTTTATATTTTAAAGAAATGATTTTAAAATAGAAAATATATTTTCCTCAAGAAATTTTCAAAGTGATCTTTGAAAAAAATTTTACATATTAGATGACATCCTTTGATGTTAAATAAGCTTTACTGGGGGATATAATGTAATGATACATTACTTATTCATTCTTCATATGATTTATTTTTAAGATGAAAAGTTATTTATGAAACCTATTTCTTTTCCATGGGTTATGTTATGAGGAAATGTTTATGAACCCCATTTAATTTATATGGGTTATGATACGATGAATTTTTTATGATCTTGTCACACAAAAAATGTATAAAATATGAGATATATAGAACCTATGTCTCCCACCAATGAATTTGGTAATGATTAATGTTCTATGATCTCAAAGGGTACATGGGAGGTTATCCCAAGCCTGAAACAAGAGGGTACATGGAGGTTATTCCAAGACTAAAACAATAGAGTAAAAGGGACGATATCCTAATCCTGAAACAAGAGGGTATATGAGAGGTTATCACAAGTATTAAATAAGAGGTTACACAGGAGGTTATCCCTAGTTTGAAACAAGAGGGTACATGAGTGGTTATCTGAATCCCAAATAAGGGTACACAAGTAGGTATCCCAAGCCCGAAGTAGGTACATAGGTGGTTATCCCAAGGTTAACATATTATGAAAATATTGGTGTGTAGTATTGATATAATATTTTCAATGCTTATATGCATGACACAAATCTATGTATTATTCCATTATTACCTTATAATGAATCATTTTATTTGATTCCTTTATGATTCATGTCTTACGAACTACCTATATTTATTCAATGACTCCGGATTAAAATCTATGATATAAATGGTATGTTTTTTAAATGTCATTATCATATTCTCCTGATCTTATGCTCATGTTATAGTGATATATGCCTTTTTTTTATCCTTACTAATAATCTAAGATCATTATATCTTAGGTTAGCTTTCCTGATGTTATAAATAAAGTTATTATGTATGATATGTATAAATAGGGTTCTATTTATGAATAATATAGTGAGAGATGATATATTTTACTCATGAAACAGTTGTTTATGTCTCCATGTTTCCAAAGACACTAAAAATTTATGGTCCTCAGGCATGTTTTTTGTATAATTTAATGGATATTAATATTTAAAGATCTAATATTAATTTATGTAAATACTGGGTCTCTATAGTTGATATTAGAGGAAAGTATTAGTTATCCTTTTGAAACTAGGATGTGAAAAATTAATTGAGATATATAGGGATATGTCTATGGATAATTAATGTATAATAAAATATCCTAGAATCTTGGTAATAGGTAGAGTGGGTGGTTTCCAAGAAATTAAATTCTTTTTTGGAAACTAAAAGTGGTTGCAGATCTGAAATAGATGTATCTTGTGATGATAACTTTGAAAAGGGTGAATTAGGATTTGACCTGATCGCCACTTGGTGCACAATAATGGGCCTTAGTACACACCAGGTTTGACACTCTCGGGGAATATATTTTTTAAATTAACAAACACTTTACAAAACATCATGAATGATTTGAATATATAATAGCAATTACTATCCTAGGATAAGCATGAAGTGTCATATATTGAAAATAAGGCTTCTTCATTTAGACTTACTATAAGTTATTTTTCATGATTACGTTGTTCCCCACTCTAATTATTATTGCTTATACTATGTTTTTTGTTTTTTTTTTCAATGGATAAAACCTGAAGGAACCATGTTAATATTGAACGGGATGAAGAATGAAATTATTTTTCTCCATATAAACCAAATACTATGGGATATGGAATGAAAAATCTCATTACTATGCTCATGTAATTTTCTTAATCAATGAATCATGCTTAACTTCCAAATGTGAGAAGGAGGGAAAATATTTTATTGAGTCCATCATGAGGCATTGACCACATTCATTTATTTTTTCTTCTAATACATTAGTTTATGATTAATGGATCGATACAATTGAAAATATATTTTCCATTTTCCAGTGGTTATAGCATAAAAAATTCATTTTTTCCATCTAACATTTGGAAGGAAAATTAGATCAATGGCAGACTATTATCTTGAATACTAGGAAATAAGATAAAATTGAATTTATAGAGTGGGATGAATTTAAGAGCTTGTTTTTCAATGAGTACTTTTCTTTTATTCTTTTTATGAAAATGGAGAGGGAATTCCTTGAGCTAAAGTAGAATGATGATGAAACCATAGGAACCTATGAAGCAAATTTTACAAGAATTGAGAGGTATGCTTTTGGTATTGTCATAAAACTTGAATATAAGGTTGATAGATTCTTTAGTGTCTGAAAACCAAGTCTCTAAAGGGTATTATACATAAGGGACTTTGGAAGCTATGAAGAAATCATTTTTTGTTCTATCAAGGTGGAAATAGAGATTAGATTTAGCCATCAATCACATGGTTTTTATATGAAAAGAAAGATAAAATTCAAGGGAAACTCTAAAAACCATAGAGAAGTGAAGATGGTATTTTCTTTATTCTTGAAGTATGGAAGGAAAAATGGAGAAAATTATATTAAAGAGACTACTAAATGATTTTTGTGTATGAAGGAAGTTCAATGAGTCGGTGAATTATGACGTGATGGTAGGAAGTTATAAAATGATTCAAATAGAGAGAAATATTCAAAAAATGAACCTCCAACACTCCTATATTTCAAATGAAAGGAGTATTGGAATTATTCTAAACAATTATAAAATATAAAGGTTAATGATGTTGATAAATGTTTTCTACCTCTTAAGTTTATAGATAAATGGAAAAATCATGTGATCACTATTTATTATGATGGGTATGATAACGATGCAGTGAAAGGTAACTTACAACACACAATAGAGTTGCTAATGTATTATTTTATTATGGATCTACAAACTCATTTATATTTGAATAGTTTTATAATGGTATAAAAATACAATCTCAAAGATTTGATATTGAATTAGTAGTGAAAAATATTAATGGTATGATTGCCGCATATCAAGTCTATGATTCTTCTCTGATCCTTGTTTCTGGGAACATACTTCCTATAAATCATGTAATCCTCCATTTGGTTGAATTTGATTTTATATTAGAAATGTATTGGGTTTATCTACACAAATAGCATATCAATTTCCATGTAAGAGAAGTCATGTTTTATATTCCAAACTAACCTATGATTATCAATTAGTGTAACAATAAATATTAACTTTAGATGTAAATTTAACCCATTATATTGGTATTAATATCCATTAAAAATTGGTTTTTATCTTCAAAAGTCAGAGAAAACTCAACATAAATGATATTTCAATTATGAAGGTGTTTTTATGCCTTTCTATAAGAGTTTCCTAGTCTTCCACCAAATCGTAATGTGGAATTATCAATATAACTTGTACCTGGTGCTATGCCTATTTTGAAGACTCCCTATAGAATGGTCCAAATTCAGTCATAGGAACTGAAGAAGAAAATCTAGGAGACTATTGAAAAGAGATTTATTCAAAACCGTGTTTCACCCAAGGTCACACCTATTCTTTTTTTAAGAATAAAGAAGGATTGATGATACTTTTCATTACTTATCAGGAATTGAACTAGATAAAAATGAAGAAGAACTATCCTCTACCATGTATTGATGATTTGTTTTATTATATTCATGGAGAAGAAAAATAATTTTTCAAGATTTAACTTCATACTATATATCATCAATTGAGGGTCAAGAATTATGATATACTAAGAAAACATTCCATACTATGTATAGACACTATAATTATATAGTGATGCCATTTGGTATTAATAATGCCTTCATTATCTTAAGGTAATTAATGAATAGAGACTTTAGAAATTACCTTGATAAGTTTGTGGTAGTATTTATAGATGATATTATTATTTATTCAAAGAGAAAGTAATATCATGAATATCCCTTGATATTTATACTAAATACCCCGAGGAAGGATAATCTGTATGAAAAATTTACTAATAGTGAATTTTGGCTCCAAAATTCCAATTTTTGGGTCATATATTCTAAACAGAGGGTATATAGATGGATCCATCAAAGAAAGAGGATATTGAACATTGTCCATAACCAACCATGGTGACTAAGATTCATAGTTTTCTTGGTTTGGATGAATATTATAGACTCTTTGTGGAGAATTTCGCATGACTTTCTAATCCACTCACCAAGTTAACTCGTAAGGGAGTTGAGTTTCTTTGAATGGATGAATGTGAGTAAGATTTAATGGAATTGAAGAGAAGGTAACTCATTTAACATATAATTACATTACCCTACAATGGATAAGGGTTTTTAATCTACATTGATTCATCAAATAAGGGATTGTGATGAGTTCTCATGAATAATGACATGGTTATGGATTATGCCTCATGACAATTGAAGGATCATGAGAAAAATTACCCAACTCATGATTTGGAGTTAACTATAATACTTTTTGAATAGAATATATAGTGTAAATATGTTATAGAGAAAGGTAAGATATAAATAAATATCATAAGAGTTTAAGGTATATATTCACAGAAAAATATTTAAACATACTCCAAAGAAGATGGTTGGAGGAGATAAATGATTATGAATGCTCAATACATTACCACCTTAGGAAAGAAAAAAAGGTGGCCAATGATTTTACCTAAAAGGATCATGCTAGCTTATCTATGATGAGGATCATTAGAGATCCAATATTAATATATTTTTAAAGGATGTATCTATGATTTTTTAAGGAAGGGGAGAAATCTTATCATTCTCAAGTGAGTGTTCAACCATATATTCAAGTAATGATTGAAGAGGCATAAAAGGATGATGTAGAACTATAGAAGAATGTTATAAATGGTACCAAGTTTATCCTTGATTATAATACAATTATAAGAATTAGTAACCATGTATGTGTTCCCTATATACATGATTTGAAGAAGGAGATGTTAGATAAAGCTCATAATTATTCATTATCAATTTATCATGGAATTATAAATATGTACATAGATTTGAAAGAGTAGTTATGGTGGGTCAACATGAAGAGAGATATTGAATAATATGTATCTCAGTTCTTGGTATGTGAGAAATTTAAATATGAGAGATAAAATTCAAAGGGGATGTTATAACCATTACCCATACAAGAGTGGAAATGAGAAAACATCAATATAAATTTTTTCACTAGGATCCCCAAAACATTTAAAGGGAATAATAATATTTGGTTTATAGTTTATTTACTTAAAAATTAATCACACTTCATTTATATCAAATAATATTTCTATTTGGGTCATCTTACTAGGATATACATTAAGGAAGTGGTAAGGTTGAATGGAGTAACACATTATATTATTTGTGATTGGGTTATGAGGTTTACCTAGAAGCTCTGGTGAAGTATTTAGTAGGCCCTGAAAAAATATCTTTGTTTGAGTACTATGTATCATCTTAAGAAAGATGGTTAGTATGAGAGAACAATTCAAACCCTATACGATATTATTAGATACCTTTATATGTATTTCAAAGGTGGTTGGGATCAACTCCTTCCTCTAGTAACATTTTCTTACAACAATTGATTTTACTCAAGAATTTAGATGAATCCTTATGAATTCCTATATAGAAATAAGTATATAACTCTAAAATACTAGGATTAAGTTGAATAAGTAAAGTTATTAGGCCCTAATATAGATAAGAGGATGGAAAAAAAGTTAAATCAATTAACGAAAAATCAAGCCAGCTTAGATTTGACAAAAAGTTTATGATAATAATAATCAACATGATCTAGAGTTTGAAGTTAGTGAGAAGGAATTACTATTAATGTCACGACCCGCCCTCGGGGCTCGTGCCGTGACTACCCCAAGCCTGCCTTCCATAGGCTAGGGGCTGGCGACTAGCACCAAGGCGTAAATCCCGATAAACAGGGAAGGCATTGCCTTTATAAAGTCAACAAGCACCACAGAGTAAACAAGCGGAAAAGTAAACACTAAGTAAAAACTGTAACAAGTTGTGCTGAAAGTAAAAGGGGTCGGAAATACAAGCCCAACTGTAAAGTACAACTGAAAGGGAAAAACAACAACTAAAAAGAAAAGCCGCAGCGCCGAGCCATCCTCGGGAAGTCCCACCTGAAGGGTGGTTACAGATAGCCTCCACTGCTCCTCAGGACCACCTGACTGCTCTGAGTACATGCCGCCCAGTGGTCCACCTCCAGGTACCGTCCTGCTCCGCAAGCCTCCACCACGATCAGCGATGTCCGTCATCTGCAACCAACACAACGTAGTGTGGGTATAGCCCGTGCAGGGGTGAGTATAAGCTACTCAGTAGGGACCCTGAGACCCCCGAAGGTCTCCCAGAATCCACAAGGGATAATCCACAAAGGAAATATACAATCACGAAGTAACATCTGACACTGCTTAGGTATATGCCCATACATATACCTAAGTCATCAATTTCCGTCTGGCTCCAACATCCGAGCCCAAGCACAACCCAATCTACACAGGAAAGAAAAATGTAAAATCAACACAAGATAGCTCAACACAATCCACAAAGGAGAGTAACACAGGATTCAGCTCACCCAGGTATACTTCTTCAAATAACGATAGAGATGATCAGATGTAGCCACTGATTCATATAAGCCGTTGGACCCACAAAGGATTGGTAGGTACTAAACCCCGCAAAGACCCACACAAGATCAATCATGAAGTTGAACCCAAAGCTATTGGAAACTCCTTATCCATCAAGTATAGTGGTTATGCCGCTACAACCATGCGCTTTCCTCTTACCTTGGACTACTGTAGTTCTCCACCTATCAGGTACTGTGGGCCTGCTGCTACAACCAAGCGCTCCCCCGTGCCGCTACAACCAAGCGCTCCTCCATTGTGGGTCTGCCGCTACAACCAAGCGCTCCCCTGTGCTGCTACAACCAAGCGCTCCTCTGTCGTGGGTCTGCCGCTACAAACAAGCGCTCCCCTGTGCCGCTACAACCAAGCGCACCTCTGTCGTGGGTCTGCCGCTACAACCAAGCGTTCCCCTGTGCTGCTACAACCAAGCGCACCTCTGTCGTGGGTCTGCTACTACAACCAAGCGCTCCCCTGTGCCGCTACAACCAAGCGCTCCTCACTAGGCTATCCATAACATACCGAGTCGTTCGATCATCAGTCGTCATGTCTCAACCGTCTCTAGGGTTTCCGCTCATGGCATGCTCGTTCCGGGAGGGTCCACTCCACGAGCTAAGAGGTCGATGCATCAACTGACATGTAGTCTGGAGTTGACGTGTCCCAAGATGTACCATAGTAGTCACTGCCGAAAACACGGAGGATTCTCGTACAGTTTTCATCATCGTCGCAGTTGAATCCACTGAGGATCTCTGTACAGTCATCGTCGTCGAAGTCGCAGCCAGCACTAGGGTCCCCGCACACTGCAAGCTCATTCGGGAGGGTTCGCTCCACGAGCCGAGAGGCTGATACATCAACTGACTAAAAGTCCAGGGTTGGTGTATCCAAAAGTTCCGTATCATCAACAGGAACTCAACGTCGCAGACGGCGCGTCAATCGGACGCCCGGTCTGAGAGTTATTGGCTTTTCCGTCCCAGGGGCCCGGTTGGTTTCTAAGGCAAAACCAACCCGACCGTACTCCACCTGCATCCAAACCTCGGGCGGAGTATGCCAAAAGATCTGTCTCACCTAGAGGAAAACAACAAAGTTGATGGCACGTCAATCGGACGTCTGAAGCTCAAGATATGAGCGTTTCCGCTCTGAGGGCCCGGTTGGTTTCGTGTACGAACCAACCCGGCCGAACCCAAAGTATTCCGAAACCTTGAGTGTAATATACCGAAATGACCGTCTCGATCCAAGGATCGCGTTGAAACTGACGGAGAGTCGTTTGGAGGCTCGTAACTCAAGTTACGGGCAAAAGACCGAAAAGGTCTGGAAACGGGGGGTCTGGGCCCGGGCTGACCCGGCTCGGCCAGCCGGACCGGCTCGGCTCGGCCGAGCGACCGAGCAACGTGGGGGGCGCGCATGCCTCCGCGTGACAATACCGCGGCCCCTGCGGGGGGCCGCCCTGGATCACCTGGACGCGGCCAGACCGCCGCGTCCCTGAACCGCGGTTCCGCGCGGCCATGGAACCGCCTCGCCGCCGCGGCTTCAGCTGCGGTGGGGTTTTCCCGGCAGCCCGCTGGGCGCCGCCGGAGGCTTCCACGGGCCACCGAAGTTGCTCTGGTGCTCCATTGTTTTCCTGTCTATGCCGCTGCTCCTCCCGGGTCTCATTCTTCACTGCGGGATCATTAAATCGCCCTTGCGCCACGTTTTTGTCGTCACCCGCCAAATCCGTACAACAATGAAGAACTGCGGAGGGTTGTCGGGCCATGTTCGTTCAGCCCGCACCCTCCACGTTAGGCGATAACAACCGGGAAGAATAATCAACATATCAACCAACAATTTTAATAAATTAAAATTGTTCTTACGTAACCATGTTCTTCATTTTAAAAGAAATGATCACGGGAATATAAAACATTCAAATAAAACCCCTACCTCGTCAAGTCATCGCACGTGCGTTCTTCGCGGAATTGATCGTCGTGGAAGGAGGGGATCGTCGCGTCGTCACGGTATCCGGCGTTGCGTCGACGAACTTGTCGTTGTCGATCGAAGGTTTTCGCGGGGTTGGATTGTCGTGGAAGAACGTCGCGAAAGAAGAATTTTCGGCGTCGCGGTACTTGGCGTCGCGTCATTGATCTCCAAGGGCTCGGCGTTCTTCACGTTCTTCGTGTTCATTGCGTTCTTCATGTTCTTCGCGAAGGACGATGAAGAACTTGACTTTTCTGCCAATCCTCTCAACGAACAAGACTTAAGGAGAAAGAGCGTTGGTCTTATTTTATTAACATGCCAATAAACAAAAAAGAGGTAAGTAATGACCCATTTATTCTTAGAATTAATTCAACGAATAAAACCACCCAATTAAATGGTACGTTAAGAATTTAAGAAAACGCGTCAGTTGACTTTCATAACGACGGGTTTTCGCAGGTGCGTTACTTAGCGGAAATGAAATGGTGGGGGCTCGTGCGGGCCCCACCTCACAAATATCCTACCAAGAGGGTAGGATATTTTTGGATAACACCCTATCCGTATCAACTCATCTTAAACAACTTGAAGTGGTCTTTAAGCGGCTTTAAGTAAAAAATAAAAATAAAATTGTCGCACAACTTTTATTTCATTTCTTAACTTACATCCCAAAAATTAAAAACCACAACCGAGAAAACACAACTCCGGAAGAGGCGTTTCTAAGCAAATACCGGCACTGCGATTTCATCGGTGCCCTCAAAATTCGATTCCGAGGACCAGTTCAAAAGTTAGAAAAACTCGCTCGTTCGTTCACTGAACGTACCTGAGCCAAACTTTGGAAAATGATTCCGAGCACACCGGGCCTCAGAATCAGGTGCCGTCAGAAGCTGCATTCTTGTAAAATTCCAAAGAAAATTAAGAAAAAAATTTCCTTGAAATTTACAGGTCTTTACATTACTCCCACCACAGGGATTTATGTCCCCGTAAATCTTCACCACAAACTTAGGGATACAAAGGCGGTACTGAGCACACATCTGAGCCTCCTGCTCCCAAGTGCTCTCCTGGAGGTTCCTGAGCTGCCATCTGAAGCGCACTAGAGGAACCGATCGTCCACATAGGACCCGCTTCTGTCGATCCTCGATCTCCACTGGGACCTCCGCAAAAGTCACCCCATGGTCAATGGTGTGCGTCGGGTCGTGCACGTATCTCCTCAGTTGAGATACTTGGAAGACGTTGAGCACCCGGAGCAACTAAGGTGGTAGTTCCAGGCAATAAGCCACCTCGCCAATCCTGCTGAGGACCTAGAAGGGTCCGATGAAGCGTGGAGACAACTATCCGCCTCGGCCAAATCTCCGTAATCCACGTCGAGGTGAGACACGCAAGAAGACGTTATCGCCATCCTCAAACTCAAGTGGCCTCCACCTCTTATTAGCAAAAGACTTCTTCCGGCTCTGAGCTGTCCTCATCCGCTCCTGGATGACCTGGACCTTCTCTGTCATGGCCTGGACCATCTCCAGTCCCACAAGAGTTGCTAAGATTTCTTCTTTTCCGATAATATAAATCTGGTCTCATCTCCTGGATGAACCACTTCCTTTGCCTAATACAGTAAATTCCGACATGGATGTTACTAATCCATACCAAGGATGATGTCGTAAGGCCTCGACGCTACTACCAAGAGATCCAACCGTTACTCTCACCTCCAAGGGTTGAGTCACACTGTCGGCATCAGTGTGTGGTAACTGGGTCTCCTCCAGTAGATGTCTCACAAGTGAGGGTCAAGTCAACATTCTAAACCGGAACCTCTTAGTAACAAAACAAAAGAGGACAGGAATAAAAACATCACAAGGGTATTCATCTTTTATTATTGCAGCTCATAATACAAAGACACTACACCATAGCAACAAGGAACTAGAAGTACAAAAGACGTATCCACTAGTCCCGTTCCTGTCCATCTACTCCCAGAGCTCCATGATCGAAGGCCTCAACTGCCTGAAGCTGAGCTCTCGCATGTCCACCAACTCCCTGCGATCGGGGTGGACCTCCTGGTGGTGGTGGTGGCAACAGCCCGAAGCGTCGTCTACCTCCAGCTGGATGGCCAACTCCCCTGCCTTGCCGCCTGCTCCTTGCGGCCCGCCCTGATCGAACCTCTGCCTCTGCCTAGGGGGTCCTTCGTTCATTTTCTAGTCATCCGTATGGTGGGTTGGACAGTCACGAGCCATGTGACCAACCCCGCCGTAGGAGTAACACTGTCCGCTCATGGAAAGTCGTTGTCCACCCCGAGTGCCTCGCACAAACGATCCAGAGTCATGCTGTCGACCACCGGTAGGTCTAGTCCTCTTGGACCCCTGTGTCAACTGTCTACTGCCCGCTGCAGAAGACTCTACCGCATGCCGGCTAGTGGTGGGTCCTGCTGCTGGAGACTGCTAATCAAGGAAACTCTCCACTAAGAGGGCTCTCTCCAACACCTCTGCCTGTGTCGGAATGTTGAGGGAGATCATCGAATCCCCGATCTCGTGCCTCAGTCCCTGCTCGAAGGTCCGGGCCCGGAAGAACGAGTCCCGTACCATATCTATGGAGTAGCGCGAGAGATCAGTAAATCTCGCCGCGTACTGGGCTATTGTCATGCTGCCCTGCCGCAGCTGTAGTAGCTCCAGGATGCGCACCGCTCGGAGGGTGGCCAGGACGAACTCTGAGCGGAAGAGGCTCTAGAAGTCCATCTAGAGAAGAGATGCCTTGTCGTGCACCTGGAGCATCACGCTCCACCATCTGCCTGCTTCCGCATGCAGGAGGCTCATTGCAAGGACCACCATAAGGTCCGCTGGTGTGCTCACTAACCGGAAAACTCGTACAATTGCCTCTAGCCAGTCCTCGGCTGCCTGGGGGTCCATCTCCTCGCTGAACCTGGGCGGTCGCTGGTGCTGGAACTCATGCAGTGCACTAAGGAGACATGCATCGTCATCGGCTGGGGATGGTAGCATCGGTGGCTCGGCAGGTATAGGTACCGCCGGTGCCTCAGCTGTCAAAGGGCCCTGTACCGAAGCCTCGTCGCTCGGAGGGCTGTCGCCACAGACAACGCTCGGAACCCTAGATGGCTGCCGTCGTGGGGCCATCCTAAAAAGAAACTGGTGCGCCATGGTCAGAACAGTGTACCTGGTGAGATCACACAAAGTAATCACACAGAAAACTTGAAACACACACACAATCAATGTTTTCGTGCATTAAGTCGGAAATCAGAAGTCAGGGTCCTCGTGTACGGATACGTCGGCCGCCGCACCAACACTGGGTTCCCTGGACTGATAACCACACTCAATACACTTAACTCTATTACTTCACATAGAAGAAAGATCAGAGTCTGCGGTAGAACCGAACTCCTCTGATACCAATTTGTCAGGACCCGCCCTCGTGGCCCGTGCCGTGACTACCCCAAGCCCGCCTTCTATAGGCCAGGGGCTGGCGACTAGCACCAAGGTGTAAATCCCGATAAACAGGGAAGACATTGCATTTATAAAGTCAACAAGCACCACAGAGTAAACAAGCGGAAAAGTAAACACTAAGTAAAAACTGTTACAAACTGTGCTGAAAGTAAAAGGGGCCGGAAATACAAGCCCAGCTGTAAAGTACAACTGAAAGGGAAAAATAGAAACTGAAAAGAAAAGCCACAGCGCCGAGCCGTCCTCTAGAAGTCCCACCTGAAGGGTGGGTACATATAGCCTCCACTGCTCCTCGGGTCCACCTGACTGCTTCAAGTACGTCCCACACAGTGTTCCACCTCCAGGTACCGTCCTGCTCCGCAAGCCTCCACCACGATCAGCGCTGTCCGTCGTCTGTAACCAACACAACGTAGTGCGGGCATAGCCTGTGCAGGGGTGAGTATAAGGTACTCAGTAGGGACCCCGAGACCCCCGAAGGTCTCCCAGAATCCACAAGGGATAATCTACAAAGGAAAGATACAATCACGAAGTAACATCCGGCACTGCTTAGGTATATGCCCATACATATACCTAAGTCATCAATTTCCATCTCGCTTCAACATCCGAGACCAAGCACAACCCAATCCACACAGGAAAGAAAAACGTAAAATCCACACAGGATAGCTCAACACAATCCACAAAGGAGAGTAACACAGGATTCAGCTCACCCAGGTATACTTCTTCAAATGACGATAGAGATGATCAGATGTAGCCACTGATTCATCTAAGCCGTCGGACCCACAAAGGATCGGTAGGTACTAACCCCCGCAAAGACCCACACATGATCAATCATGAAGTTGAACCCAAAGCTATTGGAAACTCCTTCTCCATCAAGTACAGTGGTTATGCCGCTACAACCAAGCGCTTTCCTCTTACCTTGGACTGCTGTAGTTCTCCACCTATCGGGTACTGTGGGCCTGCTGCTACAACCAAGCGCTCCCCCATGCCGCTACGACCAAGCGCTCCTCCGTCGTGGGTCTGCCGCTAAAACCAAGCACTCCCCTGTGCCGCTACAACCAAGCGCACCTCTGTCATGGGTCTTCCGCTACAACCAAGAGCTCCCCTGTGCCGCTACAACCAAGCGCACCTCTGTCGTGGGTCTGCCGCTACAACCAAGCGCTCCCCTGTGCTGCTACAACCAAGCACACCTCTATCGTGGGTCTGCCGCTACAACCAAGCGCTCCCCTCTGCCACTACAACCACGCGCTCCTCACTAGGCTATCCATAACACACCGAGTCGTTCGATCAGAAATCGTCAAGTATCAACCGTCTCTAGGGTTTCTGCCCATGGCATGCTCGTTCCGGGAGGGTCCACTCCACGAGCTAAGAGGTCGATGCATCAACTGACATGTAGTCCGGAGTTGACGTATCCCAAGATGTACCATAGTAGTCACTGCCAAAAACACGGAGGATTCCCGTACGGTTTTCATCATCGTCGCAGTCGAATCCACTGAGGATCTATGTACAGTCATCGTCGTCGAAGTCGCAGCCAGCACTAGGGTCCCCGCACACAGCAACCTCGTTCGGGAGGATTTGCTCCAAGAGCCGAGAGGCTGATACATCAACTGACTCAAAGTCCAGGTTTGATGTATCCAAAAGTTCCGTATCATCAACAGGAACTCAACGTCGCAGACGGCGCGTCAATCGGACGCCCGGTCTGAGAGTTATTGGCTTTTCTGTCCCAGGGGCCCCGTTGGTTTCTAAGGGAAAACCAACCCGACTGTACTCCACCTGCATCCAAACCTCAGGTGGAGTATGCCAAAAGATCCGTCTCACCTAGAGGAAAATAACAAAGTCGATGGCACGTCAATCGGACGTCTGAAGCTCAAGATATGAGTGTTTCCGCTCTGAGGGCCCAGTTGGTTTCGTGTACGAACCAACCCGGCCGATCCCAAAGTATTCTGAAACCTTAAGTATAATATATTTAAATGACCGTCTCGATCCAAGGATCGTGTTTCCACTGACGACGAGTCGTTTGGAGGTCCGTAGCTCAAGTTACAGGCAAAAGACCGAAAAGGTCCGGAAATGGGGGGTCTGGGCCCGGGCCGACCCGGCGGGACCCGGTCCGGCCAGGCCAGGGCGCGGCCCGGCTCGGCCGGCCGGTCCGGCGCGGCTCGGCCAAGAGTCCGAGCAACGCGGGGGGCGCGCATGCCCCCGCGTGACAACACAGCGGCCCCCGCGGGGGGGCGCCCTGGATCACCTGGACGCGGCCGGGCCGCCGCGTCCCTGAACCGCGGTTCCACGCGGCCGCGGAACCGCCTCCCCGTCGCGGCTGAAGCCGCGACGGGGTTTTCCCGGCAGCACGCTGGGCGCCGCCGCCACCTGGCGGCTGACCGCTACCGGCCATTGCTGCGCTGGCGACCCGCACCGCCGGAGGCTTCCGCGGGCCACCGGAGTTGATTCGGTGGTCCATTTTCCTTCCCGTCTGCGCCGCTGCTCCTCCTGGGTCCCGTTCTTCACTGCGGGATCATTAAATCGCCCTTGCTCCACGTTTTTGTCATCACCCTCCAAATACGTACAACAACGAAGAACTGCGGAGGGTTGTCGGGCCGTGTTCCTTTGGCCCGCACCCTCCGCGTTAGGCGATAACAACCGGGAAGAATAATCAACATATCAAACAACAATTTTAATAAATTAAAATTGTTCTTACGTAACCGGGTTCTTTATTTGAAAAGAAATGATCACGGGAATATAAAACATTCAAATAAAACCCCTACCTCGTTAAGTCGTCGCACGCGCGTTCTTCACGGAATTGATCGTCGCGGAAGGAGGGGATCGTCGCGTCGTCGCGGTATCCGGCGTTGCGTCGACGAACTTGTCATTGTCGATCGAAGGTTGTCGCGGGGTTGGATTGTCGCGGAAGAACGTCGCAGAAGAAGAATTGTTGGCGTCGCGGTACTTGGCGTCGCGTTGTTGATCTCTGAGGGCTCGGCTTTCTTCGCGTTCTTCGTGTTCTTCGTGTTCTTCGTGTTCTTCGCGAAGGATGATGAAGAACTTGAGGTTTCTGCCAATCCTCTCAACGAACAAGACTTAAGGAGAAAGAGCGTTGGTCTTATTTTATTAACATGGCAACAAATGAAAAAGAGGTAAGTAACGACCCATTAATTCTTAGAATTAATTCAACGAATAAAACCGCCAAATTAAATGGTGCGTTAAGAATTTCAGAAAACACATCAGTTGATTTTCATAACGACGAGTTTTTGCGGGTGCGTTACTTAGTGGAAAAGAAACGGTGGGGGCTTGTGCGGGCCCCACCTCAAAAATATCCTACCAAGAGGGTAGGATATTTTTGGATAGCACCCTATCCGCATCAACTAAGCTTAAACAGCTTGAAGTGGTATTTAAGCGGCTTTAAGTGAAAAATAAAAATAAAATTGTCACACAACTTTTATTTTATTTCTTAACTTACAACCCAAAAATTAAAAACCACAACCGAGGAAACGCAACTCCGGAAGAGGCATTTATAAGCAAATATCGGCGCTGTGATTTCATCGGTGCCCTCGGAATTCGATTCTGAGCACCGGTTCAAAAGTTAAAAAAACTCGCTCGTTCGTTCACTGAATGAACCCGAGCCAAACTTCGGAAAATGATTCCGGGCACACCGGGCCTCGGAATCAGGTGCCGTCAGAAGCTGCGTTCTTGTAAAATTCCAAAGAAAATTAAGAAAAAAAATTCCTTGAAATTTACGGGTCTTTACAATTAATTTCTCCATGGAAGAAGGTTATGAGATTAAAAAAATAAAGGAAAGCTAATCCCTAGGTTTATTTTCTATTTTGAGATTCTTGATCGAGTAAGGATGGTTGCTTATCTCCTGACACTTCCACCGAACCTCTCTTATGTACATGTTGTGCTCCATATATTTATCCAAAGGAAGTACATACATGTCCATTAACGTGTAATTAAATTAGAGTTCATACCACATGAGAATGATCTTTCTTATGAGGAACATACATTAGATATTTTTGATCATATAGGGAAACTGCTTGGAATAAGACTACTAACAAAGCCAAAGTTTTATGGCCAAACCACCAATTTGAAGTAGCAACATGGGAACCTAAGGATATTATTAGGGGGAAGTATCCTAATTTTTTAGAGTGTTGAATTTTGAGGGAAAAATTAATTTTTATGGGGTTATAATTTAACACCTTGAGTCTTTATGATTTCTTTTTTCAAATAAATTTAATTTCATTGATAGCTTGCACCACACGTAACACCGAATTTTAATGAACCATAAAATACTATTAATATTATTATATAAAAAAGATCATTATAACATAGAAATTAAAAATGGTATTATAAATTTGAATAAACACTTTTTTAAAATTAATTATAACGATTTTGTATAAAAAATATATTGATTATAAATACCCAATTTTTTATAAACTGTTTTTAGGCTTCAAAAATATGTTTTTTCTCAAAAAAAATTATTGATTTTTATGAGAAAATAATAAAAATATTTTTACACTTTTAGAAAATATATTAAAAAACTAAAATAATTTGGGAATCAAAATTTCAAAATTATCTTAGGGTGATTTTTTGTAATCTTTCTCTAAATTCTATGTTTATTTAATAGTAAAAAATATTGATTTTTATTAAAAAATCACTTTTCTTTTAAATCATTTACAAAGTTATATTTTGTTTTAAAGTGTTTTAAAATTAATGTTTATTTAATTAATTTTATAATTAATCTAATTTATGTCATTATAATCAATTTGATACTAAATTGGATATTATTATTTTTTGTACTTAAAAAAATTTTCACATTGGAAAATCCCTTTTTCGTCTCGTCTATGGGATTAATTTTAAATTAAATCCCAATTTTTTTTTGAAAATAATTTAGAAAAATGGATTCCATATATGAAATCATAAAATTAATATTATATAATAATTTTAAATTAATTGTTTGTCCTTATGAATAGTAAAAACAGTAAAAATTAATTACTTTTGTTAAGTTTTAAACTGGTTTATCAGGGTTTAAACTAACATGATAATGAATGAAATAACCTAAATAATTTCCCAATAAATATATTATGTAAATATTTAGACCTTTTTTCATATTTTTTTTATAAATATCCATTTTTAGACTTGGGGAATGTTTAAAATGTGGGTATAACTTTTCCATTTCAAAAAATCTATCTGTGTTCTCCCCCCCACTTATAATTGGGAACCTACTCTCCTCTACTATTAAAAATTAAAAAGAATTTTGGATTGTATGATACATAACAAAATATATTCCTTAATTCCATACCACATCCTAGACTCTTTATTTTCATTAGAAAATTGTCATAAGAAGGCTTCTGATGCTATACTGAGGAGGTTATCTGAAGAAGAGGTATCGTTCTTAACTGAGAATTTTTATAATATTTTTTACAAATCCTTAAAATAATATACAATTATAATTATATACAAACTTAATTTTATCCCATATACTGATATTTTATTAGTTTAATGGCATAACCTATATCGATCTCTTCCTCTATCAAATGGGAAATGAAACCATCGATCGTGTGTACGAAGAACAACCACCTTGCGAACTAATGTAATTCGTTTTCCATAAAAAACTCTAATGGAGAGATATAATTATTGATTTAAAATATTTATATTATATTTATTAAATAATTATACTCATATAATTATAATATAACATCTACCATCTTACCTTTCAAGCTATTAAAAAATGATAATGTTTCTCACGTGTACTTGTGGGCTACCGCCTCCATGAAGCGTTTTGATCTGTTTTTCATTTTATTTTGATATGGATGGTAATAAAGATATATTTAATGATTATAATTGATATATATATATATATATCATATTAATGATTATATAAAGGTGATATATTATTTAACACTCTTTCATTGCATTCTTTAAGAAAATGTAAACAATGTTCACGCATACGTACGCCATACCGTCTCCCTGAACATTGTAATTAAATTTATATATGTAGATTTAATTAATTAATACATAAAAATATATAATGAATTTATATTATATTTAAATCATGGTTAAAATTCTATAGATTATGAAACCATGATAACTATTAAATTACTAAAAATACCAAACTAAAACATACATGAAAAACAAAGAAGTTATTACCCGAAACGTGATTTTAACAATGGATTGTTAATAAATGGATGATAAATGATTATAAGTAAGTAATATGTGGAATTATAGATGTTATTATATATATTTAATAGATATATAATTAAACTATATTTATTATACATTATGTGCGAATGTGTACGAATAAATTTGATACTTGAAGTAAGGTATTTCTGTCTCAAATTGTCTTCCTTGGGACATAAAATATGTTAAGATCCTATATTCAATTATGAGGTTTATATAAATCTAATTTAACATGTTATATCCTGAATTTATTTATTATCATGTAATATTATGATTCATTTGAAGTTATTATTTCATGGGTATTATGATTCAAAAGTTTCCAAATAATGTAAGAGATTTTCATCTCACTTTTATATCTATGAGACACATGCCATATTGACAACTTATGTATTTTTTGTGGTGTATATAATACCCATTAATTTATTTTATAACTATTTTCATGAATATTATGTGATATACATAGATATATAAGCTCCTTTTTTATAGGTATTATAATTCAAAAAGTTATCAAGGTGGTAAAGGTTTTATTTTTCAATCTTTATATTTATCAAGGTTGTTTGTGATTATAATTTGGATGATGAAATATTATAGTATATATCTTAATAAAATAATTTATTTACTTATACTATTTTTTTATAAAACATGTTCCCTTTATTTTATCTCTCTTTAAGTACTTAATAGATTGTAATAATTTTTTCATGAAAAATTGACGTTATTTATCTCTTCAATCGAAAATTCATTTTCTTCCATGTAAATGATTTATAAAAATGTTTTAAATAATATTTTTAAAAATATATATTGTTTTTTAAATACATTTTTACTAATGTTTTAATTTTTTTCAAAATTATTTAAGAGGAATCTTCTTTTTGTTTTCCAAACACAGATCTTTTAACTTTTTACTGAATATATGAATGGAATATTTACTTTAACATGTAAATTATGAATGGTATTTAATATTTTCATGAATAGTAAATGATATAAATATTACCTTATAATATTATTAGGTTCTTTTTAAAGAGATTTTTTTCTTTAATATGTGGGAAATTCTTATATTTTTGACAAAGTAATTCAAAATGGAAAGGGTATTTTCCTCAAGAAACCTTTCAAGAGATCTATAAAATTAATTTTCTATATAAGATGTCATCATTTAATGTTACTTAAGTTTTAATGAGGATATTATCTAATGACACCATCTTTATTATTTCTCTAGATGATTTATTTTTATGATGTAAATATGTTTATGAAACCCATTTTTTTCTATAGGTTATATTCTTATGAAATGTTTATGAAACTAATTTACTTTATATGGGTTATAATATGATGAATGTTTTATAATCTTATGGAACACAAATTTATATATTATGTGATGGGTGATAACTATATATCTTTCCACTGTATTGGGTAATGATTTATGTTCTATTATCTCAAAGGGTATACAAGAGGTTATCCTATGCCCAAAACAAGAGTGTAAATGGTGGGTTATGCTAAACCCCAAACAAGAGGGTTCATCCCAATCCCAAAACAAGAGGGTAAATAGGAGGTTTTCCAACTATCAAAATAGGAGGGTATACATGAGGTTATACAAAGCTTGGAATAAGAGGGAATACATGAGGTTTTCCAAAGCCAATAAGAGGGTTTATGAGAGATTTTCCCAAGACAGAAGCAGGTACACACGTGGTTTGCCCAAGCCTAAAATGTTATGAATATATTGGTGGGTTTCCTTAACATTATATTTTCTATGATTATGTGCATAAAAGAAATATATTTTTTATGATACTTTTATGTTCTTATGACTCAAATTATTTTATTCATTTATGATTACTTTCTTATAAACTTCAAAGATTTATTCCATGACTCAAGTTTGATATCTATGATATATAGGGTATGGTTATAAAATATTATTATCATGTTCTCATGCCCTTATGATCATGTTATAATGATATATATCTTGTTTATACTTAATGATCATCTGAGATAACCCTTTATTATATTCCCTTTCCCCAGGTTATAAAAGAATGTATTATGTATGACATGTCTAACAAGTGAAATATTTATAAAGAACATAGTGGGAGATGATGTAGTTCACTTATGAACCAATTTTTATTGTATCTGTGTTTTCAAAAAACACTCAACCTTTATGATCCACATACATTTATTTTGTATAATGAAATGAATATTCATATTTTAATATGTAATATCAATGTATGTACATCTTGGGTCCCTATAATCTTAATCGATACTGATCTATAATCCTTTTCAATAAATATTCTTCATGATATTAGAAGATATATCAAACCAGGATGTTGATTTCTATTAATCATAGAAGGAATATTCGAGCTTGTAGATGTATAAATATAATTTCTTTAACTTTTTCCTCCCCTGAGTATATGTATCACCTTCAATTATCTAAAATTAATGAATAAACACAGAGTATATGAGAATAAAGTGGATCTCCTTTTCTTTTAAATGAGAGAAACATGGCATAAAATTTGTTCTAAACAATTAATATCCCATATTTTTTTTGTCCATGTTTAGGTGAACTTATCATGATGACTCTACTAAATTTATTAGTAGTCAAGGGAAGTATGGAATATTTTATTTCAACAATTTATTTTTTGGAATATTCTTATTTACATTATCCATCAAGGAGTATTCATCCTCAAGTAATTTCAAAATATTTTTCTAGAACTCTTATTGAGATAGTGTTATGAACAGGAAATTAACTTAGATGTGTGCCACCATCTTACACCTTTCAAAAATTATTTTTTAGATTCATTGGTTATCATTTATTGAAAATATCTCATGAAATTAAACTTCATCATATGAAATCTCATGTTTTCATTTATATTTTATTTTCTCATACTATTTTTTCATTTTCCTTTCTCTTTCTACATCATTAGGATATTTTACCATAATATCAGTTGGAATATGAATAACAAGACTAGTAATTCCACATGGATTATCAAGTATTCCCTTTTCCACTTTAGTCCTTTTATTTTGTTCATGGACTGGTCCTTACATTTTTTTATTAAGCTTTCCTCCTTTCATTGTGATATCCATGACCTACTTAAAATGATCCATACAAAAGTACTAGCTTACTCTATTTTGTGTATCACTCTTCTTGAACATAAAAGGCTTTTTTATCATCCAACTTATGATCTTTACCCAATGTAGAATTAATTATAGTAAATGTTTTTTTATATTTTCATCTAATTTTTTTTAGTAGCATGATTGAAGGATTTATCAGCGCATACTTGTTCACCATGACTACATACATTTCAAATACCAAGGAGGTTATTCAAACTTTAAAATCAGTTTATAATAGAAATATTATACATTTACTTATATAGAATTTTCATCATCACGAATTTTATCCCCCTTGAAGCAGGCTTACTTTGATTTTGATTTTTTGATACTGATATATTAATCCAAAAATCAAATTTCACGTTCTTGAATATTTCACAACACTAACAATAGCTAACAAATATTGATCTTTTCTTTGGAATAACAGTATGAAAAACTAACATGATATTTTGTTTCTATCTTTTCATTATTATATTGGGATTATATAGGGGAATAGTTCCTTATAAACTTATACTATGTCACTATAGATATATTGGTGAGCAGTTCATTTCATTTTTCTTTTCCCATTTTCTCATAGGTTTTCATTTTGAACCTGAACTATACATAAAACCAAAATTAGAAGAAACATTATTTATAGAGATGGATGGTACCTTATTTATTAATAATACTAATAATTTATTATTATAAGATATAAATCTATTATTTCCACCAGATAGAGGATTTTTCAGATAAGAACCCTCTATAGAAGTTTGTGTGGATTCAACTCTTATAGTAATAGCTCTTTAGTTAGTATTTTGTGAAGTATAAACTTGAAAATATTCAATATTTTCCAGTTTATATCTAAGTTCAGGACATTTCATATTTAGGACGATTTTATCATCCTCTACTTACTTCAATCTATTTCAGTGTTCTTTCTTGATTATAATAAATTCACCATCATGCAATATTTTTTTTCACCAGTATCAAAGTGTTAAGATCCTAATTTTTTTTCTTTTATTTCACACTGATAATTCTTGACATCAATGATGTTATTTTAATTTTCTTCTTGTGCATGGAAAATTTATTCAAATTCCTTAGTGTAATACAATTTATGATGAATTTTATTTATTCACTAATCATTAAAACTGGAGAACCATTATTCAAGATCAACATTATAGGATTCTATGGATCTAATTTTCATAGATAGATTAATATTATCATTCATTATTTGTTTGAAATATTTCTCCAAGTTCATTATATTTTATTTAATATTAGTGACCTATTACTATATTTCATTGAATAATCCATAAATAAAAGTTACTATTTTCTCATAACAATTTTGCAATAGATCACTTAGAATAATAATTGATTCAATATTTAATTCTTATAAAATCTGATCACTCCAACTATTTCTTGGATATTATTGAGGAAAATTTTGACAATATATTTTTTCTTCCACCTCTTTAGATAGGGTTGAAGCACTACATAAGGAAAAACTATTGTCCATCTCTTTGATATTAGAGTATACCATAAGATATTTTACTTCCATGTTAGACTTGTATCTGTCTAAATTACATCATGGGGAAACTAATTAAGTTTCCACTTTTCACCAGAAGGATGTCTTTTTCACATTTCTTAATTATTTCTTTTACTATTCTTTGAGGACATGAATGAGATGAGGTTATGATATATAGTTGATAAAACCACTATATGTTTGTAATCTATTAAAAATTGATAATAGGATAAAAATATTAAATTAGCTTCAAATCATATAATCCTATCATAGGTTTTACCTACACTGATACTAATTTTTGGGATCACTTTGGGATGACCACAATGAGAGGGGGGAAAATCAGTGTGGGAAGGAAATTTATCACACTAATTTTTTTCCATTTATACCGCATTCACATATTCAGGGAATTATTCTTCTATATTCTTCACATGTTATTAGAAATCCTGTACATAAAATAATAATTTACAAGTAACACCATGATTTATTAATGAGGTTCACCTATAATGTGGATGACTACATCCCTACTATATGATTGTTTTTTCCAACTCAAATACAACCTATCTTTTATTTTCATGAAAAGAACATGAAAGGGTATGAAATTGAACATATTATCCTAGAAATAATTAGGTATAATGTAATATTTATCTTTCAATTACAATATTACAATACATCATCATACCCCTTGAAGTAATAAACTAATGTAGAAAAAATATTTTTCAATAGAAACCAAGAAATTAATATCAACATAATATGAATAAAATAATAAAATTGTTACCTCTATTTAATAGAAATAAAAATTGTTTGTCTTAAGAATGAAACAATCTAGCATGATGACTCTTATTTTTCTTATTTAGCCAAAAAATTTCAATATGAGATGGAATGGTAATCTCAGATACTTATAACCTAAAGGACGATAAAAAAATTAGCCCAGTCACAATTTATTTTTCTTCTTCTTTAGTTATTCAATAGACTATATGAGATATAAAATTTTCCATATCTGATTCTCAATTCAAATACCTCAATTTTATTTCATGCATGTGGTACTTGGAAATATCAAATCATCTCATGCATGTATTTGGTTCATGCATAGAATAATCACCAAAACCCCATGAAAATTTTCTTTCTTTATTTTATTATCAATATATTTTTGTTCACAATTCAGGCATGCATGATCATATTCTTATTAACATGCATTCAAACCCATATTTCCCACGATCTTCACAAAAAAAAAGTGTGATCCACATGACTTAGTTCTTTCACAAAACAAGGATCATGCAATTTCATGTGATCTATCTTCTTTTCATAAATATTATATGTAGATCCTAAAACTTCCTTCATGTAACAAAGAGTATAATTTTTTTTAATTTAGCAACATTTCCATAAAAAACCCTTATTTAGTGACATTTCATGAAAAGAATCACTAAATTAGCAATGTTTTCTAAAAATATCATTAAATTAGTAATGTTTTGTAAAAAGCATCGCCAAATTAACCACGTTTTTTAGAAAATGTCACTAAAAAAATATATATTTATATAGATCATTTTTCTACATAGATGTAAATATAAATATAAATATAAATATATTTATATTAATATATATAAACACAGACACACATACACATTATATATATATATTTATATATATAAGCACACATACACACACAAAAATATATAAATATATACATGTATACATATATTTACATATAAAAACACATATATTTTAAATTTAGTCATGTTTTTAAGAAAATGTGGTTATTTTAGGGGCATTTTTCCAATGTATTAAAACATGGAAAATTATAAATATAAATATAAATATATATATTTATAATTTTAATTATATATATGTATTCATAGACATATATATTTACACACACACACACATACACACATATATTAATACAAACATAATATATATATATATATATATATATATATGAACACACATATATCTATAATATAAACACACAAACACACATTGATATATATATATATATAATATAAAACATAAACACACACAGATATATATATACATATATAATATAAAACATAAACATATGTATATATAATATATATATATATATATATATATATTATAAACACATTTATATATGTATATAAAATATAAAATATAAACATATATATAAATATAATATAATATAAGCATAAAAAATAAAATAAAATAAATAAATATATTAATATATGTATATTAATAATATATATATATATATATTAAATCTTAAATACTGAAATATATATATATATATAAATAAATATAACATCATACAATTAAATATTTTAAATTTAGTCATGCTTTTAAGAAAACCTGACTATTTCAGCGACATTTGTACATTTTAAAACGTGGCAAATTATACACACACACACACACACACAGAGACATATGTATACTTATACAAAGACAAATATATATACTAATATAAACATATATATATATATATATTAATAATATATATAGATATATATAAATATATATATAAAATAAACATATCAATAAACATAAAATATAACTAAATAAATAAATAAATATATATATATGTGATATAAAACATAAACCCATATATATTTATAATATAGACATATAAATATATACATATATAAATATAAAATATAATCCTATATATATATATATACAATATAAAACATAAGAAGATATATATATATATATAATATAAACATATAAATATATATATAAACATAAAATATACACATATATATTTATAAACATAAAATATAAAATATAAACACACACACATATATATAATATAAACAAATATATAAATATATATATATGTATTAATATGTGTATATTAATATATATATATATATAAATTATTTAAATACTATATAAATATAAAAAATACAATAATTTATTTAAAATATATTTGGGTGAGTTGGAAACAACTTTACTTGTTAAGAGAGTTGGGGTACTGTAGGGGGGGGGGGCAAAAAGGTGATGTATGGGTACTGTATGTGGTGAGGGACTAAAGAGGGAGGAGATATTATGGGGGTGAAATGTTGATGATGGGTACTCTTTAGGGTGATGGGTCAAAGGGGGAAATAGATTGGAGAGGGAAGGTGGGGAACTAGGTGGGGGGGGGGGATGAAGGGAGGTAGGTACTGTAGGGGGATGGTGAGGGAGGTTTATATAAAAAAATATAAATTCCCAAAAAATATATAATTTTTCAAAAAAATAACATTGTTTTCTAGAAATGTCAATAATTGAACCTAATTTACTGATGTTTCAAGAAAATATTGGAAATTGAGGTGCCTATAAATAACAACATTTATCAAAGTCACTAATTATCAATATTTATTTACCAAAGTTTCTAGAAAATTTGGGTAAATTAGGTGTCGTTAAATAGCGACCTTTATAAACGTCGGTAATTGGTGACGTCTATAAACATTTATAAATTAGAGAAACATAATTTATCAATGTTTTCTAGAAACGTCAGCAAATGAATTTTCAATATTTTAAAACATCTCTAATTAAAAAAACATAGCCAATTTGTTTTTTTGTAGTGAAAGTCTGTATGCGGGTGTCACTGTCTACTGTTATATTTGGGAAACAATAAGTGCATGAATCTATACATCAAGAAACAATAAAGCTCATAGTTCAGTGTCTTCATAGAATCTTGATTTATTTTTAGTATCTAAATATATTTCATATAATAGAATTTATACACAGAGCCTCTTCATAATAATGAGAGCATGGGACTTCCTCTTTGATGTAGCCAAGAGGCTCACAGAACTAGCTTAATCTTCATGTAAATTAAAGCTTTGAGATAATCTATTTTCTAAAAAATAATATATCTCAAATAAAAACCTGAATGGAATATATTTGTCTTTGGTGATCTCATTCATAGGAAAGGTTCACCACCTGTGCTCCATGTATTCATCGACATAAATACTAAGTTTTAATCCACATCTAATAATAGTGGAAATTCAGAAAATATTTTAATAGCAATGAATCTTTGAATATTATTAAAATTTTAAATATGGATTCCCTTATTTGGAACCTTCACGATGTCAAAAATCATGGTGTCCTTTCTTATGTGATGAAGCCCCACATGAATATGAAAATGATCAAGTGCATCATCCTCAACCATGAATACAAATAATCTACAACTTTATTTCATTCTTATTTCATTATAGCAGAATATCCTTGGATTATTATTTTCATGTAATGAGAATCTTGATTGAATTTATGTTCATGGTCTTAATATCTCAATATCCTTTCTTTCCAGCCCGACTTGATGATCAACAGAGATGGAGGATGTTAGCTCTCGGGAAACACCTCATGCATTATTGCATGAATGGTGTCCCCACCACTGCATTAGGGTACCAATGTAAGGGTCAATTTGTGTAAGGGTAACCTATAGGTTGAAGATAAATAACTATGTGAATCCAAGGATAGAAATTGATTTAACAGAGCTATCATTGTTTTTTCCATATCTCTAATATATGTGTGAATAGTGTTCCATGAATACAAATCCCACATCGTTTTTCAATTCATCATTCCTTCACTCAAAAACAATTTTCATTGTTGCTGCCTCCCGAGCCGATACTGGGGTCTTCACCTCGATACACATACACACATGCCCTCATGGGATGAACCATGCCCTTGCGTGGTCCCTTAGGAACCTTGTGAGTACTATGCACCCACCAATGCTTATACGACCCCCCTTTAACTCCCTATAGGTACTATAAATCATAAGAAAACATTATAACATGATAGATTTCATGGATAGATCACCCATGTAGTCGAGCCTGCTTCTATATGTGTGGGATTGAGCTAGCCTAGATAGCTATTTTGGTTAGATAAATTTTTTGAAGCCCCAAAATATACTTGGTAATTAACAAGTATTAAAAATGGAAATCAAACCAAATGTATTCTTTAAAATTTTATTCAAGAAAAATGTATTTATATTTTTAATAGACATTGTACTTCCACTTTTCAAAATTTTACATGTAACAAAAAGGATATCTCATGAATTCAACAAAACATTTATGGATGCATATTAATATTTTCATGGGTTTAAACTTTTTTCAAATGTTATAGACAATGTGAAATCTCCTATTGAAATCAGCACATACCATTAAAATTTAAGAACATTTTATAAATAATTATACTTAAAATTAAAATATAATATGTTAGATTTTAATTTCCATAGACAAAACTTATCTTTTACAACATGCTTGGGATCTCCAATAGTCTTCTATGAAATTATTGTTTTCTAATACATATTTACATTCAAGTGATTCATAAATTACTAAATCATTGACAAAAAAACAATTGAAACAAAAATTAAGATCATAATTGATATATAATAACACATTTTGGGGGAAGGAACATCCTTGTAACCGTCAAAATATAGATCATAAATCCACCAGAATAACACACAAATACGAAATGTTCTATGTTGTGAATATCAAACCACTTGAATTTACCCCTGAGCTTATTGTACCATAATATGGGATGAATTGGAACCCTACTCACTACCATAAGTAATATTTCTCACACACACTCTAGATAAACTCAAACATAAACATTCAAGCAAGGAAATGAAATTGGAAAAGTAAATTGGACATACAAGATTATATTGTTTTTAATTTCATCTTACATCCACTAGAGAACATTGAAAACTATTTATTTCTTCTAAAATGCAACGATTAAAATAACTATATATACGGATACATAAATTACACTCAATGTAAAAGTCATAAGTATAACTCAAAACTGGTCCCACCTATATTTTATAGAGGTAATTACCCTATAGAACATGTTACACTGCCAACACAAGTTTACAGTCAACCCAATATTGAAGTCAATAAACCTCTGATTTCCTATAGCTACCACCACATAAACCATTACATATAGTAAACACGAACATTGTATTAACCATAAACTCATTGGAAGTTTAGTATCTTCCATTAAATGTAGCTAAATGTTGAATAATTCAACCGCCGCTACCTTGATAAAATTAATATGAACTTCCAAAGTTAATCCTTTCAGTAATATGAATCCAGTGACTTAAAGAGGATCAAAAAACATAACAACATTAAGTATATTTAACATTCAAAAATTATTTTAAATCAATTTTACCAATATTTTTTACCATTATTATTCCATTTCTCGCAATAAAATAATATATTGTAAAAATAATAAAGAGATAATAAATCTACAACTCTATCTTGAAGTACATACACCTTAAATCAAGAACATCTGAAAAGTCTTGACGAATTTTATTCACAATTGTTAAATGTTCAATAGTTTCTATAATAACCCTTAAAAAACTCACAATTTCATTCATAGTATTAAATAAACCATAAAATAATTCATCAAAATCCATGAATATATCATGTAAATTTTCTTTCCAGTTATAATTTTTAGATTATTTAACTTTATTTTCACCTTTATAGTAGTTTTTATATTTATCCAGATTTTTTAGTGTTGGATTTTATGGGAATCATATATATCCAAATATTAATGATGAAATATTCAAAACCCATGAAATAAGATCATCCTAAGAGAGGGTTCAAATAAATAATCTATATATAAATAACACACATTTTTTTTGCTGAACCTTCATTTTAATATATGTTTGATGGATATACCTTAATGGAAAAATAAAGACTATTGTCTCTAAATATTTCCACTGAATGTGTGAATATATAAAATGTTTTTTGGATATCAATTCATTCCATGATATAAAAGTACCACAAGATTAAAGGGGAGATAAATATAGATACACTACAAAAAACTGTAATTTAATGACATTTTTTAGCAATGTTTTTTTTAAAACATTGCTAAAATAGGGATGCTTCCTAAAAGAATTTCTAATTTAGTGATGTTTTATGAAAGGTGTTGCTAAATTAGATTTTTTTCCTAAGAACATCATTAAATTAGCGATATTTTGTGAAAAACATCACCAAATTTGGAACATTTTCTGAAAGACCTCGCAAAATATATATTTATATTTATATAGCTCATTTCCCCACATAGATGTAAATATATATTTAGATATATACATATATATTTATATTAATATATATAAACATAGACACAGACACACAAATAAATAAATAAATAAATATATATTTATAAACACACACACACACAGAAATATATACATATATTTTCATCTAAAAAACACACATATTTTAAATTTAGTCACATTTTTATGAAAATGTGGCTATTTTAAGGACATTTTTACAAGTGTTTTAAAATATTTCAACATATAGATAATTATATATACATATACATACTCATATATATTTACACACACACACACACACACATATATATATATATATATAATATATATATATATACATATATTAAAATAAACATAATATATATATATATATATATGAACACACACACACACACAGATATATAAAATATAAACACACACACATATATATAATATAAAACATAAACACACACACATAATATAAAGATATATATATATATAATATAAAATATAAACATATATATATATATAAACATAAATTATAAAATATTAAATATTAAATATAAACACACACACACACACATATTAATATATGTATATTAATATATATATATATATTAAACATTAAATATAGAAATTTATTTATTTTTAAATCTAAATATAACATAATACAATTAAATTTTTATAATTTAGTCACATTTTTATGAAAACATGACTTTTTTAGTGACATTTGTATCTTTTAAAACGTGTAAAATTACACACACACACATGTATATCTACACAAAAACACACACATATATATTAATATAAACATATAAATATATATATAAATATATATATAATATATATATATAAATAAAAATAAAATATAAACATATATATATATATATATAAAATATAAAACATAAATGGATATATATATATAATATAAAATATATATTTATAAACATAAAACATAAAACACACACACACACACACACACATATATATATATTAATTTCTTAAGGGCTATATATATATATAAAATATAATAATTCATCAAAAATTTATTTGGGTGAGTTGGAAACATCATTCCTTTTGAATCCATTTGTAAGAGGATAAAATTATCCTGGAATATTTTTTATAAATAGTATGCAGGGGCTCAGGATTGGTCAGGAATGCTGTATATAATAGGATTCATGAGAAAGAGGACATAACAAGACTCGATGCGGGTTGTGGGGTAGAGGTCAAGAACAAGGTGGGTGGGTGGGGGTACTATATGGGGGGGTGTGATGGGGTGGTGTTGGGGTACTGTAGGGGGTGATGGATTAGAGAGGTAGGGCTGTTGTGGGGGACAAGTGGGTGAGGATGGGTAATATAGGGGTGAGACTGGTCGAAAGGGGAGAGGGATTGTAGAGGGAAGGTGGGGTAATGTCGGGTAAAAGGAGGTATGTATTGTAGGGGGATGGTTAAGGGGGGGTTATATAAAAAATGTAAATTCCCAAAAAATATAAATTTTTTCACAAAAAAAATACCAAAATTTTCTAGAAAACTGGGTAATTGATACCTCATTCACCAAAGTTTGTTGAAAATTTTGGTAATTGAGGTGTTGATAAATAACAACATTTATAAAAATTGCTAATTTAGAGACATTTCTTTATCGACATTTCTAGAAGATGTTGGTAAATGAGGTGTCTCTAAATAGAAACGTTTATAAACATAACCAATTTGGTGACGCTTTTAAATGTCACTAATTGGCGAATTTTATCAAAGTAACTAATAGAATAAATTTATAAAAATTGCTAAATTAGCGACACCTCATTTAGTAACATTTTCTAGAAACATCAGTAAATGAATTAGAAACGTTTTAAAATGGCGTTAATACAAAACAATGCCACTAATTATCTTTTTTTTGTAGCGAGATATGGGTAGTATTTACCTTAAAAGTTTATTTGAAACAGGTTTCATACACACATATATTTCATTTTTGTTCAATATTCTATATATTAGAACACATATATACTTTAAGTATGAAATAAAGACCCATAAATTTGGTGAACACTTCACATGTTACCATATTTATAACATATACTACATTAATAATATCAAAACAAACATAGTTTTTTAATGATTAAATATTCATTATAATGTGTCATAACTCCCTTAAACATCATCTAAAGATGTTTATATATTTTTTTGAATGATTATTCTGAGATAAAGTGGAATTTATATAAAACATCACATATCAAATACCACTTCATTTATATCGCCTTAGGTGATACACTAGAATCACATGACACTTGGTATTGTGTATAGTAATATGTCCCATATCATAGGTTGTGACATGGGTATTATTACCCATGCATATTTCAATCTCCCACATGAACTAAAGCCTCTCATACTTTATGCATGTTTTATATTATATTACTCCTAATGAAAAATTCTTGTGATACCATACCCAAAAATATTTTGGATATCTTCCAAAACACTTTTTAATATGATATAAAATATCACACTTAGTTTTGTATATTTTTGTAATAGAAAAAATCCATCATTTAAAAAAACTTATGGGACCCTATGACCCTTTATAGTATTAAAATGATTATGAATTATTAAATTATAACTATAATGAAAGTGTGTCCTGTAAAAAATATTGTTTTAATTAATATACAAATATATTTTCCATGATCTCTATCATATATATATATCTATTCAAATTTCTACCATTTGAATCTGACATATCATTTGTAATGAAATAATACATTTTTCATGACATCTAGTATAACTAAATATACCACCACATATTTATCATGTATAAGATAACCGATACATTCTCGATTATTTAAGTAAAGGCTAACCAAGACTGATGAATACACCATATGTTATTCATTTAGTGGAATAAAATACATCATATTCATCTAGGAATATGAGTAAATCACATTTCATTCAATTATTTATGGGCATACACTTTCTCAATATTACATTATCAATGTCTTAGTTGTCATACCTATTATACAAGAGAAATAAATCCATATTTGTTAAGAAAAACCCACCACATGATTAGTAATATATCGTACCATAACCTAATTAGTTCACCCTCAGGGCTAGTTTAATAAAGGTATAAAGGTATGAAGGCCTATATTCATGATACTTTTTTTTATCAATATATAATGGTTATTTTTAAAAAACATTCACACTATTTATACCAATGACATTATGAATGAAAATATGTGTGATATACTAAAGAATGTAAATCCTAACTATAAGTTATTATTATGTATCATGATTGAACATTTAATGTAATGATTATAAACTAGGTCACCCATATGGGAATTGAATTATTCCACCACAAAACTTTAAACATACCTCTCAATTTATAGGGGATATCATAAACATTGGGGTTTGGATAAAAAATTCATAAGAGATGATTTACCCCCACTTAAAATATTTAAAAAAACTTTATTAGGTGCATTACTGAAGTTTCATGAGATGACTAACAACCACTTCAATCAAGTATACAAATAGTTATATATATATTATGGTGAATTATAATGTATAACTAGAATGAAATATATGATTTTAATGTGCATATACATACATTTAAAGCGTAAAATAACCAAACTATATATAAAGTCTGTGTGATAAGGAAAAATCACTTGAGTGTATGTGATAAAAGAAAAACATTTCCTATGGACCATATGTAGTGTGTTAGTGAGTAAAAAATATCTTGGAATGTTTTATTAACAACCCTCTATCTATTCTACGACCTACCGATTATAATCTGAAAAGAAGCACCCCAGACTCTATTCTCTTGTGTGACTAGCGCCCATACTCGAGCACTTTATTATCATCTAGATCACATAAAATATGGTCTACACACATCCTGTAGAGCCATTTACATGTAATGTGTACAAAAATACATAGTTGGAAGTGTCCACCCCACCCTTACTCACTTATCATAAGCACCGGTGTATAAAACAACAATATAAATCTAGAGTGAAATAAAAGAAAAGAAAATAAAACATCATGCTTGATAATACATGGATGTCGACAACTAGATTACTAACTCCTTATATCAAGAAGTTCCATACCAATATTACCTAAATTGGGATTACCCCAAGATTGTATTGAGTTAGAGAATATTAAATAAAACAATCTATCCCATACAATTAGATATTTTTACTAGAGTTTGGGTGTTAGCTCATCTTGTTGGATTGGGGAAAGGGTATACTAGAGTTAGAGAAATCACTCAACCAGTCCCATGGGAAAGGGGAAATGGGTATAAAAAATCAATACATTGCATTCTTATCCCATTATCATACTCCAGATAATTTCATACCTATTAAATTTTTTTATATCGAATCCATATACCACTTATACTATACATTCTAGTCATTAAGTAATATGTAAAAGAATTTACTATCTCAATAATATTTTATAGGATGGAATGATTTGAATAACCGTAAATAAAAATAAATGAAATGATAAATATAAAACTTTCAATGTCCAAAAATAGTATCCATAAAACTCAATACAAATGAAAAAATAATATAAATCTTAATAAAGTAACTACATCATGATTCATTGAGAAAAATTAATAAAAGAGATTATAAGAACCATGAAGTGAAACTCACATAACAATTGGGAATGTTTTGATCCAACAATTTTAGTAATTTATTATTGATTTTAATTCTCACAAACACCCAAATTTTTGTTACTAATGAATTTTCCTAGAGTAGATTTCTGGGTAATATTTTTTAGAATAATTATTTTATTCTAGAAGAACCTTAGTTTTAAATTCAACTGAAGTTTTTTTCTAAATTATTATAGGAATTTCGATATAGTCTGGAATAATTTTTACGAACCCTATGTTTGAATTAAAATTAAGTATCAAGAAACATACATTTATAAGGAACACTACATTTGGAAGCCTACATTTGAAGTAAATATAAGGTTTAAGAACCATATTTTTATCAATTACCTTATGTTTTTGTTCTTAATGTATGATTCATAAACACAAATTTTGGACTCATCCATAAATTTTTAACCATACTTATTAGGATTATACCTAAGTAATGAAACACTATGTTTTACCCAATAATCTATGATATTCCAATGATGGATTATTTCTAGGATTTCTATAGTAGTTTAATCAGATTAAATATCTCTTTAAAGTTGTTTAAGGACTAATTCAAAGTCCCTTATTCAAAAGAGTAATTTTTTTCATATCTCTAAGAGAAGTTAATTTTTTTCTAAGGTACATTTAGATTCAAATGATAATTATTTATCAAGTGGATTTTTTTGGATATGTTTGTCCAAAATAATATCAAGACTCTTATAAAATATTGAGAGTCTATTATTCTCATAAACATGAATGTGATGATGTATCTAGAGATAAAATTTAGTGGTATGAATGTTCTGATCTTTTATTGTTTAATAATAATGAAGTTTTTGTGGTATCAATTATCAATGTTTTTTATAGTTCATTGAAGAATCAATCATAGCTATACGTTGAATAGATACATGTTTATCATCTGCTATGTGTTCATCTACTGATATTAAAAGGTTATTCATATATTACTATATTTATTTAAAGATAATTTGAATTTAGGATAAATTTGGATATATTATTTTCTAAATAATTTATTCCATGAATAAGAAAAAGATCCATCAATCATCAGTTGTTTCTGCTGCTATGATTTGAATTTGTTTGTCATCAAAATATATAATCTGTTTTTCTTGAAATATCATTTAATTTAAATAATTCAGGGTGGATTTTAAGATTATAATACTAATATGTTGATATTAAGTTTTTCTATAGAAATATCCTAATGTGTTTTAAGGTGTCAAAATCCTATAATCAGTTGTAGAGGTCTCTGTATGGGAAGATATGTTTAGTGAAAATCATCAAAATCACAAAGAGAGTATTAGTGGAGTTGACTAGTGGATCTTTATGCCCCAAACCACTATAATTTTTTTGCATTCTTATTCTATATTTTTTTTCATTATTTGTTTATATAAAATAACACTACACATTATTACAAATCACAAAGAGGGATTAAGTTTGATTTTGACATGATTTTTTAAAAGGGCCCAATTCACCCACACCCGTGTCTTTATATTATTCTAACCTAAAAATTGGTATCAAAATATGTGATATACTGGATATATTTATCTTTCTGTAAATCCATGAATTTTGTTTACCTGATACTATCAAATGGTATCAAATTAGTTCTCTTTGAAATAATTTTGTTAAGCTCCTGCAATCTTGAGTCAAATGTCAATATGAAGAAAGATGTCTATGTTTGAACTCAATAAGGCCATGTAAATGATCATAAAACCATATTTCAATGGATAAAATTATGGTTGTTGGAATGTAATAATGATTATATATTTAAATAATATTGTATTTAAAGTGTACATGCTGATTATAAAACCATATAAAATTTCTGTAGGACCAAAGAAGTGGGATCTTACAAAGGAATCTAAATACGATGTTAATTGAATAGATATCAATGAAATTATATTCATACTTGGTCTATATGAATTCAATAATTTTAAAAATTCTTCTATTACTTATATGATGTTAGAAAAAATCACAGTTTTATAGGATGGAATTAGCAATGGTATAAAACAGAGATATAAATATTCTAAGAAAAAGTTTTACACCTTCATAACTTAAGATGGTGAAATCATAAAAAAATAAATGGAAAGATGAATAAAATATTCAATTTTTTTTTTGACATGGGGTATCCAGTTACTCAATTAGATTAGGCTAAAAAAGTTCTAATAGTTTTTCCCATAAAATGGAATGAAATATCTACTGAAATTAAACAATCCAATCTTATCAAAAACCTATAAATGAATGAATTAATTGGAAACATATGATTTATGAAGCTAAAATTCAAGATAAATAATAATATCATAGAATGATAAAATGGGGGATACATCTATTAATTTTACTATTCCAAAAAATGAAATGAAAATTAATGAGGATTCTATATCCTTAAATGATTTAGAATGTCAGGATTTTAGAATGGAATTGGGATATCTTGCTAGAAGATTAATCAAGTTTTATAAGAATATGAAATGTTTCAAGAAGAATTTAAATGTCTTCAAGATTTTTTTTTTCAGATTCAAAGAACATAGATGTTGTGAATGAAAACAAATAAGGCATATCATATGTGATTACCCATAGTTGGGAGAGGAAAAAAGAAAAAATTGAAAATAATGAAAAGAAGTATAAGATAAAAGATTATTATGAGTGAAAAGGAAATAAATCTATGAAGGATACATGTAGTTTCTTTGAAGACTCCAAAAAAACTTCTAAATCTTATTTATATATGAACAAATCAAATATAAAATCTAACATGTGATTTATTGACAACAATGAAGAGATACAATCCTATAACTCTTCTGCATTCGATTTTGAAAGATGTTAAAATTTTAAATTAGTTACATACTTCTATATTATTTAAGAAAATATATGTCCCTAGTAAAAAATAATAAATAATTATAGAATATTTATAATTTAGTTCTCAGTGAAAAACATGCTATGTTAAAACTGAATATGAAATTAAAAGATAAATTTAGAAAATCTAATTCAAACATTAATATGCATGAAGATAAAATTAAAGAGTTGTAGAGTCAAGTAGAATAATTTGAAAGTTCTGATAGTATACTTACTAAATGAGAATAATATTTTAATTATATTATTATAAGTAATGTTTTTATAAAATAAAAATATGGTATTGGAAGCAATGTTGAAAAACCACTATTGTAAAAAAATTATTTTGTACCTAATTATAAGAAACAAAACATTTCAACAATTACTTATTTATATTGTAGAATTAATGGCCATTAAACTAATAATTATTGGATGAGAAACCCTCAGATTATTAGTGTAAATAAATCCTTTATTTCTATGAGTATTTTAGAACTTAGTTTTATTAATTCTGGTAAAGTAAAGTAGATCCAATTTCCCATATCCTTAAATGCTGACATAGTTGGACCCAAGAATGTTTTTGTACCAAAACAATATTTTTCATGAAATTTATTATAGGTAAAATACCATAGGGATAGTAGTGAAATTTTTTATATAGATAGTGGATTCTCAAGGAATGTGATTTTGAGACTTTTAGAAATCTAATACTCTATCAAAATTTTTTGGAGGATTGGTCACTTTTGAAGATAATGAAAAAAAAAAAATAATTGGAGTTAGATTGGTTGGAGATACAATATAATTACTAATAAAAAAATTTATATATGTTCAAGGATTGAAGAACAATATTAAAATTATTTCCCATATTATTGTGTTTCTGATGAAAATGGTACTTCATTAGGGAACAAAATAATTTGATAGAGACTAATTAGTACATCCATTTATCTTGTGAAAGAGATTCCATAGTTAAGTTATTCACATTGGGTTCACCATTTTTTGTTACCCTCATAATTCACGCCACATTACGATTTTCTATTTTTGAATGTTTCCAGTGGGTTAGTTCGTGGAACTGAAAAATCAAAATGGTTTTGTATCCGAAGAGATATTCTTTCCAAAGGAAGGCACTCATTAGGTGTTTTTACCAATTATGCTTAAAAACTCACATTGGAGAGTGGATGGGAGGTCAGGCTCATCAAATCCTTTTGGGGAGAACTATTTCCTAATCTGGGACTCTCTTATAGATTTAAGATATATTCATGAATCCATCATTAATTCCCAAGCATGATACGAATCAACCTTGGATTAGAAATCAATTACTATTATGTAAAGATCTTAGGGTCATCTATATGTATTTGATGTTCTTCATCAATGAAGATTTCTGTATGTACATGAGGCTCTCCATCGATTGTATCCCATTATATAATACTTAGAGATTCTTTGGTTTTAATTATGATGATGCTAGTTTTCTAACCAAACAATGGGGAACTGTTGAGTTTATTGTCATACATGGAGACTAAGGTAACTCTAGAGTTTATTGTCATACAAGGAGACAATATTGGTTTTGATATTGGGATCAAACCCATAGAAGAGATTCCTGTATATCATTGTAATAGGAATTAGAAACCACAAAGTTTAGTGACACTTAATAGGGCACATCATACCTTTTAAGGGAATGTGATAAGGACCCAACCATAAAGTTTTACGTCATGTGATAAGGACATCTACGCAGAAGGTGCGAAGTTTATGTTGGTGTGGGACTTATGTTGAAGTAACTCAAGGAACTTGGAAGGGGTATGGATTCTCAGGTTAAATAAGAACCTGTTGGGAATGTGGCCTGTGAAATTACATGGATTATTTGAGGTTTTGGGTTTGAACATCATAGAGTCTTCTTATGTATATCGATTGTATGAGAATCAAAGGTCCCATAGTTTAGGCATATCTCATAAAGGAGTATGGGTCTTTGGGTGGATTAATTTGGGGCTTATTCTTGAAGAGGATGAAATTATAAATGGGACCATGAGGGATATCTTAACTCATGGTTGTTTGGGGGCTTAACTCGAGGCTTAATACTAAGGAGGATTCCCAAATTAAGGGAATTATGATTTGGGCTTATTCTTGTGGTGGATTCCCATTGAGCTCAAGTCTTATCAAATATTCCTATGTATCCTTGTTTGTAGGAATCATAGATCTCATAGTTAAATAATTCATGTGTATTGTTTGGGTTTCATGATCATCACTAACCCATAATCCAACATGAACCATTCTTGGTGTGAGAAACAATAGAAAGTAGAGGAATCGAATAAACACACAATTTTCCTGCTTCATTGGTGGAAGAGGAGGATGACAATGGTTGAAGAGGTTAGGGTTATGACACATACCTCTCTTCACTTCACACTGGAAAGGAATGATGGAGAAACTTACAGTGGTACAGAGTATCAAGACTGCAACCTCATACCTAAAAGTCTAGGGGCTTACTCGAGGAGGGATTTATTGAGAAAGTGTTGTTTTCAACAATACATAATATTTTTATTTAAAGGGGGAGTTTATATTAATAATATATCTCTTTATGACAATTTTGATGCTCACAAATACCCTTAATTATTTTCTAATGATTTTATTTGTTAATTATTTTACAGTAATTTATTATTTTATTTTACTCTTGAAATAACGGGAATTTATTACTAAAGTATTTGTATCTAGCGTGTTATGGAAACACTGTTCATGCGCTACTTATTCGGAATATGCTTGAGCGTGTTTTGGAAACACTGGTCATACTCTACGTGGATAAACATAGAGTACGGAAGAAAAGTGTGTATACTTTTTGAGATAAGGAAAAAGTATGGTTAATCAACCATATGTTATTGGCAAAGTATGGAAGAAGAACCCTTTGTTAGGAAGGAAACCTACATTTGGGATATCAGAAAAGTATGGAAGGAGATCTGTACGTAAATATTAAGCGTTACATTTATTTCTCAAAAGTATGGTTCATGAACCTTACTTTTTTAAACAAACATAGATTCTTGTAAAAGTATGGATCAAGTAAAAGTATGGATCTTTTATCATACGTTTGAAAGTTGAAGAGAAAAGTATAGATGACCAACCCTACGTTTGGAATGAACCTTATGTTTGTTGTCAAGTTTACATTGTCAACCATACATTGTGAACCTTACATTTGAAGACTACATAACCAACCTTATGTTCAGAGGATGCATATAGTTCAACTCAACCTTACGTTTGATGTCGGAGAATTTAAAGTCGATATTTTTATGCAACGGTCAGTATGCTGATTATTAGGCAGATTTCAAGCCAGATTTAATGCTAATTTTAAAGTAAGATTTTTTCTGATTCAAAACCATTTTATCAATGTTTTGATCAAATTAAAAGGATCTTTTTATGCCGAGTCTTCAGGGAAGTTACGACTACTCTATAAAAATCAAATGTTTGAATATCGCGAGTAAAAAGGTGAATTTTTTGGATCTAGTTTTACAGGATAAGTTCTTATCGTTCTTTTATTTGTATGGGGTTTTTAAAAAATGCATTGATAATTATTTATCATGTGTGATATCTTGATTATTCTAAAAAGGAAAAATAGAGACTACTGAAACATACCGATCTATTGTTTCAAAAGAAACTTCAAAGCTCTGTTTGTCAAAGAGGAAGGAACACGATAGAAGATTCACTTATTCTATATTGAAGATCTACTGTGGATCTGTCTCTACTAAAGTTGTGAATTATTATTTTTTATTTACTGCAACAGGATCGACTCAGAACGTCTCTTATGTGAAGATTATTTTTTCTGAAGGCAACGATCTACCTACAGTCAATTGCATGCTGTTGCAATTGTAAAGAACATCTGGAAAGTATTTCAGAATACGAAAATATTTATTTTCTATTATTTAGTGATCAGCTTCTCGTACTAAGCTCTATAGGTTCTGTAAGTGAACCAGAAGGCTTTTTTTGCCTTGTATTGTAAAGGTGTCAATTTCCTGTACTCAGTTATGAACCGGTCTGTTGAAATGAGGACCAAATACTGAAAATCACCAAGCTTGTGGAGTAGAGTGTTGGTGGAGTGGACTAGGGGCCTTCTGTTCCCCGAACCACTATACATCTTGTGTTTCTGCTATTTAAATTTATGCTGTATCATTTTATCTAATTAAAGTTAGAATACAGAACACAATCTCGTAAAGATTTTTGAAAAGACACAATTCACCCCCCTCTTGTGTATATTTGGTGTAATCTGATCCAATAATTGGTATCAGAGGTTGAGATTTCTGAAAAAGCTTTAAAAAGCTGAAAGTAATTATACACAAAGTAAGATGACTGATACAAGAGAGGGAATGTCTATGGTCAGAGCACCATACTTCAATAGAAAAAACTATGGATGCTGTAATTCCTGAATGATTATCTATATGAAAAACCTTGGATACGGAGTGTATTCCAAGATTCTGACTCCATATGAAATACCATAAAAACCTTAAACTTGGAGTGCAGCTACTGAAGAAAATTATGACATGAACTTGAAGGAAATGAATGCAATTATATGTGATCTAGGACCTGATGAGTTCAACAGAGTATCTCAATTCCCAAAATCATATGAAATGTGGAAAACTATTGCTTTTGCTTACGAAGGAACTAACAATATCAGGGAAATGAGATATGAAACTGCTAAGCTTAAATTTGATACATTCAGAATGGTTGAAGGTGAGAGTATTACTCAAATGAATGGAAGATTTACCAAGATTTTAAATAATATAACTGCCTTGGGAGATCCCATTAAACATGCTGATCAAGAATTAAAAGTCTTAAGAGTACTGCCTACAAAATGGAATGGAATCTCTACAGCAATCAGACAGTCAACACCTGTCAAAGATTTAACCATGAGCGAACTTATTGTAACATTAATGATGTAAGAAGCTGATATGGAAGATGAAGCTAATGAACATAAAGTTCTTATAAAAATAGATTATACTGCCTTGAAAGCATCATCACAGAGCAAAAACAGAAAGATGAAGAAAAATGTAAAAGCGAAGTCAGAGAGTTCTGATTTAACTAATTCTGATGTGGAATTGGCTTAGCTAGCCTGAAGATTCACAAAATTCTATAGAAAGAAGAAGGGATTCAAAAAATCCTTCAAAAATAATGACAAGGAGGTCAGATGCTATGAATGTAAGAAAATGGGGCATATCATACCTGATTGTCCTCAGCTAAAAGAAGACAAGACAAAGAAATTTTTTAAAAGAAATGACTATGAGCATAAGGAAAAGAAAGCCATGAAAGCTACATGGAGTGTATCTGAAGACTTAATTAGTAATTTTTAATCTGAATCAGAGAAGGAGGAAGAAAATCTAAAAGCCAACATGTGTTTTATGGAATAAACAGATGAGGTACAATCTTACTACTCTTCTGATTCTAGTTCTGAATCTAATTACTCTAATGAAAAACTTTCAGCCTACTGCAATATGCTTAAAGAAAAATATGACTCCCTATTTAAGTAGCTTAAGTCTTTAAAGAATGCTCATAAGGCCTTTTCTGATGAATGATATACAATTTTGAAACAATATAAGGAGTTAACTGAAAAATTTGATTCAATTAATTCTAACAATACAGATTATGAATCAAAGATAAAATCACTGCAAACTTAAGTAGAAACTTATAAAACTGTAGCCCTTGTTTTTACTAATGGAGAAAATACTTTAAATGAAATCTTTGGAAAAAATGTCATTAAAAATAAAATATTTGGAATTGGTAGTAAAGGTGAAAAACCCAAGTTGTACAAAACCTATTTTATTCCAAGTGCAAAAAGACTAAACTGTAATTACTGTGGAATAAGGGGACATATATGTAAAAAATGTTTCTTAAGACAACCCCAAATAAGTGGCATTAATAAAGATTTTGTATCAAATGATTTATTTGACTCATGTGAAATTAGAAAAGAAAAGCAAGTATGGATTCCCAGATCCTTGCTAGATAACACCACCAGACCCATCAAAATATGGGTACCAAAGCAATCTATGTAAATTTCTTTATAGGGAGAAGGTCACAAGAGAAAAAGGACATATGGTATTTGGACAATGGCCAATCAAGACATATGAGTGGAAAATCATTGAATTTCTCTACACTAACTCAAAAAGATGGTATAGTTGTCACCTTTGGTGACAATGCCAAATGAAAAATCATTGGTATTGGAACAGTTGGAGATTCAGAAGATGCCTCAATTAATAAAGTACTTTATATACAAGGATTGAAACACAATCTGATATGTATCTCTCAACTATGTGATGATGGTTATGCTGTTTATTTTTCTAACAATTGTTGTTCTGTTATCAAAAATAAATTTCTTAGATTTAGAGCACCAAGAACTGATAATGTGTATACCCTGAATTTAAATTCCTTGTGTAAACAACAAGTAAATTTCTTAACTGCTAAAATTAAAGAATCTTGGATCTAGGATAGGATACTTGGACATTGTAATGTATATGTTTTAAATAAGTTATCTAAGAAACATTTAGTTTTTGATTTTCCTAGTCTCAAATTTGAAAGTGATAGATTCTGTGATGCGTGTTAACTTGGAATGAAACACAAATCATCCTTCAAATCTATTAACAAAATTTCTACATCTAAACCTCTAGAACTTATCCATATGAATTTTTTTGGACCTTCAAGAGTAGCAAGATTTACTGGTAAATTAAATGTATTTGTTTTAGTTGATGACTATTCTATATTTACATGGATTTTTTTTTGAAATTAAAAAATGAAGCTTTTACTTTACTTGAATGTTTTTGTAATGATGTTCAAAATGAAAAAGTTTTTAAAATAATTTCATTAGAAAGTGATCATGGTGGAGAATTTGAGAATCAAGAATTTAATTCCTTCTGCTCAAGTATGGGTATTAAACACACCTTCTCTACACCTAGAACACCTCCACAAAATGGAATTGTTGAAAGAAGAAATAGGACTATTCAGGAAATGGCTAGGACTATGCTAAATGAATACAGTCTTCCTACCTACTTTTGGGTAGAAGGTGTAAGCATAGCCTGCTATATAATGAATAGAGTTTTAATTAGACCTCTTCTAAAAAAGAAACCCTATGAACTTGGGAATAACAGAAAACCTAAAGTGAACTAATTTAAAGTTTTTGGATGCAAGGTTTACATCTTGAACACCAAGGATAATCTTGGTATGTTCGATCAAAAATATGATGAAGGAATCTTATTAGGATATTCAGATACCTCCAAAACATATAGAATCTATAATAAGAAGTCAAGGATTGTTAAAGAATCAGTTTATGTGAAATTTGATGAATCTGATCCATTTGAGAAAAGGACAGATCAAATGGATGAATCTGAATCTAATGATAACATGAGGATTGAGAACTTGAAAAATGAGTTTGAAAAAGATATAAATGAAATTTAGTCTAGTTCAGAAGAACTTGATACCGAAGAACCTATAAGTGTGTTTCCTAGACATATTAAAACCCTAAATAATCACCCTTTAGATAATATAATAGGTGACTTAGATACAGGAATAAAAACTAGAATAAATAAATAAATATTGTAGAATTATCTAACTTTATATCCCAATTAGAACCCAAGATTATAGAATAAGCTTTAGATGATGAAAGCTGGATGATAGCAATGCAAGAAGAAATAAACTAGTTTGAAATAAATAAACTCTTGGAATTAGATGAAATACCACAGAACTATCCAGTGATAGGAACCAAATGGTTCTTTAGAAATAAGCAAGATGATCAAGGAATAATGACTACAAATAATGCTAGACTTGTAGCTAAAGGATATAATTAGGAAAAAGGTATAGATTATGATGAAACATTTTCACCTGTAGCTAGAATAGAAGCCATTAGAATCCTCTTAGCCTATGCATCTCATATGAACATTAAATGATTTTAGATGGATGTTAAGTCTTCCTTTTTAAATAGTTATTTAATGGAGGAAGTTTATGTTGAGCAACCTCCTGGTTTTGAAAATTCTCAAAAACCAGATTCTGTTTTTAAACTTACTAAATATCTCTATGGCCTTAAACAAGCACCTAGAGCTTGGTATGAATGATTAAGCTCTTTTCTTTTGAAAAATGATTTTACTGTTGGAATGGAAGATCCAACACTGTTTAAGAAAACTGTGAATTCTGATATTTTATTAGTTCAAATTTATGTTGATGATGTAATTTTTGGATCAACTAATAAAACCCTTTTTCACGTCTTTTCAAAGTTAATGATTTTTTTTTGAAATGAGTATGATGGGAGAACTAAATTTCTTTTTAGGACTTCAAATTTATTAGAAATATTTTGGAAATGTTTTGAATCAAACAAAATACATTACTGATTTATTGAAGAAATTTGGACTTGAAAACAGCAAGACATATACAACTCCTATGTGCACTAATATAAAACTTTATTTGGATGAAACTGGAAAATCAGTTGAAAACAAGTTATATAGAGGTATGATTGATAGTTTATTATATCTTACTGCTAGTAGGCCAGATATAATGTATTTAGTATGTCTTTGTGCAATATTTCAATCAAATCTGAAAGAATCTCATTTAACTGCTGTGAAAAGAATTTTTTGATATTTAAAAGGAACTTTTTTTCAATCACTTATTTATCCCAAAAATTCTGATTTTAATTTGGTTTCATATTCAGATGTAGAATTTGAGAGTTGTAGATTAAATAGGAAAAGAACTTCAAGAACTTTTCACTTTTTAGGAAAAATATTTAATGTCATGGTCAAGTAAGAAACAACATTCAATTTCCCTATCAACAGATGAGGAAGAGTATGTTTCTACTGGAAGTTTCTGTGCACATGTGTTGTGGATATAAAACACTCTTATGGACTTTGGACTAAATTTTAATAATATGCCTATTTTATGTGATAATACTTGTGATATAAAATTTTCAAAAAATCCTATTAATCATTCTAGAACCAAGCATATTGATATCAGACATCATTTTCTAAGAGATCATGTTCTTAAAAAGGATATATATTTGGAATTTGTAAGTACTAAATTCAATTAGCTGATATTTTTACTAAACCACTTCCAAATTCAAGGTTTGATTTTATTAAGGGGGAGCTAGGTTTATTTGATTTTAAATAAAATTTTATTTTACTATAGTAGTTCTTTATTTTTAATTCTGCTTAAAATAATTTAGCTATTTTGTTTTTCAAACAGAATAAGTTTCTTTTCCCCATGTAATCTATTTTATTTATTTTTAAATATATGTAATGATTAATAAAAACACGGGAATCAAGGTTGTCAAAAAACATTTCGAATTCTAAACCGTTTCATTTCTACCAAAAACTTTTCAAACCCGCAAACCACATCTCTACTCATCAACCCTAATCATCAAACCTCTGAAACCCTAACCTTCAAACCTTCTGAGATTCTCGCAAATATGGAAAAGAATAAAAGAGCCGATGAAGCCGAAACCAGCAGTTCCAAGAAACAATGTTCAGAAAGAAGAAAAATCTTACAGGGCAGGGCTATTGATCTCGAATGGTTTTATCAGACAAATCTCTGATTGAAACAAGCACTGTCGTTTCAGAATCCTAAAATTACATTCAACTGTGAGAATACAAACTTTCTGTATGAGGTAGAGATTCGATACTTTTTTAAATCTATATAGTTTAGTATGGGAGATACTGAGGATAGTATGATAGATAAGATAGAGGATAGGGATTTCTCAATCTCAACAGTAGAAATTGTTCAGATTCTCAACTACCCTCATGGGGGAGTTTTTCATTTCAATTTGAAAAATATTGGATATTATGTGCATAAATCCAAGGACATAATGTAGTTTCTCTTTGGTATTAAGACTGTGAAGAAAATGTTTATCAAGGATTTAAAGCCTGATTAGAAAATTTTGGTTAAATTTGTGAAAAAAGGGATTGCACCGAGGATGTCTGAAATGGAAAAGATATTATATCTCGATATGTATATATTGTATCATTTTCTTAGTGATGTTAAACTCAATTTTCATAGGTATAGGGTTAGATACCTAAAATATTTTTGTCAGAGTGATGCCCGAATATACTTTTATCCTTTTGGTCAATTCATCTCCAAGCTATTGTTTATGAAGGACATGGTGAGACTGGTGGATTCTAGAGTTCGCTGTCGTCACAGTAATGTGTTTAATGCTGGAACTTTAAGAAAAATTGGCTATTTCTGGAGTACTATCAAAGGAAAACATTTTCCAGTAGGAAAAGATGATGAATCAGAGAGTGATCAAGCTCAATATGCAAAGTCCAAGGAGGGAGAAGCTGAATCGAGAGTCAGCGCTACGGCAAGGAGGATCAGATTTGAAGTGGAAGAAACTGAGGAAGAAAGAAGTCAGGAGGGACTTCAGACTTAGAGGAGAAGACATGTGATTGAGGAACTTACTTCCCTTGGCTTAACTACAAGAGATTTACTATCTTACAACTTTTTCAAAGAAAAGGTTGTTGAACAACCTCATGAACAGAATTTCACTGTTACAGATCCTGATCCTGAATGAATTGTAGTTGAAAATTAAAACAATAGGTTGTAGCTGATGTTCCCGTTTTACTTCAAAAAGAAAAGGAGGCAGATCCTGGTGAGGAAGTGGCCATACCTCAGGAAACTACAGAGGATATAATTTTAGATATTTCACTGGAAGAAAAAATTGCAGATGTTCGTGATGAGCATGATTCTGAAGCTCACACATAAGTTCTTCAAGAGGATTTTTCTATGGAAGAGTCTGAAAAGGACTCTGAGGAAAAATCTTTGGACCATCCTACTCATGACAAGAAGAAAGAAAAATATGATGCTGAATCATTACATTTAGTACTTCTACATCCCACAGAGCCTGAGAATGCGAATCAAGAACCAGGTGCTTCTGATTCAAGGAATAGGGAAGTTGAAGAGTTGTACAAAAAGTTATCTCAACTACAATGTGAGAATGATTTTTTGAGAAGCACTTTAGCATCAAAACAGTTGAAATTTCAAAATCTTAAGGAGAATTCAATTTCAAGGCAAGAATTTGAAATTTTTGAAGAGGATATGCTAAATTATGTTGCCAAATTGAAATCTGAAATGGTTATGAAATCAGATTTCTCAGATCTTAAGTTGTTTATGGAGACACAATTTACATCAGTCGGGAATAGTACTGCTAGTGGATCAGGTACTTCACTTGACTTAATCAGAAGATTTCAAGCTATCATAGCCGCAATGAGCAACATGAATGATAGGTTGCAAGATCTTCAGTGCAACAGTGTTCCATTATCTGTTCTATTAGATAATTAGAAATTCTTGGTTGATCAGTTGACATCCAGTGAGCCATGAATTCGCTTTGTCTTAGATAAATTCACAGAGAAGCTGTCATTGTTTATGGAGAAATAAGAACAGCTTCACGAGTTTTTCAGAGCCAATCTCATTGAAGATATTCATATGAATAAAGAGGCCATGAATCTTATTATTCAGCTCGGTGATGGATTAATGAAAAGGTTGAGAGAATAGTTAGCAGAAATCAAGTCTACAGTCCAGAGAAGATAAACCCTACCTGTGGACTACTAAAACCTTGATTCCTTTATTTATTATTTTTGTACTTGTAAAGACCTGTAAAAATTCAAGGAAATATTTTTATTAATTTTCTTGGGAATTTTACAAGAACGCAGTTTCTGACGGCACCTAATTCCGAGGCCCGGTGTGCCTGGAATCTTTTTCCGAAGTTTAGCTCGGGTACGTTCAGCGAACGAATGAGCGGGTTTTTCTAACTTTTGAACTGGTGCTCGGAATAAAACTCCAATGGAACCGATGGAATCATAGCGCCGGTATTTGCTTAGAAACATCTTTTCCAAAGTTGTGTTTTCTCGGGTGTGGTTTTTAATTTTTGGGGTTATGTTAAGAAATAAAATAATAGTGGTACGACCAATTTTTATTTTATTTTTCTTAACTTAAGTTAAGTGGGTGATGTGGGACCAACAATATCCTACCCTCTTGGTAAGATATTTGTGAGGTGGGGCCCACACGAGCCCCATCATTTCTTTTCTTCTAAGTAATGCACCCACACCGCCCTTTTTAAATGAAGTCAACTCTTACGTTTAATCTGGATTTTAAACGCCCCAATTAATTGGGCGGTTTTAAATTCCTCAATTAATTGTTTGTTTTGTTTCTTTTTGAAATTCAAACGTTGGCTTGTGCATTAAAAAAATAAGACAACTCTTATTTTATTTGGGTTGAAAGTTCTTGTGTGGAGAGGATTTGGAGAAAAGCTTTCTTCTTCCATGAAGAACGCGAAGAACGCGAAGAACACCGGATCCTCAGAGATCGATGACACGAAACCTCTTCCTCAACGTTCCTTCTTCCGCGACGATCCTCCCTCCGTGATGCCTTCTTCTATGACGGTTTTCCGTGACTAATCCTTGCTCATCGAATTCGACGAAGTAGGGGAATTATTATTATTTCGTTTGTTCCTGATTACTTCATCGTTAGTTTATCGTCTATTTGAGGCTGCCTGTTATCACAATAACGGGAGTAGGTCGGACTGCACGAACATGGCCGACTCTCCTCCCGTTTTTTGGTTGTTTGATATTGTTGAGGCATGAGAAAGGCAACGCGGTGCCGAAGCACCGCGCGATAATTTTCAAAAAAGGGGGAAGAAGCGCAGTGTCGTCGCGCCGCACCGTTGAAGACGAACCAAAGACGTGGCGCCATCACGCCGCGCCGGAGAACCACAAAAGAACCGTAGCCGGAGCGGGGCCATGGCGGAGGGGCTCGGCGCCGTCACGCCGTGCCGAATGGATCAAGGCCGCGGCCGGTTCTGGGCTGCGGCAGAGTAGGGGGACCAGTGGCTGGTTTCGGGCCGCCGACGTCGGAGCAGAGGGACCGACCCTTGCCGGTCCAGTGGCGGCAGCAGCCGGCCGGCCGGAGCAGGCCGACCAGACATCGGAGGAGCTGGGGGTCGTAACCCTCGGCTGGCCAGATAGCAGCGCCCCCCCTGCATGGGGGCCACGTTAATTGAAACTGCGGGCGGCAGCGCCCCCCCCCCCCCCCCCCCCCCCCCCCCCGCACCCCTCGACTGCTCGGACGTTTCAGCCGAGCCACCAGGCCGCGGGCCGTGCCAGCACGCCGGGCCGGGCCGCCCAAGCCGGGCCGGGCCACTCCAGCCAGGCCGGGCCATTCACAAGCGGGCCAGACCCGGACTCGGGTCGGGTCGACCCGGTTCGGGCCGACCCAGGGGGTCTCAGGCCGGGTTGGTCTTGGGCCTGAAACCCCCACTTTCGGATCTCTCACGGTCTTTTGCCCATAACTTGGGCTACGGACCTCCGATCGATGCAAAATCAGTGGCAATGAAATACTTGGAACGATACGGTCATTTTGATATATTACACTCAAGGCTTCGGAGTACTTTGGGTTCGGCTGGGTTGGTTCATACACGAAACCAACCGGGCCCTTGGAGCGAAAACACTTATAACTTGAGCTCCGGACGTCCGATTGACGTGCCGTCGACTTTGTTGGATTCCTCTAAGTGAGATAGACCTTCTGGATTACTCTGCTCGAGGTTTGGACGCAGTTGGAGTATGGTCGGGTTGGTTTTGACTTAAAAACCAACCGGGCCCCTGGGAAGAAAAAGCCAATAACTGTCAGACCGGGCGTCCGATTGACACGCTGCCTGTGACGTTGAGTTCCTATTGACGATACGGAACTTTTGGATACATCAAATCCGAACTATCTGTCAGTTGATGTATCAGACCTTTGGCTCGTGGAGCGGACCCTCCCGAACGAGCTTGCTGTGTGCGGGAACCCTAGAGCTGGATGCAACTGCAACGACAATTACGACTGTACAGAAATCCTCCGTGGATTCGACGGCGACGACTACAACACTCTGTGATCCTAAGTGGATCAGTGCTACCGATCCTGTGTGGGTTAGATCCTGTGTGGGTCAGCGCTCAGCGGTCCTGTGTGGGCCAACGCCTATAGATCCTGTGTGGGTCCGATCCTGTGTGGGTCATTGCAGGGGTTAGTTACCTATCGATCCTATGTGGGTCAGATTCTTTGTGGGTCATTGCGGGGGTTAGTACCTATCGATCCTTTGTGGGTCCAACAGGTTAAATGAATCAGTGGCTATATCTGACCATCTCTATCGTCATACGAAGAAGTATACCTGTGTGAGATGAATCCTGTTTTTCTTTCTGATGTGGATTGTGTTGTGCTATCCTGTGTGGATTACGTTTTGCTTTCCTGTGTGGACTGGGTTGTGATTTCCTGTGTAGACTGGGTTGTACTTGAGCTCGGATGTTGGAGCCGAACTGGAATTGATGACTTAGGTATATGTATGGTAATATATCTATGTAGTGTCAGATGTTACTTCGTGATTGTATCTTTCCTTTGTGGATTATCCTTTGTGGATTCTGGGAGACCTTCGGGGGTATCGGGGCCCCTACTGAGTAGCTTATACTCACCCCTGCACGGGCTATGCCCGCACTACGTTTTGTTGGTTGCAGACGATGGACAACGCTGATCGTGGTTGAGGCTTGCGGATCAGGACAGTACCTGAAGGTGGACCACTAGGCAGGACGTACTCAGAGCAGACAGCTGGACCTGAGGATCTATGGAGGCTATCTTTACTCAGCCTTCAGGTGGGACTTCCAGTGGATGGCTTGACGTTGTGGCTTTACTTTCAGTTTCTGTTTTCCCTTTCCAGTTGTACTTTACTTTCAGTTTGGGTTTGTATTCTGGACCACTTACTTTTCTGCACTTACTGTTGTACCCAGTTTTTACTTAGTGTTTACTTATGCTTTCTTGATCTATGGTGTTTGTTTACTTTACAAAGGAAATGACTTCCCTTTTATCAGGAATTACGCCTTGGTTCTAGTCACTAGCCCCTGGCCTATGGAAGGCGGGTTTAGGGTAGTCATGACACGGGCCCCGAGGACATGTCGTGACAAATTGGAATCAGAGGAGTTCAGTTCTACCGCAGAACTTTGGACTCTGATCTTTCTTCTATATGAAGCAATAGTGTTAATCATATTGACTGTGGTTATCAGTCTAGGGAGTCCAGTGTTGGTGTGGCGGCCGACGTATCCGTACACTAGGACCCTGACTTCTAATTTCCGACTTAATGCACGAAAACATTGATTGCATGTGTGTTTCAAGTTTTCTTTGTGATTACTTTTTGTCATCTCACCAGGTATACTGTTTGACCGTGGTGCACCTATTTCTTTTCAGGATGGCCCCACGATGGCAGCCAACTAGGGTTTCGAGAGTTGTGCGTGACGACAGCCCACAGAGCGACGAAGCCTCGGTACAGGGCCCTTTGACCGCAGAGGCACCAGTGATACCTCTACCCGCCGAGCCACTGATGCTACCAGCCCCAGCCGCTGAGGATGCACGTCGCCTTAGTGCACTACATGAGTTTCAGCACCAGCGACCGCCCGGGTTCCACAGGGAGATGAACCCCCAAGTAGCCGAGGATTGGCTGGAGGCTGTTGTATGAGTTTTCAGGTTAGTGAGGACACCAGCAGACCTCATGGTGATCCTCACAGCGAGCCTACTACACGCGGAAGCAGGAATATGGTGAAGCTTGATGCTACAGGTGCATGATGAGGCATCTCTCCTCTGGATGGACTTTGAGAGCCTCTTCTGCTCGGAGTTCGTCCCAGACACCCTCCAGGTATTGCGTATCTAGGAGCTTCTACAGCTGCGGCAGGGCAGCTTGATAGTCGCCCAGTACTCGGCGAGATTTACCGATCTATCGTGCTACTCGACAGATATGGTATGGGACCCATTCTTCCGGGTCCGAACCTTCGAGCAGGGATTGAGGCAGGAGATCAGGGCATCGCTAATCTCCCTTAGCATTCCAACACAGGAAGGGGTACTGGAGAGAGCCCTTCTGATCGAGAGCTTCCTTGCAGAGCCTGCATCAGCAGCGAGACCTACCACCGGGCGGCACGTAGCAGAGTCCTCTATAGCAGGCAGTCGACAGATGACTCATGGGTTCAGTCAGAGGAAGAGGGTCGACCATGGCGGTCCGCAGGGAGCAGGCAGACAAGGCAGAGGAGGTGGCCGAGCAGCAGGTGGTGGGAGATGCTTTGAGGCTCTACCACCACCACTACCAGGAGGTCCACCCCGACCACAGGGAGCTGGCGGGCAGAGCCAGGCACAGCTCCAGGCAGTGGAGGACTACGACCACGGCGCACCCGAGATGATTCTAGGTACTATATGTGTCTATTCCACCCTTGTTGCAGTTTTTATAGACACAGGAACGAGTCATTCTTTCATAGCCATTGCCCTTGTTCGGAGTTTGGAGATTCCGACGGAGCTGTTGGCTCGATCCTTACGGCTAGAGACTCCTACGAGAGCAGACTCGACGATTACGCACTGGTGCCGGCAGTGTGTGGTTACTCTAGGAGGCGAGAGCATCGGTTGGGATCTTCTTGTAGCGGCGTCGAGGCCTTACGACGTCATCTTGAGCATGGATTGGTTATCTACCGTCCATGCTTAGATTGATTGTATTAGGCGCATGGTGCGATCTGTACCCACCGACGAGAGTAGGTTCACCTTCACCGGCGAGAAGGGAGCCTTCACAGCATAGGATGGACTTCCGAAAAGGATAGTACAACCCATCACTCATCAATTGGATAGCCTCATCCTAGGAGCGGTTGACGTGCAGAGTCCTAGTTTTCCTACAGTGGTGGATCAGTATGCGGACGTTTTCCCCGACGACGTTCCAGGACTACCTCCTCGTAGAGAGGAAGACTTTTATATTGACCTGTACCCCGGGAGAGCCCCGATATCCACTCCAGCATATCAGATGGCCTCCACTGAGCTTCGAGAGCTATGGGTACAGTTGGAGGACTTGCAGGGCAAGAGATTCATCCGACCCAGTGTTTCACCCTGGGCTTCCCTGATATTGTTCGCCAAGAAGGCGGACGGGAGCTTGCGACTTTGTGTCGACTATCGTCGCCTGAACCAGGTGACAGTGAAGAACAAGTATCCGCTACCGAGGATTGATGACCTCTTCGATCATCTCAAGGGAGCACGGTGGTTCTCAAAAATAGACCTCAGGTCAGGCTATCATCAGTTTAGAGTTCGGGATGAGGACGTGTAGAAGACGACCTTCAGATGTCGGTATGACCACTATGAGTTCTTGGTTATGCCAGTCGGCGTAACCAATGCTCCAATAGTGTTCATGGGCCTCATGAACAGGATATTTCATCCATACCTCGATCGATTTGTCGTGGTATTCATCGAAGACATTTGGATTTACTCGATGACTGAGGAGGAACATGCCTACCACTTGCGGGTTGTACTGGACACACTCTGAGAGCACCAGCTTTATGGTAAGCTCTCGAAGTGTCAGTTTTGGATATGAGAGGTCCACTTCTTGGGACATGTCATCTCTGAGGCGGGAGTTGCGGTGGATCCTGCAAATATTGAGACCGTGCTAGCTTGGGAGCCACCCAGGAGCGTGACAGAGGTGTGGAGTTTCTTGGGACTAGCCGGGTACTACCGTAGATTTGTGTCATACTTCTACAAAGTTGCGGCACCACTATCATCTTTGATGAAGAAGGGGAAACCCTTTGTGTGGTCAGATAGATGTCAGCAGAGCTTCCAAGAGCGGAGACAGAGATTGACCAACGCACCTATCTTGGGGTTGCCGGAGGAGGGAGTAGGGTACATAGTCTACTGTGACGCATCAGGGACCAGACTCAGATGTGTCCTGATGCAGGAGCGGGCAGTGATCACCTATGGATGACGTCATTCGAGGCCTCATGAGCAGAACTATGCTACCCATGACCTGGAGTTAGTAGTAGTGGTCTTCACTCTGAAGATGTGGCGGCACTATCTGATGGGAGAGCACTTTACAGTCTATTCTGACCATCAGAGTCTCAAGTACATCTTCTCGCAGAAGGACCTGAACCTGAGACAATGGCGATGACTCGAGTTCCTCCAGGACTATGACTTTGAGATAGTCTATACTCTTGGAAAGGGGAATGTAGTAGCTGATTCTCTCATCAAGAGGATGGGCATTCAGCTACTTGGGGAGGTGACAGAGCAGCTAGCCACTTTGCGGATAACCTTCATGGATAGAGATGGAGTGGCCATCCTTCAGTCACTCACAGTCACTCCTCCACTTCTGCAGCAGGTCAGAGAGGCACATCGTGGGGATGCCGACTGTGAGACGCGATATGCACAGATATCCTAAGGACAGGCACCTGATGGATTCTCTGTGGGAGGATAGCACGATGTCCTTTTCAGAGGACGTACCTTGGTACCAGTTGCTTTATGAGAGGAGGTGCTGAGAGAGTTTCACACTTCCCCTTTAGCGGTACATCCTGTCATGGCGAAGATGTACCAGGATCTCAGACGACAACACTGGTGGCCGGGAATGAAGAAGGCTGTGGCAGAGTTCGTTTCTTGATGCCTCACCTGCCAGTAGGTGAAGGCAGAGCACCAGGTACTAGCAGTCTTGGTACAACCCTTGGAGGTCCTGGAGTGGAATTGGGACGACATATATATGGACTTCGTGACTGGACTTCCACAGACTTCCAGTGGTCATGACTCCATTTGGTTGATTGTCGACCGACTCACCAAGTTGGCTCACTTCTTACCCATCAAAGAGAAGGGATCAGGGGAGAGCTTGGGATGTCTCTACGTTCAGGAGATTGTATGACTTCACAATGTTCCATCATCTATAATCTCCGATCGAGATGCTCGCTTTACTTCCCGGCTTTGGAAGGGGTTACGGGAGGCATTCGAGACGCAGCTACGTCTGAGCACCGCCTTTCACCCTCAGACAGATGGTCAGATGGAGAGGACCATTCAGACTCTCGAGGACATGCTCCGTGCATGTGTCCTCGACTTTCGTTGCAGCTGGGAGGACCACCTACCCTTGGTGGAGTTCGCGTACAACAAAAGCTACCACTGCACCATCGGGATGGCACCATACAAGGCGTTGTACGACCTACCTTGCAGATCACTGCTGTGCTGGACAGACCCTGGGGAGTCAGCACTTGTGGGACCGGAGATGGTCCAGGCCATGACGGAGAAGGTTTAGGTCATCCAAGAGTGGATGAGGACAGCTCAGAGCTGAAAAAAGTCTTATGCTGACAGGAGGCGGAGGCCACTGGAGTTCGTGGATGGAGACCACGTCTTCTTGCAGGTATCACCTCGATGTGGATTACAAAGATTTGGATGAGGCGGAAAGTTGTCTCCACACTTCATCGGACCCTTCCAGGTCCTCAATAGGATTTGCAAGTTGGATTATCGCTTGGATCTACCACCTCAGTTGCACCGGGTGCACGACGTCTTCCACGTATCCCAGCTGAGGTGATACGTGCATGAACCGATGCATATCATTGACCTTGGGGAGTTGGATATTGATGATGGGGCTATGTTTGCGGAGGTCCCAGTGGAGATCGAGGATCGACTGGATCGAGTCCTACGTGGACGATCGATTCCTCTAGTGCGCATCATATGGAAGCACAGGAACCTCCAGGAGAGCACTTGGGAGTGGGAGGCTCATATGTGTGCTCAGTACCCACTTTTGTTTCCATAGTTTTTGATGTATCTTTATGGGGGTGTAAAGCCCTGAGGTGGGAGTAATGTAAAGACCTGTAAAAATTCAAGGAAATTTTTTTCTTACTTTTCTATGGAATTTTACAAGAACGCAGTTTCTGACAGCACCTAATTCCGAGGCCCGGTGTGCCCGGAATCTTTTTCCGAAGTTTAGCTCGGGTACATTTAGTGAACGAAAGAGCGGGTTTTTATAACTTTTGAACCGGTGCTCGGAATCAAATTCTGAAGGCACCGATGGAATCGCAGTGCCGATATTTTCTTAGAAACATCTTTTCCGAAGTTGCGTTTGCTCGGGTGTGGTTTTTAATTTTTGGTGTTAAGTTAAGAAATAAAATAAAAGTGGTACGACCAATTTTTATTTTATTTTGCTTAACTTAAGTTAAGTGGGTGATGTGGGACCCAAAAATTCCTACCCTATTAGTAGGATATTTGTGAGGTGGGGCCCACACGAGCCCCACCGTTTCTTTTCTTCTAAGTAACACACCCACACCCCCCTTTTTAAATGAAGTCAACTCTTACATCTAATCTGGATTTTAAACGCCCCAATTAATTGGGCGGTTTTAAACACCTTAATTAATTGTTCATTTTGTTTCTTTTTGAAATTCAAACATTGGCTTGTGCGTTAATAAAATAAGAAAACTCTTATTTTTTTTGGGTTGAAACTTGTTGCGTGGAGAGGATTTGGATAAAATCCTTCTTCTTCGACGAAGAATGCGAAGAATGCGAAGAACGTGAAGAATGCCGGATCCTCGGAGATCGATGACGCGGCACTTCTTCCACAACGTTCCTTCTTCCGCGACGATCCTCCCTCTGCAATGCCTTCTTCCGTGACAGTTTTCCGCAATGAATCCTCACTCATCGAATTCGATGAAGTAGGGGAATTATTATTATTTCATTTGTTCGTGATTACTTCATCGTTGGCTTATCGTCTATTTGAGGCCGCCTGTTATCGTAATAACGGGAGGAGGTCAGACCGCACGAACACGACTGAATCTCCTCCCCTTTTTTGGTTGTTTGATATTGTTGCGGCATGATCAAGGTAGTGCGGTGCTGAATCACCATGTGAGAATTTCAGAAAAGGGGGAAGAATCGCAGCGCCATCGCACCGCACCGTTGAAGACGAACCAAAGACGCGGCATCGTTGCACCGCGCCATTGAAGATGAACCAAAGACACGGCACCGTCGCGCCGCGCCAGAGAACCAAAAAAGAACTGCGGCCGGAGCGAGGCCGCGGCGGAAGGGGCGCGGCGCCGTCGCGCCATGCCGAACGGACACAGGCCGTGGTCGCTTCTGGGCCGCGACAGAGCAGGGGGACCGACAGCCGGATCCGGGCCGCCGGCGGCGGAGCAGAGGGACCGGCCCTTGCCGATCCTGTGACGGCAGCAGCCGGCCAGCCGGAGCGGGCCGGATGGACAGGGGAGGAGCCGGGGGTCATAACCCCTGACTGTCCAGACAGCAGCGACCCCCCTATGTGGGGGCCGCGTTAATTGAAACCGCAGGGGGGGGGGGGGGTAGCACGCCCCCCCGCACCCCTCGACCGCTCGACCGTTTCGGTCGAGCCATCGGGTTGCTGGCCGCACCAGCACGCCGGGCCGGGCCGCGCACAAGCGGGCCGGACCCAGACCCGGGTCGGGTCGACCCAGTTCGGGCCGACCCAGGGGGTCCCGGGCTGGGTCGGTCCAGGCCCGAAACCCCCACTTTTGGACCTCTCACAATATTTTGCTCATAACTTGGGCTTCAGAACTCCTATCGACACACCGTTAGTGGCGATGAGATCCCTGGAATGAGACGGGCGTTTCGATATATTACACTCATAGTTTCGGAGTACTTTGGGTTCAGCCGGGTTGGTTTGTACACGAAACCAACCGGGCCCTTGGAGCGGAAACACTTATAACTTGAGTTCCGGATGTCCGATTGATGTTCCATCAACTTTGTTGGATTTCTCTAAGTGAGATGGACCTTTTGGATTACTCGGCTCGAGGTTTGGAAGCAGTTGGAGTACGGTCGGGTTGGTTTTGACTTAAAAACCAACCGGGCCTCTGGGACGAAAAAGCGAATAACTCTCAGACCGGACGTCCAATTGACGCGCCGCCTGTGACGTTGAGTTCCTGTTGACGATACAGATATTTTGGATACATCTACTCCAGAATATGTGTCAGTTGATGTATCAGCCCTTCGGCTCATGGAGCGGACCCTCTCTAACGAGCTTGCTGTGTGCGGGAACCCTAGAGATGGGTGCGACTGCGACAACGATGACGACTATACATAAATCCTCCGTGGATTCGACGGTGATGACTACAACACTCAGCGATCCTACGTGGATCAGTGCTACCGATCTTGTGTGGGTCAGATCCTATGTGGGTCAGCGCTCAGCGGTCCTGTGTGGGCCAGTGCCTACAGATCCTGTGTGGGTCTGATCATGTGTTGGTTATTGTGGGGGTTAGTCACCTATCGATCCTGTGTGGGTCAGATCCTTTGTGGGTCATTGCGGGGGTTAGTACCTATCGATCCTTTGTGGGTCCGACGGCTTAGATGAATCAGTGGATATATCTGATCATCTCTATCATCATACGAAGAAGTATACCTGTGTGAGCTGAATCCTGTTTTGCTTTCCTATGTGGATTGTGTTGTGCTATCCTGTGTGGATTACATTTTGCTTTCTTGTGTGGACTGAATTGTGATTTCCTGTGTGCACTGGGTTGTACTTGAGCTCGGATGTTGGAGTCGAACTGGAATTGATGACTTAGGTATATGTATGGGCATATATCTAAGTAGTGGCAGATGTTACTTTGTGATTGTATCTTTCCTTTGTGGATTATCCTTTGTGGATTTTGGGAGACCTCCGGGGGTCTCAGGGCCCCTACTGAGTAGCTTATACTCACCCATGCACAAGATATTCCCGCACTATGTTGTGTTGGTTGCAGACGACGAACAACGCTAACCGTGGTTGAGGCTTGCGGAGCTGGACGATACCTGAAGGTGGACCACTGGGTGGGACTTACTCGGAGCGGACGGCTAGACCCGAGGATATGTGGAGGCTATCTGTACTTACCATTCAGGTGGGACTTCCAGTGGATGGCTAGATGTTGCGGCTTTAATTTTAGTTGTTTTTTTCCCTTTCCATTTGTACTTTACTTTCATTTTGGGATTGTATTCTGGCCCACTTACTTTTCCGCACTTACGGTTGTACACAGTTTTTACTTAGTGTTTACTTCTTCTTGCTTGCTCTGTGGTGTTTGTTTACTTTACAAAGGCAATGCCTTCCCTTTTATCGGGAATTACGCCTTGGTGCTAGTTGCTAGCCCCTGGCCTATGGAAGGCGGGCTTGGGGTAGTCACGGCACGGGCCCCGAGGACGGGTCGTGACAGTAATTTTAATGAAAATATATTTCATTATATTTACTTGTTTTATTGTTCTTTTTTTCGATATTCCAGTAATCCAGATTGAATTATTTTTAAATAGTTAATAATAGCATTTACCTATAGTTCAGTGCAACATTAAATGTGTTAAAATCCATGGTTTATCATTATTTTTAATATCAAAAAAAGGGGGACAAATTTGGATAAACACAACATTTTATTTTAAGATTTTAAAACCTTATTTAAATGTTTTCCTGTATATCTAAAATGTTTTGGATTTATACATATTTATACTTATACAGAAAACTATTTTAAGTTATTAACAATCATTTATTATAAAGGGAAATTTTCTTTTAATTTTTATTCAGAGGGAGAAATTTGGATAAAACTAAAAACTTTTATTTTATTATTTACTTTTATTTTTAAAGAAAAATAATTTTATTTTCATTATAAATAAAGGGGGAGAAAATTATTTTAATGATAATACAATGTTTATTTATAGAAATGTTTTTGTTAAAATTAAATATTGTTTTATCTTTTCAAAATTATAAACTTTAAGTAACTAATTTTGGAAGTTAATTTCATTTAATTAGTCTTATTATTTTATGGGTTTTGTGATCATCAAAAAGGGGGATATTGTTGAGAAAGTGTTTTTTTCAACAATACATAATATTGTTATTTAAAGGGGGAGTTAATATTAATACTCTATCTCTTTGTGATAATTTTGATGCTCACAAATACCCTTAATTATTTTATAATGATTTTATTTGTAATGTATTTTGCAGGAATTTATTATTATATTTTACACTTGAAATAACGAGAATTTATTACTAATGTATTCGTATCTAGCGTGTTCTAGAAACACTGTTCATGCGCTACTTATTCGGAATCTGCTTGAACGTGTTCTGGAAACACTGTTCATACTCTACATGGATAAACGTAGCATATTGATGAAAAGCATGTATACTTTTTGAGATAAGGAAAAAGTATGGTTAATCAACCATACATTATCAGAAAAGTATGGAAGAAGAACCTTACGTTAGGAAGGAACCCTACGTTTGGGATATCAGAAAAGTATGGAAGGATAACCATACGTAAATATTAAACGTTATGTTTATTTCTCAAAAGTATGGTTCATCAACCTTAATTTCATAAACAACCATATGTTCTTGGAAAAGTATGGATCAAGTAAAAGTATGGAACTTTTATCGTACATTTGAAAGTTGAAGAGAAAAGTATGGATGACCAACCCTATGTTTGGAATGAGCCGTACGTTTGTTGTCAAGTTTACATTGTCAACCTTACGTTGTGAACCTTACATTTGAAGACTACATAATCAACCTTACGTTCAGAGGATGCATACAGTTCAAATCAACCTTACGTTTGGTTTCGGAGAATTTAAAGTTGATATTTTTATGAAACAGTTAGTACACTGATTATTTGGCGGATTTCAAGCCAGATTTAAAGGTGATTTTAAACTACAATTTTGACTGATTCAAAACTATTTTATAAATGTTTTGATCGAATTAAAAGGATCTTTTTATTCCGAGTATTCAGGGAAGTTACGACTACTCTGTAAAATTCAAACATTTGAATATCGCGAGTAAAAAGGTGACTTTTGTGGATCTAGTTTTACAGGAGAAGTTCTTATCGTTCTTTTTTTGTATGGGATTTTTAAAAACTGCATCGATAATTATTGATCATGTGTGATCTCTTGATTATTCTAAAAAGGAAAAATAGAGACTACTGAAACATACCGATCTGTTGTTTCAAAAGGGTCATCAAAGCTCTATTTATTAAAGAGGAAGGAACACAATAGAAGATTCACTTATTCTATATTGAAGATCTACTGTGGATCTGTATCTGTTAAAGTTGTGAATTATTTTTTCTATATTTACTGCAACGGGATCAACTCAGAACGTCTCTTTTGTGAAGAATATTATTTCTGAAGGTGAAGATCTACCTACTATCAATTTCATGCTATTGCAATTGTGAAGAACATTTGGAAAGTATTTTCAAAATTCAAAAATATTTCTTTTATATTCTTGATTGAGTGACTTCTTGTACTAAGATTTATAGGTTCTATAAGTGAATCAAAAGGCTTTGTTTTGCCTTGTATTGTAAAGGTTTCAACTGCCTGTACTCAGTTGTGAACCGTCCTGTTGAAACGAGGACCATATAATGAAAATCACCAAGCTCGTAGAGTAGCGTGTTGGTGGAGTGGACTAGGGGCCTTCTGTTCCCCGAACCACTATACATCTTGTGTTTTTGCTATTTAAGTTTCTGCTGCATCATTTTATCTGATTAAAGTTAAAAGTCAGAACACAATCTCATAAAGATTTTTGAAAAGACATAATTCACCCCCTCTTTTGTGTATTTGGTGTAATCCAATCCAATAGGATTCACCAAAATTGGTTCTGCAATGGGATGAAGATCTGATTCCATGTTGAATGGAAATGAAAGCATAATCCTCACCCTCCCCACTGAGAACTGAAGGCTCCAGATCTTAGAGATGAGAATGGAAGGACATATTCTAAACCCTAATCCTCTATACCAGAAAATCATCAACACTATCCTTAGGGTAAGGGTCCTCATGACCATTGATATACAAATATATAGACACAATGAGGACCTTGACCCTATGGTATGAAAAGTGCGGGAAACATCTTGCCATATAAATACAAATACAAATAGGAGACATGATGATGTGCCTTTCACTAAGGTTTTATAGGTTATGAGGTCCTGATGGAGGTTTCAACATGGTCCCTTTTAGACAAGGGATCCAAATAAGAAGAGGCTCTTCCAAGAGTGGCATTGATGGAGGACTCATGAATGGCTCGCACTGGTTGGAGATTAGGGTGAACCAATGAGGCTCGCATAAGGGGTTCTCCACGCAGGTAGGCTAGGGTGAATTGGGAGAAACTTGGGCGATTGACCACCTGGGACACTACACTTGGGTGAGAACTTGCTAAATCCTTCAAGGGTCTCCACAAGAGTTCTTAGAGTCAATCTGAATAAGTCTATGGTTGAGGAATAAAACCTCACACTAGTCTTCTTTGATTAGGGGTTAGGAGAATGCCTCATGTAGGAGTTTTTTTTACTTTAAGACCTGTGAGAAATTAATTTCCAATTTCCCCCTTTTATTAACTCTTCCTTAGGTGTTATAAAACACCTATAAGGTTTTGGAGGGGTTGAAATAAGTACAAGGGAGATCAAAACATCAATCGGCCTTCAGGAAAATTTTCCCGTACAAATTTAGACACCACAGGCCTATTTATATAAAAATATGGGACCCCAGTTGAAGGTGTATTTTCACATAGATGTCACATGTTGGTAATCCATGTAGGACCTTGCTCACCGATGGTGATTGGGGGGTACCTTAGAAGAACTTTTTCTTTTAGGGTCCTTGGATTCTTGGCTTTCTTTATTTACTTTATCCTTATTTTTCTAAGGTATTTCCCTTTGTTTTATTTTCATCAATATGATAAAATAGAGTGTCAATAGTAATATATTCATACCTATAAAATCATAAAATGTTAATATAAAATCAATATATACGTTAAAAAATTATTTATAATTGTTACAAAGAGTAAATCATTATTCATGAGTCATAATATAGGCTTGTGGCATCATAATCATAGGAAATCAAAATATTTCAAAAATATTTCTTTGAAATCATGTCCATCCATATTATATAGTGAATAGATAAGATAAATCACACTCATACATCTTAATGTGATCATAGATATTAATAATCTTGTCCACACATTATCATATGAGAAAAGTTAGCAGCAGTCAAACCCTTGCATCCATATGTGATAATAGATATTCACTTTCACTTCCACACTTATAATCATCATAATATAATGATATATATATATATATATATATCAAATTACCAAATTCATAAGAGTCTAATAATAGAACCAATCATATCATAATGATAATACATATATATTCATGACATAAGGTCATAAAAATAATCATCATTCTATAATTTCATAACATATTAAAGTGAAATGGGTTTCATTGAATTATCCTTAAAACATCATCATCAAAATATATATCAAAAAATAATGTGGATAACATCATAAGATTATATCTATATTCTTGTATTATAATATATAAAGGATTTTGATATAGTTTAACAATACATTTTAAAAAATATTTCATCATTTCTTTAAAAACCAAGAAAAAAACTTTTCTGTTAGTATCATATATAACTAAACATTGACTAAAAATTGAGAAAATAATTTCATAGAAAATAAAAATCGATAAATTTAAAGGAATCATTAAAATAAATTTCCATTGTAAAAGTGGGAAAATAAATTCATGTCATGTAAATTAAAATATATTATTTATTCCACACTTTTGTAAAAATTCAAAAGTGAACCATATGTAAAAAAATTCAAAAGAATAATTTTAAACATACTTAAGTTAATTAAAATTCAGAGAAAATAATATTTCTCAATAATTGTTTTCATATAATAAATCTATACTTTTTTTAAAAAATTTGACATATAGGAGAAAGATTCCCGACATGAAATGAATAATTAATTTTTTATTTTTTAAAACATTTTCTCGATTATTTTAAGTATTAAAGAGAAAAAAATGCTTATAATGCATATATATTTTTAGAAATAATATTATAATAAGAAAATATATGGGTTTAAAGGTAAAAGTAACATATAATATCCCATTCTATAAATTTATATTTGATAATTCCCAAATTAATAGGGATTATAACACAATATTTTTCCACTTTGATAAAATTTGAATCATAAAACTATTGAATGATATGACATAAAATAGAAAAATAAATACCATGAATATGAATATTTTAATATCCTAGGTAAATATATAACAAATAATTTTAATATTTTATAATATAAATCATATTGTTATATTAGTAATAATAATATTATGTTATTTTTAATTTTAAAAAGGGAATTATTCTAGTTAAACAGCTTTCTTATAAGGTAATATTTAAAATAAATTTCTAAATTTTAAATTTTTAAATTGATAAAATTAATATCATTTTTTAAATATACATATCAAAATTTTCTTTTGGTAATTTGTGTGTATTATTTGTAAAATATTAAATTTTCATTGAATAGTTAAAAATAACAATTTTTATAAAAATGTAATTTGTTTAATAAATTATGAAATTTAAAATTATCAATATATTTTTGATATAATTAAATGAAACCTATGGATTATTTAGTTATATTTAATCCACTTAATTACTATTGAATTAAATTTATATTGGTTTTAATATAAGTTTGGTTTTGGGTTTAATAACATGTATTTCTAAAATCTGTTTTAAAATGAAAAATGTTTCTCTATTTTAATTAATTAAAATAATCCATAACATGTAATGTTTTAAATTAAATTTATAAAATATATATTTCACAAAAATTTAATTTAGTTTCATATAATTATAATTATAATTAATATAGTTAACATATAATCATCTTATTATAAAAATAATACACTTATTAAAAACCCAATGTCTTGCCATGTCCGTGGGATTAATATTAAATTAATTATTTCCAATTATGTGAACTGAATTTGTAAAAATTTATTCCATATTTTTAATCCTCATAATTTTTAAATTATAATAAGGAAAATATAATTTTTGACCAATGTGATTAGTGAAAACAATTAAAAATAATTATAGCAATTATGGAAAAATGAATTTTCTTAGTGGTTAAAACATTAAACTTATGAAATATGTGACCTATAAAAATATCAAGAACCACTTATCTGGATATATATACCCTATCCATATTATTCTTGAGTTTATTTCATTATTATATCCACATGTAACTAACAAAACATGGGTGAAATTCACTGTTTCAAAAACAAATATGTGTTTTCCACTCACACCACTTATAAAAGGCATCCACCTCTCCTCCTCTATTCACACCTCCCTAGAAATTTAGATCATCCATGTAGTAACCAAATAAATTCTTCATTTATATCCTATAATCATATAATCCTTAATTTTTTCATAAATAAAACCATGGATGACCTTTGGTGCATACCAAAAGGAGTTACTTAAAGAATAGGTAATGTTCATCAACATTTGAATTTTTTTATTTGGAATCCTTATTAATTCTTATTATAAAATGATTATATAATAGAATAAATATATTAAATATACTAATATGTTGTTATTTTAAGGTCATGACCTAAAAACACACACATTTCCATCAAATGGATTATGAAATCATCATTCTTATATACGGAGGACTACAACCTTGTGAAAAACTATCATTTATTTTTTCATTACGACCTATCATGGTTGGGAATAATGATGTAAAAAATAATTTTATATGATATTTAAGATATTTATTACATAATTATACCTCTATAGTCATTATATCAAATAGACCTAATTTTATTTATTTCAAATATATATTTTATGATGTTTTAATATATTATTTTTCATATTTAAAAATTTATTCTTTCCAATTTTATAACGATTTGATTTGTTTTGTGTTTTATGGTAGGAAAGATCGATATCTATAAATATAATAAAAATAGGTTAATTTTTGAGCTAAAAGAAATTTCACGACTTGAGTAAAGTGAATTGGCACAACACTAGATTTTTGAGGATGCAATAGAGATGGAAAACTAGAGCAGGATATTTACATGTAGTGTATTACATTTAAACGATGTGATTTTTTGGTATATTTTTTTGGAAAGGTTTTTACAAATTTTTTGATGCCCTCTTCCATGATGAAATTATAAAAATTACATGACATGTAAGCATTTAAACATCATGTAAAATGTAATGATGAGATTAAAAACTCTAGATTTGACGTATACTCAATTTTTGACTTTTTTTAAGAGATGGGTCACACCCATGAAAAATTTATGCCCATACTAATTATAATTTAAAGCTACCCAATCCCTTGGGAGATCTATAAATAGAGGTCAAATCTCCACTCAATTAATTCATTCATAACTACTGCTGTTGGGAACAAGGACCACTACTACCATGATACATAAAATAAGATCTTTTATTTACTACCCTCTTGTGGATAGAACAAAGGGGTTGAAATCTTTCAAAGAAACTACAATTAAGGGGGATTTATTTTAATAAGGTATTTTATTTATGAATATAATTCATTTAGGTAATTTTCTAGAGCCCTCATTTCTCAATGATCTTCTTCTCTCTATCATTCACAACTATTGCGTGATCGGTGAGGGAGTGATAATTTCAACGAATAAAAAAAAAATGATTGACACTTTGATTATTGGGTAGATTATTTTATATGTTTAAATATGGTCTATAGTTACTAGGTAAACAAATAACCAAAGTAGCATGACCATTTTTAATAGGGAACATTAGTGATTTTGGGGTTGTGTACACTTACCATTGGATTCAACTAACACTATTTCAACACCCATGATTTCATTCCCATTATTATATTCCCTAATAAATCATGAAACTATATTTACAATTTACAAACATGTTTTAACATTTTCTAAAAAACTAAACCATTCATCACATCTTCCTTAATCAATTATTTTAGGTTTCATTCATAATATAGTTTTGGTTTATTTTATTAAATTTAGAATCCTTATCTCAGTGGGATCAAAATCAGACATGAAATTATGATACTAACTTATGGTTTAGTGCTTTTATTGTTTTGTGTATATAAATTTCTAAATTTTATAACCATTTGAGAATTAATGATGGTCAAAAGTTTATCATTTTTTGGCACCGTTTTCGGGTATAATAATAGATATTTTATTGATTTAATAATTTATAAAATTTATTTTTTCAATTTTTTTTGATTTTATAAGAGATTTTATTTAATTAAATTTTTATATCATTTTTACCACATTGTGTATTTTTGGGTGTGAGGGTAGGGATGTAAGGCGTGATGACTACCAAGGTGAGTTCTCCTTCCTACTAGATGATATGGTGTAACTACTCAACGATGTTAAAATGATGAATATTTTGTCCAACGAGCACCCAAAATCATACACAAGTTTTTAATGTAAAATAACACATAACATGAAACCAGAATTCAAAGAGTCCCATCACATGACAGGAACATCATATAATTAAGTAGTGGTCAGTACAACTTTTAATGCTGAATTTATTCAAACCACGGTGCCCTTAAAATTTTATGTTCAGAAGATGATGAAGAGGGTGACCTTAATACAAAATTTATGTGGGAAAAAATAAAATTTATAAAATATTAAAAATAAGAAGAAGAAAAAATTGGAGAAAGGGAGGCCTTAGTTACGAATATTATATAAATAATCCTTGAAAAACTATGATTATAGAAAAATTAAGAAGAAGAGCAAGATGAAGAGTTGAATTCCACATTTATAAAAAAATTTAAAATGATATTGGAGCACCATATGAATAATAATAAGAACTAGATATACCCTTAACTGACTCCATAGAGGAATAAAAATAAGAATCAACAAAAGAAGAAATATAGGAGATGGTTGGGGATCCTAAAGATATCAATGAAGAATTCGAATGCACGAAACCTACCCTTGAAAAAGATCAATTTTACCAGCTCTCGAAAGATTTTAAGATATTGTTGATTATACTCATTCTATTCATACATTGGTCACCACCTTCGAATTACACACCAATTTCAATGAGGATAATTAATGATAAGATAAGAGGATTTAAAAGTCAATATTTGGAGAATAGAAGATGGTTAGATCTATACTATAATTCCATAAGATAAATCAGGTATGGTCGAGCTAAATGACCATTAACAAAGAGCATCTTCTAGGAGGCAACCCAATTTTTATTTCTTTATATAAATTTAGATTTATTTTTTTATTAGTATTTAATTTCATATTAACATTTAATTTCAAATAAACTTATCTTTTTGAGCATTATTGCAAGGGAATGTACTTTCACTTATTTCTGTTTATTTTTTAGGACTATTAAAAGAACTACAAGAAGCAGCAGGTATATTGAAGAAGATATTTGAGGACCATTTCACATCATTAACACCATTCAAATCATGCATAAAAAATACACATTGTGGAATAAATAAATATCATGAATATGGTATAAGAAGACTGTGAAAGCATCAATGTGAAAGGGGAATAAGAGTTTTAATTATTTATTTTTCAACTGTTTCTCCCATATTAAAATAGTTTTAGATCTTTCACTTAAAATTTCATTCCCACATATGATTATTTATTTACTGAAATTAACTAAGATAAATAAATAGTCAAGGAAAACTACAATTCAATGTATTTAAATTGATTTTTTAGCTAGTTTAAATAAGGAAGATGAGAAATTTATTTGGGATAATCATGTAGATTATGATTTGAAAAATCATGATTTAGTGGAGCATGTTCAACATTTTAAATGAAATTTTTATGATATTTGGCCATGTTTTAAATTTATTATATATTCATTAATTGATTCAATTATTAGGGTGTATTTCCATGATTGATTTCCCCAATCATTTCTCTTATTCCATAGACATCAACAGAGTCAATATTTTCTATTAATTATTTCATATATTTCTTAAGAAATATGGGAATGTTTTTTTGTAGAAATATCTTTTCATATTATCAAAGATATGAATGCATAGAGTCACTTTTAAAATAATTGATGAAATATTTTTTTTACCCTTTATCTCCAAAACCACTTTACATTAATCCTTTTCAGTCCCCTAGAAGTCGTGAACAAGATGTTTTGGAAATGAATTTTGTTTGAAGCCTATTTTATCCAGTCGTACCACTCTCAAAATGTTTTTTATGATATTTAATTAAATAAGTATGGTGAAGGACATTATAGGGTGTACAAGGATATACTTCATTGAGAATATTTTTCTATGGGATTTTTTATTATGATATGAGGAGAGGCTATGACATATTTTATTTTATTTTATTATTAACCTATCTTGTTATTAAAAACACACCTGAAAAAAATGAAAAAAACTGGGTTATGTATTAGGAGGATAAAAAATGACCATTTTCTAGACCGATGATCTTTTGATCATATATGGTTAGGTGGTGGATGCAATATATTCCTATATGAAAAATTTCAAAAAATAAAAAGTGTGGAATAAAAAAAAAGAAAAAAAAGACCAAGAGAGGATGTTTTTTAAATTATTATTAGATTTATCATAGGCACACTTTGATATTTTTGGGGGAAGAGAGAAATAACCTAGTTAAATTAAGATTTTTATTAATTTTTAAAGGTTGGGGCTGAAGCCTCATTTATTATTAAATCAAAGAAAATAACTCTTTTAATTGGGTAGAGAGACACCCATTACATAGCCCAATGACCCATGGTCTTTTAGCCCATTATATGGCCCGTAGGCCCAAATATTTGTCCCAAATCCCATTATGTGAACTGTAATTCTACAGTACACGCCTACTACAGTAACACATAGTACCTATCACTGCTACAGTACCCTACTGCCACTATAGTGAAAGTGATATTTTCATTAATATTATCTATTAATATGATGAAAAATTATTTAGAGTTCGACATCCATTTTGAGATGGTTTTTTATATCATTTACCTAACTACCCTGAAGGTTCAGATTCATTTGAACCTTAATGTAGAAGCCCTCCGGATTAATTATGATATTTATTTTTACGCGATGGAGATGTGAGATGATTTATAAGCCTATGGTAAGTGACATTTTGTTAAGGTCTGTGCTAAACTCTATTTACATTTGTACCCTGGTAATGAGAGGAAAAATTCAAATTGAGGTTAATTACAAATGGTATGAATATTAATAATGAATTAAAATATGAAAATGGATGACTTAAGAGGATTGGATATTTCAATAGAAGAAATGATAAATATATGGTTAATTTTCATTCTTTAAAAAAGGTCAGGGCGATAAATTTTCTTGTGTAATTATTGAAAATTTAATTTTCTATTTTATCAATTGTTTTTATTGAAATTTAATTAAATCCTAGTGATGGGAACATCTTTTGTAGTATATTGATATTCCATTCTTGATGACAAGTATAAATCCATGTGTGGGGGGAATTTTATATCTATATTTCATGAATATATTTTATGATTTTTAATATATTTATTTTTTATTTAAATGATTATTATTTCCAATATCAAAATGATTTAATTTGTTTTATGTTTTATGCCACAAACCACATATATCTAGAAAAGGAATGAAATGAGGCGAATTTGCAGGTAGAATCTAGTTCATTCCACAAGAAAAGTGAAGCGGTGTGGCCCCAAATTTTTGAGGATGTAGTGGAGCTACAAAATAGGTTCATGGAATTTACACATCATGTATTCCATTTTCATGATGTGCTTTTTTTTTCAGGATAATGTTTTGGAAGGGTAATGCTTATATTCTTGATGCCTTCTCCCATGATGAAAATTTAAAGATGACAGGATGTGTAAGCATTGAAACATCATGTAAAATGTCAGGATGGGATTAAAAATTTAACTTTTGATGTATCTCTCATTTTAGAAATATTTTAAAAGCTAAGAACCACCCATGATAACATTTTACCCCTCCAAATTAAAATTAAATACTACCTGAGCATAAGGGATATTTATATATAGAGGAAAAGGATCCACTCAATTCATTCATTCAAATATACTATTGCTGTGAATAAGGACAACTACTTTCCTCATGTATCAAATAAGATCTTCATTTTCCCACCCTCTCATGGTTATCATGAGGGGGTAGACCTTTGTATTTAAACTATAATTATGGAGGATTGATTTAATAAGGTATTTTATTTTTGAATGCAATTAATTTGGGTCCTTTTCCACAACTCTAATTTATAAAAAATATTCTTCACTCTATCATTCATGACCATTGCATGATAGGTCATGGCGTTCTAATTTTAACACATTGACTAGAGAATGTTTCACACCATGATCATTGGGTGGATTATATTCTAGAATGTGTAGATAACATTAATTGTTAATGAAGGTGTGAACTAACACCTCTACGAAGTGATGTGATTATTATTTTTTCATCACCACATAATATGAATGATATATAACAGTATCATAATTAAATAATTAGGTATTTCGGATATAATTATCATTATATGAAGATAAAACATTAAATAACTTATATCAATAATGATAATTGAAAAATGGAAATGTCACTCATTCATACATAGGATCTGCCATCTCCAAGATCATAACATGAGTTCATTTTTCATTAATATACTCCATGATTTTTCATAAGAAAAATAATTTATGTATAAATATAAATATTATTTCATGATTATTATTCGGTATATTTTTATATAATAACCTATTTGACCATAGTCAACATATCAAATTCATTTTCGACACAAAAAGTGAATATGGTAAAAACATCCAACTTAAAACTATTTGATTAATTAATTACATATACATTTTTAGTAAGTGAAATAATTTTAATAATAAACTTGAAAATGATTTTAAATCATATAAATAATTAACATATGTTTATTATTCGAAAAGATAAAGACACACATGGAGAATTAGTTTCATGGTAAAGGTCTTCATCTCAATCTCCTTTCATTGAGGAATATTTTGATGTTATACACCTACAATCTTTTACAACATGTATATACAACCCAATTAGAATGTTATATCATGAATTTCTCTATTCTAATGGGTTTTAAAGTTTTTTTTATTGTTATCCATTCATGGGGATTATGATTCATATATTTAAAAAATGATAAGGTAATTTTTTATTTAATTTATTTCTATTTTAATGGTTTTTCTTCCAACACTCCATTTTCTATGAATTTGATTTTAAAGTTAGTTTAGGGACTTAAAATATTTATAAAGTGTATATTAATTATAATTTTATGTTTTTAAATGGTTTTAAAAAGAAATTTTTTTACGTGTCTTACATCAAACATTTAGAAAAATGATAAAAGGTATGTTCTATTCTTACTGTACATAGAAATAGTAAATTTTTTCTCCATTACAATTATCTGATATATAGATTAATATAAAAGTTTTTAAATTTTATTAAAATAAAACAATTTTTTATTATTTTATAAAAAATGGGTTTTCAAAATAAAAGGGTATTATGTTTTTGAAAATGGTTTTTTGAAATAAAAGGATATTTGATATCCAAATGTGATTTTCATGGGTTTAAAAGTGTTCTTCAAAAGTTTTATAAATATAAATTGTTAGAATAATTTTTTTATTAATTATATGGTACTTAATCATAATAAATGAGAAATGGATGTTTGCAGATAACTTTAGGTTTTCCAATTATATCTTAAACATGGTGTGGCCTAGATAACACTGAGATAACCCATTACAACATAAACATTGGGTGGCCTAGATACACTAGGTTAGCCTATTATAGCTTAAATGATGGGTGTTACAATATAGTGCTCCAATGTATTGGGTAATGATAATATTTAAAGTTGGATATATGGTTATTCCAATTAAATGGTTTTGATATGGTTTTATTTATATGATTATATAAGTAATTAAAAGAGGTTTTATTTCCATACTATAGGTTTTTTTGATTTTAATTTAGAAAAAATGTGTGTTTTTTAGGTTAATTTTTTATTTCATATGTTCAAATAACATTAAATATAGGTGTAAATATTATTTTATTTTATCACGTGTTCAATAGACTGATAGAATTCATTATTTTTGTATCCCTTACTGAGTTTTTCGTGCTCATATGATATTTTCAATTGATTTTCTATGGAATTAAGGATGGGTAAGGGAAAAGATGAAGTAAATTTTAAAGTAGTGAATATTTCCTGAAATTAAGTAATGTTTTTTTAAAATATATCATTTAGTGGTAAAATTGGGTATTTATTGGAAGTGTACACTTTCTATTTTATAGGTTCGTAATATATGATTTAAGAATTAATTCTCTAAAACTCTAAACATAAAAATATCCTCAAAATGATGGAAATTGAATACATGAATTAAAACTCAATATCATTTAATTATTTATTCTTGGTACCTATAGTTGGTGTCAATGGTTAGTGTAGATAACATTAGAGGATACAATAGTGAGAATAACATTCTATTGAATGATTTTAACTTATGGTCAAGTTAAAATGATATATAATTTGAAAATTACCATGTTGTATCATCTACTCTATGTATATTTGGAATGGTTTTATGTAGATTAAATAAGAAAGTTATTGTACTAAAGAAACAAGAGGAAAATATTCTTCCAAATAAACATCTTGAGATGGTTTAAATTTCGGTAGATATTTTTGTTGTTGTGATGGAATAACTAAGGACCATTCTAAAATAATTTTTTTTGTCAAATGGGAAAGACCCACAAATATAAAAAATATTTGTGGTTATCATGGATTCGTAGGATACTAATGATTAATTTATGAAAACTTTGGTTGGTTTTCTAGCCCACTGAGAAAGATAACTCAAAATGAAATTATGTTCATTAAAAAAAATAATGTGATTATTTTTTTAGGAACAAAAAATATGACTGGTGAATTCTCTAGTATTATCCCAACATTCAATAAAATTTGAATCATTCTTCTAAAGTGACGATTCATTGAAAGGAATTGGTTGTTTCGTAATGATTTTTTTAATTAATTTCTTATTATTCACATAAGGTGGAACCTCCCTGGTTAAATTACCCTTCACATGTTTAAAATGTGCATATGTTATTTTTTATGAAAAAATTATGAGGGAACATTTATATGTAGTAAAGTGTGAAATATATATTGATAAAAAATATTGAAGTATATATTCTGTCAGAAACAATTGAACATGTGAAAGAGAATATTTCTATAACTAATAAAAGATTATGATTTCACTATTTAGTATCTTCAAGGAAAATAAAACAAATTAGCTGTTTCATTGGTTCAAATATGTAATTCTACATTAACAATGTGATGTTTGTAACATGACCCTATAGTAAATTATTTGAGGAATTTTGGCCCAGATTTTGTGGATTTAGGGACACCCTATATTTTTTAGGATTTAGATAATCATCTCTGTCAAAAAGAATTATGCTAGCTCAGAAAGAGGATCAATCTTTGTGGGAAAAGGTAGAATCTGTTAAGAAGGGTAATGTAACAACCTGATATTTTAAAATATTTTCATTTTAGAGTAATTTTAATTTTTTTTTCTGGATTAATTTATATGGAACAAAAATTTAAGAATAAACAACACAAAAAATTGTGATTAACTTATGGTACATGAAATAATAAGTTCTCTTGTGTTACACACAATACAAAATTTCTCTGATATATTTCGTTACATAGAAGATCAAGTTTTATTGTATAGTACTAATATTATCTTTTAAAATGAAAATTGAATCCTATTAATTAAATTTGAGGTTATGAAAAACTATTCAATGGAGAGTAATTAAATAGAAATTAAAATAAAAACCAATTGAATATAAAGAATGTGTTTTTATGAATAAATATTTGTATACCCCCAAGGTGTTTGATTATAATAAAGTAAATTAATTTCTATTAGTAAATAATCTTAATGAAATACTTATATTACATATTCAATAATATTTTTTACACAAATAACCTATATTTCATAGGAATATGACAAGAACAGGAACAGTTTTACACATTAAAAGTTATATTTTTCTAAAGAGAGTTTTTCTTCCTTTTAATGACAAATATATTTAAAAACAAAATTATGAATTTTTGTTTAATTTTTAAAATTTTTATAAATTTGTTATAAAAAAATGAACTTATTTTTTGAAATTTTAATATCAAAATTATATTAGGGTTATTTTTTTGGTATTGTTTTTAGAAGTTTTAATTTTTAATGAATAGAAAAAATACTCAATTTTAATTGAAAACTGACTATTCATCTAAATAATTTACAGTGTTAAATTATATTTTTAATTGGTTTTAAAGTGTAATTAGATATATTGTACATATATTAATCCAATTAAATTCATTGGGATCATTTTTATACTGAATTTGGATATAAATACATCTCAAAATTTTTAGCTTTATCACTTTAAAAACCATAGTATCATCCCATGCACATGATTAATTTTAAATTAGAATTTTCCACTTCTATGATTTGAATTTAGAAAAATGAAATCCATATATGGAATTAGAATAATTTTGAATTCCTATCATGTTCAAATTTTTTTAACAAGAAATATTAGTGAAATAAATTAAAACTAATTACAATGATTAAAGTGTAAATGAGTTTACTTTATGGCTAAACTTTAATCTTTTGGGGCCAAATGACCTACACCTATCAAAAACCCATTTTCAGGAAATATTTTGACCATATATGCACATTAAAGAATTTGGTTAATTATTGGAGGAATATGATGTGAAGGATACCTCCCAATAGTGTTAACTTTTAATATTTACAAGAATGACACTCCTCCTCAACTATAAAAGGGAACTTACCTCGTATCTTCTATACACTAATAAAGAACTTTTATCATCTAGAACCTTCCAAAATAATATTCAAAAATCCCTCATATCAACCCAGTAGAATCATGTTGGGATGAAATCTATGAAAGGATTTTCATTAGTGAAAACAAAAAGGAGTTACATGAAGAAGAGGTAAAGTTCTGTAATGAGAACTTTTTTGTTTCATTTCATTATACACCCAATCAATTAAAATTATATAATAAAATTAGTATCATATATATAATGATATGTTTTTATGATAATATTTTTACCTAAAAATTAACTCACTTTCATCAAATGAGATACAAAATCGTCGTTTGTATGTACTATGGACAACGAACTTAGGAACCAATGTCATTTTTTCAACCATTACCGGCTTTCAAGGATAGAAATAATGATTTATTTATAGTTTATATATGACATATAAGATATTTATAGTATATTTATTTTATGAAATTGTTATATAATACATACAATCATGATTTTCATTTTTTGTGATATAATAACATTGTTTGTGGACGTTTAGACTACTGGCTCCATAAAGAAATGTGATTTGTTCATGCTTTACATGGAATGTATTAAGGGTGGGTTTAATAAAAATATGTGATATATATAAGATAAAAATATTATATTTTAATTTTAATATACATAATGGAAAAATTTATTTATTTCTTTTAATATAACATGAAAATGGATACAACATTCATGCATACATATGACATATTGTCTCTATTAATAGTGTATTTCATTTCCTATCTCCAAATTTTATGGATTACAATAAATAAATATAAAATAAATATATTTGAAATTTACACCATCAGATAAATTCTACAGATGATGAAATCATTATCTAAGTAATAGGAACAAAAAAACAAGTCAAAAAATACTCAAAAAACAAGGCAATGAACACCCAAAATAATGAAAATAGTGAAATATTATTAAATACTTATTGATAATATTTTATAAAATTATCATATATAATATTATAAACATGTGTATGGTTATTTTACAAGTTAATGAAATTCCTAAAAACATTATAAAGGAGGTTAAAAATGATTCTACCAGAATGAAGTGTATGATAAGGGGAAATCTAGTCTCAGTTTTATTTCTATGAGACTTATACCATATTTACTTATCCTTTATTTTCTTTGGTGTATATAAATTCCTATGAGATGTTATATCATGAATTTGATTTATTTAATGACATTTAAAGTTCATATTGATGTTATTATTTCACAGATCTCCTAATTCAAAAGTTACTCTAGTATTAAGGACTTTATTCTTAATTTACACTCAATTTAGACATATTATTTTTATGAAACCATTCACTTATAATTGGTTTATGTATTTCCAATTTGAGATTTAATAAAATTATTAAACCATATATTATGGTATTTTAAGTTCCAATTTGAATTATCTCATCCAAGGGGATTTTGCATGAAAATTACAAAGTGATAAATTATATCATAAAATATAAATTACCATTATATTAAAAAAATAAATTTAATATAATAATTTTTAATTAGATATTATATTAAATATAAATATCAATATTTATGTATGATGGAAATGATTATTTTATAAATATTATAATATTTTTACATATGACATTTACTTTTAATGTTATATGGTTTATTAGAGAAATATTGATAAATCATTATACTTTAATAAATAGGGATATTTGATAAGCCACTTTTTTTATGATTTAAATTTATTATTAAATATATTAATATTTTTTTAGACATGATATACACAGGTTGGTGACTAGTTAATGCAAGAATCGTGATGCATCTATAGTCTCATTGGATGAAATTAGTCTGTGAAAAACCCTTCAAAATTATTTCCAGGAAGTTTAAATCTATATGGAGGATAGATCTTGATATTATGTATCATAAGGATAGATACATTTGGTTGAAATGAGATTAAATACATAGTCATAAAATTTCTTGAGGATAGATCTTTACTGTAACTATCTTGAGGATAGATCATGATAGTTCAGATATCCAACATTATGAATTTCGCCATTATTTTTATTTAGTGTGATTATATGATTAGTTATAATATCCATAGTCATGTTTCAAGCCCATGTGATTATTTATATATCATTATTTGATCATATTTTATTATTTCCATATTTATTATTCTCTATTGAGTTATTTAATTGAATTGTGCTCAGTTATTTTATAAGGACCAGCCTTAAACCTTACTTAATATTGAATTAAATGAATAATTCACATTGAGGATCTTTTCAGGTTTAGAGTTTTAGAGAATTAGATCTTAACTATTACATCTCAAAAGATTACAAATAGACACTTCTACTAATTTTCCATAAAATAAAATCTCTTAAAAAGAAACATGTCTAGTTCCATGTTTTATATAGCATGACTTTCCCTTGATCCCATCCTTGACACTATTCAACATTAAGTCCTGTGAAAAACATTTCAAAAAAAACTTGGGGTGTGCATAAAAATCCCAGCAAGGGAAACACAAGGAATGAAAACTGTTAGTTTTTCAAAACTAGTAAAGCATGTATACTTTATCAAAGTAACACTTTTCACCTTTATGAAGTAGTAAAAACTCTTCACTAAATAAAAGATCAATACTTACCCTTTTGTAACCAAAAGATTACCATAAAACCCATATAAAGAACACATAACATATAAAGGTAACTTGGGACATAAACATACTTAAATGGAATAACCATACTGTCCACTTCCACACATATCACTTAATGGAATAGCCATACGGACAACTTCCATACCCAATGCATTGGAACTTATAACTTAACCACCCATCTTGGTATTCACGGCACCACCCGTCATATGGTTTATCACATAACCACCCGTCAAATGTCCAATTACCATTATAAAATCATAACAATTATAAAGGAAATAAAAAATTCCCACATTTCAATTACAATATATCACTTAAATATATTGACATAAAAAAATCCATTATAAAAACCATTTTCAATACCAAAATACATAAAAGAGTAAATGGTATTTATTTCATTTTATAAAACATTACGGCTTGTTGGGGAAGCCAAGGACCAAATAATACTCACGGCGGCGGTAAAGGGTCGTTGTCACCGCGTACGTTAAAAGAAAAATTCCTTTTTTTTCGTGTAGTAAAACTATTGATAGAAAAATATTCCTTTTGTATAAAAGTAAAAGTCAAAGGGGTTTATACACCGTATAAAATAAAGTTGTGTATAAAACGAAATATGCCTCAATGAAAGGAGATTGAGACGAAGTCCCTTACCTCGGGTCCGACTTGACTCAATCGTTCTTTAACATCATGAATAATAAACTTGAGTTAATTTATACTTTATTAAGAACCTTTTTAAATTTCATTATTACTTTTATATCACTTATTACCATGTTATAAACATTATGTAATCATTTAATTTAATAATGTTTGTTTTGTCGATACTTGGTTCTTAAGTCGAAAGTGGACTTCTTACAATTACATGTTGTTCGTGTGGTCAAAGGTTCATTATATCCAGAATGATATTCATGATTTGGATATCATATATATCATATATATCCAGCATATACATGTATTTATAATATTACATAATCATTTAGAGGTAATAAATGAAATGCACCGTTCATGGAGACGGTAAGCCGTACATACGCATGAACGCTACTTTCATTTCTATGTCATATTAATGGAATTAAAACTAAATGAGAGGTATGTATATTTTAATTCCATAATTATATTCATCATTTAGATGTAAAATACAAAATATATATCGATTATATATATGTACTTATAATAGTACATTACATTTGGGGATAAGAAATGAAATGCACCGTTCATGGAGACGGTAAACCGTACGTACGCATGAACGCTACTTTCATTTCTATCTCATACTTTAATGGAGTGAAATCAAAATTATAAAAAGTTATATTATAATTAAAGTATAATATCATATATAATATTATTAAATCCATTTTTTATACATCCCACATATGACATTAACGAATCAAATCACTTTGTGGGGGCGGTAGTCCGCACTTCCTAAAATGAAATTATCGTGTTTACCCACAATGGAAACCATAAAGGTGTTCCATAAATGAAAAATACATAAGATTAAGAAAAACATAAACATATTATATATCATATATAAATTTATTGACATCATAATGTCCACCTTTTAAGGTGTTAGAAGAATATTGAACAATCATCGTTTCGTGAGGCAGAAATTATCCATCGACGGAAACTGTATGATCTTTAGCCATTAGATGAAGGTGTGTGTAAGTGTAGCTCTAATTATTCTTATAAAAACATCCTATTATATTTAAGATATTGGAGTTGTTACACAATAAATTAATAAAAAGAGTTTAGGGGGTTGGAGAAGCAAAATAAAATAAAAGAACACAAGAGAAAACACTACCTTTAAAACGGGTAACTCTTTTTGATTTGAGCTCAAAGGCTTCCTTGGGAAGACTTCTGCCCAAAGTGAGGCTTATAGGAGTAAGAGAGGGATGTGGAGAGACAAAATGGTCAGATATTGGCCGAACCAAAGGCTTGAGATGTGTGGGTAAGGAGTTAGAGGTGGGGGCCTTTTATAAGAGGAGAGGAGGGGCACTCATGGAAAGTTATAAAAGGTTACTTTATTATAAAAAAATTTTAGGATAAAAAAGGTCAAAAAATTATAAATTTATAGGATAAGGTGATAAGGATTCTAAATCCACCCATACAATAGGTTTTTTACATGTGTAGGTCAGATATTTTACATTATCTTTTCATTTTATTTAAATCGTTAAATAATGAGGTAATCGCTGCATCATCATGGTTCCATAAGTAATTTAATTTATTTAATGTCTAAAAATTATAAAAAAATATCATGATGTATTAAATATTTTTATCTTTATAATTAATATTTATAGTAAAAAATCTGACTTGTATAACCCCATTTAAAAATTGTTTTAGTAAAACTACTCATGTTTGTGACATTTTTATTTTAACATTAAATAAAAAGTTATTAATGTCATTTTCCTACCAAAGTGGCTCCATGGGGTCCCCAAGCTGACCCATGGATTGTATTGGTCGGACATGACACATAAAATAAGGGTAGGACAAGTGTCAAGTTCATTTCATATTATTAAAACATTATTTTTACCTTAATCTACACTAATTACCTCTAATCGTGATTAAAAACTTAAAAGTTACTATTCACCAAATAATTATTTTAATCCCATTGAACCAAATTTTACTTCATAATGACAACCATGTATGTCAGATTTTTGAAATTCAAAACACAAAGGTGGTAAAATTCCATTAAAATGAAAAATCAGTTTTTTTAAGTACCACTTAGTGGTTTCACTATTCATCAAAAATTGAAGTTTTTCAAATAAATACCAAAAATTCACCCTAAGAAATATTTGATATTCCGAATTAAAAAATGATTTCAATTTTAAAAAATTCAAAACATATAAGTTTCATTAATTAATTCAATAATTAATTCCCACTGTCAGGGAAAATATCGTGTTTTTATGAAACAATAAGTATCAAAAGATTGACACTAGTTTAAGTCCAATTTCAAAGTGAAATTAATTCCAACGACCACTATTGGATTAAATGGTAAAAATATATTCTAATTGAACTTTAAAACCAATTCAAAAGATAATATAACAATATAAATAAATTATATTAAAAAAAGGTTTTGAATTAAAATACAACATTTTTCACTATTCATTAAAAAATGAACTTTATCGGAAAAATACCAAAAATTTACACAAAGTAAATTTTGATGTCCCGATTCTAAAGAAGAATTTTATTTGGTCCAATAGAATATATAAGAGTTACCAAAACTATATTTATAGACGGTTCTCCATCAAAAGGCAATAAGTCGACCATTTGTGAATGTTAGAGTATATATGCCTAAAATTAAATTCTTTTCGTATTTTAAGCCTTTATAAATTATTTGATAAATGTAGAAACATTTAAAAAAAATATATAATCATATTTTAGTTATTTCTAGTCATTCACGCCAATATAACAGCTACGTGTTAACTACTATTTAAAATAATATTATTTTATTACTAGTGTGCAACATAAGATTTCAAAGAAACTCTTTGTTGCGTATCAGGTACGCTATCGAACATAGAAACCCCTTTAAAGTAAAATTAATATTTAATTCGTAAATATTAAAAAATATGAAATTTTTTATTCATTATTTAACTGGGATGTTACATCCTTCCCCCCATTTGGGAATTGCGTCCTCGCAATTTTATTCACTTAGAAAAATAAGTGGGGGTATTTATCCCTCATAGCATTTTCAGATTCCCATGTTGCCTCTTCAACCATATGGTTTTCCCACAAAAACTTTACCTGGTGAATTACCTTATTTCGCAACACTTTCTCTCTTCGGTCAAGAATCCGAACTGGTTGTTCTTCATAAGAGAGATTCTTTTCCAACTGAACTACCTTTGGGCTTGAAACATGAGATGGATCTAGCATATACTTTCTCAACATTGAAACATGAAAAACATTGTGTACCTGAGATAAACTCGTAGGTAAAGCCACTCGATAAGCAAATGATCCAACTTTCTCCAGAATTTCATATGGTTCGATGAACCTTGGAATCAGCTTTCCTTTTCTTACCGAATCACATCACACTTTTCCATGGTGAAACTTTGAGAAAAATATGATCACCTACCTTGAAAGATATATCCTTCCTCCGGTTATCCGCATAACTTTTCTGTATTCTCTGAGCTGTTCTCATGTGTTTCTGAATCAACTGAACTTTTTCTGCCATCTCTTCTACCAATTCTGGTCCCATCAACTTCCTTTCACCCACTTCACCCCAGAAAGCTAGAGTTTGACACCGCTTCCAATATAATTCCTAAAATGGTGCCATCTATATACTGGAATGAAAACTGTTCTTATAAGAAAACTCAACCAAAGAAAGATGCTGGTCCCAACTTCCCTGATAATCTATTGAAAAAGCACGTAGAATATCCTCCAATGTCTAAATTTTTTGTTCTGACTGCCCATCTTATTGCGGATGAAAAGCTGTACTAAAATTTAATTCAGTACCCAACGACTTCTGAAGGCCTTTCCAAAAGTTAGAAGTAAACCTAGGATCACGATTAGATACAATGGAGAGGGGAACTCCATGTAACATTACTATCTATTTAAGATACAATCGAGAAAGTTGATCTAGAGAGAATTTATCTCGAATAGGAAGGAAATGAGCAGATTTAGTGAATCGATCAACAATAACCCAGATTGTAATATTACCTCGAGATGTCCTCGGTAATCCCACAACAAAGTCCATGGATATATTTTCCCATTTCCACTCTGGAACTGGTAAAGGCTGCAACATCCCTTTCAGTAACTTCCACTCTACTTTAACCTTCTGACAAGTCAAACACATCACAATAAAATCAGCAATATCTCTTTTCATTCCAACCCACCAGTAATACTTCCGCAGATCTCTGTACATCTTAGTACTGCCAGAATGAACTGAAAATGGAGAACTATGAGCCTCACATAATAACTCATTCTTCAACTGTGAATCACTAGGCACACATAATCTCTTCCCAAACCTCAAAACACAATCATTATCAATGTTAAATTTAGGCAACTTACCCTTCTGAACCAGCTCTACCATTTTCTGCAACACACTTTCTTGCTTCTGTGCTTGCTTGATTCTGTCTGATAGAGAAGATTTCACTGATACTTGAAACAAATCATAAGGACTTCCTACACAAACAAATTCTATTAAAAAGTTCATCAAATCCTTAACCAAATAATCACGTTCAAATGCAACATTGTTAAAGAAGAATTACTTTTTCGACTCAAAGCATCAGCCACTTTATTTTTTTTCCCGGATGGTAATGAATTGTACAATCATAATCCTTGATTAATTCTAGCCATCTCCTCTGTCTCATGTTCAATTCTTTATGAGTGAATATATACTTTAAACTTTTGTGATCAGTATATATTTCACACTTTACTCCATACAAATGATGCCTCCAAATTTTTAAAGCAAAAACAACAGCAGCTAATTCCAAGTCATGTGTAGTGTAATTTATCTCATGAGTTTTCAACTGACGTGAAGAATATGCAATTACCTGATCATTCTGCATAAGGACACAACCAAGTCCTTTCAATGAAGCATCACTGTAGATAAAAAACTCACCATTCTTGGAAGGAAGTGCCAAAACTGGAGCATTCAAAAATCTTCTTTTCAACTCCTAAAAACAATAATCAGATTCTTTTGTCCAGATAAACTTAACACCATTCCGAGTTATCTTAGTCAATGGACTAGATAACTGTGAAAATTTTTCAACAAACCTTTAGTAGTAACCTGCCAAACCAAGAAAACTACGGATCTTGGTTATATTTGTGGGTCTTGGCCATTCTTCAACAACTCTTGTTTTTGTAGGATCCACAGTTATTCCGTCTTATGAAAAAATGTGACCAAGGAAAGAAATTTTTTGTAACCAAAACTCACACTTGCTAGATTTTCCATAATGTTTCATTTATTTTAAGGTGTGAAAGATAACCATTAGATGAATTTTATGCTCCTATCTACTTTTAGAATACACCAAAATATAATCAACAAACACAACCACCATTTATCACCTGATTCAACTGAGACATTAGTGCAGTAAACTGCTCAATTCTGATTCCGACCATCTCAGGTTGCTGATTTGGAAGGTTTTATTCCTCCTGATGTCATCCCAACATAGATGATTTGTTTCCCTTGTGGAAAACCATTCTGAACACAGAAATATCTTAGGCGAAGCAACATGGTAATCGTTAAATGCTATATCATTTCAATCATACCATAAATTAACTTATAATTTAACACTTTTCTAACTCCTAAAGTTTTCTAAACCGACCTATAATACCAACTATATGGCCCCAAGCTTAAACCTTACTTAATATTGAATTAAATGAATAATTTACATTGAGGATATTTTTAGGTTTAAAGTTGTAGAGAATTAGATCTTAACTATTACATCTCAAAAGATTACAAAGTAGACACTCCTACTAAGTTTCCATAAAATAAAAACACTTAAAAAGAAACATGTCTAGTTCCATGTTTTATATAGCATGAATTTCCCTTGATCCCATCCTTGACACTATTCAACATTAATTCCTGTGAAAAAAATTTCAAAAAAAACTTGGGGTGAGCATAAAAAGCTCAGCAAGGAAAACACAAAGAATGAAAACTGTTAGTTTTTCAAAACAACTAGTAAACCATGTATACTTTATCAAAGTAACACTTTTCACCTTTATGAAGTAGTAAAACTATTCACTGAATAAAAGATCAATACTTACCCTTTTGTAACCAAAAGATTACCATAAAACACATATAAAGAACACATAACATATAAAGGTAACTTGGGACATAAACATACTTAAATGGAATAACCATACGGTCGAATTCCACACATATCACTTAATGGAATATCCATACGGACGACTTCCATACCCAATGTATTGGAGGTTATAATGTAACCATCTGTCCTGGTATTCACGGCACCACCCGTCATATGGTTTATCACATAACCACCCATCAAATGTCCAAGTACCATTATAAAATCACAACAATTATAAAGGAAATAAGACATTTCCACATTTTAATCACAATATATCACTTAAATATATTGACATTAAAAAATCCATTATAAAAACCATTTTCAATACCAAAATACATAAAAGAGTATATGGTATTTATTTCATTTTATAAAACATTACAGCTTGTTGAGGAAGCCAAAGACCAAATAATACTCGCGGCGGCGGAAAAGGGTCGTTGTCACTGCGTACGTTAAAAGAAACATTCCTTTTTGTCATTTAGTAAAATGCTTCATAGAAAAAGATTCCTTTTATATAAAAATAAAATTCAAAGGGGTTTATACACTGTATAAAAGAAAGTTGTGTATAAAACGAAATATGCCTCAATGAAAGGAGATTGAGATGAAGTCCCTTACCTCGGGTCCGACCTGACTCGATCGTTCTTTAACGTCCTGAATAATAAACTTGAGTTAATTTATACTTGATTAAGAACCTTTTTCAAGTTCCTTATTACTTTTATATCACTTATTACTATGTTATAAACATTATGTAATCATTTAAGTTAATAATGTTTGTTTTGTCGATACTTGGTTCTTAAGTCAAAAGTGGACTTCTTACAATTACATGTTGTTCATGTGGTCAAAGGTTTATTATATCCAGAATGATATTCATGATTTGGATATCATATATATCATATATATCTATCATATAAATTTATTTATAATATTACATAATCATTTAGAGGTAAGAAATGAAATGCACCGTTCATGGAGACGGTAAGCCGTACGTATGCATGAACGCTACTTTCAGTTATATGTCATATTAATAGAATTCAAACTAAATGAGAGGTATGTATATTTTAATTACAAAATTATATTCATCATTTAGATGTAACATAAATCATATATATCCATTATATATATGTACTTATAATAGTACATTACATTTGGGGATAAGAAATGAAATGCACCGTTCATGGAGACGGTAAGCCGTACGTACGCATGAACGCTACTTTCATTTCTATCTCATAATTTAATGGAGTGAAATCATAATGATAAAAGGTATATTATAATTCTGGTATAATATCTTATATAATATTATTAAATCCTTCCTTTATACATCCCACACATGGCATTAACTAATCAAATCACTTCGAGGGGGCGGTAGTCCGCACTTCCTAAACTGAAATTATCGTGTTTACCCACAATGGAAACCATAAAAATGTGACATAAATGAAAAATACAGAATATTAAGGAAAACATTAAAATATTATATATCATATATAAATATAGTGACATCTTAATGGACACCTTTGAATGTGTTAGAAGAATATTGAACAATCATCGTTTCGTGAGGCAGAAATTCGCCATCCACGGAAACAGTATGCTCTTTAACCCTTAGATGAAGGTGTGTGTAAGTTTAGCTCGAATTATTCTTCTAAAAACATACTAGTATATTGAATATACTTGAGTTTTTACAAAATAAATGAATAAAAAGAGTTTATGGGGTTGGAGAAGCAAAATAAAACAAAAGAACAGAAGAGAAAACACTACCTTTAAAACAGGTAACTCTTTTTGATTTGAGCTCAAAGGCTTCCTTGGGAAGACTTTTGCCGAATGTGAGGCTTCTAGGAGTAAGAGAGGGATGTGGAGAGACACAATGGGCAGATCATGTCCGATCCAAAGGCTTGAGAGGTGTGGGTTAGGAGGTAGAGGTGGGGGCGTTTTATAAGAGGAGAGGAGGGGCACTCTTGGAAAGTTATAAAAGGATACTTTATTATAAAATTATTCTCAGATAAAAATGGTCCAAAAATTATATATTTATAGGATAAGGTGATAAGGATTCAATATCCACCCATCCAATAGGTTTTTTACATGTGTAGGCCTTATATTTTACATTATCTTTTCATTTTATTTAAATCGTTAAATAATGAGGTAATCGCTGCATCATCATGGTGCCATAAATAATTTAATTTATTTAATGTCTAGAAATTATAAAAAAAATATCATGATGTAGGAAATATTTTTATATTTCTAATGAATATTTATAGTCAAAAATATAACTTTTATAACCCCATTTAATTTTTTTTAGTAAAACAACTCATGTTTGTGACATTTTTATTTTAACATTAAGTAAAAAGTTATTAATGTCATTTTCCTACCAAAGTGGCTCCATGGGGTCCCCAAGTTGACCCATGGATTTTCTTGGTCGGCCATGACACATCCAATAAGGGTAGGACATGTCTCAAGTTCATTTCATATTATTAAAACATTATTTTTTCCTTAAAATACACTAATTACCTCTAATCGCGATTAAAAACATAAAAGTTAATATTCCCCAAAAAATTATTTTATTCTCATTGAACCAAATTTTACTTCATAATGACAACCATGTATGTCGGATTTTTGAAATTCAAAACACAGAGGTGGTAAAATTTCATTTATATGAAAAATCAATTCTTTTAAGTACCACTTAGTGGTTTCTCTATTCATAAAAAATTGAAGTTTCTCAGAAAAATACCAAAAATTCACCCTAAGCTATATTTGATATTCAGAATTCAAAAATGATTTCTATTTTACAAAATTCAAAACATATAAGTTTCATTAATTAATTGAATAATTAATTCCCGCTGTCAGAGCAAATAGCGTGTTTTTATGAAACAATAAGTATCAAAAGATTGACACAAGTTTAAGTCCAATTTCAAAGTGAAATTAATTCCAACAACCACTATTGGATTAAATTGTAAAAATATATTCTAATTTCACTTTAAAACCAATTCAAAAGATAATGTAATCATATAAATAAATTAGATTAAAAAAAGGTTTCGAATTAAAATACATCATTTCCCACTATTCATTAAAAAATGAAATTTATTGGAAAAATACCAAAAATTTACACAAAGTAAAATTTGATGTCCCGATTTTAAAGAATAATTTTATTTCGTCCAATAGAATTTATAAGAGTGACCAAAACTATATTTATAGACGGTTAACCATTAAAAGGCGATAAGTCGACCTTTTGTGAATGTTAGAGTATATATGCCTAAAATTGAATTCTTTTCGTATTTTAAGCCTTTATCTTTTATTGGATAAATGTAGAAACATTTAAAAACATATATAATCATATTTTAGTTATTTATATTCATTCTCGGAAATATAACGGCTACATGCTAACTACCATTTAAAATAATATTATTTTATTACTAGTGTGCAACGTAAGATTTCAAAGAAACTCTTTGTTGCGTATCGGGTACGCTATTGAACATAGAAACCCCTTTAAAGTAAAATTAATATTTAATTCGTAAATTTTAATAAATATGAAAATGTTTTATTCATTATTTACCTGGTATGTTACATATTTTACATTCCATTTTAATTAATCTCACTGATTCATTACTTCTTCTGATGTACTTAACCCTTACTAAGAATTTGAGATCACCCTTATTTTGTATAAATTACACAAGTTATGATGAATATATAATTTAATGAGTTTTTGAGGATGGAGTTAATTTGTTTTAATATTTTTTGTATTTCATTTTCTATCCCCAATATAAAATGGTTATAATATATGTAATTTGGTTTTCCACAACAACTATACTATTAGGCCCTTTGAGATTTGAATCTTGTATCAATTATAATATAATAATGTAAAGCTCTATATCCAGGCTAAATGATTTGGCGTCACTATATTTGGTATGAGAGAATATTTAGTAGCAATATTAAAAACATGATTTAGGAAAACATAGATTAGAGAACATAAAATTATAAAATATTTTGAGGAAAAGTATAGAAGGACATCCCAAAGAAACTATGTTTGTTACTATGATATTATATATGCATAATTTTTCAGTTTATGTTACCAGTTTTTGAGATTATACCTTATGTTTCATAAGGATATAATCTAGTCTTGGGTATTCAAATGTTTAGAAATGGAAGATATAAGGATGAATATAATCGTCACTTATAGCCAATGTAGATATTTACCCACATATAAAGTCAATATAGCTCGTATTGTAAATTAAAATGATATGGATATATTATGACATCATAATTAGTTTATGACACATAACCATTCCTTGATAGAGAAACCTATTCCTCAATGAAATTATCTAATGTTGGATCACTTTATTAAATAGGGGTCTCTATAATTTAGTGGGACTACTGATATTATGAAATCTGAGCAATTTATTACATCATTGGAGAAGATATTTAAGGAATTATGATGTGGTGAAAAGTAAAATGTTACATATGAAGTGGATTATATCACTGGAGATACAGATCAATAATGGTCCTTGATCCAGACCAGAATACAAGGAAGGATGAAGAAATAGAACTCATGGAATATAAATCATTTACGGAGATATTATTTGACAAAATTTTTTCTCATGAGAAAAAAACTAATATGAAAAGAAATTTATATAGAACAATAAAAAATGGGGAAAAATTTCATGGAGTATGAAGTTACATTTACAAGGTAATCAAGGTATGATACAAATTTCATATGTAACACCAAATGTATGATTGAACATTTCTCTGAAAGTCTTAATCCATGTCTTTAAAGGGAGTTAGTATCTCAAATTATTTCTTTATATGATGAAATAGTTTTATGTTATATTAACAAAGAAAAATAATTCTCTAAGTATTATGAGTTAAAAGTGAAGAAAGATAATAATATTTCATCATAGAAAATCATATATAAAGAGAAAATTGGAAATAAGGATTTACCAATAAGTGAAAATTATGGAATAAATCAGTCTGGGAAATAATTGAATGGATTGGAAGTTTATTATATAAACTGAAAAAGGGTCATTAGAAAAATTAATGCAATGTGGGAAAATAAAATAATGATATTTATTTTTTAATCTATAGTGAAATAGGGAACTATGAAAATAAATTCCCCAAGTGTTAAGGAAATATACCTTAGAAGAAGCTATGAGATCAAGGTCAACTTATGCAATTGATATAAATGAACTGGAATGAATGATATTCTTATGTATTTTGATCCATGAAATATGATGTAAAATTATTTTATTAATGATATTATCATTATAATAGTTATAAAATATATAATAATTGTACTACAGTTCCATTTCTGTAAGGATTTGAGAGTATATGTTGAATGATTACATGAAAAGTGATTTAGTATAAAGTTAGATATTTTGGAAATATGTGTAGTTGTGGGAAATATAACCCTTAATATATTCCTAATGTTGACATAATGATGTTTATTTTATGTGATAATTGATATGTATAAAGTAAAATTTTATACAATGAACTACATTTGAACAAATTCTAATTTCATGGATCATAATCTGTTAGAAAGGTTAACAACTTATGAAATGGTTTAAGTTGATCATTGAATTATGTTTTAGAGGTTAATGTGTTTCCTAACCAAATTATTTAACATATTCCAAGTAGTGATGTAGAAAATGTTCAAGAAAAAACCAAAGGAAATTATTTCATTTATGAAATATAAACTTATATTTACTTATATTCTTAGAGAGTGAAATAATTCCTCTACTCTTGGAAAATGGGTCTCCATTTTTTTCTATTATAATTTTTTATATGATATCAATGAAAATTTTCAAAACTATGGTTTATGGATTTGTGGGTTTTAATGTTCTCAATGACATGTTCTCTATCACTATCCTTTAGTATTTGAGTATTAGTTTTATCCTCCAAATCAATGTTTTCCTTTCCCACCTGTGTTATCATATATGAAAACCTAGTTATGTGGTTACTCTATATGACCTTTGAACATTATTTTCACTCTTATTAAGATTATTTTTTACCAATGATTTTAAGATGTGGGTTTTTAATATTAGTATTTTAAAATATCAAACACTCGACTACTGAGATCAAGTATAAATTATGAGGATGCAATTTATTTAACATGAGCAGAATGTAACAACCCAAGATTTTACAATAATTTCCTATTATAATAAATTTAATCATGCTTACACATTGATTTGTAAGTAACTATGATTTAGCATCACACATCACACAACACCGATATTATCATTCAGAACACACAACATTATGTTTCCCTGTGCTACACACAATATCTAGTTCCTTTAAAAGCATGCATTACACGGAAGACTGTGTTTTTCCAGATACTATTAATATTATTGTTTAAATTAAAATGAACTCATAGTAATTGAATTTTAGGTTATAAATTGTATTAAATAAATTATTAGAATATATTTTTTGATTCATAGGATACATAATTAGAAATTAAAATAAAAACAAATTGAGTACAAAGGATGTGTTTTTATGAAAATCTATTTTTATTCCCACAAAGGTGTTTTATATTTATAAATTATATTAATTTATATTATTAGATTATCTAAAGGTAATTTATATTTTAAATATTCTATCAAATTTTTTGACAAAAATAAAATATATTTAATAGGTATAATAAAAGAACAAATCCAAATTTATGCATAAAAATCAATATTTTTCTAGTTGAATATTTTCACCTTTTAATAGAGCACATGCTTGAAAATTAAATTATGAATGTAATGTAAATTTTATATGAAAAAATTGACTATTTTTAACGTGTAATGTAAAAATTATCTAAGGGTGATTTCTTTGTATTTTTCTGATAAGTTTTATTTTTTGATGAATACTGAAAATACTAAATTTTAATTGAAAACATACTTTTTGTATAAATAACATAGTGTAAAATTATATTTTAGTTGGTTTTAAAATATAATTAGAACAATTTTAAATTTAGTATTACAATTTTGGTCATTGGGGTAAATTTTATAATGAATTTGAATATAAAAACATTTCAATTTTTGAACATTTTTACTTTAAAAACCCATTGTTTCATCCCGTATACGAGATTAATTTTAAATTAATTTTTGAAACTATGATGTTTTTAATTTCAAAAAATATATTAAATATTTTTAATCATAATAATTTATAATTTATTTTATATTAAACTTTCTTCTTAACTAAAAATATCTGTGAATGTAATATAAATTTATTAGAGCAATTAAGGAGAAAATGAGTTTAATTAGTGGTGGAACATTATACTTAAGGTTCCAAATGACCTAGAAATTTGTTCAATTTTTTTAATGAAAATATGTCCACTAAATTTACACTTTTATACAATTTTGTTCCTTATTTTACGTACATGATTCTTTGGAGGCCTTCAAATAGTGTTTACTATTTTATATTTATAAGAATTCCACTCCACGTCAACTATAAAAGGTCACTCACCCCTTAAATATTCACACCTATAAAGCCTTTGTTGAATCCAAATACTAAAAATATATTCTCCCAAATTCCATAATCACATTATATAATAATAAATTTGGGTATAAATTCAAAAAAGGAAGTCTTGGTGAAAACCAAAAAGAGTTACTTGGAGAAGAGATAGCGTTCTTCAACGGGCACCGTTGTTTTATTTCATTAACCCATGAATAATTTATTATTATATAATGATTGTATAATAAAATAAGTATCATAAATATAATAATATATTTAAGATAATATTATACCTAAACATTCACACACCTTTATCAAATGGGATACACAATCATCATTTATGTGTATGGTGGACTTCCACCTAACAAACTGATGTCATTTGTTATTCCATTAGAACCTTTAATGGTTGGGAATAATGATGTATTTATAATTTATATATGATATTAATAATTTATTTATTTCTTTTAATTATTATATAAGATATAACTTCATGATTTAAAATTTTTGTGAATACATTAACATACTTTCTGGACGCGTGGATTATCACCTCCTCAAAGCGATGTGATTCATTCACACTTTACATGAAATGTATTAAAAATGGTTTCAATAAAAATATGTGATATATATGATACACATAATATAAATTAATTATAATATACCTATATACCAACTATTTCTGAGTTATTTAATATTTCAATAAAATAGAAACAATATTCATGTAGACATACGACCTACCGTCTCTAGGAATGAGGTATTTCATTCCCTATATGAAAAACTTATGGAATAATATAAATAAATATATTCTGAATATTAAGGTTATTTAAATCATGTTTTTATTTCTTTAGATTATTAAATACTAAATTAAGTATTTGGAAAAAAAAAATTCAAAACATACTCTAAAAACATGGAAATTAACACCTGAAACATTGAAAACAGAGAAAGATTATTAGTAGAAGGTTGATAATACGCTTTAAATGAATAATATATAATATTAGAAACATTATTATGGTTCATTTATAAGTTAATAACATGATTAAAACCATTTTACACATTTTTAATGATCATTTTTACGAAAGGAATTATAATATAAGTGGATTTCTAGATTCTCTTTTATTTAAGCGGGACTTAGGCCATAATCACCACTCATTTAATTTGTGTGGTTTATATAATTAACTTTTAAATTTTAAAACATTATTTAAATTTATTAAATGATATTAAATGTTTCAATTTATTTTATTCTTTCACATATCTCATGATTCAAAAGTTACTCAATAAGTAAGGAATTTCATCTCAATTTACATTCTATTGAGATCTATTTGTTTTTATATACCCATTCAGTTCTATGTGGTGTAAATACTGACACTTTGAAACATAATATCATGTTTAATCCACATATAATTTAATTTTAAGTTCCAATTTGAATTATCTCATCCATGATTATTTGAATTTAAAATTACAAAGTGAAAAAGGTTATCATAAAATCTCAATTCCTTTTGCGATTTCTCATTTTCTCTTAAATAATTTACATTATTTTAATCATTTTCATTGGATATTATATTTATTTTAAAGATATATATTATTGAATTATGGATATGATTATTTCCTAAAAATATAATATTTTTACATATAATGTTTACATTGAATGTTACATGGTTTATTAGAGAATATTGAAAAATTTGTATCCTTTATTTAATAGAGATATTTGTAAGAAAACATTGATTGTGAGTTAAATTGATTATTAAATATAAGAGGAATTTTTTAAATTATAAGAACATGTGTTTGGTAACTATTAATGAAACTCCTTGATGCATAAATAATATCAATGGACAGAATCAGTTCGTGAAAACCCCTTCAAGTTTTTTTATGCAGTTTAAATCTGTATGGAGGATAGATCATAAAAGAAAATATCATGAGGATAGATCTTGGTAGTTCAGATGATTTTTCTACCCACATAATTAAATTTTCTTCATTATATATATGGAAATTAAATACCATGAGGATATATCTTGATAGTTTAAGCATCCAAAATTATACAATATATTATTATTATTTTTCTATGTGATTATTTGATTAGTTATAATATTCCTGGTCACATTTGAAGCTTATGTGACTATTTATATGGAATTATTTGATAATATTTTATTCTTAACATATTTATTAAGATATATCTAGTTATTTAATTTCATGTCTTCTATGTTATTTAACTTTACATGTAAATTATCCTCATTGATTCATTATTTCTTATACTATATTTCACCATTATAGAGTATTTGATCTCGACCTAATTTGGATTCCTTTCCCCATGATATGAAGAAGATATATTTGAATGTGTATTCAAGTATGGAGTTAATTTTTTATTACATATTTTATTTCTTTTTCAATCCCCAATTTAAAACCAGTATCATTTATGTAATCCGTTCATCCAAATAATGTTAAATTGTTTGGTCCTTTGGGATTTGAATCTTGTATCTATGAAAATGTAATAAAGTAAGGCACTGGATCCATGCTGCATGGATCATGTTTACTATAGGTAAGTTTACTTACATTAATATTTATGATGAAATTCTTTTACGATATGGAAAAAGATTTTGTATGAATTGTGATTCCTTGTTGAGGAAAGAGTTGTTGATTGATGCACAAATTTATCCATTTTTCATTCATTTAGTAGAATTAACATGTATAAATCATGGCAGGAGTATAACTGGAGATATGAAATGAGAAGAGATATTTCTAAATACATGATGAAGTGTTTAACTTGTGATAAAGTTATTGTAAAATGATTGTTAACAAAGGGGATGCTTCAAAATTTTATACTGTTGGAGAAGAAATTGGAATATATATAACTAGATTTCGTGGTTGTATTGCCAATGAAATATCATGGTAATAATGAGATTTGGGTTATTATTGACCAATTAAATAAATATTCACATTTCTTCCCCATTATATATACAATGTATTTATATAATTTTATATACTTTATCTAAAGGGGAAATTATGTTTAAATAGTGTGCCTCTCTCCATTATATCACACCATGATCCCAGGTTTACATTTATGTTTTGGAAAGGACTCCATATATCATTGTGTAATGGTTTAAATTTCAGTACATCTTGTTATACTCAATATAATGGGTAGTATAAGAAGATAATTGTAACATTTTTATATATTCCTCATTATTGTTCAATGTATTACCAAGGATGTTAGGATCTCCATATTTATTTGGTTTAGTTTTCTTATAAAATCATCATTCACTCTAATATACAATTGAAACAATTTAAGGCATTATATGGAATACAGTTTTAGACACCATATTTTTGGGATGATGTATGAGAAAGTAATTATATGGGAGTAGAGTTTATAGAATAAATTATTAAGAATGATTAGTTTATTTAGAAACACATGAGAATAACTAAGTGTAGGTATAAAAGTTGTGTGGATTACCAGAAGAAAGATATTTAATTTTAGGTACATGAACATTCTTTCTCAATGTTTCATCATTAAAAAATGTGATGTGTCTAGATAAGAAGGGGAAGCTAAGACCATGGTTCATTGGACCATTTGAAATTCTATATAAAGTTGGATTATTTTTCTATTTAGTTTCATTTCCTATGATTTTATCTCAGGTGCATAATTTATTCCATGTTTCAATGTTAAGGAAATATATTCCGTATTCATCTCATGCTTTAAGACATTAAGTAGTTAAATTGGTAGAGAATTATTCTTATGAGGAACATCCAATTCATGTTATTTACTATAAAGAGATTTTTTGTAGAATAAGGTGATTCCCCTAGTTCTGTTTTTATGTAAAAAAATTATGGTTGAAGAGGAAACATGGGAATATGAAAATGCTGTGAGGGAATGATATCCCCAATTTTTTAATAAGTAAAAACAAATTTAAGATAAATAATTTATAAATGGGGATAAGGATGCAACAACCCATGTAATGATAAAATAAATAATTTTAATATATAATAATATGAATTATACCATCATGTTTATTATAAAAATATTAATAAATTTATGATTTTAAAAGGATTTTTTTGAGTTAAATTCCTTTCTTATAACGATTATTATAAATCTCAAATTTGAAATTTTAAAATTTTAATTTTATAAATTTATTATATTTTTTATTTCAACATATTTCAACATTGAATTTTTTTTTATTTTTTGGTAAAATACATATTTGCTAGTGAATAGTGAATATACTATTTTTTTGTAACAAAGTAATTTATTTTAATAAATAAATTAATTTAAAAGTCTCAAAATGTTTTGAATGTGTATTAATGTAATAAAAGTATTATTTAGTTATATTTAATCCAATTAATCACTTTTTAATAAAAATTATCCTTATTTTTTAATATAATCTTGTTTTAGGTTTAAAAATGGGTTTTTTCTAAAAACTAATTTCAATTGCATAATGATTCTCTTTATTAATTAATTAAAAATAATACTTAATTTGGAATGTTTTAAATGAAATTTATAGACTATATATCACCGAATATTATTTAATTTTTATAAAATTATTATCATTAGTCATAGAGTTAATATTGAATCACCTTTTTCTAAACAAACTCTTATTAAATACCCAATCTCTTGGCCCGTCTGCTGGATTATTGTTAAATTAAAAAATTTTAGTTATATGAATCAAATATATAAAAATTATTTAAATATTTGGAATCATGGTAATTATTATTATCTAATAAGGTCAGCTTATAATTTTAAAAGAGTGATTAGTGAAAATAATTAAAATTAATTATAATGATTAGGGTAAAAAAAAGTTTACTTAGTTGATAAAAATGTAACATAAGGGGCCAACTGACAAGAAAACATACCAAACACACATTTTTGTCTAATTTGCACCATATATCTTATCTTATTGAGTTTGGTTCATTATTTGATACACTTGACATGTAAAAAACATGAGTGGAATTCAGTATTTAAAATATATACAAATTTACCACTCACCCAACTTATAAAAGGCCACCCCTTCTTGTCTCTTCACACCTCTCAATCCATTTGTCTCATAAAATTACCTACCAAATAAATTATACAAATCCATACTTTAATATCATATTCATTAATTTGGGATTAATTCCAACAAACTAAGGACATTGGTGCAAACCAAAATGAGTTACCTGAAGAAGAGGTGATGTTCAACAACATGCATTTTTATTTTATTTATTTCTCCTACCCATTAAATTAATAATGTACCATTAATATATAATAACCTCAATATAAAAAACATAATGATATAATTTTATCTTAATATTAAGACATAAAATACACACACTACCATCAAATGAGTTATGAATTCTTCATTCATTTGTATGGTGGACTACCACCTCACAAATTAATGTCATTCACTTTTCAATTACCATATGTATGGTTTGGAAATAATGATGTACATAATATTTTTATATTATATTTATGATATTTATAATATAAATATACTACTGGAATCACTATATCCTATAAACTTTTTTACATTTCATTCCATAGGGTGTACCATATAGTCACTCATGTGTACTGTAGACTACTGCCTCGTGAAGAAATGTGATGATTTTTTAACTAATGGGTTTAAATGGAAGGTAACAAGGGTAATTATAATTTTTATATATTATATTCATGAAATAGTATGATATTAATGACATAATTATATTAACTTAAATATAATATACCATTTTCTTCTAACAATTTCACACACTAAAAAAGTTGTAACGTCATTCGTAGATGTGTTGAATACCGCCTCCTTGAAGTGATGTGATAATTATTTTCTCATCACCACATCATAAGAATAATATATAAAAGTATTTATATTAAAATAATATTGTATAAATAATATAATATTAATTATATAAATTTAAAATATTACATACTTTCTTTTAAAAGATATCCTTGAAAAATATTAACATTACTCATGAATACGTACAACCTATCATCGCCATGACCGTAACATCATTTAATTTTTCATAAAAATATTCCATAACTAGTTTAAAAAAATATCATGTAAAAATATGATAATTATTTTGGGATTTTTAGTCTAGAGAAGTTTAAATGGTGACCCCTTTGACCATAGATGACCTACCACTTTTGTTTTTTACACATAAATCTAACATGGTAAAAAAATAAAACCTAAACATAATTGATTATGTAATTGTATATAAATTGTAAATAAGTTAATTAAAATTAATAATAATATTTATAAATTTTCAAAAGAAAGTAAATAATTATCATAATTTTATTATTCAGGATGATAAAGACAAACATGATGAATTAGACTCATGGTAAGGGACTTCAAATCAATATCATTGGACACATTATTTCATTATTTACCTATTTTACTATTATTTTACATTTCTTTACAAAATAGTTACATGGGGATTATGATTAATGTATTCCAAAAAGTGAAAAGGTACTTTTTCTTTATAATATTTCTCTTTTAATATTTTCCATCCAACTCTTCCTTTTCCATGTTTATGTTTTATAATGAGTTTATGGGTATAAAATATTTATGTAGTCAATTTTATGTATCTTTTTACTTAATTTTTTTTATTAAAATGCAATTTCTTTACATTTTTTACATGAAATAGTTTTTCCAAAAAATAAAAGTGTTGTTATATTCTTAATGAAAATGGGAAAGGTTCCATTTCCATCATCATGAAAATTATTTTATTTTAAAATCATCTGTAATATTGCATACTTTATTCAATGAAAACCCTCTCAATGTTTTTTGGGATTTTGGTTTTTCAAAATGGTTTTTAAAAAAAACTTTATTATGGTGTTAAAAATAGTTTTTTAAATGAAATTGGTATTTTGACATCAAAAGGAGATTTAGTTAGGATTTAAAAATAGCATTTAAAATGATTTACATTGGAAAATTGAAAGAATATTTTTTTATTATATTGTACATGAAAATTATACATGTGAAATGGGTGCACCCAGATATAATATGTTCTGCCTATTAAATAGTAAACATAGGGTGACTTAGATAACACTAGGTAATCCCATTACAACTTAAAAATTAGGTTGCCCATATAGTGCTGGGTGACCCTGTTATATCTTAAATGATGGGTTCACCTAGATAGTGATCCAATGAATTGTTTAATTTTAATATTGAAAGTCACATGTATGTTTATTCAAACTAAAATAGAATGAATGGTTTTTATTTATATAATTATCTATGTCACCAAAACAGGTTTTAATTTCTTATTATGGTTTTCCTAGACTTTCATTTAGAAAAAATTATGTGAGTTTTTTCATTTCAAAATGATTTATTTCATATTCTCAAATAAAATTGAAGTTAAAGGTAAGTGATTATTATTTTTCATGTGTTAAATGGATTAATGGTTTTCATTGTTTTTATATCCCTTACTGATCTTTCTTTCTCATCTCATGTTTTTAATTAATTTTCTCAGGATTTTCATATGGGTAAAGGAAAGAAATAAGTTAAGTTGAATGTCATAAATATTTCATGAAATAAAACCATTTTTTGTTTTAATTATATTATATAATAAAAATGGACAATGAATGGAAGGGTCCACTTTTTATTTTATGGTTTTGTGACGTATGAGTTAAGGCCTAATTCTTAAAAACTATATAACTGAAATGATCCTCAAAGTAGAGGAAAATAAATTCTTGAATTAAAACTCAATATTATGTAATTTTTAGAGATGAGTCCCTATAATGAGATACAATATATATTATATCAAATAGTTATTACAAAAGAAATATAATAACCAAAAGTTTCATAACATGAAATATGTCTCAAGGAAACAAGTTTGAGTTGAAGAACCCTTAATACTTTTGAAATATGTGAATCAAAACATACTGAAAGTGGGAATGAAATATGATTTTTTAAACCCATTGAATCATTATTATATGAATAAAAAAAATACATTCATAGGTAGTGTATATACTACAAAAAATGAAATAATTGGTTAATATTTCATACATATCTCAGAAGTAAAAGTGAGATGAGAAACTATTCAAACATATCCAGAAATTATTCTTACATTCTTCTAAAATGATATATAATAAATTAATATTTATTATAGGTTTATACAAGAATAATATTCATAGTTATCTTACCATATATTATTCACTTATAAATTCTAATTACTTCACATTAATAATTCATCCATAAATTCATCATTCTGGGTATTCATTATTCTATTATTGAAGCATGTTTTTGTTATCTGGTTTTAGTCCTTATTCCATGTGAATGGATTCATCATCTAAAAATTATTAATCATGTACTAGGTATCATATTTATTCATTATATAAAATTTTATAACTTTTCATACTTTATGGTTATGAAAAATCATTTAGATGACTTGATGGAGATGATAGTACACATGTATGCACATATGTTGTTTTCACTTTTCATTGGTTAAAATGAAATAATGGTAAAACATAATCTGCATTTATAGATTAATAATTATATTTTATGTTTCATATATATATATATATATTCATTTAATATATAATTATGACCATCTATATAAATATTAAATAAAAAACAAATCACATTTCTCTGTAGAAGAGGTTGTCCACATATACAAACAAGTGATGTTAGTATCTAACAATGGATAGGAGGGAAACAAGTTGACAATATTTTATCATTAATAAATAATAATAATTTAAAAATATAATATATAATCATGAAATCCATATATAAAAAAATCCATGACTGGCGATGATGAAAAATAAAACACAATGGTTGGGGAGACTATAGTTTATATGCACGCATGATGATGTTTTTATTTTTCATTTTTATGGATTATAAATATATAATTTTTATCATATTAAAATAATAACATTCAATTAATTTTATTTAAATGATTTCACTATGAAAATATCATCAAATAATATATTGAGTTTATAAATGAAGATATTAACTCAAAATTATTTGGTAAAATATATTAACTCTTATTTGAGAAATATCTTTTGGATATTTTATTAAGGACCCACGGGTTAGTATTTTAAGAATAATAGAAACTATTGAATGAGTATAGGGAATTTTCGAATAGATACTCGTAGGTTTTTATTAATAAATGTGTCTTAATAAATTGTAATGAATATATGAGAGGTGGATCTTTTTCATAATTGGGGGTAGTTTGACACTTGTAATTATTCTATAATTTAAAATAATATATTTCCACATTCATGGAAAATTTATCCAAACTGATATATTTTGGAATATTAGGTAAGATAATCTAGAAATAAAATAATTAAAAAGGAATTATATATATTTTTCTATTATTTTAACCCTGATCTGTTATGTTTAACCCATCTTTAACTCATTTAACCCTTACAATAGTAAAAAAGATACATAGTCATCAAGGGTCTACACTATCATTATGAAATAGAAAGTTCATTATAAATGAAAAAATGATTATATTTTATAAAAGTTACTATTAAATTGTAATATTATAATATTTTCATTATTTATATAGGAATTAATAAAAAATGTTTTTACCTAAATTATCCTTAAATTAATTTTTGAGACTGCACAAATTTCAAATTTATAAGCATAAAATTTACAACTAAGTTTGAATTTTATTATTTAAAAAATTAATTACCTTTTACATTAATCAATATAAATCCTAAAATACTTATTTATTATCATGAAAACATCACATTTAATATTTTAAAAATATTTTATTTTATTTTTTTCACCAATTTGGACATGTGTTACAGTAGCGATGCATAACTATTTTAAATACTTTTATCATCACAAAAACTAAAAATAAATTCCAATGATTAAAATAATTGATTGATCATAAATTTAACATTTTTTATTATTAACTACATATTTTTATTTTTATTAAAACAAGTTATATATAATAAAATGATGATAATGTAATTTTATACTTATTCCATACATAATAAAATATAAAGGTCATCATCCAAGGGAAATATCCCAAAATTAAAATATTTTGAATGTTAGGATGATTTTGGTCAATATAAACTCATACAATTAAATAAAGGAAAGGGTTTAATATATTTTGATACGAAAACTGATGTTCTAAATAATGAAAAGTTACGTCCTTTCAAGTTTTATCTCATGTTGGATAGAAATGGGTTTAAAATATTTTCTAAATCAATTATAGTGAATGGAAAATTAATATAACTAATTGGAATAAAATATATATTTTTAAATATCAATTATAATTATTTTATAAATATAATTCAATGGTTAGGTTTCGACTATGAAATATATAAATTCCTAAATATTTCTCAAACCATGTATACATTATAATAGTCATACTTGTGAATGATATTCATAAATCATAACTTCATAGCTGAAAAATAATTTCAACATCGGACTCGAGTGACTTATAATACTCTTGAATGAGTTTGAAGAATTATTTATCCCTTGAGAAAGATAAAGTGAGAGAATATAAAGACATGATTTCTAATGAAAATTTCATCTTTTGGTTGTGTTTTGAGAATTTTTACACCTATAATTCATCTTATATAAAATAATAATTATTTTGTTTCCTAAATCCCTAAAAATATATATCAGTGGATCAACTAATCCACAATAGGAGGTAAAACTATTCTATTACTTTTAACACATTAACCAAAAGTAAAAACATTTAACACTAGTTATGATAATATCCAATATAAATAAATTATACATTAATATCCAAATTTTCACCAAATCAAACAAAAATATTATCTTAAACCATTTAAAAACTAAAAAAATCATAAAATTATTCCAAAACATTAATGAAATAATTTGAAACAAAAAACAAAAAATATTTGAGCACACACTTTTTCAATAAAAACATAATATTAATCCACATATAACATTAACCACTCATAGGGGCACATACTAAAAATTAATAAAACATAATCTTATATTCATCAAAATATACTAACCATATATCAATATGAACATAATTTATATAAAACCACAAAAAAATCATTTATGATTATAAATTTTAACTTAATGATTATTAAAAAAACATTCTATCCTAGAAAATAATGTTATGTTTACCTTAACAATGTAGTGATCTATAAAGAATAAACTTCTTCAAAAATCAAATTAAAAGATTTGTCACCAAATCACTTTTCAATCTCATGGATATATAAACATAAATTCCCAAAATATGAAATAACATAATTCCTATTAATGATTATTAAATCATTATTAAAGATTATATTAACCATAATTTTTTTTATTCATTTTAATATATATCCATAATAATATTTTCCTTGAATAACTTTATAGTCAATCACCTTCCAAACTTGAGGGATAAATATACCTCAATCAACTATTATTTATCCATAAATATATATAATTATATTATAATCCCATAACCTAAAAACTCAAAATGGTATTTATTCCTTAAACATATGATTTAATACCTAAAACTTTACTGCAGTGGGTAAATAATATATCTAAATAAAAAATTTTATAATGTATAGTCAAATGATATTTTTTTATGAATATATTTAAAACATAATTTCCAAAATTTTAGAATTTATATTTGATTAAAATGATTCAATATTTGGATTTATTATTTCAATATGATATTGAGGTGAATGTTTGGGTATTTGTTAAAATAGTTGACTTTTAGTTGAATAGTTAAAAAATATTTTTTACCCGAAAAAACTTCTATTTTAGAAATACATTGAATCTTATAATAAATTGGAATTGATCAATAATATAGTAAATAAATAAATGTATTTTAAAAATAATATGTTGAATTAAAAAAAGATATGATTAAAATTTTAGGGTCATAAATAATAATTTATAAATATGCTTTTTGATCTTTTCATTTAAATTCATATTATTTTTGAAAAATTCAGTTTTAGATTATATTAAAAGTCAAATTACGTTTTTTATAACCCAATTTATTTTAGGAAAAACAAATGCAATTATTGTTTTTTCCAAAAAACATTAATGTGAACCATAAAAATAAAATTTTCTAAAATGAGTTATTTATTCTTAATATATGATTTTATTAAAATAATTTTTATCACTGTAATAAAATAAAGAATACATAATTATATCTATATTGTGAATAATAATTTTCAAATTAGATAATGATGAAATTATCTTTTTACTGGAAAAAAATTTATATACCAAGGCTAATATTAGTTGAAACAGTAAATGGGTTGTTTGTCAAAGAATAAAACATCTCTAAATATATAGTATTTTTCAATGGATATATTTTAAAATTCTGACTCCAATAAAAATCATAAAAATATGTAAAAATATATTTACTCTCCTTTTATTAATAATTAATGTTAAATGGGAATAAGAACACATAACAATTTAAATATCCAATTCATAATTTGTTTTACACATTATGCATTTTAATTTAAAAGTTTTTTTTGTCGTATGTAGAAAATGAAATTGTTTAAATAGAGAAATAAACATGTCGAGGACACTAAAATTTGGTATTATGGTTCATGATATATTTATAGTGATAAAATAATAATCATTATTAATATTTATTCCAGATTAAAAATTCTTAAAATGGGTAATCTAATGTGGATCCAATTTTATTAAATTAATATGAAACATATACCTTCTAGAAGAATTTTTTTAGGTTTTAAATTCATTCATACATGTCTTATCAACATTTCCCCATGAAAATAAACTAACTCAAAAAACACACCTAACCCCCATGTGATACTATTCTTACTCATTACCCAATATTATCTTCCTTGTAAAATCCCATCTATTTCACCTGTCACAGAAGTTAAATCCCACCCATTCTCCCATTCCAATATGTATAAAAGTAATTGATCATGATTTTACCTCCACTATCCTTATATAAATCCCTACTATCGAGTTCCTATGGCTTAAGGGGTCCTACAAATCCTTAAAAAGAAACATAGATGGGTAACTATTTCCAATAATTCCTTTTATATTTTAATGGGTTTTTTATAATAAAAATTTAAGAATATTTAATTTATTAAAATTTCATGGAAATATATCCCATTTAATATTTTATTAATTATAAACTACTTATCCCCTCCCATTTTAGTTGTTTTCATAAGTCGTTATAATGAAAAAATAAGGATCCTGATTTTGTATCTTCAATTTTCAATTAAATACGTATAATATAATGTAATAATGCCTATATTTTATCACATTATCGATAATTTTATGTATTGATAATTAAATGTACCCTATTTAAATAATTTTACAAAAAAATCATAATCCAAAAAAATAATAAATATTTAAATAATTGAATGTTTGGTTTTATTATTAATGATATCCCAACTATGATACTAGAATTTGGATATGTAGTGCACAAATAAACCAAGGAAAAATCAGCCTAAAAAATAATGCTTAAGTTTTATCTATATCTACACCGTGGTTAAATAAAAATTATCTTAATACTACACACTTATTTGGATGATCCATAAGGTCATTTTTTAGATAATTCACACAATCTTTACAAATAATAGTGATGAATTTACCTAAAATTACTGTGGTCTCCAACCAGAAAAAACTATTGAAATCAATTAAAATATTCGATTGATAACTGAATAGTTTGGAATTACACTTCATAACTACACTATTTTTTCCTTGATTAATGAACTTATTATAACATTGAAAACAATACATAGTTTTCATGATGATTATCTATTGTATAACTATAAAACTTATTTCTCTAGATGTATTATGTACACGTTATCCCACTTATTAACTAGGAATGTATTTAAATTCAATATGTTAATATCTCAATAAGGATGATTATTAATTCTTAAGGAATATTTATTATACATTATATTGATATTCATGTCATTTAAATAGTCAATAAATAACAATTATGGATAGAAATATGGGTACTAATATTATATATCCCCATTGATGTATCTGTTGTTCTTTTGAGATACAAATATTTTGTATATTGTGTAGGCCTACCCAATGAAATCATGCTGTCTTGGGTATAAGATTAATAATAAAAATTATTTTATGGTTTCTACCTTGATGGAAATAATAATTTATTCTCTAATGTCTTGAAGCTAATGATAATGATGCGTGATATAATGAATTCCATCACATTGAATTCAGTTATTATCATTCTTGAAATTATGTTCATTCACTACCAAAAAATAAGACATTAAAAATGCTAGAAAAACACAAACTACATGAGAGAGGTTAAAATACTTGATCTTTTATCAGTGCTGAAAAGCACTAATAAAGGAGTCATTTATTGATGCAAAAAAGAACTGATAAATGGGACCTTTATAAGTGTTGATAATAGAATGATTTATCAGCACTTTAATTTAGAACTTCTAAAGGCACCATTTATCAGCACTTATAAAAGCACTGATAAAAGTTCATTTATCAATGCTTATAAAAGTGATGATAAAGAATACCTTTATTGTCACTTATAAAAGTGCTGACAAAGGACATTTTATCAATGATCATTGAAGTGATGATAAAGGGCCATACTCTGTGTACTATAACAGCACACCACATCACCAAAAACACCCCGAATATAAAAAAAAGTCCCAATAAAAGATTCAAATTAAATGAAATTTACAACACAAATAATAGAAAATCACTATATTATAGATGTTTCAAACATTGGTTTATAAAATTACATATATAAAGATTATTACATGCATTCAAAGGCATAAATGTTCCTTTGTATTTTAATCCTGACCCAACTCATGATATTACTAAGCAAACTAACCCTACTCAAACAAACGAATGAATCTTTACAAGAAAACAATTTTTATGTTAGTAATATTATAAATAAATAAATTAATAAAAAGTGTTAATTTTACTAAAATTGATGTCAATATTAATTAAAAGCATTCCATTGGAGTCATACCAGTCACACCCTGCATCATATTGAGGTTTGGCTGATTCCAACTTGCATTAAATGACTTATGGATCATTTTCTAAAATAACCAAAACAATATTAATGTGTTTTCTCAGTTTTGAGTGCATTAGATGTCTTTTTTCTAAAATGTCATTTTAAACTGGAAACCCACACTTTTGAATCATTCTGATCATAGTGTATATTTTTTTGACATGAAATAGTTTCCTACACATCACAAATTAATTATTAATCATTTTCCAAAATTATCAATGAAATATAAAATAATTTTATCGGTTTTTAGTGAGAGATACTTTTTGAACTAAAATATAAATTTTAAACTAATAATAGAAACTTCTTATCATACAGTGTTACACCCCGATCTCGGATGACTAATTATTATATTTTATTATATTTTTTTTATTCTTTTCTTGGTCCCGTGCCTTTTGGATGAGGATTCATTGGGTCTCGATTTGATATTTTCGATGTCTGATGTTTTTGTGGGCCTCGGGCCAGTGTGAAGTCTCCGCACCACTAGCATTGATCGTTCGTTCTGTCGTAGCGAATGCATTTTCGCCCGATCGTAAGAATAAATAACAATATTTGATGAATAAATTAAATTGACTTAAAAACAAAGATAAATAAAATTTTATAACTACAAAACATGGTTAATGTTTAACCTATAATTAAAATAAGATTATTGCGCAAATGATAATTTTGTTATTATTTAATCTTGTAGTAATACTATTATTATTAAATTTTTATAAATATAATTATTAATGAAACCGAATAAAATTATTACCTTACTTATCATTAAGTTTTTTACTTAATTTCTTTTGTTGTTATTAATACTATTATTATCATTTTTCTATTAATATTATTACTACTATTATTATTGTAACTTTGATATTATTGTTATTATTATAACTTAAAATAAATTGGATAAGAACCAATTATATTTATTGGGTTTATAAATATATGTTGGTTTTATTGTTATTATAATTATTATTAAATTATTATTATTATTATTATTATATATATATATATATATATATATATATTTTAAACCCTAATCTACCATTCCCGCACCCCCCATTCCTGTGCCCCACGCGAGCTGCCGCCCCCTCCCTCCGCCTGTTCCTCCATGCAATCCCCCTGCCCAGGTTCTCCCTGTTTGGCGCGGATCCCTTTCCCAGTCTGGTGTATCCACCCCCACTCTCGGACTGTTCCAGTCGTACCACCGCCATCCTCTCCTCCCCCTACGCTGGTAGACCACCTCTCGGCCTCCTCCTCTCTTGCGTGAGTGGCATCCCCCATTTCCTTCTCCTGTGCGAGGCGATGCTACGTCATCCCTCCCCTTCTTCTCGATCGACACCAGTCCGCACCCCCATGAGGTTTCTCCCTCCCTTATATGTGTGTGTGGCGGCCTCCCTTATTCCCTCTCTCCTACCAAGCATGTGATCTATAGTTCACCCCCATGGCCACACCTCCAAGTATCCTTGGCCAGGCCTCCCTCCGGTGCAATCTCCTTCCATGGTGCAGACTCCCTCTACGCGACCTCCCCTGGGCGTGTTTTCCAGTAGGTGAGAGACTCACCTATAGTGAAACGACACGACACCTCGCCCCGGGTCCTCCTTCCATGCCTATTCTTCTTCCAGTTCCTTCATGGATCATGTCCGCCTCAACAATAGTGTGCGGTGCCTCACCTGGGTGATCTGGTTCGTAATCCGCCAACCTCCGCTGGAAGTGAAGCAATACAATTGGTTTTGATCTATTGGCTTCACCTTGTGGTAAGTTTTATGCTGGTTTCTGGGTTTCACACCAGCTAAATTAGGGTCTTTATGTGTTTTAATGTTTTTTAGTAATTACCTTTTAGTTCGTCGGTATTTTCTTTGTGATTTTGGTCCCTCTCGGTTGGTCAGTCACTATTTGAGTTGGGTTTTGTTTTAAAGTGGCGATTTTATGTGAAACGGTGTTTGTTTTATGTGGAAAACTTAGTCACGTCACTACTTATGATTTTATAAATCATGCATGTGGTTTATTAAATTACATATATGATTGAAATTGTATTTTGATATGGTTTTGGTATGCATTTGATTTTTTTAGATGGTTTGGGTCCTCTTTTGGTTTAGAAGCATTTGGGGGTGTTATTGAAGTTGTTTTATAAGTTATTTTAATGATTTTTTCATTTGTGTAAAAGGTTCAAACCATGTTTGGAAAATGTTTCGAGGTGAGTTTTATTTTAAAGATAGGAAATAGAGTATGTTTTTAGGGTAAACCGTTGTTTTTCATTTTAGAAAAGTTTTATTACTTATTGAAATGATTTATTTATTTGTGAGTGTGATGCGAATGATCGTTTGGGAAGGTTTCTGTGTGCACATGGTTTAAAAAGTGTATTTTTAATGTGTTTTTGGTGTATAGCCTTGTGGAGTTTCATGGAATTGTTTTTATCAAGTTTATAAATGATATATTTAACTATATAAGTGTTTTGTATTCTGTTTTTGTAGGGTGTAAGTGGGCATTTGATCAAAAATGTGTTTTTTGAATTAGTTTTGTTTATGTGTAGCTATGGGTGTTTCTTTGGAATTTATTTATATTTTTTTAAAAAGTGGTTTAGTAAATTATGTGGATGGTGGGAGTTGTGTTTTGAAAATATGTCGAGGTGGGATTTACTATGTTTATTCATTTGTATTATTTTAAGACAATGTTTCTGTGTTTTTAGATGCCTTGCGTTGTTGCAATGCATTGGCATGGTTTTTCCGTGATATTGTGGCTGTCAGTAAGTGGCACGTACTTGTGCGCAAGTTGGGATGTACCGCATCGTCGTCGTAACCGAGCCGCGAGTTGAGGTAGGTCCCCCACTGCACTCACCTTTAAATTTAGAATTTATTAATTGCTTGATGTTTTATTAATTTAAATAAATAAGAAATAATATACGATAATTAATTTTTAAATGATTATTTGGTGTAAAAAGAGCCATTTATTTTATACACGACATTTGAATCATTTTCTTGATGAGCAGACACCTAGTATTTAAAGAATTTCTGTTTGGACTTTAAACATAATTCATGGAATTTAAAATGTAGTTCTGGTTTTAATGATAAATTATTTCTTCTAAACAAGTTTTTTGGGGTTTCTTGAGAAATGAGGTTTTTCTTTAAAGTTGGTGAAGGCCCGTCTGGCACATTAATAATATAAATTGTTTTTGAAAAACTCACTTTGGTTTTACTCAAGGGCGATCGTTGGTGTGTGTTGTTTGCTTGAGCTGTGTGTGATATTTGTGCCTCGTGACTAATTGATTTACATTGTGGACTCACCCCTTTTTATTTCATGTGTTGAAATGGGAACCTGGAATAGTAAGTTAATCTTCTAAGAACTATTACTGTAGTAGTTTAGATTATGCACAGGCTAGTGGCCCCATTACAGGGGAATACCGAGTTATTGCTGCTATGGAGATTGGTCCCTTCGGTTAGGCCATGGAGGGCTATACCGGGCGTTAGGGCATTATGACATCCTTGAGTTAGAGCATGATTTCAAGATGAGTCACATGTATGGTATGTTCTGGATCTTTCAGGAGCTCCTAGGTTTGACCCATATTTTTTAGTGTTTATTTGTATGTGGTGGACGATAGGTCTAGTTTGGTTGCTAGACCCATGTTCCACTTTTCTATTGCCCTTAGTGTGTGTCGTGTGTTGTGTGTGGTTTTCCGTTTGACCAACAACTAAAATTTGGATTTTTAAATTGTTTGAAAAAAATAAAAAATAAAAAAATGAAAAGTTTTATAGGAAATGCATCTGTTTCTTTCAAATACTAAACTTTTCTTTAAAATTAAGAAGAGCAATGGACTTTTACATGTCTTAGAAATGAATGTGTGTGTGTGGAAACCCATATTTTGTATAATTTAGTTCAATCCTGGAATTATTAAAAAAATTTATTTAAAGGTAGTGCATTGGGAATAGTTTTTTGGGCACGCCTACTGAGTTTTAATACTCACGCCTATAGTGTTTTCATGTTTCTAGTTTTGTTGTAGGTTTCACTTGAGCTCTCTCGTTGTGGGTGAGAGTTGGTTGTGGACTAGTGCATGAATCTCGGAGTCGCGAGGAGTTTTGGTTGTGGTTAGGTTAGTTTTCTGTTGTTGGTTGTTCTACCTTTTTCGTGTAATTTATTTGCCTTCAGTTATTCTACTTTTTCAGCTGCTTTATTTATTTTCACTGGGCCAAATCATTCCCTCTTGTTTGGTTTTGATGCCTGACACTAGTTGACAGCTCGTGGGGATCAGGAATTCCCCTCGGGCCATGTTACGGGCTGGTTCGAGTGACCAGTTCAGGCTCAACACAGGTTGGTTCATGACAAAATGGTATCAAAGGTGGCCCTTGTTTTTTGGGGTGTCTGGTAGAAAGAGATTAGAACTATCAGGGATTAGGAGGTAGGTTACAGATTGGTGCCTGATCACCATCGCTCGCAATGAGACATGAGTTAACAGGGGTAGTCCTGGATTTGAGTCTTTTTTCTCTGGTTATTTTGGATTGAGGGATAAAAATGAGAGCTAATCGGTTCATTTTGCGGCCTCATATGGGGTGGTGACCCATGTGGAGTCCAAGTTCCTAGTTTAAGGTCCTCTTAGTGTTATGACTTACATGGGGCATGGATCACCATCATGTCACCGGGTTAGGCACATACAATAGCTCGTCATTCTAATGTTTTATGGCTTGTTGTGTTTTATTTTGAACTCAGTTGATGCGAGCGTGTGTTAGAAGTGAAATTGATTTTGAAATTTAAAAGTGTTTCTTTTAATTTGTTTTGAAATTGGTGAATTAATTTTTAAAGGCCAGGTATATCGGTTTGAAAAAAATGTAGTGTGTGTTTGGATTGGGTAAGGAAAAGAAGTGCTTGAACCTTGGCACTTTTTATAGAGGGTCACACATGCGTGAGTATGTAAGGAGAGTGCGTGAGGGCACTTGTTCGCAGATGATGTGAGAGAGATTTAATGAATGAACATGTGATGGTTTATAAGGTGACATAGGTGAGTTATAAAATTTTAAAGGAATCAAGTTTTTTTTTGAAAAAATGATTTGTGCTTGTATTTGTTTATATTCGGCTTATGGTCCTATTTCCCTTGTCTTGTGAGGTTGATTTGATTGAGTTTGGCATGATGCCGGTTTCGATGGTGTTTTTTGTGTTGCTACGAGTATGCCGCTCAGAAAGCCTCCAAATGTTGTTAATGAGTTATGCCCAGTTCCTAGTTCTTTTTGTGTGTTTTCTGCTTATCAAGGTAATCAAAGTCTATTAGAGTCAGTTGTATAGTTTGGAAGGATAGTGTGTCTTTAGGTTGTTGGGAACTCCCAAGGTAGTTAAGGTTCGTACCGTTCCAAAGTTATTAGAGGGTTCAGTTCTAGACTAGTAAAGGTGGGATGCCTCATCGTCGTTAGAGTCTCAGGTTTAGTTGGCGGGGGTTGGATCTTGTGAAGATTTTCCATCTCGCAAGAACCTTCACCTGTACCGACTCCCAGTTTGTGGGACCATTCTCTCGCATTCCACTAGTCTGGCTGGTTTAGGCATTCTAAGTTGCTTTGTCACATCCCTCCAAAGTCTTTCTACATTGCGACTGTTTGGGCTTCCAAGAAGAGTTTTGAAAGAATTATAATTCTGGAGGAAGGAGTTGGGAACCGGAGGATGAAAATTCTTGACTGTGAGGCAGGAGATGCTTCATCCATCAGAGCCCCAACCATAGGTCTCAGGGTGAAGCTCGCACATAGTCAGGAGTTGCCGAGGGTGTGTGGAACCTCGGTCTAGATTATGATTTCAGCTTTGGAATATAAATATCCAAAATTTCCTTATTCTATTCTCATCACTATCTTAATATTATCCTTATTATGGGGGCATGATGTGATCGTTTCCCCACGATCCAAGTGGTTTTATCTGATCTCAGTGTGCTTTTTAAATTGTTCGGTCTCTTTGAATGGTGTGGGCCGTGAATTGATGGACCTATTCTTATTTTGAGTTGGTCTCAGCTGTGTTTGTTATGGGGATGTTTGTTTCATGAAATTTATGGGAGGTGCTGAGTTAATTATCCATCCTTAAGTTTCTTGGTTGTATTGTAGCAAGTTTTCTGAAAAAGGCTTAGGTGTGTTAGTTGGTCCAAGTTGGAAAAGTGAACGAGTTTGGGTTGGGAGTTCCCGTGTTTCCCCCCCTGTGGGGGGGGGGGGGGGGTTGTGTGGTCAAGTTTCGAGGGCTTCCATGTTAGGGAATTCTCGTGGTGGAGAGAACCCTCCTGTGTTCTCCCCTCAACTTCAGGTAGTGATTGTTCATTAGTTGGTCGAGTGTGATGTTTGTTGGTAATGGTCACCCCGAGTCTCTTGATTTCTTCTGGTTTGGTTCGGTCTTAGACTCTAGTTGTGTTAACTATTGGTTTGGTGAATTTCTCAGGGCAAAAAGTGTCTGTGGTGGGGAGAATTGTCACACCCCGATCTTGGATGCTTAATTAAATTAGTTTATTTTATTTATTTTTTATTCTTTTCTCGGTCCCACGCCTTTTGGATGAGGATTAGTTGGGTCTCGGTTTGATATTTTCGATGTTTGATGTTTTGGTGGGCCTCGGGCCGGTGCGCGGTCTCCACACCGCTGGCGGTGATCGTGTGTTTGGTCGTACCAAATGCGTTGTCTCCCAATCGTTCGAATAAATAATAAATTTTGATGAATAAATTAAATTGACTGAAAAACAAAGCTAAATAAAATTTTATAATGATAAAACCAGGTTAATGTTTAACCCATAATCAAAATAAGATTATTGCACATATGATAATTTTGTTATTATTTAATCTGGAAGTAATACTATTAATATTAAATTGTTATAAATATAATTATTAATGAAACATAATGAAATTATCACCTTAATTATCATTAAGTTTGTTACTTAATTTATTATGTTGTTATTAATATTATTATAATCATTTTGCTATTAATATTATTACTACTATTATTATTGTAACTTTGATAATACTGTTATTATTATCACTTAAAATAAATTTGATAAGAACCAATTATATTTATTGGGTTTATTAAAATTTTTTGGTTCTATTGTTATTATAATTATTATTACATTATTGTTATATATATATATATATATTTTAAATACTAATCTACCCTTCCCACACCCCACATTCCTATGCCCCGCGTGAGCCGCCGCCCCCTCCCTCCACCTGTTCTGCCACGCGATCCCCCTGCCCAGGTTCTCCCAGTCCAACGCGGCTCCCTTTCCCAGTCCAGTGCAGCCGCCCCCACTCTCGACCTGTTCCAGTCGTACCACCTCCATCCGCTCCTCGCCCTGCGCTGGCAGGCCACCACTCGACCTCCTCCTCCCTTCCGCTAGAGGCGTCCCCTGTTTCCTTCTCCTGTGCGAGGCACTGCTACTGCACCCCTCCCCTTCTTACCAATCGACACCAGGCCTCACTCCCAGGCGGTTCCTCCCTCCATCCTATGTGTGTGCGGCGAACTCCCTTTCTCCCTCTCTCCTACCAAGCACGCAATCTATAGCTCACCCCCATGGCCACACCTCTAAGTTTCTACAACCAGGCCTCCCTCCGGTGCAATCTCCTTCCATAGTGTGGCATCCCTCTGCATGACCTCCCCGGGCAGTGTTTTCCAGTAGGTGTGCGACTCCCCCATAGCGACGTAACGCGATACCTCACCCCAGGCCCTCCTTCCGCACCTGTTATTCTTCCCGTTCCTTCACAGATCATGTCCGCCTCGATGATAGTGTGAGGTGCCTCACCCTAGTTATGTTGGTTCATAATCTTCCAACCGCCGCTGAAAGCGAAACGGTACAATTGGTTTCGATCCATTGGTTTCGCCTTGTGGTATGTTTTATGCTGGTTGCTTGGTTTCACACCTACTGAATTACTGTCTTTATGTGTTTTAATGTTTATAGTAATTATATTTTAGTGTGTTGGTCTTTTCATTGTGATTTTGGCCCATCTCGGTTGGTCAGTCACTATTTAAGGTGCGTTTGGTTTTAAATTGGCGATTTTATGTGAAACAGTGTTTGTTTTATGTGGAAAATTTAATCACGTCACTGCTTATGATTTTATATATCATGCATGTGGTTTATTAAATTATGTGTAGGATTGAAATTTTATTTTGATATGGATTTGGTATGCAATTGATTTTTTAGAGGGTTTGGGTTCTCTTTTGGTTTTGAAGCATTTGGGGGTGTTATTGAAGTTGTTTTATAAGTTATTTTAACGGTGTTTTCATTTGTGTAATAGGTGCCAAACATGTTTGGAAAATGTTTCGAGGTGCGTTTGATTTTAAAGAGAGTAAATTGAGTATGTTTTTAGTGTAAATCCTTATTGTGAATTTTATAAAAGTTTTATTTTTTATTGAAATAATTTATTGATTTGTGAGTGTGATGTGAATGATACTTTGGGAAGGTTTTGGTGTGCGCTTGGTTTAAAAAGTTTATTTTTTAGTGTGTTTTTGGTGTATACCATTGTGGAGTTTCATGGAATTGTTTTATCAAGTTTCTAAATGATATATTTAACTATATAAGTGGTGTGTATTCTGTTTTAGTAGGGCATAGATTTGCATTTGATAAAAAATGTGTTCATTGAATTAGTTTTGTTTATGTCTAGTTGTGGGTGTCTCGTTGGAATTTCATTATATTTTTTTTAAAAAAAGTGGTTTAGTAAATTATGTGGATGGTGAGAGTTGTGTTTTGAAAATATGTCACGGTGGGTTTTACTTTGTTTATTCATTTGGATCATTTTAAGATAGTGTTTCTATGTTTTTAGACGCCTTGCATTTTTGTAGCGCATTGGCAAGGTTTTTCCGTGATATTGCGGTCGTCGGCAAGTGGCGCGCACTTTTGTGCAATTTGGGACGTACCACATCATCATCATAACCGGGCTGCGAGTCGAGGTAGGTCCCCCACCACACTCACCTTTAAATTTAGAATTTATTAATTGCTTGATGTTTTATTAATTTGAATAAATGAGAAATAATATAAGATAATTAATTTTTAAATGATTATTTGGTGTAGAAAGAGATGTTTATTTTATACACGACACTTGAAACATTTTCTTGATGACTGGAAACCCAGTATTGAAAGAATGCCCATTTTTACTTTAAACATAATTCACGAAATTTCAAATGTAGTTTTGGGTTTAAAGATAAATGATTTCTTCTGAACAACTATTTTGGGTTTTCTTAAGAAATGTGGTTTTTCTTTAAAGTTGGTGAAGGCCCATCCATCACATTAATAAAATAAATTGTTTTGGAAAACCTCACTTTTGGGTTACTCAGGGGTGATTGTTGGTGTGTGTTTACTGCATGAGTTGTGTGTGATATTTGTTCCCCATGACTGATTGATTTATATTGTGGACACACCCCTTTTTATTGCATATGTTGACGTGGGAACATGACATAGTGAGTGAATCATCAGAGAATGATTGCTGCATTAGTTTAGATTATGCACTGGCTAGTGGCCCCATAGTAGGGGAATACTGAGTTATTGTTACTATGGGGATTGGGCCCCTCGGTTAGGCCATAGAGGTATACACCGGGCATTAGGGCGTTATGACTTCAGCGTGTTAGAGAATGCTTTCAGGATGAGTCACGTGTATGGTATTTTCTGGATCGTTCACGAGCTCTTAGGTTCGACCCATGTTTTTTAGTGTTTATTTGTATATGGAGGATGATAGGTATAGTTCGGTTGCTGGCCCCATGTGCCACTTTTTCCATTGACCTCAGTGTGTGTCATGTGTTGTGTGTGATTTTCCATTTGACCAATAACTAAAATTTGGATTTCTAAATTGTTCAAAAAAAATAAATGTTTTAAAGGAAATGCATCTATTTATTTCAAACACTAATTTTTTTTATATTAAGATGGGAAACGTACTATTAATTGTCTTATAAATTAAAGTGTTTGTGTGGAAACCCATATTTTGTATAATTTAGTTCAAACCTGGAATTAGTAAATTTCTATGTTTAAAGGTAGTGCATTGGGAATAGTTTTTTGGGAACACCTAATGAGTTTTAATACTCATGCCAATAGAGTTTTCCTATTTTTTGTTTTTTTCAGGTTTTAATTGAGCTCTGTCGCTATGGGAGAGAGTTGGTTGTGGACTGGTGAGCGACTCTCAGAGTCACAAGGAGTTTTGGTTATAGTCAGGTTAGTTTGCTGTTGCTGGTTGTTCTTCCTTTTTTGTGTAATTTATTTTCCTTGCGTTATTATACTTTTTCCACTGCTTTATTTATTTTCACTGGGCCAAATTGTTCCCTCTTGTTTGTTTTTGATGCCTGACACTAGTTTCCAGCTCGTGTGGATCGAGAATGCCCCTCAGTCCATGTCGCGGGTCGGCTCGTGTTACCGGTTCAGTGTCGACCCGGGTTGGTGCGTGACATACGGGACACATCTTATATTGGATTGAGGTGGGACTAATTCCTAAATGTAAAAAATTACTTATGGATCATTTTATTAAAGTATTAAAACAATATGAATGTGTTTTCTTAGTTTTGAGTAGGACAGTTGTCCATTTTACTAAATTTGATGACAATTTCAAATAAAAAGAGGCACTTTGAGTCATACTGGTCACACTATGAATTTTATTGAGGTACGATTGATTCCTACATGTCCCAAATGACTTATGGATTATTTTAATAAAATATAAAAACAATATGAATGTTTTTACATGACTTTGAGTACATTGCTTTTCTTTTTTTACCAAAATGTCATTTTAAAATTGAAACATGAAATTTGACCCATACTAATTACATTGTGTATCAGATTGATGTGAGACTAATTCCTAAACATCAAAAATGACTTATAGATCATTATCTTAAGGTATTTAAAAAAATTGAATTTTTTTTCTCAGTTTTGAGTTGGTCAGTTGGCCTTTTTACTAAAAAATGATGTCAATTTAAAAAAAAAACATGCACTTGGAGTTATAACAGTCACACCATGTGTCAGATTGAGGTGAGATTGATTCATGCACATCTCAAATCACCTATTGATCATTTTCCTAAATTATCAAAAAAATATGGATGTGTTTGTACAGTTTTTAGTTGGATAGTTTGTCTTTTACTAAAATTTATGTTAACTTTAAATAGAGACGCACTTAGATTCATATCGATCACACTATGCATCAGATTTATGTGCGAATGATTCAAACATGTTCCAAATCACTTATAGATTATTTTCCTAAATTATAAAAACAATATGAATTTATTTTATTAATTTTGAGTATGTCAGTTTTATTTTTTTACTAAAATTTCATTTTGAGCATGAAACACATACTTTGACTCATATGGATCACATCGTACATCATTTTTACATGAGACTTATTCCTACACGTAAAAAATGATTTATAAATCGATTCAATAAATTATCAAGAAAAACAGAGCGAGTTTTCTTGTTTTTTAGTGAGTGACACTTTTAAAAGTCAATTGTTGATTTTAAATTAATAACAGACACATTGATTGAGTTGTGTTTTTTGCTAAAATTAACATCAATTTTAAATATAAAAAAGTAGTGGGCATCATACCAGTCATATCATGTGTCGAATTTCAGTACAGCTAAATCATAGATGTCCCAAAGTCTCAAAACAATCCTAACTATAAATGTTACCATGATTTCCATTGACCTTTTTTGTCGAACTACTAACAATGCATGAGTTGCTTCGAAGAAACCACATAATCTCAAAAAAATAATCCACCTATATTATAAAAAAATTATTATGTGTAATGATAAAAATAAATAATTAAAACATAAATATGAAATAATAAATTTATTCTATAGACAATGATTTTACTGTGAAAATATCCTGATTACCTCTATGATTGAGAAGTGGAGGGAACATAATGGAAAGAGATAAATGTTAATATTGAAGGGGTGAAAGGTTTTCAGGGAGAAGAAGTCTATGAATTTTTTAGTGGAAAAAGGAATAAAATATGGACTAATCACCTTAACTCAAACAAAATAATACACATGTATAATAATTTTTTATGTGAGTAATACTAAAAAGAAATAAATTAAACATTAATATAAATCAAAAAATTAATTCTATAGAAAATGATTTTACTATGAAAACATCAATAATACCTCTATAATTGAGAAAAGGAAACATCATTTCACTTCTAAAAAAGGTAGTAGGCCTAGATTGGAAGAAAGTGATAAATTCACCACTGTAGGGGTGAAAAGGTTTTGAGGGAGTAGAAGTATATGGAAGTTTTAGTGCATAAAGAAATGAAAGATGGATAGAGAACCCCAAATAAAAAAATAATCTAAATTTATAAGAAAATAATTATTATGTGAGTAATAATTAAAATTAATTAATTAAACCTAAATATAAAACAATTTATTAATTCCATGTTAATTGATTTTAATATGAAAACATCAAGATTACATTTGTAATTGATTAGTGGCAACATTGTTTCTCTTCCTACAAAGGTAGTGTAGGTAAGTTGAAAGAAAGAGATAAATTCACTACTACATGGGGGAAAATATTTGGAGGGAGAAAAGTCTATGAATTTTTTGGTGCAAAAATACAATTTATATGGAAATACCACCCCAAATCAAACAGAAAAATCCACTCGGATAATAAAAAAATTATTATGTGAGTAATACTAGAAAAATAAAATTAAACATAAATATGAAACTATACATTAATTCAATAGAAAATGATTTTACTATGAAAACATAAACATTACCTCTATAATTGAGTAGAGGAAATTTCATTCCTCTTCCTACAAAGGTTGTAGAGGTAACCTAAAATAAAGTTATAAATGCACCACTATAAGAATAAAAATGTTTTGAGGGAGAAGAAGTTTATATATGTTTTGGTGCAGAATTGCTTGAAAGTTTGATAGAGCACCCCAAATAGAAAAAAAGAATCCACCTATATAAGAAAAAATTTATTATGTGAGTAATACTAAAAATAAATAAATTAAATATAAATATGAAACAATATATTCATTCTATGGAAAATTATTTTACTATGAAACATAAATATTACATCTGTGATTGAGTCGAGATAGTGTCGTTTCTCTTCTTATAAAAGAATTAAACATGGATATAAATGTTCTAAGATAAACAAACTCTATAAAGAATAATGAAAATTAAATCAATGTTTCATTATATATGTTTTTGGTAAAATAGAGAAAGTATATCATAACATTACTTTTACATCTGTTCAATGGGTTTCCTTAAATATAGTTTGTTCTTCCATGGGATTGCTAACATCATCATGTGTAGAAACAATTGTCTGCATGAGTATTAAATCATTTAATTTATATTAAGATAATAAAGTATATAACATATAATATTACGTGGAAAAACATAATATATTACAAAACTTTTTTACCTTCTATTTGAAATCTCTTTATTTTTAAAGGTTTCAAGGATTTGGTTCCTCTATCGAGAATCTAAATCAACTCTTTGTGGTATCATATAATATATACAACTTTGTCTACACTGGGACTAACTTGAACCAATTATGATGTTACAATTAATGTGTTATCCTTGATTGAATACAAAATTTAAAGAAAGAAAAATGATCTAGGCTGGTTTTCTCTATTTTGGCAATGTGATTCTTATTTTAAACTAAAATGATACTTATATATTAAAAAAACACACTTGTAGTCATACTAGTCACACTGTTCATTAGATTAAGCTATGTCTAATTTTCATGTTTCACAAATACCTTATGGACTGTTGTCTTATGTAACGCTCCATGTTTTGTACTGGACTAATAAGTGAGGGTTTTTGAACCATTTCAATTACTGAATGAGTCATTTTTAAAACCGAGCTTCAAAAATCAATTTTTGAGAGTTTGAACCTTTTAAAATGATGTTTTTGGACTCTAGTTAAGCCCCATTATGTTTCCTATGTGGCTTGAAGAAGTTTTGGAGTGACAGACTTGGGAAATAGGGTTTTTGGAAAACTGTAGAGGGAATACGGTTTGTGTGAAACCATGTGGCCCACTATAGGTAATTGTGGTGACTTATTTAAGGGGGAATAATCATTTCACATGGTCTGTGCATGGTTTCCCAAACCATGAACCTAGCCCGTATGAAGAGAGTCTCTTAGACAGGGGGTGCTTCAAGGTTTGCACACGGTATAGAAAACTGTGAAGGCCAAACAATGCGGTTAGGTCTGTTTTAAGAAATTTAAAAAAATTAAAAATAAAATAGAATTAAAATAAAAACACAACACCCTCACCTATCCCCTCCCATTAATGAAACACCCCCTTATAGGACCCCTAGGCACGACACACCCCTCTCCTATGGATCCTCCTTCGACCATTGATTTTGACTGTTTATTTGCGATTTCTTCCCAGAAATTTGAGTTAAGCCTCTCTATCTACTCCTACTTAGAAGATTTAATCCATTTTATTACCCTTATTATTTTGAAAAAACACCATAGGTCATGATTTGATTCATTTTTCGACCTTCTTCTAGTTTTAGGTTGTGCGGAGGCTTCCCCAGGTTGTATTCTTGCATGTTTCAGAAATCGTCACTGAAGGTAAGGCGGTTTAGGTAGTTTATTTCCACCGACATCATTTTGAGGTAAGTTCCAGACATTCTATTTGGATTATAACTCCTTGTTTGAGAGTCTTATGGTGTTTATGAGTCCCTGGTATGTTATGTGTAGTGCGTTGAACTCTATCATGTGGTTTAGAGTCACTGAGTCTAAATAGACTGGCCTGCATGTGCATAGGCAAGTAAATATATAGATTTGAGTTCCCATGTTACATGTATAATCATCCATGGTAGTGATTATACATGTATAGGGCTAGGTGTGACCTTGTTTATATATAAAAAGGCATATATAGGTGATTAGAGGCATAAATATTCATATAAGAATACATTTGAGGATCCCCTTGTGCATTATTATGGATATCCAAGCATGTTCATAGGGGCTAGGTGTCCTTTCATGTATGTGAAGGTGCATATTATCAATGGGGAAGCATAAATATTAAGTCAGAAGGTGAAAAGAGCCGAAGTGGATTGCTTGAACCCACCACGTGGTAGGGTTCCTCTTCCATGCCCTTTTCATTCTTAATGATTTAATTAGTTGATTAATGCACTGCCAAGAGTGTTAAATTAATGCGGTATTATTAGACTTTTATAACTTCTTGCTTAAAAAGTCTTAGTGCCTCCTTATTCCATGTTTATAAATCTTCAATGTTAAGGAAAGGTGAATTAGTTAACTTGTATAGGAAGACTCAAATGTGATAAGTTTACTTTCCTTGAAGTAATCTAAGTGGCCATTTTTAGGGTGACCAAAGTGATATGGTGATATCCTCTATTTGAAATTACCATTCCTTACATAAATTTTCCGCATTTCTGAAAAATGAGCATGAAGATCGTGAGTAAGAGGGATCATACCAAATAACATTTTTCCTTCGAATTGTGTAAAGTATTTGAACATGAAATGAAATTGATTAGGGTGGTAAGGCCACACCTTGGGTTAATATAGTAAGAATGTCTTATGATAGTGAAATTGACATATCTAGGATGGTTTAGTCCATACCTCTTCCTTCTGATCATAAATCTCCATATGTAAAACAAAGGGTTTAAAGGGAGTAGGAAATGGATTCTAACATGTATGAGAGGATTTGCCTTATGTTTTGAAACAAATGTGTAACTATGTCATTATAAATACTTAAGATGTTAATCCTTAATTACAAATGGTAATTGAATGTGAGCACTTATTTCTGTTTAATTGTTATACTTGAGATGTTTTTCCTTAAGTATAAATATAAAAATTCTTGCTTATGTATAATAAGTTATCAGATATTTTAAATTCATAAGAGGTACTACCTTATTCATTGTATTATAATACTGATAATGGTTATAAATGATTATGGATGGGAGGAATTAATACCCCATTCCATCTATGTGAATAAATATGGATGTGAGGCATTCATACCTCATTACATCTATGTAAATGACTATGGATGGGAGGAATTCATACCCCATTCCATATAGGTAAATGACAATTGATGGTAGGAATTCATACCCCATTATATTATTGTAATTCGATATGAATGGGAGGTAGTTTACCCCATTCCATTATTATAAATGACCATGTACGAGAGGCATTATTTCCTCATTCCATTTATATAATCTCATATGGATGAGAGGTATTATTACCTCATTCCATTTATATAATATCATATGGAGGAGAGGTATTCTTAATTCATTCTATTTATATAATCTCTTATTAATGAGATTCATTATTACCTTATTCTATTTATATAATCTCCTATGGGCGAGGGGCATTCCTACCTCATTCCATTTATATAATCTTTTATGGATGAGAGGCATTCGGTCCTTGTGCAAATTACATAATCATCCTTAAAGGAGAGGAATGATTACTTCATGACAAGGAAAACTCTTATATATATTACATGGTGACATGATCATATAAATATTCCATAAATGAGATGAAGTTGGTATAGCTGTTAGGTATCCCTTAAGAACTTGGAAGGGTTTTAATCTTTATGTAGTTCTGTTTATTAAATTTTACATACTTTCATTGTATAATTTTTATTGCACTATATTATTCCTGACACTAGTGGGTGTGTGCCTACTGAGATTTAATCTCACACCCTGCTTGGTTACCTTTGGTACCCAGTGGAACCTTATAATTATAGAACCAAGGTTGATTACTATTTTCTTGTACACGAGGAGTTAGGAGAAAAGGACTGAGCAGGAGCTCAAGATGCTCATGGAGATCACACATGGGTATTTAATGTCTTTTTATTTATTTTTTACCTTTTTAAATCAATTTTTATTATTACTACTTCCTTTAACGTATCATTAACATGCCTTGAATTCAACTATTACATGAATTGGCATAGGCCTCTTCTATAAATGATTATTACCTATCTTCCATTGCTATCTTTTATTTACCTAATCCTTCCAGTATTCTTGCTATTTACTACTGTTTGAACTTTGATATGAGGGTATAGTCTCTCCACTATCACCTCCTAGGAATCTTTCTTCTAGTTAGCAGCCTCTGGTTTATGGGGGGAGACACGGTTGGGGCCATGTGGTGACCGGTACAGTTATCGGTTCGATGGAAAGCTAGGTCAGGACATTAAAATATGATATCAGAGGTTATTTCATTTCATTTGTCTTACATTTTTGGGTTGGTATAAAAGATCATAGGAATGTTTTGGAACATGGTTAATAGTTTTTCTTGGGATTGATCACCCCACATATGGGAAATGACCAAGTGACCAGGGCTGGGATTATTGTTCATACTCTTTGATGTTATAATTGATATGATTTCACCATGAGTGACTATTTTACATTCCACTGGTTAAAGATTTTTGAATTTTATGGGAATTTATCCTTGGCCTGACATGGTAAGGAATCTTATTTTCATGCATCATATAGGCACATAAGAAATTAACATGTCATGCATAGTGCCATGCCATGTAGTTAGATCTATAGGTTTCTCGCTGATTGGGTTTTGTGCCTTGAGTGCTATGCCATGCCTAGTGTTTATATTCTATGATAAGGTTATTAAATAAAATTATTTTGTGTTAGGTTCTTGTAATTAAATTCTATTTGTCTTGATTTTATTCCATGATCCTGTGTTAGTGCTTGTGATAGCATGATTGTACTATCTGATATATGTAAAATGGATGTGATTATGTCTGGATACAATTTTTAGTTTTAAGTTATATGAGAGACTTATCAATTGGAAAGGGTAACATGTGTATCTGAACCTTTTTAAAAGAATTATAAATTAATATGTTAATGTGAATTGATTTTAATTAAAGAGATCCAAATTCCATTCCATATAGTGTGTGGGTGCTGTACATATTAGTAGGTGGCCGCCCATATATTTGAACCATGGATTTTGAGCATGTTAAAATTTTGAATGGAGTTTGGTTTCAATTAATGGAATAAAATTCTAAATCCATGAAGTATATGGGAGATTCCTAGATTGGGAAATAGAAACCCGTGTTAGATGAAATTGAATGATGTCTTGTTTGATGCTTATAAATGAGAACGTTTTTTAGTTTTAAATTGAAATGAATTGGTTAACTATTAAATGTGCAACTGGACTGAAGTAGGTTAGTTGGGGAATGTTTATGGTGAAAATACCCATTGGTATGTTTAAAACTTTAATGTATGAGCAACTACTATTGGGTTTCCTTTAAAAGAACACATGTTGACTAGGTGGGACCTTCATAGGTTTCCTTAGCTGTTGAAAGTAATTTATTATGATAAATTTCATATCAATGATAGGATTTAATTGAATTTATAAATGTAAATGTTTTTAAAAGGAAATGTTATGTTACTTTCCTGTGTTTCCCATTGGGTGTTAGCAAATCAAGTACCTTATGTTTTGTTTTAAATGGCATTTTATGCTTAAGATTAAATCTTTTATATGTTTAATATTTCAAAGTGATTAAATATAAAGTTCTTGGAAATGGAACCGTATGTGGTGACTTTGGTAAAACCATCGTGTATGGGTTGCATGGGATTTTCCTTTTAGTTTCCTTGAAATAGAGCCGTATGTTTTTTTGTAGGATATTTTATTATTAGGAAGTGATTATAATGTTAGGATGTTGAGGCTATGAATTTTTTTTGGTGTGAAAAAATGATTGGGTCGATGCTTGTACTTCATAAGGGGATAGCCCATGGTTGGTAGCTCCCTTAGAACCTGAATAATTTTTTTGTACTGTGAGATTTCTAATGTTTGGTTCCACTCGGGTTCCATTGAACCTTATAGGACTTTCAGTTTCTAGTGAAACCCTTGTTTGGATGGGTTTTCATGATTTCATGGATCTTGTTATGGGATTGAGAAATGGGTAATGCTCGTTTTCATCATGTTTGACATGCTAATGTTGTGTTCAGCTAATTATTTGGTCAGTTGATCCCTTCTATTTTCATTGGATAGTATGCATTGATATATGTCATACCATCAAGTGTAAAATGAAATAACGAATCAGTTGAGTTTGGTTAAATCAAAAAAAATTGTGCCTATGAGTAAGGTCTCAGGTCATCTCCAGGTAGAGTGACATGAGCGTTAAATAAATAGTCTCTTCCCAATACTCAGGATGATTTTTTAAAGACTTTGGTGGTTTGAAACACTGGCCATTTTGGTTTTGGTTTCCACATGGCCTTGATATTCTTCTTATTCTTGAAATTTTGATTGTAGCTCAGAAGAGAATCACACGTCTGTTTGTGTTGGTTTGTTATAGTGCGCTCATGAGCCTCTAGTTATCATCTCATTGGTAGCTAGAAAACTCATATTGTAGGGAGCATCATGTCAAATATGGTAAATGTGGCCTTTCAAGTAAAAGGAACACTACCTACAAATTCCTTTTTGTAATGGTTGATCATGCATGATGTAGGAACCCAAATCTTCTTTTCAGGTATGTTTTCCCTTTTATAGCGTTTTTAAGAAAAAGGGGAATTTCTAGAAATTTCTTAAGTACATGCCGTGTATTTTATGAGTACATTCCATGTACTTTATGAGTACATTTCATGTACTTGGTTACCGTAGGTATCTGTGTGCTGGCCATGTAATGGCTGTACACACGACTACATGTGGTTGCCTGGAGGCCGCCTAAAGCGGGGCTCAGTAAGGGAATGTACACGCTGTGTTCCTCAAAAGTACACGCCATGTACTTTTTTTCATTGAACGGACTTGGGTCGCATCTAATCAATAGAAACATCTTATTATCCACCAAACATGACCAAGAGCATCTGTACGGTATAGATCTTCACCAAGCCCCCAATCGAGCTTTCGTTCTACAAATCGAATTCCGTTGGTTGCGATGGAATTGCATCAGTGAGTTCTCTCTTCTTCTTGAACACCTTTTTCTGATTCCATCTCACCCGTGAGATATTGTGGGTTGAATATTTTTGATGTTTTTGTATATCTAAGGTGTTATTGGGTAATTCAAGGCTTCAGGTTCATGTATAGAGATCCTAAAACACCGAGGTATGTGGTTTGTGCCTTTATGTAGAAATTCTTTGAGTTATATATGAAACATTTCCCAATACCCTTGAATGGGATATTACATGTTTACTATTTTAGCTCTGCTTGTTGCCTGCTATGCTTTTATACTCTAATAGAGGTTAATTGAATGTGAATTGGGTAAATTTATATACTTTGGAAGTGTTTCCCCATGCATGTTTGTTTATGACCATTGGGTCCTGCTTAGCCTGTTAGGCTGCCTTGTTTTTCACCATGGCAAGTACTGTAGGATGGAGTGTTTGATTATCTGACATGCTTTTATGTTGTAGACTGTTATCCAAGTAGTGGTTGAGGTTTACTTTGTCAGTATTGCATTTTTGTGCTTGTTTGACTTACATAGGGTTGTGAGAACCTAGTGTAGTAGACCATAGGTAGAATGGACGAAGGGCTTCTCCAGAGTGTTTGTTCTTTCTTTTACAATGAGAGACCATAGAGGGAATTGACGTAAGTGCTTCTTCAGAGTGTCTACAGTTCCTCGAAGCAGGATATAGAGGGAATGTGACGTAAGTGCTTCCCCAGAGCACCTTTTAGTTACCGATACAAGACTATAGGGGTAATTTATGGTGAGTGCTTCCCCAAAGAGTTTGTGCTAAAGCTGAACCAGAGGGGTTAGACTATGTGTACTTCCTAGAGGTTTGGTTGTGTTTTATTGTCAGAACTATAGGGGATTAGGCTGTGAGAACAACCCATAGGGTTACCTATTTGTGATTATCTACTTACTTGATATGTGGTGTTTGAATGCTTTGAACAGTAGGAATGTTTACTATTGAGTACTTCCTTGTTTACTACGTCCTTTTTCTTATTTCCTGCCATATATATTCAAAGACAATTAGGCATAGATATTTTGGTGTTTGCCTACTCGAATTAGTCTTACACTTTATTTGGGTCATGCTTTTGGGCCCAAAAAGATTATATTGTTGTAGGTATAGATAAGGGAAATCACCCTTCTACTTCAGGTACTTGACTGCTTTGGAGCTGAAGAGCATGGGACAAAGGTGAGGATTGCAATGTTGAGGAGTTGATTCTTGTTTTTCCTTTTTTACTTGGTTTAGTATTTTATTCTAGCATTTTGACTTGTTTGGATGTTTTCATAGACATATGTATCATGCATCATTTATATATGTGCTCTAGTTATTCTTACTTTTAATCTTCCCCTATTTTCTATTGTATGGTATTATTAATGCTTCCACTATTGTATATCTGTTGTACTTCTATTGTGTTACTCTTCCAATGAGGGAATAGTTTCTACACTATCACACCTAAGGCCCTCGATGCTAGTCAGTAGCCTCTGGCATTTGGGGAAATGTGCTTGAGGCCATGTGACCAACAAGATACGGGGCGCCTCTGGATGGCTTCTAGAACTGGGACATTATAAAGTGGTATTAGAGGGGTTATTTTATTCTTGACTTACTATTTGGATCTTATAGTCTAGGATATGATGGAATATATACTTGGTAATAACATGTGATTGGGATTAGCTAACCCATGTACATGGAAAAGCCAAATTACCTTATTTATTGCAATTTTTCTAGTTTTGAAATTTTACAGTTGATTTGATTTTTACTGTTTGGTGATTCACATGTATTGTGTTGTTATTTTTGATGTTATTAAGGTTCTATTAATGTTGTATCCTGATGAGATGAGGGTATTCCATCTCATGCATCAAATAAGAACTTTCTAGGAAGCACATGTCATGCAATATTTCCATGCCATTTAGGGTGCATTAGAAATTGCATGTTGTTATGATAGATGTTGTGCTAGATATGCATGATATTATGATAAATTCCTTGAAAAAATACCTAATTTTGATAGGGTATTTATCTGTGTAAGGATTTATTTGAATGAACGCTAAACATTGGTTCTTGAGGTATTATGGGCCCTCATGGACCACAATTTTGTGGATAATTTCCTTATTTTCCTTGTATATGACATGTATAAGATACCAAGTTTTTATTCTCGAGGAGTATGGGCCCTCATGGATCAAAATTTGGCACTTTAGTGTTCGTTTTAGTGTTTTCATGGGTTCCAGAGTAGTTTCTTGAGGCTTACTATCTAGAAAAACCCAGAATACATGGCATGTACTGATGAATACACGCCATGTGTTCTTCTGTTCAGGAAGAAACTGTTTTTCTTAAGTACACTCCATGTATTGTATGTACAAACCATGTAGTCGCTAACCATGTCTCGGACTGTGTGGGTGGGGACATGGGGTTTGGAATCTTTGGTAGGACACACCGTGTACCGGATGTACACGCCATGTTGTAGAACCTTGTAAACACCTTGTGACTAACAACATGAGCCAGTTGAGTATTTTTTAATACACGTCATGTCCATATGTAACACACCGTGTATTGTAAACTAAAAATTCAGATGTGTCACGAACAACATGGGATGATGAAATCTCCTATTACACACCCTATTCGGCACAAACATGCCCTATAGAGTCAGCCATGTAACCAGCCTTGTCACTAAAAACACGGGTCAGTGAAGCTCATCTAGTACACGCCGTGTCTGGAAAGAACACGCCGTGTAGTGTTATTATAGGAGAACCATGTAGCTTAGTCGCAATGAAGGACTCAAGCATGGGAAGAGAAGTCAAGTACATGCCGTGTGTTTGGAAAACACGCAGTGTGTTTGGGGTGTTACACAACTAGTTGTGGCCGGAGTACATGCCCATGTGAAGGTTTTAAGGGAACACGCTATGTAGGCATTATACACATCATGTATCCATGTTTTAAAAAACTTGAATGCTTTCTTTATCCTGTTCCCTTATTACCCATTCCAGTTTTCAGTCCTTGATAATCCGGATCAAAGGTGTTCATTTGACCTTGTCGAGTCATGCCACCGAGATGTCCTCTAGTTGTATGCCAATTATAGGGCAACGACCAGACACCGGACAAAGCAGATCAGGGACTTCCAACAGATCCTCCAGTTGTGCCAGTATTAGCACCATATATCATTTCAGACAGAGGTGCTAATGCACATTTTTGATAAGGATTTATGAATTTTATGCAGACCTTCCAAGGAGTACCGCATCCTGCCCCTTATATTCCAGAGTTGATGTGGGTCTTTTAGCAGCATCATCCTCCCACCTTCACAGGGGAAGGGGGACCATAGGCTATAGAGTCATGGTTAGAATCCATTCTATCTATATTCGATCACCTGGTGACGCCTATGGAGAGGAGGGTTAATCTTAAAACATATATGCTTCGGGTTTCCACCAAGAGATGGTGGGATGTGATCTCACAGGTAGGACACCATCAGGTTATGTCTTGGGATGAGTTCCAGCATGCCTTCTATAATTACTTATATCTGGAGACTTTGAGGGCTGATCGAGCCCATGAGTTCATGATTTTGGAGCAAGGTACTATTTCTGTTATGGATTATTCTTCTTACGTCAATGAGATATATAACTTCATGCCTATTCTAGGAGGTGATGAGTTATTACTGGTAAGGAAGTTTGAAGATGGTCTGAGGCATGACATTTGATCATAGGTGAATATATTTAGGTTGACTTCCATCACTTCTCTAGTCAACCAGGCGCTGATCACAGTGTAATTTGAGTGATTACAGAGTTTTGAGCAAGGGAGGTTCGACATCTGGAGTTAGTATCCCTCCTAATGATAGTAGGAAGCGCCGCAGGGGGTCTTTTCATAGTGATCCAAAGAGGCGAGGCACTTCTTATGGTAGCCAGGTGGTGTGCTACCAGTGCGGGAAGAGTGGGAATATGAGACCACATTTCTCGAGAGACCTAGTGGGGTTCCGATCTTATGGAAAGATGGGTCATCTTCAACTATTTTGTTAGTTATTCTCACCTGAACCTTGTGAAAGAGGTTCTTCTATGACTCCTCATAGAGGATTAGTGCCACCAATTTTTCATCAGTCTGGGAACTGGAGTTATTCCATCCATTCAGGCTGAGGAGGAGTTCATGGCCGTGGTAGTCAGTCACTAGGATTTCAGCGACAACAGGGTGGATCAGCTCAGAGTGGTCAGGTAGGGTCACAAGGCCATGGTGTAGGTTATACTTTTGTAGTGGAGTAGACCCAGCTGGAGCAGGATCCCAAAACCTCTACAGTTCGAGGTACGATCTTAGTTACCTCAGTTTTAGCTTCTACTCTTTTCAATACAGGGGCTTCCCATAGGTTTATATCTATTTCTTTTTTGGAGAGCCTTGGGCTCTGTATCTTTTCTTATATAGATATCTTGACATTAGACACTCTTTTGGGGACTAGAAAGACTATTGTACGTCATCAAAATGAGTTCCCTATAAAGATTTGTGGGTGTCACTTCCTATGGGATATTTATGTCTTAGAGATGACAAGCTATGACATCATTCTCAGAATGGACTGGTTAGTTCCCTTCCTAGAATTTGTCGATTTCTATCACTATAGGGTGAGTTTCACATCACCAAAGGGCAGATCGTTTCTTCATAAGGGAGAATGGGATGCCCTGGATAGCAGAACGGGACCCCAACATCATGTATTGGGAGGAGTTATAGCCCATATTACTAGTCTATATCTGGATGACCAGAGGACTTCACAAATGGACTTTCCTCCTATGGTGGATCATTTCAGGGATGAATTTCTAGCGGATTTTTTAGGTTTTCCTCCGAAGTGAGAGGTGGACTTTTTTTGAGCTTGTTCCAGGAGAGGCACCAGTGTCCATTCCTCCTTATAGGATGGCTAAACCAGAGTTGCAGGAGCTCAAGAAGCAGTTGGAGGAGTTTCAGGGAAAGGGTTTTATCCAACCCAGTACTTCTCCTTGGGGTTTGACCATCGTATTTGCGAAGAAGGCAGATGGTGCTCTCAGGCATTGTGTGGATTATTGGAAGTTGAACCAGTTGACGGTCAATAACTGATATCCCTTACAGAGGATTAATGATCTCTTTGATCAACTTTGTGGATCCTGGGTGTTATCGACTATTGACTTGAGATCCGATTATCATAAGTTGTACGTTAGACCATCAGATGTACCTCTTATAGCCTTTCAGAGCAGGTATGGTCTATAAAAGTATGTGGTTATGTCATTCGGTCTCACGAATGCACTTTTAGTTTTCATGACACTGATGAACCGAGTGTTCCATCCATACATGTATTCCTTTATGGTAGTATTCATGGGTGATATATTGGTGTACTCTCACACTCGATACAACCACACTATCCATCTTGATATCATTTTGAGTACACTAATATAGAATCAATTATATACTAAGCTCTCAAAATGCCACTTTTGGATGGACCATATTCACTTCTTGGGTCATGTTATCTCATAAACAGGAGTATCAATAGACCAAAAGAAGGTGAGAGTAATAGTTTCCTTGGAGGAGCTAAAGAATGTCTTTGATGTATGGAGTTTTATAAGGCTATCTAAATACTATAGACGTTTCATACATGACATTTCATTTTTAACAACACCACTGATGGGCCTAAATAAGAACGGTGCAAAGTTCTTGTGGTCAGACGCTTGTGAGTCATCCTTTCAAGAGATGAAAGAGAGGTTGACTTCAGCACCGATAATAGTATTTCCAAAGATGGGTAAGAGCTATAATGTGTATTTTGATGCATCAGGTATCAGGATGGGAGCTATTCTTATGCAGGGGGAATGAGTCATTGCGTATGAGTCTCAGTAGTTGAGGCCACATGAGAGAAATTACCCGATGCACGATCTCGAGTTGGCTACAGTTGTTCATGCTTTACGCTGTTGGAGACATTATCTTATGGGAGAGCATTTTATAGTTTTCACCGACCACAAAAGTCTCAAGTATATCTTCAATTAGTGTGATCTGAATTTGAGACAGAGAAGGTGGGTTGAGTACTTTCAGTCCTTTGACTTTGAGCTTGCCTATATGTCTGGGAATGAAAATGTTGTGGCTGATGCACTGAGTAGGAGGACTTAGATATAGGCAGTTCAAGAGGAAAAACGTGAGTGGTAGCTTATGGATCTGTTTTCTAAGATGGATTTGGAGGTTCATGACAGACAAGGGAAGACATTTCTATCATCTATAGCTATTACCTATACTCTTCTAGATCAAGTGTGAATAAGTAAACTATTAGATTCTGAAGGCCTAGTCCCACGTGAAAGCGTGTCTGGAGAGGACCCTATTCTTGGATGGACAGTAGGCGAGGATGATATCTTGAATTTTCAGGGGCATTTATGGGTTTCAGTAGACATATGAGAGGAGATGAAGCGGGACATTCATTCCTCAGTATGGTCAGTTCATCCTGGTGTCACAAATATGTATCGTGATCTACATCATCAGTATTGGTGGCTATGTATGAAGAGAGATGTTCCTTGTTTCATAATGAGGTGTTCCACCTGTCAGCAGGTGAAGGAGGAGCATCAGCGACCAACATGGATTTTTCAATAGTTACCCATTCCTGATTGGAAATGGAATGATGTTTCAATGGACTTCGTGACAGGATTAATGAGATCACCTCGAGGGAATGATGTAGTATGGGTTGTCATTGATAGACTCATGAAGGTTTCTCACTTATTGTCGATCAAGGAGACCTTCAGTGTTGATAATTTGGGAATATTTTACATCCGAGATATTGATTTTTTGCATGGGGTTCCACACTCAATTGTCTCAAAAAGGTATGACCATTTTACATATTGGGACTAAAAGGGGCTTCAGAAGGCTTTGGGTACACTGGTGCTTTTGAGAACAACTTACCATCCCCAGACAGATTGCATATCTGAGCATACGTTTCAGGTGCTTGAGGAAATGATTCGAGCATATATCCTTGATTTTGGAGGTTCTTGAGAGAAGCATATACCTCTTGTAGAGTTTTCCTATAATAATAGTTTTCAAGAAACTATCCAGATGGAACCTCATGAGGCTTTGTATAGTAGGCCTTGTTGATCACCCTTATGTTGGCTGGAGGTAGGAGAGGCAGCTATGATGGGACCTTGTCTTGTCCAGGAGACCACAGAGTAGATCAAGTTGATTCGGAAGAGGATGGATACTGCACAATCACAACAAAAATCTTATGATGATCAACAGAGACAACCTCTAGAGTTCGAGGTCAGTGATCAAGTGTTCCAGTGTGTCACACCGAGGTTGGGACACATGAGGATTAAGAGGTAGGGTAAGCTGTCATCAAGGTACTTCAGGCCGTTTGAAGTGTTGGAGAGAGTTGGTATGGTTTCTTATCAGTTGCAGTTACCTCATAGGTACTAGAAAATCCACGAAATCTTCCACATTTCTCAGATTCAACATTACTTCTCAGACCCGTCTCATGATTTTCAACCTAAGGAAGTTAAGTTAGAGGTGGATGCATCTTTTGAGGAGTATCCTATCTAGATTATTGATCAATGTAGAAAGTTATCTGTGGCCGCTCTGTTCCTCTGGTATGAGTGCTATGGCAGCACGAGCGAGTACATGACGAGACTTGGGAGAGGGAGGCAGATGTACGATCGTAGTGTCCAGAGCTATTCAAGGATTCTTCTTCTACACCGCCTTACTAAGGAAATTCGGGGATGGATTTCATTAAGGGGGGAAGTTTGTAAGAACCTAGATCTTTTTTTCAGGTATTTCTTCCTTTTTCTATTGTTCATAAGAAAACGGGGAATTTTTGGAAATTCATTAAGTACACGTCGTGTACTTTATGAGTACAAATCGTTTAACGGCTGTGCACATGGTTGTGTGTGGTGACCTAGAGTCTTCTTAAAGTAAGGCTATATAAGGGAAAGTACACACTATGTTCCTAAAAAGTACACGCCATGTACTTTGTTTTTTTCATTAAATAGAATGGGGTCACGTCTAATCGACAGAAAGGTCTTCTTCTCCGCCGAACTTGACTGAGAGCGTTCGTATGCCACAGATCTTTGCTGATCCCCTGATTGAGCATCGATTTTATGAATCGAACTCTGTTGGTTTCCTTGGAATAACATCAGTGTGTTATGTCTTCTCCTTGAACACCTTCTTATGATTCCTTCTCTCTCGTGAGATATCATGGGGTGAACGTTTTGGACATTTTTTTATATCTACAGTTTTTTGGGCTAATCAAGGATTGAGGTTCATGTATTGAGATCCTAAAACACCTAGGAAGGTGGTTTGTGCCTTTCTGTAGAATTTATTTGAGTTATATGTGCAAAATTTCAAAATACCCATGAACAGGGTATTGCATGTTTACTGTTTTAGCCCTGTTAGTTACCTTCTATTCTTGTATTATTTATTTGAGGTTAATTGAATGTGAATTGGGTAAATTTATATGATTTGGAAGTGTTTTCCCATTCATGTTTGTTTTTGACTGTTTGGTCCTGCTTAGCCTGTTAGGCTGCCTTGTTTTTCACCATGCCTATTACTGTACGATGGATTGTTTGATTATCTAACATGCTGTTATGCTATAGAATATTAGCCTAGTAGTTCTTGAGGTTAAATTTGGATGTATTTCATTGCTGTTCTTGTTTGACTTACACAAGGCCATTAGAAACTGGTGTAGTAGACCATAGGGAGAATGGACGTAAGGGCTTCTCCAAAGTGTCTGCTCTTTCTATTACGATGCGAGACCATAGAGAGAATTGATGTAATTACTTCCTCAGAGTGTATGTAGTTCCACGACATGTGGAACATGGGGAATGTAATGTAAATTCTTCCCTAGAGCACCTTTTAGTTACCAATACGAGACTATAGGAGGGAATTGACGGTGAATGATTTCTCAGAGAGTCTGTGATAAAGCTAAACCAGAGAGGTTAGAATGTGTGTTTTTCTCAGAGGGTTGCTTTTGTTTGATAGGTAGGACCAGAGGGGATTAGACTATGAGAACATCCCAAAGGGTTAACTATTTGTGATTATCTGGTTTTTTTGATATGTGGTGTTTGAATGCATTGAACTATAATAATGTTTACTTCTGAGTACTTCCTTGTTTACTACTTCCTTTTTCTTATTTCCTTATATATATATTCACTGACTGTTAGGCACAAATATTTTGGTGGTTGCCTCTTGGGATTAGTCTCACACCCTATTTGGGTCATGATTTTGGGCCCAAATAGATTATATTTTTACAAGTATAGATAAGGGAAAGCACCCATCTACTTTAGGTACATGACTGCTTTGGATCTGCAGAGCATGAGGCCAAGCTGAGGCTTGCGATACTGAGGCGTTGATTCTTGTTTTTCTTTGGTACTTGGTTTAATGATTTGTTTTAGCATTGTGACTTGTTTGGCTATTTTCCTAGACATATGTATCATGAATAATTTATATATGTTCTCCATTTGTTCTTATTTAAATACTTCTACTATTTACTATTGTATGGTATTGTCACTGTTTCCACTATTGTATATCTTTTTTACTTTCGTTGTGTTACTCTACCAATTAGGTAATAGTTTCCCTACTATAACACCTAAGGCCCTCACTGCTAATCAGAACCCTCTGTCATTCAGTTAAATGCGATTGAGGCTATGTGACCAACCAGGTATGGGGCGCCTCTGGGCAGATTCTGGAATCGAGACGTTACACTTGAATGCCTTGGAGGCTTGTGAGTTTTGGAAACATGGAGGTGATTTCATGGAGGCATGATTTTTTTGAGTTTGGTTGTGTATGCACCCCTAATAAGCACCATTTTTTTGGGATGAGCATCAACGGTAAAGTTCTAATGATCAAAAGTGGTAAAGGCTTGTGATTGCATGTAGTGATGCGTCGGTAGGTGAAGTTGAGTTTCATCTTTTTATTCGACTAGTTGTGGCCCATCTATTTCTTCTTCAAGTTGTTGGGTATGTTTAAATAGAATCCATTTCAATCCTCATAGTGTACTCTTCTAAGTGACTTGCATGTCTCCTATCATGTCTTCATCAAGATGCACAAAGATGACATATATTTTATGAATCACTAACAATTTAGAGCTATTGGGATTGATTGGGTAGATATCTTATGATGTTTTACATGGGACTCATGGTTTCCCTTGTGATTTTATCTTATAAACATCATTGAAAGTTGGGTGTAGTCTTTGTTGATCATGTTTTTATTAAATGAGAGATTCCTTGAGAGGAGGCATTGCAGTTAGGGTTGTAAAATACTGACCATCTAAAATGGGATTCTTCTTAATTAGTCAGCAATAGTGGACTGAATCATTCTTTTATTATTTAGAGGTTATGGTTGGTGAAGAACTATTTTAAGGCATCTTTTTAGGTGGAGACAAGTGTGGTTTATGTCTTTTTTTTGTGTTTCAAAATCATGATAGGAGCATTGTTGGAATGTTTAATCATCCTTTGAAAGGAAACTCAAACAACGGTGGAGCTGTAGTTTGAAATTTTCCACTTAATGTTAAAGTATAATGTGGAATGTACCTTAGGCAAAATTCACGATGAAATGATAATGATATCATGTAGCTAGGTCAACTAGCTCAGGTAAGTTGCGTCTCGATGTATCGGTTTGGAAAATAATCTTTAGATCGTGTCTTGGTTATTTATGTACCACATGTTTAAAGGAATTATTAAGGGCACATTGGGTGTTTGAAAATGTATTGTGACTATTAAATAAAGACTTTAGGACCCTTATGGGTTAAGTGATGGGTTACGTTGTTCCCTAAGGCTTCATGGGGATGATAAGTTCGAAGGTGGTAAGGTTGTAACGATCCACGTTTTGGACCAAACTAAAAAGTGAGGGGTTTTGAAATTTTTCAATTACTGAATGGGAAATTTTTAAAAACAAGAATTTGAACTTTATTTTGAGACTTGGAAACTTTAAAGTTGATTTTTTGGACTTGGGTGAAGCCCCATTATGTTTCTTGGGTGGCTCGAAGAGTTTCGGGAGCATCAGACCCAGAAAATAGGGTTTTTGGAAAACTGTATAGGGCACATGGTTTGCCAGAAATCGTGCGGCCCAATGTAGGTAACCGTGTGACCTTATTTAATAGGGTATAAAATTTTTTCACGGGCTGTACATGGGTTCCCAAATTGTTAACCTAGACCATGCGAAGGGAGTCTCTTATATAGAGGGTGCCATACAGTTTGTGCATGGATTGGAAAATTGTGTGGGTTAACCCATACAATTTTTTCTGTTTTATGAAATTAAAATAAATTAAAAATAAAATAGAATTAAAGTAAAAACACAACACCCTCACCTATCCCCTATCATTTGCACGACACTCCCTTCTATGAGCCATAAGCACGAAACACCCCTCTTCTTTGGCTGCTCCTAGCATTGATTTCAACTGTTTATCTTGTGATTTATTATATGAACTTTGAGGTAAGCCTCTATCTCTCTCCTTAGACTCCTTATCCTCGGCTGATTTTGACTATTTTTTCACCATGATCATTTCGGCCAAACACCCTAGGTTAGGATTTGATTCAATTTTTGGTGTTATTCAGGTTCTAGGTTTTGCAAAGTCTTACTCGGGCCGTGTTATTGCATGTTCTAGAAGCTTCCGCTGAATGAGAGGTGGTTCAGGTAGTTTTGGTCTACCTTATATCCTTTTAGGGTTAGTTTTATACCTACTATTTGGTTTCAAACTCCTTGTTTTAGAGTCTTATTATATTTATGATTCCCTAGTATGTTATGTATAGTGAGTTGAACTCCATCATGTGGATTCGAGTCTTTCAGGTCTAAGGAAACTTGCCTTTGTGTGCATAGGTAAGTAAATATTTATATGTGGGTTCCACCATTATGTGTATAATCAACCATGATTGTGAATATACATGTATAAGTCTAGTTGTTCCCATGTATATATATGAAAATACATACATAGGTGATTGGAGATGGGTATATGAATATAAACATATATGTAAGGATCACCTTGCACATGCTAATATCCATGGAGGTGTGTTCATAGGGGATATGTGTCCTTGAATGTGTGAGAAGGTGCATATGATCAGTGGGGGAGAAAAAAATTTAGCTAGAAAGTGCCAAGAGCCAAAGTGGGCGACTTGGTTCCACCCTAAGGTAGGGTCCCTCTTTTATTACCTTTTAATTCATAATATATTTATTAGTTTATTAACATATTGACCTTAGTTTTAAATTAATGCATTATTATTAGATTTTTATGATTTTCTAATAAAAAAGGCTCTGTGTTTCTTTATGCCATGTGTATTAATCTTACATTTTAAGGCAAGGTGAATGAGTTGAATTGTATAGGAATACCCACATGTGATAATTTTTCTTTTCCTTGATGTAATCTTAGTAGAATTGTTTAGGGTGACCAAAGTGAGATAGTGACATCCTCTAATTGAAATTACTAAACCTTATATCAATTTTTCATGTTTAGGAAAACTGGGCATAGAGACCTTGAGTAGGGGGAATCATACCAAATGACATGTTTTCCTTTAAATGTATTAATTAATTAAACATTAAATAAAAAAGATATGGGTGGTAAGGATTATCCTTGGGTTAATATATTAAGCACAAATTATGATAGTGAACATGAAATATCTAGGATGGTTTAGTCCATACCTCTTCCTTATGATCATAAATCACCATATGTCAATGAAGCATTTAAAGGGTGTTAGAGATAGCTTCTGACATGCGTTAGAGGATTTTCCTCATGTTTTGAAATGAATGTGTAACTATGTCATTATAAATACTTAAGATGTTATGCCTTAAGTACACTTGGGAATTGAGTGTGATCACTTTTTTCGATTTAATTAATATACTTAAGATTTTTTCCTTAAGTATAAATGTGATCATTCCTGCTTATGTATAACATGGTATTATCTATTTGAAATGAATAAGATGTACTGCCTTATACCTTATATTATAATTATGAAAATGGTTGTAAATGAATATGGATTGGAGGCATTCATACCCCATGACATCTATGTGAATGACTATGGATAGGAGGCATTCATATCCCATTCCATCTAAGTAAATGACTATGGATGGGTGGAATTCATACCCCATGCCATCTATGTAAATGAATATGGTTGTGAGGAACTCATACCCCATGCCATTATTGTAATTGGATATAAATGAGAGGCACTTTCCCCAATTCTATTATTATAAATGACCGTGTATGAGAGGAATTCTTACTTCATTCCATCTATATAATCTCTTACAGATGAGACACATTCTTACTTCGTTCCATTAATATAATGTCCTAAGGACGAGAGGTATTCTTATCTCGTTCCATTTATATAATATCATATGGATGATAGGAATTCTTCTCTCATGCCATTTATATAATATATTATGGATGATAGGTATTACTACCTCATGACATTTATATAATCTTCTATAGATGAGTGGTATTCTTACCTCATTCGATTTATATAATTTCTCTTGGACCAGAGGCATGCTTACCTCATGCCAAGGATATCTCATATATATATATATATATATATTACATGGTGACTTGATGATTGAGATATCCTAGAAATAATCCAAAGATGGTATAACGGTTAGGTATCCCTTTGGAATCTATAAGGGTGTTATTCTTCATGATGTTATATTTATTAAATTCCATATACTTGCACTGTCTAATTTATATTCCACTATACTAGGCCTCACACTGGTGGGTACCGAACTACTGAGATCTCATCTCAAACCCTTCTCGAGTACCCACGGTACCTGAGTAGACATAATAATTATAGGAACTACGTTGATTGTTGTATTCTTTGACCTAAAGAGTTAGGATAAAAGGACTAAGTTGGAGCTCAGGATGCTTATGGGGATCACCCATTGGGATTTTCTGTCTTTTTATTTATTTTCTACTGTTGTAATTCATGTTTTATTGTTATTTTATTCATTCATGTATCATTACCATGAATTTCATTCAAATTTTACATAAACCCATATTGTCATATTTTATAAATTATTATTGCATGTATTCCATTTCTATATTTTATTTATCTGTTGATTCCTCTCATCCTGCTATTTCATACTGTTTGAACTCTAATTCGAGGGTATAATCTCCCCACTATCACTTCCTAAGACCCTTTTTACTAGTAAGAAGCCTTTAGGATAAGAGTAGATGTGGTTGAGGCCATGTTAAAACCATTCTACCTAAAGATTCGATGGTAATCCAGGTCGAGACATTACATAATAAAGTATTAAAACTATCCAAATGCATTTTCTCAGTTTTGAGTAGTTGGGTTTTCCTTTTTACTAAAATTGATGTCAATTTTAAATAAAAAGGTTCACTTTGTGTCATATCAGTCACATCGTGCATCATATTTTGGTGAGAATAACTCTTACACAACCCAAATGTCTTATAGATATTTTTCATAAAGTATCTAAATAATCTTAATGATTTTATTCAGCTTTGAGTACGTTAGTTGTATTTTTTACTAAAATGTCATTTTAAACTGGAAACACACACTTTGACTCATACCAATAACATCATGTATTAGTTTGATGTGATACCAATTCCTAAATGTCAAAAATGAATTATTATTCAATTTCCTAAATTATAAAGAAAATCCATGTGTGTCTACTCAGTTTTCAGTGAGTGACATTTTTTGAACTAAAATATCGACTTTAAACTCATAAAGGACACGTTAAGTCATACCAGGCTCACCTTGCCTTATATTGAGTGTTTCTGATTACTAAATATCACAAATTATTTATGTATTGTTTCTCTAATATATAAAAACTATATGAATGTGTTTTCTTAGTTTTGAGTCGCTCAGTTGTCCTTTTTATTAAAATTGATTTCATTTTTAAATCAGAAGACACACATGGAGTCATAATGGTCAAACTGTGCATCATATTGAGGTAAGACTGATTGGTAAACATGTCAAACAACTTATGGATCATTTTACTAAAGTATAAAATCAATCCAAATGTGTTTTCTTGGTTTTGAATATGTTACCTGTTTTTTGTACTAAAATGTCATTTTAAAATAGAAACACACATTTTGACATATACCGATCACATTATGTATCAATTTTATGCTATATCAATTCATAAACATGAAAAATTCCTTATTAATAAATTTAATAAATTATCAAGAAATTCTAAGTGCATTTTCTTTATTTTTAGTAAGTGGCATTTTTTGAACTAAAATGTCAATTTTAAACTGATAACGGACACATTGAGTATTATCGGTCACACCGTGCGTCAAATTGTTGTGTGAATAATTCATACACATATAACAAAAGTTAAGGATAATTTCCCAAAAGTATAAAAACAATATTAATGCATCTTCTCTATTTTGAGTAGGTCTGTTGTCCTTTTTATTAAAATTGATGTAATTTTTAAATAAAAATATGCACTTGGAATCATACCAGTCACACTATGCATTGGATTGAGGTACAACTAATTACTACATTTCTCAAATGTAATATAGATTATTCTCCTAAAGTAAAAAATAAATATTAATGTGCTTTCTCAGTTTTGAGTACATCACTTGTTTTTTTTACAAAAAATGTTATTTTAAACTAAAAACACACAATTTGACCGATAACGATCACATCATGTATCTGTTTGACATTGAACCGATTTCTACATGTCACAAAGGACTTAGGAATTGATTTCCTAAATTATTATAAAAATCCTAGAGAATTTTATTTATTTTGAGTGAGTGAGATTTTTTGAACTGAACTGTAAATTTTAAACAGATAATGGATACATTGAGTCACAGTTGTAACACCGTGCATCGAATTGAGGTGAAACTTATCCCTACACATCTGAAATAACTTATGGATCATTTAACTAAATGTAACATAAGTACATGACTCTATATAAATTTTTTTCTAATAATATAAAATGATATAATTTTTTTAATAAAATAAAACCTATTAAAAAATTATTTTTTATAAAAAAATAAAAACAAAATCCTCAACCAATTATTTTATTAAAGTTTTATTCAGATCCTTGTGGATAAATTTGAGGATAAAAATGAAATAAATTAATCATTAACTCTTATTACATATAAAATAAAATAAATTTATTTTAGTAACATACGATCATGAGCTGAAATTACTCTGTAGCAACCCAGGACCCCCGGGCGACACAAAACTGTAGTTGCATATTCTAATTATTATATCTCCACCCTATACATTTATTTCTATCCCTTTAATCAATCATTTATTTGGTTGTATAGAGATTTTATCTCGAAGGATTTAGGGGAAATGGAGGCATCGATTTAATAAGTAGTTTAAATTGTTTAATTATCACAAATGGGAGACATTTCCCTTTTATAGGACCCAATGAAGTACAATGGACAATGCCTCCCATTTAATTCATTGTGTTCTCTAAATAGGGAATGCCTCCCATTTGTGACAATTAAATCATTTACACTAGTTATTAACTCGATGTTACCATTTCCACCAAATCCTTCTAGAGAAAATCTCTACAGAACTAGAGAAATGATATAGTGAAAGGTGGGAATGAAATGAAGAGGGTAGAGATGGGAGAATCAGAATACAAAATTGTAGTGCTACAAATCTCGGGGGTATTGGGTTTTTACATTGTAATTTCAACTGATGAGTGCATATTACTAAAATTAATTTTTTTCATTTGATGTGGAGGAAGTGTTAATGATGAATTAAATTCATTTTTATCCTCAAATTTATCCACAAGTATTTGAATACATCTTTAATAAAATAATCGGTTAAGGATTTTTTATATTATTCTTTTGATAAAACATGGTTTTTAATAGGTTTTATTTTATTAAAAATATTATGAGGTTTTATATGATTGGAAAAGGAGGTCGATGAAGGCATGTACTTCATTCACACTTACCTTGATAGGTAATAAACACAAACAAGGTTCATTCATTCCACCATAAAAACAATAAAATAAAGATCACTCTTTATTCGATACATTGATAAATAAAGTGAATCTACCTAAATATTATATATATATATATATGTTATATATATATTTATTATATTATTAAATTTATTTGAATATAATTATATATATATGTATATTATTTATCAAATTTAAATTTATTTAAATGAACAATATATTATTTTATGTATATATATAACACTATTTTTTGTAATAAAACTAAAAAATACTAATAATAATATTTTTATTAATTTTATTAATTAAAAATAATTATTATTTTGGGTAATTTTTTATAAAATATCGTAATTTAAAATTTTGAAAGTTTAATTATCTCAAAAAATGTATATATAGTTACCTAATTTTATGATTTTGAAAGTAACATGTGTTTACAATATTTTATTGGTTATTTAAGTATAAATTATATTACTCTTAATTAAATGTTTATATAGACCAAAAAATAATATATAGACCAAAAATGATGAATTCTTAATTTTTTTTCTAATATATTGAATTTGACAACTTCTATTATATTTTTTTCTAATAAATGATGCAGAAACCTAAGGATTATATGGAGACCATCTAATACACATTGAACAAAACTTGAGATTCTAGGGAGGTCTATAAAGAAGTTTGTATAAATCAATAATACACATCAAAATGATATATCAGAAACATAGGGAAAAACACACCAAGACTTGCTACATATATCCCATACACATTTAAACACACACACACACATATATGTATATAATGTAATTTATAATATACATAATTGAAAAATAAATGCACATTTAAACCTAATTTTTAATGAAAATAAATATAATCCCTTCATAAGTTGGAAATCCAGAACACTAATTTATGAATAAATAATTATAAAATCAACCTTACATTATAAGTTATGAAAACACATATAAATAGATTAAAAGATATATATATATATATATATTTATAAAATAAACTTAAATTGATAAAAATATATGTAACCAATATAGAATAAAATCACGATATAGTAAAATAAATACAACACCATACTAATTTTGAAAATAGAGAGCCATTAAAAATAAAGAAATATGGTGTCACACTTACTAATATTTCCCTTAAAATAAAACAACACAATTCTAGGAAAATAAATTTTTAAGGAATGACCCTTACATCAGAATATTAAAACAGAATTTAAAAAAATAAATTCCCATACATGAATTTCATAAAATCAGTTTATATTGATGCTTCACACCATCATTAGACTGAGAATTGTTTTTCTAAATCAATTTGATCAAAACGAATGAAGGGAATTGATTCAAAAAAAAAAATATATTGGGTATAGATGTAGATAGTGGAGAAAATTGATTCAACATAACAATTTAAAAAGCCCAAATTAGGATATCAAAAATATTTGTCAAGAAAACAATGGATCATAAACAAAAGAAAAACAGAATACAATAACCATGCACAAATATAGAAATAAAATTACAACCTACAAAGGAAAATTATAAATCCTTACATCCAAATCGTAGAAGAAAAAATATAGAAATAAAATCAGAACCTACAAAGGAAAACAATGGTCTACCTCGCTAGGTTGAAGAAAATTCAAGTCCATCAGACCTAGATCTCGATGTTTTCTTTAGAAGCCATAATTGATACTAACCCCTGGATGTCAGACGATGTTCAAGAAACTGAAGGCATTGGGTTTCTGTTATTTGAGTGGGATTGTGTGATTTGAGTGGATTGTTTGATTTGAGTGGGATTGTGTTATTTGACCTTCAATTCATTGAGGAGGAGCACCAATAATTGGTGGCTTCCATGAAATGTTTCTGATATCGCAATAGGTTCACAACAATTTAATTTTTTTAATTAGATCGGGACACTTTTATCAGTTCTTTTAAAAAAGTGATGATAAAGAATCCTTTTATCAGCGCTTATTATTTAGGTTATGATAAAAGGTATATTTATTTCTGCTAAAGAAAGCGCTGATAAATATTTCTTTTATCAGTGCTTATTATTTAAGCACTGATAAAGGATTAATAATTATAATTATAAATAAATAAATTCCAAATATATATTTAATTAAAAAATATATAAAAATATAAATATAGTAAATATATTCCTTATTTAAATATATTTATTATAATTTTATAATTATTTAAGTAAAAAATTATTTATTTATAAATATATAAATATTTTTTAAAAATAATATTTATATAATTATATATATATAATTATATATATATATTTAATAAATATATAGAAATATAAATATAGTAAATATATTCATTTTTTTGTAAATTTATTATAAATTTAATAGTTACTTAAATATAAATAATTATTTATTTATAATTATATAATTTTTTTTAAAAAATATTTATTTATTTATAATTATAAATATATAATTTTATAAATATTTTATGTAAAATTTTAAATATATTTATTTATAAATATATTTTAGCATCATTAATGAATATCTAATTTTAAGTGCATGCATGTTAGAAATGAGTGAAATTGAATAATTTAAAAATAAGTACACATTAATAATATTGAAAAAATGGATAAGTTTTGAGTGTGTGCATTGTATATAAGAATTCATTAATTATGTATATGTGAAATCAGTATAACACACATTTGATCTATGTTAATGTGAAAAATCAAAGTATATCCAATTACATATCCATTACTCTATGCAATTATTCAATATTTTTAATTCATATCAATTTTAATTATAATAAATTATTCCCTAAATATATGAATATTTAATTTAAAGATAATAAATTTTTTGAAATATATAAATCCTATTTATATACATTAATACATATCTATATATTTAATACATACTATTTATTAGCATTTTCAATAATCGTCTAATTAATAAAATGTTTAATATTTTTCTCAATATAATTTTTTTTAAATTAAATTTAATTATTTTTCATTTTTCATATCTATATATTTAATACATACTATTTATTAGTATTTATAATTTATATATAATATAATCAATTTATTCATTTTTATTGAGAATTAATTAATTAATAAAATTTACAATGTTTTTTAATAAACTCATTTTTTTATTTTTTATTTATTTAATTATTAGTTTTTATATAGACCTTTAGCAGTGATAAAAATTTATTGATAAGTACTCATTTATGAGCTCTAAAAATAATGCTCTGATAAAGGGTACCTTTTACCGGTACTAAAAATAAACCACTAATAAGGGGAATTCTTTATCAGCTCTAAAAATAAAGTGCTGATAAAGGGTAACCATTATCAGTGCTAAAAATAAAGCCCTGATAAAGGAGACCTTTATGAGCACTAAAAAAAGTGCTGATAAATAGTTAAATTTACCTGCGCTTTCTTTAGCGCTGATAAGTTTCCATTTATGAGTACTTTTTACTAGTATTGATAAATACTAGTGCTGTTAAACACCAAGTTCGTAGTAGTGATTTCTATGGTATCTATAAATATATTTCATGTTAAAAAATAATTATTATATGAATTTTTTCTTGAGTGTTCACTATACCATAATTTTTATGATTGTTCTTACAGATTTAAATATACTTGTACCCTTAATAAGGATTAATGATCACCTTTATTATATTTCCATTTCCATAGTGTACCAATAAGTGATGTTTGAGTTAATTTAGTGATTCAATAAATAGAATAAGAATGTTTCAAGATGTTGTTGTGCTATATTTTTATGTTTCAATTTAATATTGTAATCATGTATATATATAGTCTCTCGTAACTGTAAAACCATTTTTTTTACTTTCTAAATTGACTATTGTATTTTTTAAAAGTGTAATTAAGTGACAGAAAACTCTAGTTTTGGGGATCTGTGGTATTATAGTCGGTATTAACTAATTTTTATTATGAACCTTGGAATCTATATTTCAAAAGAACACAGTTATAATAATAATTGTATTATCCCTTAGGATGTCCAACAATATTTACTTACAAAAGGATTATTACTGTTCAATATTCATACTTCTATGAGCTATTAAATATATTATATTGTCCATATATGGAACCAAACATGTGGAATTGAAATAATTGTAGAACCCATAATCTATTACCATGGAGAGAAAGTTAAAGTGAATGGTGTTATAACCAAGTAAATTATGGATAAGTTAATCATGTTGAATCAGGTAAAAAATAGTAACTTTTCCCACATGGATCACCTTACTAATTCAGAATGTGGTCAACTAATTTTGGACCACTTCATGGGGTAAAAACCTCCATCATTCAGTGTGACCACTGTTTGTTTATTATTATAGTAGTGGATCAAGTCACTAGAGTAGATATTTCTTGCCTAGGGAATAAATTAATTGGATAAAGTTGTCATGATGATTTATCATGTAATGGGTTATGTTGACCAATGGTGGTCATTGATTAAAAATACTAAATATCTATAAAAGATATAAAAAATAGACTAAAAGAAAGTGAAAGATATATTATTCATGAAATAATTTCATCAAGAGAAATGAGATGATATGGGAATGAAATTCATTAATTTGAACAAGAAGATGATATTATTTACGGGTACTGGGATACTTTTATTGGATTTTATAGCAATGAAATAGTCTATTCATGTAAAATAAAAAGTAAGATTGATTTTTTATTGGAAGTTCTTAAGAGGATCCTCTGAAATGGCCTAGTCTCTTAAACAATTTCATGATACAATGATATAGTTTCAAGTCCCATCAGTATAAAATATGAATTCAAAATGTCTTAAATTTTTAGATGATGTTAAGATAAAAAAAAATGGTTGATCATAGTGAATAGATAAATATTTTGATAAGTAATAATGGAATTATGGGACATCAAAAATGTCATAATTGTTGAATTAACACAATAGTACCATCTTAAAGGTATTTTTTTCAAAAATATTTTGATAAGGTTTATATAGATCATGAATGAAATATAGAGAAGAATGAAACTAATATTGTAATGGATCAGACGTCTCTGGTCAATTTCTTTGCTAAAATCTAGTGTTTGAGGTGTTTTGGGATATCAATGTGACTTATTCCCAACACCTTTTTAAATTTCCAATTATTTGAATAGTGTTTCTAGTTTGGTGAACAGTGTCATCGGTTGGTCTTCTATCGATAGGTCATATTTCGATAGGTCCTATCTGTAGGTCCTGTGGGTAGGTCGCCCATTGGTAGGCCCTATTGGTAGGTCCTTTTAGTAGGTCCTGTCGATAGGTCATCTATCGGTAGGTCCTGTCGGTAGGTCCTATCAGTAGGTTGTCTGTCGGTGGGTCCTCTATCGGTAGGTCCTGTCGATAGTTCAGGTTGATAGGTCATATTGGTAGGTCATATTTTGGTAGGTCCTATCAGTAGGTCATATTTGGTAGGTCATTTATTGTTAGGTCATCTATTAGTTTTTTATCTTTCGGTAGGTTCTATAGTGTTTCCAGAGCAGTCAGTGAACATTGTTTCCATCTTCCTACAATTTCCCCCTTTTGATGTTTTATTTGATGTTAAAACAATTAAATTCCTTGTTTTAATGGATTTAAGGCTGATTAAAATCCCAAAACTCATATATTTAAATCACTAAGGTTCCCAACATTTTTACTTGGTCAAACCATGTCTGTTATTGAGATCCATATTTAGTGTAAATTCAACTGTTTCATGTTCCGTGAGTCTCAAATCAGACCCTTCAAATTCGGGGGCCTTCCCTTCATTCATGTATTCTACTTCCACATAGTACGAGGTGAAATGAAGCTTTTCTTCTTTAGGAGACAGGAGATTGTGATGTAGCTTTGGACTATATTTTAATTTCCTGTGCACCCCTATTTTGGTGCAAGTAGGAAGTGTTGATCCATCTTCGATAGAAGGTATGTTCTATCTCCGTTCATCTAGGTTGCTTGATCTATTTCCTCCAATTATATTTTACATGTTATGGAATGTTATCTATATATTTTAATATAAATTTCTTGTGTGTTGATTGATGTGGTTGTGCCACGACGTCCTAAGGTGGATGCAGTCATTGTTGAAGAGGTGACCATGATTCATTGTGTTGTTCATTCTCATGAAAAGAACGTCAAAATAATTTTGAGGTAGGGGATTCATGGATTATATATTATTTTATTTGAAGTAGTAGAGTTATCATGTTTTATCTACTGGATGATAATGAATTTGACATAATAAATATTTGAATTGGATTAAAAAGTTAGTATTTTTTTCATAGCGATGTTATTGCCTCCTGATTTGCTGGCTAGTATGATATCTATGATTTTCCTATTTAGAATTCTTTTCTCGATGAAAATTAGTATAGAAAATAAATAAAGTATTAATTTTAAATTAATTGGACAAACATAAAGAGGCATGTTTAATGAATCTGCTTCTTGTTTTTGTGCTTTGATGGAAATCAAATAGATGTAGTTATTCTTCCATAAATGAATCAGTTTATTCAATATGGAATATGAAGTGGTTGTGTGATAATGATAATTCCTTGTAGGGTTATGAGTGACCCACTTGTTTGTAAAGACCAAGGGCCTTATTCTATAGAGTTGTGAGTTCTCATTGTGTGTGAAGGCTGGATGCCTTTTTTAGTGAAAAGAGCATAGTTTCTATGTTGTTTGTCTCTTTCTTCTTGTGTTGTGGTGTGAGATAGGGATGTATGAACCTAGAGGTATATTTTGGTATGTGGGGGTAGGGAGGCCTAGTGGTTACACTATAGGAAAACTGGCGTTTTGAGGTGGTTTTTTTTGCGGTGGTTTTAAAAACCAATGTTAAATATTTTTCGGGCCACTATTTCGCGGTGATTTAAAAACCGCCGTGAAATGTGTTATTTTTTTTTATAATTTTTTTTTATTTTTTCGGGGATTAGCGGTAGTTTCTTTCAAAAACATCCATGAAATTACGACAGTTTGGGTAAAACCACCATGAAATGAAAGGAAAAAAATACAAAAACATTAGAAACCCTGAAATCACTAAAATGAGAATAAATATTTATCTGGGCATCCATTGGAGCGCCACGACTAGTCAAATTGAAGCTCATGAAGAGATATAGAGGCATGTATAATCAGAACCCTAAGATAGTCTAAGGTGAAAAAGATATGAGAGTTATAAGAAAGTTGAAAAAAGGCCTTTGAAACCCTGTTTCTGTCACCGGTGTCTCGTCAAAATTGTCTTTAAACAGACCTAACTTTTGATCCGCGTGTCAGTTCAGACTCCTCCACCTTCCAGATCGTAGTTTGTTTCATGAGCTTCAGAAAGACTGGTCACAGTGCTCACATGGACTTATGCATCATAAGTTATGGCCTTTTAGTGGGTATTGGGTTTGTTATGTTTTTCGATGCCTGGTTTCTAGCACCTGTTCCCCACCAGCTTTTTTTTAAAACGGTCGTGACTTCTGATCCGCCTGTCCATTCGGTCTCTTTCACCTATCAGGTCGAAGATAGTTTCAAGATCTTTGATTTGGTTGATCACAGATCTAGAACGGACTCTCCGATCATTAGTTATCTCTGTTAATGTGAGTCCAATATTGTTGTCAATTTCTGACCGTTTTGATGGGTTTTAATAGTTGTTCTATTTATTACTATTTATTTGGGGTTCCATGACTTGCTATCTTTATCAATGATTTTTTGAGGGTTATTATGATGATTATGATGAATTCTTAAGGGGTTTTCCACAGTTGTCATGAGTTTTCATGCGTTCTCATGCTTTCTAATGCCTTTTCTTGCTTCTCTATCCGTTTTCATGCGTTTTCATGATTTTCATCCCTTATCATGCCTTTTATACATTTTCATGTGATTCATTTATTATTTATTATTTATAATATACTTTAATTTATTTATAATCTATTATTTTCTACTGGTTATTTATTATTTATTATTTACTATTTATTTTTTAATATTTAATATTTAATATTTAATATTTAATATTTAATATTTAATATTTATATTTATTTAATAATAATTCTTTATTATTTATTATATATTATTTATTATATATTATATATTATTATTATTAATAATATTTTATTTATTATATATTATATATTATATATTATATATTATATATTATATATTATATATTATATATTATTATTATATATTATTATTATTTATTGTTTATTATTTATTATTTATTATTTATTATTTATTATTTATTATTTATTATTTATTATTTGTTATTTATATTTTATTATTATTTATTATTATTATTATTTATTATTTATTTATTTATAATTATTTATTATGTGTTATTTATTATTATTATTATTTATCATTTATCATTTATCATTTATCATTTATTGTTATTTGTTTTTTATTTTTTACTTATTATTTATTATTTATATTTATTTATTATATTTTATCTATTATGTGTTATTTAATATTTAATATTTAATATTAAATATTAAATATTTAATAATTAACATTTAATATATTTTTATTTAGTATGTATTATTTTTTTATTATTTATTATTAATTATTAATTATTAATTATTAATTGTTATTTATTATTATTTATTGTTTATTATTTATTATTTAATATTATTTATTGTTTATTATTATTTATTATTTATTATTTATAATTTATTATTTGTTTATTGTTTATTATTATTATTTATTATTATTTATTATTTATTATTTATTGTTTATTATTTATTGTTTGTTATTTATTATTTATTATTTATTATTTATTATTATTTATTTATTATTTATTTATTACTATTTATTACGTGTTATTTATTATTTATTATTTATTATTTACTACTTTTTGTTTATTATTTATTATTTATTATTTATTATTTATTATTTATATTTATTTATTATAATTTATTTATTAAGTGTTATTTAATATTTAATATTTTTTTATTTAGTATTTCTTATTTCTTATTTATTAATTATAAAATATAAAATATAAAATATAGAATATTAATTGTTATTTATTATTTATTATTATTTATTATTTATTATTGTTCATTATTTATTATTTATTATTATTTATTATTATTATTTATTATTTATTATTTGTTTATTATTATTTATTATTATTTATTGTTTATTATTTATTGTTTATTATTTATTGTTTATTGTTTATTATTTATTTATTTATTTATTATTATTTATAATTATTATCTATTATTTATTTATTTATAATTATTTACTATGTGTTATTTATTATTATTATTATTATTTATTATTTATCATTCATTATTTATTATTTACTGTTTTTTGTTTTTTTATTTATTATTTATATTTATTTATTTTAATTTATTTATTATGTGTTATTTATTATTTATTATTTATTATTTATTATTTATTATTTAGTATTTCTCATTTCTTATTTATTTTTATTAATTATTAATTATTAATTATTAATTATTAATTATTATTTGTTATTTATTATTATTTATTGTTTATTATTATTTATTGTTTATTATTATCTATTGGTTATTATTTATTATTTATTATTTATTATTTATTATTTATTAATATTAATAATTAATAATTAATAATTTATTATTTGTTTATTATTATTTATTATTTTTATTATTTATTATTTATTGTTTTTTGTTTATTATTTGTTATTTATTTATTATTTATTTATTTATTATTTATTATTTATTATTATTCATTTTTATTATTTACTATTTGTGTTTATTATTTATTGTACTATTAATTTATTATATTATTATTTTAATTTCATAACTTTATTATTTTATTTCCATAATTTTATAATTTATGTATTTTTATTATAATTTATTTTTTATTTAGTATAATAAATTGTAAATAATAATAGATAAATAAATAAGTCAATAAATAACTAATAAATCAATAATTATTCATTATTTATTATTGATTATTAGTTATTGATTATTTCATATTGTTTAATTATTATTGAGTTTATATCTATTAGTAATGTGTTATTTGTTTTTTCAATTCGTATATCTAAGTATATTAAATTTTTTTTATTAACCACATGACGAGCCTGCTGGAGTGGTAAAGTGTTTGGAAAATATGCAAGAGGTTAGGGGTTCAAATCTCAACAAATACACAATTTCTTTATATTGCATGGGCATGGGCATGGGAATGGGTTTATGCATACGGGTTTCGAGGAGGACATCCGAGATGATGGAATGAGTTAAAGTAGGGATTAATATTGATATGAGAGTGGTTGTTGTTGACTCTATTTTTGGTTATTTGTTTTACTTTACCTACTCCATGAGGCAATTTGTTTTTCTTACTCTCCTTACAAAAGAGGTGAAGACATGTGGGGTATTCCACATGCTTTATGTATTTTTCTTCTTGAAGAAGGATGGGTATATGCTCTTGCAATAGTTGGAAAAGACTTGAAGGATAGATCACATACTCACTGTGTTGAGCCCCTTCTGTTTGGTAGCTTTGAATTCTTTTCTACAGTGCCTGAGAATTATGGAAAAGTGATAATGCTATTAATAAATGATTGAATAAATGATTTTAACCCATGGGGTTGGAGCTTGGTGGAATTTAATGCCGAGGTAATAATCCTGAGAAGCTGTGGACTTGGTTCGGTTATTTCTGGAGGGCATGGATCTTGGTTGTAATGGTAATAGGATGTAATGTGGTAAATTATAATGGTTAATTAATGGTTAAAGAATTAATTAACATAAAGTGTAACTAATAAAAAGGTATAAGAAACCTATTATAGATCTATAAATAGTTGTGTTCTTATAAGATAAGTAGACTTAGCAGTGGCAGCCAGGAGTCTGAGAGACATTAACTACAACTAAGTCAAGACTAGGTTTTTTCCATAGTGTGGTTGTGAGATATATTATATTCTATAATTTTTGTGTTTTTATATGCTACTCCACCCCGTTGGTTAGGGAAACTTATAGCCTAGGGATTTTGAGCCCTAGGGGGGGGGGGTGGTGTTTTCCCCAACATCCCAATGGGAGGATGGATGGATGACTAACCCCTTTAGCCCCACTCTCTTATCCTGGTAGTTACTTGTGCCGGTAGGCATGATAGTTAGTTTTTCCATATATGTGTGTAGAGGGCTGTAATGGCCTATGGTTATTCACACACATATATTCTGAATATAGTTTTCTATGGACTACTATAGGTGTAATTTGTATACACTGTAATGGCTTGAGGATCCTTACTCGGTGTATGCACTGTAATGGCTTGAGGTATAATAACTGACGTATGATACACATTATTCGAGCTGCAGTGGATCCTAGAAACCACTTGGTTACTTTGGTTACATATATGTGGTGGTTGTGTTGCACGATGTGCATATTGTGGATCTTCTCCTAGGTGTCTATGGGCAAGCCTTTTTGGAGAGATATTATTAGGACATGTGACGCTGGGGAAAAGTAGAAAACTAGTGGTAGTGGTAGCAGGGTACCCTTGAAAATATTTATTATATTATATACTCTTGTATGCGATAATTGGTGAGAGTATCCATGGTTACGCTTGGAACATAGTATGCCTATATAGGTGATGAGTTTGTTTCACTTGTTGTTCACTTTTCTTTAGTAAGCCTTCATTAATTTTGTAAGAGATTCTTTGGGTAGGATCCTACTAAGTATACTGTTATACTCACCCTACATTATATAAACTGTTTTTCAAGTCACTTGGTGAAGGTTGAAGATCAGGCTAGTTACTACTAGCTTGGGGTTGCAGGAGTTGTTCGGGCTTCATGGTCGCTTCCGTTTTTTTACTTTACTTTGGTACATGCATGTTTTCCCTTTCAGTTGTAGTAGTTCTTGCATGGAATTACATCAATCTACTTGGGATTCTCTTATACTGTAGTGTGAGCAGGAGTTGGTTGGTTTCTCTATTATCTCTCTCTTTTTATGTGTTCTTTTAGAGGGTAATGCCTCTCATTATTATGTTTACTATACCCTCGGTTCAAGTCTCCAACCTAGGGCCTACTAGAGGCGGGAATCAGGTGTCACTATCTTTCTCCTCTCATTACCAGCCTAGGAGGTGTTCACATTGAGGGGAGGGTTCATGAAAGAGTGGTATCAGTGGTCTCGTTGAGGGATAGGATGACGTTTTGAATTAGGAACATGTGAGGTCTCATGGGTTGGTAAGGAGAAATCATCAACTAAGTTTCAAAAGAACTGTAAACACGAGAGACCAGATGGGGAATGAGTATTTAGGGCCCCCTTTAATCGGATGCACAAACCATTAAGTTTACATTGGATACTAAATGAGGTGAAACTTGTTACATAGTAGAGACTTAGTAAAGGATCATGCATCATTTTTATTTGTACCTATGTTTGAATGGGTAGACCATGGGATATGTTAACCGAAAATGAATAAAATAAAAAATTAATTAATGTTGAATTTTCCATATTCTAGGCTTAGGAGCTCTAACTTTTTGCTCTTTTGAAGGTATGGCTCTAGGTCAAATTCCTCATCAGGTTCATGTAGAAGATGTTCCGTAGGATATACCAGCCAATCGCCGTAGTGTAGAGGTTGATGAAGACAACACATGGGGGAGGAAACTTTGAGAGTTTTAGTACCATATTTTGAAAAAGTATGATTGATTCATTTCAGATGTAGTCACAGAAGACTGGTTACAAGAGGTTGAGATAGCCTTCAGTTCAATCCTTTCTCGGATGGAGTACTCAGTGTTGTTGGTTATGATGATGCATCATAGAGAAATTATACAATGATGGTCCTTATTCCTCAGGGATCACAAGGAGTTGGTAGTCTCGTGAGAGGAGTTTAGATACCTATTCAAAGTCGAGTTTATTTCTTCGACTGTGAAGGTGGCCAGTCACTAAGAGATGCTTACCCTTTGATAGGGGACCTCTAGTATGCAATATTCTGGAATCTATTTCAGGAACATTTTTCGATATGATTCTAACCTATTACCAAATAAGGAGGCCATGGTGTGGCATTTTGATGAGTCTTTGCATCTGGTGATCTATTTCCAGGTCACCCTTTTATTCTGAATATGTATCTCGAGGTGCGGTAAAGGGAAAAGGTCATTGAGAGGATGTTATCACAAAATGGATCATCATGAGAGGGGAGTCATCAGGATTCCTCATGAATTAGAGCTTTGTTCCAGGGTTCCCAGTTTTTAGGGAAGAAGAGTTTTAGTTCAGCTAGGGTTAGGTCTCATCCCTTAGTATCTCTTTTCTCCAAGAGCAGTGTCTCTCAGAACTATTCCAAGAGATCATGAACTTGTTTTGCTTTTGGAGGTTGTTTTCATCAGTAGTGAGAGTGACTAACTTCTCAGAGCAGTCAGTGTGCGTCAGGTGTTCCGCTTCAGGTTCCTCTATTGAGGTAGTTCTAGGACAATGCAGTAGCAGCAGGTTGCACCATCTTTGGATTAGCAGAGTGTAGTTGTGGTAGGTAGAAGATGACCCCATGAGGCTCCCATCCTCAGATAGAAAAGTGTGTCTATGGATGTGGTCATCAGTATGGTTAGAGCGGTCATGGAGTAGGCCGTGTTCAGCTTAATGCTTTATCATTTCTAGTGCCAGGCGATCCAGACATCATTCAAGGTACCCTTTGATTGCTTTCTACTTGGGTGTATTACTTGTTTGATTCAGGAGAAAAGAAATCCTTCATATCACATACTCTTGTCCATGACTTGGGACATGAGGTAGAGAGGCTTCCAGTGCCCTTGGATTTGACTACGCTAGTTAGAGGTCGAGATGAAATGTTTGATGTATGTAGAGTCTGTGAGCTAGTGCTGGGGAAACACCAATCATAGAAATATTTCCTATGTTTATGGATACAACCATATGATTTTCTTTATCGTCATGGATTGAATGTATTTGGTGTAGGATATTGTGGATTTCTTCAGAATGTAGGTGGTGTTCTTCGATGCTGATGGAGAGCCAGTAGTTTTTGTTAGCGAGCGAGACCCTCAGATCAATTGGAGGCATGTTCCATCCTTATCATACTTGATTACTGAGTTGATGCTAAGTTCATTAGAGGTTTAGAAGTTGGAATTTCCCAGGGTCATAGAACAGTACCATGATTTCATTCTAGACGAGGTTGTAATGTTACCCCTCGATGAGAGATAGAGTTTGGGATCGAGATACAGCTAGGCACATCTTCTATCTCGATATCTCCATATAGGATTACACCATCTGAGTTACAAGAGCTGCGTATACATATCAATTGTTTATTATAGTGCAGTTTTTTTCAACCAAGAATTTCAGCGTGGGGTGCACCAGTTTTGTTCTTGAATAAGGATGATGATAGTTTGTGGTTGTGTATCGATTATCATGGCATGAACTAAGTGATAGTGAAGAATATATAACCTATTTTGTAGATTTATTATTTATTCGATATAATGAAGGGTGATTGTTAGTTCTCGAAGATTGAATTGTGGTCATGATATCATAATATGAATGTGAAGGATGAGGATATCCCGAAGAAAACTTTTATTTTCTGTCATGGGCATTAAGAGTTTATCGTGATGCCATTCGGTGTGACGAAGCTCCAGATATGTTCATAAGGTTGATGAAATCTATATTCCATGAGTTCCTAGATAAGTTCTTGGTGTAATTCATCGATGACATCCTTGGTTACTCTATGTCTGGGGAGGAGCATGTTGAGCATCTGCATGCCATTTTGGGAGTTCTTTGTTGACAAAAGTTGTTTAGGAAGTTTTCTAAGTGTGATTTTTGGGATTGAGAAGTCTGTTTATTGGGGCATGTTGTATCCTAGTAGGGCGTAGCTATGGATCTTCCAAAGATAGAATCAGTTATGTATTGGGAATCCCCCAAGATAGTGGAAGTGGTATGAAGTTTCCTTGGTCTTTCAAGATATTATAGGTGGTTCATAGCCGATTCCTCTAATCTTATGACTCCTATAACAACTTTTATAGGAATTATTATGTGTTCTTGTGGATTGATAAGTGCCATGATGCTTTTGAGTATCTGAAGGAGATTTTAGTCAGTTCTCCAATTCATTTTTTCAGTAGAAGGAGTTTCATTTGAGTTATTCTGTAATGATTCACGTACGGGGTTAGGCTGTGTTCTGATGCAACAAAATCGGTTATTTCTTATGGGCTACGAAATTTGAATCCCCTTAAATTTAACTAGGCCACCCATGATCTCGAGTTGGTAGCAGTGGTGTTTTCTCTAAAGTTATGGATACTTTACCTCATCGTAGAGCACTTTTATGGTCTTAACCGATCATAAAAGCTAGATTTATGTTTTATACTAGTGTGACTTGAACTTACAAAAATGTCAGTGGATGGATTTCTTACTGCATTAAAGCTTCAAAATCTCTTATACACCTGGTAGGGGGAATGTTGTAGCTGATGCGCTAACCAGGAAGTCGCGTAGTGATATAGTGTGTGAATCAGGTGATTCTTAGAGATTAATGGAAGAACTTTTAGCATTAAATCTCTATATGGGAAAAGTTTGGGGAAGAGGTTGTCTTTTTCAGATAATGTTGCAGTCATACTTGGTGTAGTAGGTGGAGGAATCCCAGTTGAGGGATCTTGAGGTAGAGGTCTAGAGAGACCAATTTGTTTGTGGTGAGGCCCTTGATGTTTGGCCTGAGGATGAACAAAACTGGGTGTTGTTTCAGGGAAGGCATTTAGTTCCTTTGGCAGTGTGTGAGATAGTTCTCAAGGAGTTCCATAGTTCACCCTTAGTGGTACATACGGGCATGAAAAAGATATACTGAGCTTTAAGGAGTCAGTTTTGGTGGTCTAGGTTGAAGCATGCAGTTGTAGAGTTTGTGTCTCAATGTTTGGTGTTCCATAAGGTGAAGGCCAAGCACCGTGTTCCCAATGGGTAGCTCCATCCATTAGATGTCCCTCAGTGGAAGTGGTAGGACATATCGATGGACTTTGTTACCGATTTACCTCAAGGTCAGGCAGGCTATGATTCTATATTGGTGGTAGTGGATCATTTGAAGAAATCATCCCACTTCATAGAAATCAAGGAGTCAAGCTCAGTAGAGGTTTTGTCGAGGTAGTATCTGGAGGAGGTGGGGAGACTCAACGGAGTCTTGAGGACGATCATTTCTGATCAAGATATTTATTTTACTTTCATGGTGTGGAGAGGTCTCTAGCATGTTTTTGGTTTTCATCTATGCTTTATTACTTATTTTCATTTGTATACAGATGGTTAGATAGAGTGAACCATCTATACTATTGAAGACATGTTGTGCTCTTATGTCTTGGATTTTTGAGGTTCTTGGATGAGGCACTACCCTTGGTAGAGTTCTCCTACAACAATAGTTTCCACTCCACCATCAGTATGACACCATTTGAAGCTTTTTATGGATGACCATACCATCCTCCACTGTATTGGGTAGGGTTCGAAGAGTCAGCAATTCTTGGGATGGAACTAGTACAAAATATGATAGAGAAGGTTCATATGATTCATAAGAGGATGAATCTAGCACATGATCATCAGAAATCCTATGCCGATAATAGGAGGAGACTTTTAGAGTTCAATGTTGGAGATGAAGTGTTTTTTAATGTGACTCACCATCATGGGGCATCGAAGGTTTGGTCATGGGGGTAATCATTCTTCCTAGTTTTTTGGGACTTTTGTGGTGTTAGTTCATGCTGTATCTATGGAATATTAGGTCACAATTCCCCCATAGATGAGCATGATACATGATGTTTTTAACATGTAGCAGATCGATCATTATCTTCATGACTACTCTCATCTCATCGATTGGGGAAAGATTGATGTTGATGATGATACAACCTTTGAGGAGCATCATGTAGATATCCAAGACTACAAGGATAAGGTTTTGTGTGGGAATGCTATCCGCTTGGTTTCTATCTTGTATAGGCACATTGGCATGAGGAGAGTACCTATGAATATGAGTCCTAGATACACACACAGTACCCTGAGCTATTTGTTGATTATATCTTTTATTGTAATGTTGTTCATTTTATAGTTGTAGATCATTCCTGTTTATGAGATGTATTTATCTTGTTTCTTTTTGGAGGCTTGTTCTCTTTTGAGAAGTACCTCTCTTGGGAGAGTGGACAGAATCTAGTTGTAGTTTTCCCATGGTTTCGCATTGTTCCTATGACGATGTCATTAATATATTTTGGTAGAGTGAGACTTAAGATGTATCTCAGAGGGTGGTTGTTTAGACCCTATTTTCAATTTATTCTCTAGGTCAGTTTTGGATTCTAAAGGATGATAATGTTTTTAGAGGTATCTGATGTAATGGTTTAGACCTCTCTGGTTCATTCCTTTGCTAAAATCTGGTGTTTGAGGTGTTCAGGGAGGTTAGGGTGACTTATTCCCATCACATTTTTTTCCAAATTATCCATTATGTGAATAATGTTTTAAGTTTTGTGAACATTGTCATCTGTAGGTCATCTATTGGTAGGTCCTGTTGGTAGGTCGTCTGTTGGTTGTTCATATTGGTAGTTCATATCGATAGGTCATCTTCAGTAGGTCTTGTAGGTAGGTCCTATAGCTAGTTACTGTCGATAGGTCATCTATTAGGAGGTCCTGTCGGTAGGTCCTATCGGTCAGTTATCTGTTAGTAGATCCTGTCGGTAGGTTATCTATCGGTACGTCCTGTCAGTAGGTCCTATCTATAGTTCCTATTGGTAGGTAATATTAATAGGTCTTATGTTGGTATGTCCTATTGGCAGGTCATCTATTGGTAGGTCATGTAATAGTATGTTATCTGTCAGTAGGTCATCTATCTGAAGGTCATCTGTGGGTTGGTTCTATAGTGTTTCTAGATCAGTCAGTGAACAATGTTTCCAGATTCCTACAGTTTCTCCCTTTGGGAATTTTTATTAACGTTAAACACATTCAAAGCCTAATTTTAAGGGATTTTAGGTTGACTAAATTCCCATAACTCATATCCTTAAATCCCTAAGGGTCCCGAGGTTTTTACCTAGTCAAATTGAATGGGTTGTTGAGATTCATCTTTATTGGAAATTGAGCTATTTCATGTTTCATGAGTCTCAGATCTAATTATTCTAAGCCAGGGGAATTCCATTTGTTCATTTATTCTCCTTCGATTTGGTAATAGGTGCCTAGAACCATTACTTAATAAGGATATGTTCAATTTTTATTTAACCTTGAAATGTGTTTTCTTTTCCCACGCAACCCTGTTTTGGTGCAAGAAGGAAGTGTCGAGCCGTATTTGATAGAAGGTATGTTCTATCTCTGTTATTTTAGGTTCTTCGATCTATTTCATCCTGTTCTCTTTTCCATGTTACGATATGTGATTTACATTTTTCTACTGGACCTTTCTAGGGTATTGGTTGATGTAGTTATGTGGCGGCATCCTTGGGTGTATGCAGTCATTGCAAGATAGGTTATCATGATTCGTTGTGTTGTTCGTTCTCGTGAAAAGAATCTCAGAAACCTTTTGAGGTATAGGATTCGTGGTTTATCTATTATTTTACATGAAATCATAGAGTTTTCATGTTTTACCCACTGGATGACAATGGAATTTACATAATAAATATTTGGGATAGATTAATGAATTGGTATATTTTGCATAGAGATGTTATTGACTCTTGATTTTATAGCTAGTGTAATGTATTTTCTTTTATTATTTATCATATCATTGTTGACAAAAATTGGTAAAATATGTAAAGATAATATTAATTATAAATTTATCATCCAATGAAAAAGTTTCATTTTTAATGAATCTGGTTGATGTTGCTATGCTTTGATAACAATAAAATGGATGCAGTTATGAATGTTTAAATGAATCAGTTAACTGAATATTGGATAAAAATGGTTGCTCAATAAAGATAATTCTTTTAGGGTACTAATTTTCCTGCTTGTTTGTAAAGGGAAAGGGCCTTATGATTTCAAGCTATGAGTGATCATTGTGTGTGAAGGCTGAATGCCTTGTTTTGTGCTGATAGCCTATTTTCTATGTTTTTTGTTACCTGATACTTATTTTGTGGCATGAACCTGGGATGGATGAGGCTAGAGGGCTGTTGTGGTAGGTGGGGCTAGGGAGGCTCAGTGGTTGTGGAAGCAGTTGGCGCCTAGAGTGGATAAATGCATCATTTTATGCATATGGGTGTCGGGGAGGACACTAAGGATGATGGACCATGTTGAAGCAGGGATTACCATTGATATGAAAGTGGTTGAGGTCGAATCTATTGTTTGTTATCTATTTTACTTTCCCCAATAATTGATGCAGATGTTTTTTCTTACTCTCCTTCCAAAATAGGTGAAGACATGTGGGGGTATTACATGGTCTTTCTTTGTTTAGATTCTCAATGATGGATGGGTCTATGCATTTTTTATAGGTGGAAATGACTCGAAGAGTAGTTCAATTACTCACTGTATTGGTCCCCTTGTGTTTGGTAGCTTAGAATGATTTTCTATATTGCCTGGGAATTATGAAAAATTGATAATGATTTTAATAAACGATTGAATAAATGATGTTAACCCATGGGGCTGGTGATTGACGTAATGAAATGATGAGGTAATATTTTTGGGAAGTTGTGATCTTGACTGGTTATGCATAGAGGGCATGGATCTTGGTTGGAATGGTAGTAATATGTAATCTAGTAAATGTTAATGGTTAAATAATTAACTAAAATAAAGTGGAATTGATAAAAAATGGATAAAGTAACCTAATATAGCTATTTAAATGGTTGCGTGCTTATAAGACATCTAGTCTTAGCAGTGGCTTCTAGTAGTTTGAGAGATGTTACCTAAAGTAGTGTTTAAGACTAGGTTATGCCAATTGATTAGTTTGGAGATATATTATATTCTATAAGCTTTGTGTTTTTATATTCTATTCTACCCTATCAGTTAGCAAAACTGACACCCTGGGGATTCTGTGGCCTGAGGGGGGGGGGGGGGTGTTTCCCGAACATACCGATATGATGATGGATGGATGACTACCCCTTTGGCCCTGATTTCTTCTCCCGGTAGTTACTTGTGATGGTATGAATGGCAATTCATTTTCCCCATATATGTGTGTAGATGTTTGTAATGTCTTTTGGTTATTCAAACACATATATTCTAGATATAGTTTCTTATGGACTACTATAGGTGTAACTTGAAGAGCCTGTGATGGCTTGAGGATCCTTACTTGGTGTATGGGATAGAATGGATTGAGGTATAATAAAAGATGTATGATACATGTTATGTGAGCTATGGTGGCTCCCGAAAACTACCTGGTTACGTTTTTTTACATAGATTTGGTGGTTGTGTTCCATGAGGTTCATATTGTGTTGCATCTCCTAGGGGTCTAAGGGAAAGCCTTTTTGTAGAGAGATGCTTAAAACATGTGACGTTGGGGAGAAGAGGAAAACCAATGGGGAAGTGGTAGCAGGGTACCCTTGAAATTCATTATTATATTATGTACTATTGTATGTGATACTTATAGAGAGTATCCATAGTTTGTCTGGGAACAAAGTATGCCTATTTATGTGATGAGTTAGTTTTACTTTTTTTTCACTATGCTTTACCATAATTTCATTACTTTTTCACATGAGGATATGAGTAGGATCCTTCTCAGTATACTATTACAATCACCCTACATTATATACACTATTTTTTAGTTCACTTGAAGTAGGATGGAGATCACACTAGTTACTACTCACTTGGGGTTGCATGAGCTCTTCAAGGTTCATGGTCACTGCCGTTTTACTTTCTTTGGGTACTTTTAGTTTTTCACTTTTTGTTTTAGTAGTTCTTACATGTAATTACAAATGTGTACTAGGGTTTGTTTTATATTGCAGTGTAAGAAAAAGTTGGTGGTGTATTTCTTAACTCTCTCTTTATCTTGTGTTCTATTAGAGGGTAATGCCTCCCATTTATGTGTTTACTATACCCTCGGTTCTAGTCACCAAACCAGGACCTACTCGAGGTAGGACTCAGGTGTCACTATATCTCTACTCTAATTCCAAGCCCATGAGGGGTACAATTTGAGTGGAGGGGTCATGAAAAATATCTAGTTTTTTAATAATAATGATTTGGGGAATTAGTCAAACCAATCCCCACTATATCAAGGAAATACACCTCATAAGAGTCTATTGGGAAATAACATGATTATGTGACTACCATACATGAATCTTATGTTTCTAAAAAATTGATAGTATGTAAAATGATCACACATCAAAAAAATGGTAATTATTTTTTATATTTTCATTCTTCACACACTTCTAAAACCTTATTGTATGTAGATAAGGTCAAAAAATTTATTAGAACACTATGAAACAAATGTTTTGAAATAATAACTTGTGATTGGAGGATTTTCTTATTGTGCATGAATACATTTATGTGTTTCAAGAATAATCACCTAGACAACCCATGAGTATGATGTAGAGTTCTCTATTGAACTCAATCCAAAATAAAATCACTATATTTGGATCCCTATAGAATAGACCTAACTGAATTAAGGGAGATAAATAAAAAACGTAATAAATTATGTGATAAGGGATTCATCCACCCATATTTTTCATATTTTGGAACCCAAGTTTTTTATAAGAATGAGGAAATATATAAGAGTTTATTAATTGATTATAGGGAGAAATGTTACATTACTATTAAGAATAAGTATCATTTCACCTTAATTGATGTCTTATTTTTTCAACTATAGGGAGGTTAGTATTTCAATATAATCAATCTCTTCCCTGGTTATCACCAATTATGTGTAAAGAAGGATTATATACCAAAGACTACATTTTATATTATGTATTAACTTCATCAGTTTACAATGATTACATTTTGGTTGAATAATGAACCATCTATGTTTATAGACATGATTAACATAGTATTCAAGGATTATCTTAATGATTCCATAGTTTAATTCATTTATCATATCTTGATAAACTCTAAAATATAGACAGACAATTATAATTATTTTTTGAATCATTCTTGAGAATATAAATGGTAAACAATTGTAATTGAAATTCAGTAATTCTGACATTTTTTCTCCATAATCATTATTTTTTGTCCATTCTTCTCTAGGGTTGATATATGTTTATGTCCTTCATAGATAAAATCTATCAAAAAATAGTCCAAATTAAATAATATAACTTTTATACGTAGTATCCTTGAGAGTGATAGATAAAAGTGATGATTAGATAATGAAAAATTCACTATTATCTAACTTGTTTGTCATGTTAACACATAGTAGAGTAAAAATAAAATTTTGGAATAAATTTTATGTAGGTTTTGTGGATCTAAAGTGGAATTTTTTTGAAACACCATTTTTTACTCTACCATATGAAATGTAAGGGTTTTAAATATATGGTGATTCATCAAAGAATGGATTGGGATGGATTCTTATGATAAATTAGAGTGTTTTCTTATACATCATGAAACTAATGATGACATAACAAAACATTAAAAATCATGAACTTGAATTGGTAGTGGTAATATTTTCCATGAAGATATGATTACACTATATCAATGGTGATATATATGAGATATATATGGACTACATTGTCTTGAAATAATGTTTTTCACAAAACGATCTTGGAATGAGACAGTGAAATAGATATAAATAATCAAGGAAAACGTTTTCTCGATAGAATACCAACATGGGAACTAAAATAAGGTGTATAAGGCCTTTTATATGAAAGACTGTGGAATTATATCTCAGATGCGGACAAACAAGGAAGTTATAATAATTGTGTTGGTAATGTTATATTTGAGAGTCATTATGGAATGGGTAACATGTAACTATTTCCACAAAATTTTTAATACACACTTAGTAGATATGATAAAGAGATTATAACATAAAGATAAGGGTTTGTAAAAGTGAATTAACTCCCTAAATTGAAAGAGATAAAAAAATTTCTCCTGTGATGGCGACATGTTAATGTTTTGGAAGAGACTATGGGTTCAATCCATACTTGAGTAGGAAATGGAATTTATAGATGATTCACATAGTAAAATTATCTCTGTACACTATGGTAGAATAAAGATATATTGGAAATTAAGTGAATATTTCTAGTGGGTAGGTAGGAATCAAGAAATTATGAACTATATGTCTTCATTCATGGAATGCATGCGAGTAAAGGATGGAAGAAAGGATACTAATGGATTATTGAAACTAATTCTTATTCCAAATTGTATTTTGAAAATGTTACATTCAAAATACAAATAATAATAAAATTAATAATTTAAAAAGAGCCTATGTAGATCACCTATACTAATCTACACATTTCATAGAAATATGGGAAGGCATACCACATGAATGTATTTAAGGGATCTGAATCATTGATGTAGTAAGACTTCATTGTTAACCCCAATCTACTATATTTGGTCCATACCCTTTGATTACATGTACATTATTATGGATAATTTATGATGCTATCACCACCAATATACATTTAACCACTACCTATCATCCCACAACTGATGTACAATCCAAAATGAACATTCATATATTATAATACATGACATGATAATGTTATATAAGAAATCTATGTGTATGAGATCAATATATACCTATTTTAGAATTAATATAAAATAATAATTTCCATTAGATCATCCAGATGGAACTCTATGATCCATTTAATCCGAATAATTATAGTACTACAAGATGATGAGACCGAGATAGAGGGAGGAAGAAAATTGGACAATAAAATATGGATGATAAAATTGGTAAAGTAAAGAATATTCAAAAACAAATCATGGATTCTCAAACCAAACAAAAAATCTATACTGATAATCAATGGTAAGACATGCAATTTTATGAAAGGGTCATGTATTCATAAATTTTTCCATGTAGGGGAGTTATATGATTCAATAATAGGGGAATTTAAGCCCTTGGTAGAACGGTACTTTTGAAATTTATAAGAGAATTAGGGATTTAGTTTACAAATTTCTATTACAACAATACTTCCTAATTTCAAAACATCTTCCATGATTAGTTATTCGGGATGTACATATTGGTTTCACCAAATTTACTCAAATATGATGGAATTGAGTTTCAACAAAAATATTATAATAATTAAGATTCTTTCATGATCCTCAACACAAGAAGGAAAGAGTGGTATAATAGAGAAATTCACCTTGTAAAATTCCTTTGGAGAAATCATAAATTAGAGGATGGAACACATGATCCTAAAAAATTTATGAGGATGTAATAACTAAATTTATTTAGTAAGTTGCATGTATCATATTTTTGAGTATTAAATTATTTAAGAGGGGGTAATGTAATACTGAAGAACATATTATGGATGATGAACAATATACCTCCAAAACTATTTCAAAATGGATAGTGTAAATATAATATATAATTTATCTTACTAAAAAATGATGATATATTGGTATTAAATATTAAAAAACTATATTATGGTGACTTTTTTTAGAAAATAAATATTTTCAGGTGGATTGTAAAAATTCAGTTTTTAACAAAATTGTAATTTTATATAAGAAGAACCAAGAATTTTAAATTAACTTATATTTGGTCAATGTTTTATGATATAAATTTCCTTACTATAAATATTATATATTGAATTTATAAGATCTACAATTATCATTTAAGGCCAAAAGTAATAATTGACAATAAAACCTATTAGTTATCTTAATTAAATATTTTTTTTATAAAATTTGGTTTTATATTGATTTGGAAGCCAAAAAAAATTATTTTCATCAAAATAAATCAATTCTTCCATGAAATCCAATTTAATTCACAATTTTAACATGTACATAATTTTAAGGCTAAAAATACAATATCCAGAAAATGGGGTTTGTTAGTCATTACATATGAAAATATTGAAAGGATTTTTACCACATTTATAGGTTTATTAAAATAGAATTATTTTTATATTCATAATAAAAACATTTTAATTATTTAATAAGGTATATTATAAGTACCCATGATTTTCATACGTAAATATCACATCATTTTAGTTGAATATAAAATATATTTAATAAATACATACCCAAGGACCATAATTGTTTTATTTATTTGGAGACAACCAATAAAATAATCTAATTTCATAAAAGAACCTCAAAATATCCCACAAATATTTTCATACATTATACTCATAGTAGGGAGACCCTAGCTAATACATTAATCCTAACCCGGGGAAGGAAACATAGTAAAGGGTGATATCAAATACTCTATAAGGGTGAAGATTATATATATATATATATCGATCTCTAATCATATTAAAGAATAAGATATTCATAAGGCTATATCATCACGAACATAAAATAAATTTTTCATACACAACCTTTCATAGAATATAAAAATGATCCATTTTATAAAAAAAAATAAATTATGAAAACATTCCCATAAGAGAGATACTTAATCACAAATCAATCATGAAGCATAATATCATTTCATGAAAGTATGACACCAACATAAATATATAAATCCATTTCATATTTCAAGGTTAAATACCCAGACTATAAATTTAGTGGACCAATACTTATCACATGTTTCCCAATGTGGATCAGGTTGCAACTTTTTACCATAGTAGATCAATATGCATCTGTTTCCCATAGTGTATTGGGACTCACCTTATTTTGAAGGAGGATATCACCAATCCAATTGATTCAAATTTATATTTCATTATATATAAAGCATTATCAAATATATTGGATATAGATATAGGTATAAAAAATCTCATAATTAAAACAAAACTTATGTGCCCCATAATTTCAAATTTTTTTATCATAACATAACATCATAATCCGTGTATATAAAATGGGATTTTTTAAACATTTCATCAATTCACCATTTATTAACCCATGAAAAATAAAAGGGTTTAATTAAAATTTTATCAATATAAAAATTAATCATCTATAGAAATAATAAGGATTGTATCCTTTAATCATATCCCTAGTAATGAATAAGTAACATCACAAGATGTTATATTATACGAAAGCTGATTTTAAATGATCCATTGAAACATTTCTTAATAAAAATATCCTTTCTACTTTGAAAAAAAACTTTTTAAATCATAAAATAGTTTCAAAATACTTTTCATTGAAAATATCCATGGAATCTTATAAAGGAATATTTAAAAATAATTTAGTTTACTTCATGAGGAAAATATCCTACTTAGAATTAAAAAAACTTTTTAAAAATAAAAATCTATATAAAATTTTCGAAATTATTTTCTTTAAAAATAAAAATTTAAAAATATGAAGTATTATTTTAAACATTAATTGGTCATGATGGTGGAAATTTTTTTCATGTTGTACATGTTAAAAACAAGAATCCATTAACATTTTCCATAAAGAAAAATGGGCCCTGTTTGGAAAATTATATCTAGACAAATTCTAAGAAATTTTTTATAAAGTAATTAATCAACGTAATTTTATTTAATAAATAATTTATATATTTTTTATTTTGGAAAACATTAAGAGAAAAAATTATTTCCGATGAAATAGGTTTTTCCATCAAAGAGTGAAATAAATGTGATTTATCATAAAAATATTTTTTGAACAATTTTGTACATAAAGAGATGAAGATCAATAAAAATATTTTATTATCATGTTATAAATTTTGGATAAGTATATTCATTATTTTCTAAGGGATGGATCATAATATTTCATTATTAAAAGTATAAAAATAAAAAATCTCATTAAATGATTAGATCATAATATTAAAAACATTCCACATTGGTTATATTTGAATCATAAACTCCATAAAATCATAAAATCATAATTAAATTTATATATGATGAATAAAATAATATTCATTATATAACATTTCAATGGGTCTTTATATATATCTCATAATAGACAATAGGTGTATACCACAACAAATGTCCTAAAGTAGACAAATTGAGACAAAAATACCTTACTCTTTTTAAAAAGTTTAAACCATAAACTCCATTAAATAAAAATCATAAAATGGATATTTAAATTACTATAATTTGTATGATAATCATCATAAAATAAATTCTTTTAAAGTATAAACATGATACTATTTTAATAGGTGATAAATATGGCATGCGTCTCATACATGTAAAATGTGAGTCTGAAATCACGTAAAATACGTCTTGACTTCCTTAATACAAATATAAACCTATTATACAATAAATATAAGTTTATTATTAATATAATACTGAACAATAATTATATCTACCAAACCATATATGATTTACTTATGACCTTGTATCACCTATTTATTAACAATTCCTTATTAAAATAACGTTCCAATTAATAAGTGATTTTTGTTTTGTGTATGTTTTCATTTATTATTTTTTTCCCTGTTACATTGAATCTAGTTCCATTGCATATTTTTTTTACAAAAATAAATACCATATATCTTAAGTTTAAATTTACTTAATTTAATTAAAAATTGTAAGAGATAGAAAAAGAAATACATTGTTTATGGAGACGGTTGGTCATATGTACACATGATCTATTTATCTATTTTCTAAACAGAAAAAAAGGATGAAGGGTATATAATTAATTACAATTTAATATTCATTTTTATTTTATATATATCACATATTAATATTTAAACATTTTATTATTACCTTCTATGTAAATTGTATGTGAAAATGAATCTCATCGCTCTATGATGTGGTAGTCTCCCGTACACACGAATGACATTATCATATCCTCCTAGGAGTTGAAATTAAGATGGTGTATGTGATATAATAAACTTCTATGTATAATTATATTAAATATTAAATATATAATAATTAAATAAATCAATTTCACCTTCAATTTGAAATAAAAATGAAAAACAAATCACATCCATTCACGAGGTGGTATTCCACCGCACAAACGAGTGAAGTTATTGTTTTCCAATGGGTTTTGAGGAAAGATCATAAAAGAGGAATTATAATAAAAAAGGTATAATGATATCATAATTATCATATATAAAAAATAAATCCATCATTATATTCAACCATGTGAGTTGGTGATGAAAAACAAATTACATTAGTTCTTGAGGAGGTAGTCTTTTTTACATTTGAATGACATTTTTTTTGAATTTAATTGATGAGGATATAGATATATGTTATTCCATTAATATATTAATATATTAGTATATTATATATACTTGGTTTATTATATTTAATTTTTAAAAAAACTAATTATGGGGTTAGTAGAATAATTAAAAAGAAAGAATTTAATGACGTCAATTACCTTCACATAGAACAACCCCCTTGGGATATCTTATTATGGACCCTAGGGTTGAGCTTTTTGGATGAAAAGTCTATCCAGAACCAAGAAAAATATATTGGGGAGATATTTTGGATGTACTTGGTGGATACATAGGGATTAATATGTTTGTACAAGTTATGAGAGGAGGTGGTGTTTTATAATAGAGGAGTGCAATTTTTTTAAATACAAAAAATTATTCAATATTTCAGAGTCCGTCTCACCAAAAGTTCCACCAAATCAAGATATTGAAATGGTGTATGAAATATATGGATGATCCTCACCTCTAAAACAATAAAACACATGTTTTAAACATTTTATTCATTAGACATTATGTTTTCTTAATTTTACCATTTTAGTTTTCACCACGGTAACAACTTTTTTAAAAAAATTACCAAGGGGATTTATTACATAATTATAAAAGTAAAATTAATATTATTATATAATTGGAGACCAAATATTAGAAATATTAAAGCTTGTTTTTAAAATAAAAATCATATTAGTGTTTAAAATAATTTTTAAAATAACGGAATGAATCACATAAAACCTTGATTTATGCTTTACTATATTAAGAAAGTCTTTACTATTTATTAGTCCATTTAATTACTATAGAAGAAAGATTTGTCGAATAATTTCCTATGATTGATATTTTAAAACTTATAATAATAAAATAGAAGATTATATGATTTCATGGAAATTTAAATCATTTAATAATAGTTTATTTATTTTAAAATTAAAATAATATCAATTTCAACACTATTCATTTAATTTAGCTTAAAAATATGAAGACAAAAGTGGAATTCGAATTTTTAATTTTAAAAGCAATATATGGCGTTTTTTTAGAAAAAAATTTATTATATATATTCAATAAATAAATTTATATAACTTTTAATTTTTTTAGTATCATATATATTATTTTCATACTAGTTAAATAAAAGTGGTGCTTGCGTTGCTTAAGAATATAAAGTTGTTATATATTTTTTATTAATTAGAAATAAACTACCCTTATGAAAATAATTTTTTTATTATAAAAATTACAATCAATATTCATCCACATATTTCTTTTTTCTATATGAGAAAATGTAATTTATTTTGAAAAGAAAGTGATTGACATTTTGTCTCTTTCTTTATTTAAATTATTAAACTTGTCACTTTCCATGAAAATTTTCCCAAAAGAACATACAAAAATTATAAAACGATAATAATATTCTAAATATGGGAATAAAAATGATGTATGAAATTTTTTTGGGTCATTTTACCACTTATCTTTTTAGATTACCCTTCAAACATGTTTTAACCTTTACCTTGGAAATCAATTTTTTCTGTATTTACAATTTGTTATGTTTAAAAATTTTGATAAATTGATTATATAATAAAAATTATTATTATTAAAAATATAAATCCAATTTTCTATATTATCTTCATATAAGTGGAAAATTTTAATTTTATATTAATCCCAGAGACGCGATAAGGAATCAGTTCTTCATATATAAATTTTTCAAATGTTTAAAATGTTTTTATATAAAAATTAAAAATGAGATTGATTCTTATGAACAAATATGGAATAATATATTTATAATTTTAATAAGTTAACTTTGAAAAAAATCAAAATATATTATATCAAGTAAATTCTTAGAATTTAATGACATTTTTTAAATAAAATCTTGTATTTTAAGTATTCAATGAAAAATGTGTCTTTTATGAAATTTATAAAAACATACTCCAATATAATTTGAAATTTATTATTTCGAAAATAATTTTATTTCTGTAATATAATTTTTTTTAAATAAAAAATCTAAAAATAAGTGCACAAAATTTGACAAAACTGCTTTTGAGAGAAATATATTTTTAAGTAAAAACTAGGATTTATTCTTATCTCATTCCTAGAAAACACATAGGATGAACATTTAATATATTTTCTCATATATAATTTATAAATATCATTAAAATAATTATATAAAAATTATTTTCTGATTTTAGTGTGGTAAAAAAAATTCACATAAAAAAGGTTTTTTAGAAAAATATTTCCATTATTTTCAAATTGTTCTTGTTTTAATTTAAAAATAATTGGTAAAAAATTATAATCTTATCGATGTGTAAACATATATTTTCATCATTTAATTTGTTATATTTTTAACTGAGCTTCCAATGTCTAGGGGTAGCAACTATATTAAATAATAATATTTTAATAGAATATCTGGTTTGATTCAAACATGGTGTGGCATATAGCATAAGATATCAAATAAATTTAAATTGATTTGTAAAAAAATATTTCATAAAATATTAGGGTTTTAAATTAGAACCCCCACTAAATAAATTTTATTAGTTAAATTTTAACTTGTTCTTGGTAAACAAGTTTTTATAATATGAAAATCCCATTGTGGGAATCCCACATCACAAAAAGGGTTAATAAAAGAAATATCTTCAAATGATAGAAAATAATGTGAGAAGGTCACCTTGAATAACACATAATTTGTTTTCTATATAGAATAAAATTAGTGGGAAGTTAATACATGGAAATAGAAGTGAAAAATAACACCCAAATACCAATAGATAGTGAAAGAGATCATAGAAAAGAGAATGTTAATAAATAGAATGGAATAAATCTACGATAGTTTAAAAGACTATTAATTCATCATAAATGAATGTAAATTTATAAAATTTTATTTAATGATACTTTTATTAATATTGAATAATTTTCATGACTTGATATACTTACCTGATTTCATTCGCTATCATAAGCGCAATCCAATCCTTTGTTTGTTATTTAATCAATTTTCTCTTCATCTCTTACTCTAAAAAATAAAGAATTTTTTTTTTAAATTTATGAAGCTATAAGGGTTCATAGGATACATAAAATAATAATAAGTAAAACCTTAGTTCCCATGTAATTATGAAAAATACAATTTTAAGGAAAATTTATCCAAAAACATATAAAGGCAAACTTATTCCATTCAATTAATAGTAAACCTAAATGCACCTCCATGTCTATCAAAAATTAAAATCCAAAAAATCTGAAATAAGGTTATTAATTTTTTTAAAAAACACATCATTAATTATCCAATATATAAAATGTATATCTTACATAACATAAAAAATATTTTAACACATTCATAATATAATCTTAATGATAATACACATTCTTTAAAAAATTATCTATTTCCACATTCTATAAATTAGACAATAGATTATTGAATATATTCCACAAATCAGAAAATAATATAACCTTATTTAATGAGAACAAAAACCACCTTGTCAAAAATTAATTAATCAATTCCAAGGTCATTAACACTATCCAATTTATATTATCAATATCAATCAACTTTTTATCCAAACCAAACCCCATTATCTCAACATCAAAAACATTTTAAGGGTTATCTTACCTTAATCATGAGTTTTCCATAAAATATCACCTAACCATTAAATAAATTTTAAAGGACATTAATATAATTCAAAATTTTCTTGAAAATAATTAATGAAAAACTTATATTAAATAATACCGATATATTAGATAATTGTTTAATTCTAATACATTCAAATTTAATCATTTTAATTTATTCGAAACCCATTGTCTAGGATTTATAATCTTATTAATTAATAAATCCTTCCTTTCATCTGTAATGTTTAGTCACTTCATTATAAAAAAACATTACTTTTACCCCTTTATAATCCACTTCATGATATTTCCCCCATGGGTCATTGTTTTTGATAATATTTATTCTTTTCACATTAATAATATTCGACCATTGATGATGCCTTAGTAAAAAAAATATTTTAATCTATTTTATTTACAAAACTAATCATTTTTTTCTTGTAAATCACTTATCCTACGCCTTTCTTATCCACACATAAAATATCTTCTCATTAATTTAAGACTTTCCCTTGAATTCTTATTCCATAATTATTAACATATAAAAAACTTAATCTTCATTCCTACAAGGTATCCACAACCCAAACTCTCAACAAACACTATCCTAATATTCAACGGTGTTCCTGAGAGAATGTTATGGTATAACTTTTTAATCATATAACATGATATATTGTTAGTAATAATCACAATATACTTAACTTCATTCATTATCTAAATTTTTTTATCATCAAAAAATTATTTATAACATTCATTTTTAACCCAATTCCTTATGGTTCGTACCATTCTCTACCAGAAAAAAACATTGTCTGAGAAACAATATTCATACTGGAAAACAACATAATCATGAAAAATAATTTACAATATGACTAAATAATTAATCAACCTTATCAATTTATGGATCCCTTCGTCTATCCTAGGTTATTCAGAGTCTTCAACTATGTATGTCATTCATGATGGTTCATAAATAGTTTTCTAATTTCAAAACCATATCCCCCAGGAGTTTCAAACTTAGTTTATGGAAAGGCACATTGTAATGAACTAGGTGATAATAATTTCTCAATCAATGAACCATTTTTATACTTATAAATCCTAGGCAAAAGTGTTCCAAAGACAAATCAACTTGAAATATCCATATGGGGAGGTAATTGATTAGAAACACCTAACTTTATGCTTCACCAATATTCAAATATATTTTCCTATACATATTAATATCGTTAAACATATCCTTAGAGATATCCCTAGAAAATTTCATAGACATATCCATTGGCATATCACAAAATTCCTCTCAAATTATTTTTCATTTTTAACTATTTTCATCCTCTAATACCAATTATAAAGAAATATGATTTTCATACATTAATATCACATCATCTTAGATGAATATTCAATACATATCATAAAAAAAACAAACTATCACCACAATATTGTAGTGTATTTGGATATAGGGAACACAATATTCTTATTTCAAGATTGATCATTAATATATCCAACAAGGATATCGTCACATTGTACTACTCTTAATAATATCATACCCTATCCTTTTTTATAAACAAAGGAAGGAAATATAATAAATGGTGATCAATGATTCTAAATAAGGTTCAACATAAGATATATTAATCCATAAAGATATGAATGCATAATATAACAATTTGGGAATGCAATCAGAAGCACAAATTAATATGTTCATAACTAACCTATCATTGAACATATACATAATTCATGGAATAAAACATTATAATTTCACAAAACATGGAACATTCCAATGAGAAATCACCATAATTAAATCATGTACCATATGATATTTTCAAATAAATGTGGCAACATTATAAATATAGTAAACCATTTTATATGTCATTGTTAACTAGCAGGACCATCAAGATAGTAGATCATAACTTATAACATGTTTTATATTGTGGATTAAGATGCACCTTTGTCCCATATGGTATTAAGACGCACTTGTTTCCCACCATGGATCTGGATTCACATGTTTCCCCTACTAGATCAATACCACTAGCTAGTTTCTAATTATTTTCTTATCAGATAAAAAGCATTACCCAATAAACTGGAGGGATATATGCATCAAACCCATCTCATAATGAAAACCTTACAAATTTTTTCAATACTATCATAAAACATTCCTCGAATAATCACAATATACACTGTGTAACTAAAATGGGTGTAATATGTATCCCATCAATTCACTATACCATAACCCATGAAAAATACAAATTTTTAATACAAATTTCATGAAAATAAAAATTAATCATCCATAGAAATAATAAGAATGGTATCTTATAATCTTATCCACCATATAAAATAATTGACATCAATGGATGTCATGTTTGATGAAAAATTATTTTGAATGATCACTTAGAATATTTCTTGAGGAAAATTCACCTTTGAATTAGATTGTTTTTAAAAAATAATTTTTTTTCAAGATAATTTTCAATGAAAATGAACATGAAAATATATAAATTAATCATTAAAAATCATCTAGAATAATTACTAAGAAAAATATAATTTCCACTTTGAAAAAAAATTATTCAAAAAATTCAGAAAATTTTTAAGAGATTATTTTATCTAAAATAATGTTTTAAAATTTTAATGGAAGCTTTAAAAAACTAATTAGTATTATGTAAGAAATTATGGTCATGTCATATAAGTTATATTAGATATTCCTATGGAAATTAAATTAAAATAAAAACAGTATTTTTTATGAAAGGACATGGAGATTCATTAAAGAAATTGTAAAAATTCAAACGTGGGTATAATTTTTTATTAAATAATTTTTAAAATTTTAAAAAAATTGTAAATATTTTTATAAAACATGATTTTGCGGGAAAATATATTTATGGAAGAAGAGAGTAATACTGAATATTTTTATCAAAAAATTATTATAAAATATTCAGAAAATAAAGAGATAATAATAAAGGGAAAATATGTATTCATACGAAATAACACTAAGATAATAAAAATGATGTGTTTCTTGATATATGGACCAAAATATTTCATTATTTGAAGTGTAAAATTAAAAAATCCCAAAAATGATGACATCATAACATTAAAACCTTACCACTTTAGTAATTTTTTAATTATAATCCCCATTAAATCATTACATCAAAAAAATATTAAAATATATGCACTTGAATGAAAATCAGTATATACATTTAAATGGGGAATTATATACACCTCATAAAAGAAGATATGTTCATACCACCATGTATATGCCAAAGAAGTAAATATGATACAAAAATCACTTACCACTTTGGTAACTTTTGAACTATAAACCCCATGGATGTAAGATAATATAGTTGATATATATATCATTAATATTTAGTATAATCATTATAAAATACATTCATGGGAAGTATATACACCACATTAAAGAAAAAGGTGGTGAACATAGAATGTGTCTCACAAAAGTAAAAAGTGATACTTAAATATCTTACTTTAAGTCTTGAAATCTATAGAACATGTTCAAAACACCATTATAATAATTATAATTTTACTATAAACAAATCATATAACCATAATTATTTATTTCACAACATATATGATTTATTAATGACATTTTATTATCAATTTATTAACAATTACTTTTTAAAATCACATTTCACATAATAACATATTTGTATTTTGTACATGTTTTGATTTTTTGGGTTCTCTAAAATTGATCATGGTTTCATAGTATATAAAATACTATCCCCTATATAAATATCATTTATATTTATATACATGTATTTATTATAATCTGTTAATGTTAGCGATAGAAAAATAAAATACATTGTTCGTGGAGATGGTTGGCCATATGTACATATGAATGATGATTCTATTTTCTGAAAAAAAAATGAATGAAATAAGTTAAATACTATTTTAAAAATTACATAGTCATTTTTATTTTATATATAGAGTATGTGTTTATTTAAACCTATCCTAATTACCATCCATTTAATGAATATTTCAAAAATGAATCACATTACCTCGAAAGGCGGTAGTTTCCCATATACAAGACTAATGTGATCATATCCCAATGAAAATGGAAAGTAATATGATATATGTGATATAATAATTATATAAATATAATAATATTAAAAGTATATAATTAATTATTTTTATATATTCTCATTACCATCCAAGTAAAAAATAAATAAAAAATACTATACATCAGTTAATGAGTCTTAGTTTTCAGTATTCAAAGGCGACATAATTTTTTTCCAACATGTTGGTAGGTAATAAGGTTGATGTATTATTATAATTATAACTATATAATAATATCATAAATATAATTTATAAAGTTGAAATAAATTATTTTATCCAGTTTTAAGACAAGGTGATTGAAAACGATTAACATCCGTTCATGAGGTGGTACTCTTCCTTACACACGATTGGCGATTTTTTTCCTTTTTTTATGAGGTGACAGATATAGGTTATGAAATATATATAATAACATCTCATAATATGGTTGATATTTTTTATATTAAAATGTAATTATTTGAATATTAATTATGGTGGAAAGATAATAATTAAAAATAAACTGTTTAGTGAAGACAATACCTTCATTTAGAACAACCCCTTTAGATCTCTTATTATAGACCATGGGGGCTATTTTTTGGTGTAAATATAATCTATAGAAAAATTATTTTTGGTAGGTATTTCTTTTGGTTTTGGTCAGTCCATAGAGCTTCACATGTGTGATGAATTTATGGGAGGATAATAGAAGGGGAGTGACATTTTTGGAAATAAAAAAATATTCAACAATGGGGATTCACACTAACCCAATGTTCTTAAAAAATTAAAAATAAAGGAGTGGAGGGATAATATGGTATATTTACATTTAAAACACAAAAAAAACATTTTATAAAATGTTATTCCATGGACTTTATTATTACGTAATTTTTTCATTTTAGTTTACACTATGTAATAAGTTTTATTATAAATTTACCAAGGTGATTCATATCTTAAGTAAAAAATAAAAGGATTATTATAAAATAATTTGTACCCACTAATTATAAATATTAAATCAAATTAATATAATAAATAACCTATATTTTTGGAAAATTAATTTTAACACAAGAACATGAAACACACAAAACCTAAGTTTACACTTTTCCAAGGTATTTATGTTTTTACTATTCAAGGGTCAATATAATTATTATAAAATTAAAATTGAACCATAAATGGGATATGATATATATTTTGAAATAGATACCAAAAAATTTGAATAGAATAGGATTATTAGTAATTTTAAATCTTCTAATAAAATATTATTTGTTACAAAAAACATAAATGTCAATTTTGACACTATTCATTTAAATTTACATTGAAGGCATCAACATAAAAGTGGTGTTCGAATTTATCAGTTTAAAAAATCAATTTCATGTTATATTTATCTTTAAAATTAAATAAATATAATAATTCATTCAATTTATTTTACTTTTCATATTTTTAGTATCATTTATTTCATTTTACTATTAATTAAACAATTATTACATTGGCAATGCTAAAGCATTTAAAGTAACTATATAATTTTAAAAAAATAAAAAAAACCAACCTCCTGAAATTAATTTCATATAAATTGAAAATTATATTCTATACCCATTCACATATTTCTTTTTTCCATATTTAAAAATATAATTGAAATTTAAAAGCAAGAGGGTGACATTTTGTCTATTTTTATTTATTTAATTTATTACATTGGTTACATTCATGGAAAAATTTCCCACATGTAAATTAAAATATATATTAATATAATAATGTTATAAATATGTCCATACAATGGGGTTTTTACAAGTTTCTAGGTCATTTTAACACTGATCTTTTAGAATAACCCATAATAAACTCTTTTTAAACATAATAACGTTTGTTGATATTTACTATTTTTACTATTAATTATGGTAAAACATAATGATGAACTTATTAAATAAAATAAATTATCATTATCAAAAATTCATAATACATTTTTACATATTTAATTCACACATGTAGAAAATTGTAATGGTCAATTAATCTCACAGAAGTGATAAAAAAGGTATTTTTCAAAGAGAAATGTTTCAAAAGATTAAAAACATATTTATGTCACATTTATATATGAAATTTATTCAAATGACCTATATTAGATTAATATATTTAAACTTTAATTTTAAAAACATATTAAAATAAAATCAATCTTTTAAAAATATTTAATGACAAAGATGTTTTTTAATAACATCCTGTATTTTTCAATATTTACAATGTTTTTTCAGAACATACATTTTTTAAGAATAAAATTGGATTTATTCTTGTCTATTTTTGATAAAAAATAGAATATTATTGTTAAATATTTTATTAAATATATAATATATAAATTTAATTAAAATACTCCACCAAATTTTACTATCCTAATTTATTGAGTTAAAACAAGTTTTTGTGCATATTGTTTCTTCAGAAAAAAATTTCATTTATATTCAAGTGTTTTTTTATTTTAATTCCTACTTATTTGGTCATTAAATTATTTAGTATATATATATATGTTTAGATATATATTTTCATAATTATGTTAATTATTTTAATTCCCTAAATTCCAATAGCTAACTGAAAAATACAATATTAAAGAATAATATTTTAATTGTATGCTGTGTTTTGTAAAAAATACGTGTTTTGTGTAGTGAAATCTATCAAAGAAATTAAAACTATTTGAAAAAAAGAAAATCATGGTTGGGGTTAGATAGAATCACTTTTTTGGCCTAAAATTATGTTTCCAAGGTATTAATTATTTATCACGATAAAATAATCATTTCAAGGAATAATACTTTTAAATATATTGTTTATTTTTAATAGGATCTATTTTAATATTAAGACATTGTTATTAATTTTATGAACATCTAAAATTATGCTAAAACTGATAGAAATAATAATCAATGTTAAATAACATTAATTACCACTAATAAATAAATGAAATATTTCTATATAAATAAATTTTATACACATTATACGTTATAATTTAAAAATATATTTTCTCATATTTAGAAATTTAATTACGTTAAATGATTCCTAGATTCAAATTAATCATGTAAAAACATCATATAAAGAATGATATTATATTTTTAGGGATAAAATAATAATTTATATTAATATTCAATCAAAGTCAATAAGTTTTATTATGGTTAATCTAATGTGTCTAGAATTTTATTAAGTCAAATTTATAGTTAATCCTTCTAGAATACAATTGTTAGGGTTGATATTAATAGAAAAAAGTCTAACCAACATTTATATTCTTTTCTTTACTATCTCACCAAACCCACCTCACTCTAATGTGATACCATTCATACCACTTGAATAAATTTTTTACCATGAAACCCCCCACTTTTTCACATATAAAATGATCTAACTTTCACCCTTTATGTCATTCAAATCCATCCAAAAGTCATTAATCCATGAATTTTCTATCTCTCTCCCTCTATAAATCCTTTTTATAGATTTCATATGTTTTAAAAGACTCCTCATAAGCATTAAGAAAATATATATAAATACAACGGTTTTAAATCTTTCTCATTCATTTTTTAATTTTTTTTACAATACCAATTCCAAATATTTCAATGATTTTCCTCCCAAGGTATTTTCTCCCATTTTAAATATTTTTAATGATATACTCTATATAGCCTTAAAATATAGACTTTTTTGTGTGTTTTTATTATTCCAGAATAGGTGTTCTCATTCCACTACTTCTATTTAAAATTAAAATCCCTTAATAAAAAATAATTATTCTTTTTATTCAATGAAATTATCACCTATTTGACACATTGACAATGTGATTTCCTGTAATTAAAGGATTTTCATAAGGCATTATAATACATAATAATATTAAAATTTGAATGTAAAGAGTGTGTGGTTTTCATAGGAATTAAATTTGGGTGTGCATACTAGCATGTGGATATAACTATGGAAAAAACCCATTTATGGGTGATCACATTGAAAAAGGCTGGTTCATTTATAACTCATTATCTAATCTAGTGCATGATGAATAATCCTAAAAATTCACACCAATATTGAAACACACAGGGGATACTATATCGATAAATATAAATCTCTTTACAATCCACAATGATATATATTCTTACCATTAAAATTGTATCATATTAATGTAAACTATTTTACTAAATTACTATCTTCAATTTGTAACCCAACACATTGAAATTTGTATTCCCCATTACCTCATATTTTGTTTCTATGATAAGATTACTTCTGATCACATTAATAATACCCTAGATTTTATATCATGACTATGTATCCTTTAACTATCTACCTTCTATCTCTAGATGAATTATGTCCTTTTTATCGAACTTGTTTTCTAGGAAAATATTAAGGTTATATATTTTTGTATCAAATAATGTTTTTTTGATTCCTATGAATTTTGGACAATGAATTATATTGATATTCTTATCTATTATATACTTAATTCATTAAAATTAAGGATATGGTGCGTGGAGCCTAATATTATATATCCCCTCGATGAAATGGTTGGAAAAATTAGAAAAAAAAGAATGGGTATTTGCTGTATACTAACCAAATGTAAGGGATATGTTTGGGAAATGACCATAATTACAAGATTGTATTATTTTTTGTGGATATGATTATAATGAAAATCTCTTATTTGAGTCCTGGATGGTGAATATAAATCATGACATTATGAATTACATCACAATGAATTCAGTTATTATTACCCATGTGTTTTTTTTTCAAATCTATGAAATCCATGGATATAAATAAATAATTATATATTGATTATATTTATTTATTATTGATTATTCACTTTATCATCATGTGTATTCTTATTATTTTAACTTTCACTACGTTATACAATCAAAAAGTATTTGAGTTCACCCATTAAATGTATCTATTTCCCCAGTGTAAGAATAAGTAATCTATGAATAAATTTAGTGATAAACTAAAAGTAATAAAAAAAATTCAATATTTTTTGATAATTTGTTTTTATGTTTCAATATAATATGAAAATCATGTATGTATCTATTCACTAAAGAAAATTAAACTATTCACTCCATTGGGATGTGATATGTCTAATTTATACAAATATAACAACGTAACAAGAGACTCCTAGTTACTCATTATGGGGTGTAATATATAATTATACTAACATATTAATGCATATTTGTATCATTAAATCCTATATTTTCCTCATTTGATAACATCGTAACATATACAGTTATATAAACCATTCTTTGATATTAGTGGAGATAACCTGAGACCCATACACTTGAGTCATATGATAAGATCGTACACCATACATGTTGGCCAGGATACCAATAAAGGTAACCAATCCATAATTATAATACCCATAATAAAACATGAGTCATATATATATATACATATTATATTTTTTCAATATTTTAGAGAAATAGAATAACACTTTATTTAAGAAAAACCATTCCTTTATTATTAATTAGGAATATTTCAAATTATATATAGATATATTTGTTATGTTAGAATACTTTTTCATCTCCACAAATGTTACCCTTCAAGAAATAAATTACATAATATAATAATTTATATCATGGGAAATGGAAAAATTATAAAGGGTGAGATCAAATTCATAGAATGGGTAAATATGTGATAAATCAATCATAAGTGTGTATAATATGATTATAATGGTATGCTAAAATAGTCAAGTAGATATTATCAATATAAATTATTAAATCCTATAAATAAATAAAACATCATTAGATAATTATTTTATATCTGGAAGAATGATTTATACAGGTTTCATAGGGAAAATAATCAATCATGAGTCATTACATAGGCCTATGACATCATAAAAATTGAAAATTATAATCCTATGAGCATATATTTTTAGTATTAGGTACATAAATAAACCAATGAGATTATCTAGAAACAACCATACTCACACAAAAATATAAAAACATAGCTAATCTCAATTTTCCCCACATATTCTAATTACAATTTCTATCAATAATCATACTTGAACATCATGACGTGAACATAAGTATTTTTAATCATGTCCACAATAATCATTATCAGCTTATGTGATATCTATATCATATTACACAATGCATTGGTGGGATATAGTGAATCTATTAATCTAATAATGATATTTCGTAATTATTTTTTTCTACAATTTCATTAAAATAAAAATAATAACATCATAGTATAATCCTTAAAAATGAAACAATTTTCAGAAAGTCATTATTATGGTATAATTAACAGATGTGTAGAAAATGGTTATCATAGATTAATATTAAAAAATAATCATCAATAACAATCACAAGAAAGAAATTTGATGGTATTATAAGATCCTAAACCTAGTAATGTATAATAATGGTTAATGTATGTTTATATAATTGGGAATTTGAACATTCTTATGAAAACATGAAATATATACATGTCATTAAGTATATCTAAAACTTAAAAATATTCATAACTAGGATAATGTGAGATTATTTGAAAATAACCATGGAAAGATGTAAATTAATCATTAAATCAATGAACTGTTAGGATGTCAAGAGAATATGTTATTTATTAATACATTAAAATAGAGTGTTCTTTTTACACTTTTCAAAAAAGAGAAAAGTGATTCACAAATAAACCATTAAAGAATATTTTTGGTTATAATTTATTATGGAATTCAAAGGTAATAAAATTAATCATTCTAATATATATATATATATATATTTAAATATCTATAAATCATTTTAATGAAAATAGTCATGGTGGAAAATTATTTCCGTCTAAAAATGAATAAATATGTTCTTCTTCTCTCAAAAATTTTTTATCAATCATTTTTAGAACCAAATAGTGGGGAATGGTTTTAATACATGATGATTTTTGAAATAAAAAATGGATATAATTTTTTTGTTTAATGGATAAGGATCATATAATTTATTTCAATGTAAATTTAACATAGGCAATACCAAAATGAAAAGAGATTTCAACATAAAACCTTAGAGAGTTGGTTACATTTCAATCACAAACACTTTAAAAGAAGTAACAAAATATAGATCATTAAATACAATAAATATGGATATATTCATGATATATTGTATTAAGGGATATGTATACACTACATTTAAACAAAAATAGTAGCATAACATGAAACTTGTCTCAATGAGATAATTTTGAGATGAAGAACCCTTAGTTATTTAGTAATATGTGAATCAGGGACACCAAAAAGACAGAAACATTGATGAATTTTAAAATCGATTAAATATTCATTAGAATAAATATAAAAAACTTTATTGTGTAGAATATAAAACTAAAAATTAATTAAGTGGTTAATATGGAATATGTCTCATAAATAAAAGTGATATGGGAAATCCTAGCCTCATGTCCAAATACTCATCACACACACTAATCAACTCTTATATAAAATATTTATATTTATTATAAAGTTATAAAATGGAAAAATTCATAATTATTTTACCATAAATTATTATACTATACTTTTCATTTACTTATTTATTAATAATTTTTTCATTAAAATCATCATTTTGGGTGTTCATTGTTATGTTATTCATGCATGTTTTGGATTGGTGGTTCTACACATTGTAAAAATATAATGGGATCATCCATGAAATAATAATAATTTTATAATTATCAAATTTATTCATTATAAAAAATTTATAATAGTTAATATATTGTGGTGATGAGAAAAGAAATTACATCACATTATTTAAATAGTAGCCCAGACATATAAATAAGTGTTTTTTAAAATTTTTAATTGATATAATGAAATAAAGGTAAGTAATAGTTCCCCTTTTAAAATAATAATTATATTTTAAAAATAATATATATTCACTAAATATAACCTTATAATAATCTATATATGAATAAAAAACACATAACTTCTTGGATGTGGTAGTATACATATACTCATGAGTGAAAGTATCATTGTTTAAAATAAAGTTTCTTTAAAAGGATAATAATATTTCAAATTTTAATATTCATAATAATTCTATAAAAAATAATATATAATCATTAAATATATTTTAATTAAAATTTTTGAGTGGAAAATATGAAAAATAAAATTATCAATCATGGAGATGGTAGCCTATGAATAACAATGATGAAAATTTTATTCTTTATTAGGATGGTTAACCTTTGGGTCTTAAAAAATCTTCATGGAATGTGAAAATGAATTCATGAATTTCACAAAAAAAAATAAATAAGAAAAAATGATGATTTTTTAACTTTATTGAATCATCCAAGGAGGGGTTGGTTTAACATAATAAGCTCACTATTAAGACCACCACAATTTAGGGTTCCCCATAAAGAAAACTCATGGTACAATATTTCAGCTCCAAAAAATGAAAAATATCTTAAGGGGATAAGAAACATTTTCCTGACATCCAAACATGATAATTCATTTTCAGGGATGAAGTGTTATTTCCTATTACCCAAAAAAGAAAAATAGTTTAGGAGGATGATGAGGTTTTTCCCTTCCCCAGAAAATGAAAAGTTGATTACAGGGTAGAGGTAGTTTTTTCTAGATCACAGAAATGAAAATCCTTTTGCATGGTCATGATATTCTTTTTTGGATCATGCAAACGAAAATTCTCCATAGTCGACTTGGACTAGATATCATAGAAGGTAGTTACCCCTTGATTTTATAAGAATCCTAGAGGGGAAATCAAAAGTGTATTGAAAAAAATCAAAAGATGGTTCCGTAGAAATCAATTTTGGTAGGTAAAACTCCCACATAATATTAATTGATAAAGAAAAATACATCAACCATCTGCATACCCCACACCCTTTTAGGACACCATCCCTCAAACCATCTATGTATGATCTTTTTAAGTTTCATCACCGCACATGGAAAAGGGATACATAGAGGGATCACTACCCCATATAAAGAAATGAAACACATAAAGAGTTTATAGATGATTATAAAAATGATACGTGGATGAAACCCAAACCCACATAGCAAAAATCCATGCAGAGGTAATCCCATATAACATGGAAACGTGCTATAAAGAATGGGAAATCTTGGGATGTTTAACTATCATTCTCTAATTTTATTCCTCCATTTATGTGTAAGGACCCAAATTAGAAGCTCATAGAACTATCCTAATGCAATTCTATCCCAACCTGTAAGCCCAATATGGCCCCCTTAGTGGTTTTCTATCCATGGACTCTCCCAAATCCACTATTTATGAATTAAAAAAACCACTAGTCACATAATCCTATCATTTCAAGTATAAATAACCATGGTAAATAAGGCTCTATTAGTAACCTATATAACAAGGTGGATCCAATAAATTCTCTCAGGAATATATTTCAAGGGTAAAAAGGGTCCCAACCATGGATGATGTTCTAGATACCTCTCCATTTTAGAGAATTAGGGGGACCACTTTCTATTCCCTTTTATGAGGGTAATGTTGTATATTCATATTATCCTATCTGAATTTAGGAGTAGGTAAGATAACTTTAAGTAAGACCCTAGTGGGAGGTTAACACCTCATCCTCCTCATTTTCATCTCAAACATTGAAAAAAAGAAGAATAAAAGAACTTATAGACCCTTTCTGTATCACTTTGGTCCCATGAATTATCCACAAGTGGTCAGAGAAGATGTTGTGATTTTATCGATATACTGATTCAACTTATTTCTCATAATGAGCATGACTCACATGGGATTAGAGGTTTGCGGTGATCATGAAATCTACATGATCAAAAACCAATGGGACCCTTATTTAGTGTATTCCAAAAATCTTGTTACTATATTCTCAAAGGTCCATATTCAAAATGAGGCAAACCTCAAAGGTCCATATTGCCAATGAGAAAAATCTTCAAATGGCTGTATTCTTGATGAAGCAACCATGGGCCTCTTAATAGGTTTAACAACCAAAAACATGATACCAACCATCAAATAGCCACATTCATGATGAAGCAACTTGTTCCTCCTCTATAGGTATAATCCCCAAAAATATCGAACCGTGTGTTCATTGATTTCTTACCAACTGGGATACACAGGAATTATATTGGAGTTCGACACCCAATACCCAAATTCCACATTATTTTTAATGGGACATATTCTCAGTAGGTTCATATCCATTCGGGGATCCCACATCACTTAAATTTAAATCAATCCTCCTAAGAATAACTCCCATTACAAACATTAACAAGGAAAATTTATTCTAGATTTCTTTCCCACATAACATTAAATTTCATGGTTTGGTCCTTATCACATGAAAAAATGGTCGGAAAAGTCTCGTTAAGTATCAACAAACTATGTGGGTTTTAATTCATTTCACAAGAATATGTAGTAATATCATCTTATAGTTTTAATCCCATTATCGGGGTAACTCTCATCTCCCTTGATGAATATATTTCCTATAGAACCTCATCACGTGGCTTGAAACTATTATTTCAATAATAAAAAACCATAGAATATCTAATCCTTCCATAAAAGGGTATCATTAATGAATCACCTCCAATACATATAGATATCTCAATTAAAGAATATCCTTAGATACATATAAGTGATTCTAAATTCAATTCATGCTAATAGTTGATAATTTTCCCAAAGGCGACACATTTTATACTTGGGAATGAATAAAGGATTTGATAATATGGATTAAATGAAGTCTATAAGAGAGTCTCAAAATCGAAAATAATTCCTCCAAAAAATGGTGTGATGAGACCAAACTCTCATCCTTTCAACCAATGTTATTTCTTATATATCATTATCCATGTTTCCGAATGAGCACCTTCTTATGGAAATTAGGCCAATGAGTTATCATGGATATATAATCCCTTGGGTGTCTACGGTTCTATAAACAATCCCAATTGGAGACCTGATGGGAATGAATTGGGTATATGTGTTTGATTTTAAGGTTGTCACAAAAAAAAACAAAACTCTATTCCAACCACTTATGGATTTTGGGAGTGAAAAAATGGTGAAACCGATGTGAATAATTATGAAACCATAATCAACCCCAAAAATCAACTACTGTGACCAGTTTTCATCAAAAATAAAGTTTCATAGATAATATTTATTAAATAAATATAATAAAATTTTACTAAGATAATTTAATAATTAATAATATGATAATATTGTTAAATATTATTGGATATAGGTAATAAAAGAAATAAACATTAAATGATTTGGTGTAGTTGATTTTCTATTCATTGAGAAAACTCTATTGTATCTCTTCTTACGGACCCATGAGGTGTCATTTTAAAAATAGAGACACCTATATAATATTTATAGTTATTTTTATGAGATTTATTAAGGTTTTAGTTGATATATTTGGTTCAATAACATTTTTATAATATTAGAGGGGTTATTCCCTTTTATAAGTAAAAGGAGTGAAACACTTGTAATTATTCTAAACATTTAAAACAATATATGGTCACCTTAGTTAGAATATAGCTCTAAATATTCTTCATTTAGAAGGTGGGATGAGGAAATAATTAAATAAATTATAACAATAGTATTTAGACATTTTTTAATGTTATTATAACCCTTATATCTTCTATTAAATCCATCATTAACACTTTCATCCATTATAATGGTCACAAGATACATTTTAATTATGGGAAAATCATGATATTTGAGAAGGTAAAGTAGATAAAAATTAATAAATAGATGGAATTATGAACCATTTTCCTTTAATATTTCATAATATTATTTTTTATTTTTTTAAAACAATTAATTAAATAATTTTTAAAATAAAATATCCTTTAAGACATTTTTAAGACTATTAAACAATTTTATATTTAAAAAATAAATATTACTTTGGAATCTAAATTTAATTATTTAAAAAATTAATTAACTTTCAATTTTATACATAGAAATATTTTGATACTCAATATATCCAAAACAAAAGACTTTTAATATTTTATAACTATTTAATTTTATTTTTAACCAATATTACCAATCCTTGGATCAATGATACATATGTATCTTTTATAATTATAACAATACCAAATACAAGAAATAAACTACTATAATAAACAATTATTTATATTCTAAATAACCAATTATAACTATTTAAAAATATTTTTTTCATATGATTATTTATTAGAGATATTAAAATAAAGATATATGAATTTTCTACTTATTATTTAGTTAAAATAATATAAGGGTTATTCTTAAAGGAATATGGAACCAGTAATCCAAATTTTTGATGATATGATGAGTTTTGTGTAAATAAAATTTTTAAAGGAAATAAAGGAATGTTTTTGAGATATTTGAAGACCTCTCCCCACAATTTTATTCTTGATAAACCAATTTACCAATTTCTATGCTGATAAATGCTTTCCGTGGCTACTGTTCATTAGGAACATAAAATTTAATGTAACTCATTAACATATTATAAAATGTTCATCCATTTTTATGATTTAGTTATAAGAATTGGTAAAATTTACTTTTAATATATGTTTTCAAAATGAAATGAAAAACTGATTTTAGGAAAATATATGTTTTATGCATAAAAATATCCCTTGGAATTAATTTTATTATTTATAATCAAAGGAAAGTTATTTTACATTAGTACCAAATCTAATGAGAGAAAAAACCTTGTGAAATTTATACTAAATTAGAATTATCGAAAATAGTTATTATTTATATAAAACCATTTTGTTGATTTCCAAAAATTTCAAACAAACATTAATAAGTTTAATATTTTATTTTTAATGAATTATATTACATTTAAAATATATATTTGTACTTTAAAAATTCTTTATTAAAATTTACGTCATTTTAATTTGTAGATATTTTAATAAATGTTAATTTACTTGTATAATCCAAACTTTTCACTATTCCACAACAATCGAAAAATTCTAAAAAGTCAAAAAAATTTAGTATTAGAAAATATTGAAATTTGGTTCAAAAAATGAAATTACTTTAATAAAATTAACATTATAAAATTTATAAATTAAACAATATTGAATATATGAAATAACAATTTTTTTTAGAAAAATAACACTTTTAATCTTTAATTATTCGTAATATTATATGATTTATTTCTTATCATTAAAATGAGAATAATTTTTTATTATAAAATAATAAATAAATTTATATATTGAAATCTTTTCAAAATAAATTCTATTATTAGGTTACTCCTATTCTGACACAGTAAAAAATCTATTGGGTTATAACTAATATATTTTAATAATAATATTTCTATAGTATATTGAGGTATGGTTACTATTTTTGTTATGTCTCATACATTCTATTAAACATAATATTTATATAAAATTAAAAAAATATTTAAATATCTTTGGGGTGTAACATTATTCAATTATGTTTGAATAGTTATGATTTACCGGGGTTTATTTTCTTACTGAAAATTTTCTTACTAATTTTCTCAATTTAAGAAGACTATATAAAACCTCCATGTACTTATATATATGGATTCAAATAGTTTCATTCCCTATGTCTTTAAAAATTTTGAATTTAGATCTTTAATCTCAAAAATTGAAAAAAAAACACTACGATCCACAAAATAATATATGAATAATGAAATATTATTTAAAATTTAAATAAAAATATTAAATAAATTTTTATAAAAATAAAAAATTTATGAATTTAAATTTTATTTTTTTGGTGAATATTTTAATATATCATGGTACATAATTAATTGGGTTTCAGTTCGACCACTTTGAAATAAAAATCCTTTTGAGTATTGTAATGATATAAAACCTTATGTGAATTAACTTAGTGTATTTAGTTCAATGGATTTTATTCATTGTATAAATTATATTTTTTAAATTTTTTTATCTAAAATTATATCAATATATTTAAATAGGGATGATATTTTAATAAATCATATATATTCTTTAATAAATTTTAAAAGGTTTTGAAGGAATTTGTTTACATCACATCAAAAACTTTTAAATCACGCATTGATGTTTTTATATATGTAATAATGATTTAATTTTTGATGAAATTTATAATATTAAAATCAATAAATACTTGAATATGAATACTAATACATTAATTCACATTAAAAATAGCATGAAATTGATATTATAGCCCGAAATGACCATTATAACTAGGAATAATCAAGAAGATCATTACTGAAAACTATTAAAGCTTACAAAAAAATAATTTTAATATAATATATTAATATATTGAGAAATTTAATGAAACAATAGGGTCATTTAAATAAATAGATGAAAATAACTCTATATTTCACTTATTAGGCACAAAGCTATTGTTGAGGTAATTTTTAATAAAAATTGAGTGATAATTACACAAGAAGAAGTTAATATTTTTTATAAAAAATATCTCAGAACTAGATAAGTGAACCAAATATTATCACACTATAAAAAATTATTCAGGATGTTTGATATATTGTATATGACACAATTTTAATTGTTATAAATCAATATTGACTAGATTATCTAGATTATAATAAAAAATATATATTAATTATAGGTAAACTTTCTCTCCAATGGATTGACTTGGGGATATAAGGATTTTAATAACCTATGAAGTAAATATATATTTAAAACACTATCAAATGGATATCAACACTTTATTTATCAAAATTGATATTTTTCAAGAATGTTTTTCTTGAAAAAACCGTAGGTTTTAATATTTTTTAATCTTAGAACCAGTTTTTTAATCATACAAAATATATTTATATGTACATTATATTCTATATATTTATATGATATGGTGAGATCATTTGTAGTAAAATATCGATTGACTAAATATTAATTTGATCCTATATTTTTTATATTGTTTTTGATTTATATTTCAATATCTAAATTAGAAATTAATTATATTTTTATATGATCCGAGAAAGTATACATATGTAATAAATCTTCAAAGAATATACATAATTAATTTGTAAATAATTTAATGGTGGATCTAAAATGATTTGTTACTTTTTATTTTTGGCACTATATATTTCCATGTTATGATTTTTATGATGCTAAGAAAGCATTGGAAAAACCACATTACCAAATATTGATTGGAATTTTAGTATTCCATACTCTTATAAAAAAATGATATAAAATTTAGGATTTATATATGTGTATTATTTAAATAGAACCCAAGTATTTTATTTGGGTGTGGTTAAAATAATTTTTAAGAAATAAAAAATACCTCAAATTTTAGATTCTCTTACACTAAAGGAAACTCCATTGACTTGGTTGGTTATTCAATTATATATTATAATTATAAAAATATTGATATAGTAACTAGATCTAGTACATGATTTTTCTAGAAAGAATAAAAATCATATTCATATATGAAGATATAATTTATTTCTTAATTTAAAATTAAATTCTTATACATTATTGTTTTTTCACAAATTTTATATAATAATCATAAATACATATATGTGGGATTTAAATTGAAAAATGACCATGTAAATTATGATAATAAAAGTTTTACCATTATTTATATATATTTTCATCTTTTTAATGGTAGTGGAATATTCATATAGGGAATCACTCTTTGATAGATTACAATAAAAAAGGTGATATATATATTGAATCCATTTTCACTAAACATTAATTTTTTGAAATACCTATAATTACAGTGAATTTTGAATTAGTAAACTATATCTTATAAGAATTAATATTGATTAACGAATGATAAATTTATCTTTATAGTTAGATAACTTTTTTATTTAATTTTCATGATTTAATTCAACTTAATTTAATCTATTGGTGATATTTCATGGTTACTTTTTGATTTAATATTTATCCTTAAATTTATCAATTTCTTTTTTTTGAATTTATGTGTTTAAGGTTTAAAAGGATAAAATTTCAGATCCTATTTCTATCATATAATTCATCTAAAATGACCATTTAGTTAATTATATGTCCCTTCCATTAAAAATATTTTATATTCCAGTCTTCCCTAGAATATATATAATAATTTCACAATAAAAATTCATTTATGTTTCATTGACTGTGATTATATATTTCACTAAACCATGAGTGTTATGTTTTTTTAATATTTATTTTATGAGGTTTTATTCATTGATTCTCTGTTATTTATTTTATTTTTAGTTTTATCCCTTTCTGGGTTATGTTTTCTAATGATTGATGGGAATATCCTTTCCTAGTATTTATATATTTTATCTTTTTACCATCACCAACTTTTTACTCTATTTTGTGATACTATATATAAACTAAATAGATATATTTATATATATAGCCCTATGTGGAACTAAAAAGATCAAATCCAAATCTCCATATTATCCCCTATAAAAAAGTATAGAGTATTATATACACTATATAATACCCTTGTCATGATACTATAAAAAAATAAAATTAGTGGATATTCTATGTTTTTGTAAAAAAATTATTTAGTGGATAATTTTATCTTAAGTAAGAGAAATGTTTATCTAAAATGTTTAAATAATTGTAGAATCGTATTATGGAAGGTGACACAAACATAATAATGGATATGAAAATTAAAAAATTATATCATCTCATTAAATATACTTTTCATTAAGTTTCATTTTAATTCTCATTTTATACTATGTGAAGAAGGACAAGGTGATGTAAATTATTTACTATGAATTAAACACTTTTAAATTAACATAATGGGCTATAATTTTGCATAATATAAGTGAAAAATTAGGTTTATTTAATATACCTTATCCTAATAATAATTCTTAAATATTTAAAATTCACCTCTTATAATTTTATACTATTAATGTTTATATAAGTATTCCTCAATGTAATAAGTTGAGTGAATATGAATGAATCATAGGGAATATCATTGATCTATTTATAGATATAAGAAAAAAATAACTTTTTTCTTATTATGTAAATATATTTTCATTCTTCACTGGACGAAGGAAAACTCAAAAGTTAAATTATAAACATATTTCTAAGAAATGTATAATAATCATCAATGAAAACTATAATACCACTACCCATACTTATGTGTTTTTTTATCAATAAAATTTTTAAATAAAATATTTGTTGTAAAAGGAATATAATATTGGGGTTTTTAATATAGTGAAATTGAATCATAAAATAAGTAATGGTTTGATGGTATTCTATAATTCATAATTATAAGGGTTAATAAATGATAAAAAAATATATATACATCATTTTGGATATATAAATCAACTAAAATATATTGAAGGAATGATGTATCACATTTAAATTTATTCCCAAGATATAAATCGATTTGAATAAAACTATAAAATGTCATGTGATATGGAATCATGAAAGAATAATATTTGTGAAAAATCATCCAATATACAGAATAATACTCTTATTATACATAATCTAGCTATTTATGAATATATAATGTTATTCCAATAGACAAGGAGAAAAATTAATTACATATGAGGTTCATTTGGATATAGACATCCCATATCATTCATCAAGTATAAGATTTAGAAATTAACCCGATATATATCTAATACACCAATACTATGTGTTTTTGACCATTGTGTGGGAAATTATGAAGGTAAATATATATATTCATTTTATGGTGGGAATTGAGACAATAAAAGACAACAATTTTGTTTCATAGAAATCTTATGAGTCTAATGTTTATTGAAAAAATTATATATCTATATATAGAGTATTAATACTCTCTTAAATGAAGTATTAAAAGAATTAATTTTATTAACATATTTTATAAATTATTCTAATGAGATAGATAACATTCATTAAAGAGTGTGAAAAATATTATGTTGAACCTTTATATTAATACTTTTTAAAATGGTTAACACCCTTTTATTGTATTAAACAAAAATAATCATTAATTTTTTTAAATTAATTAAATCACATTGAATTTTTTCCAATAATTATCTCATGGAATATAAAAAATTACCCAATACATTAGAGAAAGATATAATTTTGGGTCAACCGTTAACATAATGAAAACAATGTATATATTTTCCATAAAATCATGAATTATTCGTCATAATGTTATATCACAACCTTTAAAAAGAAAAAAGGTTTCAAAAACATTTCGTCAATAAATCAAAGAATAACCCATGCATAATGATTGGTATTTATAAAAATATCAAAATAATAATAATAAATAATATTGAGAAATAAGAATGATGATACAATTGGGTCATATCTATAATAAATTACATATAACCCAAATAGTTTTAGTTATTTCTAAATAGAAATTCTATAGAAACAACATTACATTATTTTTGATGAAAAATTATTTTCTATTTTGTAATAAATTATTTGATATATAATAATATAAAAAATTTTAAACACAATATTTAATTTGAAAATAAAATTTTAAACATTATTATTAAGATTCAAATAGTTGTTCATGATAGTGGGAATTTTTTTATAAGCTGTATAAGTTAAAATAAAACATTCCATTTACTCATTTTGTAAAAAAAATTCATGAAATACCTATTTTGAAAAATAAAAAGAAAATTTATTTTAAACAGTTGTGTAAAAATATAAATTAGGGTAAAAATGACTTTAAAAAATATTTATAGAATATTTAAAATAGTCTTGAATTTTTTTAGAAACCATTAACATGTAAGATAATGGATTATCAACCAAATAGGGAAATAAAGTTGATTTTCTTAAAAAACATTCTTTTAGACTAATTAGTTATTATAGATAGTTAAATGGATGGAAAAATTTTATTCTACTAAAATAACCATATAATAATAAAATTTCATGATTATAGATAGTTAAATGAATAAATTTCATCCCCAAAATGATATTCAATAAAAATACGGACAAATAATGATATTGTATAATAAATCTTGTATAAAATTGGTTACATTTGAATCATAAGAACCAAGAAATGAGTAACAATATATGGATATTTAAAAACCCATATATTTGATAAAAATAACTATAAAGTACATTAATTGGTATTATATACACTAATAATATAAATAAGTGGGGAATATGTAATGCGTCTTAATAAAATAAAATTAATACAAAAATCCATTACATCCCATCTTAATTTCATTCATATGTGTTTAATACTAAAATATAATAAATAATTATTTTTTCATACATTTATTTCATAACCATACTAATTTATAAAATACCATATATTATTTACTTATAAAAAATTACAACATGTTTATTAACAAGTCTTTATTAAAATCTTGTTATGGGTGATAAATGCTTCATTTTAATGTATTTTTTTTGTTTGGTAATTTTGTTCCCTTTACATTTTAGTATTGTTACATAATCTAAAAAATTATAATAATGATAAAAAAATCATAAATATTCATTATATACTTATTAAAATTCATTCATAAAAATTGATAAGGGAAAATAAATTACATCATTCCTATAAATGGTAGGTTGTATGTACACATGATAACTATCTACATTTTTCGAATGGTAGAATGAAATATGATAAATAATAATTCACCATTATAAACTTTTTATATCATATATTTCATATAAATTTATTAAAGATATCATTATTACCATCTTTTTAAAAATAAAATAAATAATGTATCACATCGATTTATGGGGGAGGTAGTGCACACATACGAACGAGTTACATTATCATTTTACAAAGGATAATAATATAAGAAGGTATATTTTATTTTATAATTTTAAAAGAATAAATACATAATAAATAATATATATATATATATACATATATATAAAATAAACCTATCATTATATCCATAAGTGAGAGTTGGTAATCGAAAATGAATTACACCGGTTTGTGAAGTTGTAGTCTGTCATACACATGATCGATTGTGTCGATTAACATTTGAAAAAATAGTACATGGATATATATTATTAAATTAATATGAAAAAATAATTGTATACGATATATGGGTATTTTTATTTCATTTTATTTTTATAATATTTGAATGATGTGGAAGAAAAAATAAAAAAATACTGAGTTAAGAATGTTATCACTTCTTATGACAACCCCTTTGTGTTTATAATAATATCATTCTTATAAAGGTATTATAATACAATAAATAATTTAAGATGTGGTTTAGTATGTAAGGAATATATTTGGATAGGTTTTGATTAAATCAAATGGAATTAGAAGTGTGATGAAAAGAGTAGAGGAGGTTCCCATTTATAAGTGAGGGGAGGGTCAGTCTTGTAATTTTAGAAATTTTTAAATTCATATAAATTATTTATCATATAAAAATTGGACCAAAATGATATGATACAAGGAAAATATAAGGGTGAGTATTAATCCACTAATCCAATAAATATTGTAAAATTTTAGTTCATGTTTTCACATATTTTTTTTGTTTTAACCTGTTTTAAATCTTTTTTCAAATTACCACAATGATACATTTTTTACTATTTAAGGCTCAAGAAATATAATATTAAAGGAAAAAGGGCTCATAAATTGATAATGGTATATATTATCAACCATTTCATACTCAATTATATGAATATGATATTTATTCAGGATTTTAAATCATTTAGTAATTTTTTTATAAATAATAATTAATGTCAATTTTGATGCTATTAATTTAATTTGACCTAAAAAACCCAAATACTATGATAAAATTATAATATATACATTTAAAACAAACCAAAATCTTTATAATTTTCAAAAAATTTACGAATTCAATAATTTATTCATATTATATAAATTTTATTGTTTTTAATATCATTTATTTTTTTATTCTTCTATTAAACAATTACTACATCGGCATTGAATAAGTATTTATGGTAATTAATTCATTACTAAAAACAAGAAATAAATAAAAACTTAATAAAAAAATATGTATCCATGAAATTAATATTTATGAAAGAACATACCTACTTTTTTATCCCTATGTGAACACATAATACATTTTTAAATCTAAGAGAGTAACTTTTTTCAATTTTATTTAAAAAAATTATTATTAATATCATAATCATGGAAATATGGATTGAAATTGGGAAATATATTTTAATTAGATGATATATCGATTCTATATGGAGAGAAAATTGAAATTATATAAATTTTTATGTCATTAAAACCATTATATCATTAGTTTAACCCTAAAAAAATTATTTTACAATTAACCGTTGTGGAAAATTTTTATTATTTTTAATATTTATTAAAAACTAATTAAGTGAAACGTTTTACTTAATATTAATAATACAAATTAAAAATATTAAATCCATTTTATTACATTATATTCATATATGTGGTCAAATTTAATTTTAACTTTATCTTTCCAACTTGATGAAAAGTAGTTTTTTGAAAATTATATTATCATTGGATAAAATGATTTTACATTAAATCTATGAATAATAATTTTTATTATATAAATTTTAATTTTTATATATATAGATATATAATATATAAATTTCATTTAAATAATAAATTATTTCAATTTATATTAGTTAATTAAAATATATAATGTTTATTCACATAAAAACAACTTACCAAAAAATGATGTTTTAACCATAAAAATAATATTATATCAGAATAATTAAAATTTATTTTTAAAATGAAATTAATTATATTATTATAAATATAAAGTTTCATATATCACTTGATAATCATATAAAAAATACAGTGGGAATTTATTTGGTAATTAAAATTATATTATTTTGAAAAATTGGTAATTTTTACTATTCAATGAAAAATATCATTCACTTCAAAAAACAATTCCCAAAATAGATCCTAATGAATGATCAGATTTGATGATTTACAAAATTATGTTAATTTTATAAAATTATTTTAATTTTATAAAACTATAATTCTAAAATTTATTATAAATTATTTTGTAATGTCTTAGTTCCGGATACCAATCAATGGTGCTTCATACCCGATTGGACACATGGCATCATGTGCATCTCTGAAGATGTCATAAGTGGCCATCAAGAAGCGTGGGACTAATTATGTCAGTGGGGATAATATTTCTTCATTAATACAGTGCAAGACAACATAAATACAACTATAGTTAAATAGAAGAAACATTAAACCATATAACTTAAATAAATATCAAAATTTTGATAATATAAATAAATACCTAAGTCTTGTCACATACGAGATGATGATACATGTAACATGTTTCTAATAAAAAAATACCAAATAGGTACAAAATATTCATATACAATACATATCCCAAAATTTAAAAAAGTCCAAAAGATACCCAGTAGCATTTTAAGACTCATCTTGGTCCCATGATCTCCTGCTACTAAGCAGCATATCAGGTACCTTTAACAGGGCTCTTTACCTTTTCAACAACTAAAATCATATTATATATTTGGATTAAAAAAGTAGACCCAAATAGGATGTGAGATATAATCCCTGTATAAAACCACCCAATGTCTTCCTCAATCAGTCAATGAATATATATAACAAGTGTGCATGTAGTATAATAACAATCAAGAAAGTACTCAAAAGTAGACATCCATCTCATTTAATTAGTTTCATTTAATAATTAAATATACATGAATTTATATGTTTTTAGATATATCTCAAGCATGATATTCCATGTATATTCAAAAGCATAAATAGATTCCTAAATCAGTTATCTATAATGATACGAGTCCAACCCAAATCCAAAATTGTGCTTTGTCTTGATAGATGATTCATTTACTTTTTTTATTAAATCAATTTGGAACTTGATCCCTTCCCAAACATTAATAAGATGAAATTTAAGAATCTCTCTATGTATGATATCAAAATATACCCATAACAAACATTCCTAAGTGGGAATTCACTTATCTCCTAGGTATGATATCCACCAACACCCTGCAAGCCTATCTCAAAAAACCACTCAGGAACCTGATATCGCTTTAGGTGAGATATAAGGTCCTTATAATAAATTCCATCCTCAGCGATCCTATAGAGATCCCAAGTATCACCCATGGAATAAATATTCAATTTCTTTTTTCAGTCCATCCATGGAATCCTTCATTTGGATCCATGATTCTCTCACCATACAATTCATGTCTTACTGAGTTTGTCCATGGAATCCTTTATTTGGATCCATGATTATCCCATGGAATAATTATGGTTCATGACATTGATTCTATCCATGAAATCCATTAAATGGATCAATGATTGAACAAAGGAATAAGTAGGTTCAAGACAATAAGTCTGTCAATGTAATCCTTCAACTGGATCCATGATTCACCCATGGATATTAAGTAATTAACCAAATCAATTCCATTTAAACATTTTTTTATCATGATAATGTCAAAACCAAGAGCATACAATATCAATATCACTTCAAAAGGTGACTCAAGCATTGGAAAACCTCAAAAGGCTTTTCCTCCCAAATACTCACATTGATGTATTCTATATAATAATCCTCAAAATCCTAAAAATCTATTACATGTCTTAGTTATCATTTATCTCACATGGGAAGAAAATATTTAAGGAAATTTATGACAAGTAAACCAATTCATGGAATATTCTCTATTTAATCACATGGGAAAGGCTAAATAAAGGAAAACAAGCTTAATCAAAAAATGAAATATTAAGGACAATGGGTAATGTAATCCATCCCATGCCATTAATTCATTTAATTTACAATTCAATTAATTAACTAGTTAGTCAATTTTATTTACATATCAATTAAAATGTGACATCCCATACATGGGGTAAAAGACGTGCCTTATAGGCATCCATGGTTGAAGCCATCAAATAGTCCCTTTAAACCAACACCTAAGGTGTGAGTTAGATTAATGGTAAAAAACCTATTATAAGAATAAATAAGGATCTTTAATCACCTATAACATTCCTAAATATATTAGGGATTTTATAACATTTCATACGACACATGAAAATTAGGCGCGCGACATGACGTCATATATAAACGGTTCAACATTGAGAGAAAGGCATGAGAATACCTACATTAGGTCTGTTCTAGATAATATTTCAAGTATCAGGTACTGAGTTTTCCATTATTATGATAAATTTGATGAATGGATAATGAAAAAAATTAGGGCATCTGAACCTAAATCCAAATATCATAGTCGATAGCTAGAAGAATTGATAACGACTAAAAAGAAATTTAGATCTTACCCATAGAGATCCAAGGAGATGTACCATGATTAAATCAAAGATAATATGAAATATTGATATCAATCCTAGTTTATCCAAAGGAGAGGGCTTCCAAAGGGGGTCTCCATGCTTTTTATAGAAGGTAAAACTCAGATTAGGTTTCTATTGGATTTTATTTTTACTTAAAAATAGTAAAATTCTAAAATTTCCCAGGTTGCATAATTTAGAAATACAGTTTAGAAAACCATGTACCAACCATGTAAGACATCCTATAGGCTAAAAGGCACCCACACAATTTACACAATTAGTTTTAAAAAAATTCAAAAAAGTGTGAAAAGTGCCAAAGTAAAAAATCTTCAAAAACTACAGACTTAGACACACATCCATGTAGCCCAACCTGCATGGTTTTCACTAATTGTCTGGCCTCCTTTTTTCACCCAAAACATGGGTTCTGGGATCCAGACCTACCCTAGACACCCTATATCCCTCTAAAACCTCAATAATAATTCATATTAGTCCATATTTAAGTAATAAAATATAGAATTAATGAAAAATAAGGAATTCATACCTCAATAAAGAACTTGGTTATTAAAAAGACCCCCTTAACAAAAATCATCCAAAAATTTCCCTTCAAAGGGTGGTGAATCATGATTTATGAATAACTCCAGAAATTGTGATCATACATCAACCGATTTATCCAAGGTCTTATCCTGCACTCATCTATTCTTCTATAGAACACGTATGAGAGGAACATACCAGGCTCATAGAATCTTCGTGATACCATCCACAATTCATATATGATTCCTCTCAAAGGATGAATCAGCCTGTAACTCAACCTACTCATGTTGAAAGGCATGAGAAAGGTATAAATAGTAATTTCATATTTGATAAACTTGGAATATGTCTTTTATATCTGAATACCAATAAGGCAACTTCAACTGATAGGATAACGACCCGACTTTCTCAAGAATCTCGAACAACCAAGCATATCTCAGTGAAAACATACCCTATCTTCTGATCTTCTTGTGTCCTTTCCTTTGTTAAATATGTATAAAATACCTATCCCATACCTCAAAATCTATAGGTCATCTACGATGATTTGTGTATGATTTCTAATGAGACTATTCAGTAGGTATGTACTTCTAAATCAATTGCACATACTCTGCGGTCTCCTGAACAAGATGAGGTCCCATTATAGCTACCTCTCGTCCCTCCAACCAACACAGGGGTGATTAGCATGAACTACCATAAAAAGCCTAATATGGACCCACCTAAATATTAGCTTGAATTATATTGTTGTAAGAATATTCAACTTGAGATATATGTCTCTATCAAGAACCCCCAAAGTTCAGTATGCATTCTAGCAGCATGTCCTCAAGTACCTAAATTGTGTGATCTGACTGGAAATCTATATAGGGGTTGTAAGCTATTCTTAGAAGCACCCAAGTACCCATTTCCTCCTGTATACCTTAATATAATAGTGAATAAAATTGATTTTCCTTATAAAAATGATAGAATGCGGGACCCCATAAAGCTTCACTATCTCAATGATATAAAACCTTCCAAACTTATCTACCAAAATGGTCTCCTTGATATGTAGAAAGTGAGAGACCTTCATTTTCATGTCAAAGACAACCCATAAAACATTATTACCTTGATTTGACCTTATTAAACTAGTCATGTAATCCATCGTGATGTCATTCCACTTCCACTTTGGAATGGGTAGCTGCTGTAAAATTTCGGCTGGTTGCTGGTGTTCGGCCTTCACATATTGATAGGTGGAACACCTAATGAAAAAAAAGAAATATATATTATCATTACTGACCACCAATACTGATGATGTAATTCTGAATACATCTTGGTGACACCTGGGTTTACTTCCCAATATAATGCATGAATATCTTGCATCAGCTCATCACACATGTCTACTGAAACCCATACACAACCTGGTACTCATAGGATATCATCATTTTCTACAGTCTATCTAGAAGGTGGTTCCTCGTATTCCACACTCTCTCATATAACTATGCCTTTTGAGTATGAAACCAACTTCATCCTCAATCCACATAGGTAGAGGTAACATCTAAAGAAGAAAGGAATGTCTGCCCCTAACTGTCATGCACCACCAACTACATCTCATAGAACAAAGCCATAATATTCCACATGATACTGGCCTACTACACTACCTATATCTGATTCATCATACTCAGTTAATGTACCACTATTTTCACAACATGAAGAATGTAGAAATGATCATATTTGAAATATTGAAGGTATTCGACCCACCTTCACTACCTCAGATTCATTTTTTGCCATGTAAATATATATACAAGATGATTTTGTGGTCCGTGTATAGCAAAAAGGAATCTCTCATTAAGTAATTTATCCAACATCTCAATGCTTGGACAACTACACTTAAATCAAGATAGTGAATTGGGTAATTTCTCTTGTGTACCCTCAACTATCGAGACCCGTACATGATGACTCGATCCCCATACATATGAACTTATCCAAGTACAATACTTGATGCATCACAGTACATAATGTAACTTCTACATGGCTGTGAAAAAATATGTATAAGCACTATTGTCAATCTTCCTTTCAGCTATCAAAAGGATATCTCATAGGAAACTATCCATACATTCTTCACATATTTCATAGTTAAACCTGTTAGTAGCACTGCTAATAGTGATAAGTCCTATATAAAATACATGTAGTAACCAGCCATCCCTAAGAAACTCTGCACCCCAATGATGTTATTGAGATAATCCCATGAAACTAAATCTCTCACCTTCTCTAGGTTCACTGATACTCTTGACTCTGAGATGATTTGACCTGGGAAGTGAATCTGATTCTTATAGAACTGGAACTTTTATGAGCTAAGAATATAACTGATGCTCACTTAGTGTATTCAAAATGATCTAAATATGGGTGTTATGCTTGTCTCTATTATGATAATTTACTAATATTTCATCCATGTCAACAAAAAAATGAATATAGGTATGGATGGAGAACTCGGTTCACCAGTTCCATGAAGTCTGTTGGTGCATTCGGGAGATTGAATGACATAACCAAATACTCATATAGATTTTAACTTCTTTGGAATGTTTTACAAGGTATGTATGATAGTCTAACATAAAACTGATGATAACCTAATCTGAAATTAATCTTTTAGAAGATTTGATATGCTCAGAGCTGGTCCGAGAGATCATCTATCTATAGTAGAGGATACTGGTTCGTAACTATAAACTGGTTGAAATTTTATTAATCCACACAGAGCCTACGGGTACAATCAGAATTTTTCAGAAAAGGACCATCAAACCCCACAGAGAAGTACTAAGACAGATGAAACCCTTTTTCTCCAAACCCTTTAGCTATACCTTGAGATCCTGAAACTCTGTCGTATCCATCCTTTAATGAAGAATGGATATCGGTGCAACTTTTGGCCTTAGATCGATAGAGAATTTTACCTCTCTCACTAAAGGGAATCCTGAGAATTCATCTGGGAAGATATCACTTAAATGATCAACCAATGAAGGGATATTTTTTTGATCTTTCCCCTGATCATCTAGTTATAAACTTGCAATCTAGGATATCATCCCACCCAAATCACAATAATTGTGTCCAACTCATCTCACCTAGACATCCCATTCACCATTGTGAATATACTCTACACCCTCTAGTGATGTAAAGATAACCCTTAGACAATTGAATTCAATGAAAAAATGAAATGAATCCAACTAGTCCATCCAGAAAATGATATCAAATCATACCATCACAAGAATGAATAAGTCCCACATGAAGAGACAACCTCTAATATCAAGGGGGGAATCCATTCATTTTCATACACCCTCCTTTATAATACCCAAATGAGTGTCAAGATTCATGATTTCTTCAGAAGAATAAACACTAATCCCAAGGCTCTCTGCAGTGAAAACATACATAAATCTATGTGAAGCACCAATATTGATGAGTGAAAAAGCTAATGTTTATACCATTAGAATAGTACCTATGATATTAAACTTTCCAGGATCCTTATCCTCATACGTATATTGAAATGCATGTGACTACCCTATACTAAAACCATGTGACACTGCCAGGATAACCTGAGCTAATCCAAACTTCTATCACTGTGAACTTGTGGTCTAGAAACCACAAGCATAACCACCACCACAACCTATTTGGCTATTTGTAACCAAGATCCCTGATTGATGAAAAGCTGTTGACCCTACTACCAAATGTGGAGTCAGTGCAGACACTCTCTCACAGAATACTAGTGGAAACGTTCTATAAACGTGTTTTACAGGTCCCATCATGCTATAAGATCGGCAGTCAATTGGGTCCCTCAGACACTATGGCCTCATATGTCCCAGCCAACCGCACTAGTAGCCCCTCACAGGGCTACCAGAAGGTGTGGTGTGACTACTAATATCACAAAATAAAATCTCTCAATGACTCTTACTACTACTATTCAAAGTAGTACAAGATTGATATAAAAGAACACACTATATAACACCCTCAGCCTCTCTTAGGTTATTCTATGTGATCTGCACGTGATTACTATTCCAAAAATAGTAGTAATCCAAAATACATTCACCATTGATCAGATGTAAAACTCGAGACCATCCGCGAATCACCTAGATCAAGAGATATTATTTCCCTTCATAATAGGTGTGAAGGGCTAGTGTTTAGTAAAATAGTCTAACTAATGAAAAACTTATAGTTCACTCTACTCTAGTTGTAAGAACTCATAGGATTTATCGACCCTCAAAGGCTCTAGATGGAAATAATCATAGAAGGCGATATGAAAATCCCTCCAGGACCTCTTCTGATTACATGAGTCTTAGGGATAACATACCACTATCTCATAGAGGAATCACACAACATTTACATAAAAAGCTTCACCCTCCTCTTAGGAGGCATCTCTCAGTGCTTGAAGATAAAAAACATGGCCACTAACAATGAACCCACATCCTTTGGTCCACCATCCCGATGCTACTATTGAAACTCATGTGTCAACTATGACATAGTCAGCGAAGGTCATGATGCCCCTTGAACAGTCTTCATGAATCACATAAAGCCTTTACAAAGTAATGCCTCAACAACTATGTTCAGTACAATTGGTTCCACAACAGCCACAACCAGAGGATCCACTGGTAGCACATGGCCTACCACCTATGGTGTATGAGCATCAACATCCTCCTCACATACCACTTGAGGGTTTCATGGGGGAATGTATCTACAATTCCAAACACACACCTAATTCAATGATCATTTTCACGTCTTCAGCTCAAAAGTGAATAAATTTAAGGATAGTTAAAATACTTCCTTTATAATAACACTCCCCTATGCCTGCTCCATGAGTCAGGTCTAGGTGACATAGAAATCATATATAAGTGAGAGAAAATACCATAATACCAGAACTAAGGTTAGGTATGGTCAAGTTCTCTATTACAACAAAATGAAGTCTAAATTTCATTTTACTTGAATTTATTTTCAATTTAGTTCACATAATCATTCTCATTTTCCATTTGAATTAATGTTTTTTCACATGTATATCACAATTATATATTTATAGTTAAACCATGGTTTTCAAAATTATGATCCATGAGGGACCATCCTCCCCCAGGTCCAACTCTTGAAATACTTCTAATCTATACTTCAAAACATCCCAATATACTTATCCCAATAGCATGAATATATTTCAAGACATATATGAAAACAACATACAATAGTAATTCTCCCTAAATGGAATAGAAAAATGCATGGCATGTGATTTCTAGAAGGTTTCTAAAATAATTCATGTGTTGGAATACCCTCATCTCCTTAGGTTTCAAACAAAATAGAACCCATAATAATATTAATAATAACTGATAAAATCTTGTGTATCACCCAACAGTGGAATCAAATCAACTATAATAGTCAAAATCTTGAAAACAGCAATTCAATTTGAGGAAATTTGGATTTTTCCTATATGTAGGTTAACTAAGATCGGGAACATCTCATTACCAAATTTATAATCATGTCTATCTATTTATATAATCCAAAAATTATAAAGAAAAAAAAGAAATCCCTATGATACCAATATGTAGCATCCTAGTTCCGGATTCCACTCAAAGGTGCTCCATATTCGGTTAGCCATAAGGCCTCTAGCACATCTCCCCAAACACCAATGGCTGCATAATAGTATCAAGGGACTAGGTTTGCAAATGGGGATATTATTCCCTCATTATCAAAGTGTAACACAACAAAAATACTTCAAAAGTTTAATAGTTGAAATAGTAAACCATACAATAGAAAAAACAGTTGTATTCTGATAGTATAAATGAATCCATAAGTCATGTAATATATATGATGATGATATAAGTCATATTTATCTAATAAAATAGAAAAAATAGGTACATACCAGTCATATAAAATACATGTGAAAAGGTATAAAAAGGCATAAAGAAATACAGTTTTATTATAAGACATAGGTTGTTCCCATTATCTCATTCTCTTAAGTATCATATCAAGTATATGTAATAGGTCCCTTTCCCTTTTCAAAACCTAAAATCATATAATATTTTTGGGTAAAAATATTTACCCTAAATAGGGTTTGAGATATAATCCCACTAGGCAACCACATAAGGATTATTCAAATTAGTCCGTGAATATATATAAAAAGTGTGTAAGAAGTATAACAATAAACAATTAAGTAATAAAAATTAAACATCTATATAATTTAATTAGATTCATTTAAAAATTCAATATCATTGAATTTATATATCTCGAGATCCAGATCAATCCTAGAATCACTCATATAATAAATGAAACAAATAGATGCCTAATCATTATATCTATAAAGATACGAATCAGGCTTGAATCAAAGATTGTGCTTTGTCTTGGAAGATGGTTTATATATTCTTTTATTATGTAATAAATTTCTAACATGAGCACATCCATGATATTACTAAGATAGAATTTAGCTATCTATATTGGTATGATATCAAACCATGTCTATCCTTGACATTATTATGTTGGAATGAAAGTATCTCCCGAGTATTATATCCACCAACACCCAAAAATCCCATCCCGATAAACCGATCAAGAACATGGTATCGCTCCAGGTGAGGTATAAAGTCCTTCCAATTGAGTTCATCCTCGGCGGTCAAATTGGGAGCCTGAGTATCACAAATGGAATAAATAGTAAATTGCATTTTTGAGTCCATCCATGGAATCCTTCATTTGAATCCATGATTCACCCTAGGAAGAAATATGTTTATCCCATTGAGTCTTTCCATGGAATCCTTCTACTTGATCCATGATTCACTCATGGATATTAAGAAATTAACCAAATAAATTCCATCTGAACATTTCATTTGTAATTCCAAGGTCAAAACCAATAGCATCCAATATCAATCTCACTTAAACAAGTGACTCAATCATTGACCAAAATCAAGAGGCTTGGACTTTCAAATACTCATGTTGTAATATTCCATATAACAAGCCTCATAAGCCTAATAATCTATTACATTGATTAATTATCATTTATCTCATATTGGAAAACAAAATTTAATGAAATTTAGGATTAGTAAAATAATTCATGGCATAACCTTTATTTACTCACATGGGCAGTGCTAAACAAAGGGAAACATTCTTAATCAAGAAATTAAATATTAAGGGAAAGATGTCAAGTCATCTATCCCATGCCTTTTCCTCATTTCACTTACAATTAAATTCATAAACCTGTTAATCAATTTAATTTATATATCAATTCAAAAGTGATATCCCAAATAATGGGTAAAACGCATGCCTCCAAAGCATCCAAGGGTCAAGACATCAAATGGTCCCTTTAAATAAACACCCAAGGGGTGAGTTATATTTAGGTTATAAAACCTATAGAAATCCTAAATAAGGATATTTAACTACCTATAACATACCAATAAATTTTAGGGATTTAATTCTATTTCAAGAGACACCCAGAAATTGGGTGGGCGACATAAAGACATATATAAACGGTCCAACATTGAGGGAAAGGCATGAGACCACCTACCTTTGGTCCTTGCTAGATAGTTTATCCACAATCATGTCCTAATTCGTTCCAGATGAAGATAAATTTTACGAATGAGTGAAGAATGAGAAATTATGGGATATGAGCCTAAATCCAAATAGCACAACTGATATCAATATGATTAAAGAATGAATAAAAAACAATTTATATCTTACCATTATAGATCCAAGGAGACAAACCACCCTTGAATCAGAGATCAAACAAAATATTTAACTCAAATACTTGTTTATCCAAAGGTCAGAGCTTCTAAAGGGGGTCCTCTTGCAATGAGTAGAAGGTAGAACTAAAATTAGGATTAAAGGGGATTTATTTTTAACTTTAAATTATTAATTTTTTAAAAACATCACATGTTACATGGTTTAGGTTCATGGTTTGGAAAACCATACACTGACCATGAATGGCTTCTTATAAGATAATAGGCACCCAAATGGTTTACCGATAGGGTAGAAAAACCATGCTCAATCTATGTGAAGATCCACTATCAAAATCTACCAAAATTGAAGACCTTCCCATACAACCATACAACCCAACCTACATAGTTTTCACTAATAGTGTGAAGTCCCATTTTTATAAAAAAACACATGCTCTCAGCTTTATAGAATCCATGAACACCCCTGAGTCCTCTATAACCACAACATGGAGTCATATTAGGCCATATTTAAGCAACTAAACTGGAAATTAATGAAAAATAAGGAATATGTACCTCAATGATGAACTATGTTCTTACATATTTACAATATTTTAGTATAAAAATATTTTTTTGAAGAAATTTATTTTTAAGAATAAAATGATGTTACTAAAATTTGAGTGATTATTTACTACTATTTTTCAACAAATTTATATTCAGTTGGAAAATTATTTATAAATCATAAATATGTTAATATAATTCATACCAGTCAATTTATCATATTTTATAAAATTTTAATATTTAAATAATTATATTTCATGGCATGATTTGGCTCATTGTTTCATGTTTTATATGTTATTGAACAGAGTTATATTATTAAAAAACAATTGGTGTTATATTATCCACAATATAATTTTGTATTTCTTCTTAATTTGGAAATGATATTGGTAATCAAAAGATTCCATCAGATTTTTTTTTGAAATTCCACATCGTACAAAGGGTTAGTGCCACTTCCCCTTAATAAGAGAGAAAGGGATGTATGAACATCATCTAGGATAAAATATATCAAAGTTTACATGAATGGAAAATATTAGTGTGTAGTAAAAATATGTACCATAGAAAGAATTATTGTTCCCAAATAATGATGCAGAGTTACAAAGATAATTGATCATAAGAATGTGAATGATCTTGAGAATGTTAAAAACAACTAAACCATTATCGCAAAAGGCATGAAATGAGTATTGATTCATTTGAAATGAAGGTAAATGGAAAAAAAATTTCATTTTAACATTATTTTCCTAATATTTATGGATTATTTTACCATATAGAAGAATAAAAAAATGAAATACATTTACATGATAAGTACAATGTCATCCTCTAATCAATTCCAACCAAAACATCATCTTTTTCTCAAAATGGTCAGTATTCAAGATGAATTTTACATGCTTGAAACACTTAATGTATATTTATAACATATAACATAATCAAAGAAATTATTTCATTATAATTCCCATATATTATTAAAAATAACTAAAATAGTTATCATAATATTTTATAATTAACAAAATTAATAAACCTTCATATAATGGAAAATGAGTTAATCTACAAAATTAAAGAGTAATACCAAAAGTTAACACTAAATAATTCCATAAATAACTATACAAAAAATTATTCAAAATACTCATGAATTAGATTTAAACTCAAATATTATAATAAATTTACAACATATTCTTCATAGATAAATTTAATATTTATATTCATATAATATCAATTACTCATAATGTACCATATCAGAATGTATATTCTATAGTTATATAATCTCCAATATATGATAATCATTTTCATAGATTATGTAAACATAAATAATATCCATTAAAATAATATATTATTCTAATATATAATTCATATTTTATTCTTAAATTAAAATAAAATAAAGTTTTGTTAATTATAATCAGATAGGTTTCCCAAAATTGAAATTCTTTAGAAATAACATTAACCCAAAAATCAATTTTAAATAATATGGTTATATCTAGGATAATAAATAGATTCCCAAAATAGACATAATCATTATCGGTCACATAATTTTAAATATAAATTTCATACCAACTAAGGAGTCACTTAGTCATGCGGCAGGCATTGTGGCCTTCTTTCCCTCCAGTTTTGGGTATAATCCGCATAAACCTGATAGTATTGAGTTTTTGTCCTTTTTAATAAAAATCATTAATATAATTATTATAACATCAAAATAAAATTAACATAAATATAAAATATCATATAAACCATAAAATTGAGCAATAACATTATTTTTATAAAAATATAATTCTTATTCAAATAATAATTCACGTTGAACCCAAGGGTTACATATAGCTTAACTTGATAAAATGTATACCAAAATGTCATAAAAACATTAATATATCATCTCTTAAAACATAAAAAATAATGTTAAGTACATTGAACATACGATTAACCTTAATATAATAAACCCACGATAGTATCCATAACTACTATGTTAATATAACATGATGATATATATGCTTCCAATATTAACAAAATTCATAGATGTATCATGATTTTTATAAAAAAATACCATTTTTAAAAATACTTCAAAAACATTATTCTTGAATCTAAATATACAAGTAAATAAATCCTTTCACTTTAATGATAGTTATTTCATAAGTCTTTACTTTGTATATGATTTAACCTTTAAAAGATGAAATTACCTTCAATTATTTTCATGTTTTCCATAAATAATTCAATGATATACTCGACAATACATTTCTATATGACATTTATTTTCACATTGTAATAATAATTGACTTCATTTAAGTCATTCTATTGGATTTTTTGTATATTCCCATCATATATAAAAACAGATCTTCTCTCCTCCACGGTCTTAATAAAACATAAACTACCTCTTATTAGGTGCCTCAAAAAACTGACCCATGTTGATATTTTTATTCATATATCAAGATATATGATAGGAAAAATCACAAGGATACTCTTTTCACCTTATTTTTCAATTGGGTTCTCATATTGGAAATCCTTCCATTTTCCATCACATTCTTTGTTAATAAAATTCCTCCAAGATCTATCCATTGAATACCACCAAAAATTATAGTATGGGAAACAATAATTATAGTGGGAAATCACATAATCATTTATAGGATTTCTTAATCAGGATGCCTTATTTTCATTCAATGACACCATTGGTTTAGCATAATTTATTTTTGGGAATCATATATTCAAATCCTTAATGATGGTTCACAAAGATTTTGTGAATTTCTAAAACATATCTCTCTGGAGTGTAAAACCAAGTTTAATTCAAGTAATTTTGTCACACACCATGTGATGATCGAGTCAATTCGTAAAGTTAATTTTGTAGACTTATTAACCCAAAGTATAAAATTATAAATACAAATCCACTTAATGTATCTGGACATAGATTTAATTAATTGGAAACCACTCTCTTTATCCTTCACCAAAGTTTGAAGACATTTTCCGATAGTTTATCTTATCCCTATGGCTCTCACAAGCTGTTTATCATCATTGTTTCTAAAGGTTAATCAAACCATTCTCTAATACCAACTATCATGAGACACACATTTCATACAACGATATTATATATTTTTAGATCAATATTCATTACATAACATAACATTCCATGCTAGAATCATTTAGGACTACGATCATTGGAAAATTAGATATATAAGAAAATTGTTCAAAAGTGAACTACATCATATAACACCAAGTTCTTAATAATTATCTCCCATTATTCATCATACCATACATATTAACCTTCTTCATAACCTGGGGAATAGAAATATTAGAATGGGTGATCTCAAAATATCAATAATGGTTAAAATGAAATATATCAACAAAACATGGGAATTAGGGTTTGAGAATATGATAAAATAATTTGAAAACCATACCCTTCATATCAAAGATCATAAAGTTTAGTCATATAATAAAAAAATTATCATTTCAAAATACATGTGTCAAAAGTGTGAGAAATCATCATAAATAAATCATAAACCACAATTCAATGTTGTATAAGTTTTGAATCATAATAATAATATAAAAATATCACATGACAAATTTAAATAACAAGACTATAAAATCATAATGGATATGGAATCAACACATATTTCCTATATGAGATCAATCTCATTGACTTGTTTCCCATAACAAATCAATCACATCCACTTGTTTCCCATTGAGGTTTAAGCATGCCAGATTATTTCTTATATATATATATATATATGTCATGATATATAATGCATTTACCAATGAATAAAGGGAATATAAATATTTAGTACCACCCATTTCATAATTAAAAATATATTTAAATTCTCTATAAAATAATTTATTATTAATCTTATCATAATACCATGACCTAGGAAAAGAAATCAGGTTTCAAAAACACCTCATTAATCTATCATAGCATAACCTAGTTAAGATGAATGGATTTCATATACATCTAATCCTAATAATCAAAACCTATTTAGATAAAGAATAAATATGGTATTGGTGGATCATATCCCCATTAAAACACAATAAACATAAAATTATGTTATCATTGATGAAAAAAATTCTATAAAAAGAACCTTAAATAATTATTGAAGAAATGATCCATTCAATTCTGAAAACAATTAATTAATATATAAAAAGTTGAAAAATATTAAGGAAAGAATTTTCATTTAGAAAAACATTCAAAAATGTTGAGGAAGATATTAATAATTGATCAATAATGGCTATGGTAAATTTCATATATTCAATATATGTTAAAATAAATCATCCCTTTCATTATTTTGTATAAATCCAAAATTTCATGATTTGAAAAAAATATTGATTAATTTTAATATTTTTTAAAAGTAAATCATGTGAAAAAATAAAATTAATAAAATTATTTTTTATTGTTTAAAAATTCATGAAAACATTACTAGAAAATGTGGACATGGAAGAGATATTATTATAGATTGAAGAGTGAAATAAATTTCATATTCTGTAAACCCATTTTTATGTTCTATTTAAATATTAATGAGATGAAAATGGATGCAAAGGAATTATTATATTGAAATTAATATAGGATAATAAAAGTTTTTATATACTTAATAGGTACATCGATATATTTCTTCATCATAAGTATAATAAATAAACCATGTTAATCAGTAAGATTGTAACCTAAAAATATTACCAGAATGCGAAAATTTTAATCATAAGCCCCATGAAAGCTGTAAAATTATGTTGATTTTTAAATACCCATAAAATTCAGACAAATGTTTATAAAATTCATTAACAGACTTTATATACCCTAAAATAAATAAATTACTGGTTAATATGACATGTGCTGAATAGAAATAAATGTGAGATAATTATCCCTTTGCCCAAGTCTAGATAACCTCAATAAATGTTTTAACCTCAATTATAATAAATAAAGATTATATATATATATATATTATATCCATTATAATATATATCATGCAATATAATATTTATATAATACATTTTAGAAAAATATTATTAATAATTATTTATTTGAATCACTATTTTTGATGATAATTGTTTTGTCTTTCATATTTGTTTTGAATTAGTATTTTTGGTCCCTATAATTTGATTATAGTTCTATAATCTCCATATTGTTAAATATGATATTAATATATTATAAAATTATTATAAAAATATTTATAGTCATTCAAAATAGTATAGAGAGAAAAATTAATTGCTACAATAACCTAGGCAGTAGGTCGTACGTACCCTTGAACAATGTTTTCATTTTTATATGAATGGAATGAAAGAAAGGTAATAATATATTCACTATTAACGAATCATTTTTATATCATTTATATCATATATATTCAATAAATATATCATTATTTCATTTTATTTCAAAACTAAATAAAAAACTTATTATACAGCATCGTGGCTGCGGTAGTCCACACTTAATCACCGTCGACATTATAGATTTCTAATTGATTGGATGTTATTAAGGTAGATGAAGTTTACTAATTCCAAAAATATAATTATATAATAAATATTATATATATACACATTGAATCCATCATTATATCCATTTGTGATAATCAGTGATGGAAAAAAATTATATCTTATTTGTGAGGTGGTATTCCACCATAAACATGATTGGATGTTTCCTTTATAATTTGATTGAAAATGATATATATATATTATTTCCTAAATATAATAAAATCATAGTATATTGTGTATAATGGTTTTATTTATTAATTATAGTGGAATAAAATTTGAATAAGTTAGAATACATAATTAAACCATAATTCTCAGTTCAAGAATTTTACCTCTTATTCAGAAAATCTCTTTTGGTTTTCACCAAATGCCTTTGTGGAAAGATTTAAACTAAAAAAGGAAAATAAAAAAGGGTAATTTATTAATTATGTTTTATAGTATGGTATGGAAGAAACAAAATTCATTGGATTTTTGAGGGTATATAGTGGGGTGGTTCAATTTTACTAGTGAGGGGAGGGGGATTCATAGAACTTAATAAAGTATCAACTTAATATGAATTTATTTTCAAATTAAAAAGGATAAAAATTGATAATATTTTAATAAAAATAGTTGGTTTTCTGAAATCCTTTAATATGATAAAAATTTGGCATTATTTTGTGATGTTTTCACCCGTATTATTTTGGCTTAACCGCTTTTAACCCTATTTCAAATTTCCTACAATTTTATGGTTTGTAGTATTTATAGGCTAGAAAAAATATTATAAAAGGGAAAAATTAACATAAATGTACCATGTTTTAATTTATCAATCATTTTGAATTAATTTGGGATAATATGTAATTTTTAGAAATTTAAAAACATTTAATAAAACAAATTTTGTTATAAAAAATCAATACTGTCAATTTTGACAGTATTCATTTAATTTTACTCTAAAAAAATCAATATAATGATGTAATTAGAATATATATATATATATTTAAAACATATCTAACATGTTATAAATATACATTTTTTAGAACACCATATTTTATTCATATAATATTACTTTTAATATTTGTAATGTCATTTCATTTTTTTGTCTTTTAAATAAAATAATTTCTATATCGAAATTATGTATGCATTTAAAGTAATTTTTTCATCACTAAAAATAAGAAATAAATTACCATAATAAATATATGAAAATTATTATTTAATTTATTATTAATAACTTAACTTTATTTTTTTATCTCTATGAGATAATATAATATATTTCTATAGGTAAGATAGTTACATTGTGTCCTTTTAATTACGTACATTATCATAAAGGTCATAATAATGGGAATATGCGTAAAAAACTGTAATTTCAATGAATTTGATGATATAGGGTCCAAATATGTCCATAAAATAAAATTTAGACTTGGTTTAGGTCTTTGTGAGACATATATCATTAGTTTAACCCTTAAAAAGCATGTATTACCCATAACCAAGGAAACAAATTTTTAACTTTTTTAAAATCAATTTTGATGAAAATTAACTTTTTCTTGTTATAAAATGTTAATTATTTGGATTGGAAATATGGGATCCATTTTTTAGAACTCATTTCATAGACATTTCATAACATAATATAAATTAAAACCCTCAACCGTGTTGAAAATCAGTTTTACCAAAAAAGCATTTGTCAAGAAAAAGTTAATTTTATGTAAAATTTATGACATATAATGACAATTATATTAATTTAAATTCATATATATATATATATATATAATATATAAATTTAATTTAAATCGGTCAACATTTTGGATTATTTTGATTTATTAAAATGGGAAAACATTATACACTGAAGAATACTTTTCATAAAAAACGTGTTTAAAAAATATATATAAAAAAATCATGAAATCTTGTTGTCTAACTGAGATTAATTAAATTATTATGGAATGTTTCAGAATTCATAGAATAAAGTAAATCATTTTTAAAAAGGTCTAAAATTCCACTCTACAATTTTTAAATGATTTAAATTCTACAAAAAATTAAAAATTTATTAAAATCAATTAGAATATTTAATCAAATAAAGAATAAATTAAATTTTTGAATAAATTGAAATTATTTAATAATAAACTGAAATTACTCTAATTTTATTGATTATTTACTATACCATGGTGGAATACATTTTTCCCTATGATGGGAGATGACCGTTGTGTATTAAAACATCCTTGAAGAAATAAATACATTTAGAAGAATAATAATACCTTATCACTATCCTGGTTGTATAACCTAAGTACTAATAAATCATGGATGACATTGGTAAACAATTTATAAGTCTAGGAGTTTTCATACATCTACTATTAAACCCCCTAGTCATTGAAAACTATTGCGTGATCTTCTCATTTAAGGTTATCAAATCATAATTGAAGAGGGTAAATACCCAATACGTGCTATTCTACATCTCTACCAATAATTTTAAATACAAACCTAGACCAATGAAAACTAGAATATTCCATGTGGAGTATTTTATATAGTTATATACCCACAAAAATAATAATTTATTTCCTTCAACTAACAATTTCTTGAAAAGAACATGGAATTATTAAGGATATGTTTGATTTAAATGATTGATAATGTTACTTAGACTCTAGTTTATGAGACAATTTATTCATAACATACATACATATTGCTTAATTATAAATTAGAATTCATTAAAAAACTCAACAAATCACTCCTATGAACAAATATATTTAGTGTCTTGGGATATTAGATACATAAAAAACCAATTTTATAACACGATGAACATTTATCCGTAGTATCCACACACTAGAACCCATTTTATACATTTAATATTTTATTTTATTATTAACAAAAAAGGGAATGAAATTATAATAAATGCGTGGGGTCTAATTTTAAGTAAGGATAAACATAAGAGATACTGATTCGATAAAAAAATTGACCATACTATAAACATAGTGGTATGAGAACATAATCAAAAGATATAAATATGTTATAATAAAATCATACCAAAAAACCATATATAATAATTCATGATTTTCATATAAGGATTATTTCTTATCGAAATATGTGATTCCTAGGATTTTAGAAACATATGTTTTTGTTGATTTGTAATGAAAACATAACATTGGAATGTTATATAACATATGGTAATATCTTAATAATTTGGAATATGATAAATCATAGAAAAAAAATTTCATATTTTGAATCTCTCAATCAATACAATAGTCAAATATTATAAAGATTAACATAGTAGATTGAGTTTAATCCCCAACATAGTACATATATATGGCAATGTCCCTCTGGGGTCTCAGTTCACTCCCCATTCTGGTAAGCATAGTTGATAGATACCCCTAGAGTTTATTATTCAGTCTATATTCATATAAAAATAGTGGATGGAGTCCTATAATGGTTGGATTTACTCCGCATTCCCATAAACATAATGGATAAATCTGATTATGGTTTTTTCATCACTACCCACTACCTTTCACTAAATTAAATAATTTGTTTACCCAATGTATTGAATAGAATAATATTTTTAGGAACACCAATATCATTTATGTTTGAGTTAGTTTCACATTATATTTTATATCATTAGATATAAATCATTACTGAAAGAATTTTAGGGGTATACAATTACATCCCCACACATCTGGTAACATAAAACCTTATATTTGTAATGAATATTAAAACATTCATAATTGAGTTATGAAATAACTAAAATATAAGTTAAAATGTATTTTATAGAAATTTATTAATGAAAAGATCAATAGTCATCCTGAGAAATAATTTAGATGTTATCATTATATAATATTCACTATAAAACATAAGAATCATTAATAGATCATGAAATAAATAAAAAACACATTATAAGAGTATTTTAAAATTACATTGGCAATTAAGAAGAAATTCCCATTTAAATTTTATATATTTTATTTAAAATGAAATGATATAAAAAATATAATTTTATAAAAATTGATAAATATAAAATAATTTTCTATATAAAACCATGAAAAGAAGGAAAAGATGTTTCTAAATGAAAACTAAAAAAAAGTGGAGAAATATGCCAATCATAAAATTTTAAAAATGAATCATCTGAGAACTTTTCAGGGTTTTTATATCTTATTATAAAATTATCTTAAATTTAATATAATAAATGATATGATCATATATAAAATCACAAAAAATAATGGACACAGTGGAGAATGATTCATAATTAAAAAGAATGATATTTTCATCTCTATAGAGAGGAATCCTTTCAGTTTAATTGTGTAACAATGTGACGTGAAATGGACAACTTTTTTTAAATCACAAAATAAATAGGATGGAATAAAATATATGATTTATTAGGGAGAAATAACATATAATTTTTACTAAAAGTAATTTATTCCTGATCGATATCAAGTTAAAATTGACAATATAATTAAAACTATGTAGATTTGGTATGTTTTGAATCAAACATTCTCAAAAGAAAACTCTATAGATAGATTTTTAAATAAAATAAATGTAATGAAACTTTTAAAAAATACATTCTTAATTAATAGTATGCATTATAAAAAGGAATATATTTTCCCATTATTTTTTTATAACATCATGTTTCACCAAGATTCATGTATCGATTTCACAAAACACCTCCCCACATTCCAGAACATAATTTATAGTATAATTAAGAAATTTTCAAAAAAAAAACCATGGACCAATAATGGGCCCACCCTATTGTGCTATATAATATATATTATAATTTTTTTTCATGAAACATACCATCAAAATTTTTCTAAAAACTTATTATATTACCTATGTACCCTCCCATAATCTAATAGGATAATTATTCACACTTATACCTCATCCCAAGAAATATAGTATAATATGTTATGATTATTTACCTATATCTCCAAAATAAGTTCCTTATAAATTCAAACACTATAAATATTTTGTATCCTTGTAAAACTAGTTACATGACATCCTTCTATAAGGTAATTGAATGGTTAAGAATGAATAATCTCCAAAATATTATTCTTTTCATTCCAAAAGTTATATAATGATTCTAGATTAAATAATTATAATTACTAAGGATGAAAAATATGCAACAACATACCACCATAATGAATATATATTTATTTAAATTGAATAAAAAATCAATAATAATCATAATAATGATACTAGTAACATCAATAAAAAATAAAACAAGACCCTCCTACTGATTCTGTATAATTACAAACTAATATCATGTTAACATGTGCATAAAATAATATTCCATAAAACATAGAAATGAATTCCTATGAGCCTCAGCCCAGTTGGTGAGGTATCCTTAAGTGCATCCACAAGACCCAGGTTCAAAACCAGGTAGAGGCATATTTCCTAGGACTGTATCAGCACTATAGCAGTGCTGAAAAAGTATTGTAGCAGTATTATACACTGTTAGGGTATTATAGCAGTACTATAGCAATTTCTGTTTGGTACTATAGTAGATGGAACTATTCACCTTGGGCCACTGGTTTGGGGTTGGAGTCCTTAAGGATTTGGTCCACCCAGGCTTTCGGGTCAGTAGGGATTTTGGGCCACCTTTAAGGCCTTCGGGCCACCTCAAGGCCTTCAGGCCACATACAGTTTCCCCAGACACACTACAAAAAATGAGCAGCCCCAGGAGAGGATTCAGAGAAGGTGCACTCACTAATGAAAATCCAAATGGAATTTTTAGAATGAGAGGTAATGGATATGACATTGGGACCAGCCTATGCTTACACGGTAAGCATAGCCAGATGGGCATGCGAAGGTGGAGAGCTAATATCATGATGCAGATGCTGTGGAGGGGTAGTTCCTTATAAATAGTCTGGTTTAATTCCCTAAGACCTTTAGGTCGGGTAATCTTTTAAGCCTACATGCCATGTTATATCTGAGCCTACGATCCTTGTAAGGGTTCCCCCTAATACCTCTAAAGGGGGGTTATCCATAATCAATAAAAAATGAAGGCCTTCAGGCCATTCGGGATAGAGAAAGTTTTTAAATGTTATAAATTTTAAAATTAATAAAATATAAATTTAAGAACCACTAAATTACATCACATGTTTTCCATTTATCACAACATGTGTTATTCATCCCAATATAGTAGTCAATCACAATTTAAAACAAATACAAAAAAGGAACCCACCTTAAAATTATTTTCATTTTAAATTTTCTTAATTTCAATATTAAAAAACATATACTCACCTAATAATTTTTTTAAAAAATACCTCATATTAAAAATCTATGTCTAACATCATTAAACACCAAACTAGTTTAACATTTCCACTTCCACTTACAATCATCAAATGCATCAAAAAATAAAAATTTATATTTTTAGAATTCAATGAGCATAAACCCTTTAGATAACCAAAAAATTTATTCGAATGAAATAATGTTAAAATGTAAAATTTAATCATAAATCTACATTTAAATGTTTATAAAAGATACAAAAACATTATTATGGTGATTTAATTTTTTTGAACCAATATAGTATATTTTGTTTCAGTTATAATAATAATTACAATGTTTCAAGGTAAAAACTCACCAAAAGAATCAATAAAACATCCAACGAATTGGATATCTATTTTTCCAATCTATAAACCATTTATCAATGCTAAAAATTCAATGAAAAATTAATACATTCAATAAATTAATCCTTAGTTAAAAAAATCATATATTTCATCTCACTATTTAAATATTTTTAAAATAAGAAAATTTAAATGTGATCTAAGGTAATTTACATTAAGAATAATTAAAAGACAAAAAATATTCCCAAATACCTTATTAAAATAAAAATATATAATTAATACCTTACTAGAATATCATAAAATAACTGCAATGGTAACATAATCCTGTACACCCAATGAACCCCAAACATTCAACAATAAATTCAACTGAAATATTTGATATATAATTTATACATTATGAAAGAAAATATATTTTTAACAACAAAATGCATATCCAGAACCAACTCTATGTATAGAAACTAATATTATATATTCTTATTATACATATAAATAATTATAATTAACTATTACACTCTTAATCATCAAAATAAATTCCCCATATAAATAACCGATTTCTTAGATTCATAATGTAATATTCCTCCAAAAAAATAAAGAAAAATGATGAAAAATATGTTAACCAATAATTAAAATTCATTATAAATAAGTTTATTCTAGAAAAAAACAATAAAAAACTTTATCACCTTTAATAACACATTAATGCACAAATATTCCACTTTCATAAAACATTACTTGATGTGGCCCCCAAATTGACAATAGATTCCAATTAAAGGTATGATAAACACTTTCCCATGTTATATTTTAAATTATCATCAGATTGTTTGATTCTATAAATTTCTAAATTTGATTTTTGATTCTTATGGACCACTTAAATTATCATATTTTGGTTCCTAACCTCTCATATCCATCTCCCATAGATTAAATACACTATACTATTGAGATTAGTTACTTATTAATTTTACGTTTGTAACGAACAAACATGGGTTTACCTTAGATGTTTTTTGATCTTGATCACCATAAGGTCTCAAGGGTGACTCCCCGAATAATATAATCTACCAATAAGTTAATATGGTATAAAATTCACTGTGTGAATATGATAAATTCTAGAAAGAGTGTAATTAAAATAGAAAATAAACAGACTCATAATCTTGTTTATAAAACTATGAATAATAAATATCTTAAATAAAATTACATTATAATATATCTAATGTGGTATGATGTCTTACCTAATAAAAATCACAAAAGGAATACAACAACTGATCACCCAATGGTTAGGCCACACATATAAAAAATATAATATAAAAATATATACATCAGGATCAATTTCCAATACCGATCTAAATAAATTACCTAATTCGCATGATTCACAACCAGAAGTAGCCCAATCCTGAGATTCCACATGACAATCACCAATTAATCAAGAAAAAATGGGCCATAAAAATATCCACTATGCAACATATTCTTCCAAATGAAAGTAGACACAAGGACTATACACACACTAAGGTGTATATATAGGTAGTGAAAAATAAATCTTAATAAGCCACCCAAATATTAACATATAATATACTATAATAAAAAGTGCATGAAAATGTGATACTATGAACCTTGATGAATACGAGTAATAGATGTAAAAAACAAACAGTATAAAATGAAGGGGAATAAAGGAAATAATGAAATGAGAGTTCTACTAAAACACATAATGTCTGTCTGGAAACACTTTATACCCTATTAAAGGAATAAAAATTTTTGGATCATCTAGACATAACATAACTAGTGTGTTCACCAGATCTAAGTAGACCTCTAATGATTACGAATAAAAAGGGATGAATTCCAAATCCCATAGTGAGAGTTAATAAATATATCCACTATATGCCTTTGGGAATCAATCATATCAAGAAAATACTATAGAAGAAATTGGGCACCAACATGGACCTGGAATATACATCTTCATATGGGATCCATTCACATGAACGCAACGAATTCACTACACTATAGGGATCCACATATAAAATAGAGAGAATAGAGAATCAATGGTAATAATATCACATCATAATACAATGATGATTACCTCCATAAAAGGTGTAACACTTTACTAGAATAGTTTACTCATCTAGTCATCATACCACCTTTTTAAGCCCATCCATGAAAAGTAATCCAATAGAGGAGAGAACCATATCAAACTCATAGAAAATGACTGGTCCATAATATCCCAATTTTTTCCACCTCAACCAATGTATCAAGTAGAAACTGCCTAAAAAATTACTACTAAATTCCATCCAAACATTTTTCAATCCAACTCTCAAAACCACTGTATAGATAGATGAACTTTCTATTTTGTTCAACATTGGGAGAAGGAAGCAAAAGGGTATCTCACTATCCCATTAATTTCACCATCCAAAAAAATAACAACAATGGGATATACAAGGCCCTCATATGGGCCAAAACAATGCATGGTCCCCCCAAGAACCCTATGGTCATACCAAAAAGAGATGACCAAACAAGGACTTCCCTACTGAACCAAATCTATTGGGACAATACCATCTAAAATAGTTTCATGACCAACCCAAAGGCTACAATAAGAGTACGACTCTAATTTTTTGAAATACATTGGATGTGATCAGTGTAAAAACATTCCAGAAAACCCTAAGTAGCCTCCAACTAATATATAATCAACAACATTCCCAATGTGTCATCCAAATACAAAGAAAACCTACCAGAAAACTCTCAGTAGACCTTGTGACCACATCAAAATCTGGACACTTTAAGGGATCCACAGCCAAACTAAAACTTCAGGTAAGACCCATAAATCCAAACCTCATCCCAACATCGTAGAAAAATTCCTAGCCATTTTTACTAATGCTACACTGATAGATTTTTTAAATGCTATGTTCAATACCATATGGGACACACAACACTGTGTTTTAGAAAACCTCAACATACCATTAATAATATTATTTATACATAACTATAACGACATAATTATTTAAATTGTTGTAATAAATAGGGGTATTTTTTTTTAAAAAAAAATCATTTAGGATAATGAAATTATATTTATAAATAGGTATTTAATTGATTGTAAATTCATTATAGGTTCTGAAAAAGGTTTTTTCCAAAAATATTAATTGTATTTGTAAACAAAAAATAATATAAACTTTTTATTTTTTTTATGATTTAATTAAAAAAAAAGCCTTCATTTTTTTTAATCAACATGTAAAAAATATCTTAGGATACATAATTGGTATTCTTCTAAAATGCTTCATTTTTAAGGAATAGTGAAAATATTTGTTTTTATTGAAAACTGTCTTATCAATTAAATAATTTAAAATGTTGTATTTTTTTTATTTTTAAAATAAACCTTAGTTAAATTAATTCATTATTAACATATATATTTTTCATTGGAACAAATTTCATGTTTTATTTGTATATAAAAACATTTTATAAATATAAAAATATTTTATTTCAAAATCAAGTTTTCCATTGCATTAATGGGTATAAATATAAATATAAATTCTACAACAATAATGAATTGAATTTGGAAAAATTTATTATATATTTTTAATAATCATGTTTCTCATTATATAACAAGTCCAACTATTTTTTTCATAATGAATAGTGACAATGGGAAAAACTAATTACCATGGTTAAGGATAAAAAAGGTTTACTACAGGTTAAGATAAATATTTAAGGGTTATAAAGAATAAAAAACATTTTCAAATACTATTTTAAATCCATATATAAAAAATATATAATACAATGTTTGAGAATGATTCTTTTGGAGACTTGATACATTGGTAAAACCTATTCGCATATTTTAACTTTCCAAAATTCTATGTGTGTCTTTTCCACTAATTATAAATAATAACCACATTTCTTTATCTATATAAATTTATAATTATATTTTATTCATCCTATACCTTTCCAAATACCTTCCCTACACCCCCCAAATTTCCAACATGCATTTTTTTTTCAAAAATAAAATCTATGGAAGATTGAAGTATAATATTAAAGAGGTGTTCTGAATAAGAATAATTTTTCATAACTAAGAAACTTTTTTATACTTATTATTCCATAATTTTTAAATCATACTCAATCATACTAGTATAATAACATCCCTTTATCCAATATAATAAATCTTTATCATGTTAATGACATAACTTATATCCATCTCTACTTCCATCAAATAGAAAATTATACCATTATTCGTGTCTACAACTATCTATCACCCCATGAACCGATGCAGTTATTTTCCGATCATCACCTATCATAGATATTAATGAATATAGATTCAATAATTTATGTGATTTTTAGTACATTAAAATCATTATAAAAAAATTATATACCTTTTAACTTATTACCATACCTTCTAATGGAAAAAAGGTAACATTATTCGTGTGTACAAAAGACTACTACATCATGAAGCGACATGATTCATATTTTAATTCTTCATCAAATGGATGGTATATGTATGTGTATTTAAAAACTAATATAATTTTATTTTATAATGATAACATTTAATGAAAAATTTACACTTACCTTCTATCCATTATGATCTTTAAAAAATTTATATTTTACACTTTCATAAATAACACCTACCATCTATATGATTGTTACGTAGTTACTTTTTCAAAACCATAGGATACAATTATTTTATAAAAGTATAATTAATTTATAAAATGATATTAAATTAGTATTATTGTTATATAGGTGATTAAGTAGTAACATATTTTCCATTAGTTATCAATCAAAGTTTATTTTTGAAATATTATTCGAACATCACCAAAGTGATGAATTGAACCTAAATGATGATGTAATTGAATATAAAAACATAGTGAATATAACTAAATGTATAATAAACATGAAAAATGTTAATAATAAATTAAATAAAAAACTTAATTTTATATTTTAGGATGATAAAGAATGCTTGTGAAGAATCAGGCTATAGGTAAGCAATGTCTCTAAACCAGTCTTTTACACTTATTGTAAATAATCCCTCTTTAAATAATTTTTTTCTCACTATTTAATATTAGTAAATTATTATAAAAAATGTATATATGTCTCATATTTTTATATCAATATCATTATCCCTTCCTTTGATCAGGTAATACATTCCTTTGGGTCATTTCTAAAATTCCATCATTATGAAATTTCCTTGGATTGTAATACAATGAAAGATAATAAAACTAACTGTTTTGGTGGGTTATTATTATGTTATGATTTAGTATTGATTTAATTTTTTGAACAATGAAATAATGATCATATTATTATGGGGTTTCCCAAATAGTGAACCAATTTATGGGGTAAAATCCTTAGTTATATGAAATATCAAGTATGAGATAATGTAGTAAACACAATCTTTTAGGAGGAGTTTTCAACCATAAGATATATTTCTAGCCAGTATGTATTTACTCATTTTTACACAATATTATATGTTTTAGAAAATTTTCATATGATTCCATGGTCATTTTAGACTATGTCCTTTATATTATTTTTCCATGTGATTACAATTGACCCTTCTTTTTTAGGATATCATGTTATGCCTTTGAATTACATGATATGTTTCATTATCATGATTATTCCGTAATAAATAAATTTTATATCCCACCATTATTTTACATATATATCCATGTTATCACATATAGTTTTATTATCTAAACTAGAATTAGGATCTCACTAAGAATAAAAATAATAAAATATGACAAGGTTTTGTTTCCAATTTAATGATTTATGTATCCATCCATCCACAAAATCTTGGCCTCAAGATCAATGACTGTTAATTAATGGATTTTTATGATAAAAATTATGTAATATTATATGTAAAAGGATGGTTTCCCTATAGTTGGTATCAAATAATTATCTAATTATTTCTAGGGATTAAAATTACAAGAATTTACAGATAACCTTTGGGATAAGGATAAGGACAAGACTAAGTACAAAAAAATATGGATTAGTTTTTGAGATATATAGAGAATGTGGGTTATAATAAATTGTTACCCTGTCTAGATAAAAATCTAGATAAGCATCTAGCATAGTTTTACTTAGGGGTAATAACCATAAAAAGGCCACAATGAGTTTGTCTAGATCATCAGCTTGTTAAAAACAATAGGCCTGACTGCACAACTAGTTTGACTCTCTTGGGGATATGTTTTAGAAATTCACAAAGTCATTATAAACCATTATTAAGGGCTTATAAAAATTATAATTTTATGAAACCAAACAGGGAAATTATAATTTATAACCTATATTTAAACCAAGATAGCCCTAGGTTATGATATAGTTATCATTTATATGTTATTACTCCCATGTTTGTAATTTTACCGTTTGTATGTCTATTAGTTAAAGTGTTCCAATATTTATTTTCATATTTTAGTTAATGGATATAAGAAAAAGAAATAGTTCCAACAAACATTATGATTGGAAATGTGATGATTTCCCCAAGGATATTAATAATCATATGGGAGAATGATATGAAAATGTCATTGATGTATTGGCTCATATTTCTCATGTTATGAATTATAACATGAGTCATGCAGTACATGCTACTCCATATAATGAATAATATATTTTATTCAAGACTTTTTTTGACATAGAAATTCTCCCATTATTGGATCTTTTGATCATGATATAAAAATGGTTTATTTCCATGGGGAATAAATTATATATCCTCTGATTCTCAGAGAAGGACAATGTTTTGTTGTTCGTTTATTATATTGATGGATAATCTAGTCAGAGATGCACATAGATCAAGGGCATACTATCAAAATTTAATATCTATTACATGGAATTAGAAGACTTTAAGAAAATATTTTTCAAAAAATATTATATATGAAATCACTATATTAAAATATTGATGGTTTTTCTCAGTCTAAAAAAATTTTTATGAGTCTATCAAGTTTTTGGGGGTCAAAGACACATAGAGTTTTTGATATCCCATTACCTTTTTTATGAAAACCAAATCTAAGGTTGAACACATATTTAGTAGATTAAATCCAGGTCAGTGAAATTATTTAGTTATTAAGGACTTTTATAGTTATTGTTAGATTTTATATTATTCTCTAGCATTTGAGATGGATATATGTGAATCATAGTGGTTTTTTAGAAGTTGAGATAAAAAAATTTTATGTGGTTTTTTATTTAGGGATATCAATAAATAAATCCAATGTTTGAGTGATAACCCAAGGTGAGTGTCTAGGGAGAAGGTGTTCAAGGATGATGGCCCTGGAGAACGCGCTGCATGAACCACCCCCTTTTAAATTTTTTTCAAAAGTTACGGATGCTTCCGCCTGGGTGGAACGTTCCCTCTCGGCCCTAGCCTATTTCAACCCCAGCCATTCCACGTCGAATCCCATGTCCTCCGGCCCTGGGAATTCTGATTCAGACCTAACTATGAGTTTTACCTCCCTGGATCTTCCACTCATGGGGGCTTCCTCTCATCTATCTTTCTACAATGACCTTTACAGATCCTCATTGGCTGCTGGCCATCCCTGCTTCCCAAGGGTGTCAATGAGGACGTCTCAGGCCTCGTATAAAGGCACTAAGATCTATTTGGAGATATATAGATCATCCTATGAGGTGGATTTAGTCTTCCTTCAACACACCCTAATAGCTCATTTTGGGGGCATAAGACCCCTTACAGTGTTTCAATGGTTCGTGTGATCAGGGATCCATGTTCCGATGAGAAAGTTTTTCCTTCATAGGTGCTCTTTCTATATCTTCCTAGAGTCTCAATAGGACATCATTCAAGCATGGTGTTGGGATCCCCATGCTTGGGGCCATTGGAGATTTATTTTTTCCGGGTGGTCCTTGGATTTGCACCTGGGGAAAGAGATACCACTGACTATGGTGTTGGTCAGCCACCCGGGGCTTCTGCTCCCATTTTAGAATGTTGGATTCCTCAAAGATATTAGTGAATATCAGGGGGGTTTCTTGAGCTCAGATCCATAGACCAACCAATGTGTAGTGGTATTTATGGAGCAGTTTTGCGTAGATATGGATATTTCTCTTCCATCTATTGACCAGCTAGATCTCCAAGTGAAATATTCCTTTTGTTGGGTTGAATACATATCCAACCACATTTTTCTGAGTTTTTTTCTCTCATTGCCTTCTCCGGGGACATGATGTGCAAGTGTGTTGATGCCTTCAGCAGGATGGATGGTGGCGGCCCACTTAGGGTGCTAAGGGCAGAGGCATTCGTTTAGCCCTAGTGAATGAGAACCCTTTAGGATTGAACATTGAAGAGGTTCATGCTCTTTTTGGCTCCTTGCGATCTTCTTCTAGGGTTGTGGACCCAATTATGCAGCCTGGCCCAGAAATGGAAGGTGGTTTAACACATTTCTGGGATCTGGTTCCCTTCATGCCAAGGTACCTTCCCTAGGATCTGAGAGACTCCTTTCTATATCACCTTTATCTCACCGAAGGCCTACCAGTTCTTCCTCCCCTAGATAGAGTTATGACCCAATGTATTGATGGGGATGACCAATCCATGTAGTTGGTGCCACTGGGTTTCAAATTCGAGGTCCAACAAGAGAAACTTCTCCCCCACTTTCTACCTCAATGGAAGATCATTAGTGGGAGGATGGTGGTCTGAGGAGAAAGGATACATCTAACTGGGGTTGTAAGGGAAGTTTTCACACTCAGATCCAAGGATATGGGTCTCCTTCATTTGTGACCTTGTCCAAAAGAACAGGAGTGTGCACTAGATCATAGTCTAGGAAGCTAAATGGGTGGGACCCCACCTACTTAGAGAAGGCCATTAAGTCTGGGGCCAGTCCAAGGAACTTATTTTCCCAATGATAACTCTGCTTATCTGGAATGCCTGGGGTATTGGAGCTCAGGTCAAAACAGATTTCTTGGATTCATAGATTCCCAAAAATAAGGTCTTGATGGTGGCCATACTGGAGGACAAGCAGTAGTCCAGTAGGATTAGTGAGAACTCCAAGAAAATAAAAATGCATGGATACATGTATGCTAATCCATCCAACCAACATATCTGGATTTTATAACATATGAGACTTACTGTTGATGTAGTGTAGGTTGGGGCTCAGTTCATCACAATTAAGGCGATCCTTGACACTTACTCATTCTTATCCACCTCCAACTATGGTAATTTTGATTCCCAACAATGGGATACCATATGGAATGAAATAAACACATTTTTTCCTAGAAACCTCCCATGGATCATTAGAGGGTATTTTAACGTCTTTTTGGATCCACAAGAAAAGAAAAAAAGAGTCTCTTTTAATATAATATCTACTATCAATTTTTTCTCAATTATTTGGTGGGAAGGGGTCTTATTGATCTCAGATTCGTAGGGAATCGATTTACATGGTGTAGTAACAAATGCGGGAACCACAAGTTGTGGAGCTATCTAGAGAGATGTTTAGCCAACGAGCATGTAGTTTCAATAAATGCCAACACCCAGGTTGTGAAACTATCACACAGATTATCAGATCCTTCCCTACTCCTATTATCATTATCATATAGGCAAGAGAAACAGGATTGATTCTGATTCTACCCACAATAGACTCATCATTTTGGATATAATGATTTGGTGTGGAATTCTTGGAATGCATCATCCCTGGGACACACATGGAAAAGATTGTGTATTAAGCTAAGTTGGATTAATACATAACTCCATCTATGATCAAAGGATATGTATGTTTTGGACCGAGAGCTGGAAGTAGTTATGAAGGAAGTGTACCGAATTTAAAGGAAGCTCGAAGAGGATTTGGATGAAAATCTATTTGGAGATCTATCTAGCAGGAAAGAACTTATGGAAAACATGTTACCTAAATAGGAGGACTAGGCTTGGGAGGATGGAAGGATTAAGTGGATCAAGGATTGTGATAAAAATACAGTTTATTTTCAAGATTGTAATAAGGAAAGGAGAATATAGGTTAAACAAAATATTGAGTTTTGTGGATGGGTCTTACACCGATGATAGAGAAGTGGTAGGGGGGATAGCTTGCTCCAACTTTGGTGACCTAATTTCAGTCCCCAATTATCACTTTCCGAATGGATACCCAAGAGGTGATGCATGGATTTTTGATATTATTCAATCCAACCTCTCGAATCGAAATAATGAAGTCCTGGGGGCTATCCCTAAAGAGGAATAGATTCATAAAGCCATGATGAGTTTCAATCCAAAGAGAATGGTGGGTCCGGAAGGGTTCCCCGGTGCCTTTTACAACAGTTCATGGGAGGCAGTGAAAGCTCATATCATTGTTGAAATCCAAGACTATTTTCAGGGTGGTCCATTACCATGAGATTCTTGTGCTACCACAGTGGTTCTTATTCCAAAGTCCAATTATCCTACCTGTATTAAGCACTTCCAACCAATAAGCATGTGTAAGGTTCCTTTAAAGATACTTGGTTTTATTATTAACTATTGGCTATCCAACCATCTTTGCAAATGGATATCCATGGAAAAACATGAATTTGTGAGGGGATGATACATTCATGGTGTGATTTCACTAGCCCAAGAATCCATCAGGGACATCAACTTCAATACTTGAGGGTTGAATATTGCAGTCAATCTCAATATGAGAAAGGCATATGACTGAATATAGTGAAGCTTCATCAATAAAGTATTTTCAGGTATTGGTCTTTCTCCTTAGAATATTGATATTATATTTTGATGCTTTAGCTCTGGGTGGATGACGATCATGTTGAAAGGAAGATCATTCCGATTCTTCAATTAGACGTGGGGACATTGACAAGGGGATCCCATATCACTGATCATTTTTATCATTACCCAGGATGTGCTTAGCTATATCATTCATTATAGTATTACCAGAGGGGAGATCAGCATGTATCATAAGGGGATGTTTTTTCCATAGGTGTGTCACCTCATGTTCATGGATGACTCCATCATCTTCATGAATGCATTGAGAAGATCCGTGAAGGGTTTTAATAGAGTACTGGGGGAGTATAACTATTGGAGCGAACATGTTATGTATAATACAAAGTGTTTTTTTTTACATTTTGAGCATATGCTCTGATAATTGGGTTCCAAAGGTGAGTTAGTATCTGGGTAAGTCGAAATGTGAGCTTCCCATGATTTACCTGGGTGAACCACTATATTCTAAGAGGATACACATCCAAGATTTTTACCTTCTTTCTTGTAGAATATTGAAGAGGGTTGTCAACTAGAAGAACATGTATATGTCCTTTGGGGGGAGGATTGCGATGGTTAATAGTGTACTCATGGCCTCCCCCATTCAGTATTTATCAGTTGTTAAGGTTTCCAAAGGAGTTATCCGTTATATGGATAAGATCCTCACAGGTTTAATATGGGAACCAAGGTATGAGGGTAGAAGGCATTGTACTTCTTAGGATAGGATGGGGATACCTCTAATTAAAGGTGGTATATTAATGTTTAGAATATCAATGATTCCTTAACCTATATTTACACTAAACTGGCGTGTGAGGCACTAGCAAAACGAACCCTATGGGAGGCAGATCATGCATGAATGCTATGCTAGGGACTGGACACTCAAGATAGCCATGACTCTGCCTCTATAGGGTGAGTAAGGTTCCATGGTCTCCTTCATCAAACCACACTCTTGGTGGATCGTTGGGACTTGTGAATCTTCTTTCTGAGATAATATTTAGTGTGGGGAGATAATTGGATTCCCAAGATTCCCAGAAACTTCCATTTCTTTTAGAGAGTCCAGACATTATCTTGTGTTCATCAATGTGGTGATGGACAGGGGTCAACTAGATATGTTCCGACACACTGAATAGAACTTGACACCAGATAAATGTGTGTTCACCCAATCTCTTTTAGGATATTTTATGGCCAAGGAAAACCGTCATGTTCTTCCACATAGTTTGCAGGGGAAGACTGGAATGAGGTGATTTAGTGAAAAAACATCCCCAAAAAATATATTTTTCTCACCTGGAGAATTCAGAATAAATAAATCTCCACCAATGAAAATATTAAGCAGTGTGGTGTGAGTATGACATCAATGGTTGCCATCGTAGGCATAAAGAGAAGAGTTGGATCACCTGTTCATTGATAGAGAATAGGCGGTGGAGGTGTGGAAGTTGTTCAGTGACTTCATTTATTTTATTACCTGCTATGGACAAACAACCCTTTCTCATCCTCTAGTTCCATGGTGTAGGGAAAGAATGTCTCGAGATGAGGCCTCACACACTAGTATTGTAGGCAGGCTATTGGTGTATGTGAAAGGCACCAAAAAAGTGGCTCCATTAATTGGTAGGATCATCCGAGTGTGCGATCATTATTATAACTAAAAATATTTTTTTGGATATAGTTGGGGATCTCAGCACATGGATGGAGGCTCCTAACTTATAATAGATCATTCATGATACCCACGGTACCATGTCTGGAAAAAATATCTCTTCTGATAAAATTTTTTAGAAGGCATCCCCCAACTCGAGGCTTGAATATGAATAATGATGGTTCGTTCATTTTTGGTGATATGTGAGGTGGGGTGATCATTTGAAACTACAATAGTTCGGTGATTATGAATCTTTTAATACAATTGGTCTAGGGGACGTCATTGTAGGCATAGGATAAGACCATGTGTACAATACTCAAAATTTATAGGCAGAGGGGACCAGAGCTCTTTGAAGTGGAAAATGACTCAATACAGGTTTATAATTCGCTCCAAGCCCTGGGTATTATACTTTTTTCTATCGAATATATAATCAGTAAGTGTAATGGAAGGCTTGATAGTAACACTAGAGTGTCTCATACATGTCGGTAGGGGAATGTGACAGCAGACTATCTAGCCTGTCTTGATTTTCTAGGCTCAGAGAGCTTAATTTTCCATAACTTTCATAGTCTAAAGTCGATGGTGGGTTAACATCATTAGAGGTGATTCCCTTGGTCTTCACTATTTTAGATCCTCTTAGTTGTATCTCTTCTATAATTTTCACCCATTTTACATGCCTTAATATACTATTTTATTACATCTTTAAATAAAAATCTCTATGATGATGAATGAGAACCCAACACCCAAATTTTCAAAATTTGAGGATTAAAAATAATTCAATCTATAAAGTGGGAACAAAAAAATATTCCAAATGGGGAAAATAATGGTATCAGGTATTCTAATGTTATGGGGAAATGAGGAAACCCACTAATGTGGAATAATAGAATATGGTTCCGATAAACACTCTATCGATAGTGTATAATTTCAACTACAATGAATATCATAATTATACAATAAAAAACCAATTCCATGGTTTATTAGATACAATCAATTACAATAAACTCTAATAATTATAGAGAAAATACGATAATATATTATCAATAATTTGTTTTTCAATTCAGAAAACACTATGGTGATAGGTACTCTACTAATTCAATAAAAAATAGAGAACATACTATTCAATTCTAGTGCTATAAATTCTTTAATGTCCTGTAAGTTTAGAATAACTATTCAATCACCAACTCAAAATATGATGGTTGAGCTATATGTGTTAATAAAAATTGTAAAATGGTTTCATCCCCCAAATATAACTCCTATTTAGTTAATTCTCTTTACTTAATCTTCTATAAAATATCATCTTACTTCATTTATTAGACATTGATGCTATTTAGGGAATGGATTTTCTATCCTTATATAAATCCAACATCAACAGTCAAGTGATGGATATCACACTCAACATCCCAAGATATATTCCAATTCAAGTGTAAGGAAAATAATGGATCTCCACTATAATTTTTTTTGAAGCATGTAAATTGTGTGCTTAGGGTCTTGTAAATATATCCAAAAGGATTGAGACAAGGAGAGTCGTTCATGAATACATTCCTATTGTGAGAGACTATATTGATGTATTCTATAAAGAGTTTCCCTCACCTCATATGGATAGATAGGTTAATTTATCAATTAAACATATAAATTGATCTCTACCCATAGATATGAGTCCTTATAAAATTAAAACCATTAGTTATATGTACCAAATAAGTTTTCTAAAGAGAATCTGAAAAAGGGTTTTATATTCTCAAATGAGATACCATGGGGTGCAATATTTATCTTCTTCAAGAAGAATAGAGGATAAATTCGACTCATTATTGATTATCATGAACATAAAAAAGTCACAATATATAACAAGTACCCCTTTCCATTGATATATAAACTATTTATTCAACTATGTGGATATTATTGTTTATCTAAGGTGGACCTTCAATTAGGATATCACCAAATAATGGTGAATAAGGCACATATTTCAAAAAAAATCATTCCAAAAAGGTTTGACCACAATGATTTCATAGTTATTTCTTTTAGACTCAATATTTATCAAATAATATGTATATAAATAAATAATATAGTCTTTATAATTCCCTTGTAATTTTTTTGGTAGTCTTTATAGATGATATTTTTATTTAATCCAGATCTAAGTTATAGAATGGGGATAATTTGTGTACTATTCCTAAGGATTTGAGAAAGGAAAATCTAATGAAATGTATAGTAAATTTCAGTTTTATATGAAGTAAGTATCATTCAAGGGGAATATGATCACCATAAAAAGTTTATCTCTATAACATTTTATGAAAAAGTAAATAAAGTGCTTAAATAGACATCATATGTAATGGAGATTCATAATTTCCTTGGACTAGCTAGGTTTTACAAATGATTTATGAGAAAACTATCACAATTATAGAAACCACTAACCATTCTATTAGTTAAAGGATTAATTTTTTTAGGATAGTATTTTAATGTAATATTTATGGAGTTAATAAAATAATTATCATGACAGTATCCCTCACACTTCCCTTATGTGGGGAAATTTGTATGGTATGTTAGGATACTTCCAATAAGGTATTGGGATGTGTATAGATATAATGAGATTATGTGATAGCCTATTTCTTAAAAGAGATGAATTTTCATAAGAATAACTATCTGACACATTATATGGAGTTGGCTATAATGACCATTTCATTGAAAATTCGTACCATTTTTAGTATGTCATGAATTGGGAAATACATATAGACCATAACAGACCAAAATATATATTCACATAGAATTATATTAATATTATTTAATGAACATCATTAGAGTAGATATAATAATTTAAATGATCAATCTATTACCATCCAATTAAATAAAAATAGTTCAAGACGATCTATGTAGAAAGGATCTATCGACTTTATCTGTGATGAAAATTGAAAGGGTTCCTATCTTCTAATAATTGTGATGGATGGACATGAGAATCGTGAAAAAAGGAACATCATAATTTTTTTTCACAATTGATTTATCTAAAATCCATTATGGAGATGTTAAATGATGCTCAAAGAGATAATGGGGAAATTAATAATTTGGTAGAATCCATAAGATATAGGAAAATATATAGTGTTAAAAATTGGTGAAGAAGGGGTTGTATTATTTAGGACTTTTAAATGTTTTTAATCAATTTTTGGTGATAAATAACGATCTTTTGGATGATGCAAAAAGCATTAGCTTCTCCATCAACCCATGAATCACCTAAATCTAACAATATCTCTGAGAGAATAATTGGTGGGATAATATGATTATGGAGATCATGGAATATATATCAAAGTGTATATAAAGATATAAAGAAATGTATGAAAGGGAAAATTATAATATGACGATGTAACCATTACCACTATATACATAGAAATTAGAAAAAATAAATATGGAATTTATCACTAATCTTCCCAAGTCTTCTCTAAGAAAATTTCAATATTTCTTATGGTGGATCATTTTATGAATATTTCACACATAATTTCAATTCCATATGACTTCTCACTCAATCATATTGCAATGATATACATGAGAATAGTAGTGAGCTTGTATAGACCATAACTATTTATTTTATCTAACTGAGATCTTTGAGTTTCCTCCATGTTATCCAAGATAATTCAGTATGATCTAATTAATGACGTGAACATTAATATGACTTATCACCCCAAAATTTATGGTCAATTTGAGTAGAATATTTATAATATATAATACATGTTGAGAGAATTTTTGTTGTAATTTAAAGGACTATGGGATAATCTTCATACTATGGTTGATTTATTCACTACTGAAAAATGAGCCTATACCCATGGTTTTTCAAAAAACCACAGTTATAGTGATAATATGGGGACCTATACCCATGGTTTTGACCAAAACCATGGGTATATATATTTTTTAAGACCAATACCTACGGTTCTGCCAAACCGTGGGTATATGTGTTTTCTTTCAAGACGCATACCCACTGTTTGGCCAAAACTATGGGTATAAGGTTATTTAGAGGACCTATACACATAGTTTTTCAAAACCCTGGGTATTTCGGGTTTTTTTGAAGACCTATACCCAGAGTTTTAGAGAACCCTGGGTATAGATTTCCTGAGTATTGGTGGGGAAAAAATTATGTGGGACAACAAAAATATTTGGCGGGAACACAGTTTGAATTAATATAATTAAAAAGATACAAATATAAATACAAGTAAAACCCTTCAGATGGTTGGTCAGGCAGTCTGTGTTGTTGAAGGCTGTCCACTGTTCCAATCTCGGTGATTTTTTTTATCTTTTTAATGATTTTAATTAATATAAGTAATGAGATTTATGGAAACATCAAAAATATATGAACATTTCAGTTTGTTAGGCGACATATCCTCCTCCAACTGGTAGCGGGTTCGATTACTGGCGTACTCATTTTTAGATATGTGGATATATATATATATATATATATATATATATATATATATATCAAACATCTCATTGGATCGTTTGGATAGAGTAGGTGGCCTGCTTGGGGGGCGTCCCATGGTCAAATCATGCCACCTATGTTTTTTGAATATAAATCCTCACAGTTTGAAAATCGTGGGAGCAGTGCTATGCCAAGATGTACAATAGTGTGCCATGATGTTGGACTCATATACCCATGGTTTTTCTAATCTGTGGTATTTGATAAGTCCCCTATTTTAACGCCTCTCAACTCCAAAGTTCCTAAATCCATGGGTATATGTTATACCCACGGTTTTGGGGGCTATACCCACAGCTGTGAACCGTGGGTATAGGTCATTTTTCCAGTAGTGATTGTATAATAATATCTTCCACCCAAGAATCTAAATGAATCCATATTAAACCCTTTTATAGGAATAGATATAGAATACATTCATGTTGGGATGATGTTTGTAACACCCCGAGCTTCCACGATACGCTTCTCTTTCAATAATGCAATAGCTTGCATTGTACGCAAGTTCAAGTACTAACACACCAGGACTAATCAAAGTAGCCATTATGAGTAGTAATTCCCACTTTTTAAAATTATAGAAATTTTATATTTCACAATGTACTTCATTTTTGTATTCGTAATATCAAAATTATCCAAAGTTGAATTTTTTGTAACATTATGAGAACTTCCAATTTTTTATGAATAGTGAAAAATACTTAAAACAACGTTTTTAATAAATATAATTTATAGTGATAAACTATACTATTTAGTGGTTTTAAAGTATAATTATAAAATATATTTACCATTTTATCCAATGGTGGTCATTAGAATTAATTTAACATTGAAATTAGACATGAACAATTGTCAATCTTTTGATAAATATTATTTCTTAAAAACACGCTATTTGTTGTGACAGTAGGAATTAATTATAAAATTAATTAATGAAACTTATATGTTTCGAATTTTCTAAAATAGACATCATTTTTTAATTCGGAATATCAATTATAGATTAAGGTGAAATTTTGGCATCGTTCTGAAAAACATCAATTTTTGATGAATAGTGAAACCACTAAGTGGTAGTTAAAAAACTGATTTTTCATTTAAATGAAACATTACCACTTCTGTGATTTGATTTTCAAAAATCCGACATACATGGTTGTCATTAGGAAGTAAAATGTGGTTCAATGGGATTAAAATAATTTTTTGGTGAATAGTAACTTTTAAGTTTAATTAATCACGATTAAAGGTAATTAGTGACATTTAAAGTAAATATAATGTTATAATAATAGGAAATGACCTTGACACTTGTCCTACCCCTATTGGATTAGTCATGGACGACCGAGAAAAACCATGGGTCAACTTGGGGACCCCATGGAGCCAATTTGTTAGGGAAATGACATTAAAAACTTTTTATTTAATGTAAAAATAAAAATGTCACAAACAAGAGTTGTTTTACTAAAACAATTTTTAAATGGGGTTATACAAGTCATATTTTTGACTATAAATATTAATTAGAAATCTAAAAAGATTTCCTACATCATGATATTTTTTTATAATTTTTAGACATTAAAGAAATTAAATTATTTATGACACCATGATGATGCAGCGATTACCTCATTAATTAACGATTTAAATAAAATGAAAAGATAATGTAAAATCTAAGACTTAAACTTGTCAAAAAACTATTGGATGATTAGATTTCTAACCATTATCACCTTATCCTCTAAATATATAACTGTGGGACCTTTATAATCCAAAAAATCATTTCATAATAAAGTAAAATTTTAATCTTTCCAAGAGTGCCCCTTCTCTCCTCTTATAAAAGGCCCCCACCACGACAACCTTATTCACACCTTCAAGCCATTTGGATCGGCCAACCTCTGCCAAAATACTCTCTCAAATTCCCTCTATTACTCCTAGAAGCATCAATTTGGGCATAATTATTCCCAAGGAAGCCTTTGGCTCAAATCAAAAAGAGTTACCCGTTTTAAAGGTAGTGTTTTCTCTTGTGTTCTTTTGTTTTATTTTGCTTCTCCAACCCCTTGAACTATTTTTATTCATTTATATTGTAACAACACCAGTATCATAAATATACTAGAATTTTTTTATAATGAGTATTCGAGCTACACTTACACACACCTACATCTAATTGTTAAAGAACATATTGTTTCTCTGGATGGCAAATTTCTGCCTCACGAAATGATGATTGTTCAACACTCATATAACACCTCCAAAGGTGGCCATTAATATGTAACTATATTTATATATGATATATAATATGTTTATTTTTTACTTAAGCTTCTGAATTTTTCATTTATGGCATACCTTTATGGTTTCCATTATGGGTAAATGCGATATTTTCATTTTAGGAAGTGCAGACTACTTCCCCCTCAAAGTGATTTGAATCGTTAATGCCATATCTGGGATGTATAAAGGATGGAGTAAATGATATTATATATGATATTATACTGGAATTATATTACATCTTTATACTATAATGATTTAACTCCATTAAATACGAAATAGAAATGAAAGTAGCTTCCATGCGTACGTACGACTTACCGTCTCCATGAACGGTGCATTTCATTTCTTACCTCTAAATGTTATGTAATATTATAAATGAATGTATATACTGGATATATATGATATATATGATATCTAAATCATGAATATAATTATGGATATAATGGATATTTCACCACATGAACAACTTGTAATTATAAGAAGTTTATTTTTGACTCAAGTACCAAAGATCGACAAAATGACCGTTATTAACTTAAATAATTACATAATGTTCATAACTTGGTAATAAGTGATATAAATGGAATAATGAACATGAAAAAGGTTTTAAGTAAATATAAATTAACTCTAGTTTATTATTCATGAGGTTAAAGAACGGTCGAGTGAATTCGGACACGAGGTAAGGGAATTTCTTAAACCAATTTCCATTATTTGGGTTAATCTCCTACTTTCAAATTATGTTATGATATTATTATGTACTATCTAGTATTTGTACTTTCTTTATGTGTACTTATATTTAATACACATAATAGATCTATTTTATTTAAAAAAATGATCTTGGTAAGGACTTCGTCTCAATATCCTTTCATTGAGGCATATTTAGTTTTATACACAACTTTCTTTTATACGGTGTATAAACCCCTTTGAATTTTACGCTTATTCAAAAGGAATCTTTTTTATACGAATAATTTTACTAAATGAAAAAAAGGAATGTTTTTCTTGTCATACATATGCGGCGACAACGACTTCTCTGCCGCCGTGAGCACTATTTGAGTTTCGGCTTCCTCTACAAGCCATAACTTTTTTTAAAAGAAAAATAAATACCATGTTTTACTTTTCTTTTCTTTTGGTACTGAAAATGGTTTTGAAAGTGTTTTTATTATATCAATGTGTTGTATTGATATCTTGTGATTGAAATGGAGATATTTTATGTTTTCTTTTATGCATGTTTTATTTGATACGATTATGTTATGGTTTATGATATGTTTAAACCCGTTCATATGAGGAATGCATTGGACTTAATAAGTGACGGGTGGAGCCTGATATAGCTCCTCGATGAATCAGTAGGTCTCATGAGACAAACTAGTGTCTTGACACGAGGCCTTGACAAAATATTATTTGCAGTCTTGGCACGAGGCCTTGGCTACGTGGTTATGATAGTCCGGCATTATGCATTCCATCATTATGAAAGTGGTTATTGATATTACATGTGATTATTTAACCAGTAGAATATCCATGTGAAGAAGTAAATGGAATTATCTCATTTTACTTTTTCCATATTATATTTAAGTTCAAGTTTAAAAGGCTTTTGTTTTAGTTATACATTGTCTTAAATGTTTATGTTTATTGATGAAAGCTTCCGCTATATTGTTATCCTTACTGAGCATCTGAGATTACCCCTTTCTATGTTTTAATATTTTCCAGGATGTGAAGAAGTATTTTATGAATGACCGGTAGGGATAGTCATAAGAGGATATGAGTTTGGACAATGGAGACTTTGTTATTGTAGATTTTCACTTTATGATATAATGTAACATTTATGAATGTATCTAGTGTTTCCAAGGATACTAAACTAATCTGTATTTTTGAGACTTGATCTTTTGTGTTCATGCCAATGTTATGCAATAACGCACCGACTCTGGGTACCTGGGGTTGGGGCATTATAGTTGGAATCAGAGGCAGTTTAGTACTAACCTTGGAAGCTATATTTAGATAAAATCTGATTAGAGCACATAGCCTAAAGATAGAATTTGAAGATTAGTATAGAAGAACTTCCTAGAATTTTGGTATTATAGAGATTTCGTGAGTTCTCCAAGAAATACATCCCTGTCTGGATACGAGCAGGTAGAGGCGGATCTGTCATAGATGTACCTAGGGGTAAAACCCAAAAACACCGCTTTGAGCTAGACTCGAACGGGAACTGGTGCACGACAACGAGCCTTGCTGCACTCTTGGTTACGACACTCCCGGGGGATTTTCTTAGGATAATTCTCATTTTCTTTACAGACCATTATGAAGGGTTTATGAGTATATACTCCCTCAAAGAATTTTTTTTTATGATTATGGATTATATCCATAAATAGTTCAATTTATGTGATGTGTTTTTCAAGTTTGTAATTATGTATTTTGATTCATAAACTAATCTAGTTTATGCCATTGTATAGAAATGTAGCCCAGTAGAAGGAATGTGAACTCCAGCAATACATATGATCCAAAGAGTAAGAAGGATCATATCTTTCATGGTATTAAGCCGAAATTTAGAAGGGAAATAGTCTCCCATGTGTTCTCAACATATGAAGAAATAGTATCATGTGTTAATAAGATAAGTAAAGAATTTTATAAGTCCTATGGATTTTAAGGTAAGCAAGAGAAGAAAGGGATGGAAGAGAGAAAGATGGATAAAGGGAAGAGGGAAAAGAATAATTTTCCAATATGTGATAATTGTGGAAAAATAACCCTGGTACTTGCCTAAAAGGAATGGGAGTTTGTTATAAATGTGGAGAAAAAGGTCACCAGGCTTGTGATTGCAACGGAAAGAAAGAGGCTATCAATGTTGAATGCTACAATTGCAGGGAAATGGGGAATTATGCAAATTAATGTCCTAAGAGTCAGGGAAACTTACCTCAGAAAAGGCCAAGGGATGAAGGACAATCTTATGCTGTTACTACAGTTGAAGCGGAATAATTAATGTATTGGTGCTTTTGGACTCAAGGATTATATTCTAGTTATAAGAATAATGTGATATATATTGGGATTGTACTGCAGTACTTGTTGTTTTCATTAAAGATTTAATATGATGAAGGTAATCATATTTTTAATATGTGAAAATAAGAGAAACTTTACTTTGTTTGGGGAATCTGATGTTACAATTGATTTTGGAATTTAAAGACCTTTTAGAAAAAGTATGGACAGAGGTATTTTGGATAACTATAAAGGATGGAATAGATTAAGTTGATATTTGGATAGAATTTTTTAAGGTTAAAACATTTCTAAAGATTATTTTTGGAATATTATAGTACTATAATTTTAGGAAAAGGACAACCTGCAGGGTGGGGGATAACCCGTCACGTCGGACAAAGATGCAGGAATCGAAGCCACAACCATAGTGCGATAGGACTTTATTACCTACCACTAGCCTACAGGAAGTCCCTGGTTATTACAAAATAGTTTTCCTAATCTAAATGGTATGTGGTAATATTTGGAACCTTATACAATTAGGATAAATATAATATTTTTGAGTTCTGTTAACATTTGGAGTGAAAGATGGGTTTGTGGTAAAAATTTATTAATGAATGAAAGTCTACACGACAAATAAGTATATTTCCTTACATTCTTAGTAAATCTCTTAAATAAATTCCTCAACTTTATGAAAGGTAACTTAAAACAAAAATGTTTCCAGTTAACTTTTCCAACTGGGGATTCAATGATCATTTAACCAATCACATGTTTGAGATTTTCTTATTGTTAACTTTCTCCTAATCATGTTTTCTACAACTCTCCATCAGAACATTATGGTTTGTTTTTCCTCCATATACATATTTTCATATAATCCTAGTATGTTCTATCTCTAGTGACCTTTGTACCTCTCTTTCTTTATTTTATGTTATATTTTTATTAACCCTACTTCTGATGTGGGTTTTTCATAAAGGTATTTTATATTTTCAACCTTTTATTTTAAAAGAAAAATTTCAAATTGCGAGGACACAATTTATTTAAGGAGGGGAGAATGTAACACCCCGAGCTTCCATGATACGCTTCTCTTCCAATAATGCAATAGCTTGCATTGTACGCAAGTTCGAGTTCTAACACACTGCGACTAGTCAAAGTAGCCGTTATGAATAGTAATACCCACTTTTTAAAATTAGAGAAATTTTATATTTCAAAATGGACTTCATTTTTGTATTCGTAATATCGAAATTATCCAAAGTTGAATTTTTGTGACATTCTGAGAACTTCCATTTTTTTATGAATAGTGAAAAATACTTAAAACAACTTTTTTAATCAAAATAATTTATAGTAATAAATTATACTATTTAGTGGTTTTAAAGTATAATTAGAAAATATTTTTACCATTTTATCCAATGGTGGTCATTAGAATTAATTTAACATTGAAATTGGACATGAACAATTGTCAATCTTTTGATAAATATTATTTCTAAAAAACACGCTATTTGTTGTGACTGTAGGAATTAATTATAAAATTTATTAATGAATCTTATATTTTTGGGATTTTGTAAAATAGACATAATTTTTGAATTCGGAATATCAATTATAGCTTAAGGTAAAATTTTGGCATCGTTCTGAAAAACATCAATTTTTAATGAATATTGAAACCACTAAGTGGTGATTAAAAAACTGATTTTTCGTTTAAATGAAACATTACCACTTCTGTGATTTGATTTTCAAAAATCCGACATACATGGTTGTCATTAGGAAGTAAAATGTTGTTCAATGGGATTAAAATAATTTTTTGGTGAATAGTAACTTTTAAGTTTAATTAATGGCGATTAAAGCTAATTAGTGAAATTTAAGGTAAATATAATGTTATAATAATAGTAAATGACCTTGAAACTTGTCCTACCCTTATTGTATAAGTCATGGACGACCAAAACAACCATGGGTCAACTTGGGGACCCCATGGAGCCACTTTGGTAGGGAAATGACATTAAAAACTTTTTATTTAATGTTAAAATAAAAATGTCACAGACAAGGGTTGTTTTACTAAAAAAAATTTAAATGGGGTTATACAAGTCATAATTTTGACTATAAATATTCATTAGAAATATAAAAAGATTTCCTACATCATGATATTTTTTTTATAATTTTTAGACATTAAATAAATTAAATTATTTATGACACCATGATGATGCAGCGATTACCTCATTAATTAACGATTTAAATAAAATGAAAAGATAATGTAAACTCTAAGACATAAACTTGTCAAAAACCTATTGTATGAGTAGCTTTAGAACCCTTATCACCTTATCCTCGAAATATATAAGTTTGGGACCTTTAGAATCCGAAAAAGCATTTCATAATAATGTAACATTTCAATCTTTCCAAGAGTGCCCCTTCTCTCCTCTTATAAAAGGCCCCCACCACTACCACCTTATTCACACATTCAAGCCATTTCTTTCAGCCACAATCTGCCCAAATACTCTCCCAACTTCCCTCTATTACTCCTAGAAGCCTCACTTTGGGAATAATTCTTCCCATGTAATCCTTTGGCTCAAATCAAAAAGAGTTACCCATTTTAAAGGTAGTGTTTTCTCTTGTGTCCTTTTGTTTTATTTTGCTTCTCCAACCCCTTAAACTCTTTTTATTCATTTATTTTGTAACAACAACAGTATAATCAATATACTGGGATGTTTTTATAATGAGTATTCTAGCTACAATTACACACACCTACATCTAATGGTTAAAGAACATACTATTTCTGTGTATGGATAATTTCTGCCTCACGAAACGATAATTGTTCAACACTCATATAACACCTTCAAAGGTGGACATTAAGATGTCACTATATTTATATATGATATATAATATGTTTATTTTTTTACTTAAGCTTATGTATTTTTCATTTATGTCATACCTTTATGGTTTCCATTATGGGTAAGTGTGATATTTTCATTTTAGGAAGTGCGGACTATCACCCCCTCAAAGTGATTTGAATCGTTAATGCCATATGTGGGATGTATAAAGGATGGAGTAAATGATATTATATATGATATTATAGTGGAATTATAATACACCTTTATACTATTATGATTTCATTCCATTAAATATGAAATATAAATGAAAGTAGTGTTCATGCAGACGTACGGCTTACTGTCTCCATGAACGGTGCATTTCATTTCTTACCTCTAAATTTTATGTAATATTATAAATGAATGTATATATTGGATATATATTATATATATGATATCTCCATCATGAATATAATTCTGGATATAATGGATATTTCACCACATGAACAACTTGTAATTATAAGAAGTTTATTTTTGACTCAAGTACCAAAGATCGAAAAAATGACCGTTATTAACTTAAATAATTACATAATGTTCATAACATGGTAATAAGTGATATAAAAGGAATAATGAACATGAAAAAGATTCTTAAGTAAATAGAAATTAACTCTAGTTTATTATTCAGGAGGTTAAGGAATGGTCGAGTGAATTCGGACACGAGGTATGGGAATTTCTTAACCCAATTTCCATTCTTTGGGTTAATCTCATACTTTCAAATTATGTTATGATATTATTATGTTATATCTGATATTTTTACTTTATTTATGTGTACTTATATTGAATACACATAATAGATCTATTTTATTTAAAAAAATGATCTTGGTAAGGACTTCATCTCAATCTCCTTTCATTGAGGCATATTTTATTTTATACACAACTTTCTTTTATACGGTGTATAAACCCCTTTGACTTTTACGTTTATTCAAAAGGAATCTTTTTTATACGAAGCATTTTACTAAATGAAAAAAAGGAATGTTTCTCTTGTCGTACGTATGCGGCGACAACGACTTCTCCTTCTCCGTGAGAACTATTTGAGTTTCGGCTTCCCCTACAAGCCATAACTTTTTTTAAAAGAAAAATAAATACCATGTTTTACTTTATTTTATTTTGGTATTGAAAATGGTTTTGAAAGTGTTTTTATTCTATCAATGTGTTGTATTGACATCTTGTGATTGAAATGTGGACATTTTATGTTTCCTTTATGCATGTTTTATTTGATATGATTATGTTATAGTTTATGATATGTCTAAAACTGTTCATATGAGGAATGCATTGGACTTAATAAGTGACGGGTGGAGCCCACTATAGCCCCTCGATGCATCGGCAGGTCTCATGAGACAAACTAGTGTCTTGGCATGAGTCCTTGAAAAACACTGATTTGTAGTCTTGGCACGAGGCCTTGGCTACGTGGATATGATAGTTTGGCATTATGCATTCCATCATTATGAAAGTGGTTATTGATATTGCATGTGATTATTCAACCAGTAGAATATCCATGTGAAGAAGTAAATGGCATTATCTCATTTACTTTTTTCATATTATGTTGAAGTTCAAGTTTAAAAGGCTTTTGTTTTAGTTATACATTTCCTTATATGTTTATGTTTATTGATGAAAGCTTCCGATATATTGTTATCCTTACTGAGCATCTGAGCTCACCTCTTTCAATGTTTTAATATTTTCCAGGATGTGAAGAAGTATTTTATGAATGACCAGTAGGGATAGTCAGAAGAAGATATGAGTTTGGACAATGGAGACTTTGTTATTGTAGATTTTCACTTTATGATGTAATGTAACATTTATGAATGTATCTAGTGTTTCTAAGGCTACTAAACTAATCGGCCTTTCGAGACGTGATCTTTTGTGATCATTCCAATGTTACGGAATAACGCACCGACTCTGGGTAGCTAGGGTTGGGGTGTTACAATATTGGTAAAAATAGGTAGATAGGATTTGAAATGGTTTAGGATATTTTTGAAATTTCAAGACTATTTAGTAAGACATAATGACTTATCAAAGTTAATGATAGAGATATACTAAAAATCATAAATTAGACATGGTGTATGAGGTTGAGGATAATGTATTTATCTACATAAATCCATTTAAGTGAGTTATGAGAATTTGGATGAATGGAAACATAATCCCTAGGTACATTGACCACATTAATATTCTCAATTTTATTAAAGATATGGGTTACTCACTAGAACTTCAACCATTCCATTCTCATCTACACTATTTACTCCACATATCCATCTAGAGTTACTAAATACCTATTCTAACATATTTGTTGAATTTAGTGATGGTACAACTTGAAAATTATAACTCTTATGATGATAATCTGCTGACAATATTAGTCTGAAGAGAGAGTTTTCTACTGAATAATATGATTCACATGGTAAAAGTGATATGGAAGTATCTTAAATACGATGAGGAAACATGGGGAATAGATAATGAAATGAAATAAAAAGTACCCTAAATATTTTAACATTGATCAAAAAAATGAAATTTTAATGGTAAAATTCATTAAAGGAGATGAATACAACACCCAGAGAGTGTTTTTTTAAAATAAATCTACGTTTAATAGTAAATGAAAAATGAAACTCTATGTTTTAATGAACATAAATATAGTATTTATTATATTATCTAAACATGTCCATTATAACATATAAATTAATATTTAAGTATGAATATGAATAAACACATTTTTATAATTAATTATCATGGATATATAATATATATTGATAAATATGTAATTCATTTTTGGTAATGTCTATAAAGGATTCAAAAATAACTTTTCCCAAAAAATTATACTTATTTCTTTTTGAAAAAAAAATTTATTTATTTTTAAATATTATAGAAAATTTTAATATAAAAAAGGTATATCATTTTTGGAATAAACATGTACAAATTATCTTAGGATTATTTTTGTAATTTTTTTTTAAAATAATTTTTTTATTTAAGAGAGAAAAATGTTGTTTTATTGAAAATTTCCTTTCATTTAAAATATTTAAAATTTTGCATAAAAAAATCTTAAAATAATTATTATTTAAATAATGTTATTATTAATCTAATATATGTCATTAAAATCAATTTCATGTTGAGTTTTGGTTCAACTATGTTCTATACTTGTGAGATTCTTTTCGTTAGAAACAATTGTTTTCATTGAATCTTTGAGTTTAATTTTAAATTAATTATACCACTTAAATGAATTGAATTTTAAAAAATGGATTCCATATTTTGAATCAAAATTATAACTATAATATAAAACATTTAACTATGTTTTTTTCATAATGTATATTAAAAATGGTATAAATTAATTATCACTCCTATGGTTAAAACAAGTTTACATGGGGTTAAACTAAAAGGATAAGTGTTTTAATGATATAGTTTTTTCCGAAAATTATTATATATATATATCAAAATTATAAAATATTATATTATTTAATAAGTTATTATAGATCTTTTAGTAACTCATAAAACATGGTTATAAATTTGTCTCTTAAACAATTCCAGCTGCGTCCTCTCCCCCACTTATAAATTGGAACCCCCATCCTCTAATATTAATACATATGAATCCTTATTGTATTATAATTTTTGAATTGAATATGGTGATTAGTTAAATACATGAATATTTGTTTCATTTATGTGATCATATATCCAATCTAGTGAGGATTTAGTTTAAATCATAAAGAGGGGGTTCAATGAAGAGCTATTGTTCTTAAATAAGAATATTTTTCAAGTTTATTCTTCCACCACCTTTAAATATTACTCAATAATGATTATATTATGACATTATTATATTCCATATATTTTTATTCAAATATTTTAATTTAATAAGGTAAATCAATATACACTTCCATAAAATGGGTTACAAAACCATCATTCGTTTGTAAGGCAGACCAACTCCCCATGAATTGTTGTATTTAATTTTCCATCATATAAACTCATAGATTTTAAAGGAAATGAATTTATTTTTTATATAACATAATAACAGAATATTATAATTTTTTAAAATTTAATATATCATATACATTCTTACATTACCATCCAGTGAAGAAAGATAATGTCATTCGTGTGTACGGAGGACTACCGCCTCACGATTCAATTCATTTTCTACTACCATGACACTTAGATGGTATGTGTATTTGTATTTAAAAGATAATATAACATTTATGATATAATTATAATTATTTAAATATAAAGTAATATATTCCTTTCTTCATTTATTATCATTGAATAATGGAAACATTACACAAGTATATGTACGACCTGTTGTCTCCATGATTAAAATGTAGTTCGTTTTACATAACCACATATCATGGTTATTTTTAAAGAATTATTTATATATAAAAATGATAATTATTTCATGATTATTATAATAGATATTTTGAAATAATAATATATTTGACCATATAAAACTTTTCAATTTGATTTTCAACATAGGATCTAGACGTCCTCAAAACGTCCGACCTCAAAAAAAAATGTTTAATTAGTTGAATATAACATGACAAAGAATAACATAAAAGACTAATAAAATTTAAATAGGTTTGTATAAAAGTAAATAAATGAAATAATTTTATTATAAAGAAAAATAAATATGAAACATAATGAATTAGACTCGAGGTACATGATCTCACTAAACCACCATTTTATTTGGGTTATAAAAAAACTCTCTCTACCACACTTTATCTCACTAGTTATAGTTATATAATTATTATGAATTTTATATATATGTCTCACTAATATATAAAAATATCATTATCCCTTCTTTTTATGGGGTAATACATTCCTTAGTTTTACTTTTGAAATTCCTTCAATACAAAATTTTCATTGATTATGATATGTGGAAAAATTATTATACAACCCATTTTCATTCAAATTGTAATTATTATATTATTAATTATGATTTATTTAATTTTTTTAAGTTATAAATCAAGAACATTTTATGATTATTGTTCCTAGATATAACTCTAATACTTTGGGAAAATCTTTTTTTTCATGATACATCATGTATCAGATTAGGGAGTAATCCCAATCTATTATTGTACTTTTTACACTATATGGTATTGTCTAAACAGTTATCCTAGAATCATATTTATGTCATGTTATATTTTTTCCAAATTTACTATGATTCTAGGATCGTATCATATAATGTACTCTATGTTATTCTCCAACATGATTACTCTTGATCTTTCTCTTTTTGGATATAATTATATGCCTTTGAATAAAAAGTTATGCTTATTTATCATGTTCATTCTATTACATGGATTTTTAGCATATACCTTTTTATTAGGAATTTCTATAGGTTACCCTATGATGTTTTAGAAGACAAAATGGATTTATGATATCCATGATGTGGATACAAAATATTTTTTCAAATTATAGATTTCTTTTTGATGTATTATATACATGGTATTCAAATTAAAATATGACTCACAAACGTTTGGTTTTAATTAACTGATTTATCTATTAAAAAGAATGTAATAATATGTGTAAAATGATTTTTCCACTATAGATACCTTTCCGAAAATGGGTATCAAAATTACACCATGCCCTATTGGAACACTCAATATCCAAATATAAAATAAAACATATATCTTATTAGAAACCATGGAAAAAGGGAATCCATAAAATCCACTAAGAATCATATCCAAAAAATGTCACCCCATATTGTCGTCATTCCACAACATCAATATATCCTAAAGGAACCAGTAGTTCTATTCGACAAACATAAGACCAAAACCTCATCATCTTTATTCTCATGCATCTTGTCCCATTATATATGTACAAACCAAGACCATCTTAGAGATTGTAAAAGGTCACAAATTCCAAGATATATCCAAAATAACCTCAAACATATTGAAAAAGGGAACTCAAGCCATTCCAATCACCAATCTCACAATACTCACATGGGCCGTGAAGATAATAACCATGTGAGTTGAAATATTTTAAATCCAATAATCAATTAAATCCTCTGAAATATTCTCATCAAATATAAAAACCCCTCTAGAAGTCCGATAAACATCGAATTAATTTCAAAATCACAATCTACTTAGAATGAAACACAAAATATACCAATCACAAGTCCAATTATTTCTATAAGGTGAAAAATGGAAAACACATTAGGGATGGAAATGTAAATGGCATGTAAAATAGGTATATGAAATGTATCACGAAATTTTTTTTCTGTTTGGGTTCCATTGGTCACCTAATGTAACATCCCCAAATGATAAAGGGTTAAATGACTAAATGATATGACTCATGTCAACAAGGTGCACCTTCCTTTTCGGGAGCCTGTCTGATTAGAACTCCACAGTTAAGAGTGCTTGGCTTGGAGTAGTGATCAGGATGGGTGACCCTCTGGGATGTTTCCCAGGGTGTGTGTGAGTGAGGAAAAAGCACACTGGAAAGGACATGTGTTGGCCTGTGGGGAATGTCATTAGTCATATGACCTGTTCAGGCACGTGGGTGGACCCTGGGGTGGGCCCCACGTGTCTGCGGGGGCAACTGGTGGTGGTACCTGGTAGGCCAGGACCCGACGACCATGTTAAGGCGGGGTGGTTGTGCTATCACTGGGACCCGGTCGTGACAAATTGGTATCAGAGGAGGAACCCAGCCTTAAGTGCGGTGCGCTGCCTGGGTTGAGATGTAGGGCCCACAACGAGGGCGTTGTGCCCTAAAGGGGGGGGGGGGTGATTGTAACATCCCCAAATGATAAAGGGTTAAATGACTAAATTATATGACTCATGTCAACAAGGTGCACCTTCCTTTTCGGGAGCCTGTCTGATTAGAACTCCACAGTTAAGCGTGCTTGGCTTGGAGTAGTGATCAGGATGGGTGACCCTCTGGGAAGTTTCCCAGGGTTTGTGTGAGTGAGGACAAAGCACACTGGAAAGGACATGTGTTGGCCTGTGGGGAATGTCATTAGTCATATGACCTGTTCAGGCACATTGGTGGACCCTGGGGTGGGCTCCACGTGTCTGCGGGGGCAACTGGTGGTGGTACTTGTTAGGCCAGGACCCGACGACCACGTTAAGGCGGGGTGGCTGTGCTGTCACTGGGACCCGGTCGTGACAAATTGGTATCAGAGGAGGAACCCAGCCTTAAGTGCGGTGCGCTGTCTGGGTTGAGATGTAGGGCCCACAACGAGGGCGTTGTGCCCTAAAGGGGGGGGGGGTGATTGTAACATCCCCAAATGATAAAGGGTTAAATGACTAAATGATATGACTCATGTCAACAAGGTGCACCTTCCTTTTCGGGAGCCTGTCTGATTAGAACTCCACAGTTAAGCGTGCTTGGCTTGGAGTAGTGATCAGGATGGGTGACCCTCTGGGAAGTTTCCCAGGGTGTGTGTGAGTGTGGACAAAGCACACTGGAAAGGACATGTGTTGGCCTGTGGGGAATGTCATTAGTCATATGACCTATTCAGGAACGTGGGTGGACCCTGGGGTGGGCCCCACGTGTCTGCGGGGGCAACTGGTGGTGGTACCTGGTAGGCCAGGACCCGACGGCCATGTTAAGGCGGGGTGGCTGTGCTGTCACTGGGACCCGGTCGTGACACCTAACATGTACTTTTCCAATTTACACTTATTGTGCATTCTGAATAAATATTTTACTCTACAATGGGTACCTTTTTATATACTTCATCCCCACTCAACGTGTACTACACCATACTACATGGTGGGTACTACCCTGCACATGGTGTGTTCCCTAGATGAGGTACCCTTGAATTTTCCTAGCCATGTACCCCCACACAGGGTCTAGGAAAATATAGTATATGGTTACTATCCATGAATCTCAATCGATTTCATGCTTTGTACCTAACATGGACTTGTTCCTCTAGAACACCCAAAGTCTCCACTACATAACATATAACCCATTAACATAGTGTCTAGTCCAAAAAAGTCTCTTATATGAGTAGGAGGAAAACATGGAATATTTTCTTTGAACTACATGTCATATAGATAGGTATTCCCAAACATAAATCCCACAAAATAGCCTAAGACCCCTGATTCTCCCCTATTTAGCTTTAACCATCCCTAGGGGTCCACATAAACAAAAACATGGATATAAAATATTAATGAACTATGATATGGCGAGATATGTACATAACATAGAAATGAGACTACATATGTTCTTAAACAGCCGAAGAAACACACCAGATCTATACCACACCCATGTCGAGCCTCAATTTACTACCAGAAAAGCTCCCTATGTTTCTCCAATTACTACCTCCATATCTTAAATATCTCTACCTATCTTGGAAAAATTAAACAAGAGATACCATTGGAATATATGTGAGAATAAAAAGAATAAAATTAATTGATAGAGGGAAAATAAAAAAATGATGAAATTAGAGAAAAAGAAAATAATGGGGGACCAACCCCAACACCATTCCCATGATAGGTTTATATCTCACATTGGAAAAAACTATTATTTTAAAATCAATCATGAAGACAAAATATCAATCTAATGTCGTAATTAAATGCTACGATTGAAAACTCCTAACCAATGTAGAACACCATATTTTGTGATGAATAGAGTGGATAGAAATATTATTCATTTTTATCTTATATAAAAAATTAACATTCTCTAATAAATATTTTTTTGGAATAAAAATTCAAATTTCCCATGATTTTCACAACTTGTGGTGAATTTTGGAATCAAAAACACCCCACCAAAAATGATATATTCTTGTGAGAATCCTTAGTAGTCACCCAATTTAAACGATGTCACCCACATACTGGTGCACCCAATGCTATCTCGGCCTTCCAATGACTGGTCTTATGGCATCCATATATCTGTCCCAACACGCAAGACATTCAATAGTGATAGATCTAATTCTTCCAACAATATGATTATCCTTATCTTTTCCCCACTTCACAAATGAAAAAAACACATGAGCTACACTATGTCAATTAATGAATGGAATGGATATATGTGGATGAACTACACAAAATTGAGCACTAGCATGAAATACCACAAAAATCGATGATCATTATGGACTCCCCTTTAATAGATAAATTTGTATTCGACAAACTAATTAAAACATGGTTCATTTCCTGTTATAGCCTATGCTACACTCCCCACCAAATGTATTTCAATAAACCAATCCTATATGAGAAACATGATTGACACTAATAAGGGATTTGACTAAACCAATATTTGATAATGCACCTTAAACTGTCATGCATGGGCCTAAATCACTCTATAAACATAAAAAAACTACTAGAAAACAATTCCTCAAGAGCGACTCCTCATACAGCTAATCTTTTCAAAAAACAGTGAGGATCTAGGGTGTATATGTGTAGAAACTATTCCCTCATAAGAGAGTAAAGAATATTGAAAATTACTAAAAATGAGGCATAATATAAATTCTCCATTGTATAGAAACATTAAATATTTACAAGGATATAAAGATATTTATAGAATCCAATAATGTCTTGAATGATCTTGTCATTCATACAACATTGATCACCCACTTGGACGATGACTAGTAAAATAGAACATAAAAATAAAAAAATACTAGTATCTACTGCAAATTTCTAGATGAACCACATACCCAGTCTCCAAGACACTATCATGATACTCTAGCCCAATCATAATAAACCTCATGTCAGAATATATTCAATTATGAATCAACAGGCCTCAACCCTATCCATTATGCATATATTCTCAATTTGAATGTAGACATAAGGTCTTCATTCACCCCAAGGATAACACACCTTGGGTGATAAATAAATCTTAGTAGTTCTCCCCCAATAGTGAACCTATAATCCACTATCATAGGTAAATCCTCTTGAAATATGATTAAACAAGATGTGAAACAACATGAATAAAATAAATATAATATATTCATAGTCGATCCTTGGGTTTGGGATCCTAATCAATAGGAAATCCTATGAATTGGTCATTTAAATGTATAAAATACCACTCAATACATTGATAATCAAGTCTATCCCTGTGTTTATAATCATGATAGACAAATCATAATCCAATAAATGTTTAGAATTCCTTTGATCCAACTATTTCAATATAGGAGAGTACATATAGAAACCCATGTTTCCCATGTAGTCACCTCCAACAACTATAATGAATGTTTCCAGGTAGTATCAAAAAATCATGTAGATATGGAACTGATATGGATTTCATACCACTAATTACATTTATATCCAGTCTAATGTATATTTCCAAGGACCTGGTATATAGATAAAAAATTGCAACTTGGATAATCTTGAAGGGGGATCACCCTTAGGTGATCTATAAGGAATTATCCATAAAATCATGGTTGTAACTCTATGCCTGTTTAAAAAAATGATCTATAGCCCCAACCCTAGTAAATGATATGAGATTTATTATTAGTGTGTCTAACTGGGCCATAAGAAATAAAACCCCAAGAATATCCCAATGAGGGGTCTGAAAAAACCACAATAACATACTTAGTAATACATTAACAAGAATGAATCACAGTGATAAATGGGAAATCATGTAGTGGTATCAACAACCCAGTGAGCTCATCCATGGAATTCCATATAATATATCCAAGTATCACTCATGGAGTAATAAGTTAGATCTGATGAATTATGTCTAAGATCCCAAATAAATATGGTATGATCAATAAGTTTTAGGAGACAAAACCTTGGATGTAAATATGGGAATCCCCAATAAATAACATTCAATAAAAAACAATAAAAAACGGGTACCCAAAAAGTACATATAAGAATAAAAAATTATGTGATCATAAATAAAAAGGATCAATAACCTAATAATAGGATGTAACTATAGGAATCCCTGATAAAGTGATAACAAATAAAAGAGGCTGAATATTTGGTTCCCAAGATTCACCGATGGGAATCCCTGTATTACCTGACATTACATTAGGTCCCATGGGTTGTGTTTAAGGAAGTATTTTAGGAATTTCAACTACATCAATAGAAACCATGTGAATTTATAAATAAAAAAGAGAGTGTGGAGAATTCCTAAACCAATAAAAACTACCCTAGAACCTCAGAATAATATGTTTAGTATGAGTATAAGGGTTACAACAATTACCATGTCTACCCGAACTCATAATGCACAAGATCAAGGTGGTTCAAACACCGATGTACCCACTAGGACCTTATAGTCAAATACTAGAGTGGATTCCTAGTTGGGATCCATAAGGTCCACATAATAGTAAAGGAATCTCACTTGGGATATTCTATATTAGTACATATGAAAAGAAATCCTGCTTGGGATCCTCAAAAATAGTAATCACAAGGCAGAATCCAATAATGTATCCACTAATTCAAAACATAAGAGGAAAAGTTCAACAGATGATCCTTATAAAGTGTATTAAGAAGACGAATCTTACTTGATATCCTATAAATCAAAAATTAAGCAGAGGAACCCTACATAGGATCATCAAACACAAAGCGGTATCTGAAAACCTACGGCCTCACATGCCTATCAAGGAACACCTCTCAAGGGAGATGTATGTGAGGGAAATTTTATCTAAACATTGGTCTAGAGAGATCTCTCATGGAACATCTCAGTTCAATGTCTCACCCAAGGATAGATCTAATGCCTAAACTATCCTCAAAATCATGTCTCAAACTAGTAATCCTAACTAGGGATAGTCTTAAAGAATCATAATAAGAGACAATTGTTGATTCTATTTATTTTCCTTCAACATTTTATCATATCCAATATATGTGTCTCATTCAATTCCACACTTATAGAATCGAAATAAATTTAATAATAAGAGGGAGAACATATCCCTTCAATCATTCTATCTCAAAAACAACAATATAGAGACTTAAAAACACACCATGGTTTTCATCATTTCAATCTACTTTGAAAAAAATGAAAAATGGACTCCTCATACTTCCAACTCTTACTTCATGGAATCAAAAAATTAGAAAACCATAAAAGGGATATTAAGGGAGAAGTATAAAACATTTATAACCTATTAATTGGTCTAGACAAACCAATTGCCACATGCTAGTGTACTTTATCCTAACATTTCATGTAAACCCCAAGTACATGGCATGTAAAATCGGTACACGACTTGTACTCTAGAAAAGGTGCATGCCCAAGTAACAAACATGGCCTAGCCATGTGATCCAACCTAGACATATAGTTTTATAGGCTACTTAACCCACAAAAGCTGTGGATGTGTATCCAATATTTCTATGTCCCCTTGAAGAGGTTTTTTATCCATATACTATTCTATATGGACGATTATGACTACTTGACATATGCCCATGGTTTACTATGTGTAGTTATGAAAATTTAATATGCCAATGTAATTGGATACATTAAAAATAATTACTATAAAGAATCCCCTCCTTGTACACAGAATGTACATCAGGAAATTCAAATTCTCTCAACTATAAAAGAGAATGACATGTTTTTATGGATCCACAAGCTATCTAATCAGGATTTCTAGAATGTGAACCTCTACAATTGGCCCATAAATTTATTTTTCTCCCAGTAAAAATAATAGATCAAACCTATTGGGGTCCTTTGAAATAATAATAGGGCCATAAAAAATGAAATAGGACAATCTATGGGGATTTATGTGTAAAAATAATGAAATACAATATTTTGGATGAATCTACTGAAGAATCACAGTGATTCATGTTTCACTACCAGAACATAACAATATTAATCCTTTAGATATTTTCAATTTCATATATATTCCTCTTCATCTCTCTCATTATCTCTCTCTCTACCCCCTTTTCTCAATTATAACTAGATTATTGTGAAGGATATCCCATAAGAGAATTATTATGATACTAGGGTTAGAAAATAAAGAAAAGAGGAAATGGAAAGTGAAGAAAATTAAAAGAAAAAAAAGGGTCACATACCCATCCCAATTAGATAATATGATTTTATATAACCACTAGGAAAAACTAACCATTCCACACTCAATGGTATATATTGATTCTCAAAACATCCCATCATTCACAACATATATCCAAAAAAACATGTGTAATTAAATTAATAATTAATTAATTAGATATTAAATAATTTTTTTTTCAAATAATAATTTGAGGTCTTGGATTTCCATCAAACTATGTCCCTAGGGAAAGAAACCATTTCTAGGACCAAAAACATTGTCATGAAAATTTTAGGATATTATATGCTAAGATAAAAAACCATTTCACCCATCAAGAGAATCTATAAGAAAAAAATAAAATTTCTACTGAATATTATAGTCCCAAAAAACATGGTTCATTATAACCTCCCCACAATAACTTATCTCATTAATAAAAATCCTTGGTTTTCAAATAATAAATTTTCTCTCATCGAATGTATCTGAACAACCACACAATCATGGATATAGAAATACTTGTCCAACAATTCCCACAACATGTCCATAAAAGAATATATTAAACCATGAATTTTTTTTAACTACCCATAATATGAATACCATTATCATCACCTCAAAACCGAGCCCCAATATCAATGGCTCACACAATATCCATAAAAAAAGTGAGGAATGGTACGACTGAAGCTACTCATTCCCAAGCACCAATGTGACATAGTGAAATATATACTATTACCACTTATATTGAATGGTTCCCCATAAAATAATTTAATTTCATCTAATAATAATGGTCATTATTATTAAAAATAAAATGGTACAATCCCCACCATATGTCTTAAAATTTATGCTCCACGAGTTAGACTCCCATGGAGAGCCTCTATCAAATCATAAAATGGTATTTAGATAACTCGAAACATAGCTGATTTTCTCTTAGATTACTTATGATGATGTATATATATAGGTAATAATTTTCCTTAATTTAGGAGTATAATATTATCCTATCAATAAGTTTGTATCACTCTCCCAGAGCCACTCTCACAATAAATAAGGGCATACTCACCTTAAACAACCCTTGACACCACATCTCTCAACAATGCATGTCTTAGTGGATGAACTATCCAACATAACCTAATAAATTTCTTAGATAACCATAATGATTGAAACCCTTGTTAATATTCACAAAGATCCTAACATGGAAACTATGAACTACAACCTAATCTCAAAAGTAAAAACCTATCTCCAAGGTAAAATCTCAAAGGGGCATCTTTCACACACCGATCTCAATGTATGAAATCTCACACACCTTTCAACCCATTATAAGTGAGTTATAGATAACATCAACCTATGAGGGTGAATTAATTTTAAAATGGGTAAAACTTTATAGGTTTTTAATATAATGTTATATAAGAAAAACCCAATAATGTTTTAATTGGAAGTCCATTTAATTGCAATGAAATAATTAATATTAATTAAAGGAATAAAAATTAATGGAATAACCTTATATGAACCATCGTACCAAGCCATGATTTTATTTTATAATCTTCATAAGGTATTTATCCATAAATGGTAACAAAAAAAGGAAATATGATGAATTTATAATCACCAAGAATCTGTAAATGATATTATCCCCTAAAGGTCCTCATTAACAATGAATGCTCAGGTACCTGTTGAAATATCACTTGAGGATATAACTAGATAACAATAAAAAAATTTCAGTCATATAAAATATAAGATCAATATATATGGGAAAACACTATAATGGTTTCTATGGATCAATAATTGACCACACCTGAAAATTATACCTCCACAATGGGTTTATAAAAAGGCATCAATTTAAAATAATGAATTATTGGGGTCATTATGTACACTCAACATTTTTTATTTATCTATTTTAGACAACATTAATTTTGAGATGATAAATATATTTTCACTCTGTGTTCTATAAGAACACACTTCATAAGTTTTACTAACACATTAACAATTTTAACATAGCTTACAAAAACCTGTAAAGGGTCCAAAACCCTAGATTAATGTGGTCTATTGACCTACTAGGGTCTGCAATCTTCATGAGAATGAGTAATGAATCATTATCCTCTTCATTGAAAGAGAAAAATTATATCTAATTGATCTACCATAAAAAGTAAACAAATACACATTTTTTCTAATTGATTATAATTCAACTAATAACCTATATAATTAAATGCCACTTAGTTTGTTTATCATGCATTAAACATTCAACCTCATTGTCAATAGTAAAATAACACACAAGAATGACTATAAAATTTGGAACCATTAATCCATATATGATGCATGAATAAAAACCTCCTTCCTATTTTGAACAAGATTCAAATAAACAATTTTCCACTCACCAGTAGTATGTGTGCCCTAAAATCCATTATAGAACATAAAATATATAAAACATGTAAATAACTAAAATAAAAATTCATATATAACTATATCAATGTGTTTGATGAAATGTTATCCCATATTATTATCAAAATAGCATATTATCATGAAAAGTTTACTCAATTCACCAGTCTTATATCCATCAGAGGTTTTGTAATTCTCCAACCCCAATTACTCAGAGTTAGTGCATTATTTTAACCAATTGGCATGATTATAAGGAATCAAGTCATGAAGGACCGATCAATTTAATTGTATTGGAAAATATATTATATATATGAACTTTACATTACACATTCAAACATAAAACACAACATAAAAAAAATCCTTTTATAATTACATTATTCCCGTAGATTAACACTCTATATCAATCATAATACACTTCTTGGAGTCATGGAAAAACAAAACATAAGAAAAGGGTGAGCTTAGATACTTTTTAAGGTTATATAATTTAGCGAAAGTTATAAACTTTTAAGGCAAGATGAGTAATTAAAACAACTTCCTTTTAAACATAAACATGAACATAATATAAAAAAAATAAATCATTACCATATAAACATGCACATGGATATTATACTAGTCGAATAATCAAATGTAATAACTAATTTCATAACGAGGGAATGTATAATACTGGACATCATAACCACATAGTCAAGGCCTCGTGCTAAGACTACAAATAAACATTTTTTCAAGGCCTTATTCCAATAAACTAATTTGTCTCATGAGACCTAATGATATAATGAGGGGATATAGCAGGCCCCACACATCACTTACTAAGTTCAATGCATTCCTCATAAGGTTGAAACATAACGAAAACATTTTTATTAAAACTAGCATAAAAAATGTCAATACTTCAACCGTAAATGATGAATGTTATAAAAATAGAATATACATAGTCAAACATATCATAATTCATTCAATGCGATATAGAACATTGTATTATAATAAATAAACCTCAATTATGAATAATATCCAGCAAAGGATGTTGAAATAGTTGAAAATGACCAGTAAAACTTTTTGAGAGAAATATACCTTTTCAAGAAATTATTTAAAAGTCACACAATAAAGAAAAGAATACATTTAAAAGACATATTTGAATCGAAGTGGCCCATAACACTTTGAAACTTTTTAAATTAATTAAATTTTAAAAAAAAATCATGTCTATATAAATAAATCCTTAAAGTCATTTGAAAAACATGGATATTAATTAAATATATTTAAAAGAATATATATTTAAAGCATTTAAAATGATGATCTTGATAAATATTTACTTCCTCTAAAAAATTTAAAATATTTATTTGGAATTTTTTTATGAAATATGGATATGGATGATAAATATGTCCCAGTAAATACAAACACTAAAACAATCTTAAATAATTATAAGATTGGGAAATTAACCCTTACTTTTTACTTTCCTTTAGTCAAGGGTACACTTATTCTCTTGTATAATGACCATAGTATGTTATTAAAATATACCAAAACTATATTATTATTTATGGCATCATAAATAATTAATTTATGACTTTATACTACCCATTTAATAATAATTTCCATGTTAATGTGATATTTCTGGTAATAACTGCTTTCTTTATCATACATTTTTAACTTGTTATTCTTGATTATATCCCTTAGATCATGATTTAAATACTTCCATAATATAAAAAAGGATTTATATATCATATATATTCAGAATATAAATATTTATAATATATAGATAATGAAATAAAACCACTGTGTTGAGTCAATAAAGATATCTTATGACTTCTCCATTCCTTATGTATTTATTTTTTGAAAATCACAACACATTTTCTTAAGTTCTGAATATTTTTTTATGTTTTGTATTTATATTAAGATCTAGAATTTTCATTCCATTATGCTTACAGATATATCATTACATTTTTTCATTCTGTTAAACTTACAGATATGTCATTACGATTTATGTGATGCAGTTTTTATGATTCTGATTCCGGTGTATATGTGATTCAGTTTTTATGATTTCAATTCCAGTGTATATGTGATTTAGTTTTTATGATTCTGATTTCAGTTTATATGTGATTCAGTTTTTATGATTCTAACTCTGGTGTATATGTGATTCAGTTTTTATGATTTCGATTCTGGTGTATATGTGATTCAGTTTTTAGGATTCTGATTCTGGTGTATATGTGATTTAGTTTTTATGATTCCGATTTCAGTGTATATGTGATTCAGTTTTTATGATTCTGATTTTGGTGTATATGTGATTCAGTTTTTATGATACCGAATCCAGTGTATATGTGATTTTGATTTTATGATTCCAAATCCAGAACAAATGAGATACCTTTTCCACAATATGTTTTACTTTTCCTTATGATTCTATTTTCTTGATAATATTATTATTAAGAATATGTTTTCTTGATTTCATAAGATTAAATTTTCTTAACAATGTTATATTTGTTTAAATGTATCTTTCCAATGATATTGGATTTTATGTTTTCTTATACTTAACATTTATCTTTAACATACCATCATTTCATTAACTTGAAATGATTTCGTATAATCTATTATAAACTAACCGTTGTATGTTTGCCACGTGTCTAGGTCCCTCTGAAATTAAAGAAAAAATATGACCGTTGGAGAGGAGCCGACCATTGAGAAATTGTTTCGATAAATACAAGCCCATTTGAACGAACAAAATACTTCAACTTCAACAACTGACTTCGACAGAATAAAGCTGTGATGTGATTTCTAGAGAGAGAGGCTCTTACAACTCTCAGTGCTTCATGCAGATGTCATGAACAACTTCTTTAGGCGTGAAAAACTTGTTCAGAATTTTTTCATGAAAACTCCAATCGTGCTGATCGTGGGCTTCTGGGTTTAGAAGATAGAGGTTCCGATCATCTTCTAAGTCGAGGGCTTGTGGGGAAAGCAAGACAGATACTGATCTTCAGATTGAGGGCTTACCTGGGTTTGGGTTAGACAGACATTCTTGAAAGTATAAATCAAGGGACCTTTATCCAAGGTTGTTGGATACCCTACTCTATGGGTTAAAAGTATCTTATTGTTAGTTGTTTAATATTACAGGTTGTTTTAATTCTACTGTTGTATGTTATCATTGTTAAGGTTAGAAAGTATAAAATTTGTATACTTTGTAATTCTATTACTATGATTATATTACGTATTCTATATACATTAAGGTAGAATCTTTATTTTAAGAAAATAGAAAATATTTCTTTAAGAGGTATTGTGAATGTTTATTTAACCATGTAAAACATAACTTTAAAAGTTCCAAAGTAATTTTTAAAGTATAAAATTCACCTCCGCTCTTGTATTTGAGCATCTCATTTTTATATATTCGATCCTACAATTGGTATCGAAGGTTGGATACCTCATACTCTAAATCAGTTTTACAATTAGTATCATAAGAGGTCTTTAAAATACTTATATCCACATATAAGTTTTCTTGGTCAAGTTGTCCTTTTCTTAAGTTCTTTATATTTTTTTTTCAAACATTTACTACTAATAAGGTTTGTGGAATGAAATATATTTTTATTATGGCATGAATTCTTGTGGGATCTCTAGATAATCTCAATCCTTCTAGGACACTAATATTTGATGGAAATGACTTTGAGTAATGGAGAGATATAATGAAGAAAGTTTTGATAAACACAGTTGTAGACAACTACATTATGTTTACTAGAGATTATAAGATTTCTGATAATGAACTTAGAACCTTTACTATTACAAAAAAGGTGGAATACTTTCTGAACTTTAAGGTTTGTAATACTTTGCTATGTTCCATGACTAGAAATATATATATCCAAATCTCATCCCGTGTGGTTGCAAATAGTATTTGGAATAATCTTTAAGTAACTCACTTCGGAACTTCCAAAGTTATTGAAACTAGAAGAGCTATGCTCAGAGTTGAGTATCATGGTTTCTGCATTCCTTATAGAGAACCCATATGTAAGGTACACCAAGGATTTATGAATATCGTCAATAGATTACAATCAATGGGTGAGAAAGGTTTAGATGATGAATCTCTTGTAGATAAGATTTTTGACATCATGCCTAACGAATGGGAATCCAAGAGGACTGCTATAGATGAAAATAGGAAAGTTACTCAGATTTCTCTTGATGATCTGTTTGGAAGTATTCTTCTACATGAAACCAAAATGAAGAGACATGCTGATAATATTAAGAAGAATAATTGAAATGGAGGTGTTGCTTTTACAACTACTTCAAATCATATGAAATCGAAGACCCCTGAGAGAATTACAATATCTAAATATAAGAAGGTTTTTGTTCAATATGAATCTAGTGAAAGTGAAACTCTAGAAAATGAGTTAGCCAATCTTGCTCGGAGGAGGAAAAATATTTTTGGGCAGAAGAAATTTTAATATAGATACAAGAAGAAATATGGAAAAGATAAGAAATATAGAGAAGTGACATGATATGAATGCAGAAAAACTGGTCATATCAGACCTGATTGTCCCTTATATAAGAAAAGAGACAAGAAAGACTAGAATTCTAAGAGAAACAAGAAGATGTTCTATAGATAAAAGCATAGGAAATTCCTTAAAGGTGATGACACTTGGAGTGCCAGTGGTGGAGATTCTTATGATGATTTTTCAGATTATGAATCTTTTAGGAAAATGAATATTGATCTAATAGCCAGTGCTTCATTTCAAAATCATTGTCTTTTAGATAAGGTATAAACTATTGAATCCTTAACCAATATGTCTTTAAGTGAAAATTTTCCAGATATAGGTTTTTCTTCAGATGACGAACTTTCTTCATCAGATAATGATAATGATTTTCCTTCCTATGAAGAAGTTTCTAGATTTTCTAAGTTGTTAGAAAAGAGAAATTGAAAAGTTTCTAAGAAACTTGATAAAGAAAACTCTAGAGAGTCTATTTTAACAAAAGAAATTTTAGATCTTTTGAAATATATTGATTAGAAAAATGATTTTAAAAAAATATTTCTAAGAAACTTGAGGAAGTTAATTCTGAGAAGGATATACTTTCTAAGGATCTTAAAAATATATTTTTAGATTTTTTTGGAGGATAAATTTAACTCTAATTCTATTATTCTTGAGGATAAGAATTCAGTCTTGGGACTAAAATTTGAAAAATTTTCCTTGAAGAAACTTCTTGAAAATTTTACTTCTGGAATGGAACGTTTTGACAAAATGTATTCTTAGATCCGACCTCATGGTAATAATCAGGGATTAGGTTATTCTCATGAAAAACATATTTTTAAAAATAATTATTTTGTTCCTTCTAGTGCCCCTTTTTGTACTAAATTCCAAAGTGCTGGGTATTAGAAGAAAAAATATTCATTAAATAAAGTGAAATCCCATGGGTTTCATAAATCTTACTTTTATAGACAAACATGGTTACCCAAGATTTTATTATCTAATAGTTTAGGATCCATGAAAGTTTGGATTCTGAAAGTGTAAATCTTTCTTTTTCAGGAAAATGAAGGAAGTACCAACAACCTATGGTACATGAATAATGGATTTTCCTGGCACATTACTAGTTACAAAGACTATTTCAAGAAGATTTTTTAAAAAAACATGGAAAGATAACTTTTGGTGATAAATCTTATGAAGAAAGTTTTGGTATAGAAAACATTATTCTTCTTGGTAGAACTATTATTTCAAATGTTCTTTTTGTAAAAGTCCTTATGCAGAACATCATAAGAATAATCCAATTATGTGATGAAGGTTACCATATAAATTTTTGAAATGATAAATGTTTGGTTCACAATTCAAAGGATGAGTTTATTTTCTTTTCCCTTCGACATGAGAATGTGTACACTTAAACCTAGAAGAACATATAAGTCAAGATATACCTTGACTTAGTACATTTTAAGATTAATCATGGATTTTTCATAAGATATTAGGACACTATAACTTAAGGAATCTTAGTAAGATTTCTAAGAAAGAACTTGTTCAGGATCTACCATAACATAAGTTTTATTCTTTGAAGGTTTATGATCCTTGTAAATATGGAAAGAAACATAAATCTAGCATTAAATCAAGAAGTAAAATTATAACTTCTAATGACTTAGTGTTAGTGCACTTGGATTTATTTGGTCCAACCCAAACTGGAAGTATTGGAGGAAAATAATATGTGTTTGTCCTAGTTGATGACTACACGAGATTTAATTGGGTCTAATTTCTCACAAAGAAATCTAACACATTTCCTTATTTCAAAATCTTAAGATCTCATGTTAAAAATGAGAAAAACCTACCATTGATAACAATTCATAGAGATAATGTTGGAGAATTTGAAAATTTTGATTTTGAAACTTTTTGTAGTAAAAAAGGTATTAGTCACAATTTATCATCTCCAAGAACTCCCCAACAAAATGGTGTTGTTGAAAGAATAAATTGCATTCTTCAAGAGATTACAAGAACCATGTTGATTGAATATTCTATAGGTAATCATTTTTGGGCTGAAGCTATAAGTACTTCTTGTTATAATATAAATCGAGTTTTAATAAAATCGTTCCTTCATAAAACACCTTATGAGTTGTGGACTGGACGAAAAGCAAAAGTTTATTACTTAAATGTTTTTGGTTGCAAAGTATTTATCTTGAATACCAAGGATACCTTACATAAATTTTAACCTGAATCCGATGAAGGAACTTTCTTCGGTTACTCTACTAACTCTAAGGTATATAGAGTTTTTAATAAAAACAGTTGCACTATGGAAGAAATAGTACAAATTAATTTTGATGAAAATGATCCTTTTGTTTTCAAACAACCTGAATCTTTTCCTGATATATTTTCTAAAACTGGTCACCAACATTTGATAGAAGATCTTTTAGACAAGGATAATTTTTTTAAAAATGTTTCAGAATCATTTACTCCTTAATATTTTCTACCTTATGTTGATGACCAGGTTTTTAAAAATTCATGTCAGTAGTTACTTAGGAATTATCCCAGTGATAATATCATTGGAAATGTTAATCAACCAATAAGAACAAGAAGTTCTATAAGGAATGATATTGAACATGTTTCATTTTTTCCCAATTTGAACCGGAGACTCTTGATGAAGCCATAGGTGATGATGATTAGATAAAGTCTATGCAAAATGAACTCAATGAATTCGTAAGAAATCAAGTTTGGACGTTGGTTGAGAAACCTAAAAAAACTTATGTTATTTGAGTAAAATGGGGTTTTAGAAACAAATGCGATTAAAATGGAGTTATTGTTAGAAATAAATCAATATTAGTTGAAAAAGGCAACGACCAACAAAAAGGCATAGACTATGAAGAAACCTATTCTCCTGTAGCAAGACTTGAATCTATTCATATTCTTCTATCCTTGGTAGTGTTATTTAATTTTAAACTATATCAAATGGATGTTAAGTGTGATTTTTTAATAGTTATGTACAAAAGGATATATATTTAGATCAACCCCCTGGCATTGAAGATACAAAATGTCCTAATCATGTTTTTAAACATACCAAAGCTTTATATGGACTTTAACATGCCCCTAGAGCTTAGTATTATAGACTTTCATGATTTTTTCTTCAAATTAACTATGTTAATAGAACTGCTGATCCAACCCTTTTCCTTAAGAAAAATAATAAAGATGTTTTTATTGTTTAAATTTATGTTGATGACATCATCTTTGAATCTACTCATCAATACTTAATTTACTCCTTTGTGAATCTTATGAAATCTAGGTTTGAGATGAGTATGATGGGTGAGTTATCATTTTTTCTCTGTTTTCCAATTTCACAAAAACTATAGGGAACTTACATATATCAACATAGGTTTATCAAAGATCTTATAAAGATGTTCGAGTATGATAACACTAAGAGTATAAGTACTCCTATTGAAACCTCTAATACTCTTGATATTGATGAATTAGGGAAACCTATAGATCAGAAATTTTATAGAGGGATGATACGAAGCTTACTTCAATTAACAACTACTCAACCTGACTTAATGTTCTCGGTATACTAATGTGAAAGATTTCAAGAAAATCATAAAGAATCCAATTTAAAAGATGTAAAAATATTTTTCTGGTATTTGATGGTAACTTTAGATTTGGGACTATTTTATTCCTCTGGAAATGATTTTGAACTTAATGTTTTTTCCGATGCTGAATTTTGTGGTTGTAAAAAGGATAGAAAAAGTACATTCGGAAATTTTCATTTCTTAAGAGATTCCTTAGTTTCTTGGTCTTGCAAGAAAAAACACTCTGTATCACTTTCCAATGCTGAAGCTGAATATGTAGTAGCTGGAAGTTGTTGTGCTCAAGTGTTGTGGATTCAACACACACTCACAGACTATGGTATGAGTTTTATTAAGACTCAAATTATGTGTAATAACACAAGTATCATTTCCCTAAGTCAAAAAACTTCACATCACTCTCGTGAAAATCACATAGATATTAGACATCACTTTCTTATGAATCAAACACTTAAAGGAGATATTATTATTCATTTCATCGAAATTCAAGAGCAACGTGCTGATATTTTAAAAAAACCTCTACCTTTTGAGAGATTTTAATACATTAAACAGAAGTTAAGAATGATTTATATAAGTAAGTGATTCGTATCTACTTATTGTTTAAATCATCTCCTAACATTAAACTAATCCTTATTTTAGGGGGAGTACATATGTTTGTTTATTTTCACTCTTTAAATTTTTTTTCTTTCCTTCGGATTTCTTTTTAAAATTCCAGATTTGAAAATTTTGGATTTGAAAATTTCATATTTGAAAATTTCGGATTTGAAATTTTCTGATTTGAAAATTTTGGATTTGAAAATTTTGGATTAGAAACTAACAAGAAAAATTCTTCTAATACCTATTAATCTATCAGAGTACTCCAAAAGGTAATATTTCTTACTCTTTATTTTATTTATCTTATGTTTTAGTAGTTGGTATTTCAAAATTTCTTAAACTCCATTTTATCATACTTCAAAATATCAGAATTCATATTTTTTATATCCCTTCTCAACCATTAGATCAGATCATGTTTTTTGTCAGCCGTTTTATTATCTTATGGAAGTTTAAAAGTCATAGCTATGTCTATATATGGGGATCCATGTTTTCAAGTATCACACCATCCTTACTGATCTCAGTGCCGAAGTTCTGTTTCCATCAAAGCATTTATTCTGATTCTTTAGTTTCTATCACCCTAAATGTCTCCAGAATCCTCAAAAGATCAGATGCCGGTTAGTAAATAGATTAAGGACTAGTAAATCTTTAGGGAAAGGCTAGTTTGACCTATGTTTTTTGAAAAATAATGACTCCCTTATTCATAAGGTGATAATATCTAATGGATGGGAAAGTTTCTGTGTGGCTAAGGAGAAATATCATGATCTGGTTTTTCCTAACCCCCTTATTCAATTATTTGAATCTATTACGTTCTTTCAAAAGAACGGTTATGATCTGTTTAAGCTAAAATGCTATGATAAATCATATACAGTACACTACAAGAAGGCATAAAATGTTCTTAACATACCGTATGAAGGAGAAGATATTATTTTTCCTCAAAAACATCCCAAGAAGGAAGGCGCTTTTGAATAAGTCAAGGCATTGGATTTTCTTGGTCTTAAGTATGTTAAGAATCCAAAGATTACAAATCTTTCAACAAACCACAAGATGGAAGCTCTCTTGATACAAGGATTTCTTATTCTAAGAAAGGGAGATAAACATTCTCTAAAGATATGTGATATCTTTCTATTAGAGATTCTTGTCAACCTAAGAAAGATCAACTTGGGGAAGGAAATCTTTCTCACCATCCAAGAAATAAAAAGTGGAACCATCAGATCTTAGATCCTTATGTATCCAGCAACTATTTTCCAGGATAATTGTTACGTGTCTTCAAGAGTTGAATGTTCCATGACGATCAGTCACAAATCCTTTCAAGATTTTGTTGCTTAGTGACGACACTATAAAGAGGATTAATGTATATTTTATTCTAGAATCGAAAAGCTTTGATGAAATGGTTTTCCAGAACTTGGGTAATTTTCCGGATTCATCAAAGTTGGTTCCTAAGAAAATAAAACTTGATGAACCGAGCTTGCCAGTACCAGTTCTTAATGTCCTGGTTACAACACCTCCTTTTGAAAAGAAACCGAAAGCTTATTCAGATGGAAAAGTTGCAAAGTGGAGAGAAATGAAAGCTACTATAAAGGAAGGAGATCCTTCTTTTTGTCTATATCCTGTAGAGGCTAAGTCTTGAAAAATCAAGAAAGCTGGAAATCATGAGAAAAAAATAAGGAGAAGAAATTAAAGAAGAAATCTTTGGAAGAGAAATTTTGTCAGTCTCTTTTAAAATATGTAGAAAAGAAATCTTAGGAAGTACCCAAATCTTAAGTTGTTCATAAGAAGCCAGTGGCCACTCTGCAAATCTAGAAAATTAAAAAAGTCATAGCTTTATCAAAAATAGTTCAAGAAATAGAAGATTAGATAATCCAAGATGATGATGATAATGTTTTAAGGGAATTATAAGATCATATTGGAACTACTTTGAGTTCAGTTTCAAAATCTGTTTCAGTAGTACAAGTCAAAGAACAAGGTGAAGAAGAACATGAGATAGAAATAAAAGTTGAGGAAGAGTTTGAAGTTGAAGATGAAGAAGAATTTGAATTTAAACTAAACGAATAAGTAGATAAATAATAAGTTGAACAACAAGGTGAAGTAGAGGAATAATTTTGAGAAGAAGAGGGATAAAGAGGATCTCAACCTCATGAGTTTAAGAAAGAAGAACATGAACATGGAGATCTAAATGTTTTCCAAGTTTCAGATGAACAATCTCTAGTTCAAGACCCTGTTACAGGAAAGAATGTTTTGGATGCTTCATCTGATAAGAAAATGTCTCAGAAGTACTCTAAGAGAATATAGAGACTAGATTCCTTAACTCCAAGAGGATTTGAGAAAGGAAAATATGTTTTCGGATCTGAGTCCTCTTCATCTGTCAAAAATGATTTTGTTAAGCTATCTTTAAGATAGTTGGTCAGCCCTATTCTGGTTCTTGAAAAACTAGATGCCCGGAGTTAAAAGATGCAAGATACCCTGAATCAAAAGATGGAATCGACCAATATTCTTATGGACATGGGTGTCAATCAAGAAGCAGACTTCAGTAATATTTTGATTGATTACAAAGATCAAAAGGTGACATGAAAGAAAGTATTTAACCAGACCAAAACTATCAATGAAGAATTGAGATAGTTTGGTGACTTCATGGATTCAACAAAAGGAGCTTTTAATAATTTTGAAAATGAGTTCAACAAGGTTAAGGCATCAATATCTAAAAAATCTAGTCAACTCAATTCTGTTTCTTGATCAGTTAGTAGTGAGAAAGAAGTCAGAGCCGAATTAGAGAGAAAGCTGGTTGCTCAAGAAGAAAGGATCTTGTCTTTTGAAAATAAGAATCAGGATCAGGAGATCATATTGATTTTTTCTGAAAAACATCATAAAGATGTTATGAAACTCAAATCCTTGATAAATAATATGTTTTCTGAGTAGAAGAAGAATGTATGACTTTTTTACATTGAGGTGTTTTGTTGAAATGTAAACCTTATTTATAAAATTTTCTTAAGAATTTTCTTGCATATATTTCTTATGTTTTTGAATATATGCTTTCTTAACCTTACAGGTACATCTTATTCTTCTCCATTCCTTTCCATCATTTTGAAAATAACAAAGGGGGATAATTTATTTAAAGGAATAATTTAATCTCTAAGAAGGAGAATCTAGTAAGGGGGAGTATGAAAAGAAATGATAATGTTGAAGTAAGGGGGAGTTTTATTTTAAGAATTAATGTTTATATAAGGGGGAGATATTCCCTTAAGAAAACCCGACTTCAAAGATCAAAACTTTGATCCTTGGGAAACATAACCTATGGGGGAGTTAGTCGTATTGTTCCAAAATCTTATTCAAAAGGGGGGATATGTTTTTTCATACTTGTTTATCTAAGAAAATATATTCTTCCTTAGGAACTTTTTTTTGTGATTTCCGAAAAGGGGGATATTTTTGAGTCAATAAGAATATCTTATTACTTCTCTATTCTTTATGGTTTTATGTTTTGAAAATCACAAACTCTTTTTCTTATGTTCTGAATATTTTTTATGTTCTCTATTTTTCTTAAGATCCGGAATTGTCATTCCATTATGCTTATAGATATATAATTACATTTTCCATTATATTATACTTATAGATCATTCATTATGATTTATATCATTTAGTTTTTATGATTCTGATTCTAGTGTATATGTGATTTAATTTTTATGATTCTAATTCTGGTGTATATGTGATTCAGTTTTTATGATTCTGATTCTGGTGTATATGTGATTCAGTTTTTATGATTCTGATTCTGATGTATATGTGATTCAATTTTTATGATTCCAATTCCGGTGTATATGTGATTTAGTTCTAATGATTCTGATTCCGGTGTATTTGTGATTCCGTTTTTATGATTCTGATTCTGGTGTATATGTGATTCAGTTTTTATGATTCTGATTTTGATGTATATGTAATTTTGTTTTTATGATACCGAATCCGGTGTATATGTGATTTTGAATTTATCATTCCAAACCCGGAACAAATGAGATTCCTATTTCACAATCCGATTTACTTTTTCTTATGATTCCATTTTCTTGATAATTTTATTCTTAAGAATCCGTTTTCTTGATTTCTTAAGATTACATTTTCTTGATAATGTTAGAGTTGTCTAAATGTATCATTCCAATGATACCAGATTCTAAGTTTTCTTATGCTTAACATTTATCTTTAACTTAACATCATTTCTATAACTTGAAACAATGTCATACAATCTATTACAAACTATCCATTGTATCTTTTCCACGTGTCCAGGTCCCTCCAAAATTAAATGAAAAATATAACCGTTGGAGGGGATCTGACCATTGGGAAATTTTTCCTATAAATAAAATCCCATTTAAATGAGAAAAACAATTCTACTTCAACAGCTGAATTTGATAGAATAAAGCTGTGAAGTGATTTCTAGAGAGAGAGGCTCTTACAACTCTTAGTGCTTCATGCGGATTTCGTGAACAACTTGTTTAGGAGTGAACAACTTTTTCAGACTTGCTTCATGCAGACTCCGATCGTGCTGATCACGAGCTTTCGATATTGGAAGATAGAGGTTCTGATTTCCTTTTAAATCGAGTGCTTGTGGGGATATCAAGACAGATACCGATCTTTAGATTGAGGGATTACCTGTGTTTGGGTAAGAAAAACTTTCTTGAAAGTATAAATCAATGGAATTTTATCCAAGGTTATTGGATACCCTTCTCTTTGGGTTAAAAAAATCTTATTGTTACTTGTTTACTTTTAAAAGTTGTTTAATTCCATTGTTGTATGTTAACATTGTTAAATCTAGAAAGTATAACATTCTTATACTTTGTAATTTTGTTACTCTGATTATATTAGAGATTCTATACGCTTTAATGTAGAATCTTTCTTTTAAGAAAAAAAGGTTTCTTAAAGAGGTCTTGTGAATGTTTGTTTAAACCTGTTAAACATAAATTTAAATGTTACAAAGGAATTTTTAAAGTATTAAATTCACCCCCCTCTTGTATTTGAGCATCTTATTTTTACATATTCGATCCTACACTCCATTCATGAAGATGGCAGTCTGTACGTACGCATGAACATTGTTTCTGTTTTCATATCGTATAGTATGAAAGTAAGTAAATGACATATATTTATCTATATAAATATATATTGTTATATTAGAAATATTATTTCATATATATCATTCTTAATAAATATATATATTTTTATAAAAATTCTTGAATGGTGATCATTGAAGATGAATCTCATCGAGTCGTGGAGACGGTAAGTCATACGTACGCATGATCAATAATATCATTCTATCAATGGTAAAAAGGTGTTTAATTGGATGATACATTATATATACAGAATAATTACCATGATATATTCAATATTTAAATTAATTATACTCAATATTAGATCGATCCAAAAAATGTAGTATTGAATTACAAACCACACCATGATGTGGAAACGGTAAACCATACATACACACGTATAGTGACTGTGTCATTCATAGGATGGATAGAATAATTAATATGGTTTTACCATATTTATAATAACATCTTAGTATGTATAAGGTACTAGAGTTAGTATTTTAGTATGGAAATCACAAATAAAAAGGAAGTAGAAGAAGAAGAAAAGAACTTTGAAAGTGGTGATGAAATAATTACCCCTTCTTCAGGTGCTTCCTTTTTATTTGAACAAATGAGCTCCATAGGATGGATTTTTGATCAAATTAAGGAATATAGGATGATGTGAGGGTAGTTGGGAGGATATTTGAGCAGGGGTTGTCTGATTCAAATGGCTTAAGAGGTGTGAATTTAATGTAAGGGGAGTTTCCCTTTTATAAGATAGGTGAGGGGAACTTTAGGAAAATCCTCAAAATATTAATTTATTATAAAATTATTTTTGGTTTCTAATAGCTCTAAATAGATTTATAAAATCAGTTATTTTAATCTCTCATCAATAAAGTAATTTCTTCATCATCATTGTATCATAAATAAATTTAATTATTAAATGTCTAAAAATTATAAATAAAAACCCTGATGTAGGAAATATTTTTAACTTTTTAAAGACTATTTGTGGTCAAATTTATCTTATGTATAACTCTATATTAAAAATGGTTTATTTATTAAAATTTGAATTTTACACTTTTAAAACTTATTTAAATAAAATATAATAAATTTTCAAATCTAATATAAGTGAATTAAAAAGTATAATTTTTTCCCCAAAGTTGATTTTGGTCGAAATAAACTTTTGCAAAAGAATTATGATATGTGTTGGGGTAATTATAATATCATTTTCACCTTTAATTACCCAATTTAATTTTAATCATGGTAAATAAAAATAAAATGTTACTATTGAACAAAAATTATTTTCGTCCCCTTGAATAAAATTTTCCTTACTAATGACAACCATGTCTGTTTGGTTTTTCAAATTCAATTCATAGAAGTGGTAAGATCACATTTTATGCAAATTTGCAAATGTTCCTAGAAGGTGGGTAAAAGATGTTAGAAACGTTCAATAAAATTTTATATGTCTAATATTATTATAAAATGTCTTAAATGAATTAAATTGGTCTAATATATGTATTATGTATCTATTTTTACTTTAAGATATATTTTGAATTAAAAATAATTATTTAAATGAAAAAGTCTGTTTTTATCTACAACAAAATGTTTTTGAATATTAATCAAAAATTGAATGTTTTTAAAAAAATACCAAAAATTCACCCAAAGATAATTTTGACATTAAAAATTCAAAAATGATGTCAATTTTACCAAATTAAAATCATATAAGATTTATAAATTTAATTTAAATTAATTCCTATTGTCGAAACCAGAAAGTGAGTTTTTAAGAAGTAAAAACTACCAAATGATTGACATGTGTTTATGTACAATTTAAATATGAAATTACATCAAATGACCAAAATTATATTAAATTTAAAAAATATAATCTATTTATAGTTTAAAACCACTCAAATTTATAATTTAACACTATAAATTATTTCAGTTAAAGAAGTTATTTTTAATTAAAATTTATCCTTTTCTGAATTCATCAAAATATTCAAGTTATTAGAAAAGTACCAAAAATTTATCGAAACTAAATTTTTATATCCCAATTGTAAAGAAGAATTTAATTTCACCAAATGGAATATATTAAAGTTTCAAACATTGTATTTAAAATGGGTTCTCCATTAAATGTGGAAAACTGCATTTTTTGAAAAATACTTCTCTTATCTGGGAAAATGAATTTGTCCCTATATTATGTCTATGAAAAAAAATATCAATTTTGAAATTATACAGGATATATATAAAATTCAAAATGTGGTTAATACTATTTATAATTTCTTTTAAATGACTAGTTTGATAGGTCGTAATGAGCTTGAACTCGGTGTTGCATGTAACGCATGCTATTGAATTACTTTAAAGAGATAATGTACTATGAAATCATGGGATATTAAATTGTCACCTACTTTAATAAATTGCTTCATCACAATTTGAATCTGTTATTCGAAAATAAATGGTTGAATATAGAAAATACCTTTCCGGAAAACCCACATCCGTAATGCGGTTAATAAAATTTTGTCTTAATAAGAGGGAAATGGAAATGAAAAATTCACCCCAAAATTATGATTTTGAATAGGAGAACATTGGTGGAAATTATAGACACATAATTGAAGGGAAATGTAAATATTTATAGAGAGTTATTGAGGTCATCAATTACAAACAATTGAATAATAAATACAAAATTGAGGGCCTCAAAGCCATAAATATATGATGATAATTTAAATTATCATTGGTTAAACAAAACAAAAGGTATTAATATAAATTTTTTTTTGTTCTAATATAATCTCACTAAGAAATCACGCAGGCCAGTTTTAGGTGATGCACCTTTTTCACCCATCGGCTGCGGGTTCAAGTCTTACAGCCTCCCCAGACGTGATAGGTTGTCTCCCGACCTTCGGGATGTCCTTTTTATAACATTAAAAAAATAATATTAAGAAATATATTAAATTTAAAAAAATAGAATACATTGTCCAAATTAATTCATTCCAACTTTTAGACTTATAAAAAATACTTATGTCTAAACTCACAATCCAAAATTTATAAGGAAGGTAAACATATTGAAGATCTCTTTTGCTATGTAATAATATGTGAATACCTTCATAATGTATTCTCATAAAACATTGTAACACCCTTAATTGACATAAAAACTTATTGATTACATTAATGCCCCATTATTCATTATTGAATATTGGATATAATCCTTATATACAAAAAAATTTGTAAACTCCAACAATGATGGAATAAACAAACAATTATTTAGTTTCAAGGTAGTCAGGAATATCCAATATAATTTTTCCAAATCAATAAAATCTTATTCCAAAATCATTAGCTCAGTTTCAAAAACATATTAAGAATTATATTTCCGCTAACCATATATTTTTCAAAATTTTTAACTTGAAACTATGTCACTTTACTTGGTATCATAAAATCTAAAATCCTTAATAAAAACATACTACAGTACAAACCTTTTATACTTTTTAATTCTTATAACTTGTATATCATTAATACAAAACTAAGATGACACAATTATTTAATAAAAACTTAAGAACACCGATCATTCCTCTTCATCTGAGGAAGTATCATATCTTGATTATTATCCAATAGCATAATTTGGGGTATACTCTAATGATTGAGCCATTGATTTACGTAGTGTCCCAACTGCTTGTAGATGAAACATTGTATATTTGAAACATTTATCATACCCTTGCAATCATGAACTTGGTGTACTTTTTTTCCACACTTATAAAAAACTGTAATTCCTTTAAAACACTTCTCAGGGTTATTATTTCCATAGTTATCACATATGGGGAATTCATTCTTTCCCTTCTTCCCTTTATCCAGATTTCTCCCTACCATTATCTTCTTCTCTTTCTTCCCTTCAAAGATATAGGACTCAAGGAATTAATTACTTATCTTATTAACACATGATACTATTTATTCATATGATTAGAATACATTGGAGACTATTTCCATCTTAAATGTTATCTTAAGACCATGAAAATATGATGAGTTTTACTATTTGGATAATGCTTATTTCTAGAGTTCTCATTTTTTCTACTGGGAAACATTTCTAAATGATGACATACACTAGGTTAGATTGTATCATAATTTATAATTCAAAAAAGTAGAAAATATTATCTAAATTAATTGAAGAACTTCACATATTTAGTATCATAATCATAATAATGGTTTCTTTGATGACATATTTACTCATAAATTCATCATAATGGTTTGTAAATAAAATATGAATTATCTTAAGCATATCCCTTGGGAGTGTCAAACCAGGTGCACAGTACAACCCGTTGTTGTGTACCAGGATACCCCAAGGCAAGCCCGAAACACCTTCTTAGAGTTTTCACTCCTAGGTACATCTGTTCCAGAACCATGTCCAATTATAGTATCCAAATTGGGATGTATTCCATAGAAAACCAACATAATCCCCCTATTTAACTAAATTATATGTGGTTATTCTATACTTATCTATAAAGTCTATCATAGGGTTATGATCCATTATCTATGTGTTCCAAATCTATTTGCAAGGTTGTTGATAAAATTACTCTAATACCAACTATTACTCCCTGAACCCAGTTACCCAGAGTTGGTGCGTTATTTTAATACATTGGCATGATTACATGGAATCATATCCCAAAGGACCGATTAATTTAGTAGTCTAGGAAAATAAATTACATACATAAATGATACATTACACATTCAAACATAAAAAACAACATAAAAAAATCCTTTGAGAACACCATTATTCACCTAGATTAACCCTATATATCAATCATAATACAATTCTTGGAATCCTAAGAAATCAAAACTTAAGAAAGGGGTGAGCTCAGATGCTCAGAAATGGTAAATAATGTAGCAGAATCTATAAAATTTCAAGGAATGATGTGTAATAAAAACAATAGCCTTTTAAACATAAACTTGAACATAATATGGTAAAAATAAATCAAACATTATGATATAAAGATGAATATGTATATTCTACGAGTCGAATAATTACATGTAATTACTAAATTCATAACGAGGGAACACACAATGGCGGATATCATAACCACATAGTCAGGGCCTCGTTCTAAGAAAACAAATAAAAATTTCTTCAAGGCCTTGTTCCAAGACACTAATTAGTATCATGAGACTTACCGATGCATCGAGGGGCTATAGATGGCCCCTCCCTTCGCTTATTATATCCAATTCATTGCTCATATGAAAAGGGTAAAACATAACATAATCATTCGTATTAAAACTAGCATACAAAATGTCAATAATTCAACTGTAAACCATGAATGGTATAAAAACAGCACATCCATAGTTAAACATATCATAATTCATTCAATATAATATAGAACATTTTATTATAATAAATAAACCTCAATCATGAATAAAATCTAGTAAAGGATGTTTACATAGTTGAAAATGACAAGTAAAACTCTTTAAGAGAAATATCCCTTTTCATGAAATAATTTAAAAGTCACAAAATTTAGAAAGGAAGAAATTTAAAAGAAATTTTTGAATCAAAGTGTCCCATACAACTTTGAAACATTGGAAAGGAATTAAACTTTTAATATAATCATTTCCATAATAATAAATCCTTAAAATCATTTCAAAAACATGGACACTAATTAAATAGATTTAGAATAATAAATATTTAAAGAATTTAAAATGATGATCTTAATAAAGAGTCCCTTAAAAAACATAAAATATTCCTTTTTAAATTTTTTTAGGAAACATGGACATGGATGATAAATATTTACCATTAAATACTTACATATAATCAATCTCAGATAATAATGAGATTGAGGAATTAACCATTACCTTGTAATTTTCTTTAGTCGAGGGTACGTTTAACCTCATGTATAATGACAATAGAATTTTATTAAATTATAATAGAACCATATTAATATTTATTATATCATATATTAATCATATATTACTTTATATTACCCATTTAATAATAATTTCTTTGTTAAAGTGACATTTTGGGTAATAATCGCTTTCTTTATCGTATGTGTTTTAACTTGTTATTTTTGATCATATCTCTTATATCTTAATTTACATACTTCCAGAATATAAAACATGATTTATATATCATATATATTTAGAATATAAATATTTATAATAGATATATATATATATGAAATGGAAACAACATTCATGGAGACAGTAGTCCGTACGTACGAATGAACATTTTTTATGTTTTCTTATCATATAGTATGGAATTAAGTAAAAAATATATATTTATCTACATAAATATAAATATTTTTACCTTAGTAATATTATTTCATATATATAAAACTTAATAAATATATATATATATTTATAAGAACTCTTTAATGGTGATTTTTGAAGATGAATCTCATAGCGTTGTGGAGACGGTAAGCCTTACGTACACACGACTGACAATATCATTATATCAATAGTAAAACAATGATTAATTGGATGGTATATTATATATTCAAAATACTTACCATGTTATATTAATTATTTGAATTAATTATACTCATTATTAAACCCATCCAAATAATGAAGTCTTGAATAACAAACTACACCACGATGTGGAGACGGTAAGCTATACGTACGCACATATGGTGACTTTGTCCTTCATAGGATAGATAGAATAATGAATATGGTTTTACAATATTTATATTAAAATATTGGTATGTAAAAGTTACTAGAGTTATTATTTTAGTATGTAAATAACAAAGAAATAGGAAGTGGAAGAAGAAGAAAAGAACTTTGAAAGAGGTGATGAAATAATTTTCTCTTCTTCAGGTGCATGATTTTGATTTGAATAAATGGGATCATAAGGTTGTATTTATGGTCAAATTAAGGACATTAAGATTAAGTTAGGGTATTTGGGATATGGTTTTATCAGGGGTATGCCTAGAAAAAATTTATTTGGATGTGTTAATTTAAGATAAGGGGAGGTTCCCTTTTATAAGAGAGGTGAGTGGCACTTTAGGAAAATCTTGAATGATGAACTTATTTTAAAATAATATTCAGTTTTTAATATCTCCCAATAGATCTATTTCGAGTTTATGGTGGGGATGGGTATAAATCCTCTCAACCAATAGGTTTTAGATAAATTTAAGTCACCATATTAACCTTATCTTTTAGATTTAACTCTTAGTTAAATAGTTTATCTTTTACCATGTCTTCTAGTTTTTTTATATTAAATGGTTAATAAACTTAAAATAAAATTAAAATAGAAACTCAAGTGGTTAATGAATGAAATATATATCATTATATAAGTCCTTTTGCCTAATATTATATATTTTAAAGATTATATCATTTAATAAAAAGGTATTTGTTTTAAAAAATCATTTTTGTGGATTTTGACACCATTTAAAATTTGTTTTTATAAAGTCATAAAAACTTAATTACTTTAAAAAAATACATTTAATCCATCCTAAAATTTCATACTCACCTATAATTTTTTTTATGGCATCAAAAGTCTCCATTTACATTTATTTTGATTTTATAAAATCATTTATTTTAATCTTTCATTAATAAGGTAATTACTGCATCATCATTCCATCATAAATAAATTTAATTATTAAATTTATAGAAATAATAAATAAAATACCATGATGTAGGAAATAATTTTATATATCTAATAAATATTTATAGTCGAATTTATATTTTTTATAACTCTATATTAAAAAGGGTTTCGTTTATAAAAATTGAATATAACAATTTTAACAATTCTCTAAATAAAATATAACCAGTGTAATAATATAATAAAAGTTGATAAAAAGGATCATATTTTTGTCATAATATTTCATTTAGTCGAAATAAACTTATCCAACTAAATTAAGACATTTGTTGGGGTAAATAAAATATCATTTTCACCTTTAATTTCCCTATTTACTTTTAACTGTGGTAAAACAAACAAAAGATATTATCCACCATAAATTATTTTTATCCCATTAGATCACATTTTAATTACTGATGAAAACATTTCATGTTGGATTTTTGAAATGAAATTCACAGAAGGATTAAAATTAATTTTTATTCAAATTTGAAAATGTGCCTAGAAGGTGGGTAAAAGACGTAAAAAAAGTTCAATAAAATTTTATATGTCTAATAATATTATAAAATGACTCCAATTAATTAAATTGTAGTAATATATGTATTATTTATATATTTTTACTTTAAGATAAATTTTTAATTAAAAAAAATATTTAAATGAAAAAGTCATTTTTATCTACAACGTAGTGTTTTTTCACTATTCATAAAAAAAATTGAATCTTTTTAAAAAAATACCAAAAATTAACCCAAAGATAATTTTGATACTAAAAATTGAAAAATTATTTCAATTTTACTAAATTAAAAACATAGAATTTTTATTAATTAAATTGAAATTAATTCCCGTTCTCAACACCAGAAAGTGGGTTTTTATAAAGTAAAAACTATCAAAAGATTGCCATGTTTTTATGTACAATTTAAATGTAAAATTAAATCAAATGAACTAAAATATATTAAATGATAAAAGTATAATATAATGATACTTTAAAACCAATCAAATGTATAATTTAACATCACAAATTATTTCGATTAAAAAATTTGTTTTTAATTAGAATTTAGTATTTTTACTATTCATCAAAATATAAAATTTATCCAAAATAAATTTTTATGTACCGCTTGTAAAGAAGAATTTAATTTCATTAAATTGTAATTATAAAAGTTTCAAATATTGGATTTAAAAAGGGTCCTCCATTAAAAGGTGGAAAAAACTGAATGACATGAAAAATACTTTTATCTAAAAAAATTGATTTTGTCCTTATATTATGTCTGAGAAGCACAAAAGATGAATATTAAAAATATGTAGGATATATATAAAATTAAAATGTGGTTAATACTATTAATAACTACTTTTAAACAGCCCGTTTGATAGGTCTTTATGCCCTTGAACTCAGTGTTGTGTTCAGCACAAGATTTTGAATTACTTTAAAGAGATAATGTCATATGAAATATTGTGGGGTTACAGGTTTCAATTTTTTTTAATAAACCCATACACCATATCCAAAATAGTATTACAACATGAAATAGATAGAAATAAAACAACATTGTCACATACTGACTAGTCTGAATCTATAAACAACAACCGTTCTAATTGAAAATAATGTCTCAAGTGTGACTTCTCATATATAAGAGACTTCCGAATAGAAGCAAGGGCCTAGGGTGGGTATTTGAGGAGAATATTAACCCATATTAGATTAATCAGAAATCGAAATGAAAAAATGTCAATCATTGTTGTAAATAAGTATTTTTTGAAGTAATAAATATAAAAAAGGAAGCAACTAATGAATGGAAAGTATAAAATACTCGAATGATGTAATAGTAAATAAATCGTTGATAATACACCGAGAGAATCATAGATACAAGATTACATAAAATAAACTAAATTAAAATTACAATCCTCTGTAACTAAATCTAAGTGAAAACATAGTCCTAGTTTCCAAGACTTTAACAGGATACTCCATTTTGATCATAATAATCCCCATAAGAGACTCTTCTTGATAATGAAACCCTAGTCCGTAGACCTATCCATCACGAATGCATGATCAATAAAAAATAAAAAATAAGGAATTCAGGAAGAATGAGGTTTTCAAATAGGGTGACGGAAATAAATCTTTGTTGGACACCCACAATGGTAAACCTGTAGTTAGAAGTCATAATTTTATGCTCATGAAATATGAATAGCCTAGATAAGAAAAAACTATAATATAATAGTTGAAATATATAATAATTCAATAATTATGTTCGTGATCCCTATCTAATAGAAATTATATGATTAGGTTATTTTTATAGACAATATACCACACATACCATGTATAATAAAGAAAAACCTTGGGTCTGTAATCATGAACAATAATACATTCATCAGTGTGTGCCAGAAATGTCTCTGAGAAAGCGATGTTACCAAATAAGAATACATGTCCCAACCATGGGATAACCTGTACTCGCCTGCAGTCACTATGATGAGGTATTATAGGTTTTATGTAGACAACCTTTAAATGACGAACTAATATAGGTTTCATTACCCTCATTCCATGTAAATCATGTTTTATTTCTAAGTCCCTTTTCTTATTTCATAGTCAAATATAATAATGCAACTCAGATATTCCATAATGGGATACCCCATAGGTGCTATGTACAAAATTTTCTCTAATACCAAAATAATAACTTAGTGTATACTCAAAACATATCTCAGAACCCCTATCACTATGGAAAATTAGGTGATGTTGTAAAAGTGTATTCACCATGACCTTGAGGAGAATATAAAACATCACTCAGTGTGATCATCAATAATCCCTAATAATAAATCAATGTGGGTTCTGAAATATCCGTTGTAACGTCCTCTATAACCCCTTTATAGGGAGGAATCCCATTTGTAAATGGGATCTCTTATAGTGGTATCATCCATCTTGTTAGAAAATATATAAAATTCCATATAAGTAATATAAGAATCACTAATGGTGTAATAAGCCAGTTCCCTAGATGTATGTATGGGAATACCAGTAAATAATGTTTGTTCTATAAGGACTAAAATCAAGATCCAAGGAAGTACGTTTTTTAATAAAAAATAAATACTACTGAGTAAAATGTTCTCAATAGTCAGATCTTGGGAAGTATGTCTAGGGATCCTAAGTAAAGTAACAGTCAATCAAAAAAGCTGAATAACTGAATTACAAGTAGTACATATAGGAATCACTGGTAAATTAATTGTCAATCAAAGAGGCTCAATAGTTATATCTGAGGATGCTCCTAAGGGAATCCCTATCTTACATCATAAAATACCAGGCCTCTAGTGATAAGTTCTAGGAAGCACATCCAGAATCATAGATACATCAATATTAACCATATTAATGTATAAATACATGTGTTATGGTGTAAAAATCCTAAAACCGTCACTAATTCAATATCACCATAGGTCACATGTTTCGTATGGGTTCTATGGTGACACCCAATAACATATTTATAGGAACCTATAATACAATAGCTCAGGGTTGGTAAAACACTGGGATATTCACTAGGTCCATCTGGCCAAAAATTGGAGAGGTAACATACTTGATGTCCTTGAGGTCCATATATATGAAAATGAAAATCTCTTGGGATACTCTATGTTAGGATGTATGAAATGATATCTTTTTTTAGAACCATCTACATAGTAGGAATTTAGAGAAATACCACATGAAATCCTCTAAGTCAAAACACAAATTTAGGTGTCCTACATGAGATCCATGAAATGATTAATAACCATAGGAATCACACACATGAACCTCTAGGTCAAAACATATGGAAAGGCCTCAAATAATGGATCTTATGTCACACACTAGACTCAAACAACCAACAGTATAAAAAACCTATAGGGAAATTCCTCTAAGTATGTATGTTAGTGAGGGAATATATATTGAGTAATTAGTCTATAGAGATATCCCATAGACCATCTCAGTTCAATGTCTCATCCGAGGTTGGTCAAAACACCCAAATTATCTTATTCTTCAATTTGAAAACCATTCCCATATACCAGGGTTGGTCAAAGGTAATAATCAAATGAGGGCATTGGTGATCAAGTGGCATGTCCATAAAAAATTTTCCACATACCTCAACATGGTCTCATTCCACATCTCAATTATATAAGATAGATTAATTTATGAACTTGATAAATACACTCTATTTTCAAGCTCACTCACACCAAAAAAATATTTATAGATTACTAAAATATAACAAAGTATTCCAGAATTGAGATCTATATAGAAAAACACTAAAAATGGGCCACACATATGTCTAATTGTATATATAGGGTGTCAAAAAACCAAAAAACTAAATTTTTTTGAAAGGGAGAATTATATTGTGTGTATACACAAATATAAGGGATATAGTCTCAAGGACCCACCTAGTTGTGTACTTCATCATGGAATGGTGTGTAAAACCCAAGTATCCTGCATGTACACTACACAATGTTCCTCCCAATATTCTGCACATAGAATATCCGTGTGCTTCTTCATGGCCATGTAATTTTACATGGTGTGTAACACACACATGGTCTTTTCTATGTACCCTACATAGAAAATTTCCCATGAATAGCTGTCTGCACATTTAATCAACTACATGGACGAGTATAACTACATGACATGTAGTTATGAAAAATCTATATTTCCATGTATCTGGAAATAAAATTAATTATGAACACATTATTCTTACTCAATGTACATATAATGTACATAAAAATAATTATCATCCGAGAAAGAAACTAGTGCATAGAGTTTTTTCATAGAACCACATGCTATGTGATCAAAATTTACCATACATGCACCCATGAAATCAGACCAAGACTGTGTTTTTCTCTAGGTTAGGAATATATCAACCAACTAGTGTTCCCTAAATTTAATAATATGGCCATAAAATATGGAATTATCAAATCTATGGGGATTTTTAAATAAAACATAAAATATCATACCTTTGGGTGGAATACATCTAAACATCATACCAATTCACCTTTCATCACTATTTCACGATGATTCAGCTCCTCCTGATCTTTGTGGTGGAACCCTTCTGCCTATATATATGTATATCCATATATATTCTCTCTAGGTCATAGTGAAGGAGATTCCATGGCGGTGTAAATGAGAATACAGGGGTAGGTAAGAATGAAATGAAGAAAAATAAAATAAATAAAAATGAAAATAGAAAGAAAAATTGGCCTGAGCCTAGAATCATTGTCAGATAAGAGTTTATACATTTTCATAGAAAATACCCTCATTCCAAAGTCAACTAAACAGAAATAATCTCAATTTTATTCTATGATAAAATGATATACCCAAAATAATTTATGAAAATAAATTAATATTTAAATAAGTAAATCTTAAATAATATTATTTGCAAGAAAATATTAATGACACATATTTGAACCTAACTCATGTCCTATGGTAAAAAACCTATTTAGGGGCCAAGATGATGGTTATGAAAAGTTTAAAATATCAACAACAAGGGGAAATTATCATTTTTCCCCTCATGAGAATTTGTAAGTATGCAATTAAAATTTCCACTTTTTTTATATTCAAGGAAAACATGAGACAATACAAGAACCACTAACCATTTTCCTCATGCATGATAGTAATGAAAAACTAGACCCCCCTTAGAAATAATCTATAAAATTGATGTATGACCCTTAAAAGAATATCAAACACAGGGTCACCCTCTACTCAGACATAGATTTAAAGTCACAAGCATTTACCCATGCTATAACTGATCCACCCTATGTTTAACTAAAATGAGAACAACTAGGTGTCCAATGAAACAAACCCTCTAAATACATCCACAAGGCATGTAGAATCTAGGTACCCCACTTCTGAAATAACATTTTTCATCATGCCTAAAAATTATCTGTAAAAAATATAGCTTATAATACCTTCATCGAAGAACCCCATGTCCACTAAAGTCATCAATGACAGAAAGAACATGGGCCCTTATAAAATACCCAATAAGAATCATGTAACACTGCATGATGTTATGAATTTATATATATATATATATATATTTATTTTCTTCGATAAGTTCCATTTCACACAATACCGAGTTTAAACGAACAACGATATAATGTTAAAATATTCTTCTTTAATGTGAAAGTTATAATAATGACATTAAATTATTGGGTAAGGATATAAATAACTAAATTATAAAAATTACGGGGTTTAAAATTTTATGAAATAAATTTAAGGAAAATAAATTGATTATAAATAAAAATAAAAAACATTTGAAGGTAAAATATCTAGTCATTTAAAACCATTATTTAATGGAGTATTGGGTTTTATTATATTAAAATAAATTATCCAATATTGATGAATAATAAATTTTTTATATTTTTTAATCAATCATATTTTTTATAAATTTTCTACGATTTTTTATTATATGTGATGAAATAATAAATCATGTTTTATGTTTAAAAATCGATTTTTCTAAAATGAATTTCAGGATTATTTCAAACATAATTTAAAATTATAATATCCAACTTTTATATAAAATAATATTAAAAAATTACTTAATTAATGGGAAAAAGTTATAAATTATATTAGAGTTAAATTTTTAGCTCTTTTTGAAAAGGTAAATTTTTTGATGAAAAGTTAAAAAATATAGATTTCTTAAAATATGTGTTTTATTTAAAAAACTAAAAAAGTTTCTTATTGTTTTATAATATTTAAAATATTAAATTAGTTAAATAATAATATTTTGAATCTAATTTATGTCATTTTATTCAATTTTATGTTAATTGTATAAATAAAAACTTCTTAAACTTGTGCAAATTATTTCATTGGAAATCCACTTCTTCATTGCGTATATGGGTTCAAATATATGTTAATTTCTACCAATTTCGTGAATTGAATTTTATAAAATAGATTACAGATTTTGAATCATAATAAGTAATATTTTATAATAATTCTATCTATTTTTTTTGGCATAATTAAAAGTAAAAAGTGTCAAAATTAATTATTGGGGTTATGGTTTAAACGAGTTTACTAGGGGTTAAACTAAAATTATATGGGTTTAAATGAACTAAATTTTTTATAATTAGTATTGGATGGAAATCTATCATCTTTATATTAACTAAGTATATTGAATTTGTTTTTAGAACCTTCTCCCTGAATGTGGCAAGGAATTATTTAAAAGCATTGATAACTTACAAGTGTTGAACTTACCTCAACTATAAATAGGAATTCCATATGCTATACTATTCTCACATCCAATGGATTTTGTTTAGGGAAATAATAACCCAATTAAATTACTTTAATTCCTACCCACAAACTAAATTAAATTGTCTATTTGAAAAACAAATATATAAAGGCTTTAGGTATAAACCTAAATAGGTTGTCAAAACTAGATGTATAGTTTGTAACCATAAGTTTTCATTTTATATCCACATCCACATCCTTTAAATCATCTTTTTTTTTGTTTGTAATAATTAAAAAATATTTCATATACTAGTTTTTTATTATTTTATTTGAATAATATATATCTGTCACATCTTCAATGAAAATTGAAATTAAAATTTTGATCATATGTTTTATGGATTACCACCTCACAAACTAACACAATTCATTTTTCATCAACGCTTATCATAGCTAAATTTAATGAAGAATTTAATATATATATAAATATATATGAAATTTAGGAAATAATTATACTATTTAAATTATAATATCACATATAACTTCATACATTTTAATCTTTTGAGAAACTATAACGTCTCTTGTGTGTACGTGTAGATTACCACCTCAACGAAGCAATGTGAAACATCATCCAAATTATTTTGAAATAGAGGGAAATAAGTATAAATCTTACAAATATATATGATATAAATGATATTAAAATTATTCTACAATGGTTAATTATTAAATTAATTATTTCATTTAATCCTTTTAATAAATGGAATATATGTTCAAGCATGTGTACAACACACCGTCTCCATTAATAATGTAATCCATCATCCGATCTCGAAAATTTATGGATGAAACTAAATATATATATTTTGAATTTATATTATATTTATATCATTATTAAAATTATTGAGATTATGTAACCATAGTCATAATATATGGACTAAAATTACCCAACCAAAACATACATGAAAAAGTAGTAATCACCTAGAATAGAAATTTTAAATTAGAATTGTAAGTAAATGGGTGATAAATAGTTATAAGTAAATCCAATAAGGAATTTATTATTTGATTATTTTTTAATATATGTATAATAACCTTAATTTATTATACTAGAGTCTAGAATGTGTACAATGGAAGGAGAGACTTGAGGTAAGGGATTTTTATCTTTTTTCAGGATACATTCCATATTCAAAACCTATTTTGTGTATGTGGTTTATATACATCCAATTTTTTATATATTACAGATATTATCATTGATATTACGGTATAATAAAATATATATATAATTCTTTCAATCTATGGTCATTCAATTCATGTGATACGTGGAAAGGGTTTTATGATAAAATTTTATTGTTTATTAAGATTGTTTATGATTATGATTTTATTACTTCATGTTACTATTTTATGATATCAATAATACACTATTTTGATCATTATTTTTTTGGGATTCATTTATGTATATATTGGGTGAAAGGTTTGGAAATTTTGATTTTTTTGGGGCATGCATAGTTGGCACATGATTTTCTCAAACTGTCTGACCACTTAGTATAAACCATTAAAAAAATAGTGGGTGGTTTTCACGACTAGATTGTGGTTTTAGAAACTATTAACCTTGTAAAAATGGATTTATGGTTAGGGTGCATTGTTTTTCTAACCATGCTACCTTTCCCAACTATCCATGTGTATGATAAATTTTCAATTAGAATATTAATTTCAAATTCCCAAAACATCTAGTTTAAGTTACCATTGGGATCGTTTGACACTATTACATTATATTATTCCTTAGAGCATCCAAATAGGTTATTTTTTCACCTATACACCCCAAGAAATGGAAATCAAATCTATAATAAGGAAATTTAATCTCTTCTTAGTAAGTTTGCTCTTCCAGTTCTCTTTATCTTATAGTATCTTCTCTCCTCCATAGGGTTTAATATATCTCTATGTTATTGGAGGATGTAATACCTATTGTTTTGAATCATGAATATAGGTTTGATTGTTAGATCTCTATTTCTTATGTTCTTCATTGGAGTTTTCTAATTAGGTATTTGGGTTTCATGAACCCACTATCCCGAGGTAGGTATTTTCGTTTATGATAGAAGGTTTGATTAACCCTAAATTCATTGAGATTAATTAAATTGATTGATTTAAATTTAATTTTTTTTATTTGTTTATTAATATCCCAATTCCATTGATATTGGGTTTTGAATTGTATTTAGTATAAAATTTGGGGTAACCCCTAATTCGTGTAGATTGGGGTGGGTTTGTGAAGTTGATGAAAAATTGTGAGATTTAAATTATTGTATTTCAATTGTAAAATTGATGGAAAAATGTGATATATAAATTTTTGAATTTAGAAATTCAAATTGATTTTATGAAATTGGTTTTATCGTTATATTTGAGAGAAATTTATAAAAATTGATTTGATAGAAATATGGTATTTTTATTTTTAATAGGAATGATTTGATAAAAAAACTAATTCAGTTCTTAAATATAAAATTTGAATATTTAAAATGGAAGAATTGATTGAATTGTATTTTGGCCAGTTTTAATATAAATTTTCTATCACTGTTTTTTATTAGATTATAGGAAAGCATAGTTAGTTAGTGATTTATTTAGGACAAAACTCAATTGACGATTTACAACACTAATAATACATATGCATCAGGTCACATCTTGACTAGGATGGTGATCAGCATTATTTGACCAGTTTCTAAGGGACATGTGTTCACATATTTCCATACTAACTATTTTAGTGTAAGGGAGTCAAATATCCTATAACTATCATACATTTTGGACGATTACCATGTTTCTCATATCTTAGTGTTTGAAATATAATAAAAAGTTTAAACTATATAACACATCCATGGTGAATTTACATAGACTCTTTTATACAGTGTTTCTTAATCCATTGTTTAAAAATGTTTCTATCATATTAATTTTAAAAAATGACTTGTTTTAAATATTATATTGAAATTACATTCCTATTTATCTAAAATTGAAATCATTATTTGGTCAATTACATGTTCGAATATTGTCATCTATTTCATAGTGAGGATGTATTAGGCTTTTAACTCACACCTAATTTGTGTCCTCAGGTGTTTGTAGATGATCTCATTCTAGGTTTGGTCAAGGGTAAAAAACCACTTGGAGGAAGTTATAGTTTTTGATCATTGGTCTTGGAAAGTAGTGTCCATTGTGACATGGGATGTTATCCTTTTTTCTAGTACATTGTGGCTGTACCATGGGATGTTTATTCCAGTTTGAGTTTTGGTACAGTTCTACATGTAGTTTTTCTTATATCTATTCTATCATGTTTACGATTCTTTCATTGTGTTTGTGGAAAATTCATTCCCACCATAACATTGTATGATGCCATCTTCTAGTCACCAACCCATGGATATCATGAACACACTTGGGTTTATGTCAAGATTGACTCGATTATAAGTTTACTGTGGTATCTGGGTGGTTTTGTGACAAAGTGATATCCAAGGTACCTTTTTTACATCTTACATTGATGTTAGTGTATAGATGTGTATCTTGTTGGGACATATGTGGTATTTGTGATAGAATGACATAAACTCTCACTATAATGAGCCTTAAATCACTGGGGGTGGTTTGAGAAAGACATATTAAGGATTATTTCTAGTCATTTACCTATTTTTGATATAGATATGATGAAATAAAAACAATGAATTCTTATCTGTTGGGATTTATTTCCCCTATATATCTGTTTGAGTGTTAATCTGATTTCTTCAATGTTTTCTATGGATATTTTTTAGAAACATGCAAAAGAGATGATGTGTGTATCAGATCTAGGAGAAAGTAATTGAAGAACCACAAAGTGAGAATCCTCATGAGGAACCCAAATCTTGTTGAGGTCATTGTGCATAATATCTAGCCTTCGGGATAAGAACCACCAAAAGTTCTCGTTCAGACTGCAGCTGTGAAACCTCTGAGGGATGACTTAAAAAATCTTTCTCAAGAGTTCCTTCAATAGAATACAAAAATGTACAAATGATCATAGATCATGATGTGGAAGAGGAATTTTTGAGTAGGATTTGAATTTTTTTAGTTCCTATATACACTAAATTAAATCAAGGTGAAGTTTTCCACATTCCTGATAGAAGGTCCTAATAGTAGATGATGGGACAAAATGGAGACATAGTAGAATAATTATGGCTTAGATTGGAATGAATTGCATGTTATTTTTACCAACCTGTTATATCCAAAGTCGATTGTGTTGGACAAGGAAATTGTGCTTTTCAGTATTGAGAAGGCTAATAAGACCATAAAAGAATATGAAACCTATTTCGTTGAGGTTGTGTTTTTTGTACCAAATATTTTATCAAATGAGAAAATAAAGACTATATAGATATAAATAAGAGTTTGATCTAATATTCAATCTTATTTTTCTTGTAAAATCATCTTGATTATACTGATGTGATGGATAAAGTGTTTATTGTTGAAATGGACCTGGCTGAAATGTCATGGTTGATGAGAATTACATTTTCTCTCAGTGGTAGTTCTGGGAGTTCTCATAAAGAGAATTAAATGCATGATGATTCTCATGCCGGTTATCGAAAGCAGGGTTGTTCTAGACCTCCTAAAGTACCTAGAAAATTCCATTTTTTATATTATTATAGAAATACTGGTAATTATAAGTGAGTTTCCAGTAAGACACCCAAGATATTTTGATCTTAAAGATTATCATGAAAATTGCATATGTTCCTCCATGTCTTTTCCAATTCGTAATATATAATGAGATCATCAGTTCCTTCTAAAACTATGGTGAAATCAAATGCTTCATGAGAAATGTGGTTCCATCTATACACATAAAGAATGAAAATTATTCATAGTCTGGAAGAGTATTTAAAGGAATCAGATACAATTCTAATGATTGTGAGAGGTACCATCACTATAGCTTTGTCATCATTGATTGCTTTATTTGATCATGGTGCATCTCAATCACTTATTGAAACATTTATTTTCATTCTCTTTAATCTTCCTTTGAAAATTTTATCTTGCGAGATAGATATTAATACAAACATTATATCAATGAGAGAGAATGGCTTATGCTATCCTACTTGGGTTTTATCACTATCAGATATTGAGCATTCTTGCTATTTTTTTTTCTCAAAATAAAACCACTTGACATCATTTTTAGAATGTATTGACTCATTGTCCTTAAAACCTGGATATAATTTTATTTTCAATGCATCTCCCATACTGAACCTAATTGTATTTTTTTTATCATTCAAGGAAAATGGGACTCAAGGTCGAGTAGATATAGACATTATGATCATAAGTTTGGGAACTAAATATCTATTTTTTATTTGATCTAGATAATGAATCATTGAGTGTTGGTATCCCCCCAGTTTTCCTTGAGTTTCATGACATTTTTTCTTCAAAATTCACCAGTTTTCCTTTGAAAATGGTGGTATATTTTTCTATCTATATACTAGATAGTACTAAACCAGTGTCTATTCATTCTTACCCCATGGAAAAAAATTAAATGATATATTTTAAGTCATAGTTAGATGATATTTTAGGGAAAGTATTTATAAGATCGAGTGTTTCACCTTGAGTGGTGCCTTTTCTCTTTTCTATTATTTTTAATGGTTCACATCCCCTCTATATAGATTATCGAAAACTCTATCAGCTTTTTGTAAAATAAAAATAATTTTTTCCTTGAATTGATGAATTTTTTAATCATTTGAAATTGGAAAAGTAGTTCTCAATGATTGATATTTTATCCTTTTAGCATCACTTGAAATTAAAATAATCTAACATTTATAAAACAACATTTTGGAGTAGGTATAACCATTATGAGTACCATGTTATTCCATTTGGTATGACCAATGCTTTGACAATTTTAATGTATTTAATGAACATGATATTCTATGAGTATCTAGAAATATTTGTGGATTTGTTTGTGGAAAAATCCTTTTTTTAATCCATGTATGAGGGGGATCATGTATGTCATCTAAGAAAGGTTCTAGAATTTATCAAAAATTACTAACTTTGTTCCTAGATTTTTAAATGTGATTTCTGTATTGGTTAAGTGATGTTATTGGGACACATGGTGTTGTAACATGGTATTTCAGTTGTTCTGGAAATGGTAAAAGATATTATGACATGGGAACAACCATGAAATATTTTTCAGATTCAGATCTTCATGGGTTTAGTTGGGTATAATCACTGGTTCATTTAAGAAATCTATAAATTGGATTCTATGATGACACTCTAACTCAGAAGCATGTAAATAACACTTGGGTTGAAATATATCAGAGTTATTTTTTGTGTTATTTTTTTTGACTACTACACTAGTAATGAATTATCTATAGGCCATACATGGTTATATTTTATTCTTTGATGCATCAAGTTTATGTTTGGGATGTGTTATTATATAGGATGACCATGTCATTGCTTATGGATATCATCATCTAACACAACACAACATGAATTACCCAACCCGTGATGTTGAAATAATAACTGTGGCACATGTACTTATAATTTTGTGGAATTTTCATTTCAATTAATAAATTACCATTTATACTAACAACAAGAGACTGAGTTATTTATTCTCTCAAAAAATATTTGAATCTTCTACAAAGGCATTGGGTAGAATACCTATAATCTTTGGACATTGACCGCACCTATACACCGAGGAAAGGGAATCTTTTCACGGATCAATTGAGATGAGAACTTCTGATCCGTGAAATGAATGTATCTAAATAAGAGTTGAACTTGATGTCTCTCTTTTCAAAGATGCATATTATAGTCCTAGAATTGGGGGATGAGGTTTCCTTATCCATGGTTCAGTTGATTTATTCTATTCACAAGATGATTCTTCAGGAACAACTACCTGAAGTAGAGTTCCAAAACATTAGAGAATCTCTTTATGTTGGGGATAACATACCTAACTGGGTTTTCACCATGATAGGAATTATATGATATTAGAGTCCTTTCATGGTATCATTATCATTCAAGAAATATGTAATGGGGGATTTCCATATTTCCTAGTGTGTTGTGCACCTATGAACCATAAAGTTGTTCTATGACATGAAATAATGATTTTGTTGGCCAAGTATGAGATGGGGAATTAGTGATTTTTTTCTCTCTTTTTTATAAGTTATACAGGTCAAGGATGGGAACCTTAATCCTTGGGGTTTTCTTTATCCACATCTAGTGCCTAATTGAATGTGGAATGAGATCTCAATGGACTTCGTGTTTGGGTTTCCACGTACCCAATGAAATAAGAATGTGACATCGGTTGTGATTGATAGGATGACTATGTCATATCCCTTTATACCCATTAATTATAAAACCATTGTTGAGGAGTTGGTATACTTCTATGTGAAAGATATTATTAAGTTTTCCTAAGTTTCATATATTTTATTGTTTTATAGGAATCCATAATTTACCTATCTTTTTTGGAGAGGCCTTCAGAAGGCACTATGATCTTAGGTTTATTTGAGTACTATATACCATATGTATTTCGATTCCTAGATAGGAAGAGCTATAAAGATTCTAGAGGATATGATTAATGCTAAAATTTATGAATTTGGAGGAGCTTGGGATGTCAATCTAGGGCTCGTTGAGTTTTATTATAACAATAGTTAATAGTCCATGATTAGAATGATTTCTTTTTAGTTCTTGTATAGATGGCTGTATAAATTTCAATTATATTGGTTAGAGATATATGAATGTTCTTGGTTGGACCAAGTTTGTTCCAAGACATGACAAAAAGATTTAGTTGATTCATTAGATAATCTTGATGTAATTGTTTTGGTATAAGATATAAAATAATCGCCATTAGAGACCACATGAATTTTAATTTGTTGATAAGGACTTATTGAAATTTTTGCCTCGTTTGGTTCATCAATGGATTGGGAGGTAAGAGAAACATGATACCCATTTTGTGGAAGCTTTTGATGTTTTCTAGAGGGTGGGGAATGTATATGACCATTTTCAATTCCACTAAAGATGACATAGATACATAAAATTTTCCATTTATTGGAGCTACGATAGTATATTTATTTTCTGTCTAATGTTATGAGATAAAGTGATATTGATGTCTAGTATGATTTATCCATGACTGAGAATAAATATAGGATATTTGATTATGAAACCAAGTTACTTCCTGGTAGGATGAGACATTTTCTCCAAGTGCTATGAAATCATGGTTCAGATACTCAGGAGACATGGGAGATAGAGGCACTGATGATAGAGTAGTGGCCTCATCGTCTTTACATGGATGATTATTAACATGATTTTGGGACCAAATTATTCTATGGTGGGGAGGTTTTAACATCCAGTTACTATTTTTAGGTATTAAAAAACCCATATATTTTAATCATTCTTCTGTTGTATTTCGTAAGTATGTATCACGTGAAACTTTTGTGGATTTTTAATGTTTTTGCACTACGTACGGTTGGAGCACGATTTTCCCAAAGCATGTTACCTCTTATTAAAAATTGTGTTGACCCAAATTGTGGGGGTTTTCATGGATTCAACATCATTTGAAAAATAGTTCAATGGAAAAGTAAAAAAAACTGTACCTCGGAAAAAAGGTGTGCACGGTTAGGGAGCATGATTAAGAAACATAGTTTTTATAAAAAAGAGGCCCTCCCTATCTAACCATTCGTATGATAATTTTTTTAATCTAAAAAATAATTTTAAAATCATGTAATAAATTATTTATGTTCCCATAGGTTCATTAAACCATATTTTGTTTTCTTCTAATTCAACAGAGGCTCATAGTAGGTGATATTTCCCCGTATACAGATCTTTGAAATCGAATCAAATATAAGAGAATGAAATTCAATATCTTCTAAACATGTTTATTATTCTTGATACCTTTCCCCAACTCTCTCTTCTATCATTCCTATGACTTTATATATCTATATATTGTTGGATGATCTAATATTTAGTTTTTTTAACATGGATCTTGGTTTGATTCATTGATCTTCATTGTTAATTTTCTTCATTGGAGTTTCCTGATTAGGTATTTGGGTTTCTTGGTCCTGTGATCCCAATGTATGTGGTTCAATATATGATGTAAAGTTTTATTATCTCTATTTTTTATTTAATTCAATTAATTATATATAATTATAATTGATTATAATTGGTTTATTGAAAGCTTAATTCCATTGAACTAGGGTTTGAAAATGGATTTGGCACGAAATTTGGTAAAAATAAAAAATTCCAATGAATTGGGGTGGGCTTGTGAAATTGATGGAAAATTGTGAGATTTAAATTCATGAATTTAAATTGTGAAATTGGTTTGATGAAATTGATTTCAAAGTTATTTTTGAGGAAATTGTCTTAAAATGGTTTTGATAGATAACCAATAGTTTTATCTTGAAAATAGAATTATTTTATTAAATAAAAATTTCTATTTATAAATATAAAATTGGAATATTAGAAATAGAATAATAGGTTGAATTTTATTATAAATATTTTTAAAATAAATTGTCCATCACTAAATTTTTTTTGATCACATGAAAATCTATGTGGATAATGAGTTATTCAGGACAACACTCAATTGATTCTTAACAACACTAAAAAAATATATGAATATTTTTCACATCCCCAATGAGATGGTGATAAGTCCCCATTGAAATATTTTTGAGGTACGTGTGTAGACATATTATCATGCTAATTATTTGAGTGTGTGGTAGTACCTTATCCTAGAACTATTATACCTTTTGAAAGACTAACATGTTTCTCCTTTTTTTATATTTTAAATATAATCAATTATTTTTAAACTATTTTACCCATTCCAGGTGAATTTATATAAATAGTTTTATATTAAGTTTTCATTAATCCATTGTTTAAAAATGATTCCATCATTTCAATTGTAAATAATGTTTTTTTAGAAATATTCGTTTATAATTCCATGATTGTTTATAATAATTAAAATATTTATATTTCAATTAAAGGTTAGCATCTATTATGGAATCCTTGGTGAAAACCTACTAAGATTATCTCACAACCCACTTGTTCCTTTTGTTGTTTTTATATTATCTCTTTGTAGGTTCGAGTAAGGGTAAAGTTCCACATAGAGTTGGTTCTAGTTATTGACCCTTGGTCTTATAGTGTTTTTTGTTTGGGGACATGGTTTGATATTCTATTTTATGTTGCTTTTTCATGTACATTTGCCTATTTATTCCAGTTTTACTTCTAGAACATTTATCCCTATGGTGTTTTTCTTGTATTAATACTGAATTATTTGTCACGATTCTATTATGTTTGTAGAACATTCATCCATACTTTTATACTTGATGATTCCAACTACTAGTCACAAACATTTGGGGATTGAGAATTATCTTTAGGATATGTTAGTTCTGGACCAGTTATTAGGTTACCATGGTATCCAAGGGGTTTATGATAGCTTCCGACAATAAAATTATATGATATAACTATCAATAAAAACATTTAATTTGTTATTCAATTTTTATATCTATAGAATACATGTTTTATTTTCATTTTACTCTCTTTAAGAAGAAATGGGGTAGATGAAATATTTAATATGGACAATTTATGTTTTATCCCTTTAGTCAAAAACCATTTTTTATCCATTTTTAAATTTTCTAAAAATGCATGATATAATGTTTACACTATTCAAAAATGATTATTTGTATAGAAAAATTGACCTTGTTTAACATTTAAAAACAATGTTTATAAGGAACCTACTTGTCATTTTCTAAAAATGGTTATTTGTACTCTATACTTAAAATTTTAAACAAATCATTTTTTAATGTGTGTGAAATGAATAGAGTTTTCATCATCATGAAAACTCAATTGTTTGAATATTTCATTATAAGGATACAATTTTCTTAAATGAAAAGTTTTTCACTAATATTTGGTAAATTTGTTATTCTAAATAATATATTTCAATGTGAAACAGATATTTTCCACATGATTATTTTTAATGATCATTTAATAGTATTACTATTAATCAAAGAAAAAACATTTTATTATATATTCTTTATTGGGGATATTATCTAATGATACCATCCTTATTCTTATTATTGATGTATTATGATTATATTAAAATGATTTTTATGAACCCTACTTCTTTCACATGAGTTATTCAATAATTAAGTGTTTATGATTTGTTTTCTTTTCACAATTTATGATATGGTGAATGATTTTATGGAACACATATGTATAATTTTTATATCTTTATAGTTGGTCCCTGAATTATATATGGCTCTAATTCATTAGGTTGTATTTAATGTTCTATTTTATCCAATAGGGCTCACAAGATTTTATCTAAATCCCTAAACTTTGTATAAGGGAGGTAATATAAATATCCAAAGAGGGGAAATGAGATTTTATCCCAAGACTAAAGTAGGAACATGAGTGGTTAGCCTATGCCTACCTTATTATTAATGACTTGGTGGGTATCCTTGAAATTTTATATTCTTTGGTTACATGTATGGAAAAAAATATTTTTCTCAGGCCAATGTAAATCATTCATGTATTATGTTCTTTGATCAATTTACGATTCATGTCTTATAAACATCTAGGATTTATTCTATGACTTATGTTTCTGATCTATGGTATGTAGGGTATTATTTTCAAATATTATTCTCATATTCTAAAACCCATATACTCATGTTATTTTGTTGTCTCTCTTGTTTTACCTTACACAAAATCTGATTTCACCCTTTTTTATATTTATTTTCCCCATGTCTCGATGAAAGGTATTACATATAATTTGTATAAGAAGAGTTATTTTTTTGAAGAAAATAGTTGGAGATGATACAATTCAATTATAAAGAAAGTCTTTATGTGTCAATGTTTCCAATGAGATTAAACCAGTTATATTTTTTCATAAATTGTTTTTTTATTTAATGAGTATTGTTAAAATAAGATTTAATATCTATATATTAATTTAATGGGTAGCTATAAAACACATGTAATGAATAGATCCTTCCTAAAGAACATGGTCCTAGGACATTAGAGAACCAAAACATCAGGGTGTCTCAAGCCCAATCCAAGGATCCCCCTTGTTTCCATTCATTAAAATATCCAACAAGAAGGAACTAATATTCTATTATAGACACATAAGGGTCTCCATGGATCCCTCTATGAAATAAATTAATATACATCAACAGCTAACATCACACCATAAGATCCACATGACCTTTCAAAAGAATAAAATACATACATGTGATTTGATTGAATAGCATACTACAAACAATCTACACATCATGAACCAAATAGGTATTTGAACACACTTTAAACAATTGAAACTCAATATTTATTTAAATCACACCCAAATAACATTATATATTGTAAATAATACGTGAATAGAATGATTCATGAACATTGGACTCATTCCCATAGAATAAGATAAAAAAACCACGAATTCAAAAACTCATGTGGATCACACTAGGTGAAAGAAAAAAACATTAAAATAGAAACCAAAAATAGATATCTAATTCCATTAAAACATAGGCTTCCTATATTAAATGGGTTTATATTCAAAAAACATTGATATCTATAAAATTTTGTAACACATCCATGTAAAACCTAAATACTAACTCCCTAAATCATATAAAAAACACCTCAGATACCATTTGGTGAAAAACCATCCCTATTAACCTAACATGTCACACGATCTAGCTCATCACAAAGCCTTAATGACGCCTCCAACAACTCTAGAGGCTACCAACCAAAATATTAGGTATAAGAGATATTGTGGGGAAAATATAATCTTTGGTTAGAGTGCAATAATTGTAGAAAATAACCAAACAAATACATAGTGATGAATATCATAGTATACATAATAAATAACATAAATAAAGTAATGTTATAATAAATGTGATATATATATAGTAATAAATAATAAAATCTAGGATAGCATAATATAGTCGGTATCCCACTAGTTTAACCACATATATAAAAAAATAAAAATAAATACATTAGGATCTGATTACAACACCATTCCAAATAAGATACCCAATCACCATGAATCAGGATTTGTAGATGCCTGAACTTGAGAATCTACATAGGTAGCTACTATTGATCAAGAAACACTAGGCCTTTTCCTTATCCACTTCACATCTGGTTCTCTAACCTAGTAGCCTACAGTTGGTATGAACATATACCGAGGTTCAAATACCTATGGTGAAAAATAGATCTCATTAGGACACCCCCATCATTGAGAATATAATCAATTTTCATAAAAACTGCTTGCACACATGATATGTACATCCTAGAAAAAGAGTAATAAAAACTAGAATAAAAAAACTCTATAAAAGTAATATTAAAATGGATATATCCAATGATGGTTTCTAATATGGCATCTCATTTCTGTCTACCCCCACACTATCCCTTAACATAGGATTTATGACATGTGTCTCACTTAGCAACCTGAAAACTGGTTCATCAACCAAGTCTACAAGGTGTTTAAGAAACCAAAACAATACTTCTTAAATTATAGATCATAGGGAATAACCTTGGGTTTTTACCTGATAATGCACATATACTAGGCTCTATGACTCCAATGGAATGACCCAAACAAGTTATAGATCACTACTCCCCACATATGAGAAACATTAAAATCCAAAATGTCAATAAAAATTCCACCAACATAGACCGAATAGTTCCACTATCATATGAGATACATACATAAGTACTCGAAGAGTTAAAACCCCAATAATGATCCATATATAAATCTAAGAGTGTAGAGAATCCATTATAAAAGGATGATGTCTTTATTCCTAGAATCTATCCTTCTTCAAGGGAATAACACTCTTATAGTGGGGAGAACGCATCAAAATTCTATATTAGACCCATAAGATCAAATGACCACAATAAACTAATGGATGAGATACCCAGATATAACTCATGGAAAACACCCATTCCATGATATCCCAAGGGTATTCTCATCAACCTATGTCTTGAGTAGAAATTTTCTTCAACATGAAAGAATAATGCCAACCAAACATTGAATGATCCAACTATCAAACCCACACTCTGAATGGATGAACTATCAAATATGATTATATGTCTGCCAACTATAAATTGGGCCTCTCTACATCCTATAAATATAATCATTCAACCAAAAGGCCACCACATAATCTTCGTGAGCCTTAATATGGATAAACCAGAACTCAGGGCTCCATCGAACACCAATGTTATAGTACAAAGTGACATCCAATAAGGGAATACACTAATACACTAGAGATATCATGAAATATCCATCATAAAGAGTTGCATGACCAGACCAAGACCATGTTAATAGTAGGAGATCCTAAAATTGGTTCCTCAAACTCATCCAAACTAAAATGACAACCCTAGTGCAGAAATATCTCAAATGGATCTGAGTACCCTATCACCGATCCTTGATCAACATCGTTCCCCATGGGGAATCAAAAAAATATAACTCCTATAAAGAATTCTCAATAGTTTCCATTAACACTTCAAAATAAGGACAGTAAAAGGGTCCCTCAATAAGAAAACCTTCGTAAATTCCCATGATAGAAAAAGGAAGTTGTCCTTATAAGCAGACAACCCATCCTCAGGTTCTAACTTGTCTAAAAGAGAATCAAAACAACACCATGCCGCATAATAATTCAAAATAGATGATTGCGACAACCACTTGTCACTTGATTAGAAACCATCCCAAAAGGGCATCAATAATAGTCCCTATGACTCATATCAAACATATAATGGAAGAAGGATGTAATTTTCATTCCATATTTTAAACCCATCCCAATTACTCCAATATCTCTAGTCCTCAAACATAAGATCCAAAAATCTTTTTATCCAATCTTAATATACTGGTCCCATCACCAAAGGACAATCCAAGTAATAATTATAGATACTACATGTTCCCACATTATATAATTATTCTAAAAAGTCCTAAAATAGATCTCTATGAAACACATGATATAGTATAATCACCAAACTCACATCCCTCACATATCCCTCAAAACTCAAAACACAAACCGCTAGAGGATTCCAATCCAATAATCAAATAAAAAAATATAATAACTTTTTTTCTAATCAAACACACCATCCATATGGAGTAAAAATACTTAATAGATTCCAAGAATTTTATATATGTGAAAAAATGCTCAGAATGGACTACTAACATGTACAATTATTACTCTAGGGAAAAAAGAAAGAAAAAAACATTGGGGAAAGAAAATTATACAAATTGTAACCTACGTACATAATCTGTAACCCCAAAGGTCATCCCTAAACATCTACCATTGGACACTTAGTGTGTACTTTTCAAAATTACAAAGTGTTTGAAACTTTAACATGGCATGTATAGTGAATGAGGTACATGCTAGTGTACTTATTCCCCAATCTATGTGTAAGATGACATCTACATTTTTAGTAGCACACCCACACATGGAGTGTACCACACAAGAGGTTCCCAACTATATACATGTCTATGTACCCCACATGAGATCTTTCCAAATTTATACACAACCAATGGACATATACCATGAACGAGATCATGCCATGTATCTTAAAAGACCATGATCCCATGGCACACTAAAAGTCACTAAAATAATATTTTTACAACCGGTATATTGAATCCATTCCAAAAAACTCAACCTTTCTGATAAAAAAAACACAAAATTTGTTTTCTCAAAACTATACACCTATTACATTTTTATTACTATAAAAAAGCACCCAAAATATCCTAAACAAATTGATTCCCCCTCATTAATTAAACATGACACTTAGGTAGTCCCCAAGAACATAAATATGGATTTAGAAACATAAAACAACAATTCTTGAGGATTTATGGGGAAAATATAAATACAGGATTACATCCATGTGGAAACTATTAATTCTACATACCGAATTAGTTCCATAAATCCAACATGCCTTTATCTACCTATAGAATTTATCCAAGGGGGATTCCTCCTCCCACATCCTCTTATATCAATTTACCACTCTCATCTGTGTTACCAGAGATAGATTACGAGTTGTATGTGAAAATAAAAACTGGAGAAAGTAAGGGATAAAAGGAAAAAAAGAAACTAAAAAATATGAAAGGTAATGAGACCTAACCCCGACAGTAGCACCTGCGAGGGGTTTATCACTCGTGTTGGAAAAAAAAACTATAAACTTAACCACATAAATAGAATTTCAATCTGATAGTCCATTTTAAATATACAACCAAATAAATACACATGTATAATGTAAAAGTTTATTAATTAAATAATAAATATTCCAAAACATTCAAGAAAATTGGATTTCTAGAAATCAAATGTCCTAGAATTATAGAGTGTTTTGTTGAATTGGGTAATTTTTTGGTGTTAGGAAATGTCATATGTGGTATTAAGGAAGAATAATGATCCATTATTGGTCTTTTTCCACCATGTTATCATTTCTTTTCATTTGTCCTTAACTTATGTTTATGATTTCATTTTTAATGTTGCTTCCATGTTAAATGATTCTTTTATGGTATCATGTTTTATCTTGAATTATTATTCAATATTATGATTATAACAACTTATATACCCCATTGAAATTCCATTTGAGTAAATTGTTAAAATTTAATCATGCTATTATTAGTTATTCTCTTTTTGGGATTTATTTCTAAGATCATTATTATGTATGTCACAAGGTTATGCTTGGAATTTAAAATGAGATATGAAATATGTGAAGACTAATAATTAATTTTTTATAATGCTTATGTAATTGTGTATCTATTGATGTGAGTTTTACCTAATCCCACAAAGAAACAAGGATTTTATATCTTCTTGATTTTACTAATTTTTATTTTCTATAATAAATCATAAAATAAAGTGTATTGAAGAAATGGGTTGTCATAGTTGGTGTCAAAGAAAAGGGTAGTAATTTTTTAGTGTGAGATTATAAATTTATAGTGATTATTTTATGCATAATAATAAATATAATAAAATATCATTGAATTTTGGTAATGTATTGATTATTTGGTTTCCAAGAAAATACATCCATTCTAGGATATTACAAGTAGACATGGTTATAGAACATAGGTACCTAGGGGTAATAATTCCAAAAAAGTAACATTTATTTGCACTCAATAAACAATTGCTCCAAGACAATGGTTGTTTTTTCACACCGAGATTGAAAATCATAGAAGATATTTTTTGATAAACACACAATATTCTTATTAACCATTATTATGGGAACAAAAATTCCAACAAAATGTTTGTGTTAGAAAATTCATCATTGATAACTGAGAAAAAATCATAAAAAGTCATGATTTTAGGAATATAAATTATTTTTGATTTATACCATTGATATTCATATTTTCTCTTTTATGTGTATAATATTTTTAAAATTATCATCTCTAATTTTACCTATATTCTAGTCAATGTATAGAAATTGGAGGAATTGAGTCAACAACCAATGATAGGGGAAATAAGATGACTGCATGAATTAGATTGCCCACTCGATTGGAGTAGGAATCTCATACATCAGGACTATACTTATTCAATTTAGACATGTTTTGATGAAAAACTTAAATTAAGAGGAATTCCTAAATCTCTAAAAGAAATAGTAAATCTTAATTAAGACCTTTATTTGACAAATTCCTTTGACATTTGTTTTATTACAAAAATATAAATTATCACCATTAAAATATATTCACCGACCTTCAATTATATGTATAAGGGAAGGCTATGATTGATTTTTATTTTATGGAAGGATAATCCAATAAATTATGGATGTTTGTAAAAAATAAACATCTTTATGAGGAGATATAAATGATGGTGTATAAGGAAATCTAGAAAATGTTTTTAGTAAATATATTTTCTCACTCTCCAACTAGAATTGGAGAAGAAATTAATTAACCACAAGAAAAAGGATAAAAAATTTATTTGTGTTTACGAGGAAAACATCAGAAGACTATCATGATATGCATACAACATTATCATTTCCCTAGATTTAAATGATTACTGATTCTTTAGTGGACCGAGGCCGAGTCAATGTAAATTCTAATACAATCAAGATTTTTAATATTATGTGTAATTTTAAAAATTTTCCCTCAATGTTAATATAGAGATCAACGATTATCATGGGTCTCATAGTGATAAGAAGTGGAATGCATAGTTTAATTATTTATATGTGATAGATAAATATAATGGTGGAATGAAATTTTATCATCCGACTTGCTAAAGATGTGGGAATAAACACCTTAGAATCTTCCTAAATGGGATTAGGATATTATTTATGTGTAAGAAGGAATGAAAACCTCTATATATTACTAGTGGAATAAACCCACTAACATGTTTGAATAAAGAAATGATATAGTAAAACCTCTTCTCATACTCTAATTTTTCAAATATAAGGCACATAAACAAAAGGTGTGTCAATGCACTGAGATATGGGTTGCTGAGGACAACTGATGACATCAATCACCAAATTTATATAGTAGAATTGTGATATTAGGTCATAAAAACTATGTAGGTAGATCATGAAAACGAAGTGGTGATAAGTACACTATTTATTTATTCAAGAATAGAAAATCTACATTTTGATTATGGTTCTACATATTATTTAATATCTAATAAGATTAGTAGAACTATTCAGAAAACACTAAAAATCATTGATGTTGACCTAATGGTGAAAATAGAAATAGGGAAATTATTGTATCATAATTATATAACTCAAACTGTATCAAATTTGGGGGATAAACATCATAGGGAAGATTATTATACTCACTTTAGATGAATTTAATGTAATTTTACACATGGATTTTATTTCAGTATATAGATCAAACATAAATTTCCAGGAGAAGCATATCACCCTCCAAATCATTAATTTTTACACAATTCTATACATGTAGAAGGTGGATAATTAATATTATTTAGTAACAATTTCTCAATCCGGTATATTATCTCCTTGTGAAGATTCTCATACTTCCTAAATGATAAATTTTAATAAAAATATCATTCTTGAATACATTCCCATTGTGAGTTAATATGATGATGTGTTCTTGAAATACTTTTTTAATCATTCTCCTAAAAGAGTGGTTTAATTTTCAATCAAGATTACACCTATGGAATTTATAACATCTAAGACTCTTTATAGAATAGATATTTTATAACTAAATGAACTAAAGAAGAAAATATATGAGAAACATGATAAAGGGTATATATGACCAATATCATCACCTTGGGATGAAAAATTCATAATCATTAAGAATAAAGATGGTTGAATTTCTATCAGAATTGTTTATTATGAACAAAATAATATGAACACAAAGAAATAGTATCCAATTTAGTGGATTTATGACATGTTTAATAATATTTATAGAGCCTCATATTTCTCTACGATAGAACCTTGGTTTTTTATGTTATCATGTAATGTTGAAGAAAGATGATATACCCAATACTTAATATCATACCGGGTATAGGAACTATGTGTTAATATATATTCTTTTTGGATTTAATAATTCTCTAGAAATATATATTTATATGATGAATGTAATATTTTTGTATTAACATGAAAAATTTATTATAGTATTTATTAATCATTTTCTTATAAACTTTGGAATAAAATATTATCATGAAAAAAATTTGAATTCTATAATGATGACCTTATGGAAATAATAGAGATATGGAAATTATTGTAAATGTGATTTCTCGTAAGATAAAGTTACATTCCATGGTAATTTCATAACAAAAAAAGGGGTACCTATGAATCCTTCAAAAAATGGGGATGATTATTGTGTATCTAGGACTGAACAATGTTATGGGTATCTATAATTTAAATGAATTTTCTGGTTACTATCATTGATTTTTTATGAAATTATATTGATTTTCAATCATAATAACCAAGGTAACATGGATATGAGTCAAATATTTCTAGAATTATGAGTGTCATAAATGTATTGAATAAATGAAGACGATTCTAATGACCACCATTATACACAATTTAGAAACAAGTGGGGAATGATTTTTGATCTAATGTGATGTATCCTAAAATGTATTAGGTTGTGTAATCATGGAAAATGACAATGTGATAGCCTATGCCTCCTGATAACAAGTGATCCATAATAATTTCTACCCTAATAATGATCTGGAACTAGCTGTAGTGATCTTTATGTTAGTAATTTGGAGATATTATCTCTACAAGTTGAAATGCGATATATATACAGACCATAAAAGCCTTGTGTATTTTTAAAAATAAAAGAGTATAACATGTTCCAACAGAGGTGGTTTAGCTGATAAATGATTATGAATGTTCAATCCATTACCATCATGGGATGATAAATGATGTAGAATACACTATTAATAGATTGGAACCCCAAACTCTATCCATGATGACTAATTCAAGGGATCCATTCATATTACACAAGAAAATGATTGGTATGGGGAAATGAAAGTATCTTCATCCTACCTTTCTCAAATACCTTCTCGGCTATCTATTCATAATAGAATCAAATAGGCTAAAAAAGATTATGAGTTACTAAAAAATAATGTAGTGAATATTCTATAGTTCCTCATCACATAAGATGACCTTATAAGAATTTGAACCCATATATTTTTCAAATAGAAAACTATTTTCGAGGAGGGAACTAATGGTTAATTTTCACATTTTATCCTTCTTTATTCCACTAAAATGCAATAAGATTTACTGAAAGTTGAACTAAAATTTCATGTAGGGTAACATGAAGAGATAGATTGTGTGTGTTATATCTTGATTATTGGTATACCAGAAAGTCATGGATGAATTAAATAAGACCATGGGAATAATGAAACCATTCTTATACAAGTATGTAAATGGTAAATAAAAACCATATATTTTGTTGGACTACCTGGGACACCAATAGTTGATAACAATATCTAGGCGATAGTCAATTTCACTAAAAATTTGTAGAATTTCATTTCTGTTATGGAATATTTTTCTACTTATCTACTTGATATGATATAAATAAGGGATGTGGTAATACTGCATGGTGTTCTACTCTCCATTATATCTAATCGAGAACCGAGGTTTATCTCAATTGTTTTGGATAATCCTGCAACATGAATGTAATGTAACTTTTAGAATTAGCATTACTTATCACAATTAAATAGATGATTATTGTGAATGGTCCACTCATAAAATTTATGATATGATACAATCATGACTAATAGATTTACAAGGATGTCGAGATAAACACAATCTCATACTAGAGTTCTAACATTATAGTATTTTCCAGTTAAAGAATTCAAATGACAGTTATTGAGGATCTCTATGGGAATAGGTGATGGTATCCAATATGTAGGAATTAAATTTTCAAGTTTATGTTTTTGGGAACTTTTCATATTCAAGAGATGAAAAAGTATGTTCAAACCATTTAGTATTATATGAATTCTACGCAATGTCTATATAAAATCTTTGAAAATAATCTTCAATGTGATCTTTAATTTAAGGTTTAAAACCATGTGTTTTGTTACATATCAACAAGGATAAACTTCACATGGGTTTTAAAGAAGGGAAATATTAGTCCATGACACAACATACCCTTTTAGGTACTTGATAACATCTGAGATAAAGCTAATCTACTAGAACTCCCATGTATCCTTTCACAAGTATAAGATCCCAGAAAACATACTCCAAGATCCAATGCTAAATTCACAGAATGTTACATTTCCTGAATTGGTAATGAAGAAGGTGGCCCAATTTTCCCCAATCAGTACATAAAATATAAAAAAATTTCAGTTCACTTACATACCCATGCACATTTTAGGTTTAGAGTTTTGGAAACTTGGGACCAAATAATATTAACCTATATTCACAAAAAACCATTTCATAAATATGAAATTCATCTATTGTTATACCAAAAAATATTTATTTCACATTAGGTCATCAACATCATCCGTATAAAATCACTCTTATACATTTTTTTCATCCTTATTATTTATAACAGGGGATGGGGAAGAAATATTAAGGGTGACCACAAATAATTAGTAAGGTTTAACATAATCCTTTACAATTCAATTTCATTAATGAGAACAATAAGTGAATAAGGGTATGATTAAAAAATAATAGATCATGATAAAATTATAAAACAACTCATTCCCATCAACATAGGGATCATAAAATATGAAAACATTTAAATGGAAATATTTTTTAGAATCAATAATCCTATGCCAGGCGATTTAATTCTTTTTTATATGAATCATTATAAACCCATAAAAATAAATTTAAACCCTTCTTGGTAACATGGATAATCATATTAATAAAACCATTTCAAAACCATATTCATTGGAAAAAAATGGTACTTAAATACAATATTATCATTACCTAATGAATTTATGTTCTTATTAGTCACACAAATTGTATAATCTATAATGGTATCACCTAACTCTACTAGGGCCACCCCATGTTTAAAATAAAATTCATATACCTAGTGATATATAAGACACCCTGTGTTTATTTGTAATGGGAATATGAAGTTTTATCTAGGACACCCTCGGTTGATGCTATAAAAAATTACCAGGTGATATTTGGGATACCCCATGTTTATATAATGCAAAAAAACCGCAACATGAATAAAGTACATATTTCATCATAAAATAAAATAAACACTCATTTTTAATTTTATAAAATGAAATACCCATGGAATAGTAATTTGATTATTGTAAACCACATTGGAACATGATTGTATTGTGGAAATGAAATTCATTCCATTTTAATCAAGTTGAATCATGATTAACCATTGTTAATGAAATGGGTTCTATATTAATATTATTGAGTCATGATTTACCCATGTAAATGAAATGGGTTACATATCAATCTCTTTGAAACAATTATAATCCATCCATAAAAATAAAAAAGATGATATCAATGACAAACATACTCATTTAAGGATTAGTATGAAAAAATTATTTCAAAATTGATGAATGTAATTACAATTAAAATATCATTAAAAACATTAATGTGGAAAATATATTTTTTATTTGAAAAATCACTTTTTAAAACATAAAACATCTTGAAAATAATTTTATTTTTCTAAAAAATAAAAACCATTTATAATAAGTCTAAAAAATAATTTAGAAAATATAATGATGGAAATATCCTTTTATATGTGGAAAATAGTTTATAAAATAGTTCTAAAATCATTTTTAGAAAACATGGTTTTGAAAAAAAATAGACTTCTGACAGAAGAGAAAAATGATGTTTGGTTTACTTAAAAACTATTTATCAATAATTTTAATTACCAAGGAGTTAAAAAATCTTAAAATTAATTTAATATATCTTAGATACTAGTGGATAATATAATACATAATAATTATATTTTTTCAATTTGAGATCCTTAATCATACCCAATACCGAAGAATGATTATATTGTAATAAAATTCTCTTACCAAATTTGAATCATTGAAGATGAAAAACCCATGAAAGATATATCCTTAAATGGAAATTAAAATATCTAGTAATTAAATTATATTAATCCTAAAATAAACTCATGTGTATTATAAACATCGCACAATAAAAACAAGTGGTGAATATGGAATATATCTCATAGAAATAAAAGTGAGAAGAAAAGAATCATTACCGTTCCCTTACTTTTAGGTGAAAATTGTTTAGAATATAGTATAGTGGTTTTAAACATGTTATTAACTAATTAGACAATCATATTAAAATTTATAATATCATATATGATCCTTTTATAACATATTATCACCCTTTGGTCAATAATCAGTCTTTATTTTCATTCTACTCGGTGTTAATTTCCTTATTTCCTTATTTTTGTTTCATCATAAAAGATCCATTTATTATTAATATTATATATTTTATCATATCCAGAATTATATTATTTACATAATTATAATACTTATATATCAATTAATCTTTTAAAACCCATCATTAAATATAGTTACTATAAATGAAATAACGTTACAATCAGGGAGATGATAGGTCATACATACGCATGATTAACATTTCAATTTTCATTGTTCCTTCAAGAATGAAGGTAAGTAATATTTTATTTTAAAATAATTATCACAATATCATAAATAAAATATTTTTTAATTATGTGTACTTATATATATATGAATTATGGTGAATTTGCGTTGAAAAAATGAATCACATCGCTTCGAGGAGGCAGTAGCGCACACATCCACAAACGACGTTAGAATTTTTTTCAGTGAGTGAAAATATAAAATGAACATATATATTATATTTATTGAATAATGAAAATTTCAGTAAAATATTAAATAATTCATTCTATCACACATATTTATTATCTTTTCCCTCACTACGTTCCGTGTAACACGTTATTGAAAAACAATTCACATCGCATCATGGGTTAGTAGTTCGTCGTACACATGATCGGCATTATCGAACCCCTTATGGAATTAAACGAAAATGGTTTTATATGATATAGTGAATATATAATGATTAAAATGATATAAGTATAAAATATAAACTTTTTATCCATCATTATACACAACTGTGAGAGTTGGTAATGGAAAAATGAACAACATCGTTTCGTGAGGTGGTAGTCTATCGTACCCATGGATAATGATTTTATAACAATTTTTATCGGAGTATGTGTGGTAATAAGTTGTAAAATTTAAATAAAAACATCTCATTATATTTATTATACATGTTTTTTATTTTAATATCATTGAATAACATTAACTTAATAGATTCAATAAATAAATAAAACAAAAACAGACACTGATGAACATTACCTCTTCTCCGGAAAACTCATCTTAATTTCCACCCAAGGCCTTCCATGGTTAGAATTATACACTAATTAAGTCTTATAGAGTTATAATTTGGAATTTTATATGTTATTTATGTAGTTAACGTCATGGATAATGTGACTGATAGGTGTGAAGAGAGAAGGAGATGTGTAAATTTTTTTATAAGTTTGGTTAGTGTCAAACTTGTTAATTTCTGAAAGAGTGAATTCCAAAAAGAAAATTTTTAGGTAAAATGGACCCAGTAATTCAAAAAACATGATGATAGAAGGGATAATGTTAAAATATGGCTGTCCATTTTTACATAAGTTTCTTGGTCATTTGGAACAGTAGGATTAATGTTTAACAACTCTGTAAACTTATTTTTACGTTAATTACATTAACTAATTTTAATTATTTTCACTAATGAAATTTAGAGAAATTAGGTTGAAAATTTTCAAAATATTAAATTATAGTTATAAAAAACATTGAATCTATTTTTCAAAATTCAACTCACATAATTGGAAAAATTAAATTTAATATTAATCCTATTATTGCGGGGAACCAATTAGATTTTTGAAGAGATTATTTTTTAGAAAATGATGATTCTATATTAACTATAGGAAAAATAATAATCATTGTATGAAAAAAATTAATATTCATGGAAATATAATCTATAAATTTAATTATAAACATTAACCATTATGTATTATTTTAATTAATTTAAATGGGGATAAATTATGCATTTTAAAACATTTTTTCTTCTTCTGAAATCCCTATTTCCAAATCCAGAAACAAGCTCATACAAAAAAATATATAAAGTTTATTTATTATAATTAAATATATTGAATATAACTTATCATACTTAAAAAAATCAAAACATTTTTGTACCTTTAATTTAATTAATTTATTTAAAATGAAATTCTTTTTAACAAACTTAATTTTTTCAGTATTCACAAAAAGATCAATATTTTCTAAAAAAAACCCAAACTTCACTCTAAGAAAAATTTCATATTCCTTTTAAAATAAGGATTTTTTCAATAAAAAACTATAAAAGTGTACAACATTATTTATAATATAAGTGTTTAATAAAAAGGTAAAAAATTGTTTTTATAAAATATAAAATTTTAAGCATAAAATTAGATTTATTTTTAAATCATGTCTAGAAAAAAATAGATTGGGCATTGAAAATTATATTGTATATATATTATTTAAATTTAATTAATATAATCCAACAAGAGTTATTTGTTTAATTTATTTGCATAAAACACACTTGTGTGTATTAAAGTACTTTTTCAAAGTAGTTTTTTAAAGTGGTTTATATTCCTTTATAATTAATAGGTCACCAATGAATTAATTATACATAAAGTTATAAACAAAATTTTTATAATTAACATAATCATGTTCATAAATTTCATTCCAATATGTATATTATAATTTTAATATATATTATCATTCATGTATGTTTGGTGTGTCATGTTGAATATGATATCAAACATAAAAATATATGTGTTGCGTGTAATATAAAATAAAATGAGAATTGCATTTAAATCATTCCAAGTACAGTGTTTCATGTCACTTATGATATCTACTAAAATTTTATTATTTCAAAATCTCAAGTGGTTACGTACCCACCTTTGAATATTGTGTCCTCATATTTTGAACATTATAATAGTAATTAATGGTTGGACATTTCATATAAGTTTGTTTCAAATATATTTCAAAAAAAAGGTTTAATAAAACATCCTCACTGAATGAGATAGAAGTATGTTTGAAGTTTATTTAGAATAACACATAGCCATGTTTTTAAATAAGAAAAAATATAGAGGAATAGATGAATATAATAAATATTTATAAAAAGTTATTGAGGTTATTGATCATATGAAAGGAAATGATAAATGGAATTTTAAGGGACAGAAAACCACAAAATTTTTTATGATAAAAAGACCACTAGTTCATCATAATTTATGGTACTAAAGAAATAATTATATTTCATGATCATTTTCCTCTAGTTAAGAAATTATCACACCATGGAGAGTTAGAGAATATAGAAATACACATATTTTTTGAATACAATTACATCCATTAATCAATTTACACCACAATATCATATTTTCCCCCAATGATCTGTATTCAAGTTTAATTTCTCATTGATGAAGAAAAAAATTAAATTTTAATGAACATATTACTATAAAATTGATAAAATTATATTCCTCTTATGTCTACACATTAACCAAATCCAAAATGGTTAGTACATTGAATGATAATTCCTAAAATGAATAAGTTTTCACACATTAATCTGAACATTTCAATAGAAATACCGAGATTCCAAATCATATCATTATAAAAAAAATTTATCATTAAAATTCTTTAATCATTTACAAAATAATTATGAAACCCAATTGTTAGAAGTATTTTATGACATATATTTTTCCATGATATCTCAACCATTATTACTCAACCAAAATACCATATTATTTTGAAATAAACTTAATCATTACCTATAAAAATTTTATATTAACCTGGACATAATGTATGCCAATGGTAGGCACAAAACCCTTATCATCCATCCGACATTGGTTCAAGCCGCACCACCATTCTAGAAGGGACATATTTTCACTAAATATAGGTGGATTTTTGTTTTTTATCTTTAAAGAAGAAACATAATTCGACCAAAATTGTATTTCCCAATGATCATAATCTTTAGAAATACCTAGTAAAAAACATCTCAAAAAATGTCATTAATCACATTATGGTCACATCACTTAAAACCTTAACGGGGTTTCATAGAATTTGAAATTATTATCATCATAAATATTATAGAGCTATGATGGAATCCATAAAACTGAATATAACCTCACATTAAAATTTAATAATATCAATATTAATCTCAAACCATCTTTGATATCAACTATAACATCACATAACCCACACTCTCAGATATAGAGCTAAATACATAAACATTACATCCCTGGATTTGATACTGAAGAAGGTGAACCAATTTTCACCAATAAAAACATAAAATATGAAAATGAAATCTTTTTTCACCTATATACTAATGGAAATTTTAGTTTTATAGTTTTCAAGATTTAGGACCGCCTCAAATATACTTGGATTTAAAATCAACTAGTTCATAAATATGAACACAAACTCATCTTATACCCGACTTTTCATATTTTAAATTAGGTGATCAACATCGTCCATAAGAAATAAATTATAATTATAATTGGTTAAATATTATTCTTTATAACCTCAAGAAGTGGTAAACATTAGACGGTGGAGAAAAAATGCTCGATACGGATAAACAAAAGAATTCACAATTTAATGTCCTCGTTGAGTATAATAAGCTAACAAGGGTATGATGAAAAGATAATAGTCCATGAGAGAATGATTAAATAACACATTATCATCAATATATGGAACATAAAATATGATAACATGGAAAGGGGAAGAGTCATTAGAATAAATAATCATGATCCATATAATTTCAATCCTGATCGTATGAAACATTATAAACCCAATGAATTTAATTAAAAATCACTTTAGTAACATGTATCATCATAATAATAAAACCATTTCAAAACCATTTTAATAAGAATAACCATATGAAAAACTTCCAATATTATCATTACCAATTTCATTGGAGGGATATCTTTGTGAACCCATCATATAAGCTATAACGGGTTCACCCAATGCGATTTGGGCCACCTTTTTTTAAGCTGTAATGGGATTAGCTAAAGATATTTGGGCCAACCCATGTTTATGATTTAGTAGGATTACCTATATCTAACTAGTAAAAACCAATTTTAAAATGTAACAGGATTAGTTAGCACTATTTGGGATACCCCATGTTTATTTAATGTCCAAGAAACACAACATACATAATGTTAATATTTCATCATTAACACATAGAAACAATCCACCAAAATATATTTTTATATTAATTTTATATGAAACATTTGGGATAATTGGTAACCCCAGAAACCACTAAATTCAAATAAAAACCATCCAAAAAAATTAAAATACAACAAGACATCCAACAAACTAAATTTAAAATTCAAAATCCTCCAGCCCGGACCCATTACCAACTAAACCCCTTGATCCATGTGATCTAGAGCAGCGAACCTTGAGCCACGCCCTGAAAAAAATAACACCTTCATTTTCACAAAACACTGAAGAGAACTAGATGACTTCCCACTGCATCATGAAACAACCATTAAGGAGAAAAAACCTCATTAAAATTCCACCAACATCATCTCGTAACCATAGAATAATGAAGATGCCTACCCCCACAGAAAAAATTTAGACCCCAAACCTAACACAATCCAACATAATCCCAAATAAGAATCAACTAAAATGATAATCTCAGATAACAAACCCTAAAAACCATCACCGATGGCAGATGAAAAAACACCGAACAAAATCGAAAATCTATAAATGACACTAATGAAGGCGATTGACCTCTGAATCTCAAACATATTCTAAGGGCTCATGCTTAGAGGGCCTCCATTCTCCAAACCAGACACCAAAAACCTCTTTGTACTACTACTACCAGTCCACCTTCGAGAGTTTTAGAGGATTGGAAAATCAGAGTAGGGAATGGGGGACCAAGGTCTCCGAATGCGCATTGTCCCCAAGGCAATAGAAAAAAGGAAAGATGAATCATAATGTTCTAAGAAACCATAAATAACAAGAAAAAAAATCACAAAACCTCATTGAATCCATCATTACAAATCCAATAAGTAGATATGGATAGTATCATGAGGCCAGAGCAGTAGATGAGTGAAAAAGGTTTCCAACACAATCTTATCCAGAAAAGAAAAACCACAATAGAATGAAGGTGATGATAAAAAACCAAAAAAACATCACCTAAGCTGTTATAAAGGCACTACCGAAGAAGAAACCAAAGAGGAAATAAAAGTAGGAATGGATAAGACAAAAAATAGAATGTAGAAGAAACTACGAAGAAACCACATGATGGGGATGAAAGAAGGCATGATAAGGGAAATGAGGGGAAAAACGATGAAAAGAAGAAATAGGAAAAACATCCCAAAAACATGCCGCAAAACTCTCATCAGATGGTTTTAGAGGGAAACCCCAGATGAAGCCGATAGTGGGAGGGGGAGCCTTAAGAGAAAGGGGAAATCACACAGAAACCATCAATATTATAATTATAACATGATTTACCCATAGAAAAAAAAATTGGTTTTATATTAAGATATTTAAAAATGATTAACCCATGGAATTAAAATGGTTTACATGTGAATCCCTTTGAAAAATTAGTAAACCACAAAAAAGAAATGGGATCAATATCAATCACATTGAATCATAATTAACCCATGTAAAAGAAATGGTTTCCATATATATATTTTGGAAAAATTATAATCCATGCAGAGCATGAACATAGATAATATAAATTCCAAATATCCAAAGTGGAGGAATAGTAATAGTAAGAGTTATTGATGTTGATGAATTAAAATACCATTAAAAGATCATTAAAAAAATTCTTTAGTAAAAAATATTTTTCATTTTGAAAATAACATTTTAAAAAATATAACATTTTGAAAATCCTTCTATTGGAGAAAATCATTGAAACATATTATGAATTTTTTTAAAAAAATGAAAAATATTTATTTAGGGTAATAAATTTTTTTTATTTTAAATAATATTTTTAAATCATTATTGAATTTATTTAGAAAACATGGTCTTGGATGAAAATAAATTCCAAACTGAAGAGAGAAATGATGTTTTTTTCTTAAAAAAAATATTATCAGAAATTTTAAGTAACAAAGGGTGAAAAATGGTACGATTACTTGAAGATATCATAAATAAAATTGTATAAGATAAATCGTTATAATTATAATATTTCTAAAAATGGGTAGTTAATCATAAATGTGTTGTCCCATGTTTTTGAACTAGATGAAAATACAAGGGAATTTTGTAATTAAGGGTTTACTGGATGAGATGTTATTTTGACCAAGCATCGGAATGAAACTCCAAGAGTTGGAACATATTTATGGGACGTGTTATTTTTAATAAATTAATTGATTAAATTATAAATAAATGTAAAAATTAAATTAAATGAAAATAAATTAAATGTAAAAAATAGAGAAAAACATCAATAATAATAATAATAGTAATGTATAGGTTTAAATAAAAAGGGAAACCAAAGGGTTTCCACTTCCCCAGCACACGACACCCCCTCCCATCCTCTCTATGAAATGTAATTCACCACGCTCTTAGATCCTTCATCAATCACAGATCTTTTTCTATTCCTTCACAATTCTTTGTTAAGGTCTCAAGGTAAGGTCTTCAGTTTCCCATAAACATCATTTCAGTGAATGTTTAGTCTCCCCATTTCCACTATTTTACATTAGAAACCCTAGGTTTAGGGTTAACCCTTATTTTTTTTGTTTCTTATGGTTTTAGGGAATGTGATGGATTTCTCAAGACTCCTTTGTTCTTATTCTGGGAACCACCACTGAAGGCACAACTGTTCACATCATTTTGGCAACACATTATTGATTTGGTATAAAGGTTTCCATCCTTATTCACTTTCACAAAATTTAGTATTGGGGACTTTAAATTGTATGGGTTCCCAACAAATTTTTTTAGTTTTTTTGATATACCATCCATGATGAGGAATTACACACACATGTGTGTGTAAGATATATATATATTCCCTCTTTTCACATATTCTATCATGGGGAGAGGAATATGTGTAATGAAGTTATGGTTATTATATATATATATAATTTCATGTTCATGTATGTGGATGGACTATATTATAGTTTCTATCATCAAACTTTATAGGGGCCAAAATATTCAGCATTGTATACTTTGAATATAGGACCCCTTCCTTTTCCCATTAAAATTAAATTATTCATTAGTTTACCACATAATGGTTCCTTGATTAATTTAATTGTGATCATTGGATGAAATTACTAAATATTTTAATTTATTTGTTTGATCAGCAAAGTCATGTGTTTTTAATAAAACCCTTCTTTGTAGGTGCACTATCTTCGAATCTAAAATGTAATGATTATACTTTTATGATTGTTTTCATAAAATTGTATTTTTTTATTCATTTATCTCTTGTTGGGACTTGGAATGATTGGAACTTGGGAATTATTCAAATTATTAAATCCATTTTCCCAAGTTGATGGTCTATTATTCAAATTCCATAATCTTATTATTAATTTTGTGTATGTGATTGTATAATTTCTAGAGTCCATTTATTTATTATAATTCCAAATTTAATTAATTAATGTGGTAAAATAATTAATCCAAGAGTTGGTAATTTTATTGGAAAGTGGTAATTTTAGAATACAGATAATTAATTAGTGAATTAATTACCAAAGTATTGAATTTAGAAATTCGGGATAATTAATTAGTCAATTATTTATCAAATTTCTGAATTTTAAAATTAGAATTATTAATTTTTGAATGAATTATTAGATGTTGATATTGTGAAATTGCAAATTAATTATTGAATTAATTAATTATAAGGATTTGGATAATTAAATATTTAATTGATTATCATAATATATATGATTAATTAATTGGTGAATTAATTAATGGGAAAGATATGGTTAATTAATTTTTGTATTAATTAAATGAAATTGATATAACTAATTTAACATGAAATTAATTAATGGTATTAGATTAATTAATTAATGAAATTATTAATTGATGATTGTGGTGTTTAATTATGGTAGGAGGATTAATGTTGATTAATCTTGGTTGTCATAAAAATGTGAAAACATTTTATATTGATATACATGTAATAATGTGATTTTTTATGATATGTGTGAATAAATGAGAAATAAGGTTCTATACATGACATTCTACACTAAATACACACACACACACACACATATATATATTCATGATTGATAAATGAGGTGTGATACATGTAATGATGCTGAAAATACTCAAGAGGTGCTAGAAATGGAGTGCTTCACCTTGAATGTATACTAAATATATAGAACATAGATGTAAAGACCTGTAAATTTCAAGGAAATTTATTTTCTTAATTTTCTTTGGAATTTTACAAGAGCGCAGTTTCTGACGGCACCTGATTCCGAGGCCCGGTGTGCCCAGAATCATTTTCCGAAGTTTGGCTCGGGTACGTTCAGTGAACGGAAGAGCGGGTTTTTCTAACTTTTGAACCGGTGCCCGGAATCGAATTCTGGGGGCGCCGATGAAATCGCAGCGCTGGTTTTCGCTTAGAAACGCCTCTTCCGGAGTTGCGTTTGCTCGGGTGTGGTTTTTAATTTTTCGAGCTTAAGGTTAAGAAATAAAATAATTTTGTGACAACTTTATTTTATTTCACTTAAGCCACTTGAAAGCCACTTGAAGCCACTTAAAGGCGGATTGAACTGAGTTGAACTGGATAGGATGCTATCCAGAAATATCATACCCCCTTGGTAGGATATTTGTGAGGTGGGCCCGCACGAGCCCCGCCGTTTCTTTCCTCTAAGAAACGCACCCGTGAAAACCCGTCTTAATGAAAGTCAACTGACGCGTTTTCTAAATTCTTAACAGGCCATTTAATTGGGCGGTTTATTTCGTGAATTAAATGGGCTGTTTTTTTCATGAATTAAATGGGCTGTTTTTCGTGAATTAAATGGGCTGTTTCTTCGTGAATTAAATGGCCTGTTTCTTTCGTTGAATTAATTCAACGAATTAATTCAATCGTTCCTTAACCTGTTTCATGAGTTGGCATATTAATAAAATAATACCAACCTAAAATCTTTGGAAAAATTTGAGAGGATTCTTGTTTCTTCTTCTCCCTCGCGAAGAACGTGAAGAACGTGATGTACGCCGAACCCGGAAATCGACGACGCTTCTGTCCGAGACGTTCTTCCACGCTCCGATCTCCGATCACCGATCGTTTGAGGTGAGTGATGTCGGATTTTCCTCTCAAGTTCTTTTCTTTTGGTTTTAATCGAAACACAGATTTGAATATTAATAATTTAAATCTGTTGTTCTTGGTTCGTTGAGCTCGCCGACTCAACACCGGATTCCGCGACGACGCGACGCCTCCCCGCGACGACGCGAAGATCCCTCTCTTCCGCGACGATCTTTTCCGCGAAGAACGCCTGCGCGCGACGATCGATGAGGTAAGGATTTTATATTGTGGGAATTACCCATTTTTAATTTATTCCCGTCAACGTTTCTTAAAGAAATTAAAGGACCGAATTGTGAACAATTTTTTTTTTAAATCTTAAAAAAATTGTTGCTTCCTGTGTGGAATAAATTTCTCCCGGTGGTTTATCTCTAACGCGGAGGGTGCGGGCCAAACGAACACGGCCCGACGACCCTCCGCCATTCTTCGTTTGTGCGGATTTGACGGACGACGACGGAACGTGCCGCAGCGGAAGTTTGACGATCCCGCAGTAAAGAACGGATCCCGGGACGAGCAACGGCACAGACGGGAAGGAAAACGGGCCACCGGAGCGACGCAGGCGGCCCGCAGAAGCTGCCGGCGGCGTGGGTCGCCGGAGGCGGCGGCGGCCAACGGACCCGCGGCCGCGCGGGTCCGGTTCGCCCAGGCGGGACGCGGCAGAGCCCCGTCCGCGGTTCACCAGCGCGGCCCGCACGCGGGCCGCGGCTTCTCTCTCGACCGCGGGGGCTGCGCCCGCGGCTTCCACCCGCGCCGCGCGGCCGAGCCGGACCGGCCCTGGCCGGGCCGGGCCGGGTGAATCGGGTCGACCCGGTTCGGGCCGACCCAGGGGGGGGTCGGGCCGGGTCGGCCCGGGCCCGTACCCCCCTTCTTCGGACGTCTTCGTTCAAATGGCTGTATCTTGAGCTACGGGCCTCCAAACAACTCGACGTCAGCGGCAACGTGATCCTTGAATCGAGAAGGTCGTTTCGGTATATCGCACTCTAGGTTTCGGAATAATTTGAGTTCGGCCATGTTGGTTCGTACACGAGACCAACCGGGCCCTCGGAGCGGAAATGCTCATATCTTGAGCTACAAACATCCGATTGACGTGCCGTCAGCTTTGTTGAATTTCTCTAAGTGAGACGGATCTTTTGGCATACTCCGCCCGAGGTTTGGATGCAGGTGGAGTGCGGTCTGGTTGGTTTTGCCTTAAAAACCAACCGGGCCCCTGGGACGAAAATGCCAATAACTCTCAGACCGGGTGTCCGATTGACGCGCCGTCTGCGACGTTGAGTTCCTGTTGACGATACGGAACTTTTGGATACATCAACTTCGGACTCCGTGACAGTTGATGTATCAGCCTCTCGGCTCGTGGAGAGGACCCTCCCGAACGAGCTTGCTGTGTGCGGGAACCCTAGTGCTGGTTGCGACTGCTACTTCGACAGCGACGACTGTGCAGAGATCCTCCGTGGACTCCGACGACGACCGTGCAGAGATCCTCCGTGGACTGCGGCGACGACTGTGCAGAGATCCTCAGTGGACTGCGACGACTACTACACTCAGTGATCCTCCGTGGATCAGTGCTACCGGTCCTGTGTGGGCCCGATCCTGTGTGGGTCCGATCCTGCGTGGGTCAGCGCTCAGCGGTTCTGTGTGAGCCAGCGCCTACAGGTCCTGCGTGGGCCCGGTCCTGTGTGGGCCCGATCCTGTGTGGGTCTGATCCTGTGTGGGTCACTGCGGGGTTAGTACCTATCGATCCTTCGTGGGTCCGACGATTTAGATGATTCAATGATCATCTTTATCGTCATCCGAATAAGTATACCTGTGTGAGCTGAATCTTGTGTTTCTCTCCTTTGTGGATTGTGTTGAGCTATCCTATGTGGATTTACTGTTTACTCTCCTTTGTGGATTGTGTTGTTCTATCCTGCGTGGGTATGCGTTTTGTTTTCCTGTGTGGACTGGGTTGTGCTAGGGCTCGGACGTTGGAGCCGATCAGGGAATTGATGACTTAGGTATATGTATGGGCGTATACCTAAGCCGTGTCAGATGTTACTTCGTGATTGTATCTCTTCATCGTGATTTATCCTTTGTGGATTTCGGGAGACCTTCGGGGGTCTCGGGGTCCCTACTGAGTAGCTTATACTCACCCCTGCACGGGCTATGCCCGCACTTCGTGGTGTTGGATGCAGACGACGGACAACGCTGATCGTGGAGGAGGCGTGTGGAGCAGGACAGTACCTGGAGGTGGACCACTGGGCGGGACGTACTCGGAGCGATTAGGTGGACCCGAGGAGCAGCGGAGGCTATCGTACCCACCCTTCAGGTGGGACTTCCAGAGGACGGCTCGACGCTGCAGTTTTTCCTTTCAGTTGCTGTTTTTCCTTTCAGTTGTACTTTACAGTTGGGCTTGTATTTCCATCCCCTTTTACTTTCAGCACAACCTGTACAGTTTTTACTTAGTGTTTACTTTTCCGCTTGCTTACTCTATGGTGCTTGTTTACTTTTCAAAGGCAATGCCTTCCCTTTTTGTTGGGATTTACGCCTTGGTTCTAGTCGCCAGCCCCTGGCCTATGGAAGGCGGGCTTGGGGTAGTCACGGCACGGGCCCTGAGGATGGGTCGTGACAAATTGGTATCAGAGGTGGTCGGTTCTACCGCAGACTCTGATATTTCTTCTATGTGAAGCAATAGTGTGTAGCGTATTGAGTGTGGTTATCAGTCCAGGGAGTCCAGTGTTGGTGCGGCGGCCGATGTATCCATACACCAGGACCCTGACTTCTGATTTCCGACTTAATGCATGAAAACATTGATTGCATGTGTGTTTCAAGTTTTCTCTGTGATTACTAGTGTCAGCTCACCAGGTATACTGTTCTGACCGTGGCATACTTGTTTCCTTTTCAGGATGGCCCGATGACAGCAGCCAGCTAGGGTTCCTAGAGTAGGGCGCGACGACAGCATGCCGAGCGACAAGGCCTCGGTACAGGGCCTGTTAATAGCAGAGGCACCTGCGGTACCTTTACCCACCGAGCCCCCGATGCTTCCAGCACTGGCAGCTGACGACGCACGATGCCTTGGAGCTCTACACGAGTTCCAGCGCCAGCGACCCCCCAGGTTCCGTGGGGAGTCGGACCCCCAGGCAGCCGAGGACTGGCTGGAGGCGGTCGTCCGAGTTTTCAGGCTAGTGAGGACACCAGCAGACCTCATGGTGATCCTCGCGGCGAGCCTACTGCACGCAGCAGCCGGACGCTGGTGGAGCCTGATGCTCCAGGTACACGATGAGGCCACCCTCATCTGGACGGACTTCGAGAGCCTCTTCCACTCAGAGTTCGTCCCGGCCACCCTCCGTGCAGTGCGCATCCAGGAGCTTCTTCAGCTGCGGCAGGGCAGCTTGACGGTCGCTCAGTACGCGGCGAGGTTCACCGACCTTTCTCGGTACTCGACAGACATGGTACGGGACCCCTTCTTCCGGGCCCAGACCTTCGAGCAGGGTTTGAGACACGAGATCAGGGCATCAATGATCTCCCTCAGCATCGCGACCCAGGCAAGAGTACTTGAGCGAGCCCTCCTGATCGAGAGCTTCCTGGCTGAGTCCACAGCGAGACCTACCGCAGGGCGGCAGTTAGCGGAGTCTTCGGTAGCTGGTAGCCGGCGGATGACTCAGGGTTCCAGGCAGACCAGACCTTCCGGCAGGCGACCTCGGGACACTGGCTCAGCAGTGCAGGGCACACAGCGCGGAGCCAGCCTTCCGAGAGGCAGACAGTGCTACGAGTGCGGCGGGCAGGGCCACATGGCTCGTGACTGCCTGACCCGTCGTACCGAGGGGCAGCAGATGGTGGAGGGACCACCCAGGTAGAGGCAGAGGGTCGACCGTGGCGGTCCGCAGGGAGGAGGCGGACGAGGCAGAGGAGCTGGCCGAGCAGCAGGTGGTGGGCGACGCTTTGAGGCTCTGCCACCACCACCACCAGGAGGCCCGCCCCGACCACAGGGAGCTGGCGGGCAGAGACAGGCTCAGCTCCAGGAAGCGGAGGCCTACGACCACGGCGCGCCATAGATGATTCGAGGTACGATCTGTGTCTATTCCACCCTTGCTGCAGTTCTGATAGACACAGGAGCGAGTCACTCTTTCATGGCCACTGCCCTTGTTCGGAGCTCGGAGATTCCGACAGAGCCGTTGGCTCGATCCTTACGGCTAGAGACTCCTACGGGAGCAGACTCAACGATTACGCATTGGTGCCGGCAGTGTGAGCTTACTCTAGGAGGCGAGAGCTTCGGCTGGGATCTTCTTGTAGTGGCGTCGAGGCCTTACGACGTCATCTTGGGCATGGATTGGTTATCTACGGTCCATGCTCAGATTGACTGCGTTCGGCGCAAGGTGCGATGTGTGCGCACCGACGGGAGCAGGTTCACCTTCACCGGCAAGAAGGGAGCCTTAGCAGCACAGGATGGACTCACGCAGAGGAGAGGTCAGCCCATTACTCATCAGTTGGCTAGCCTCATCCAGGGAGCAGTTGACGTGCGGAGTCCCAGTTTTCCTGCAGTGGTGGATCAGTACGCGGACGTCTTTCCCAACGACGTTCCAGGACTACCTCCTCGCAGAGAGGTAGAATTTTATATTGACCTGTACCCCGGGACAGCCCTGATATCCACTCCAGCATATCTAATGGCCCCCGCTGAGCTTCGAGAGCTGTGGGTACAGTTGGAGGACTTGCAGTACAAGGGGTTCATCCGACCCAATGTTTCACCCTGGGCTTCGCCGATTTTGTTCGCCATGAAGGCGGATGGGAGCTTGCGACTGTGTGTCGATTATCGTCGCCTGAACCAGGTGACAGTGAGGAACAAGTAACCGCTACCCAGGATTGATGACCTCTTTGACCAGCTCAAGGGAGCATGGTGGTTCTCAAAGATAGACCTCAGGTCAGGCTATCATCAGCTTAGAGTTCGAGACGAGGATGTGCAGAAGACAGCCTTCAGGTGTCGGTATGGCCACTATGAGTTCTTGGTTATGCCTTTCGGCGTGACCAAAGCTCCAGCAGTGTTCATGAGCCTCATGAACAGGATCTTCCAGCCATACCTCGATCGATTTGTCGTGGTCATCATCGACGACATTTTGGTGTACTCGACGGCGGAGGAGGAGCAAGCCTACCACCTGCGTGTTGTACTAGACACACTCCGAGAGCACCAGCTTTATGGCAAGCTCTCGAAGTGTCAGTTCTGGTTACGTGAGGTCCACTTCTTGGGGCACGTCATTTCTGAGGCGGGAGTTGCAGTGGATCCCGCGAAGATCGAGAGGAGGTGCTGAGAGAGTATCACACTTCTCCTTTGGCGGTACATCCTGGAGTGGCGAAGATGTACCAGGATCTCAGACGACAGCACTGGTGGCCTGGCATGAAGAAGGCTGTGGCAGAGTTCGTTTCACGGTGCCTCACCTGCCAGCAGGTGAAGGCAGAGCATCAGGTACCAGCAGGTTTGGTACAGCCCTTGGAGGTCCCGGAGTGGAAGTGGGACGGGATATCTATGGACATCGTGACTGGACTTCCACGCACTTCCAGAGGTCATGATTCCATTTGGGTGATTGTTGACCGACTCACCAAGTCGGTACACTTCTTACCCATCCGAGAGCAGGGCTCAGTGGAGAGCTTGGGGCGTCTCTACGTTCAGGAGATTGTACGACTTCATGGTGTGCCATCGACTATCGTCTCCAATCGGGACGCTCGTTTTACTTCCCGGCTTTGGAAGGGGTTGCAGGAGGCATTCGGGACGCGGCTACGTCTGAGCACCGCCTTTCACCCTCAGACGGATGGTCAGATGGAGAGGACCATTCAGAATCTCGAGGACATGCTCCGCACATGTGTCCTCAACTTTGTTCACAGCTGGGAGGACCACCTACCCTTGGTGGAGTTCGCGTACAACAACAGCTACCACTCCACCATCGGGATGGCACCCTACGAGGCATTATACGGCAGGCCTTGCAGATCTCCTTTGTGCTGGACAGACCCTGGAGAGTCAGCACTTGTGAGACCAGAGATGGTCCGGGCCACGACAGAGAAGGTCCAGGTCATCCAGGAGCGGATGAGGACAACACAGAGCCGGCAGAAGTCATATGCTGATAGGAGGCGGAGGCCACTAGAGTTCGAGGATGGCGACCACGTATTCTTGCGTGTCTCACCTCGATGTGGTTTGGGGAGATTAGGTCGAGGCGGCAAGTTGTCTCCACGCTTCATCAGGCCTTTCCAGGTCCTCAGTAGGATTGGCGAGGTGGGTTATCGCCTGGATCTGCCACCTCAGTTGCACCGGGGGCACGACGTCTTCCACGTATCCCAGCTGAGGAGATACGTGCACGACCCGACGCACATCATTGACTATGGGGAGCTAGACGTGGATGATGGGGCGACTTTTATGGAGGTCCCAGTGGAGATAGAGGATCAACAGGAGCGGGTCCTACGTGGGCAATCGATCCCTCTTGTGCGCATCAGATGGCAGCACGGGAACCTCCAGGAGAGCACTTGGGAGCGGGAGGCTCAGATGCGTGGTCAGTACCCACATTTGTTCCCCTAGTTTTTGATGTATCTTTACGGGGACGTAAAGTCCTGAGGTGGGAGTAATGTAAAGACCCGTAAATTTCAAGGAAATTTTTTTTCTTAATTTTCTTTGGAATTTTACAAGAGCACAGTTTCTGACGGCACCTGATTCCGAGGCCCGGTGTGCCCGGAATCATTTTACGAAGTTTGGCTCGGGTACGTTCAGTGAACGGACGGGCGGGTTTTTCTAACTTTTGAAACGGTGCCTGGAATCGAATTCTGGGGGAGCCGATGAAATCGCAGCGCCAGTTTTCGCTTAGAAACGCCTCTTCCGGAGTTGCGTTTGCTCGGGTGTGGTTTTTAATTTTCGGGCATAAGGTTAAGAAATAAAATAATTTTGCGAAAACTTTATTTTATTTCACTTAAGCCACTTGGAAGCCACTTGAAGCCACTTAAAGGCGGCTTGAACAGAGTTGAACTGGATAGGATGCTATCCAGAAATATCCTACCCCCTTGGTAGGATATTTGTGAGGTGGGCCCGACGAGCCCCGCCGTTTCTTTCCGCTAAGAAACGCACCCGTGAAAACCCGTCTTAATGAAAGTCAACTGACGCGTTTTCTAAATTCTTAACAGGCCATTTAATTGGGCGGTTTATTTCGTGAATTAAATGGGCTATTTTTTCGTGAATTAAATGGGCTGTTTTTTCGTGAATTAAATGGGTTGTTTCTTCGTGAATTAAATGGCCTGTTTCTTTCGTTTAATTAATTCAACGAATTAATTCAATCGTTCCTTAACCTGTTTCATGTGTTGGAATATTAATAAAATAAGACCAACCTAAAATCTTTCGAAAAATTTGAGAGGATTCTTGTTTCTTCTTCTCCATCACGAAGAACGCGAAGAACGCAAAGAATGCGAAGAACGTGAAGAACGCCGAACCCGGAAATCGACGACGCTTCCGTCCGAGACGTTCTTCCACGCTCCGATCTCAGATCACCGACCGTTTGAGGTGAGTGATGTCGGATTTTCCTCTCAAGTTCTTTTCTTTTGGTTTTAATCGAAACACAGATTTAAATATTAATAATTTAAATCTGTTGTTCTTGGTTCGTTGAGCTCGCCGACTCAACACCAGATTTCGCGACGAAGCAATGCCTCCCCGCGACGACGCGACGATCCCTCTCTTCCGCGACGATCTTTTCCGCGAAAAACGCCCTCGCGTGACGATCGACGAGGTAGGGATTTTATATTGTGGGAATTACCCCTTTTTAATTTATTCCTGTCAATGTTTCTTAAAAAAATTAAAGGACTGAATTTTGAACAATTTTTTTTAATCATAAAAAAATTGTTGCTTCCTGTGTGGAATAAATTTCTCCCGGTTGTTTATCTCTAACGCGGAGGGTGCGGGCCAAACGAACACGTCCCGATGACCCTCCGTCGTTCTTCGTTTGTGCGGATTTGACGGACGATGACGGAACGTGCCGCATCGGAAGTTTGATGATCCCGCAGTAAAGAACGGATCCCGGGAGGAGCAACGTCGCAGACGGGAAGGAAAACGGGCCACCGGAGCGACGTCGGCGGCCCGCGGAAGCTGCCGGCGGCCGGAGGCGGCGGCGCCCCGGCGCGCTGCTCGACGAGGCCGCCGCGGCTGACGCCGCGGCGGCGGCCAACGGACCTGCGGCCGCGCGGGTCCGGTTCGCCCAGGCGGGACGCGGCAGAGCCGCGTCCGCAGTTCACCAGCGCGGCCCGCACGCGGGCCGCGGCTTCTCTCTCAACCGCGGGGGCTGCGCCCGTGGCTTCCACCCGCGCCGCTTGGCCGAGCCGAGCCGGACCGGCCTTGGCCGGGCCGGGTCGGCCCGGGCCCGTACCCCCCTTCTTCGGACGTCTTCGTTCAAATGGTCGTATCTTGAGCTAAGGGCCTCAAAACGACTCGCCGTCAGTGGCAACACGATCCTTGGATCGAGCCGGTCGTTTCGGTATATCGCACTGAAGTTTTCGGAATACTTTGAGTTTGGCCAGGTTGGTTCGTACACGAGACCAACCGGGCCCTCGGAGCGGAAACACTCATATCTTGAGCTACGAACGTCCGATTGATGTGCCGTCAGCTTTGTTGAATTCCTCTAAGTGAGACGGATCTTTTGGCATACTCCGCCCGAGGTTTGGACGTAGGTGGAGTGTGGTCGGGTTGGTTTTGCCTTAAAAACCAACCTGGCCCCTGGGACGAAAATGCCAATAACTCTCAGACCGGGTGTCCGATTGACGCGCCGTCTGCGACGTTGAGTTCCTGTTGACGGTACGGAACTTTTGGATACATCAACTTCGGACTTCGTGACAGTTGATGTATCAGCCTCTCGGCTCGTGGAGCGGACCCTCCCGAACGAGCTTGTTGTGTGCGGGAACCCTAGTGCAGGCTGCGACAGCTACTTCGACTGCGACGACTGTGCAGAGATCCTCCGTGGACTCCGACGACGACCATGCAGAGATCCTCCATGGACTGCGGCGACGACTGTGCAGAGATCCTCAGTGGACTGCGACGACTACTACACTCAGCGATCCTCCGTGGATCAGTGCTACCGGTCCTGTGTGGGCCCGATCCTGTGTGGGTCCGATCCTGCGTGGGTCAGCGCTCAGCGGTTCTGTGTGAGCCAGCGCCTACAGGTCCTGCGTAGGCCCGGTCCTGTGTGGGCCCGATCCTGTGTGGGTCCGATCCTGTGCGGGTCACTGCGGGGTTAGTACCTATCGATCCTTCGTGGGTCCGATGATTTAGATGATTCAGTGATCATCTTTATCGTCATCCGAAGAAGTATACCTGTGTGAGCTGAATCTTGTGTTTCTCTCCTTTGTGGATTGTGTTGAGCTATCCTGTGTGGATTTACTGTTTACTCTCCTTTGTGGATTGTGTTGTTCTATCCTGCGTGGGTATGCGTTTTGCTTTCCTGTGTGGACTGGGTTGTGCTAGGGCTCAGACGTTGGAGCCGATCAGGGAATTGATGACTTAGGTATATGTATGGGCATATACCTAAGCCGTGTCAGATGTTACTTCATGATTGTATCTCTTATTCGTGATTTATCCTTTGTGGATTTCGGGAGACCTTCGGGGGTCTCGGGGTCCCTACTGAGTAGCTTATACTCACCCCTGCACGAGCTATGCCCTCACTTCGTGGTGTTGGATGCAGACGACGGACAGCGCTGATCGTGGAGGAGGCGTGTGGAGAAGGACAATACCTAGAGGTGGACCACTGGGCGGGACGTACTCGGAGCGATTAGGTGGACCCGAGGAGCAACGGAGGCTATCTGTACCCACCCTTCAGGTGGGACATCGAGAGGACGGCTCGACGCTGCAGTTTTTCCTTTCAGTTGCTGTTTTTCCTTTCAGTTGTACTTTACAGTTGGGCTTGTATTTCCGGCCCCTTTTACTTTCAGCACAACTTGTACAGTTTTTACTTAGTGTTTACTTTTCCGCTTGCTTACTCTATGGTGCTTGTTTACTTTTCAAAGGCAATGCCTTCCCATTTTGTTGGGATTTACGCCTTGGTGCTAGTCGCCAGCCCCTGGCCTATGGAAGGCGGGCTTGGGGTAGTCACGGCACGGGCCCCGAGGACGGGTCGTGAAAATAGATTGATTATCTAAATAACCATGGAATGTGAAACATGGATATATTATCTAAATACTCACTGGGTGACAGACAAGGTGTTTTACCCCAAAAACCATGTATTTGGACAATGGTTCCATGTAGATGAAATAATGAACTGAAATGACATGGATAATGTTATCTTATATGTTATATTAGATTTTAATTCAACATTTGACATGGTTCAGAACCAACATGATCTAAATTATGTAATGATATCCAGGTGTGCTTGGTGGTTATGCAGTTAATTAAAGATTAATTAATAATGAAATAACTATTTATTTATGCATTGTGGTTATTTATTTATTGAAATTCATACATGATAAGCAATATTTATATATACATTTTTTTGGAATTTATTTATAGTTTTTCAATAACTTACATGATAATGCATGTGGTATGGATCCAATTCTTCAGGTATAAAATCATCATAAGATTCCATGGAAGTCAGGAGGAAAAAGTGCCAAAATAGCCTAGTACATAACGTGATTTGTCAGTACACATCATGTACTTGTAGTTCACAGCCCGTCCCAAGTTTTGAAGCCAATACATAACCAAGAGAAGATTCCAAAATTAATAAATCCACCACACATTTTTTACATCTCAAAAAAAACATGATTGTAGTCAAATAGATAGCGAGAAAGATGTGAGGAATCTGCACAAAAAGAAAAATGGATGCGAGTTACATGTTATGAACACCAGGTACAAGATGTGTACCCGGTGAAATATCATAAATCCATGAGAGATATTCATGTAATGCTAGAGATAAAAAATTCATGTAGATATACACGGATCAAAGTTACATGATTTGTACCTCTAGTATATGTCATGATGATATTTTCCTATAAATACAATGGTGCGACAGATAAATCATCGCAGTTTCAAATGTTCTTCTTCTCTTGTTTCGTCCCCAAGTGAGTTCCCTCACCCTTTCCCCCCATTAAACTCTAAATTTGTTTATATTTCAAATTTTTAATCAATCCATGAACCATGGATTTTTCATTATTGAATTCTTTTCAATTCCCAAGAGTTTTCAACTCCCATCATGCATCCTCAACTTCCAAATTCCCGGTTAGTTTAATTAGCTCATTTAATCCAAGTAAGTGATTTGATTGTGTTGGGATTTGTTACTTGCATGTTTCATTCTATTCACCAACCCCAAACCCTTTCATGATTTCAAATGATGTAATTTAAATCAACATATCTATCATGCTTTATTTTATTTATTTTATTGCATCTCATCCCCATATTAATAGATAAATAAATTAGTGGTAGGGATAAAGAATCTATGTATATTCATGCTTAAAGAACCTTTAATTCTAAACATGGAAAACCAAATTGGATTAGTAGTCAAGATAACACCAAATAGTCAATCTTATTTGTGTGAACATCCCTGACTATAGTATATTCAAGAAAATGACCCTATCCAGATTGGAGCAGAGTAGGCTACAATCACTAGACTAATACACTTTCTACCATAGATTCTTAACATAATGCACCTAGGTTTTTACTATCTACCAATCTTGGAATAGCCACTTCCTATTTATAACTAGTTGACTTGACCAGAGTTAACTAGGGGGATTTGTTAGCTTCACAGACTAAGCATTAAGACCTTTCCATGATTACAATTAGGGACCATACATTAACCAAATACTATAACATGATCCCAAACCCTCATTAATTATTCAAAGCCACTTCTAATTCAGCAAACTCCCAAATGATAAGACTACTTGAAATCACTCCTCTCAGGGTCTAAAAACTAGCACTCCCTTGGAAATATCTTTCTCCTCGGGGTTTCAACCATTCACTCCCACTAAACTACATCATTATAGTTAATGAAGTCGGGGAAACACAAATTATAGTTTAACTCATGCCTAGAGGGATTAACGACACCTCTTTAGACACATCAAATTATGGTGCCGTTTCTAGGGAGAAAACTCCAATTTTTGAAGAACTATTGTTTTTACACTTAGGATTACCTTTCCCTCACCCTCTTTCTTTCTTTTCCTTCCAGATGACCTTGCACATTTTTTCTACCAGTCCATGTATGGAGGTCTCTTGACCAATTCAAGGAACCTTGAGGCACAAGAACATTTGGCCTTCAGTCCTACGATCAAAATGAATTTATTTTCACATAACCGTTCAGTAATGGTCGAGCAACATCATTTTTTGTGGCCCAACCCACCAAACCCCCATCAACTAATAATTTTTTTGGAGAAAACTCGAGGCACCCTAAAAAGACCATCATGGATTATGGCCTTCCCTCAATCTATGGATCGACAACCAGCATAATTATCCATCCTATACAATAACAGACCTTTGAAATAAATCCTAGACACATTCATGAGATCCATAACATGGAAAAATTCAGTGGACTTCAGAGTGAAGAACCGCATGAACACATTTACAAATTACTGTAAGTTATAGATACCTTTCTCTACCAGGGTGTATCTTTAGGTTCAATAGGAATCAATATCATCCTATTCTCATTATGAGAAAATGCTATGGACATTCTCAAAATCAAAGATATTGAGTCAATCACAACTTGGGAGGATCCATCCAAAATCATTTAGACAATTATTTCCCATCAATCTGGACATGGAAACTCCGGAATGAAATCCAAAAATTTGCTTAGGAAGATAGATAATCATTAAAGGATTCATGGGATAGATGTAAGAAGATAACGAGGAAGTTTAAAAATCATGGACTCGACACCTGGATTCAATTGTAAACTTTTGATCATGAAATTCAGCCAACGATATGAACAATTTTCGATGCTTCCACTGATAGTGGTTTGATGTTCTAAACCTCTGAAGCCCAAAGATCCATTTAATATAAAGTATCACACAATTTCAGTATATGGAAGAGTGATTGTGGAACACCATGGTGTGGCGTCCACCAGATTGATGAGAACACTCAATTAGAATCAGAAGAGGATGTGATCACAAAAAAATCTTGAGTCATTCTAGATGCGAGTTACACAAACTCAACCATAACCCCATCATTTCCCGTCATGGAAGTTCAATGATGTGAGATGTGTGGTGGCCTGCACATGTATAAGTACTTCATGGATGAACATGATGATCATAAATATTATAATTATTTCATGTAAAATCATTAAAACTTGTTGTTTTAGTAACATCCACAATATTATTAGTAGAGGGAAAGTAATAAAGGTTATTTTTATCAATGAAGTGGTCTACCCCAGTTCTGTATCCAAGGACCACAAGGGTATCCATAAATGAAACCTATACTGTAATAGAAACAACCAATCTAGTAAAAATATTTTCAACCAAGACACCATCAAAAAAAAATTCAACACGTCCAGCCAAGGCATGCTCAACATCCACCTCCAAGTAAACTGGAAAATCTCCAAGTTACTACTTTCAAAAGTTTTTATCAAATAACGATAACCTAGGAGAAAAAAAATGAAAAAATGAAAGAGTTTCTATGAGGAATATGGAAATTCAAATGGGTTAAATCTCAAAGACCTTATATGAGAGATTACCAAGTACTCTACGTGGAAACACTGAGACATAACCAAGTGAGGAAGCCAATGTTGTAATGTTGAGAAGTGAGAATGTTTTAGACTTTCAATATCCAAAATAAGTAAGGAAGTAAAAAAATCCTAAGAAGAAACTAGTTTCTAAAAATGAAGTTAATGAAGCCATTCCCACCATACCTCAAGAAGCAGTGTTAGCTAACGAGAACCAAACCTCAGAGAAGAAAGAGGAACCTATTTATGTTGCACCACCTCCATAAAATCCACCTCTTCTAGATCAACAAAGAGTGATACATGGTAGTTAGGAGGCACAATACAAGAAGTTATTAGATATATTAAAATAATTACACATCGATATACCTTTTTTATAATCCATTGGCCAAATGCCCATTTATGAAAAATTATTCAAGGACCTACTATCAAACAAGAGGAAAATAGAAGATATGTGAATAATCTCTTTGATGAGTAATTCTCTACTATTGGGCAGTATAAAATTACCAAAAAAATGAGTGTTACTTGAAATTTCTTGGTTCCCTATGCTATAGGAGAGTGCAATTTGGGAAGATCACTATGTGATCTTAGTTCCAACATTAACTTGATGCTGATGAGCATTTTCCACAAACTCAGACTCTATGAAGTCAAGGAAATAATAGTATCATTTCAGCTAGCTGGCCAATCTTTAAAGTAACCCATAGGTATTCTCATATATGTTCTGGTCATGTTCAGAAAATTCATCTTTTGAGTATACATTCTCATGATAGACCTAGAATAAGAAGAAAACATACCTATAATTATTTGAAGACCATTCATGGACATATGACATGATTTTATTGATGTTAGTCAAGGATTTATAAACCTTATAGTTGGAGAATAAAAATTAGTGTTCATCATGATTATGGATGCCCAACAAACAAATGATACAGTGGATTACAACACCATCTCTCTCAATCATCAAGGATACGAGTACATGGCCATTGAGGAAGAAAGTGAAGATTTTTCATTAGAAAAGGAGGATAAATATATCTTTGAAGACATAAGATTTATTAAAAAAATTCCAAGATACAACATGACACCATTCATTCCCTCCACCATTTAGCCACCCCAGTTTGAAATGAAACCTCCTCCCAGTACACTAAAATAATTATACCTTGGAAATTCATCTTCTTTTCCAATAATCATCAACTCAAAAGTATCTTAGGCACAAGTATAAAAATTGGTAAATGTTCTGAAAATACACAGGAAATCAATTTCATTGGGAGTGGATGACATAAAAGGATTAGTACCACCGAATTCACCCATGTAATCTTACATGAAGATAATGCAAGGCCCAAATGACAACCTTAGAGGGAATCACTACACCAGTGAAATAATTTATAAAAAGGAAGTGCTGAAGCTCATGGATGCGTGAATAATTTCCCCAATTTTAGATAGTGAATGGGTTAGCACTGTACAAGTCGTTACAAAGAATGGATGACTCACGATAGAAAGGGAAGACAAAAAGAAGATAATTTCAACATGCACCATCACTGGATGGAGAGTTAGCGTAGAATACATCTGCTTAAACATAGAAAATATAAAAGACCATTTTCCATTACCTTTTAAGGATCATATGATATATAGACTTTCTGGGAAATATTTATATTGTTTTTATTATTAATATTTACAATACAATCAAATTACAGTCGACCCCACCGACTACCCGAAAACCACATTCACATTCCCATTTGGTACCTTTTTCTAAAGAATAATGTCATTCAGAATGTGGAATTATCCAAAAACATTCCACAGATTCATGACACACATTTTTATGATATGGATGAAAAATTCCTCAAAAATCATCATGGATGATTTCTTAGTCTATGAGAGGTCATTTTATGTTTCTTTAATCAACCTGGAGTTGGTTCTCCAATGTTGTAAAGAGAAATTACTGGTACTAAATTGGAAGAAACATCACTTTATGGTACATGGAGGAACAACACTTGGTAACATAAATTTCAAGGAAGGGATTGAAGTTTGTCCTGACAAGATCAAAGTCATCAATGATCTTCCTGAACCCTCAACTGTTAAAGGGATAAGAAATTTTCTAGGCCATAAGGGATTCTAGAGTTGTTTTGTGAAGGATTTTGATAACATCATATGTTCATTAACATAATTTCTATCAAAAGATTCTTCCTTCTAATTCAATAAGGATTGTCATAAATACTTAAAAAAGTGAAGAATAGTATGATATTATCACCAATAATTATCACATAAAATTGGGAAAAATAATTTTAATTAATGTGTGATGGATTAAACCTAGTGGTAGGAGGTGTGCTAATATAGTGCATTAAAAACACCTTTTTCTCAATTTATTTTGTGAGTCATACACTGAATGAATCTCTGGTCAATTATATGACTACATAGAAAGAGCTATTAGCTTTCGTATATTCCTTCAAGAAGTTCCGTTATTACCATGTCTTTTCCAAGGTAATTGTTCATACTAATCACATAGTCCTAATGTACCTGATGAACAAGAAGGATGTTAAACCGAGTTGAATATGTTAGATTCTACTACTATAATAATTCGATGTCATGGTCAAAGATACAAAAGGTATGGAGAATGTAATTGCAAACCATCTCCCCAGAATCTCTATCTCCATCTTTAAATAAGACAATGAGTTTGATATCGAAGTGGATTTTCTAGATGAGACCTTATTCAGTATCAAGGATCAACCACGATTTTAAGATATGCACAATTATCTCACCACATGATTCCTTCACCCGGACCTTTTGTATCAGTAGTGAAATAAGTTTTTTTCAAATCCAAATCACTAATATTAGGATGAGCATTTTTTATTAAATTTTTGCATTGATGGACTTTTGAGACCTCGTATCCTAGATGAAGATACATAAAATGTAATTGAGATGTGTCACACATCGCCAACCGGCAGACACCATAGACCCGGGTGTACAGTGGCCAAGATTCTACAAAGTGTATTTTTTTTTTGGAAAACATTGCATTAAGACATAAGGGGACTTTTCTAGAAATGTGATAGATGTCAGCAAAGAATAAATATTAGTAAAGGGAATGAGATTCCATAAGACCCTATTAAGGAAGTTGAAGTTTTCGACCTTTGGGGAAAAGACTTCATGGAGCCATTACCTACATCACATGGAAGAAACTACATTATAGTTGTAGTTGATTATGTCTCCAAGTGCGTTGAAGCTGAAGCTACAGATAATGTCACAAAAAAATATTTTATCAAATTTCTTATAAAGAATGTGTTTTCACGCATTGGATTCCCATGGTTACTCAAAAGGGATCACAGAACACACTTCACTATCCAACCTGTGAGAAAATTTTAGAAAGATATGGAATTAGATACAACAATAAAACTTTCTACCACCCACAAATAAGTGTGCATATCATTTTGTAAAACATGGAATTTTAGAAAATTTTGGAGAAAAAAGAGAACACAAACAAGAGTGATTGGATCCAAATTTGAATGATGAACTATGGGAATACATAAGAACATACAAGACATCTATAGGAATAACCTTGTTTCGATTGGTTTATAGAGAACAATGTCATCTTCTGGTGGACCTGGCACATAATTCTTTATGAGAAATCAAAAAAATGAACTGGGATTCAAAAAAGGATAGAGGAGAAATATTGTTGGAGTTAACTTAATTGAATGAGATAAGGTGAGATGCATATGAAAATTCATGAATTTATAAGGAGAATATGAAGAAGTGACATGGCCAACGCATTGTAAGGCATACCTTCATCCATGTGAATTATGTTCTTCAACGTAAAGTATGAACTGAATGGAAGGAATCCTAGGGTAGGAGATCTTGAGATAGGTTATAATAGGATCATCATAGAAGAGTCTTAGATAGGCAGAAGCAAGAGGCAAGGAGGAAGCACAAAAAATGAAAAATTAGTTCAGTACACATCATGTACCCTTGTATCACAATGTGTACAATGTTTCCCAAATTATCTTTTATTTTTCCTTTACATGATGTTATCCAGTATGAAATTTCATGTACAGGGTTAGGTTTGTTTTTAAAATAGAAGGCTATGAACCTGTAGGTCACAAACCACCACACAAAACCCCCCGACCCATCATATCCCACATCCTCTCCATTTCCTTCCCAAATTGTGAGCTCCCCATCTCATATCCCTTATTCTTTACCCTAAAAAACAATAAACCCCACCCCCTATTCTCTCCTTTAAACTTGCATGAAACCTAGCTTCTCCTACCTGAACACCCATCTCACCACCCAACCCTCTCTTGCACACTACACCGTCCCCTGCACTCCATCCTCATGCCTCCATGGCCTGAACCAAACCACCTCAGCCGCCACCCCATCTACCATCCATACAACCTTAGATCTTGCCCCAATGAGATCTCGACCACTCATTAGTCCATATTGGAGAATCTATTCCAGATCTCGACACACCTTCGTCTTATATTCATTGAACCTAGAACATTTACCCCATCACCACCACCCACCCTAGATGGCCCATCATCTTCCACCAATCCCCCACCCCTTCAGTCCATTCCAGCATGGCATTAGTCTTCACTGACCCTAAAACTTGACATAAGTTTATAGCAGATCAAGCTTGGAGGGGAAATTGAATCACACCCAATCCCACCCCTATGGTACCACTTGTAGATCCAGTTTCTAGACAAATGACCTCCGTACGGATAGGTACCTCTCTACCACCCACCCCAACCCAAATACCTACTATCACTACCCCACCATCCACTGTAGTTGGTTCTCTACCGAATATAGTTACTGCTGCTACTGATACTTATGTGGAAGGATAGTTGATCTCGACCAAAAGTAATGGTCTGACACTGGAAGACATTTTTGGCTCAGACCCTTGAAATGTCATTGAAAAACTATTTGGTCTTTTTTGTGAAATTTTTTATGCCAGGCTGGATGTTCATTTTTATCATTCTCTCAGCCCATCTCTATACTCACAGTTGATATCTATATACATAGAATATTATTTTCATGTTTTTTGTGTTGATTGTCATATATATTATTTTTTCATAGATATCTTTAGCACTTCAGAATCATCTACAATTATCGATGATCCAGTTCCCCCAATCATTTTGAAAAAATGAGTACTCCAAAAAGTCATCAATGTTATAGAATCACTTCATGACAATGCCCTAGAGATCCACCAATAGTAGCCACCATGAACCATGATTCCTTTCATACCTCACCTAATTCATGCTCATGCGGCAGACCCAAAAGTAACATACCAAAAAAAATCCACAAGACATCAAAGATATAGCCTCTATAATCTATATGCACTGATAGAGAAACTGTTCTGGTGGAAGCACTAAATGAAATTTTGGACCACCCATCTTAATAACAGTGTCTAGTTGGCGATTTATGGGAGGAAACCCATAGTTTCTATTTTCCTTCATTTGTGTCTTCATTATTGATTAATTTTTATTTATTTTTATCATTTTGAGTCTATCATGGAACTACATTATAAAAAATTCATAAAATTAGTAAAATGATCATATCTATTTCATACACTCCAAACATGCCTTTTTTTTACTCAACTATTCACATGTTTATACTTGTGGACTAATATTTGTTATCTAGTTCATGATTTATTCTCTAACCCATTCTTCATGTTCATTGGACTTATCATTATGGTAGATCACCTCCCATGGCATACAAATTCATTCAGAGAGCTCTTGATTCCATATATTCCCATTCTATCAAATATTCCATTACAATTTCTTATAAACTTTCAGGGCTATACTACTCCCACACTCATTTCATGGAAAGTGAGGACACTATCTCCTTCAATGTGGGGGGGAGAGGTTCTCTTGATTTCTCTTGTGATAAACTTGAAATTGTTTTTGTTATCACTTATTTAGGAGACATTTTTCAAAATGGTAAGCATGCTTTAAAACTAAAAATCATTATTACCATGTGAAATAAAAACAATGTTAAGTGTAAAATTGTTAAGGACCATGTTTCATTCCAATATAGAATTTTTATAAGGATTGCTGATTTAGAAAATTAATTCAAATTTAAAGACTTTGAAATTGTGATTATTTAACCCAATACTTAGGGTTTATACCCATTTTAATTTCTTTTATTTTATTTTATTTTTGTTACCCAAGAAGAATATAAGCCTTAAATTTCATATTATTGTTTGAGAGAATTTCTAAAAAGATACCTGGGGCATGCCAACCTACCAGAACAAACATTGTGATCTTATCAAAGTCATGACTGATCAAGTATAAATTTACAATGATTGATGAACTCTTTGATAGCCAGGTTTCTTGAGACCCCCCTTATATCTGTCCTTACATTATTCCCGAGTTTCCTTGAATGAACATTTAAGATGAATATATTCTATGATCATTTCCCTTCTTACCCTGCTCCATGTATAATGCATATGGATACCTTTTAACAAGTGTGGGGTAGGCATTCAGACATCATGGGATGCTTCCATTTTTATAGATGTATGGTGTTCTTACCAGACTACTTTGTTATGATACATATCCATTTTTTGAATTTCATTTTTATTCTATTCCTTTGAAAAATACAAAAGAAATGAAATTTTTTATGGGTTGTATACTAGGAAGATCAAAAATCACCGTTTACTAGACCTGATGAATCTGATGAAGGATCATATGTGGTTATATAATGGATGTGATATCTATCGTAGTAAATATTTTTAAAAATTTAAATGAAAATTAATATGATAAGGAATAGTATCATCATTGTATACATACTTGATACACATATGGATCCAACTCGAGTTGATGGATTATAGATTTGACTATCCAGAAGGAGGAACATTTCTTACACTTATCCTTACACTTACGCATTATACATTTGATATTACCCTCTCTTTTGAGCCTGATTTCTAATTTTTAACTACCAACCCACAACCTCAGAGTCATGAGAACCCTAATTACTAAATCCATCATGATTAATTTTGTGCTTGTATTTACAAAGCGGAGATGGTAGAACCAGTGCAATACTATGGTTAGGAACATGTAGTTTGGGTACGAGAATAACAATACCATCAATTTACCCTATGTGATAAGAGAAAATCATGATGAGTTAAATTAAAATTGGGTATATACTTCAGGAATAGTTAAGAGAATGTAATTAAAAGACTGGAATTTGTTTTGAAAACTTGGACTATGAGGCATGGCTAAGATTCTATATAGGGATAATTCTAGTAGTTTAGATTTTTCTTATTACATGCAATTTCAATGACATGGACATAATGAATATTTCTTTTTTTAAAAAAAAATAATTACCTTTTTTTGAAATCATTGTTGATATTTTATTTCTTGTGGACAAGAAATTTTTCAAGTGTGTGGAATTTGATAAGCCAAATTTATATATAAATGTTTCTATCATTTATTTATAGGTTTCATTAATTTACATTATATTTCATGTGGTATGTATCCAATTGCGCAAGAATAAAAGATTCATTGGATTCTAAGGAAGTTAGGTAGAAATAGTGAAAAAATGGCCCAGTACACATCATGATTTGTTAGTTCACATTGTGTAGTTGATGGTCACAATGTGTCCAAAGTTTTAATGACAAGCCAAAACCAAGCCAAGAAGCCCGCAAGGAAAAACCCGCTACACGCTATGTACATACAGGATGTGATCTGATGCCAGTCAAAGAAATATAGTGTGAAATCCATGAAGAATATATGAAAAAAGATAATTGGATGCTGGGTACATGTTGGGAACACTAGGAGAACAAACTGTACTCGATCGAACATCATATAATTTTGAGTGATACACATACCACACTAGAGATCCAATATTCTTGGAAATCTATGCAGATCAAAGGTACATAAGGTGTACCTCCTATACAAGTTGGGAAGATATTTTCCTATAAATACATTGGTTTTGAAAAGAATTCAGGGAAGATCTGAATTGGTTTCTTCCCTTTAATTCCCCCCTTGTATGTTCCCTCGCCCTTCCCCCTTTAAACACAAAAATTTCATTATATTTAAAATTTTCAATAAATCCAAGATCCGTGGATTTTTCATTCCTAAATGTTTTTCAATTACCCATGCTTTTATTCTCCCTTAACGAATCCTAAACTTATAAATGCCTAGTTAGATTCATTACCACATTTAATTCAGGTAAGATATTTGATTAGTTTGTGAGTCATTGCTCGAATTTTTCATTCTCTTCACAAACCTCAAACCCTTGTATTATTTCAATTCATGTAATTTCAATAAAAACGTCGAGAATGATTTATTTTATTTATTTAATTACATATCCACCCTATATGAATATCTAAATCAATTAGGGGAAGGGATCAAGAATGAATGTATCAATATTATTAAATAACCTCTAACTCTAAACTTGGCAACCCAAATTGGATTTGTAATCAGGATAATACTGAACAATCTATCTGATTTGTTCAAACGTCCCTGATAAGAAGATATTAAAGAAAATAATTGTACCCTAATTGTATTATACTATGAAATGATCACTATCCTATGATACTTTCTTCCCTATAACCCAAAATTAATGATCCTAGACTATTATTATCAGCTGATCATTGAATAGTCACTTCCTAGGTAAAATTGGGTAACTTCACCAGAGTCAACTAATGACCTATATTTTCTTTGAAGACTATGAATTAGGACCCTTCCATGATTAAAATTAGGTATCATCCTTTACCAAGATACTCTAATTTGATTCCATCCCCTCCATTCATTATTCGATGTCACTCCCAATTCAGTTAACTCCCAAACATTAAGACTACTTCAAAGGACAGCTCTTATGGTCTGAAAACATGGATCCCCCTTTGAAAAAGAATTTTCTTCATGGGTTAGACCCCTAAATACCACTACACTATTTCATTGTAGTTAGTGATGTTTGGGAAGTAGATATTCTAATTTGACTCATGCCTAGAGTGATTAATGACACCTCTATGGTTGCATCAATACACTATTAACAGACTGGATTGGGATATACATCGTGGGTTTTTGCCTACTAAGATTATTATATCACACCTTTCTCAAGATACCATTTCACTAAGGTACACATGAAGACCTTATATTTTCTAGAGCTTGGTTGATTTCTTGTGTTGTTTTGATTATACTTGAGAAGTTAAGAGCACAAGACTGAGATGGTGCTCACGGTTCTCGTGGATATACCATCTAGGATTATTCATTATTTTCTTTACATGAGACATGTATTTTACTATACTGTAAAGCATGGTGTATGTTTACTATTTTAGCTTATGTATCATCACATGTCATGTATTATTTGTATACACTGGCATATGCCACTTATATTCAATTATAATATACTTATGCTACTGTCTGTTCTTGTTTATACTTCCACTGTCTATTTTCTATAGTTGTCACTGTGAATACTGTAATAAATGATGGAATAGTATCCCCATAGACACACCCTATTCTCTCGTTTCTTGTCGACAACCTATGGATTTTGGGGAGATTCACTTGTGGTCTTGTAGATATTGGTTGGGTAAACGGTCTATTGGTCTGTCACGCTGAGTCATTACAATGTGGTATTAGAGGGTACAATTTTCCTCTATCTTAATATTATTTAGTTGATAGATGGGAGACGAGGAATGTGTAAACACTTGGTAAATAGTATTTTTTTGGGATTGATTACCCCTATACATGAAATGACCAAGTGGAAATGTTTAATATTATTGATTATAATATTTAATGTTATAGTTGATGATATTTAACCTAGAGTGATTGGTATATTTTTATACCACTTATGGATATATTAATATTATAGTATTTTTACCCTTGTAATGGTTCGAAAAGGATGAATCATTTTACCCATCATATTAGGCACAAATATAATTCACATGCCATGAATATTTGCTGACATGTAGTTTCATATATCAGTTGTTAACTGGTTCTGATTGGGCACATAGACTGTTATTCCATGATTAAATGTTTATAAATATTTCTTTATGTTAGCATCTTATGACCAAATTATTGGTTATATATATATATGGTTTTATTGGATAAATATAATTGACTTCATTGGATGAATTAATTTTTTTTATTACGATGAGAGGCACTTTTAAATTGTATGGTGTATATACACCTTATAACTAAGAAAAGGTATCATGTGAATTGAACCATCCTTTAGATTTAAATTTACACTTATATAATTTTATCAAATGTGAGGGCTACTAAATTAAAATTCTAAAATATAATTGGTTTTGATGAAAGGGTTAAAAATTCCAAACTATAAAGCATATGGGTGCTTTAGAGATTGGTAGATGATAAACGATATAACTGAAATTTATTACATGACCATATTATGTTTGAAATGGTTATAAGAGTACCTGATGTTTTATTTTAACATGAAATTAAATGGTTAACTTCTAAAATCCACATCTGGACCCAACTAGGTTAGTTGGGGCATGTATCTTATGATATGACCCATTATGATGTCTATAATTTCTATAACTAAGAAAATATTCTAGAATTGATTTATATAGGACCCATTTTTGATTCGTGGGACCCTTATGGGTTACCTTAATTTTTAAAAAGTAATTTGATGATAAATTTACCAAAAAATATGGGATTTTAATGAATGATTAATGCTAAAATATGTTGTTTTATGAGACATTCCTATTATTCCTATTTCTCAATTTGAAAACCATTTAATGTTTAAAGGTTGAATTTCAATTAATGCAATGAATTGAAAAGGGAAAATGAGGTGCTATCCTTTGTTATAACACTAATTTATTGTTAGAATACTATTTTCTTTGAGTTTACTTTGAATGGAACAACTAGCATTTTACAGAGTCACTCTTTTTCTTTTAGAAAGGACTTAATGAATATGCTCTTGAGCATAAGGAATTTTCTTTTGGCATCACCTAGTGATAGATCAACTCTTGTGAATACATAAGGGGATAAAATATGTAATGTAGAACCATTAGAACCTAAAATACTTTCTAAATTCCATGAGTTTATAATGCGTGGTTCTGTTCGGGTGTTGTTGTCCTGAGTAAGATTCTTATCTTCCAAATGAAACCCCTATTCTGAGGGGTGGTTATGTATTATTGTCCTCTTATATGGGTGTGAGAATAGAGTAATGATCAGTTTTAGCATGTTAGACTTTCCTAGAGCATGGTTGGACACCTATTAGGTATTGTGACTGTTCCGCTTTCCTAGGGTGGCTCGAAAATTCATCACTCTTTTTTATAGTCTTTTGGGACAATGGGAGTTCAACTAGTTTTCTTCATAGGTCATCTAATAAATGAATTCATAGGGATTATAAAAATATGGACAGTATTTATTATGTTCTATTTTATATTTTATCCTCAAGGACAATACAAAATCACATACGTAGTGCTCATAGAGTACAAAAATGAGGTAACAAATTGGTTGGGTTTAGTGTAAACTTTGAGCCTTTTTCTGTTGACCATGTTCCAAGGTCATATCCATTGTAGAGTTACCTTGGGTATCAATGGAATCAAATTCTTCCCAATGGCCAGGATGGTGTTTCTAGATAATTGGGTCTTTCGGCAGACCGGTCTGTTTTTGTTTTGGTATTCAATTTAATGGCTTTAACATATGTGAGTGTGACTCAGGTGAATGTCCCATGTTTGTTTACAGTGGTTTTGATCTAATGAACTTGTGAGAGGCTAGTCAATCTGTTCTTTCAATGACAAGGACAATCCTAAGAGAGGGTTGGTCTGATGAGCATGTCTCATATCATGACATCATCCTTGATGTACTAAGAGAGGGTTGTTCTTATGTCACATTAGAGTTTTAAATCCATTGGGATTGAGATGTAATATCTATCTAGTTGTATTCTATATATATGGCATTTTTATAGGTTTGGTTAGTCTAAAGTGGACCTAGGTTCCTGTGTAGGAATTCCATGTACAGACTCTTATAAACCAGTTGTTCTCTCTTTTAACTTTACCGCTTGGTGAATGCTGCTTTCAGATCAGTTAATGTTATTATGTTGATGTCTTTATGTGTATCAACATCTCAAAAATAATAATTAAGTTTGGACCACCTTTTATTAGTTCATTTAACTCAAGTTCGATAAATTTTAGGTTATCTTAGACTAATATCCGGGCATGGAGGTGAGGATTAATGTCTAATGATTCTAGTGGTTTGGATTTAGGTAACATCCTTGTCTATTTTTTGTGTTTAGGCATGAATGTTTTAATGTTAAATAGATGAATTGACTAAGGAAAGGTCTCCAAAAAGCAGGTATTGGATTTGGTGAACATTTTTGATGTAATTTCAAAATTTATTTGAAGCAGGTGTTGCATGTTTGTTGAAATACGCCTTTCATCTATGTTGAACACTTGAGAATAGTCGACCAGAGCATATAGGGTTGTTTATTTATTGTTCAGTATATACGGTTTTGTAAAAAAAAAATTAAATCATGAAATATGGTTTATATGGGTGTGTATTTAAGTATGATAGTGTCTTTTTTGAATGATTGGGTGACTAGTTTCAGTTTGGTTTGTTAAGATTTGACAATTCTTTTAAAGCGAGGCCATTGATATAGCCTCAGATGAAATTGGGTTTTCTCAATTTGAGAAAAATGTCAATAGAATTATTGGAACCCTGAGGGGAATTCCTTGTAAATGCATTCTAGTAGTGAGGGAAACCGTGGTCAGGAGTTGGGCCCCTTCTAATTTTAAAACCCACGGTGGGGAGAATCGTCTGAAAAAGTTAATGGTGATGCCAACCTGATAGTGTATCAGGCTTATTAGTATTTCCGAAGAACTATTTTGATGTTTTACTTGGGAATATAGCATTGGATTTGGTTTTGATTGTTTAAGTGTCGTGTGATTAAGGAATTCTTTGAGGTGTATTTTGTGTTTGAAAACGAAACAGGAAAATTTGAATGTGACTTCACAACCCCTATAGTTTGGGCGCTATTTTCATTATTACTATAGAATTCTCAAGGATGGGAAGTTCTATGGTTGGAAATTTCAGAGTCCCATGTTTTTGAACAAGAAACAAATTAAAGGAATTTTAAATTTTTGAACTTACTAGAGGGTTGTTTTTATAACCGTGGTTTAGAAAACAATTCCAATTTTGGAACAACTTTATGTAATGAATTCATTTTAAAAAACTAATTGATTAAATGAAAAATATAAATATAAATAAAATAAATTATAATGAATGAAATTTAAAAAAATAGAGAAATTTTTTAATAATAATGATCATCATTATATAATAATAATAATAATTAGTAATTATAGGTTTTATAAAAGAGGTAAGCCAATGGGGTTACCCTTATCTAGCACGTAACATCCCCTTCCCCTCCTCTTCCGGTCATGTGATGAACCTCCTCTCGACTACTTCGATCACCGATTTCATCATGTTCCATCATGAATCATTGTTAAGGTCTCAACGTAAGGCCTTTGGCTCATTATCCCTTTATTTTACATGATATTTTTGGTCCCCCCATTTCCCCTATTGTTCGGAAAAAACGTTAGGGTTAGGGTTAACCCAATGTTTTGTGATTCTTTGGGTTCTAGGTCATGCAAAGGATTTCTCAGGACTCCTTTGTTTGTATTCCAAAAACTACAATTGATTTTATATTAGTTTAGATTATTTTGGTTCACTATCATCAATTTGGGGCAAGGGTTTCAATTTTTCATCATTTTTGATAAATTGATAATCATGGATTTAATATTTTATGAGTTTTCGGTACTTTTCATTTGTGCATTTTTATTTTTCATCCTTAAAGAGGACATACACACCTATAAGAGGGTAAGAAATATATATATATATATATATATGTATATATATTACTTTGCAATACATATTCCCTAATGGAGACGGGAATATGTGAAATGTAGCTAAGGGTATTATATATATATATATATATAAATGCATGTGTTTTTATGTGTAGGGACAAAATTTGAGTTGTCATAATCAAAGTTATTAAGAGAAAAAGTGTTGATCATGGTTTATTTTTGTGGTAGGACCTCTTTCATTTTCCTATTTAAATTTAGGAATGAATTGTTTTCCTACTTAATACATCCTTGATTAACTGAATTGTGATATTTAGATGAACTTATTAAATATTATAAATGATATATTTGATATAATAAGTCATGTTATTATAATAAAACCTCTATATGGATGTGCACTATCTTCTAAGATAAAAAGTAGTTATTAGGCATTTTTTTGGGTTTCCAAGCTTTTGTTTTCTTCATGCATTGATGGCTTGTAAGGAAATTTCATGTTTGGAACATGGAATTATTTAAAATTATTAAATGTATTTTTCGAGTATGTGGTATATTATTCAAATCCCACAGTATTATTATGAATTAAGGGTATGTGATTGCTGAATTTATAGATTTTTTTAGTGATTGGAATTACAAATTGAATTAATTAATGTAGTCAATTATTTAATTGAAGAATTTGGGATTTTATTGAATAATGAAAATTATAGAATATGGATAACTGATTAGTGAATCAATTATCGAAGTATTGAATTTGGAAATTTGAGATAATTAATTGGTGAATTAATTATTATATGTTGAGATTGTGAAATGACTAATTAATTAATGAATTAATTAATAAGAATGATTTAGGTAATTAATTATTGAATTGATTAATAGAATAAATATAATTAATTAATTAATGGTAAATATATGGTTAATTAATTATAGATTTAATTAAAAGGAACTAATATGATTAATTAATAGTGGAATTAATTAATGGTCTTAGATTAATAAATTGATGAATTAATTAATTGAAGATTGGAGTGGTTAACTGTGATAAAAGGATTAATGTTGATAAATCTTTGTTTTCAGGAAAATGTGAAAACATGTGATATTGAGATACATTTGATAATGAGATATATTATGATATGTGTGAATAAATAAGAAATATGTTTCTAGACATGAAGTTCAAAAATCATATTATATATATATGCATTATTGATAAAAGTGGTGTGGGACATGGAATGATGCTGGAAATACACACACGGTTCAAGACTTGGGGTTTTTCACCTAGCATGTATTATAAATGTATGAGAAAGGGAGTGATGCACTAAATACCCATGGAGTGTGAGAGAAAAACTGATGCTTCAAATACTCATGGGGTGATTGATATTATGTTCTACCCCCAAAATTTCGTCATTGGACTATAGTTCCAAGTGTCTATAAAAATGAATATAATTGAAAAGGATACTATAATCCAATGAGTTATAAGAATTTTGAAATTAATATGTTATATGGTTTAGACCCAACATGAGCATAAGATGGTGTTGTGGTTTAGGTTTCCTTATGATCCCGATGGTTAAGACGTTAAAAAAATATTAACTGATAATGTAATAACTATTTATTTATGAATTCTAGTTATTTATTTATAGAACTGCGTACAATATTAATGGAATGGATTGGGAAAGACACCATGGGTGCTATGCTACTGAGATTATTAGCTCAAACCCTACTCAGGCTGCCATGGAACTGGGGTACTCAAGTAGGCCTTATATTTTTTGGACATAGGTTGATTGCTTATGTTGTATTTCTTGTAATTGAGTTTTTTGGAGCATAAGAGTGAGTTGGAGTTCATTATTCTCATGGAGATCACCTTTGGTAATTTAGGTTTTTTTTACCTGAGTCCTGTATGGTAAAGTGTATTGTATGTTTACTATTTTTAATTAAGTATCATCAACTATAATTTATTATTTTAATAATCTGGTGTTTGCCACTTATATTCATTTATAATATACTTATTCCCATATATTTTCTTGTTTATGCTTCCTCTATTTATTATCTATTATTATCGTTGTTCATACTCTAATATATGATGTAATAGAATCCCCATAGACACATAAAAGGCCCTTGCTTCTAGTCTGAATCCTCTAGAGTTCTAGGTGATGCACCTAAGGTCATGAAGACACAAGTATGACTATCATTTTAGTGGTCTATCAAGCCAGGATATTACAATACAAAATCCCAATAGACAATGGGATTGTAACAAAAGACACTTACAACATTTTTTAACCTTGATGATATAAACCCCATGATTAATAAATACTAAAATAGATATGTAAATCCACATTAATATAAGTATATTAATTAGACAATACATTCATCAGTAGTATATAAACCACAAAATAAGCACAAGTAGGGAATATTGTATATATAATATAGAAATTGATGATGGATAAGAAAAACCCTTACCTTGAACATATTATTGGATGAACATTAATTAAAAAAATTTATAGTGGTTTTATACATATTATTAGATTATAAAAAAATAATATTAATATTTATAATGTAATATATTATCCTTTTATATAATCTTATCAGCCATTGGTTAATGATCATTCAATGTTTTTATTATTGTAGGTGTTAATTGTCTGTTTTTCTTATGTATGTTTCATCATGAAATATATATTTTATATTCATATTATAAAGTTTTGATAATATACATATAAATATTCATGGAATTATAAAAGTATTTATATATAAATTTTACTTTTGAAACCCATCATAAAATATGTTTATGAAAAACGAGTCAATATTAGGATTATGAAGACCACAAGTTGTATGTATGCATGAGTAACATTTCAATTTTCATATAATCATAATGGTAAGAAGGTAAGTGATATTTTATATTTATAAAATTTTAAAAAAATCATCAATTTTATATTATTTAATTATTTATACTTATATATAGCATTTATTGTGATTATGTGGTGAATAAATGAATCACATTTCTTTGAGGATGCTAGAGTGCACACATCCACAAATGATCTTATCATTTTCTTAAGTTTGGGAAATGTTAAAAATAGAAATAAAAAGTATATTTATATAATAATTAATATGTCCATAGTACCATAAAAAATTAATTTATATCATATATATTTTTTATATTAACCCTTATTATCTCCTATGTAACATGTTAGGAAAAAACAAATCCCTTCTCTTTGCGAGGTTGTAGTCCGCTACACACACAAGTGATGCTATCACATACCTTATGAAATGAAATGTAAAATGTACACATTATATAATGAATACATTTTTATAAAAATTTTATAAAAATTAAATACAAAATTATGATCCATCATTACTGGAAAACCAAATAGGTTCTAGTGGAAAAATGAATGACATTATTTTGCAAGACTGTAATGCATAGTACACATGAATACTAATTTCTTAACCCATTTGATAAAAGTGAGTGAGGATGTATGTAATAACCATAACATAATAAAAACTATTTATATTTAGGAAATTAATTTTTTATATAATAACATTATAAGATGAATATGGTTAGGGGAGAAATAAAAAAATAACATCCAACATTGATTAAAGTTTCACAATCTTCAAGTAACTCCCTTTGGTTTGCACCCAAGCTATTTTTGGGTTTGATTTATGAAAAATATAAGGATTCTAGGACTATAGTATGGAATTATAGTTGTTTTTTAGATAATTTTGGATCCAAGGTGAATTAGAGGTTTGAAGAGAGGATGAGAGGGGAATTCCATTTATAAGTGGGGAGATTGGAAAACACATAATTTTTTGAATGAGTATATTCGACCTACATTTTATTCATGAAATCAGGACCCAATAATGTAGAAAAAATTATCATAAAAGGGGGAATGTATATAAATATACATATACTATGGGTTTTTTATATGTTTTTGAATGATTTTTCCTTTTAAGATTAATGTTTAACCACAATGTAAATAGAATTTTAAAATAATCACTGTAATTAATTTTAATTGTTTTATGTAATCACATAGTGATAAATTTTGATGAATCTAATATAAAATAAAAATTATTTTTATTCAAAATAAGGAATCTAATTTTAAAAATTAAAATCACATTAGTGGAAAAATGTAATTTAATATTAATCTAGTAAAGGAGATGAGAATCTTGTATTTTAAAAAAGTATTTTTTATTAAAAGAGATTATATTTTAACTTTATGATGATTAATAGTCATTATATGAAATAAAATTAATTTTTTTCTGATATATAAAATATATATTTCATTTAAAACACTTCCAAAAATGGATTATTTTAATTAATTAAAATATGGATATATTATAAATTTTGAAACATTTTTAGAAAAACCTATTGTAAAACCCAAATATAAATTTATACTAAAACTAATATATAGACAATTAAAAGTAATTAATAGGATTAAATAAAAATTATTTTACATTAAAAAATTATAAAATCAAATTGCTACTTTTAAATTACTTAATTTATATAAAATAAAACACTTTTTTAAAAACAATTAGTATTTTATACTATTAAACAAAAAATAAATATTTTTCCAAAAGATCACAAACATTGACACAAATTTAATTTTGATCATACAAATAGAAAAATGAATTTTATTTTTTCATTTAAAATTAAAATTTTTTTGGAAAAAATTAAAATAAGTGCACCCAAAAAAGCTACATAATAGATTTTTTGAACCATATATAATTTTAGGCCAAAAATGGATTTATTTTTATATAATTTATAGAAAACCCAATGTATGAAACTTAACCATTTTATTCAATACATAATATATAAATTTCATTAATATAATCCATCCGGTGTGATTTTTTTATTTTATTGGTACAAAAAAATAATTTTTTGCATTTAAATACTTTTTAGAAAAATATTTAATTTTATTTTCAAAAGGGTTATATTTTCAATTATAGTTAATTTTTCACCAAATAATTTTTTATATATACATGTGTGAACCATATTTTCATTATTTATTTAATCATATTCATACCCACCATTCCAACAACATGGTTATAATGAAAATGTAAATAATTATTCATTAACGTTTGCGTTACTGTTTAATACACTATTTAACATTAAAATAATGATTATTTTTATAACTCAAGATAAACTTGGGAATTATTGTATTACAATGTTAACTAATAATTTCTTGTAACAAAAGATTAATAAAGTGCTTTGTGTCTTTTAAATTATTGAACATAATTTTATTCTTTTAAAATATTTGTGTGTTACATAATGTACATGATTTATTCCATGTATCCCTCATGAAAATATACAAACCAAATACATCAAAAGTACTAAATATAGAGGTGGTACCATTGAAAAATGATCATTCATATGAAGAGAAGATAGTTAATATCTTAGATCATAGTGAAATTTCTATGAAATAATACATATAACCTTGCCAAGAGTTGTGATATAACTGCACATTCAAAAATGAAACTTGGGAACATAAATAGGTGATGAAATATAAGTTCCCATATTTATTATAGGGAATTAAATGAAGATTTAAAGGGAGAAATTTATAAAGGGGGAAAAATTTCATGACCCAAACTCTTATAATGGAAATTATCCTTTTTAATTAGTAGCTTCCTTATTTATGTTATGTACATATAAAAAACACATGTAATTATTTTCTTATATCCTATTGGATTTAAAATTGTATTAAGTTTTAGTACCATTTATAATATATCTATTGATAATTGATCTTATAATTAGAATATATTAAGTTTTATGAGGACTTCAAATTAATATAGACAAAATTGGTGATGTTTTCGAATAGTTGGATCATAACCTATGAAGCACATTTATTATAGCATCAAAAAACAAGAAATCATATCTATAATTTTCCCCTTAACAAACCCAAGTTGAGATTCAGTAACTAATTAATTGGAAAAAACACTTATCACGGAATTTTAAACTCATCATAACCATACCTCAATCCATGTTTGCTAAAACACCCCATGAAATTTTCATCATTGCACAACTTTCATTTATAGCATTCACTGGAACTAAAAAAAATTGATAATAGAAGTATATTTTTATTTGTGGTGGTTTAAACCACAACCATATATTTCTGTGATGGTTTCCTAAGACCACCGCTAAAGAAGGCACTGACATCCAACTCGTGTCACTTCTACTCATTTAGCGGTAATTTTATGAAACCATCACAAAATATAGCGGTGGTTTCAGAAAATTTCAAAATTATATATTGACAGTATAATCCTTAGTAAAACATTAATTTTCAATAACACAGAGGTGGCATAAAATAACTCTATATATCACATTTCATAAAAAAAGATGCAGAATCTACTTCCCCAAAATACCCAAACAGAACGAAAACTATTTAGAAATCTCCAAACCAAACCATATTCTATAGAATTTAATTGTATATATATATATCAAAATTAATTTAATGTCTAAAATAAAATAATATAGAAAAAATATTAAACAATTCATTAAAACCAATGGATTCAATAAAATAAATCACTAGTAGTCCACAAGAAATAGAAAACCAAATCAAACAAGTTACGACATTAACATTATCATATGAGAGAATTTTAAATCCAAAACACCGATTAAACAATAAAAATCCATATATATCCCATTTGTGGGTCTCTTCATTCTTTTCTCAAAATGGATATATATGGAAACACATTAGATATTGAAAAATCTATACGTCAAAAAATAACATCCCTGATCTATCATTCATATCAATAAGAATAGAGGTGATCTAGACAAATTATTAAGAACAATAATGATTGATCTAGGATCTATTTTTCCAAGATCTAACACCTCTATAACCATTTAAATAGATATCAAAATTTTTTGGGATCTCTACTATATCCTAGAGGAATACATAAGCTGAAGATATTCATCATTAAGATGTAAAATATAGCAAGTGAGGGGCATATCATGTTCAAAATAATAATATTTTTTTTGATAATTTTTTTTACATCTCATGGTTTTTGGTTGCACATTTTGGAAATCTATTGACCGACTGTGTACCTATTTCTATATTCATAAGAAATTTCATGGTTTAGTCAAATAGTTTTTCTAACTGTCTAAAAAACATGTGAAATGTCACATCCCCAAAACATTACCAGATATATGTTATCATGGAATGATACATGTTTTATTCAAACTATTCACCAAATGTTAACATGGATGTAAAAGTTATAAATGTCCCAAAAATAACCATAATAAAGAGAGTTGTTAAAAATAAATATTGAAAAAAATATAATTACCATAACGTGACATCATGATTTTTTAATTCTCCTAACCATATTACAATTTAACAAAAGTATAAAATCTTAACAAGGCATATCAAAGAAAGTATGACCCCACTACTGCCACATAATCTATCATCATTTACACATCTTATGAGAGTCTACTTCATCTCACCACAACAGATAGACGAGTGGAAGATATTTCTTACACAAAATCATTTATGAATAATAAAAAACCTAAACTGGTCAACTGATTAATGATATATCTAATTAGAAAACTAGGTCATCCATTTTTGAACATGAGAGGGTTTAGGATCATACATAAAAATCTATAAAATAAAGAAAAAACACGGATATATGTTAACTGAGTTGGAATTTTAAACTAATAAAATAGAATAACTCAAGTATTAAGAATTTTTAGGGATAGAATTATGATATAAGAAAGATGTGAAATAATGAGGATTCTCATGGAGGGACTTTGGGTGGACGTAAGAAAAACATTAAGTGTTTCTACTAAAGAAATTAGTCTTAAAAGGGAAATGTGTTAGGAAACCATAATATGGTTATTTAAACATCATTTACAAATCTATAGTGAACCCTAGTCACTACCAGAAGAACTTTCATTGACATCCTCTCTATCATTATCTCCATCTCCACTTCCTACTACCTACACCTATATGAAAATTACTTTTAACATTAACCAATGTTGTATATTTCAATTTAATCTTAAAACCAATAAATTTTTGTGTATTAAATTATTTTAAATATGTTTGATTTACCTCCTCAATAATATTCATCGATTCAATATTTGTGGGGATAGATACATTCTTGTTCAGATTTAAATAAAAAATGCTTTTTGTAGAGCATTGACCTTTGTGTCTTGCATTATTATATGAGACACTTGTTTAGAAATTATGTTTTTCATTATTAAAAATACCACTATCCATCTCAAGGTAGGGATTCACTACAACCTGGATTATATGATGTTGCAAATCCCCAATGGATTCCTAAAGACCTCATATAGTAATGATCCGAAACAAATCATGTGCTCTCAACTAGGACGACCTTTCCAAAGATGTGACCAAATTGGTCATCCTGGGAGACCGAGAATGATTGTGTGGTTTTGGAATCCCATAGTTCATTATTTATTACATATAAATAAAATATTAGTCATATTTTAAGCAATATATATTAACATAGGGAAAAAGGAACATAAGTTGTTTTTATTAAAAAAGGAATTAATAGCCCAACATATTTAGCTGGATTATTAAAATAACTCCCATTACATTTTGTATGAACATCCAACCATAGCTTTTTCTGGGAGACTTATTGACCTAAATTATTTGACTGTATTATATAATGATAAATAAATAATATTTATATATGAAATAGATAATATTTCTTGTAAATATTTAATCCAATTAATTTTTTACTATATTCAATTTGTTTCTAGAAAAAGTCTTTTAATAGTAGTATGGGGGTTGGTTTTTCAATCTCAAATGGAGGGATTTTTTCATGACACATCCTGAACTAAATAACATGTAATTTAATATAAATGTATTCAACGCTATCACCCTCTCATATGCTTGTATAAATATAAAATGAGATTAATATACAAATATATATGCCAATACCACACACTACTCGTAATGATGATTATAAACAAAAACATTCTATTTATCTCTAGGTACCAATTTTGGTACATTATCATACATCTAGTAACCTATTAATGAAGTATCATTGAATTCATTCAAAAATCTCTATTTAAAATCCTTCCATTTATTATATAATTTTTTCAATACAGACTTTTGTATGCTCAGACCAACAATAGTAAAGTGAAAAAATATGTACAAAGATATTAATTTTTATAATATTAGAATTTAATAACATCATTACATTCAATTACACCATAATATATTAAAATTACTATTATCTATGAATCAAAAAAATTCATTTTCCCTACTCAGAGGAACATGCTTCCAATCTTCATAAGTAATCAAACGGGTAACTATCTCCACTACCAGCTTACCCAGAATCTGGAAAAGTAATCTCGAACATCATCAGTAGGGACCCCATACCAATCAAATGGGTCAACTATCTTCAATGCATTCAAATTCCATACATCTAAACATTTAATATATATCCTTATATAGTAATATCGTTTTCATATTTTATGAATAATAGTTAGTATTATAGAAAAAGTGCAATAAATTTATTCAAATTAAAATTTGTACCTATAACTGTAACCATTCCATATTATCGCATGACACTCTATTCCCATGCTGCTAAAGTAGTTGAATAGTGAGTCATTGGATACGATGTTGTTGGGGAACTAAAAGACGTATTTCATAATACTCATGGAATGGTGGCTGTGAGATAAAGTAAGGGGGTAGATGGAGGGTGACTCAGATGCAATTTGGAGAGAGGCTAATTGATCATAATATGTTATTATGGTCGAGGGAACATTGAATGGGTGTTAAATAGGAATAGTGAAACACTTCCTCCATGGGATTATTTTCATTTAATCAAATAAAATTAACTTTATATGAATTAATACCTCACTTCTTTTATTAGTATATATTTTCTTTTGGACAACATGGGATAACAACCAATGTATAATATGAATTTTTATCACATCCATCTCTTAATTTAACAGTATGTCTCCCAATTGTTGATATGATTATTTATAAAGAATTAGAGATAATAGGAAAACATGATTTGGTGTCTAATGAAAAAACAGATAAGTAAAATATATCACATAAATTCACCAATTACAGTATATCTAATTTAATTAATGATATTCAATAGTAACTCATTTATATAACATAACATCAAAAATTAATAATTAGAAACCAAATGGGAAACCACGTTATGGTTATCGATTTACATAATGAAAACACAATATTTTTTTTATATAATGGGATTTTAGATTTATAAAATGAGTTGAATTCAGAAAAACAATATTCTATATTTTTATAGAATTTTAATATCACTGAAATAATCTTTAAAATAATATAAAATATAATGAACATATCATTGAATTTGGTGTAGTGATCTATAAAAAAAGTTCAACATTAAATAAAAAAAGACAATTATCATAGAAATAGAAGTAACAATGTCATCATAATTTAATATAAAACCTGTAACAATGGAATGAACTAGGATAACTATGGAATATATAGGAATAAATTTGATCTACCTAACACTCAATCTTACACTACATGGACAAATTGAAAAACTCCACTAGGATTATGGTAGTCCTAATAAAGGTCCACTATCTAGATAAATATCATAAACTAGTGAAAAATGTAATACTATATATACCATCTAGCTACACACCAATGACATATATAATTAAGGTTAGAAAATAAAAGTTACATATTGAAAAGTATACTAAAAAATCATAGACCAACCAGTATAGAAATAACCCATTTTCATATAGAATATTAATTATAAATTATGTCCCCAAAATAAGAAATTTTTATTCATTTATACAAACCAAAATAATGACCACACTACATGGATCCATTTACATCAAAATGTCCCTTTATAAAATAAAATTTGGGCCTTGAGAAGATTTTTAATATTTCAGGTCTAAAATCCTCTATAAAAATAAAATCTTAAAAATATTATCAATGTTTTCCAAATAGTCATTATAACCTAATTTTTTTTAGAAGAATGTGAATAAAACCATAATTTTTACATTTTCCATTAAAACATGTCATTTTCCTCATTGGAAATTATCAGAGATTAAAAAAATCACATGAATAATCAATTTATTTTTGAAAAATTTCATCAAACACATCACTTATATAGAAAATGGAATTAAAAATTAGGAACATAAAAAAAGAAAATTCTTTGATCCATTTGAGTTTCAAGAGAACACTATAATCCATTAACTTGAAATCCATATTTAAACTAATTTCAAAAATTAATTCTTTTATAAAATTGAAAAAAAAATAATTCACTCTTGATTCTAAATATAATAGTTTTTTCATTGATAAACCTACTACTATCCATTGTTTTTAAAAATAATGGTTCTAATACACACAAACATAAGAAATAATTCATACGAATTTTTGAGAGGGGAAAAAGAATATGGGAGTTAAAAGAAAAAATCAATAAGAGAGGTCTTACCACTAGGGAGACAGATTTGGGGGCTCTGGGTTGAACAAATCTCTAGCGTGGCCTAAAGAAAAGGAAATGGGTTTGGGGATGAAGAGGGAGAGGTTGAGGGATATAGAACACGCAAGTTAAATGATGGGGTTACCAATCATGGGGGGGGGGGTATTGCTCGATCACCGACAATGGATCTTGTGGCTTGACCATGGAGGGGAAGGCTTGGGAGATACTTGAGAGCCACTGAGGAGGGATGAATAGAAGGATAGGGCTCATTGTCCAGTGGAGGCAGAGCTCCTGGGAGTCTGGGGGGATGGGAGCTCATAACACTCAGGGTAATGGCAGAAGTGCCTTTTTTCTAAATACAAATGGAATATTTAGTGTGGGTTTTAAAAAACCGTAATGAAATCATTTCAATTTTTATAGTGGCAGTTTGCTAAACTGCTACTAAACAATGATTTTGTTTCAATGTGGCGTACAAAATGGTAATGTATCTTAACCCAAATTGTATGAATATAGATATATATATATCTTATTTCTTATAAATTTGTACTTATATTTATTATTTTTTATTGTTAAATTATAAATGATATATTAATGAGTTTTATAGAAATCATATTTTAATTTGAAAATGTAAGGACTTGACCTCTAACATTACACATCATAGTATTTTTGAACTCGAATTCACATTCGAAGATCTTTTTATTTTTGATTTTTAGATAATTAGGATATTCTCTTACATAGTAATCTCATACATTAAAACTGCACACTTATACTTAGTATCCATTTTTCCACAATATACAAATCTTTAAAAAACGTGATTTATATATATGAAATTTTTTCCCAATTATCCCCTTTATGTCATGATATTTTTATTTCCCCTTAAATCCTATAAAACACATTCTGAAAATATGGGATGACCACAAACACTCTATAAGAGATATTACAATATAAGAAACTATTAGTTTAGTAAATATATGAAAAACAATATAAAACTTACCTTTATCATAATTGTTCTTTGGGAATATAAAATATAACATTTTCACCTAGAAGAAACTTTTTCTCAAAGAAAATCATTAAAACCCATAGTAAAAAAGTTAAATATCCTTTAGGTGATTTAAAAATCATATACATTAAACAATTTCAAAATCCATTCAATTGGAATAACTCTATGGATGAAATCCAATTGAGCCATTATAGGCTTACCCAAAGCTATCTTCTCCACCCCATTTTAGGATTTAATGATATTACCCAGTGCTATCTAGGCCACTCCATGTTAAGCTATAACGGGTTTACCTGGTGCTATATGGTCCACCACATGTTAAGCTATAACGAGCATCCATGATGCTATTTGCGCCACCCCATGTTATGTGATAATGGGTTTACCCAGTGCTATATGGTCCACCTAATGTATAAGCTATATCGGGTAACCCATTTCATATAATTATAAATTTAAATATTGTTAATAAAAACCATTCATCATAAAACCCATTGAAAATATCTTTTAATCTTATATGAAAAACATTCTTATAAAAATACCATTTTAAAAAAAATCCACATTCAATACTAAAAATCTAAAATACATCGAAATATGATTTTTTATTTAAGAAAATATATTATCTTATCAAGGATGCTAGAAATTAAATAATAGTCATAGTGGTGGGAAATCCATTCTTGAGTTGTACCCTTTTATCATTTTTGTAAACATCATGTATAAAACATATAAAAATATTCTTTTTTAAAACCATTGAATGAAATTGAAAATATTCATAAAATTTCATTTGTAATCCTTTTATATCAATATAAATAAATGTTTAAAATAATATCAAGAATTTTTACATGGACAAAAATAATTGATAATTAAATCTTTCAACATTCAAGGTGTCCCACATAACTTTGAACTTTTAAATCATAATCCCATACCAGAATAATGTTTAAAAAAACATTAAATAACAAGATAATGAATAAATTAATTATATGATAAGTAAAATGTGGATGTATATAAACCACATAAAATATGGTGGGAATATAACATCAAAACATTCTTCAATGAATGGAGATAGAAACGAAGTCCCTTAGCTTGAGTTTGAATCGTCATGTAAAATATTTATATTCCTAAATAATTAACATTGGTTAATTTTTTACATGACTAAGAAATTTTTTAAATTTCATTATTTCTTTTAAATCACTTGTTACCATGTTCTAATAATTACTTAATTATTTATGTTTTAGTTAGACATCTAGATGATATTTGGTACATGAGTCCAAAATGACTTTTGTATTATATCAATATCCAAAAGTGGTCATTATTCCATCATATCTATAATATATTCAATAAATAATAATAACTATTATCTATATATTATACATTCAAATAAATCTATTACATATGGGTATAAAAATGAACTACGTTACAATAATGAAGACGGTAAAACGTATATACGCATGAGTAATATTTCCATTTTTCAATGATAATTTTGGAATGAAGGTTTGAATTATTTTATCCTTACATAATGATAATAAAGTAACTAATATCATATTAAACATTTATATATAATTTTATATATCATCCATTTGACGTGGTGATGAAAAACAAAGCACATCACTCTGTGGATGTGATAGTTGACACGTACACAAGAATGATGCTATCATTTTTATGTGCATAAAATGTTAAGATTATAAATGATATTTTATTATTAAATAATGATAAATATATCATTGATATCATATATAAACATTTATTCCATACTTACAACAAGTATTGAGAGCTGGTGATGGAAAACGAATTATATCGGTTCATGATGTGGTAGTTCTCAGTACAAAAAATGACGATTTATTTATTTCCCATTTGATGAATGTGAAGATGAATTTAAGGGATGATATTATCATAATAGCATAAAAGTATATTTCAGAAACATTTATTATTATTTAATTATGGTTGAAAAATATTTTAAGGAAGTGTATGAAGAAATAATATATAAATATTTGATTAAAACATAACCTCTTCATCAAACAATCCCCTTTTATTAACATTTTATAACCACTTGGGTGGGGTTATGCATATAATAAGAGATCTATAATGTGGGAATGGATTCCAAGAAGGTATTTGGATATATTTTGTCTAAAATAATTATGATTTGATATACTATGAAAAAATATAAATGGTGAACTTTTATAGGAGGGGAGGGGAACTCTTGGAATTCTTCACATTATTGAATACATATAAATTAACGTAATATTCAAAATAGATGCAAACTAACTTATTTAAAATTTATTATGATTTTGTGTTGAAATAACTTATTCTAATGAAAATCATATATGTTTTGACAATTTTTAATCATTATCATTTATCGTTAACCATTATTTAACTTTTTAAAGATTTTCTATGATATAATGTATCTATCACACTGAAGGATAATATAATGACTCTAAAATATGAAAATCCAATAAATGAGTAATTAATGAAATTTTTAGACATTTACTATTCATTTGGATGATTTGTTTGAATTTTATATCAGTTAATAAAATATAATTTATTTTATTGTGTTATAAATGATAATTTTGACACTATTCATTATATTACTTTTCAAAAATATAAAAAAAATGATATTTTATGAAATAATCTATTAACTCATCACTAAAATGTAAAATTAATCCATAAAATTCTTGGAAGAAATTATTTTTCCAGATTATCATATTTTAATATTTTTATTATCGTTAATTTCATATTCCCTTTAATTAAACTATTATTGTTTCATCATTTTGAAAGAATTTAATTTAATTATACCTCTATAAAAATTAAAAATAAAACATTATAAAGATGATAAATATTTTATATTTAATAATACTATTTACATTTGAACACTTTCTCTTTTTATCCGATATTAAAAATATTTTCCTTAATAAAAAGAAGAGTACGAAAAAATTGACTATTTATTTAATTAAATACTATAAATCAATTAAATTCATTAAGGATGAGATCATAAAATCATCCTATGGATGATATTGGTTGAACATAACTGTTAAAATAAAATTATGAAAACTTTTAGGGTACATTTATTATTTTTATAATTTTTTACCTTTAATTACTCATTTTACCCTTAACTAGGGTAGTATAAAAGGTTACTAAAGATACTATTCATTTTGTTAAAAATTAAATGGGATATATTCAATAAATTTAAAACTTTTGATACAAAATATAAAATTTATTTCTCCAAATTGAATTCATATATTTTTTAGAAATTAATTAAAAATTAATCCTGTTAACATGACGAAACATGAGTTGTTTAAAGAAAAATCCCTCAAAAGATAGAAATCTTTTTAAAATGAAATTCAAGGTGAAATTGATTAAAATGACCTAGATTGGATAAAATGATCAAAAATTTATCTAATTATAATTTAAAACAAATAACAAATATAATTAGGTGAAATTAATTATTTAAATTCCAAATATATTTTTAATTAAATTGTTGTATTTTTTCACTCTTAATTAAAATACGAAACATTTTCAAAAAAATACCTAAAAAATTTCCATAGAAAATTATTATATTATTATTTCCATGAATTAGTTTATTTTTTTAAAATATTTTATTTAAATGTGTAAACAAATATATATAAAATTAATTTTCTATCAGAAGTTGATAAAAACGACTATCTAGAATCATGCATCTTTTACGCATAAAATTAAATTTTTTCTTATATCACATACAGAAAATAATAAGATAAATAATAGAAATTATATTAAATAATATATATATATATATATTTATTTAATATAATATAGAAATATTGATTTGATATTTTTGGGTGTAAAACAAACTGGCTCACATTTAAATTGTTTTACAGAAAAACATTTTTCTTTCTTTATATAAAAGGGTTTAAATTAAATTATAATTCATTGGTAAAATAATTATATATACATGGGTGAACAATATTTTTTAATTCAGATAAACATTTTTATACCATCCATTAAAACATTAAGGTTATAATGGTAACATTTTAATAATAATATTTACTTGTCTATTTAAGTTGGATGTGGCTTATCATGTGTACTAATGAACCTAGTGCTTCATTCTTAGAAACATGTGATGTTACATTAAAACATGAAATGTATTTTTGGGTATTAAAATTTTTTTAGTTAAGACAATTATTTTAATTAAATAATTAATATTTGAATAAAATTATATTTTAATAAAATGATATGATAAATTATATATATTAAATATATATGATAATATAATTATTATAAAGTGAAAGTAAAATTTCATACACGTCCAAAAATTATTTATAAAATAATAGTATTTTTAAAAAATAAGGATTTGAATTTATTTTTTTATTTTTTAATATAAATATAATTATTCTAATAAAATAAATACAATTTTTTAAATCAATTGATCAAAATATTCCAGTGAATACTTTTTCAAAATTTTCTATGGGAGTTGAATTTTCCTAAAAAAATTAAATACATAAAAAATATATGGTTTATATTATGAAATAATAATGTGTCAAATGGGATATAATATATTCCATAAAAGGTATCAATTAACAAATATAAGCATTAAATTAAAAATAATTTGTTTTTTAGGTTTTTTATTTAATTTTATTAACCCTCCATGAATCATCAAAAACATATATCATATCTTAATGATTAAAAATATATTTTAGGGAAACATTACTCACTTACACTTCACCAAGGACATTATTTTAATATTATCTATAAATTAATTTATAAAAAATTAATAACACTTTTTTTGGAAGTAACCATGTGAAAAAATAATTTGAATTTTTTTTGATTACTTTATTGTATATAGTCCAAAACATATGTTTGGAAAATAACAAATAACTCCTCTCTCTTTTCCAATATAAACCCAACCATAATCATATTCCTCCTCACTCAAAAACCATGAATCATTAATGTACTTAGAAATTTCTTCCTTATATCTCTTCCATGGTTCCACTAATCTCTTAACATGATTTACCCAATATTTTTTAATCACCCCTCAAGGTAAGTAATCCTCTCCTGACTCTCTTTATTCAGACATATTATTTATGTAATTACTCATTTCATACAATTCTTATTGATGGGATATGATTTTACACATCTCTATTAAATGTATTACTATTGAATATGTACGATAGAACCCTTTTACTCTCATTAAACACACAAATAATTCAGTATTCACACTCGTTACACAATCAAAATTATCCTATGATTTTCCATGCCTAACATACATTTAATAATCATTATTATATTATGAATTTTAATTCCCAATTAATCATGTTATATTACATTCATAAATATTCCTCTTACATAAATTATTATTTAAATGTGATGGGATGCGCTTTTCAATATCATTAGTCTCTCACATGATTCGTTATATACCCCTATTATGCCACCAAATTAATCCTATGATTTTTCAAAGTCAATATTTTTATTGTTAATAAAATCACCACTTCCATTAAAGTGTAGTAACATAGAAAAAATATCATTCTTTGATTGGGGACTTCTATGTATATATTCCTGACCCCAAAATATCTTTAGTAAATATGACTAAATATGATCCTATATAGAATGATTTATGTGACATAGTTTTTCATGTACATGATATGAAAATGATAGGGGCACCCAGAATAATATAACAGTTCAATGACTTGGGTATCATTGTAGTCTCATGAGGCATACTATATGGGATTAAGGAGTAAAAATAATCAATTATGGGATATTTTCCACCAAATTTTTATTTTTTAGCAGTTAGACTTGGCCTATGTTTATGATTTCATATTTAATATTGTTTACATATTACCATGTTACCTTAATGTCATCATATTATACAGTTCCACATTATTCAATATTCTAATTATAATGAAAATTATGTCCTACTTAAATTACAATTGACTATCTTATTATATTTCCATCATGTTATAATTTTTTTATTCCTTTACTAGGGATTATATATCATATATATCTTAAGTATGCCCCCAAAATATCCCTTGCAGGTTTAAATGAGCAATGAAATATTAGATGTATGTTAAGGGTGATTTTAGTATTTTTGTTATATCAATGTGACATGTTGATGTTCTCTATAACTATTATTCCAAATAAAAAAGGATTCTCAATAAATTTTTTGTATAAAGTATAATTTTATTTAATATATCATGAAATAAAGTGTATTAAGGAAAAATGATAACATAAGAAAAGATATAGGCCATCTATTAAAAAGTTGATGATTAAAAAATGATTCCTGATGAGAATAATGATAGAATATTCATCTAAATAATGAATTTTATTGTATTTATCAATAAAATTTCGTAATATATAATGAATTAAAATGTCATTAAGTAAATTTTGAGATGTTTTCCACCATTTTAAAAAAGAACGTTTCAACTTTTGTAGAGAAGTATTTCTCTATGATTTCTCTAGATGATATATTAACTAGTTTGTTGGATTACAATATAGAATTCATGTGATAAGGAATATAATTTAATTTATTCAAGTATATTTAACTAAAAATTATGTATAATTTTGAAATCTATAATGTTTTTAATGGGAATATCTATGTGGATGATGAAACTATCTATCTTTTCACAGTAATATTTGAAATAGAATATTATAGGTTAAAAGGAAAACTATCCATTTCATATTTCTAGTGTAATAAAGTGATTTTTACTGCATAAATTTTACCACAATGAATTTATGATGAAAAAATTGGGGCATATTTTACACCCAATTCATGAAGATTCTTCCATATTAAAAGTGACTCTTAAACTAGGTGTTTATCTGAAAAGATTTTTCATCAGAAGAGTTATATGAGTAAAGAGAAATATGATGATAAAGATTACTTAGATAAAGTTAAAACATAATTAAGATATGATATAAAATATTCTATATTGGCAACTGTAGAGAATTAATAATATAAACATGAAAATTTTGAAGATCCTTAATGAATAATCGATCTCAATGTGGAAATTAATGCATATCGTAACGATAATAATGTATAAAGAAATAAAAATTGAGAATTAAAATAGTTCTAAAATAACACTATGGACATGTTGACAATCTCAATATAGAAATTGTTTAACTTTTAAAAGAGATAGATAATAATTTTTCATGTGAATTTAATTTATAATAACTATCATGCTTTAAGATAGTGATTAAAAAATAGACTAATTTATTCAATAACATTAATGAAAGGATTGAAGGGGGACCTATGAAGTTAAATTGTATTTAAAAAGGTTTTTTAAATTTAGATAAAACATGAAACCATTTATAAATAAACTTATTGAAATAAAATGGTGCAATTATTGATATTTATAGAAGTATAATTAATTTAAAGGGTCATGAATGTCTATGAATGTATCAATAAAATTTTGGATTAACTGTGTCATATATTTTTAGGTAAAATTATTATTTTTATTAATTTAAGAAAATAAAAAGTAGTAATGGTGAAATCTTTGAAAACTGGAAATATTAAAGTTTGTAATTCTAACATCAATAAAATGAAATGAATATTATGATCAATGTTCACACTAATTAAAGAAAATTAGATGGCCAAAAATAATAAACAATCTTTAAATACATATCTATACTTAATGTGATATATGAATTATGGGGATAAGTGGAGTATTGAGGGAGATAATATTTTTAATTTCATAAACTGTTAGTTTTTTTCATTTTTTTCCACACAATACAAAACTATGAAAAGACATATAAATTTTTGAATGGAGATGGACCCAAAAAACACAAAAGGAGGGATGATACTATATCCTTCATAAAAAATAATTTATATAGATATTGTTTTTTCAGTGTTCTAACATTTTTAATAATTTCATTGATTCAAGATAAATAACTAGGAGATGTTACCACCATAGGAGTCAAAGGAATGATAATTATAAACAACTAGATAATATTTCATTGAGTAAAATATTCAATTATAAATAATAATATGATTAAAAAGACAATATTTCTACTGAAAAAGAAAATTAAATGGTTCCATATTATTCCATGATTCAATAAGGTATCTAATATAAGGAGAAAAAGAAAATAGGCAAGGAAAGCCAATATGAGATTACACTTAATGCTACAAAGAAAAATTAAACCTAGATTTTTGATTGTGGGTACCCATCCCACATGATATTAAATAAAAATATACTAAAAATATAAGTGAAATAATAAAAAAACATTGTGTTTTAGAAATAGAAGAGAATTATAGAGATGGGTAAAACAAGTTTGGTATGTGATGATCAACAGAATACTGATGTGTTTTTTTGAGGATGGTTTTTTGAATAACCTCTTATGTATTAGTAAACTAAGTGACTCCAGATATATATTAACATTTTACAAATAAGAGGTTTATATTCATATTTAATGTCAAGGACACTTTTATGATAAGAATAATAATGAATGATGATCTGTATATGGTGGAAAATTCTGAAAAGACACGACCCCTCAAAATAGAAGAAGAGAATAATAAATGTAATCCGATGAAAAAATATATCCACTAGAATAGCACTGATTACATATCGAATCATAAACCTATAGTGGAAATTAAAAATGAAATGATTTATTTGGATAACATATGTGATTTTTATATTCATGGAATTCTAGTCATAAATAACTATTGATTAATGAATGTGAGGGACTAACAATTTATTGATATAGTGGAAACATATGTGTTTAGTCAAATGAAAATATCTAGAACATATGGAAAGACATATTTCATAATTTATATTGATAAATATAATATAATAGAGTGTCTTATGTTTTTTAAAAATGAAGGAGAAGTATTAGAGTGCTTAAAGTGATATCTAAGATGTTTTAATATGAATAAAACAACAAATATAACATCCAACATTTAGATAATATAATAAAATTCATGTCCATTGAATAAAATAACTACATTTATATGAATGAAATTAAAAGTGAAGATTAATTTTTAAAAACATTAAAAAATAACAGTGTTTTAATGAATGAATAAAACATTTAATGGAGTGTTTCTAGGATAGTGAAAATATTAAGGCATATAAATTATTAATGAAAATTTTGGGAAATATTATTGAAATTATTAATGTAAATTTGTTGATGGTTTTTTGAGAGATTACTCAATTGATAAACCTCAAAGAAATATCTATAGAAGAGTGTGAAGTTTATTCCAGTCACATGGTTTAGTAAAATTTTCTTCATGATGATGAAAATAATGATGAATCAGAATTGAAGGTTTTTAGAGAAGGAATTAATGAAATTTCCCTCTTGGGGGACATGAGAAAGAATTTATATCCACTGAATTTAATTGGGGATAGATCACCCCGATAATGTAATGGATGATGATAAATATATAACATGCTATTATTTTCTCAATTATGAAACTAACATCATTTTATGAATTTTAAAATAATGAATCATCTGATATATCCTCAAATTCAGTATTGGATAAAATAGAAAATAATAAAACATATATCTTTTGAATAATAAAAAAATTTTAACGTGTTCAAAAAATACTAGATCAATAAAAATTAGTTTGAAAAACATGGAAATGTGATCCAAAATAAAGAATGTATTTTGTGAAATGTCTATGCTCAAATTAATTATGTTGATGCTGAAGAAATATTTTAAATATAGGGATGGAATTTTCTAAAAATAAAAATCTTCATCAAAATAATTTGAATAAATTTAAATATATATCGATTGGATTTTAAGACAACAATCATGAATGGTGTGAGATAAGAGGAGGATTATTCCGAACAACTAGAGGATTTTTGGATTAGTGATAATACAATAAATGATGTCTACTAATGAATGAATTCTATGGTCTAAAACATTCCCCATGATCATAATATCCTCATCTATAATTATACATAAATATGATTGAATTTGAAACTGGTGGTGTTAAGCTTAATATGTATGTTAAAACAGATAACATATAATAATTCACATTGCTTGTATATATGGATGAATTAATTTTTTTAGATAAAAAAATACTTTTAAGAAATTAATAATTACATGAGTTATTAATTTGAAATATCCACAATCACTAATACCACATAAATTTTGGGGCGGTATGTGATTCAAAATGAAATATCAACTTTTCTCTCTAATAATAATTATGAGGGAGAGCTGTCAATGAATTATAACATACATAACTAAAACAATTTCAACCAAATTTTTAGTTATAAATAAAATAAAAAAACATGGGGATGAAAAATCTTTTGATTCCAACATATAAACGAAAATAATGATTACTGTATCATATTTTAATACAACATGGTTGTATATTTCCTCGAAACATGATGAGCATATCATTTGTTGGGAAATCTAATGGAAGCGCATATCATATATTTAGGAAACAAATTTAGCATAAGAGGTAAAAATTCTATTAATTTTTGACTTGAAACTTTTAGTATTATTTTATTTACAGCTTAAACATGGTAACCATGCATGAGGGTGAGCCATTTTATTTTTTGGAAGAATGATTATTTCAGGGTTGAATCCCAATTAATGTCCAAATACATGATGTGTATTTTAATGCATGATGTTTATTGAATACATGTCATGTACTTGGTTGGGTTGTCCTGATCACATTCTATAAATAGTGATTATTGGGGGAAGTCCCCTGAACATTACACAATTTGAAAATAATTTACATGATCTCTAAATATTGATAAATGTATTTAAAGGGTATAAGTCCTTTTATTTTTTCGTACCCTCCCCCGTCTCATTCTATTTCATAGAAAGATATCTCATCCCATTGATATAAAATAAAGCTTAATGCTAATATATTCACTCATTTTTACATTCGACCTTGAAAGCATGAACTATTTTTATTATTAGATTCCACTCAATTATTGATTTAGCTCGATATCATAGTTATTTTTTCCCCTCAATAATTCTATTATGATGTTGGATAATATACTCTATTTTATGTAATTGATCAATTATTCCATTTTCATGCGATTTAGGACAAACTAAGGTCCAATAATTGAAAAGGAGAGTACTTTAGGCTTATGATAGGTGGTTTATAACTTTTTCATAAATGTATCATCGATGACCAATTATAATTTATGTGGGAACACCAATTTCACTAAGTGATGCACATTAAATTATTATTCCTTAATTATAATTTTTGTTTTATTTTTGAAATATCATTTGATAAATGTTATTCATACTGATGGATATCGAGACCTCAACACAATCTACTAAACTCGGGTACATATTATGTTATACCATTTACCTCATTTTTAGATATAATTCGAGTGTGTTTTCCACATTCCATAATTAAGGTATGTGTTCCATATTAATTATATATAACAATATAATTATTATTGGAAATTATATTAACTGATACAACATTTTTTAATATTTTTAAAAAATATACATTTTATTCCTTTCTTATATAACCTTTTCATCTCAGATGAAAGGTAATAGAATAAATATAATGAAATAATAAATGGTATGTATATTATAAGATATCACCTGGGATTGTAATTTATAATTAAATGTTAATTAGAGGCATAAATATAGAATGTTTTTTCATTTATAATGAAAGGTAAAGGAATTAAAATAATAAATAATAATGTTATTAAATTGAAAAATGTTGTGTGTCCTTGATTAACCTTGTCACATTGATGAAAGGTAAATGAATAGACTATATGAATTATAAAAAGCATGAGTATTACATTGAATAAATTATGTAATGATATAATTATAAGGTTCCATTTTCATAGGGAATGATTTATATTTATAGGAATGATTAATCTTGTTGAAGCCTTAGAATCCCTAGGGAATTCTTGGAGCATTTAAATTTTATCATTCCAATTCAAGGAGATGTTTTCCAAAAATGATACCCACCTTGGAATATAGAAAATGTATACTTTTGGATTCCCCAAATGATGTCATATGATCCTTAAATATATCAAAATATTATGATCTATTGGATACACTCCTCAGACCTAGTTGGATGTATTTAGACACATAGAATAATGTTTTCACCGCATTGGGATGAGTCATACATAGTCTTAGATTACTATAGAATAGATCCATGGAATTAGTCTGACTATATCATAGTGGATTTACATGTATAATCTCAATTTATTACACTCATACCCTATAATTCTAGATTTCATGAGTTATTACTTTGAGTTGGATGACCCTGAGACCAATATTTCCTTCGTCTCACCATGGATCCTCCTTTATTATTATTCTGATATTATTTTAGCGAGGTGGACAAATTGACATGATTAATCAATATAAATTGAAAATAAATTAATTTATATAATGATATCATGTTTAATTACATTACTAGCTTAAGATGTATGAGGTATGAGGTATTATTTTATCCATGAATTAATTTTATATGTACATGCACAATATTTAAGTTGTTTTCATATACTGGATTTTATAGATGACATTGGTAGTGACGTGTAGAGATTTATTTCACAACATATTTGGGAGACTAATGAAGGCCTTGAAATAATATATTATTATAGTAATGGATAATTCGATGTGTCTGTACTTATTAATGTGACATTATTTATTTAATATGATAGATCTTGGTAGTAGATGACTGAGCATGTGCTCGAGATGCTTTGATTTATTTTTGTAGTTTTGATTATTTCTATAGAATTTATTGTACAACTACCTACTTCTATGTATACCTAGTTTAATACTTTATAGAGACATGGAATTACACCATCAATGTTTTTATGTGTTATTATTCATCTTTTGGGTTGATTATGTTCAGTGGATGTTTATTCTTACTTTCACTTTTGATTCATTTGTTAGACTGCTTACTCAATTTATTCATCTATTATAATATCCGTTATTCTCCACTATAACATGAGAACATAGTCTCTATAGAAACCCATTTTATACCCTTGGAAATATTTGGTAGCCTTTAGAATACAGGGAGGTGCACTTGGGTTCCTATGGCCACCATCTCGGGGAAATGTTTAACGGAACTTAGGTTGGGACATCACAATGTGGTATTGAAGATTTCAATTCTCTTGTCTTATTGTATGGTAAAATTTTAAAGGTGATTAAGAAAATTCTGGAACATGGTTATAATCTATTCATAGGATTAGCTAACCCAAGTTCAGTGTAAATACCATGTTACCTAAGAATGGTAAATTTTTGCTCTGTATTTTTTCTTATTACATTTAATACCCTTTAATCATTATGTGGTGAACATAAATTTCAGTATTTGTCATGATTTATGGGTACTATACCCAGAATATTAATACATGGATTATTTTTACATACATAAATAGAGGTACATATAAATCACTTTTCAAGCATATTCTATTCTTTATACATGCATTTCATTTCTTTCATTTCATGCATTTTTTTTATTGTTGAGTGAGCTATGGTTGTGATATATCCCTGTGATGATGAAATATTTTATAGTGTTATGTAATTGTTTATTTAAGGATTATGTATCAATCTAAATATTTTTTCATATATATATTGATGTTGAAAACTTAAATAGATAGCTTCTACGATTTTCACCTAGGTAAATTGGTTATAAGATTTAGGTTTTCATTGCGATTAAGTGTCCACCAATTTCAATTTACGAGGTTTATATTCCATATTGAATTGGAATATTTAATTAATTAAGTAGATCCATCATATATTTACTATTAAAATCCAAGACAAATTGTAAGATCTAATTAAAATTTAATGGGTTTTGATTTCAGTTATAACATTTATGAGCACTTATTAATAGGGAATAATAAACTATTTTATAGAACCATTATATATGTACATAAGCACATGAAAAACCCAAATTAAAATTTTTCTCTAATAATACAATGGTTTCAAATAAATGGAGAGTCCATCTATAATTTAAGGATTTTTATCCTTCATTAATTTTAATTCACCTTTCAATATATCAGAACACCAGTATATAAAAGCATGAATACATACATATAACCTAACATTATAACCATGATGTTGGGTTAGTATATTAGAAATTTGACTGATATTCTTATTATTTAGTTTCTCTAGTTCTTTTATCTTTTTCACATCTTATACTGAAATGTGTCCCCATAATATATGTATATATATTCGAACCTGACATATTCTAGTTGCGCACCATAAGGGTGGTGATGAACACGGTTCAGAGTTTGTGGGAACTGATCCACCAGTGATAACTCCATTAGTTCCACAAGAGGCACCATTTTTTATCCTAGAGTTGGGTAATAAAAAAGATTTCAATAGTTTTTTCTAAATCTGATTCACTTCATATAGGGTAATCCATTACATGATCCTAATATGACTGATTTGACTCAAAAGATACAACAACATCAACCTTCCATCTTCTTGGAGGGGGGAACGATGATCCTTTGGATATATAGTCTTGGATATGGTCCGTTCATTGAATCATTTGAAATCTAAATACATATTCAAAGTGTTGGGTTAATAATTCCATATACATGTTGTGTGATCCAATGAAGAACTGGTAGGATGTGGTTACCTTTGATGATCATCATCAGGGCATCATCTAGGTGGAATTCCAAACAACCTTCTATGATTACATTTTATCTCATACATTTATAGATGATTTAGATAGAGATTTCATTAATCTAGAGATGGTTTTTATTTCCATTATAGACAAATCAATGTGTTTTATTGATTTGAAATTGTTGTCACTCGTTCTATCCAGTGAGGAGCTATCACGATCGATACATTTCAAGGGTGGGCTTAGGTATTCTTATAAGGACCTTGACTTAAACATTACATGATCTTGTGTTTTAGTCAAGAAATTAAATTCAATCACATTTATGATATTTTTAGGTTTTGTGTTATATATATTTTGGACAAAAAGTATACATAAAAACCATATTATACTAAGATAAAACATCAAAATAATATCATTTTTATTACATTATAAAACATTAATAATAAATCATGTTCTTCTTTATGAAAAATCTTTGTGACGTTCAACTTGAACTCTTCCTATCCCTTACTCATCCTTATATCCTTTAAAAATAGTGTGATGAGAAGATAATTCTAAGTAAGGTATTCAAAAAATAAGTAAATTACTAGTTCATTGATAATCCTTAAAAATAATGAAAATCCTTTTTTTGAAAACATATCATTTTACCAAAAAATGGAAATATCATTCTTTTGAATAGATCATTAATTTTAGATTTTGAGAAAAGTTGTTTCCAGGAAAAATAATTACCAAACATAGTACATTCATGTTGGTATCTTAGGTCATTATCATATAGAACCCTTAAAAACCCTTATAGAACCCATAAATATTTAAAAATTAATATGGCCAACTTCCAATATAAATCTCCAAAAAATATATTCATTACCCAATGCATTGGATTTCTATCTAGGTTTACCCATTGTTTAAGATATAATGGGAACAACTAGATATATTTTGGTGAACCCATATTTATAATATCAAAAAACCTCATCATGGAATAAATTTTTATAATTTGAAGAAATCTTTTAAACTCGAATGAAAATAACATTCAGATATTAAAATACCATTTTCTTTAAAATTTCTATTCTCAAGAAAAAATAATCCTTTTATTTGGAAACTGATTTTTGATACCAAAATACAAAAACATTAATAAATAAGGTTATTTATTTATGGGAATATGAAATCTTGAAAAGGAATCCAGAAATAAAATAACGACTATTGCATTAGAGAAGTCATTTTCGCTATGTATGATATGTGTAAAACATTCCTTTTGTCATTTTTCAAAGCATTCAACATAAAACACATACCAAGAATCATTTTAGAAAAAACCATTTAATGAAATTAAAAATAGACTGAATATGTAGTCTATAATACTTTTATATAAATAAACATATATAATAACAATATGGAGAATGGAATTTTAAATTAAATCTTTAAAAATTATAAATAAATTTTCAAATCAAAGGGTCAAATAACACAAAGAAATGTTTGAATCACTATCCACATTAGAAATAAAATTTAACAATATATTAAAAACATGATAATAAATAAATTCATGATAAGGTATTTTAACTATATAATATATAAAAATCATAAATGAATAAATGTCTATAACATTAATCATTTCCTCAATAAAATAAAATTGAGACGAAGACACATACCTTGAGTCCAAATTTTCACTTGTGTCTTTATCTTCTTAAATAATAAATTTATTTTAATTTTATAATTCATTCATAAACATTTTTAGGTTCATTATTACTTATATTTCTCTTATTATAATGTTATACACTAATACATAAATAAGTATGTTTATGTTGTTGTTTGGACCATATATAGTTTTTATATAAAAAAGGACCTTGGTGGGTCAATTAAGGTCAAATAAGTAATTATTTATGGAAAATAAATAATAATAATGGAATTATTATCATATTTATACATAAATTATAATTTTAAACCAAATAATGAAATATGGAAATGAAAAATGAGAAAACATTACAATCATGGAGACGGCATGGCATATGTATGCACGATTATTGTTACCAATATTCAATGGCCGTTATAAAAAAGGTATGAAAAATTTATATATCCATAATTATAATTATATCTTAAATAAAATTTTATATAATCATATATAATTATATAGAGAATAATTTTGATGTAAAATAAATCACATTGCTTTGAGGAGGCTGTGGTCCACACTACCACAAACGACATTATCCCCATTTCTATGTGTGTAAAGGTAATATAAAAAATTATATATTTTATTTGAAGAAATATAATTACCGCAGGAATATAATCTATATTTTATAAATATAACATTTTACTATTAAAAAAATCCTCAATACATTTCATGTAATGCATGAATGGATGACAACGCTTTGAGGAGGCGGTAGTCCACATGTCAAAAAATGATGTTATTGTATTCCCCTTAAATGTAATGAATGATGATATTTGTTAAAAAATAGTTTTAGAAGGATTAATAAATTGTAAATATTATATATATAATATAAAAATTGTATGTTAATCATAATTACCAACCATAAAAGGTTGTAATGGAAAAAAGAACGACATCATTTTTCGAGGAGGTAGTCTGCCATACACTTGAATGATATGTTCTCTACCCCTTTTATTGAAGTGTTTTAATGTGTAGGTAGAACCATTATAAAAAAATACCATTATATTTATGATAAATATATTATTATATAATAATATAATATGAATAATTTAATAGGTGGATAATGATATAAAATAGAAATGAATGTTGTACAATGATAACTCTTTTTTGGGTAACTCATTTTGGATTTCACCAAAGCTATTACTTGGTTTTATTTCATCAAAATATAATGTATCTAGGGTGGGTGGAGGGATATATTTAAAATATTTTGAATTTTTATGGGCCATCCAATAGGCTGGAGACGTGTTACAGTGTGAGGGGATGAGTTCCCTTTTATAGCAGAGGAGGAGTAACATTCTTGTTAATATAAAATGAAAAACAGTATTGAGAGGTATCCATTATATAATGTGTAAAAATAATGGTCCATTTGAAATCCAAGGGAGTATATTAATAAAAAAATTACATCCAATGGGTTTTTACATGTTTGTAGGTATGTTTTCTTCTTATGATTATTGTATAACCACCACGTAAACAAATTTTTACCTTAATCACTAAAACAATATTAATTAAATTCATGAATATATTTGGTCAAAAAATAATATGACCTTATTAGAAAATATACATTATTTTGATCACAAATAACGTATCGATTTTTCTAAATTCCAATCATATATGTTGTAGAAATTAATTTTAAATTATTCCCATAGATGGGAAGACAACAATTTTTTATAGTGAATATGTTCAAAGTTTGGTTAATTATTATATTTACATCAACATGAAAATGATACCATTGAAATAAATTGGATTAATAGATGTATCATTGAACTAATTATACTTTTAAACCAATTCAAAAAAATATTTTTACTATATATATTATTTATATGAAAAAAAAAATTCAATTAAAATTCATTATTATTCACTATTCATTAAACTATGAAAGTTCCCAAAAAAATAACAAAAATTCACCCAAATTATATTTGATATCTTTATGTGAAGATTGAAGTTTATTTTTTCATATAAAAATTATAAATTTTTCAATATTTAGTTTTTAAAAATATGTTTCATTAAAAGGAGATAATAATGTTTTTTAAAAAATAGAGCTTTTAAGCGTAAAAAAATATTTAATCTTATCTTATACATATAAAATCTATTTTATGAATTTAATTTTTTTTATAAATATGGGAAAACATAATATATATTTTTACTATTCATACTGGGAAATGTAATGCCTATGTGATAATGGCCTTTTAAAATAATAATATTAAGAGTATACTATTGTTCGGTATTACTCAGTCTTGCATTCAATGACAGATTTCAGAGAAGCTCATTGTTGCATTTCATGAATGCTATTGTAAATAACACCCATTTTAATGTAAATTCATGATTTAGTTCATTTATATTAATACATTTTAATAATACTTATTCCATCATTACTTGGGTGGTTACATCCTTACCCTTTGGAAATTAGGTACTTCAATTTTATTTGCTTATTAAATAATTGGGGGATATTTTCCTTTCATAGAATTTTCATATTCCCATGTTTCCCCTTAAACCATATTGTTTCTCCATAAATTCATAATAGTATGAATCAACTTATTCGGCATCCCTTTATCGCCTGATTCAAGAGACTAAAATGGATATTCCTTATAAGAAATATTTACTTACAACAAAAAAACTTCAAAGATCAAATAAAGAGATGAATCCAGTACATAGCTTCCTAAAATCGAATCATGAAATACTTTGTGTACTAAGGATAAAAGCAGATATAAATCCACATGGTAGGAAAATGATGCAACATTCTCTAGAATTTTATGTGTTCCAATGAACCATGCACTAAACTTCTATTATTACCAAAATGTATAATGCTTATCAATGGAAAATCCATTCGATAGAAATGATATCCAACCATTAAAGAAATATCTTTCCTCTAATAATCCACATAACATTTATACCTTCTCTAAACTAACCTCATGCATCTTTGAATCAACTGAACTTTCTTTTTTGTTTCTTCTACAAACTCTGGTCTCGTCAATATCCTTTCTCCAACATCATCCCAGAATACTAGTGTATATCACCGATTTCTATATAATTCTTTAATTAGAGCCATTAATATATTGGAATAAAATTTTTAATAATTGGAAAAATCAACCAAATAATAATTTTGATCCCGACATCCATATTAATACATTGAGAAAGAATGAATAATAACATCAAATGTATGAATCATCCAATCATATTTCCCATTAGATTAAAGATGAAAAGCAATACTAAAATTTAATCCAGTAACCTATGACTTCTAAATCCTTTCAAAAAATTGGATGTGAACATATTATTAGAGTCTGATATAATTGAGATAGGCACCCCATGTAACCTCATAATCTATGTAACATATAGTTTAGAATGTAGATCTAAATACATCATATCTCGAATTGGAATAAAATGTGATTATTTAGTTAATTGATCAACCATAAACCATATCACATTATTAAATTAATATTTCATTATAAATCCAACCAAAAAATTCCATTGATATATTTTCCCATTTCCAGAGTGGTACTGGAAAAGATTGAGGCTTCCCCAATAAAAACTATTTCTCAGCATTAACCTTTTAAAAAGTAAAACAATTAATGGTAAATTCACCAAAATGTCTTTTCATTCGATATCATCAATAGTATATATAATGGTATCTGTATATATTAGTGATTCCCAAAATTAATGGAAAATAGAGAAATATGAGCTTCAGTTAATAAATCATACCAAAACAATGAATCACATGGGAAAAATATTCTTTTTCCAATTTGTAAAATGTATTATTTATAAATAATGATATTGGGAAACATACATTTCTTAACATATTTGACCTTTTAGTGAGAATATTGATGAACCTTATTATCTCTATTAATTAGTTTTAAAAAATTCAACTACAATAAAAACTGAAACAAAATAGAGGATATCCAAATACTTATAACATCACAGAAAAAATTTATCAAATTACCAACTAAAGAGTCATGCTCCCAACATTACATGGTTAACATCGAATTAATTTTTCATTTTAAAGCCTCGACCAACTTGTTTTATTTTTATAAATGACAATGATTCAAGAAATCATATTCCAGGATTAGTTCTTTCCATCTTATTGTCTCGTATTCAATTCGTTTTGAGTGAATATATAATTCAAACATTTTTTATTAGAAAATATTTCACACCTTACTCCACTAAAATTATACCCCCAAATTTTTAATGCAAAAAATATATTACTTCTAAATCATGTGTAGGGTAATTTAACTCATGAGGTTTCAACTGACATGAAGAATAAGAAATTACATGATCATTCTGCAGTAGGAAACAACCATGAACTTCCATGAAAATATAAATGTAGATGACTAATTCATGATTTATGGAAGGAATGGAAAAATAGAAGCATTCACTAATATTATCTTTATTTATTGAAAAATAACATCATATTATTTTTTCTAGATAATCTTAACTAATTTTTTATTTAACTTTGTGAGTGGGGAAGACAACCAAGAATTTTTGAAATTTTTTTCCCATAGTAACCTGCTAATCCATGAAAACTGTGAATCTCAATTATATTTGTGGGACCTCTCCATTATCCAAAAAATTTAATTTTAGAACGATCATTAATCATGAAATATTTAGAGATAATGTGAAAAATGAATTATTATTTTTCAACCAAAATTCACACATTCTAAATTTTCAATATAATTTATTTTCTTTTTTGTTTTTTTTTGCACACTCCATAAATTTTCTTTATGTTCATCTTCACTTTTAGAAAATACCAAAATTTCATCCATAAACCCAACCAATTATTTATCAAATAACTCATTAAAGGTTCTGTTCATACGATACTAGAAAATACTAGGTGCATTAGATAACTCAAATGGAATAAATAAAAATTAATTTTGGAAATATCTAGTACAAAAATTAGTCTTATAAATGATATTTTCCTTCACTTCCAACTGATGGTACCCCGAACATAGGTTAACGTTTAAAAAATATTGTGCTCTCAAGAGCTAATAAAATAAATAATTGATATGATTTATGGAATACATATTACTGACATTGATATTATTCAAGGATATATAATAAATGAAAAAACAGTCATCACATTATTTTTTCCAGATGAACTTAAATCATTTTCAAGTTAACTTAGTCAGTTAGACTAGAAAACAGAGAAATGTTTTCTTAAAACTACCAGTAGTAACCCAATTATTTGAGAATACTAAAAATCTTGGTTATATTTGTGGGTTTTTACCATTATTCATCAAATTTTTTATCAGAATGATCAATATTTAAGACATATTTATAAATTATGTGACTTGATAATGAATTTTTAATAACCAAAATTCTCAATTTCTAAATTTTCCATATATTTCCTTTTCTATTAAGGTTTTAAAACAACCAATAGATTCATTTAATATTCCTCTAAACATTTATAATATATCAAAAAGTCAATAATAAACACAACTAATTATTTATCCAATAATTCATGAATCCTTCTGTTTATAAGATCCATTAATATAGTAGGTGAATTTGATAACCCAAATGGAATAACTATAAATTAATAATGGCCATATATAATACAAAAATAATTCTTCGGAATGATAAATTCTTTAACATTTAACTAATGGTACCTAAACTTTAGGTCAACCATCAAGAAATTTTTTTCTCCATAGATCTGATAAAAAAATCAATACAAGTCAAAGAATACTTCTTCTTATCAAGGATTTTATTTGAGGCTATATAATAAATTCAATGTCTCATAGATCCATATACCTTTTTAATGTACAATATTGGAGAACCCCACAGTGAAGTGCTATTTTGTGTGAATTTTTTTTAATAAATCCAGCAATTTCATTTTCAATTCTAAAATTTAAACGTGATCCATTCGAAACAGGGTTTGAGAAATATGATTAGCATCCTGTAGCATGTTAATTGTAAACTCAACCTCTCGATCAGGAATAACACTATGAAAATCATCCAGAAAAACATACAAGTATTCATCTAATAATAACACATTAGTAAATTTAATAGTTCATTTATTTTTACGAGTATGATCTCTGTAACATCCATTTCTATCTCTAATCAATTATCTTCTTCTTGGAATATTATCAATGTCATGAAATCATCAACGAAAAAATTATTAGCACTTCAATCTATCATGTAATTGAAAAATGAAATCCAATCCATACAAAGATTGATACAAAACTCTACTATGGAATGTTATACAAGATGTGTAGGAAAGACTATCCCAACTATGAAAATAGGAAGATTACTATAAATCATTGTTGATTTAATACATCCACCAAGAGTTTCAAATACAAGTTTTATCTTACTTTTATTGTTTGATATTCCTAATTTACTTGAAAAAATTTCAGAAATTAAAGAATGCAATGATCGAGAGTGAAACCTATTAATAGTATAATTTAAATACTCAAGAAACATGTGCATCACCACTTCATTTAATAGCCCATCATAAACTATAGTAGTAGAAAATAACCATGAAATAAATTTTAGTTTCTCATCATTAATATTTCCATCATGAATAACTTAATTAAAGCATAAATAAGAGTAATGAATTAACTTAGCACAGATAAAAAATCATACTTTCTGATCTCAATTAGATACCACAATATTTTATTCCTTTAGACTATTTTTCATGAATTCACAGGCCATGTGGACAAATTTTATACATTAGTAAAACTTCCCATTCTCATTAAGACAATATTAAAATTAGTTTTTTTCCACACTTAATACAAAATTTGAACATCATTTTCTTACCTATATATTTATTCACATCATATTTTCCCATCATAATCTATCCAAATCGGTTCTTACAATCATCATCTCGAGGAACATAAGAGATAGAAAACTCCAACTGATCCTTTTCAGCACAACGATCCACTTTATCATATCTTTTAATCTATTAAATGGAGAATGAAATTAATATAATTTATTTCCTTCTCGAGTAAGTCTGATTGATTTTTTTTATTAGTGTTCTGAATAAAATCCACTACATAAATTTTCATTATTGTAATGTTTTCTTTATATGAATATATTGAATCATCATCATGTTGCATTATTTATAATAATAATTTCTTTATTATTTGATGAAAAACCTTAGGGAAATATTTCTAAATAAAATTATCCTTAAAGTTTTCCCATTCCATCGAATCATGGTAATCATTTTTATGGTATTATAAACCAAATACCCCCATTAATTAGCTTTGTCTTTCAAATTGATAAATGACATGTGTTAACGTTTTTCATTCCAAGCATACCATGTCATCAAATATTTTTTCTAGGGAATTGATCAATAAATCAGCTATCATCGGGTCAGATGACACACAAGTTGGTGCTGTATGATTCCATATGAAATGATCCACAAAATACAAGTCCTTTATGGATGATTGGGTTCTTATCTGGTGTGGATACCACCTCAATTTATCCCCTGATCTAACTAATCCATCAGTATAACAAACTATTCTATTCCAATTACAACCATCTCTTGATGATGATTTAGAAGTATATTTTCCTCTCAGTTCCTTAACACTACCACTTCCATGTTTTCTTTGTGGAAAAATATTATAAAAAAACATATTTTAGATGAAGAAACTTATTAATATTAATATTCTATAACCTTTAACTCCACCATGTTGTAATATAAATAAAGGGAATGTTATTAAAATTAACCTAACTTATAAAATTATCTAAACCGACCCTTGATTACAATTATAATGACCAGACCTAAAAAATTACATAATGTTCAGTTTCAGTCAATAAATTATATTCCTTCATGTTTAGGATCTGTTCAGGTTTAGTGTATTATAAAATTTTGAAATAAAAAATACATAACCAAACCATATAATAAAAATTAGAAAAATTTAAACAGTATCCATTTCTCCCATAATATAAAATATTCAACAAATATATTGATCACTTTTATAAAACCTCTTATTGACATTTAATATGACCTTTTCCAAGAATTTAATAATCATTAAATCATGTGAAGAAAATTTAAAAACAGAATATAATCATAAAACTATTATCAGGTGATAGAAAAATAAATAAACAAGTAGTCCATTGATAAAAATTAAAACACATGAAAAACCAATTCTCAAAAACATAACATTTTACCAAAAAAGGAAATAGAATTCCTTTGAAAAGATCATTAATAATAAAATTTAATAAAATTATTTCCATGGTATGTCATTATAAAAAATAGGAAATTTATATAGGTATCTTCAGATATCATCACATAGAACCCTCAAAAACCCTTACAAATTGGAATTACCATACGAATAACTTAAAGTATAATTTTCTAGAGAATATCATCTTTTCTAAATTCATTGCAATGTTATATTGGAACACCAATAATTTAAGATATAATAGGATCACCCAAAGATACCTGGGTGCACCCATCATTTATATTTTCATAGAACCAGAACACGAAATAAAACATTTCATAATTTGGAAAACTCTTTTAAACTCGTATGAAAATTACTTTCATATATTAAAATACGAGTTTCTTTCACAATATTATTTTTGACACAAAATAAAACATTTATTTGAAAAATAATTTTCAATACCCAAATACCCAAAATGATAAATTTTGTAATTAATTTAAGAAAAATTGATACCATGAATAAAAATCAAAAAATAAAATAATTTTAATGATAGATGAATTTTCCTTATCGTTGTGTACGATAATAATAAACCATTTTTTCTTTCCAAAACATTCTGTATAAAACAGATAAAAATATTTCCTCTTGAAATAAATTTGAATGAAATTCAAAATGTATATAATATTTCCTCTATAATAATTTTATTCAAATAAATATATAAAATAATATCATGTAGGGAAATATTTAAAAGTAAATCATTAAAAATTAAAAAGTGATTTTTAAATCAACGGTTCCCACACCAATTTTAATGTTATGAATCACAATCCCCATAAAGGAATAAAATTTAATAAACATTAAATAACATGATAATAAATAATTATATTATAATATTTGTAAAAGGTACTGTATATGATCCTCATAAAGGGATAAATATGCATAACACCAATAATGTCCTCAATGAAAATAAATTGAGTCGAACTCCCTTACCTTGATTCTGACTTGTCCCATGTGTCCTAATATTTTTGAATAATAAACATATTTAAATTATTTACAATCATTAGAAAAAAAGTTTGGTTTATCATTACATCTATTTCATATATTATAATGTTGTATATAATAACATAAAAAATTAAGTTTACATTTGGTGTCTTGGTCATATTCGGTTTCTGTATCAAATACGACATTGGAAGATCAACTATGGTAACAGAAAATAATATTTGAAGAAAATTCATAATATTAAACATGAAATATTCTTCAAATTTATAGATCAATTATACTTTTAAAATCAATCACGAAAGATGGTTATGAAAAATTATCCAATGTTACAATAATGGTGATGGTAAGTCAAACATACACATGACAAACATTTCATTTTTTCCATGATCATTATGGAAATAATAGAAGTAAAATTTATCACTAAAAAATGTAAATTATATCTAAAATAAAATATTCATTAATCATATATACTTATTAAAATAATTTTTGTGATCTAAAATAAATCACATCGTTTCGAGGAGGCAGTACTTCACCTGTCCATGAAGGACGTTATCATTTTTTTAGTGAGCCAAAAGGTAATAATGAAAATGATATATTATTTTTAAATAAAAATAATTATGTAATTAATATCATATATATGTTTTCTATATCATATATATTTTTTAAAATCTTCCTTAATACATTCCATTTAATGGATGAACGAATCACATAGGTTGAGGAGGCCGTAGTCCAGAAATCCATAAACTATGTTGTCATTTTCCCATAAAATAAGAATTATAAAGGTATGTGTTATATAAAAATTCCATAAGTATCAAATTTTATATTAATATCATATATATCATATATTAATTGTATGTAAAACATTGATACCAACCATGAAATGTGGTAAAGGAAAAAACAAAAGACATCATTCCGGGAGGTGGTAGGCCACTATACACATGAATGGTATGTTAGTTAGCCATTTTATGGAAGTGATTATAGTTGTGGGTTTAAATCATAAAATAACAACATATTAGTATATTTAGGGTCCTAATTTTATTATATAATAATTTGAAAATAATAATTGAATGTGTGGAGAAAGAAAAAACATAAACATTGATGAACGTTAGCGATTATTCGGGTAACCCCTTTTTGTTTGCACTAAAGGGATTCCTTTGTCGGATTTATGCCCAAATTAGGGCCTTTAGGGTGAGGGGAGGTATTTTGGGAAGTAATTTGAGAATTTTTGAAAATTAAAATTGATTTAGAGGTTTGAAGAAGTGAAGGTGTCAGTGCCCTTTTATAGTGGGGAAGGAGTGGTATTCTTGTAAATATAAAATTGTATAAACTATTATGATGTCTCCCTTACATCATGTATCTCAATAATGGTCAAATTTTGATCCAGTGGGGTATATTGTTGAATTTTAGCTATAATAGTTGTTTTGGACATGTTTCCAGGTTACTTTTCCCCTTAAGATTAAAATTTGGCCACTAAGTAAACATATTTTTACCTTATTCACGTTATTTAAATTTAATTAATTTCACTAATATTGGGTCAAACACTATATAAAACTTGTTATAAAATATAAATTATTATTATTCCAAATATGGAATCCCTTTTTCCAAATTATAATCACAAAAGTATAAGATATTAATTTAAAATTAATCCCGTAGACAGGACATCAATACGGGTTATTAAAGTGAATATGTTCAAATATTTTGTATGTTATATTATCAAAATTCATAATAAAAAATAAATAAGGGACCTATATTTAATTAATATCTGGAAAATGGATCTAGGTTTTATTTATAATGAATTCCTAACAAAATATAACTATATAAATTATTTATTTGAAAATTATTTTTCAAATAAGATTTATTATTATTCAATATTCATCATAATACGAAAGATTTTTACAAAATAAAAACAATTCACCCAGTGTAATTTCTAATAAACTCCTTTGAAAAATGACATTTATTTTTTTACATAAAAATTATAAAAGTTTAAAAATTTAGGTTTTTAATAGGAGCACAATGAAAAGGCTCTAAAACTTCTTTTTGAAAAATATAGTTTAACCGTAGTATTTGATTTGTAATTATCATATACCTATAAAATATATTTTTTGAACATAAAAATAATTTATAAATGTATGTAAACATAATATAGTTTATACCTGCCGAAATAAAAACTATGCGATAACTGCATTGTAAAATAATAATATTAACAATATATTATTTTTTGTTATAATTCAGTCTTTCGTACAACATAATATTTCAGAGAAAATCAATTTTGAGTGTCATGAATCATATTGAACATATCAACCCCTTTAATATAAAATTTCAATTTTATAACTAAATATTAATAAATATTAAAAATAATTGTTCTATCTTTACCCGGGTAGTTACAATTCAATACACTTATAGGTGAATGTTTTTCACCTACCCACCTTTTCTAAGATCAATAATCATGATCTTATCACTGAGCACAACTAGACAGAAGAAGTTAGTAACAAGAACAGTTGTATATTGATTAGGAAGGGTAGTAGTTCTTCTAGTAGTGGGATCCATATCATAGAGTTTTCTCATCATAGTAGTTGAAGAAAGAGTATCCTCATTTGAAGCTTCATTATATTCTATCAGTGAGGATTAAATGGGCATATAAAGACTCCATGTGATAGATTCCCTCTTAAGTGTCACGGTTGTTGTCATATGGGACATTATTAGAGATTATATATTACCATTACACCTTCTTATAGTGGAAAAGGATCTACAAAATCTCCACCTTCATGTGTGGGATCCGTTATAACATTTTATGTTCATTGTTGGTGTAACATTGGAAGAACCGGCTGAGGTGGAGGTCATTGAAATGGTATCCATGATATTGATTACCAAAATTAGAAGAGAGGACCAAAATAGAATTGTTCATGTATAGATCAAGGCCACATATCCATAAATTTTCATGCATTCATCCAATACTAGAGGATCATAGTGTATGCTTGGAGACTATTTAAGTTATTATTCTAATAGCCTCCACTATCACATATTTTTTATTAGATATAGGTTCCTTACACACCATTATCTATTTACAAATTGGGGATTGTATCAGGTTGTTGATTTAGTAATTTTTTGGAGTGGTGACCCTGTATAGACTGTTGGGTGTGCAGTTAGAGGGTATATGCTGATGTAGGTACTGTTCCATTTCGGTAGGCAGTTATACCTTTTTATGGGTCCTTTTTAACCATAAGATGACGGTATTTAATTTAATTGTAGGATATATTGGTTAGTTTTATATACCTCTTATGTGGAAATCTATCGCTGAAAGGTATCATCTACATCACAATATAGAGGCTATTATCTTAAAAAGGGTGAACACAATATCATGACACATAGAACTTGAATAAAGAATCAAGTTCAAGGTATAATGACCATATAGATGGATTGTCCATTCTTAAAGTATCATCGAATAAATATTATATATTTTCCATTTTGGTAGATAATTTTAGGGATGTAGTTCTCATTGATTCTTCTACCTTATTGGTTGTGATATTGATATGGTTTATGATCGAGAGTGTTATAGGAGTATCTGCTAAATATATTCCTCTATATTTGATATCACCTACAGGGATCCATGAGATCAATATATAGTTGTATTATTTTTGGGAAAAGGGTTTTATATGAGACATCACTTCATCTTGGGGTTAACCCATTTTTTATCTACGATTTTGGATGGGGAAATTAAGCTATGTGTGGATGTTCTGATGGGGGAACCATCATATTTTTTATAACCATTATCCAATTTCTTAGATAGATGACCTCTTTTAATAAATCAATAGAGCTAGGGTATTCTTGATGGTTGAATAGATATTGGGTTATCATTATTTTCAATTTAGAACATCAGATATACCACGTACTTCCATCTTTATATGATACTATTTATTTATTTATCTCCAAACTCCTTTCAGTTTTATGAAATTTCATGAAGTTTTCATGGAATAGGTGAATTAGGTTTTCCACCAATATTTTGATGGTCATTGTGGAAGGAATATTGGTGTTTTCACATACTCAATGAGATTAATAAAAACATCTTGAGATCATTTTGAATGCATTAAGAGATAATCAGCTATATGATTAAATTTCTATGTACCACTTTTATATCAAAAAAAATAATTTATTCGATCATATTAACTCATATTAAAGAGTATCTGTTGAACCCTAGAATGTGAGTGTTATGGATTCCAGGTAGAATCAATAGAAAGAATTTGACATAAGTGTATCTTGGGGATGAAAGGATATTAAATGTGTTTTATATCTGACTTATCAAGCATTTATACACATCTTACTTGACTTTCAATGAATGTTTAAATTTTAATATGGTATGAAGCATGTGAGAATGACTTTTAGGTGATGAAATAAAGAATTAACATGAAACCAATTATGATTCTTCTATATCATATAAGTGTATATAACATGTTCTATGACACATGGAGAAGAATACTATGTGTACTTTTGATGAAGGTGGATAGAGTATTTTTGTATGTGTCTCACTAGTTGTGACCATATGAGCATTATTAGTGAACACATGACCTTGATCTAGTAGTAGTTGTCCAACCCTTGAGTTTATGGAGATCTTATATAATGGGTGAGATATTTATGGTTAATACAAAGATCTAGATCATCATATATATCCTTTCAAATCACGAAATAAATCTCATACAGGGAATACTAGTTGAAAATCAACATTTTTTTGATTTTGAGCTTTCATATATTCCTAGAAATGTGTTAGTAAAAGTGCTAAATTGAAAAACTCAGGAAAATTTTATATTGGATGTCAATAATGAATTATAGTTCGTAGCCTCATTTTCTAATATGCCTATGGAGTTTTATGAGTGTCAGAGGTCTCTTATTCTTATGGCCTTCTCAATTACCTATTTTCTCTATAATAGGGTGAAGAGTAGAAAATTTTCAAATATAAGGTCTTAGTTCTCTAGGATATAATTTTAGAAGAGGAATCGTCTCAATATTAATATGTTTATCATGGTTAGATCCTACTTATAAGTTGATGGGTCTAGGTTTCTATAAACATGAGATAGAAACTAATGTGAGTGTCTGATTCTTTATTCTGGGAAGTTCATCTAGGAATCACCAAGATGTATATTGATATGTTTTTCCTATATTGGTGTCTTGGGATGAAACATCATTATCATATTTTACTCTAGGGGTTACACCAGTAAATAGTAAAAGGTATATAACCAACAAGATTCTAGAACATTACAGTAGTTTTTAGTCATGGAATTGAAATGGGAGGTTGTTATAAAAGATTTTTTAGTCAGATTACCATGGTAACCTATAGGTTGGGATAAAACATGGTTAGTTATATATCGAATGATGAAATTATCCCACCTAATTTCTATATAGGATAATTTATCAATTTATGATATAGGAAGAATGTTTGTCTTTATGATAAAATAAATTAGCAGGGTTTCTCATTCAATCATTTCTATTAGTGATAGATTTATCAGGTAGAGGTTCTGAATGGGGATACATAAAACTATGTGAACACTAGTAGCTATGAACACAACTTGACACCTATAGACTGATGGATAATTAGAAAATAATGTATAAGTTTCTGAGGAAATTTTCAAGGAATAAATTATTGATTCTGGTGGTACTTAGGATAATAATATCCCTCTCGTTGAGTTCACCAACATTAATAGATATTAACAGAAGATTCAAATGGATCCGTACAAAGACTTGTATGGTAAGTTGTCTCATATAGCCCTTTGCTGGTTAGAGGTAGGAGAGGCAGTGATACTAGGTCCTCATATCATTATGGACTCATTAGAATAGGTTAATATTATTAGAAATTTTATGTATTCTTATTATAATAGGTATAAATCTGATTCTAATCATAGTCTATGACCTATGGAGTTCATATTGTGGATCATGTTCTCTTGTGGGTATCATAATAGCTTGTTCATAAAAAGATACATCATAAAGGGAAGTTGTCACCTGTCTTTCTCATTACTTTTAAGATATTATATATAGTTTTTTCTATATACTATCAGTTTAAATTATATGAGAGGTACAGTTCAATGCATGAAATATTACTCATTTCATAGATTCACCATCACCATGTAGTCATGTATCAAAATTTTAATCCCAATGATTTCTATTTATATTCTAATTATAATTTTTATTAGTATCTCATTTATATCATTTAATGGATAAAGAAATCTCTTAAATTACATTCTATTACTTTAGTATGGGTGATATGGAAACATGGCATGAACTATTTTTAGATAGCATTTGTCCAACTATTGAAGGGAAATCCAAGGATGATTTCTTTTTAGTGGGAAGACCTTATGAACCCAGTTATTCCTAAAAAGTACATATTCCTCTAATTTTTTTTCTAATTACTTAGTTATATTTCTCTTTCTAGAATAAACCTACTCTGATTCCCCAGGATGGTATATTTGTTTTTTAAAAGAAATATTGAAGAGGGTATGAATCCTTGTTATAGTCCAAAGACATGAAGCGTAAATGAATACACAACACATATTAAATTAATAAAATGTATTTGGTTTGGTAGTCCCATTCACTTTATACAGATGGTGTATCCAGGGGAAGGCCCCTAGACATTACAGTACATGTAAATAATTTCCACTTCATGCAAATTTCAAGATATATTTTTAAAGGGGAGTAACTCCTTTTATTGATATTACCCTCTCCCAAATATTTATTTCAAATAGCATAAGTAATCCTAATATTATAATATAATGAAGCCTAAAGATATCCTTTTCTCCCATTTATCTGTCTAACCTTAGATTCATGATTCATTTGTCTTTTTGGATTCCTATCGGTAAGTACATCAATCCTTAGGATCATTTCGTCATCTATCATCATCTGGGAAATTGTATTTTAATGTAGCCTCAGATAATATATTTTTATATATTTGATCCATTAATCTCGTTCCTTTTGATCTGGACTAAACTGTGGACTGAAAATAGTTGAGGTGGGTTCTCTATTCTTCAGGTATGTGGTCATCTAATTTCCACAAATTTTCCTATCATTTATAGATTATTATCGATATGTAAATGTCGGTTTCAATAGTAATTTCGCCGAAATTACATAGTCCTTATTTATAATCATTGATATATATTTATAAATACATTTTGATACATTTTATTAATTTTATTAGAGTTATATTCCTCAATTACTTCTACCTAATTGGGGTGTTTACTATATTTTTCCACGCTACTCCTTTTTAATCACTGTCCAAATGCTGCTTCCAATTAGACTTTATAAGGTAAGTGTTACATATTAATTAAACAAATATCTATAATTTTAATTTGTAGGTATATTTATATATATTACATGTAATATATTTTTTAATAAAATAAATTGGTTTCATGTCTTCTCTAACCTTTTCACCTAGTATGAATAGAAATGGAATGAACATAATAAAAAATAAGTGGCATGTATACTATTAGATATATCTTTAACTAGTTAATTATAATTTAATGGTAATTGGTAGAATTACTCTATAACCACTTATCATGTATAATTAAATGTAAAAGAATGAACATAATAAATGATAGAGTAATTAAATTGAAAAAGGATGTACGTCCTTGATTAACCATTTCACTTTGATAAAAGGTAAAAAATTGAACAAAATAACTTATAAAAATAAATTATAACTACATGAAATAAATTAAATAATGACATATATATAATGTGATTTTTTATATGAATTCTTTTTATATTTATAAGAATTGTTAGAGTTGAGATCCAACATTTGATTCTGTAGAAAATGACTTGATCAATCAGAGGATTCCATCCTAATTCAAGGAGTTAGTTTCCATGTGATATACACAACATTGAAAATGTTTCTTGTCTACTAGGGGATACCTGAAATGACTCAGGAGGATCCCTCACTATATTCATGATATTAGGATCCCCTATATACACTCCTTATATTAAAATAAATGTATTCTAAGATGCGACACCATGGATTCCCCCCATTGGTTCTAGTAATTCTCAGTAGGATATTATTGTGGATGATATCCAAAGACTCCATTAGACTATTTAATAATGGATTTTCTCTAGTGATCCCCTTGTATTTTAGTCACAACCTTTATTTCAAGACTACAAGAGTCATTACTATGAGTTTGAAAACCCTAGAGTTCATGGTTTCCATTATTTCACCTTATATTCAGCTTTATTATAATTTTTATCAATTTTTGTTTCACTAAAAAATCAAAATAATTATACATTTAAAATGAACATAAGTGAATTTATTAATTGATCTCATGTTCTAAGACATTACCAGCCATGGTTGATGTAGGTATGCTTTTTTATTTTTTCATTGAGTTACTTTTATATGTTCCTACAAACTGTATATTTTATATTCACAGACTAGATTGTATAAATTCTACTGGTGGTGTCATAATCATATTTATCCAACACTATATTTAGGCTTCCAATGGAACTAGAGAGGATTATATGATCGTTTTTTTGGATAAGGTTATGTGTCCCACATTAGTTATATGACATGATTTGTTTCTTATGATTGAGCATTATAGGAGATGATCAAGATAATGATTGAAATTATTTTTATAGTTTTTGTTCCGTTTGATTCATTATATAGAATGTACTATACAGTTTCCTCATTTCATGTATACATATTTTCTAGGTCTCTAGAGACTTGGAATTACACCATCATCATTTTTATGATATACTATTTAGCTTTTGGGTTGATTATTATTGATGGATGATTATACTTCCTTCCAATATCTATAAATTTATTATACCACCTATAATATGTATACATATATTATTATATCCATTGTACTCCACTCCGACATGAGGTAACTTTCTTCTGAAAGACACACCCTAGGCCCTCACTACTAGTTAAATGGAACTGTGTATAGGGAGGCATGCTTGAGGCTATGTAGACATTGGTTCAAAGAACTTTTAAATAGACCCTAGACCAAGAATTCATATTTGAGTCCAAAACAATGTTGATTTATATATATGAGTCTATAAATTTTGAAATTATCTTTGATATATGAAAGGATTAAGGTTTTTTTTATTTTTTGATACTGACTTGTCTGGTGATGTGGTGGATCGTAAATCCTCAAGTAGATGTTCATTATCCATTAGAAGTAAATGTGTGGAATGGTTTTTTATGAAGTCGGAAAACACATAAACTAGTATGATAGAAGAAAAATATATCTTAGTTTTCATTACTTGTAGTGTACTTATGAGTATAAAAAACTTTTTTAATATTTTTTTTGTGATGGAGCCTATGGTTATCTATTATGATTACAAGATATTGATTCATCCAAGAATAAATACTACAAATCACTTTCATACCAATAATATTGAAATATGGTATTTTTTAAAGTTAACATGGAATATGGACTTTGATATTAGAATATATTTGAACTAATTATAAGGTTACTGACTTCATGAATAAATTAATGGCCACCACTATGTTTAAGAAGAATCAATTGAACCTCTATGTTCAATCACCTCCCCCTACTGTTGTATCCTCATATCCTATGAAAAACATTTGAATCTTTTTTATTGTGAATTCCAAAGCTCACATGGGGATATAAACATAAATAAATGTCATCAGTCTACTGAAATATAGAAAAAAATTGAAAATGTTTTCCATATTCTGACAATACATTGATCATATAGATAAATATCACAGCATCATAAAACGAATCATTTCCCAAAAAATATTTGAAACCATTAGCAAGAACATGAATAATATGAAGGCGCGAAGAGACATATTGGAACTCATGATAAAATTCGTTATAAAAAATATATTATGACAATAATGATTTATTTTTATCATGAAATAAAAATAAATCCAAAAAACCCTTTTTTTAAATAATAACATTAGTAAATTAGATATTTATATTTATAACCTATGTTCACTCATAATTAAATTTTTATAGAATAAATGAAACTAAATAATTTCATAGGAGTATTCATCCTAATTATACCATAAATTTTAAAAATTTATGATTTCATCATTACAGAATACATAAGATCACTATATTAGGTATCCTACCATCATGAACTATATCAGGAACACATGCCGATATCAAAAAGTCTCAAATTACATATCAGGAATAAATTTATATTCATGAAATTTTTAATCATAAAACAAATGAAAACCCCATTATAAAAAATATGAAAACACAATCTTTTTTCACAAAATCATATGGAGATATACAATGTTTCTATAAAGGCTATTAAAAATTTAAAATACAAAGAAGACAATGTTAACATATAGAGTATTATTGAAAAATAATAATGGCTATGATTATGAAACAAAAGGTTAGTATTTACATATCAAAATAATATGCTACACTTTGGTAAAAAAAATTCAAAATCACCATTATGGAAAATTTCTTAAATATTATTGTTAAAAAACTAAAATTAATAAAAAAAATTTTAAAAAGAATTTTAAAAACATTTAATATAATAATATGAAGATTCAAGGATAAATTTTAAGAAAAAATATTTAGAGGATAAAGGTTCTACGATATTAAAAACATCGTTTTAATTGAATGTCACTTACTACATGGCCATTCAGTGTCATATGTTCTCAAACTAAAAAAAACTAGTTTTACATGTTTAATAAACATTTTCCTATTAATTTCATTATTATTATTAAATTTATTTAATTTAGTATGAGGTTTTTATTTTGTTACTAAATTTTTTAATTTCCCATTGGATGTTTTGGTGACGTTCGGTTTATATATTTTGAAAAAATATTTGTGTTCACCACGCTCAAAAGGGATATATTTAAATTACCTAAATAAATGTAAATTTTTTATGTTATAATATGTATACATTAAATAAAATTCTAAAATATACCTCATATGGTGGTCTTGATAAATTAATCATAATGTTTCATGGAGATGGCGGTCTATACAAATGCAGGAATGAAATTTTAATCTTTTTAATGAGTGATAAAGTAATAAATTAGTCAATATAATATATTTTAATAATTATAAATATGTTATAAATGTAATATCAATTCAGTATTTCCATCCTTATGATGGAACGTCTAAGGAAAGAATAATAAATGAAGGACATGGCTTTGTGGAGGTGGTATTGCACACATAAGCATGAGTGACATTATGAAATACCCAAAAAATAAAAGGGAAAGAGGGTATGTAATACATTATCACCATAGAATCATAATTGTTTCCTAAATATAATATTAATTCATTTGATACCTCATTTTTAGAAAAAATATAATCCTGTTATGAAAAATGAAACACATTACTTCTTGGAGGTGGTAGTTAACATATACACATGAGTGACATTTTTCTTTTTGATATGATGCAAATGTTTATAGAAAAGGGAATTATCATAATAATAAAAATATATATATTGATGTTTATAATGTTTTTTGTGATGGTTAAATACTAATTGAAGGAGGTATAAGAATAAATACACATTAAACAGTTGGATTAGATTTATACCACAACTTTGGTAATTATTTTTTTGGATTACACCATAAGCCTTATAGGTTTTTTCTTTTGGTGATATAAAGTTCATTAGGACATGTAAATAGATTTTTAGGAGATATTTAGGTATTAATTGTCTAAGATATAGTACTTAAAATAATGGAGGACGATATGATACATGGTTCTATTAAATATGTGATGGGAGTGGAACAATATTATTTTTTATAAACATTTAAATATTACATATTAATTACACTTGGTCATGTGTCTTGAAAATAACAAAATATTAAAGATAAGATGATAAGGGTAAAAATGTAATCATCTAATAATATTTGTGATTTTATTTTGTAGCATTATCATTATGTATTACCTTAATTATACAAATTTACTATATACTGTGGTGAAACATTTTTACCATGGTTATTCTGCATTATTTCAGAAAATTAAATTAAACTCATTTTTAGAACATAACCTCCCTATTAAAAATTTGGAATAAAATTTTTGTTATTTTATTTTTATAAGTGAAAGATATTTTTATTCATATAACAATTAAATCCATGATGAAAATATTTACTAAGAATATAACCTTTAAGGAATAAATATTATTTTATATGAAAATCAAGAATAATTCTATTTAAATGGAATTAATTAGACTACCTTTGGTAAATTTGAAACTCACTCGCATTAAATAAAACCCTTGATATAATTATATATATTTTTTAAAAATTTGAAAATGAATGATAATTATATTAAAAATTAGTATTATTCACCATTCACAAAAATAAATTTATATTAAAAAACCCCAATAATTTGAAATGATATAAATTTATTATGATGATTTCAAAATTTTGGATAATATTATTATGTTGAATTTATAAAATACATAAATTTATCTTTTAAATTAATCCATGATGTTCATTGAAGTATTATGGATTTAACTAAAACTATTCATTTTTTGACCGAAAAGGTTTATAAAATTATTTATAAAAATACGGGGATTAGTAATCCATAAAATTGTTAATAACATATCATAAGATTGATTTATATTATAAATTAACTTGTTTACCATATTATTCTCCCCATTCTGAAATTGCATCGCTAGAACTTTAATCATTATATAAACAATTTGGGTTATTTTCCCCTCATAGTATTTCCTGATTCCTATTTTGTGTCCTCAATGAAGATTTTTTTACATAAATCCTTTTAGCGGTGTAACAACTTATTTGAAAGAACCTTATCTCTATGGTACAAAATATATAATGGTTTATTTATAGTTTTTATTCTTTTAGAATAGTTCCACCTTAAAGATCAACAATGATATGAATCAGGTACCTAAGAAACTAACCATGAAACACATAATGTACCAATGGTAAAATAGGAAATAAGGATACACGATATGAAACAAAAACCAAATTATTATAAAATTAAAAGGATATATTGAACTATATAATTAGCTTTTTAATAATAATTAAAATACAAAAAATATTTCTGAGGATATTTTTTATAAAAAACATTATTGTGTACAAAAAATTAATAGTATTTACTCATACTATTTTCATTGGTCTTCTCTCTATAATGAGATTCCCATAGACAGTTCTCTAAAATGTTTAATTCATTACCTACACATCTACAAATTCTTGATTGAATGAGATACATTCACATACTTATACCTAAATTACATAGATCAACATCACTTCCCATATAATTCCACAAATTGTTACATTTAAACACACGAATGAAGACGTTTATTAAAATAATATTCATGAAATTAATGATACTAATTCAATTTTTTTTTGAAATTCCCTATTTAAATCATGTAGAATATTTTCAAATGTCTAAATTATTCACTCATAATGTCAATACAAATGAGGATGAAATTATATACTAAAATATAATTTAGTACACAATGAATGTTGTTTTCATTCACAAAAAAATGGAAAAAATACCGGATTATAACCAAATAAAATATAAATAGGGACATTATATAATATAATTATGAAATTAAGACAACTCATATTATTTTTACCCAATTACATTGCATTATAAATATGAATAAAATGAAATAATTTAATATAATCACAAATAATAAATAAAACCACAATATTACTTCAAGATATATTTTGTAATTCCATAGAAAAATCCAATGATATATTCTCCCATTTCCATTATAGCATTGGAAAAGTCTAAATAATACCATTTCATAGTTTTGCATAATATTTAAACTTTTTAAATTTCAAAAAATTCATGGAAAAATATGATATATCTTTTTCATACCATACAAAAAATAATATTTAAAAACATTTTAAAAAATCTATAAAAACCAAATGAACAAAATATGATGAATTAATAGAATTACCTAGAAATTCATTCTTCCATTGGGAATCACTAATAACACATAATAATTTTCAAAATCTAATTTCACCTTCATTATCAATATTAAATTTATACAACTAAAATATCACTACCGATCATAATATTTATTATGGACCATAAACTTCCATTAAATCTTCAGAAATTATTTCTGATAAATATGACCACCCAAACACCAGAGAAAAAAAATGACATTTCCTCATACAAAATTAAATGGAAAATATTAATTAAATCATTACCGATGTATTATGCTGCAAATGTATCATGTTTAATGATACATTATATTTTAATATAAAGGAACCAACCATAATAGTTTGTTTATATTTATTATTGTGAATAATTCAATAATAATACTTTATAAGTTAAAACCATCTTATCTACCTCATGTTCTAAACTTTTTTAGTGAATATATATGTATTAAAAATATATAATAAAAAATATATTTCATATTTTATGCAAAATAAAATATTCCCCAAAATTATTAAATAAAATTCAACAACTACTTTATCAAGATCATTCATTGGTTTATTCCTCTCAGGAAGTTACAATTTATATAAAGAATTTGAATTTAACAAGTCATATTTCATTAAGTCACATCCATGTCCTTTTAAATATTCATCATTATAATTATAAATTCACAATTTATTATTTTCATGGGTATCATTGGAGGATTAAAAACTCATTTTCCAATTCTTTGTAATATTAAATAAATTCCGATTTCTAGATGAATTTATCTCTATTTTAAGCTAACATAGATGGTGGTCAATATAAATGAGCATAGTTTTTTACAAACCCTTAGTAGTAGCCTACAAATCCAAGAAAATTAAGATTTGCAATGAAATATATATTCCTTTTAAACTTTTCCATGTATATTTTTATCAAGATAAAATGATTTTTCATATTTAAAACCAATCTATCCATGAAATTGTTTTTGTAACAAAAATTGAGATTTAGGGAATTTTCTATACAACTTATATTCTTTAATATTTTTCAAAAAATTCTCTATCATTTTTATAAAACATTTATAATAAACAAAAAAATAATTTATAAATACTAAGAGAAAAAATTTATGATAATCATATAAGAACCTATTCATATATTCCATAAATACAGTGGGTGAATTATTCAACCCTAAAGGATTCCAAAAAACACATAATTATCATAATAATAATGAAATTTCATGCATATATTTCACTCATCCTTCACCCTTAAATGGTGATACCTAGAACAAAAATTATTCTTAAAAACAATTATGAGAACCATGTATCTAATAATATAATTCATCGTTATGTGGAAGTGGATACCTACTCATAGTAGTGTTATTATTGAGTTTTCTATGATCAGTGAAAAGTATCACATAACAATCATTATTTTTAAAAGTCAAAGATGGATCACCTAAAAGTGATGTTCAATGGTGGATGCAACGCATAACATGTAACTCTTACAATAGATATTTCAATTATAAAAACTGAAAAAAAATCCATTTCGTAAATGGGGTTATGATATTCTATTAGCATTAAACATTTGTTTCATTTCGACAATATATTTAAAATAACTCCCACATAAATATTTTATATGATTATTATATTCATGATATGTTATCAAAGGTATGATTCTAATAAATGAATTAAAACACACAAAGAAAAAAAATATGACTTTATTAGCTACATAATTTGTCTTATTATGATAATATAGAGACCAATACATATCCATAATTACATCAAACTCTATAATTGGGTCTGACACAAGGTATGTAAGAACCATTATTCAACCAATCAAAATATGAATATTTCTATAAATTCTTATAAACTTTATATTACCAAGAGGATAATTAAAAATAGTTATAACAACATTTTTTTATTTGGTATTTCAATTTTACATGAAAATTTCCCTAAAATAAATGAATTTATAGATCCAAAATGAAACATTAAACAAGAAAAATTCATAATGAACATGTAATATACCAGAAACTAAAGTTTATTATCCATGATATTCTTTAGTAGTTGAAAATGCCATATAATTTTTTTTACATTTATTCATGATGATTCAATAATGGAATGGGAAACATTGGACATGGATTAAAATAAAACAAAAACTAGTTTCAACTAAATCATCTCCACACATTATAGTTAACTATTTTCCAACAATTATTATGTTCAAAACCCTTTTCCTTAAATTCACATGAAAAATTACATAGCCTATCACATCATGAAAAACCATAATAATATTTAAAATGTAATTAGAAATTGTTATAAAATATTTAGAACATTTAGGGATCTTGTCTACATATTTTTTTGGATGGATAATTTATCATTTAATACTATCTAATCTTCATTTTTTGTTAATTTCATGACATATATATGCGTTGAAACTATTATAAGCACCCAGCCTTAAAATAATACCTAATATTTATTTTTAGTCAAGAATTTACTATCTTTAACATTGTAGATCTTTTAAGGTTTTTACATTTATATATTTAGGTTATAATCCATACAAAAAACCCCACAAGGATACAAAGTGGATACTATAAAAATAATATCCATTTCATCCGTAATATAAAATATTTAATATAAAACATGATTTATTTAAAAAATCATCATAAAATTAACCTCGAATACCTTATTTATCTTACACATAATTATACCTTGTGAAAAAAAATAAAAACTCATGATCAAAAAAACATCAATAATGAAAATGAAGAAAAAAATCATCCATCCATTGAAACCATAAATCCCATTAAAAATAATTTTCTTTTAAAATCATTAACAAGAATTGAAAAATCATTCAGTTAACTTTGGAAATATTTACCATATCACTTTTACATTCACCAATCAAAATGGAATAACATTTCAATAAACTTTCATATCCAGAGTACCCAATGCACTAGAGAGCTATAATGGGGATCCCTCATCATATTATGAGCAATAATGTTTCTCAACCTGTCATATCCTAAGTTATAATGGGGATAAACACAAAATATATTAAACTATAATGGGATAAACCAATAATATAAAATTTACAAGGAACATATCATAATTAATACCCTCTACAAATTAGTTAAAACCATGAGAAAAAAACAATCAGATATCAAAATAACATTTTATCATAAAACAAATCATTTATAATAAAAAAATTGTGCACATAATAAATAAATAATATTCTTAAAAAGTAACTATAAAAACTTATAATTTAAAACTTATAGAATAAATCACCATGAAATAGGGATAAATCACCATTTTTATATATAATATAAATCTTTTTGAATTTTATAAAATAAAAATTTAAAAGGATTTTAAAAAGAAATTTTTTTCCTCCTGTTCAGATTAGATAAGAAGTGTTAAAAACCTCAATATAATGGTTTAAATAGTGTTTTTAATTTATTACCAAAATATAAACATGTTTAAAATACCTTCCAAGATAATTGTAGAACAGTTTGTTCTCATATTTTTTAAAATATTTTATTATTTCCACTATTTTAGGTTCATCCTTTTAATGGTTTCTAAGGTCGGTTTATTTTTTAATTACTTGTCAAAATGGAAAAATAAATAATAAGTGTGAACATATATATTTATTTCCTTGTAATAATTTATTAATTATTTTATTATTTCTATAATTGTGGTAAATGGAATCAAGAACTCATCATCCACGACGGTGGTGAATTGACACACCATGGACAACGATTTCATTTTTACGAATAGAAGATACAAATGAGAGATTTTATGGATTAAATTACATTGAAACAATAATGTTAAAGTATATATATTATATAGTGTTTATCATTAATCATTGGATATGAGGTGAGGATAGGGTTGACGTGATATTTAATTTAAACGAGAAAAACATGGAATTTTCCTCGTGAAATTTTCATCTTGATAACCTCCTTATTCTCATGGAAGTGGAATTTTTGTGAGACCAGGAAAACCAAAATGTGGAAAGGTACATGTTTAAGGGAATTGTTTAGAATATAGTTAAGAAATATGGCTTAAGTGGATGAAAATTTGTGATGGAAGAGTCTTTTTTAATAGTTTAGGTGAGGGGAAAATTAACAATTATTTAAAACATTAAAAATATTTGTCTTATATAGGGTTAAATACTTTAAAAAGTCCCAAAAATCACATGGTATCACATTGGAGAAGTAATTTGATCATTTTTGGCATTGTTCAATATTTTGTTTTAAATAATATAGTAAAATATTTTATTCTTGAAATATAATTTTTTTCAAATGAAATAATATTCATAACAGTGACTTTAAACACATGAAAAAGTAACAAATTAGAATAATTTTTTATTATATCCTTTAAATATAAAATTAATATATGAAAATAAGGAATTATCTTAAAAATCACAAATAAAATAACATATATTAAATTTATTATTAAATAATTTATTATTTAATTAATTAAATAAATAATGTATAACCCTTATTCAATCATTTATGGTATTTATTTGTTTTCTAAAACATTAAAAAAATCCATGAAAAATATAATTTTATTATATTTAAAAATAATTTTTTAATACCGCTTATGAAAACCATATATTAAAATATTATACAACGTAAAAACTATAGAGTGAACAACATGACTTACTATTATATAAAATATTATAAAGGGCTTAATGTTATTCATGTGGGTTAAAAATGTCCCAAATTCAAATAAAAATAATAATATAATTGTAGGAAATTACTTATATAGAAATATTTAATCATTTTTTTGGGTCTTTTATTAGTTATTATAATTTAATATAAAAACATTTGATTTTTTTCTCACCTGCTTGCACAAGAAATGCATTAGTGTGGCATATGCATTAAATATAATTATTTCATTTATAAATATTAAAAATAAATTAATTATGTACAATATAATATAATATTTTTATTATTATTTATATTTATTCATATACATGTTAAGATTTGTTTTTAAATTTGTTAATTTTGTATTTTCTTGCCTTGTGCAAGAATTTCACATCAATTTGGACAATAAATATTTTATATAAAACTAAAATTATAAATTAAAATAAAAAAAATAAATTATACTTAATAATTAATTAAAAATACTTGAAAAATGAATTTTAGCACAAAATTAGTATTAATAATGAACCGAAATTGACTCTGTCGCCATTGTGCAGAAACTATGTAGACACTGATAATGTTTTTCATACTTATCATGAAATAAATTATAACCTAAATTTTATGAATTATTTATAGAAAACATTTCTCTTATAAAATCATAATTTATTTACTAAATAAATTTAATAAATTTTATATCATAATTATTTCTTCATGACATCAAAAAATACAACATCTTATAAAAAGAATATCTATTTACTCTTCACCAAAATCATGATTTTTTCAGAAAATTTTAAAAAATTCATACAAAGATAAATTTGACATTATGAATTAAAAAAATTAAAATAGTTTTTGAAAATTAACATTCTATAATTTTAAAATTAATATTTCAAACAAATTACATTTTAATTAATTATTTATTTTAACAATTACTTGACATAATAAATATTTCAATTTAATTAGAGAATTATAATGAATATAAAAAAACTTATTATTTTTTACGAGTTTATGCATTCTACCCTTTTTTTGAAATACCTTCATTAATTTTTTCACTTGTTAAACCTATGGGGATACCTTTCGCTCATAGAATTTCAGATTCCCATGTTGCTTTATAAATTATGTGGTTTCTCTACAATATCTTAACATAGGGAATTACTTTTTTCTAAAATACTTTCCCTTGAGTATCATGAATCAGAATACTTTTCTCTTCATAAAAAATTTTATCTTCTAGTTGAACTACTTCTGAGCTCAAAACAAGAGATTGATATGGAACATACATTCTTAACATCAAAGCATCAAAAACATTGTGTACCTGAGTTAAAAATAGAGTAAAATCTACTTAGTTGCAAACTAGTCCAACATTATCTAAAATTTCATAATGTTTAGAAAACTATGCACTTAACCATACTTTATTAAAAAAAGGCATAATTATTTTCCAAAGATATATTATAAGGAAAACATGATCACCTACTTTAAAAGAAAGGTATTTCTTCGTATTATCTACATAACTTTGTTCATGCTCTGAGCTGTACTCATGTGTTCCTGAATCAATTGTACTTTCTCTACCACTTCCTCTAATATCTATGGTCTTATCAAAATACTTTCCCAAAAATCATCCCAAAATGTTGGAGTTTGAAACATATTTCTATATAATACTCCAAAAGGATCCATCTGTATACTGGAATTAAAACTATAATTATAAGAAAACCAAAATAATGAAAGATACCAATCCCAACTACCCTAGTAATTGTTTGGACAATCACAAAACACATCCTCCAATTTCTAAATTTTTCACTATAACAGTGCGTCAGATTGAGGATAAAAGGCTATACTGAAATTTAATTCACTTCCAAATGACTTGTGAATTCCTTTCCAAAAGTTTTATGTGAACATGGGATTATGATCATATACAATGGAGAGATCCACTCCATGTAACATGAATACATCATTTAGATACAACCAAGAATGTTGATATAGAGATATGGTGTCTTGAAAAGGAAGAAAATGAGTAGATATAGTCAAATGATCAATATTAACCAAAATGTCATCATTAACTTGAGAATTATTTGGTAGTCCCACCACGAAATCCATGGATATATTTTTCCCATTTCCAATCTGGCACTGGAAAAGGCTAAATAATCCCCATCAGTACCTACCATTCTGCTTTAACCTATTGATAATAAAAAAAATTGTAAAATTTTCCATATCTCTTTCCATTCCACCCCACCATTAATACTCTCCAAGGTATCTATGCATCATAGTGTTTCTAGGATGAACTGAAAATGGAGAACCATGAACTTCACTTAACAATTAATTCTTCATCTTGGAATCAAAAGGAACACATAAGATCTTCCCAAATATCAAAACACAATCTCTATTGATTTTAAATTCCTCAAGCATACCATTTTTATCGAATTATTCTTTTTTTGGAAACTCATAGTCTTCCTTTGGTGATTTTATTATTCTGTCTTACAGAGATAACTACACTACCACAAAAAATAGATAAATTTTCTACACCAAGAACTTCCAAGACAAATTCATCTAATCATTAACTGAAGGGTCATGTTTGGAATAATTCATGGAAAATATAACATTACCTTTTCATCCTAGTGCATCAACCACTTTTCATTAAATTCTAGGATATTAATAACTTTTTCAATCATAATCCTTAATTAGTTCCACACATCTTCTTTCTAATGTTCAATTCGTTCTGAATGAATATATACTTAAAAATTAATTATCATTATATATTTCACACATTACACCATAAAATAATGCCTCCAAATTTTTTAAACAAGAACAATAGAATTGAATTCAAAATCATGTATATTGTAATTTAATTCACGAGGTTACAAGTAGAGTTAAGAAAATGTAATTACCTAATCATTTTAAATTATAAAACAAAAAATTACTTTCAATAAAGCATAACTTTAGATGAAAAATTCACCAATTATATTAAGAAGACCCAAAACTAGAGGATTCACCAATCTTATTTTTAGTTCTTGAAAAATATTATGACATTATTTTTTCCAAATGAACTTAACACCTTTTCAAGGTAACTTTTTTAGTGGGCTAGATAACCTTGAAATTTTTTCAACAGACCTCCTATGATAGAATTTTCTCCCAAAAACACTATGAATATTAGTTATATTTTTGTGACTTGAACATTCATCTAAACTTTCGTTTTTGTAGGATCAATTGTTATAGAAAATTTTTGAAACAATGAGACTAATGAAAGAAATTTTTGGGAACCAAAATTCACACTTACTGAATTTTCTATTCAAATTTCCTTCCTTTTAATACATTCAAAAAACCCTTATATTTATTTCATGTTTCTCTTTAATTTTAGAATATAACATAATGTCATCAAAAAATAACAAAAAATTATCTAAGAACATAATAAATATTTTATTCTTAAGATCCATGAATAAATAAGGTATAATAGTTAACCCAAAATACAGAAATACAAATTCATATCACCCTTATCAACTATGAAACACCATCTTCAGAATGTGTTCTTCCTTTACATTCAACAAATGGTACCCTAAAATCAATCCAACCTTTGAAAAATACCGTGGTCCATAGATCTCATCAATAAAATAATATATATGAGGCAAATGATACCTTTTTTAATAGTTATGTTATTCAAGGATGTATAAATAATGAAAATTATAATTGAAAATTATTTTTTTAAAAAAAATTGGATCACCCTATGGATAAGTGCTATGTTGGATGAAGTATTTATCAAATAATTACGACAAATACCTTTTCAATTCCAGAAGTTGTACTTGAGCCATTAGATAAGGTAGATTTGAAATTGGATTAGCATCAACAATTAATTCAATAATACACTAAACCTCTCTATCTGGAACAACACCTAGAAAATCATTAGGAAAATCATTAAGATACTCATTTACCACAAGAACATCGTTAATCAAAATAGTTCTTTTATTTTCAAAAATATGTTGAAGTTAACTATAATTTAAATATTTTAAAATTTTCTCATCTTCTTGATATTTTATCAAAGATATGAGTTCATTATTTTAAATAAATTGAAAATATTTTAAAAAATATTTTTAGCTTTACAATCAACCTTAGGATGGTAAATATAAATATAATCCACACCCAGGATAAAATCAAACTATACTAAAGGAAAAAAGGATTATAAGTAAATCACTAACAAATACAATGACTGGAAGATTCATATAATTAAATTTTTCCTTAATATTTCAACCAGGTGTTTCCACCATAAGTTATGGATTTATTTCTAGAGGTGGAATTTCAAATATACCACAAATGTTCTCAGAAATTAATGAATGTATAGAACCTAAATAGAAAAACCCATTGGAATATTCTTGTAAAATCGATATATACTTAATACCACTACCTTTGATGGCTCAACATCTGTACTAGTAGTTGATGTTTATTTTTAGAAACACTAATGTTTCCAATCTTTCAAATTGTTTCCCTAAATGACCATCTTTAGACACACATTACTTAAATGAGACAAATCCTTATAGTTAAATCATAATACCATTGACTTCTCTATATTCTTATGTTCATTCTCCCTGAACTCATGTGTAATGTGTACAAACTTTCCACATCAGTAGAACTTCCCCTAAATTTACAAGACATTATTTAGAATTATTTTTACCACACTCTTCATAAGAAGTTAAATTTATTTCCTTACCTCTAAATCTATTTGATGAATTATTCAAAAAATAATTCAAAACTAACCGCTTCTTATTATTTTCATCCCAAGGAACATATGTGTCGAACATATTCATTTCAAACTTTTCAGCATAATAATAAACATTATCATTTATTTTAAATTATTATGTGGCCAAATCACTTTATAAACCAGGTTTCATTCCTGAGTAAAACCAAAAAAAGTTTCTATTAATGTCTTGAAAAAAAATCTGGTTCATACCTGGACAATCTTGTGATGTTTTCTTCATAGAATGATTTGAAATCTTCATATATTTTTCTTAATTATAGAAGCTTTTTCCATTCGGAGTTGAAAGAACATAGGGAAAAATTATCAAGTTAAATATCCATGAATGTTTCTGATTCCATAGAATCATGATATTTTCTCTCTATATTATTCATAACCAAAGACCCTCATTGATCCTATTCAACTTCAAATAGATAAATTTAAAGGGTAACAATTTGTTGTCGGGAATAGAACATGTCATGAAATATTATTTCTTGAGCAATGATCCATACTTTAGCTACCACAGGGTTTGATGATCCACTATGTTATGAAGGATATTTACTAATTCAATTCTACACCAAAGACATATTAATTCATGGTATATGAGGTCCCTATCTAGCATGAATAAAATCACTCTTTATTTCATGAGTAAATTTATCCATTACTATGAAAAAATTGTATTTCTAATTTCCATCATTCCAGGCTCCAGATTCCGAATTATATCATTTTTCGATACGTTTATACTTCATCTTCACTATTTCATATACAAAAAATCATTATAAAAATTCATATCTTAGATGAAGAAAAACAATAATATTTGAATTATATATCATTTAAAAATATCCATAATGTAAAAATCCTTTATGGTATGATATTTTCATCATCTTAACCACTAAAGTTATCTAAACAATCCTTTGGTACCAATTATAAATACCAATCCTTAAAACATTACATAATATTGAGTTTTAGTTAGGAATTTAATTTATTCAACATTTAGTATATTTTCAGAATTAGAGTTTTATAGAGTTTGTTAAAAATACATACATAACCACCCAGAAGCATAAAAATTTGTTACTACTAAAACAGTATCCATTTCATCAATAATATAAAACATTTAATATAAAACATGATTTATTGAAAAAAAATCATGACAATCAAATTGAATTATTTCATTGTCTTACTCATTCTTATACACTATGACAAAACTTTTTAAAACATGGTATTGGATTAGAATGATCAATAATGGTTTTAAAGAAAGAAAAAATTTAGTCCAGTGAAAACATGAAAAAACCGTCAAAATCCATTTTCTTGAAAAATTATTAAGATGAAGAGAAAAATAATGCAAATTAATAGGGAAATATTTACCATATCACTCTTACATTCACCCTTAAAAATGGAACAACCATTCAATCTACTTACTTATATAGAGAACCCAATGCATCAGAGAGTTATAATGAGGATCATCAGTCAAAAATTGGGCTATAATGGCGATAAATCCATCTGAAAGAGAAAATATTATCAATTATTTCATTCTTAATTTCAGCTTTTTAATCACACAAAAGTGTTATTTTATGGGAAATTTTCATATTTCATTGTTTTTGAAGTATTCTGAGCTAAATTTTAAGAAGTGATTATTTTTGAATTTAATTGTTTTAATTTATTTCAATGCTTTGGCCCTAACTATTTATTAAATGATAAAAATTTCAAAAGTATTAATTTATTGGAATATTTGTTCTATGAGATCAATCTTATTAGTCTGGACCCAATATCAATCTATAATTTGAACTGCCAAATCTTTCTCAAAATTTAGGTCTGAAAAACAGTGCATAGATATAGATAGTATTATTATTGGGACCATATTTCCTACATGGATAGAAAAAATGAGCTGAAATTCAACATTAGTCCAGTGGAAATATGGATAAAAAATTTAAATAATATATATATGCATTAATCTATTATTTTCAATGCCATAAATGCTTTGTAACTCGCTGCATTAGAATACAAAGAGTTATTGTAGACAAAATAAATTTCCACAGTAATTTGGATATATATATATATATATCCGCACACATGTCTAATGAAGATCAAATTTTGTGGGTTGATATAGGAGAGATATTATAACGAATTTAAATAAATAAAAAAATTTATATTATATAATTTAACATGTAACAAATGTGGAAACATTAGAAAAATGATTTTGGGGAAACAAATTTCACATGTTTTTCCTATGAATGAGTGTCCCTTCTTCTATTCATGTTGTTAGCCACGTAGGGGTACCCTTTGTTGGCCATATGTTGTAGTTTTATATTTTAATTTATTTTTTAATAGTATTCCAAATTTTTAGTATATGTTAATTTTATTCTTCCTCTAATTCTATCATTGTTTTTTAACTTTTGTGTTTTTACCCCTATCTTCTCTACTGTAAAATATTATGATCAAGATCATGAGTTTCTAACTCAAGAAAGTCCCTAGGGGAGTAATCATGTGGTGAAACCATGTTTTTGTAAATTCATTCATAATGTATCTAATTTAATGAGTGTTATTACTAGGAGGATCCTAGTGGTAATGGTACCTTTGTGTCCGTACTTTCCACCCAAGGTTTAACTTTCACTTCTGCATTATTTTCCCTCAATCTAGGAGGTGGATATACAGTCTCTGAGAGATCATTAAGAGCATTGTATATTCAAAGACATCTGTGGAGGGGGATGTTCACAATTATAATGTATTGTGTTCAATAATTAAATTTATAACTAATTAAGAGATGGTGAAGGTTAATTCGAGGTGATTCTATAAGGAATTTATCCTTTCTTCCTAACATAATTATGTTTTCATTCATTGAGTTTTCATTGAATATGATTATATAATTGTAGTTATGAATTTTCAATTATGGAACATCCTTTTTTGGGTTTTATTTCATAAGTAAAATATATAAAAAAATTGAATTTGAAGTAGTGATTAATTTACCATGACAACTCATCAAGAGAAGAACCTAGTTTAGCCATTGTTCTGTAGTTTGTTATAAATATTTTTGAGAGTTCCTATGAAAATAATTCATAAAATTGGCACAATTAATGGGGATCTAATGGGTTTTAATTCTATATATTTTTCAAATTTTGTAAAAGGTTTCCTTTTTTTATAAAAAACACTAAAAAATCATAATTTTCAAAATATGATAAATTATTTTGGTCAATGATGTCTTCAAATTGTGGTTATGTTGAATGGACTGACCATTCTTAGGTGAAAATAAAAGAAGAAATTCAAAATTATCATTCTCAAGAATATAAAGAATATATATCAAAAATGAAGATCCATGATTAAAGGGTTGAAGTGTATATTTTTTCACTGGTGTAGAAACCTAAGGTAAAACCAAAACCTAAACCAAAACTAGTAGTGAAACAGATTTACCGATCATTTTTATATTAAGGAACACGGGGATGGTGAGAAGGTGCCTCTAAAAGAAATATTAAGATAATCCAACACTCAACCATTTATCATGGATTTCCATGAAGAAAAAATTCCAACTGATATACTTAAGGGAGACCAACAATTTTTGAATAATAGTGGAATCACATTGTTGAATATAACCTAAAACTTGATATTCCCATTTTTGATAATGAAACATCAGTACCCCTATGTCACCTTCTTGATTTGGAATATGATAAATATGATTTACCTACTAATATTGAGTTACCAATGTTCTTTCTAGAAGAGATAAATTTCCCTGATCACATACATTAAAGGGAAAATTTATTTATTAAATCATCAGGTTTTAGTCATATTCAAGATAAATTATTTTCTCACATCCCATTTTTTGAAATTCATGATATAGAAAAAATCGAGCAAGACTTAGATGTTAATGTTGAGACTACCCAAGTAGTGGAGATTGATGAAGAAGATCCAGAGAATCCAATGGTGGTACAACTACCTCATCTATAATAACATTCATACCATATAGAGAAGGAAACTACATAAGTTAATGGGTACCAGCCCTATCATCTTTTACCTACCACTATAGACATAAAGTTCAATATTTTTCTTTCTTAGGGTTTGGAAATTTTCTTATATTTTTTAGGGTTCTCCAATCTGAGCATTTAATCATGGACATTGGGAAAATTCACATTAAGTATTTCTTCCCAAATAAACCACACCCTCCTTCAAATTGGGGATATTCCACTACAACACCATAACTAGGGGATGTAAAACCCTATCACTTGATTGGGGGTCTAAACTAAAAATATCACTTTTCTACCCCCTTTATCTTTATATTTATTTATTTTTCTTATATCATTTCATTTTTTTGTGGTAGTTTTAATGTAGTAGCAATTAGGAGCACAACTCAAGCCTTCAAATGAAAAATAAACCAGGTTGTGTCACTCCTTTTATTTATATTATTACAACAAAATTTAAATTATGTGTGAAAAATTTCATGATCTTATTTGATCTGAAAAATAGGGTAGAAAATTTAATATGTTTGGGCGAGGGATGTCATCTAGTTTTTATGAATTTTGAGTAATATTTTATTTATTTATTGTATATTGTGAAATTTTCCTATTTTCTTGTATTGTTCTTTGTGTGTTTTCATGATTCTTGATCTAAATCGAATAATTTTTGAATTTCAATAAATCATGGTATTTTTTTTAACATTTATTAATTTTATAGTTTAAATAATTAAATGATTTTTTAATATACGATTTTCTTGATTTTAGATCCTTTCATTTAAATATGTTTGATTGATTGTGGAACACATTTACACTAGTACTATACAAAATAAAAATCTTACCCAAATTGAGATGTTTCTATTACTTTTGACATATTCTTTACATTTAACATTTTCTTGAGAATATTCATTCTATTTTTATATTTTTCAAAGATGTTAGAGCTCATTGAATGTGTTACGAATGATTTAGGCACCACTTTGGAATCCCATTTTTCGCATTCAAATATTATTTTGATCTATCATTTCATATATCATTTATTAATACCCTAGTATCCAAGGAAATAATAGTTAGAAAGCCATATCAAAATATATTTATCCCTTTCTAACATGCTCTAGAATATAAATGCGTTACTATTGCTGAACTCATGTGTGGGGGATGGAGAAGATAAAACATATTTCTTTTTCTTGAAGAATCAGTATGAGAATAATTGAAGGTGTTTTAATATTTATTTATTATTAGGGGAAATAAATTTCACAATGTAATTATTGATGGGTGGAAAAAAATATCATTACAAATATCAGTTGGGTGGTCACCAATTTTTGAACATCAATAATGGCCTCTCTATTCCTCAATAACATGATTCTGAAGTGAAATATGGAACTGGATTCCAGATGAAACAAATCTATAAATGGGGAATAGAGAGAGAAAAATTTATTATTATATTAAAATTATGAAATTACTAATGAAAGTTGTTTTTGGAGGTGATTTGTTTTTTATCTGATTGAGGAGCACACTATTCCTGAGCAAAACCGTTTTCATTCATTTACTTCACCCAGAGCCTAACCCCCTCCTTCTAAATAAGATGTTTTTACATATTAAACCATCCAACCCTTTACCTCAGAACAAAATTTGAAAAAGACATAATGATCAAAAAAATTATGACTTTATATAGTGGAGATACTAGAAGGATATCAAACATATAGAGATCCCATATGTTTTTGAGAATGAGAAAAACTCCACATTAAAAATCATTGAGTGAAGAGAGAAATATTTTTTTGAGAAGGTAGGTATGATATGCTTGTTAGGGTTAACATTAAATTTAATGAATGATTATTTGTGAGTTTTTAGGTAATTTTTATCCTTTTAAGAGGCATGATATTTTACTTGATATGATAATTGAGTTGTGTTGTCATTTATGCTTTGGGAAGTTTGTTTGGACCTTGGTATAAGATGATTAACGAATAGTGAATTGATTAAGTGTGAGGTAATTGGTAGAGAAAATATTATTAATTATTTTTTTCTTCCTTTAATTGGATTTAATCCCACTAATGTCTTATTTTAAGGGTAGTTTTCACATTTTATTGTTTTCGAAGCATTTTGAGGAAAATTGTAAAAATGGAAAATTAAGGGATATAACTATTTCAATTTATTTCCATGTTTAGACTTTTAATTAAACTTAATTGATCCAAATTGAAAAATTATTATTTAACAATTTTTAAATGATTTATGGGGTTTATTTTATTCTTCCTTACCCAATGCTCTTTCTTTTATTTGGTGGTCCAAATCCATGGCACAATACAGGCCTAAAAAACTATGCACATATCCAGATAACTATATTGTTGGGGCCATATATCATACATGGATAGCCAAAATGAAATGAAATAATTCATACATTAATTATACATCTGGATAAAAAACAATAATTAGCATAGTTGAGCCTTAATCCTTTATTTGAAAGAACATAAATCCATTATAACAAGCTGAATTAGAATATTAATAGTCTTCCTAGATAGAATAAATTTCCCAAGTAATTTAAATATATTTCTCCCCACACGAGTCCAATGAAGATAATTGTTTTTGGTTGAAATAGAAAATATAGTATAATAATTTTAAAGAAGGGAACATGTTCAAATTCCAATATTTAATGGGGACACCATGTGAAAAAATTATGAGGATGATTTTCGAACAAACAATTTCACCTCACTTTCCCATAAAAGAGCATCCCTTATTCTTTTCATGTTGTTGGAAATATTGGGGTAAAATATGATTAAAATGTTATTTTTTTATTAGTTTAATTTATATTTTAACAGTATTTTTCATTTTTTGTATATTTATTTCCTTCATCATTTGTTAATTTTTTTCATTGTTTTTATATTTTCTGTTTCCACCCCAATCTTCTCCGCTGTTAACTCTGATGCTAATGATCAAGAGTAGAAACCCCAATGAAGTTCCTGTGGGAGTAATACAATGATGCAACCAAGTATTTTTACCGTCATTATTATTATTTTTATTTTATTATAGTTATTCCAAAAGGTATCTTAGTGGTCATGGTGTATTTGTGTCTCTACTTTCAACCTGAGGTCTACATTCACTTCTGTAATATTTTCCCTCGACCAAGGAGGTGGATGTGTACTCTCTCGATGATAATTGAGAGAAATATATATTCAAAACCATATGTATAGGGTTATTTCCTTACATATTATGGACTGTTTTAATTATGTAAATTAGAAACTAATTAATTGATGATGAACGTTTTTTTAGGTGTTTCCCAAAGGAATTTCTTTTTTCTTCCAAACATCATTAAGATTGCATTAATTTTGTCTACATTACATCTGCATATTTAATTTTATTTATGAATGTTCAATTCTAAAAAATCAAATTTAATTGGTTAAATATCATATTTAAAAAATATATAAAAAATAAAAGTGAATTAGAAGTAGTGATTTATTGACCGCGACAACTCCTCAAGAGAACGACCTAGGTCAACCACTGTATTGCATATAGTTATAAATATTTATTGAGAGCATGTATAACAATCCTAGAACATTCTGATTCATAGATCCATAAAAAATCATGAATGATATATTTCTTTCCCTTGAGATAATTGATTTACATCATGTTTTTAGTTTCGGGCAAGAGAAACAGATTCTTTCACGGAGTGAGGATCCCAATATCGATAGAAACTTAGAAAAATGTTCCTTCACCATCTTCAATAGAGTGACCAAACCCCCAATCAAAAAAAATTCAATGTTATTCATATAAAATCCAATCATAAGTCTAATTAAAAGTGTCTTAAAATAGGTGATCATTCCATCATAGATTATATCTTTCTTCTTAAGGGTTCTCAACCTCTGAATGTAAATGAAATGAATGAAGAAATCTCATCGATTTGGGGATTTTCATCATGGAAATGATTATCTCTTTGTTTGGGATACTTCCAAATGCACTTCCACATAAATGATATAAATGTAAAAGCCTTGGGTTTTAGCTCAATTGTGTTTACGCTAGATATTGTTCATATTCATCAAAGAGATTAAAAAATTAAATCCATTTGATATTGGTAATAGTACTACTAAAATACGGGTAAGGTTATCTGGGTTGAATTTGATACTTTGGATTCATAAATTCTATATGATATTTAACTATTAATAATAATTCCAATTAAAATTGATAGGGAAAAGGAACTGGATATGGTACTGCTTGCAACTGATGATGATATTATTGAGTTAAAGATCATGTATGGGAAATTTTATAAATTTAGTAAGGAATGTAAAGTTATTTTTCATGAAACATATAAATATATATTTTACATAGTGTTTAGTTTATGCTTTATATAGGAACATCATAAGAGAAACTATCTCAAGAAGATAAAAAAATAAGCATTTCAGTATCTTGATGTTCAAAAGTAGATACTTTTTTATAATAAGGATGAAAAAAATACCTGATCAGTGTGATGATGTAGTTGCTAAGAATGTACAATAAATGAAAGAAGGTAATGGACATATATCAGATAGTTTATCCAAGACAATTTGTTCTTAAAAGGATGAACTACACAGTGATCCACATAATGCTAAATCTATTACATCTGGTAGAATGAAGAAAACTTGGGCCAACATATGCTCTGAATATGCCAATGTGATCACTAAAGAGAGTGATGGTAAATGAATTATTAACGACAATATATAGCCATAAAAGGATCCTCATGTTTTTTGCAGTGGAAATTATTTTCCATTCAAAAAAGTCAATGAAGAAAATATTAAGCTTGGAGTTGATCAACAAATTTATCAAGAAATAATGGTTACCTTAGGTAACCTGATGTGTAAGAATCCATTTGTTTATGACTCTATAGTGATTACTAAGTGTGAACAATTATGCTCAGGTAATATTCATATGGTGGAAATGAACATTCCCACTAATGTAATAAATACTTCCCTGATGTATAAATTTTTAGAAGTTTCAAAAACCTCATTGTCAAAACCCATCATGGGAAAAAAGGTTTCCGACTTGTTTTTTACAGAAATACTAGAGCACTAATCACTCTTCATGTGGTGGTTTCTTAACCGAATAAAGATATATATATATATATATATATATATATATATATATATTCTTATTTATGATCATAAAATTGAATAATATACTGAGGTGTAGGATATAAATATTGGTAAATCTGATACACATCATAAATATGAAAAACAAAATAATTTACTTCTTTAGATTGAAATAATAAAGGTTGAAGAAATGATGAATCCGTTAGCAAGGGATTCTTCTCCTAAAAAGTGAAAAGTGTAGAACATTGATAGCTCTAACTCAAAAATCACAAATGCTGAAATGCTACTTGAAATGATAAAATCTCTTCCATCAATTAGCGGTCACTATTCAAAAGACATAGGATAGGGGTGTGGATGCAGAAGAGTTGACACGAATGAAATCTGAGAAGAATAAATCATTTTGAGTGAAATGATGGAGATGAAATTTGGTATCAAACTATTAAACCTTGGGATTTTTTTTTTGTCTTATGTACCATCCTATGTCCGTCTGTTACATTACTTTTATCTAATAATATCATCATTGGATCCAAATTTATAAAAAAATCTTATAAACCCATGAGAAAACACATCTAGATATTTAAATACCATTTTTTCCTAAAAATATCTTATAAAATAAATAAACCATGAATATAATAATGAAACCATATTATTCAAAAATATATATAAAAATATATAAAGTAATAATTATATAAATATTGTGTCGTGAAAGTGGGAGAATCCTCTCTTTCTGTATATAACAAAATTCTTGTTAATTTCATAAAAGAGACATTTAAAAGGATTTTAAAAATAATTTCCCCTACCTTCAGTTTTAATTCCTTAAAAAGTGTTAAAACCACCTGTATAGTGGTTTAATTTGTTTTATTGACTTATTAAATGACTATACTCATGTTTATAATACATTAAATGAACTAATTATAACATTTTCAATCATATATAAAAAATATGTGTTTCAATTGATTATGGTGCATTTTTTTCATTGTCTCCTAGGTCGATTTATTATGGACTTCCTTGTGAAAAGGAAATAATACTCTATAATTGAGAAAATATATATTTACTTTATTTTAAACAATTATGAATTAATTTAAACATTCTATATTTATGGTTAATGGAAACAAAAACTGATCATCCATGAAGGCGGTGAATTGACTCATAGTGGGGGAAAATTTCTTTTTTAAGAATAAAAGAAGAAAATGAGAGATTTTATGGTTTCCATACCAAAAATAAAATAACATTATAGTATATATATCATAATAGAGTTATTATGGATCATTTTATTTTAGGTGAGGATATGGTATAAGTGGGAAAGAACATAAAAGTGAAAAAACAGAATTTTCCTCTTGGAAATTTCTCTTTGAGAACCTCCTTAAACTCTTGGAAGTGATCTTTTTTATGTTAATTTAAGAACAAAAATTTGGAAAGGGATGAAGGGAATATATTTTGGCAGAATATAGTCCCGAAATATGTCTTATGGTGATGATATTTTTTGAATGGATGAGTTCTTCTTTAATAATTTAAGTGAGGGGCAAATTAGGAAAAATATTAAAAAGGAATTAGTGTAATATGGGGTTACAAACATTTAAAATTCCAAAAAATAATAGGATATCAAATTATTTAAAGAATATTTTTTCATGTTTCATTTATTTTTATTTTTATATAATTTAGTAAAATATTTTATTGATGAAAAACATGTTTTTTTCAAATTAAACACTATTCATAACTATGACTTTAAATACATCCAAACAATGTGTAAAATTATAATAATCATTATATAATATCCTATAAATATCATATTAATCTACGAAAATCATTAATTCTATTCATATTAAAATTTTGCATTTATTTAATTATTTTTAATATCAATAATTTCATTTATTCACTAATTTAATAAACACGGGTTCATATTTGTGGAATAATTTATGGTAATTATTTGTTTCAAAAAATTACAAATAAAACTCCTTGAGAAATATTATATTATTAGATTTAAAAATCCTATTTATTATCTAAATCCACTTCTGTAAAACGATATACTAACATGTTAAACAAATTAAAAACAATAGTTTGAACAACATGAATTACTTTTAAATAAATTATTACAAAGGTGTTAAAGTGACTCTCAGGGGTCTAAAATTTCCCAAATCCAACTAAAAATAGGATAATGGTTGATGATTTATTATAGAAAAACATTTAGTGATATTTTGGGTAATTAATGGATTATTAAAACATTCAATAAAAACATTTTATTTATTTTTAATCACTTGCATGAGTGCTGCATCAACGTTGCATAAGAGTTAAAGATAATTATTTTATAGAGTAAAATAAAAAATTAATTAATATAATAATATATAATTAATTAGGTTCTAAATAATAATTTTTATTTTTTCATTATATATATTTATTCATGTGTATGTCACAACATAGTTTTTAAATTTGATAATTTTATCTCTTCTTGGCTTGCACAAGCATTATATATGAATTTGGATAAGAGTTATTTTATATAATTATAATTTTATAAATTAATATAAAAAATTAATTATTTTTAATAAAAAATAAAAATGTCTGGAATATAATTTTGACAAATAAATTTGTATTAATAAATAACCAAATTTGGATTTATCACCACTGTGCAGGAACTACGTCAACGATAACAAATTTTTTTATATTTATCATGAAGTAAATTATAACATACATCTTATGAATTATTTCTATAAAAAATATATCATATAAAATCATAATTTAGTTATTAAATAAATTTAGAAAATTTTTTATCATAATTGTGTCTTCATTAAATCACAAAAATACCATATTTTGTAAAAAGTCTATTTTTTTACTATTGAAAAAAATTAAAAAAATTTCAAAAAATATTAACAACATCATACTAAGATTATTTCAAAATTATAAATTTAAAAATAAAATTATTTTTATAAAATTAAAATTCAAAAATTGAAAAAATAATGTTTCAAAAAATAACAATATAATAAATTATTTATTTTAAGAATTTCATAACATAATGAATATAGATACTTTATTGCAGAATAAAAATAAATTTTAAAAAAATATTATATTTGTATCTTAGATTTTATAATTACTTCTATATATTATCTACATAATGAACATGTTTAACTTAACATTGAAATTAAGCAAAGTTCAATGGTATTCGAAAAAATGGTTTGAGACCTATATAAAATCTATGATTTTTAATCCCATGGTCCGAATAACTTTTACCTCTTACCATTTTGTTCTACTAAATGTTATCTCATATGGGGAAACTATTTCTTCATTCTTTCACTTCAAATACACATATTCATTTTTGATTCTAGGATTAAGAACATTATGATAATACTTCTCAATAAAATGATCTTTAATGTATCTTAACAAGATGGAATCAATATCACCTTATTTACTTTGTATATTTCTTCCAAAATAGACAAAGATCCACTTCACCATAAAAAATATAAATAGCATGAGTTACCTTTTGATTTTTTTATAATCCTAAACATTAAATATATTATCTAATGAATACATCAATCACTGTTCTTTAATCATGTCTTAATATCCACTGAATGATGGAGGGTGATATTTCATTACATGATATAATATAGACATGTTCCACTATAAATAATTCAATCTCCCTCCTTCATGGGTTCCAAAATTAATATCCCACATCAACTAAGTTAACATTTCTACAAAATTAAATATTTTTACAACTCTATGATTCTTATTTAGAAGGTTAGTATCCCCTTGATATCTTATTAGTACATCTATCCTATATCTTTAGTGGAAAACCGTTATGAACTGACCTGGATTAGATGAGGCCATAAATATGTATTGAAAATTTATCACAAGACAATATAATATTCAGGGACAATCCTTTTAATAGTTATTTTAGAAATATCTAAATATATAATTGTATCTAAACCTTTTCTCTAATACCATCGATAATTATTTATAACATAAAAAAACAAAAGTAAATTATATTTATCATGTTTTAAACATTAACAAATTCTCTATATCTTTTAAAATTTTATTTTTACATAATTTTGCAAAATTTTAACTAATAAAACCGACTCTCCACACAACATACAATTTTTTCTAAGAAATAGAGTTTTTGGTTTACACCCCTATTAAATTAAAGAAATTTTTTATTCTTTTATGAAGAGTCACCATATCCAAAAGCTTGATCTTCATAACATTTATTTAATTCTATATATCAATTTAAATAGAATTAAAAACATGGGATTTTAAAAAACTATATTGGTAAGGGATATAAAAATAGTGGAATCCCACTAACTCTGTACAAAACATGAAACCCATTACAATGTGGTGCTTTTTCATGATAAAATTTAGAAGATATAAATAATACATAATCACATGTGAAAATATACCATTGTTAAAAAACATTTCAAACCGTTAATATGTTCAATTAAGCCAAGAAGGAATATTTCGGAATGGGGGAACACATGAAAACATTATAGTTAAGACAAACCTTTACACTTTAAACATTAATTATCTCATACTTTCAAATGATTTATATAGATGCCATTTTTTTCAAAAATGATATTTGTATTTTATAGAATCACATTCACAACCAATTTTCACTTGTTTTTAGACCATGTCAAAATTAATAATCCTACATAATTTTATTGGAGTATCCATCAAGGTTATATCCCCCATTTTCACATTGGAAAGCTATATCAATACCCAATGAATTGGAGAGCTATATTTTCAACAAACATCATCATGATATATTTATTGATCACATATAATAATATATAATTCAATACTACCATATCAAGAATTTTATTTTGTTATATTACACTTTTTTATTACATAACCTTTCAATAATGTCATTGGAATCCATATGTAAAATTCCTTCAATGTTCTTATAATAATACGAATGAACAAAAATTATCTTTGGGAATTATTTAAAATGATAAATTCGTAGATGTTCATTAATAATATATTATTGGATAATCCATGTTAACCTATAGAGTTATCTTGATGATGAATAATAGCTATGATGGTGGTAAATGGTGATGAAACCATATAGGTTAAGAGAACATTTTTTTACATTGTGAAATTACCAAAATTACCAATATGGTAAATAATTAAATGATTAAAATTTTTATACTTTATAGAAAAGTCTAAAGTAAATGAAAATTAGTTTTAGATATATCTTATATATAAACGAGAACATATTTTTGAGCATTTTTGAGAACATCAATACTGAAGAGAAAGTGATTAAAACATTAAAGAAGCATTTTAACGGGAATTAAATTACCTTAAGTCACATATAGATATATATATTCACTGAAAAATAAATAATAAAATCATATTAATTATTAGTTACATGATATTATTTTCATGTTTATTTTTTAATTATTCTTTATTTTATTTTATTTATTACAATAATTTATTTATTTTCTGAATTAATTAATTTCACATGGGACGTTTTGTGATAATTCAATTTATAAACTAAAAAAATATTGATTCATTTGAAAAGGATAAATTATTAGGGTTTAATTTCATTAAATATCATAAAATTTTTATAATTTTAATATTTACATTAAATACACTTTTAAAAAACACTATGTATGTTGGTCATGGAATATTATTCCCATCGTTTCAGGGAGATGGTAGTCGATAAATATGAATGAATGATGGCTTAATTTTTCTATTGACATGAAAATTTATAATTTAATTAATCTATTAAAATTATTTAATCATAAATACATAATATGAAACATAATTAAATTTCTAAATTTTAATCATTATGGTCAATAGTGTATTAGACATGCAAGACCGAGCATAATCAACCCTCGAAATATATAACTGTTATAATGTAGCATTTAAATTTGAGGGTATGAATATTATTATGTAAATTATGATACACACACACACACATATATATTTATATAAATTTTATAAAAAATATAATTTATTGATAAATTATTAGTCAATAAGAAATTAATTTTTAGTAAAGTAATTTAATACTAACAAAATATTTTTTCATAAAATTTTTTTTTTTCTTTCCATAAAAAGATATTATTATAAATTTTTGGAACATTTTAAAAATTTATTATGAAATAAAACTAACTATTTAAGTAATAATATCAATATTAACATGGGGTGAAAATTTTGGATCATTCACAATTAAATAATTTTCTAGTGAGTAGTGAAAAATACTAATTTTTATAGAACTATCATTTCCTTTCAATATTTTAATAATTGTACAGTAATTTTTTTAATATTATTTAATTTATTTAATTATTATTATTTTTATATTTATCCCAACATATTACAATTGAATAATCATTATATTTAATTTTAGAAAATGTTTATTTTTTGAGTTATAAAATGCGATTTTTCTAAAACCTGTTTTTAAGTACATATAGTTTCCCCTTTTTAATTAATTAAAATATTAATAAATTAATAATTTTTAAAATTAATTGTTATTATTATATACCAATATATATTAATTTTTTAATATAAAATAAATACCATTTGGTATATAGTTAATAAAAAATAACCATTTTCATAAAAAATAAACATAATGAAAACTCGCTTTATCATCATGTCTTATCCTTTAATTTCAAATTAATTTTTACATATTTGTGAATTGAATTTTTTAAATGGAAACCATATTTTTACGAAGATTAATTTTTATTATCTAATAAATATTACATAATTTTTAACCATAATGAATACAGAAAAAATTAATATATTAATTATTATGGTAATGATGTAAACAATTTTACCAGGGGTTAAACTAAAAATATTATTTTAAAAATGATTAAAAAACATTTCAAAAACATTTTTATAGATTTTTTAGATATTATCACGTATAAGTTTTGATAATTTACAATTTAGTAGCATTTTGTTTCATGTAAAAGACTTGGGTTTTCAATTTTTATCTCAAAAATTACATGTGAAACAACCACCATACTTATTAAAGTCCACACACTATCATCTCATATGAAGACATTAAAATTATTTTATCTTAGCCAGGACCAACCCAAATTTATTCTTTAATTATCTCCCCACATTCTAGGAACCTTATTTTAATCATTAATCTTTTCTATGAGGCCTTTTGGTGCTTATAGAATGAGGTTTATGAAAAATGGTATATCATGGGTAACCGAACATCTTTATTTTATTTATTAATCCCACTCCTTCAATTATTCATCAATTATTGTTATATAAAATTATATGATTTTAACATATACTTATATTTTACTTTTTCTAATTTCAGAACCCAAATTTATCACATCTTGCATCAAATGGGTTAAAAATTCATCATTCATGTGTAAGGAGGACTACCACCTCACAAACTAATGTAATTATTTTCAAACATCACCCCTTAGGACATAATATAATAATTAATTAAATTTATTTATATGATATTTGAATAATATTTATTCTTTGAAAAAAACTATATCATATATTAATTTTTAAATTACATTTTTTGGGGGATATGATAACATTTTTTGTGTGCATGGAAAACTATCACCACATGTTGTGATGTGATTTTCTTTTCACCAAGTCTTTACATGGTTGGAAATAATAAAGTTTTAATGAATATAAGTCTAATAAATTATATAAATATTATATTAAAAACATATTTATTATTATTAAAATATAATATATAATTTATCTTACCCTAAAAAATGAAAATATTAATCATTTGAATACAGGGAATACAGCCTCCATGAAGTGATGTGATTATTTTTCTTATCAACAGAACATATTGAAGATATATATAACTATATATAATTAAATAATATATTTTTATGATATTATAAACATTTTAGAACTATATAATTTTTTTAATGTTTTATATTCAGTATTTTTTAGTACGTTTTGAAATCACAAACACTTTCTTAAATCTTTATTTAACCAAATTTATATATCCCATGTATTTTAGTATGTAGTTTTTGAAAAAATAATTTTATTATGATCATATAAGTGAACATTATATAAATCGAATATAATCTTATATTATTCAAATCGATCCATCAGACTAATTTTGTGTCTGATACCTGAGATCAACAATTATTCTGACTAGTGGTTAGAATAATGTTATTTATATCAGACTAACCTATGTTGAAACTATCTAATAGAAATTTTTGGCAATTCCTCAATTTAATGTCTTTTCTAGTTTATCTAATTGAAAAAAATAGTGATGTCCATCGAACAATCCAAATTTTAAAATGGAATAATTTAAAATTGTTTCTATTAGACAAAATCCATTATAGCATTGTAATAATTCCAAATAAATAACACCGAACAATGAATTAGATTTTTTTGTTAGCTGTCAAGAACCATATCATAATAATTATGAGCCTTCAAAGTAAATTTTGTCCGAGGCTGTTGCAATAAACTTAAAAATATCACTATTAAAGTATTTCCAATAAATAAGGGGTCATTTGAAGAGTTAGGAGGAAATGAATTTTCAAATGAATACATCAATGTTGTATCTCTTCTTGAACATCTCATTCTTTCTCGTTGTAATTTCATAGAATTTTTTTGTTCTAAAGATTCTATTTGAGGATTATAAATTCAAAATATTTTTTTTATCTTTTATTCAATTTCTTTAATTGAGTTTTTATTGATTACATTCAGGGCTAGATATATGAATCTGATCTATAAGATCAAGGGATTACGAGGCTATAAAGACAGAGATATACAGATCATTATATCAAGGGATTCTGAGAATATTAATACATAGACATAATATTGGGGAAAAATACATCAAGGTATCCTCTAGGTATGTTTTTATGTGATTGTATTTGTCAAAAAATCAATACAACCATGAATGGGTATGATCGGTGTCTTCCAAAACAGGTGTTTAAGGGGGTGTAGTTTCCCAGTGCTTTCCAAATTTTTGGTCCTCAAAATTAAGATTTTATGTTTGGAGAAAGAAAGGATTTCACAAGGGGTTTCAAAGTTCTTATACCACAAAGTTCAGTTTGTAGATCATGAAAGGTGGTATGCGTAATGGTGAAGGAATTTTGGAAAAAGAAGTTTTCAGCATAGAAATGCAATGCCTAATGCGAATGATGATACACAGGCTGCAATATCAAAATGTTTTATGGGGAGGCATTTCATTTCTGAGAGAAAAATAGTTTGAAAGAAGATTTTGGTTCATTGGATGGATTTCCATTGGAGAAAATGAGATTGTGATTTGGGCTGCTACGAAGGGAAAAAGGTTGTACGCAGACTGCATAGGGAAACTGTTCGTGGAAGGAGTAGTACATGGTGAAGGCGATACCACATTGAATATTTGGGTAAATATCATATTAGAGGATTTTTTGGATATATTTTACTATATATGGAGTAATAATCCATTTATTACATAGATTTATTGTCATAAGAAAACACCATCAGTCCGGGAACTCAGTGATGTCTGAAAGTGGTTCATGAGAGAAAATTTTGCGAAGGGTGAAGTAGTTCATTCAGAGTTATCCGCGAAAGGAGGCAGAGAGGTCCAAAGAAATATAAGTCTATGTAAGACGTAATTTTATAGAAGATTAAGTGGTATGTGGAGGTGGTTCACAAAGGTGGTATGTGGAGACAGTTTGAATAGGTAGAATGAGAGACAGTCTACGGGGCAGGGGCAGTTCACAGAAGTGGTGGTCTGCCAAGCTTATGTGCTATGTGGTGCAATGCAGTTGGAAAAGGAAGTAGGTGGATTGTGAAGGGACATAAATAGTTCAAAAAATTAATACTTGATGACTAACATTATGAAGAAATGTATATTTCATCTATGGGTGAAAAAGGGAATTCAATAGAGAATCTACCTACAAGTGAGGATGCGTGCTTTCATGAAAATGAAGAGACCTACAAGTATATAAACTATGAGTGGATCCATTATGAGAGAAGTGGGAGAAGAAAGAGGAACGTAGTGATAATTTCCCCCTAAAGTGAGTGAGAGAAAGATTCATACAGAGTGACTCTTGGGAATGCAACGAGCAGTCTATAAATCCTGTAAAGGCAGTGCACCTGGGAAGAAAAGTGATTTATCCCAAACCTTATAATTAACTGTGAGATTTAGTGGGTTTTATATATCTTCACATCACCATTTTATGATCCTTGTATGTATCACAGTGAGGGTGAACCAGGTAAAATCATAGTGTCCTATGCATGACTTAATTTCAATTCATATATTGTTATGGGATAAAGAGGGAAGTGTGTTTTTTAATGAGGAAACATGATTTGAAAGGAAAATAGTTTTAATCTGTCATACCCTCATTCAACACCTATTAGGGTATTTGTAATATTGGATGTGACAATTTGTATCAGAGGGAATGATTTAATGTTAGTGGTTCTTTTTCAGTAATAGAAATGGAGGTTTTCATTCACAAAGTGATTCAGATAATTGATGGAACCAATTTTCAGGTATGGAAGAATCAGATGCAGCACTACTACGGATCATTATGAATGAATTTATTTACCAAAAATCAACATTTAATATCATCCAATATTGATAGTTGTGCTTTATCATAATTTGAACGAAGGGAATTGGATGCTGATTTTAAAGGGATAATGGTTTAGTGGGAGGATCTTGGAATGCACCCTTATGTTTCTAATGATAAATTCTTTGATCAGGTGAATGTATTTGTGGAAGAAATGCATGGTCTTAGAGAAATTATTGAAGATATACAGATTGTCAAGAATATCGTGAGAAATCATCCACCTCTGTTTCATCCTATGGTTTTTTATTGGAATGAAAGGATCCAAAAGAGTTAAAATTGGATAAATTGCATAGTAATATTTTTGAATATGGACTGAGAAATGAGGATAACGATGATTTGGAAAAGGGGAAGACCAAAGAAGTGGCACTCAAGGCCATAAAGAAGCTCTCTACTGAAGATATCCAGGAGGAAGAAAATTTTTATGGGGGAGAGGAAAGATGAAAGGTAATCTTTCACTTTCATTATTTTTATGTTTAATGATTGGAAATAGTTCAGTAAAGTATCCTAATATGCTTCAAATGATGATGAAGAAAATAATGATATTCTCTGGAATAAGTATTTAGCCAATGTGAAATATATGAGAAGTGCAAAGATAAATTTATTCAAAAAAAGAGTATACATTCAAAAGAAGATAAATGTTTAGATGAATATATAGCATAATAGTTGGAGGAATTCAAAGATCATAAAGAATATTCTATAGCAGTATTTGTAGAAATTTCCAAAAAAGGAAGAATGAGACATTGATGAGGGAGAAGTAGAAGAAGAGTTGATCTTTAGTATGAATTAGAAGAAACTCTTAAAGAAATTCATGTTTGGAGAGCCAAGAAAATATTGCTAACAAAGTGGTTAATGAGGCCAAAATTTGTAAACAATATTAGTAAGAAATGAAGTCTCAACTAAATTAAAAAATTGAAAAACTGAAGTATTCAATGCTAGAAAGATCTGAAAAGGTGGTTGAGTACAAATTCAAAATTGAAGACAAAAATAGAGATCAATAGTTTGAATGAAACAAGAGAAGTTAAAATCAAACACATTGACAAACATGAAGAGGAATTTTTCAGTCTATGAAAAACTGTTATGGATCAATAAAAATTGTTGACTCGCAGAACAAAATTGGGAAAAAAGTAAACAAAGGAAACCTAAAAGATGAAATTGGAGAATGGTTGTCTAGAAGAATAGAAGGAAAAATCAAATCCAAATTATAAGGCTGGTGTGGGACTTGATAAAAAAGAGGAAGTAGTAATAGTTCATGTTATACCACAAGAACTCATTTTGAGATTGAATGTCTATTTGGGTTTGAAGTAGAATAAGAATATTCAAATAACCAAAAGGATAAAAAGTGGTGTAGTATTTATATATAAGAATGTTACCAGCTAATATTCTATATTTGTGGAAATATGTGATACTCAAAAAATGAATGTTCCATAGAAAATAGGCACTAAAGGGAACATGAGAAATAGAGGCAGTCATACAAATCTCAATTTTATTGTTCATTATTTGATAGTCATTATTTCAGGTGTGGGGGATTCAGACACACGGAATGTCATCTCTCATTAACAATACACTAGATTTTTCTGAGGTGGACTGAAGTTGGATAAATGAAGCAAACAAGTGTTTCATCATAAGAGTTGAAAATAAAAAATTAAACTGCATCCATATAATTTGAATCGAGTCCATCATATTCTGAGGAATGGCAAGAGTATTAATACAAACTATGTATGAAGTCAAAAACATTGATAAAAAAGAAAATAAGTGAGTATATAGTTATTATAGACATTTCTTTCAAGGTATAAGATCGCATTGGGATATGGATCATTGATAGTCGGCGCACATCATTTATGATAGGAAATAAGGATATGGTGAAGGGAATAAGGTATTATAAAGAAGGTTTTGCATGATTTTGTAATGATGAAGGGCTGAAAATTATTTATTCTAGGAAATAAAAGTTTAGGGGAAAAGGCATGAGATATTAGAATGTATTGGTTGTTGAAAGATTTAGTCATAACTTATTAAGTGTAAGTTAATTTTGTGACATGGGACATGCCATAATATTTTACATGAAATTATGTTTCATAAATGGAAAATATGTTGTAATTGTATTGCAATGGGAGCATACAAAATTTAATCTATACATCATGAGTGGAGAAGGTGGTATTTTATTTAAATCCAAGGAGGAAGAAAATAAATTGCGGCATAAACATCATGGCCACATGATCCAATAATCGATGGAAAATTTTGTGAAATATGGTACTGATCAAGATCTAACTAGTTAATCATGTGAACATACACATACGTGTGATTCCTACCAATAAATAAAGATAATTTAAAAGAAATATTAAGAAAAAGATAAAAGGCCAACAATATTGAATGAGTTGGTTCATATTAATGTGTTTAGACCAATTTCACTAAGAGATATCAATAGGAGGATATATAATGTTCTTTTTATTGATGATTACTATAGAATGGAATGGGTATCAATCATTACTGACAAGTTTTAGGTGTTTAGTTTCATTATAATATATCGATAGGATGTTGAAAATATGCAAGGTCAAAAAAATACCTAAGATTCAAACATATAGTGGAAAAAATTTCACAAATATCAAAGTATAGGATTATCTCAAGAAACATGGGATAACGCATCATGTTTTAGTGGTTAGAACTCCACAACAAAAGGGAGTAGTTTAGAGAAGAAGTTGGATTTTCAAGGACATAGATTGAAAAATGATAATTATAAAAGACCTTCTAGAGAATATATGGAAATAAGAAGTAATGATATCCATCTACAGTTAAAATTGAGCATTTATATTCTCAAAAGAAGAGAAGACTCTATATGAGTTATGGTAGGGAATTAATCCATCATTGACGTACTTTCGAGTCTTTAGAGGTAAGTGTTTCATTCTAAATAAGAAGAAACACAAGTATTTTGAATCTTATTGAGATAAAAGTATATTTATTGGACATAAAAAAATTAAAAGTGTACTAATTCTTCATCAAGAATCTAGAAAAGGCAGTTAAAATACACGATGTAACTATATTGAAGAATGAGAAGAATATTTAACAACTACATGATCAATCTCAGGAGTATTGTGATGAAGAGATAAGAAATTATGGGGATGCTCAAATTCCAAAAGATCATTCAAAAAATATTTATATGATGAAAAGGTTCATAATAATTCAGTATCTACACAAAGACATAAAAGAAGAAAAGAAATTAATACAAATAACATAATTGGTGTTTAGATAGCACCAATGAAGACATGGAGGATGAATACTCTTAAACAAGAATCATATTTATCAGAGGTAGAGACTAAATGTTTTGATTTAGAATATGGTGATAAGAATTTCATTTAGTCTATGAATTAATAGATTAACCTAATTAAGAATAATCAGACATGGGGGATTGTTTCCAGAACAACATACAAGAGTTTTATCAGGAGGAAATGGGTCTTTCATAACTAGTTGAATGAAGATGGTGTTGTGATTCAAAACAATGAACGACTAGTGTGAAAAGGGTACTACCAGATAGAAGGAATCTATGATGATGAAACATATACACCTATTTTAAGGATAGAAACAATCAAACTATTCTTGCCCATAGTAGTGATACATAAGATTAATATTATCAAGATGGATGTCTAGTCAGAATTTATAAATGGTGTTCTGGAAGAAGAAGTTTATATTAAGTTTTCAGTTATTTTCCTCATTCATGAAGATGAGAACATATTTTGTTGGATGAATAAGGATTCAAATGGTTTAAAGCAATCACTAATAGATTTTTATTCAAGGGTAGATCAGTTTCTAAAAAATCATGGTTTTTGTTGTGGTGGATTTTATTAAAATAGGTATGTCAACAATGAAAGTAATCAAAGGATGATGGTTCTGGTGTTTGTCAATGAAATAATTTTGGGTAGATCATATGATGAAAAATGTGGGTTGTTTTATGAATTCATGAAAAGTGAGTTTGAAATGTCAATGATTGGTGTACTAATGTTTTTTATTTTACAAGTAGAAAAAGGAAAGAATAGAACAATCATTTATCAATGAAAATATTCCAAGGAGGTCATTAGAAGATTTTGAAGGAATAAGTATAGGGAAATGACAACTATGGTGGTTACCTGGATGAAACTGTAATGGGATTATAAAGGTAAAGCTGTTGATTTCAGTGAATACCTAAAGATCATTAGAATATTTTGGTACTTAACTATGACACGACCAGATTATATTTTATTGGGAACCATAGAAGATAGTTATATAAAGAAAAATCACGAATTAAAACAACTATTGTGGATGAACCAGAAACTTGAGGAGATGGGAGGTGATGCGAAATTTCTAATTGGAATCCATTTAGATAATTCACATTCTATAAATCATAAACAAAAATACATTGCATCACTCAATGAAAAATAAAATTGAAATAAAGTATCATTTTATGAAGGAGAAGGTGGATCAAGGGATTGTGATAATGGATTCTGTTTCTATAGAACTAGAGGTTGTAGAAATTTTGATAAAGGCCCAACCCAAACAACCATTTGAAATGCATCAACTGGCTCTAGGAGTTCTGTCGAATCCCCACACCTGAAAATGTGTGGATGTGGGAGCCCCAGTCCCTATGGTATGGGTTGAATTTATCTACTGTACTAATGTGTGCTCATTACACTGTTTTTGATAATAATGAAGTGACCTTCAGTTTCATTGGCAAAGGGGGGGGGAAATAGTATATTGTAAAAGGGAGAAAATTTCATAAATAAAGACACATAGAGAAGCTGCATGGTGGAGCAGTGATATAGGAGGATTTTAAGTTGTAAGGGTAGAAGTTATGAAGGGGGATTATTAAATTTTATGATTCTTGAAGTGATCAGTCAAAGGATACATATCATGACACCTGAGGTTCATGATGAAAGAATAAGAGTGGTGTTGTAATGGAATGAAGTGATTCATTCATAAACGATACATTATAATATTATTTCTCACTATGAACATGGATCATGTGGTATTAGAGTATTTATTGAGTAAATCATGGGTCACAATATTTATCACAAGAATTAAATGTTGGATGAAGTTGGTAGAAGCTTAATGAGATATCAAGTTACGAAAGTGTTGTCAACAAAACCAAAGGGGGATATTATAGGAAAAAATACCTACAAGTGTCATCTCAGTATGTTTTGGGTGTGATTGTGTTTTTTGACAAAGCTAAATGACTAATAATGAGTGTGGTTGGTGTTTACCAAAGAATGGGTTTAAGTTGGCACATTTTTCCAATGTTCACCAATTTTTGTGCATCAAAATCACATGACTATTTTAAAAAAAAGTACAGTTTTTGGAAAAGGAGTTCATTGTTCGTAGATCATGAAGGTCAGTTCGAAGACTATGAAAGCTGGTACACAGAATGGTAATGGAATTTCCAAAATCCAGATTTCCACAAAGTAGTTCCATGCAGAACATGGAAGATGGTATGTGGACTCCAAACAGAAAAACATTAGTTAGGAGGCTTGGAATTCGCCAAAGTGAAAATGGTTTGTGGGAAGGATTTTGGTCCACGATATTATTTTTTATTGATGATAAAGAGATGGTAATTTGTGATTCATTGAAGGAAAAGATTCAGTACACCGATTGAATTAGGAAATGGTTTGTGGAAAGAGATGTACGTGTTGAAGGTGGCACCATAATGAAGATTTCGATAAATTTCAGATTGGTGGAATTTGCAGATCTATTGTCCAATATAAGGATCACCAATCCCTTAATTAATTAAGGAGTTTTTAATTAGAAAACTTCATCACTCTAGGAATTCGGTGATGTCCAAATGTTGTTCCTAAGGGAGCATTCCCCGAATGGTGAAGTAGATCATGGGCAAGATTCCACGAAAAGAGAATAAGTAGTGTCTGGAAAGAGTAGTCCACAGAAGAAAAAATTCCACCGATGTATAAGTGGTATGTGGAGGTGTTACACAAAGGAAGTAGAAAATATAGTTCTTGGAGCATCGAAATTTATTAGAAGAGGTGGTCAGCAAAGCTTATGCTATACACCTTACAGTCTAGTTCGCAGAGGAAGTAAGTTGTTTGTAAAGGGACATAAATAGTTCATGAAAGAAATTTATGCTAACTAAGAGTATGTGAAAAGTGGATTTTATCTACTAGTGAAAAAGTTAATTCAAGAGAGAATCTACATACAATTGAGGATGCACGATTTCATGAAAATTAAGGGAACTACTTGTCCATAAACTGTGAGCAGATCCCTTCCAAGAGCAGTGAGTGACAGAAGAGGAAGACGATGATCATTTCCACTAGTAGTGATCCAGAAAAAGATACATAGGGAGTGAACTTTGGGAATATAGTGAGAAGTCCATAAATCCCACTGAGGAAGTGAGCTTGGGAAGAGAAGTGATATAGTAAGAACCATATAACAGGTATTGAGCTTTAGTGGATTCGGTACATAGTACTTTGCCATTGAATGCTCTTTGGGTGTAGCCCAGTGAGGGTGAACCAAGTAAAATCGCTCTGACCTATGCATGATTTCATTTATGTTCATATATTTCTATAGGAGAAAGAGAGAATAGTGTTTTTAATAAAGAAATAATATCCTAAGGGGAATTAGGTTTAATTAGACATACCTTATTTCACCCCCAATCAGGATATTTGACCAATTTTACCTACACATATTGATCATCCAATAGAGGTATTCTTGAGGATTTGAAGACTAAGTCATACTTAGCATCATATTGAGGGATTTCTTAGTATGGAACAAGACTCCATTATAGTATTTATTGGAACTGTGGACATCGTTTGTCAAGATTTTTGACATCCTTAACTCTTTATATTATTGAATAGAATTATATATTATAAATATTGTAAGACTTTTATACTATTTTATGATTTCATATACGTTTTTATATAAATTTATTATTCCTATATACATTTATATTATATTTTATGTTTCTAATAACCATTTTAGTAATAGTTTTGTTGAATTATCTATGAGATCGATAAAAAATATGATTTATCAATTTTTTTCGAATCTCATTTAAACACTCTGATCATCAGATGAATTCTTAGTCCAATCTATTTAACTAAAGAGAATTTTTTTAGAATAAAATTTTAAACTACAATTCACCCCCTCTTTTATCCATTGTGACTCTTATGACCCAATAAAAAATATTACTTACCATGTATCTGTAATTATCATTGAAAATTCAAAACATTACTCAAGCATACATAGAACATACCATCCCCATGATTATAATATATTTAATTTTTCAGAACCATATTTCATAATTTGTTTTAAAAGTATAAATTAAGTGTAAATATAATAAATATTTCATTATTATTAAGATGGATATTTTTAAATAAAAAATTCATTGACAATAAAAAACACACAGAATCATTTTTCAATCATGTACCAAAAATCCTTTATACACCCAACGTAGACGTAACTAATTATGTATTTTAGTATTTAACTAAAATAAAAAAAATTATATAACTATAGTATATCAATACATAAAATGGTTCCTCATAAATAAAATAAATAATATAATCATATTATAATTAAGAAAATGTATATACAAAGAATGTCTTCTTATGGGGTAAGGGTTTTCTCAAATCACAGTTTATTTCTATGAGACATATGTCATATTCACTATGTGTTATTATTTTGTGGTGTATATAGTACTCAATTTACATGAAATTACATGAATCCTTAATAAATAACAATATTTAATGTTTATATTTGAATTATTTTGTTCTTTTGAATGGACTTAGAATTTACATAGTGGAAAATGATTTCCTAATTCAATTTCACTACATTGGTTGTAATACAACATCATTCACATTAATATGTCATCATTATGTGTGTAATGATTTTTTATCATATGTTTTATTTCACCTTATTTTTTTGTCTTACAATTTAATCACATAGACTATTAATCGATAAATTATCATATTCAATGGAATGATTTCTTATGGTTTATTCCTGTAGAATACTATTTCTTCAGTACACACGATTATAAAATTCACCCATATTTATTTTTGGGGTGTATATATTAACCCTTGAAATTCTATATCATGAAAATCTTTATTTTAATGATATTTATTATATAATATGATCTCATTATTTCTTCTAGAGTACAATAGAAGAGTTAAAAAAGTGTTAAGGAATTATATTATAATATATAATCTTTCAATATTTTATATGATCAAGTTTATTTTGGGTAAAAATATGTGAAATTATTTTCATCAATATAGGCTCTTTTAATTTCCTCTATTTAAGAATGTGGTTAACATTTCTAAATTTTATTTCCTCTATTATTGTTTTTGGATATTTCAAGACAGTGGTTTATAAGTGATATCGATTCATTATATTTTGTTTAGAGTAGGTATATTCATCTTAAAAATCAATATTTTATAATATTATATAAAAAACATACATTTGTAAATATAAATGATTTACTAAACCCGATTTACATGATCTTTTACCATATTTTAAAAGGAATAATAATTTAATTTCATAAAATTTTCCAATTGTGTAACTTTTGACTTCCATTATCATTTTTTAATCAAATGACTGTTTTAAAAACATTGAAATGAATGGATATTTGAACTTCTATGTACATTATTTTACTTGAAGTATTATATTATATTTGTGTGAAGGTTGTTTTCATTGAAAATTATTTTCTCAATATTTTGGTTTTTTTATTTTTTAATTGTTATTTTCAAAATAAAAGAGTTATTTTCCAAAAAATACATCATTAATGTTGTTTCAATTCTATTTTCATTAATCAATTTCATCAACCCTTTTTTGTTTCTTATGCTCTAATAGGGATTTGTTGTAATAATAAAATCATCATTATTTATCTATATTGATTATTACTAATGCGAAGATACTTGTATATAACTCATTTTTTCAATTGGTCAATAATGTTTTAACTAGATTGTTATTGAAATAATTTATTTTTAAATGGAATAATCATGTATCCAAGTGATATTTATAGAAACTGTAACTTTACATTTGGTTAACAATGTTTAAAGATATTTTTATGGAACCCATTTTTTCCATGAGTTAATCATATTTCACAGATGGTGTTATGTAACCCATTAATTTTCTATTGGTTAACCATGTTCAAAGATAATAACATGGAACATATTTCATTTCCTTGGTTTTATCATGTTTCAATGTGATTTTTATATAAAATGTGTTTTACCTGGGATAATACTCATTCAAAGAGATTTTTATTGAAATAATTTATTTTATATGGGTTAATCATATTTCAAATATATTTTAATGGAACACATTCCATTTGATTATATTAATGATGTCTAGAAAACAATAACAACAAGATTTATGAGTATTATGTGGAAATATAAGATATATATACAATATTTTTTGTTCTTAATCCTTGTTATATAGTGGGTGTTCTTAAAAGGTGTTGGTTGATCCAAATATAGCTTATACTATGGGTGATGCTATATAAAGATCTAATACATTGGGTATGGAATTTGACAATATTGTTATTCCATTTGTATGGGTTTTGTTTGTGTTCTATCATGATAATCTCCCCAGATACGAAAATGTTTTTGTTCTATTTATATGGGTTATAAATATTTCTTATCATCCTAATTTATTTCATGTGGCACATGATAATTGAATCATATGACTTATGAATTTTTTTATTCATTTTTTCATGTTTTCATGTTTAACGATCTCATTATTTAGGTGTCATATGTTTCCTATGTTATTCTCATGCATGTTGACTATTTCATCAAATCCTTATCCTTATATTAATCTCACTGATGAAATTGATTTTTAATTACTATATTTACAACTGCTAAGAATTTTAGTTCATCCTTATTATGTTTCATTTTCCTCATATTATCATGAATGATTAAAATGAATTATTTATATAATTATTTCATATAGATGATGATGATGTCCTAATATGGAATATAAAAAATGGGGTATAATGGGAGCTGTTGTAAATAGTAATGAACATGTTATTTGTGAATCCATGATGTTAATTTTTTTCTAATAATCATAAAATATGAACCTAAAATATCATTGATAATGTATGCGATCCAATATTTCCTCCAAATGTTGTATTATTCCGATGGAAAAAATTAGGTAGGAGTGATGGTTAGAATCTAAAATATTATAAAAGTCATAATTTTTTATTCTTTATAGCCTTATAGGAACCCATATAAGCTGGGTATTAAAAATTTATCAAATCCATTTATGAAGGTGGAAATTTACATACATGCATGATTGGTGTTAACAATTTTCATGCGATGGAAATCATAGGATTATAATAACATATTATCAATATTTATTAAATTATGTAATTTATTTTATATATATATATATATGTGTATATCCATTTTATAAATAATTTTAACAATACACATAAATCGGTAATGAAAATAAAAACATACCGCTTCATAGAAGTTGTAGTCCAAACATACGAATGAGTGATGTTTTAATTTCCCATATGATGGAAATAGATATGAAAAATTTATTTCACATAATAATAATATCATTCTAGTATAATGATGAAATATATTTTATTATTCCATAACTCTTAATGAATATTTCAAGATGTATGAAAATTAAAAAATGTAAAAAACGCAGTAAAGAGTTAAACAACTTCTTTTGGAAACCACCAATTGATTACATATTAATACTTCATGATTTGGTATTTTGATTAGAAAAATATATATATATGTGGGGTGGGGGGGATATTGGGGAGTGATTTAATTTGGGAGTTTTTGAGAAAGGCTGCTTAAAAGGTTCGAGGAAGATAGGAGAAGAGGTACCCTCTTATATGTGGGGAGAGTGGAAGACATGTTATTTTTCACGACTTTCAAATAATATAATATCATAATCATGGTCAAGTGGCTCGAAAAATAATGAATTTAGAAGATAATGTGATAATATTTGAAATAATCTCATCTAGTAAGATTTAAGATGAATTTTTCTATCCATATCACATCATATTTACTGTAATTATATCGATTTACACATTATAGTGTTGGAATATTTTTTCCAAGGATTCTATTAATAATCACCAAAAATGAAATTGAACACACTACATAATATTAAATATTTGATGAAAAATATGGAATCTATTTTTCATTATTTAATTTTTATAACTGGATGAAATTTTGATTAATATAGGAATGAAAAATGAAAAAAATATTTATTTAGAAAAATTCACCTTTAGAATAAAAATGATTTTATTAAAAAATCATGGATTATAATAATTAATTTATAATTAATTATATTATATTTATTATTGGTGACTAGTTTTCATTTAAGACCAATACATTATATAATGAGTCTTCTTAAATGTAAGAAACATAATATCAATTTTATTAATAAATCAGTATTTTCACTATTCATTAAAAACAATCCTTTTAAGAAAAATCGAAAATGTTACCCATATTGAAAATTTTATATGATGATATAAAGAATGGAATTATTTTTTCCAATATTCAATCACTTAAATTTAAAAATTTATATTTTATGTAAAACCATATAGTTCATGTGAAAAAATATTTATTAAATTAAACTATTATTTTTTCATTTGAATGTCTTTATAAAATTATTTATAAAACTAGGAGGATTATGAATCATTATAATGAATACTTATAAAAGAAAAATATGGATTTATTTTTTAAATTACAATAGATTTCTCAGTTATGAGGTAAAAAATAAATAACACCGCATTACTTTATCAATTTCTAATTATTTGTAAGCCACTGAATCCTTATGATTATGATAGAATCCTTACGGTGTGTTTTTAGGGAAAATTATTACGTCCAAATCTATATTGGGTTAATTGTAAAGGTGAGAGAAAAAAATTAAAACAAATTGAATTTATTTCAATGGGGGTGACATTTGTGTTATCCAATAAGTGGTTCTAGTGTCACGACTCTCTAATTAAGGGGGAGATCATTGTATCTAGACTGGGGATATTTTGGAGTAATAAAAGACACAATATAACAAGTATTATAATGTAATAATTTTTTTCACCAATATCTATTCTCATCTTCTCAGAGCGATTGATGATTTATTCTAATTTTTTTAAAATTAAGTTCGGTATTTAACTTCATATTGAAATTATAAGAAAAAATGTGTAATATTAGCAATAATGTAATCTAGGTATCTGTTATTAGTTTATTTCATGTATAACGTAAACCAATTTTACATTTTATTATCAGAGTCTTGAGGATATGGATGATTTTTTAAGGAAATCCTAGTTGATTAATTTTAAAAAAAAATTAAATGATGTATTTTTCTACTATTTTTCTTGTAGTTGACAAGTAAAATAGATGTTTTAAAAGGGTTTTTTTGTGTTTGATGGTGATGGATTGTTTTATAAATCTATCAATATTTGGTATTTAAAATGGGTTCTCGCACCACCAAAAATATTTCTATGTAGTTTTGGACACAACATATTGATGCGCTAATCTTGTCATTCAAAAATTTAATCATTTATTATTCATTTTTAATTGTTTTTTTATAAATTTTCTATTCTAATTAATTATAAATTGAAAATATGGGGAATAAAACTGATGAAATAATATAGAATAAAATGGATAAATATGCTAAAATTTTTATTATTTTAATTTAAAATAGTTGTTTAGATTTTTGTGTTCAAAAGAATTATCCAAAAAATGTAGCTATCATCCTAAATGATGAAATCCACTTATGTATCCCTCTATCCATGAAGTCCAATATTGAAGGCCTGATGTTTTTTCATGTGAATATTAGGTTGTGAAAATGTGAGCATGTAATATTTGATAAAAGGTATTTGGTTAGACGAGCATGTCGAAATGACAGATTTTCAGTGTGTTCAAGTGTATGTAGTCAATGATTCCACACTTACATTTTGTCATGATCCACGGATAATGTAATATAACATATATGTGAGTGACTTATTTAATTAATATATAATGCGGGACGTGATAATGTTTGAAATTTTCATCAATTAACATAATTTTTGTGTTTCATGAAGAGCTTATGACCCACCCCCCCCCCCCATCTAGGAAATTATATTATTGACACCTTTATTTCTCTCTTCCACTCGACATCATTAAAAAAACCCTTGTCCCCCTAGAATATGTCATGAATGACACATGGGGAGCTCTAGCTCAATCCTTTTGTCACTATAAAGGGAAGCTGTTGTGGTCATGATCAACATGGATGACAATTGGGACCTAATGAGATTCCTACGATGAACACATTGATGAAGAACTATACATTTTATATTGAATTGGAGCTTCATCAAACCACTATTAAAGGTGGATTTATTGATGAGGAAATATACGATATTGTTTTTTCTGATTCAATAAGGATAGAGGTGGAACCATAAAAAGTTATTGTAAATGGTGGAGATTTTATTTTAGGTAGTAGTACAATTTTTTGTTCGAATTAGGGTTATTATTTCAAAAAATGAGCTATGCAGTACAACATGTTTGAAGTAAAGGATTTGTGACATAGATTTATTGAGGATTTTTAGGGGTGTAATATTTTCTTGATGTGATTTATTTCAGGAAGTTATCTATTTTTGAGATATTACAATTTTTTCTTCATACCCCATGGGGGTTTCAAAATTGGTAGTATAGAGTTTTTAAGAAAACTATACCTCAAATGGAAACACCACGATGACTTTTAATGCATCTAAATGGACTTCAAAATGGAATAGGTTAATTTGAAAAATAAATTGGAACTACACCATGGATTCCATGTAGCACTGCATCTATGCATTCCATGGAAAAAATATAAACTCTATACCATAGTTGGTCAGGGTACAATGCAGTGGGCACATGCATTTAAATTTGAATCCATAATTTTTAGGGAATTTTTTGTTAAGACACCCATTATATCTAGGACAAAATAAGGAATCTATTTAAGATAACCTCATTAACTTTAAAGTAGATCAAATATTTCCAAAAAATAAGTATAAATATGTGACCAAAACTAATTCAAAACTAATCTAAATTGATAAAATAATGAATTAAGAGTGATATATTTTATTTATAATATATTAATTTGAATGAAAAAATACTTGATAGAGGTTAAATTCATAATTACTACTACCCATTACGATCTGATTATTTTCACATTAGTACCGGGTATGAATCCTTGAGTAAATAGGTGTAGGGAAGGTGAAATAGTTGTAATGAATGATTCTGGTACATAATTTAATTTATGGATATTTTTCTTTGTTAAATTAATTTAAATATTTAATTTCATAATTTAATATTATTTTGATGGTTTTTTTGTTTTATTATGTATGATAATTATTTTCCTGGTTAGCAAATACTTTCATCCAATGATTGGTTTTAGATAACATTGATTTCTTAGTTTAGTTATCTATAGAGTTTTTTTGTGCAATTAAAAATGTCATAGGTAGAAATATTGATCTATTTTGAATGATTGGTAATTAAAACACCTGATTAGTGGTTTTATATGTCATGAAATGGAGAATCATTGTTTCATTTAGACATTGTAAGAAGGTTAATCTAAAAAAAGAAATTTTGAGTATTACTATCATTCACATCGACATATTAAATGTTTAAAATATGGAAGTGGCTATGAACCATTCATTCTATAACATAAAAAATACTAGAGACTTATTATTGAAAATTACATGACACAATAATAATATGGATTCTATACCTGAACCCTGATCTCATGTCTCTCATTTTTATTTTCAAAACCATTGTTTCTTGGTTTGGTAGTTCATGGAATATTGTTCTATTTTTTTATAGTGGCAACTATGTTAGATCATTACTCCTTAGAAATTGCATTGGTCACTTCTTCTACTATATAACTTATGGTAATATTAAATATATTTTCTACAACACAAAATAGGTGTGGATTAAAAATAAGTATATTTTCTAGGGATTGAGTGTCAATCAAACATGAAATGTTCATGAATATGGATTTAAATTATGAATTATATGGTTTTGACACATATATTGGGAGGACATATATAACAAGCTATAATAATCATAATATAAAGAATGATGTAGAATAGATAAGTCTTAGCTTCTACTATGAAAACTATACTCTTAATTCCAATCCCTTAAAAATAGTAACAATCCCTCAATATTCCTTAGGGGAACTTTGTTCCCCACAATTTGGAAATCAAAATAAATAATTAGCTATTCCTTCATAAAAAAACTAATTTTAATTTGGTATTAATATGATTATACTACTACCTAAATTACATTGACTTATAGGTGATAATCTCATCAAAAACATTTTAGAATTTAGATTCATATGTTAAAGTATCCAATTAAGAGGAGTATCAACATCCCTACCATCTTAAGGATCATATAAAGACAAGACATAAAGATCTATAGGGAAAATATTAAGTATACATTCTTAAAAATATATAAGGTGAATTAATAGGATCTAAACATTTTTATAATGATTATGATATGTAATATGATCACATGATTTGTAAAAATGTTAAAGAGATATCAACACTATACCTCACTCTTTCATTGAGTGAATAATAATCAAACAATGTGATGGAATTTTAATACAATATAGAGATGTTATAATAACTACATCTATCTAATAAGATTTAAATTCAAGAGGCCCTTTCCACTAAAAAAGAGATTATGGTTGGAATAAATAAGGTAGTTGAGTCTGCCTTAAACTCATTATCATCTACTTTTTTTAAATATAATTTTTTTATTTGTCACAATTTTTTTTATTTTTTTATTTTTATTAATCATGTATTTCCTTGGAATTAGGTGAAGGAGAAGAACATTCACCCTATGTGGAACACATGGAGCACCCTATTCATGTTTTTTCATTTATTTGAAAGAGTCCATAAGGATATCCCCATGTCTTTTCAGGATGAGAGAAGTACTAAATCAACTTTTGATGAAAGGGATAATTCTCATATATATTATTGATTTATAAATTTTTTCATATAAAAATATATTCAAAACCCCCCTTTGAATATTTAATTAATTCAACACACATCAAGAATGAACTAGTAAATAAGAGTTTCAGAAGTTGTATTATTGAAGTAGGATAATCAATAATTCATCTAACCCATACCATGAATGTTATAACTTATTATGATAAGGAATGATTTTGTGTAATCTATTCATGGAGACACCATCAAAAAGAAAGAAGTAGTAAAATATGAGAGAATAAATATGAGGCGTTTCAAATCCAAGAAACTCAATCCACTAAATGATTAGGGATAATATCTAGTTCTTTAGTTATAGATTTAGTAAATATCCAGTGCCCACTTTATTGATAAAACCCAGGATTATCATTATATTTTTTTCGAGGTTATTTTCATTTAATTCATAGAAATTAAAATATGATTTAAACCAAATCCTTTATTTTTTTATCTTACCTTTACATAGTCCATGAATTTTGATGTTTTTTTATGGCCAAGAAAGAACATGGAAGCCCCCAAAAACCAAAAAAGAGAAGGGAGGTAAAATTGTTCATGTGTAAAGGGGGATTTATTATTAAATTTTTAATAATTAAATAAATTTATTCTTCTAAAAATATTTTTTAGTCATAAAATTGAATTTACATAACCAATATTAATATTATTTATTTACTCTAATTATCTAGGTAATTTGAATTTCTTTAGACCCCTATAAAGCCATGATTTAGAATTTAAAGATAACATTATTGAATTAGTATATTTTGAAATTTAGTTATTATAGAGAATCATAGGTACTAATATATATAATAAATATTTGAGGAAATGGTTTATTCATGTAAATAAAATTTACTTCCCATTTTTCACACATTGAATAAATTAAATTAATGTGAATTGATTCTATTTTATTAATAATGAAATTAATAATTTTCTCACATTATATATTTAATTCTAGAAAGTATTTATAGGACTAATAATTTCTATATTACCATGATCATAATTATTGAGTGAACATTGGGAATATCACCTTCTAGAACATGCATTAGAACATATCAAAACTATGATTTAACAAAAAGAATTTTAATATGATTGAATAATTTCTATAAATATTCCATTATTATTGGAACCAAGGATGTTATTGATTGTAAATTGGGTTTGGTTTGGGTTTTTTATTAATCCTCACATGTAAAATCAGGGAGGTGGAAAGGAAAAAAATATTTTAGTCTAGGTTAAAAACAACACTGAAGGTGGCACCAGTTCCTAGTGTTTTCTAAATTTCTGGGCCTCAAAATCAAGGTTTTATATTTATAGGAAGGGAAGGTTTTATGAAAATTATTCTGAAAATCATGGTTCATCAACAACGAATCATTTTTCATAGACCACTAAGGGAGGAATGCGGAATGGGTGTTACTAAAATAAGCATGATACATGGACAGAGAATGAAAAATGGTTCGCATGACGTATATGGTTCGCGGGATGGTTAACAGTACATAGATGGAAAATGGTTCATAGGATGGATTGTTTTTTGCAAAAATGATGAGGTGATTTCTGATTCCACAGAGGGAGAGAGGATGTATGTAGGTCACATAAGAAAAATGGTTCATGAAATGGCTTGTTGTTTGCTGAAACGAGGAGGTGATTTGTGATACCACAGAGGGAGAGAGGATATACATTGTTCACATAGGGAAAATGGTTCACAGAAGGAGGACGACACATGGTGGGTGTACGACAATGATGATTTGGAGGATTTGGTTTAACATGATTTTCATATATATTTTACTATATAAGGATCACCAATCACTCCTTTTTAGGATAAGATTTGGATTAGAAATATGAGAGAAATTTGAAGAAGTATAGAGTGGTTCATGGGAGGAAAACCCTACAAAGGAGAGGAGGTTTGTGAGGAGGATTCCAGGAATGGATAAGTGGTCCGTTGAGACAGTCCACCGAAGGGGTTTGGCAGGGAACTCTAGCCCATAGTGGTAAACTATTTGAAAATAAAGAATAGTTAGGGAAATACATTTTTGGATGACACTTTGTGGAATATAGTTCATGGAGGAGGATTTAGTCCATGGAGTAGAAGCAGTACATGAAGGCAGTATGTAGAGACAGTATGCAGATGTGGTTTGCGGAGATGGTGCACAGAGGTGGTATGAGGATAAGTGTAGTTCACGGAGGAAGAAATCCATGAGACTTCAATGTAGAATCTATATACAATTTAGGATGTTCTCTTTAATAAATAAGTAGGGAGCTACATGTCCATAAACAATATTTGGGTTCCTCCCAAGTTAGTGAACTAGGGGGAGTTAACGTATCTGTTCTAAGGGGCATAGTGTACTATGCTAATATGTTTATAAAGGCAGTGTTCCTAGTGCAGAGTGATGATGTCTAATATTTTTCATTCCAAAATTAGTTATGTTTAGTGGATTTAGGTATGACCAAAAAACTTTTGTTTTACTCTCCTTAGACTACCTGTTAGTGATGAATCAAGTAAAAAATAACTTTGTTGACTCTTTTCATGTGATTATTAGTAAACTACTCATTCTAATAATCTATTTTTAATAGGTTCCTTCTAATGTGGGAATATAATCCATCACATTTGCAAAAAAAAATTGACTCCCTGATTCACACCTCCCCTCTCAGGTGCTTCAGGGTCCTTCAATGGGTATGAGAGGAAGGTTAATGGTGTTAAATCTATCCATCATTGTAGTCATGGAGAATACAGTTAATCTCTTTTAAGGAAAAAGCATAGGGGGGGTTATTTTGTGTATTGAGAGTTTTTTATAATTAATCTATTTTACCTCAATTGTTTTCTATTCATAATAAAACTAAAAATGTGTATTTTATTTATAAAATATAAAATCACCATTACTAGGCCTATGATTTCATCAAATGTGGTTAGGTGGTGGGTGTAAGATCCTAGAATTTTCTAGTGTTATCTCAGGAAAGATTTCAAGTACTTTTTGTTGTTTTTAAGTACCTTTAATTGGAGTTATGAAATGGGGTGAATTTGGGTGGAGTTTTAAGAGAAATTGGAGGAAAGGGTCTATTCAAAGTTGAAACATGATTAAAGAAAATTGTGGTCCAAAATCCAGGTAACCATCCATCCATGGAAATCGAGGTTCGTAAGGCTGGACCACGACTTATCTAACAGTGCGTCCTTCCTATGAAACTATGAATTCAATTTTTAATTAACCAAAAAATTATAATTAAATTATTCGAACCCCAGAAACACCACCATTTCAAACTTGTATTTGGACTAAATGTTTTTTGGACATTCCAGATCCTTCTATAGGGGTTTAAAGGTTATATGAACTATGTTCTTAAATATTCAAAGCTAGAATTAAGGATCTGATCTTCTCCTAGAATGTGGATCTCATCATGATTCATATCAAGTTTATTATTTGCCCGTTCCTTGATCTGTTGTTGGATTTTATCCTTAATTTCAATATATTTAAACATAATTGGTGAGATCTTGATCTAGTATTGTTGATCTCGATCTAGAATTACAAGATCATGATCTCCTTCATCTTTATTTTGGGATTCAGATCCAGAACACATATCTACGTCATTGTTCTTCTTAGATTTTTGGGATTTCCGTTGAATAAACACCCATCAACTATTTGAGATAGTTGGTCTAAAATCTAATTCCCGCAGTAATCTAGTTAATGCCTATCTTCAAAAGTATATAATTACAATAATTCTTTAGCAAATTATTTCTTATGTCGGTTAATTAGGTTTACTTATTGATTTATTGAATCACTTTTGAATTAAATGGTTGATTGGGGAATTAATCATGTGACTAAGGGGACGAACCATTGGAAAATAATTTGGGGAAATTTATTATGAGAGTTGGGAAATATATTCTAGATAATTAATTAGGGGACTAATAATAAGATTTTAATCTTTCTAAATAGAGATAATTAATTGTGAAATAATTATGTTCTTTTGATATTATGAACATGACAATTAATTGTGGAATAAATTATGAAAAGTTGACATTTATAATGAGATAATTAATCCAAGAAAATTAATTATGGGTTATGAATTGTTTTGAAGATTAATTATTTGAGGAATTAATTAATGGGATAGGTGTAGTTAATTAATTGACAGATATAATTAAGGATATCGATGTATATATATAATTATAGAATTATTAATGGAATTGAGGTGGATAATTAAATTTGAATTAATTATGTGTGAAATAATGATAACATGATCATTCTAAATTAATAAGAATAAATAGAAACAAGAGCATTGTACTTGTGAGTAAAGGAATTGGAAGTTGATATTTCAATTGAGAAGTATAAATGGTAACATGGTAATTGTACTTATGAGTAAGGGAATAAAAAAAAGGTCATTATATATAAAATTACGAATGGTAACATGGTCATATTACTTATGAATTTTTTATTGGTAAATTTGGCATTTATGTGTGAATTTAATGAATGGTAATAAAGAAATTCTGATATATGGACTCACATGAAAATACATTGAGCTTCCACATGATTCAAATCAGGTACTGAGATATAATATCACCTTCTCATATTTCAATATATGGAATATGTCGAAGAATGTATTAAGATATGATATTAACTATGAAACACGTCAAGCTCCTATATGAGGCAAATCTAGTATAGAAGTATGGGCATCCCTAGGAACCTTGGAGTTAATATGATTAAATAAAGAGTAAATAAAAATATGGTAACTATTTATTTATTTATAGGATTAATTTATTTATAGAACTGCATATAGTATATATTGAATCGACTTGGTTTATACATCATTGGTGGTGGCATATTGAGTTGTACTCACAACCTACTCGGGCTTTCTGATCATTAACTGAATATAATTTATTGCTTTTAGACAAGTTTAGGTATAAATAACTGTGTTAGATTTCTAATTAGGTCTGGATTATGGATAAGGAAACCAAATTGTTCTTGGGACCCACTCTGGAGTCGTTACTGTATTCATTTTTTAGTTGGGGTTTTAGAGACTTTGATAGTTATTTTGACATAACATGTTTTCCATTTCAGCTGAATATTTTATTTTATATTTCTGTTATCTTATAAATTTTTTTATTGTTCTAGTTATTTATGTTTCCTCTATTATATGTCATTTCATTTGCTGTTTACTCATATAAAAATAGTGTATAGTCTCCCCATGACTAACTTACATATCCTTTGTTACTATTTGGAAGCCTCTATTGTATGGGGGGTACACTTGATGTCATGTGGAAAACCATATCGATGATCCATCTTATGGATCCAGGGTCTGGATGTTACAAAGTGGTATCATAGGCCCATATTTCATTTTTATTATTTTTTCTTACTCTTTATGTAATGGTATATTGGAGACTGGGAAGAGTTGGGGATTGGTAATTAGTTTGTGCATAGATGTTACAATAACCATATATGAGGGAAAACCCTATTACTCAGGGTGGGATTATTTTAATTTTTGTTTTCTATTATAGTTATATATTATTTCAGATTGGGTGACACACTTGTGGTGTGATGTGATTATTGTTTCTAAGAATTTTTTATTATTGATTCCTAGAATAGAATAACATGAATGTCCGGTTTTTTTTCAAAATTCTAGTAACTCAGGGTTACTGTGACATACATCATTTAGGCTTGCATGAGAAAAATGGATATGGGAATGTTGTTGAACGTGATCTATTTTTCTTGTTTGTGATATTAAAATTAAAAATGATGCCTAAATTGAACTGAACAATTTGGTAAAGATGAGGATATATGAGAATAAATGGGTTTCTAAATGAGATACTTTATTATGATAGTATGGTTACCCTTGTTAACCGAAACATAGGAGTACGATGGTTAGGTGTAGTGATAAAACCTCATTTTGAATGCATTATAAAATGTGGTTAAATGCTATTTTGTGTCCTATTGTGATTATTCCTTTTATGTTAATGTTATAAGGTTGTGTTATAAGACAAAAGATGTTTCTTTGGAATTGTAGAGAGTATGCCTCCATGACTAATATTAAGGGGATGACCGATGAGAAAGTGTGGGAATGGTATTCAAGTTAGGGAACTTAAGGCATCGATGGTGTGAGATGAAGATAATGGGGAGAAGATCTAGGAGAATATTTCTAATTTCATAAAATTCATGGAATTAAACCTATGGTGGGTTTTGAAAATCTTGTCTCAGTTGACAAGGGAGTTTTAGTTGCAGAACCCTTCGACTTTTACTGGAGAGGGTGGAACTGAGAGAGATGAATTCTTGGTTGAGTCTAAAGAGACAATACATCATCATTTAGAGACCTTGGATGAGAGGATGGTTAAGATAAATTCTTATATTCTATAGGGATCCGTGAAGCATTGGTGGGAAATTTAGGTGTCAAATGGAAACACTAATGGTATTTTATGGAATGAAATAATGGAGATGTTATAGTAGAACTTCTATCCAGATACACAGAGATAAGAAAAAGTTGCAGAGTTCATGTGTCTTACTGATGGGTGAATATCTATGATGGATTATGCAGGATGCAACACAAATCTACAATTATTTTTTCCAACATTAGCAGGAGATGAGGCAACAACAAAAACATGATTTCAAGATGAACTTAAGTGTAAGATTAAGTCCCATGTTAATTTTTTTATGATTAAATAATTATTTTTGAAGTCGTGGATTAGGCTCTCATAGCTTAAGGGAACCGTATGGTGGATTTCATTACTAAAAAGGTAGTAGTTTTTAGATTATCAGGAGGTGTGACTTCCGATAGTTATAATCACTATTATGACAAATTTTTTCAAGGCAATGGAACGTAGAGTACTCAAACTGAAGGGTTGGTTAGATAGGACCTTACAAGGTTCATCTATCATTACTGTGGTAGGATGGGTCTCTATCATTGAAATTGTCCCCAACCACATGTAGAGTGTTGGTATTTCAAAACGACAGGACACCTATAGATGTTTTTCAAGTCACAATGACATATTGGTGCTGAGAGTGAAACTGGGAAGAGTTAGAGTGTGGGAAGGGGGTATTCTAATCCATATTGTTATGGAATATAGAGTTTTACTATATGAGGTGGTAGAGGGAGTGGAAATGGTGAAACATAACGAGAGTTCCCTTACTAGTAGAGTGGTGCTACTCAAGAGAGTCAGAAAGCATCATAGGGATAAAGGGTCATGTTAGTTGCATGTGGTGTGGCCCACAAGTGTGGTGAGAGAGGATGGGTGATCGAGAGTGAGATGTAAAATTCTTGTAGATTATAAATTAGCTAGTGACTTATATGGAACTATTTCCTCTCAATCCTTTATATAATAATTTTTTTAATTTTTTGAGCTTAGAGGTGGAGTTCGTAAGAGGAGTAATGAATACAGACATTCCATTGGGGAAATGTTCTAGAGACAATTGTCTATGCATGGGATGTTCACTAGATATAGGGGAATAATGATTTCTATGGTATTTCAATATTCTTGACATGATATTTTTTTTAGATAATTTTGGGTATGGAATGGATTGTCACATATAGGGCCCACATAGATTATTATTTTAGGATAGTTATGTTTAAATCTTTTAAGGGTGAATAGTACATTCACCATGGAGTGTGAGGTATCCAGGAAGGCTGAGAAGGGCTAATTACTAATCAAGTGGGGAGCTCACATCCCAATTTTCTATCCTATTACTGGATTATGGGGGTGTTAGGAATGATTTCCTTCTACCAGTAGTGTAATTGTTTCAGGATGTATTTCCTAATGACTTCTCAAGGATATCACATGAGAGATATGTGGAATTCACTATTTTTCTCATATAGGGGCTAATCCAGTATCTATTTCACCATACAGAATGGAACCAATTGAGATTTAGGAGCTCAAGATTTAGTTGGGGGTATTGTAGGATAATATATTTAGTTTTCCAAGTATGTTGCATTGGGGATCACCAATATTGTTCCCAAGGAAGGCTGATAAGAGTTTACGTTTGTGTTTCGATTACCATAAGTTGAACAAAATGACTATGAAGAAACAATATCCTCTTTCACATATCGAAGATATGTTTGACTAGGTTAAAAGAGGTCGTGTCTTATAAATGAGGCTATTAAGATCATGGTATCATTAGTTCAGAGTTCAGCCTTCTGATATATTTAGGAATACATTCCGGAGCAGGTATGGCCTTCATGAATTTTTTGTAATGTCTTTCGGGTTGAAAAATTCACCAGTAGTGTTTACGAAAATGATGAACATGATATTTCATCCATATCTGGATCCGTTTGTGGTGGTGTTTGTGGAAAACATATTTATATACTCCAATACTCATGATGACCATTCCCAACATCTTAACATCATCCTAAGAACACCGAGAGAGGATCAGCTATACACCAATCTATCTAAGTGTTAGTTTTTGATTGATTTGGTACACATCTTAGGACACATCATGTTGGAGGAAGGTCTATCGGTGGACCCCGAGAGGGTTCATGTAGTGTTTTCATGGGAGTATTTCATTAATGTTTTCAATATCTAACACTTTCAATGATTAGATGGATATTATAGTAGATTCATCTAAGAAATTTTTATTTTGGAAGCACCCCATTAGAGCTTAAAAAATGGGATAAATTTTGAGATGGTCGAAGTAGGTGCAAATTCCTTCTAGGATCAAAGCATAATTTGATGATCACACTAATTTTGATCCTATAGGTGTTAGGTAAAGAGTACACTGTTAATTTTAATGCTTCTGGAATCAAAATTAGAGTTCTTCTTATACAAAGAGATCAAGTTATGGAATATGGATCTCATCAGTTGGGAACACATGAACATAACTACCCTACACACGTCCTCAATTCGAAATTATTGTTTTATTATAATTTTTGTTGGTGAACCTATCTTTTGAGAGAAACATTTATCGTGTATACAGATCGAAATATCTTGAATTATTTCTTTTAATAGTGTGACTTGAATCTTCATCAGTAGGGATGAGTAGTTTATATTTGGTCTTTTGATTTTGAACTCTCATATAATCCCATGAAATGAAATAGTGTGGATAATTCCTTGAGTAATCAAACTCTGATTCAAATGGTTTGGATTTGAGTGAAGAGTGGATAATGATGACTCTTATGGATAACATGCATGTTGTGGTTTAGGGGAGTCAGGAGAAGATTAATTTGATTTCAATTGTAGTGGAGTATACACATTAAAGATCGACCAAGAATAGGTAATATGGGGATCTAGAGTGATTTCCTTAAGGAAAATTATTGAAGGTGGAGAGTCACCTTAAAACAGGATGATTAATGAGGTAGAGATCATGTATGTGAAGAATTGAGTTGTTGGACCTACGAGTATATGAGAGGATCCCTACAATAATTTCATGCCTCAATGTGGACAGTGAATCTTGGTGTCACCAAAATGTAACCCAACCTACGAAGAGAATTTTGGTTTCCATGAATAAAAAAGTAGATATCCTGGTTAGTGACAAGATGGATCACCTATCAGAAAGTGAATGAAGATCATCAATAACTGAGAGGATTACTATATCTGTTGCCTATTCCATAATAAATGTGAGATGACATGAAATTGGATTCTATGGAGGGTCTTCCAAAGATTATTAGGAAGGGTAACACTCTTTTGTCATTGTGGATTGATTGAAATAGGTATAACATTTCTTGAGAATAATGGAAACCTTTACAGTAGATTAGTTGGGGGAACTGTATGTTTGGGAGATATTATTTCTGTATAAGGGGCCACAGTCTATAGTTTTGGATCATGATTCACATTTTACATCACGTTTCTTGTAGGGATTGTAGAATGATCTTGGTACATAGGTTTTATTGAGTATGAATTTACACACACAAATAGATGGAAAATCAAAGTTCACTATACAGGTGGTTGAGGATATGCTGTGGGAATGTGTGATTGACATTTGTGGGACTCAGGAGAAGCACTTGGCTTTATTGAAGTATTACTATAACCATATTTATCAAGAAACTGTATAGATGGAAAAATTAAAATATATTTATGGTAATAAATAACTGTCACTACTATGCTAGATAATAGTAGGAGAGTCTATGTTTTTGGGACTGAGTCTCATGTTGGACAAATTAGAGCATGTATAGTTGATTTGAAAATGTATGCCTATGGATTAGATTAGAAATAAGTTGTATTCTATTTGAAGAAGTTGAACCCTAGAGTTTACTTAGGGAGATCTTGTGTTCCTTCGAGTGTCACTTAGGTTGGGTCACCATAGGATACTGTGTAAGGGAGCATTGGTACCTATGTTTTTTGGACTGTTTGAGGTAGTGGAGTAAATCAGGAATGTGGTATACCGATTGGCTCTTCTACAAAAATATAATGCTATAAATGATGTATTCCATGTGTCAAAACTACAATAGTATCACCCCAGGCCTTCTCATGTGTTCAATGTGGATGAAGATAACCTTGAGATAGATGTGTCATTTCATGATCATATAATACATGTACATGATCACACTACGAAAGTGTTTTGGTGAAAGACTATTCCAATAATTCATGTGTTATGGAATCATAGACATATGAAAGAGGAGACATGATAGAGAGAAGATGATATAGGGCCCAAATGTCCAATCATTTTGGCTTGGAATGTTATGAAATGTTGTAAGTACAACTTGAGGATGAGTTGTTAAATGGTGGAGAGATTGGAATAACTAAACCTTTTCTAGAGATATCTACAACACAATTTTATGTACTTCTTATTTTTAGGTACCTTAGATTGGAGTTATGAATTGGGGAGTATTTTGGTGGAGATTTAAAACATATTGGATGAAATGGGGTTGTTCATGGTTAGCATATGGTTAGGTAAAACCGTGTTCCCAAACCCCAGTAACCATGTAACACTAGAGAGTAAGGTCTGGCCAATTAGTACACAATTTACCTAACTGTGCACCCCTTCCCAAGAAACCATGTAGGTGGTTTTTAGTTACCTGAAAAATTATTTTAAAATCTACCAAACCCCTAAAACACCCCGATTTCAACCATGGATTAAGAATAATTTTTTTTTTAAATTCTAAATTTTTCTAGAGGGGTATCAAGGCTATACGACCTTTATTATTCAAGATTCAAAGCCCAAATAGATTATCCTCTCTTCTCCCAATAAGTTGATCTCATCCCGATGCCTATCTAATTCATTCATATCTCTTTTATTGATCTTTTATAGGATTATATACTCTATTTCTTAATATCTAAACCTAATTGGTGATATATAGATCTGGGATTGTAGATCTAGATCTATATTTATATGATATTGATATTTATGATCTTGATTTGGGGATTTAGATACAAAACTCAAATCTACACTTTTGTCCTACTAAGATGTTAGGGATTTACATTGAATGAATTTTTATAAATGAATTGAGGTAGGTTATCTAAAATATAATTACCATATTCATGGTTTTGATGCTTGTATAAAAAATTTTAGAATTTCTTGAATTATTAAGCAATTTAATTTCCATAATTGGGTCAATTATATTGACCAATTGATTTATTGAAGAATTATTTGATAAAATTATTAATAGATGAATTAATCATGAGAATAAAGGGATTCCCAACTTGATAATTAGTTTAGAGAAATTGATTATGAGAGTTGTGGAAGGTAATCTAGATAATTAATCTGAGGATTAATTATGATATTCTGATATAGTTAAATTGTGAGGATTATTTTTGAATTAACTATGTGCTTTTGATATTATGATCTAGATAATTAATTGGGGAATTAATTATGAAAATATAATATTTATGATGAGATAATTAAATAGATAAAATTAATTATGGATTATGAATTATGTTGTGGATTAATTAATTGATGAATTAGTTAATGAGATTGACAAACTTAGTTAATTGGTGAGTTAATTTAGGATATTGATATATTTATCTAATTTTTGAATTAGTAATGGAAGTGAGGTGTCTAATTAATTATGAATTAATTATGTGTTAAATAATGCGAACATGTACATTTTGAATTGATAATTATAAATGATAACATGGTCATTGTACTTGTGGGTAGAGGAATGGGAACACGAACATTTAATTGAGAAGTATAAATTGTATCATGATCATTGTACTTAAGAGGAAATGAATTAAAACATGGTCATTCTATCTAGAAGTAATAATAGAAACATGGTCATCTTACTCATGGTTTTTTATTAGTTACTTTTTAATTTATGTGTGAATTTAAGGAATGGTAAGAATGGAACTCTGAGATATGGCCTCACAAGATAATACATTGATCTCTAGCATGAGTCAAATTATTTACTGAGATATCATATCACATTTGAATACTTCGAGCCCCGACATGGGTCGCTGGATGTATTAAGATATGATATTACCTTTTGAACAATTCGGGCTTGGACATGAGCAAAATTTAGTATAGAGGTATGTGTATCCCTAGGAACCATAGAGTTAATATTACTAAATAATGAATAAATGATAATGTGATAATTGCGTATTTATGCATTGTATTTTATTACTTATAGAACGACATAAACAATATATTAATTGGACTTTATTTAGACACTGTTGACGATGGCCTACTAAGTTGTACTCAGACCATACTCGGGCTTCCTGATTGGTACCTAAATAGAAATTATATTTGCCGAACATGTTAAAGTAAATGGCCAAATGTTATATTACTATGTTGGGTTAGATCATGGAAGAGGGAACCATATGTGGTTCAAGAACCACTTGACAGTAATTAGTGTCTTTATTTTTTAGTTGAGTTTTAGGAACATTAACACTTACATTGTTGTAGCTTTTTCGCCCTTTAATTTGAATATTAAAGTTGATACTAAGGTTATTTGATGACATTTTCATTATTCTAGTTATTTATAATTTCTCTATTGTGTGCTATTTCTATTAGTGTTTCATATGATAAAAAGAGTGTATAGTCTCTCCATGACTAACTTACCAGACATTCTCTGCTAGTTTTCAGTCTCTATCATATAGGGAGGAATGCTTGAGGTCATACAGCCAATCAGCTCTGGGCACTATTTCTTGGCTCTAATTTAGGAACATTATAATATATGTGATATTTTTTCAATGAATTTATTAAAAAGAATTATCTAAAAAATATCTTTAAAATTAAAAAAATGTAAAAATATAGAGAAAATTCATCAATATAAATGCATTTTATTGAGATAAAATTGTTCATAATCATTAATATATGTCTTTGGATGATAGTTCTATCATTTTGGAGGTGATATTTTCATCTCACTTCTCTTTGAATATCATGAATTATGAATAAGGGTTATCCTACTCTTTTATCCTTAGAATTTTAAAGATTAATACATACTAACACTAAGTCTTAGAGTCATTAGATCATTAATTAAAAATCCCATATGTTTCTTTTAATTTTTTTATTATAATGTTGAAAAATATGTTCCTCTACCATCTTATAAATAATTTCATTAATTAAATGTATGAGAATAATAATAAATCCATTTTTATCTTGTTTTATGAGAGAAAATATTCATTTAATATAAATCATGACTTGAAAAACTTCATAATAATGAAATGAGAAAACATAAATGAATATATAAATAATATCAACCATTCTAAAATGGTAAAAAGTAAAATGATTTGATTGACTAGTCTTTTAAAAAATTTGAATTTGATTTGGTGTTTTATGTAGAACCTTAAAATATTGTTTAACATTGATAATAAATTTTTATTGCATTTAGATTTAAATATTGGTAGGATTGGTTACCTATTTAATTCATTATCATGATTCAGTTCATGTATACAACAATATTTAATGTGTGGGGGTATTTAATAAACATTGTTTCTAAAAAAATTTCGATTTTTTATTTTTGTAATGATTTTTTAAAAAATTTACTATGTATCTAGTAATTTATTTAAAATGTGGGAAATAATATTTTAAAAAATTATATAGTTATTAATGGATAAACACATTAAAATTTTTATGTTATTAATTTAAATAAAATTTTTGATTTTTTAGGAAAAATATTGTCTAGTATAAAGTATCCCTCAACCGATATAATTAAATTCATGTATCCATGAAAAATATAGGGAGGTAGGACGAGTTAATCCGTTGGGATGGCCTTTTATATCTATATGAGAAGTACATGCAACACAATGCTGACCGAAAAATGTTTGGGTCGAGGACTACATTGGGTAATCCGTGTAAGACCGACCCATTTTTAGTGTGTATGAGTGTGTGTAGGCATCTGTACCCCCAACAAGGAGTTATGAAATGAATACTCTAGGAGTTAAAATTTATGTTAGATCTTATAAAAATAGAAATATAATGTGGGAAATGATAAAATGGGTATTATTCCTCATTTAAAAAAATTCTATCCTTCTGTGTTGGCCATGTTACCCTCGCCACTCTCAATATTTTCAATTTCCTTCTCTACTACTCGATTCAACTAGAATTCCCTTTAAGATTTCATATAATGTATTGAGTGATTCATTGAATGCTATATCTTGATCCTTGTGTCACTATAAATGGATAAAACTGAGGTCCAAATCACTATGTAAGACCATTGGGACATTGGGAAACTTTAGAGAAGTATGATTTGATGAAGAATATATCCTTGTATATTGAATATGATGTGTATCTTGTAACTACGAAGGAAATATGGTTTGAAGAGAAACCCTAAAACATACATTTTTTTCATTAAATCATAGCTTGAGTTGGTTATATAGGATGTTACATTTATCACAGTATACTTTATTTTAGAAACTATCAGGTTTTTGGTCAAGAATGAGGTTGTTCTATAGAATTATTGCATTGTCATCGAGTGTGTGTGAAGGAATGTTTTTTGTCATTTTTTATTCATGGTATGTATGGGTGTAATCAAGGGACATGGGGATATATTTTAAGATTTTATCCTTCAGGGAGATGATTCATCATGTTTCTTCATGTGTCGTTGGGGTGTGTTTATTATAAGTGTTGAGTTTCTTAGAAATTTGGACATAAAATTGCTGGACTATGTTGATTTTATCTATATCATAGAAGAAATAAACATAGAAGTGTTAAATTTGATGAATAAATGGTAACTGTGGATTTTTCCTTGTCTCACTATATCCATGCACAAAATATAAAAAAAAATATAACGAATATAGAAAGGAGTTGTTTTGTCCACATGACAAGGAACACATGTAGAAAATTTTGAAAGACTGATATCCATTGATTTTTAGTGGACATAAATATAATATCCTTGTCAAAATAATGAACCAATATAAGTAATCCTTCTAGAGTTTTATGGTGTTGATATTACCTCTACAATTGTGGATAAATAATGGAACACTCGTCATTTAAAACATATTTGAATGGATGAAAGAAATGGAAGATTATGGATATCATATATATATAATTTTTTTATTTAATAAAAATGGAGAGAGAATTTCCAAATATTCTTCATTGAATATTAAAATGAAGAGGATGATGCATAAATAATATAATTTATTTGGAAAATTAGTTAACGGATATTTTGGGGGGTGACTACTCATACAAGAAGATTGTAAATAATGATGAGGATCCATATTATGAATATCATGATTTTTATACTAAATTATTATACCTTTAATTTTGTTTCATCACACTTTCTACCCCTCATAATCCCATTATTTTTTCATTAATAAAGGTGTAGATTCCTTGAATGATGGGTGATGGGGTGGTTACTGAATTATAATGTTTGAGTCATGAGTTTAATTGTATTTATAGATATGTATTCATTTTTAAAATATTTTCAATATTTAATTTCATAGTTTAACATGGACGAAATTGTGTGTGTGTGTTTTTTATTAATATTAATTATTTTGTTAGTGAAGGAAAAAATTTCAGCCTCCAGTTTCTTATATCACATGAATTTAATATTCCATATCATAGAAGATAATGTTTAGTAATTACTAAACATATGTGGAATAAAACCTGATCTAATTTGAATTCTTGGGATTTAAAATACCAAATTTGGTTTCTTCAAGGTAATTCAATGGAGAATAATTAGATTTTTCACACATTCTAATTAGGATAAGCTAAAATGAGGTTTTTTTATTAATCATATCATCATAAACATAGTCAACAATGAACAAAGGGAAGATATTTCGAACCATTAATTTAATGAGATAAAAATTATCATAGATTAATAATTTAAAATAAAATTATTTTAATACAAATGGAAAGATATAACTTCAACATAATCAAATTTCCATCATATTTATTTTCATAACCCATATTCCTATAATTTTTAGTCCTATAAATCTTCCTCTAACATTTTATTTTTCACCATGACAATTTGATAAGAGGACTAATCATTAGATATGTCTTTGAATACTACTACTAATGTACTCCTTAATAGTATGTAAAAAAGAATTTCCACACCCTGTGACATGTGTGTGTAACCTATATAAGGGATTATAAATATTTTAAAATAATTACATAGAAGTACCAATAGGTTAACTAAGATGGAATAGTGAATTTTGATCAATTTTTACGTCCCGTGTGTGCTACAAATTATAATCATGAAATTTAAATAATAATTTTTTGATCAACCAATATATCATGAGTGCAGTTTTAATGGGAGGAAATTTTGATAAGATGATTATTTTTTTATTTTATTGAAAGGTATATTTCAAAGGATTTAAAAGTAATTTTATATATTAGTGAGATTTATAGGAATATCCTATAATTACATCAGCAATATAATTATTAAGAATCAATAAAAATTAGATGATATATATTCTCATTGTAGATAAGTTGGATGAATGGATGGACTAAATAAATTATAGAGAAGTCAGTTTCCTGAAGGAGGAATTTAGAAGAGGTGTAAATGATGTAAGATTATGAGTATCAATTCCCAAATCCACTATTCATGGTATATACCATGATATTAATTCTCAAATAATATATAATAATGGATTTGTTTCAAGAAGAATGATATTCTTTTATGGTTCGGTAGGAATAGTTTAAACAATGATCAAAATATGGGACCTATATGATGTATGGGACATTGTCTATATAGTGAACTACATGTTCTAAGAGGTCAGTATTTGTCAAATAGTGTTCATAAAATGTAATTATTATAATTAAAGTTATAGAAATCATTTTCACATTAATGTAACAGTTTTGTATTTTAGTGACCATAGAGTTCAATGGAGCATAAAATTCCATCATTCCCAATGAAAATTAGGGCATAGATTCTTGATGATGTGTGCGTTACCATCATGATCTTAAAATATATTAAACATTGAAATGATTTATCTAAAATAGGAAGTCAATGGAAGTGATATAAGGGAGGTTATATGATATCACAGAATTCTATATATATTTAATACACCTAGAATAGAGTGATTATGGGCATATAATTTATATCCACTCAATATTGAAATGCATAGAGGATATTAGTATAAGAGTATATAATTTGTTTATAATTATTAAACTAAATATTAGTGGTGAACCAATTAAAATTTTAATGTTATATTTTATTTATGGTTTTTTGTGTTAGGTGAAAATACATTTTAAACCTCCAGGTTCAATGATTCCCTACCAATTTCGATATTAGATTAATTTAAATCTGTGGAAAAATTTTACATATGTATTGACCCATTCCCTTCCAAGACATATCAATGAAATATATTTATAACCATGAATCATCATATTTTCTCACATCTATATATTCTATAAGGAGCTTACGAGTGTATATAAATGCATACAACCTAGAAAAAATAAGAACTTACTCTAAAGTGTTATATAACGATAAAAATAAACAAAAATATAAAGGAATCCTCCTCCTTCAATATTATCCAATAAACATGATGAAATTATTATTGAATCCTATAGGATATAAACCGATTAACATCATGAAACAAAATTATGACATCTATTTTTCCATAAATTTGCACACATCTTGGATTATTCAAACACCCTAGGAATTGATAAAAAAAATTTATTGATAATAAACATATTCAGTTATATTGTAAATTTAAAGCAAGGTAATGTGAGTAAATCATAACCAAACATAATTAGATTATAAAAAAATATTTGGTAAAATAAAAACAATTACCATTCAAGTTTATATTTTTAGATAGTTAAGAAAAACTATTATCTAACAAACCCATATCATTTACATCCAATGAATTTTTTCATACTATACAATGAATTACAAACCCTATAATTTGTCTTTAAAATATCCATCATCATTATCTACATAATATACCTATATATATATATGTCAAATTAATTACTCCACCTCCAATCATAGTGAAATTCAAACATAATTTAGTGTATGAAAAATAATCCCTAAGGGTTAGAGTCAATTTAAATCTATCATATAATAAATAATCAAATAATAATATATATATATAACAAGTAAATAAAATATTCTTATAAAAATGATCACCTGAGTTGGAAATAAATCAATGGATAACATAACACAATAAATAATCCTATGGACTAAAATAAAGAGATTCTTAGTGGTGAAATTTATAATTTGGAACATCTAAACCTTTTAGCCAATATATTATGATCTTACAGTCAATGTATCACATTATGAAATAATTATTTTACCGTAGAGGTAAGAATAATAACATTATTATTATATCCAAGAAATCCAAAATAAATGGGAATGTATTCCAAAAATATCAAAACATATTTCTGACATGAGACTAACAAATTATTTCCTGGGCTATATATGGTATTTCCACCCAAAAAAATTAATCATGTCCAACTCTTCCACTATATAAATATAGTGGATAACAATACATTGTATAATCTACCTAACATATTTTGCAGTAAACATATGTACTATATTAATAAAAATATGAAATACTAATATTCTCCATATACAATAAATAAAATAACATAATCTTAATACATCTATATAAATAAGGTGTATGCTAAAATTAAAATATATCCCCAATAAAGTAAGAGAATCTTTAATGGATATTAATATAGTTCTATAACACCATTTAAAGATTATCAAAAAAATAACACTGATTTATAAAATGAAAATACCATTTTTAAAATTTTGAAATATCCTTTTTCGTTATAATGAAATCCATTGGGTGTAAGGTCATGATATTTTTAAAGAAAGGATATGTTCTATAATGTACAAGATATGCAACACAGAGCTTTGATAAACCATAAAATTATGTTATAACCTAGAAATTAAATTTGATTGTATGAATATGATTAACATAATTTAAATATATATATCCTAATGACTTATGATTTAATAATTTATTATTATTAAATAACTTTAAAATTTTAATAAATACATATTGTTCATTAAAAACACGTTGTCTTCATAAATATATTTCATTATTGTTTATGAGAAAATAATTATAAATATTTTCATTAAAATTTTGAAATTTTATTTGATAAAAATGATATCATTTTTTAAATCTGTATATAATGATTATTCTATGGATTCATTTTTTATAATTTTTTAAAAGAATTTATTTTCTATTTAATATTGAAATATATATATTTTTTTAAATCATCTATTTTCATTCAATTAGAATGTATCATTATTCTATGAATATTATCTGGAAAAAGAATTACTTAATTATATATAATATAATTAAATTTATTTCAATCATCAGTATACCTGATTTTTTTGAATGTACATTTTTTTCTTGAAATTCATTTTTCTAAATTAATTTTTTTGTGTTTTTTACACAGTTTTATTAAACCAAATTTATAACACTTATATAAATTAGATCCTAAAAAATTTCTCCCATTTTCATAATTATTGGGTATACATTTGGAAAATATTTCTCGTTTATTTTTAGAAATATGAATAGTAACATTAGAATTTTTTGTTACCTTGATAAAGGGTAAATAAGGTGATTATGATTAAAAATAAAATGATAAAGACTAAATAATTAATCTAACACATAACATAATTTTATATAATGAGAATAATTCAACCATAATCCTCTCAATGATTAATATATCTATTTTTTCTATTATCCCATGATCTTGGCCCTTTATATTATTATATATAATGAAAATTAAAAAATGACCATGTTTGTTTAATATGCATTAAATTTTGTACGTATAGATATTTAGAGGATATTTTGAGTTATAAAAATTAATATGAAATATAAATTATTTTCATCAATATGTTAATTTTTATTTTTTTGTGAAGAAATAATTTCCTTAATTGTATATGCAACAAAAACTTTGTTCCTGTGCAAATAGTAAAAATATCAATAAAATAATCTTCAAAACACTAAAATTAAGATTTTAAGTGATTTTTTATATTTAATGGGTTTTTGGATAAATATGATACATTATAGAAGTTTTTATGTATTTTATAACAGATTTATATGTTTTATTGTATTTTTATATTTTAAATTAACTGATTTGTTCAATTTTTTTATGTTATCATTTTATAGAAATGAATATTTTATTAAATTATTTAATATAATTAAAAAGTTATATTCAACCAATTTATTGAGATATAGTATTTTACATAATTGATTTTACAATTATGTTCTATTTTTCTTTTTATTGTAACAGTATCGACCCTTCAAAAGTAGATAACATTTACAACACTAAAATGTCCGAAAGGGATATTGTAGGGTTCAAAAAAATTGATACAGATAAAATCTGATCAAAACATTTCTAAATATTATTTAGTTTTTTTATATCCAATCATTATATTATTATATTATAAAAATATCTATTTTGACCCATATAAAAATCAAAATTATTTTATATTAATTTATTTTCTTATGATATTTGAAGAGTTACCCTCCTCTCTCTTATGAAAGGGAATTTCTTCATCTCATTTATTCACACCTAATGAACCATTTTTATTTACCATTACATATTAAAATGAACTACTAAACTCCAATTCCACTTTTTGGATAACCTATTTTGGGAATATTATAATCCTTTGAGGACTTATGGTCAGATGAATGTAAGGTTGTTTGAAGAAGAGGTAATGTTTGTTCCCATGCATTATTGTTTTTATTTATTAATCCACCTCCATCAAATATTTTCCAATTATAATGATATAAAAACACAAGTAACTACCATATTAAATTATATCACTATTTTATAAGAGTAACCAATATTCATCTCTAACTTACATCAAATGGGAATGTAATTCATCGTTCTTTTTTATGAGGGACTATTGCCTCATAGAATGATGAAATATATTTTCCATCAATGTTTCTAATGATTTTTTATAATGATATATTATATATATACAAAATAATTTTTTTACATATTTCTCATTCTTAAAATATAACATATATTACATCTTCTTAACATTTTATTAACTGAACAATGATATTATCGTTCATGCGTACATGGGAACTAGAACCTCCAGGAAATGATGTGATTCATTTTCATCAACAAATAACATGGTGAAATACATAACTTTATGTTTTTATATTATATTTTAATTATTATAAAATTATATATATTTTAAATATAAAATGATTCTTTCCTCATTTCCATCATGATTTTCAGAAAATGAAAAATTTACTTATTAATATGTACGACCTACCATCTCCCTAGTTTTAATGTATATTATCATTCATAAAGATATTAAATAGTTATTTTTAATTGTAAAAATAATTTATAAAAATGGTATTTAAATATATTATTTTTAGAGATGATTTAACAATGTCCCCTTTGATGATGGTCAACACACTGAATTTGTTTTGAAATTATGAAATTAACATCCTCAAAACACCTCATATGAACATAAATAATTGCATAAATAAATATTTTTGGTAGTTATAAATGAAAAAAATTATTTAATGAAAATTTAATAAACCTATTAATGGTTATTAATGATTTCAATAATTTATATATGTTTATTATACATGATTCAAAGCACATACATGACAAGTCTCTAATCGAGCTAAGGGATTTCTCCTCAATTTATTTTTGTTGAGTTATAACATTTATTCATTGACTTTTTATGATATTATTATGTCTAAAAAGATATCCCAATTAATTTATAATATATATATAATTGTTTTTATTAAATTTCTAACACATTATCTATAATTTTATTTTCTCTCAATTTAATAATATTATCGTTATAAGGTTTCTGATTCACAAATTATCATTTCTTGGGAAATAAATTTAAGATATGCACATATATTCTTTTATGAGGTGTACTTAATAAAAATTTGAGTTGATAAATCATATACATAATTATTTTAATGATATTTAATGTTATATTTAATGTTATTATTTCATGGGGTTAATGATTAATAAGTTTCAAATATGGAAATGGATTTCTCTTACAATTCACTTTAATTTCAATATTTTTTTGTTTAAGGTTTCTTGAGGATAAATAATATTATCATATATTATCAAACCCTATCATTATTATTATAATGTCTTTATGAATGTGTTATCCATGATTAATTTCAAATTCCCCTTTATAGAATAAATAATCATTATGAAATTTCATTGTAAGTGATAGTGATCTTTTTTTACCGAGAATCCTTCTCTTCCATATCCTTGTTTTTAAAATAAATTAATATATTATAGTTTATAAATATAAATTATTTTCTAAATATATTTTACTTTATCATTGACCTTATTTTAAAAGTTTTTAAAAGGGGATTTCTTAACAATTTCAAAATTTTATACTCTTTACACCATTTAAAAAATGTTGGAAAAGAATTTTTTTTGTATTGAAAACCAAAATAAATTTTAAAAATATCCAGAAAATTAATTTCATTTAAGATTATTTTATATTATTATCGATTTAGTTTCAAATAAAATTATATTCATAATATTATGTCAAATTTTGTTAAAATCATTTTTATAAAAAAAATTCTTTTTCCTCATGAATATTTTAAATTTTATTTAGCTGTTATTTCTATTATTCATAATAAAAAACCCTTGATTTTACTTATGACTCTAAAGGTATAATTTATAATTATACCATCCACATTTATTCTCTATATAGACTATTATTTTTTCAGGGATATTTTAATTCCACCTATTTCATTTCCGTTGCATAATCAAAAATAGTTATTACTATGTATTTTATGATTTAAATTTCATGTTAATGATTATAGATATTATTTCAAATAATGGGATGATATTCAATAAACCATGTATGAGTGGGATAATATAGTGATCTAATGCATTGGGTAATTATTTTTGAAGTCTTAAATATAGTTATTGCATTTTTTATATATTCTATAAGGGTTCTACAATGATAATGTCCCAATATACAAAAATGTATTATTGAAATATGTTTATAATGATTTATGTGGTTAACATTGGAATATAACAGATCATGGATTTTGATTCATATAAAAATTTCTTTGATAAATAATTATACTATGATTCATGTTTTATTTTCCATGTTATTGATGGGTATAAATTCTCTTATGACATGTTAATTTACATTTCTTATATAATAATACCCTTATAATCATATTATATTAACTATGTGAATTCATTTTTTAATTATAAATTTTCACCATACATATTATTTGATCTCACAATTTTTATGTTTCATATTCTACAGGTTATAAATAATGAAGTTAAATGATTTTAATTTATAAGGGTTTAATATGTGATGAATTATATGGGTGATTCTAAAGACTTAATATGGAATGTGAAATGATGGGTACAATGGGAAATGTACTCCGTTATTGTCATTGGAATTTATTATGTTTGAGTTTTTCATTATTTATTAAAACTAAAATCCTAAAAGGTACTTGGGCATGTGAGTGATTTAATATATCCTTTTGATGATTTATGTTTTGGGTGAGAAAACATTTAGTCGCATGTATTAGAATTAATTCAAGAAATATAATGGTTATCCGTTTATAACTAAAGCAGGGAGCATTGTTCATGGATGTTACATTTAGAATCAATGTAGGGTTTACATTACTTTGGGCATTAATATTTTTTCATTCCAAGTTATGTTAATAGTTATAGACAACATAATGGGATTATATGTTTGAGGTTGCGAAGAAGTTCAATGTTTATGACACCGCATTTTTGGTTCTATGCTATAGAATTTTGTGTTAACTAATGACATTTTTGGAGCTATTTTTTCTGTTTGAGGTAGATGTAACCCTTATGTTTAAGAAGAAATTTTATTTTATTTTGAATGCATTTAAATTTTCTAAAAATATTTTTATTGGTCTTTATAACCTCTTGGGTTTATATGATATATATTTTTGAGGTAATTATAGGTTATTAAAATCTAGAATAATGTTTTATAATATATAAAAACATGGGATTGTAGATTTATTACATTATTGTGTGATTAATATTATTTCATAAGAAGATCCCTATTGTTTTGGGAAAGGTTATGTTATATTGTTTTTTTATTTTAAGGGTCATTCTGGATTTATTATTTGAATGAATATATGATCATAATGTGTGATTATCATGATTTGTGGTTTTTATAGAGATATTTAGTATATAAATTATTTTCTATTAATTAAAGGACATATTAATATTTATCATGGTAATATATTCTATTGAATCATTATAATCTCTGGGAATTAATATTGAATTTCAGATAATGAGGGATAATTTCTTCATATTAAGGTTTACCAATTTTTCAAATTATAATACCTTTTACTTACAATTTTTGTTTTTATTATTGTATAGAGATAAGAGAAAAATGATTTTGTCCTTTTTGGGAATTATTTGATCCATTAGAAGATGATTTTAGAACTTCAAGGAAAAAAATTAATTTTAAATAATAATAGTTTGGATTAAAAGATGAGATTATGAAAGAAATTGATTAAATAGTAAAATTATACTATTAAATTAAGTATATTTAATTTTATACATATTATATATGGAAAAGTAATTATATATCATAAGTGAAAATAATAATGACACAAAAATTTCATCCTACTACCTTCATTTTTTTTGAATCAATGGTCTCTTTACCCATTACCAATTGATGATTTTGTGGCGATTAAATATCACCTAACCATGTTTTATATCACCATCTATCAATAATTGGAAATTATTTTTATCTTCCATTTAAATATTATAACATCCCATCAATATTTTCATCTTTGAAAACTATGTTATATGTTATTCCATATTATTTCATACTGCTCATTCTGTATTTTTCAGATGAAAATTTTCTATCTCTTTTTACATTGCAGGTTATCTAAAAGGTATTTTTAAATTATTACACTATGATTTTCAAGCATGAGTTCAAATTGAATAGAATTAATTTATCAAATGGGGTTAATACAAGATCCAAATATTTGAAAATAAAAACTTTTTTCAATAGAATACACGATATGAATCACCGAACATAAACGAGCTATAAAATATTATTATAACCTAGTCATTGAATTTGTGTCTATGAATCATATTATGTTAATTTATATATATATATATATATCTCAAAATTAGAAGAAATATTTTATAACACATAGCAAATAATCACTTACTTTTTAGTGAAGAAAAAATATTTTCCCAAAACATTTTTTCTTAATAATTGTTTTTGATGATTTTTATAAGAAAATAATAATTATTAATTTAGTAAAACTTTATAAAATTTTTTTGAAATATGGATATAATTTTTGAAATCAAAATCTAAAAATAATATTTTGTAGAAATAATAATATTTTATTTAAATAATTGGGTTTTAAGTGACTAGTGATAAATAATTATTTTTAGAAATCATAATATTATATTAATTAAAAGTAATCATTATTTTATAATTTATATCTCAACATAAAATAATTAATATTTAATTATATATATTCTAATTAACATTTTTGAAATATTCATTAGACCGTATTTTGGTATAAGTACATTTTTCTACTTTAAAACAAAATTTTTCTAAAAACTACATTTCATATGAATTTAAGAATTTATAATAAAATTACAGTAATTAACTTATTTAACTTTTATTTTTAAAAATCGATTCCATATTTTGAATTACTGCACCCAAATTGTCTAAATATGTCCAATTTATTATTTAAAATCTATAATGGTAAATTTTTGAATTTTTGTTACCATCGTAAAGGGTAAATCTAGTATACTAAATTTTAAAAAATGATTAAGAATAAATAATGACAATAACACAAGAATGTATTTTATTTTTTATTATATCCCATACAAAATCATCCAAAAGTCTAATATATTTCCTTTTTTCCATTAGGTAATATTTTAATACCTATTTTTATTTCTATTTAAAGAACTTTCAAGATTGTCATTTTATATGTTCTAATATTATTAAATTTATTACATTTGAAAAAAGAGGATGTATTATGTAATAATTAATAAATATGAATGTAAAATATTTTCATAAAAAAACTTTATATATATATTTTTAGTGAACAAATAATTATGTTAAATTCTTATCAAACACTAACATATTACTTGGGAAAGTATAACAAAAAATCAATAATATGATTTATAAACTCTATATGTAACATTATTTGAGTGAGATTTTATGTTCCATTAATTTTTTATATAATAATGACTTGTTAAAGAGGTTATTATTTATTTAATATGAATCACATTTTTGTATTGTATTTTTAATAAGATATTAAATGAATAATTCAAAAATTGATATTTATATAATTTTATAAAAAATAATGTTTATATAATTGAACTTAAAATTCTAAATGTATTATGGGATATTGTCTAATATACCAACCAGGTTCAATATATTTTATATTTTTTCATTAAAAAATAACTATATTAAACTATTAATATTAAAAAACATTTATATAACCATAATTTCCAAAAAGATTAATGGAGGATAAAAACCAAATGATAAGGGTAAAATTTGATGAAACCATGACCAAATTTATTTTATTGGAGTTTTTTACTCATAATCATCTTATATTCAAATAAATTTTTTATCCATATGTATATGAATTTTTGTTAATATTAACATAATTGTTTTTTTGAAATTTCAAGATTACCCATCCGTTCCAATATAAAAGGAACTTATTCTTATCATTTATTAACACCTCTTGATTTTTTCAATGCCAGCAACTTCCTAGAATAATTTATAAAATATCTGCCAACATTTTATAGGTCTTATTTTGGGGACTAATACCAACCATATAGGGATTACATTGTATATAAAATGTCACTATTCGAAGAAGTGGTATATTTATTAACATAGGGTTTTTGTTTTATTTATTCTTAAATTTTTTATAAAATAATCTAAAACTATAATATGATAATAAAATTAATACCTCTTATATAATAGGATGTTATTATATTATTGTAATAACCCATATCCATCTTCATCATCCATCAAATGTGAAATTAATTCGTCATTCATGTGGATAAAAAACTACTACCTCGCAAACATTTTATTTATTCCCATAAATATCTCACAAAACATTTTATATTGATGGATTTAAGGTTCATATATGAGAATAATGAAATATTAATAATTCTTAAAAGTTAATATATCATAAACTTTATTATCATAGTATTCATTATAAAATTATATATTCATTCACTAAATGATATAGATGACCACCTTCATGAAGTGAAGGGATTCATTTATCATCAACACACTAAAGTTTTGACATATATAAGTTTATATAAGTTTATAATATTTATTTTAAGATAAAATAATAATTATATAAATTTTAAATAATTATTATCACATTTCCATAATTATTGTTGGAAAATAAAAACGTTACTCACTAGTATGTCTGGCCTACCATCTCGATGTCTGCTACATAGATCATTTATCAAAACCATTTTAAATAGTTTATTGAAAATATTTAATTTACATATTAAAATTATTATTATTGAATTATAATTATTCTAGAAATTATATAATAATGAACCCTTTGACAATGGTCAACATACCAAATTTGTTTTGACATTATGAATTGAACATCCTCAAAAGAAATTATGTGGACTTACCTGATAAATTAATTAAATATATCATTATAATAAATGAATAACTTTTTTAATGGTAAGGCAAAAAAATGGATGATTTTTCTAGTGCATATTGTTTTTATGATTTTATTACATAGTATTCGAAGGAAACGCAAGCAATGTGTGAACTCTAGATAATGGATACCATCTCAATTTATTTTCCATGGGTTATAACACTTATTCATTCACATTTTTATAAAACGATAATTTGGGAATAAATCTATAATATATATTATTCAGTAATTATTTATTTTGTATTTATTTTTTTATCCATAATCTCCCAATTGATTATTTATCAATTTTATAATATGAAAATTTTAAGCTTTATTCACCACTAATTATCTTTATTTAGTCTATATTTTTATGATATTTACCCATAATATTTTATTATATGTATTTAATTACCCTTTGGAATGATATATAATGAGTCTCCCAGTTTTCATAATATTTAATATTTATTTTAGCATTATTATTTTAGAGTGATTTTGATTGAAAATATAAAAACGTGGAAAAGTATTTAGGTTATAATATCATTTATTTTAAGGTTTTTTGATGTTAAAGTATACATGGGGGAAAATTTTATTCTATTATGTGGATAAAACACTTATATTTTATTCACCTATATCTATGATGGTGGTTTACATTTTAATTACATATTCATCCCTTATTTATTAAATAAACATGAAAAATTATTTGAAAGTGATACAAATACTATATATTCACTAAAATAAAAAATATTTCCCTTTAATATCCATGTTTTATAAAATTATTTTAAAAATAATATATTATAAATAATTTTTATTTCCTAATTGTATTTAATGTGACAATGAACCTTATTTTTAAAGGATTTCATTTTAAATTGCATATCATTTTCTAGATGGATCAATTTTTACCACATCTACTAGATTTTAGAAAAAAATATTATTTTCAGCATTTTCAACATTTAATGAGTTTCCTTCATCATGACCATTATTTTCTTTGAATTTTCCTTTGTAATATTCTTGGGTTATTTTTAATGAAAATTATTTTCACGGTATTTTTTAAATTTTTAAATTTTATGTGTTTTTAATGTAAAAGGGTATATTCCTCATGAATGATTTAATCAATATTTTAATGAAAATTTTAATGAAAATTTTAAAAAACCCTAATACTAATTATGATCCACTTCTGATGTTATGCAATTATTACATCCTTATTCTTTATCTATATGTATATTGATTTTTTCAGAAGTTATTTTCCAGAATCCTAATATTTTTCTAGGCGTGAATGAAGCTATGAAAAACATAATGGTTAATACTATGATTTTGTAATTAAATACAACCATTATTTACATTATTCATTTTATGGTTCTTGAACATTATTTAAGATGATGAGTAGTTATATTAGAAAACAAGGATGAGTGTACACTAATAGTGCTCTATTTCATTGGGTAACTATATTTAAAGCCAAATTTATGTCTAGTACAATTTATAAAGTTTATTTAATGGTTTTATATGGGTTTAAAGAACACTATTTTCCAAAAAATATATAGATTTTATTGTGATATTTTTATAATGATTTATTTGATTAATATTGACTTCACAAAGGGTATTATCATTGTTTCCTAGGACTGATTTTTTTTAGAAATCATAATTCTATGATTCATGGTTTAATTTCAATGTAATTAATGGGTATACATTCTATTAGTTTATGATCATGCACATTGATTATGTCATCATACCTTTATATGCTTATTATTCTCACTTGTGAAATTCAATTATTAATTCTTCTGTTTAACCTTACTGATAATTTGATCTTAAAATTCTTATGGTTCATATTCCATAGGTTATGCAGAATTATTTTAAATGATTTCCGTATTGAATAAATTCATAAGTGAATACTTTTTTGGGATACTTTGAAGATGTGATATGGAATTTGAGAAGTCAAATATAGTGGGAATTATACTATCGTTAATGAATAAGTATTATTTATTTATGATTTCAACCAAATCCTGTAAAAAACAATGACTAAATGGTCCATGGGTATTTGAGTAAAAATAAATCAAATTTGATATTATATTTTATTATTATTTTTTCATTTATCGATAAAAATGTAAAAAATATTAATTTTCTATTTTTAGCATGAGATCAGGGAGGGTATGTTTGAGGCTGTTTCTTTAATCATGATAATTTTTTTTATTTGAGAAAACCATTTTTTTTAAAGATAATACATTTTATAGAATAATTTTCTTCATAAATTATTATTTTATAACACATAAATAAACTAAATACTTCACTTTTAAAAATTGAAGCTTTCAATGTTCTGTCGAAATAATGAGTTATTTATTAAAAATAAACCATCTATATTGAAAACATATAATTATATTTACTTATATATAAACAATTAAATCAAAATGGATATAAATTTATTATCATTTATAGAGATCTTTCTAATGAATAATTCTCATAACTATGAATGAAACCATAATAGATCTTCAAGAATATGATTTTACACAAGTTATAATAAAAAATTTAAAATTCCATATTCAAAAGTAACATTCTATAAATGAGTCTTGATTACATTAAGACAAAAAAAAATTAATTTTTTTCAATAATTGAGAAATAAAAATAAATAATATTTTCTCAAATTAAATTTAAATTGGATGAGAAAATTTTATTCATGAAAAGAAAAAAATTTGACAATATTTTAAAATTAACATTATAGAAACCCAATTTTTAAAAAACGTGGTAAAACCATATTTATAAAATAGGATAAGATAAAAAATATTATAATCTTGGATAATACATATTTTGGATTCAAGAAAATAATTAATTTTTTTTCTTGATAGAATATAGATATAGAAGAGAAATAAGCATTAATAAGGATGTGGATTTTTTATAACTATGGGGAATTTTATTGATGAAATAAATACCTAACAGAATATGAATTTATGTAACAACCATTTTAAATAGATTTTATAAGAAGAAAATATAAATGAAAATAATTTTAGATGTGGTAAAATAAGGTTCAATGAGATGTTAGATTTTACCTGACTTATCAGAAAACATTAAGAATTTCCATATCTCAATGAATCGAAATTGAGTTGTAAGAAACCATTATATCATTAAAAACATTTTAATCAACTGATATTGAAAGAGATAACCGATAATATAATTTTATATAAAATAATATAAAGATAATAAACATATAATATATCAATGATGAAGTATATAAATTATATAAAATATAATAGGCACATAATACAAATTATGTATTAAATAGGTAATTTCATAAATTGGAAATCCTTTTGACTTTGGTAATATTTAAATAAAAATCCATCAGTGGAAAAAAATGTTTGTACATTTTTAGTTGAATTTGTTTTCTAATGTATATGGTAAAATAGATTTTTGGGTAAGAATTAATAAACCATATAAATAAATAATTTTGTGAATATAAAACACATACCAATTCAGGAAAATTGAGATAAGAAAACCATTACCTTCACTCCTGACAACCACAAAAGAAAATTAATATACCATATAATAAATATTTCCTTTTAAGTAATTTATTTTTTAATCTTACTAATGTATATTTACTATTATAATAATTATATATAATAACTTATTATGCATTTATTGGATATTTATTTCTGGTTTTTATCATCAGGTTGTAGTATCATCGATTGTTTCTTAATGTCGATATGGATATGAATTATTTGAAACACATTCATAATTTATAGATTATTTATTTTTCTATAATATAATTATGAAACTATATTCATAATTAATGTGCTCTCCCCATAATAATATTAGTTTGTATTAACAAAGATAAATTTATAATAATCTTGTTTCAGGTTCTTTACCGAAATTAACATATTACTTTATAATAATCATTTATTTTTTTTCCATACATTAAGAATAATATTCTTGAAATATATTGATACCTAATATCATATATATTAATATTGTTATTTTATTTATAATTATCCATTTATGATAGTAATGAAATATGGAATACAATACTCTATAGAGGTGGTAGTCTTGATATACACATAGATGACATTTTCATTTTCCATAAAATGAATATCTCTAAATATTAATCTAACATTTTTTAAAATTTAATAAGGTTATAAATATTATATTTCTTTATTAGAAATATATTTAAAATATAAAAAATACAATTCTTATGAAAAATAAAATACATCATTCATGGAGAAGGTAGTTTACATGTTATACAAACAATGATCTTCTTTTTATAATTTTAAAAAGATTGAGAATAAATAAAAAATTATCACAACAATATTTCACACTATTAAAAATATTAATTATATTAAAATTTATATTAAAATTCTTTAATTTCATTTATTATAATTATAAAATTATATATTTAGAGAGTTCTCAGTACTGACATTGAGAGATTGAATCTTCACTTGAATGATTATTTGAAGACATATGATTTTCTGATTACTTAGTGAAAAATGCAATTAAAAAATCGTATGGGACTCTATGAGAAGTAAAATATTATGGGTTTGAAGGATAATTTAAATATTATTTTGTGAAATGATTTAGGTGGATATGATCTCTTTTTTATGTTTCAAAAGAAGTACATTCACTTGGAATTGAAGGGTGTATAAGCTGTATAAATACAATACATGAATCTTCAATAATTTGGGTGAGAAATAGTTCATGAGACAATTAGTTATGTCTTTAACAACAAATTTTTTACTCTAGAATGTATATGATTAATTAAAAATTAAAATAATTTAACCCACAGTATTTTATCAATTTTTACCCTAATTAATATTCATTAAATTTTTGGGATGATGTTTATTATTTTTCTATAAATTAAACATGAAACTTCATGAAAAATATTATTGTTATCAATTAAAATATTTATGTAATTTAAAATAATTCAATTTTTAAATAATAGGAAATAAAATTTTGAATTAAAAAATATCGTACAATTAAATTCTTTTCATAGAATTTTTTTAATATTATTAAATTATTTACTTAATATCATGAAAACTACTAGTTAAATGAGTTTTAATATATTTATTTATTTACAAAATTTATGTTACTATTATTATTTAATTTTTTTAGTAAAATATGTATAGCTATAGGAAAATGTGCATTGAAATTAACTTTTTTTACTATTACCTTGGTAATTATCTTTTATCCTTAGTAACTAATTTTTATTTCAAAAAATATCATTTATCTTATTACAATATTTTAAAATAAATATTCAAAATATGTTAACTATTTGATAATAGTATTTTTTTAATATTTATATAATTTAATTTTAAGAAAAAATTGATATTTTCTTTAAAATGGATTCATATTCATTGAAAAACTTATTTATTATTTACGTATAGAAATTTATTTTTAATAATCCATTAACATTAGAAGTATTTTTTATATCATTGAAAAGATATTTCAAAATGTGGTTACCTATATTTACTGCCACCAACTTAACTAGTACTTTTTAATAGATATATTTACAAACTATAATTTTATCACACTAAAATGTATCACAGTTTTTGTTGCGTTTATATTTCATATAGAAAATGATATATAATATAGTATTTATTAGAATCAAAATATATATTAAAATTATTATTTGTTACATTGTACATCATTAAATAAATTTTTCCTCATTATATTAATTAATGGTTTCTAATTAAATATCTATTGGAATACATAAGATATAATATATTAAATATAAAACTTATGATGAAATGTGTACCTTATAATAATAAAAAAATCTTGGAAACACATATTTTACATAATTAAAATAATATATCTAAATTTTCAATTACCACCCCAATTTCATTCAAACATTTTTTTAAAACAAACTGAGATCCTGCTAAGAAAAGAAATATCCCTATATTATTAGAAAGGAAACTTACCCAAGTCAGAAAGAAGAAGATTTACAAAGATCCTTCCTATAGAGAGGAAATAGAACATCTGGCACATGATCCATCCAAAGATAATCATTACCATTCACGCCCATATTAGCAAGCCCATCTGCCATCGCATTTTCCTCTATGTAGATATGAGTAAAAAAGTGCTCCTTTGATTAGAGAGAATCCATGCATCTAATCCAGCGATTAGTAAGCTTCCACAAAAGGTTCATGGACCCAGTTCATAAAGAAAATACAATATCCATAGAGTCACACTCAATCCAAATCTTGTCCCAACCCCAGGCATTCGCTTGCTCGACAACCACAATAACACCAAGAATCTCTTCTTCAAGAGTGGAGGAAATACCACATGAGACATTACAACACCCAAGAGAATTCCCATGATAATCCCTAAAGATAGCACCAAAACCATAGGGGCCCAAAATTCCTCTTGAAGCACCATCAGAGTTAACTTTAATCGACCTAGAAAAAGGTGCCTACCAGATGACTTCCATTGTCCCAAGAGGAGGCCGAAAATTACCTTTAATCTTGATCTGATTCACCACAGATAAATCATGGATTGAATTATAGTAAAACACACCTTTAGGTGTTTCCACCTCACATACAACAATAATGATACCTGCAAGAAAATATTGGAAACACATATTTTACCTAATTAAAATCATATAGCTAAATTTTCAATTACCACCCTAATTTATTTCAAACATTCATCATTATGTCCCTTGAAGAAAAGAAGGTTTCTGGAGAGATAATATCAATAGGTTAATTATCATGGTATCAATTCCAAACTAATTTAATAAAAAAAGTTTTTATAAGAATAGATGATAATATAATTTCAAATTCAATAAATGAAACAAATTTATTCATAATACTACTTATCACTTAACACCATCATTTCGACTTATGATACCTTAGTGTTATTTTTCTATGAGGTTCTCTAAAAATGCCATAATTTTGTTTAAAATCCATCATAATGGTTCCTTAAGATAATGTTAAAAAATAAAAAATATACATTGGGTGTGTCAATCCAATTATGTACTTTGGACTCTTTTTCATTAAACATGTGAAGATGTAGTTGATACCAAATAATAATATTTAGGGTTATTAAATAGAAGGTATATTTTCCATATCTTGGAGCCACTTTCTTGTAACCAAATATGGATTTTGTTGATAGGAACTGAATATATCTATACCTTAAAAAAAACTTTTTAATATCATATATATTGAATGCAACATATGGTTTTGACAAATGGACCCTCATTAAAATATATAAGAAACATAAAATACAATACAAATCAATATATAATTTAATCATGTATACAGTCAAATGGTTTTAATATTTTTCCCACAAAATTATCCATTTCCTTATCATTTAATCACATACTAATGGGAAGGCTACCTATAACTCTATCATATAAACATCCAACCTCTAATTTAATTTAAATATTTTCATTGATACTAATATTGAGACACATGGGCCTCCACTTGTGTAATCTTTGAGTAATAAAACTATATATTATATATTATCTTGGAAACAAGTAGATGTTACTCGAATATAACTGTAACATCCTGGGTAAATAAAGAATTTGAAATTTTCATATTTATTAATCTTTTTGAATTTAATATTAATATTTCTTCAAATGATATTCTATGTTCGATGGCATACCCAATACACAACAACGAGTTTGTATGAAATCTTACATTGCACACTAATAATATAATAATACTATTTTAAATGGTAGTTAACACCTAGCTATTGTAATGGCAGGAATGAACAGAACTAACTAAAAAATGATTATATATGTTTGTTAAATATTTTTACATTTATTCGATAAATTTTTTAGTCTTAGAATGTGAATGAATCCAATTTTAAGCACAAATATTCTAATATTCTTTAAAAGATCAATTAACCGCCTTTTGATGGAGAACCCTTTTTAAATCCAGTTTTTTAAAATTTTATATGTTATATTTGAAAAAATAAAATCCATCTTTAGAATTGAAACATAAAAATTTACTTTGTGTAAATTTTGGTTATTTTTCTGATAAAGTTCATTTTTTATGAATAGTAAAAAATGTTGTATTTTAATTCAAACCCTCCTTTTAATTTAATTTATTTATATGGATAGATTATATTTTTAATTGGTTTTAAATTATAATTATAATATATTTTTACCTTTTGATTCAATGTTGGTCATTGGAATTAATTTCACTTTGAAATTGGACATAAACAAGTGTCAATATTTTGATAGATATTGTTTCTTCAAAACACGTTATTTGTTTTGACCGCAAGAATTAATTATAAAAGTAATTAATGCATCTTCTATGTTTTGAATTTGGTAAAATGGACATCATTTTTTAATTTTCAATATAAAATTTACTTTGGATAAATTTTTGGAATTTTTCTCACAAATGTTCATTTTTAATGAATAGTGAAAAATAATGCATTTTACTTCAAAATGGCTTTTTCAACTAATATAATTATATATTTATATTTTACTTTTAATTGGTTTTAAAGTGTAATTGAATTTTGTTTTTATCTCTTAATTCAGTGTTGTTCATTGGAAGTAATTTCACTTTTCAATTGGATGTAAAAACTAGTCAATCTTTTGATAAATTTTACTTCTTAAAAAACCCGTCTTTGGTTTGGACAATGAGAATTATTTTAAAATTAATTACTTCAATTTCGGTGTTTGGAATTTGGTAAAATGAATTCCATATTTGGAATCATAAGGGCCAAGTTTTGTAATTAATACTCATTTGTTTTTGGACGTTATGAATAGCAATGACAACAATTATCTTAAATTATCATGATTAATTAATAATTAGGTAGTTAAGGGTAATAAAATAATATCATAATAATATAAAATGACCCCAAAATGTGTCAAAATTCTCTTTTTTGTGTAATGTAGGACCATGGTATGCCTTTTTCCAACTTAAGGACCCCATGGAATCACTTTTGTGTGATAGTGACCTTTTATCATATTATTTTTAATGAAAGGAAAATATAACCAAAATATGGAAAACCTAAGTAAAACAATTTTAATTTTGTTTGAATAAATGATCTATTAGACTATAAATATTAATTGGGAAGATAAAAATATCTCCTATATCATGGTAGTTTTTATATAATTTTTAGACAATAAATAAAAAAAATTATTTATGACACCATGATGATGCAATGATTAACTCATTAATAAACGATTTAAATAAAATGAAAATATATGGAAAAATATAAGACATAAAATTGTATAAAATCTATAGGATGGGTATACTCAAAATATATCATTATGGGTCCTTTAAAATTTGAAAATCATTTTATAATAAAGTAACATTTCCAGACTTTTTCCAAAAGTGACCCTCCTCCCTCTTATAAAAGGCCCCAACCTCTACCCACATTCCCACACCTATCAAGCCCTTAGATCTTTAAAAATCTGATAATATTTTCTCTCCATATCCCTATCTCACTCCTAGAAGTCTCAATTTGGGCAGAAGTCTTTTCATGGAATCCTTTGGCTCAAATCAAAAAGAGTTACCCGATTTAGAGGTAATTTATTCTCTCGAGTGTCTTTCTTTTATTCTCCTTCTTCACTCACCACTATCTTCTTATTATTTTATCCCATAATAACAACATTATCCTCAATATACTAGGATGTTTTTATGATAAGGATTATACCTACACTTACACACACATCCGTCTAATGGTAAAAGAACATATTGTTTCCTTAGATGGCGAATTACTACCTCACGAAACGATGATTGTTCAATCTTATCCTACCACATCTCATGGTGGCCATTATTTTATATTTAAAACATAACATTATGCTTTTCATCTTGTGAAAATGTGATAATTTCAAATGAGGAAGTGTGGATAACCACCCCCTCACGTGATGTGACGCGTTCATGCCAAACATGGAATTTATAAAGAATGTAATTTATGAACTTATGTAACATAGATAACATATATATTATAATTTAATTATAATATACCTACGTATCATTATTTTTTTATTCAATTAATATATGAAATAGAAATGAAAGCAACGTTAATGCGTACGTATGGCTTACCATCTCCATGAACGATGCATTTCATTTCTTATCTCCAAATGTTATGTAATATTATAAGTTCATATATATAATAGATATATATAATATATATTAAATATAAATGATGAATATCATTCTGGATTTAATGAAATTTGGACCACATGAACATCATGTAATTATAAGAAGTCCATTTTTTGACACAAGTTCCGAACATCGACAAAATGTACATTATGAACACAAAAAATTAAATAATTGATATAGAAATGTAGTAATTGATATAAAAGGAATGATAAAATTGATAAATATTCTTATGAAAGTAGAAATTAATTTAATTTTATCATTTATGAAGAACAAGGAACATACAAGTGAGTTAAGTCGGACACAAGGTAAGGGATTTCTTATCTCGCTTTTAAATCCATGAGATTTCCATTGTTCGCCACTTATTTGTTGAATGTGGTGTATTGTGTGATGAAATTTGATATATATTATCATGATTCTATTTATTTTTCAAGGTATTCTATGATTCATTTGGTGTTTATTATCATTTGGTCATATGACTCGATTTATTACAAGGAGGTAAGAGGTTTTTATCTCACTTTTTTATTTCCGTGAGATGCATGCTATATTTTTCAATGTCTCTATTGAGTGGGGTATGTACTGACCATTATTGTACTCTTTGTGTAATATACCTTCTTTTATGGGTTTTTACATTAACATTTTATGGTTTTTCTTTCAAGTGATGTATGTTTCGTAAGTTGCCAAATCGGTAAGGGAACCACTCACCCTTCTCTTTTTAAAAGACTCCTTTTTTGTTAGGTCTTTTAATTTACATCTCATTATTTTGGGATATGTTAATCTATATCCTTATTGATGTAAATTTTATATCCAAGTGATGAGATACCCTTTTCTCCCTCATCATATCTTTTTCTCAAATATTATGTGATGCCGTTAGGCTGTCGAGTATCTGTAAGAGAACTTCTTAACCCAATTTCAATTCTTTGGGTTTAACATATACTTATTGATTATGTCATTCTATAAATATGTGTGAAAAAACTCTTATTTTTCTATTCTTACTATCAAATTATATTAGGTGTATTATTATTTTTCACACATAATTATTAAATTGATTTATCTTTAATCTAAGGATATTGTCTTTATAAGGGATTTCGTCTCAATTTATATTCCATTGAGACTTCATTTTTGATATGTGCCAATTCACTTTGATATGGTGTATATACTATCCTTTGGAATATTATATCATGAATACCTTTATTCTCATGATATTATAAAGTTTTTATTAAATTATATCCCAAATTTATTTGTATTGAAGCATCTTCTATTTGGTTAAGAAATTCTTATCTAAAGTATCATCTTAATGATTTAATCTTCTAAATGTTTCTGATTAATTTCCATGTTTCAAAATGGTTTTAATGATTTATTTATATGGACATAACTATTTTAAGATATTAATTATTTTAAAAGCTTCAAAGTGTTATGGGACACTTTGATTCAAAAATATCTTTTTTAAATGGTTTTGAAAATGGCTTTGATAAAGAAATGATTACCTCAATATATTGAACTGATATATTGTGATTGCAATGTGGAAATGTTATCTTTACCTTATGATTATGTTATGTGTTATGATTATATTTTGGTTCTTCAGAATTTTTTACATATATGGGTGGTTCTGTGATAAACCTAGGGCGGGTGAGACCGAGATAGATCTTTAATGCATTGGGTAACATGATGGAGGTAAACATTAATCTTTCTCCTAAGAGATTTAGGGTATATACTGTGACGTGTAGAGACCCGTAGCTTATCGTACATTGACATTACATTACTTTTGCGGAATACTTAGTACAAAACAAAAATACACACACAAGGATCGTAATAGTTTAGTGTCTTTGGAAACTCGGAACATAATCTTCTAATCCTGGTGAAAGATCTTCAAAATCTCCCATAAAGATCTTCTTCTTTTTTACCTAAAACCTTTCTTTATATCCTGGGGAAAGGAAAACATAAAAGGGTGAGCTCAAATGCTCAGTAAGGGTAAACAAAAGAAATATCAATCACATAATTTTCATAAGAACATAACATTTTTTGGAAATCTTAACCTGCAAAAGAGAGCATAATTTCATAACATGGGATAAATCATAGTAGTGAAAATGAAACCATAACTTAAAACATTACTCATTGTGGCATACACACATAATCATAGAGAATCATTTCTTGTTAGTCAAGACTCATTTCCAAGACTATCTTAGTGGACAAAGTCCCTTTCTGAATCGAGTAATCCTCGTTTCAGTCTTGTTTCACTGAACCGGTATAACCTACCATTCCAGCCATGTCTATCTCATGAGATATGAAATCTTTACCCAATGCATTGGAGGGATATATAGGTCCCACCCATCTCATAATGATACCATTCTTATATGTGCCACAAAATCATAAATCATACATCATTACATAACCCATGTAATAAAAATGGGAATCTTAAACATCATGACATCATAAAACAATTCATATACGATAAAGGAATTCATAAAAATAATTCCATCACAACATAATCAAATCAATGTAATAATAGGGATAAAAACAGAACCCTTTATTATCTTATATGGAAAATAATTTTGATAAAACACTTGAACTTCATTCTTGAGGAAAATATCCTTTCTACTTCAAAAACATTTTTCCTTTCTTAACATGTCATACAACTTTAAACTAATAGAAGTTGATTAAAAATAAACTTGAAAACTTATAAAGGAAGATTCTTGGAAATAATGTTTTAAAAATCCATTCATGCCGTATAAGTTAAAAAAACATTCTTCGTACTTTTGTCGGAAAAGTCAAAAAGTACCTCGTACGAAAAACGACAAAAGATTCCTTTCATACATATTAATAAAAACTCACCGAAGGGTGAAAATGGATTTAAAAAATTGTAGGTGGATGGAAATAAAATTACATATTGATGAAACATGGATGTGGATGATAAAATACACCCCAGTAAATACTTACGAATAAACAATCTCGGATAAAAATGAGATTGTGATATTTCCCTTACCTTAGGTCCAATTTGCTTCGTATGTGTTCGAACCTCCTGTATAATGATTTAAATAATGTCATTGACTTATTACAGAATCATATTCATTGTTATGATATCATATATTGTTCACTTATAACATTATATTACCCGTTCTTTTGTAAATTCCACGTTAAAGAAGCGTTTTGGGTAAAATCGTTTCATTTATCGTAGGTGTTTTGACTTGTTGTTCTTGACATCATTATTACTTATATCATGATTTAATTACTTCCAGAATATAAAATATGATTTATATATCATATATATTCAGTATATATATATATATAATAGATAGATAAATAAAATGAAAAACACCGTTCATGGAGACGGTAGTCCGTACGTACGCATGAACGCTGTTTTCCTTTCCTTATTTTCTTGAAATGGAAGTAAGTAGATGACATACATATGTATATATATACATAAATCCAGTATTTTTATAATGTCATATATTTCATTATTATTTCTTATATATACTTTATAATCATTCTTAAATGGTTAACATGGAGAATGAATCTCATCGCGTCGTGGAGACGGTAGTTCGTACGTACGCACGAGCGATGATATCATTTCTATAAGTGTTGAATTGAATTGGAGTGAATTATACAATATATCAGAATCAATATGATGTTGTAATAACTATGTATAGTTATTCTTTACACCATTATACCCATCCATGTAAGGTGGTGGTGGAAAATAGATTACACCACGGCGTGGAGACGGTATTCCGTACGTACGCACGCGCGGTGATTTCTTTTTCCGTAGGATGGATAGATAGTGAAATAGGGTTGTTTCATACTTATAATAACATATCAGTATATGATTGATACTGATGTTATTACTTCATAATGAAACAACCTAAGAAGAAGAAGTGGAAGAAGAAATAAAGATGAAAGAATTGGTAACGGCAATTACCTCTTCTTTGAAGTGCCTCTTTGAGACCTCCTCTTAGGGCACTAGAATTGGTCTTTGAGGAAGACCAGAACCTCTAGGATGTTGCTAGGGAAGTGGAGAAGGGATTTTGGCAGGGGTTGGCCGAGCTTGAGTGCTCAAATTGGTGTGAGGAGGAGGGGGAGGAGGTGTCCTTTTATAGGGGAGGAGAGGGGCACCTTAGGAATTCTTAAAAATATTAATTTATAATAAATCTAACCCCACATAAAAACCTCCAAAAATGACACATATTCGAAGTTTAGATGAGATAGGGTTGTAATATCATCAACCAATAAAATTTAGACATGTTTGGATCTTATTTTAAACCTTATCAATTAGATTTAACTCTAAGTTAAATAATTTAACTTTTACCGTGTCTTTTTGTTTTCATTCACTATATGGTTAATACACTTACTATAACATGCCAAACGAACCCAAAATTGTTTATTATTAATATATATATACTTATCTAAGTCATTTGGCCGAACCTTAGATTTTTAGGAATAAAATAACAATTAATAATATAATATTTGATTTAAAAACTATTTTGTGTCAATTTTGACACTATTTGATATATGATTTTTGTGAAAGTCATAACAGAATTAAATGTTCGAACCAAGTTGATTAAAGCAACATTAATATATCATAGTAACCTAGAAAATTAGTGGAATTCATAAAAAATCTCAAATTACATTTATTTTGGTGTTTATAACATCAATTATGTCAATATTTCATTAATAAGATAATTACTGCATCATCGTTGTGTCATAGATAAATTAAATTATTTTATGTCTACAAATTACAAATAAAATACCATCATGTAGGAAATCTTTTTATCTTTCTAATGAATATTTACAATCGAATTTATCTTATGTATAAACCCATATGAAAAATGATTTACTTATTAAACTTTGATTTTAACTATTTTAACCCTTCTTTAAATAAATTAATAATAAATGTCCTAATCTAATCCAAGTGGGCCTAAATGGTCATATTTTATTCCTAAGTTTGTTTTTGGTCGAATTAAACTTGTCCAATAGAATTAGTACATGTGTTAGGGTAATATTAATATCATATTTACCCTTAGTTACACTATTTACTATTAACCGTGGTAAAAAAAAGTAAAAAGTTACTATTCACCAAAAAATTATTTTCATCTCATTGAACCACATTTTAGTCCTTGATATTAACCGTGTCTCTCGGATTTTCGAAATTCCATTCACAGAAGCGGTAAAATTAAGTTTTATGCAAAATTCCGTTTTTAACCAACCACTTAGTGGTTTCACTATTCATCAAAAATTGAAAGTTTTCAGAAAAATGCCAAAATTTCATCCTAAGCTATATTTCATATTCCGAATTCAAAAATGAAGTCTATTTTACCAAATTCATAACATAGAAGTTGCATTAATTAATTTTATAATTAAATCCCGCTGTTAAAAGAAATAGCGTGTTTTTTAAGAATCAAAATCTATCAAAAGATTGACATTTGATTATGTCTGGTTTAAATGTGAAATTACAACCAATAGCCAACATTGTATTAAATTGTAAAAATATATTCTAAATATACTTTAAAACCACTCAAATTAATAATTTATCACTATTAATTATTTCGATTAAAAAAAGTTGTTTTTAATTATAATTTAGTAATTTTCACTATTCATTAGAATATGAAAGTTATCCGAAAAGTACCAAAATTTCACCTTAGGCTAAATTCGATACTCCGAATCCAAAAATAAAGTTCATTTTGAAAAATAAGATTTACTGGATTTCAAAAAGTGGTTATTACTATTCATAACGGCTAGTTTTAATAATATTTTTATAGCATATCGTTGTTTAGTGAAACTCGGTATTGCGTACTACACACGCTATCGAGGAAGGTCGCGATTGCGTGTAATGCAAGTCAAGTCAAGGATGTGTGTTGTGCAAGCTCCTTTTGGTGTAGCGTACAACACAAGACATTAATAAAATTAAAAAGAATATTTTTTTTATAAAATCTTGGGCTGTTACATTCTACCCCCCTTAAAATGAATTTCGCCCTCGAAATTCGTCGGGGTTATAAATGGTTTACTATTTGAAAGTTTCTTTAATATAAACCCACATCGTAAAAGGGAATACCAAAACTTGGCTTTAAAAACTAAAGTATGAAATGTAACGATTACCCAAATAAACTAATCACTGGGTTTCCACATAGGTGAAAATATGGATATGGAAGAGAAATCTAACCATCATGTTCTGATGGAGAGTGGTAGAGAACATGGCTATGGAAAATCCAGTAATCACAAATCCATAAATTTGTGACGATCTAAGGTACCATCTGATTCATCAGGTATAAGATCACTAGGACAACATTTTTGGTTTTCAAGATCATTTCCCTAAAGTTGAAAATTTGAATTAGAATAAATACTTACTTTATTTTGGTACAATCTCACTGTTGTTCGTGCCTTGAACAATTTCCACTTCATCTCTTAAATAAATGAAGTTGAATTTGTTATTCGTGAAGTGTTAGCAGATCATGTGATAGAATGACGGGTCATTCCATCTGTCTCAAACAAAAGGTTAGCAAAATTATATACATAAGTCGATCTATAGTGAGATTAATCATATATAGTTCCTAAAATGGACTTATACTTCATATATCATACTGCTTAATATAATAAAACTAGTTTCTACTAAACAGGGACTTCCTGTAGGTCAGTGGTAGGCGATAAAGGCCAGTCGCACTTCGGTTGTGGGTTCGATTCCTACAGCCTTGTCCGAAGCGATGGGTTGTCGCCCGTCCTGCAGGTTGTTCCTTTTTCTAAAACTACGTTACTATAACATCCCATCAATAATATCGAAAATCTTCTATCCTTAAACAATACTAACTTATGTCCAACATAATCCAGTCTAATCTTTAGGCTTATAATACTGCAGTCCACTCTCATAATATAGTGACAACGATTACCAGAGATTTAATACTGTCGTTGATCCCCACATATCATAAGATATGTCTTGTTGGTCACATTCCAAACATTCAAAGTCCTTAATCGTGTATTCTCTTGAATACCTTAGTGAAAACATGAGTGCAGTTAAAAGTTAACACTTTCCACGTACCAAAATCCTCAAAATTCTATATACTCAAACCATGATATCACTTAGTCCTTATATCAATCATGAGCTCATGAATACTATTAAACATTTCATTTTCTCGTCTTCATTATGCGCATATCATCTTATTTCCAAAAAATATCTCGATCACTTTGAATACCATATCAATAAATATTGCAATACTCAATGATACAACATTATTTTGGAATCCCATTACATAAACACTTAATCATTCCACCACATCATTGTCATATTCAACATTGCCAATAGTGATCGCATGTTATTTCCTTTTGTCCTTTGCCTTCAGTGGTTGCTCATGTTGATCATCACTAACCCTTGGATTAGGGCAATTATTAGCATAATGCCCCATTTCCTTGAACTTGAAGCATTGAAGTGTTGGCGGTGCGTTCTCTGCAGTGTTTGCTTTATTCACATCATTAGAAACCCTTTTTCCATTACTTCGACACTCAGCTGCTCGATGACCTTCTTTTCCACACTTAAAACATTTTCTAGTCCCTTTTAGACAATCTCCACCATGCTTCTTTCCACACTTTGTGCATAAGGAAACATTCATCTTCTTTTCACCATTATTCTGAGATTTCTCCTTGAACTCCATCTTTAGTTTCTTGTCAAAACCATGAGATGGATATGTAACACCAACTTCCATTTCTACCTTGATAGCACAACGCACAATTTCTTCATAGCTACTGAAGTCTCTTATAGCTAATGCCCTTCAAAGACATGGTATTAAGCCACTGAAAAATCGATCAACTTTACTTTCAAGTTGGATGATAATGCCAGATGCATACCTTGCAAGTCTTGTAAAATTTGCTTCGTATATACCAACAGATTCATCATCCTTTTGCTTTAGTTCAAGAAAATCCTTCTCCATCTTCGTTCGAAGAATACGAGGGAAGTACTTACTGAAAAACAAGTTCTTGAACTCGTCCCATTCCATTGAATCAATTTCATCTCTTTGCCTCGTATTCTTGATAAGATTCCACCATTGATCAGCTTCACCTTCCAAACGATATACTGCTAAGATGACTTTATCATGTTCAGAACATTGAAGAACTGAAAATATCTTTTCAGTGGTACTGATCCATTGTTCAGCAACAAGTGGATCGGAAGTCCCACTGAAAGAAGGTGGACGTTGCCTCATGAAGGACTCAATAGAGTATTGTTCCCTTCTCTGCTCATTTTGAAGTCCAGAATGATTCATAGCTTGTGTAAGTATAGCAATAAGATTTTGCACTCCATCTCCCATAACATTTGTTTGTTCAGGAGGGCAATTATTGCATTGTCCATTGCATTGATCAATACGGTTCCTTCGGGTTCCAACCATCGTCTAAAACCCAAAAAGAATAGTGTGAGAGGCAAAAATCATGCTAGGGAAAACAACATAATAAAGGGGGAGTACCCTCAATATCTAACATCTTAGGTTAAATTCTAATATCGTTAGCGCAATTCTAGGACTATAACCTATACGTATACTTAACCTTAGAGACATCCCTAGACATACCGTAGAAATATCTCTAGGGATCTCACTAAAGTTTTCGCATCCTAGTTTCCAAAGGTTGACTAAACCTTTCCTCTGATACCAACTGTAGAGACCCGTAGCTTATCATACATTGACATTACATTACTTTTGCGGAATACGTAGTACAAAACAAAAATACACACACAAGGATCATAATAGTTTAGTGTCTTTGGAAACTCGGAACATAATCTTCTAATCCTGGTGAAAGATCTTCAAAATCTCCCATAAAGATCTTCTTTTTTTTTTACCTAAAACCTTTCTTTATATCCTGGGGAAAAGAAAACATAAAAGGGTGAGCTCAAATGCTCAGTAAGGGTAAACAAAAGAAATATCAATCACATAATTTTCATAAGAACATAACATTTTTTGGAAATCTTAACCTGCAAAAGAGAGCATAATTTCATAACATGGGATAAATCATAGTAGTGAAAATGAAACCATAACTTAAAACATTACTCATTGTGGCATACACACATAATCATAGAGAATCATTTCTTGTTAGTCAAGACTCATTGCCAAGACTATCTTAGTGGACAAAGTCCCTTTCTGAATCGAGTAATCCTCGTTTCAGTCTTGTTTCACTGAACCGGTATAACCTACCATTCCAGCCATGTCTATCTCATGAGATATGAAATCTTTACCCAATGCATTGGAGGGATATATAGGTCCCACCCATCTCATAATGATACCATTCTTATATGTGCCACAAAATCATAAATCATACATCATTACATAACCCATGTAATAAAAATGGGAATCTTAAACATCATGACATCATAAAACAATTCATATACGATAAAGGAATTCATAAAAATAATTCCATCACAACATAATCAAATCAATGTAATAATAGGGATAAAAACAGAACCCTTTATTATCTTATATGGAAAATAATTTTGATAAAACACTTGAACTTCATTCTTGAGGAAAATATCCTTTCTACTTCAAAAACATTTTTCCTTTCTTAACATGTCATACAACTTTAAACTAAAAGAAGTTGATTAAAAATAAACTTGAAAACTTATAAAGGAAGATTCTTGGAAATAATGTTTTAAAAATCCATTCATGCCGTATAAGTTAAAAAAACATTCTTCGTACTTTTGTCGGAAAAGTCAAAAAGTACCTCGTACGAAAAACGACAAAAGATTCCATTCATACATATTAATAAAAACTCACCGAAGGGTGAAAATGGATTTAAACAATTGTAGGTGGATGGAAATAATATTACATATTGATGAAACATGGATGTGGATGATAAAATACACCCCAGTAAATACTTACGAATAAACAATCTCGGATAAAAATGAGATTGTGATATTTCCCTTACCTTAGGTCCAATTTTCTTCGTATGTGTCCGAACCTCCTGTATAATGATTTAAATAATGTCATTGACTTATTACAGAATCATATTCATTGTTATGATATCATATATTGTTCACTTATGACATTATATTACCCGTTCTTTTGTAAATTCCACGTTAAAGAAGCGTTTTGGGTAAAATCATTTCATTTATCGTAGGTGTTTTGACTTGTTGTTCTTGACATCATTATTACTTATATCATGATTTACTTACTTCCAGAATATAAAATATGATTTATATATCATATATATTCAGTATATATATATATATAATAGATAGATAAATAAAATGAAAAACACCGTTCATGGAGACGGTAGTCCGTACGTACGCATGAACGCTGTTTTCCTTTCCTTATTGTCTTGAAATGGAAGTAAGTAGATGACATACATATGTATATATATACATAAATCCAGTATTTTTATAATGTCATATATTTCATTATTATTTCTTATATATACTTTATAATCATTCTTAAATGGTTAACATGGAGAATGAATCTCATCGCGTCGTGGAGACGGTAGTCCGTACGTACGCACGAGCGATGATATCATTTCTATAAGTATTGAATTGAATTGGAGTGAATTATACAATATATCAGAATCAATATGATGTTGTAATAACTATGTATAGTTATTCTTTACACCATTATACCCGTCCATGTAAGGTGGTGGTGGAAAATAGATTACACCACGGCGTGGAGACGGTATTCCGTACGTACGCACGCGCGGTGATTTCTTTTTCCGTAGGATGGATAGATAGTGAAATAGGGTTGTTTCATACTTATAATAACATATCAGTATATGAGTGATACTGATGTTATTACTTCATAATGAAACAACCTAAGAAGAAGAAGTGGAAGAAGAAATAAAGATGAAAGAATTGGTAACGGCAATTATCTCTTCTTTGAAGTGCCTCTTTGAGACCTCCTCTTAGGGCACTAGAATTGGTCTTTGAGGAAGACCAGAACCTCTAGGATGTTTCTAGGGAAGTGGAGAAGGGATTTTGTCAGGGGTTGGCCGAGCTTGAGTGCTCAAATTGGTGTGAGGAGGAGGGGGAGGAGGTGTCCTTTTATAGGGGAGGAGAGGGGCACCTTAGGAATTCTTAAAAATATTAATTTATAATAAATCTAACCCCACTTAAAAACCTCCAAAAATGACACATATTCGAAGTTTAGATGAGATAGGGTTGTAATCTCATCAACCAATAAAATTTAGACATGTTTGGATCTTATTTTAAACCTTATCAATTAGATTTAACTCTAAGTTAAATAATTTAACTTTTACCGTGTCTTTTTGTTTTCTTTCACTATATGGTTAATACACTTACTATAACATGACAAACGAACCCCAAATTGTTTATTATTAATATATATATCCTTATCTAAGTCATTTGGCCGAACCTTAGATTTTTAGGAATAAAATAACAATTAATAATATAATATTTGATTTAAAAACTATTTTGTGTCAATTTTGACACTATTTGATATTTGATTTTTGTGAAAGTCATAACAGAATTAAATGTTCGAACCAAGTTGATTAAAGCAACATTAATATATCATAGTAACCTAGAAAATTAGTGGAATTCATAAAAAATCTCAAATTACATTTATTTTGGTGTTTATAACATCAATTATGTCAATATTTCATTAATAAGATAATTACTGCATCATCGTTGTGTCATAAATAAATTAAATTATTTTATGTCTAAAAATTACAAATAAAATACCATCATGTAGGAAATCTTTTTAGCTTTCTAATGAATATTTACAATCGAATTTATCTTATGTATAAACCCATATGAAAAATTATTTACTTATTAAACTTTGATTTTAACTATTTTAACCCTTCTTTAAATAAATTAATAATAAATGTCCTAATCTAATCCAAGTGGGCCTAAATGGTCATATTTTATTCCTAAGTTTGTTTTTGGTCGAATTACACTTGTCCAATAGAATTAGTACATGTGTTAGGGTAATATTAATATCATATTTACCCTTAGTTACCCTATTTACTATTAACCGTGGTAAAAAAAAGTAAAAAGTTACTATTCACCAAAAAATTATTTTCATCTCATTGAACCACATTTTAGTCCTTGATATTAACCGTGTCTCTCGGATTTTCGAAATTCCATTCACAGAAGCGGTAAAATTAAGTTTTATGCAAAATTCCGTTTTTAACCTACCACTTAGTGGTTTCACTATTCATCAAAAATTGAAAGTTTTCAGAAAAATGCCAAAATTTCATCCTAAGCTATATTTCATATTCCGAATTCAAAAATGAAGTCTATTTTACCAAATTCATAACATAGAAGTTGCATTAATTAATTTTATAATTAAATCCCGCTGTTAAAACAAATAGCGTGTTTTTTAAGAATCAAAATCTATCAAAAGATTGACATTTGATTATGTCTGGTTTAAATGTGAAATTACAACCAATAGCCAACATTGTATTAAATTGTAAAAATATATTCTAAATATACTTTAAAACCACTCAAATTAATAATTTATCACTATTAATTATTTCGATTAAAAAAAGTTGTTTTTAATTATAATTTAGTAATTTTCACTATTCATTAGAATATGAAAGTTATCCGAAAAGTACCAAAATTTCACCTTAGGCTAAATTCGATACTCTGAATCCAAAAATAAAGTTCATTTTGAAAAATAAGATTTACTGGATTTCAAAAAGTGGTTATTACTATTCATAACGGCTAGTTTTAATAATATTTTTATAGCATATCGTTGTTTAGTGAAACTCGGTATTGCGTACTACACACGCTATCGAGGAAGGTCGCGATTGCGTGTAATGCAAGTCAAGTCAAGGATGTGTGTTGTGCAAGCTCCTTTTGGTGTAGCGTACAACACAAGACATTAATAAAATTAAAAAGAATATTTTTTTATAAAATCTTGGGCTGTTACATGACGGGTATTCCAAATGTGACTCCCTATGTAGCTGTGATATCTACAACGTAAGTATGTTATGTATGTCTTAAGTTACCTTTATGATTTGTGATTACTATGTGTCATTCACAAATATTATAATTTCAGAAGGTATGGTATGATTGAAAACTATGGTATCATTTATTTGTATTTATTTATGGGTTAATGTTTCCTTTCATTTTTTTATAACCCCTACAGAGATTTTTATGCTCATCCCAAGTTATTTAAATTTTTTTCACAAGTTATAAGGGAGGATAAGATAAAGTAAGTATTCAAGAAGATTTATATCAAGAAAAGAACTCTTGTTTTATTTAAGGATTGTTTTTATTGTTGTTAGAAATCAGTTATAGTAGATGTGTCTACTTTGTAATATCCAAGTTGACATGTAATAGTTATGTCCTAGTTCTCTCAAACTCTAAACCTGAAAATATCCTCAATGTGAATTATTAATTTAATTCAAGATTATGTATTGTTTTAAGGCTGGGGCCTTATAGTTGGTTTCAAAGGTCGGTTTAGATATCTTTAGAGGTTAGGGTATTCTTTATGATTAAGTGACATTACCATAATGGTTAGAGTTTTAGAAAGAGTCATAGTTTCTATACAAAGTTAATGAGTTTAAGATAACATGAATAATTATACCTTAGTATGATATGATGATTTTATTGACATACTCACACTGAACTTTTTGGTTTTAGTAAATGGATGGATCTAGTAGGAACTAAAGTAACAGTGGATATGAAGAAAACTGTGACAGTTTTCTGAACATGAAATTGAATGATATGGGAGATGCAATGAGAACTCTTTTGGTTATTCTCAACCAACTATCGAAAGTCATGATTGACCATATAAACCTTTGTGATTTTTATAGGGCATCAAATATGCGAGAAAAAATTCCCTACATATGTTCAGAAAATAATCATAAAATTAAGTATTTTCAGAAACCTATGTGTCAAAGATGTGGAAATAAACTCATATGAAAATGTTTCAAAGGGACAGAAAGATGGTATAGATGTGGAAATTAAGGTCATAAAGCAAGAACCTGCCACCGAAAAAGGAAGCATCTAGTTGACTCTAGGAAAGTGAAAGAAGTTCTTTCCGAAGGATAAATAGAATTTTTTAAATGTGGTTTGCATGGTAATTATGAAAACACATGTCCTACAAAGATGTTTTGAGAATGGGATCACCAGGATCGTATAAATATTCATTTACCAACACCTGATGCCATTCCGATTTAGGATGAAGAAACTGATAATGACCAATGAAAGGTATGCATTATTTCTTATCATATGTTTTCCTATTATTTAATCTTAGGATATGATTAATGATTTTGTTTTTAGGAAATATGTATTTCCGAATAAGTTAGAAAGGAATGGTTAACGGATCATGAAGAATGTGGAATGAGTAAGAAGTCAATATATAAGAGATTCAAGAGTTATGGTAGATTTTATAATGGTGAACATCTTAAAAGTATTAAGGCTCTTATGATGATGAGATTACATTAGAAGACTATTTATAGTATGTGTAACCCTGATGTTTGATATATTAAAATTTTATTCAAGGAATAGTTATCTTTCCTTTTGTGGATATAGTTATAAAGAACCATTTGGGTTTATATGATCCATGAATTTGAGGAAATTACCGGTTAATACTGTTTGGGATGCAAAATGAAAGTTATTAGATAACCATTATGGTTAAAATATGTTATGGATATTTATGATTAATTTATCTCTTTTTTGGAATGATATAAATTATATATTTTTTTGAAAAAGGACAACACGCAGACTGTGTGACAACCTTTTGTGTCAGACGAAGCTGTGGGAATCGAACCCACAACCAAAGTGCAACTGGTATTTATTGCCTACCACTGGACTACGTGAAGTCCCTAGTTATTATGACAAATTCTTTTTAGCTAGATGATTTTATGAATCAAGAATAAGTTGATTTTGAGTTATCTATGGAAATGATTGACCTATCATGGAGGATATGTTATTAGGTTAATTACCTTTCAATATGAGACTTTAAGAGTAACTAATGTTATTTGGAGATAAATGTTAATATTTATCTTGGAATACTATGTGATTAAATCCTTCAGAGATTTTGGTTTCAATCTTAGTTTGGATTACATTGAATAATTTTATGGATAACTGTTTATTTAATGGTCTGTATTGAACCTTGGGTTATTTTTGTTAGATTTTGGAGATTAAGAGTAGTATTTATTTTTATAAAAGATTATCCTTTTGGGGAGTATCTGATCTTTTACTAACAATTTTTGTTTTGTATAAGGTCTAAATACATGGGTAATATATAGTTTATCTTTTGTGGGTTAGGTGATTCTCAATAAGTTTATTATAGCGCTCTTAATGTCAACAAGTCATCCTAAATACTCATCATTTCAAGAAAATATGAGTTTTTGTAAGAAATATAGTAAGAGATGAAAGTATACATGACACCTAAGTATGTTTCCTTATGTTTTAGTTAATATAATAAATAAATTCCTCAATTAAATGTAACTTCAAACAAAAATGTTGTTTGTTATCTTTTCCTACTGGGGAATCAAATACTATTTAACCCATCACAAGTTTGTGATTTTCTTTTGGTTAACTTTCTCATAATAATGTTTTCTACCACTCCCCATTATAACTTGTTGGTTTGTTTCTCCTCCATATCCATGTTTTCATGTAATCCTTGTATCTATTGTCTCAGGTGACCTTGTTACATTTCTTTCATTATTTTAAAGTGAAAGTTTAATTTACTTCTTTTACGATGTAAGGCTTTCAATAAAGTTTCGAAGCGCAATTTTAAATTTGCAAGGACGTGATTACAAAAAGGGTGGAGGGATGTAACATCCCAGGTAAATAAATAATATGAAATTTTAATATTTATTAATATTCGTGAATTAAATATTAATATTACATTAAAAGAGATTCTATGTTTGATGGTATACCCAATACACAAAAATGAGTTTCTTTGAAATATTATGTTTCACACTAATAATATGATAATTTTATTTTAAATGGTTGTTAATTCCGAGCCATTGTAATGGTGGGAATGAATATAACTAACTAAAAAATTATTATATATGTTTGTTAAATATTTTTACATTTATTGAATAAATGTTAGAGGCTTAATATGTGAATGAATCGAATTTTAAGCATAAATATTCTAATATTATTTAAATGGTCTGATAACCATATTTTGATGGAAAACCATTTTTAAATAAACTTTAGATAATTTCATATGTTATATTTTACCAAATAAAATCCATCGTTAGAATTGGGACATCAAAACTTTGTGTAAATATTTTTATTTTTCTGATAAAGTTCATTTTTTATGAATAGGGAAAACTGTTTTATTCTAATTCAAAACTTCATTTTAATGTAATTTATTTATGTAGTTGGATTATCTTTTTAATTTGTTTCAAAGTTTAATTAGAATATATTTTCACTATTTAATTCAATGGTGGTCATTGGAATTAATTTCAATTTGAAATTGGACATAAACAAGTGTCAATCTTTTGATAAATATAGTTTCCTAAAAACATGCTATTTGTTTTGAAAACGGGAATTAATTATAAAATTAAATAATGAAACTTATATGTTTTTAATCTGGTAAAATGGAAATTATTTTTTAATTTGGAATATCAAATTTACTTTGGATAAATATTTTGTATTTTTCTGACAAATGTTCATTTTTATTGAATAGTGAAAAATACTGCATTTTACTTCAAATCATCTTTTTCATGTAATTTAATTATATAGTTAGATTGTACATTTAATTGGTTTTAAAGTGTAATTGAATTTTTTTTATCACTTAATTCAATTTTTTTCATTGGAAGTAATTTCACTTTTCAATTGGATGTAAAAACAAGTCAATCGTTTGATAAATTTTACTTCTTAAAAAACCCATCTTTGGTTTTGACAACGAGAATTATTTTTAAATTAATTACTGAAATTTCTATGTTTAGAAATTGGAAAAATGGATTCCATATTTGGAATCAGAAGGTCAAATATTATTTAATTAAGACTCATTTGTTTTTGGACATTATGTATAGTGACAATGACAATTATATTTAATTATCATGATTAATTAGTAATCGGGTAGTTAAAGGTAATAAAATAATATCATAATAATATAAAATGACCCAACATGTGTCCAAATCCACTTGGTTTTGTCATGGCCAACCATGGTATTCCTTGTGCCAACTTAGGGACCCCATGGAATCACTTTTGTGTGATAGAGACCGTTTATCATATTATTTTGAAAGAAAGGAAAATGTAACCAAACTATGTAAAACCTAAGTAAAACAATTTTAATTTCGTTTACATAAATTATATATTATAATATAATTATTAATTTGAATTATAAATATATTTCTTACATCAATGTACTTTTGTTATAATTTTTAGACATTAAATAAATAAATTTATTTGCGACACCATGATGATGCAGTGATTACTTCATTAATGAACGATTTAAATAAATTGAGATGATAAGGTAAAATATAAGGCATAAACTTGTCCCAAACTTATTGTATGGGTTTCTTTATAACCCTTATCACCTTATCCTAAAAATATATCCTTGTGGGACCTTTAAAATTATAAAATAATTTTACAATAAAGTAACATTTCAAGACTTTCCAAAAGTGACCCTCCACCCTCTTATAAAAGGCCCCCACCTCTACTCACTTACCCACACCTCTCAATCTATTGGATCACCCATACTCTTCTAATATTATCACTAAATATCCATATCTCACTCCTAGAAGCCTCAATTTGGGTAGAAGTCTTTCCAAGGAATCCTTTGGCTCAAATAAAAACGAGTTACCCGATTTGGAGGTAATGTCTTCTCTCGAGTTTCATTATTTTATTATCCTTCTTCAGTCACCACTATATTCTTATTATTTGATACCAAAATAAAACTAGTATCCCCAATATACTGGGATGTTTTTATGATAAGGATTCTACCTACAATTACACACACCTCCATCTAATGGTAAAAGAACATACTGTTTCCGTGGATGGAAAATTACTGCCTCACGAAACGATGATTGTTCAATCTTCTCCAACCACCTCTCAGGGAGGCCATTATGAATGAACTATATTTATATATTATATATATTATATTTATTTCCTCTATATTCTTCTGTATTTTATATTTAAAAAAACATTTATTCTTTTCATGTAGTGAAAATGCTATAATTTCATAAGAGGAAGTGTGGATAACCGCCCCCTCAAGTGATGTGACTCGTTCTTTCCAAACATGGAATTTATAAAGAATGTAATTTATGAAAGTATGTAACATATGTAACATATATATTATACTGTAATTATAATATAACTGTGTATCATTATGTTTTCATTCAGTTAAAGTATGAAAAGAAATGAAATTAGCGTTCATGCGTACGTACGGCTTACTTTCTCCATGAATGGTGAATTTCATTTCTTATCTCCATATGTTATGTAATATTATAAGTACAGATATATAATGTATATATATGATATATATTACATATAAATGATGAATATAATTCTGTATTTAATGAACTTTGGACCACATGATTATCATGTAATTTTAAGAAGTCCATTTTTTGACTCAAGTTCCAAACATCGACAAAATGTCCATTATGAACCCAAAAAATTAAATAATTGTTATAGAGATGTAATAAGTGACATAAAAGGAATGATAAAATTGAAAAATATTCTTATGAAATTAGAAATTAATTTAATTTTATCATTTATGAATAACAAGGAACATACAAGCGAGTCAAGTCGGACACAAGGTAAGGGATTTCTTATCTCACTTTTAATTACATGAAATTTCCATTGTTCGCCACTTATTTATTTCATGTGGTGTATTTTGTAATGAAATTTGATATATATTATCATTATTATATTTATATTCATGGTATTATATGATTCATTTTTTGTTTATTAACTTTTCGTCATACGACTCGATTTATTACAACAAGGTAAGGGGGTTTTATCTCACTTTTTATTCCTATGAGATTAATGATATATTTGTCACTATCTCCTTTTAGTGGTGTATGTACTGCCAATTATTGTACTCTTTGTGTAATATAATTTCATTTATGGGTATTTACATCAACATTGTATGGTCCTTCTTTCATGTGATGTATGTTTCGTAAGTTACCTAATCGGTAAGGGAACCTTCCACCCTTCTCTTTTTAAAAGACTCATTTTTGTTATGTATTTTAAATTACATCTCATTATGTTGGGATATGTTATTATATTCCTTATTGATTTAAATTTTATATCCAAGTGATGATATACCCTTTTCTCTCTCATCAAATCTTTTTCTGAAATTTTATGTGATGTCGTTAGGCTGTCGAATTTCTATAAGAGAACTTCTTATCCCAATTTCAATTCTTTGGGTTAAACATATACTTCTTGATTATGTCATGCTATGAATATTTGTGAACAAACTCTGATTGTTCTACACTTACTATCCAATTATATTTGGTGTATTCTTATTTTTCCACATAATTATTTAATTTATTTATCCTTAATCTAAGGATACTATCTTTAAAAGGGATTTCGCCTCAAATTACATTCCATTGAGACTTCATTGTTGACATGCGCCAATTCACTTTGATATGGTTTATATAATTTCCTTTGGAATAATATATCATGAATACCATTATTATCATGATATTATAAAGTGTTGATTAAATTCTATCCCTCAATTATTTGTATTGAAGCATCTCCTATTTTGTTAAGAACTCCTTAATTAAAATATCATCTTGATGATTTAATCTTCTAAATGTTTCTTATTAATGTCCTTATTTCAAAATGGTTTTAAGGATTTATTTATATGGACATTGCTATTTTAAAATATTAATTATTTTAAATGTTTCAAAGTGGTATGGTACACTTTGATTCAAAATTAACTTTTTTTAAATGGTTTTGAAAATTATTTTGATAAAGCATTGATTACGTCAATATATTGAACTGACATATTGTGATTGCATTTTAGAAATGTTTTCTTTACCTTATGATTATGTTATGTGTTATGATTATGTTATAGTTTTTGGGAATTTTTTATGTATACAGGTGGTTCCTTGATAAACCTAGGGTGGGTGAGCCCGAGATAGGTCTCCAATGCATTGGGTAACATGACAAAGGTAAACGTTAATGTTTCTAATAAGAGATTTAGGGAATATACTGTGGTTGGTTTTCCAAATGTGACTCCCTATATAGTTGTGATAGCTACAATGTAAGTATTTTATTTACATCTTAAGTTACTTCTATGATTTTTTCTACTATGTGTCATCCATAAATATTCTGATTTCAGAATGTATGTTCTGATTGAAATTTATGGTTTCATTGATTTGTATTTATTTATAGGTTAATGATTCCTTTCATTATTTTATTACCCTTAATGAGATTTTTATGCTCATCTGAGGTTTTTGAAATGTTTTTCAAAAATTATAAGTAAGGGTATGAGAAAGGAAGTATTCATGAATATTTATATCATTAAAAGAACTCTTGTTTTATTTAAGTATTTTTTTTATTTTTGTAAAATATCGGTTATAGTAGATGTGTCTACTTTGTAATATCCATTTTGAAATGTAATAGTCATGGCGTAATTCTATAAAACTCTAAACCTGAAAAGATCCTTAATGAGAATTATTCATTTAATTCAAGATTATATTTTTTTAAGGTCGAGGCCTTATAATAACCATTAATTATTACAATATAAATAAAAAATATTTAGTTACACAAATAAGAATAACCTTTTATGTATATAGTTTTAGACTATTAGTAAAAAAATTATATAATAATTCCATATCCAACTTATTAAATGGAAATATTTTTCACAATATAAATAATTTTTTACTCTATAATAATATTGAACATATCCATAAAATTATCCACACATGATACGTTTCTGGACATATCATAATTAATAACATTCACTGTAAACCAAGGAAATTGAATTTTTAAAAGGGTGGGATCAAATTCTAAGTAAGGTATTGTATATATAAAAATCTTTCATGTAAAAAAACATGGAATGTATAAGATGTAAAAAATTAGTAAATTTTATAATCATATTTAAATGGTAAAATATATTGTAAATAAATATATAGATTACTAAAAAATCACATGGATTAAGAAAACCAATTTCATTAGGAGGAAATTCATAATGACTGAAATAATAATCATTAATCCAAGAAATCATATTATTAATACAAGGGCCTCACCCTAGGACATTGTAATATTATCCTTAATGATACATACATACTTTAAAGAACATAACCAATGCATCCATAATAAATGGAAAGATATGCCTGAAATTTCAAAACATGTTTAGTTCATTACACCCACTGATTCACCAAGGGCTTATATATTGTTGAGCCCAATATATCACATTAATAATTCAAATGAATTCAAATTATTTAAGAAAATAAAAATAATACTATTCATAATAATATCTCATTACTTTTAATAAACAACCATATTGGAATAATTGAGATACAAGAGGCCAATACATTCATGACTCAATAAATGTAATAACATGATCATATAAATTTTTAGAAATAAATTTGAATATGTTATTAGAGAATATCCCTAGTGAATGATGATAAACATTAATGGTTTTTGACAAAGAAAAAAGACAAAATTATAAGAATATAATATAAATAATATTATAAAATAATAAATACATCCATTTTTTAAAAGCGTAAAAACATAATAAAAATATTTCATTAAAAACATTATGAAATATATGAAAATTATAGATTATACTTTTAAATATAATATTTTTCTTATAAGAAAAATTATAAAAGAATTATTATTCTAGAAAAATTACTTGAGAATAGATAAAAAACCTCAATAAAACATTCCTAAAAACAGATCCTTTAAAATATACTTCCAGATTAAGAATTAATTTATAAAAATAAAACTATTTCTTTTGGAAGATATAATAATATTTCATCCTCCGCTGAAAATTATATATAATTAAAATTATTTATAATCCCATTTTGAAACATATAATGGATGCTTCATAAATAATAATTTTTCTGATGGTGAATTATAACCTAAAATTGATTTTGGATTTATTTTTACCATATTTTTAGAATAATGTTGTGGGTAACATTGAAAAGTAATATTCCAAAAAGGAAAAGAGAATTTTTTAAATAATTATACCTTTGAAAGGATTTATTAGTAATGGATCACTCACTGATAGATAATGTAATTCAATAGGAAATTTCTGTTGGATGATAAAATATATAGTCATGAACAAAACATACTTTCATAATATTTTTAATGTAAATTTATTAAAGACCACTTTTTAAAAATTCTTGATTTTTTTGGAAATATTTAAATAGAAATAATAATATCATAAGAGAGAAGAAATATATTATTTGAAAAATAATAATGTATTTTTTTGGAAGACAAAATAATAATATGAATGAAAAATAGAAATTAATGAGGTAGATGACTTTTCTTAACCACATTTACTTGTTATGAATAATAGAATCAATAAAAGTAGAAGAAATGATGTCAAAATACATTGAATAGATTTTTATGAGAATTAAATGTAAATTCAATAACATATATATTAATAAAAAATATTTTAATTAAAATTTTTATTGCACCAAACATATGAGGATATAATTCAAGAAGAACCTCAAAACTTAATGATCACAATTTTAGTTGAAAAAACCCAAATTAATATTATAACTCTTTAATAGAATATCCTTAAAAGTGAAAATTTTAAATGGAATATTATATAAAATTAATATAAAGAGAATCAGGATATTATTTTTTAAATATGTTGTCTAAAGACCTTACAAATGATCATTGGTGAATAATATGAATCATGTCTCAAATCCAGACACATTGAGATGGGAAATACTTATGGATTTGGTTATTTCAAAATGAGAATCCCTTAGTGGAAAAAATCATATGTAGATGTAAATAAAATTAATTACAAGTAAAATATTGTACAATATATTAATAGGTTAATTTATATTCCCCCAAAAAAGGTAAAATGTAGTAAATAAGGATCTGACCTCATTGAATAAAAATTGAGATGAGAAAATATTTACCATAACTCTTGACTTCTTCAGATTATATTCCATATCCTGTATAATGATGATAACCATAATAAAAACATATTTTAGGAAATTTTTCCTCTCTATTTCCTTTTCTAAACAGAACATATAATATTTAATTATATATTCATTACATTAGTATTTTACATTTTCATTATCTAGTTTTAGTATCATTAAAATTTCATAAAGTCAACGCGGATAATAAATATATGATACAATTTCATCATTCCAATATAATTTATTGTATTGAAATATGAAATAAAAAATCATTTATAATTACTTCATTCATTCATTAAGAATTTAAGTTTATATTCATAATGGTAAATTTTATAACAAGATTGTTTAGGTAACTTAACAGTATTAAAGGATTATTTTATAGCGATTTTTGATATTTTTTTCATCATTTAAGAATCATATTAATTATATATATTACTAATTAATGTCATATATATTCATAAAATGAATATTTAAAACCATTCTTATATGGTCATTGGGGAGATGGTCTGCACATAACAATATTGTCGTTATCATTTTTCTAAGAGGGAATTGTAGATATGAATAGTACATTACTTAAAAACATTGAAATAAATGAAAACTGTTATTTAATTTTATCATAATGAATTATTTTTTTTGGTGTATTCAAATAATATATAAAATAAGGAGAGAGAGGATAATACAGAAAATGAGAGTTTAAATATTTTCTAGAATAATACTTTGGAAATTGTGGATATAGATCTTATTTGTGAAAAAACAGGATAAACATCATGGTATAAGAATCTATGATAGGTATACTAGTCAGTGTGTTAAAAAAAATTATGCTAAATTTTGATTGATGAGGGTGGAAGTTATCTCTTTTTATAGGTGAAAAAGACAGACTTTCCCTTAAAATTGAATTGTAGGTAAGGGATAAGAAAGAAATCACATGATATTTATTTATGATATGTGAGGAATTGTTGCTGATAAATATGGGTATGAAATTAATAAAATCTAAACCGCTTTAACTTTCCTTTTTTTACCTAAATTTACCTTTATCAAATTTTTACCATGGTCATTATTTTTTAATAAAAAATTCAGATATCCCCACTTAAAAATGGCAGAATGTTAAAATTTAATTATTACTCATTTTAATCTAATAAACTTTCTCTACACAAAACAATTAATATTAAATTAAATATTATAATAATAGATAAGCTATTTTTTTGAACATATTATTTTTAATAATTAAGTGTTCAGAACGTAACATGTTGTTAAATAATAAATAAACTAGTTTAATATGTTTATATGTATACATATTAAATTACTTCCAAAAAATATAATAAATATATCTATTTTATTTGAATAAAAAACACAACTCCTAAACATAATTATTTGAACCTAATGTTTTACCACTAACGTGGTAATTTACTTTTAAACTCTACAACATATTTTTTTATCAAAAAATATTTTTAAAATTTTCAAAATTTTAAAATTATGATTCATAATATTTAAACCAAATTATAAAATTAAATTTCTAATAGTGATAAAAAAAGAATATTATGATAAAATGGAAATTTAATTAAAAATAAATTTTTTGAGAAAAATATATTAATATTTTTTATAAACAATAATTAATGTTTTTAAAAGAATTATCATAAAAATGAAATTTTTATTTACTTATATATATATATATATCATAATGATTTTAACAATACATATACCAACCAACATAATTTTATAATTGAAATTCTTATATTCATTTTCATTTTTATATTTCAATAAAATGAATTGTAACTTTTGGGGTTAAATGTAACATATAGAGCATTATATTTGAGAAAGTATATATTCAATGGAAATTTGAAATTAAAATATATTTGTGTGGTAATGAATATAACAATTATATTGGATTTTTATGGGGAATTTATATAAAATCAATTATATTGAGAAAAACCTAGCTCCAATTAACATTAAAAACACATGAAAATATAATAAAATATTAAAATAATAAAAAAATCCAACAATAATAAGAAAAAAATATTATAAAAAATCTCCATCTATAGGAGTCATATTTATACAAGATAAAAAATAACATAGTCACACAACCAGTTTAATTTTGAGAACCTAGTCGAATCATAAAATTATTACATTCACCCATTTTGAAACTCTTAGATTTGTTTCACCCATATCATACTACTTATTCATTTACATCAAAACTAGATTCCAAAACCATGTATAATCTCCTTAACAAAATTAATATTACACATCCCAAATATTTCAACAATAATATCATTTCATGCATTCATATAATTTCAAATCACAAAATAAAAACATATTAATAAATACATTCCTCCAAATTAAAAAATTTCTAGAGAAAATATCAATCAACTAATAATTTAAAATTTTCCCTCATAATTTACATAGACAAAAAAACCAAGTATCACAATAAAAAAGAAGCCTTTATATATTATTTTAATCATATTAAGAAAATATATTTTTCAAAACTAAACATATTAATAAATTAAATTTATTATATAATATTGTATAGGAGAATCAATATACAATATAACTCTTTAAAAAACAGGTTCTCATGCATCCCATTATATTTATAAATCATATATCACCTTCTATGGTAAAACATCCAATATTTAGCAATTAAATTTCAAATAATCCTTTACATTAGTCCAATCATGATGAATAATTATAGTGAATATCAATGAAAATGGAACGAATATACGACATTTTTTTCTTGAGAATATATTTGAAAACACCATATCAATTAAGATAGATTTTAAATCGCATAGAAAAACCCGTAATATATATACATTAATCTATGACCTGAATAAAAATATTATCAAGATGAAGATAAAAGAAAAATTAATAGTGAGATTTACGATGAATACATGAATCTAATACCTCTTAATTTTCTATATCATTAATAACAATTATTCATAACCACTAAAACGACCCACACAACTCTTTCTACGATTTTGGAGTCAAAATGAATCATGAAAGGGGGTGTTTGGGTTAGAAATAATGTATTCAACACATTATATAATGATACACTACTAGATTACACCATATTAACTTGACGTTTTTATGCACAACCATTTATAATATTAAGAATATTTTTTTAATAATGGTCTATAATATGATTAAATGTTATTGTCACCATGTACTCTTAAATATTTTATAATAAATAAAATTGTATACTTTTTTCAACATACTATAATTTGATTAGAATAATCATATAATCATAACCATAACATGAAATTGAAAAAATTAGATCATCGTTATGTTCAAAATGGGGGGTTATGTTGGGATTGGAAGAATGTAACTTGGTAATTTGGCCCCCTGGATGAGATCCAAATGGATGTAATATATAATAAAAATAAATAAATAAATTTTAAAAATACTTATATGTATAAAACTTAATTCTATATTATAATAATCATTTTCCTCTCTAACTATAGTAAGATTCTATACAACATAATTAGAGAGAGAGAGAAAGACATTGAGTTTTTGGGAGAATTAGAGACATCAAATACATTCTATAATGGATTTCATGAAATAATCCCATTATTGACTTGATCAACATCGAGAGATGATCAAACATCAATTTAATGATTCTCATTTCATTGTTTCCTCTTGATTTATTCAAGAATTTAATGGTTAATTAATCATTCTTTATTCGTTATAGGAATTTTTTAAAATCCATAAATTTAATACTTATATTTCATTCTAAAAGTTTGAATCTTTTTCGTAATTATTTCATTTTATAATCCATAAATTATAAATGATGGTTGAACTATTATGGTAGAACCAAAAAATGTTTTTTTCTTTATTATGTCACCCCACTTCCTTTTATAATCTATGTCATCCAATTCCGTTATAGGTGTTTTAATGTATTGGTGTAGCATAATGAATTGGTGGTCAATGAACATGATATCACCATTTTTATACTATCTTAATGGTAATCATGGGTCATCAATGGGGAATATCAGATTTATGATATTTTATAGTACGTATCTACTGATTTTTGGAAGAATATTTTGATGGTTAATTGTATTAAAAGGTAGATAAAGCATGTGAAATTATTTTTATGGGAGTTGTTTTGGATAAGGATTGTTGGTGGGGCCTTTATAGAGGATAATGTTAATAGAAAAGGGTCTGATAATGTTATTAGATGCTTATGGTATAATTTTTTTTTCTAATCATTAGTGAAAGTAGATGTCATACTATAATTTCCTATTATATAAAGATCAAATTATTGAAAATGAACTAACATGTTTTTTAGTTCTAAGAGACACATTCTGTATCATACTACCATGTAGGTTAACATCTATATGAAATGTGAATGTTAGTGTATAGAACAAATTATTTCTTGGGGATACAAATAAAATTCCCCAAAATTATATGTCATTTAATTGTTCAACTTTCATGTCTATACACAAAACCATGCATGGCCCATGAAATTGGGAATACAAGTAGCCTATATTAATAAATTTTTAGAATAGAACAAAATGTTAAAATATTAATTGTAATCAGATTATCGAGGCATTGATCTTCAGGTTATTGGGTTTCCTTATATTCTTAATGTTAACTAGTGGGTTCAGGCATGATGATTGGAATAAACGTGTTGTCAGAAACCCCCTAGAGATGGATAGAAGACAGGGAATAAATCTACCACATTCATCCACTTATTTGTTACTCAACCTTTTTATATGCATAAAAATATGAAATATTGGTCGTAGGTATTGTACTACCATGTAACAGAAAAGTTTTAAGAATGAAATAAATGATAGATCTTGGAATTCTATCACACACTATTATAGGTCCTTTGTCAATTATGATACATGATTTCTAATTTAATAAGCATTACATGATGATTTTTTGGTCTACCACTATGGTTGGTTACTTCCATCACTGACAATTACCATTAGTAGTGTTCAATTCCCCCTATAATGCTTTTAATTTTTAGAATTATTTTCTCATTAAATATTTTAGAATTTTTTTCACATTAAATAACGTTTTGGATAGGTTTTTTTACTCAAATGAAACACTAAACTAAATCAAAAACCTCATAATTTGTTAAAAAATTATTAAAATTTTCTTTATAATATATCCATTAGAGTATCTGGTATAAATAAAATTAATTGTTTTTGAATTTTAATACATAGGGAAATGAAATGAAATTGGATGTAAAAGACATCTCTATGAATCTCTTGTTTCAAATATTGGAATGTATGTATCTTGTGTAGGTTTTAGTTGAGAACAATGCATATAACAAATCTAATAGATATATTTTTATCAAAATTATTTTTGAGATTTGGTCAAGAACATTTAAATTTACATTATATTCATTCTTAGTTAACGACCATCTGTGATTTCTGATTGATCTTAACATAACTTTAGGTCTTATGAACTGATAGTGAGGGGTTATATTAGTAGATTTTAGGAGAAAATAATCATTTAATTATTAATGTTATCATGTTATTCATATATAACATATATATTTTTTACATTTATCATTTCAATTTTTTAATAAAAATAGTACCTTTTAGTACTAATGCATTTATAAAATTCAATTAGTCTTTATAAATTTCTAAAAAAATTATTTTTTTAGAAATATAGTATTTATTAATTTTTTATGATATTTTCATTTTTAATTAAAATAACTGTGAATATTTTTTAAATTTTTATATGTATATATAATATTAATACTGATTTAAAAATAAATTATGTATAGATAAAAAATATAAATATTTGGAAAAAAAATTATTAAAAAATGGGTTTAATTATATTTTTGGTTTCCATTAAAATATTAAATTAAAATCCAGTCTACAAATTGATATATAATTTGTGATTTTGTAAAAATAAATACTAGGTTAGTTTTTAATTTTTTATGTTTTATCTGAAAAATATATTTTTTATGTGATTGTTTGTAGAATGATGTGTTTACGTATATCATCGTGTTTTTTACATCTTTGGTATATAATCAAAACTTATAATTTGTGTAACATATTTCTTCACTAAATATGTATCTTATAAGAACTATTATATATTTAAATATATTATTTCTAACATAAAAAAATAGATTTTACATTTTAGAACATATGATATATTTTTTTACATATATTATCAATATAGATTATATAATTATTATTTTAAAATTAAAATTGATCCCTTGTATAAATTATAGATTATGAATATTTTTTCATATTTTAAATAAGGATATAAAAAACTTCTAATAATTTTAATATTATTATTAGTCATAAAAATAATTTAATAAGGTCAAAAAATGTGTTACCTTGTTAAAATTAATATATGGTATAAAGTTAACATAGATTTTCAATAAATATCAACAAATTTACATTATTTGTTTGGATGATATTTTTATCATCTGTTACATACCCACATCTCAATTATTTTTCACTTTTACAGACACTTTATTTGAATATGAAACCTATTATTATTGCAATTTAACTTCTATAACATATAATAATATCCCTTCACTACCCAAACTTCTCCTCACATCACTAGAATCATAGATAAAATATATTCTACCCAAATACATGAACAAGAAAACTATAAATGTTCAAGAGGTTTGGGTATACTAAAAGTCTATCCCTCAAAGATTGAATCCAATTTTCATAGGAGTTATTATAATATGTAAGGTAAACAATATCACTCACTCATTTACAATTAAATTTCATTATTCCTTGATCTACTACACCATATTTTATTATAACATCATAATAAAATAAAAATTTTATCATTATTGCGATTAAATTTTATAATATTGATGGAAATATCATTAGATATCTTAAATCATTATCCTTTAAAAAATTAAAATTTCATCCACCCATATGTGTGAAATACATCCTCCATAAATGATGAATTTTTTTCATCACCGCCTTTCATGTATAGATCTAATCATTTATTAAATTAATAAATATGATTTCTCTAACATTATTAATAATTTTTAATTATAAACAATTATCTACCTTTTTCTCATTCAATAGAGAACTAAAACATTGTATGTGTGTATGTGAAAAGTACTACCTATTTAGAAGCACATATTTCATTTTTTATCACAAAAAAACATGGATTTTTATATGAATTTATATAATTAATTAGGGTGATATTGAGTAATGTATTAATTTTTTAATTATTAGAGAAAATTTATCCAGTTATTATCATTGAAATATTTGTTTGAAAAATTTCCCAAAACAATCATGTCACTGATTAAATCATCACAAATCATGAATAAAACTCTCATGGAATTAAATAATAAAATTTTTAAATCATTAAAATATTTTAATTGTTTAGGTAATATATGAATGATGATCTTGATATGAAAAGATGATAATCAACCTCAAAATTTTAATGCATCTATGAAATAAATAACTAATATAAAATAATTAAATCACATTATAGATAGTTAATAAATTTATATTATATTAATATAAATAAATATAACATTGGATTACATATGTGAATATGATTATTAAATTGGTTATAGTTATTTTCATATTTATTATAGAGGATTAAAAATCACTTTTGTAAAATTTGAGGCTTTAGATAAGTGTTTTTATCATATTAATATTCTTTCATTGTTGAATATACCGAATTTGTAAATACATAGACCTATAATATACATATATTAATTTTATTAGATGAATATTAATTACATTAAAAATGAAATTCATATGGATTTTGAAGCTATAATTCCTTAAGATTCTCGACAAACAAATTCTCATTTCTTAAAAGATCTTCAACATCTCTTATGATGATCTTTCCACATTAAAATATTCTTAAAAAACCCAAAATAAAACCTTTATTTATACCATGAGGAAAGTAATTTTAATAAAGGGTGAGCTCATATTCTAGTTAAGGTAAATCAATGTGGATATCAATATATCATGAGGATAAAGATGTGAGAGCATGAGAATATCATTGGAAACCATACCCTATATATCATAGATCATATGCACGATCCCTAACATAAATTTTGGTAATTCATAAGACATGAATCATAAGATAATAAAAGAATATAAGGAATGAGAGAATAATAGCGGCATAACAAATAGATTTGTTTCATACACATAATCATTGAAAACTATTTTAGTATTTTATTAAGTATCATTTTCAATACTATCACAGTGGAATGTAATCACTCCCCAAACCATCATAACAGTCATGGTTCACTCCAAATACTATAAATGTTGATAGAGTCCTTTTCTAAACTAGTTTCACTCTTCATTCCAATCCTATTAATCTGATGAGATATCAATATTTACCAAATTAATTAAAGGGAAATATTGGTACTAACCATAAAAAAATTAAAATCCCATGTATGTGTTCTCCAATGTCATATAACATTCATCATATCAGAACTCATGAAATGAAATGGGTTCTATAATATTTTTTTCATGTCATAACCTATTTAAAATATATATGTTTCATAATCACTTCACCATTTCATTAGAGAATAAATCATTAAAAGGACAAGGTTTAATAATGATTTTTTAATGGTATAACCGATTGTAGAGAAACATGTTTCATAAAAATATTTTCATCATTGACATTACCCATTCAATTAATGAATATGAATAGTATCCTAGGTCATATCCTTTGTAAGGCATGGGTAACTTGAATGGATTTCATCTTATATGCAAATTTATTTCGAAACATTATTTATTAAATTTCATGAGTAAAATTTCATTTAGAATTTATAAAACACAGCTTTAAACATTAAAAATATTCAAAATAATTTTCATTCAAAATAAAATTATAAATTTAAAATTGATCCCTTAATTATCATTTTTAAACATTTTCTCAAAAAATATCCTTCACATTATGAGACAAATTGAAAAAAAAAACTAAAAATTTTAAAATTAATTTTCACTGAAAAAAATATTTTATAATTTTGAAGGAATACGTAAAACCTTAAGTGTTCATGACATCAGAAAATACCATTCATGATATAAAATTAGAGAAAATGATCTTATTCACATTTTCATAAAAATATAATGAAGAATTTCTTTAGAAAATGAAAGAACGATTCCATTAATAAGTCATTGTAAAAAATAAAACATGTGTAAAAATTTCACAAATAAATTAGTTGGAGAATTTTTAAATCATCATCGAAAAGATTTTAGAGAGTATATATTTTGAGGAAAGATGATTTTGGACCGAAGGTAGAAATAATGTCAGTAATTAATAAAAAAATAATTCTAATATATTGATTAAATAAAGTAAGGAATATGAAATGAAAACATTAATTATCATGAACTAAGTAAAAGAGAATAAAATAAAAGTGTTTCTTAGGGATATATAATACAATTTCTTTGTTTCATGGACAATCATGTACTATCCTGATAAACAATGAGATTGTAACATAAAAAAATGTGGCATTGGTAACATTGAATCATATGATCCATAAAAGAATAACAATAACTTAATTATATAATTTAATTAGAATAAATAAATTCTAGATATTATGTGTTAATGGGTCTACATATACATCTCATTTAAGAATATATGTGTATAACATGATATATTACTCCAAGAAGAAATATTTAGAAAAAAAACCCTTACCACTTTAGTAATCATTTTAATTGGAATCCTTGATAAATAATAACATAAAATGAAACAATTAATTTTCAAAAAATAATTATATTCATGATATAAAATATAAATGAGTAATTATATACACCACAAAAAATAAAAATATGGGAATTGGGATATGACTTCTAGAAATAAACGAGAGACTAGAAATACCTAACCTCTCTAATAATATTTTGAATCATAATAAAAAATAGATAAAAAAATAAAATGTAACATTAAATATTATTAAAATAATTATATTTGGGATATAACATTTCAATAGGGAATTATATAAAGTACACCAAAGAATAATTTGGCCAATTTTTCTATTCCACCCAAAAGATAAGAGATACTAGAAATCCCTTATCGCTTTTATTATATTTTTAATAGTAATCCTCAACAAATAATAACATAAAAAATACAAAAAATTAATAAAATTAAGATATTAATTATATAACATATAAATGGTTTACTATATAAATTGTACAAAATAATCTAGGGGTCAATTTACTTATGTCTCCCAAAAATAAAAGATAGAGTTGAAATATCTTACCAAGTTAGTAATCTGTGGAATCATAATACCTAATAAATAATAAAATAAAAATAACCATTTGATATCATTATAATATATAGATTCATAATATATAATTTCTATGTGTAAATATATTCCCTACAAAATGGAAACATGTGGGGAATTGGTATATGTCTTTCATAAATAATAAAGAGACTAGATATATCTTACCTTATGTCTGAACATCCTTTATACAAGTTCAAAAATCCATTATAATAAATAAATTATTGTTATAAATCTACTAAATAAAAATATATTTATAAATCGTACCATATATGTTTTAATTATGAAATTTAAATACATTTTTATTTTAATTTCCTTGTTAATGTAATGTTTTAGGCAATAAAATCTTTGTTTTTCATGTCTATTTTGTTTCATTGTAATTGGTCCTTTTAATTTGATCATGGTTCCATAATATCTATAATTTTATAATTGATAAAATATCAAACATATTAATTATATATGTATTTATATAAATCCAGTTAATTTAGAGATACACTAGTGGAATGGGTGGCTATAGAAATAGATCTATTCCAATAGTATTATTAAACCTTTGGCCTATTATTTTTTAGAAATGATTTACCAACGATTGTTAACAAATCACTGAGAAATTATAACCCGAATTCCTTATCCACCTATTCATCCCCTCCTCCCCATCATGATATGAACCCCCCCCCCTCTCCTATTATCATGATACCTCCCATCCTCCCTTCTAATTTCCCTAACCCTACCCACATGCACTCTCCTTATCCTTATGGCATGCACTCCCCTCCTCCCTTCGGAACCAGATGTGGCATGTGCGGGTCTCCCCTCCTCCCCCAGAACAAGAATCATGTTGTGTGAATCTCCCATATTTACTCTTGAACTAACAGTGGTGTGTGCGTCTCCTTCATACAAGACCTATCATCACTCCCATCCAGATCTAATCTAGTACCAGCGGCAGCGTGCACATCTCTCATCGTCCCTTATAAAGATATCCCAAACTCCAAAAAAATACCAGGTGTTTTTCTCCCCTCATTCCTGTCAAAACACCCAACACCTTATTACATATATTTTCAACACATTTCAGGTATGATAGTATTACAAGACCTACTAGAAAAGAGACCAACTACCCAGAGCATTAAGAGATAAATAAAGGCATCAGACATGCATCATATTTTCTGCACATTTCATGGCCCCATGTGATATTTTAGAAGTTTATTCAAGAGATGGGTGATCAAAAAACACATATAATATGAGAAAATATTATGGAGGAACTACTTGTATGCATTGGGGATTATGTTACGAAATGAAATTGGTAACTAGTAGGTTGACTGGATCACATAACATTAGTGGGAAATATATAAAATAATTATAGTGTTTGGGAATATTGATAAGAATAAAAGGATGGTAAATTACTCAAAATATACTCTGAATACAGTTTGTTCCTTTAGATATGACCAATGGAAACATGGATTTCATGGATGTTTGGGCATACATTTGATAAAGGGTCATACATGAGAAAGTGAGAATTTAACTCCCTTGCATAGAATCTAGGATGTACAATCAAAGTAAAATCATTAATTTCAATATAGATGCACATGGTGCATACATGGGAAAATCCAATCATGGGGCCTCTTACATGTATATGTGGAATTAAAAGTCCATTTGGGTGCCTTATCAATAAGTAGCCCATTTTGTACCTACATGGGCTTGAAATGTGATTCTTAAGTTAACACTAGCATTAGGTTCCATATTCTAATGTGACCTCCCTTATTATAGTGTATGTATGGACTTAAGGGAAGCTGGAGCTAAAAATAAAGTATTAGTTGCCAAGGATCTATAATAGGGTCTTGGTAAAGACAAATAGGTTAAAATTAATCACAGGGAGTGTATCTCCCCACACCAGTTTTTTTATTCAATGGTTATTTATAGGAATTTTTGGATCGGTGAACTAAAGTGGTGATGTGGGAGATAAATTCATGTATTATTCCAAAAAAAGGGCGAGGGATATTAATTTTTTAGGATCTAAATAAAATTTAATACCTATTGTCCTATGGTTCCTTATTTTGAAAGTGAAAACTTACCCAATTCTCATAAATCATTCCTTGTTCATCTTGACATGTTCCACTTGGTCATGTGGGGTCATTAATGCAAGTTTAATTTTTCAAAGCTATTGTGTAATTACTTGTGGACTGGTGATGACACCTTAAAGAGTGGTGAATCTTGTGTGGCTAAATTATTTTACCAAATTCTATTTTCTTATATATTTTTAACCCCCAATAGTATTTGAAACCCAATTATTTTTTATGATATGAATCAATCTTTTTTATTCAACCCCAACCCACAATACCACATGCTTTGTAGAATATAAATATAGATTCGGACATTGAATTTTTACACATTTTGTCCCAAATGTGGGAAACCTACTCCTTGATGTATCAAATTATTATCTTGGGAAATAGTTTTTCCACTAATAATTTTATTATCAATTATAATCGGTTGGTAAAGGACTATAATGTACACAAGTTATTTATTTACATATAAATGGGGCCATGCAATTTCATGAAACAATTTCCATGTCTTTCATCCCACTTTACTTCAATCACCCAACTAGTCTCTAAAATATCCACACAATTAATGTAGATCTTCTCTCAGTGTAGGATTTCAAGAATCAACATAAAAATATATCATTTATCATCATAAAATATTTTTTCAAGAATTTAAATATTATTCATGAATTCATGAAGCTCTGTCTCTAATATCTCAACATTTCTTCGAGTTTCAATTCAAAATTTATACATTAGACTTTCTCAACACATGCACAAGGAATTCATCAGAGAGTAGTTATTTTTTTGTCCTACTTAATGTTATCATTCTTTAACACATACTCTTCCTTTTTTCTTCAATTCCGTAGGCCTCAGTAATATTTTGTATCACATGAATTGGTTTCAGAACCAATATCCTCTTCTTATTTTTCTTTCAGCCTCATATCATTTGATCTAAACGAAAATTTAAGGAATAATTAATCATATTCATTTCAAATTTGATAAAAATATTATATTCTATTTCAAAATGGTATCAGTTTCCTTATTCTTCTTCAAGATCTTCATGGGGGTTCTATCCATTCTCTACACTATGGGTTCACTGCACATCTTGTATCTTATAATAGCATGCATACTTGATCATATAATTACATAACATAAATTAAGTAGTTGAGTACAATAAATTCCCATGAAATTATTGTTTTATAGTTTTATATAATTATTATTAAACATTATCCATCAAAACTCATGTCTTTTAGAAATAGTAAACATTTTTCCTACTATATAAAAATTACTTATTCCATAATATGTCTTCAATATCTCTCCTTAATTCCCAATATAATATAATATTCAAAAAATTTGACACTTTTCTTTTTTTCATAACTAGTGTAAATGGAATCATAAGATTGATGACCTCAAATGCATGATAATGGTAAAAATAAGTGATAAAAATAAAAGATCACAAGTGAGCATAAAATAAGAGTATGGGTATAATCAGGATACATATAAAAGTTATAACCAATGAATAATAGATCACCAATAATGGAATAATATAAATATATATCATGAAATCTATACATATCATGTATAAAAGATATACTTGAGAGTTTTGTCACATCCATAATCATTAAAATCATAACATTTTTTTAAACGCCGAAACATTTTATAAATAAATATTACAAAATTTGAGATGAATATTCTATATATATAATTATGATCCATGTTATAACCATGAAGGATTACTAAATTCAGATACTAGATACAAACTATCCCACTTAGAATCAAAATATACCAAATTGAAAGAAATTAAATTAAACAAAACCATATTCACTTGAATTAAAGATACAAAACCCGAACCAAATTAAATAATGCCAAATCAATAAAATCATACCTAACCCAACTAAAACTATATTGAAATTAACATAATTAATTTTAATTGAACAAAACAAAACTATAATAAGACAAATGATTTTAAACGAGGCCAAATTTATGGGGAGAGTCAATTAGGAAAATAACTAAATTTCTTGCAGGCCTCATCCATTTATAGTATTTTGTTATATATATAGTATTTTTTTTATATTATGATTTTCATATAGAGTAGTGTATTAGCTATTGTTTCGTATAAGTTGAATATTTCTAGTTTCATTAAATATTTTTTAAATTGAACTTCAATATTATATAATTGATTTTACAAAATAACATATAACTATTTTTTAAAAAATTTATATAATTTGGATGTATGAATCTAATTGGGTATCAATCAACTTTCAAAACATGTTGGTGAGATTTTTATATTTTTCACTTAACAAGGATTCAGATTGTGGCCACATACATTTTCCATGTTATCACTATTTTGAAAGACCTTGGTTGATGACTGAAGAAGTTATCTACCATATAACCAAATATGGATTTCAAATAGACTAGTATTTGTGGTATCATAATGAGGAGAAACTGAAATATAAAATTTCTCATGATTCAAATGAGAGGGATGGATTTGAGAATTTGTTAAATGATTATTTTCGGTTTATTCTTCATCGATATAAAGAAGGGGTTCAATCCCAAGAATAAATATATATGTGGAAACATGATGTGTCTAATGAAAATGAAGATATTGATAGAAGGAATAAAAAAATTAATAATGCATCCAAAACTCCATTATATTGACAATTTGCTAAAATGAATAAGATATAATTTTCAATCCATTGTTTCATAGGAAAATAATGTATAGGATTTATAGTTCTTACATAAATTACATTCACCCCTTTTGAAATAATTTCACACAAATGATGCAAAATTTCCCTCAAACAACTATATAGAAAATAAGCCACTTGAAGAACATGGATTTTCAAAAAACAAAATTAATTCATTTCTGAAAGATTGTAGTTTATTCTGGGAGGAAACCATAGAACGAAATGATTGTATCAAATGTGGGATATCTCGATGGAAGCCAAAAACTGTTGGAACACCATATTATGTGCCACAATATGTAATTTTACACTTTCCATTGATCCCTGAACCCCAAAATATTTTCATCTATAATGAAATATCAATAAAAATGCGATTGAATGATAAAAATAGAACTAAAAATAATGATGACTTGGTTCACCCTACAGATGGATTTGAGTTGATGAAATTTGATTCTTTAAATTCGGATTTCATATATGATGTCCATAATGTGTGGTTGGGTCTTTCATGTAGCGATTTTAAACTATTTGGATAGATTCTTACTCCACAAAACACATCGTTAGTTTTCATGCACATTTATAACCTTCCACCGTGGATGTGTATGAAAAAACATTTCACTTTCACGAGTATAATCATATTTGGACCTTGTCATCAATGTAATTATATAGATGTATACATTAAAAATTTAATAAAATGGTGAATCATCTTTGGAATATGGGTGTGTGTACATATGATACAGGTTCGATAGATATATTTCAGATGTGTGTTGCACTTATGTGGATGGTCAATTATTTTAATTCTTATGAAAATATTATGGATGGATCATAAAGGGAAATCAATCATGACATCTTTTTATGAATAATACATTATGTATAAGATAGAAATATCATCATAGTTTCCGCTTTATGGGACATTAGTGATTTTTTCCAATGGTCCATCCATATATGAATAATCATCGAAGATATGAAAATATAATAGAGACTGAAAATCCACCTCGTCTTACGGATAGAACTGATGTGCTTAATGAATTACAATTTTTTGGCTTTTATTCAGGAATGGTCCCTTGAAATCTTGAAATATGAAGAACGCTTCCACTGAAACCTATTGCAATTTGAAAAAGATGAGTATCTTATTTGAAATGCTTTACTAGTGAACCAATTTGTTAGGCTATTTATTTGACGTAATTCACATCGAAAAGAATATATTTGAAATGTTTCTTTCAATTCTCTTAAATGTCAAGGGAAAGGATGAAAGATGATTTATGATCTTGGCATGACTTGGTGGATTGAAGCCTCAGACCAAAATTACTTCTTATGTTTATCAGTAAAAATAAATGGAATGTTCAATGTGCTTCATATGTGATGAAATCTGCAGTAAAAAAAATTCTATAAGTACTAGAGACTAATAAAGTTCTCAACGGCTATCCAAGCAACATATGAATATGGGTCAGCAAATAATTGTTGAAGTTAAATTCATTGAATACTCATGAATATAAAATCCTTAAATATGTGTTTATCTTAATAGAAATCCATCGTCATCTGTCCAATAATATAAGGGTTTTATTTATTCAGTTGTGTCATTTCATCATATATAATTGTGCTTGAAGTTGTTAATTTCTTTCTGACAAAAAATGTTGGAAGAGGCACCATTAATTTTTTATGAGTTAGAAAAAATATTTCCTCCATCATTTTTCACATGCATGTTGCATCTAAATATCCATATTAAAATATAAATAATTCTTAGAGGTATAGATGATTTTTTTTGGATGTATCCAACTAAAAGAAAAATTATCACATTGATGCCTTATATCTGGAACTAAAATCATCCCGAAGGATCTATCGTCAGAGGATACATTGATCAAGAATGTATATATTTCTGTTCAAAGTATATGTCTGATTTTACAACAAGACAGAACCAACCAATGATAAATAAAGAAGTAAAATATGATAAAATTAAACATATTTTCCATCACATCAACAACTAGGGAGATTTCCCTAATCATATACTTTGACCACACTGATTTTTGAAGAGCGAGAGGTGGCACATCGCATAGTTTTGTTTAACTGGTATTTGTTCGATGACTAGATCATGTAAGTAAATCGAACATGAAAATATTCTTTCATCCCTTGTAATTATATATATATGTTAACTATTTCTATTTATTAGTAGGAAATACAAAAAAATTATTAATACAATGTATCATTCGTTACCTTTGAATATGAGAGATACTTTTTATAGAAAATAGTTTAATGGTTGGTTGAAATTGAAGGTATAATTTTTACTGTAATAAATTAATAAAATAAATATTTAATTAATTTTAATATTCATTTATATTTCAGGTAATTTGTTTTCCTACTGGCTTTGTCTTTGAGGAAATGAGATTTTTGTCTTTTGGTCATAGTTTTTCAGTTTTTGAATGAAAATCAATTGAGATAAATGGGTATAGATTTATTATCACTCAACGAGCGAAGAACATGATAACACAAACTAATGATGTTATGCTAACTGCCACAAAATCCTGTTATTCCATTAAAATTGATAGTAGATATCGATTTGAAAATTAATCTTTTTATGGATTCCTTTAGAAAATACAAATATTGCATTATTTCTATCAAGGTCAAGTCACTCTAGTGAAATGTTAGTGGTGTTATTTGATGAATATGCATAGAAAAAGTTTTGATGATTCTGTAATTTGAGTTATTGAAATGAACCAAACTCTATCTACTGATGAACGATATATATTAGAATTATTGTAAATATTTTTATGGGAAAGATTATATTCGACCTGAATTTTGTGTCAATATTGATGTAATCCCAAGAATTTTTTTGATGATGGTGATGATAGAGTTGACACCATCCCTTATCCAATTGGCCCCAATGCATTTATTACATATGATGACTCCAATACTTCACTTATTAGATATCATTTTGAACCTAATTTTGTGGTGGGATATATATAGAATCATTTATCTATGTTCTCAGTTCTTTTGGTTTTGCTAAACATGAGTCATTGAGGTTTCTTCAATACATATTTTTTTCTATCCAATGTTATTATTTTTTATCCAACTAGTCCTTCATGTCTATATTAAATATTTAATTGTTGTAGTTTTGTTTGAGTTTCATTTTATAATATTATGTTGACCCATATTCAAATCTACCAATCCAAACAACACCAAAATAGTTAAATTGTATAAAAAACAAGATGAACAGAATTGGAGATATTAAAAAAATTAAAATGAAAATCAAAACCCATGAAAATAATGACATAAAAAATCAACTTAAATCCAAAAAATACATGAAAGTAATTTTTAAAAAAAAATTCATTTCTTTCATTTAATGTTTTAATATATATTTGGATGAACGATACTTGTTTTATACTCGTTAAATTATATATTGGATCCTTTATTTTATTTGACTTATTTAACTAACATTCTATACTACTGCTAGCCTCTGATTCTATCACAACCTCTTATTCTATTTTTAAGTATTCAGTTTGGACTATATATTCCACATTCCATACATAATGTAAAAATTACATAGCCTATGTACACACATCATAATGAACATTAATTGGGGTTTTTTATATTCTTCTATAACCCAATAAATAGACAATTGAATTTCAAATCATATAATATTACTACTATGAAGTATCTTATTCAATTATATATGATTTAAATTCAATAGCGGGGGGGGGGGGGGGGGTTATCCCATGTTTTTCATCAAAATACCACCACTCACTGGCCAATAATAAAATTTCCGCATGAGTAGTAGGTGTTTTGTCACCACTAAATATCATATTATTTTCACACCCATTATATCCAACCTCTCATTTTAAAAGCCTTACCTCTATCATTTATAAATTGGAGATTTAAATAAAATATATGGAAGAAGTATGAAATATATAACCAAATTGACCTTCAAGCCATAGTTCACAATAAGAATAAGAAACATCCCCCAATGGGATCTAGGAAAAAGTTGCCCTGATTCTATCTTGAGTATCTAGATGAACATGGGTCTATGTAGTAGGGGTACGTAGATCTGTAAACATCCTTGAATCCTCTTTAATGTCCCACAAAAATCTATGCATATGAACCATTACATGGGTGGTTGGTCCAGAAACAACAGACTACGTTGGGATACATTGGGAACAACCATTGTACATTTTTCTGGCTGAGAGACTAGCTCTGAGATGTGTATTGTAACGCCCTGACCCCAGTTACCCAGATTCGGTGCATTATTACATAACATTGTCATGATCACAAGAATGATAAAATCTCGAAAGACCGATTGGTTTAGTAGCCTCGGAAACAATAGATATATTCATAAAGTTTTACATAACATCATAAAGTGGAAAACTACTACAACAACATAATGTCTCTATAGTCCACATTATTATCCCCACATAAATTCCCTGCAGGTCATTCATAACTTACTTCTTCACATCCTGGGAAAAATAAAACATAGAAAATGGGTGAGCTCAAATTCCCATTAAGGATAACAGTATAGAAAAAACTTTCAAAAATAAGTATAAACATTTAAGGCAATGTATAACTAAAACAAAATCCTTTTAAACTTGAACTTCAACATAGTATGGAAAAAGTAAAATGAAATAATGCCATTTACTTATTCACATGGATATTCTACTAATCAAATAATCACATGCAATATCAATAACCACTTTCATAATGATAGAATGCATAATGCCAGACTATCATAACCACATAGCCAAGGCCTCGTGCCAAGACTAAAAATAAGATTTTTCCAAGGCCTTGTGCCAAGACACTAGTTTGTCTCATGAGACCTACCGATGCATCAACGAGCTATAACGGGCTCCACTCGTCACATATTAAGTCTAATGCATTCCCATATGAAAAGGTTTAAACATAACATAAACCTTCGTATTAAAACTAGCATACGAAATGTCAATACTTTCACCATTAACTATGAACGGTATAAAAATAGAACATCCACAGTCAAACATATCACAAAACCATCAATACAATACAGATGTGTTGTATAATAATAAATCAACTTAAAATAAGCGTAAAATCCATCAAAGGATGTTGACATAGATGAAATCAAAACTCTTTTTAGAGAAATATCTCTTTCTATTTTGAAATCATTTAAGAATCTTATATTTATGAAATAAAATATTTTCTTTGAAAATATTCTTATAAGCTTGTAAGGGAAGCTTCGACGATTTAATAATGGCGGAAAATAGCTACACCCGCCGTATAAGTTAAAAAACATTCTTAGCTTAATTTTTTCCGAAAAGGCTAAAAAGAACCTTTTTTGGAAAACGACAGAAATATTCCTTTATAAACCACTTATAAAAAGTCAAAAAAGGGTATAAATAATTTTATCCCATATTCTAGTAAATAGTAAAAATGTTTTTAAATTCATTTTTAAGAAACATGGATATGGATGATAAAGAGATCCCAATAGATTATTATGTATAAATAACCTCAGATAATGAAGATATTGTGAAATAACCCTTACCTTGAACTTTTCCTTGGTTGAGGGTAGTTTAACCTCCTTTATAATGGTGAAATAATTGTTATTAAATTATACAAGAATCATATATATTAATATGGTATCATATATGATCTTTTAACATTGATTTGTTAATAATATCTTAGTGTTATCATTGTTTCGGGTGTTAACTTACTCGTATTATTTTATATGTTTTGTTACGTAAGACATGTTTTTCTTGGATAGGTTGTATCTTATTCATATCCAGAATGATATCAAGTCCTTAAATACTATTATTAATCATCAAATGAGAATTATACTTGAATGGATATTATGGAGAATGAATATCATCGTGTTCGTGGAGACGGTAGTCTGTACGTATGCACGAGTGACAATATCATTCTTTTGATATTAAAATAATATATAATTGGATGGTATATGATATATACAGAATCATTATCATGTTATATTTATTATTTACATGAATTACACATCATTATTATACTCATCCAAATAATAATTTATTGAATAACAATTACACCACAACGTGGAGGCGGTAAGCCGTACGTACGCATGTATGGTGACATGTTATTCAAAGGATGGATAGAATACTGAATATAGTTGTACCATATTTAAAATAACATCACAGTATATATATTATACTGGATTTATTATTTTATAATGGTAATAACAAAGGAAGAAGGAGTGGAAAAATAAAGGAACTTGGAAAAGGGTGGTGAAATCATTACCTCTTCTTCGGGTTCTTCCTTTTGATTTGATCAAAAGGGCTCCTTAGGTTGGCTTTCCGACCAAAATAAGGCCTCTAGGTTGTAGTGAGGGAAGTTGGGAGAGTATATGGGCATAGTTTGGCCGAACCAAAAGGCTTTGATGGTGTGAAGAAATGAGAAGGAGGAGTGCCCTTTTATAAGAGGGGTGAGGGAACCTTTGGAAAAGCTATAAATATTAATTTATAATAAATTCATATTCGGTTTATAATGGCACCGAAGTTGATTATTCAAAGTTTAAGGTGGGGATGGGTCGATAACCACTCAATCAATATAATTTAGAAAGTTTTGGGTCATTATATTAACCTTATCTTCAAGTATTAACTCTTAGTTAATTAGTTTCACTTTTACAATGTCTCTTTGTATTTTTATATTATATGGTTAATAAACTTACCATATACATCCAAGAGACCCCCAAGTGGTCCATTAATGATGAATCTATCATGATATAAGTCTCTTGGCCGAAACTTAGATTTTTAGGAATTTAATATCAATAAATAATATAATATTTGTTTTAAAAACTCTTTTATGTCAATTTGACACTATTCAATAATTAATTTTTGTAAAACTTATAACAGAATGATTACTTCGAAAAAGGTTAATTTAAGCAATCATAAAATGTCATATTAACCTATAAAATTAGTTTAATTCATGAAAAGTCTCAAATTATATTTATTTGGGTATTTATAATATCAATTATTCTAAATTTTCATTAATTAGGTAATTACTGCATCATCATTGTGTCATAACTGAATTAAATTATTTAATGTCTAAAAATTATAAATAAAATATAATTATGTAGGAAATCCTTTTATATTTCTAATTAATATTTATAGTTGAAAATCCAACATATATAACCCTATATAAAAATTGTTTTCCTAAAAGATATATGCTTATGTTATTTTTGTACTTATTTTAATTTAATTAAAATAAAGTGTCCCTATCACCTAAAAGTGGCTCCATGGGGTCCCCAAATCGACCCAAAGATTCCCATGGTCAGAAATGTAACCACAAATAAGGTTAGGACACGTTTTAGGATAATTTGGTATTATTATAATATTATTTTTTAACCCTTATTTATCGGATTTACCCTTAACCATGGTAAATAAAATATTTACCGCAATAATTATTCAAAATGTCTAAAAATAAAAGTTACCTATCTACACAATTTGAACATCCTGATTTCAAATATGGAATCCATTTTTCCAAATTCAATACAGAGAAGTGGCAGAAATTAATTTAAAATTAATTCCCATTGTTAAAACAAAAAACGTGTTTTTAAGAGATAATAAATATCAAAATATTGACACTTGTTTATGTCCAGTTTAATTGTAAAATTATGTACAATAACCAAAATTATATTAAATGGTAAAAATATATTCTAAATTTAGTTTAAAACCACTAAAATTCATAATTAATCAATATAAATTATTTCGATTAAAAAGTTATTATCCGAAAAGTTCCAAAATTTCACCCTAGGATAAATTCGATATTCCAAATCCAAAAATGAAGTCTATTTTGAAATATAAAATATATATAATTTCAAAAAGTAGGTATTACTATTCATAACTGATAGTTTGATTGGTTGTGGTGTGTTAGAACTCGATGTTGCATACAACACATGCTATCACATTATTCAAAGAGAAGCGTACCATAGAAGCTTGGGGTGTTACATTCTCCCCTCCATCAAATAATTTCGTCCTCGAAATTTCTATAATACTTATCACATGAAAAGACTCGGGTGGTTCTTTACCATACGTTCATCGGGTTCCCATGTCGCCTCTTCCATTTTATGGTTTCTCCACAGAACTTTTACCAGATGCGTCGTCCGATTTCTCAGTACTTGTTCTCTCGTATCAAGAATCCTGACGGGCTTTTCGCAATAAGATAGATCGGGTTCCAGTTCTAATTCCTCATAGGTGAGTACATGCGTTGGGTCATGCATGTATTTCCTCAATAGATATATGTGGAACACATTGTGAAGATTGGAGATACTTGGCGGCATTGCCAATCGGTAAGCTATAGCCCCAATTCATTCTAGAATTTCGAAAGGTCCGATGTACTTGAGACTCAATTTACCTTTCTTACCAAAACGTATGACTCCCTTCCATGGAGATACCTTCAGGAATACATGATCACCGACTTGAAATTACAAATCCTTCCTTCGATTATCGGCATAGCTCTTCTTCCTACTTTGTGCTGCTTTGATGTGACTTTGGATTACCTTCACCTTTTCCATTGTTTCCTCCACCAGTTCTGGGCCTACAAGTTTTCTTTCACCAACATCATCCCAACAGGTTGGTGTACGACATCTCTTTCTGTATAACGCTTCATATGGTTCCATATGAATACTCGAATGGAAGCTATTGTTATAGGGAAATTCTTCCAGAGGTAAATATTGATCCCAGATACCCTGAAATTCAAGTGAGAAGGATCTCAACATGTCTTCTAAGGTTTGAATAGTTCGTTCTGATTGTCCATCTGTATAAGGGTGGTAAGAAGTGCACAAATGAAGTTAAATATCCAGGGATTTTTGAATAATTTTCTAGAATCTTGAAGTAAAACGGGGATCAAGATCTGAAACAATCGATAGGGGTACTCCATGAAGTCTCACAACTTCATTAATATATAGTCTTTCTAGACGTTCCAGTGGTAGATCTTCTCTTATAGCAAGAAAATGTGCTGACTTGGTAAGACGATCAACAATAACCCATATTGCATCGTTCCTTCTAATAGTCTTTGGTAGTCCCATGACAAAGTACATCGTAATATTGTCCCATTTCCACTCCGATATGGGAAGAGGTTGCATGACTCCTCCAGGATATTGTCTTCCAGCTTTCGCTTGTTGAAAAACCATACATATTGACACAAAATCAGCAATCTCCCTATTCATGTTGTCCCACCAAAAATGTTCCTTCAAATATCTATACATTTTGGTGCTCCTAGGGTGTATAGAGAAATTGGAACTATGAGCATCATCCAACAATTCCCTTTTTAGATCAGGAATATCGGGAACACAAAGTCTCTTCCCGAATTTCAAAATTCTATCTTCATACACAAAGTCTCTCAATCTCCCATCATTCACAACTTTAATCTTCTTTTGAAATTCTTCATCATCGGTCTGAGACCTCTTAATCCTTTCTAGTAATGATGGTTTGGAAACCATTTGAAAAATAATTTATGTTTCACCTTCCCTATTTATTCCCATGTCCATCTTCACTAGATCCATGAAAATTGGATCCCTTTCAATTCTCATCACGTTAAAAACTCCATGGTCTTTTCTGATCAAAGCATCTGCCACCTTGTTTGCTTTACCTGGGTGGTAGTGTATCGTAAAATCATAATCCCTGAGCAATTCAAGACATCTCCTTTGCCTTATGTTGAGTTCTTTTTGTGAGAAAATATACTTCAAACTCTTGTGATCAGTATAAATCTCACATTTTTCACCATAGAGGTAGTGACTCCATATCTTCAAAGCAAAGATCATAGCTGCTAACTTGAGATCATGAGTAGGATAGTTTTGTTCATGAATTTTCAACTATCGTGATGCATAGGAAATAAATCTATCATTATGCATAAGGACACAAACAAGTCCTTTCTTCGATGCATCACTATAAATAAGGAACCCATCATTCCCCGACGGTAGAGTCAATATACGAGCATTGACTAATCTTCTCTTCAATTATTCGAAACATTCTTCACACTCTTTTGTCCAAACAAATTTAACCCCTTTACGTGTGAGCTTCGTTAATGGGTTAGCCAATTGGGAAAAATTATGGATGAAACGTCGATAATAACCTGCTAAACCAATAAAACTACGTACCTCATTTATACTCGTCGGTGTTGGCCATTCTTGGATTGCCTTGGTCTTAGAAGGATCAATAGAGATTCTATCTTTAGAGATAATATGGCCAAGAAAAGAATTCTCCTAAAGCCAGAATTCACACTTGCTAAAATTCCCATATAATTCATGTCTTCTCAGAGTCTTCAGGATAATGCGCAAGTGATTTTCATGATCTTCGTAGCTTTTAGAGTATACCAAGATATCATCAATAAATACCACCACAAATTCTTCGAGATACTCCTTGAAAACTCTATTCATCAGATCCATGAATACATAGGGTGCATTAGTGAATCCAAAAGGCATTACAGTAAACTCGTAATGCCTGTACCTGGTTCGAAATGCTGTCTTCGGTATGTCTTCCTTCTTGACACACAACAGATGGTATCCAGATCGAAGGTCAATCTTTGAATAGTATTGAGCTCCATGCAGTTGGTCAAATAAATCATCAATGCGAGGTAGGGGATACTTGTTCTTTATCGTTATAGCATTGATCTCCCTATAGTCAATACATAACCTTATAGATCCATCTTTCTTTTTAACAAAAAGAACATGGGCTCTCCATGGAGAAACACTAGGGAGAATAAATCTTTTATTACTTAATTCCTCTAGTTGTTTCTTTAGTTCAACTAATTCTACAGTGGCCATTCTATAAGGGATCTTCGATAGAGGCCTTGATCCAAGAATTAAATCAATGGAAAACTCAACTTCTTATTCAGGAGGATGTCCAGGTAAATCTTCCGGAAATACATCTACATATTCTTTCAGAACAGTTACATCCTCTATTTGAACATTCATTTCTTCACCCAAAGTTATTTCATTCTCTTCCTCCCCAATAATTGAATTTAGTTGAGCTACTGGGGGTGAATCTAGATAAGAATTAGGTGGTGACGATTCTACTCTAAAGATACGGTGTTCCTTATCATCATCATCAAGAATCGTAACCTCTTTCTTCTTACAATAAATCTTCGCATCATGGTCTGAAAGCCAGTCCATACTGAGGATTATATCAAACTCAATCATAGGTATGACGACGAGATCAGCAGATAACAAACATTTATGTGCTCTAATGGGGACTGATTCACAAAACATTGTTGCAATGATACTTCCCTCAGGAGTTTTAACTGACAACTCCCTTGTTAAATCAAAATGAAAATATCTAATTTTCATAGCAAACTGGGAAGATATGAAATAATGCGATGATCCAGAATCAAATAATGCATTTTCTAAACTTGAGAAAACCATTAAATTACCTGCCACCACATCTTTCGGAGCTTCTACCTCAGCATTAGTGATATCATAAGCTTGGCATTGATCCCTTAGACATTTCTGAGGTAATTTATCCTGATTCTTAGGACATTCATTTGCATAATGCCCCATCTCCTTGCAATTGTAGCACTGGACATTGGTATCTTCCTTCTTCCCTTTGCAATCACGAGCTTGGTGGCCTTTTTCACCACACTTGTAACAGACTCATGTTCCCTTCAAGCAAGTACCAGGGTGTTTTTTACCACACTTACCATAGGATGGATATTCAACCTTTCCCTTCTTCCCCTTATATCCATTCCTAGATTTATCAGCAAGTCTCTTATTCTCTTTCTTTTCTTTAAAGTCATAAGACATAGAGAATTCCTTTTCGGTCTTGATAGCACATGAGACAATGTCTTCATACGATGAAAAGGATTGTGAGACTAATGCTCGACAGAGAAATGGTTTTAACCCATCAAAGAAACAATCAATCTTACTTCCTTGGTTACGTATATAATCTCCAGCATACCTCGCTAACCTTGTAAAGTTAGCCTCATACTTTGCGACATTCTCATCCTCCTTTTGTCTCCGACTCAGAAATTGCCTTTCCATATCTACTCGATGGTCGCAATGAAAGTATTTTCCTATAAAAAGATCTTTTAATTCCCTCCATTCCATATTTGATACTTCATCATCTTCCTTCGTATTTTGAATCAATGACCACCATTGATCAGCATCTCCATTGTGGCGGTAAACTACCACGATAACTTTTTCCCTTTCACTACTCCCCAAAGCCTGAAATATTTTCTCTAAGGAATTTATCCATTGCTCATCTACTAAGGGTTTTTTACTCCCATTGAACGTTGGTGGGTTTTTCCTCATGAATCGATCTAACATTAATCCTCCATGCTGCGGATCAGGGTGCTCCATACGGGTAAGTTTATTATTCATAACCTGAGTGAGTTGTCCCAGTATAGTAAATAGCTGATCGGCACTAGTTGCATCACCAGCTCCACTATAATTATCTTGAGTAGGAGGGAAATACCTACATGGAGTGTATTCATTGATATGGTTTCCATTTCATCCACTAGGCGCTATTTCTAAACAATGGCATAAACTAGATTAGTTTATGAATCAAAATACATAATTCTATACTTATAAAACACGTAACATAAATTGAACTATTTATGGATATAATCCATAATCAAAAAAAAAATTCTTTGAGGATGTATATACTAATAAACCCTTCATAATGATTTGTAAAGAAAATGAGAGTTATCCTAAGCATATCCCCTGGGAGTGTCGTAACTAAGAGTGCAGCAAGGCCCGTTGTCGTGCACCAGTTCCCGTTTGAGTCTAGCTCAAAGCGGTGTTTTCGGGTTTTACCCCTAGGTACATATTTGCCAGAGCCGCCTCTACCTGCTCATATCCAGACAGGGATGTATTGCTCGGAAAACTCACAAAATCTCTACAATACCAAAATTCAAGGAAGTTCTTCTATACTAATCCTCAAAGTTCATCTTAGTTCTATGTGCTCTAATCAGAGTTTATCTAAATATAACTTCTAAGGTTTGTACTAAACTTCCTCTGATACCAACTGTAATGCCCCGACCCTAGTTAGCCAGATTCGGTGCATTATTACATAACATTGGAATGATCATAAGAAAGATCAAATCTCGAAAGTCCGATTGGTTTAGTAGCCTTGGAAACACAAGATATATTCATAAAGTTTTACATTACATCATAAAGTGGAAAACTACTACAAAAACATAATGTCTCCATAGTCCACACTATTATCCCCTCATAAAATCCCAGCAGGTCATTCATTACTTACTTCTTCACATCCTGGGAAAAATAAAACATAGAAAAGGGGTGAGCTCAAATGCCCAGTAAGGATAACAATATAGCAGAAACTTTCAAAAATAAGCATAAAAATTTAAGGCAATGTATAACTAAAAAAAGCCTTTTAAACTTGAACATCAACAAATTATGGCAAAATTAAAATGAAATAATTCCATTTACTTATTGACATGGATATTCTACCAATCGAATAATCACATTCAATATCAATAACCACTTTCATAATGATTGAATTCATAATTCCAGACTATCATAACCACATAGCCAAGGCCTCGTGCCAAGAATACAAATAAGATTTTTCCAAGGCCTTGTGCCAAGACACTAGTTTTTCTCATGAGACCTATCAATGCATTGAGGAGCTATAGCAGGCTCCACCCGTCACATATTAAGTCCAATGCATTCCCATATGAAAAGGTTTAAACATAACATAAACATTCGTACTAAAACTAGCATAAGAAATGTCAATACTTTCACCATAAACTATGAATGGTATAAAAATATCACATACATAGTCAAAAATTTTACAAAACCTTCAATAAAATATATAAGTTTTGTATCCTAATAAATCAACTTCAAATAAGCATAAAATCCATCAAAGGATGTTGACATAGATGAAATCAAAACTCTTTTTAGAAAAATATCTCTTCCTATTTTGAAATCATTTAAGAGTCTTATATTTATGAAATAAAACATTTTATTTGAAAATATTCTTATAAGCTTGTAAGGGAAGCTTCAACAATTTTATAACAGCAGAAAATAGCCATTCCTGCCGTATAAGTTAAAAAAACATTCTTCCCTTAATTTTGTCGAAAAGGTTAAAAAGCACCTTGTTTGGAAAACGACAGAAAGATTCCTTTATAAACCTCTTATAAAAAGTCAAACAAGGGTATAAATGACTTTAACCCATATTCTAGTAAATAGTAAAAATTTTTTGAAATTCATTTTTAAGAAACATGGATGTGGATGATAAAGAGATCCGAGTAGATTATTACGTATAAACATCCTCGGATAATGAAGAGATTGTGAAATAACCCTTACCTTGCACTTTTCCTTGGTTAAGGGTAGGTTAACCTCCTATATAATGGTGAAATAATTGTTATTAAATTATAAATGAATCATATATATTAATATGATATCATATATGATCTTTTAACATTGATTTGTTAATAATATCATAGTATTATCATTATTTTGGGTGTTAACTTACTTGTTTTCTTTTATATGTTTTGTTATGTAAGCCATGTTTTTCATTGATAGGTTGTATCTTATTCATATCCAGAATTATATCAAGTCCTTATACACTATTATTAATCATAAAATGAGAATTATACTTGAATGGATATTATGGAGAATGAATCTCATCGCATTCGTGGAGACAGTAGTCTGTACGTATGCACGAGCGACGATATCATTATTTTGATACTAAAATAATATATAATTTAATGTTATATCATATATACAGAATCATTATCATGTTATATTTATTATTTACATGAATTACACATCCTTATTATACCCATCCAAATAATAATTTATTCAATAATAATTACACCATGACGTGGAGACGGTAAGCCGTACGTACGCACGTATGGTGACATGTTATTTAAAGGATGAATAGAATACTGAATATGGTTGTAACATATTTATAATAACATCATATTATATATATTATACTGGAGTTATTATTTTAGAATGGTAATAACAAAGGAAGAAGAAGTGGAAGAAGAAAGGAACATGGAAAAGGGTGGTGAAATCATTACCTCTTCTTCGGGTTCTTCCTTTTGATTTGATCAAAAGGGATCATTAGGATGGATTTATGATCAAAATAATGTCTCTAGGTTGTATTGAGGGATGTTGGAAGAGTATTTGGGGGGATTTTGGCTGAATAAAAAGGCTTTGAGGGTGTGAAGAAATGAGAAGGAGGAGTGTCCTTTTATAAGAGGGGTGAGGGGAACCTTTGGAAAATCTAGAAATATTAATTTATAATAAATTCATATTCGGTTTCTAATGGATCCAAAGTTTATTATTCAAAGTTTAAGGTGGTTATGATTCGAAAACCACTAAACCAATAGAATTTATACAGGTTTGGGTCATTATATTAACCTTATCTTTAAGTATTAACTCTTAGTTAATTAGTTTCACTTTTACAATGTCTCTTTGTAATTTTATATTATATGGTTAATAAACTTACCATATACATCTAAGAGACCCCCAATTGGTCCATTAATAATGAAACTATCATGATATAAGTCTCTTGGCCGAACCGTAGATTTTTAGAATTTAATATCAATTAATAATATAATATTTTTTTAAAAAACTCTTTTATGTCAAATTGACACTATTCAATAATTGATTTTTGTAAAAATCATAACAGAATGATTACTTAGAAAAAATTTAATTTCAGCAATCCTAACATGTCATATTAACCTAAAAAATTAGTGTAATTCATAAAAAGTCTCAAATAATATTTATTTGAGAATTTATAATATCAATTATTCTAATTTTTCATTAATTAGGTAATTACTGCATCATCATTGTGTCATAAATAAATTAAATTATTTAATGTCTAAAAATAATAAATAAAATATCATTATGTAGGAAAGAATTTTTGATTTCTAATGAATATTTATAGTCGAACATCCAACATATATAACCCTATGTAAAAAATTGTTTTTCTAAAAGATATATGCTTATGTCATTTTTGTACTTATTTTAACTTCATTAAAATAAAGTGTCCCTATCACCTACAAGTGGGTCCATGGGGTCCCAAAATCGACCCAAAGATTCCCATGGTTGGACATGTATCCAACAATAAGGTTAGGACATGTTTTAGGGTAAATTATTATTATTATAATATTATTTTTTAACCCTTATTTACTGGATTTACCCTTAACCATGGTAAATAAAATATTTACAGCAGGAATTATTCAAAATGTCTAAAAATAAAAGATATCTATTTACACAATTTGAACATCCAGATTCTAAATATGGAATCCATTTTTCCAAATTCAAAACACAGAAGTGGAAGAAATTAATTTAAAATTAATTCCCGTTGTTAAACCAAAAAGCGTGTTTTTAAGAGATAATAAATATCAAAAGATTGACGCTTGTTTATGTCCGGTTTAATTGTAAAATTATGTACAATAACCAAAATTATATTAAATGGTAAAAATATATTCTAAATATACTTTAAAACCACTCAAATTCATAATTAATCAATATAAATTATTTCGATTAAAAAATTTGTTTTTAATTAAAATTTAGTAATTTTCACTATTCATCAAAATATAAGTGTTATCCGAAAAGTTCCAAAATTTAACCCTAGGCTATATTAGATATTCCAAATGTAAAAATGAAGTCCATTTTGAGAGATAAAATTTATAAAATTTCAAAACGTAGGAATTACTATTCATAACGGCTAGTTTGATTGGTTGTGGTGTGTTAAAACTCGATGTTGCGTACAACACACGCTATTGCATTATTCAAAGAGAAGCGTACCGCAGAAGCAAGGGGTGTTACATTTATAATCTCTCAAATAGTTTCATACGAAATTTTTTCTTTATATTTTTTTAAAAATTATGAAATTAATTGATGCTGTAAGTTCCTTAGAAAATGTTTTTTGATTGAAATTTTTATTATTGGGGATGAATTCTAAAGGATTTTTAGGTTTTATATTTTGGGAAAAATTGATACAACTTGGGCTACATATGATTATTAAGAGTGGAATAAGAATAATGATACCTAAATAAGTTGGTTGAATTAACCCAAATAGATGATGTAGTATTAATGTGTCCAAGGGTATCTCATTTCCTTTCATGATATTCCATGATAAATTTGTTTAATTATGGTGATGTTTGATAATAAACATAGAACACTATGTATTAATAACAATAATCAAGTATTAAACACTCTAAAAACTCTCAAGGGTGATCTATAGCTTTATGAATCCAATTTATAAGAATTAATTGAGAATGATCATTTTATTCTAATAAAAGTGGGTAAAAGTATTCATTATGGTAGCATTGTTTAAATTACATTGATTTGCACTCTACTTAGTGATCCACAATATATATCTGTGGGATCGAACGATACACTTCTTCGAAATTATCTAACCTATACATGATTTTTTATATATAATCCTAGTATATCCATATTTATATATTCTATTCAATTCATTTTACAACTCTGTCCCATTTTTTGAGATATCTTTGAGATCTATTCTCGGTATTTTTAAAGATCACTATGTATTATGTATTTGGTTTGACAAATGGTATTACATAATTAAGTCATGTTGCATCTTGTTTCATGTTGCAGTTATACATTAGTTGTGGACATACAATTAATAAAACATTTGTTTTCAAATACAAGAAATGAAAAACACGAAGGAGATAAAATATAAAATGAAGTCACAAATTTTTTTTCCCAATGACTAAGATGTTCATCTCTCCTATAGTTCCCGTTGTGAGTATTTTATTTTTAATATATATATATCAATAACATATAATTTCATTAATTTGATTATGTTTTTAATATTCATTAAGATCCACCACCAAAGTGCCAGTTGTTCTCTGATCAGCATAGTGGTCCAAGTGTTAAGGCAAGAGATTTGAGGGGGGATGCTACTATGGCTAGGTGTCGGTGTGCACGATCACCCCTCATCCCTCCCCCTAACGTACCATCAACCACACTTTCTTATTATGTGGTGCCATTACAGACATTTGGGTTATTTATTCCACCTATGCATGTGGATCAATTTTCATATGAGCCTAGCCATCTCTCTTTCCTTCAAACATGGATGATTCTTACTCACCATCCTTATTTTGTATCCACAAAACCATACGTGCCATCTTCATTTCCTTCTACTTACTTCTCCCAATGCTACTATATTTATGCTTCATTGATTGCTACTCTGACACCTTCTAACATTTCATAAAATACACTTGTAACCACTATATTTTTACAGGTTTCTATTCCTTATGTGCCTGGGGATCCATCGACACCTTTTGATCAGACTTCCTCAAGTATATTTACAGAACATTTGTAATTTTTTTATCAAAAATTATTTTCCTTAATATATTTATGGATAAAATATTTGCTTTCACCTTTATCAACTAGATCTACTAATAAATGGCATAGGTGTACATTCAAGTGTGCATTGTGGATCTACCACACACCGATGATGGTGGAGTATAATGAAGATAATCAAATGGTTAAAAAAACAGGACATGAATGTAGTAGTTTTTTGGAGATGCCTTCCATATACTTCGACATCATTCATGTCCATCCACTCTCTGGGAAACACATTCTTAATGAAATAATTGATAATTCTATGGCACAAATATGTGTTAACAAATTCATTGTATTTAATTTTATATTATTATTGTATTTATTTGAATTAATATTTTCGTGTCATCTTTGATTTAATTTTCTCGATGGAAAGACTATGAGATCGACACGAGCTAAGGATTTAGGTGTGATCTGGAGAGGCTATAAGCATGCATTGTATAACAAATTACATTCTAAAGCTGGGAAATATTTAGTGGTCACGCCTATTATGGATGACAACCTGGTATAATCTTATCAAGAAATGATTACTCATTGGATGACTGCTGAGTTCAGGGTATTAACCTAATTTTATTTATTTTTAAATAAAAATCACCATAAATTCCATTAATTTGTTTATTAATGAATTTTTTTAGGAATCCTGTTAAAAAAATAAAAAAATGGATGCTACAACACATGTACACATTTTAGGATAGACTAAGGTGCCAGACCATGAGAGGAATATGGTACAACACTATGATATGGTGATTATGTTTTCATGGTTATATCATATTTTATTATTGATATTAGAATTGAATATGAATATATATTTTTTATCTGTTATATATAATTAAAAGTATCCTAATAATTTCATTGTAGAGGGTGGTTTTGAATATATAAGGATGTGTGCCTCTTGAAAAACTGTTTTCTTGAGCAGAAGGAAAAAATATGGAAGCGCAGTAAATGAACTATCACAATAGAAAAGTGTAAGTTTTTTATATCGTTTATTTCTCTTTTAATATATATTTTTAACTTATTAGTTTATTTATATTTGTAACAGTATACTATGGAGGCTCTTGATGCTCAATAACCTGACAAAATTGGTCCAAACGATCACTTACATCATGTTTTGGGTGACGATCCCCCTGGAAGAGTATGCTACCAACCAGGGAAGAGTATTATCCTAACAAGTTATTGGCCTAGTTTAGGTGAATGTTCTATTTATACTTATTTAGAAAGGATAGAACATGCAGAGGGAAAGGTACAAAAGGATGAAAAAAGGGCAATACAATTAGAAGAATGGGATCAAATGGTAAACGCTGAATATTTGAAGATAAGGGGAAGTATTATGTTTATCACTTCCACTAGAAGAATCCACAACTTTTGGTGCATATATGTCAAGGATGTGTATGTTTTATAGTAAACTAGGAATTAGTCTTAGTGGTGATTAGGATGACGACATTCCTTGTGATGGCGATGGTGAGGATAACCACGAGGAAGAGGGAAGTAATGATAGAGAGGAAATGGACAAGGATAATAGACAGAAAGAATGTGGGGATGAGGATTATGATGGGGAATAGGATACATATGTGGCTGGGGATGACGCTAAGGAAGAAAATGATAATAGTGATGGTTATGAGGTAAATATTAAATCATTATATTTTTTTTCTGATTTATGATAGTTGTAGTACGATGTTTTAGTGTTAATATATATATGTGATATTTTTTATCTTTTTTAGTATTTTTTGAATTCTTTGGTTTTCTATTATGTTGATTATGCCCATAAGAGTGGGTAGGTTTTTTTATTTTCTTATTTGGAGGTTTAGGTTGTCTATTTTTTATGACAATGTTGTGTGTTTTTTATTGCAGGTGGGATGGTGCAATGTTGTGTGTTTTTTATTGCTGGTGGGATGTTGCATTATGGTTTGTGTTTTATTGAAGGTGGGATGCTTCTTGTTGTGTTTTTTATGTTATAGGTGGGGTTTTTTGTGTGGTAAATGGAGTGATTTTTTGTTTTTGATTATATATGACATGTGTGGCCAGTGGAGTGTTGTGTGTGGATGTTGGTCATTTGTGTGTTTTTTATTGAAGGTGGAAGTAGAGTGGGATGTTGTGGGATGAATCTTTGTGTGTTTTCATTGTATGATATGTTTCTAATTGGGTGTGTCTATTTTTGATTTTATGTGATAGTAGAGTGGGATGCTAGATTGAGGAGGTGGGGCCTCTTCTCTTCTAACCTCCTATGCTCTTCTTCCCATCCACATCAAATCTGCATGTTCAAATTGGCCCTAAGAGATAGAGATCTTGTCTCTTCCCACATCAGATACACTTATTCCCATCCACTAAAAATCAGAATGTTCAAATTGGAAATCCCTTATACCCATATTATATTGCCCAAATTTTACTTCATAGAATATTTCACTAATTTTCAATGATTTATCTAAGTTTTCCACCCATTTTAATTGGTTTAAATGTTGTTTGTTGTTGTCTCAACTGAAATTAGATAGTGTGTAAATTTTTTTCCCTTGAAGGGTTTGATAAAAGCTTTATTCTCATGTGTTTATGTAACAGATCATTTATTACTAGTTTTATCAATTAAATTTGGTATTCCCTCTTAATATTATTTATCTTGTCTATACTTTGGCTTCTTTGTCCTCCTAATAAGATAATAAATACTGGTACCATGTGGTTTAGCTATGACATTGTGTAATTTCGGATGTGACATATATATACATATAATATTTTTTATAAAGTGGAGTTCCCTCCCTAAATTTTTTAGAAACCCCCATGTAAGCAACTATATAATATATAATGGAATAAAAATATCTAAATGTAATAAACCATAACTTTCCAAAGGCATTGTCGAGTGTTATATAAATTTTACTATTGTATTCTATTTTTATAAACATGGTATAAAATCAGTTATTTTATAAAATTATAGTATTTTATTTCACTTAATCTCTACATTAGGAAAATTTTGGAAGGCCTTATATTCCTTTGTCATTAGATTTGATCTTCAACATTAGGATATTTATTCTTAGTGATCCATTTTAGTACCCCCTCTTTCCCTCTTGGTTTATGCTCATTATCCCCTTGGAAATTCATTGCATTAATGTTGATTAAAATTTGTGGATGTTAGGTCTGTGAATTTGTTGATGGATTTTTTGTGGCATAGGTTGACCAAGTGTTCCATTTTGTGGGTGTGGTATTTCTATCATCCCTTCAATTCCATTTCCTTCATTGTGGATTATGAATCATTAACTGAGTAAATGGATTTGAGAAATTTAGTTTCATCTTTTTTGTGTTACCATGATTTGTTTCCTTGGGTTAGGAGTAAAGACTGTAAAAATAAAGATAATAAACCAAACATAATGTTAATGGAACTGGATGAGGAGAATAACAGATGCTTAAATTCTTCCATGATATTTATTATGTGATTTGTTAAAAAATTATTATGTTTTTAGAAATAATTATTATTGTTAAAACCTCTAAGAATAGATAAAATACTGATCGGTAAGAAATAGAGGCACCAAATAAATGTATTCTACTTGAATTTCCACCACCTAACCTAGATAATGTCATTTCCATCAACATTACCACTAGGTCATTATTTTCAGTTCTCTAGAAAATTAACTTGTTATAGATTTTGAAAAAAATACCTTTTCATCTTATAAAAACCTTCATTTTTACTAATACCTCACTTTATGTAGAATTACCATTAATAAGAACTTAGAGTCTCTCTATGAGTATAAAACCACTATCTTTTAGAGTCTATAGTCTCTATAATTGAGACATCAAACCCGACCTAACCTATTGCAACATTATCCTAAAAAAATAATTATTTCTTTTGAATATAGAAAATTATAAGGGATCATGAGCTATCTTCAATAATTATTTAGTTGCTATAAATCCATTTTTTAAATACAACATTGATAAATAGAATAGAAAACCAAACACCACTGGAAGAGAGGAAATTGAATATACTCAGAACACCCTAGTAATGGTGTTATATTCTCAGTGAACATCCTTATAAAAACATAGTAAACTAAATATATAGATGAACCCAATAGTGTTTCAATGATTCTAAAATTTCATATCATGATAAATTAATCACCAGATAGATTCACAATTTATCACATATACTATTTGATGGGGAAAATATAGGACATCAATCAGTGGATAGAAAACCATAAAATCAATACATCCCCCACAAAGTAGTATCCATAATTGGGATGTCCAGGAACCCCAAAAACCACATGGATTTTCCAACCTTCTGGTTTCATCCATCCCATATCCTTCTTTTAGGAAAAGTGAAAAATAAATACATTCATCAAGAAAACATAGGAAAAATATAATCACAACACATATAATAATATGTGTCTATAACCCCACTCCTTTAAAAACCTTCACTTTCAATATTCTATCAAAAAAAATATACAATCCTATAGATGTCTATTAAATGGAACTATAGAAATATAATTATAAATGACCCCCATAAATTTTTTATCTTTTATAAATTTTGACAAAAATCAAATTGTTGAACTCACATTGAAATCATCAATCAGTGGCACCAAAGTATGTGTGGTCCTTTTCTCCCACTACATTTCATCCTAGTTTTTTTCCTTATAGTGTACCTCTATTTTTCTAAATAACCTTTTGATGCCTTGATAATATTATGAAATTCATTCCCATTGATTTAGAAGACCCAAAAGTCTTCATCAACACCCTTTGAAAAGAAGCATGCCTGTGACATGGGGTTTCCCCTATTTTAGTATTTTACATGGGTGTGGACTATTTTCTTTAAAACATTGAAGATGATATAAAAACATCTATCTCACTTCCAAACATTTACTAATTATAGAATACATTAACCTAAATGAAAATCATTATATATCTATGGATCAACTCTTTAACCTATTATAAGAACTTTAATTCCAAGAAGGTCTGTCCTAATCTTAGTTTCTCTCTTTAATTCGGGTCTACATTTTACTATCTAAAAAACTTAATAAAAAGGGAATTTACAAGAACAAATAATATTTCACATCCCTTCATTGAAATAGTAAACCCTGGTTTTCACATCACTCATTAGTAAAGAATGAAAATGAAACAATAGTGTAGAAAAAGTAGAATTTCTGTAACTGATATGATACCCTTTGATAGATGTATAAATTCACAAGATCTATCAACTCACAATAGATCAGGAAGGAAATGATAAAATACATGAGTCTATAAGTCCTTATATGTTATACCTCATTATAATATTTGGTAATAAGGAAATTACATTGACTACCAGCTGATCCCCAAGGTATACTCAATAATATATTCAACTACATATCATGGGGGGTCTCTAGGAGATTGAAGATATTCTGCATATCCTCAACCAACAGATTAGTATCCTGAGCTCTACCCTATCATGTATATAGGGGTGGATGATGCACGTGGAAATTATTTAATAGAATAAACAATGATTTCTCACCTCTCATAAAAATATGTATCAAACACTAGATAGTATTTAGTATTTATTATAATCCCATAGAGCTACTGATAAAGAGTATACATATGTGCAACTATGGGACCATGTTCAAAAATCGACAATGATTTTTTGTTTGAAAACTCCTGGAACAAAATATGTATTGGTCACTATAACATGTCACTAAAATTCTAGACACATGGCTTTGAGTCAAACATATATAATATATCTGAGTATAATGGATATGATAATCAATAATAAGAAATGACTCCCTCTATACTATATAAAAACCCTAGAATATTATGGGTATCCCATAACATCAATCTCCTTCATTATACCTATCTGCCCTCTATATCCTAGGGGTAAAAGAAAATATAAATAGGATTCACATTATAATTTTAGTGATTGTAAAAAAAGGATATAGTATTGGTTATGTAGAATTACATCATAAATATATATTAGTATTAGCATAAGTATCTGTGATGTTTGTTCCTCACAACACTAAAAGTAGTTTTTTCTAAAATAATTAAAGGAACATACATCAAAATTTAGTGGAGTATGAAGTATAGTCTTGTCAATTGGATTTTGGATTAATATATGTTTTTTTATTATAGTTGGGATGTTGGAATACATTTTTATAGAATGATAGATTACATTTTTGTTGATTATTGTGTGTTTTTTTGTTTCATTAGGCCCTTATATTTTATTTTTGGGGGATACTGGAATAAATTTATTTTGTATTAGCATTATGAATGTTGGATTTTAGTAGTGTGGGAAGTGGGTTGATTTCTCGGTGGTGTTTTTAGTATACAGGTTATGGAATAGTTCCAACAAAGGTATAGAATGAGATTCAATCTTTGTAAATAAATCATCATATGACTTGGTTTTCCCCCACATTTAGTATATTACATGGTCATGGTTTATTTTCATTAAAACATTGATGATGAGATAAAAACATCTTTCCTACTACCAAACATGGAGTATTTCTAGAACAAATTCCCCCAAATTCGATTTAACATTCCTAAACCTCAAGATAAGTCACATGCCAAAAACAATCGATAACATCTTATACTACCATTTCTAGAATGCATAAAATGGTAGTATGATAGTGTATAATTTTTATGTAAAAAAATCCATTGTTAGACTACATTCATTGAGATGATGCGAAAATATGAATCCTCTGATTGGGAGTCTGCTGATCCTGGTGATGATTTATCTGGTGATGGGGAGAAGGATGCATATGGTTTTTATGTAATGTATCATTTCCATTTTCTGTTGTCTTTAATTGCACTTTTCTTTTAATAAATTTGCGGGACCAGGCTTACGTCTGGTTCAAACTTTCCTGGTATGGGTTACTACTATAAGAAAACTAGTTTTCATCCTCCTCCTTTTATCCTATAGTGGATTTGGGGATGATGGGGGGGGATACAGTGGAGTGGGGAGTGGGGATGGGTGGATGTGGTAGAGTGGGGAGTGGGGGATTATATAGTGGACAATGGTTTGGGGGAAGTAGTGAAATGGGGGAAGGGTGGAGGTTGTAGTGGAGTGGGGAGTGGTGACTACTAGGCAGAGTTGGTTGGGGGGAGGTACCAATGGGTACATAATCATTTGTATGTATCCACCATTTGGAAATTAATATTCCGATAGTTTTAAACTGTTGGGATAGCGTCATTTGTATACATATTCCAACGGTTCATCCAAAAACATTGGTATATGATTTTACCAATTACTGTAAAACCATTTGTACTATTTTATTTAAAACCTTTTTTTAACTATTCAAATAACACCGTATACATAGGTTTGTTCCTTTAGTTAAAAACAATTAAAACAACTTCATCCATCACTACTGTAAATGTATTCCAACGGTCCAGTCAGAACTGTTACTATAAGATTTTTCTAATGGTTCCAACCATTTCATTAAATATATTTCAATGGTCTGCAGCCATTGGGATGCATCTTCTTTAACGGTTTATACTGAACCATTGGCTACTTTAAATTCTATCCAACCAATTCCAGTGGTTTTCACTGAACCTTTGGTATAGGGTTACTCAAACGAACCACATGCGAACGATTTCTAAAACTATTGGGATGGGTTTTCCCACTGGTTTAAGGGACTATCACACCAATTTCAAATAAATGGGATATGTTATATATTCAATAGTGATATATAATTAAATACCCCAATCATGGTGATCGTGTGCCGTATATACGAATGCACACTGATCCCATAATGTCGATGGTTTGATGGAAGCAAAGGTAAATAATATTTTACCATTCCAAATTCATTATGATGTCATATATATAATTTAAATTTAATAAATTTACACATAATTAATTCCATGTAAATAATAAGAGAAAAAATTACATCTCTTTCAGAGGTGACATTCTAATATAAACACAAGTGATGTTATCATATCCCCCTTTTGAATTAAATGTAAGAAGGTATATTTCATATTATAATTACATACGTATATTAATATTATAAATATATTAATTTTTTTAAATATTTAATTATATACAGCCTTGAAGGGTGTTTAGGAAGAAAACTACATCTTTTTTCTGGGTAGAAATTGGTTGAACAGACGATCGAAAATTTCATTTTCCATTCTAAAGAAGTATAGATTTATAAATATTATTAAATTAATAAGGTAATATCTATGTATATAATAGATACTTATGTAATTATATTTTATATTTTAATATATAATTCATGGTGGGAAAGGTGGAAAGAAAAATAAGAAGCTTTCTGAAGAAAATGACCTTCTCTTAGAAGAACCACCTTTCAATTTCTTGTTAAGGAACTTAGTATTTGTCTTTTGGGAAAACTAGTAGCTGTATACATTGAAAATTATGTTTTGGAGGGAATTTTACCAGTTTACTGAAAATATATGGTTTTATAGGTCTGATTATTTGAACGATTATGGTGGCCTTTTATAATTGGGGGAAGGAAATGCACTGGAAAAAACATAGATATTTCCCCATTAATCAAAAATAATAAAGTCACTACAATGATAAAAGCATAAAAAATCATAGAAATTTTTTTTGAAGGATAAATTTTAAATATTTTAATAAATAATAATTTGACAACTGTCATGGTCATTCTAACCCTTATATTCTATGTTTAACCCCAAATAAACCGATTTTTATGTTAAGAATTATAATAATTTTTTTATGATTTATATATTTTTTAGGAAAAAAATAAGGTTCATATTATAATATAAATTAAATTATTTTTAATCCAAATATTTAATGAATTTTATAAAAGAACATTCATATATTTTCCAAAAAGAAATTTAATATTCTATAAATATATTGGATGAGAAATCAGTATTTTTCAATGTGTAATTATATAAATGATTAAAATTATCATTTTCAAAAATAAATATGATGTTTGTTCTATTGAAATAAATTGGATTTATAGGAATATAATTCAAACAATTATACATATAAAACTATTTAAAAATAATATTAACCATATAATTTAAAAAAAAATTAATGTCTTATAGAAAAGATGTTATTTTCATTTTAAAAAACATAATCATCTTAAAAATAACTAAAACATCACCCTTATTTAATTTTGAAATTTATATGTCAAAATTTAATTTTAGTTTTTAAAATAAATTTTCTAAATGTGTAATAAATTAATTTAATAATAATAGAAAAAATGATATAATATTGGTTTTCAAAAGAATATTGTTTTTACGAATATAATTAGATTTATTATTATATCTTGACTAGAAAACTAATAAGATGAGTCTTAAACATTTTATAGAATATTAAATATACAAATAATCATAAAAATAATTCAATTTTTGTTTAATTTATTATTTTCAAATAAAATTGTGTAACTAAAAATTATACTTTATAAAAGGATTATATTTATTTTTAAATAGATTTTATTTTCATTTCTAATTACTTTTTGTCCAATGAAATCATTTTGTCTACAATTTTAGACCATTTATATTTCTAATTTATATAATATTATTCATACCCACTATTCCAATTTGTGGGTTAGAACTATCATATTAAGTAATTATATTTTAATAATAAGTCACATTTTGATTAAACATGGAGTAGTGAAAGATAATGATACTATTGTGTGTAAAAAAGAAATACATTGTGTGATTGTTACATAAAATATCAAAAACTATAAATTTATTTGAAAAAATATTTAATAAAACCTCAGGGCGTTATAGTATTAACAATTTTTTTGTTTATTTTTCAGGTATTTACATACTTATTAATGATTTAAATTTTATCTTTCATGAAATTTAAGGTATATAAAATTCTATCACTAGATCCATTATCAAATGTATTGTAATCTCGGTACAACTAAATTATTAAAGGATTTTGTTAACTTAATTATCTATTCATTGGACAGTAATGTTTCTACCTAAAATTATTTCATTCACGTTTTCATTCTTCTGAAAAAATATCTATGTATAGAATAACATACCTTTCTCATAGTGGAACAAGAAATTTTAATTTCTAATCCTCTTCCTTGATTAATTTCTTTCTTACATATGTATACTATTATGAAGAATAATTCACATAAATTTCAATCAATATTTTCCCTCTATATCCATAAATTTTATTTACAAAGAAATTATAGTTTGTTATTTTAAATCTAAATATTTATTTTTTTTGATGTTCATATTTCTCTAGACCCCTTTTAAGATGAATTTTTAACCCTCTATAAAACAAGTGATTTAATAAAAGTACATTTCAAAAATGGTAAAAATATTTTTCCTTTCCCAATCATAAATTTTTTCTTCTAGTACTCATTTATATTAGATAAACATTTTATTTTTTCAAAGACCAATTATAAGAACTTTTACCCAAATAGTTTTTTGAAATTTTATTCATAACAATTTCATAAAGTTAATATTTTCAAAATATTACCCATAACATATTACCTTCATAACAACATCCAAAATTTTTTTTGAGTTCCTCTTTTATGTTTCAATTCAATTTTCATCATTAAATATAATACATCAAACTCATGTAAAATGATGTTTCTTGAATAACTTTCTAAATTACATTATTATATAATTTTTGGGAGGACTAAATATCAATTATCACATAATATACTTTTGATATCTTGTTAAATGATATCATTTATGAATGATATGAAACCCATTATTTTTTTACACAGTTTTAATGGTATGATAAATTATGGAAATATTATGGCACACAAAGTTATAAATGTTGATGGATGAGATCATATATAGACCCTAATAGAATTAGATAATGTTTGTTATTTTATAAGATTATTATATGATATATAGATGTTAATTTTTGAACTATTTTTTTATGAGAGATAGTGATATGAATTCCTAGCCAACCATGTTATGGGAGAAATGGTCATAAATTCGTATCAAATTGGGTTATGATATATATTCATATGTTTGTTATTTAGTTCCCTATTCTATTATTTTCCCATTAGAGGCCACAATGTTTTTGTAATATTCCTTGAATTATAACCCATGGATGATTTTTATTATCTACCACACTTATTAAATAATAATTATTTGCTGACTTCTGATTTAATGTCCTATTATCTTGATTTACAGACCAATTTTAGTGTTCTATACTCTTTTTAATAAGATATTACTCCAATGACCATGTTTTCTCATATTCTTATAATCTTAACATTAATTACATGTTAATTATTTTTCCAATATCAAGTGTTTGAGATAATAAATTTCTTATGTTCCTATTCATGTAAAAAGGATTATTTTTACTTAAAATAAGTATATAATGGGGTGTTTTACGGTTCTATAATGGTGAATGTTTACAAAAGTTGTCATAAAAGTTATGTATATAGCTAATAATAAACAATACTAAACCATCACTATCACGATTATTTGTTAATGTAATAAATAACATATAATTCATGTTAAATAATGTATTAAGTGTGTTTTTAACATCAATATCATCGTTTTGTATGAATTAATATGTTAAGAATGTGTTTTTAATACCAGACCTAGGAGAGTGGGTGTGAGAACAAAAATTGGTATCTATCAACATTTTATTTATTTAGGTATTAGTTTAGTCATTTTGGGGGATTATAACTTGATAAAAAAGTTTATATTTATTTACGTATACATAAATAGATGAAAACATGAATTTTTTTCTTATTTCACAGAGTTTTAGTATTCCAATTAAAAAATATCTTTTTTGGATACGAACATGTGGATATAGTCCCTGAAATTGATTCACCATGGGGTAATAACCCTAAAATGCTTGTAGGGTAATAACTCCACATTAAAATGGTGCATGAAAAATAAAAATAACTTCTCAACTAGTTTGACACTCCCATGAGATATAATTTTTTGATTTATAATATCATTGTTATTATTTTGAAGGTTTGAGGATATTTGAACTTTATTGTCAGACAACCTAACTAGAAATGGATAATGAATTAATTATATTGAACTAGATAAATATAAAATTTTGGGTGCATATTGGTGTTATTAATATTTCATTTGACATTTGATATTTTTTACTTATATATTCTTATTAAATTAGTAACTTATATCACTAAAATTCATATACATTATTAAATGATTAAAAATTAGTTGAATGGAATTAAAATTGGTGCATAGTAAATGTAGTGATTGTCCCAACTAATGTCAAATAATGATCAAATATGGATTGATAAATTTATTAATATTCATGACTATCTATTAGGAATTATAATTAACAAACTTAATATAGTTGAATGTTTAAACACACTACTGAATAAACAGATTATATTCTATGGATGTTCACATTATAAAGTCCATGGAGAAAAGATGATTCAATTCATATAATTATGAAATATGGAATGAATACCTCAAATAAATTTATCTATAGACCTAGAATATTACTTATGAATGGAAAAGGAGGGATTATAGAAACTATTTTTTGAGTAATGTAAGTGTTTTATATAATAAGATGTATGGAAGTAAAGTTCATCATAAAGTACCACTATTAGATAAGACCCTTAAACTGAGGAATATGGAAATAATAGATGATAATACATAATGAATGGAATACTAAGAATTATAATAATGTAAAAACACCCAAACCAACGAGGAATAATCGGTATATATTTTGACTATCAATTAATTAGATAAAAATTATTACGGTGCACTTGTCCTATAATCCAGATTTCTAAATGCCCAATTCGACTATTACCGTAAGAACCATACTATATATAAAATTATTCTAAGGGAATAAAACCACCAACTAAATGAATTGGATTACTAAATGAAACATCTATTTGTGTTATTTATTATACCAATTTAATATTTTCTAAACTATTCATAATGAAAATAATATTATTCTTCTTAAAGATAAATTCAATTTTAATTTGGGAATTAATTTTCTATATAATTTTTAAATTAAAATTAATTAACCAAATTGGGAAATAAATTTTCCAATAACATACTAATCTATAATCGTCTATTAGTGATATACTAACTATTAACTCACTAGGGAAACTAATTTTATCAGTTAAAGTAACCAATATTGATGAATGTTTACCATACATAACAAGAATAGATCTCAATATTATGGACATACCTATTATGAGGGAAATAATTTATATTAGAGTCATAAATAAGGTTGGAAGGTAAATATTTCATTATAAATTACCAATTTAGTCATGTCCATCTTATATATACCCTTAGATATTTTAAATATAAAGTTATAATTATGAATATGATGATTTTTTTCTTATGGTGGAGTATATAATGCCCCAAAATATTAATATTTTTTATATTTTACAAAATCTTATGTTTAATATATCATTTTACATGATTCATAAAACTAATAAAATACAATGATATTTTAAAGTAATATTATAATAATTTACCTTTAAATTATTGGCGAAAAATATTTTGTATGAATTCATGTAAAAACATTATGAAATTTATGTATAAAAGTGAAAAATGTAATTTGGAAGTAAATTTATCCTCATAATGATCATTTATTCAATATTGTAAAGAATGAAGATAATCTAGGGTTTTCCCTAAACTGGTCCCTATATGAACAAAAAAAATTATAGATAGAGAGAAATCATTTTGGGTCAATTTTATGGTAATTTAAATTTATATGAGAACAATTATAGCTGGACCACCACCAATGATTTATGCAAGTTGTTGTCTTACCCATTTTACTTTCATGAAGATCATGAGGCGTGCTTATTATAAATTTTAGGTTGAAATAAATATTTAATTATTAATTAAATAAGTTTTTATATATATCACATGTATTGTATAGATTTCAAATTTTTACTATTATATAGTATGAATTATCATTTTTAATACTAATTCAATAATAAAATTCAATTAGTGTAGGAAAATAATTATTATTACAATTTTATGCACAAAAATATTTTTTTACAATTATAATTTTGGGTACTATATATAATTAATTAGAGGAATACCATATATTATGGGAAAATTATTAGAAAATAAATATTTTAGACTATAATAATTTTAACAAAATTTTAATTACATTTCAATCTAAAATAGAAATAAATAGAGTTTATATTTTTAATTTTTTCTACCTATAAAAATTAATTTCATCATATTTTAGATATCCATTTAAGAGATAAATTCCAATATTTTATTATTTGTGTTTTAAAAATTGAATTTAAATTTTTGATTCAATGAAAAAATATTTCCTTAAAATTAATTTTAGGAATTTTTCTGAAAAAATTTATTTTTAGAAGAATTGTGAAAAATATGAGTTTTACTAATAATATCTCTTTTATGACATTATAATTATTTATGTTTGACATAAATTTTATGAATCATCTATTTTCACAAATTTTTTATTATTAAAATTATAAATTTATGTATTCTATTTTTAAATTTGCATACCTATATTTGAGATTACAGAACATAAGCTATATTTTTTACTAAAAATATTTTTATTATTTATATATTTAAAAATATGAAATTAATTTTTAAAAATTTTAGAAAATTAATTTTATGGAGTGGTTTTAATATTTTGAATTATATTATAAAAATTATCTAATAAGGGTATATTTATTTTAATGGAATAAAATTAAGTTACCAAGATTACAAAAAATAATTATTGTTGTAAAAGTATGTAGTGTTAAAAAGATTAATTAAAGAGAAAAGAAACAAATATCTCAAAATATACCTCATATTGGTGGGTAAGTGTTTTTTATTATCAAAAATATACCAATATACAGTTGTTTCTCATTTATGATCCGCTTTCATTAAAGAATTTCCCTCTTATTACAAAAATACCACTCGTCCACCTTGTTAATGAATCCCTTCATCACCTCCATTTTCATCACATCAAAAGCCCCTTATTTCAACTAAACACTTACAAAGTACCTCACTTAGACTCAAATACATGTATTAGATGATGTTTAATACTCAAAAAACAATCCCAAAATGCCTTAATGAAATTTTCAAATGAGTAATTACAAAGTTTAAGGTACACATTCATAGTTACTCCCTTTCTTTTCCATTACAATTATGATTCTTATTATACATGAATGTATATTATACGATCCTAAAATAATAAATTTATTATCATTAGTAAACTTATATGTTTTTATCTTGATAGGAAACAATAAACACTTATCGCTTCTTCATAGAAAAATGAAAACATCTTTCATGCATACATGTGGACTACTACCTCCATGAATGACATTCTTAGTTTTTCAGCACAACCATAAATGAATCATTATAAAATTTTATTCAATGAATAATTATTATAATTATAAAATTCTTTACATTATAAAAATAGGGTCCATTTTCCACATTCATCTAGTTACATTGAAAATGTAAATGTTTTCCATGTGTATGTGTGGATTACCACCTCCATGGAATGATATATTTCATTTCTCATCAAAACCACATAGGAAATATTCTATAAATTACATGGATTATTCTTATTTTAGGGATATTTTTTTTCTGAAATGGGTTTTTAATATTCAAATTCTTATTGAAATACTAACACTTGTTAATTAAAAATATCAAAAATAAGCTCATTACTTTTTTCATTGTTATGAATAATGACATATATTTCACATGAAATTAAATTAAAACACTATAATTTTGTTTTGTAAAATATGTTATAGTTCCTTGAATAATCAATGAATGGATAACTTGGTATAAAGGAATAATCATCATCCTCTAAATCTTCATGTATGCATGAAATAAAAAAAATTCTGACATCTAATGTTAAAAATAAACAATTATTAACAAAAAAAATATATAATATATTTTTAATATTAAATCATATATATGGGAATATAAATTAATATGGTTCAATAATAAGTTATTGAAATGTTATTTGAATTACATTTTTTGTTAAAGATATTTTCTATATTTTGGGATTTATATGAAGGGTGTTTATTATCTTGATTATCATTATTTGAAAAATATACCATATTAACCACCTCTTTTATTTTTTATAGTTAATATATTAACCAATGAATAATTTTTTTTCATAACATTAATGAAACTCATTGTATTTTATAATCCATAAAATATTCAAAATATTTTCTTATTTATTATTCACGTATTAATAAAACCATATTTTATTTTTTAATTAAAAAAGATATATTTTTTGTTATAATATTTCTTCATGACAATATTTTTTCAATTTTTTTATTCTTATAAAAAAAATATTTAATTATATGATTTTTTAGCAATATGGAACCTAATATTTTTAATTTAAATCCACTTCGTTGATGTGTTTCCTTCTCAAAAAATTAAAATGTCTTTTTGAAAAAAATTCCATTATTTTTAAGGACAATTTACCCACTATATTATCCTTCATTCATACTAGAAATTTTATACATAATTTTATTTAAATATAAAATTTTATTTTATATTTTTAACATAAAATTTCAGTTTTCACCTCATAAGATGATGTTTTTAAAACCCTTTTTTGGTGAGGGATTCAATATTGGAATTTTTGAAGAATGGTGAAAAGGAATTTCATTTCCCTAAAATAAAATTTATCTCCCACTTAAAATTTCTATTAGATAATCATATTCCATTTCAATGATCCATTATTTTACTTTCATTTCATTTTTTTGAAAGGTCAACCTTTAAATTTTTCAGAAATTATAGTCTGAATGTGACTCATATATTTTCCCCATTATGAAGTTATTATAAAGCATTTTCCAATTACTTTTTTACTATTAACATCGATTATTGAAATTAACTAAAAAATATCTGAATCCCATGGTATTATTTTTTGACAATAAAATAATAAATATTTTAGGTAATACATCTATTAGATTGTTAGATTTTCTATCTCTATTAATGAACATTAGATATACCTTTATGCGACTCCATTATAAAAATGCTAAAAAAATTATTTTTTAAATTTTCTTGATACTGTGAATTTTTTATATAATATGGAAAACACACACACACACGCACACAAATGGATAATGACACGAGACAATTTTGATATCTAATGAGTTAGTTACGGGAGTCAAGGATGTTAATTGTTGACACACTATATTAAGGGATGTAGGTGAAATAATTCTTTACAAACTATATTAATGAAAAATGGAAATAAATTCTTAGCCCACAATGATATTCAATAGAAGGAAATTAATTCTTGACCCACTATGTTATGATTTATATGCTTATGCTTCATCCAAATGACCTGATTATGTGTTGGTTCCCTGACAATAAACATTGTAATATCATATTCCTATAATTATTTTCCGTGGATCTTGTTTATTTTAATACACTATTATGAAACAATACATGTTTATAACTTTATATTACCAATTTTACTATCATGGATTGTGGAAAACTATTATTTTTCCATGTTCTTTTGAGTAGGATATTTTTTTTAATGATCTTTATTTTTTCACATGATTATAATCAAATTCCTGATTTCATGTTGATGAGCCTTTCGAATAAAAACCATATGACCTTATCCAGTTGTTATTTTATCCTTACCCATGTTATGAGTTTGAGTAAAACATATTATAAGTTTATATGTGCGTCTATTATGGTTTAAATATGGATAAATGGTCCATCGTATTGAAAAATATGTCATTTTTATAGCTAATATTCAGATACATATGAAATTACGCTATCAAAATTATGTGACTATGTATGATATGAAATAATTATTTATTCAAAATAACTGAATATGTGTGTTTACTTATCTGAGGTAACCTTATTTAGAATTACACCTTATGTAAAGATTGAGTTTTTAGCATCATTCACCAGAGTTTCTGTCTGGGTAATTTCAAACAAACTACAGTTTATTATAGGTGATATAGGTTAAAATGGTAGGGAGTTCAAATTATTCAATTATATTTTATTATAATTTGTTTATTATAATTATATATCATAGCGTTGTTCTATATTTTATGTATTTGGTCCTCTATCATTATAAATTTCTCAGTTACTCTTTCTTTTTTTCATCTTGATTTGATCAGACTTTCTATTTTTCATTTGTGAAATCTGGGAATCCTACTAAGAATGCATATACTCACTAAAATATAGCCATTTAACCTATCCATTAAATTTTAGTAGAATATTAATGATAGTTAAATCTTGATAATGGTCGAAATAGATTCAGTATAGTAGTACATTAGTGGGTTTTAGTAATAACAAACATAGTTGTAGGTCATGTTTAGTAGTCATGTATTGTGTAGTCATAATAATTTCTAATTTAATTTTACAGATTACATAGTGATAATGGGAATTTATTTACCCCCCTCATTCCATGTGATTACACATTTTCTGTCTATATGGATTATTAGTATTAGGTCATATAACTTTTCTAAATTATGTTTGGAATTATTTTCAAGTATCCATTATTATATCAACTGTTGATTCATGTAGTTATGATTATATACATTTGTACAAGGATTCCCATACAATTTTATATAGATGTTCAATGATTTCAATAATCTAATTTCCTATAAATATATGTAATTTTTTTCATAATTAGCAAAATATCAATCTGTGTTAGGTATCAGATGGTCTGATCATGTTTTATTATGTAACCATCATTCATTAATAGTGATGAAGTTTGGATTTATGATTCATGTAATGATTTTTATACAAATATAGAGAAAAATTATTATGGGATATTTAGTAATACATTCAATACAGGGAACACAATTATAGTGTAGATATAAATGAATCTATTAAATAAATCTATAATAATCATCTGGTTGACATTGAGCTTAGATAAACTGGTTGTGAGGAACAATTTAAGAGGTACATGAATCATGGAATAAGTAACAAAAATTTTCTATATCCTTGTGTTTTATCCCCAAAAATTGTATAATGATCATGGTTTAACTTGTTAAATAAGGGGTGTTTAAATATATATTTACAGAATATATCCTAAGGGATTGTTTTAGAATTACCGTTTCATTGATTGTGCATCATTTTATCAACCAGTAGAGTAAGAGAACATTAATCCTTATATCTATTCATAAGATACACCCATCAAATGAGTGAGAGGTAGATCATCACACCATGGTGCTATGATTATACATTTAACATCTAATAAAGTACATGATCTCTTCATACTGAGTAATTGATAAAGGTATTAAAATATGATGATGATAAGAATTGGAAAATTAAATTTCCTAAGTATTAATATAATTGACCACCCATGTTCCACGATGAGTGTAATGCTCAGTTAGATGATAACTACATTGAGTTAGTTACACTGGTGTTCCATTTGTTACATAGAATAATTAATTATATTATCATGCCAGTAACTGTTATAGTCTATAAAATGGTCAGGCACAAATGGTCCCAATCATCTATTCATTTGATGAGTTGAATATCCAATGGAAAGTGTATGATAACCTCTTCTATATAAAATATTACCTAGTGACAATAATTATAATGTAACATTATGTTATATAATAACATAAACTGGGGATCTTATTTTTTTGGAGTAAACATCGTTGTCTATGAAACTCAGGAGATATTTTGTTAATATGAATCATGAATTTGTTTTAGGCATATAGTTATGAATGTGGTCTCTATATGGGGATAATATACATTGTTTTTCTACTTTCCATCTCCACCTATGAAATAATTCTAGTTGGAAATCATTTTATCATGTGATTTTTAGAAGAGATAGAGTATGTATAAAAATTTATTGTGTATTTTTTAATGGAAGAGAATATGGTTATGGTGGTCTAATGAAAATTTTATTTTTCAAGAAATTGGCAGAATACACATTCACAATTCTATTACAATGGATTTGTAGAAGTGGAGTTGCATAAGGATCTAACTAGATAAGAGTTAAGAATTATTATTCATATATAGGATATGGTCATATTACTCAATATTTTTCAGAAAAACATGGAATATATGGAATTTTCGATATAAAGGTAATTATACATCCATGTCAAAGGAATGAACACAAATAAAGACCTCTATGGGGAATTCATTGTGTCCCTGAGGATAATGATAGATCAAAGGATTCAACTATTCACTACAAACATATTGAGATTGATTGAACTATGAACCACTTCAAATAACACCACCCAAATTGATTCATGATAGGATCTAGGAGACAAAATCAAGGGACTTAGTATGATGTAGGCCATTGATGGGTCTTACCAATATTTTCCCGACATGGGCTAAAGTATGATCTATGTATTATTTTTTACTTATACATTTACATATTGATATTTCAATATGTAATTATTTTGATGCTGAATCCATTTTTCGAGAGATATATTTTCCAAAAAATACCTTATTCCCACATATAAGTCTAGATACTCATACATGGAGGGATGACTTTCTCAAACATATTTTTTAACAATGTCTCCATATGTTTGTTTTTTGAGAGGTTATAATGGGAACTTGAAGTTCCTAGGATAAAACCCTATGATTTCATCCCTTGAATAGAATTGTTATCCTTAATCCATTATAGTAGTCACTACCAAAAATGGAGAGTGATGGGATACCTAAAATATTTCATAAGTTTTTTCATTCTTGGAATATTCAAAATTTAGTCATGTTTAATGGGGAATATATGTGGGAGGATACATCCAGTCACCCATCAGTTCAAAATTCTGGATATTTTTTCAAATTATTTTTTCATAAGATTACATTAGAATAATTTGAGATAATTAACTAGCCATATCTTCCATAAATGTTTCTATATTACCACATCATTGGGTGATATAGTTCTAAATATATCATCACATTGAGAATAATAAGATATTGTCTTTGTATTATCTATGTTTCTAAACAAATTTCATGTAAAGATGTAGTGGGATGATTCTTTGGAGAAGTGTTTCATCAGACCCAGTACATCCATATTTGTAACTCCCATGTTATTATCAATGAATATAATTGGATATAGATTTTTTTTTACAAATAATACTAGAATCAATTGGAAATCAATAAAAAATAACCTCTATTGATGTTCAATAACATATTAGTCCAAGAGAAATTAGTGAATTGGGTTACAAAGATCAATCATACCTCTGACTATCACTATCATTGAGTTATTAATAGTGATATTGAAAATATTGTTAAATTATGTTAATATAATCATTATAATTTTTTTACCTTCTATTTAATATAATAAATATCCCAATAGTTTTCACGGTCCTTATGAACATGTTGTTTTATCCCTTTGTGTAGAAGTTCATTGTTGTTTTTATTTATGATATATTTATCTATTCAACATCATATGAATTGATTATGACAATATATGGTATGTCCTAAACCTAAACATGGATAACCCACTCAAATTTAAACACACATCATTTCATTTATGAATTTGGGAGGTCCACATTCTTGGATATGGAATTTTACAAGGTTGGTTATCTATAGTTCCAAAGAGGATCAAGGTAGTGTTATCATGTGTAAATCTATAAAAAATTGTATATTTTTGTTCTTTATTTGTATTTCGAGGATACTATAGGATATTCAAGGAATAAGTTTCTTGAATTGTAACTCCCATTAAATTATCATACATGAAAGGAACAACCTTTTGGTTAGTCTATGAAATTCCATAAATCATTTGAGGAGGTAAAATATAGTTCAAAAAATGATAATATTATATAGTTTCCTAAGGGAGAAGTCATATATATGTTTTTTTGTGATTACCCAATTTATATTAATTGATATATGAAACTATGGAGTAAAATTTTAATTCATATGTTTTATGGTAGATAATACCTCATTGGAGTAAATTTGTGTCCCACAATATAGAGGTCACCACAGTAGTGTTCCTTGACAAAAATGATAAATATATTTACTTATAATGAGTTTTTATTATAGATGGAAATTATGAGTATCAATTATATATTCACCTAGAGTGAAATTAACCGGATTTAGTTCATTTAGTTAGAGTTCATACATTAATATAACATTTAAGTTTTCTATACCTCATTAGTGGTAAAATTGACCTTCAATTACCTTGGTAGTAAATGCAATGTTAAACTAAATGGAAAGGTGTTTTAGAGGTTGAACTCAATGAATATGTAATTAATTGATGAGGGAACATTGTCTTATCTTTTTTTCTGTGGAGGAGTAACTGATACTTCAATAATCTGTGTAAGAGGAATATCTAGGAGACAGGTTTTTTGAGGACCTGGATGTTCATATAAACTCATGGGATGAGCCAAATTTATTTTTCAATGTTGGGGAACTCATTATCCACTTTCAGGGGTGGATAGTTGTTTAAAATATTTTATGTGAAGAGGTACAAGTGAGAAATTCAAAATTCACCCTTAAAGAAACATCCATATGTGATTAAGCTGTACCAGAACCTCACAGGTTAGTATTAGTGACTATGTATAATGAATATTCTTTCTTTGTTTGTCTCATTATGTCTTAATGATAAACCTATAAAGGTGGATTATCATGTTCAAATAGTTTTGGCTAAATCCCTTTATATTTGTATATAAGTGGGAAATCATATTGATGTATTTCATGATGGGTGATCCATGATAATTGATCAGTTACAACATGATTTTGGGTATCATAAAGAAATCAACCGTGTTAAACAATTTCCTTCCTTTTATTGATGACAATTTATTGGATAAATTTGAAGTCTTACACATGGAATATGGAATTTGATTGTATGAGGTAACATTTATATCAATGTTAGACCAAGAAACTAAACTTAAATACATATTATGGAGGATAAAAGAAGAGGTTCTTGGGACCTAGTTATGGCTGAGTATATCATTCCACACTCATATTGATAGTAGACCATAGATGACTTTATATGCTCTAGAAGTTATAATGATGTCATTTGTGGTATATTTTGGATGGCAATCAAAATATCACATACCATTTTTAGAGTTTATGTATAGTAATAATTGAACCACTTCTTTAATAGCTCCTCTCAATCCATATATTATTTATATGATATGGGAACCCCTATGTTATATATTGATTTGAGTGAAAATATTTATGGGGATAGAGATAAACTGGTTAATTATAGAGGAGTTATAAGTGATACAGGATATCATGAGTATAGTATAGAAGAAATAGATTTCATTCATGGGAAAATGATTGAGGGCATTAATATTAGAGGATGGATATATTGTGTTCATGAAGTTATCAATTTTATGTCGTTTAAAAATCTTTAGTCAGGGGAGAAATTTATCTACAATCTTCTTCTATCAATTCTTATTATGGTATATGATGGGTGAGGTTTGTTAGATTATATCATTTACCCCACCATTGGATTAGTTTTACAATATCATCAGTGTGTCAAATCTAGGGAGATATAACCCTGATCTATATCACATATAGATATTTGGGTTTAAGGATGTCCATTATGTTTCTAATGTCACATAATACCATGTGGTAATCTTGGAATTATAGGATAATTTTTTCAATGATTGTATATATGCATGTTTTCAATATTGTGGTAGAATTTGAAACGTAAGGAGAAATCATGGGAGTTTGAGAAGGCAATACAGGGGTTGTAACCCCTTATTTTTGGTCAGTTTGTTATTTTCAAATAAAAGGTACATAAATTGGGGATGATGTAGTAAACATTATTTTTGTGTTGTGGACAATTATAATATTTTAAATCATTTTTTACTTATGGGTCACTTATCCATTTTTATAATATTACCATCAAAGATTACTAAATATATAATAATTATTATTATATTATAGTTTTATTCCCTCATGATTCTAAAATTATAATCCTAATTTCCTCCAAAATAGTTTGTTATATGGGAAAACAATGATATTTTTATATTCTAAATAGAAAGATTATCATAGGGGTCGAATAAATACTATTTACAGATTAAGCCCTAGGTCTGAGCAATCATGGGTATACTATTTAATAAAAAATAATTTCCATATTAATGTTTTTATATCTATTAAAACACAAAATCCTCTTTTTATTCATACATTTTCTATGAAATTATGATTAGAATCCAAATATCCTAAATAGTTGGAAATAAGGATAGAGATACATTGGGATAATAAAAAATCAGTTTTCGTTGGATACATTCCTGAAAATAGATCACCGAAAAATCCTCAAGTGGAGATGAACAAAATTAATGAATCATCCTTAATCATGTTTGGGGATTTTATATTTATATTTTGATTCTTTTCAACATGATTTTTTCGTTAATTCGTTATTCCAATTCTATTACTACATGATTAATTCCATATAAATTTATTACATGTATTTATTTATAAAATTTGGATTCATTCTTTCCTTGATGAAAATTTGAATATGTATGATTTATGTATTGTAGTTTGGAAACCAGAGTAGACACCCAACCCCAAATTATTCCCCATTATACAGCTCATATTTATAATGATATGACAACATGCTAATATAATTTCTTATATATTGTAGATATTAACATTGGATGATGAACTAGATAAAAATTGTTGTGAAATAACCATTTTGTTGTCCACTTCTATTTTATGATGGGTTCCTTGTGGATATGATGATAAATATTAGATTTAATATGTGTGATATGTTTTATAGGAGTAATTTTGGTGTTTGTTTTTGATGTATGGTTCCATGGTATTAGATCAAGGGTGTGATAAATGTTGATCCTAGATAATTTCATGCTAAGGAGTGTTGAGTGGGATCATTTAGAGGGAGGAAGAAATTTATTATAAATGTTTATATAGTGATATAATAGGATTCTACATGTAATTATTCATTTATTAACGGTGAAATTTTTGGTGTGGTATTATTCTCCATCGACAGGAAGATCTGTAGCCAGAAAAAAAATCACACAAAGTATAGTTTCATTCCACAAATTGTATATGATAATACCAATAATGGATTTTGTTTTTTATTCTTATTAAATATTCCACATTTTATACATTAAATATAATCCAATTTTATTCTTGGTCACACATAATAATATGTAATGATGTATATGACTAGAAATTTATGTGGTCCGACCATTAATATTGGCCAATAGACACATATACATCAGATATACAAGACATGATTACGTAGTAGTACACTCCAATGTTTCTAAAGATACCAAAATTAGACATAACATATCAATCATTCAATGAATTTCGATATAAAATTTTTAATTCTCTTTCATCACCCATATTATTCTTATTGTATACATGTTCGGTTCCCTAAAAGATAATTTTGTATACTTTTACAGCCTTAAATTTGATTAATAGATTCATCCTTCCTAAGAATTGTATCTATGAATCAATGAATTTTTTAACACAAATTTTTAGGGTACTATATTAATCATTATAATATTTAAGTTGTTAATAGAATCGTAATTTTTTGTTTCATAATCTCTATAAGGAGGACGACTAGATCTATTTATTTCTATTAGTGTATTAATGGGGTTAAAATATCATCTAGAAATTTATAAAACCTAAGAACATGTCCTATGACTAATTAATGGATTTTGATACTTTTCCCCATACATTAGAAAAGAGTTCTCCTATGGAGAAGTGGGACTGAAATCCATTGGTTCTAATAGCATGTTGCTCCTCCACACTAATGAGAGCTCTAGGTACTCCCTCTCTCACAATGTCCTAATCCCATTTCCTTTGTTTTAAGAAATACTTCATATGATGATATTTCTTAATAAGTAATGTGTTCTAAATGATGGATGTTTACACCATCAATTTATATATACCTACAGTTGGGATTCAGTCCCCCATTGTAGTTTCTAATAAGTACCCTAGGTAGGAATGTTGGGAAGTATGGATTCTTGGGTGTGTTGTTGGTGTTTTTTATTCCGGAATTGGGATGCATGGAGAAAGATATTATTCTAATTATATATTACTCTATCATTATAAATGACTTTTTTATCATTACCAAAATGTAATTGATTTGAAATATCAATATATTTATATTTTATGGCTACTGGATGCCTAACTGTGTATTAACAGACTCTCCACCACATTGCAATTTTTTACATTCATGTTTTTTCTAATAAAGATTATGGATATATCAAATTATTCATAATTGGAAACATATTTATTGGAGTGGGATATTAGTTGTATCCAAATGAGAATAATGTAGACAATGTGAGTATTTAGGGGTGTCACATAGGGGATCCATTATCATTTCTAATTTGATATTCTAATATACATCGTATATATATCTTTATCCTCATTATTTCACATATTTTTAGAATTTTACTATGTAGGGATGATTTGTATTATGCTACATGAATTTTATTTTATAAAATTGAAATTATTATTTATAATTTAATTTCATATCACTTTTTAATATATTTTTTAGTTTATATGTAACCTAGGATATAGAATCTATTATTTTGTGATATATATATATAGTGATATTCACCTTCCCAAGACCACATGAATGTGAGACTGGGAATGAAAACATAGATTATTTACAATAGGGGTGGGGTAGAAGTTGGTTAATTAAAATAATTATTACTCTTTTCAACCATGCACTTTACAATATATAATCTAAAAAATAACAATAATAAATTCACAAGCATAATGAATAATTACAAAATTGACCATTCATCTCTTTTTGTGTAAAAACCAAAATAAACTAAAACATTTTATCGCTATGTATCTACTCAAGGATTTTATAATACTTTCCATTTCATCTTGATTCACCTCAAAACATAACCCAACACCTCCCCATTTATTAAAAATTCACTTTTAATCTCTATAAGAACTTTTTAACCCCAAACACTCCAAAATAAAAACTAATACCCATTTTACAACATTTACTACATCAATGATATTTTACACCTACCATTTCCAAAAGAAATACTAAAAACTGATTGAATGACTCTTAAGAAATCCCTTTAAATAATATATGTCTTACACAACCTTTAAAATCATCACATATTACTTGAAAAAGTTCAACATATATATTTCTTTTCAATCCAAAAAAATCGGGTCCTACCAGATAGATTTGAAATATAATTTGCGAAATTTATTTTTTTAATATCCCTTTGGGTTCATATTTTCCTACCTTCAGTTTAAGTGTATATCATGATGTATTCATACAGTAATTACACTAATATTAATTCATTAATGTTAATGTATAATTATTTTTCATTTTCAATAGTACAATATGATGGATTTATGACATATCTATTGAGCAGTAAAATATATTTTTTAACAATATGATTTAAATATTAACATGATATAAATATACTACATGATTTTATTTATAATGGTATTATGGTGGATATAACCATGGGATGTTGGATATTCATCCTCAGGTAACCTTAATCACTTACACATCAACTAACGATGTGTCACAGGAGTAATCATTATGTGATAGTGAATAATAAAGGGATAAATAATCACATGATAACTAAGATGTATGTCCAAATACATTAAAATTATAACATTAAACTTTTTTATTACGAAATTATTTATTAATAATTAATAACATTGGTAGTTATTTAGATATTTGAGATAATTCTATTAAAATGGTCAAAAGTCACCATAACATAGAAAATAAATTTATGATCTCCTAGGATATTAAAATGTATCTCCAGAAACTATTTTTTTCCATTTATAATAATGTATGGATTGGATAATCAATATGTTAAAATCATTCATTAAATATTTTTTTGGTTCAACCATGAATGTACATTTATAATGATTGGTTCAAGTAGGGTTTATCAAACACCATACTACAAAAAAAACACATTCTATCAAAATTATTCAGTTCATTACATATAAAATATTCAAAACCTCTCTAAATTGACCCTATAGGGATTTATTATTTAATTAAATTTAGTTAATGGTATGAAAGGTCCCCAAAAATTTAACTAGTGATATCATAGAAATTCATTATTATTTTTGTGTTAATTTAGAAATGGAAAATTTTAATAAAATGTAACCTTATACCGTATGATATATCAATTATGTAAGATAAATGAAACATATATCATAGTCATTATGTGATTTTTTTTCATATAGTAAAATTTATATGGTTTTACATAATTAAATGTGGTAAAAATGGTATATTAAAAATATAATATTGTATGATATAATATTTATGGAAAAGGATTTGGGATATAACCTTGAAAAAAGTAATCTCTCTATATGTAACAGAACATGATATATGGAAACTATATAATAATGTGAAATTTTGTATTACATTATATAATCCAACATTCATGAATCTACCACCTATGTTTTCATGGGTCATGGGGGTATCGAGATAACGCTCAAAGCTATTTTAGAGGCTTATTTATGTGGTTATGGATTAGGGAGAAGAGTTTTTTTTTGAGATTAGGATATTTTATAGTTGGTTATTTGGTTCGGGTGTGTATCATGATCCGCCAAATCATTGGAATTTTAATTTAGGAGTTATTTTCACCTTGGGGTGTCAACATAAGTTTGGTGACCATGGGGATGCCTTTGAAAGGTCATTTCGTAGGTTTTGATTCCTCACATAGAAGGAAGTATTGGATGAGGAATCAAAGGATTATTTTTATTGTAAACGAGATGTAAAAAATATTTTTCACATAGACGCGAATGAATATTTACATCTTCGGGAAACTTCCACATGGAAATTCAATGTGGTCTGGTTTTATGTGTCTTGGCATGATGGTGTTGGAGTCATAGAGGTGGCAAGTGCACCGAGTAGTGTTATAGTAATGTGAAACTGCCAAATCAATTATAATATATTGTATATAGACTATGGGGTGGCCTATTGGTCATTTAAAATGGAATGATCCATATTTATATGTAGGGATCCTAAAAATTAAATGTTTTAAAACATGATATACAAGTGGTATATCTTTTAGGTTTAAAAGTATTAACGAGTGAATTTCCCATTGACCGAGGGAACAAAATGCATAGTGAAATTAACTATGCCTTGGTAAACTCTATTTGAAGCTCCATATTTAATATAATCTCAACTACCACATAGTTTGGTTTTCTATATTTTCCATTTAATCCTTATTTTATCTGATTTCTCTCTCCCATCATTTTCCAACTACCTATCCTGAAAGTCTAAACAACATGAGTATTTCAAATCGACCCCTATTAAATTAATGTATTTATTTATCATATAATTCCCTTCTGGAATTATTTTAATGGATAATTTTAGGTTTTTATCATATTTTTGAAATGGAAATATAGAATGGCGTGATTGTGGTTTTTTGTGGTTAGGTTCTAGTGTGTTTCCCTTCACTTTTGGTGGTGTTTAAATCTACGATTCTTCTATTATGTGTAGTAATTTATTGTGAAGATATGAATTGATGTAAATTATTCAACATAATATCCTTATATTTTTAAATTTGGGATATTATTATTATATTCATTAATAATTATATGATTATTAATTCAAAAAAATAGAATACATATAAAATGAAAATGGTTATATTGTGCTTGTGTCTATCTATATTCCATTTTTATTTCATGTGTTACAACTGAATCAATGTAATGACTAAAGGAATTAATGAATATTTAAGATGTAACATGTATTAAAATGAGATATAATATATATAGTAAACATGTGTAGTGTTAACCATATACTCCATGATAGCTGAACCAACGCAACTGCATAAATTAAATAATTTATCTATATTATCCAATTGATGTGATACCCCTTGATACTATTATATTTTCCTTGAATACCTATATTTTTGTTTTATTTGAATTCATAAATCAACTCTTTTAATTGAATAATAATTTAAATTTTTTTCATAATCTATTTTGATGTGATGATAGTGTTGAACCTTATATTAATTTTATTTAGAGAGCTAGTTATTTTGATGTTGTATGTAGGTGGATGTGATATGTGGGTGTGTGTGTGTGTGTGGATAGAGATTCTATAATAATGGTTATTTATTTGGTTTATAAAGGATATGGATGATGTCATTGACTGATCTATATAGTATGTAAGATAGTGATAGATTATGTGATGTGGATGGTATTATTGTGTTGTGTATTGGGTTAGATTAATGAGATTCATGATGTGTTGGATGTGTTATTGAAATAATGATTTAAAAATCATTATCATATATGCTTAAAATTTACTTATAGAAATTATGAAATGGTATGTTGGTATAAAATCATTGATATTTAATGTACTTATGAAATGAACCAAAATAATTAGTGTTTTTCGAAAAAAATAATTCAGGTTCTTTTTTGTGATCGGTCTTCTATTAGATATGGGAAATGAAAGACAAAAAAATAATGTGCATGATATGTGAAAATATATAACTAGTTATGGAAAAAATTTAAATTTTGAATCTATAAAAGTTCATTTATCTCTTATCATTTGTTATAGTTTTGGTTCTGTAAAATATGGAATGGAGGATATTGATGGGTATTGGTGATTGAGTTGTAGAATGTATGGTTTTTGTTAATGGTTTTTATGTTCATCGTTTGATGGGTTTTCTATTTTATACTTTTTACTATGTATTTATTTTTCTTAATATACAAAATCCACCCATGCTAAAAAACCATATCCACAACTAAATATTTAATGTTCTAACTATTTTCCCCAAAATTTAGTCTAGTGAGGGTGGATTCCAACCTACCACCTATTCCCTACTCTCCCTTTATAAGAAGATAATAAAAGACGAGTTGTTTTTTGATGTGAAATGATGATGACATTGTTTGTGGAGATGTATTATTATGATGGGACAATTAGTAATAAGTCACAATGATTATGAAAAAATTTGGAGTGATACCGGTGGGTGGTATTATATAGTATTGTTAATGTATGGAAGGAATATTTAATGAGGTTGATTTATAATACGTTCAAGACACATTGATACTCTATACTGACTATGTGATTATTATATAGATGATACAAGGGATCCAAACCTTTGATGTTGGGGTGTGAGAGTATAAAACTAGTGGAAATGTTGTTGATGGGAAACCATGATTGTATTTTTATCATATTATTTTCTTAAATTGTGTACTATACGTGATGAGTAATTCCCAGTGATGCTAAAAAATAAGAGTTAACTAGATATGTGATTATTTTTTTATTACTTATTCATTAGAGAATTATTATACTTGTATTATAGTTTCAAAAAAATTTCTAAGTAGGATCGTTCTAATTATACATGCTATGATCACCCATATAGAAAAACAATTTTTAGGTAATTTTGATACATTTCTTGACTGATATGGATCATAGTATCTTAGAGTGGTGTTCTGATTCTGTTTCTACCTTCATGGAGTCCATTGGTACTTTATTTAGGGAGACTAATTTTTTTTATTTCATTACTTTTTAGATTTTATAATTATAAAATTTTGGATTATTTTATATAATAATTTGTATATTTTTGGTTCCAATATTATATCATTTCCATAATTACTATTTATAAGGTAATTCATAATCTTTTGATTGTTTTATACACTATGTGGTTATCAGCAACTCATTCCCTATTAAAGGTGGACTTTGGGGGTGAGTATCTTCCTATATGTATTTATATGGATGAGTACTTGTGGAGGTGGGGTCATGAGAAAAGTGTTATGAAATTTGTTGGTGGATAGATATGATAGGGATTGGGTAATATTAACTATTTAAAACCTCATGGGTTGAAAATAAATTATCATCAATTGAACATAGTATGTGATGTACCCCTGTGAGATAGAATTGGAATTGGGAATTTTAGTTTCCCAATGATCTGATTCATGTAATATAATCTCACCGAACCAATTATGTAACATTGTAATCATTGTGAGTTGGATTCCTAAGATATTTACAATCATCATTCAAGCTAAAAGTTGAGTTTGATCATGTATGATTTTGAAGAAAATAAAATTACATTAAATAAAAACTTTTTATTAAATAAATTATAGACAATCTAGAATATATGTTTCTCATTTATTATAGAGATGATGCCCGGAAGTCATCCCTACGTGGTGCTGGTAAGGGAGGTATAGTGGGACAATTTGTATGACCTTCATTAGGTTAACCCAATATAGGAGGGTGAGTTGTGGTAGAGTAGGAATCATGATTTTTGAACATATGTTTTTAGAGATGTGTGGGGGGAGTGGCACTAATATGGTTTTAGAGAATTCTATGGAGGAGATAAGATAACACTGAATTTTGATTAATTCCTTTATGGATATTGAATTATTCTAGCACATAATTAGAGTAAACAATAAACTATTCATTAATGGATGTTGTATATCAGGGTGTAGAATGAATGAAATTTTTCCTTGTATCAATTTAAAGATGTATTTAAATTTGAGTTTCTAGCATTAACTATGAGGGTAATGATGTGAAATGAGATTCTGTCCATTACCTAGGTGTATGTAAAAGTGATATTTGGTTAATGGCTCCTCTTAATTTCTCCCATCACCTAATTCCATATATAGAGTCCATGAAATGACACCTTGATGAGAATTTGTTCCCATCAATTAGATAAAATGACGCAAATATTACATTACCTACATAATTAGAGTTGTATAATATAGATGCTATGAATGAAAGAATGCATCAAAATGGAGTTTTTACTTGATAGGGGAGCAAAAGTAACCAATAGAGTAGTAGATATTTTTATGGAGAATCATCAAAACTTGAAAAATCGACATTTATATTAGCTATGAGTTAGTTTTAATTTTATATTTCTTGTTTTTAAGGAAATTTTTTGGAAAAAAAATATTGACAACCTTAATTTTTTTTGTTATAGTTAAATATTATTTTGAAATAAGTAGAGGAATATCCTATCCATCTGATGAAGTATATTTGGTATGGGTTATCACCTTCTATATACTCGTATGTGAAACTTCTATATAGGTAGTTAAAGAGGTGGGGCTGTCTTTGAATATTTAGTAAGAGGGATAAAATGATTTTATTCTTATGGGATGTGAAAAAGATGATAAAGTTCATCCTCATGATCCCCAAAACCCCAAAGACCCCAAAAAAAACAGAATAATGGTGTTTGAATAATATAGGTCCTATGATACTAAGGATACATGATTGGGTATTTTCCTACTGTCAGAGTGAAAACTACAATGTTGTATGAGATCATCTGAGGTATATTTTTTTTCATACATTGTCACATTCCATGTTGGATTTAGAATAATAAAACACTATATTTTCTCTGTAGTCCATGCTATGGGATTAAAAGATCAAATACTTCCATTTACCATGTTGTTAACTATATGGGTTATCCATCCGTTGAGTTTGTTAAATGTTCTCCAAGGTGGAAGACCATTTTCATGAATAAGATCATTCATGATATTTTTAATTAAACCAAATGATTTTATACTCATTATGGATCATTTTTATGTTTCATATTTAGATAATTATTACATCTAGGAGAGGATTATGTTCTATATAGTGGATAAACAATGTTTGTTGTTTCCAATAAGAGATATTATGTATTGTGTTGTTGGTGTTTGGAGCTATTGTTGTTGTAACTAGAAACATTGTTGTTTGATATAGGTATGTATTAGTATGCGGTGTTTCCAATGGTAATTTATGTGTATCTATATGTATTACCAGAGTATGTTGTAATTCTACCCACTTGACATGATATAATGTTAGGGATAAAATTCCAAACTAGAGAATTGTTTATTTTTATTACTCTATAATTGATATAACCTTTTGAGCAGTAAAAATATAGGATTCATGATCAATATTTACTGTAGTATGGATTTATCTACACAAGTTTATCTTCATGGGGTGCTCCTGTGTTTTTCTAAAGAATAATGATGGTAGTTTAAGGGTGTTTTGGATTTATGATGACTATACTATGGGAAGAATCTGAGTTTCAATCCCCACTATATTATAGGTGACATTGTGAACCTGAAGATGATATCCTTATATACTTATAAGATCAATTATTTATCATGTTAGCATAAAATTATTGTCAAAAAATAGACAACAGAAGACTTATTTGCAATGCCATTATGGGAACCTACAGTTTTTAGACCTACTAGTATGGGTCATGAAAACAAAAATTGTCTTTATAGGATGAATGAACCCTATGTTCTATGAGTTAAAAGTCATATTTGGGGAATGTATTTTGGTGACATGTTTGTTTAATCAAATTCAAATGATAGATTTTGGAACACCTCAATGTTGTATTACCCACTCTCTAACACCACCATTTATATGGAAATATTTCAATGTGAATAATTTGGTTATTCAAGGTGCACTTCCTTGGAAATATTTTTTCTCAAAATGTATTGGTAGTGTCTCTATAAAATGTTAAGGAATTGTTTTCTTTTTTAATAACATAATAACATGGTATATGCCAATATATTAATATTTATAGGGACATATTACTAGTGGTTCCTATATGAATTATCTTGAGTTGCATCATATTGATTACCCTACCATAAAAACACTTAGACATATTATTAACATATAATTATTATGTAGATTTAAAATAGTTTATTAAGGAGAGAAATTGTACTCTCATTCTTGAGCTTCAAGATAAAAAATGATGTTTGATGTTTTTTTGGATGATTCTCATCAATGATTTTGATGTTTTTTAATAAAACAGAGGGTCATGATCTCTTATAGGTCCAGTAAGTTATGTCATTCGGAATGGAAATATTCAATTCATGATCTTGTGTCAGAAGTTGTGGGTTTCACAATAATTATATGGTTACTTTTCTTCATTCGGGAGCACCTAGACATCTTCTAGGATCACAAGATATTTAGATATGTTTTCTATTTGTGTCTCATAAACCAATATCATTATAACTGGATAGATATTCTATAGGTATAAAAATTTGATATCTCATACACTAGAGTAAATGGATATGTGCATCTTAATTTGTTGAGCCAGAAGATATAGAGGGATTTAGTCTGAGAAAATATGGATTCTTGGAGTAGAATAGAGGAGATAAAGTTTTGGTTTAATAATGAACAAGCGGTTGATAGAAATTAATGTTTTTTTTCATATCGTAATGGAGTCCTCCCTTTTTTAGAACATATATGTGATGCTTGACTACATTACTCTCTTTGAATCCCCAAATGGGTTGTAACTATTTGATAGGAATTAAATGGTGTTTCACAGTATGTTGTTTATCCATTTGGGAATGTGAGAGATGCTACATTATGTTTTCTATTATATAGAATATTTTTTTTTCATTTAGCACATTAAAATTTATTATGTAATAATTTTAGATCCAAGAGCCAAGGTGACACAATATTTGGAGGCTTAATGATATTAGAATTGATTTTATAATAATATTTAATATATATAAACCATAAATGAAATTTTTTCATAAAAATTAAAAGATCTCTTGAATATTGTATTAAATATGAAAAATGATACTATGGTTGAAACTAGGATATAAGGTTTACCTGAGGATAAACATATTGGTTTTACAGAATAAGTGTATAGTTGAGATAGTGGTTAATGAATGAATTATATTTAAATAAATAAATAAATAAATTCATAATTTATTTATTTATTTTATAAAATGATATAACTAATTTCCACTATGATGAAACTTTCAATGAAATTTACCAAGGGTTAGCCACATGACACATGATATATTTTAGTGGTGGAGGGGAGTGTTCTTCATTGAAAGATCAACATTGATAGAAGAACAATGTTGAAATCAAGGTGGATCATGAGGCGCTAGAAATTGGTATTCTCCAACATTGGAGAATGAATTCATCACATATGATTGATTTATAATTAGTGTGAGAAACATCAATTGTGTTTTATAACCTTTTTATAAAATTGGTAAATCATGAATTTATCATAATTTATTTTTCTATTTGTTTATTATCCCATCCCATGAGACCATAAAACTTATTTGATCTATTGATAAAAAATTATTGGTTATTTCAAGTTATCACCCTTGTTTTTACACATATTGAATTTGGGATAGGATCTCACCATCCAATGATGATCATAAACATCTTTCATATTCTTTTCTCAACAATATCATTCATGTTCATCACCATATTACCAAGTGGTTGTGGTTCCACATAATGTGATTGATTTGAGCATGATCATACCCTCATATTCATGATGAAAATGAAAAATATGGATTTCATATGTATCTAGAGATGGATCATTGTTGTATCAATATTTTGGTAAATTTCCTTGTATTTTGGAAAAATATAGGCAGAAAGTTCATACATCCAGATCCTAGAGACCAATCAGATCCCGATTTTCAACCTTCAGTTGCATGGTATCAAAATCGGATGGGACTGCCACCTATTTCTTCTATTCAATATTCATGGATTGTTGTAGTGAAGGCATATCCTGGGAACCATATTAATGATCTGTAACTCAGTAAAAAACACAAATGTACTCCCTGTAATGTGGAAAAACCTGTGGATTTACCTTTTGATTTCATGGAAGCAATAATATTCAAATAGAGTTAAAGGTCACTCACTATATGTTGGCTCTCCTGCTGTGTGAACCCATCAAGACTAAAAATACAAATTCCATATACATACACCATGGACTATATATAATATGACACACCATGTACTTTGTGATTACAGAGTCATGGGATAACACCTAATCATGACTAGGAATACACCAAGGTACCCAAGAAAGAAGTGTAGAACAGACATAGGACCCCTGGTGTCTACACACACATTGTACCACTTTTACACACAATGTATGATGACATTTATTTATATCTATGTCCACTAGGCATCATATCCATGTAGTAAGGTTGATAAATAGACCATGTAGACCCCATGCACATTGTGTACATCCCTTTATAACTTATTCTCATATATCTTCTCTCTTGGAGTCTAATGTTGTCATTAAAATAGCCTATACTATATGTTGTTTCACATTGAACTTGATGACACCATTATTAGTGGGTTTGGAGGAAATATGTGAAGTGTTCCTTGTGTGATTCTCTTTCAAGAGATATTTAAACTATGGTACTAATCATGTGTGATCATCATAGTTTTATCGTGGGTGGAGAAACCCTGCCATATAATGGAATAGGTCCACCATACTCATTTTACATGTAGATATGGTAGTCCCCAATCACACCTTGGTGTTTTTACTTAATCCATGTGGATGGTACTCCCCTTTCACACTAGGGTGTGGTCCCCCATACAAATTGTATTAATAGAGACACTTTTCTCCCATACTATAACAAGTGGGAGTCCTTTAACTATTAACGTGTCATGCCCCCATCATTGTGATATGGTGACATATGAGACAACTACGAGAGTTTCCGCTCCCTTGAATGTGGACATTGTAATCGTTGGAGTTCCCCTCCAATAATGTCATTTGAGGCAATACAGGATATATGGTGTTGATTTTTGGCTCTCTTAGTTGTGGTACACATAGTGTAGAGGCGGGGAACACACCACATGGGTTCATTTTTGAGGTTTTTTGTTATTCATGGTATCAGAGATAGACCTGTGGGGATGCATGAAGATTTATTATTAATAGTTTGTCAATGGACATGGATATCTACTTTCTCCCTCATTTGGGATTCTTCATAAGTATTTATGTCTAATGGGTTTATTTTATTAGTTGAGATCTGTAGACACCCTAAGATTGACGTACATGGACATTACATTACTTTTTCAGAATACTTAGTATATAACAAAAACACACACACAGGGACGGTAATAGTTTAGTGTCTTTGGAAACTCGGAATATAATCTTCTAATCGTGGTGAAAGATCTTCAACATATCCCATAAATATCTTCCTTTTTTTATACCTAAAACCTTTCTTTATATCCTGGGGAAAATAAAACATAAAACGGTGAGCTCAAATGCTCAGTAAGGGTAAACAAAAGAAATATCAATCACATCATTTACATAAGAACATAACTTTTGTAAATCTTAACCTGCAAAATAAATCATAATTTCATAACATGGGATAAATCATAGTAGTTAAATGTAATCCATAACATAAAACATGAAACTTTGTGGCATACACACATAATCATATAGAATCATTTATTATTAGTCAAGGCTCATTGCCAAGACTATCTTAGTGGACAAAGTCCATTTCTGAACCGAGTTCACTCCTCGTTTCAGTCCTGTTTCACTGAACCGGTTTATCCTGCCGTTCCAGCCATGTATATCTCATGATATATAAAATCTTTACCCAATGCATTAGAGGGAGACATAGGTCCCACCCATCACATAATTATACAATTCTTATGTGTGCCACAAAATCATAAATCATACCTCATTGCATAACTCATGTAATAAAAATGGGATTCTTAAAAAACATGACATCATAAAACAATTCATATAAGATAAAAGAAATCATAAAAATAATTCCATCAAAACATAATAAAATCAATGTAATAATAGGTATATAAACAGAAACCTGTATTATCTTATATGGAAAATAATTTTGATAAAACACTTGAACTCTATTCTTGAGGAAAATATCATTTCTACTTCAAAAACATTTTCCATTATTAACATGTCATAGAATTTTAAAATAAAAGAAGTTGATTAAAAATAAACATGAAAATTTTTAAAGGAATCTTCTTGGAAATAATGTTTTAAAAATCCATTCATGCGGTATAAGTTAAAAAAACATTCTTCTCGTACTTTTGCCGGAAAAGTCAAAAAGTACCTCGTACGAAAAATGACAAAAGATTTCTTTCATATCCTTTACTAAAAACTCACCGAAGGGTAAAATTGGATATAAAATATTTTAGAAGGATATAAATATTAAATATTGAGGAAACATGGATGTGGATGATAAATATTCCCCAGTAAATTCTGAAGTATAAACAATCTCGGATAAAAATTGAGATTGCGAGATTTTCCCTTACCTTAGGTCTGATTTGCTTCGTAAGTGTACGAAACTCATGTATAATGATTTAAATAATGTCATTGACTTATTACAGAATCATATTCATTGTTATGATATCATATATGTTTCACTTATGACTTTATATTACCCGTTATTTTGTAAATTCCATGTTAAAGCAGCGTTTTGGGTAAAATCATTTCATTTATCGTATGTGTTTCGACTTATCGTTCTTGATATTATTACTTATATCCTGATTTAAATAATTCCAAAATGTAAAAAATGATTTATATATAATATATATTCATCATATACATATATATATTATAGATCGATAAAAGGAAATGAAATACACCGTTCATGGAGACGGTAGGTCGTACGTACACATGAACACTGTTTTCGTTTCCTTATTGAATTGAATGAAACTAAATAGATGACATACATATATACATATATATACATAAATCCAGAATCATTATTATTTCATATATTTCATTATTATTCGTTAAATAAACTTTATGATCATTCATGTATGGTTAACATGGAGAATGAATCTCATCGCGTCGTGGAGACTGTAGTCCGTACGTACGCACGAGCGATGATATCGTTCCCATAACTATTGAACAGAATTGGAGTAGATGGTATAATATATCAGAATAAGTATGATGTTATAATAACAATATATAGTTATTCATTACACCATTATACCCATCCCTGTAAGGTGTTGGTGGAAAAACAGATTTCACCACGGCGTGCAGACGGTATTCCGTACGTATGCACGTGTGGTCATTTTGTTTTCCGTAGGATGGATATATGGTGAAATATGTTTGTTTCATAATTATAATAACATATCATTATATGAGTTATAATGATGTCATTACTTCATAATGAAACAACTAAAGAATAATAAGTGGAAGAAGAAATAGAGTTGAAAGAATCGGTAATGGACATGACCTCTTCTTTGAAGCGCGTCTTTGAGACCTCCTCTTAGGGCACTAAAATTGGTCTTTGAAGAAGAACAGAACCTCTAGTATGTTTATATGGAAGTGGAGAAGAGAATTTTTCAGGGTTTGGTCGAGCTTGAAGGCTCAATGTGGTGTGAGGAAGAGAGGGAGGAGGTGCCATTTTATAAGGGAGGAGAGGGGCACCTTTGGAAAAACTAAAAATAATATTTTATTATAAAGCCAAATTCGGTTTTAAATAGCTCCAAATTGATTTATTTCGAATCTAAGGTGGGGATGGGTCGAAATAATCTCATCCAATATAATTTAGACATGTTTAGGTTCGTATTTTAACCTTATCATTTATATTTAACTTTAAGTTAGATAATTTTACTTTTACCATGGCTTTTTGTGTTCTTACACTATACGGTTAATAAACTGACTATAACAAGCCAAAAGAACCCCAAGTTGTTTATTATTAATATATATAATCTTATCTAAGTCATTTGGCCAAAACTTAGATTTTTAGGAATAAAATTACAATTAAAAATATAATATTTGTTTTAAAAACTATTTTATGTCAATTTTGACACTATTTAGTAATTGATTTTTGTAAAAATCATAACAGAATGATTAGTTCGAAAAAATTTAATTAAATAAATACTAACATGTCATATTAACCTATAAAATTAGTGTAATTCATAAAAAGTCTCAAATTACATTTATTTGGTATTTATAACATCAATTATGTCAATATTTTATTAATAAGATAATTACTGTATCATCTTTGTGTCATAAATAAATTAAATTATTTAATGTCTAAAAATTAAAAATAAAATAAAATTATGTGGAAATCTTTCTATATTTCTAATGAATATTTATAGTCGAATTTATCTTATGTATAACCTTATATTAAAAATTATTTTTTATTAAACATTGATTTTAACTATTTTAACTCGTCTTTAAATAAAGTAATAACAAATGTCCTAATCTAATCCAAGTGGGCCTAAATGGTCATATTTTATTCATAATGTTGTTTTAGGTCAAATTAAATTTATCCAATAGAATTAGGACATGTGTTAGGGTAATAATAATATCACTTTTACCTTTAATTACCCTATTTGCTTTTAACCGTGGTAAAAAATGTAAAAAGTTACTATTCACCAAAAATTATTTTCATCTCATTGAACCACATATTACTTACTGACATCAACCGTGTCTCTCGGATTTTTGAAATTCCACTCACAGAAGCGGTAAAATTATGTTTTATGAAAAATTCATTTTTTTAACTACCACTTAATGGTTTTACTATTCCTCAAAAAATGAAAGTTTTCAGAAAAATACCAAACATTAGGCCTAAGCTATATATGATATTATGAATTCAAAAATGATGTCTATTTTACCAAATTAAAAACATATCAGTTGCATTAATTAATTTAAAAATTAATTCTCGTCATCAAAACAAATAGCGTGTTCTTAAGAGATAATAACTATCAAAATATTGACACTTGTTTATGTTTGGTTTAAATGTGAAATTACATCCAATAACCAACATTTTATTAAATTGTTAAAATATATTCTAAATATACTTTAAAACCACTAAAATTAATAATTAATCACTATTAATTATTTCTATTAAAAAGGTTTTTTTAATTAAAATTTACTAATTTTCACTATTCATCAGAAAATGAAAGTTATCCGAAAAGTACCAAAATTTCACCCTAAGCTAATTTTGATATTCCGAATCCAAAAATGAAGCCCATTTTGAAAATAAAATTTAAAAAATTTCAAAAAGTGGTTATTACTATTCATAACGGCTAGTTTTAATAATATTTTAATAGCATATCGTTGTTTAGTGAAACTCGTTATTGCGTACTACACACGCTATCGAGGAAGGTCGCGATTGCGTGTAATGCAAGGAAAGTCAAGGATGTGTGTTGGGCATGCTTCTTTTGTTGTAGCATATAATTAAAAAGAATATTTTTCATAAAATCTCGGGGTGTTACATTCTACCCCCCTTAAAATGAATTTTTCCCTCAAAATTAGTCGGGGTTATAAATGGTTTACTACTTGAAAGTTTATTAAATAGAAACCCACATCGTAAAAAGGAATACCAAAAACAATCTTTAAAAACAAAAGTATGAAACATAACGGTGACCCAAATAAACTAATCACTGGGTTTCCACATAGGTGAAAATATGGATATGGATGAGAAATCTAACCATCATGTTCTGATGGAGAGTGGTAGAGAACATGGCTATGGAAAAGCCAGCAATCAGAAAGACATAAATTTGTGAAGATCTAAGGTACCATCTGATTCATCAGATATAAGAGAAATAGAACAACATTTTTTGTTTTCAAGATCATTTCCCTAAAGTTTATGAAATTGGAATTTGAAGAAATAGTTTCGTGATTTTGGTATAGTCTCACTGTTGGTCGTTATTTGGACAATTTCCACTTCATCTCTTAATGAAATGAAGTTGAATTTGTCATTTGTGATGTGTTAGCAGATCATGTGATAGAATGATGGGCCATTCCATCTGTCTCAAACAAAAGGTTAGAAAAGTTATCAAAAAAATACATAAGTCCATCTGTAGTGAGATTAATCATATATGGTTCCTAAAATGGACATATACTTACTATATCATACTGCTTAATATAATAAAACTAGTATCTACTAAACAAGGACTTCCTGTAGTCCAATGGTAGGTGATAAAGGCCAGTCGCACTTCGGTTGTGGGTTTGATTCCCACAGCCTTGTCCGACGCGATGGGCTGTCGCCCATCCTGTAGGTTGTACTTTTTCTAGAACTACATTACTATAACATCCCATCAATAATATCAAAAAAAGTTCTATCCTTAAACAATACTAACTTATGTCCAACATAATCCATTCCAATATTTAGGCTTATCTAAAATACTTCGGTCCAAGCTCATAGTATAAAGAAAATGATTACTTGAAATGTCACATAACCATCACGTGAATGCCATCATTTATCCCCAATATATCGTAAGATATAACTTGTTGGTCAAATTACAAACATGTGAATACCTTAATAATGTATTCTCTTGAAGAATGAATACCCATTAATTGATCCATAGTGAAAACATGAATGCAGTTAAAAGTTAACACATTGCACATACCAAAATCCTCAAAATTCTATATACTAAAACCATGATATCACATAGTCCTTATATCAATAATGAGATCATGAATACTGTCAAACATTTCATTTTCTCCTGATCCCTTCATTATGCGCATATCATCTACTTTAAAAAATATTTGAATCACTTTTCATGGTTACCGGTACCTTACAATTATTGAAAACCACAATAGAATAATACAAAAAAATATTCTAATACACAATAAAAGTACCTCAACAACATTATTCTTGAATACCAATACATAAACACTTCAATCCATCCTCTTCAATTTTTGTCCTGGAATAAGTCCTTCCTTGATTTAGAAGTAACTTTTTAGGTCAGGGAATTGAGTTGGGTAATGCCCATGTTCTCCACAAATAATACATTGAACTCCATAACAGTCTGTCACTCTATGAGCCTTTTCTCCACACAGATAACATCGGTCCCTCCATTTGAGGTATTCCTCAAGGTTCTTCTTCCCTTCTTTAGAAATCTCAATATTCCTTTCTTTATGCTCCTTAACATGCGAACATGCATAATAGTCTATCTTCCAATTCTTTGATGAATTAGGCATACCACTAAATTTCACCATATTAATCATATATCACGATGACTGATTCGGCATAATCACAATATCTTTATCTCTAGGCATTACACAATTTTGTTGCTCATAGTCACCAATTTGTCCATTGGATTCAATGTTAACCGAATTCCTTCTAGTTCCCTCCATTAACTAAAACACAAAAAGAATTCTGTGAGAGGAAAAAATCATGCTAGAGAAAACAACATAGTAAAGGGGGAGTACCCTCAATATCTAACATCTTAGGTTAAATTCTAAGATCATTATCGCAATTCTAGGACTATAACCTATACGTATACTTAACCTTAGAGACATCCCTAGAAATATCTTAGAAATATCTCTAGGGATCTCACTAACATTTTCACATCCTATTTTCCAAAGGTTGACTAAACCTTTCCTCTCATACCAACTGTAGAGACCCTAAGCTTGACGTACATGGAAATTACATTACTCTTTCGGAATACTTAGTACATAACAAAAACACACACACAAGGACCTTAATAGTTTAGTGTCTTTGGAAACTCAGAATATAAGCTTCTAATCATGGTGAAAGATCTTCAACATCTCCCATAAAGATCTTCATTTTTTATACCTAAAAACATTCTTTATATCCTGGGGAAAAGAAAACATAAAAGGGTGGGCTCAAATGCTCAGTAAGGGTAAACAAAAGAAATATCAATCACATCATATACATAAGAACATAACTTTTGGAAATCTTAACCTGCAAAAGAAATCAAAATTTCATAACCATGGATAAATCATAGTAGTGAAATGTAATCCATAACTTAAAACATCAACCTTTGTGGCATACACTCATAATCATAGATAGTCATTTCTTATTAGTCAAGTCTCATTGCCAAGACTATCTTAGTGGACAAAGTCTATTTCTGAACCAAGTTCACTCCTCGTTTCAGTCCTGTTTCACTGAACCGGTTTAACCTGCCATTCCAACCATGTATATCTCATGAGATATAAAATATTTACCCAATGAGTTGGAGGGAGATATAGGTCTCACCCATCTCATAATGATACCATTCTTATGTGTGCCACAAAATCATAAATCATACCTCATTGCATAACTCATGTAATAAAAATGGGATTCTTAAACAACATGACATCATAAAACAATTCATATAATATAAAAGAATTCATAAAAATAATTCCATCACAATATAATCAAATCTATGTAATAATAGGGATAGAAATAGAACCCTATATTATCTTAGATGGAAAATAATCTTGATAAAACACTTGAACTCCATTCTTGAGGAAAATTTTCTTTTCTACTTCAAAAACATTTTCCTTTCTTAACATGTCATACAATTTTAAAATAAAAGAAGTTTATTAAAAATAAAATTGAAAAATTGTAAAGGAATATTCTTGGAAATAATATTTTAAAAATCCATTCATGTCATATAAGTTAAAAATAACATTCTTCTCGTACTTTTGTTGGAAAAGTCAAAAAGTACCTCGTATGAAAAACCACAAAAGATTCCTTTCATATCTTTTACTATAAACTCACCGAAGGGTAAAATTGGATATAAAATATTTTAGAAGGATATAAATATTACATATTGAGGAAACATGGATGTGGATGATAAATATTCCCCAGTAAATTATGAAGTATAAACAATCTCGGATAAAAATTGAGATTGTGAGATTTTCCCTTACCTTAGGTCCGATTTGCTTCGTCAGTGTCCGAACCTCCTGTATAATGATTTAAATAATGTCATTGACTTATTACAGAATCATATTAATTGTTATGATATCATATATGTTTCACTTATGACTTTATATTACCCGTTCTTTTGTAAATTCCATGTTAAAGCAGCGTTTTCAGTAAAATCATTTCATTTATCGTATGTGTTTCAACTTGTAGTTCATGATATTATTACTTATATCCCGATTTACCTAATTATAGAATGTAAAACATGATTTATATATAATATATATTCATCATATACATATATATATTATAGATCGAAAAAAGGCAACGAAATACACCATTCATGGAGACGGTAGGCCGTACGTACTCATGAACGATGTTTTCGTTTCCTTATTGAATTGAATGAAACTAAATAGATGACATACATATATATATATACATAAATCCAGTATCATTATTATTTAATATATTTCATTATTATTCATTAAATAAACTTTTTGATCATTCATGTATGGTTAACAAGGAGAATGAATCTCATCGCGTCGTGGAGACGGTAGTCTGTACGTACGCACGACCGATCATATCATTCCAATAATTATTGAATAGAATTGGAGTGGATGGTATAATATATCAGAATTAGTATGATTTTATTATAACCATATATATTTATTCATTACACCATTATACCCATCCATGTAATCTGTTGGTGGAAAAACAGATTTCCCCACGGCGAGGAGACGGTATTCCGTAGGTACGCACGCGTGGTGATTTCGTTTTCCGTAGGATAGAGAGATGGTGAAATAGGGTTGTTTCATACATATAATAACATATAAGTATATGATTTATACTGATGTTATTACTTCATAATGAAACAACTAAAGAAGAAAAAGTGGAGGATGAAATAGAGTTGAAGGAATCGGTAACAGACATTACCTCTTCTTTGAAGCGCCTCTTTGAGACCTCCTCTTAGGGCACTAAAATTGGTCTTTGAAGAAGACCAGAACCTCAAGTATATTTCTATGGAAGTGGAGAAGAGAACTTGGCAGGGGTTTTCTGAGCTTGAAGGCTCAAAATGGTGTGAGTAAGAGAGGGAGGAGCTGCCCTTTTATAAGGGAGGAGAGGGGCACCTTTGGAAAAACTAAAAATATTATTTTATTATAAATCCAAATTCGGTTTTAATTACTACATCATCTTTGTCTCATAAATAAATTAAATCATTCAATGTCTAAAAATTACGAATAAAACACCATTATGTAGGAAAGCTTTTTATCTTTCTAATAAATATTTATAGTCTAATTTATCTTATGTATAACCCTATATTAAAAATGATTTTCTTATTAAACATCGATTTTAACTATTTTAACTCTTCTTTAAATAAATTAATAATAAATGTCCTAATCTAATCCAAGTGCACCTAAATGGTCATATTTTATTATTAAGGTTGTTATGGTCGAATTACACTTATCCAATAGAATTAGGACATGTGTTAGGGTAATAATAATATCATTTTTACCTTTAATTACCCTATTTACTTTTAACCGTGGTAAAAAAAAGTAAAAAGTTACTATTCACAGAAAATTATTTTCATCTCATTGAACCACATTTTACTTACTAACATCAAACATGTGTCTCGGATTTTTGAAATTCCACTCTAAGATGCGGTAAAATTAAGTGTTATGAAAAATTCATTTTTTTTAACTATCACTTAGTGGTTTCACTATTCATTAAAAAATGAAAGTTTCCAGAAAAATACCAAAAATTTGGCCTAAGATATATTTGATATTATGAATTCAAAAATGATGTCTATTTTACCAAATTAAAAACATATCATTTTCATTAATTAATTTAAAAATTAATTCCCGTCTTCAAAACAAATAGCGTGTTCTTAAGAGATAATAACTATCAAAAGATTGACACATGTTTATGTTTTGTTTAAATGTAAAATTACATCCAATAACCAACATTGTATTAAATTGTAAAAATATATTCTAAATATACTTTAAAACCACTCAAATTAATAATTTATCACTATTAATTATTTCTATTAAAAATGTTGTTTTTAATTAAAATTTAGTAATTTCACTATTCATCATAAAATGAAAGTTATCCGAAAAGTACCAAAATTTCACCCTAAGATAATTTTGATATTCCGAATCCAAAAATGTAGTCCATTTTGAAAATAAAATTTACAGAATTTCAAAAGGTGGTTATTACTATTCATAATGGCTAGTTTTAATAATATTTTAATAGCATATCGTTGTTTAGTGAAACTCGGTATTACGTACTACACACGCTAAAGAGGAAGGTCGGGATTGCGTGTAATGCAAGGCAAGTCAAGGATGCATGTTGTGCAAGCTTTTTTTGGTGTAGAGTACAATTAAAAAGAATATTTTTCATTAAATCTTGGGTTGTTACATTCTACCCCCCTTAAAATGAATTTCACCCTCGAAATTCATCGGGGTTATAAATGGTTTACTACTTGAAAGTTTCTTAAATATAAACCCACATCGTAAAAAGGAATACCAAAACCAATCTTTAAAAACAAAAATATGAAACGTAACGGTTACCCAAATAAACTAATCACTGGGATTCCACAGAGGTGAAAATATGGATATGGAAGAGAAATCTAACCATCATGTTCTTATGGAGAGTGGTAGAGAACATGGCTATGGAAAAGCCAGCAATCAGAAAGCCATAAATTTGTGACGATTTAAGGTACCATCTGACTCATCAGATATAAGAGCAATAGAAAAACATTTTTGGTTTTCAAGATCATTTCCCTAAAGTTGATGAAATTGGAATTTGAAGAAATTCTTTTGTGATTTTGGTATAGTCACACCATTGGTCGTTCTTTGGACAATTTCCACTTAATCTCTTAGTGAAATGAAGTTGAATTTGTCATTCATGATGTGTTAGAAGATCATGTGATAGAATGATGGGTCATTCCATCTGTCTCAAACAAAAGGTTAGAAAATATATCAAAAAAATACATAAGTCCATCTATAGTGAGATTAATTATATATGGTTCCTAAAATGGACTTATACTTATTATATCATACTGCTTAATATAATAAAACTAGTTTCTACTAAATAGATACTTTCTGTAGGCCAGTGGTAGTTGATAAAGGCCAGTCGCACTTTAGTTGTGGGTTCGATTCCCACAGCCTTTTACGACGCGATGGGCTGTCACCTATCCTGCAAGTTGTCCTTTTTCTAAAACTACATTACTATAACATCCCATCAATAATATCAAAAAAGGTTATATAATTAAAAAATACCAACTTATGTCTAACATAATCCATTCCAATCATTATGCTTATCTAAAATACTTTGGTCCAAGCTCATAGTATAAAGAAAATGATTACTTGAAATGTCACATAACCATTACGTGAATGCCATCATTTATCCCCAATATATCATAAGATATATCTTGTTGGTCAAATTACAAACATGTGAATACCTTAATCATGTATTCTCTTGAAGAATGAATACCCATTAATTGAACCATAGTGAAAACATGAAGGCAGTTAAATGTTAAAACTTTCCACATACCAAAATCCCCAAAATTTTATATACTCAAACCATGATATCACTTAGTCCTTATATCAATCATGAACTCCTGAATACTGTCAAACATTTCATTTTCTCCTTATCCCTTCATTATGCGCATACCATCTGCTTTCCAAAATATTTGAATCACTTTTCATGGTTACCGGTACCTTAAAATTATTGAAAACCACAATAGAATAATACAAAAATATTCTAATACACAATAAAAGTAACTCAACAACATTATTCTTAAATACCAATACATAAACACTTCAATCAATCCTCTTCAATTTTTGTCCTGGAATAAGTCCTTGATTTAGAAGTAACTTTTTAGGTCAGGGCATTGAGTTGGGTAATGCCCATGTTCTCCACAAATAATACATTGAACTCCATTACAGTTTGTTACTCTATGACCCTTTTTACCACACAAATAACATCGGTCCCTCCATTTGAGGTATTCCTCATGGTTATTCTTCCCTTATTTTTAAATCTCAATCTTCCTTTCTTTATGCTCCTCAACGTGCGAACATACATAATAGTCTATCTTCCACTTCTTTGATGAATTAGGAATACCACTAAATTTCACCTTGTTAATCATATATCACGATGACTAATTTGGCATAATCACAATATCATTCTCTCTAGGCATTACACAATTTTTTTTCTCATAGTCACCAATTTGTCCATTGGATTCAATGTTAACCGAATTCCTTCTGGTTCCCTCTATTAACTAAAACTCAAAAAGAATTCTGTGAGAGGCAAAAATCATGCTAGAGAAAACAACATAGTAAAGGGGGAGTACCCTCAATATCTTACATCTTAGGTTAAATTCTATGATCGTTATCGCAATTCTAGGACTATAACATATACGTATACTTAACCTTAGAGACATCCCTAGACATACCTTAGAAATATCTCTAGGGATATCACTAACATTTTCGCATCCTAGTTTCTAAAGGTGGACTAAGACTTTCCTCTAATACCAAATGTAGAGAACCTAAGCTTGACGTACATGGATATTACATTACTTTTGCGGAATACTTAGTACATAACAAAAACACACACACAAGGACTGTAATAGTTTAGTGTCTTTGGAAACTCGGAATATAATCTTCTAATCGTGGTGAATGATCATCAACATCTCCCATAATGATCTTCCTTTTTTTATACCTAAAACCTTCTTTTATATCCTGGGGAAAAGAAAACATAAAAGGGTGAGCTCAAATGCTCAGTAAGGGTAAACAAAAGAAATATTAATAAAATCATATACATAAGAACATAACTTTTGGAAATCTTAACCTGCAAAAGAAATCATAATTTAATAACATGGGATAAATAATAGTAGTGAAATATAATCCATAACTTAAAACATGAAACTTTGTGGAATACACACATAATCATAGAGAATCATTTCTTATTAGTCGAGGCTCATTGCCAAGACTATCTTAGTGGACAATGCCCATTTCTGAACCGAGTTCACTCCTCGTTTCAGTACTATTTCACATAAAACGATTTAACCTGCCGTTCCATCCATGTCTATCTTATGAGATATAAAATCTTTACCTAGTGAATTGGAGGGAGATATAGGTCCCACCCATCTCATAATGATACCATTATTATATGTGCCACAAAATCATCAATCATACCTCATTGCATAACTCATGTAATAAAAATGGGATTCTTAAACAACATGACATCATAAAACAATTCCTATAAGATAAAGGAATTCATAAAAATAATTCAATCACGACATAATCAAATCAATGTAATAATATGGATAGAAAAAGAACCTTATATTATCTTAGATGGAAAATAATTTTGATAAAACACTTGAACTCCATTCTTGAGGAAAATATCCTTTCTACTTCAAAAACATTTTCCTTTCTTAACATTTCATACAATATTAAACTAAAAGAATTTGATTAAAAATAAACTTGAAAAATTGTAAAGGAAGCTTCTTGGAAATAATTTTTTAAAAATCCATTCATGCCGTATAAGTTAAAAATAACATTCTTCTCGTACTTTTGTCGAAAAAGTCAAAAAGTACCTCATACGAAAAGCGACAAAAGATTCCTTTCATATCTTTTACTAAAAACTCACCGAAGGGTAAAATTGGATATAAAATATTTTATAAGGATATAAATATTAAATATTGAGGAAAAATGGATGAGGATGATAAATATTCCCCAGTAAATTCTGAAGTATAAACAATCTCAGAAAAAAATTGAGATTGCGAGATTTTCCCTTACCTTAGGTCCGATTTGCTTCGTAAGTGTCTGAACATCCTTTATAATGATTTAAATAATGTCATTGACTTATTAAAGAATCATATTCATTGTTATGATATCATATATGTTTCACTTATGACTTTATATTACCCGTTCTTTTGTAAATTCCATGTTAAAGCAGCGTTTTGGGTAAAATCATTTCATTTATCGTATGTGTTTCGACATGTCATTCTTGATATTATTACTTATATCATTATTTACATAATTCTAGAATGTAAAGAATGATTTATATATAATATATATTCATCATATACATATATATATTATATATCGATAAAAGGAATGAAATACACCGTTCATGGAGATGGTTGGTCGTACGTACGCATGAACGCTGTTTTCGTTTCCTTATTGAATTGAATGAAACTAAATGGATGACATAAATATATATATTAACAAATCCAGTATCATTATTATTTCATACATTTCATTATTATTCATTAAATAAACTTTATTATCATTCATGTATGGTTAAAGTGGAGAATGAATCTCATCGCGTCGTGGAGACGGTAGTCCGTACGTACGCACGAGCGATGATATCGTTTCCGTAATTATTTAATAGAATTGGAGTGGATGGTATAATATATCAGAATCCATATGATGTTATAATAACCATATATAGTTATTCATTACACCATTATACCCATCCATGTATGGAGTTGGTGGAAAAACAGATTTCACCACGGCGTGGAGATGGTATTCTGTACGTACGCACGCGTGGTGATTTCGTTTTCCATAGGATGGATAGATGGTGAAATATATTTGTTTCATAATTATAATAAAATATAAGTATATGAGTTATAATGATGTTATTACTTCATAATGAAACAACTAAAGAAGAATAAGTTGACAAAGAAATAGAGTTGAAAGAATCGGTAACAGACATTACCTCTTATTTGAAGGGCCTCTTTGAGATCTCCTCTTAGGGCACTAAAATTGGTCTTTGAAAAAGACCAGAACCTATAGAATGTTTATATGGAAGTGGATAAGATAATTTGGAAGGTTTTGGCCGAGCTTGAAGGCTCAATGTGGTGTGAGGAAGAGAGGGAGGAGGTTTCCTTTTATAAGGGAGGAGAGGGGCACCTTTGGAAAAACTAAAAATATTATTTTATTATAAAGCCAAATTTGGTTTTAAATAGCTCAAAATTGATTTATTTTGAAACTAAGTTGGGTATGGGTCTATATCCTCTCATCCGATAGAATTTAGACAATTTTAGGTACGTATTTTAACCTTATCATTTATATTTAACTTTATGTTAGATAATTTTACTTTTACCGTGTATTTTTGTGTTCTTACACTATATGGTTAATAAAATTACTATAACAAGCCAAAAAAACCCATGTTGTTTATTATTAATATATATAACCTTATCTAAGTCATTTGGACGATCCTTAGATTTTTAGGAATAAAACAACAATTAATAATATAATATTTATTTTAAAAACTATTTAATGACAATTTTGACACTATTGAGTAATTGATTTTTGTAAAAATCATAACAGAATTATTAGTTCAAAATAAGTTAATTAAATCAATAAAAACATGTCATATTAACCTATAAAATTAGTGTAATTCATAAAATGTCTCTAATTGGGTATTTATAGCATCAATTATGTCAATATTTCATTAATAAGATAATTACTGCATCATCTTTGTGTCATAAATAAATTATATTATTTAATGTCTAACAATTAAAAATAAAATACCATTATTTAGGAAATCTTTTTATCTTTCTAATTAATATTTATAGTAGAATTTATCTTATGTATAACCCTATATTAAAAATTATTTTCTTATTAAACTTTGATTTTAACTATTTTAACCCTTCTTTAAATAAATTAATAATAAATGTCCAAATCTAATCCAAGTGGGCCTAAATGGTCATATTTTATTCCTAAGTTTGTTTTGGTTCGAATTACACTTATCCAATAGAATTAGGATATGTGTTAGGGTAATAATAATATCATTATTACCCTTAATTACCCTATTTACTTTTAACTGTGGTAAAAATAAGTAAAAAGTTACTATTCACCAAAAATTATTTTCATCTCATTGAACCACATTTTACTTAGTGACATCAACGGTGTCTCTCGGATTTTTGAAATTCCACTCACAGAAGCGGTAAAATTATGTTTTATGAAAAATTCATTTTTTTAACCACCACTTAGTTATTTCACTACTCATCAAAAAATGAAAGTTTCCAGAAAAATACCAAAAATTAGGCCTAAGCTATATTTGATATTATTAATTCAAAAATGATGTCTATTTTACCAAATTCAAAACAGATCAGTTGCATTAATTAATTTAGAAATTAATTCCCGTCGTCAAAACAAATAGCGTGTTCTTAAGAGATAATAACTATCAAAAGATTGACACTTGTTTATGTTTGGTTTAAATGTGAAATTACATCAAATAACCAACATTGAATTAAATTGTAAAAATATATTCTAAATATACTTTAAAACGACTCAAATTAATAATTTATCACTATTAATTATTTATATTAAAAAGGTTGTTTTTAATTAAAATTTATTAATTTTCACTATTCATCAGAAAATGAAAGTTATCCGAAAAGTACCAAAATTTCACCCTAAGCTAATTTTGATATTCCGAATCCAAAAATGAAGTCCATTTTGAAAATGAAATATATAAAATTTCAAAAATTGGTTATTACTATTCATAACGGCTAGTTTTAATAATATTTTAATAGCATATCGTTGTTTAGTGAAACTTGGTATTGCGTACTACACACACTATCGAGGAAGGTCACGATTGCATGTAATGCAAGGAAAGTCAAGGATGCATGTTGTGAAAGTTTATTTTGGTGTAGCGTACAATTAAAAATAATATTTTTCATAAAATATCAGGGTGTTACAAGATCTCCTCTATTGTATCATTGTATTTACCCCTCATTGGTTTTTGTGGAATTTTACTATGCATGTGTATACTCACCCATGCATTGTCGTTTCCCACACATTTCATTTCTTCTGTGGAAAATTGAAAGGTCAGTGTTAGCTTTGGAAAAGATTACAAATACTTGGGTGATTTTGGTATCATACGGTGGTTGGGGCTCAGATATCAAGACCAAGCCACTCTTAGATTTATTTTGTTTTATGTGTTATCATCTTAGGACATCATTTTGGTATGGATATTTTCCTTCCCCCCTTAAATTTAAAAATAATTTGTTCTAATCTTTTGTATTATCAGGAGGTTATTTTAGGCATGGTTTCTACTCTAGGTGTTACTTTCTTTTATAAATACTCCATTACTCTTATTCATAGATATGGTTGGGGGAATTAATATATGTACATTATGAAAATTTATCCAATTATTTTATTCTTTCCTTATGCTAGATTACAACCTCAACATATGCAGTTAGGCTTGCGGTTGTGGAGGATTGTCTTTTATACCTGTAGGGGGGGACCCAATGGGATAGGTCATTACACAGTTATATTAGAGATGTTCTTTCCCTAGGATCATGTTTGGAGTTTTCCCATTATGAAGATTTTGTTAGAATATATAGAAATGGTGTTGTAGTGTATCATGTGTGGATTTATGGTTAGGGAACCCAGTGTGTGTTTAGCAGAAAACATATCTATACACCAGTCTCTAACTACATCTTATCTATTTGGCATACTGGGATATCGATTTTAGGGAACATGATACATGAAATGTATTGGATCAAGTCCTTTGAATTTTATTTTTGAGTTACCACCATTTATATATATGTTCATCTAAATGTTCTATGTCTCGTAACATTTTAAGATGTATCTAAAAAGGAAGCCAACTTTTAAACAGATACATGGTCATGATAATGACTACATGGGTGAAGACATCATTGTTTTGAGTCTTCATAAAAGCATAAATAGTATTGGGGATCGAGTTGAGGAGCCCATTCTCATGGTAGTTATTCAAGAAGGGAATGAAGTGGCCCTTCCACCCATCTATCAATAATGGAAATAACATCCAGTGGGTGGGAATGAGCGTTATTTATATATATAGAATTCATGAATCCTAGTTGAGTAGAAATTCTATGAAAATATAATGATATTTTTTCATGGGTTTTAGGATCATGGACACACTAGATTCTGGGATGATATAGACCATTACCTGGTAGAGTAATGGTACAATTCATTAGTTTTATTTTTTCATTTTATATGAACACCACCAATGAATATGGAAAGTTTTCAGATAATACATTTCATGTTCTAGGATTTATTTTTAGGGGTTTTGTTACCTTGTAATATGATAAGGAGACACTCTCTTGAGAAATTTTTTTGAACTTGTTTAATAATAATTTTTTCCCCTCTAACGAACCCACATTCTAGGAACACAAGCTTCATGGGGAGTATCGAGCTACAGAGAGCAACCTAGGAAGAGATCATTGGGATGATTCAATTGGTCATAACAATAATTGAGCAATGATGTATGTAGTATCCAGTATAAAAAAATTGTTAAAGAATCACTGAAATATTTATCCCTATACATGTGCTCAGAAATTTGGGTTTTTAATGTAGAGGGAATGTAGGAGGACAAGTCCTCATGGTATTTCTTCAGCTAGGAAGACTCATTGAAGTTTTAGGCACCAAATTATTATATAATTATTTTTATATTGAAAGCATGGTCTTCACGCCTAAGATTTCTAGACATATTAGAATAGGGTTGGACGAAATATTTTGTGGGTTTTCTATATATGGTCTTTGGACATTGTACAAGGTATGCTCTATGTTCCTTTTTCTATTTTTTCTGTATCTATTTTCCATCAATGCATCTTCCATATGTTTCTTCCAATTCCATTTTTTGGGTTATGTAATTTTGATTTCAGAATGAATGGGAGAGAGATGAACTCCCCACCATGATTCATCCCCATGAAGTGATCTAAACTATGAATACAATACATTTCCACCCAAAACTAATAGTGTTGAGGTTTGGAGGATGAGTTTCTTCAAATTTTAGGTAGTATTTTCTAACTCACTATCAATAGGGGAACTAGTTAAGGAGGGGAGGTGTCAAATGGGAAATATAGATATAATTAAGAGATAAAAATGAATCCAAAATTTTAGCTGATTTTGGGGTATGATATGTGTCTTCTCAGCTTTAATATTAGTTTTGGTACCCAGAAACATGATGTCTTCCATTTGATGTAGCCCTATTTTGTGACTCAGTAAATCTAGTAGTGTATTTTTTTAATCACCCCTTTATCTTTAAAGAATCCTACATAGAGGCCCATATATCATATAGTTTTGAAAGAGTGGGATGACTACCAAAGGATACAGAGCCTCACAAAGAATCTTTAGGTAGATTTCTGGGAGGTCCTATGATTTTTATCCTCATTATAGACCATTTTACAACTATTTATGCCTTAATGACTATCTAAATTGATTTTTATATAGTTCTTGAGGTGGTGTTATGTAAATTTTCCTTTGTTAGTGGGGAGGAATCATATAATGAACAGCTTGAGCTCATGTGTAAGAGGATACACATGATTCTACTAATTAGAATTTATTACAGATGGAGCAGTGGATGATAAGGTTTATTAGATCCCGAAACTGTGGAGGAGTAGTGGACGTCATTCAAGATTATTTTACAGGTCTACCTATTTTCAAGATTCTTCATTATTCCTAGAATTTAACAAGGAAATGATTTATATTTTTTCTAGTATATCAGATGACTCTTGGTTGATGCAAGATATAAATGTGTCGATTGAGGATTCTATAGAGAAAGGGTTTGTAAAACTAAATTCCCTCATCAGGGTAGCCCAATGATGGTATATTTTGTGGATGGTGAGAAATTTGGTTTTTGAGTCAATTGAAATCGCCTAATTCAGGTCATTATCCATAGGATGCATCCACCCTGGGAACCAAGGACATCCACAATAGTTTTTATTTTGATATGTGGTTTTGGGAATTTGACCTCATGGAAGGTTATCATTGATTCCATGTTTGAATGGGGTATATAATGAGGGAATATATCCAAAAATGTTATTGTTTCATTGGGATTTTATACCATTTTTCATATTTAAATTCCCTAGTAAAATTTATGATATTTATGAATCAAATTCTCAAAACGTCATGAATTATATTTGTAGTGGAATTCTATCAATGTATCCTTATATATTTTGTTTCACTTATATATTTGGTGTCAAAAGTGGATCACACTATACACTTTAAGATGATTCGTGAAATTATTGGAGAGTACTAGATTTTCTAAAGATCAATCATGGATTCATTCATGGATTCTGGTGTTCCACTTTTGTAATATTTATTTTCATGCATGGGAGTCATTGGATCCAACTGTGGTTGAGGAAATTATTGATTTGGAATTTCCAAAAGTGTGTCCATGTAAGAAGGTTTTAAAAATAATGTTTTCATTAACTATTGTAGAGAATGGTGGTTTAGTAGTAGGATTTTTTTAATAGGACCTTATAGGTAATGATGGTTCATTATATTTTTAGAAGATGGTCATTACCCCATCAATTCATTAGTCTAGTAGAGGAGAACACCATCTATGAATCATAATGGATGTGGAACTGGACATATAGTGAATAGAGTTATAGAGGCGGTCATTTTCCTTTGATAGTACATCTGGAAGGAGGTGAGGATTTATCAAGGATCTCACGGAATCAAGGTTTGTTTTACGTGGATTCGGAATTTTTTATATGAGTTTAACCATTATTTTTTCACCTATCTATAGGTGGATGTGGAGGTTCTCGGATAGATGTGTTAATGGTATGGTGTTATGTTAGTTTTTTTTGAGGAATTATGACCCAAATGGTCACCAATTTATATGAGTGATTATATGGTAAATTTCTAATAAGTATCATTACAATTCCATTTGAGGGTAGAGCTTATTAATGTGTTTTGGATTTCAATGAATGGAATAATAAGTTTAGATTTGTGTAAATCCATTTACTGTAGTTTTAGATAGTGATTCGTGATTTACATTATAATTATATGAAGCCTAACATAGGCCTCTCAGTATTTTTTGGCAGTTGAGAACAATGATCCTACCCCTAGGTAGTTTTCATAATAACGATGCCCATTTAGTTTATGAAGAATACAATGAGGGATTTTTTGTTCAAATTCAAGTATGGATGGGAGTATCACATGAAAATGGTAGAGTTTTCTGGTAATAATAGCTATCATTCTACTATCAGAATTGAACAGTTCCAGGAACTATATGAGAGACCATGTAGGTCACCCATATGATGGATTGATATTAGTGAGACTTATCTTATTGTGTCATATATGGTGTAGGTGATGAAAGATAAGGTCAAGGTGAACATCAAGATGATAAGTACATCTCAAAAAAGGTAAAAATATCACACAAATCAATGTTTTTGGTCATTGTAGTTCATGTAAGGAGTCTATGCCTTTCTGAGTGTAGAGACCCGTAGCCTGACGTACATGGACATTACATTACTTTTGCGGAATACTTAGTACATAACAAAAACACACACTAAAGGATCGTAATAGTTTAGTGTCTTTGGAAACTCGGAACGTAATCTTCTAATCGTGGTGAAAGTTCTTCAATATCTCCCATAAAGGTCATCCCTTTTTTCTACCTAAAACCTTTCTTTATATCCTGGGGAAAAGAAAACATAAAAGGGTGAGCTCAAATGCTCAACAAGGGTAAACAAAAGAAATATCAATCACATCATATACATAAGAACGTAGCTTTTGGAAATCTTGACCTGCAAAAGAGCTCATAATATCATAACATGGGATAAATCATAGAATTGAAAATGAAATCATAACTTAAAACATTACTCATTGTGGCATACACACATAATCATAGAGAATCATTTCTTGTTAGTCAAGACTCATTGCCAAGACTATCTTAGTGGACAAAGTCCCTTTCTGAATCGAGTAATCCTCGTTTCAGTCCTGTTTCACTGAACCGGTATAACCTACCATTCCAGCCATGTCTATCTCATGAGATATAAAATCTTTACCCAATGCATTGGAGGGAGATATAGGTCCCACCCATCTCTTAATGAATCCTTTCTTATGTGTGCCACAAAATCATAAATCATACATCATTGCATAACCCATGTAATAAAAATGGGATTCTTAAACAACATGACATCATAAAACCATTCATATAAGATAAAGGAATTCATAAACATAATTCCATCACAACATAGTCAAATCAATGTAAAAATATGGATAGAAACAGAACCCTTTATTATCTTATATGGAAAATAATTTTGATAAAACACTTGAATTGAATTCTTGAGGAAAATATCCTTTCTTCTTCAAAATCAATTTATTTTCACAAAACATCATGCAATTTTAAAAGAAAGAGATTTTATTGAAAATAGTCATGAAATATTTTGGAGTAAACTTCATAAAAATAAGGCTTTATAAAACCGTAAAAATCCGTTCGTGCCGTTTAAGTTAAAAAAAACATTCTTCGTACTTTTGTCGGAAAAGTCAAAAAGTACCTCGTATGAAAAACGACAAAAGATTCCTTTAATATCTTTTACTAAAAACTTACCGAAGGGTAAAATTGGATATAAACTATTGTAGAAGGATGTAAATAATATTACATATTGAATAAACATGGATGTGGATGATAAAATACACCCCAGTAATTACCAAAGTAAAAACAATCTCGGATAAAAGTGAGATTGTGATATTTCCCTTACCTTAGGTCCGATTTGCTTCGTATGTGTCCGAACCTCCTGTATAATGATTTAAATAATGTCATTGACTTATTACAGAATCATATTCATTGTTATGATATCATATATGGTTCACTTATGACATTATATTACCCGTTCTTTTGTAAATTCCATGTTAAAGAAGCGTTTTGGGTAAAATCATTTCATTTATCGTAGGTGTTTTGACTTGTTGTTCTTGACATCATTATTACTTATATCATGATTTACTTACTTCCAGAATATAAAATATGATTTATATATCATATATATTCAGTATATATATATATATAATAGGTAGATAAATAAAATGAAAAACACCGTTCATGGAGACGGTAGTCCGTACGTACGCATGAACGTTGTTTTCCTTTCCTTATTGTCTTGAAATGGAAGTAAGTAGATGACATACATATGTATATATATAAATAAATCCAGTAGCTTTATAATGTCATATATTTCATTATTATTTCTTATATATACTTTATAATCATTCTTAAATGGTTAATATGGAGAATGAATCTCATCGCGTCGTGGAGACGGTAGTCCGTACGTACGCACGAGCGATGATATCATTTCTATAAGTATTGAATTGAATTGGAGTGAATTATACAATATATCAGAATCAATATGATGTTGAAATAACTATGTATAGTTATTCTTTACACCATTATACCCATCCATGTAAGGTGGTGGTGGAAAATAGATTACACCACGGCGTGGAGACGGTATTCCGTACGTACGCACGCGCGGTGATTTCTTTTTCCGTAGGATGGATAGATGGTGAAATAGGGTTGTTTCATACTTATAATAACATATCAGTATATGAGTGATACTGATGTTATTACTTCATAATGAAACAACCTAAGAAGAAGAAGTGGAAGAAGAAATAAAGATGAAAGAATTGGTAACGGTAATTACCTCTTCTTTGAAGTGCCTCTTTGAGACCTCCTCTTAGGGCACTAGAATTGGTCTTTGAGGAAGACCAGAACCTCTAGGATGTTTCTAGGGAAGTGGAGAAGGAATTTTGGCAGGGGTTGGCCGAGCTTGAGTGCTCAAATTGGTGTGAGGAGTAGGGGGAGGAGGTGTCCTTTTATAAGGGAGGAGAGGGGCACCTTAGGAATATCTCAAAATATTATTTTATATTAAAGTCAAAATCGGTTTATAATGGTTCCAAAGGGTCTTATTTCGAAGATAAGGTGGGTAGGGGTCGAAATCCTATCAACAAATAGAATTTAGACAAGTTTAGGATATTATTTTAACCTTATCAATTAAATTTAACTCTAAGTTAAATAATTTAACTTTTACCATGTCTTTTTGTTTTCTTTCACTATATGGTTAATAAACTTACTATAACATGCCAAACGAACCCCAAATTGTTTATTATTAATATATGTATCCTTATCTAAGTCATTTGGCCGAACCTTAGATTTTTAGGAATACAATAACAATTAATAATATAATATTTGATTTAAAAACTATTTTGTTTCAATTTTGACACTATTTGATATATGATTTTTGTGAAAGTCATAACAGAATTAAATGTTCGAACCAAGTTGATTAAATCAACACTAATATATCATAGTAACCTAGAAAATTAGTGGAATTCATAAAAAAATCTCAAATTACATTTATTTTGGTGTTTATAACATCAATTATGTCAATATTTCATTAATAAGATAATTACTGCATCATCGTTGTGTCATAAATAAATTAAATTATTTTATGTCTAAAAATTAAAAATAAAATACCATCATGTAGGAAAACTTTTTAGCTTTCTAATGAATATTTACAATCGAATCTATCTTATGTATAACCCCATATTAAAAATGATTTACTTATTAAACTTTGATTTTAACTATTTTAACCTTTCTTTAAATAAATTAATAATAAATGTCCTAATCTAATCCAAGTGGGCCTAAATGGTCATATTTTATTCCTAAGTTTGTTTTTGGTCGAATTACACTTGTCCAATAGAATTAGGACATGTGTTAGGGTAATAGTAATATCATATTTACCCTTAGTTACCCTGTTTACTATTAACCGCGGTAAAAAAGTAAAAAGTTACTATTCACCAAAAAATTATTTTCATCTCATTGAACCACATTTTAGTCCTTGATATTAACCGTGTCTCTCGGATTTTTGAAATTCCATTGACAGAAGCGGTAAAATTAAGTTTTATGCAAAAATTCAGTTTTTAACCTACCACTTAGTAGTTTCACTATTCATCAAAAATTGATGTTTTTCAGAACAATGCCAAAATTTCATCCCAAGCTATATTTCATATTCCAAATTCAAAAATGAAGTCTATTTTACCAAATTCATAAGATAAAAGTTGCATTAATTAATTTTATAATTAAATCCCGCTGTTAAAACAAATAGCGTGTTTTTAAGAAACAATATCTATCAAAAGATTGACACTTGTTTATGTCTAGTTTAAATGTGAAATTACATCCAATGACCAACATTGTATTAAATTGTAAAAATATATTCTAAAAATAATTTAAAACCACTCAAATTAATGATTTATCACTATTAATTATTTCGATTAAAAAAGTTGTTTTTTAATTATAATTTAGTAATTTTCACTATTCATCAGAATATGAAAGTTATCCGAAAAGTACCAAAATTTCACCTTAGGCTAAATTCGATACTCCGAATCCAAAAATGAAGTCCATTTTGAGAGTTAAAAATTCTAAAATTTAAAAAGTGGTTATTACTATTCATAACGGGTAGTTTTAATAATATTTTAATAGCATATCGTTGTTTAGTGAAACTCGGTATTGCGTATTACAAACGCTATCGAGGAAGGTCGCGATTGCGTGTAATGCAAGGCAAGTCAAGGATGCGTGTTGTGCAAGCTCCTTTTGGTGTAGCGTACAACACAAGACATTAGTGAAATAAAAAGAATATTTTTCATAAAATCTCGGGCCGTTACATTCTACCCCCCTTAAAATGAATTTCGCCCTCGAAATTCGTCGGGGTTATAAATGGTTTACTATTTGAAAGTTTCTTTAATAAAAACCCACATCGTAAAAGGGAATACCAAAACTTGGCTTTAAAAACTAAAGTATGAAATGTAACGATTACCCAAATAAACTAATCACTGGGTTTCCACATAGGTGAAAATATGGATATGGAAGAGAAATCTAACCATCATGTTCCGATGGAGAGTGGTAGAGAACATGGCTATGGAAAAGGCAGTAATCACAAATCCATAGATTTGTGATGATATAAGGTACCATCTTATTCATCAGGTATAAGATCACTAGGACGACATTTTTGGTTTTCAAGATCATTTCCCTAAAGTTGAAAATTTGAATTAGAATAAATATTTACTTTATTTTGGTACAATATCACTGTTGTTCGTGCCTTGAACAATTTCCACTTCATCTCTTAAATAAATGAAGTTGAATTTGTCATTCATGAAGTGTTAGCAGATCATGTGATAGAATGACGGGTCATTCCATCTGTCTCAAACAAAAGATTAGAAAAAATTATATGCATAAGTCGATCTATAGTGAGATTAATCATATATGGTTCCTAAAATGGACTTATACTTCATATATCATACTGCTTAATATAATAAAACTAGTTTCTACTAAACAGGGACTTCCTGTAGGTCAGTGGTAGGCGATAAAGGCCAGTCGCACTTCGGTTGTTGGTTCGATTCCTACAGCCTTGTCCGAAGCGATGGGCTGTCGCCCGTCCTGCAGGTTGTCCCTTTTTCTAAAACTACGTTACTATAACATCCCATCAATAATATCGAAAATCTTCTATCCTTAAACAATACTAACTTATGTCCAACATAATCCAGTCTAATCTTTAGGCTTATACATAATACTGCAGTCCACTCTCATAATATAGTGACATCGATTACCAGAGATTTAATACTGTCGTTGATCCCCACATATCATAAGATATGTCTTGTTGGTCACATTCCAAACATTCAAAGTCCTTAATCGTGTATTCTCTTGAATACCTTAGTGAAAACATGAGTGCAGTTAAAAGTTAACACTTTCCACATACCAAAATCCTCAAAATTATTTATACTCAAACCATGATATCAATTAGTCCTTATATCAATCATGAGCTCATGAATACTATCAAACATTTAATTTTCTCCTTATCCCTTTATTATGCGCATATCATCTAAATTCCAAAAATATCTGAATAACCTTTCATGGATACTAGTAACATTAATCATACACTTTCAAAACACAAGGAAAGACAACAGTGTAACAATCCATAGATGTCTCTTTATTCCAAAATTACACATGATAAACATGTAATCATTCCACTACATTCTCAAACCATTGACCGAGCTTCAAAAATTATTTCATCTCACATATCATTTGTAGTCTCTTCATCATCATCCACATAAATACTACCCATATGACCATACTGATTCTCTTCATGAGTCTTTCCCTTAGGGCATTTGTTTGCATAATGCCCATACATTCCACATTTAAAACACTTAACCATTTTTGATGTCGTAGCAATACCATTATCCTCATCCATGGTGTTAACTGACCCTTTTCCTTTGCACTTACTTGCTTTGTGTCCTTCTTTTCCACACCCAAAGCATCTTCCAGTTCCCTTGAAACATTCTCCTTGATGCCTCTTCCCACATGATTTACATAGGAGAAATTGAACTTTCTTTCCTCTATGATCATCATGGAACTCCATCTTTCTCTTATTAGTCGAGTCAGGAAACTTACCAAATTTTACTTTATTGATCATGTTGTGAGATTGCTGATTCGGTATAATAATGATGTTTGGACATCCAAATCCCATTTCATTTGGTTTCTCATGAAGAATATCATTCCATCGTCCATCATATCCTCCATTATTGTGAATCATCTTGTTTCCAGCCATTTTCTAAAACCCAAACAGAATAGTGTTAGATGCAAAAATCGTAATAAAGGGGGAGTAACATAAATATCTATCATCTTTGGTTTAATCTAATATTGTTACCATAGTTCTAGAACTATATCCTATACGTATACTTATCCTTAGGGGCATCCCTAGACATACCTTAGAAATATCTCTAGGGATCTCACTAACGTTTTCGCATCCTAGTTTCCAAAGGTTGACTAATCCTTTCCTCTGATACCAACTGTAGAGACCCGTATCCTGACGTACATGGACATTACATTACTTTTGCGGAATACTTAGTACATAACAAAAACACACACTAAAGGATCGTAATAGTTTAGTGTCTTTGGAAACTCGGAACGTAATCTTCTAATCGTGGTGAAAGTTCTTCAATATCTCCCATAAAGGTCATCCCTTTTTTCTACCTAAAACCTTTATTTATATCCTGGGGAAAAGAAAACATAAAAGGGTGAGCTCAAATGCTCAGTAAGGGTAAACAAAAGAAATATCAATCACATCATATACATAAGAACGTAGCTTTTGGAAATCTTGACCTGCAAAAGAGCTCATAATATCATAACATGGGATAAATCATAGAATTGAAAATGAAATCATAACTTAAAACATTACTCATTGTGGCATACACACATAATCATAGAGAATCATTTCTTGTTAGTCAAGACTCATTGCCAAGACTATCTTAGTGGACAAAGTCCCTTTCTGAATCGAGTAATCCTCGTTTCAGTCCTGTTTCACTGAACCGGTATAACCTACCATTCCAGCCATGTCTATCTCATGAGATATAAAATCTTTACCCAATGCATTGGAGGGAGATATAGGTCCCACCCATCTCTTAATGAATCCTTTCTTATGTGTGCCACAAAATCATAAATCATACATCATTGCATAACCCATGTAATAAAAATGGGATTCTTAAACAACATGACATCATAAAACCATTCATATAAGATAAAGGAATTCATAAACATAATTCCATCACAACATAGTCAAATCAATGTAAAAATATGGATAGAAACAGAACCCTTTATTATCTTATATGGAAAATAATTTTGATAAAACACTTGAATTGAATTCTTGAGGAAAATATCCTTTCTTCTTCAAAATCAATTTCTTTTCACAAAACATCATGCAATTTTAAAAGAAAGAGATTTTATTGAAAATAGTCATGAAATATTTTGGAGTAAACTTCATAAAAATAAGGCTTTATAAAACCGTAAAAATCTGTTCGTGCCGTTTAAGTTAAAAAAAACATTCTTCGTACTTTTGTCGGAAAAGTCAAAAAGTACCTCGTATGAAAAACGACAAAAGATTCCTTTAATATCTTTTACTAAAAACTTACCGAAGGGTAAAATTGGATATAAACTATTGTAGAAGGATGTAAATAATATTACATATTGAAGGAACATGGATGTGGATGATAAAATACACCCTAGTAATTACCAAAGTAAAAACAATCTCGGATAAAAGTGAGATTATGATATTTCCCTTACCTTAGGTCTGATTTACTTCGTATGTGTCCGAACCTCCTGTATAATGATTTAAATAATGTCATTGACTTATTACAGAATCATATTCATTGTTATGATATCATATATGGTTCACTTATGACATTATATTACCCGTTCTTTTGTAAATTCCATGTTAAAGAAGCGTTTTGGGTAAAATCATTTCATTTATCGTAGGTGTTTTGACTTGTTGTTCTTGACATCATTATTACTTATATCATGATTTACTTACTTCCAGAATATAAAATATGATTTATATATCATATATATTCAGTATATATATATATATAATAGGTAGATAAATAAAATGAAAAACACCGTTCATGGAGACGGTAGTCCGTACGTACGCATGAACGTTGTTTTCCTTTCCTTATTGTCTTGAAATGGAAGTAAGTAGATGACATACATATGTATATATATACATAAATCCAGTAGCTTTATAATGTCATATATTTCATTATTATTTCTTATATATACTTTATAATCATTCTTAAATGGTTAATATGGAGAATGAATCTCATCGCGTCGTGGAGACGGTAGTCCGTACGTACGCACGAGCGATGATATCATTTCTATAAGTATTGAATTGAATTGGAGTGAATTATACAATATATCAGAATCAATATGATGTTGTAATAACTATGTATATTTATTCTTTACACCATTATACCCATCCATGTAAGGTGGTGGTGGAAAATAGATTACACCACGGCGTGGAGACGGTATTCCGTACGTAGGCACGCGCGGTGATTTCCTTTTCCGTAGGATGGATAGATGGTGAAATAGGGTTGTTTCATACTTATAATAACATATCATTATATGAGTGATACTGATGTTATTACTTCACAATGAAACAACCTAAGAAGAAGAAGTGGAAGAAGAAATAAAGATGAAAGAATTGGTAACGGTAATTACCTCTTCTTTGAAGTGCCTCTTTGAGACCTCCTCTTAGGGCACTAGAATTGGTCTTTGAGGAAGACCAGAACCTCTAGGATGTTGCTAGGGAAGTGGAGAAGGAATTTTGGCAGGGGTTGGACGAGCTTGAGTGCTCAAATTGGTGTGAGGAGGAGGGGGAGGAGGTGTCCTTTTATAAGGGAGGAGAGGGGCACCTTAGGAATATCTCAAAATATTATTTTATATTAAAGTCAAAATCGGTTTATAATGGTTCCAAATGGTCTTATTTCGAAGATAAGGTGGGTAGGGGTCGAAATCCTATCAACAAATAGAATTTAGACAAGTTTAGGATATTATTTTAACCTTATCAATTAAATTTAACTCTAAGTTAAATAATTTAACTTTTACCATGTCTTTTTGTTTTCTTTCACTATATGGTTAATAAACTTACTATAACATGCCAAACGAACCCCAAATTGTTTATTATTAATATATGTATCCTTATCTAAGTCATTTGGCCGAACCTTAGATTTTTATGAATACAATAACAATTAATAATATAATATTTGATTTAAAAACTATTTTGTGTCAATTTTGACACTATTTGATATATGATTTTTGTGAAAGTCATAACAGAATTAAATGTTCGAACCAAGTTGATTAAATCAACACTAATATATCATATTAACCTAGAAAATTAGTGGAATTCATAAAAAATCTCAAATTACATTTATTTTGGTGTTTATAACATCAATTATGTCAATATTTCATTAATAAGATAATTACTGCATCATCGTTGTGTCGTAAATAAATTAAATTATTTTATGTCTAAAAATTAAAAATAAACTACCATCATGTAGGAAATCGGTTTAGCTTTCTAATGAATATTTACAATCGAATTTATCTTATGTATAACCCCATATTAAAAATGATTTACTTATTAAACTTTGATTTTAACTATTTTAACCTTTCTTTAAATAAATTAATAATAAATGTCTTAATCTAATCCAAGTGAGCCTAAATGGTCATATTTTATTCCTAAGTTTGTTTTTGGTCGAATTACACTTTTCCAATAGAATTAGGACATGTGTTAGGGTAATAGTAATATCATATTTACCCTTAGTCACCCTATTTACTATTAACCGCGGTAAAAAAGTAAAAAGTTACTATTCACCAAAAAATTATTTTCATCTCATTGAACCACATTTTAGTCCTTGATATTAACCGTGTCTCTCGGATTTTTGAAATTCCATTCACAGAAGCGGTAAAATTATTTTTTATGCAAAAATTCAGTTTTTAACCTACCACTTAGTAGTTTCACTATTCATCAAAAATTGATGTTTTTCAGAACAATGCCAAAATTTCATCCCAAGCTATATTTCATATTCCAAATTCAAAAATGAAGTCTATTTTACCAAATTCATAACATAAAAGTTGCATTAATTAATTTTATAATTAAATCCCGCTGTTAAAACAAATAGCGTGTTTTTAAGAAACAATATCTATCAAAAGATTGACACTTGTTTATGTCTAGTTTAAATGTGAAATTACATCCAATGACCAACATTGTATTAAATTGTAAAAATATATTCTAAAAATACTTTAAAACCACTCAAATTAATGATTTATCACTATTAATTATTTCGATTAAAAAAGTTGTTTTTTAATTATAATTTAGTAATTTTCACTATTCATCAGAATATGAAAGTTATCCGAAAAGTACCAAAATTTCACCTTAGGCTAAATTCGATTCTCCGAATCCAAAAATGAAGTCCATTTTGAGAGTTAAAAATTCTAAAATTTAAAAAGTGGTTATTACTATTCATAACGGGTAGTTTTAATAATATTTTAATAGCATATCGTTGTTTAGTGAAACTCGGTATTGCGTATTACACACGCTATCGAGGAAGGTCGCGATTGCGTGTAATGCAAGGCAAGTCAAGGATGCGTGTTGTGCAAGCTCCTTTTGGTGTAGCGTACAACACAAGACATTAGTGAAATAAAAAGAATATTTTTCATAAAATCTCGGGCTGTTACACTGAGAGTGTCCCCATGATTAGGATTGCATATATTTTGATGTAGGAAATCCATCCATGAGGTTTATCAGGTCACTCAAGATCATATAAAGGGTTGTTAATGTTGAATACAACATATTCCCTCCATTATAGTTGGATTTTCTGCATAATGTCTTCCATGTATTGAATATGAGTAGATATTTACATCACACTAATAAGGTTATTGATTGGGGCCCACTGGAAATAATAGATGGAGTAACCTTTGTAGTGTAACCAGGGGTGATAGATGATGGAAAGGATAAGATCCTATATTGAATGATCTTTTACTGTGTTTTGTGTTGTGGATGCATGATACCATAGTTAATAGATCATGGGCCTGGTAGATTCAAATACAGTATTAGTATCCCCATCATTTTTTGGTTTGTGATTTTTAGGGAAGCAATAACATGATAGATGGAATAATGTAGATACATTATTTGGACATTTATGAAATATATATATATATATATATATATATATTAACCAATATTTCTAGATCCAGGAATTGAGAAGACATGTGATACCAATGAAAAGAGATATCGAAATTTATTTTATAAAAATATGTAACATATATATATATATATATATATATCATGTGTCATTTTTTTATAAAAATTCAACTATATCCTATATGGAGTCAAAAATCATAATCCTGATACCATTGTTTAATCTATGATGTGGGGTTTACAATAGGTGAAACCTATGGTTGGTTAGGATAAGTCATATGGTGGAGGCATCCTTTGGAATGTGAATTTTTTAAAATTAAATTAATAGTAAATTTTTTCTTTTGTTAAATTATGTAATTAAATTACTCTATGAATACAATCTTATAATGATTTCCAATGTATTATGTTTATACCGACTTTTAGATCTAATTGAAGGATGATGGATTTATTCATGGGCGTATCGATGCTAAAAAACGAACATCAATTAGATGAAGGTGAATTGAGAGGTAGTGACTTAAAAGTGTATTCTACATCAATGATGAACATATTCTTAACTAATGATCAATCCATAATAAAGGCATAACTCATGAATTTTGGTTTCCACCCTTTTTATTAAATTGTTAATGCATGAATTTTACCTGTTTTATTTTTATTTTCAATTATTTACTCATTTCATGTTCCCACAAATTTTTACCACATGATAATTTTTTGGGACATCCCAGTTTTTGATTCTGAGTATCTATTTGTCAGAATTATGGATCCAATCAGTTTCTAGGATCCTATCAAACAAACCATCCCCCTATGAGGTTTCAAAACCCAAAAAAACCACGATACCACAATTATTCATTCTTGGATCTCTATAACTTCCATTTTTTACATCGTAATCACAAAGTTGGGGGTTTGATCACACTTGAATCCACCATTTTATGTCAAACCATAGCCATTGTGGTATCGTGGTTTTTTTGGGTTTTGAAACCTCATAGCGGGATGTTTGTTTGATAGGATCCTAGAAACTGATTGGATCCATAATTCTGACAAATAGATACTCAGAATCAAAAACTGGGATGTCCCAAAAAATTATCATGTGGTAAAAAGTTGTGGGAATAATCAACAAATGAGTATTGGAAAAAATTCATAAAGGATCTACAATTATTTAAAAACACACACACACACATAAATATCATTTAGTTCAATGGAAAAATGGATTTTTTGTTAGATTACATGATATTTGGGATTTTGATCCAAAATAAGAATCACACACCATGTGTTGGTAAAAATTACGTGTGACACCATTTGGATGGCCACTCCATGTTACAGTTTTACTTACTTTGGGACCCACGAATGAAACAATGCCATGAACATTTAGAGTACTCAGGCATGAGGTGACACCTAAGATTGTATAAGTACATGAATAGGTACATGGGCATGGCCCAATGTACATGGGAATGATATGGAGTCTCATGTTGGGTCACATGGGTTTATATAAAATGTGTAGCACTAATACATTTCATGTCAAATTTCATTGACTTCAAAATGTGTCCAAATGTAAATTTAGCTAGGTAGAGAGGTCTATCCAAATAGAATATAGATTCCATACAGGTGGTGTAAATCCATTTTGGATTTCTTATACTCATATCTCCTTAAGTTTCATCTCATATTTTGGAACACAAGTAACATATCATTTAATTTTCCACATAAAATGTGATTTTGGAAATCATAGAGGATTTTAAGGAATGATGAGCTGTGTTTAGGGTGTGACATTTCCCCAGGAGTTTACTGATCAATGATACCAATTAGGTATGATCAAGTGAGTGTTATTTGGGGTGGTAATCCTCTATAACATCAAGGCATGAGTCCCCCATAATCATTTTACAGGTAGAGATGGTACTCCACTGCTCTACTAGCACATGGGTTCTCTATCCATGGGGATGGTACACCCATGTGAAATAATGGAATGGGTCTCATACTCTTTATACATATGGATATGGTACTCCCCCATACTAAATCTGGTGTAGGTCCCAAATTTAACAGTGTAAATACCCCTTCTTTGAGCTCTCACAGAGTTAATTTCTTCTATCAGTGTAGAGGATCCCATGTTTGTATAGCGCATAGTTGTGATTGGAGGGTCCATCCACTTTTATTTGGGAAAGTTGCAGGAGATTTCTAGTTATGAGTTCTATCCCCTAATTTATGGTAAATACAATGGAAAGGTGGAACCCCCTCTACATGGTATTATTTTGTAGTTTTTTTTGGTGATGGGTATCTAAGATGGACCTTTTGATATTCAAGAAAATAAATTATTCATAGTTTGGATGTCGAGATGGAGATCCCATTCCTCTTTCTTTTTGGTGTCTTCATGAGAAATTATATCAAATGTATGTTTATTATAGATTATGTTTTCCTCTAATTAATAAATCTATTTATAAATTTTAATATTTGGGGAATCGTACTTGGTGTGTATATAACACTCCATGAATGATATTTTCTCGCATGTTTCATGTCCTATGTTGATGACATACAGGTCAAATGTGTCCTTGATAGAGCTTGAGGATACATGGGTTCATTCTAATGGCTACAGTAGTCGAGGATTGGGGATCATGAGTTGGTATCTCCCTGAAATTTTCATTAAATTTTTTGTTAGGTTAAGACATAATTTATGTTTGGGCATGTAATTTAACATTAAGACTTCGTAGTAAAAAATATGTAAAATTCTCTATGCCATAAAAGATGTTGCATCCATGATTTTTAATATAGATGTAAAATCGTATACATTTATTCATATAACCTTTAGTATAGGGATGTATGGGTGTGTTCAAATAGGTACGTTAGTAAAATTACTCCCATTTTAGTGATTCCTTCTCAACAATTGTCATATTACCTTTCACTATGAAGGTGGGCTTCCAATACTTGTGGTCTGACCTTTCACAGCATGTTGGTCCTTGATGGGTAAGGTCATTACCTCAATGAATCATATTTTTTAAATTTAGGTGATCGTATCTATGATATATGAAACATTGTGGGTATATATTTTATGGAATATTATGAGGAGTGTGAGATAATATTTTGTGTTATTGTGCATGGTCTTCCTGTATTTGAAGGAGGAGAACCACATTTATATATGATTATTACATTTCTAGATGTCCTTAATAATAATTGAGAAGAAATATTGATAGGAATTTTCACTAGGAAACCAATGAACCAATTTTGTGAATGATTTGATTTGAGTGATCATGGAATGAATTATGAAAATAGACCATTTATAGGTGATTATGGAATTGGGTGTTTTATATTTTCTAGGAAGGCTATATGTAGATGACGTATTGAGGCCTACTAGGGAACTAATGAAAATTATTTCAAATAATTATTCATGATTACTATGTGATTCTGAGGTGGTATTCAATATTCGTGTGGATATGTGATAAACATTAACACAACATTATACCCACCGATGAATGGGAAGATATATATGATTATATGAACCTTATAAGAAATATTTTTCTATAATGTCTTGTATTTATAAGGGATTAACATAAAAATAGATGAACTCTCATAATACAACTTCTATCTATATTATATCAACAAATATCCATTTATTATTTGTAAAAATATTCAATACCGATCCACATTATTTTGGAAAATGTTTGGAAAGATAGTTTTACTTACAGTAGACTAACTGTAGAAAAAAAATAAGAAGGACTATGTGATCGATGAATAGATAGAGGAATAATATGATATTAATAATAATTATGTTGTCTTGGGGATGGTACACATGGAGTTTACGTTGGGGAACATGTGTTCATAATGTTATTTCATCTTCATGGGGAATAACGATTATTTCTTTAGTGTAGGTTTTATCCTTGAATTTTTTGACCATTCGGTGTATTGTCATGTGATGGATCAATTTTTTTTGACTGGTACATCTATATAAATGAGTTTTATATACAATATCTTTCACGTATCATAGATTTTTGAGTACCATCATGATGCTTATAATTATATTTTTTGGTGAGATGTTGATATTCCTGATGAACAAACCTTTTATGAGTACCCTATTGAGAACTAAAACCATCCAGAGAAATTGTTGTAATTGAGTTATATTCCCTTAGTCCATTTGTTAGGTGACACAATGGCATTTAGGGGAGAACATTGATGTGAAATTAACTTATGTTTTTCAATAATACATGTTTTTTGTTGTTTGATCCTTGTTGTGGTTATTTGATAACACTTTATATTGATTAATTTTTACTAACTATTTTTTATGATATATGTATTGACATAGCATGTTTATGAACTATTTTATTCTATAATGTTAGTTATTATCTATTCAATTGAAATACATGAATGGTATAAATTTTTTTGATTGTTTAGACAAAATTTCTTACCTAGTGAGATTTAAATTTATGATGATGAGAATTTTTTCAGGAATGTCGAATGTAAGGTAAAATATATTCATATCCCACCATTTTTGTCTTAAGGACTTGAAGAAATGAATATAATTTAATAGGAGTTTTATGGAATTATGTTTTGGCAAAGTCATATTGGGATACTATTTTTGGATATTAAGAAATTTTGGAGTTTTCTGATGTGTGTTACAGTGAACCAGGGAAAGTGAAACAACTGAACATGGGAGTTGTAATAGTGTTTCTCTATGGGGTGACCAACAGTGTCAAATTTCCCGGAGAAAATTCATTAGGGATCCTATTTTTAGATGTGTGTTAGTGCAGAAAAAGGATGACTTGGGTGAGTAATCATTGGGGTTTCCTATTTATAAAATATTGATTCCCCAAACATGTATTTCTTGGATTGATGGATGACAAGTTCCAAATGTGGTAAGTACACCCAATGAATCCCCCAAGGGCTGGGAATTGTTTCCCTTGGTTTTTTAAAATATTATTTTTTGGCGAAGTATATTGAAATATGATGAATGGTTAATTGAGAGTGAGGACACATAAAATCATTGTGATTGGGTGTGGTAATGTGAAATAGTTAATGAAATGTGTTACACCTTGGAGGATGAGTGTTTCATAGAGAATATTTGTGTTTAAGATGAAAGATCATTGATTATGTCACGTAAAATGAATATGTCACTAGGTATATCTATTGATGTGGTGTATCAGCATATAGAATCAAGAAAGGGATTTCATTAACTGTAAACCAATATGTTAATAATTCACCAAAATACTCGGTTTTTTTCATATATTTAGAATTTACCCATGGGGTTTACTAATTTTTTGAAGGCCTAATTTTCAAAAATCATGATCTCACCCTCTGATACCAACTATGGAATAGATCATTTTTATTTGATAAATGTTTCACTGCCAGGAATAAACCACATGATCATTTAAATTACAGTTTCATGGAATTTATTAACACAATACATGAAAATATAAATCATTACTCTAATCCACATGAAATAAAACTTCATGGGTTCAAACTATGTATCTTTTACAATATATCCTATTCTTTTGGCATACATTAAAAAATGGTATGAGAATGATCCCCAAAGGGAATATTAAAAGGTGACATTTATCATGTAATCATGAGAAAAATCAATAAGAACGTAAGGTATGACAATATAACATTATCATGAGAAAATAAGGAATATGATAATAAAAATAGCATTAATCATAAAATGGAAATATGGGAAAAATATTTAAATGGTTCATTCATAATCATATCAGCAAGGTTTATCAACAAGTAATCATAAAATAAAATTACTATAGTTATTCACATAGATATCATAAAACCTTTCATGTATAGAGAATAATTCAATAATAAATTTGGTGGAACTATTTCCAGGTGCTCCATTAATATTAATTAATTTCATGTGAGACACATTGATCATTATAAATCATTTTTCAATTAACCAAGGAAAATAAATTATGGTTTCCATATAAAATAATGGATTATAATAGTTTTTAAAGGCTAAACGATAATGTCATTTTAATCCATAGAAAGGGGATGTGGGTTTCATATATGAGTGTCCCAAAATAAATAATTTTTATCAACATAAACAGGAACTAAAATGGACAATTAAAATTATTAGGTAATAAAAATAGAATAATGTCTTATTTAAAAGAGATAAATTCATACATGAATTCAACACCATGTGGAGTATAAAGAAAAGATTTAGAGAACGGTAAAATGAGATAGATTGATGTCCTCCAAATAATAAATCATAACTTTTTTAATAATGGTAGGATAAAATGCATAAAAATGAAACATACCATGTATAAGGAATATACAATAATAATTACTTGAATGAAAAAAAGATAACAGGAATTTCCTTACCTTGAAGAGTTATTCCTAAAATTTGAGGATATAACCTTAGGGGATGAAAGACACCTTTTGGATACTATTTACGATGAAAAACCTTAAGAAATTAATGATGTATGGATTGGTTTCATTGGGGATGGATACTTATAGAAAATGTGGAGGAATTGTTTAATAATTTCCAAATATAGGTCTTTGATATATTGGTTGGGAAAATGAAGAACCATTTTATTGTCTAGAGTTTTTTCCTAGGGCATTTAGTCATTTGAGTGAAATTTTATGATATTTCAAACCATTATTTAATACTTCTTTAAAAATGGAAAACTAAATTATACAAAAAAACATTATTTTTAAATCAAAATTTCCATTTTAGATTTTGTAATGTCACATTTATGTTTGAAAATTGAATAAATGAAATTAAAATACTTTATATTTATATTGTTTACATATAATATGTTTCAAATTGTGGATAATTGATTATTACATCATCATAAAATATATATGAAGTTTTAAAACACATTGAAATCCCAAAACTACCATTTTACTATTCACTAAAAAAATCAAGTATTTTATTAAATTCTCAAAAAAATCACCCTACCAAAATTTCAATGTGATCATTTAAAATATAATATTTATTTTATCCAAATAAATATCTAAATTCAAAAAAATTATCTTTAAAATTTTAAAATCTATATTTAATGAAAAATTAATACTTTTAAGACAATATAATTTATGACACTTTTTAAAATTTCTCAGGACTTAATGAAATTAGTTTATTATTATTATTTAAATAATATTATTTCGAATGAAAATTTATTTATAGAAAATACTATTTTTAATACCATAGTTTATTATAAAATGTTATACATTTTCTAAAAAAATTTGTTTTCTTTGCATCCAACAATCTATTTCCCAAAATGGTCGTATTAAAAATATATTTTATTATATAATATTATTCTAAAAATATGATTGATGGAATAAAAATTTTATTTTTACAATTTCAATTACACTTTAATTAACTATGTCACAAAAATGAGACCCCTTATTACACCCACATACACCCTAAGTGTAATGTTTGTGATGATGGTAGCTTCATGGGGTGGCTCTACTAACATTTACTGAATGGTAATATCCACTAACATGAAATTATATCATAAATAATTTTGTTAAAGCCATAAATTTTGAAGACCCTCTTGGGGTTGGTTAGTGTGGCTCCCAGAAAATTCCACCTCCCTCCCATGTTATAAAAAATGGGCTTCAAATGACATGACTCTACTGGTTAAGTTCATTGTTTCTCCTTTATGAAACTATTACGATTTCTTCATTAATATATATAAACACTAAATATAGTGGTGAAATTACAACTAATTTTTATAATTCCCTACTTTCAAAAATAACAATTCTTATATTGACAAATGGTAATATATTAATGAGAGTAATATTACTCTTCCAACAGTCATATTTCTCCCTATATAGACCAATTCATTCATTCAATCAATATTCCCAAAATTCCTATTATGGTTAAATTTTTATTTTCCAATATGTTTATTTTTTAGGGTTATTTTATTTAAATTTTATAGTATTATTTTTTGGGGAGAGCATTCATTTAGATTGTGGTGATCTATATTTTCTTATTTTAGATTTTTGATTCTATATTGTTTTTCCAATTGTAATGTTTAGCATTATAATTTGATTCATAGATTACTTATGAAATGATATTTTTTAATATTTTTTGGACAAAATTATATTATAAAAAAATATGTAGAATAAAATATCAGTTAAAATTCTTTGGTAGTTATATTATTCCACCAATTTGGACCTTCTTTCGGGAAATTCCCAACTGTATTCTCTGTTTTTAAAATGTTAGGGTACTTTTTTCATTATTTACTTTGGTTTTCATATCTCATCATCATAATTGTGGTTCCACCACATAACTTTTAAAATGAGAGGATTCTGGTTTCATATAACTTTGTCTATGTAGTCTAAGATATCTCCTAACATATCCTCATAGGAGTGGTCATGTTCTAGTTATTACACTTCCAGATTGTTTATATTTGAGGGAACAAGTATGTATATAATCAAAGGAGATAGATGGAATAAATCATGAACAAAAGAAAAAAATTGTGGAAGATATAGCTGATATTCCAATTCATCTATGAAATCAATGATTTCAATAAGAGAAACATACCTATAAATAGACACCCCTTTCATTAAAAAGCACATGAATCTCATGCTTGGTGATATAAAAATGAAATAATTTTCACCAAAATATAAATCCAAGTCCCATAAATGGTTATTAGAATATATATTCTATATCATTATACATATTTTATATTTTTTTTATAACATGAACCTTTCTATCATTGATATCACTAGATCAGGCCCAGTTAGATATCTCTCATATAAATTATTAGAAAAAGTTTGTATTCTACATTGCTTACAATATAGATCTTCATAGGGTGAAATTTTAATACTCAAGTTGAAGTTATTTTATCTGAGAAATTAAAAAATTGTATGTATTGATCCAATCTAGCTTTAATTTCTATTGAACCTATTCCTATCAAGTCCCCAGGTGTCTGAATATTCCTTTTATATTCTCAATCAGTTTTGGGGTGATAGGCTATATTGAAATTAAATTATATATTTTTAGTATTTTAAATACTTCTCTAGAACATATATGAATCATGGATCATGATTCAAATTTATTGAAAGTGGCACCCCATGTAACCTCATCAATTACTCAATATATATCATGGATGTTTTTTAAAAGATAAATATTCTTGAATAGTAATAAAATGGGCCTCTATTGTATGAAATTATACCATAAACCATATATAATTAATCCATGGGAATGTTACTTGGAGACTGGTGATGATGTATACAGTTATATTATCAATCTTCTATGTTGGTATGGGTAGTTGTTTCAATACAACTTTAGAATTTTATTGCACTACCTTCACTTATTAAGAAACTAAACACCGTGTAGTTTATTTGGATATATCCCTTTTCATATTATCCCACCAATAATGATCATGAAGGCCCCAATATAATTTAGTGATTGAAATATTTATATAGATTATAGAGCATTGAGATTCATCCATAATTTCCTACATTATCTCTAGGATATATGGTAATTTTTTCCTTTCAGTAAATTTTAGTACATCTTCCTAATATATATTGAACTAAGGAAACATACAATTATTCATAGTCCCAATCCTCTTTTGTATAAAATAATTTATTATTTATCTCTCTTGATAATATTTAGTAATTATGGTTGAAATGTAGTTACTGATAGGTCTAGTGTTATCCTTTCAGTCATGATTCTCAGATCTAAGAAAAATAGAACCATGATTAATGGATCCCTGTAAATCCACATCATTACCATCATAATAGGGTATTTCCAAATTGATTCAATAATGACTTTTTTTTCTCTTGTTGGATATTATTAATTGAATTGTAATTTCATATAAAAACTTATAAATGGTTATTTAGACTCATGTTCAATCCCTCTCATATGAAAATATACTTAAAACATTGTTGGTATGTGTATATATATCCAATTTAATAACATTAATATAGTTAATCTATATCATCAATGTAGAAATGGGTGAAGATAACTCCTGGTCACGCATAAGATAATTATTCACATGAGGCTTTAATAGTTATGATTCATATGTCATCACTTAGTAAATTTACAGAAAAACACACCCATTCTCATTAATTAATGCATCCCAATCAATAAAAAATGATTCTCCAATAGTGGATAGAGTTAAAATAGGTTTAATAAAAAGAATACCTTTTTCAGTTCCCGGAAACATACTTCACACTCTGGTTTCCATAAAAAATTGGCCCCATTTCATGTTATCATGGTTAGTGGATTATAATTTCATGATAGAGGTTATAAAAAATGATGTGTAGTATCTATTTAATAAAAGGAAGATATAAATATTATTTACTATTGTAGTATGAGGCCACTCCTCTATAACCTTTTTCTTGGAAGTTCAATTGAGAATCCTTCATTTGTCACAATGATTCCCAAGAATGAACTTTTTTAACCAGAAATCACATTTCCAAAATTATCCAAAGAGATGGTACTTCCATATAGTTTTCAACATAACCCTTATATTATACCCATGCCCCTCTTGATTTTTTTTATGTATTATAAAAACAAAATCATAATTCTCAAATATTTTTCTCAAGGATTTAATTAGAATATCTTATATATTAACCCAAAATTGATGATTCTCAGATTTAAGGTAAATCATAGTGATTGACTTATCCACGCACAAAGCTTGTCAAATAAAACATCAATATATGGGAGATGATATATATTCTTCAATTAAACCTCATTATGTTCTATATAATCTATTCTTAGCTATATTTATCCTTCGTTATTTATTAAAAAGGGAATAGTTTCTCCATAAGGAGACACAATTGTTCGAGTAAACCCCTTATATAGAATATCATGATATTGTTTGTTTAATTACATCAATTTAAAATTTTTGTATGGTGTATTTGATATCATCTTGGACGTTTTAAATCCTTATAAATTGATTTATTTCTACGTCTTTAACAATTATCTAGAGTATGAAAGTTATAAAATGTTCTTCTAGACAAAGTTGATGATATGATATATATCCTTTGAATATAACTATATGTTAACCATTAAATTCATCCAAAATTTCCTTACACATGATGTTGATAATATAATTACATATTGAGATCTAATCTATCCATAGTATGGTGTGTAATTCCACCATGTGAATAAATACTAAATTTATGCTTAGAATTTAATCACCAAATGGAATAATGGAGATTATATAACATTTTTATTCTAGTAAGGTTTATTGTGTTTTTCCTCCATTATCATATAATTTTTACATTGATTGGAAAAGTTCCAATTTTTTCCATAGTTTAAGCATTGAACAATAGGGTATTCCTAGAATAATTCTTTTTATCATTAGTGTTTAAAATCCGAGATGTCACATCACCTAACAGTCCTGATTTATATTACAATATCTTCTGCATATGTACATTATACTACCATGAATGATATTCTCTAAATTTATATTCCTATATTTCTTGCACATTGTTTTTGGTACATTCATTCATCCTCTTTAGTTATCAAAATTCTTCCTATAATTTGGCTCTTTTATACTCTTCTTTTCAATCAATATATATGATTCCAATATATCTTTAAAATCTAATTCTACATAAATAGTACTCATAACTTTCTCTTTTTAGCTTTAATAATATAAATTTTATAAATTACTCTACCTATGGGTACTAATTATAATAAATAATATACCAAATATTACATTAGGACCCATTAAAAATATAGTGTTGTATCCAAGAACTCATGAAATGTTTATTTTATAACTTCTAACTGTTCATTTTCATTCTGATTCATCCTAATGAATGACTTATTGATTTTTCATTACATCATTCATAGAAAATATTTATTGAAAAATATTCCCATGAGATCTCCCTACCCTATATCATCAATATCCAATTTCGATTTGAATTTTTTATTAGTTCTTGCCTATTATTAAATTCTTTTTCTATGATTCTTACTTCAAGGGTGACTCTCTCTAGCTCAGAACAATAGTGTACATAAAAAATCTATTATATATAGGTAATAGATTTTTCAGCAATCAATGGATCATTAAATCGAATAAAAGAATGTGGAAATTGATGAATTAATGAATCAAAATTATATTTTTCCTCTCGAGGTGAATATATTTTCTCAACTTGCTTAATGTTACTATTCATAACTCGATATAGTTTCCTCCTAAAATGTATTAAGTTTAACATTGAAACTATCACCATTTTTAAGGGATTCAGTGTATCATCCATTTCACCCATCATTTATGCATTTCTTCCTATTTCCAAACATTATTATAAAAGAAAAAAACCAATGTGAGAATCATTTTACATTTAATAATATTATATTTCTAAAGGGAGTTTATGTTATAAAACATCATTCATAAATATATTATTAATATCCTCTCATAAAAATTACAATTTTAATGTATCATTCAAAATGGTTCATAAGAAGTTTTGGATTAATCAAACGTATCCTCCAAGAGTGTCATAAAAGGTGGGGAATAGGTATTGTGGTTGTGTGCCAGTTCATGATCATGTGTAGTAGAAAAATGTTGTTTAGGGGTTGTTACCCCTAGGTATGTTTATACTAGATCCAGATCGAATATTGGAATCCAAATAAGGATTTCAACTAACTTATCAATCTCGATATTCATGGACATTAAATTTCTTTTGCAGAATACATAATACATTACCCAAAAAGATTCCCAAAGACCATATTAGTTTAGTGTTTTTGGAAACTCAAAACATCATCTTTTAACCTAGTGAATGATATTCAACATCTCCCATAAATATCATCCCATTTTTTTCCTACCAAAAACCATTCTTTATATCTGGGAAAAGGAAAAATAAAAAAGTTTGAGATTAAATGCTCAGCAAGGGTAAAAATTGATAACATAAAATAATTCATAAAAATGAAAACATAAAAACGTGAACATAATGATTAAACATCATAATAATGAGTCATGAAATAAATCGTGGAAGTTCATAAGGAATAGTTCATAATGGAACATAAATCAAGATAGAATATCATGGGAATAAAACATGTAATTGTGGAAAACTAATAATCACATAATTTTATTTCCATAGTATCCAGATCGTTGCTTCCAAAACCATCATAGTGGAAGTCCCCTACTAAATCGAGTTTATGAGCCATTCCATCCATGTATTCCATCCATGCTATAATAAACCAAATTTATTTTCTATTCTAGTACTGGATATCTTATGAAATATAAATCTTACCAAATTTATTGATGGGAGATATATGTCCCACCCATCTCATAATGAAACCATTCTTACATATGACACAAAAACATAAATCATTCATCACTGCATAATGCAAGAAATAAAATGGGTATTCTTAAAAATCAATCCATTATTACATCATTCATATAAAATACCATTCCTTCATTAACACGATAAAACCATAGTAATAATATTGATAGAAACATAAAATTATTTAAATAGAAAAATCTTTTATGGAAAATAATTTTGATAAACCACTTGAAGTCAGTTCTTGAGGAAAATATCCTTTTTTCTTAAAAAACGTTTTCTTTTTTCATAAAATGACTTATAATTTTAAAATAAAATAATTTAGTTTAAAATAAACATGAAAATATATATAGGAATATTCATGGAAATAAGGTGTTATGAAGATGTAAAAATTTGTTCATTCTATATAAGTTAAAAATACATTCTCCTTATACTTTTTTCGGAAAAGTCAACAAGTACCTCGTGTGGCAAACAAAAGAAAGATTCCTTCCATACCATGTAGTAAAAGTAAAAAATGGGTAAAAATTACTCTAAAAATACATATAAAAATATTAAAAAACTTTATGACAACATTATTGGAAAAAATGAACATGGATGTCATATATACCCCCAATTAAATAATTATGTGTAAACAATCTCAAATAAAAATGATAATGAAAAATTATCCCTTATCATAGGACTGATTTTTTTGTATGTTTCCAGAATTTTAATATAATTGGTTTAAAAATATTATTAAATTGTAATAAAACCATAATAATATTTATGATATCATATATTATTTAATTATGACTTTATATTACATGATCGTTTTTCAATTCCATGTTAAAGCAACATTTTGGGTAATAATCATTTTATATACTATACATGTTTAGACTTGTTATTCTTGATATTATTACTTATATAATGACTTACATACTTCCAGAATGTATGGAATTATTTATATATCATATATATTCACCATATAAATATAAATATACATATATATATAATAGGTAGATAAATTAAATGGAATGCACCATTCATGGAGACTGTAGGTCGTACGTACGAATGAACACTGTTTTCATTTCCTTATTAAATTGAATGGATGTAAGTAAATAAAATAAGAATATATAAATAAATATATTATCATTATTATTTCCTATATTTCATGATTATTTATTATATTTACTTGTTAATCATTCTAGGATTATTAATGTGGAGAATGAATCACATCACTTCGAGGAGATGGTAAGTCGTACATATGCACCGACAATGATATCATTCCCATAATTATTGAATGGTTTGGAATTGGATGTTGTATAATATCTCATAAATATTATCATGTTATAATAATAATATATAGTTATTATTTCCACCATTATACCCATCCATGTAAGGTGGTGGTGAAAAACATATTTCACCATGGCGTGGAGATAGTAGATCATACGTTCACACACGCGGTGATTTCATTTTTCATAGGATGGATATAAGGTTAAATAGTATTGTATAATATTTATAATAACATATCTGTATATTATTTATATGGATGTTATTACTTTATAATGAAACAACAAATACAGATGATGTAGAAGAAGAATGTGTTTTTAATGAATCGGTAGAAGAGATTACCACTTCCTCGACGTGCCTCATTTGAATTTCCTCTTAGACCACTAGAGATATCTTTTGAGAATAAAAAAACATATATAATGTAACTACTTATGTTAGGAAGATAAATTTGAAGTTGTTGACCGAGCATGAAGGATAAAAATGGAGTGAAGAGGAGATGAATGAGAGGCCCTTTTGTAAGAGAGGAGAGAGGCACATTAGGAAACTCCAAAAATATTATTTTATTAAAAAATGCATTTCAGTTTTAAAATTTCCAAAACTCATTTAATTCAATGTTAATAATATTATTATTCTAAATACTATCAACCAATAGGTTTTAGATAAGTTTACTACTTATATATAAACATATATTTTATCTTTTACCGTTAGATAACTACATTAACTCTTACCACGTCTTCTTGTACATTCACACTATATGGATAATATATTTACTATAAAATTTATATAGAACCTCAAGTGATTCATTAATAGAATTTTCAAATTTATCTCTATAAATTTAATGAATATTATATTTATTGGACTATTAAATATATTAATATAATAATATTAGTTTTATAACCACATTTATGTAAATTTTTAATCAATTCAAATCATGACTTTCTTTGAAATCAATAAAAACATTATTCTATATAAAAACATAATTAATAAAAAATACCCACCAATAAAATTCTTTTATTGAATAAAAAAATTCAAATTAAATTTATTTTACTTTTTATAATCTCATTTATTTAAATTATTCATTAATAATGTAATCACTACAACGTCATTGTGTCATAAATAAATCTATTTATTTGGTGTCTAAAAATAATAAATAAAATACCATGATGTATTAAATAATTTTAGATTTCTAATTAATATTTATATTTATATATATCAGTTATATAAACCTTTATTAAAATTTATTTAGTAAAATATATATGTCTAGGTTATAATTAACGTCACATTAAATTAGTTCTTATAAATATTTTTTTCCACATACAAGTGAAAAAAATGGGTCCAAAAATCTACCCATGGAAGACCATTGTTGGAGCTATCTCATACAATAGGATTATGACATGTGCTATTTTAGTTTAACATTATTATAATATTAAATTTTTTTCCCTTTTTTATTAGATTTACTCTTTAACCATGGTAAATAAAATAATTACTAAAGTTACTATACATAATATTGAAAACTAAAAGGTACCTATTTAAAAAATTTAATCCTTATGATTTCAAATAGGGAATCAATTTTTCCAAATTCAAAACACATAAGTTTCAGTATTTCATTCAAAATTAATTTCAATTGTCAAAACCAAAAAGCATGTTTTTAAAGAAGTAATGACTATTAAAAGATTAACATGTGTTTATTTCCAATATAATGTGAAATTAATTCCAATGACCAAATTTAGATTAAATTTTAATAATATAATCCAATTACACACTACATCCAGTTAAAAATAAAATTTTTCTATATAAATAAATCAGACAAAAAGGTAGTTTTGAATTAAAATTCAGTATTTTTCACTATTCAATAAAAATTTAATTATCATAGAAAAATACAAAAAAATCAACAAAAATAAATTTTTATGTCCCTATTCCAAATAAGAAGTTTATTTCTTTAAATCTAACTTTTAAAAGGTTCAAAAAATAATGTTAATATGGATGTGCCATCAAAAGGCGTTAAAACTACATTTTGTTGACAAGATACTTCTTCTATCAGAAAAACTAATTTGGTTTACATATCATGTTCTAGAAAATATGTAATATAAATAATAATGTCATATAAAATTCAAATTTTTTTAATAATATTCACAATGGATTGTTTATATGTAACTCCCCGACCCTAATTACCCAGAGTCGGTGCATTAATATATAACATTTGTATGATCACAAGAAAGATCAAGTTTCGAAAGACCGATTAGTTTAGTAGCCTTGGAATAACTAGATACCTTCATAAAGTTTACATTAAAACATAAAATGAAAACTACAACAATATAGTCTCCATATTCCACACTCTTATCCCCTTATACTATCCCTGTAGTTCATTCATAAAATACTTCTTCACATCATGGGAAAAATAAAACACAGAAAGGGGTGAGCTAAAATGCCCAGTAAGGATAACAATATAGAGGAAACATTCATAAATAAGAATAAACATTTAAGTAAATGTGTAACTAAAACAAAATCCTTTTAAACTTGAACTTCAACATAATATAGAAGAAATAAAATGAAATAATTCCATTTACTTATTCACATGGATATTATACTAATCGAATAATCACATGCAATATCAATTACCACTTTCATAATGATGGAATGCATAATTCCAGACTATCATAACCACATATCCAAGGCCTCGTGCCAAGACTAGAAATAAGATTTTTTAAGGCCTTGTGCCAAGACACTAGTTTGTCTCATGAGACCTACCGATCCATCGAGGAGCTATAGTGGGCTCCACCCATCACACATTAAGTCCAATGCATTCCCATATGAAAAGGTTTAAAAATAACATAAATATTCATATTAAAACTAGCATATGAAATGTAAATACTTCATCCATAAACCACGAATGGTATAAAAATAACACATCCATAGTCAAACATATCACAAAACCTTCAATACAATATAGAAGTTTTGTATTATAATAAATCAACTCCAAATAAGCGTAAAATCCATCAAAGGATGTTGACATAGATGAAATCAAAACTCTTTTTAGAAAAATATCTCTTTATATTTTGAAATCATTTAAGAGTATTATATTTACAAAATAAAACATTTTCTTTGAAAATATTCTGATAATCTTGTAAGGGAAGCTTAAACGATTTTATAACGGCGGAAAATAGCCGCACCCGCCGTATAAGTTAAAAAAACATTCTTACCTTAATTCTGTCGAAAAGGTTAAAAAGAACCTTGTTTGGAAAATGACGGAAAGATTCATTTATAAACCTCTTATAAAAATTCAAAAAATGGTATAAATGACTTTAACTTATATTCTTTTAAATAGTAAAAATGTTTTGAAATACATTTTTAAGAAACATGGATGTGAATGATAAAGAAATCCCAGTAGATTATTACGTATAAAACACCTCAGATAATGAAGAGATTGTGAAATAAACCATTACCTTATAATTATCTTTGGTTGGGGTAGGTTAAACATATTTATAATGGTGAAATAATTGTTATTAAATTATACAATAATCATATACATTAATATGATATCATATATTATCTTTTAACATTGATTTGTTAATAATATCTTAGTATTATAGTTGCTTTGGGTGTTAACTTACTCGTTTTCTATTATATGTTTTGTTACATAAGACGTGTTTGTCATGGATAGGTTGTATCTTGATCATATCCAGAATGATATTAAGTCCTTAAATATTATTTTTAATCATCCAATAAAATTTAGTCTTGAATGGATACGATGAGGAATGAATCTAATCGTGTTCGAGGAGACGGTAATCCGTACGTACGCACGAGCTACAATATCATTATTTTGATATTAAGATAATATATAATTTGATGGTATATCATATATACAGAATCATTATCATGTTATATTTATTATTTACATGAATTATACGTCATTATTATACCCATTTCAATAATAGTATACTGAATAACAATTACACCACAACGTGGAGACTGTAGGCCGTACGTACGCACTTATGGTGACATTTCATTCAAGGTATGGATAGAATAATGAATTTGTTTGTTCCATAATTATAATAACATAAAAATATATAGATGTTACTAGAGTTATTATTTTATAATGGAAATAAAAAAGAAAGAAGAAGTGGAAGAAGAAAGGAACGTGAAAAAGTGTGGTGAAATCATTATCTCTTCTTCGGGTTCTTCCATTTGATTTGATCAAAAGGGCTCTTTAGGTTTTCTTTCTGAATAAAGTAAGGCCTCTAGGATGAAGGGAGGGAAGTTTAGAGAGTATTTGGGTAGGGTTTGGCTGAACCAAAAGGCTTTGAAGGTGTTAATTAATTAGAAGGGGGAGTGCCCTTTTATAAGAGGGGTGAGGGGCACCCTTGGAAAAGCTAGAAATATTATTTTATAATAAATTCTTATTCGGTTTCTAATGTATCTAAAGTGGATTATCTAACTTTTAAGGTGGGGATGGGTCGGAAACCACTCAACCAATAGAATTTAGACAGGTTTGGTTCATTATATTAACCTTATCTTTTTAGTTTTAACTCTTAGTTAATTAGTTTGACACTTACCATGTCACTTTGTATTTTTATATTATATAGTTAATAAACATACTATATACATCCAAGAGACCCCCAAGTTGTCCATTAATGATACAAATATCACGATATAAGTCTCTTGGCGGAACCTTAGATTTTTAAGAATTTAACATCAATTAATAATATAATATTTGTTTTAAAAACTCTTTTATGTCAATTTTGACACCATTTGGAAAATTTATTTTTGTGAAAATTATAACAGAATTATTACTTCAAAAAAAGTTTATTAGATCAATACTAACATGTCCTATTAACTTATAAAATTATTTTAATTCATAAAAGTCTCAAATTATATTTATTTCATTATTTATAATATCAATTTTTTTAATTTTTCACTATTATGGTAATTACTGCATCATCTTTTTGTCATAAATAAATTAAATTATTTAACGTCTAAAACTTATAAATAAAATGTAATTATGTAGGAAATCTTTTTAGATTTCTATTTAATATTTTTAGTTGAAAATAAAACACATATAACCCTACGTAAAGTTTTTTTTCTAAAAGCTATATGCTTATGTCATTTTTGTATTTATTTTAACTTAAATAATATAAAGTGTCATTATCACTTACAAGTGGCTACATAGGGTCCATAAATCAACCCAAAGATTCCCATGGTCGTACATGTATCAACCAATAAGGTTAGGACACGTTTTAGGGTAATTTCTTATTATTATAATATTATTTTTTAACCCTTATTTACCAGATTTATCCTTTAACCATGGTAAATAAAATATTTACCGAAGTAATTATTCAAAATGTATAAAAACAAATTTACCTATTTACACAATTTGAACATCCTGATTCCAAATATGGAATCCATTTTATCAAATTCAAAACACATAAGTGGCAGAAATTAATTTAAAATTAATTCCCGTTGTTAAAATAAAAAGCATGTTTTTAAGAGATAATAATTATCAAAAGATTTACACTTGTTTATGTCCGGTTTAATTGTAAAATTTGTACAATGACCAAAATTGTATTAAATGGTAAAAATATATTCTAAATATACTTTAAAACCACTCAAATTCCTAATTTTTCAATATAACTTATTTCAATTAAAAATGTTGTTTTTAATTAAAATTTAGTAATTTTCACTATTCATCAAAATATTAATGTTATCCAAAAAGTTCCACAATTTCACCCTAGGCTAGATTAGATATTCCAAATGTAAAAATGAAGTCCATTTTGAGAGATAAAATTTATAAAATTTCAAAAAGTAGGAATTACTATTCATAACGGCCAGTTTGATTGGTTGTGGTGTGTTAAAACTCGATGTTGCGTACAACCCACGCTATCGCATTATTCAAAGAGAAGAGTACCGTAGAAGCTTGGGGTGTTACATTCTCCCCTCCTTTAAATAATTTTGTCCTTGAAATTTCTAGAATACTACTGCATTAAAAGACTTGGTGGTTCTTCATCATAAGTTCCTCGGGTTCCCACGTTGCCTCTTCCATCTTATGGTTTCTCCACAAGACTTTTTTCAGACGAGTTGTCCGATTTCTCAGTACTTGTTCTCTCGTATCAAGAATCCTTACGATCTCTTCGCAATAAGACAGATCGGGTTCGAGTTCTAATTCCTCATAGGTGAGTACATGCGTTGGGTCAGGCATGTATTTCCTTAACAGAGATATGTGGTACACATTGTGAACTTTGCAGAGACTTGGCGGCATTGCCAATCGGTAAGCTACAACCCCAATTCATTCTAGAATTTTGAAAGGTTTGATGTACCTAGGACTCAATTTACCTTTCTTACCAAAATGTATGACTCCCTTCCATGGAGATACCTCCAGGAAAACATAATCACTGACTTGAAATTCCAAATCCTTCCGTCGATTATCGGCATAGCTCTTCTGCCTACTTTGAGCTCATTTGATATGGTTTTGGATTAGCTTCACCTTTTCCATTTTTTCCTCCACCAGTTCTGGGCCTACAAGTTTTCTTTCACCAAAGTCATCCCAACAGGTTGGTGTGTTACATCTCTTTCTGTATAACGATTCATATGGTGCCATATGAATACTTGAATGGAAGCTATTGTTATAGGAAAATTCTACAAGATGTAAATATTGATCCCACATACCCAGAAAGTCATGTGAGCAGGATCTCAACATGTCTTCAAAGGTTTGAATAGTTCATTTTGATTTTCTGTCTGTTTGAGGGTGGTAGGTAGTGATCAAATAAATTTTAACATCCAAGGCTTTTTGAATACTTTTCAATCATCTTGAAGTAAAACGGGGATCACGATCAGAAACAATCGATATGGGCACTCCATGAAGTCTCACCACTTCATCAATATATAGTCTTTCTAGACATTCCAGTGGTAGATCTTCTCTTATCGCAAGAAAATGTTCTAACATGGTAAGAAGATCAATAATCACCCATATTGCATCATTCCATCTAGGAGTCTTTGGTATCCCCATGACAAAGTCCATCGTGATATTATCCCATTTCCACTCCGGTATGGGAATATGTTGCAGTACTCCAACAGGATGTTGCCTTCCAGCTTTCAGTTGTTGACAAACCATACATCTTGACACAAAATCAGCAATCTCCCTCTTCATGTTGTCCCACCAAAAATGTTCCTTCAAATCTTTATATATTTTGGTGCTCCCAGGGTGTATAGAGAAATTGGAACTATGAGCATCATCCAGAAATTCTCTTTTTAGATCAGGTATATCGGGAACACAATGTCTCTTCCCAAATTTCAAAATTCCTTCTTCATACACAACTGATGGTATCCAGATCGAAGGTCAATCTTTGAAAAGTACTGAGCTCCATGCAGTTGGTCAAATAAATCACCAATGCGAGGTAGGGGATACTTGTTCTTTATTGTTATATCATTGATCTCCCTGTAGTCGATACATAACCTCATAGATCCATCTTTATTTTTAACAAAAAGAATAGGGTCTCCCCATGGAGAAACACTAGGGAAAATAAATCCCTTATTAATCAATTCCTCTAGTTTTTTATTTATATCAACTAATTCTACAGTGGCCATTCTATAAGGGGTCTTCGATATAGGCCTTGATCTAGGAATTAAATCAATGGAAAACTCAACTTATCGTTCTGGAGGATGTCCAGTTAAATCTTCCAGAAACACATCTACATATTCTTTCACAATAGGTACATCATCTATTTGAACATTCTTTTCCTCACCCACAATCATTTCATTCTCTTCCTCCCCAATAATTGAATTTAGTTTAGCTACTGGGGGAGGATCTATATAAGAGTTAGGTGGCGATGATTCTTCTCTAAAGATAAGGTGTTCCTTATCATCATCACCAAAAATCGTAACCTCCTTCTACTTACAATAAATCTTCACATCATGGTCCGAAATCCAATCCATACCGAGGATTATATCAAACTCAATCACAGGTATGACGATGAGATCAGCGGATAAAGAACATTTATGTGCTCTAATGGGGACTGATTCACAAAACATTGTTGCAATGATACTTCCCTTAGGAGTTTTAACTGACAACTCCCTTATTAAATAAAATTAGAAATATCTTATTTTCTGTGCAAACTGGGAAGATATGAAACAATGCGATGATCCAAAATCAAATAATGCATTCGCTAAATTTGAGGAAACCATTAAATTACCTACCACCACGTCTTTCGGAGCTTCTACCTCAGCAGTAGTGACAATATAAGCTTGTCCTTGATCCCATGTCCTTTTCTGAGGTAAGTTCCTCTAATGCTTAGGACATTCATTTGTATAATTTCCCATCTCCCTGTAATTATAGCATTGGACATCAGTAGCATACTTCATCCCCTTGCAATCACGAGCTTGGAGGCCTTTTTCACCACACTTGTAACAGACTCTCATTCCTTTTAAGCAAGTACCGGGGTGTTTCTTCCCACATTTAGCACAGGATGGATATTCAACCTTTCCCTTATTCCCCTTATTTCCATTCCTAGATTGATCAGCAGATCTCTTATTCTCTTGCTTTGCATTAAATTCATAAGACGTAGAGAATTCATTTTCTATCTGGATAGCACATGAGACAATGTCTTCGTACGATGGGAAGGATTGTGAGACTAATGCTCGGCAGAGAAATGGTTTTAACCCATCAAAGAAACGATCAATATTACATCTTGGGTTACGTATATAATCTACAACATACCATTCTAACCTTGTAATGTTATCCTCATACTTTGTTACATTCTCATCCTCCTTTTGTCTCAGACTCAGAAATTCCCTTTCCATATATTCTCGATGGTCATGAGGAAAGTATTTTTCTAAAAATAGATCTTTGAACTCCATCAATTCCATATCTGATACTTCACCATCTTCCTTCATTTTTTAAATCAATGACCATCATTGATCGTCATCTTCAGTGGGGCAGTAAACTGCCATGATAACCTTTTCACATTCACTACTCCCCAAGGCATGAAATATTTTCTCTAAAGAATTTATCCATTGCTCAGCTACCAAGGGATTTTTACTCCCATTGAATGTTTGTGGTTGTTGCCTCATGAAGCGATCAAACATTCATCCTCCACGCTGCGGATCAGGGTGCTCCATACGGGTAAGGTTATTATTCATAACCTGAGTGAGTTGTCCCAGTATGGTGACAAACGGATCAGCACCAGTTACATCACCAACTTCACTATAATTATCTTGAGCAGAAGGGAAATCCCTATATTGAGTGCGTACATTGAAATGGTTTCCATTTCTTCCACTTGGCTCCATTTCTAAACAATGGCATAAACTTGATCAGCTTGTGAATCAAAATACATAATTCCATACTTGTAAAACACTTATCATAAATTGAACAGTTTATGGATATAATCCATAATCATAAAAATGTTTTCTTTGAGGAAGTATATACTCATAAAGCCTTCATAATGATTTTAAAGAAAATGAGAGTTATCTAAGCATATCCCACTAGAGTGTCGTAACCAAGAGTGCAGCAAGGCCCATTGTGATGCACCAGTTCCTGTTTGAGTCTAGCTCAAAGCGGTGTTTTCGGGTTTTACCCCTAGGTACATCTGTGCCAGAGCCGCCTCTACCTGCTCGTATCCAGACAGGGATTTATGGCTTGGAAAACTCACAAAATCTCTACAGTACCAAATTTATAGGAAGTTATTCTATACTAATCCTCAAATTCCATCTTAGGTCTATGTGCTCTAATTCGAGTTTATCTAAATCTAGCTTCCAAGGTTTGTACGAAACTTACTATGATACCAACTATGACGCCCCGACCCCGGTTACCCAGATTCGGTGCATTATTACATAACATTAGCATGATCACAATAAAGATCAAGTCTCGAAATACCGATTAGTTTAGTAGCCTTTGAATAACTAGATACATTTATAAATTTTACATTAAATCATAAAATGAAAACTACAAAAATATAGTCTCCAAAGTCCACACTCTTATAACCTCATACTATCCCTGCAGGTCATTCATAAAATAATTCTTCACATCCTGGGGAAAATAAGACATAGAAAGGGGTGAGCTCAAATTCCCATTAAGGATAACAATATAGTGGAAACTTTCATAAAAAAGAATAAACATTTAAGAAAATGTGTAACTAAAAAATCATTTTAAACTTGAACTTCAACATAATATGGAAGAAATAAAATGAAATAATGTCATTACTTATTCCCATGGATATTCTACTAATCGAATAATCACATGCAATATCAATAACCACTTTCATAGTGGTGGAATGCATAATGTCAGACTATCATAACCAGATAGCCAAAGCCTCGTGCCAATACTAAAAATAAGATTTTGTCATGGCCTTGTGCCAGGACACTATTTTGTCTCATGAGACCTACCGATGCATCTAGGAGCTATAGCGGGCTCCACCCGTCACATATTGAGTAAAATGCATTCCCATATGAAAAGGTTTAAACATAACATAAACCTTCGTATTAAAACTGGCATACGAAATGTAAATACTTCATCGATAAAACATGAATGGTATAAAAATAACACATCCACAGTCAAACATATCACAAAACCTTCAATAAAATATATAAGTTTTGTATCATAATAAATCAACTTCAAATAAGCGTAAAATCCATCAAAGGATGTTGACATAGATGAAATCAAAACACTTTTTAGAGAAATATCTCTTTCTATTTTGAAATCATTTAAGAGTCTTATATTTATAAAATAAAAAATTTTCTTTGAAAATATTCTTATAAGCTTGTAAGGGAAGCTTCGACGATTTTATAATTGCGGAAAATAGCTGCACCCGCCGTGTAAGTTAAAAAAACATTCTTACCTTAATTCTGTCGAAAATGTTAAAAAGAACCTTGTTTGGAAAAAGATGGAATGATTCCTTTATAAACCTATTATAACAATTAGAACAAGGGTATAAATGACTTTAACCCATATTCATGTAAATATTAAAAAAAACTGAAATACTTTTTTAAGAAACATGGATGTGGTTGATAAAGAAATCCCAGTAGATTATTACGTATAAACAACCTCTGATAATGAAGAGATTGAAAAATAAACCCTTACCTTGTACTTTTCCTTGGTTGGGGTAGGTTAACCACCTGTATATTGGTGAAATAATTGTTATTAAATTATACAAGAATCATGTACATTAATATGATATCATATATTATTTTTAACATTGATTTGTTAATAATATCTTAGTATTATCGTTGTTTTGGGTGTTAACTTACTCGTTTTCTTTTATATGTTTTGTTACGTAAGACGTGTTTTTCATGGATAGGTTGTATCTTAATAATATCCATAATTATATTAAGTCCTTAAATATTATTTTTAATCATCAAATAAAATTTATTCTTGAATGGATACGATGAGGAATGAATCCAATCGCGTTCATGGAGACGGTAATCCGTACGTACACACGAGCGACAATATCATTATTTTGATATTAAGATAATATAAAATTGGATGGTATATCATATATAAAGAATCAATATCATGTTATATTTGTTATTTACTTGAATTATACATCATTATTATACCCATTTAAATAATAGTATATTGAATAACAATTACACCACAACGTGGAGACAGTAGGCCGTACATACGCACGTATGGTGACATGTCATTCAAGGTATGGAAAGAATAATGAATTTTTTTGTTCCATAATTATAAATCATCACAGTATATAGAAGGTATTGGAATTATTATTTTATAATGGAAATAATAAAGAAAGAAAAAGTGGAAGAAGAAAGGAACTTGAAAAGGGTGGTGAAATCATTACCTCTTCTTCGGGTTCTTCCTTTTGATTTGATCAAAAGGGCTCCTTAGGTTGGATTTATGACTAAAGTAAGGCCTCTAGAATGGATTTAGGGAAGCTTAGAGATTTTTTGGGTAGGGTTTGGCTGAACCAAATGGCTTTGAAGGAGTGAATTAATGAGAAGGGGGAGTGCCTTTTTATAAGAGTGGTGAGGGGCACCTTTGGAAAAGCTAGAAATATTATTTTACAATAAATTAATATCCGGTTTCTAATGGCTAAAAAGTTGATTATTTAAAGGTTAAGGTGGGTATGGGTTGAATAACACTGAAAAAATAGAATTTAGACAGGTTTGGGTCATTATATTACCTTATTGTTTTGTTTAAACTCTTAGTTAATTAGTTTGACACATACCATGTCACTTTGTATTTTTATATTATATAGTTAATAAACATACAATATACATCCAAGAGACCCCCAAGTGGCACATTAATGATACACCTATCACGATATAAGTCTCTTGTATGAAACATATATTTTTAGGAATTTAATATCAATTAATAATATAATATTTGTTTTAAAAACTCTTTTATGTCAATTTTGACACTATTTGGAAAATTGATTTTTGTGAAAATCATAACAGAATGATTACTTCAAAAAAAGTTAATTTCATAAATCATAACATGTTATATTAACCTATAAAATTAGTTTAATTCATAAATGGTCTCAAATTATATTTATTTTGGTATTTATAATATCAATTATATTAATTTTTTACTATTATGGTAATTACTACATCATCATTGTGTCATAAATAAATTAACATATTTAAGGTCTAAAAATTATAAATAAAATATATTTATGTAGGAATTCTTTTTATCTTTATAATTAATATTTATAGTCGAAAAGACAACATATATAACCCTATGTAAATTTTTTTTTCAAAAAGATATATGCTTATGTCATTTTTGTATTTATTTTAACTTAATTAATATAATGTGTCATTATCACTTACAAGTGGCTCCATGGGGTCCAACAATCGACCCAAATATGCCCATGGTTGGACATGGATCAACCAATAAGGTTAGGACACGCTTTAGGATAATTTTGTTTTATTATAATATTATTTTTTAACCCTTATTTACCTGATTTACCATTTAACCATGGTAAATAAAATATTTATCGAAGTAATTATTCAAAATGTCTAAAAATAAAAGTTACCTATTTACACAATTTGAAAATCCGGATTCCAAGTATGGAATCCATTTTTCAAATTAAAAACACAGAAGTGGCAGAAATTAATTTAAAATTAATTCCTGTTGTTAAAACAAAAAGCGTGTTTTTAAGAGATAATAATTATCAATAGATTGACACTTATTTATGTCCAGTTTAATTGTAAAATTATGTACAATGAACAAAATTTTATTAAATGGTAAAAATATATTCTAAATATTCTTTAAAACCACTCAAATTCATAATTTATCAATATAAATTATTTCTATTAAAAATGTTGTTTTTAATTAAAATTTAGTAATTTTCACTATTCATCAAAATATAAATGTTATCTAAAAAGTTCCAAAATTTCACCCTAGGTTAAATTAGATATTCAAAATCCAAAAATGAAGTCCATTTTGAGTGATAAAATTTATAAAATTTCAAAAAGTAGGAATTACTATTCATAACGGCTAGTTTGATTGGTTATGGTGTGTTAGAACTCGATGTTGCGTACAACCCACGTTATCGCATTATTCAAAGAGAATTGTACCGTAGATGCTTGGGGTGTTACATTCTCCCCTCCTTTAAATAATTTCATCCTCAAAATTTCTAGAATGCTACTTCATTAAAGGACTTGGGTGGTTTTCATCATAAGTTCCTCGGGTTCCCACATTGCCTCTTCCATCTTATGGTTTCTCCACAAGACTTTTACCAGACGAGTCGCCCGATTTCTTTGTACTTGTTCTCTCATATCAAGAATCCTGATGGGATCTTTGCAATAAGACATATTGGTTTCATGTTCTAATTCCTCATAGGTGAGTACATGTGTTGGGTCAGGCTTTTATTTCCTCAATAGAGATATGTGGAACACATCGTGAACTTTGGAGAGACTTGGTGGAATTGCCAATCGGTAAGCTAAAACCCCAATTAGTTCTAGAATTTCGAAAGGTATGATGTACCTAGGACTCAATTTACCTTTCTTACTAAAACTTATGACTCCCTTCCATGGAGATACCTTCATGAAAACATGATCACCAACTTTAAATTCCAAATCCTTCCTTCGATTATCGGCATAGCTCTTTTGCCTACTTTGAGCTACTTTGATACTGTTTTGGATTACCTTCACCTTTTACATTGTTTCCTCCACCAGTTCTGGGCCTACAAGTTTTCTTTCACCAATGTCATCCCAACAGGTTGGTGTGCGACATCTCTTTCCGTATAACGCTTCATATGGTGCCATATGAATACTCGAATGGAAGCTATTGTTATAGGAAAATTCTACCATAGGTAAATATTGATCCACATACCCTGAAAGTCAAGTGAGTAGGATATCAACATGTCTTCCAAGGTTTTAATAGTTCGTTCTGATTGTCCATCTGTTTGAGGTTTGTAAGCAGTGCTCAAATGAAGTTCTGTATCTAAGGCTTCTTGAAGACTTTTCCAGAATCTTGAAGTAAAACAGGGATCATGATTAGAAACAATCGATAGAGGTACTCCATAAAGTCTCACCACTTCATCAATATATAGTGTTTCTAGAAATTCCAGTGGTAGATCTTATCTTATAGCAAGAAAATGTGCTGACTTGGTAAGACGATCAATAATAACCCATATTGCATCGTTCCTTCTAGGAGTCTTTGGTAGCCCCACGACAAAGTCCATCGTGATATTATCCCATTTCCACTCCGTTTTGGGAAGAGGTTGCAATAATCCACCAGGCTGTTTTCTTCCAACTTTCACTTGTTGAAAAACCATACATCTTGACACAAAATCAGCAATCTCCCTCTTCATGTTGTCCCACCAAAAATGTTACTTCAAAACTATATACATTTTGGTGCTCCCAGGGTGTATAGAGAAATTGGAACTATGAGCATCATCCAGAAATTCCCTTTTTAGATCAGGTATATCGGGAACACAATGTCTCTTCCCGAATTTCAAAAGTCCATATTCATACACAGCTGATGGTATCTAGATCGAAGGTCAATCTTTGAAAAGTATTGAGCTCAATGCAGTTGGTCAAATAAATCATCAATGCGAGGTAGGGGATACTTGTTCTTAATTTTTATAGCATTGATCTCCCTATAGTCGATACATATCCTCATAGATCCATATTTCTTTTTAACAAAAAGAATAAGGGCTCCCCATGGAGAAACACTGGGGCGAATAGATCACTTATTACTCAATTCCTCTAGTTTTTTCTTTAGTTCAACTAATTCTAAAGTGGCCATTCTATATGGGGTCTTCGATATAGGCCTTGATCCAGGAATTAAATCAATGGAAAACTCAACTTCTCGTTCTAGAGGTTGTCCAGGTAAATCTTCCGGAAACACATCTACATATTATTTCACAAAAGGTAAATCCTCTATTTCAACATTCCTTTCCTCACCCATAGTCATTTCATTATCTTCCTCCCCAATAACTGAATTTAGTTGATCTACTGGGGGTGGATCTATATAAGAATTAGGTGGCAACGATTCTTCTCACAAGATAAGGTGTTCCTTATCATTATAATCAAAAATCGTAACCTCCTTCTTCTTACAATAAATCTTTGCATCATGGTTCGAAAGAAAATCCATACCGAGGATTATATCAAACTAAATCATACATGTGACGATGAGATCAGTGGATAAAGAACATTTATATGCTCTAATGGGGACTAATTCACAAAACTTTGTTGCAATGATAATTCCCTTAGGAGTTTTAACTGACAACTCCCTTGTCAAATAAAATTAGAAATATCTAATTTTTTTAGCAAACTAGGAAGATATGAAACAATGCAATGATCCAGAATCAAATAATGCATTTGATAGACTTGAGAAAAACATTAAATTACCTGCCACAACGTCTTTAGGAGCTTCTACCTCAGCAGTAGTGACAGCATAAGCTTGGTCTTGATCCCTTGTCCTTTTTTGAGGTAAGTTCCTTTGACACTTAGGACATTAATTTTTATAATTTCCCATCTCCATGCAATTGTAGCATTTCACATTGGTAGCTTCCTTCTTCCCCTCGCAATCATGATATTGGTGGCTGTTTTTACCAAACGTGTAACAGACTCCCGTTCCTTTTAAGAAAGTACCAGGGTGTTTCTTCCCACATTTAGCATAGGAGGGATATTCAACCTTTCCCTTATTCCCCTTATATCCATTCCCTGATTGATCAGAAGGTCTCCTCTTCTCTTGAATTGCTTTAAAGCCATAAGACTTAGAGAATTTCTTTTCTCTCTTGATAGAACATGAGACAATGTCTCCGTACGACGAGAAGGATTGTTAGACTAATGCTGGACGGAGAAATGGTTCTAACCGATCAATGAAACGATCAATCTTACTTCTTGGGTTACGAATATAATCTCTAACATACCTTTCTAACCTTGTAATGTTAGCCTCATACTTTGTGACATTTTCATCCTCCTTTTGTTTCATACTCAGAAATTTCCATTCCATATCTTCTCGATGGTCACAAGGAAAGTATTTTTCTAAAAACCGATCTTTGAACTCCCTCCATTCCATATTTGATACTTCATCATCTTCCTTCATGTTTTTAATCAATTACCACCATTGATTAGCATCTCCAGTGAGGCGGTAAACTGCCATAATAAATTTTTCCCTTTCACTACTCCCTAAGGCATGGAATATTTTCTCTAAAAAATTTATCCATTCCTCAGGTCCCAAGGTATTTTTACTCCCATTGAATGTTGGTGGTTGTTTCCTCATGAAGCGATCTATCATTGATCCTCCACACTACGGATCAGGGTGATCCATACGGGTAAGGTTATTATTCATAACCTGAGTGAGTTGTCCCGGTATGGTGATAAGTTGATCAGCACCAGTTACATCACCAGCTCCACTATAATTATCTTGATTAGAAGGGAAATACCTACAAGGAGTTCATGCATTGATACGGTTTCCATTTCTTCCACTAGGTGTCATTTCTAAACAATGCCATAAACTTGATCAGTTTATGAATCAAAATACATGATTCCATACTTGTAAAACACTAAACATAAATTGAACAGTTTATGGATATAATCCATAATCATAAAAGAAATTTGTTTGAGGAAGTATATACTCATAAACCCTTCATAATTATTTTTAATGAAAATGATAGTTATCTAAGAAAATCCCCCGGGAGTGTCGTAACCAAGAGTGCAGCAAAGCCCGTTGTCATGCACCAGTTCCCGTTCAATTCCAGTTCAAAGCGGTGTTTTCGGGTTTTACCCCTAGGTGCATCTGTGCCAAAGACACCTCTACCTACTTATACCTAGATAGGGATGTATTGCTCAGAAAACTCACAAAATCTCTACAATACCAAATTTATAGGAATTTCTTCTATACTAATCCTCAAAGTCCATCTTAGGTCTATTTTCTCTAATAAGAGTTTATCTAAATCTAGCTTCCAAGGTTTGTACTAAACTTACTCTGATACCAACTGTAACACCCCGACCCCAGTTACCCAGAGTCGGTGCATTATTACAAAACATTGGCATGATCATAAGAAAGATCAAGTCTTGAAAGACCGATTAGTTTAGTAGCCTTGGAATAACTAGATACATTCATAAAGTTTACATTTAATCATAAAATGAAAACTACAACAATATAGTCTCCATATTCCACACTCTTATCCCCTCATACTATCCTTGTAGGTCATTCATAAAATACTTCTTCACATCCTGGAAAAAATAAAACATAGAAAAGGGTGAGCTCAAATTCCCATTAAGGATAACAATATACCGAAAACTTTCATAAATAAGTATAAAAATTTAAGGAAATGTGTAACTAAAAAAAGCCTTTTAAACTTGAACTTCAACATAATATGGAAGAAATAAAATGAAATAATGTCATTTAATTATTCCCATGGATATTCTACTAATCAAATAATGACATGCAATATCAATAACCACTTTGATCATGATGGAATGCATAATGCCAGACTATCATAAACACATAGCCAAGGCCTCTTTCCAAGACTACAAATAAGATTTTGTCAAGGCCTTGTTCCAAGACACTAGTTGGTCTCATGAGACCTAACGATGCATCGAGGAGCTATAGCGGGCTCCACCTATCACATATTAAGTCCAATACATTCCCATATGAAAAGGTTTAAACATAACATAAACATTCATATTATAACTATCTTACGGAATGTAAATACATCATCCATAAACCACGAATGGTATAAAAATAACACATCCACACTCAAACATATCACAAAACCTTCAATACAATATAGAAGTTATGTATCATAATAAATCAACTTCAAATAAGTGTAAAATCCATCAAAGGATGTTGACATAGATGAAATCAAAACTCTTTTTAGAGAAATATCTCTTTCTATTTCAAAATCATTTAAGAGTCTTATATTTATGAAATAAAACATTTTCTTTGAAAATATTCTTATAATTTTGTAAGGTAAGATTTGACGATTTTAAAACTGCGGAAAATAGTCGCACCCTCCGTATAAGTTAAAAATACATTCTTACCTTAATTCTGTCGAAAAGGTTAAAAAGCACCTTGTTTGGAAAACGATGGAAAGATTCCTTTATAGACCTCTTATAAAAAGTCAAAAAAGGGTATAAATGACTTTAACCCATATTCTTGTAAATAGTAAAAATGTTTTGAAATTCTTTTTTAAGAAACATGGATGTGGATGATAAAGAAATCCCAGTAGATTATTATGTATAAACAACCTCAGATAATGAAGAGACTGTGAAATAAACCCTTACCTGGTACTTTTCCTTAGTTGGGGAAGGTTAAACACCTGTATAATGGTGAAATAATTGTTATTAAATTATTCCATAATCATATACATTATTATGATATCATATATTATCTTTTAACATTGATTTGTTAATAATATCTTAATATTATCGTTGTTTTGGGTGTTAACTTACTCGTTTTCTTTTATATGTTTTGTTATGTAAGTCGTGCTTTTCATGGATAGGTTGTATCTTAATAATATACATAATTATATTAAGTCCCTAAATATTATGTTTAATCATCCAATAAAATTTAGCCTTGAATTTATACGATGAGGAATGAATCTCATCGCATTCGTGGAGACAGTAATCCGTACGTACGCATGAGCAACAATATCATTCTTTTGATATTAAGATAATATAAAATTGGATGGTATATCATATAGAAATAATAATTATCATGTTATATTTATTATTTACATGAATTATACATCATTATTATACCCATTTAAATAATAGTATATTGAATAACAATTACACCACAACGTGGAGACGGTAGGTCGTACGTACGCATGTATGGTGACATGTAATTCAAGGTATGGATAGAATAATGAATTTGTTTGTTCCATTGTTATAATATCATCACAGTATATATAAGGTACTGGAGTTATTATTTTAGAATGGAAATAACAAAGAAAGAAGAAGTGGAAGAAGAAAGGAACTTGAAAAAGGGTGGTAAATCATTACCTCTTATTTGGGTTCTTCATTTTGATTTGATCAAAAGGGATCTATAGGTTGGCTTTCTGACTAAAATAATGCCTCTAGGATGAATTGAGGGATGTTTAGAGAGTATTTGGGAAGGGTTTGGCCGAACCAAAAGGATTTTAAGTTGTGAATTAATGAGAAAGGGGGAGTGCCTATTTATAAGATGGGTGAGGGGCACCTTTGGAAAAGATAGAAATATTATTTTATAATAAATTCATATTCAATTTATAATGGCTTCAAAGTGGATTATTTAAAGTTTAAGGTGGGGATTGGTTGAAAACCACTCAACCAATAGAATTTAGACTTGTTTCGTTCATTATATTAACCTTATCTCATAGTTTTAACACTTAGTTAATTAGTTTGACACTTACCATGTCATTTTGTATTTTTATATTATATAGTTAATAAACATACTATATACATCCAAGCGACCCCAAAGTGGTACATTAATGATACACCTATCATGATATAAGTCTCTTGGCCGAAACATATATTTTTAAAAATTTAATATCAATTAATAATATAATATTTGTTTTAAAAACTCTTTTATGTCAATTTTGTCACTATTTGGAAAATTGATTTATGTGAAAATCATAACAGAATTATTACTTCAAAAAAAGTTAATTAAATAAATCCTAACATGTCATATTATCCTATAAAATTAGTTTAATTCATAAAATGTCTCAAATTATATTTATTTGGGTATTTATAATATCAATTATATTAATTTTTCACTATTAGGGTAATTACTGCATCATCATTGTGTCATAAATAAATTAAAATATTTAATGTGTAAAAATTATAAATAAAATATAATTATATGGGAAATCTTTTAATCTTTCTAATTAATATTTATAGTCAAATATCAAACTTATATAACCCTATGTAAAAAAAATTTTTCTAAAAGATATATGCTTATGTCATTTTTGTATTTATTTTAACTTAATTAATATAAAGTGTCCTTATTACTTACAAGTGGCTCCATGGGGTCCCAAAATCGACCCAAATATGACCATGGTCAGACATGGATTAACCAATAAGGTTAGGACACGTTTTATCTTAATTTGTTATTAACATAATATTATTTTTTAACCCTTATTTACTGGATTTACCCTTTTACCATGGTAAATAAAATATTTATCGAAGTAAATATTCAAAATATCTAAAAATAAAAGTTACCTATTTACACAATTTGAACATCCTGATTCCAAATATGGAATCCATTTTTCAAATTCAAAACACAGAAGTGGCCGAAATTAATTTAAAATTAATTCCCGTTGTTAAAACAAAAAGCGTGTATTTAAGAGATAATAATTATCAAATGATTGACACTTATTTATGTCTGGTTTAACAGTAAAATTATGTACAATGACCAAAATTGTATTAAATGGAAAGTATTTATTCTAAATATACTTTAAAAACACTAAAATCCATAATTTATCAATATAAATCATTTTGATTAAAAATGTTTTTTTAATTAAAATTTAGTAATTTTCACTATTCATCAAAATATAAATGTAATCCGAAAAGTTCCAAAATTTCACCCTAGGCTAAATTCGATATTCCAAATCCAAAAATGAAGTTTATTTTGAGAGTTAAAATTTATAAAATTTCAAAAAGTAAGAATTACTATTCATAACGCCTAGTTTGATTGGTTGTGGTGTGTTAGAACTCGATGTTGCGTACAACCCATGCTATCGCATTATACAAAGAGAAGTGTACCGTAGAAGCTTGGGGTGTTAAATTCTCCGCTCTTTCAAATAATTTCATCCTCGAAATTTCTAGAATACTACTGCATGAAAAGACTTGGGTGGTTCTTCATCATAATTTCCTCGGGTTCCCATGTTGCCTCTTCCATCTTATGGTTTCTCCACAAGACTTTTACCAGACGAGTCGTCCGATTTCTCAGTACTTGTTCTCTCGTATCAAGAATCCTGATGGGCTATTCGCAATAAGACAGATCGTGTTTGAGTTCTAATTCCTCATAGGTGAGTACATGAGTTGGGTCAGGCTTGTATTTCCTCAATAGATATATGTGGAACGCATCGTGAACTTTGGAGAAACTTGGCGGCATTGCCGATCGGTAAGCTACAACCCCAATTCGTTCTAGAATTTCAAAAGGTCTGATGTACCTAGGACACAATTTACCTTTCATACCAAAACATATGACTCTTTTCCATGGAGATACCTTCAGGGAAACATGATCACCGACTTGAAATTCCAAATCCTTCCTTCGATTATCGGCATAGCTCTTCTGCCTACTTTGAGCTTCTTTGATATGGTTTTGGATTACCTTCACATTTTCCATTGTTTCCTCCACCAGTTTTGGGCCTCCAAGTTTTCTTTCACCAATGTCATCCCAACAAGTTGGTGTGCGACATATCTTTCTTTATAATGCTTCATATGGTTCCATATGAATACTCGAATGGAAGATATTGTTATATGAAAATTCTATCAGAGGTAAATATTGATCCCACATACTCTGAATTTTAAGTGGGAAGGATCTCAACATGTCTTCCATGGTTTCAATAGTTCGTTCTGATTGTCCATCTGTTTGAGGGTGGTAGGCAGTGCTCAAATGAAGTTCAGTATCCAAGTCTTTCTAAAGACTTTTCCAAAATCTTGAAGTAAAATGGGGATCATGATCAGAAACAATCGATAGGGGCACTCCATGAATTCTCACAACTTCATCAATATATAGTCTTTCTAGACGTTCCAGTGGTAGATCTTCTCTTATAGCAAGAAAATGTGTTGACTTGGTAAGACGATCAACAATAACCCATATTGCATTGTTCCTTCTAGGAGTCTTTGGTAGCCCCATGACAAAGTCCATCGTGATATTATCCCATTTCCACTCCGGTATAAGAAGAGGTTGCAATAATCCACCATGCTGTTGCCTTCCAGCTTTCACTTGTTGACAAACCATACATCTGGACACAAAATCAGCAATATCCCTCTTCATGTTGAACCACCAAAAATGTTTCTTCAAATCTCTATACATTTTGGTGCTCCCATGGTGTATAGAGAAATTGGAACTATGAGCATCATCTAGAAATTCCCATTTTAGATCAGGTATATCGGGAACACAATGTCTCTTACTGAATTTCAAAATTCATCTTCATACACAACTGATGGTATCCAGATCGATGGTCAATCTTTGAAAAGTTTTGAGCTCCATGTAGTTGGTCAAATAAATCATCAATGCGAGGTAGGGGATACTTGTTCTTTATTGTTATAGCATTGATCTCCCTATAGCTGATACATAAACTCATATATTCATCTTTATTTTTAACAAAAAGAACAAGGGATCCACATGGAGAAACACTAGGGCGAATAAATCCCTTATTACTCAATTCCTCTAGTTTTTTCTCTAGTTCAACCAATCCTACAGTGGCCATTCTATAAGGGTCTTCAATAAAGGCTTTGATCCAGGAATTAAATCAATGGAAAACTCAACTTCTCGTTCTGGAGGTTGTCCAGGTAAATCATCCAGAAACACATCTACATATTATTTCACAATAGGTGCATCCTCTATTTGAAAATTCCTTTCCTAACCCACAGTCATTTCATTCTCTTCCTACCCAATAATTGAATTTAGTTGAGCTACTGGGGGTGGATCTATATAATAATTAGGTGGCGATGATTCTTCTCTAAAGATAAGGTGTTCCTTATCAACATCATAAAAAATAGTAACCTCCTTCTTCATACAATAAATCTTCACATCATGGTCTGAAAGCCAATCCATACTAAGGATTATATCAAAATCAATCATAGTTATAATGATGAGATTAGTTGATAAAGAACATTTATGTTCTCTAATGGGGACTAATTTACAAAACTTTGTTGCAATGATACTTCCTTTAGGAGTTTTAACTGACAACTCCCTTGTTAAATCAAATTAGAAATATCTAATTTTCTTAGCAAAATAGGAAGATATGAAACAATGCGATGATCCAGAATCAAATAATGCATTTGATAAACTTGAGGAAACCATTAAATTACCTTCCACCACGTCTTTTAGAGATTCTACCTCAGCAGTAGTGACAACATAAGCTTGGCCTTGATCCCTTGGCCTTTTCGGAGGAAAGTTCCTCTAACGCTTAGGACATTCATTTTCATAATGTCCCATCTCCATGAAATTTTAGCATTGGACATCGGTAGCATACTTCTTCCCCTTACAATCACGAACTTGGTGGCATTTTTCACCACACTTGTAACAGACTCCCGTCCCTTTTAAGAAAGTACCGGGGTGTTTCTCTCAACATTTAGCAAACGATGGATATTAAACCTTTCCCTTCTTCCCCTTATTTCCATTCCCAGATTGATCAGAAGATCTCTTCTTCACTTGCATTGCTTTAAAGTCATAAGACTTAGAGAATTCCTTTTCGGTCTTGATAGTGCATGAGACAATGTCTTCGTACAACGAGAAAGATTGTTAGACTAATGCTCAATGTAAAAATGGTTTTAACCCATCAAAGAAACGTTCAATCTTACTTCATGGGTTATGAATATAATCTCTAGCATACCTTGCTAACCTTGTAAAGTTAGCCTCATACTTTGTGACATTCTCATCCTCCTTTTGTCTCAGACTCAGAAATTGCCATTCCATATCTACTCGATTTTCACGAGGAAAGTATTTTTCTAAAAACAGATCTTTGAACTCCCTCCATTCCATATTTGACACTTCATCATATTCCTTCATGTTTTGAATAAATGACCACCATTGATCAGCATCTCCAGTGAGGCAGTAAACTGCCATAATAACTTTTTCCCTTTCACTACTCCCCAAGGCATGAAATATTTTCTCCAAAAAATTTATCCATTGCTCAGCTACCAAGGGATTTGTACTCCCATTGAAAGTAGGTGGTTATTGCCTCATGAAGAGATCTAACATTGATCCTCCACACTGCGGATCAGGGTGCTCCATATGGGTAAGGTTATTATTCATAACCTGAGTGAGTTATCCCAGTATGGTGATAAGCTAATCAGTACCAGTTACATCACCAACTCCACTATAATTATCTTGATCAGAAGGGAAATCCCTACATGGAGAGCATGCATTGATATGGTTTCCATTTCTTCAACTAGGCTCCATTTATAAACAATGGCATAAACTTGATCAGTTTATGAATCAAAATAAATAATTCCATACTTGTAAAACACTTAACATAAATTGAACAGTTTATGGATATAATCCATAATCATAAAAATGTTCTCTTTGAGGAAGTATATACTCATAAACCCTTCATAATTATTTTTAAAGAAAATTGTAGTTATCTAAGAATATCCCCCGGGAGTGTCATAACCAAAAGTGCAGCAAGGCCCATTGTCGTGCACCAGTTCCCGTTCGAGTCCAGCTCAAAGCGGTGTTTTTGGGTTTTACATCTAGGTGCATCTGTGCTAGAGCCGCCTCTACCTGCTCATATCCATACAGGGATGTATTGCTCAGAAAACTCACAAAATCTCTACAATACCAAAATTATAGGAATTTCTTCTATACTAATCCTCAAAGTCCATCTTAGGTATATTTTCTCTAATAAGAGTTTATCTAAATCTAGCTTCCAAGGTTTGTACTAAACTTCCTCGGATACCAACTGTAACACCCTGACCCCAGTTACCCAGATTCAGGGCATTATTACATAACATTATCATGATCACAAGAAAGATCATGTCTCGAAAGACCGATTAGTTTAGTACCCTTGGAATAACTAGATACATTCATAAATTTTACATTAAATCATAAAATAAAAACTACAATAATATAGTCTCCATAGTCCACACTCTTATCCCCTCCTACTATCCCGATAGGTCATTCATAAAATAATTCTGCACATCATGGGAAAAATAAAACATATAAAGGGGTGAGCTCAAATGCCTAGTAAGGATAACAATATAGTGGAAAATTTCATAAATAAGAATAAACATTTAAGTCAATGTGTAACTAAATTAAGCCTTTTAAACTTAAACTTCAACATAATATGGAAGAAATAAAATGAAATAATTTCATTTACTTATTCCCATGGATATTATACTAATTGAATAATCACATTCAATATCAATAACCACTTTCATAATGATGGAATGCATAATGCCAGACTATCATAACCACATAGCCAAGGCCTCGTGCGAAGACTACAAATAAGATTTGGTAAAGGCCTTGTGCCAAGACACTAGTTTGTCTCATGAGACCTACCGATGCATCGAGGAGCTATAACGGGCTCCAACCGTCACATATTAAGTCCAATGAATTCACATATTAAATGGTTTAAACATAACATAAACATTCATATTAAAACTAGCATACTAAATGTAAATACTTCATCCATAAACCACGAATGGTATAAAAATAACACATCCATATTCAAACATATTGCAAAACCTTAAATACAACATATAAGTTTTGTGTCATAATAAATCAACTTCAAATAAGCGTAAAATTCATCAAAGGATGTTGACATAGATGAAATCAAAACTCTTTTTAGAGAAATATCTCTTTCTATTTTGAAATCATTTAAGAGTCTTATATTTATAAAATAAAAAATTTTCTTTGAAAATATTTTTATAAGCTTGTAAGGGAAGATTCGATGATTTTATAATGGCGGAAAATACATGCACCCGCCGTATAAGTTAAAAAAACATTCTTACCTTATTTCTGTCGAAAAGGTTAAAAAACACCTTGTTTGGAAAATGATGGAAAGATTCATTTATAAACCTCTTATAAAAATTCAAACAAGGGTATAAATGACTTTAACCCATATTATTGTAGATAGTAAAAATGTTTTGAAATAATTTTTTAAGAAACATGGATGTGGATGATAAAGAAGTCCCAATAGATTATTACGCATAAACAACCTCAGATAATGAAGAGATTGCGAAATAAACCCCTAACTTGAACTTTTCCTTGGTTGGGGTAGGTTAACCACCTGTATAATGGTGAAATAATTGTTATTAAATTATAAAATAATCATATACATTAATATTATATCATATATTATCTTTTAACATAGATTTGTTAATAATATCTTAGTATTATCGTTGTTTTGGGTGTTGACTTACTCGTTTTCTTTTATATGTTTTGTTATGTAAGCCGTGTTTGTCATGGATAGGTTGTATCTTAATAACATCCAGAATGATATTAAGTCCTTAAATATTATTTTTAATGATCCAATAAAATTTAGTCTTGAATGGATACGATGAGGAATGAATCTCATCGCGTTCGTGGAGACGGTAATCCGTACGTACGCACGAGCAACAATATCATTCTGTTGATATTAATATAATATATAATTGGATGGTATATCATATATACAGAATCATTATCATGTTATATTTATTATTTACATTAATTATACATCATTATTATACCCATTTAAATAATATTATATTGAATAACAATTACACCACAACGTGGATACGGAAGGTCGTACGTACACATGTATGGTGACATGTCATTCAAGGTATGGATATAATAATGAATTTTTTCATTACATAATTATAATAACATCACAGTATATAGATGTTACTGGAGTTATTATTTTAGAATGGAAATAACAAACAATGAAGAAGTGGAAGAATACAGGAACTTGAAAAAGGGTGGTGAAATCATTACCTCTTCTTCAGGTTCTTCCTTTTGATTTGATAAAAATGGATCTGTAGGTTTGCTTTATGACTAAAGGAAGGAATATAGGATGAATTGAGGGAAGTTGAGAGATTATTTTGTCAGGGTTTGTCCGAACCAAAAGGCTTTGAAGGAGTGAATTAATGAGAAGGGGGAGTGCCCTTTTATAAGAGGGGTGAGGGGAACATTTGGAAAAGCTAGAGATATTATTTTATAATAAATTCATATTCTATTTCTAATGGCTGAAAAGTGGATTATTTAATGTTTAAGGTATGTATGGGTTGAAAACCACTCAAAAAATATAATTCAGACAGGTTTGGGTCATTATATTAACCTTATCTTTTAGTTTTAACTCTTAGTTAATTAGTTTGACACTTACCATGTCACTTTGTATTTTTATATTATATAGTTAATAAACTTACTATATACATCCGAGAGACCCCCAAGTGGTCCATTAATGATACACCTATCACTATATAAGTCTCTTGGCCGAAACATAGATTTTTTAGGAATTTAATATCAATTAATTATATATTATTTATTTTAAAAACTCTTTTATGTCAATTTTGACACTATTTGGAAAATTGATTTTAGTGAAAATCATAACAGAATGATTACTTCAAAAAAAAGATACTTAAATCAATACTAACATGTCCTATTAACATATAAGATTAGTTTCATTCATAAAAAGTCTCAAATTATATTTATTTGGGTATTTATAATATCAATTATTTTAATTTTTCACTATTATGGTAATTAATGCATCATCATTGTGTCATAAATAAATTAAATTATTTAATGTATAAAAATAATTAATAAAATATAATTATGTAGTAAATCGTTTTAGATTTCTAGTGAATATTTATAGTCGAAAATTCAATATATATAACCCTATGTAAAAATTGTTTTTCTAAAAGATATATGCTTATGTCATTTTTGTATTTATTTTAACTTAATTAATATAAAGTGTCATTATCACATATAAGTGGCTCCATGGGGTCCAAAAATCGACCCAAAGATTCCCATGGTCATAAATGTATCAACCAATAACGTTAGGACACATTTTAGGGTAATTTGTTATTATTATAATATTATTTGTTAACCCTTATTTACAGGATTTACACTTTAACCATGGTAAATAAAATATTTACCGAAGTAATTATTCAAAATGCCTAAAAATAAATGTTAAATATTTACACAATTTTAACATCCTGATTCAAAATAAGGAATCCAGTTTTCCAAATTCAAAAAAATGAAGTGGCATAAATCAATTTAAAATTAATTCCCGTTGTTAAAACAAAAAGCGTGATTTTAAGAGATAATAACTATCAAAAGATTGACACTTGTTTATGTCTAGTTTAATTGTAAAATTATGTAAAATGACCAAAATTGTATTAAATGGTAAAAATATATTCTAAATATACTTTAAAACCACTCAAATTTATAATTTTTCAATGTAAATTATTTCGATTAAAAAAGTTTTTTTTAATTAAAATTTAGTAAATTTCACTATTCATCAAAATATAAATGTTATCCGAAAATTTCCAAAATTTCACCCTAGGATAAATTCGATACTCCGAATCCAAAAATGAATTCCATTTTGAGAGATAAAATTTATAAAATTTCAAAAAGTAGGAATTACTATTCATAACGGCTAGTTTGATTGGTTGTGGTGTGTTAGAACTCGATGTATCGTACAACACACGCTATCACATTATTCAAAGAGAAGCGTACCGTACAAACTTGGGGTGTTACATTATATCCCTTTAAATAATAATATTTTAATAATATATCATTGTTTAGTGAAACTCGGTATCGCGTTCAATGCTAGCTTTCGAAGAAGGTCACTCTTGAACATAATGAAAGCTATGTCAATGTTTCATGTATTGAAAGATTACATTAGGGTTGTGTATAACATAATACAAACATAATTCTTTTAGAAATTCAACAAAATATGCACTTAGTGTTGTGGGAAATAAATTTTGTCAAAATATCTTGAATGTTTGTGCAACACGAGCAAAGAATACTGTTGTGTGTACTGTAGGATAATATAATGTTTTGTATATATAATGATAGTCTTGGTGTACCATAAAACACAAGACATAAATGAAATAAAAAATAATCTATATAATAAAATCTTGGGTTATTACATTCTACCACCCTTAAAATGAATTTCACGCCTAAAATTCCTTAGGGTTATAAATGGTTTTCTACAAGAAATTTTATTTCATGGAAACTAAAATTGTAAAAACTGTACTAAAACATCATTTTAAAAAGTAATTTTAGAAACATAATGGTTACCCAAAGTAACTCATCACTAGGTTTTCACATAAGATAACATAGTTGGTAATTGAAAACATGGATATGGAAGAGAAATATAACCATAAAGTTGTGATGGATAGTGATAGAGAATAAGGTATGGAGATAGTTAACTACCAAAAAGACATAAATAGGTTATGATTTAAGGGAAAACCTGATTCAACCAATAAAGAAGGTGCTATGATAAATTTTTTGGTTTCATGATCATTTTTTTAATGTTGATGAATTATTTCATGAGAAGAAATACTTATGTGATTTAAATACAATCTCATCATTTGTCACTTTCCAGAAAAACTTCCACTTCTACTCTTATTTAAAGAAATTAAGTTTAATTTTTCATTATTGAAATGTTAGAAGATCATGAGATATAATTATAGGCCATTCCATCTTTTTCAACAAATAGGTGGGAATAAGTTATCAAATATGCATATTTCCACCTATAGTGAGATAATAAATTAATCATGAAAATTTCAATCGGAATATAACTTATACTATTCATAAATGGATCACATTACAATCCTTCCAAAATAATAAAAATAATAATAATTTAGACTTTGGTGAACTATGTAGACTTAACATTTGCCTCCCATATCAAATTTTGAAGTTCTTGGTTGTCACATTCAAAACATCTGAATACATTAATCATGTATTCTCTTGAAACATGATAACAACATGAATTACCATAGAACCTTTTTGAAAACATACATTATGTCCAAATTAACTCTTTCCAAAGACCAAGATACCAAAAAATCTGTATACTCAAAACATTATATCAGTTTTCCCTTATTTCAGTCGTGAGATCATTAATAATATCAAACAACTGATTATCTTTTTATCCCATCATTATACACATATCATGTATTTTCAAAAAAAAATCTGAAGAATTTTTCTGGGTTATTTGTACCATTCAACAAATAATTTCATATACATAAGGAAAAAAATAGTATAAAAATCCTTCAATATTTGATTATTCCATATTACTATACATTATTCTTGATAAACATGAAATCATTCCACAATCGTCTTAAACCATTGACTGATCATCATCGTTTTATTCCTCAACAATTATTTCATCCCATATATTATTTGTAGTCTATTCATAGTCATCTAAATACATCCTACCCAAATGACCATGCTTATTTTATTAATGATATTTTTCCTTCGGGAATTGATTTTTATAATGGTAATACATTCCACATTAAATACATTTAACTGTTGTTGATGTCTTAGCAATATCGTTATCCTTGTCCATTATGTTAACGAAAACATTTCCCTTGCAATTACAGGCATTGTGTCCTTATTTTCCACACTCAAAGCATCTTATAGTTCCTTCTAAACATTATCTTTCATGACTCTTTTCACAATATTTACATGAGGAAAATTGAACTTTATTTCCTCTATGATCACCTTGAAACTCTATCTTTATCTTATTAGTTTCTTCAAAAAAACCATCAATGTTGAGATTATTTATATTATTATAGGACTGATGATTAGGAATAATAATGATGTTTCTCCTTACAACTCCCATTTCATTTGGTTTCTCAGGAAGAATATCATTCCATTGTCCATCATATTCTCCACTAACATGAATCCTCTTATTTCCGACCATTTTTTTAAAACCCAAATAGAATAGTGTGAGAAGAAAAAATCATAATAGGAAAACAACATAATAAAGTGGGCGTACATTCAATCTCTGACATATTAGGTTTAATCATATATTATTCATGATAGTTACCATAATTCTAGGACTGTAACCTATACTTATACTTATCCTTAGGGATATCACTAGACATACCTTAGAAATATATCTATGGTTATCACTAAAGATTTCACAGCCTAGTTTCCAAAGGTTGAATAAACCAACGATTAGATACCAAATATAATGAACAAAGATTGAAATAAATGGAAATTACATTTCTTTTTCAGAATACTTAATACATTATGAAAAATAGACACCCAATGATTGTATTGGTTTAGTTTCTTTGGAAACTGAGAACATTATCCTCTAACATGGTGAATGATCTTCAACATCTCCCATAAAGATATTCCCCTTTTTCCTATAAAAAACCATTATTCATATCATGGGGAAATTAAAAGATAAAAAGGGTGAAACAAAATTCACAGTAAGGTTAAACATGTATAACATAAAAAAATCATAAAATTTTGAACGCAAAAACATGAACATAAAGATTAAACATCTAAATCTTGAGTCATGAAATAAATATTGGTAGTTTGTAAGGCATAAATAATAAAGGAACATTAATCATGATATACTATAATTGGAATAAAAAAAGTATTTATGGAAATATAATAAGAATATACTATTATTTATATAGTAGAAATAGAATTACTACCAAGACCATCATAGTGGATAATTTCGATTACTGAACCGGGTTAACTTTCCATTCTATCCATATATTACTGAACTAGATTTACATTCCATTCCATTAATGTCTATATAATGAGATATAAATATTCACCCAATGCATTGGATGGAGATATAGGTCCCCCCATATCATAATAAAATCATTCTTGCATGTTCCACAAAACATAAATCATTCATCATAGCATATCCATTGAAAATGGGTTTTCTTAAACATCATTCCATCATAAAATAATCTATATAAAATACTATTACATCATTAAAACCATAAAATAATATTAATAATAGAAATATAAATATAACTCTATTTATAGAGAATCATCTAAGATGGAAAATAATGTTGATACACCACTTGAACACTGTTCCTGAAGAAAATGTCATTTATTCTTCAAAAATGTTTTTTTAAAATGCTGCAAATTTTTAAAAGAAGAGAATTTATTTCAAAATAAACTTGAAAATGTGTATATGATTCTTCATGAAAATAATGTGCTTTGAAAATGTAAAAATCCATTCATTTCATGTAAATTAAAAAACATTCCCCTCATACTTTTGTCAGAACTGTAAAAAAGTACAATATATGGAAAACAAAAGATAGATTCCTTCCATACCATGTTGTAAAAGTAATAAATGGGTATAAATGACCCTAAAAATATATATATAAATATTAAAAATATTATGAAAACATTTTTATAAAGAATTAAAATGGATTTTAAATATACCCTCATTAAATAATGACGTATAAATAATCTATGATAAAAATTAGATTGCAAAATTATCCCTTACCTCAGATCAAATTTATTTTTTATGTATCTAAAATTCTTTATAGTGGGTTTAAACATATTGTTAACTTTCAACAGAACCATAATAATATTTATGATATCATATATTATTTACTTATGACTTTATATTACCTGTTCGTTTGTCAATTCCATGTAAAAGCAACGTTTTGGGTAATAATCGTTTAATTTATCATACATTTTTAGACTTTTTATTAATGATATTATTACATAGATCATTTTTTAAGTAATTATAGAATGTTAAATATGATTTATATATCATATATATTCATTATATAAATATTTATAATATATATAAATGAAATGGAATACACCGTGCATGGTGACGGTAGGCCAAACGTACACATGAAAGCTATTTTCTCATTCTTATTAAATTGATTGGAAGTAAATGACACACAAACACATATATATAAATCAACTAGCATTATTATGTCATATATTTTATGATTATTTATTATAAATAATTACTTATCATTCTGGAATGGTTAACGTGGAAAATTAATCTCATCACATCGTGCAGATGGTAAGACGTACGTATGCACGAGTGAAAATATTATTAATATAATAGACGAACAGTATTGAATTGGATGATGTATATTTTCTATGAATTAGTATAATTTTATAATAACAATATATAGTTCTTATTTCCACCATTTTACCCATCTAGTTAAGGTGGTGGTGAAATACAAATTACACCACGGCGTGGAGACAGTAAGTTGTACGTATGAACGCCCGATGATTTTATTTTTCTTAGGATGGATAGTGTTAAGTCAAAAGTCTTCTTTTGGCTTTTACATCATGTTTTGGAAATCACAAATATATTCTATGTCATGTTTTGGAAATCTCAAATGTATTCTATCATATGTTTGTAAATAACAAATTGTCTTTTATCATGTTTATCGTATCGTACGATGTTGATCGTACCGACCAAAACGTATCGTACTGACTCTATCAAACGTATCGTACTGACTCTGTCAAACGTATTGTACTGACTCTGTCAATCGTATCGTACTGACTCTGTCAATCGTATCGTACTGACTCTGTCAATCGTATCGTACTGACTCTGTCAATCGTATCGTACTGACTTTGCTATTCTGATGATCATTATCTGTTTTGGTACTTTGTCAAAAACTCTCTCTGCATATGAATCGTACTCATGTTTTACATTTCTATATATCTCTTATCCTAACAAAACGATGTCGTTGAGTTAGTTATATACTAATCAAAACGATGTCGTGCTTTCTGTTTCAATATGACCGTTGGAGGCAATATGACCGTTGGAACCCGAGGCCTATAAATAGGAGGTCATTTGAAGCTGAGAAGACATTGATGAACGAAGAGACTTTGTGAACTACGAAGATTCTAGAGAGAGACACTGTGACTTCTCTCATCAGCCTTGTGCGTCCGATCATCGTATCGAGGGCTTTCAAGTAATTGAAAGACAGAGGCGCCGATTACCTGCAAAATCGAGGGCTGCCGGGGATAGGCAGACAGACATGCCGATCATCGTATCGAGGGCTGCCGGGGATAGGCAGACAGACGTTCCGATCATCGTATCGAGGGCTGCCGGGGATAGGCAGACAGACGTGCCGATCATCGTATCGAGGGCTCACCAAGGTATTGGTGAGACAGACCTTTTATCCTAGGTGAAAGGATAACCCTTCTCTTTGGGTTAAAAGAATTGTATTACTTTTAAATTTCCGCTGTTGTATTAGAAAGGGATTTGTATTGTTTCCTTTCTTCTTTACTCATTCAATTGTAATTGTTTCAATTACAATCATTCTATTACATATTGTATTGATTGGTTCTATACGCTTTAAGGTAGAACCATTTACATTTGCATTACTCTGATTATTGTGTTCACCTTGAATACAATTGTTTTGCTTTACAATAGTATTACAATACATCATACCTTTTTACATTCAATACAATTGTGGGTGTTTGTATTTGTATTAGTTTAAGTTCATTTAAACTAATCTCTGTTACTAAAACTCAAAGGTTTTTAAACCTACAATTCACCCCCCTCTTGTATTGTTCCATCTAATAGACTTGTATATCGACTATTCGATCCAACAATTGGTATCAGAGGAGGTTTTCCACTGATTTGTTTTACTAGCTTTATTTCTTATTACTTTCTTAAATACTTACTACACTAAGGTGTGGAGTGGAAAAGTTGTTTTTGTTATATTAGATGGCAGGAATGAATATCGGATCAATAGATAATCTGAATCCTTCTAGACCACCAATCTTTGATGGGAATGATTATGAGTATTGGAGAGATCGTATGAAGACTTTCGTCATCAATACTGGTGTAGACAATTTTATTATGCTTACTGGGGGTTACAAAATTCCTGACAAAGAAGTTAGTACTTTTACCAATCAAGAGAAGCAAGAATATCAACTGAATTACAAGGTACGCAATACTTTATTATGCTCTATGACCAGGAATATATATAGTCAGATATCTTCGTGTGAAGCAGCTAACTGTATTTGGAAGAAATTAGAAGTCACTCATTTTGGTACATCCAAGGTTATAGAAATAAGGAGAGCAATGCTTCGAGCAGAGTATCATGGATTTGTTTTTCCTTATGGAGAGCCAGTTTGTAAAGTGCAACAAAGGTTTATGACAATTGTCAACAGCTTACAATCTATGGGAGAAAAAGGTCTTGATGATGAATCTCTTGTTGATAAGATTATAGATATTATGCCAAATGAATGGGAGTCAAAAAGAACAGCTATTGATGAAAATAGAAAAGTTTCCCAGATTACTCTTGATGAACTCTTTGGAACTCTTCTACAGCACGAGACAAGAATGAAAATAGATGCTGATTTCAATAAGAAGAAGAATGGGAATGGAAGTGTAGCTTTTGCATCTAAAGCTAAAACACCTGAAAGGGTTACAAGGTCTAAATCCAAGAAAGTTGTTGTTTCTGATTCAAGTGATTGTAATCTTTCAGATAATGAGTTAGCTAATCTTGCTCGGAGGATGAACAAGATTGTGGGAAAGAAAGATTTTCAATATAGATTCAAAAAGAAAGACAGGAAAGATAGGAAAGATTCAGAGGTAACTTGTTATGAATGCAAGAAAGCAGGATATATAAGGCCTGATTGTCCTTTACTGAAGAGGAAAGATAGAAAAGAGAAACACTCTGAAAGAAACAAGAAAAGGTTTTATAAGACAAAGAAAGTCTTGAAAGCAAATGATACATGGAGTGCAAGTGGTAGTGATTCCTCGGATGATTCTTCAGAATATGAGATGTCAGGGCAAAGGAATATTGGACTTCTAGCCAGACTACCAATTGAAGATCATTGTCTCATGGCTAAGGTACATAATGCTGAAGCTATTACAAACGTCTCTTTAAATGCAAATTATGTTGATAATAAATATTATGAATCTTCAAATGATGAACCCTCATCATCAGAAGATGATACTTTACCTTCTTTTGAAGAAGTCTCTAGATTTTCTAAGTTACTTGAAAATGAAAATTCTAAACTCAAAAAGAGATTTGAAAAAGCAAATTCTAGAATTTCTATTTTGACTAAAGAAGTATCAGATCTTTCTAAAGATCTTGATGGGAAAACTTCTGATTTTGAAAGTATTTTGAAAACCCTTGAGAAAGTCAAATCTGAAAAAGATAAACTTTCTAAGGATCTTGAAACTGCTATTTCAAAGAAAAACTTTTTAGAGTCTAACTCTAGTTCAAATTCAAATGTTTTAGAAAACAAGAATTTGGTTTTAAAACTAAAGTCAGAGCTTTTATCCTTGAAAAAGTGCTTGTCAAACTTTACTCATGGAAAAGAAAACATTGATAGGATGTACTCTCAAATAAGACCTTTGAGAAATCGTTCTGGTCTTGGTTATACTTATTCCAAACCTGTTTTTAGTAATAACTATTTTGTTCCTCAAAAAACCATTTTCTGTTCCAAGTTTCAATGTGGTGGACATTGGAGAAGAGATTGTTCTCTTAACAAAACTCAATCCTTAGGATTTCATAAAGCTCATTTTTCAAAACAAATGTGGATTCCTAAAATTCTTTTATCTAACCCTTCTGGATCCAAACAAGTTTGGATTCCGAAAATCTAATTGTTTCTTTTTCAGGAAAACGAGAAGTGTATCAATAAGAACATTTGGTACATGGATAGTGGTTGTTCTCGACATATGACTGGAAACAAAGATTTCTTTGAAAAGGTTATCAAAACAAAAGGTGGAAAAGTTACCTTCGGAGATAATGCTCAAGGAAAGATTGTTGGTATAGGTAATATCGTTTTTCTTGGAAAAGTTCTTATTTCAAATGTTTTATTTGTAAAAGGTCTTAGGCACAATCTCATCAGCATAAGTCAATTATGTGATGAAGGTTACCTTGTGAATTTTAGAAATGATAAGTGTCTAGTTCACAATTCCAAGGATGAATTCGTTCTATCTGCCCATAGGCAAGAGAATGTTTACACTATTAACTTAGAAGACCTTAGGAACCAAAACTTACCTTGTTTAAGTGTAATAGAAGACCAATCATGGCTATGGCATAGGAGATTAGGACACTGTAATTTGAGAAACCTAAGAAAACTCTCAAAGAAAGGACTTGTAAAAGGGCTACCGGATCTTAGATATGATTCTTCAAAAGTCTGTGATCCTTGTCAATTTGGCAAGCAACATAAAACTAGCTTTAAACCAATTAATGAAGTTTCAACTTCTAATGCATTACAGCTTGTGCATATGGATCTGTTTGGTCCTTCACAATCTGGAAGCATTGGAGGCAAATACTATGTATTTGTTTTAGTTGATGACTTTACTAGATTTACATGGGTCTACTTTCTCACAAAGAAATCTGAAGCCTTTTCGTTTTTCAAAACTTTTAGAGCCCAAGTTAAAAATGAGAAAAACCTACCATTGATAACTATTCATAGTGATCATGGTGGTGAATTTCAAAACTCAGATTTTGAAACTTTTTGTAGTAAGAAAGGTATTACTCACAATTTCTCAGCACCAAGAACTCCTCAGCAAAATGGTGTTGTTGAAAGAAGAAATCGTATTCTTCAGGAAATGACTCGAACCATGTTGAGTGAATACTCAATTGCTAAGCACTTTTGGGCTGAAGCTGTAAGTACTGCCTGTTATACTATAAATCGTGTTTTAACTAGACCATTTCTTAATAAAACTCCTTACGAGTTATGGACTGGCCGAAAACCTAAAGTTTCTTACTTCAAAGTTTTTGGATGCAAAGTATTCATTCTGAATACAAAAGAAAATTTACACAAATTTACACCAAAATCTGATGAAGGAATCTTTCTAGGCTATTCCACAACCTCTAAGGCTTATAGAGTTTTCAATAAAAACACTTGTACTGTTGAAGAAACAGTACATGTAAAATTTGATGAAACTAACCCTTTGGTTTTCAACCAACCCAATCCTACATCCTCGGATGTGTTTTCCAAAAATGTTTATCAACCTATATTAGAAGAACATTCTGATAAGGAAAATGTTCAAGAAAGTGTTCCTGAAACATTTACCACAGAAGATTTTCTACCATATGTTGATGAACAGGTTTTACAAAACCCAAATCAATTGTTTCTTAGGAATCATCCCAGTGATAATATCATTGGTGATATAAATCAACCTGTAAGGACCAGAAATTCCTTAAGAAATGAAATAGAACATCTTGCTTTTCTTTCCCAATTTGAACCTAAAAGTCCAAGTGAGGCCTTAGGTGATGATGATTGGATCAAAGCAATGCAGGATGAACTAAATGAATTTGAAAGGAATCAAGTTTGGACTTTAGTTGAAAGACCTAAAGAAACAACTGTAATTGGTGTAAAATGGGTTTTCAGAAACAAGTGTGATGAAAATGGAATCATTGTAAGAAATAAAGCAAGACTTGTTGCTAAAGGCTATAATCAACAAGAGGGAATAGACTATGAAGAAACATATGCCCCTGTATCTAGACTTGAATCTATTCGCATTCTATTAGCCTTCGCAGCATATTTCAATTTCAAACTATTTCAAATGGATGTCAAATGTGCTTTTTTAAATGGTTTTGTTCAAGAAGAAGTTTTTGTCGAACAACCTCCTGGTTTTCAAGACCCGAAACATCCTGATCATGTTTTTAAACTTACCAAGGCTCTATATGGTCTTAAACAAGCTCCTAGAGCATGGTATGATAGACTTACAGGATTTCTTTTACAAAACAATTATAGAAAAGGTACATCTGATCCAACTCTTTTTATCAAAATGGAAAACAAAAATGTTTTGGTTGTCCAAATCTATGTTGATGACATCATATTTGGATCAACTTAGAAATCTTTAACCGATTCTTTTGAAAATTTAATGAAATCTGAGTTTGAAATGAGTATGATGGGTGAGTTAACATTCTTTCTAGGTTTTCAAATTTCTCAAAAACCAGAAGGAACTTATATATCTCAACATAAGTATATTAAAGACTTACTCAAAAAGTATGGATTTGAAAAAACTAAAAGTATTAGCACCCCAATTGGTACCTCAAATACTCTTGATCTTGATGAAACTGGGAAACCAGTAGATCAAACAATTTTTAGAGGTATGATAGGGAGTTTGCTATACTTGACAGCTAGTCGACCCGACTTGATGTTTTCTGTATGCTTATGTGCACGATATCAATCTAATCCAAAAGAGTCTCACTTAAAAGCCGTAAAGAGAATCTTTCGGTATTTAAAAGACACTATGGATTTAGGACTTTTCTACTCTTCTGGAAATGATTTTGTTTTAAAAAGTTTTTCAGATGCTGACTTTGGTGGTTGTAGAATGGATAGAAAAAGTACATCTGGAACTTGTCATTTCTTAGGAGATTCTTTGGTTTCTTGGTCTTGCAAGAAACAACACTCAATAGCACTCTCCACTGCTGAAGCTGAATATGTAGCAGCTGGAAGTTGCTGTGCTCAAGTATTGTGGATGCAGCACACACTCACTGACTATGGTTTGAGTTTCTCCAAAACTCAAATTCTGTGTGATAATACAAGTGCCATAGCTCTTAGTAAAAACCCAGCACATCACTCTCATGCAAAACACATAGATGTTAGGCATCACTTTCTTAGGGATCACACACAAAAAGGAGATATTGTTTTACAATTCATCGGAACGCAGGAACAACTTGCTGATATTTTTACAAAACCTTTACCTTCCGATAGATTTGAATTTATAAAACAGAAGCTAGGAATGATTACATTAAAATAATCATTCATATCTACTTCCTGTTTTACATCTCTCCTAATAGTATGAAACTCCTCGTAGAAAGGGGGAGGACATTTCTTTAGGTCTTTATGTTTCTGATCTTTAAATATTTACTCTCTTTATATATGTTTCTTTCTGTTTATCGTATTGACAGTTTTATCGTTTCTTTTTAAGTTTTCCTGTTTATCGTATTGACCATTTCAGTTTTTCTGTTTATCGTATTGAAATTCTTTTCCATCGTACCATTCAATAGTTTTTGAATCGACCGATGATAGTATTCAAATTCTTTTCCATCGTACCATTCAATAGTTTTTGAATCGACCGATGATAGTATTCAAATTCTTTTCCATCGTACCATTCAATAGTTTTTGAATCAACCGATGATAGTATTCAAATTCTTTTCCATCGTACCATTCAATAGTTTTTGAATCGACCGATGATAGTATTCAAATTCTTTTCCATCGTATCATTCGATTTTTTTTTTCGACCGATGATAGTATTGAGATTGTTTTCCATCGTACTGTTGGTTAATGGTAACAACTATTTTCCATCGTACGGTCCGATCATAGTAATGACTTTGTTTTCCATCGGCATCATGTTTTTTTTTTCTTCTTACGATTGTGTTTACTTTTGATTCATACCAAAACCAGCAGTCACCTTATGTTCTCCGACAGGTTTCTTTTCATTTTTTTATTTTATTTTCTTTATTTGTTTTAATCCTAACCATTGATCTGCTATTATCTAATCCTGACCGTAGAAGATCAACAGTCATCTCTTTATTGCCTATAAATACCCCCCCTCCCCTCCCCAAACCCACATTGATTGTCCAGGTTTTGAGGCGAAGCTCTGCTCCCCCAGCTATAAACAATCGTATGATCTTCTCAATCGGCATCATCTTTATGTCTCAATCCTCTGCCAACACTCCCGCTGAAATGTCTTCAAAGACCTTTACAGAGAAAGACTTTCACAGAGAAAGGTTAGTATCCAGAGAATTTTTCGATATGTACGATTCTACAATCAAGAGGATTATTTTGTTTCAAGGATGGGAACATCTCTGTGTGGAAAAGCCTGATATTCAAGATCCAGTTCTTTTTGATGAAGTTTGTCAGTTTTACAAAACCGTGTCTTTCGACAAAGATATGACTATAAACTCTGCTGTGTAAGATCGAAAATTATCCATGTCTGTGAAACAAGCGGCACACTTTCTGAATGTTTCTATAGAAGGGGATTCATTCTGTCCATCTCACAAACTACCAGAGGAAGTTGGTACGTTCAATAGAGAAAGTGCTGAAAAATCTTTGTTTGTTGTTAATGAGGGAAAGAGGAAAGTTTATCATCTTTCACCGGACAATCGGTTTGTCGCTTTATGGATGAAAGGTTTTCTTGTCCCAAGGAAAGGGGATAGAGAAACCCTTAAAGTCTCTGATGTCTTTATGCTCGACTATCTTGTGAATATGAGAAAAGTAAATCTCATGGGATATGTTTTTGAAACCATCAAGAATGTCAAGAAAGGAGGGATTAAATCCCAAATAATAATGTATCCAGCCATCCTTACGAAATTCATTCTTGAGAGTATGAAATTTTGTAACATTCCTTTGAAAGGAGAATCTATGGATTTGTCGCCGTCTTTGATTAATAAGAGTACGATGAAAAAGCTGAATGTTTGTTTTGATTCAAATTCAAAACTTTTTGTCAGAGATGTAGAAGCTGAATTGCCTGAAAATCAATCGGCACCTATGCCAGCCAAGGACAATCAATCCGCCGGTGTTACTCGAAAGTCTGATCCGCAGACTAGTTCAAAGCCAAAGAAGAAGCCGAGGTACAGTAAAGAAGTTGTTGCAAAGTGGAGAAAGGACAAGGAACAGAGAAAAGAGGGTGATCCAAAGTTTGGAATTGACCCTGCTGAGGCCTTTGCAGAAAGAATAAGGGTAGAAGAAACCCTTCAAGCTGAAAAGAAAAAGAAGACTCTTTTGAAAAGAAAGGCTCAGGACTTTGATATCTCTAAAGTCTTGAAAGCAGTTGAAGATGCTAGTGCTCAACTAACTGTGGAAGTGCACCAAGAGCCCATCGTACAGAGTCTGCCTGAGAAAGAAAAAGGAAAACAAGTGATAGAAGAAGTGGAAGTAGAAGAAGGAGATTTTCTTTTAGAATTTCTTCAAAGTTCAAAGAAAAGTAGAGAGGAATCACTTCAAAAGCTGAGCGAAGGTGTTCAACAAACTCCTCATGCCGATCAGGAAAAATCTCCGGACAGGATGTCATCTCGAGAAAAGCAAGATGCTCAATCTTCTCAGTCTGATAAAGTAGTTGTCGTTAGTGACAGAGTGGAAGATGAAAGAAAACAAAAAGAAAAAGCGAAAGGGAAACAGCCAGTTTTTCATTCAAGCAGATCGTATGAACTAGCATCGTACGATGAAGATACTGATTCAGAGCATACAATCTCTCTAAGAAGAGTGATTACATTGTTCATGTTTTGAGAAGGGTGGAGAAAACAATTCCTTATTTCCCGAGGCTGGAAGGGAAGATTGATTTTATTACTGAAAATCAGAGAAAGAAGTTTGGCTCTGTGAAAGAATTGAGGAAGAAAGTTTTGTCTGTAGAAGCCGATCTGAAAGTTCTTTCAGAAAGCTCAGTTGCTCATAAGAAGGCTTGCAATAAGATGACCAAGTGGTCATACAAAACAGAGAGCTCAATCAATGATCATGAGGTTTCTATTGAAGATATAAGGAGGTTATCAAATGAGCTAGCAATTGCTTTCAACAAGCTTGATAAAGAAACGGTTGAAAGGCTGAACCTTTTGTCTTCTCAAAGAACCGATGTTCCTTCAGTGAAAGACTTGCAAGGTAGGATGAATGCTTTCCAATCTGAATTCTCGAAGGTTTCATCTTTCAAAGATGAAATGGTTTTACTGAAGAATCAAAATTCTGAGTTGTCCAAGGATAACAAGACTCTGCAAAACAGAATTGATACTCTTGAAGAAGTAATCAGAGTCCAGGAGGAAACCATCAGAAATCAAGATCAGATTTTTTCGGATCAACAAGAGCTTCTCAAAACTCAGGGTGAATCAATTTCTGAAGACAAGAAGGAGATCAAGAAGATGAAAGCTGTGCTTCATGAGCTTATAAAGAAAGAGAAGGAAAGAGAAAACAAATGATTGTTGTATTTGTTTCTTTTGGAACTTGTTTGTTTTGTAATAACTCTTATAATCCTTTCTCTTTTATCCATTGTCTTGTATTACTTCACTAACTCATCCAGACAATTCGAGATTACTCCTTTCTTTTTGTAAATCACCAAGGGGGAGAATATTTACAAAGCAAAGATTGTTTTACAAAGGGGGAGAATGAATTACAATGCTCTTAAGGAAAATCTATGAATACAATACTTAGGAAAGTCAATACCTAAGGGGGAGTTAGTTGTATTCAATTTCTTATTCAGAAGAGTTTTCAATAACTCGGGGGGAGATAAGTATTTCTTGTTTCATTTACTTTGTGTGTTTGTGCTTTCCAAAAAGGGGGAGATTGTTAAGTCAAAAGTCTTCTTTTGGCTTTTACATAATGTTTTGGAAATCACAAATATATTCTATGTCATGTTTTGGAAATCTCAAATGTATTCTATCATATGTTTGTAAATAACAAATTGTCTTTTATCATGTTTATCGTATCGTACGATGTTGATCGTACCGACCAAAACGTATCGTACTGACTCTGTCAAACGTATCGTACTGACTCTGTCAAACGTATCGTACTGACTCTGTCAATCGTATCGTACTGACTCTGTCAATCGTATCGTACTGACTCTGTCAATCGTATCGTACTGACTCTGTCAATCGTATCGTACTGACTCTGTCAATCGTATCGTACTGACTTTGCTATTCTGATGATCATTATCTGTTTTGGTACTTTGTCAAAAACTCTCTCTGCATATGAATCGTACTCATGTTTTACATTTCTATATATCTCTTATCCTAACAAAACGATGTCGTTGAGTTAGTTATATACTAATCAAAACGATGTCGTGCTTTCTGTTTCAATATGACCGTTGGAGGCAATATGACCGTTGGAACCCGAGGCCTATAAATAGGAGGTCATTTGAAGCTGAGAAGACATTGATGAACGAAGAGACTTTGTGAACTACGAAGATTCTAGAGAGAGACACTGTGACTTCTCTCATCAGCCTTGTGCGTCCGATCATCGTATCGAGGGCTTTCAAGTAATTGAAAGACAGAGGTGCCGATTACCTGCAAAATCGAGGGCTGCCCGGGATAGGCAGACAGACGTGCCAATCATCGTATCGAGGGCTGCCGGGGATAGGCAGACAGACGTGCCGATCATCGTATCGAGGGCTACCGGGGATAGGCAGACAGACGTGCCGATCATCGTATCGAGGGCTCACCAAGGTATTGGTGAGACAGACCTTTTATCCTAGGTGAAAGGATAACCCTTCTCTTTGGGTTAAAAGAATTGTATTACTTTTACATTTCCGCTGTTGTATTAGAAAGGGATTTGTATTGTTTCCTTTCTTCTTTACTCATTCAATTGTAATTGTTTCAATTACAATCATTCTATTACATATTGTATTGATTGGTTCTATACGCTTTAAGGTAGAACCATTTACATTTGCATTACTCTGATTATTGTGTTCACCTTGAATACAATTGTTTTGCTTTACAATAGTATTACAATACATCATACCTTTTTACATTCAATACAATTGTGGGTGTTTGTATTTGTATTAGTTTAAGTTCATTTAAACTAATCTCTGTTACTAAAACTCAATGGTTTTTAAACCTACAATTCACCCCCCTCTTGTATTGTTCCATCTAATAGACTTGTATATCGACTATTCGATCCAACAGATAGAAGGTTAAATAGTTTTGTTTAATATTTGTAGTAACATATTAGTATATTAGTAATACTTAGGTTATTAATTTATAATTACAAAACTAATTAAGAGGATGTATAAGAAGATTGATTTTTGAAAGAATCGGTAGAAGAGATTACCTCTTCCTCAACATGGCTCCTTTATATTTCCTTTTAGGGCACTGGAGTATGTATTTTTAGAAGATCAAGACCTCTAGAATGTAATTAGGCTATTTGAGAACAGAAATGGGTGGGTTTTGGTATATCATCAAGGCACAAAATTGAGTGAAGAGGGGAGTGATAAGGTTCTATTTCATAATAGAGGACATGGGAACTTTAGGAAACTGCAAAAATATTAACTAATTAAAAATGAGGTTGTATTTAAAAATGCCAAAAACACATTTAATTATATTTTAAGATTTTTATTGTTCGAAATCCTCTCAACCAATAGGTTTTAGGAATTTTTAGGTCTCAAATTTAACATTATATTTTATCATTAACCCTTAGTTAACTAAGTTAACTCTTACCATGTCTTCTTATATATTCATACTATATGGTTAATATAGTTACTATAAAATAAAAATAGAACCTCAAGTGGTTCATTAATTAAATTTTAAACATTATCTATGTAATTTGGCCAAATCATAGATTTTTAGTACAGTTATATATTTTAATAAAATGGTATTTGTTTTAAAAACCAATTTATGTCTATTTTTATACTATTTATATCATCACTTTTCAAAAAATCCATAACAACATTATTATCCGTAAAAAACTTCATTAATTCAAAAATAACATGTCATAATCATTCATAAAATTATTCTATGGAATAAAAAGGTTCTATGAAAATTTATTTTAATATTTATAATCTTATTTATTTAATTCATTCATTAATAAGGTAATCAGTACCTCAACATTGTTACATCAATAAATGTATTTATTTGGTGTCTAAAAACTATAAATAAAATACCAGTATGTATGAAATTGTTTTAGATTATAATGAATATTTGTAGATATAAACACCAGTTATATAACCCTATATTAGTATTTATTTATTAAAAGATATTTGTTTAGGTTATAATTTTATTTAATTTAAATTAATTCTTATAAAATGCCATTTTTACATCCATGTGAATCCATGGGGTCCCAAAATATACCCAAGGATTATAAGGTAGGAAATATCTCATCCAATAGGATTAGGATATGTGTTAGGTATAAGAAACCAATTTAGGGGGTGATGTAGGTCTAAAAAAGTAACAAGAACTGTGCTAAATGAAGCCTTACCGCAAGAATCAAGCTTTAATGCACTAGGGGATTACTCTAGATCCCATAAGTTTCACTTAAGAGAGATTCTCCAACCTTTAAGAGACACAAATATTTATTTAGTGAAATTTTGGGGTAAAATAGACACTTAGAAAAAAAATGTGTTAGATCCATGATTTAAGGATATAACTTTTTACATGTGCATGGTTTAGTCTAACAATTAGATAAATTGTTTGCTAATCGTGCTACTGATTCTTCCATATGGGACACCTCTCATGGTCACATCATGAAGTATACAAAAAATGATTCAACTATTCCTATTACAATTACTCAAAATGCCAAATACATATTTCAAAGCACATGATTTTTTCATAGAGGAAGCATGGTTTTGGAAAACCATACTCCGCTCATGCACCTTAACTTTTTTCACCTGTCTCACAATGCACAATTTCTTGCAGGTGTTGCATGGTTTTCCAAAACCGTGCCCCAACCATGCACCCATATAAAATCCAAAAAGCTCTCCCAATGTTCTTAAAACACTCTCAGACTTCACTCATATACATTATATACATATAAATTAGAATTAAAGGGTTAATTACATTAAAACAGGGGTGCTATAATAGAGAACAAAATAATAATAATTTCTTTCATTTAGGTGTTGTTTTTATATATTACTAGTACTCCAAATCAACTTCCACTTTCTTAAATTTTTTATTTATTAAATATTTACATTAAAAACCATTTAATATTATGCTTAAATGGAATTGGTCACTGTATACACAATATAATATGTATTTTTTCACAAAATTCAACAAAAATGTGATTTTATTTATATAATTAAATAATTTTCAAATAAATGTTTCTGAATTGATGTGTATTTTAATAAATTCTTCAATATTGAAAATTTTCAATTTATTGAATTATATATCAGTAAAAAATTAAATTTATATTTATAAAAAATAGTATTAATAATAATATAGGTTTCAAATAGATTACTTTTTATAAAAAAATTATTTCATTATTTTCATTCATAAATATGAGACTTCTAAATTTAATGAATAAAATTTAATTATATATAAAAAACTCAAATCATTATTTCAATTTTTTTGTTAATTTTCAAAAAATTATTGTAATGGACCGGGTTCTTGGAGGTCCATTACTTTGTGAAAAATATGATGATTGAGGTGCTCTGGGTGGTCTAGGAGGCCATCCCAGCATCTTGGTGAGGTTTGACCCATGGTAGGCCTACCAGTAGCCGTAGCCTACCGGTAGTAGGCCTACCGGTCGCTCGGTCTACCGTTAGTCATAGCCTACCGGTAGCTCAGTCTACCGGTAGCTCAGTCTACCAGTAGCTACAGCTACCGGTAGCTCGGTCTGCTGATAGCTAAAGCCTACCAGTAGCTCGGTCTACTGGTAGCTCAGTTTACCAGTCGCTGAAGCTTACCAGTAGCTCGGCTACCGGTTGTTGTCTGCCACCGATAGCTCTTGGCTACAGGTAGCTCTTGCCTACCCCCACAAGTTTTTTCAGTAGCGCTCCTTTTTGGGAAAATTGTGTTTTAAACCATATTTTGACCCCATTAAGCCTATTTTAAGGCCCATTAACGCCAATTAATGGCCCTGGGTGCGTCGGTTTAAACCACCCCTAAAGGCTAGGACGCCTTTAATGACGTGTGGGGCCGCATGGTCAACCCACGACCCCCACTCCTTATGCGGTTTCACGTTCTTATCTCAACCGTCCCAGGCCCTTATAAACTAAAAGGTTCTACGTAGGTTTCTTCTTTTCTTGATCACCCTCCCATTGTTTCGCCTGCTAGTTCTTGAGTTCCCAAGGCCCCACCCCTGTGAATCACTCACCTTATTTTCCTGGAGTGTGAAGATAAACTTCGATCCTCGATCAAACAAGTAGATAATTTCTCCTTCGTCTCTCCCTTTTGTGTATCATGTGGTGTGGGCATGATTTTGATTCTGTAGATTTGGATTAACCAAACCTTAATGAAGATAATGAACAGATTCTATGGAATTAAGGGGGGGGGTTGTGAACTATGATGTTTCTTTGTTTTATGATCTTCTTTTCTAAATTGTGCGGGCTTACACCTACTGAAAATCATGGATGTTGGTGGTCTTTCTCTGTGCACTAATGAACCCTTACCTCTGGTGATGTTTAAACAGATTTTATTATGGTTGTGAACCATTGATGTGTAAAGGAATTTGGTTAATTATGTTCATCCGGCTAAATAAATCGAAAGCACCAGGATCAACCCTTTTCGGTGATAACCCCAGTTAACGTACAACGAGATTAAAATCATGGAGTGTGTTAAATATTTTAAATCTGAAAATATTGGCATGAGCCTTCTTTGTGTTTGTGGTGGTGGTTTTGTTTTTTTCATTCACGGGCCGATTGATGGGTGATGTGGGTGGGGATGGGATCCCCTGTTATTACGGATTCTATAGTTATGAATTTAAGGACGGGTGGTAACCGGGATTATATCATGAATTGGGGAGGTATCCTCTGTTTTTGAGAAACCGTTGGCTCTTGGATCTTGGGGACATAAAGCTGTATCTTAGGGGTTTTTATTTGGTTCCAGTACTTCGAGGGATCTCACTTATCCCTTTGTTTTTGTGACTTTAAAAGAGAATTGAGGGTGAATTTTTAAGTTGATGTTGACTGTACTCTTTACTTGGCTTGTGCTTATGCTTGCTAGTTTACTAAGTAGGTGCATAAACTTATTTAAACATTATCAATGAACATAAAACAAGGATGGGATAAATGGGTTTTGGTTTGGTGTGAGTTGTGACCTCGTCATGGTACTATTTTTGTTCTTTAGGCTGGATGAAGAAAAACCTAAACTTGGTAGAGTTCTTGTTACCTATATATATATACTTGTAGTTTTTGTGTTTTTTATTTGCGCCCCACCCAAGTTGAGAACTTAATTATGAACACCCCCATTTCATGGGGGAGGGTGTTTTTCCCAACACTTCTATTACTGGCTGGTTATTAGCTCCTTTAGGCTCCCTTTCTCGGATAGACCAAGTATCTTTGGGCAGGCAGTGATGGCCTGAAGTCCATTATTATCCCAAGAACCTTCGGGCGGGGTAGTGTGGTGGTTATGGCCCTGGTGTGTATGAGCAGGTGGTTTCCTATGTGTATTCGAGATGAGGCCCAGGTGTCTTCGCGTGTGGCAGTGGATCATCTAACCTAGGTGTCTTTGGGTGTGATAGTGGTTTTTTTGGCCTAGGTGTTTGTAGGTGTGGTTACGTGAGACAGTTGTGGCCCAGGTGTTTGCGGGTGGGGTTTGGCAGTGGCACTACGTGAGGTTATAGCCCAGGTGTGTGCAGGAGGGGTGTGGCAGTGGGACTGCAGTGAGAATGGAGGGATTGGTTCGATGCGTAGGATGTCTTCAATAACCAGGGGAAAGTGGTGTGGCGTACCCAAACATCGATGTGCTTTATTATACATTTCTTTGCTTGCATTATTTGGTGAGTGTGGCCGGTGAGCGGGATGGGTGAACTCCTCGATAGTGTTGGTTGTATTTTTCTCATGGGACTTTATTATGTCTCCCCACTTGTGCACAAGAGTCTTTGGTTTCTCCCTACTAAGTATACTTGTATGCTCACCCTACATATATAAAATTGCTTTCAGGTTTCCAGGAGGAATTCGGGGATCGCGCGGGACCATACTAGCTCAGAACATTGGGGGCAGTTGCAGTTGTTGTTTTTCGTTCTTTGGTAATTTACCTTGTGGTCACTTTGTACATTGTGGTATTTACTTTTGGAACATGCATATGGGAAAGGTTGTTTTGGATTTTCATTCACTTCTAGTTTTGGTGTTGTGAGATTTACTATCTAATCTCCCGATCCTATTAAAAGAAAAAGGGTAATGCCTTCCATTTAGTGAGTGATTCTATACCCTTGGTGCTGGTCGCCACTCCGAGACCTATTGAAGGCAGGTTTCATGGGTTATTATCTCTCATTCAACATGAAGAAGGAAGGGCCTAGCAATCTGCTGACCCTTCCCTCCTTTTGGTGAAGGCGGGTCGTGACAATTATAATTGTAATTAAATAGTCAAAATTTTAAAATTGAAAAATACTGTTATTTTTAATAAATCATTATTTAAAAATAATGATATTAATGTTTCGAAAAACATTTCACAGAAAAAAATGTGTATTTAGGATATATGATAAATGATGTAAAAGTATTGTGACTGATTTTTAAACAAATGATTGATATTTTTGAACATTAATGTTTGATTATTTAAAAAAATGATATTTTTAAGAATTTTTTTTATTAATTAATTACCAGTTTGTATAATTTTCAAGTCTCCATTTATTATTCATAAACTAATAAACATCATGAGAATCAATTCAATATAGGATATTTGTTTAAAATCACTTTTATTCTTACAATACATTTATCTTAAAATCAATTTTTCGTTTCTTTTTTCATTCTTAAGTTAATATTAATTATGAAAATGATTATTAATTTAGTATTCAAATTATAATTAAACATTATATATCTCTTTATTTTAATTATTTTAAAATGACTATTTAAATTTTAGTCATAATGAATAGTTACCAAGGCAAAAGATTTATCTCCTTGGAAATCATTAAAATGGATAATTAGTGGGTTAAACTATTAGATAATTGTTAAAATATTAGTAAATCATGTATAAATTTCATGTATTTATTTTATTTATATATTAACTTATCCATTCTTCACAAAAATGTATGCTGTAAAATTCTTTCCCTTGAAAATGTATTTATATTATTTTAATGTTATTTATACTTACAAGGCTTTACTCCACCAACTTTTAAATGGGTAGCACATCTTCTCAATCATAAACATAAAATGAGAAACATAGGTCAACCAAGAACTAATTTGTTACCCGAACAACACTATTTGAAATTAAAAATATTTTATTATTATTAAAAAATACGCATCTCAGAGTCCTTAAGGTGTCTTCCAATGATGGTTATCCAAGGAAGCGGTATATGTTCCTAGTATCCCATTCATGTTTCATTATTTGTAAACCTCATACAATACTTATGTAAAAATAATAACATAAATATATCATTATAAATACTATAAAAAAATTTCTTTTTTAATGGTTCAACCATATTATCTTTCATTTCGATATAAGTAAAAAATAAATATCTCGCTCTTTGTTACATGACGACTGACCCTCCAAGAAATGACTTATTCCATATTCCATCACAGACTCACATGGATCATTAATATTTATGGATTCAATGAATATATATGATATTTAATAAAAAATTAATTTTTTAGAAATATAAACCATCATATAGTTTTATTTTATTCCATTCTTTGAAAAATAAAAATACCACGCCTATGTATATGTGGACTGCCGCCTCAATGAATTATTTATTTCATTTTAAATAATTAATTTACATGTATAAAAATAAAAGCATATTTTATGTATAAATATTACATATATGAAATGAATAAAAAAATTTATCAGATGAAAGCAGTTCCATTTTTAATGAAATAGAAGGACAAAAACAAAATATTTATGTGAAACAAAACATGCAACACCAAGATAATTTATTTTTATAATAAATTAGTAATAAATTAGTTAAAATTAGTATTCTAGAAATTGTATCTCGATATATATATATATATATATGTATATATTATTTATAAAAAATAAATATAAATTTACTCTACATGTAGTTGGAATTCATCTAACTATGTTCGATTGCATGTTCATGGTTTCTCAAAAATAAATTTCATCTCTATGAAATGAATCATCTTATGAACATATTTTTTATATAATTTATGTTGTAATTCCTAGATAAAAAAGTCACTAGGTATGGTAATAGTGGCACATTTTCTCATATTCACCTCCCTATATGCATGTGTTTTTCCAGTAGCAGTACGGGCCAGAATGATGAAATGGGGAGAATAAACCCTCTGTTACAATATACATAGTCTATGATCACAAAAACGCATTAATAAACATCCCAATAAAACATATTGTAATATATTCCTATAATATATCCCAATGAGACCTTAATAACCATTTAGGATCTCCTATGATCACTATCAATGGGTTTATTTGAATCTTTATATCCCCGATCATGATGTTTATACATGTATCAAGATGCCTATATAGTCTATGATTATATACCCTTGTAGGTACCCAGCAATGCTTCATTAACATGTGAGTAGATATATATAGGGTGTATACCATGATATAAATATAATTAACAAGTAAAATAAACCACTCATATACTAGGTCTTATGTACTATCCAAAACTCCATGAATCCTAACCCCTTCTTACTACAAAACTATACCCAAAGCAATTCAGTATCAACCAACACAAGTGTTATAACATATATTAAGTTCCACACATAGATCAAATCCCAACACCAATTAGTCAAATTTCTATGTTACACCATTAAGTAATACTCTATGAACTACCCTAAGGATGTATTTTATCACTTATTGATGGTGATTACTCCTTACATTTAGAAAAATATTGATCACAATCACCCGTATATGGTGTTTATCTCATATCTTCATTCAAACACAATAGATACACTTCACCCCTATATTTTTCTACTCCTATATCTTGTGTACATGTCTTTGATATGAAGAAACACTATAATTATATATTATTTCCATAGCCCCTGTCATATCGACCATGGTGCACCTCAATTGAGTAAATTTTTTAATTCGTAGAAACCCATCAATCATTATACATGATGGAAAGATGTATAGTATATATGACACCTATAAAAATTTAATCTCATAATAATATCAATATGTCATATCGATATTATATTCAGATCACACACACATGGTGGGAGGGGAATATGGTTGTAGACATCCTGGTGTATGTGGCGTTACAAAATTAGAATCTGTCTCTTTTCATTTTCATGTGTTTCTATCCTCGAGAGGGGTTTAAGTATATAGTTAATGATACTCTCTGATTGCACTATTTTTGACCACTGTGACCACTCTTGTACTATTTTTTTTTCAAAAGTCAATAAAAATGTAAATTTTCAGTCAATATGTCATATTGAGAAATCTTTTCACAAAAAATTTTATAGACAATCACAGAAAACAAGAATCTTGTACATTTCCTAAAAAACATAATAAAATCGATAATATCCTTCCAAAAAACATATAAATGGCCTCATGTTATAAGAAAATTCCATCCACAAGCATGTTGATTATAAATTGTAATTGTTACTAAGATTTAACTGCTAATGCAAGACATTCGGATAAATATCCCTATAAAAAATCCCATAAATTCAAAAAACTAATCTAATGAAAATATTGAAGAAGGAATTGATGATATAATGTTATAATAAATAAAACATATACAATGTTATATCTTTTTAATCATATTTCTAGGTTTTAACCAAGTAAGAGATTCCAATTCAATAGATCTGACATCTATATGAAAATCAAAAAATAAGTTTCCCTCAGATCTTAGATAATTTTTAGATCTATCCAAAATTTATTTGAAATATTTTTACTCTCTAGAAATATATAGTATATATTGAAATAAAATGAATAATTGTGGGAAAATAATCACATAAATTGAATAAAAATTATTGAAAACATCATGATCTATTTATTTTTTAGCATATAGGGAGAGACACTACCAAGAACCACCACTAGATTCCCCACATTCACGATCCCTAGGAGTATAGGGTGATTGTATAGTTTCCTTTAGGATTCATTTTCCAAAACCTAATTTAATATTAATTAATTCCTCAAATAAAATTTGGTCAACAGATTATAAAATCGTTTTCCAACAATGTTATACCCTTTTTCTTAATCAAGGAACCATCATTATAGTGGTATATGGTTTTGTCAACCATACATCAACTGTGTTTTTTTACTTTTCTTGTGTCACGTTGTTTATGGGACATGGAATATTTTTATCTATTACCATGAAACAACATGTTCCACCCATTATCATTTTTTATTAAGATTCATCATTTTCTATGGAGAACCAAATTATTAACACTAACCATGAACTAAACAATCACCCCCTAAAATTCCTCTAAAACCCTAAAAGACAATCCATATGTTACACGAGACTTAACCATATCAATTTGTAACTCAAAATGACTCAATGATGTCCTAAATATATGGTCTAATGCAATTGAAATTTGAGGACAATCATAACCTCTCTCTCTCTCTCTTTGGTCTTCTAATCCTTGAAAGTGTAGCAAGAGTCCTTTCTTGAACAACATCTGAAATAGAGATATCATGTAAGATTAACTCTCCCTAGTCACTTCTCAGATTATTCAATGAATATATATAATTTTAAAAAGAGTTATAAACATCCCTCTCAAAAAAATATTTCTCTTGTCCACAATCTGTAATAGTCACTCCAAAAAAATTAATCTCGTCGCAAATCAACATCCTCACTATAAATGAAATGAGAATGATTGTTATCATTCCATTTAAGCCAAGCAACATGAAATATGTTACACATACCCTAAAATCACTAAGGAAGATAAAAGAGGTAGTCCATTGTTTTAACATGCCTCAAAATATGAAATCACCCAAAAACCACCTTACTAGTGTCCATTGTCACTATATATAAGGACTCCTAAACTGAGGTCACACCCATAAGAAAACCCACTCGCCCACATCGAACTCTAAATGTTATATCGTTCAGTTTTCTTGGGGATGAATTATTATTTGGGTAGTAACCAACCATTTCCTTATAAAATTCACCCACACTAAGGTATCCATCAATGAACTCTTCCAAAAAATAGCTATCATGATCTCCTTGTTCCAACACAGGGGTGAGAGACACAACCGAAAACACACAAACCCAAGAGGTTCCATCTGAATCAAATTATAGAAATTATTTTTCTATGTAAACACCACAAAGGATACATGATCCTCCAAAACTCAAAATTTTTCTTCGATGCATGCCAAAAATATATACTCTATATCTGAATTATTCTCTCTAACCACCATTCATTAATTGGATGAAATTCTATACATAGAGTAAACTATGTCCGTAAATCATTCTTTATTATGTGACAAAATTGATATGTAAAAAATTAATCCCTAATTGATATAATAATTTATTTCACTCCATAATGTCATGAAATCATTGACACATAGACCTTTTCTAACTCAATAATAGTGTGATTCTTTATTATTTTCATGAAATGTTCTATTTTTTATCAAATCATCAATCATCCAAACAATATATTGACTTCATGAGGTCCTTAGAAGCCTCATCATGAGGACCATCACTACGAAATCATGATTCCACGTCATCAAAAACTTTTTTTGAAGTAACCCTCTATTTTTTGATTATTTTACATGACTATTGAGTAGGTTAGGAAAAAAGTGATGAATCTTATGATATCCCTCTTCAATAATGGACTCTAGTGATGTACCCTGATAACCTGATTCATTTTAATTGAAACTTGGTGTGCTGGACACTATGAGGAATTGGAGTGCCTAATTATCTCTTCCCTCTATGATATAGGAACTATTAATCTCTCTTGGATATAAATCATACAATCAAGGTATAAGGGCAATCCTTGAATAAGTTCTCCACCCACCAATGGTTCATACGTCACTAATCATTCAAAATTGGAATCCTATCTGGCCTTTACCAAGTCACCCAACATCGATGGGGAAACCAATGACCATCAATTATTTACAAATCAGACGTCAAATTAATATAAAAACCATTAAACCAACAATCTTGTTTACAATAATTCCTATTATGATGGTCTCTCTCAATTCTTCTATGATGTACCAGACCCAGATGCCACTTAATAGGTGCCCAGAACCCGATGGACCACATGGCCTGAAACACATCTCCCCAAATTCCAGAGGATGTCGACTAGTGGTGAGGGTCAAGTGTGTGTCTATGGGAATACAATTACCTCATTAAAGTGGATATCATCAGTTAAATATAAACTAAGATAAATAGAATAATAGATATAAGTAAACATAAGGAACAACAGATATATGTATAGTAGTAACAACAACTAAAATAGCTGGAATAACGTACACCAATAGATGATGATATATCATGTCACTAGAAAACTGGAAAAAATGGATACAAGATATCAGGCAAAACATATTCCAAAAATTTATAATGGAAATAAATTAACTATCCCATGAATCCTGAGATCCATATTGATCATATATTATCATGATTAATCATAAACAGTAAGAAATCAAGTATTTGAAGTCGTATGATTTCATTTTCCAGATCTTGAATTCATGTAATCTATCTTGGTTACAAAATGGTACCTGAAGAGGGTGTGAGGTAAATTTTAGTGGAACACCACCAACATAGTCTACAACATCTAGCATGAGGAATAGAAATGTTATATTTAGCAATCATGCATATATATAATAAAAAACAATAAAATGTAACTAAATACCCATGTACCTCTTTTACACCTAGGCTAGAGTTTGAACATGTAACTGGTCCATTAATTATGAAATTACCAATTTATGTTGGTAGGTCATGTGAGGCATATCTATCATTCACATCACCTCATGATAATATAAATAGTGAAGATTCTAAGATGTAACAAGGCAACCATGATTGATGATATTTAATAATGATGTTATAGGGTAATGACCAAAGAAGAATATACCGTAAGGGATGATAACTTAGTAGTATGTGAGTCTAGATAATGGGTATGAGTGTAATTAAAGATCATGTTCCAGGGTATTCCATAATAAGGTGCCTAACGAATGAAAGGTTATAATTCAATGTAAAAAAGGATAAGTAGTGACATGGCCCTATGGGATATAACCATGGAACCTACATGTCAATGATGGATCTATGGAGGGTATCTAAGGAATACCATAATACTATTTGAGGGATACTATAGTTTCATTCCATGAATCCAATAATAGACAAGTATCATGATCTTGGTGGGTCTCAACCAAAGAAATCTATATCCTTGAATCAGAATGGGGTTCCTGAGTGCACGTGGAATTCCCCAATAAGAATCCAAGTCAATAATGAGCCATTCCACTCATATTTCATACTAATTTCATATAAATAATTTGAATTTTTTGAATCCTTTTCTTTCATTAGTGTGAAAAGGCCATGTAGCATTCAACCCTTTAATCAAGTAATAATTAATCAATATGTTCATTTTGTTCATTCCTTTACATTAATTAGTTTGAAAAGGCCAAGTGGAATACATCCTTCATTAATTCAATTTAAGGAATATTCAATAATTAAGGTCCATTCGGGTACCTTCCATTAATGTGGTAAGGGTTTTTACAAATATGCATCCTATTATTTATTTAAATTAAATCTGGTCAAGTCCGATACTTATTATACATGCAAATTTACATTTAATATTAAAAAATAAATTTAAAAACATACCTTAGGTGGGTCAAGTTGAGAGCATACATGGTACATTAAATTATTATATTCACTATAAAATCATTCCATTTTACATTGAAAATCATATCCTTAGAAATTTCAATCAAAGTCACACCTGAATGGTGGATCAACATGTCAAATACAAAAAACCCAATTATGGAAGAACATCCTACATCGGATGGGTAAAGTTCTGGGAATAACCACCAAAAATTAATCACATATATAAAAATATCATATCCATAAAGTTATAATGAATACAATTATGGAATATATATTCAATAAAGGGTCAACCGATGCAATCAGTGGGCCCCATAGAACAATTCAAAAATTTAGGAAATTGAGGGATGAGTTATAGAACACTCACCTTAGGGTTGTATGGTCATTTTACTTTGATACTAGCCTCTAATTCATAATAGAATAGAGTAGATCTGAGAAAAAGTGAAAAAACACTCGCACATCAATAACTAGGTGGAGTGTAAGAGAGGAGAAGAATAGTTAAAAAAATTGATTACATACCATTACACATCCAATATGATGAACGTAAGCTCCATCAGATCATAAAAAAATATATTTCAATCCCAACCTTAAGCCAATAATGTGATCAAAAATGAGAGAAAAATAGGTTAATCCCATAAAAAATTGGATTAGGAGAAAGGAGAAAATTTAATTAGATCATTAAGTGAAAATGTTATTTTACCCAAAAAAGAGTTTGTGCATGTTTTTTCCACATAGTTTGACAAACTTTGCATAAACCATGTTCAAGTACCTTTGAAAAATGGGAACCCACATGGTTATCCTTCACGGTTAGGGAAAATATGCTCCAATCATACAGTATGGCTCTATCAAAAAACAATCCACCCACATAGTTTTCTATAACCATGTGACCATCCCATATATTTTACTATAAACCTGGTGCGATGCCTGTTTTCCCAAAAATTTATGTTCTATGCTCTAAAAAATCAGTGGACACCCTCAAAAAATTCTCTAACTTAGTATGATTCCAATTTAGGTCTAGAATAATGAATTAGATTGAAATTTAAAGGATCCATACCTATGTGAAAAATCAGGTTCCAACAGCATCTACATTTCCATATTGAGAGTATCTACAATGTAAATATCAAAAAATGGAGGATAATCCATCACTAAATTATATTTTTATAGACACTCCAATCAATGGATCAATATAATATTTATTTTTTTGAGATAAATTCATAAAATATCATGTGGTATTTATACATGAAAAATATATAACAGAATATATTATAATTCTAATATGTTAGATTATAGAACATAAAATCTAATTCCAAGAAACAAATAATGTATTTATTCTCACCAGAATGTTGCTAGTGAGACCCCTATGGTAAAACATGAACAATTAGAATAAAAAGATATCGTATACCAATACACATGGCTTTGTAGTACACCACATATCTAATCCCATGTTCTAGAAATGATATTATAGTATTTTCAATCAATATCATTATAGGATCAAGGATGGACCCTTAAAAAATGGTTAGTCCCCTCAAAATTTACACCTCCACAATACAATCTATCATAGGTTCATCCAAATGGGAGAATTTTTTATAAATCATTGGTATTATCCCATTGATAAAAATAATCTTTTGATATCAATCAAAATCCTACGGTGTTTGCAAAATTTTACATCCCTAATCATCACTGGTTCTGAAGAAATTCCTACACCAAATATCACATTCCCATGAAAAATAACCACCAAGATCTAGAAGATACAGTTAGAGATATTTTTATATAGCCTATGTGAAAATTTTTAGTCATTTCAATATCATCGTATATATTATGTGACTTTGAGATCTGTGAGTATGTGAGGATATCATAAAAAACACCACATTAAATGAGTTAAGATATGGATGGAAGGTCACATTAATGGGATCCAAGAAATCAATTAGTGGATTTTGTTACATAAAAGTCATGAAATCATATTAAAATAACTTTTACCAACTCATGAATGATATCTTAGGAATATCCTCCTTTATAGGAAAAAATATACGGTGGAATAAAAATATAAAAATCATGGAGAACCACTAGGCTCCACAAAATTTTTTAGAACATTCATCAATCCATGAAAAAAGTATATATTTTTCAAATACATATTTTTAGATTCCTATATTCAAAAAATAACCAAATTTTTTAATCCATAATATTTTTAAAAAACATTATATGTTTTCATAGGGAAGTGTGATTAGTCTAATAAAACACTTCACCACTATGTCCATAATATTCACCTTTAATTCAGTAAACTCAATTATTTTCATATAATATGGGTGGATTGATAAAGTGTTTTCTTGAAGAATGAGTATGATCTCAATTTAATTCCCCTTATGAAGATGAATACAAGAGAAACTAACTTGAAGAAAATTCTTATAAAGGCCTTCCATAAGTGGAAATGAGAGGTATATTGACCCTATCATTTTACAAATAACATTACATGATTTTAAGAATAATTAAACTTCATATTATATGCCACTTATCATAAAGTCTTACGTCTTGGAAGACTAGGTACATATAACATAAAACATGGGACTAAAAAACAAATCACTAATTATTCTCCATAATGAGCTCCTAAATTCATTTAATCCCTTCCATAATCATAGGGTACTCTTGGGATTAGAAGAATAGATGTATGAACTAAAATACCTATAAGGGAATTAACATAAAAATAGGGCTTATGACATGTGTTAGAGATCATGACATAATGGTATAAAATGAAATAAATAATCAAAACATATAAACATGGAATCATATAATAATATAATCATAGAAATGTGGTATAAACATAAATCATGACCATAGCATGAGTCAAGGGTCGTTGGGCATAGAGGACCACAATTCAAGGTTAACCAGTAAGATTGATGAACACAGTAGCGCAATCCAAGGCTAACTGCCAGGACCGTTAGACATAACGTATCATGAGACACATATGTACCCAATGCATTGGAGTTTTATTTGGTAACACCCATCATAACGTGTTCATTAATATGTTTTCCACATTATGAATCATACATAATCAATCATAAATAAACATAACGATGCCCATGGAAAGAAATGGGTATCACAATCATGTCATAAAGAAAAATGAAGGGAGTACCATACATGTGTCCATGTAAGAATGGAATTAAAACACACACAAAAATTCATAATGTAAAATAAGAATACATAATGTTAATTGATGTAAAACATAATTTAAAACATTAATGAATTGTAATTATGAATTTATTGCATTTACACATCTTTGTGGGTTTTTAAGGAAAATACTAACCATTTTTTAAAATAGAAAAGGGTGTAATATAATATATAAGACAAGAAGTTATTCATAATGGGTTTAAAAATTAAAAAAATTGGTCTATAGAAAACAATGGTGGCTTAAAACATATGGTAGAGTGCACTTAAAATTGGCTAGGTATTCAGGATGATCCCTTAAAACTAATTTTCTTATCGAGATGTATTGAGGAAGGAATCACTTAAAATCATGTATATAACCAAAATAGAATTGATAATGGATCATGATGAATGTGTTTGGACATATAAAAATATATTAGAATATGTACTTAAATAGATTAATGTATTTCATTTAGGAAAAAATAGAGTAAGAAAAAGTCAAAAAAATAATTGAGGTTCGGGTAGAATCTCGTATGGATTATCGGCATGGTAATAGATGTATTTAAGAGGGATCAATGAGATAGAAATGAGTTTCTATTATTTTCTATATCCTTGAGGAAGTATGCTAGAGGATTGAAATCATACCCAATAATTATAAACTACACATAAAAGTAAAAAACATAGAGGAGATTATTGAATAAATGTTAGAAATAGATGATCCCTACCTTAAGTCTGATGGTGTTCTTCGCTTCATCTTAATGTTCTGAATAATCATATTAGGTTCATTAATTAATATCTCCTGAATTTAAAATACATGTTATTGATTTATTATAACCTTTTTATGTTAATGAATGTTTTTTTGATGAGTTAAGAGGTTCTATTTCATTGTTTGGGAGCACTTTCTTCCTTGGTTTTAATGATTAGTTCATTTATATTCATGTTTAGATAAAATTTTATAAAGATAATGGATATCTAGAATTGATGTTATATAAAATTAGTGAAAATTCATATAATTAAATGGTTATAAAATTCATTTTGATATTTCAAGTGAAGGTGAATCATTATATAAAACATTAACGATGAATGCTTGGATTAATTTGGCACTTTGATAATAACTAGACTATCTTATTTTATTAATTGAATTAATTTGTGAAAAAGGATTCCATAACTTTATGTAATTTAAAATAAATATTTAATAGTCTATTTCATCCATTAAAATGGTTTTAGGACAAGAATAGAATACGAAAATAGAAATGGATAACCAGTCGTCCTTGAATGTGATAAATTAACACATCTCGGATGGGGTTTTTGTTTCATTTGTAAAAAAAGGGGAAGCAAGAGAGGATAATAAATTATCCCATTAGCATACTAGAATTAAATTTTTGTATCTTACTGAATTTTTCATAACATATCTATGAGAAGAGGTTACTAATGAAAATAAAACAAGGGATTGTGAAAAGAAAACAAATAAAAAGAAATGTGTAATTTACCTCTAGATATAATCTTCATTGGGAGCCTCTTAAAGAAAGAGGAATTTGTATTTTAAGGAGATCAAGGGATTATAGACGTGGTAGAGGATATTGGGGAGTGATTTGTGTAGAATTTAGGGAAGGGTAAAGGCTTGAGATGAGTGAACAGAAGAGGGGGGTGTGGGTTGATTTTATATTGGAGGGGTTGAAGGGTTTTAATTATATTTAAATCATTTGTTTGTTATTTTTCAATAAGAAAATAATAGTTATGATAATTGGGACAAAAAATAGTAATATGTTCATGTGAGTTCTGTCGCATGGTTCTTACATCATCAACGACTGAACAAATAGTGAATTTAACATATAATTTTTACATATGGTAAATTAATGTATTTTACAATTCATAAGAAATTAATGTCTTTTAGAAAAACCCCAATAATTCTCTCTAAACATTTATAGACATGTAGAATTAAAAAATAAACTACATTTTTTAAAATTAATTTTCTAAATATGATTAATTTATTTTTTAATTAAAATCATAATTTACTTTAAAAATACAGATTATAAAACTATAACTGATTTTATAATTCTTTCAAAAATTATGTAAGGTCTTATCAAATTATCTTAAATACAGAAGGCATAAAATTTTTAATTTATGAAAACCTTTTAGGAAAATACATTTCCTTTTAATTAATTAATTTTATTTTATTATTTATTACTTATAAAAATACCAATACTTTTACTATGGACATATTATCACTTATAAGATTCTAAAATTTTATTTATACATTCACGGGTGAGGTTACTACTCATTTGGTTGATTTACTATTCATAAGGGTCAAATTACTATTTATAAGGGTATAATTATTATTCATAAGGGTCAGTTAACATTAAATTTATGTTTTTATTATATGACTCCAAACATCTTACTAATCGCAACCATGTATGTTAGATGTTCGAAATTAAAATCATAAAATTGACAACATTATGTTTAAAGATCACATAGTACTTAGTAGTTCATTATGTTGTGATTTCCTGTGATTATATGACATAATTATTAGAAGGGAATTTAAATTGATAAACATTGGTTCATTAAATTAATCCCCCAATATGAAATTTTTCCCTCAAAATTTTATTTTACATTCTAATCCATAAAGATGTGTGGGTACTTTTCCTTCATTACCTCCTCCAGTTCCCACATTTTCTCTTCAAACTTATGGTTCTACCATAATAATTTGACCAGGTTTGAAGTCCTTTTATGTATAACATTATCTCTACGATCAAATATCTTCACTGGTTAATCATTGTAAGAAAGATAATTCTCCAACTGTACCTCTTCTAAAGAGAGTACATGGGAAGGATCTGGTATGTTCTTCCTTAATATGGATATATAGAATAAATTTTGTACTTTAGACATGGTAGGTGTAAGTCTCAGTAGATAGTACACATCCTTGACATGATAAATAATATCTAAGGGGCCTATTTACCTGAGACTTAACATACCTTTATTTATAAACCTCAGGAACTTGTACCATGGAGACATGCATAAAAATACCTTGTCTCCAAATTTGAACTCATGTTCTCATCGATAATTGTATGTATAAGACTTTTTTCAACATCGGGTTTCCTTGATGTGTTGCTGAATGGTTTTCAATTTCTCTACAATTTCTTCAAATATTTCAGGTCCTAGAATCTTATGCTCATCAACTGCATCCCAAGATACCATTGTTCTGAACATTTTCCCATAAAGGGATTCATATGGTTCCATTTAGATGCTCGAGTGAAAACTATTGTTTGAGGAGAATTCAACAAGTGATAGAGGATGACCCCATTCTCCATTGAAGTTAATAGAACATGATATCAACATATCTTCCACTATTTGAATTTTTCTCTTAGATTAGCCATTAATTTGAGAATGATATGTCGTACTGAAGTTCAGGTTAGTGCTTAGAGCATATTGGAGACTTTTCCAGAACATCGAGTTGAATCTCGGATCTCTATCGGCTATAATATATAGTGTTAATCCATGCATCCTTAGAAAATATTTGATATATATCCATACAATTTGATTTAATTATAAGTCCTCAAGAATCATGATAAAGTGTGATGTCTTTATAAGGCAATACATAATGAACCATAAAGAATTGTTTCCTCTAGATATCCATAGAAGTCCAGTGAAAAGGTCTATGAGGATATTCTCATACTTCCATGTGGTTATGGTTAGTTGTTGCATCACCCCCTTAGACTTCTGTCTTTTCACCTTTACTTTTTGACATACCAGGAACTATGATGAATAATCATAAATCTTCTTCTTCATATTGTCCCACCAAAAGTTCTCTCAAATAAATTGATATATCATTGTGCTCCTTAGGTAAATAGAGAACGTTGAGCTTTGTGCATCATTCAAATGATCCATCATTATCTCTAGGTTAGATGGTACACATAATCATGACCCAAATATTATAACACCTTCCTCATCATCCATAATCATAGAGGATTTCTTATTTATAACATCTTCCAAAACTTTCTGAATTTCCGCATATTTTCTTTTAGAATACATTATTTTCTCTATGAGGGATGGTTAAGAAATCATTTGAGTATGGATTGACAATGTTCCTACCAAAATTATTCCCATTTCCATCCTATGAAAATATAAAAACATTAGATCCTTTTGAATTCACTTCATTGATAATGATGTAGGATCCTTTTTACATAGAGTATCCACCGCCTTGTTTAGCTTAGTCGAATGTTAGTGGATTGAGAAGTCCTAATACGTAATGATCCCTATACAGCTTTGATGGTGCATATTAATCTCTTTTGTGTGAATTTATATATGAGGCTCTTGTGATCAGTATATATATATATATATATCAAAACTCTCTTCATAGAGATAATCCATCCATATTTTTAATGCAAGGATCAGATCCACCATATCTTGATAATGCGTAGGATAGTTTTTCTCATGGATTCTTATCTTCATTGAGGTGTAGGATATCAATTTACGATTCTTCATCATCACAAAATCTATGTAATAATTTTAAGCATTATAGTACACCACAGTGAGTTCTCCACATGTTGGGAGTGTGATTATTTGTGTAGTGATAAGACTTTTTTTCAAATCCTTAGAGCAGTCTTCACAATCATGAATCTGGAAAAATTTCACTCCTTTCTATGTCAGCTTTTTTATTGGGTTTGAAAATTTTATATGTTCTTAACAAATTTTTGATAATAACTAGCTATACCCTGAATGTTGTCGATATCCATCACAAATGTCGGCCTCAGCCACATATCAATTTCATTTGTCATAGAAGGGTCCACAGATATCCCTTTGCTGATGATAACATGCCCTATGAATGATACTTCCTCCATCCAAAACTCAAATTTATTTTACTTTTCATATTTATTATCCCATAGAAATATCTTTTGTATAATATTCAAATGATCCTTGTGTTCCTCCTTGCACTTGGAGTATATCAAAATATCGTCAATGATGAATTTAAAAAAAATTGAGGTAATATCTAATGAATATATTCATTAAATCCATGAACATTGATGGATAATTAATGTGTCTGAGGGGTTTCACTATGAAATCACAGTGTCCATACCATGTTCGAATGGCAGTCTTGGGAATATCATCCTTAATCACATTTAATTGGTGATATCTTGACTGAAGGTCCACCTTAGTAAAATAAATGGACCCATAAAGCTGATCCAACAAGTCATCTATTCATTTAAGGGGATACTTGTTCTTTATGATGATTTCCTTGTGGTCACTATAATCAATGAAGAGGCGCGTTGATCCATAATTTTTCTTGACAAGGAGGACTGAAACACCCCATGTGAAGCACTCGGGTGTATAAAACCCTTATCCAGATTATCCTGTAACTACTTATTTAGATCATCCCTCTCAGAGGAGGACATTATATAATGTTTCATAGATATAGGCAGGGATCTAGGAGTAAGTAAAATTGAGAATTCAACCACTCACTCAAGAGGAAGAATAGAAAAATATTTATGGAATATATCAGTGTAATCCCTTATGATGGGCATGCCATCAAGAATGATTATCTCTTTGTATCAATCATAGGAGCTAGGAATTATTTCTCACAAGGAATTAATATCCACACATGAGAAAATTATTCTGAAAAAGATTCATAATCTTCCCTACACTTGTAAATAAATGGACGATGAATCAGGATGTGAATAGTGATCTCCCTTTCCCAATAGTTGATTTTGGATTTGTATTATGATATCCAACCCATGCCCATGACAACATTGAACTCCACAGAAATAATTAAAAGAAGATTTTATGGGAGGTTTAGTATACAAACATTTTCTATAGAGGAGTTATAATCCTTGGATGCAATAATATCCCCACTCATTGTTCTAAAAAATAATATATCCTCTAAATTTTGAGGTTGTGTTTGAATTGTTCTACTAATTTTGAATGATATGAATGAATTCATAGAACTAGAATCAAAAACTAGTTTCACTATTCATAATTGAATAACTATCGTACCTTTCATCACATCTATTTTCAGATCCACCTCAACAGTATTGATAACATATGCCCTTCCTTGATTCCATAGAAGTTGTTGTTTATTTCCTCTGACAACCCAAAGCTTTGGGAAATTTTGTGCATAATTTCCATGTTACTTGTAGTTGTATCACTACACCACTAGCTGAGAGTTTATCTAAGACTCCAATTATTCTTCCACATTATCATTATTCTTGATATCCTGTCGATAGTTTTTACAAAAATGTCCCATATTTCTTCATTTGAAGCAATTTTTTTGGTTCTCTTTAGAAAGTTCCCTAGATTCTTATTCGCACAATTTTTAAATATGAGATAGTGAGGCTTCATTCAATCATGGAATTTATTTTTGAAACCTCCCACATTAGATTCCATTTTCATATTTTTTGTTTCTGGGCCCACGATACCACTAAGAGTCTCTGATCTCGAATTCAACCTTTAGGGAACAATGGAAAATCTCATCATAGATATCAATGTTTCGAATCACAAACTATTTTCATAAGATCGACTTTTGTTCGCTAATAAAGCGTTCCAAAATTATTTTTTTGTTCATCAAAATGCCAGAGGTGTACCTTGAAATCCTTGTAATGTTTCCTTCATACACCAATTTACTTGTCTTATTCCACTTGAGTATGAGGAACTCTCTTTCCATCTTCATATAGAGGGGCTGTGAAAAATATTTGTTGAAAAAAATCTATTGTAATTCTTCCCAATCCATGGAATCAATTTCCTCCTAGGGCATCGTATTATTGATTAGTGTCCACCTCTGATCAGCTTCCTTATTAAAATGATAGACTTCCAGCACAAAATTCTCTAAATATGAGCACTAGAGGACATGTAATACCTTTTCAATGGAGTTAATACACTATTCTTCAAGGAGGAGATAAAATGATGCACTAGAAAATGGGAGGCCTTTTCCACATGATGGATTTCACAGAAAGATTCTCTTTCTATGGGGGATTTGGGCATTCCACATGATCCATGTTATTATTCACAACTTGATTCTACTGAGAAATTTCTATCATGATGTTCTAAGCATCAGTTCCCATCATATCAGGCATATCACTAGGGAAGTCTTTTCATTCCCTATCAGAATGTTTTTTGGACCATGTTCTTATATTTTTCCCCATAAACTAAAAAAATTGCATACAATTATATGGGTTGAATAATTTTCTATTGATCATAAAAAGAAATTTTGAACATTAAATGATAAAATTGTAAAGGAGAAGTGTATACTAAATTGTGATTACCTAGGATTAAATCCATGTTATCCTTGATCAATTTCGTAACATATATTCTTATGGATTTTCTATTCCCATAATAATGGTTTTTACTATACTTAGGAATTTACCAAAGCATGTCACCCAATAGTTTCTTACCAAGAGTGAAGCACGACTAGTTGTAGTGTACCTGTTCCTATTTGAGTCTAGCACATAATAGTGTTTTCAGTATTTACACATTGATACATCTGTACCATAGCCAACTCTGCCTATTTTTATGTAGACATTTATATATTTGTTTGATAATCCACTTACTCCACATCTACCAAAATTTAGGTGTGTTTTCTTATACATATTCCCATCCTTAATGTTCTTACTAAAGGGATCTATTCATAATCTTCAAAAAATTACTAGACCATCATATAATATCCTCTATATAGAACCTATCCATTTACACATAAAATTAAATAAATTCAATCACAATTATACATCATATTAAAATCCAAGGATGGTAAATTCTAGTGTCTTGGAAGACAAGGTAAATAAAATATAAACCATGGTACTAAAAAAGAACTTATTTATTTAATATTCATCAAGATATCCTAACATCCTTTGACACCTTACATCTAGATAGGGTAACCTTGGGATGACACAAACTAAGGTATGGGATAAAATCTTGGTAAAAGAATAAACATAAGAATAAGGATTTAGAACATGGGTTAGAAGATCCTAACATAATGATATAAAATGGAATATTGAATCATGATATTTAAACATAGATTAATATAAACATTGAAAAATATAAATGTGGTAGAAAAATAAATCAGGACATTAGAATGAGTCATGTTTCATTGCATATAGTAGAGAACATGTCATGATTAACCATCAAGACTGTTGAACATGGTAGCAGAAGCTAAGGCTAACCGCCTGGACCATTGCACATAACGTCTCATTAGACTCAAATTTACCCAATGAATTGGAGAGATATCTATGCAAACCCATATTAATATTTGTAGGAATATTTTTTCCACATTAACAAACATATATAATCAATCATACCTAATGATAAGGGTGCCCATGGAAAGAATTGGGTATCATAATCATGTCATAAAGCATAAAAAAGAGTGTATCATACATGTGTCCATGAATAAAAAAATTCAAAAAATACATTTAAATTACTAAGATAAAATAATAACATATCAATGTATCTGATTTAAAATATAATTTACAACATGAAAGAATAAAATTTAAGAAATTTTAGCATTAAAACATTTTAGTTCGAATTGAAGGAAAATAAAAACAAGAATTTAAAATAGAAAAGGGATTAATATTTTATATTATACCAGAAGGGATTCATGAAGGTCTCATAATAAAAAAAAATTTGTAATTTTTTTATTAAAATATATTGCTGAGTGCACTTGAAATTAGGTACGAATTTGGGATGTTCCCTTAAAACAGGGTTGCTTATTAGGAAGTATTGAGGACAGAATCACTTAAAAGAATGTATATACCCAAAATAGAATGGATATTGTATCATTATGCATGTTTTTGGAAATATAAACATCAATTAGAAGTTGTAAATAAACAAAATATATTATTTAATTTGGTAATAAGACAACAACAAAAACCCAAAGAAATAATAGATGTTCAGGTAGAATCACTTGTAGATTATCGGCATGATATCAGGTGTACTTAAGAGGGATTAATTAGAGAGAAAGGGGTTTCTATTCATTTAAATATAATTAGTATAGTATTCGGGAGGTGTGAAATCTTACCCCATGATTATTAACTACACATAAAAGGAAATATCATAGAGTGTATTCTTGAATAAATGTTAGAAATAGAGGATCCCTTACTTTACATCAGATGGAGTAAGTCCCTTGATATTAATGACATGAATAAAAAAATTTGATTCATTAATTTATAATTATATAACCTCTTATACATGTTATTGATGTATTATAAAAATATTATGTTCATCCTTGTCATTTTTGATGTGTTAAGGGGTCCAATTTAAATGTTTGGGAGTATTTGATTCCTTTGTTTTAATGACCAGTTCACTTATATTCATGTTTAGATAAACAAGTATGATGATAACTCTTGTCCCGAATTAAAGTTATATGACATTAGTGAACATAAAATATATTACATGGTAATAAAATTCATTTTTTATTTAATGTGAAGATTAATCATTATATAAAACTTTAATGATAAACGCTTGGATTAATTTTGTGATTTTTCTCATAATTAACTTGTTTTGTATTATTATTTTAGATCATTTGTGAAAAAGGATTCAGAACACCAAATAAGAAAAAATAAATATTTAATAGTATTTTTAATCCATAAATTTTTTTCAGGAACATAACTAAATATGGTAATAGAAATTGATAACCCGTCGTCCTTCAATGTGATAAATAAACACATATCAGATGATGTTATTTTCATACATAAAATAGAAGGGGAAAGGAGAGATGATAATAAATTATACCATTAGTATAAATGATTATAGTACAATTATTTTATGGGATTTTTCATACCATTTTTATGAGGATAGGTTTAGGAATGAAAGGAGAACAAAGGAACATGAAAAGAAAATGAATTAAAAAAAGAGGAATTTTTTTCTTGATTTAATCTTCCTTGAGATCCTCTTAAGGGGAAAGGATTTGGTCTTTTGGGGAGAAAAAGGGCAGTTAGACATGGGGGAAGAGCTTTGGGTGCAATTTCATCTGAATTTAATGATTTCACAAGGCTTGATAGGAGTGAAGAGAAGAGGAGAGTGTGGTGGTTTTTAATGTGGAGGGGAGGAGGGTTTTCTTAATATGTTAATCATTAGTTTATTATTTTGCTATAATTCAGACAATATTAATTATTATTGTGACAAAAAATAGTAATGTGTTTAGGTTATTTGAGACCCATGGTACATTTTTTTCCATGACTTAATAAATAGTGTATTTAAAATATAAAGTATATATATAGTAAATTACTGTATTTTATTATTCATAAAAATTCATGTCTTTTAGAAAAATCCCAAAAATTTACCATAGAAATTTATTGACATGTAGAATCCTAAAATGAACCTCCTTTGTGGAAAGTAATTTTCTAAATATGATTAATTTATATTTTATTTAAAATCATAATTTATTAGAAAAATGTTGATTTTAAAACTATCATTGATTCTATAATACTTTAAAAAATTACATAAGGTCTTATAAAATTATCCTTAATCCATAATAAACACAATTGTTAATTTATGAAAAATAATTAGGAAAATTAATTTTCTTTTAATTAATTATTAATTACAATAAATTATTTATGACTTACAAAAATTCGAATACTTTTACTATGGTCATAATATCACTTATAATATTCTTAAATTTTATTTATACATTAATGGGAGAGGATAAAATTCCTATGGTTGATTTATTATTCATAATGATCATATTACCAATCCAAAGGGTAAAATTACTATTCATATGAGTTAGTTACTATTCACTAAAAATTCATTTTGTCTTTTTCGAGCTCCAAACATCTTAATGATCAGAACCATTTATGTCATTTTCTTTGAAATTAGAATCATAGAAGTGAAAATATTATGTTTAAAGGTCACATAGTACTTTTCAGTTCACTGTGTTGCGATTTTGTGCGATTATGTGACATAATTATAATAAGGTAATTTCGATTGATAAAACATTGGGAAGTTACAAGAGGTGAATTATTACCCAATTCTCTATATACATCATTCCATATAAGTGTTTTTTATAATATCCAAACTGAGTTATGTCTATACCAATTGTTCATTATCCAATAACACATTCACTGGTCAAATAAATCCTCTCTCCTTTCATCATATCAAATAATAATCGTCTCTTTTAGTAGTCGATGTGAAATTGAATACTAGTCTAGTAGTCCATATCAAAAAATAACATTGAAACTATTTATCTCAAGAATCAAATAATATAATATATTTATATATATATATATATTTTAGACATATATATATAGAAGATTCTTTTTTTTCAAATTAGATTCAAGGTAAAACCTCTCAAAAAAATTTACTAGTAAGGAATGTCAAAAAAGATTAAGTAGATCAACATGAAAGGAAATTTCCTATAACAAACAGTGAAAATATGCATAAAAAATGTAATTAAAATGATAACTGTAATAATAGAGGGTCTTTATCAACCATATGTGGGATTTTAGACCAGTTTATAAATCTTTCTATCATTAAATTGAATGTAGGTTCCTTAAGGGGCCAGGATCTCTTATTTCCCCAAAGTTTGATATCTCAATATACTCTATGGGGGTCCTCTTCCAACCTTCTAGCATGACCTTCTAGAACTCATCCATTAATTCCTAGATCAAAAGAGATAAATATGGAACTCTTTTCCAACTTAGTAACACACCATTAGTAGTTTTCATGATGTTCAGGTCCCCAATATAACCATTTTTGAAGTAGCTAAGAGAACCACTTACTACATAGGGAGATATTGAAATTATTCTCTACATTATAAATCTATTTAAACTTTGAATAACTACTCCTATATCAACATTTCAATAATAGAATAGGTTACCAATTGATCATTTTAATGTCAAGTAATAAATAAACTAATAATTTAAAGAATATATTCTACAAAATCATCTTCCATACAATTCACAATGGGTAGGGCCTTACAAAGAACTTCTGAGCACATGGATAGGTTATAGAACCTAACCTGGTTCTTCAATTCTATTCGCAATCCAATATCATTCATTCATTTATTCTATAAATAATTTCTATCCAAAGGGGTACAAAAGACCTATAAAATTATATCCAAATAATAATATAAATCTTATATTATCATTCCCTACTTTAGATCCATTAACAACTTAGCACAATATAATTTTGGTGTTTTATGGAGGAACCAATCTAATAACTAGTCCTGCTTTGTTTTTAAAATATAACCAACACACTTACCTACCTCATTCATGACACACAAAAATCTTCTAGTGGGAACTCAAGGCATTATAGTGGTAAACATCACCCATCAATCACATACTACTTTACTAGGTAGAGTATTCTCTCAATTATGTCAATATAGCCTCGAACATCCAAGGAATATTAATACCATGTAGGGATAATGGATGATCATAATGAATTCCTTGGGTATAATTTAAATTTGATTTATATTCTACTCTAAATTAATCAAGATTTAAAAAAAATACTTCAAGATATAATATTTCTTCTCCCCAAACTACTGGAGCAGGAGAGAGAACATGATTTCTATTATTCCCCTGTATAAATAGGTCTGAAGTTAGTGTTTAATCTCTATGTGGAGTGTTATATTTTAATTAACCATGATGTCTTATCAGGATTTTGTTGCAATGGAATAATATTAAATTCCTAAAAAAATATTAGAATTCCAATAAAATCTAACTTAAGGATTCTCCTATGCAAATAAACTATTTAATAGGGTATTAATATAAGAGACATATCCTAGGAGGTTTTCCATAATGATTGATCACTTCCCACAAATAAGTACGAAGGTTTTAGCATAATTCTCCATACATTCTTTCTATTAAAATTAATATACCTTTAAAAATAATTATTTTAAATAACAAAAGAATTTTTTTTTCAAAATGATATACCAGTCATGTAAAATATAATGATCATTCCATTTAACTAAATTAATATCCATCCATTACATGAAACACCCACCCACACACACACACAATTATAAATATAGGACCTGTGATCCTACCTTCATAGTTATGATGTTTGGATGCACCAAAATACCATAAACTATAAAAAAAATATCGGATCTATATAAAACCATAGATACATATTAGTAATAAAAGTACCATTCTAGGTAACTCAATGTTACACAATATAAGAGCTATATAATAACTTATGTTACTCCCCATCTCAAGTTCCACACAACCAAACTACTTTTAACCTTGAAATATACATATTATAGAAGTATAAAAAAAATAAAACACTTCACTCTTACCAGTTTGTATCTTTGTGATCTAATTCAATGGGTCTAGGATGGAGTTCAACATTGCCTCATGAATTCCACCCCATAAACATGACGTTTAAAATAGTAGTGTGGGTACGGATAATAAAATTGGAATATTATTCCATTTGTATCATAATCCATAAACATGGATAGAAAAAATATGTATTAAAGTCATAAAATAATCCAGTTGAATTAAAAATAAATAATGATATATGATATTTCCTAAAAGTATATATGATTCACATAATATATATGTTAAATAACACCTATGTGTCTTGTCAAACAGTGCATAAAAAAATACGAAATATAGTATACCTAACGTTTTATTTCTGTGGAAAAATTTTATCACACTTTTGCACATATATTTGGATTAATTAAATGAGTATTATATTTTTAATTGAGAATATAAAATATTATAGTCGATTTTATAACATATCTACTAGAACAAGTTATTCATTAAATTTTATAGTGAAAATATTGGTTTTCAGTTGATCAATTGATCTATGATTCTACTGGTGAAGATTATTAATAGCTATTATATTAACTAATTAACCATTATTGGGAAAAAATTAGAAGATATACATTATGAACAAAAACAAATTGAAAAATCAATACACTACTTATTCAATGAAAATCATCTGGGTAAACCAGGCATAAGTAATTTACCAATAATATTTAGAATACATGTTCCACCATGATGAGTTTATAGCTAATGGTTGCTGATGCTACCACTCTCTTCCAATTTTTATCTAGAGATGCATGCTACAATGGATGACTATGAATCACGCACTAGGGATAAAGAGGTGAATGACTTTGACACCACTTTCGATGTAGGATCCCTTAATTATCATGACCAACAACCCTTGTGGTACCATTTTCTTTTCTCATGTGTCCTCAAAAGTGAATTGCCAGGATATAGGAGAATCCACAACCAAATATGTTGGGGAGGGTCGATGTCACAAATCCCATTTAAATTAGATTAAGTTTTTAAAGGTGGATGGTAAATTTTTAAATGGGAAATTAAGGAGTTTTCGTTTTTCAGTTTTGAGATAATATAATATACATGAGAAGACACGCTTCTTATACTGTAGCACCATTGCTATAAGAAAATTAAAATTTGGCAATAAGAAGAAGACTAGTTCATTATGGGGAAGGAATTAACAAATGAAATCATGGGTTAGATGGCTATATCTAAATTTAGATACATCAAAATTATAAGTTATGTTAGAGAATAAGATACAAAAAATAGGATATGTGGAAAAACATGCTTGAAAAAAATTACATATTCCATCCAAAGCATCTGTGTGAATCTCATATGCTTACATAGGGAATCAGATACATTGGAACAATCAGCTATGTGATGTTATTTAGTTATATCATAATTTCCAATTTGAGAAAAGGTTACATATGACCCAATCCCCTACACTATGGAAATCATATATGTGGATAATTTCATATGGTGATATTCGGTTACATCGATCAGTTTCTGCTACATAGAGATTTCTCTAGCTTAGACCAATGTGTATATATAAAAAGTAATCTATATGGTACATTTTGAATGTTGAGTAAATTCCTACATTTATAAATATGTACATTGATACAATTATATACATGTGAAGAAAAAGGTTATTTTTTGATAAATACAGAGGTCATCTATTTTGGATGTAGGGTATGTCTTCTCTTTGGAGATACATATAATGGCCTGCGATAGTTTTATGTGGAAGGTGAGTGTTTTTGTATCTATTTTAAGAATTAGTTTCTATCATAGACCAAGGGTATGGTATGGAAACAAACCATGGGAGAGAACTAGAGGATACAAACGGAACCAAAGGGGATATGCGAAGAAATGATATGTGTCAAAACAAATAAGAAAAATAATGAAGATGCATACATAGATGAATTTTATTTTTTTATTTTTTAAGACCATTTTGCATCTTTCTTTCTATTATTATTTTCCATTCATTACATTGACTCTAAAACATTTCAGAATTTATAAATACTTATAATCTAATGGTTGGATCAATTTGAAATGGGGAATGAGGATATGTTATTTGGGGTGTTTACTCCACTCGGATGTTAGGAATTTCAAGACTCCACTGTTTTCCCACATTCCATGTAATTTATGATATTAAACTATCGAAAAATATCCTGATATTTATTGATGTTTGGATTCACTATTTAAATAATCTATAGTGAATGATCTGATATTATTTCACACCACACATTGGTTGTTCACCTGGTATCCATAACATGTTGGTAATGATGTCTTCAGTTGAAAAGCTAAAGGATCCATTCACATATATGATGGACTCAGTGCCCTAGAAACGAACGTCTTTTTAATTTATTATAATCCTATGATCATTGGATTAATATTAATATATTCCTTATCACATCATGATTATTCTTATTCTTGATAGTGTAGGTGATACTGTTCTTATAATAGTTGTCACACAAAAAGGTCACAACTGATCCCTTCTATAATGAGAACACTAAAGTACCATGAAAAAATTCTTGAATATATGTTCTATGGTTGGATGATATAATTTTAAGGGAAACAAATGATATAGTCTATTATGGGTGGGAACTCATGAAACATTGAGGTACCTTCTCATGGTGTGAACCCTTGGTAATATCCCGGAGGATATTATCTGAACAAGAGACAGTAGTAGGAAATCCACATTTAAAACTGCCATTGGATGTTCCTATATGAGGATGGGTGTACTGGTCCTTATACATTAATATTACTATTAAATGGTATTAAAACACACACACTTATATGTATTGACTAAATTATTTATGACATATGTTCACATAGTGGTAGGATATGTTGAGTGTCGTACGAGCAATACTGCATTAATGAATATTATGAGAAAGAATATTCCACATATACGGAAGTAGATATCTCAGGCCCATTTATGGAAATGATATAGCCTAACTAAATTCATGGAAATGTTTTTCTATAGGAATGTTCAATTCTGGGTAGTCAATGATTGAGAAATTGGTCACATGGGTTAATGGTACTTGCAAGAAACCCACCTGATTTGAGATATCGAGACAAAGGGATTATGTTACATAGTAAGTGTTCATATGAGGTTAAATGTTATTGCTACATCAAATTGTTTCTCTTGGGTTCCCTTACCCATTTCAAGATAGTAATATGAGAGTTTAAGAAAGACCACCTAATTCTATTGAGAATGAGTCCTAGAGGGTCACAAACTAAGTGTAGCCAATATCTCAGTTAAAAATTTTATTATTTAACAAGTTGAATAAATAATATTCTTGTTTGTGGTTTTGTAATTATTCATGTATTCCTGATCATATTTATTTATTATCTAGGTATTCGAGATAAAATATTACAAATGTAACAGTTATTTATTAGTGAATAATGCATTTATATTTATTTAATAAATAAAAATTCATTATTCAAGGCCTGTTAAATATTAAGAGGGATTGGAAGATCAATTTATTGGTCCAATGAGAAATAATATTAAATAATATTTGGTTAAATAATATTTAAATATAACAAGTCTGTTTAGAACATGTCATGGAAATAATAGCACTACTATTATTATATTCCATGGGGGTTGACATAGAGTAATAAAATAAGTAATGGCAGTTGTGATAATTATTTATTATTACCAGGTGAATTAAATTCATTGTGTAGTTATTAATCTATAATTATCCCAGGGTTCATTCCTCTGGCTATCCAATGGTCATGTGAAAAGAAACCGTGGATAAAATATCTCAATACTATAGAATGTTTCCCTCTCCAAGAATTCTCTCACGAATGAGAGAGATCCTCCTCCACAAAATCTTTCAGAACTCATTGGAAGCAATTCCCAATGTGATCAAAGGCGAACATCACATGCACCTGGATATTCTATGATTGCACCTGTAGACTTTTTTCTTATTGTCTAGAGATAAGTGTAGTACATGTGGATTACCACTAGAGGATTTATATCCTTGGATTCTACATCGCAAAAAATATTCACCACAATTACATTGTTGAACTCATCAATGAAGAAAGAATAAGGTCACGACCCATCCCGGTGGGGCCTGCACTGCGACTCCCCAAGCCCACCTCTAATAGGCCATGGGATGGTGACTAGAATTTAGTAGGCATATCACTAACATGGGAGGCATTGTCCAAGTACCTGCACAAACACACACAACTACATTCCCACAAATGCTGAAATGTAAAAGCCAATAAAGAAGAAAATCCATACATACAACTATACCCAACAAATAGAGAACGACAGAAGTAAAGTGAAGAATGTCAAATGGAAATTAATAAATGTTCGAAAAAAACAAGATTATACAAACTGAAAATTCCAACCATTAAAAAAATGAATTATTAGAGAAACTGCTTGTAGCTGTAGGAGCACCTCAGCGAATAAGGAACTCAAATAGATTCTTCTACACCTGTTCTTCCCTGGATTCCGTCAAAATTCCACTCATCTTCACAAGACATGACACGTGTGGGTAAAGCCCATGGAAGGGTGAGTATAACAATACTCTATAGGGGACCTCAAAGAACACAATGCAATACAGAATGAAATTTTTTTGTAATCTCTACATAGTATATGTCTACTTAACAAATAAATAGAGAAACACATCAAGATATTCTCGAAATCCAGACTCGTAGTTTAGGGGTAAGTCACAAAAACCACATACCCATGTAAGGGATTCAGTTCAAAGACTTTAGGAAGAACTAGTCTAGGAGAAATCACTCCACAAGTTTGAATTCTTTGATTAAGTCCATTCGAGATGTACTATTCATCGATAAAATCCATGAGAGAGATCGATGCATTGATAGATCATAAGAGAGAATAGGTACACTCATTCTTGTAGAACACACTCTTGAGTGGGAAAAGATCATGATACGATGATGAAGATCACTGCTAGGGCCCTGGTGGATACAATGAATTATTTGGATTCCCCTACTATGTCAAGGATCATAGTCTTTTAGGATCAGTCACGTTGATACCTGATTCTACCTAGGTTCAATAATGGATAGAGGATCTCGATCTGGGCCTCTCCTAGGGATACATGACTCTATTTTTGAATGTCCTACTAAAGGGAACACATTTCATAGATGGAAATGATACATGAACTTCATTGAAATGAGAAAAGGGGGAACTAACACAAATGAAAACTATACAAGGAATAGTATACAAGATGCTCATGCCATGTAGAAGTGAGTATTGGCATGTAGAATTGGTCACATGACTTGTACCTTAACAATCTAAAGTTCCCATGTAAAACTGCCCGAGTCAATGGAACATGCAATGTAAATAAAATATGCATGGAGTGTAGGAGAGAACACATGTCGTGTCAAGGTATTCCGGATCTGATCCGTGTACACTGACCATTTGCTCGTACACTGAATCAACGTGTGTAATCCAACCAGTTTAAAAGGTACACAGGGTGACCCATGTAACGAGACATGTATAGCTGTGTGGTGGAGTACACAGTGTGTAATCCACCCCGATTCCATATATCATCTAAGATACATGCATGTCTTGGTTAAGGACCCACATGCTGTGTCACAATGGTAACATGTCATGTCTACGCTTCACGTCAGTCAGTACACCATCCACTTCTGGATGGGTCCCATTTGTTGTGACCTCCTAGAAGTATGTTGTGTCCTTCACCATGTGCAACACGCAAATCCTAGCTGCCACATTTCTGGTCCCACGTGATGTATTCATCGGATAACACACAACGTTCTTCAAAAATTTCTAGAAACAAGAACCTTTACTATTGTGCCTCTTTTGATCTCCCAAATCTCATTCCAATAATCGTTTTCCAACAGTCGAAGAATTATTTCTCTTGATTGAAGCCAATTTTCCATCCACCATATACATCACACCTTCTATAGGTTGTTTTGTTGTTAAATCTTCGATTTGGGATCATTGGGTTTTGAAACGGGTTTACAATGATCTGTTGTTCGTCACCCCATGAAGAACACAAAGAACATGGAAAAAATAGAGAAGAAATTATATAAACCAAATTGGGGAATGAAACTCCTCTGTTGTTCATCACAGTGTCAATCCTCTCCCATTAGAATGATTAAATAGGTATAATCAAAACCAATATTCAATAAGTAATCATAAAATCAAGTCCTGACTCAAAACCCAAGATGGAACGAAATTTAGCACCCTCCATCAACAACGCATGATCCGCAGATCAACCTCTTCATGAGTTGATCCACAATCATCATTAAATATAAGAACATGGAATATAATATCAAAATAATATCCCCTACCTTGATTCTTTTGAATAACAATTACTGTGTCGCATCCGTTGGTGAGGTTCGATAAATCCGAGATGCATCAATTAACCGCTTCGTTGTCGTCCACCAATAGGTTTTCCTCCAAAGATCTAATGGAAGTCATCAATTTATAGGGTTATGTGGCTAAAACTATGAATTCAACATTATCTAGTATTAATATGGTAGGGTTAGGTCTTTGTATTAAGTAAACATTTAAAATATAATAAATTACTAATTTATTTCATTTCCTTTAAAACATAAAAAAACTTACTTTTGTTGTCGACCTACATTGGCCAATGATAGCCTTTTTCCAAGATAAAGTCATAGTTCTGAATGTAATGGTTCCCTCAGATTTCTAATATGGGTACCTTTGAAAATTTTATTCAACTTTTTTTAGAAAACTGCTCTACTTCTCTTTAGAGTTTAATTTTTTTGAAACATTTATTTAGGGCACTCTAGGCCTCGGAATCACATGCCTCTGCAAATCCTTATCTCAAAATTATTCATGATAATATGTAAAAAATAATATATAGAAATTCCATGATATTACATTTTCCCCACCTTAGTGATTTACATAACGGATAACCAAAACAAAAGGCTACTCAAATAGATGTGGGTACTGCGCACAAATATGCGCCTCCCTGCCACACGTTCTCTATGTAAAGATTCTCGTGATGCCACCAGACATGTACTAGCGAGATCGATTCCCCATGAAGGATCTTATCCTACCGATCCTTGATCTCCATCATGTACTATACGAAGGTCTCTTGATCCTCAATGACTAGATTTCCCCAGTCCATAATGTGAAATTGGTTATGCACATACCTACTTAGCTGAGACACGTGGAATACATCATGCACCTGGTGGAACTACAGTGGTAGATCTAGACGGTACGACACCTTTCCAACTCTACACAGTATCTTAAAAGGGCCAATGAACCTTGGATAAAACATTTCACCCCATCCAAATCATCATAATCCTTGTCTATGTGATAGTGAAAGAAGACATTGACTCCATCCTCAAACACGAGAGGTCTCCTCTATTTTTTAGCATAAGACTTTATCCGGCTATGTGTAGTCTTCATTCACTACTGGATGATTTTCAACTTCTCTGTGGTATATTTTACCAACTATTGACTCATTACTTCTAACTATCTAGGGTCGTTCCAACAATGTGGTGACTGAATGGGTCACCCATATAAAGCTTCAAACATTTCCAAGCCAACAGTGGAGTGGTAGCTGTTGTTGTATGCAAACTGCACTAGGGGTAGGTGGTCATCCCAACTTCAACCAAAGTCCAAGATATAGGCCCAAAACATTTCCTCTATAACCTAATGGTCCCCTATATCTATCCATCGGTGTGGGGATGGAATTTTGTGCTCAAGTGTAGTTGAGTCCCAAAGGCCTCTAGAAATCCCTTCCACATCAAGGATGTGAAGGTCACATCTCAATCCGAGACTATCGTCGATAGGACACCCTGAAGATGAACTATCTCAGGCATGTAAAGGCGTCCCAAGCACTCTATAGAACATTGATCCCTGATATCTAGGAAGTGGGATGATTTAGTGAGTCGATCAATGAACACCCAGATGGAATCATGTCCTGTTTACATTTTTGGTCATCCCGTCATGATGTCCATCAATACTTCATTCCACTTACACTTTTACACTTCAATGGGGTAAGATAACCCTATTTAATCATGGTGCTTAGCCTTCACTTACTTCCACTTAAGGCATTGAGATATAATATTTTACACAACCTTCTTCATTCATGTCCACCAAAACTGACACCGGAGTCCCTGGTACATTTTCTCTCCTATATGAATGTACTGCCAAAGGGGATGTATGAAACTCCTTGAGAACCTCTTCCCTAAACTCCACTATCACAACTGTACATCCTTTGAAAATGGATACTTTCTCCCCAACTTGGGAATATCCATCTGGAACATGTATTGTGGACAATTAAGCATGTAAGGTCTCGCAGTCGGCATCCCCTACTATTGCCTCCCTGACACACTATAAGAGTGAAGGGGTGAAAACCATCGACTGAAGATAGGATGTATAATGACCCACACTTTACATACATTGTTATTACTTCAAAATTTAAGGACACTTATTACAACATATAACAAAACCAAGAAAGGACCGTATAGGTATAGTGTCTTTAGAAACTGGGAAACATAAACAACTGGTTCATAAAGCATCTACTTTGCCTCCCATTTATTTCATCATATCTAGAGTCCCTTTTTGGCATATTCTACTTAATAACCTTCTTCCTGACCTGGGGAAATAAAACATACAAAAGGGTGAGCTCAAATGCACAGTAAGGGTAAACAAAAGAAATATCAATCACATCATATACATAAGAACATAACTTTTGGAAATCTTATCCTGCAAAAGAGATCATAATATCATAACATGGGATAAATCGTAGAAGTGAAATGTAATCCCAATAATCATAAATTAAAACCTGAAAATTTGTGGCATACACACATAATCATATAGAATCATTTCTTATTAGTCAAGACTCATTTCCAAGACTATCTTAGTGGACAAAGTCTATTTCTGAACCGAGTTCACTCCTCATTTCAGTCCTGTTTCATTGGACCGGTTTAACCTACCATTACATCCATGTCTATCTCATGAGATATAAAATCTTTACTCAATGCATTGGAGGGAGATATAGGTCCCACCCATCTCATAATGATATCATTCTTATGTGTGCCACAAAATCATAAACCATACATCATAGCATAACCCATGTAATAAAAATGGGAATCTTTAAACATCGTGACATCATAAACCAATTCATATAAGATAAAAGAATTCATAAAAATATTTCCATCACAACATAATAAAATCCATGTAATAATAGGGATAGAAACATAACCCTTTATTATCTTAGATGGAAAATAATTTTGATAAAACACTTGAACTCCATTCTTGAGGAAAATATATTTTCTACTTCAAAAACACTTTTCCTTTCTTAACATGTCGTACAATTATAAACTAAAAGAATTTGATTAAAAATAAACATTAAAACTTGTAAAGGAATCTTCTTGGAAATAATGTTTTAAAAATCCATTCATGCCGTATAAGTTAAAAAAACATTCTTCGTACTTTTGTCGGAAAAGTCAAAAAGTACCTCGTACGAAAAACGACAAAAGATTCCTTTCATATCTTTTACTAAAAACTCACCGAAGGGTAAAATTGGATATAAACTATTGTATAAGGATATAAATATTAAATATTGAGGAAACATGGATGTGGATGATAAAATACACCCCAGTAAATACCAAAGTATAAACAATCTTGGATAAAAATGAGATTGTGATATTTTCCCTTACCTTAGGTCTGACTTGCTTTGTAAGTGTCCAAACCTCCTGTATAATGATTTAAATAATGTTATTGAATTATTCCAGAATCATATTTATTTTTATGATATCATATATGGTCATATTCTTAGCTTCATAGTAGTAATATTTCATAGCTACTTGGTATTCGGGTGTTCATAACTTTTTGTTCTTATGCGTGTTTTGTCGAATAAATTCTTATTCTTCTCTTTAGGTAATAGATACCTCATTTCCAGAATGGTATTAGTGTAATATATATCATATTTATTCATTAAATTCATTTATAAAATCATTATTAAATGAAGATCATGTAGAACGAGTCACATCACATCGTGGAGACGGTATTCCGTACGTACGCACGAGTGATGATATCGTTCCTATGATCGTGGAATTGTATTGGAGTGTATGTATACTATTTCAGAATCAATATCACTTTATAATAGTCATATATATTCATTATTTACACCATTATACCCGTCCAAGTAAGGTGGTGGTGGAAAATAGATTACACCACGGCGTGGAGACGGTATTCCGTACGTACGCACGCGCGGTGATTTCATTTTCCGTAGGATGGATAGATGGTTAAATAGGGTTGTTTCATACTTATAATAACATATCAGTATATTAGTGATACTGATGTTATTACTTCATAATGAAACAACTAAAGAAGAAGAAGTTGAAGAAGAAAGAAATTGGAAAGGATCGGTAATGGATATTACCTCTTCTTTGAAGTTCTTCTTTGAGACCTCCTTTTAGGGCACTAAAATTGGTCTTTTAAGAAGACCAGGACCTCTAGTATGTCTCTAGGGAAGTGGAGAGGATACAATGTCAGGGGTTGGCCGAGCTTGAAGGCTCAAAGTTGTGTGAGGAAGAGAGGGAGGAGGTGCCCATTTATAAGGGAGGAGAGGGGCACCTTTGGAATAACCAAAAATATTATTTTATTATAAAGTCAAGTTCGGTTTTAAATAGCTCCAAATTGATTTCTTTCGAAGATAAGGTGTGGATGGGTCGAAATAATTTCATACAATAGAATTTAGACTATTTTAGGTTCCTATTTTAACCTTATCATTTAGATTTAACATTAAGTTAAATAATTTTACTTTTACCGTGTCTTCTTGTGTTCTTATACTATAAGGTTAATAAACTTACTATAAGCAGCCAAACGAACCCCAAGTTTTTTATTATTAATATATATAACCTTATATAAGTCATTTGTCTGAATCGTAGATTTTTAGGAATAAAATAACAATTAATAATATAATATTTGTTTTAAAAACTATTTTATGTCAATTTTGACACTATTTAGTAATTGATTTTTGTGAAAATCATAACAGAATGATAAGTTAGAAAAAAGTTAATTAAATCAATAATAACATGTCATATTAACCTATAAAAGTAGTGTAATTCATAAAAAGTCTCAAATTTTATTTATTTGAGTATTTATAACATCAATTATGTCAATATTTCATTAATAAGATAATTACTGCATCATCGTTGTGCCATAAATAAATTATATTATTTAAAGTCTAAAAATTACAAATAAAATATCATTATTTAGGAAATCTTTTTATCTTTCTAATGAATATTTATATTTGAATTTATCTTATGTATAACCTTATATTAAAAATGATTTAGTTATTAATCATTGATTTTAACTATTTTAACCCTTCATTAAATAAATTAATAATAAACGTCCTAATCTAATCCAAGTGGGCCTAAATGGTCATATTTTATTCCTATGTTTGTTTTTGGTCGAATTAAACTTTTCCAATTGAATTAGGACATGTGTTAGGGTAAAAAGAATATCATTTTTACCCTTAATTACCCTATTTACTTTTAACTGTGGTAAAACAAAGTAAAAAGGTATTATTCCCCAAAAAATTATTTTCATCTCATTGAACCATATTTTACTTACTGACATCAACCGTGTCTCTCAGATTTTTGAAATTCCACTCACAGAAGCGGTAAAATTAAGTTTTATGAAAAATTCAGTATTTTTAACAGCCACTTAGTAGTTTCACTATTCATCAAAAATTGAAAGATTTCAGAAAAATACCAAAATTTAACCCTAGGCTAATTTCGATATTTCGAGTCCAAAAATTAAGTCCATTTTGAAAAATAAAATTTATAAAATTTCAAAAATTGGATATTACTATTCATAACAGCTAGTCTTAATAATATTTTAATAGCATATCATTGTTTAGTGAAACTCGGTATTGTGTACGACACAAGCTATCGCGGAAGGTCGAGATTTCGTGTAAAGCAATCCAAACAAGTGTTGTGTGTAGAAAAATATTCCTTATATGATTTATATAACATAAAAGTCTCGGGTGTTACATTCTACCCCCCTTAAAATGAATTTCTCCCTCGAAATTCGTCACTTTGTAACAAACAGATGAGGATACTTCTCCCTCATCATATCCTCAAGATCCCATGTAGCTTCTTCTAATTGGTGGTTCCTACATAAAACTTTCACCAATCGAGTGGTCTTGCTTCGTAGGACTTTTTCGCTATGATCCAGAATCTCTATCGGTTTTTCTTCATAAGAAAGATCTTTCTCCAGCGGTACAACTTCTGAGCTGAGTACATGTGAAGGATCAGGTATGTACTTTCTCAGGAGTGATACATGGAACACATCGTGAACTTGAGAGAGATTCTGTGGAAGTGCCAATCGGTAAGATACCTTCCCAACACGATCCAGTATTTTGAAAGGACCGATATATCTAGGGCTCAACTTCCCCTTCTTTCCAAATCTCATAACCATCTTCAAGGGAGATATTCATAAGAACACTTTATCACACACTTTAAACACTAGGTCTTTTCTTCGGTTGTCGGCATATCTTTTCTGTCGACTCTGAGCTGCTCTTATGTGTTGTTGAATAGATATGACCTTTTCTGCCATTTCATCAACGAGATCAGGTCCTAATATCTTTCTTTCCCCAACTTCATCCCAGCAAGTTGGAGTCCTGCATTTCTTTCTATAGAGAGCTTCATAAGGAGCCATATGAATACTGGAGTGAAAGCTATTATTATAAGAAAATTCCACCAAAGGTAGGTGTTGATCCCAACCACCTTTGAAATCCATAGAGCAAGCTCTCAACATATCTTCTAGAGTTTGAATTGTTCTCTCAGACTGACCGTCTGTCTGAGGATGATAAGCAGTGCTGAAACTCAACTCTGTATCCAAAGTATGATAAAGACTTCACCAGAACTTCGAGGTAAATCTCGGATCCCGATCAGATATATAAAGTGGTACTCCATGCCATCTTACAACTTCCTTTACATATATCCTGGAAAGCTGATCTAGAGAGAAATCTTCTCTAATAGTAATGATGTGTGAAGACTTTATATGATGGTCAACTATGACCCAGATAGCATTATTGCCTTTGGGTGTTTTAGGAAGTCCTGTGACAAATTCCATAGTTATGTTTTCCCATTTCCATTCAGGTATGGGTAATGGTTGTAACATCCCATTAGACTTCTGTATCTCAGCTTTAACTTGCTGACAAACCAAGCATCGAGATACATATTCAGTAACATCTCTTTTCATGTCATCCCACCAGAAGTACTCTTTCACGTCCCTATACATCTTCGTGCTTCCAGGATGAATAGAGAATGAAGAACTATGAGCCTCATCCAGTAGATCCTTCTTTAATTCGGGGATGGGAGGAACACAAACCCGATTCCTGAACTTTATTATCCCATCACAATCAAGGTTGAATTCAGGAACATTTCTCACCTTCTTTTGTAACTCGAAATCTTCTTTTTGTGCCTCTTTAATCTTCACATGTATAGATGCTTGAACATTCATTTGAGAAAGATATGATTTTTCCCCTTTCATTATAATTCCAAGATCCATCCTTTGTAAATCCATAAATATTGGATCTTTTGTGATCCTCGTCATGGATAAACTAGCATGGTCTTGTCGACTTAATGCATCTGCCACCTTGTTTGCTTTCCCAGGGTGGTAATGGATTGAGCAGTCATAATCCATAATCAGCTCCAACCATCTTCTTTGGCGCATATTCAGCTCCTTTTGTGTGAAAATATACTTTAAACTTTTATGATCTGTATAAATATCACACCTTTCACCATAAAGGTAATACCTCCAAATCTTTAATGCAAAGATTACCATAGCTAACTCCAAATCATTAGTTGGGTAATTTTGCTCATGTATTTTCAACTTTCGTGAGTCATAAGCTATCACCATATCATTTTGCATAAGAACACACCCCAATCCCTTGTTGGATGCATCACTGTAGATCACAAACCTTTCTCCACTACAAGGTAGTGTGAGCACAGGTGCACTGGATAACCTTATTTTCAACTCCTTGAAATTGTCTTCACATTCATTCGTCTAAACAAACTTAACTCCTTTCCGAGTCAACTTGGTGAGTGGATTAGATAATCGTGAAAAATATTTCACAAAACGTCGATAATATCCAGCCAAACCAAGAAAACGTCGGATCTCAGTTACTGTTTTTGGTCTCGACCATCTTTCGATAACCTCTGTTTTTACTGGATCCACAGATATCCCCTCTTTTGAGATTATGTGACCCAAAAATGAAACTTTTTGAAGCCAAAATTCACACTTGGAAAATTTGGCATAAGGCTTCTCCTTTCTCAGGGTATTCAATATAATTCTTAAGTGATCTTCATGTTCATTCTTTCTCTTTGAATGTACAAGAATATTGTCTATAAAGACTACCACAAACTGATCAATATAGTCTCTAAAGACTCTATTCATTAGATCCATGAAGATAGCAGGGGCATTAGTAAGACCAAATGGCATCACTATAAATTCATAGTGTCCATAGCTTGTACGGAAAGCCGTCTTTGGTATATCCCCCCTTTTGACCCTTAATTGATGATACCCTGAACGAAGATCAATCTTGGAAAAGTATTGAGCTCCGCGTAGTTGGTCAAATAGGTCATCAATGCCTGGGAGAGGATATTTGTTCTTGATAGTGATCTTGTTAAGTTCTCGATAATCAATGCAGAGTCTCATTGATCCATCTTTCTTCTTAAAAAACAGAATAGGTGCTCCCCAAGGTGACGCATTAGGGCGTATGAACCCCTTATAAAGATTCTCTTGGAGTTTCTTCTTCAATTCCTGCAACTCAATTGGGGCCATTCTATAAGGTGTCTTTGAAATAGGAAAAGCACCCGGTACGAGTTCTATTGAAAACTCTACTTCATGATTCGGTGGAAGATCCGGTAATTCCTCCGGAAAGACATCATCAAACTCCCGTACAATGGGAATATTCTTAATTGTTAGTTTCTCACCAACCATTTGAGATAAATAACTTTCATTTAGTGGAATCAGGACCCATAAGATGGAAGGAATTTCCACTAGAAGGTTATGTTCATCATTGCATCGATAGACGATCATAGATTGATCTGGAATATGAAATGTGACTTCCCTTCTTTGGAAATTGATATGAGCTCCATGTAGAGAAAGTCAATCCATGCCAAGAATCAAATTCCACTATAGGAAGGATCACAAGATTTGCAGGAAGCACTTTCCCACAAACTTCAATCAGAGAAGAATTATAAACTTTTGATGCGACTGTTGTGCCATTAGGTGTTGTCACAGCTAACTCAACATCTAATTGTTGAGGTAATACAGTGATACCCTTAGAAAATTCATCAGACATAAAAGAGTGGGTGGATCCAGAATCAAATAAAACATTTGCTACTTTAGAGTGGATAGTAAGTGTACCTTTCACCACATCGTTATCGTACTCCACATCGCTGATAGAAATTGCATGTGACTTTCCTTTGTCTTTAGCCTTAAGAGTTTGTTGACGTCGACCATCATCATCAACCCTTGGATTTGGGCATTGATTGGCATAATGCCCCATCTCCTTGCACTTGAAACATTGAAGTGTAGTAGGTTCATTCTGTGTATCCCTTCCTTTGTTTGCATCATTAGACATCTTCTTCCCATTATCGCGACATTCAAATGCCCGATGACCTTCCTTTCCACATTTGAAACATTTACTTGTCCCTTTAAGACAACTCCCTCCATGTTTCTTTCTACACTTTGAGCATAAGGGAAAGCTCATATTCTTTTCAGTGTGCTCTTTAGATTTTCCTTTGAATTCCATTTTCCTCTTCTTATCAAACCCATATGACTGATGGGTTACTCCAATCTCCATCTCAACTTTGAGAGCACATCGAACAATTTCCTCGTAGATATTGAAGTCCCTTATGGCTAAGGCCCTTTGAAGACTTGGTTTTAAGCCACTAAAGAATCGATCAATCTTACTCTCAGGTTGGATAATAATACTAGAAGCGTACCTTGGAAGTCTTGTAAAATTTGCTTCATAGGTACCAACAGATTCATCATCCTTTTGCTTCAGTTCAAGAAACTTTTTCTTCATCTTTGTTTGGAGAATACGAGGGAAGTACTTATTGAAAAATAAGTTCTTGAACTCGTCCCATTACATGGACTCAATTTCATCCCTTTGCCTCGTATTCTTAATAAGATTCCACCATTGATCAGCATCACCCTCCAAACGATACACTGCTAAGATGACTTTATCATGCTCAGAACATTGAAGAACTGAAAATATCTTTTCAGTAGTACTAATCCATTGTTCAGCAACTAATGGATCAGTAGACCCGCTGAATGAAGGTGGACGCTGTCTCATGAACGATTCAACAGAATGTTGCTCCTTCCTTTGTTCGTTTGAAAGTCCTGCATGATTCATAGCTTGAGAAAGTTGTGTGATCATGGCTACAAGATTTTTCATTCTAGCTCCCATAACGTTTGGTTGCTCAGGGGGACAATCATTGCATTGCCAGTCGCATTCCGCATTAACACGGTTCTTTCGGGTTCCAGCCATTGACTAAAACCAAGAAGAATAGTGTGAGCAACACTAATTATAATAGGAAAACCACATAATCAAGAATAAAATTTCACACTTAAGGTCTTATCCTAGGTTATTCATGGCCATTTCTAAAACACTAAGATTTTGTTCTATGCTTAGACTTATCCTTAGGGTTCTTACTAAGGCTTTCACATCCTAGTTTCCAAAGGTTGACTATACCTTTCCTCTGATACCAACTATAACAACCCACACTTTACATACATTGTTACTACTTCAAAATTGAAGCACACTTATTACAACATATAACAAAACCAAGAAAGGACCGTATAGGTATAGTGTCTTTAGAAACTGTGAAACATAAACAACTGGTTCATAAAGCATCTACTTTGCCTCCCATTTATTTCATCATATCTAGAGTCCCTTTTTGGCATATTCTACTTAATAACCTTATTCCTGAACTGGGGAAATAAAACATACAAAAGGGTGAGCTCAAATGCTCAGTAAGGGTAAACAAAAGAAATATCAATCACATCATATACATAAGAACATAACTTTTGGAAATCTTATCCTGCAAAAGAGATCATAATATCATAACATGGGATAAATCATACAAGTGAAATGTAATCCCAATAATCATAACATAAAACCTGAAAATTTGTGGCATACACACATAATCATAGAGAATCATTTATTATTAGTCAAGACTCATTGCCAAGACTATCTTAGTGGACAAATTCCATTTCTGAACCGAGTTCACTCCTCGTTTCAGTCATGTTTCACTGAACCGGTATAACCTACCGTTACAGCCATGTCTATCTCATGAGATATAAAATCTTTACCCAATGCATTTGAGGGATATATAGGTCCCACCCATCTCATAATGATACCATTCTTATGTGTGCCACAAAATCATAAACCATACATCATAGCATAACCCATGTAATAAAAATGGGAATCTTTAAACATCGTGACATCATAAAAAAATTCATATAAGATAAAAGAATTCATAAAAATATTTCCATCACAACATAATAAAATCCATGTAATAATAGGGATAGAAACAGAACCCTTTATTATCTTAGATGGAAAATAATTTTGATAAAACACTTGAACTCCATTCTTGAGTAAAATATCGTTTCTACTTCAAAAACACTTTTCCTTTCTTAACATGTCATACAATTATAAACTAAAAGAAGTTGATTAAAAATAAACTTGAAATCTTATAAAGGAAGCTTCTTGGAAATAATGTTTTAAAAATCCATTCATGTCGTATAAGTTAAAAAACATTCTTCGTACTTTTTTCAGAAAAGTCAAAAATTACCTCGTACGAAAAATGACAAAAGATTCCTTTTATATCATTTACTAAAAACTCGCTGAAGGGTAAAATTAGATATAAACTATTTTATAAGGATATAAATATTACATATTGAGGAAACATGGATGTGGATGATAAAATACACCCCAGTAAATACCAAAGTATAAACAATCTTGGATAAAAATGAGATTGTGATATTTTCCCATACCTTAGGTCCGACTTTCTTTGTAAGTGTCTGAACCTCCTATATAATGATTTAAATAATGTTATTTACTTATTACAGAATCATACTTATTTTTATGATATCATATATGGTCATATTCTTAGCCTCTTAGTAGTAATATTTAATTTCTACTTGTTATTCGGGTGTTTATAACTTTTTGTTCTTATGCGTGTTTTGTCGAATAAATTCTTATTCTTCTCTTTAGGTTATAGATACCTCATTTCCAGAATGGTATTAGTGTAATATAAATCATATTCATTCATTCAATTCATTTATATAATCATTCTGAAATGAAGATCATGTAGAACGAGTCGCATCACATCGTGGAGACGGTATTCTGTATGTACGCACGAGTGATGATATCATTCCTATGATCATGAAATTGTATTGGAGTGTATGTATAATATTTCAAAATCAATATCATTTTATAATAGTAATATATAGTCATTATTTACACCATTATACCCATCCAAGTAAGGTGGTGGTGGAAAATAGATTACACCACGGCGTGGAGACGGTATTTCGTACGTACGCACGCGCGGTGATTTCATTTTCCGTAGGATGGATAGATGGTTAAATAGGGTTGTTTCATACTTATAATAACATATCATTATATTATTTATATTGATATTATTACTTCATAATGAAACAACTAAATAAGAAGAAGTTGAAAAAGAAAGAAATTGGAAAGGATCGGTAATGGATATTACCTCTTCTTTGAAGTGCTTCTTTGAGACCTCCTTTTAGGGCACTAAAATTGGTCTTTTAAGGATACCATGACCTCTAGGATGTCTCTAGGGAAGTGGAGAGGATAAAATTACAGGGTTTGTCCGAGCTTGAAGGCTCAAAGTGGTGTGAGGAAGAGAGGTAGGAGGTGCCCTTTTATAAGGGAGGAGAGGGGCACCTTTGGAATAACTAAAAATATTATTTTATTATAAAGTCATGTTCGGTTTTAAATAGCTCAAAATTGATTTATTTCGAAGCTAAAGTGGGTATGGGTTGAAATACTCTCATCCAATAGAATTTAGACAAGTTTAGGTTCCTATTTTAACCTTATCATTTTGATTTAACATTAAGTTAAATAATTTTACTTTTACCGTGTCTTCTTGTGTTCTTATACTATAAGGTTAATAAACTTACTATAAGCAGCCAAACGAACCCCAAGTTTTTTATTATTAATATATATAACCTTATATAAGTCATTTGGCTGAACCTTAGATTTTTAGGAATAAAATAACAATTAATAATATAATATTTGTTTTAAAAACTATTTTATGTCAATTTTGAAACTATTTAGTAATTGATTTTTTTGAATATCATAACAGAATGATAAGTTCGAAAAAAGTTAATTAAATCAATACTAACATGTCATATTAACCTATAAAATTAGTGGAATTCATAAAAAGTCTCAAATTGTATTTATTTGAGTATTTATAACATCAATTATGTCAATATTTTATTAATAAGATAATTACTGCATCATCGTTGTATCATAAATAAACTAAATTATTTAAAGTCTAAAAATTACAAATAAAATATCATTATGTAGGAAATATTTTTAGATTTCTAATGAATATTTATAGTCTAATTTTTCTTATGTATGTCCTTATATTAAAAATGATTTAGTTATCAAACTTTGATTTTAACTATTTTAACCCTTCTTTAAATAAATTAATAATAAATGTCCTAATCTAATCCAAGTGGGCCTAACTGGTCATATTTTATTCCTAAGTTTGTTTTCGGTCGAATTACACTTGTCCAATAGAATTAGGACATGTGTTAGGATAATAATATTATTATTTTTACCCTTAATTACCCTATTTACTTTTAACCGTGGTAAAAAAAAGTAAAAAGTTACTATTAACCAAAAAATTATTTTCATCTCATTGAACCACATTTTACTTACTGACATCAACAGTGTCTCTAGAATTTTTGAAATTCCACTCACAGAAGCGGTAAAATTAAGTTTTATGAAAAATTCAGTTTTTTTAACAGCCACTTAGTAGTTTCACTATTCACCAAAAATTGAAAGATTTTAGAAAAATACCAAAATTGCACTCTAGGATAATTTCGATATTCCGAGTCCAAAAATGAAGTCCATTTTGAAAAATAAAATTTCAAAAATTTCAAAAATTGGTTATTACTATTCATAACGGCTAGTTTTAATAATATTTTAATATCATATCATTGTTTAGTGAAACTCGGTATTGCGTACGATGCAAGCTCTCGAGAAAGGTCGCGATTTCATGTAAAGCAAGCCAAGCAAGTGTTGTGTGTAGAAAAAGATTCCTTCGATGATTTATATAACATAAAAGTCTCGGGTGTTACAGGATGCATCCACTTCATTCACAAAGGATAACTTTAGCAAGGCCAACTTCTCTGACACCTCACTTAGGATATGCGAAATCGATCTTTGACTAAGAGAATCTTCCTCAACATTCCCCTTCCAAAAAGTGTAGATGGTATTGATGTGGTAATCCTAAAGGAACTATGGACATTGAATCTGCCTCATTTTCAAATCATTCTGCGAGAATATGTACTTGAGGATCTTATGGTCAGAGTATATGATAATTCATTCTCCCATTAGGTAGTGTCATAACATATTCAATTCGAAAAAAACTGATGCAAATTTGAGATAATGGGATGCATTGATCTTCTAATATGGCCTCAGCTAGCATGAACCATAATAAATAACCTCCAATATCTACCTCAGGACATATCCAAGCTTCGTCCCTAATGTGTCGCAGAAAACTACTTACTTGACACCCTCTTTTGGAAATCTCAAGATCGGTGCGCTCATCAAACTCTACCTCAACTGCTGGAAGGCCTTTTGGCCCTTCTATGTCTATATGAAAGGCTTCCCCTTTAGGGTCAATTATTTCTTCATTGATGATATACAGGGGAAATTAAGGATAAATCTTCAGTAATAACCTACAATCCTAAGAAATATCCACACCTATGTCACACTTCAGGGTGGCTTCCACTCTATCAATGCCTTGACCTTGGCTAGGTCCTCTATTACTCCATCTGCTGAGATAACATGTCCCATAAATTGAACATATTGTATTTAGAACTAGCACTTAAAGGGCTTACAATCAATCTAGTTTTCTCAGATTATGTCTAGGACCAACCCTAAGTGTCTCATGTTCTCATCTTCTGACACCGAGTACAGAAGGATGTCATCAATGAAGACCACTATAAGATAGTCTATGTACAGTTGGAAGATCTGGTCCATATGTCCCATGAAATCTACGGGGGAATTTGTCATCTAAAATGGCATCACCAAGTACACATAGTGACCATAGCATCATCTGAAATCATTCATCAATAAATCCTCATCCTGTACCCATAACAAGTGGTAACCCAATAGAAGTGCAACCTCCAAGAACCATTTTTCCCATCTCAACTGATCTAATAGGTCATAGAACCTCATCATTGGATACTTATTCTTCACTGTTACATGATTTAGGTTTCATTAATCCATGAACAATCTCAAACTCACGTCCAAATTCTAGGAAACTAGAACTGGGGCCGCCCAGGGTGGAACAATGGGTCCTATAAAGCCCTTACACTACAAATCTTCCAACTGTACCCTTAGCTCATGATACCTGTAAGGATCCATTTGATACACTGGTGAGGAAATCGGTGTCGACCCGAGGTGTAAGTCGATACATAAGAAGATCTCATTATGGGGATGTAGTCCTAGAACATATTCTGGAAATATGTCCTCATACTCCTCCACTATTGTTGGGAACTGGAAGTTCACAATATATTCTTCTATAAGGGTAAGGCTATCCAACTCATGAGTGATCAGTTATACCCTCTTATGCATGAGATCATTCTATGCTACTTGGGTTTCCTTTTCCATAATCCCTCCTTCACTAGTCTAGGGGGCGGTGACTAGAACCGAGTAGGCATATCACTAACATGGGAGGCATTTCCTATGTACTTTTACTCCCAAAGACACACATCTACAAGCCCACAAATGCATAAATGTAAAAAAACTAAGGAAAAAAATGCATGAATACAGCTAGACCCAAACAATTGTGTACAACAGAAGTAAAGTGATGAAATTAAACAGGGCCACAATACACTCCCAAGAAAATGAAGTGTCTAAAAACATCAAAGTCCAAAATTTATGCTAAATGAGGATCCAGGGATATTCTCGTAGCTGTCGGAACACCTTAGCCCGTAAGGAACTTAGAATGATCAGTATGGTCCTGTTTTTCCTTGGACTCTGTCAAAAGGCCTCTTGTCAACACAAGACATGAAACGTGTGGGAAAAGGCCACGCATGGTTGATTATAACAATACACAGTAGGGGACCACGAAGACCAAAAATAAATACCCAAAGTAAAGGTACAATAAACTCAACATAGTATATGTCTTATGAACATATATTAAGAGAAACACATCCAGATATACTCGAGACCCAGACCCGTAGTCTAGAGGTAAATCAAACTGACCTCATACCCATTATAGGGATTTAGTTTTATGATTATATGAATCCTTTATCCGGAATAATTCACTCCACTAGTATGAAAGGTCTCATGAAGTCTGTCTGAGAGGTATTGTTAATAAGAAAATCCACGAGAGAGGCATATGCACTGATAGATCTGATGAGAGAAAAGATACACTCATTTAATGAGAACACACTCCTCAGTGGGAAAAGATCACGATACACATATGATGATCACTTCTAGGGACTTGGAGGATACCATTACTAATCAAGTTTTACCTACTATGTAAGGATTTGCACCCTATAGGATTATTCATGTTGATAACTGACTCTAACAAGGGTGAATAATGGATATAGGATCTCAATTTGGGCCTCTCGGAGGGATACATGAATCTATCATGAAAAGACCTACTGAAGGGATCATACTCTTTTGGATGGAAACGATACCTGACCCTTATAGAAATGAGAAAAGGGGGAAATTACCCAAACAAACCCTGTCCAAGGAATGGGGGACAAGAACCTAATGTCATGTAGAAGATATTACACGTTGTGTAGACATAGTCACATATTGTGTCCCCTAAATCTGGGTACTGCCTGTGTACAACGACCCATGTGTAGAGAAATTGATGTGTAAAAACATATATACACAATATGTAGGAGGGATCATATGCCATGTCAAGGTATCTGTCATCTACTCTGTGTACGTTGGCCATGTTCCCATAAACAACCTCAACCTTTATATGCCCACCCATTTAACTGGTACATGGGGCATCCTACATAACCGACCTTCTGTAGCCATGTGGTGGAGTATATGGAGTGTACTCAACCCCGTTTCCATGTATCATACATGATATAAGACGAGTCCCATGTAAGGACCCACACGCCGTGTGACAATGGTCATATACTGTGTCGACGGTTCTTGTCACCTGAAACTGCAGCTACTGAAGGGTGGGGCCCACATGATGTGTCCTCCCAGAATTATGTCATGTGCTTTACTATTTGAAACACAAAAACCCTATCTGCTTCCATTCTAGTATCACCATACGTGTCCATCAGAGAACATGTTGTGTTCTTAAAAAATTTCTTAAAATAAGAACCTCAACTATTTCACCTCTCTTGATCTCGTGATGCTCATTCTAGTGTTCTATATTCCAAAAAACTAAATATCCAAGGTTTTCCCACCATTATATAGAAATTTAAGGATGTTTTATGTGTTTGATCAGCCCTAAAACCATATTTCGTTCCACCTATGTGAGGAAAAGTCGAAGAATTATTTCCCCCTATTTGAGCTGATTTGTTATTCTCCATCATTTTTTCACCTCTTCTTGGTCATTTCGATTCTCTATCACTGGTTTGGGATCATTTCATTGTTAAAAAGGGTCACAATGATCCATTTTTTAGAGCCCCACGATGAATGTGAAGAATGCTGGAGAATGGAGAAAAAATCCAATAAAAAAATTAAGGAACGAAAATATGTCGTCATTCATCAAGGTGTTGATCTGCTCCCATTATATGGATTAAAAAGGGAGAATCAAAAACAATATTCTAAAAATCATCGTAAAATTAAACCCTGAATCAGAACCCCAAAAGGAACAAAATTTAACACCATCCTGTAAGAACACATGATACGCAGATCAACATGTTCGTGGGTTGATCTGGATTTGTTAATAAATCCAAGAATGGAGAAAATATGAATCTAAATAACAACCCCTAATTCAATTTTGTTGATGAAAAATCACTAAGACGCATTGGTTGTTGAGGTTTGTCGAATTTGAGATGCGTTGATCGATCGATCAGTAGTCATCCACCAACGAGTTCTCCACCAAATCTCTAATATCAATTTTCAATTCATAGGGTTCTATATCTAACCCTAATAATTCTCTATAAGTAGTTATTAATACGGTAGGATTAGGTCATTTCATTAAGGAAACATTTAAAATAAAATAAAGTATTATTTTATTTTATTTTGGCTAAAATGTCAAAAAACTAACAGTTTTAGTTGCCCATGCTAGCCAATGTTAGGCTCCACCTAAGCTAAATTCATTGCTTTGAACCAACTGTACCCTCAGATTTCTGATCCAAACACCCATTTAATTGTTATTCAACTTTTTCAGGAAAATATATCATGCATTCCATTTAGAGTTTCATTTATTTTAAGCATTTATTCTGGGACATTTGGCCCAAGAATCGCAGGCCGTCACAAATCATGGTCTTAAAATAATTTCATATAATATTTAAAAACAATAAATGGAAAATTGGAGACATTAAAAATAACTTTGGTGGTAATTATTTATTTTAGTTAAATTAATTATAATCAATATATATTGATCCTCTATTTTTAGTTATGGGTTCTCTCCTTGGTCTTTTATCTTTGATTCAATTTCATGGTTACTGGTATATATCATCATATTGATCCATAATTAATCATAAATCCTGGAAATATGAAAATTTAAGTAGACACCCATCTTTCACTCCCAATACTCCCAGAACCATAATGTGGTATCAGAGTGGTCATATTTTTATTTATAATTATTTAAATAATTCATTGATTATTTATGCATTAATAATTTAGTTTGTCCATTATTGTTTAATAGTTATTTTAATTTGAATTTCGAGATCTGGTATTCCTCTTTTAATTATCAAAGATCATACAGAAATGAATAATTTTATAATTAAAATTAAATCGAGGATCCCATCCGGAAGAGCCGACGCTTCTGTCTAGGTAACACGATAGTAAACACCTTGTATTTAGTGTTACACTCTGTGTCATCTTCCATACATGTTGTATAATACGGATCACACTCTATGTAGTTTAGTTCATCACATTAAGATTAATTCATCAATTACTCAACCCATCTGAATTAATGAAATGTTGTGTAGTTAATTATTACACTACTTGATGACTAGGACAGACTAGCGCATTATCATCTGGACTACAAGCTGTGTGGCCCACTTGATAGGGCATGTAGTCCCTTCGGTTCAGGATCAGGTCGTGTATACCATACACGTCTTTCCTGGCTAGTGATCGTGTAACCCAGATTCTACACGGCATGTGTCCCATTTGACATGTCAGGTACTCTGATGATTTATGATGCACACCTCACATTCTATTTCCCCAGGCATGTACTTCGGATTGATGGTGAGGAGGTACACACTGTGTAGTCAGATCTACTAACTGATTACTATTTCTAGATTATGATTATTTAAAAATTTATTATTATATTATGTAACACTTGAGACATGTACATTCTTGTGGGATTAAATCTGATACACAACATTTGATAGGTGTTGGATATATATATATATATATATATAAATGTTTAATTATCATCTATGTAATGTTAAAATATATACACATCATGTATGAGTTGTATTATAATTATAATTTTTCATGAATGCTACAGGTAAGAAGTAATAATATGTATAAAAGTATAAGACACATTAGGTAGTTTTGGATGGGTATTCACTGGGTTTCATCCAAGGTACATGTTACGTACAAGGTTATGGATCATAATCTCATGGAAATTTAAAAAGTATTAAGATAAAAAGGATTGATTAATTAAAGATAATGACTAATTTATTCGAGCATAAGTTATCTTAATAATAATGATTACAAAAATAAATTCTAGTTTTATAAAATGCATAATTAATTTCATGTATGTGGATGATCATGAGCTAGACCAGACCATTGTATGTGATTGGTTTCCTTTCAATTTATTTATTTAATTCAAATTGTTTTCCTTCATTACTTATCCTAATTAATATGTAGAGAATATGTACCCGTGGATTCTTTTATGTAAACTCCTTTACTCTTTACCTGGGTGTGAGATAATGGAATATGTAATAGATGGAGCTCCCAATCTCTTAGAGGAATTTAGAGTAAGGAGCTGAGGAAAAACCAATCCAAGAAGATATAAAGGTGGTTAGGTGGAATGATGTATACATGGACCTTAAATGGTTCAAGGTTTTTCTCCCCAAGGTAAGGGTTAGTTTATCAACCACTAGATAGACTAACCAATAGTAAATCTCATGATAATACCATTTATTTATTTCTATTAGTTTTATGGTTATTCGTTATGGATATTTGACACAACCAAATTGTTAATGAACAAACAAGTATATAAGATGGAACTAAAATAAAAGGGATTATTCATAAATATTATATATACATAGTTAATGACATATGTATATAACACATAATATTAAAAATCACGTGAATAGTTGATAAGTGGAAATTTATGCACAACAATAAAATCCCTCAATTAAATATTATATCGGTATAGCCTTACATTACTTAGGTTAGAATCGAACCATACTGCAATGTTCTTAACCAACACTCGTTGGGGTTCTTTCAATTTTCTAGGAATTATAATTTGAGGTTTTGGGTTGACTTAATATAGTTTACATCAATGGTTGACTACCTTAGTAGGACATGGTGTGGCTGAGAGGCAAGGTTTGAGGATGTCATTAAGGATTTCATGATTGGGGAGTCCACTGAACAAATCAAGGAGTTGTGAGTTAATGATTTTGTCATTTTAAATTCCATCCTAAAACCTTTCAAGATGCTTGACCAACACTTTTTTGGTTAATAAAAAGGGAAATATGGATCATTTACACTATAATGTCCATGAAACATGATATTCCGAAGCCAATGGTGAGGGTTATTTGGTTTTGACAAAATATTTGGAGACTAATTGGTATTATTTTATTTAATTATATATATTAATAAAAATAAAGTACTAAAAATCTATTCATATTATTCGTAGAATCAATATAAAAAATGACATCAAGCATATCATTGTGATCCACACTCAAGAAGGAAAACATTCTCAACAACACAAATATCTAGGGGTGGAAATGGAGCCTTCATTTAATCCATCTCCATGAGAGAAAAAATTATTTGATAGAAGTGCCATTACCAGTTACGCCTGGAAATAAGGCGAGTGATGTGTAACTCTCTGTGTACGAGAAAAATTTGAATGATGATTTTTATGTTTATTTCCTCATGCTATCATCCATCACCAATGAGCTCTTGACTTAACATGAGGAAATTGATTCTTATAGAATGATGTATCATCTTCTGGATCAATATCGTGGGAATGATAGATAAGAGAAATATAGGATATCCGATGCTTTTTTCACTACTAAGAATAAGGAGTCTACGCTAGATGGACCACATGTAGTCATGATTTTTGGTTATATTCATCATCTATATATATTTGGTATTAAATTCCCAAATGATTTGTGTATAGATCTCAAACTATCATCACTTCCTAAGATATTCTCTTGTATTATTATGAATTATAATATTATAAATATTTAGAAGAGTCTATTAGAGCACCTTATCCTGATTCACTAAGTTGATAAGGACACAGGGCATGGAAAACAAACAATACTTGTGGTGAATAAAAATATGAAGGACAAGGAAAGGGGGCCTATGATTTATAAACAATATAATGCCTCCAAGAACCATCCGAACAAGAAGAAAAAGATCTAGAAGTAGGGAAAGGTAAAGTATGAAGTATGCTTTTCATGTGGCATGTCAACCCATTGGATGTGGAACTACACCTAGAGGAAAGGGGAATCCAAAGGTGAATTTTTTATCAACTAAAATCTCTCTATTTCTACCCATTGTGTTTTAGAAACATCTTATGGGGATAACATCTATATTCAAATACCGGAAGCAAGTATATTCCGAGAAATTTCTAGAGGAGAGGTGAATCTGTGAGCTACCAATATCACAAGACTGAATTCTCTTACCATTGGTGACTACCACCTCACAATATTGATATGAATGATTTTTATTTTTTATGGATTTTATTATGTACTATGTGTTCCCAAGAACATAATTTTTTTATTGATTTTAGATACATATGGATTTATTTTTATGTTTGGAAATAAATTTTGTTAATTTCACAAGGACATAAAATGTTATGGTCTGGCACATTTAAATAACGGGTTATATGTATTAAATTGTGGGAACCAAGTGTTGTCAATTGATAACGAACCAGGTTCACATGACTCATACAACACCAATTTTTGGCATCACCACCGTGGTCATGTAACCGAGAAGCACATGACAAAGCTCTAACATGTTTTTTATTTAGACTCATCTGATATAAAACCAGTAGATAGATTCCATACTTGTTTACAAGTGAAAATGGTCATACCACCATTTGGTGGATAGGGTGAAAGGTCCATATAGATTTTATGATTGGTTCAAACTCATTTGTGTATACCACTTCAAGTATAATATATAGGTTGATATTATTAACTCATTACTTTTACTGATGACTTGAGGTGATATGGATATGTCTACATAATGAGATATAAGTCTGAGTAATTAAAGAAATTCAAGGATTTCATGAATTAAGTAGATAATCATCTTGGTAATAACATAAAGAATCTTTGATCGGATAGAGGTAGAGAATATCTTAACCAAGATTTCATCAACCTCTTTCAAGATTATGTGATTCTATCTAAACACAGTCCATTATATACACTACATTAGAGTGGTGTGAGGAAAGGAAGAACCACACCTTTTTGACATGGAATGTTTGATGATGAACCATGTAAATATTTCATTATCCTTTTGGTGATATGCATTGTAAAACTAGTCATACACATTAAAAAATACCAACTAAGGAAGAAAATGAGATTCCCTTTGTGCTATGGAGTGGAATGAAACCAACATTGTAGCATACACATGTGTGGAGATGCAAGGAATTTGTCAAGGATTTATTAGAAAAAAACTAAAACTATGTGGATTGATGTGTATCATTATAGGTATCCCAAATAAATAAAGGGAGACTACCTATAAAACCCCATATACATAAAAGAACTATTTCCAGAAAGTCCATCTTTCTTAAAAGGGAGAACATCCTCAAAAATGATAGGGGGAGTAATGTTATCTTCAATGTAGTTCATTATCAAGATACAAAAGATTTAGTACTTTAGAATGTTCTGTATGTCCTTGTGGAGGAGGTAGTTCATGAAAAACATGTATTGCGTAGTATAAGAAGAGAGGTAAGGTAACTAGAGAGATATGTTTTCCTTGTCACCAAGGATGGGGACTCATTATTGTGGGACAATGATGAAAATCTCTCCTATAAGGAAGCAGTAGAGATCTCATAATATACAATATGGAAAAAAGATATGAATTCTGAGATGGATTCCATGTATGAGAACCTTTTATGGGATCTAGTCAATGCGCCAGTTGATGTAAAGCTTGTTGGGTGTAAATGGGTATTCATGAATAAACTAGACATGAAAGGTCATGTTAGTACCTATAATTAAATTCTAGTGGATAAGGTTTTAAACAACATCATGGAAATCACTATGATTAATCTTTTTCACCAGTTTGCATTTTTAAATCAATTAGAATCATAATTTCCATAGAGGCTTTCTATAACTATGAGATTTTTGGAGATGGATGTCAGAACTGCATTCTTTAATTGGAAACATCAATATGATTTATATAAGACACAACCAGAATGGTTTGTGACACTAGGTGATGCTGAAGGGGTATTCATGTTGTAGAGATCCATTTATGGATTAAAGAAAGCATCCAGATCTAGGAAAATTCGATTTGATGAAGCCCTAAAATAATTTTTTTTCATTAAGAATGAATGTGATACATGTGTTTGAAGGATGTTTAATGGGAATTATGTCGTTATCCTAGTAGTTTACATTGACGACATATTGCTTGTTGTAAAAGGCATACCAGTCTTCAAGTTTGTTAAGGACTGGCAGAACAAGTGCTTCTCTATGATGGTCTTAGGTGAATCAAGATACCTTCTGGGGATCATGATCATCTATGATTGATCCAAGAGACTTCTAGGACTATGTCAAAGTACATACATTGATAAAATTCTAAAGGTATTTATTATGGAAAAATACATAAGGGGATTAGTTCTAATGTAACATGGTATAAATATTTCCCGGAAAATGTGTTGCCCTATACAACATGATAAATATAGGATGAGAAAGATTGTATACACTTTAGTGAAAGGATCTATCATGTATTCCATGATATGTACCAGACTTGATGTTTTCTATGCAGTAAGCATGGTAGAAAGATATTAAGAACATCAAGGAGAACAATAATATATTGATGTGAAGACTATTTTTATGTATATGAGAATAACTAAGGATATTTTCCTAGTGTATGGAGGAGATGAAGAGCTTGTCATCTAAGGGTATGATGATATAGGTTTTGAGGCAGATAAGAATGATATAAAGTCAAAATCAGGATATGTTTTCTATCTCAATGGAGGAGGTGTGGGTAGGAAGTTTTCAAAGAAGCCTATGTTCACTGATTCTATAGTGGGTTCTGAATATATAGTCTCTTATGATACAGCCTAGGAAGCCATCTAGATTCATATAATTTCCCAGTTTCTTTATTTGGTACCTAGTATTAAGGATCACATTACATTGTATTCTAATAATAATGTAGTAGTGGCTCCTGAAAAAGAGCCAACTCCACATCACCTAATAAAGTACATACTCATAATGTATCACCTCTTGGTGGATTTTTATAAATGGTGTGAAGTTGTAGTGAGTAGAGTTTCAAAATAAGATAATGTTGTGAACCACTTAACTAAAGTCATATCATAGTAGAAGCATGAATATCTTGTTAGAGCCAGTGGACTGAGGGTTGTTACTAGTTGCCTCTAGTGAAAGTGGAATTCTATTAGAGTTTTTCCCTTGAAACCAACTTATTTGTACTTTATGATAAAAATGTATTCCTTGGATTAATATTAATAAAATCATTATCACAACATGATTATTTTTCTTTGTAAAATAGTATTTTATATGGTCCTAAGAATAAACATCACACTAAAAGGCCACAACGGAACCCTACTGTGATGAGAACCCATAAGTTCCATGAAACTATTAATTAATACATGTTTTATGGCCAAATGAAATCATTTTGTGGTACACAAATGATATAGGCTATCAGGGGTGGGGACTCATGAAAAATTGAGGAACCTTCACAAGGTGTGATCCCTTGGTAATATCTAGGAGGACATTATGAGACAAGATCCTCTGGTAGGAAATCCACATTAATAAGTGTCATTAGATGTTCCAATTTATGGGAGTGTTTATTAGTCATTAGACAATTTTATTATTATTAAAGGGTATTTAGACTCATGCACATAGATTAATTGATGAAAACCGTGATGACATATTCTCACAGAGTGGTAGGATATGTTGGGTGTGTCATGAGTAATATTTTATCAAAGAATAATGAGAGAATGGGGTTTTCACTTATACAGAAGTATATATATTAGGCCATTTTATGGAAGTTATATATCCTAATTAGATCCATATACATGATGTTTTCTAGGCATGTTCAATTCTGACAATTCAATGAATATGAAATCCAGCACATGGGTTGATGAGACATGCATGAAACCTGCTTGAATGGAGATATCAGGATAAAGGGATTATATAACATGGTAAGCATTCATATTAGGTAAGATTTTGTTTCAACATAAACTTCTTTATCTTGGGTGATTGACCCGTTTTATGATATAAATCATGGAATTTTGGAATTCCCGCCTAATCCCAATGAGAAAGTGGCGTATAGGGTCACAGACAAAGTGTATCTAGTACCACTATTAAATAATTTATTTTATAAAATGTTGACTAAATATTATTCTTGGTTATGGTTTACTAATTATTAATGTATGTCTAATCACATTTATTTCATCACAAGTTATTCGGGATAATATATTTGGAATAGAATATTAATTTATTGGTTAATAATGTCATTATATTTATTTAGAAAAAGAATATGTATTATTAAAGGCCCATAAATTATTTAGGATTATTGGAAGACCAAGATATTGGACTGGTGAAAATAATATTAAATATTATTTATTAAATAATATATAAATATTACGTGAAAGTTAATCACATATCATGGAAATAATAGCATTTCTATAGTTAATTGACATGGGGTTTCACATAGAATAATAAAATAAGTAATGAAAGTTGTGAAAATTTTTATCTTAATAAACAGTGAATTAAATTCCATGTTATGTTGTTATTCTCTAATTAGCCAAGGGGTCATTACATCAGCTAACCAATGGTTTTGGGCACAACATCCTTGGAGAAGATCTCTTAAGCATAGAGAACTCTTTCCTCTCTATGAACACTTTAAATAATGAGAGAGATCCTCCTCCACTGGATCTAGGAGAATTATTTGGAATTGATTCTGAAGGTGATCAGAGGAGTACACTAAAAATACAAGGTTCTTCTCTTCCAGCACTTCGAGGAACATTCTTGACATCCAGAGATACGTGGATCATGTGTGGGTCACCACAATTGTATTCTTATCCTTTTATTTTACATTGCAACGAAGACACACCTCAAAACAATGGTCGAAATCACCAATGAAGAAAGAAAAACCTTGGAGGTCATTCTCTAATTTATTTAAATTAATTATAAACAATATATCTCAATCCTCTCTTCTTGGTTTCCGGATATTGCCTTTTCCATTTATATTTTTTATACTCTATGAATACTAGCGTGTATCATCGTATTGATCCTTGATTAATCACCGATCGTGGAATGTTTTTTAAAAAATATACATACACAGCCATCCTGTGCATCCAGTACACTTGGAACCTTTACTATATACTGGAAATGAAAGTAAATAGGATAGCTACAATTCCAGTTCTTGCATGGACTCACATGGATTGAGATAAAAAAACACCTTTCACTTTAAGTTAACCTCCCAACCATTTTACCAACTACTTCCCTTGAAGTTATCCAATATAATATATTCCCTATGATTTAATTTTTCATAACACTTTTTCTGTTTCTTATTCCGTCGTCACCATTCAGTCAAAATTTTCACCACCTTGTATTCCTCCCTTCTTCCCTTATGGCATGTTTTTTTCTTGTTTCATTACTTTTTCACAAAAAACACACATTATATGTAATTCATTACATGTAGATCAACCCTTTATAACTAGTAAAATATTCTAAATTTTTGTTTATAGACAATTAATTTTTCCTAATCCCTGTGAAAATGTTTGCCTCATGAGTAAATTTTGTTATTGATTTCTGGGAACAGTGTGTTCAACCACAAAGATAAAAAAGAAATAAAAAATTGTACTTTTTTAATTGGAGTGAATGAAAACTTGGTCAACATATTTTAATAGAGAGGAATTAATCCTATAAATTAACAAATGATTGTGTAATCTGAATGTTTAGAAGAGATATTCTATAAAAAATCTGGAGGATATCCTTTTCAATAAATAGAATCAAAATCAAAACCAAGAGGCAAATGCTAACCCTCCACCAATTTGAAATTAAATAATTGATAAATTTAAGCAATAAGAGTTTTGGTTGCCTACAATGTAAAATAATTTTTCATATATTTGGAATTCCTTGTTATTAATAAAATATGAGATCATGTAGTCCCTCCTCACTCTATAACCTTAAAACCATAAACCACCCAGTGAGGAGTCATTAGAGTTCATTAGTTATTTTTATAGAATAGTGAATTATTTCCCTTAGAGAGGATTGAGTGAGGAGGAATTTAATTCGAGAGGTTTTCATTTTTCATTAATGGAAATATGAATGTTTTCTTCCAATAATAATATGAATATATATTTGATAAATTGGATTTTCTATAAATTGTATTTTTTTTGATGTTATATGCAAGGAAAATGGTTTATGAAATTAATCATAAAATTAGTAACTTCATATAAGATTATGGTGAATTGTTCTATGATGTTTTTGATATGTTCAAACTTCTACTTAGACGGTGTCCCAACCATCAAATTTTCAATCTAATTTATTATTATTACATTTTTTAATAGCCCCACGATGTACAACCAGACATTTTTTAACCACTCATATGTAGGATACTTCTTCGATTAAATGGCTGAATATATGGAACAAAATTTTAACAATTAGGTAAAAAATTACCAAAACAGATGTTCTGGATTGTGGACTGTTATTAATAAGGAAATGAAACCTACTCATTAAGTAGATTCCCAATATAATTGTTCTTATAATGAAAAAAATTAATATATTATTAGGGAATGATGTATTCATTGTAGTTTCCTTAGACCTTAATATGAATAATATCCAAACATTGAAATTAAAGATCATGTATTGAAAAATGATAACTCTATTGTTTATGGCCTTAGGATGAAATCAAGAGATGATAATTTCTCAAATAACTAAAACCAAGTCTACCAGAACAATCCCAACTTACCTTGGAGGTATTGTGGTGTAATAAGACCTATTGTTCCCAATTCCTTTCAATATAATATACACCAATTCCAATATCAACCAAGGGAGAGACATTCAGTAAAAAAATGAATTTACTATGAAGTTCCAATAGATGATATATAGGTTGTATTATAAAAAAATATAAGAGTAATTTAGATAAGAAAAGGAAAAAATTCAGGTTTGGAAACCTATAGTTTCCACTTGGAAATTTAGTCCTAAATATGGGTGTTAGAGGTAACATGAAACTACATAGCACCATTAAGTCATATTTTAAAGATAATTCAATTATATTTACCATTTAAATTTATCTCCAAACACATGGGGATGTAAATAATTCATAAATCCATCCCCAATGAAAATGATATTGAATATATAAAATACACATTGGAAGCCAAATAATCTATAAATTTGGAAAACCATACATATAGTTATTCATGACCTATTTTACCTACTAAAAAATCAAAGGTGTAAGACATTAAAATAAATGACACTAATAAAAATAATATTGTAGATGAAGATGATTGAATTCTTATAGTAGAGAGAAATATTTCAAAACCATTAATTTCCCCCAAATTATTATGAGTTCATATCATGATTATGAGTTATCAATGTTTTAGAAGGTTGTAAAGAAATGAAAATTAATATATCATTTCTTAAGGATCTCATTTAAATGTTTCTTATATTAAATTTCAAAATAATGGGTTTTTAAAAAGAAAACATTTAATGATTTCGGTACCTACAATCGCACATAAGAGTGTGGTATAGTTCTACAGAACATGATTCCTACCACATAAAAAGATACATGGTTTTTTGATATTCCATGAAATTTCAGGTATATGGTTAACATATATAATTCCCTATGTGATCTTAGTGCATGTATAAACTTGATAGAATTAACCTTTTTCTAGAAACTGAGACCATGAGTTCCACACCCCATTAATGCAGTTTCAAAAATTACAGCTCGATCTAATCACCACCCTATTGGTATGGTATATATCTTGTTAGTTTGAGTGTTTATAGATTTTTTCATATTTATTTTCTTATTTTGTATATAGTATTTAAAAAATAATAACCTGTTATTATTAGATGGACCTTTATTCCAAATAGAGTGTATATTATTATCATTCTAAAATACAAAATGACTATAATATTCCAATAAAGAAAGTTGAATTTAATGTTTCCAAAATTAAAAAAGAGTCACCCTAGAATAATACTAATATATATGATGTCCTTTTTCATGACAGTGGATATATATATGAGGAGAGTGAATTTTCTTATGGATTCATGATAAAATAAATGATTCTCTATCTTTTAATGTAGAAAAATTCATGGGGATTATGCCCACCTTGGAAAATGAAACCATATATGAATTTGAAGGGGAATTCTGGACTCACCTAGATGAATTTGACTTAAAAACCCATATTTTTATGTTACTCATGGATCCTCTACTTAATTAATTCTGATCTTATTGGAATATTTTTGATGTAGAATCATTTTACACATAATTTTTTAGGAGACAATATGAGGACCTTAGACCCCTTACACACAAATGTATTTCCTCAAGCATCATCCCTCCTTATATGGAGCTCAAACATCTACTGGATCATGTGATGTATGATATTTGGAGGGGGGATCATATTTATTATCTATTATTTATTCTACAGTATATGGATTCAATAGGATAAGATTATTAATCTTCTAAGAAAGGTTAAATGTATTATTATTTTTGTCTATTTTTGATATTATGGTTATCAGTTCATCATTTCTCATGCACAAAATTTTAATTTAATATTGATCTTTTATAATGGAGTAATATCAAATATGACTCAAACCAAACATGAATATTCTTTTTTAATAAGAATTTATTCAACTAGTTGATGTTGGAATCATATATCTTATTTTAGAAAGCCCGTGGGTACATCTAATTTGTATAGTACCAAAGAAGAGTGGTATCATTGTGTAAAATAATGGGAAGAAGGAATTGATATAAATTATAATGATAAAAATGGAGTTTCATCATAGACTATATAAAACAAAACTAAAAACTAGAAAATATTATTTTACAATTACATTTATAGATCAAATGTTAATGAGGCTTACTGGGAATCAATTTTTTTCTCTTTGGATGGTTTTTTGGGGGAAATCAAATTTCCATTTCCCTTAAGTGACATGAGAAATCCAAATTCACCTATCCATTTTATAAGTTTTCTTACAAATGGATACCTTTCAGATTCTATGGTTCTATCACTAGTCTTCATCATTCCATGAAGGCCATATTTTGTGATATGATTTAGTGCTCAATTGAATTTTTTGTGTATGACTTCCCTATTGTGGGTTATAGCTCTGAAAAATGTTTCATGACACTATAATTTATCTTTCAATGATGCACAGAGACAAAACTATTATTTAATTGGAAAATATTTTATATTATGTCAACTGAAGGAATATTTTTGGGAAAAAATCTTTACAATAATGTTCTAGTGATTGATATATATAAAATTGATGCCATTTAAAAGATTTCTCAACCTAAAAATACAAGTGTTTTAAAATATTTTAAGGAAATTTTTGTTTTTACATGTTATCCATCAAATGAATCTCTTTGGTAATTAAACCAAATTTTGTTATGATTATATAGGAAATCCTGTTTTGGTTTATTGAGTTATGGTTATCCCCTATTTATCTACATAAATAAAAACATTCATATTCAACCATTATGACTATCATACACTAGGAGATCCATTTTGAAATCATGTTTGATGATAATAAAATTTCTATCATATCAATTTTGTGGAAAAATAAAGAAAATAAGTCATATATTGTCTATTATTATAGATGAATGCTTTATGAGGATAAATGGTGGTATACTAATACATATAATGAAATTTTGGAAGTGGTCATTTCTCTAAAATGTTCAAGAATTATCTGTTTTAATAAAAATAATTTTTTCCCATGATCATTATGACCATAGGTATCTATTTTATTAGAAGAAAACTAAAACTTGATAGATGAGATGGGATTTATTACTTCATAAAATTGATTAAGTTTTCAAGGATAAACATGGGGACAAAAATGTAATAAATTGTAATTTTTAGGCTCCCCAATACCCTAAAATATGAACTATAGGTGATAATGTCTTAGTTTCTAGTTATAAATCATTTGACAGTTACTCAAAATAGTTCACCATGTTTGGATGACGTTGATAATATTATTGCTACTGGAATTATAATGATCAAATTTGGTCACAACCAGAGAACAAATTTATTCCAATGCATATGCAATTTTTCTAGAATGATCATCCATTTTGTAAAATATTTTCTGATCCTATATGGTAATTATGTGTTCATAAAGATTAAATTCTCCCCTTTCCAGAGAGTATGAATTAATATTAATGTGGAGGGAAATATGGTTGTGAGAGAACACCTAAAAATTTTATAGAATCTGGGTTTAACTAGTCTAAAATGTTTAATGATCAATTTAGTCATTTTTAGATTAGATTTACGCCAGAGACATGGTATTGTGGGATAGATTCAAGATTTACCCAAATAGGGAATTCTAGAAATTGAAATCATCAATGTTTTTGGATTGGACTTCGTGAACCCATTTCGGTCCAATTATGAAAATTAATTAATTTTTGTTATAGTTGAATATGTTTCAAATAATGTGGAGGAAATTTATATTATTATAATGATTTGTGGGGAAAATACTTTAATTATTAACAACAAGATTCACATTATGAATTATATATTCAATGATCTAATGGAAGGTATTATTGTTCACTCAAGAATGTTACACCATATAATTTAAAATGTAGTGGAAAATATTAATTCCTAAATATAAAGTGTAACAAATCCTATTGAAGACTATTAATACATCAACTAAGGACTTATACCCAAAATTAGTTTAAGAAATTTGGTATTAATAGAAACCTTTCAGAACAAAAATAGCCATGTATCCATATCAACTTATATTTGGAAATCCTTTTCATGTGCCTATGGGTCTGTATCATAAAATATTTTAATAAATTAAAGATTTTAATTTTTATTTAAAATATAATTAGGAAAGATGACTGCATTAATTAATTGAATTTGATGAAATCCAAAGAGAACCATATAACCATTATAGGATATATAATGAAATAAAAATAGTTTTTTATGATTACCTTAATCAAAATAGGTTCTTTTAATAGGGTAATAATATTATTCTCATCAATTCTATGTTATATATATTCCATGGTAAGTATCGAATGATGTGGTCTAATCCATTAAAAATTTTAATACTGCAGTAAATGGGGAAGGAGAATTAGTTTGACATGATAACCAACCATTTTTTTCAAATAAAAATTACTATAGGATTACATTTTTGGATCCAAAAACTATTTTTATTAAATATCCAATAAACAATATTGAGTTTTTTTATGTATACATGATGAATCTAAATGAATTTCTCCATTGTAGTTAACCCATGGTCCCTAGTTTTTCCTTTTCATTGTTTTAATTGTTTGTTTCTTGTTTTTACTACTGAATTTTGATATTTTATTTCTATCATCATTGAAAATGTGGACTTGTTATCCAAATAATCCTATACCTTTTATACAAATAAATAATTAATTAGTAAATATATATTAATATTTACTCAGTTATAGGAAGTGTACCTTCTAGTTATACACATTTATTTCTTAATACTAATGGGAAATGTGTGAGAGGGAATACCAACATCTTTTGTACCCAAATTCTTATAAATTATCATTTATGATTCTCTTTTTGAGTCATAATGAGTAATTATATATTTTGAGTTATAAAAAAGATATTCATGAACATATAAACCCAATTTTTCAAAAAAATGATTTTTAGTGTCAACATTGTGCTATTTGGACCTATCATGAAACTACCATTTCATTAATTTCCCTACTAAAATATTATATTAGTTTTGATAATAAATTTTCCCAATTTATTATTAAATATTGATTTTTTTTCGGATTTATCTATGGTGAAAGAATCCAAGAATTTTTTTGGGGGATTTAATTGAGTTTAGAGTTTCATGGAGTGACTGACTACATATTATTGTTATTTATTGTATTTATATATTTCTTGTATAAATCTATGGGAATGGATATTTGATAAGTAATAAAATTATGGAATTAGAACTATAACTTTAGGAAGCATCCCCTTGAACATGATCTTAGCCACAATAATTTAGAAACATAGAACAGCTTAGGGATCCAGTCCAAAAATATATATATTTAAAATATTTTTAATATAGTGTAAAATGTAAAACTGTTATCCCTTGGTATATATTAGAGATTATGGAATTGGGTGTGTTTTGGTAAATAAATCCAATTCAATACATTATATTGACATTATTATTCATAAATTCATCGATGGGAAAAATTAAATTAACTTGTCCTTGTTAAAAATGAGCTCGTGATGGTGATAATAATATTAAACCCAAATAAACAAGGGCACCATTGATTTATAAAAAAACAAATGAGTAATATAAAAAATAAGGATATGAATTTCTGGTATAAGGAACCAAGGGGGAGTGATAGTTTTAGTTCCTTTTGTAATAGATAAAATTATACATCAGTCTCCTTAGTCTTTTCTCCTAGAATGGGAATTTAAATTCATATTGAAGTGTGGTAGTATGATTATGTCACATAAGAGTCTTGTAAATCTATATTAATTGTTTATTTAGTGTTATCCCAGTCCCCCTACTATTCATTGACCCTAAATCCATTATCAGCAACCCATTTAAATTAAAAAATTCCTTTGGAGTGAAATGGGTTATGTGTGGGGTGTTTGATGTGGAACAATTTTATGAAAACATTTATATATATTTCTTATTATTTTAATTATTTTAAGAGGTATAATTGAGGTTACTATGGTAAATTTTTTAATTTGGAATAAATATGTCTGAATTTTTTTAATTGAATTTTATAATGAAATTTTTAGTTTTAAGGGTGGTAAATTGATCTAATATGTTAAAAATAATGTATAACCACAATTATTATTTATATAATTGTCCATTTTAAGAATAAAATGATAATACCAACAATTAATATAAAAAATAAACACACAAAATAGAAACATATTGTTCAAGGTTGATCATCTGTAAGAAATGCGCATAAAAACAAACCTGGAATATTTGGAAGACACGTTCCCTCTAGACAAGTTTATAGATGATGGTTAACAATGTTGACACTATTTACCTATTTTGATTTATAGATTCCCACTACTATAGAATACGACGATGTAACCATAATGGATGAAGATGGAATGTCCTCTCCCCTAGGCTAAGGTGGGATCCCCCCATCTAATTCTAGCTATAATATAAAAATTACCAAATTCTATGAACATGTTTGCAGAAATTTAAACTGAGATTGTGTAGGAGAATTCATATCCACATCTCTTGTTGATATATTTTATTGAACCTCCCATGTCCACTAGACACTATTCAAAAAGGTTTAATTTTTTGTTTTAAATAGTAAACCATGAATGAAATTATTTTCATATCTATTCTAATCAAATATTCTTGTGAAGACATCCTTCTCAGACTAAAGTGCCTCTAGTATTTGATGATTCAAATATTGTGCCAGCATGAATCCTTGTTCATGTTACATATGGAATCAACCAATGGGACATATAAGTCAGATATATATGTCTGGATTCAGATATATTAGCACTTGTGGATACATGGGAAGATAAGATAAATTTAAAAATCAACTAATAGGAAATAATTTTTGTAAATTATTGCTTATTCCAAAAAATCTGGCATTGTGAATCTTAAATTATGATGTCTGGAGTCATCTTTGTATTCCCAACCTGTTATGTGATGATATTTTAATACATCAGATTTACAAACGTGAGAAATAAATTCAAGTATCCTCACATCCACCTCAAGAAAATAAGCAATTTTGATAATTGACTACAACGATATTTGGTTATGTCCATCATATTCAGTTAAATGAAGGTTTTAATATATGCGAACAAATAGATAGATAAAGAAAAATTGATTCAGGGGAAATATCATACATCAAAAAAATGAATACGTTGATAAACATGTATGTCAATCTAATTGGGAACTTGAGAAAAAATAGCTACATAATTTATAAAAATAGTGGTCATCAATGCTAAATGAATGAAATAACATTCATTTAGACAAATATATGGTGCCTATAAATATTTTCATTAAGTTTGAAGAGAGTTGGTGTATAACTATGAATAATTTTTTGCTATCAGAAAGCTAGGAGTTGGAATAAAAACCATTCATGGTAGAGAGAGAGAGAGAGTATACTAAGGTAATCTAATAGGATCATAAAATAATGGAGAAGATATAGAACACACCAAACAATCAAGGAGGATTTAGATGAAATTTAATTCTTTTTTACTTTGAATCCCTTATTAGGGATTTCTTATAGAAATTTTTTACATTCGTAATTCTATTTCTCAAAAAAAGGAATAAAAAATATTTCATTTCTAATGGTTTTTATATATTTGAATTTGTGAATTCTATTGATACTGTTTGAATATTTACCTCACTCATGTGTTAAGAACTACTTAAGTCCAAAATCTCCTCACAATCCATATAATTAATGGATTTCAATAATCTAAACTCAATGATTTATATTTTTATTGTTTTTTTAATTATTTACATGTCACTTGAAGACCATATAAGCTGAGTGAAGATAGTGCATGATTGGGTCACAAAAATTCCATAATGACTTGGTGAAGGGGTATTTGGTTTAGTAGCTAAATTCTCCTTCACCTATAGACTAACCATTCAAGAGAATCAGTAACTCAATTTTCTATGTATAGTAGTGACTGACCCTGTATGAGAGAAAGTAATAATAAAGGAATCAACAATCAAAATATTCTATCCAGCCAATGAACTTCTCCTTCCCAGTTGTATGAAGTTCTCATACCTAATAAATTCTCTATTATTTCCCTCTGTACATGACCATTTTTTAGTTTCTTATTCCCAAATTGTATTTTGGTCAACGTTGTCACAAATTTTCACCCACACATAAACCCTAGTTTCTTTTTAATGATTTATTTACTTATTAGGTTATACAAAAAACACCATATATGGAATCCATACCCTGTTGATCAACCAATACTCGCCACTAAAGTACTTTTAGGTAGGGTTTAAAATAAATAAAATTTCACCAGCATTTTAATGAACGTAGACTTGCTGCCATGTATCAATCTAGAGCTAGCCCAGACACTTCCTCGTTCACCAATCTCAATGATATAGTCTTATTGTTTCAAGGTCATTAACCTTCTTTATATCACTATTTATGATGTCTTTATGTGAATTATTGAATATGTGTAGTGTGTGAGTATAATCTCAGTAGAATAAAAACCAATGAATCCTTATCATAGGTTCCCATATATAGTTTGTATTCAACAATATAAAAGTAACTCACAAGAAAATAAGAAACCACTAATATACTATCCCATCATCAACTAACCATGTTATCAGTTACCCTAGATTCAAGGTCATTGACCATCCATATATATCTATTTATGATGTCTTTATGTGAATTATTACATATGTGTAACGTGTGAGTATAATCCTAGTAGGATAAAAACCAATGAATCCATGAAATAAGTTCATATATATATGGTGTATGAAACAATATAAAAGTAACGCACAAGTAAACAAGAAACCACTCATATACCACCCCATCATCAACTAACCATGTTTTCATTTACTATATCCCCTTACTAGTTCACTACAATCCAAGTAAAGTTCCCAATATAAATAACTACTTGTCACAGAAAATTTTAAAATTTATATACCTGTAATCAATACATTATTCAAAACAATAAATTGTTTATATCCCATCATTAATTAACTCTTCATACCCCACCATACATAGGAAAATGTTTCATCAATTGATGGCATGTACAATTGATATGACCATTGAATTAGATAACAATCATCGTTGAATGGTCATTCTCCAATGTTATTATTCAAAACCATTGAATAGGATTTATTGTTTCATTTTATTACTCTTTAATTTTTGTACATTTCCATGATATCAAAAAATTCTATCATTTATTCCCATGTACATGTTCCTTATCACATCCCCCATACTCCCACTCAAAGAGGTCATTTAAATAATTCCTAGAAACAAAACGATCGTAAAACGTCATGTAATGTGTTACATGCTATGAAACACCCACCAACATGTCATGTCATAGAATGAAAATTTTCCATATCAATAAAGGTTATCAATAATCTATACACATAACCATAAGAAACATACATCAATAATGGGTCTCAAATAATTGAAGAACCACCATAATATCATAAAAAAATCAATCAAAAAGATGAATGTATGGTATTGTGCATCCCAAATAATGTAATTTGATTCCAAATGATATAGGAAACTAAAATTTTTCACTAAAAAACATTTCATATATTAAGGATCAGTATATCCAAAAAGAATATTTCACAAAAGGATTCTAAGGACATGATTCAAGATGTAATTGATGAAAATGTATTATAATATTTACATATTACTGAATGATATTAGTCATTAATGATTGGTTAATTTCAACCCCAATAAGATATATTAATTTTTTTGATCTATAATTTTACAATAAATCACCCATGAGTTCTCAATTAGATCATGATAGAATCACTAGATCTAGAAAAAATACATGATCTATGATTTAACGTAAGAGAAAAGGATTATATATAAAAAAAGTAAAATAACAGGGGAAAAATATATTACATTTAATCCAAATCAATAAACACCTAATGATACTCCTAATTTGGAGTAAAAAGGGACATAAAATTCAAATAATCATTATTGAAGCCCCTAGGTTCATGATCCCTTGTAATAGGAACTAGAATTAAGTTACATATGAAGGTTTTAGTTTTAAGGATCTATTTTACAATTAGTTAGAACCCACACATGTTTAAGTGGGATAGTTTACTAAACCATGGACCAACCGTGTGAGGAACTTTTCCTCTTTTTGGAACCCACATGGTTTAGCCGCATAATTTAGTTAACCACATCCCATCAACTCTTTTCCTCTTCATCAAAATCTACATGGTTTTGGGGAATTTTCATGTAGGTATCTATAATCGTGCACCACCAACTGTCCTTATATAAAAATAAAAATATTTTATTTTGAAAAATAGGTTCCCCAAAACATTTTTTAATTGTGCACCCTTTAAAAATCCCCTTAAACCCTAAAAAATTCATAATATTTATCATACATCTGCCATGAAAATAAAAAATCAAAACTTTTATAAAATAGGTTAATGAATAGAATAAATTTCTAGGAATGAATGGGCTATTAGATATATACTTCCTATTTTGATTAATTTAAAATGCTAATTTTTTTAATTTATTTTATTGTTCTATTAAATGATCTATTATTCAAATTCTATTTATTTAACATTTATGAAATTTGTAGCAATTTATTTTAAAATATTTTGTTACTCAAGAGGATTATATTTTTAAATTTTGATTAGGGTAATTTAAATTATATCTATCTTAGACCCCATATATGTTCATATTTGATGAAAATTTATAGGATTTTCAGGTACACATTCCATTATCACCAATTTGTTACTATGATATATTGAAATAGTGTTTTTTTTAAACCCAACTTATTTATCTTTTTTTTCTTGAATCATTCATATCCATATCCGTGTTCATAAAAATTATTTATTGTTAATTATTATAAAATATTAAATGATTATTATAGTTATCTTCATTCATATTTGAGTTCATTAAATCAAATTGAATGGAATATTATTAATGTTTTATATATGGGGAAGATTTTACATTTTAAAAATATATGAAAGTTTTTTCTTAAATATTTATATATCCACTTCATTCTTCCACTATAATGATAATTAGTATTTCTTAAGATTTATTTACTTATTTCAAGGATTAGTTTAATAAAAATACTCTTTTCTATTATATTTGGTAGTTTTTTTAAAAAAATTTATAAAATTATAGGATATTTCACAATATTTTTCAAGATACTTCTTAATGTATTTATAATGGAGTTTTTATATATATCAACATCCAATAAAATTAACGTAAATAGTTGTGGTTTCATTGAATCATCAATCATTTCTTGGTATAAACCAATTTATGAATGATCTTGAAAATATTTCTTTGTGGTTAATGGAACTAAATTTTTTTATTTTCAAATTAATATAATCATTAGGTGGTGCAAAACTATTGGACATAATAGAATGATTTATTTAACACTCCTTGTGGGTTTTCCTTGAGTATTTTTCATGCTTCATTATGCACTATAATGAATGATTTGAATAAATGTTATCTATCAATCTCTATATCAACCTGTACTATCATTATTATAGATGGTTTGAACTGATGGAAGCTTATTAAGAATGTTTTTCCATTAATTGGGAATTATTGAAATTTCATATTACATGATTCAGTGAAGATATTTATTTATATTTATGGAAATAAGATTTTGTTTTGGAATGGTCATTAACTATACTAATAATTAACAAGATATAGTATTTGATTTATGGGGCATGATATTAGATATTCAATCAAGTGATTTTTTGGTATCAATAAACATATAATAATGGGTATCTCCTAGTGTATACGTGCCAAAAATATTTACGATATACTTTTTTTCGAGTCCTTGATGAAAAAAATTATATATAATGTATTAATCATTCCATCAGTATGAAATATGAAACTATTTTCAATTTTATTATTATATTTTTTCCATGTATAATGTTGATGATGAATTTATAGATGGTGTGAATGAATAATTTATTATTTAATCTACTATATTTCTTATTCTTAATTAATATAAGTTATATTTGGGTGTAAAATTTACTATATTGGGCATCTAATATCAAACATTATTACATTTTACATTTTTTGGGTATTCATAATGGATAATTGAATGAGAATAATGGTATACTAAATGGAATTATATATTTTTCATGAATTTATTAATATATGTATTATGTTTTTAACATAATAATAAAATCATATATGTTTCTAGTCATCTAAGAGAGGTAAACTTCCTGATTTTTTTGGATGGGATATCTTCTATCTTGATCCAATATAAAACTGTATGCACCACCTCAAGGTTACATGATTTTTTGTTTCTACAGTTGGTATTAGAGAACATTTTTTATGAACCTTGGGAAGTGAAATTTAGAAGAAACAATCTAGAACATGTATTATAATAAACTCACAAAATACTCAAGTACTTGTTATGGATTTTTATGTTATTGATTAGTATACATAATATTTATAGATAATTATGTCAATTAAATTATTTTGGGATCATTACTATTGGAAAAAATGAAAAAAGAATCACCACCCACAAAAAATGTTGGAATTTCCCTCCAGATAAATTCAATGAAGCATTTGTTGGAGCTAAAAAAGTCCTGACCATATTAGGATAGTTTACTTAGTTTTTAACCAATAACAATTCCCCTATGGAACAACAAGTTTCTTCATGGAGTGATGTACTGATGTTGGAATGCTTTAGGTAGAATAAACCATCAGACTATAATGAAACTGGTAGTCATTTTAATATTGAATAATCAATCAAACCCATTAAAATGACATTTTTGAAATTGTCATTTATAGAAATGGAGAAGGATATAGTACATATGTATTTTATAATGGGAGATAATAATCAATGGTTTTTATTAATTTTAAATATATAAGTGAAAGGAATAATAATTAAAATTTAGTAAAATAAATTTATGTCTAGATTCTATGTGGAATATTTTACTTTTGGAAATCGAGTTGATCTTGAATGAAACTACATAATTTATAGTAGAAGGAAGTAAAATTTTTTTCTTGAGTATCAAAAAATATAATTATATTAGAAATTAATTCTATGGAATACATTTGTAATCCATATTTTATAATTAATGTATCGTTGATAATCTGAAGCCAAGAATTCAAAAGAATGTAATCTCTCAAATGTTTTCATCATATGATAATATTGTATCAAGTGTAATTGTTTTCATATTTAATCAATAAAAAAATAGGATGACTGAGAATTAAGGATAAATAACTAAGGATATGAAGAATTAGTTATGGATGAAACTTCCAACATGTAATAATTATAGATAGAAACACTATGATGAATTCATAAATGTAATGAAAGTCTATTTAATGTATAAATTTAAATTAAATTATGCTTTGAAATGGATGGTGAACAAAAAATCCACCAATGTGTACTGATTTAGAAATATGTATATGGGGGACATTTGGAATCAATTCTAATGCCATCATAGAAATTTCCACTAGATGTGGCCATTAAATAATCATATAGTATAAAAAATTACTATAGTTGAGGTTGATGCCCCTTAATTTATGATAGAATGTTATTTTATCATAGACATAATCTTTATTTGATTCTAGATCTACATGGTATTTTTTATATTTTGCTGATATTATGTCATCCCGTGACACTATGAGTGTTTATATCTCAATTATGAAACTTAACAAGAATTGGGATACAATAAAAGTATATTGGGTGATAATTGTGATGATCAACAACTATTCCTTAGTTGAAAACATTTTTGGTATACCTATGATTGTGTTTTCCATTATAAGATTTTTAGCTAATTTAGTTTTAATGATTATGTAATAGTAAACAAAACATAAATTAATCATTCTGTAACTAGGGATAGTTTTTATAATGAATTAATTGTTAATGTATTGTAGTGATTCATTATGTGTTATTATTTATGTTTTTAGAATGAAATAGTTTTTTACATGATTCTTAATTCATATTAAGTTTTATATTTTCTTATTTTAACTATTTTTATTTTAGAAAGATATAATAAAATTATATTATTTTTTGATCATATAATCCAATAAAGGGATATTTTCAAAATTTTGTAAGAAAAAAATACATTTATTCATTCATTATTTGAATCAAAATTTAAATATACTGAAATCACGAAATAAATGTAAAAAATTACATAAAGATAGTGGCATAAAGTTATTTTTTCACTGTATTTCATAAAATAAATCAGAAGAAAAATTTTATTTTTGGAAATCATTGATAACCTATACACATTTATAAACTCATATAAAATAATAAATCTTATAAAGATACACAAATGATATATCGAATATATATGATAGACTTTTTAATCTTACTAAATATATTCATGTTGAAATATTAGTAAAAATTATATATGCACTCACATCATTCATATGAAAAACACTATCTAAATTCAATTTTTTATTATAATTTGAATTATGGCATACAAAATTATTTATGTTGGAAAAGCATGTAAACAATTTTTCTTTATAAATTTTTTTAATAGAATTTGACTCCACCAGTATGGTGTCAGCATATTCTATATAGTGTGATCCAAATCCACTTGATGATCCTATCCAAATAGAGTGTTAGAGTGGGGAGCCTGCACCCATAGAGGGTTATCATTAGGAGATACATGGGGGGTCCTTCCAATACACTAGTAAGGATACATATGATATCCTTGGGGCCATACAATTTGAGGAGCCTAATACCCTATAAGTAAAGAGTGTTGACTATGAAGGCTATACGTCTACTAATACCCTAGGTTTTGAGTATGTTTGTGTTGGTGTTACAGTAACATATATTTGGATGTGGTCACTAGAGATTTATCATATACCAAATCTAATGGTTTTAATAAATAGAATGTTATGCCTAAAACCGCTTTCCTAGTTGTCCTCACAACATAGATAGACTTTGAAGATAATTCATATGCTTCTATAAGATGAATTAATGGGTGAGATTTAAAATCGAATTTCAATTGTATGATGAAATAAATTAGTAATACAAAATTTTAGGTGTAATGTATTGAGATCCTTGAGAGTATGTGAATCAAAAAAATGAGGATAATGGGAGGATTCCCACCATACATATCAAACCTTGTCTTCCCTGATTCACCATCTTATTTGATTGTTCTAGATGCAAGGGTAGATTTTTTAGAGGAAACAATGTCACAACATTGGGGGAAAGGCTCAATTGAGTAAAATGAAACAACTCCACACATTCATATAAATAAGACACATACTAATGATTAATTACCTCATAATGTTTCCACAAAATAATCAAATGATGATGTCAATCCATAATGTCATGGTTTGGTGATGAAAATGATTGGGATAGTGGTTAAGATGTTGAATATAACTTTTATAAAGATGAATCATAGGACATGAATGTTCAGTATGGTACATAGAATGATAAAAAACAATAGAATGGTATACACTCAGGTGGTCATGGTTGTCAATGAGGACTAAATGGTAGAAAAAGGGGATTATATAGGATGGTAGGACTGATGTTTTTTGGTTGTGATGTGGGACACATAATTAATCTTGAAACTTCATCTTCCCATTATATCATTATCTAATTTTACAAGAACTTGGCTATTAAATCAATTTTTTTCACCATACATGTTATTTAAATGACTATTTTAATCCTTATCATTAAATATGTAATTAATATGACAGATTTTATCAGAAAATTTAGGACTGAACATTGTTAGAATATTTTTTTTACAACAAAAATTCATCATCAAATTTATGAATTACAATTTATATATTCATAAGTACATCAATCCCCACATATCTGAATCAACTATAGGTGCACACTATTGAGGAGGCATGTATGACCACATATTTCATGATTCCATTATCATTGTCTTTTAAAATCCATATTATACTTGATTTGATTATATATATACATGTGAAACCATGACGTGAAGGTGATTTACATATTTAATAATATCAATCCATTGAGGCAAAAATCTATATGGTGCATTTTTAGTTCTTATATATAGGTCTTGAACATAATGTGAGGAATCATACTCAATCAATAAAGTATTCAAATTTTTGTGGATTACATGCTTGATGGCTTATACCATGGCTCATGGTTTATCCTCATATGTATTTCTGAGTCCAATAAATTTAAAAAACATCATCTTAAAATGAAATGATGGGTTTGGAACGCACCTCGACATCCTGAGGGTCCCTACATGCCATCGACAGCACCATAAACATTCTAATTCATCCATAAAGAGAGATTAGGGATCCAGTGAATGTACCCCATCACTAAGGGATTTCTAGATTTTCCTAGAACACTATGCAGTCTCAAGATATTCAAGTAAACAATTGTACTTTTGTATTACCCATACCTATATTTTTTCAGTAGCTTAGGAAACCATGTGCATGGCCCAGATATATATTAATTTCTTGTAGGTATTCACATTGTCCAATAATTTTGAATATCATGGAACCCATATGGATGAATATATGGATGTAGTGAAAGTATGGAGCATATCCTAGATTTTTTTCACAATGTACGGACATGGATATGTGGAACATGAGACACTAATATTCCTACATGTAAATACATCTTTATTTAACAGGTAGAAGATTTTAGTTCCACTACGCTAGAAAACATGAGGGGGGAGTGAATAAGGGTATGAAAAAATAAAACAAATACCCCTTTGGATGTTGTTTTATTGTCAGAAAAAACTATCTTCTTATGTCCTTCCTGTGATAGAGTATGAATGAATATTTAATCATTCACATGATAGAGCAATTTTACTTGGTTCACCCTTACTCATATACATACAAGGAGCATACATTGGCGATGTTCCGATGTAAAAAATCCAGTATAAGTGCACTACTGTTTACAAGTTTGAAGCGGACTCATTGTCTCTCTTGGTTTACAACCAATCACAATTTGAAATCTCACTAATCTCTCAACTGAAGATAACTCACTGCTATAGATAAAGATCCACTCACATTTTAAAGACGTGTAGGTCCTTTTATTATCTCTAATGAATTTATCCTTCCCTGGGTGTAGATGCTCTATTGAAGTCTAATTTTCATCCACTAATGAATAACCCATTACTCTAGGTGTACTGGGTAAATTAAAACATTCACACAACCATTGGGTGACTTGTGGGTCCCATTTACTAGTTGGAATCCTCTCCCTTTATTGTGAAAAAACCCACTTTCACTCCAATTTTATACTTGTGCTCCACTACTTGTCTGTCACTGCTTGTGAGCCATTGATTGTGCACCACCACTTGATCGTCACTACTTGCATGTCACTAATTTTATGACAAGATACTTGCGCACCAACCTACTTGTGCGCCACCACTTGCGCACAAACCTACTTGCACGCCACCACTTGAGTGCCACTGCTTGTACCCACTACTTACACTCCACTACTTGTGCGCCACTTCTTGAATGAAAAGATACTTGCGCATCAACCTACTTAGGTGCCACACTAATTACATGCCAATTCCACTTGCGAAATCAAAACTCAGATTTTCTCAATGTGTTGAGATTCATTTCAAATTAGGATGGGTGGACCTCTATTTATAGGCATTTTGGGGATCATGTGTGTGATTTGCACCCCTCACCTTACACGCCACTTAGTGACTTGCACACCGCTTCATCACATGTGCACCCCTTCCTGACTTGCTCGCCCATTAATGACTTGCATGCCCATTCTTAACATGTGATCAAATTAATGACGTGCACACCACATTCTTTCCTTTGTCATATTGTGATGGGATGATCATGAAACATAACTTTCACACCACTTCAAGACTTGTGCACCACTTTATGACTTGCACTCCCTTTCAAGACAAGCGCTCCACTTGAGGACATGCACGCCACATAATGACTTGCACGCCAATTTTTCACATGCACACCATTTTCATTCCTTTTTCATATTTTGATGTCTGGTTTTGAAATATCCCTTGTTCACCACTTCAAGACATCAACGCCACGTTATGACTTGCGAACCCCTTCATGATTGTGCACCACTTAATAACTTTCATTCTACTAAATGACATTCATGCCAATTCTTCACATGTGCACCGATTTCATTGCATTATCATATTTTGATGTCTGATTTTGAACTATGAATTGCGTGCCACATAATGACTTGCCTGCCACTTAGGGACTTGTGTGCCACATAATTACTTGCAAGCCAATTCTCCACTTGCGCACCACTTTCCTACCTTTTCCTTATTTTGATATTCGATTTTGAAACATGCATAGTGTACAATATTCTAATCGACTGCATTGTCAACAAACACAATCACCTCAAAAATGCATCAATGATACCTTGAAGGATTTTTTTCCCAAAAATATCCCCCTTTGGGTTTTTTGACAACACTTTTGTAAATCTATACCTCGTTAAAGCTTCTTCCATCATTAACCACCATTCATCTCTAAAAATTATAATAGCTATCAAAGATTTACTCAACACATTCTCTCTAACCCCATTAACAATGATCGGTGTGAGAAAAAAGTGTATAATGAAATGTTTATGAATGAATCATTTAATTCCAAAGAAGAATTCTTGAAACCAATAAATGGATTTCATCACGAACTTCAGCTACCATGATATAAATTCTTTGACTGATCACTGCTAGCATCATCAGATTTAAAACACTCCCTCTATCTCATTGATCTCCCCCTAACTCAATGCTCCACCTGTCAGCTCCTCCCCATGTCATTAACTAAGGTATTTTCTCCCTTCTTTAGCCACTGTTTCTCCCATTTATGAGTCACTATTTATCGACCATTGTCAATGAACCCAAATGTCACTCTTTTGTGGTCTGTAATAGAGTAGAGAATACAGATTAGAAGACTAGGGAAAACCCCACCATACCTCAGGTAGAGGGGGATTCTATATCCACACTCTTTCAAGTTTGGGGAATCAACTGAAATCTTAGAGCTAGTTGATTCCTCTCGAACGCTTCCTTGGATAAAGCATTTATTAGAATATCTACACCTTGTAGCTCTGTTTGCACATATTTCAAGTTAACTAGCCCTTGCTCCACCTTCTCCTTGATAAAATGACAATTTATATCAATTTAATAATTTTTTTTGAGTGATGGATGAGATTTTTTCTGAGATTTATAGATCTTGAGTTATCCCACATGATTCTGCTGAGAGAATTAACTTCAACTCCCATATCATCAAGCTGCTACTTCATCCACAATAACTGTTTTCATGCTTGAGTGGTGAAAGTATACTCAACTTATATGGTGCTCGATGAAATAAAATATTTCTTCTTTCTTAGCCATGATATAAACAAAGTACCATGGTAGAAAGAACATCCTGACGTCAATTTCGTATCATCTAATGATCTGGACCAATCTGCATCTGTATATCCCAAATTATTTTACTGAGATTGGTCAGCATATATCAAACCAAAAACCATAGTTACTTGGATATAATAAGGTAATAATTTTACTGGAAGCATGTTTATTTCCTTGGGATTATTTTGAAATCATGGTTCTTGGCTTGTGGTGAAAAAAATATCAGGTCTCCTCGTTGTTAGGTACATTTAGATCCCAATAATCTGCCCATACACTATGAAATTAACTGCCTTTCCATTATCATCTTTCTTTAATTTCATCTGGGTAGCATCTAGAGTCTTTATATCATTGTAATCATAATTAAAAATATTCTCAAAACCTTATTGACATATTTGTATTGTGAAATGAATATTCCATTCCTTCCTTGTGTCACCTATAAACCTTGACACAATGTCAATTCCCCAATCATTAACATTTCAAACTCACTTTTCATGAATTTGAAAAATTGTTTGTACTGAGTTTCATCTGATCCGCCAAATATAATTTTATTAACATAAACCAGAACTATCATCATTTTATTACAATAATTGTTGATATAGTGATTTTAATCAACTCCCCCATGTTGGAAACCATGCTTCTTCAAATACTGATGAAGTCGTTAATACCATTCTCTAAGTCCTTATTTCAGCCCAAATAATTCCTTCTTCAGTTGAAAAACCTTGTTCTAATCCTGATGAATTAGAAAACCATTTGGCTGCTCAATATACAAATCTTCCTTCAGAACCCCATTCATGAATTCTGATTTGACATCGATCCGGAACACATTGAAATTTTTTTTCGCTGCAATAGCTAGGAAAAATATGATTGTCTCCAGCCATGAAACTGGTGCAAATGTCCCATCAACATCTATTCCATATATCTAGAAGTTTCCTTAGAAAAATAGTTGTTCATTATTTTTAATCATTGTTCCATATTAATTCATCTTGCTGTGATATAACCATTTAGTCCTAATGACATTTATATCTACTAGCCTCAAAACAATCTGCCATGTCTGGTTCTTCTCAATCTGATCTAGCCCTTCAGTCATAGCCTGAACCCAATTTTCATCTTCTACTGAATCAAAAAATAATTTAGGATCTACATGAGATAGGAAAGATGTATGTTGAAGTGATTTCATTCTTCTTATTTGAACTAGAAAAGATTCATCACTAATGATATTCAGCCTATCAATTTTATCTTGACTATTTGTCTTCTATTTATATACTAACTTTACTTCATCATGCTCATCATCCGAATCTTCTTATGAATCAGCATCAGCCACTTCTTTTCCACCTGTGTTTCATTCCTATTCATCACATTCATCAAGAAACTTTTTCATGTTCTATTCATTATTCTCTTCATTTTCCACAATAGTGACATCATTGCTCTCAACTAATTTTCCTAGCCTCTTGTTAAAGCACTTGTATGATATGATTTTTCATGAGTAGCCAGGGAATATCCACTCATATCCATGTGACTCAAATTTCCTATATTTCTTCTTGTTGAGAATAAAGAACTTACTTTCATAGACTGTGAATTATTTCATTGATGGCTTATTTCTATTCAACATCTCATACGGAGTCTTTCATTCCTTTGGACACAACAATGCTCTATTACAAATGTAGACCGATGTCTACATTGGTTCCTTCCAGAACTACTCTATAGGTGTTTTTCTATAATAATAATTCTATACATGTTGTTGATGATCTGATTCCTCCATTAAACCCATCCATTTTAATGGGGAGCTTTTACTAAGGAAAATTGATTCCTTAGACCATGTTTCGTGAGATATTCCTCCACCTATCTATTTGAGAATTTTGTACCATTATTAGGGAGAAACTTCAGAATTTTCAATCCAAGCCTCTTTTTTCACTCCCTTTGGTACTATTTCAAGTAGCTGGACACATTTGAATTCTGGTCAACAAGAAATACCCATTCCATTCTATTTTATTCATCAATGAAAAAACGTAGTACATCTTTCCGTCAAATTCTCTTTGTGTGATAGGCCCACAACCATCATCATGAACTAATTATAGAACTCTTGTTGACATATTTTCCTTTTCCTTATACATATTCCTCATGATATTCCCTTGTTGGAATGCATTCCACATGTCAGTACGATCACATGATAGCTTAGGGAGGTCTCTTGTGGCATCACACTATACCAGATCTTCTAGGGATGGTTGAAATAGATGACCTAGACGTTTATACCATATCTTTTTTTCTTCCTCTCTAGATAGAAAGCATATATCATCTTCTAAACTTACCATGTATAGATTTCCATCTATTCATTTTCCATTTAGAACCACTGACCCATCTCTTCCTTCGATGATACATATCTTCTTAGTGAAACTTATAGAGTGTCCTGAGTCACATAGTTGACTAATGCTAAGCAAATTGAGACTGAGAAATTCTACTACTAAGACATCAGCATGTCTCATCTACTTTCCCCCAAACCTAGACCTTACTGAACCAATAATCATCAAGCCTTCCTCATTTCCAAACATTGAAACTCATTCTTTGTCATATTTTATTCCTGTAACAAGATACTTATTACATGTCAGGTGAGTTGTGCGACTGCTGTCAAGGACCCACACACCATAATAGTATGATGCATTAATGGAAATCTCTCCCACCACTACCTTCTCATCCCTTTTCTTATTGATCCATATTTTTCCATTCAGAAACGATATATATTTATACTTCTAATCATTCGTAGAGTATAATGGACCAGATTCATCTTGCAAAGATGCAAATATATTTTTCATTTTCAACTCAGCTGTTGGTTCATTGTTCTACTTCTTGCGAATATTTTCTTCATGTTTTGGCTCATAGTTATGTATGGTGGATGTATAGTATTTAGCCATGTGACCAAACCCTCTACACCAAAAACAATGTCCTTAAGAATATGTTATAGGGAACTGGTCTTTATTTTGTTTCCACCTCTATTTGTGTGCCCTTCGATATCTATTGGATATGGAACAAACATATTGTGAATGTCCCATCATTCCACAACAATAACACCAGATATAATGTAATGTCCCGAACCTCTCCGGTCCATTACTTTGTGGAATTTTGGTGTTGGAGGTGTTCCGGGAGGCCAAGGGGACTTATCCCCAACACTTTGCCAATTTTCCAGTTCTGTGAACAGTGTTTCCAGTTTTATGAACAGTAACAGATTGGTCTCACCGATCAGTCTGACAGATCGGTCTCACCAATCAGTTTCACAGATCGGTGTGACAGATCGGTTTCACAGATCGGTCTAACAGATCGGTTTCAGAGATCGGTGTGACAGATCGGTTTCACAGATCGGTGTGACAGATCGGTTTCACAGATCGGTGTGACAGATCGGTTTCACAGATCGGTGTGATAGATCGGTTTCACAGATCGGTGTGACAGATCGGTTTCACAGATCGGTCTGACAGATCAGTTTCACAGATCGGTTTCACAGATCGATTTCACAGATCGGTGTGACAGATCAGTTTCACAGATCGGTTTCACAGATCGGTTTCACAGATCGGTGTGACAGATCGGTTTCACAGATCGGTTTCACAGATCGGTTTCACAGATCGGTGTGATAGATCAGTTTCACATATCAGTTTCACAGATCGGTTTCACAGATCGGTTTCACAGATCGGTTTCATGTACAGTAACGGTGGGTGAACAGTGTTTCCAGACTCCTACATTTTTTCCCCTTTTTACGTTTCCTTGAACGTAAAATACATTTAAAGCCTTATTTTAAGGGTTCTTAAGGCCGATTCAAATTCTATAAATCCTATATTAATTATTCCTAAGGCTTGGAATGTTTTACTTGGTCAAACCGCGTGGGTTAATGCGATCCGTTTTTAATGGAGAATTAACTGGATTTTAAACCGTCACCTCGTTAAATCTTAAAAAGGGATGAGATATCATTCTCCCTTGTTCTTTCCCTTTTTTCTCAACTAAGAGGCTCTAGAACCTTTCAATCCTTTCCGTAGGAGTTTCACAATCAATCCTTACTCCTAGGATTGGTTCTGCTTTGTTTTGATGCAACCAAGATGTGTCGATCATTCTTCCACATAAGTTGTCGCGAGAGAAGGATTTTGGCCGCTTTGTGGATAAAGGACGTCAAGAACTCTTCGAGGTAGGGGATTCATGGATTCTCTAATTGTATATGTGCAATCGTAGAATTAGCATGATTTATCCCTTTGGATCACAATGAAATTGACCTAATTAAATACTTGAACCAGATTAAAAGAATGGGTTGATCGCATGTTGTTGCTTTATACCATGATAATGGTTTGCCTCATGTTTTTCTAGATATAGTGATATCTATGTTTTCTTTGATTTGTTGTTCGTTCATGATATAAATTGATAATGAACGTAAATCCGGAATTAATTGTTAATTAATTGGCTAAAGATAAAGAGGCATGTAAATTAATCTGGTTGTTGCCGTTGTTGTAGTTCTAATTTGAGGATAATCAAATTAGGGAAGTAAGAATGGTTATTTAATTGTGATAGATTACTGATTAGGTATCCATGATTGGAACCTACGAATAACAAATCTGATAATTCAATATGGATTAGATAACAGATTATGTGGGAATTTATAAAAGGGTTCTGAGTTACCCTCTTGTTTGTTAAAGGGTCAAGAGCCCATGATGTGATGTTTTTTTTCTACTGCTTGTGCTGTGATGTGAGCCTGGATGGTTGTTGTGATATGTGGAGGCATGGAGGCCTTGTGGTTATGGCAGCAGATGACGCCTAGAGTGGCGAGATGCATCAGTTTATGCATGTGGGTGTCGGGGAGGACACCAGGGGTGATGGAATGGGATGGATGTGGTTGCTGGTTGCTTACGGTTTTCTTGAATGTTAATCTGCTTTACTTTTCCCCACTGCTCAAGGCAGCTGGTCTTGCTACCCTTCTTCCGAAGGAGGCGAAGACGCGCGGGGTATGCCACGTGCTTTCCGTGTTTAGCCTCTCGAGGGAGAATGGGTATATGCACTTTCTATAGGCGGAAAATACTCGACGGGTAGTATATATACTAACCGTGTTGAGCCTCCTTTGTGTTTAGAAGCATAGTATGCTTTTCTAGAATGCCTGGGAATGTGGAAAAGTAATTCTGTAAGGAATGTTTGATTAAATGGTGAAAATACATAGGGATGGAGATGCTGGAATTTAAAGGTGATGTGAATCTTAAAAAGGAGCAGTTTTTTTTTAATGTGATGCCAATTCAGTTTAATGTGGACTTTTTCATTCTTAATTAATGTTTAAAGAATTAATTAACGTACAGTGGAACTGATAAAATGAGAATGGAGTAATCTAATAAAGCTCTTCAAATGGTTGTGTGCTTGTAGGATACCTAGTCTTTGAAGTAGCAGCCTGGATTCTGAGAGACGTTAGATGCAGTTGTATCTAAGACTAGGTAATGCCCATAGTGTGGATGTGAGTTACTTATATATATTCTGTACTTTTTGTGTTTCTATACGCTACTCCACCCTGTCGGTAAGGGCAACTGACACCCCGGGGATTCTGAGCCCTGGGGGGGTGTTTTCCCCAACATTCTGATGGGAGGTTGAATGGCTGACTACCCCCTTTGGCCCCACTCTCTTCTATTGGTAGGTCTTTGTGCTGGTAGGCACAGTGGTTAGTTTCACCCATATATGTGTGTAGAGGGCTGTAATGGATTGTGGTTATTTCACACACATATATTCTGGATATAGTATCCTATGGAATACTATAGGTGTAACGTGTATGGGCTGTGATGGCTTGAGGATCCTTACTCGGCGTATGGGCTGTGATGGCTTGAGGTATAATACTCGATGTATGATACACGTTATACGAGCTATGGTGGCTCCCGGAAACTACCTAGTTACTTTGGTTGTGAGGATGGTGTGGTGCTTAGCCCAGGTGTCTGCGGGCAAGCCTATGTGGTGCACGAGGTGCAGATTGTGGAGCTTAGCCCAGGTGTCTGCGGGCAAGCCTTTGGAGAGAGATGCACAGGACGTATGTCGTTGGGGCAAAGTGGCAAACCAGTGGCGAAGTAGTAGCGGGGTACCCTTGATATTCTTTACTATATGCTATATTCGTGTATGCGTTACTTGGTGAGAGTAGCCATGGTGAGGTTGGGAACATAGTATACCTGTTTAGGTGACAAGTTAGTTTCACTTGTTGTTCACTGGGCTTTAGCATGCTTTATTTACCTTTGCACGAGAGGCTTGGGGAGGATCCTACTGAGTATACTGTTATACTCACCCTATGTACATATAAACTGTTTTTCAGGTCACTTGGAGAAAGATGGAGATCATGCGGGTTACTACTAGCTTGTGGTTGGAGGAGGAGCTGTTCGGGCTCGTGGTCGCTGCCGTTTTTCTTTCTTTTGGGTACTTTTAGTTTTCCCTTTCAGTTGTAGTACTTTTTCATGACATTTCATATATGTACATGGGTTTCTTTTATATTTCAGTTATGAGTTGGAGTTGGTTGGAGTCTATTCTATCTCTCTCTTCTTCATGTGTTCTCTTAGAGGGTAATGCCTCCCATTTGTGTGTGTATTATACCCTCGGTTCTAGTCGCCAACCCGGGGCCTACTGGAGGCGGGACTCGGGGGTCATTATCTCCCTTCTCACATTGCCGGCCCAGGAGGGGTACACTTTGTGGGGAGGGGGGTCGTGACATATAAGGTTCACTCATTCAATCAATTGTTCCCAGCTAGTTTCCCATTGGGATCTCTAAATATTCTGATTATGGATTATGCCCAAATCAATATTTAATCTGAAAATGGGTGATTGTGGTCTTAATTCAATATTAAAAACATTTTTTTTGATTAAGCCCCCATTGGTCTTAGCATCTAAATGTAATTGATTCTTTCATTCTGCTGAACCACTATGCTCCACTTTTAGATTCTCTTTTTTTGAGTGATTTTTTTTCTTGATGTCTCAGTAGGAGTCAATAGTTTTTCATGATCCTTAAACATTTTCTACAACCTGAAAACTTCTCCTTCAAGTTCTTCAATACTATTGATTTGAAAATTCCTTTTGTTACTCAAGCCATCAATCTCCCTTTCCAGTTCTTAAACCTTGAGATTTTTTTCATCAACCTTTTTTGATATCTCTATCCTACAAGACATAGGTTTTCAATTTCTTTTACCATCTTAGACTTTCTTTTTCCTGTTGTTGCATGTATAGTTTGGAATCATGTACCACCATGTTGGATTTCAATGTTTTTTATCAAATCATCTATCTCTTCAAGATATTATTCTAATTTAGCTTAAATGTCGACTATTCCTTCAATTACTTCTTCTTCTTCATCAGAATCAGTGTCTCCCATTTTTTGAGAACTATCATCAACTGCCACCATAACATTTTCTCCCTAATCTGTGCAGATCTCTATCTCTTCAATCTCATCAATATCAGACCCATCTGAACTACCACATTCTTTTGATAGAAGATTCCTTTTCATAATGAAATTTATCCTGAATTGTTTTTTGCCATTCACATTGGCTATAGTCTTCTTTTTATTAATTTTTATTTCTTCATTATCGTCTTCTTGAAACTTCTTAGGGGAACCTTGCGACATGGTGACCGACCTTTCCATATCTAAAGAAAGCATCCAGAAGTTTTTCTTTGAACTTTCTTTTTCCTCTTTGATGATTTGAGGAAAGTAATGACATCACCTCATTTGTCTCTTATTATTCTTTATAATCTTCAATGGTTAGATTCTTTATGTCTGTGAATGTAACCTCTTTAAATTTCCCCTTTTCCATAGTATTGTTATCATAATTTATCATTTCAGATGCAACAAGGGTGCTATGTAGGTTATCTAATGATAGATCTTTTGGTTCATTATATTCCTAAACTGAAACATTCAGATTGAACAATGGATGTTGTTTCCTCAAGACGCACATTAAAATCCTTATGTCTACAAAATCTTTTCCAAGACCTCTCATGTCTTCCACTACCAAATTTACCCTATCAAAGAATGCATCAATAGAATCATTTGGGTTAATTATCAGATCTTCATACTTATTCCACAACACATTAATCTTTTCTTATCTGACATTTGAATCTCATTCATATATGTTCAATATATTTTCCCACATAGAATGTGGTATTTTTCTTGAAATCACATTTTTATAGATAGTATTGGTTAGGGATCCCCCTAAAGCATTGATTCCCTTGGCGTCAGCATATAATTATCTTCACTAAACATCCGATAAAGTACCATTGTGAATATCAGAAGTTATCCCATGGATTGCTGTTTTGAACACATCCATTCCCAAAGATTTAAAGTAGTGTTGCATCCGATACATCCATAGCTGAAAATTGTTCCTTTCAAAGATACTAATCCTTTTGTGATTGGTGACCTAAATTTGAGATAGAAACACTAATATCAACCATTTCCTTTGATAACAATTATTAGGTCTACTAGGATAGATATTCTGAGGGGGGGGTGAATCAGGGTATGAAAAATGAAAACAACTACCGCTTTTTATCTTGTTTTTATTTTATAAAAAAATATCGTCTCTCTCTCATTGTCATTGAAGAGTATGAATGAATCTTAATGAATGCACATGAGAAAAAAAAAAGATAACTTTGTTTATTATTACTTGGATACATCCAAGGATCATACACATTCTATGTGCCAATGTACTAAATCCACTATAATCACACAAATTTTTACAATTTTGAAGCAGACTCACTATCCCACATGGTTTACAACCAATAACAATTTGAATGCTCAATACTCTCTCCACTTAAGAGAGCTCACTGCTACTTCATAAAATTCACTCAATGTTAAAAGACTTTTATGTCATTTCATTATCTCTAAGGAATGCATCCATCTATATGTGTAGATGACCTATTGAAGTCCAATTTTCATCCATTGATGAATATCACTTTACCGTAGGTGTACTAGGCAACTTCCAACTTTCATGCAACCCTTTGGTGACTTTTGAGAACCGTTAACTAGTTGGAATCCTCTTCCGTTGTTGTTAAAAAACCAACTTGAATTCTAATTTTATACTTTGGAACCACTACTTGCACGCCCCTGCATGCATTCCACTACTTGTACGCCACTGCTTGTGTGCCACTGGTTGCACGCCACCCCTTGAGCGCCGCTGCTTGCGCCCACTACTTTCGCACCACTACTTTCATGCCACTACATGTGTGCCTAGATACTTTTATGCCAACCTACTTGTGTGCCACCACTTGAGCGCCACACCACTACTTGTGCCCACTGCTTGCATGCCACATCTTACATAATTATATACTTGATCGCCAACCTACTTTCATGCCACACAACTTGCGTGCCATTTACACTTTTGTGTTCATAGATCAAATTTTCACTAAGTGTTGAGCTTCATTTCCAATGAATATGGTTAGCCCTCTATTTATAGGCATTTTGGGGACCTTGTGCATGAGGTACAACACTTACCTTACTTTCCACTTGGTGACTTGTGCACCGCTTCGTCCCTTGTGTGCCCCTTATTGACTTGCGCTCCGATTGATGACTTTCACACACATTCATAACTTGTGTGTCTATTAATGACTTGCACTCTGCTTTCTTTCCTTTTTCATATTTTTATGGGATGATATTGAAATATGACTTGCTCACCACTTCATGACTTGCATGCCCATTTATGACTTGTACACCCATTCATGACTTGCACACTACTTAAAGACTTGTGCTCCCTTTAATGACTTGCACACCAATTCTTCACTTGCACACCAATTTCATTTCTTTGTAATATATTGATGTCTGATTTTGAAATATGACATACGTATCACTTCAAGACATGCACACCGCTTTACAACTTCTGATCACCTTCATGAATTGTGCCCCGCATAAAGACATGCATGCCACATAAGGACTTGGGTGCCAATTCATCACTATCACACCACATTCCTTCCTATTACATATTTTGATGATTAATTTTGAAAAATTCTTTGTGTGCAATATTACAATCGCCCACTTTTTCAACAAAAAAATCACCTTAGAAATGCTTCAATGATACCATGAGGGATTTTTTTCCTAGTAGAAGACATAAATCCATATCATCACAATGAATACACACTCCACAAGGTGGGGGTGAATGTTCCCCTCAACCCTTATACATTGGTGACAGGCTGATACAATCTTTTTTTTCTAGTTATCTTCAATTGGTCATGAGTAGAGAGATTATGTTTCCAGATTTTCCAATGAATAATGACCATTGAGGGTTGTATGAATGGTACCTTGAATCATTGTAACCATTGTTATTGTGATTTTAATCCTTCATACTCCACTAGGTATTATTAATTAACATCGAATTGGTCATTCTTGTTTGACCTCCACATCATAGTGTCATAATCCATGAAATTATATCTCTGATTTTCTGTTGCATCATGAGTCGGAATAATTTCAAATAATCATTCTATTTTACAGTATCTCAATAATAGAGATTTTATCCATGTTTGAAGGTATATTCAATGTGTTCTGGGTATTATCCATCCATGTAATTTTTAAATAGTTAAGATTGTATTTCCTATTCACCATCAATTTTGAATGATGCATGATATCAGTGGAGTATTTGATATATAGACACCATGATGATGCAATATAAGAATGATTCTATTTTAGTAGAACTGTTTTGACCCTATTAGAATATAAAATAAATCAAAAATAATCATAATCAATTAAATTAAATGTGAATTTAATGATAAGGACATCATTAAATATTCTGGGATCATTGATTCTACGACCCCCTATTTCAATGGGCTTAATACATTCCTTCTTAGATAGTGTAATCATCTCCCTTTCAGGCACAAATTCTATCCATATGATGTTTCTTTAAATTAATTTTAGAACATTAATGATACCCATCATCCATATATAGACAGAAAAGGATTACACAAACATATAAGTGATAATCGAGTTGAGAACCCACCCCCTTGAATCTTATAACATGGCCTTCCCCACCTATTTAGCTATTAAATTTAGGATACCTGATCTTATTACCCCAAGAGAGTTTCTTTTCACATGTCCACAGAATAGTGTAAAACCAAGATAGTTGAAGGGGAGTGACTCATTTTTCACTCCAAGAGTTGTAGTGGACCTATTTTTCATTCTAATTAGCATTACCTAACCAATAAAACAAACAATTTGTCCCAGTTTATAGCTTGATCAGTCACTTCTTCAATGTGTTCAAATATGTCCTTGATTTCCTATATGTTTTTCCATGAGGATTTCTCAAGAAGTATTTATCATCTACATACATATGATGTGATGGGTTCAAGTTTCATTATCAGCTTTAATTTTCATATATAGGACAATCTAATATATTCTAGTAAGGAATATACTCATATAGTCCTCATAAATCATAAACTGAATCCCTTAGGGTGGGTCTCCATTAGTAACACCTCAAGTGTATTGAAAATGACCTCTATATGATCCATTTATAAGGATATATAGTCATGTAGAGATAAGGATTGGGCCAATTAATCTAATAGAGATTTGTGATAACCCATACCTTTTGATACACAACAGATAGGAAGATCCATTTCAGAGTGTCAAATTCCTTACAGTTTACAATTTGTTTAGAAAAACTACCCTGATTAGTTTTCCTTTTCATGATATTCACAAATTACCATGTTGAATATAAGTACCATTTAATGTTCCTAATATGGAAAAAACCAAACCTATTTGATGTGATGTGTCACTTAATAATTCCACCCAATATGAAAATGACTATCTTATTAGTGATTTTATCAATGTTGTTCCAAAGAGAAACCATCTTGAATTCCATAATGTCAAATGTGCTTTACTTATTTTATTTAAAATAAATAAAATTAGAGTTAATTATCATAAGGTAGAGAAGTATGATTTAATAATTATGTGACTTCATTTTTTATATAACCCTACAGAATATCCAAGTAGAACATGTAGATTTTTTTTCTAGAAATCGTTATGTCCAACTGCACAATACATGTTGAGAGAGAAAAAGGGATACCTTGATTTCATTTTTAGAGGGGAAGATGATAATATAATGATTTTATGAATATTTAATGCATGGAGGAATGGTTTGAAACAATTTTTGGGGGATTTCCTGGCCCCGATCAGAGTATAGTCCAATAATGTATTCCACCACAGTAGTGGATATGTCAATTTTAGAAGTGTGAACCTACCCATTTCCTTTATTGTCATTAATATATTACTTAAATATATTTTCATTATGTATCATATGAAAGAATTTTTATTTCCTATTAACACATTTAATCCAATTTTAATTCTACTAATTCCATTCTAGCCTTTCTTTCATAGATAGGAGTTCATCCCTCCTCGGAAAAGCCTAAATTCCCTCCATAAAATGGGTATTCTAGTGATGGTTCCTAATTTAATAGTTTTCATGTTTTCTTCAACTAATTTAATATCCAAATTCATCATGGAGAAAAATTTCATAATCTAGTCTTTCACCATCCTTTTATGTTGTTTCAGTTTACCAGAAAGGGTATGTAGTGTGCCTCCAATTGATTTTAATATCCATTGTCACAAAATAGTCCATCTATTACCATAGATTACAAGACACCCATTATTAAATATAAAATTAAGATGTGTTGCCTTAAAAGTTGAGTTTTGATCTCAAAAATGAGAGGATTGTGATCTGAAAGATTTTTCAGGAGGGTGAGTCCTATGGCCCCTGAAGCCTCACTTCAATCATCCATTTGAACAAATAATCTGTCCAACTTTCTTTATTTCTTTTCATTAAATGCATAACTGTTCCATCTAAAATCACATCAAGGTATTGGAACTCCTATATTATTATATTGATCAATGAAGGAGGATAATTTCATTGATGTATCTCTTTTTAAATTTAATTGAATCATTTCATCAGCCTTCAAAATAATATTGAAACTACCCACAAACATTAATTTAGAGTTTATTATTCCTGAAAATGTCTCTATATTTTTCAAAACATCCCTTCTCTTTATATATGATGTTGGGGAATATAAACTGGATACCAAGAGGGTGTTTACATGATATTTTGTGGAAACTATAATACTTTATGAATTCTTATTTCATAAGAGAATATAACTAATTTCATGTCGAATGATCCATAAATGGTCCATATTTATATCATGTAGATTTTGAGGGAAAAATCTATACCCAAGTGACTTTTACTTAAAATAATTACATATTTATAATAGTATCTTAGGTTATTAATTTCCAATAATCATGGTTTTATAGGATTTAATGTAGTTTCTATGAAATTTTTACATTGGGGAATTCCCTATCCCTTGATAGTTCTAGTATATGATCTTAATTATTTAAGGGCTTGGATCCTTATCAAGGGCCCCTATTATATTATCCCACTTCACTAGCCAATTATCTTTTTTCCCTTTCCCATTTCACTTTGTTTTTTTGGTTTTACCCGCATCATGATTATCATCCTTTCCATTTTCCATGTAATCCTCTAGACCATTATCAACATTATATAACCCCTAAATATTATTATGACATATTGCAGTCTTTCCAGCTTCATATGGGATCTCAACATCATCAAACCAAAAAATCCCATTTAGAGGGGTGAATTTATTAGTGTATTAAATGTACTAAATAACCTTGTGTTCAAGAACATTATTTCTAAAATACATAGAGGATAGAACATAAAAGAAATCCCCTTCCAAAATAGTATTATCAATAATATGGACATAATCTCCACACTTGTTGAACTGATTATCAGAATGGGTAGATTCAATTATTTTTCCTAGATTTCTCCATTTGAGTTCATAAAAGCATCCTCCCTATTCAGATCCTAAGGAATTTCCTCCATCACTACTTTTCTATCTCTAGATAATGGATCCAGGTTATTGTGGTTATGTTTTTATGTGGGTAGTAGTTCCCCAAAATAAGGAATTTCAGTATTTACCTCTAATATTATATCATTTTTGGGTGTTTAACATGTGACCACGTTAGGTAAATATATCTTTTAATTATGTTACTTTCACATTGGGTTGTTATTTTTGCGATTTATAAATTATTCGCCATCCATTATACCTTTCATTTTAATAGAGGTAACTTCCCTTTCACTTTCAATGATTCCCTTACTATCATGTACTACCTTTTGACACCCATCAGATGTTATAACCTTATTAGCAACCAATTTCCCAATCATTCCTAACTTTTCTTCCTTCTCAGATTCATGATTATTGATATTTATTGGATTATGTGGTGAAAATTTGTCCTTGAATTTCCTCTTTCAGCAGTTGGTCTCATCATGTCATTTTGTTTTAAAAAAAAATTACTTGTCCCTATTGCATTTAGAGGTCAATTGACCAAAAAATATGCATCCCATGAAAAATTTCATCTTCATCTCATATTGAATTTCAATTTCCATGGTGTCATCCCTAGTTGTAAATGCAACATTTTATACCAAGGTTTTTGAAATGTCAACATCTTCTAGAATTTTTCCATACTAGCTAAATGTAAGGTAATATTTCAGTTTCTATTTTTGGAAGGGGCTTCCTGGAGAGGAGGTAGTATCCTGTAGAATGAGTGGGTGGAAGTAGTGTTAATTCAACTTGCATATGATGATCCATAACTATGTGTGTTTTTGTTCCAAACTTTGGAAGGATCAAAATTCCTATCCCATTCATGAATTCTTATAAAACTACGTTTTAGAGTGACTAAGCTAAAGTTTCATTCCCTTCACATGTGCTCATTCGATTTAAAAACCACATGGTATTATCCCTGCCCCACCATTGTCATATTTCACTATTCAAAACCCCAGGCTTCCATGATTTTTTGGTACAGTTCATGAAATTTACAATTCCTTTACCCATTTGGTGTCAAGAAACGTACATAATAATTGATTACCTACACAAATAAAAACATTTGTCGGCTGCCACCCGATTAGATGATACATGGGATACTCTCCCCTTAATGATCAGTCTTCCATAATTGGTTGTGCGGATGTCCAAGGAAGATGGACCAGTAGCTCAATTCCCATCATCCTCAAAGTTATTCGTTCAATTGGTAGCCTTAGTAGGAGAAAATTCCTCCACCCTAGCCTTGTTGGTAGAAAGTTAGTAGAGATAATTATTCTTTATATTATCACCTTGAGTAAATTCTACTCTTAGTTCATTTAGATTTTTGACCGGAGTCATCATCCCATATTCTCATCGAACACTCCAGTAAGGTTTTCCCCCCTTCACCCTTATGTATCCATAAACATATATTTCAATATATCATATCATTAATTTAGTTATTGAATAGATTTTAAATCACTAATATCTCTTTTTTTTGTTTTTAAACCAATAAATTCCATTATAATCAATTCAACACCTTATAAAAGGAATATATTAATTTTTATTCCAAAAAAGAATTTATATAAAAATAATTTTGATTGAATTTTTCATAATTATATTAAAATTAATATTTATATCAATTGGGAATGAATTATTTTAAAATTGATACCTTATTTTGAATTAGAATACTCTTTCTATAAAATATGTCCCATTTTATATTTTTTCATAATAGCTTGTTTCCATGGTATAAATATTATCACCTTGGTAAATGGTGTTAAAATATGAAAAAATAAAAAAAATAAAATAAAAATGTCTCATTATTATTACTCTAGAATTTATTTCAAAATTAGATTATCCTATGTTATTACCAATGGCCATTTTTTACAATTTTACAATCAATATGACAATACATTATTTCAATGGTTAATGTATTTACAAGGTTTCCCCTCCTATTTATTTTAAAAGGGGCCCTCCTTATAGGACATGTGATTACTTTATATCCACTGTGGTGTTCCAAAACAAATTCCCGACAAACTTATCCATTATTTAATGATTTTTAAAAAAAAATATCATCTAGGAAGCTATTTTTTTCAAAGGAGATCATCCCAGAGGTAAATGTTCTTACCAAACTCATTCGAGTTTCATTCTTCTCATTAATCCCCTGAATCATATATATACATCTAAAATTATTGAATTATTAATTTTTATTATAAATTATTTCTTATTCAATTATAATGTTATAAAATATTTAATCTTTATTTTATCAGTTTGAATGTAATAATGTCATGCATGTGTAAGAATAGACCACTACCTCTATGAAGTGATGTATTTAATTTTTCATCCACACTATATATAGATGGTAATATAGATAAATTTAATGAATAAATATTATATAATGTAATTAGTTGAGGTTCTATAATGATAAATTATTATATACCTTTCTATCATTCCAATTTTTAAAATATGAAAACGTCAGTGTGGCGTATTTGCATACTGTTTCCTTCCTAAAGGATATATTTACTTTTTTGTGAACACATTAAATTGATGGATTAAAATATTATATAATTTATAACCATAAAATTAATGTCATTATTGAATTTATATAGGTGATGAAACAACTAAAAATTTTCATGGAATTAAACCATACAACAAAAACATGCATGAGAAATGAACATTCAACACATACGTAATTAATTTTTAAATAAATTATGAGAAAATTTGTAAAATATTATATTATGAATAAATTATATCAATAAATCTAGATGTAAATATAGATCAATTATATATTAATAATCTATATAAAATAAATTTTCATGATGTTGGAACACATCTGACTAAGAAGGAATCCAAGGTAAGGGTTCATTGTCAAAAATCTAATTCATTGAGACAATTTTCATATTATGAACCTATTTTTATATATCCCGTATATACAACACCATTATAGAATATTTTATAGTTATTATGTACTTATTCATTGTATTTAATTTTCTATTCCATGTTTCCTCTTTCTAATGATATTTATTCAATAGTTAACAATATTTCAAGGTGTAACATGTTCTATTTTTATATTTTCTAATTTTTTTCATTTATTATTAATTTAATTAAATGTGTAATTATTTTCCATTGAAAATTTATCTTATATTCAAAATAGGATCTATTTATTGTAAAACTCAATCTACCATTACCCACAATGTGTTTATTTATCTTTATAATGGTAACTCTATTATTTTTTAAAGGTTATGTAAGGGTGACAATGCCACTGCATAATGGTAAATTGAATTTTCAAAGATTTTTTAATGATAATTAGGAATTTATAAATGAAACATAAGGGTAATACAAAGATTCCTAATAGTAAATTCGAAATAATTATGGATACATGAGGATGTTTTAGAAATGTTCAAATGTGTGTATGATTATATAACCAACTTAAGTGTTAAAATCCTTACCAAATGATGATATTTATAAGTCACATATGGGTAAAATATTAATAAGAAAAGGGTATTATATTATTGATATAATTAAATATTAAACCATATTTTTTCATTTTCAAAATCCCAACTCATACCTTAAATATTTTTCTATATTTTTACAATTAAAAAATAATGGAAATTAATTTCTTTTAACATTCTATGTTTATAACTGAAGTTTTTAATAATTTTTTGCACATGAAATTCAAGAATATATTCTAAATCAAATTAAATGGTGATTTTAATTTGTGATTTTAAATTATATAAACCGAAATTCCATGATTTACTTTTTACTATACATAAACCATTGCGTACATTGGTTATTGATATAATTTTATGTTAGGTATGTTTATAATTCCTATTTACAAGTTTTATGATATTATATTTTCATAAAAAAAATTATTATATATTTTTTTGGATGCGATAGAATTATTTCCCCCTACCATTTATTCATGAGGGTAATTTTATTGGAAGTATATACTATATGAACAAATTTTTATTTAATGTATCAATTTGTGAAGTAAATTTTTGGATTCATCCATAACAATACCCAATTATTATAAATTAATAATAAAAAATTAATATATATTATCGATTATATTGATAATATATAAATTCTCCAAGAGAGTGAAATTATTATCACGTGAGGATATTTATTTATTTTTTAAAAAAAATCTAATTGAGATATACAAGTCCATTAAAGAAGTATTTAACAGATTAATATGAAATTTTTATTTGAGTTTTAGTTCCTTGAAAACCCAATTTTTTTAATATTCTAATTCCTAACATATGATTTCCTTATTATAGTTAGATTTTATATGGAATCATTTTTAATGTTGGGATTTTTTATGTTCCTTTAATTGGGAATATTCTTTATTTGTGGCTTTTTTATTTATATTATGAAATTTATTACTTGTCTAAAATTTAATATCTTATTTAATTACTTTTTTTGAAATTTTTTTCTTTTTTTGGTAATTCCTCACATGTGATTTTTTATCTGCTTGGTGGAATCTGTGTTTTAATATTTATTTTGGAAGGGTTCCCTAGAAAAAATTCCCCACTACATAGTGGTTGTACGTGGGTATCAAAACTCATTGCTCAATAAATTATATTTCATGGTTATGAAATTATCATAAACTGCATAGGGGAACTCAAAATTTATTTATTCAGTGCTTCCTAATATGTCAGTGAGATATGTTGATGTGAAACATCCTTGAATATGATAGATTTTCTATTATATAGTAATGTAATGTTTATATTCCTTCATTAGAATATAGGTATCCATGAGTAATAGGAGGAAATTTCCATTAAATACTTATGTAGTGTGGTTATTAATGATTGGAATCTCTAGACCATAAAGATATAAAATAATTACATTTCATGATCTATGTCATACAATAAGATCTTTACAGTGTTCAATAAACATGTCGCCAAAACATGTATAAACGAGGTCTATGGTGTTATGAATAGAACATGATCACCTGATGAATGATTTATTTTATACATGGTTGTGAATTTAGTAATCCATTGTGCCATTAAATTCCATTCACATGTGATTTTAGGATAAAAACAAAAAGGTTGTGTCCAACTAGGTTTATATTCAAACTATTCCCAAGAATAGTGGTTTTCATGCAAAATTCCTCAATACTGATTTAGAAATGGGAAACGACTCACTGGAAGTGACATGAAAAGATAAATGCATTGATTCAAATAAAATTATGGTAAATAATATAAACTATTACTTATGATTTTATATAGATTTATTGGATAAACATGATGTAGTCCTTGTTTTATATTATGTATGGGAAATATGTATTTTTTTACAATTGTACATTTTATTCAACTAATTTATTATGTAATCTTGTAATTATTGACTCTAAGTGTATATTCATCCCACTAATGGAACATATAACATTGATTCTAGTTTGAATCCTCCTGTGAATGGGGAGGTCCAAGTGAGGTTTCATGACACTCTAGCTCAACATTGTGATTTAATATAAATTGTTACAATGTTATATAAGAAAAAAAAGAGATTTATTTATTTATTTTCATTTTTTGGAAATTTAGAAATCATCTAGGATGATTCATAAATGAGTAGAAGAGTTTAATGTGAATATAGGAAACACTTGTTTAACAAAAATTTGTGTTTCATTTACTGGGACTATAGTTATAGTTATAGTTTTATGATTTGTTGTTGACCCTATATATATTGGGTTGTTATTATTTTATTGGATTTGGGTACATTCATGAATTATATTAAGAAAATAGGATCACATTCGATAAAAATTTGTTGTGTGCTTATTGTATATTACGTACTTATTTAGATTCCTTAAATTTTTCTATCTATTTGGTTTTAACCTGTATAATCCATAGACTAGTATATATGTGTTCTCTGAGATGATGCTATATTAATTTTGAATTTAATAGTAAAACATGATCATATTATTATGTTTTTTAAAATAATTATTTTTAAATAATGACAATATATTTGATATCATATGATACATGAAACCCTAAGTTATCTTCTTTTATACACAACCACACATTTCTTCATTATCTTGTGTTGCATGCAATTTTTTAATTTTTTTTTAAAAAATTAAGAATTATTTAAAATAAAAATGAATATATTTGAAAAGAATTATTTTTTTAAATACAGTTTTATCACACATTGATAAAATAATGTGAAATTTCATTTTTAAAAATTTTAAAATAAATATTCTTCAAAATAAAATTTATTTTATAAAATTTATTATAAAAAATCATAGGGTATGTTTTTTGGAATTTTATGAAAGGATTCATTTTTTGATGAATTGATAAAAATATTTAATTTTAATTGAATACTATATTTTCATTTAAATTATTAATAAATAAAAATATATATTATAATAGTATAAATGTAAAATTATTCTAATTATATATCATTTTATACAATATAATATATAGGAACCTTTTTTATATTATATTTGGAAATAAAAACATTGCATACATTTGAAAATTTTCAATTTAAAAACAGTCTTCTCATTATGTCAGTATGATTAGTTTTAATTTTGTTTTCAAATTTAGTGAATTGAATTTCATTTTTTTTCCATATTTGTAATAATACTAATTTACAATATATAATAAATAGAACATAACTTTTGACCAATATTAATATTTAAAATAGGAAAATTTAACTACAAAGGTTAAGTTAAAAATGTATGTACAATTAGGTTAAACTAAGAGGATATTGGTTGAAATGACCATCCAACACTCAGAAAACCCATTAGATGAACATATATACACATTAATTCTTTTATATTTGAGTATATCACATTCTTTAATGTATTATACTGACAAATACATGGGTATAATTTAATATTTTAAAAATAATTACATGTGTTCCCCTCTTCAATCTTATGAATGGATACCCCATATAGTCTATTATTTACACCATAAAACATTTTTTTATGTCGTTACCATCCCAATTAAATTCAAAAAATCCATCCAATCATCATAGAATCCCTTTTGTGGGCATAAATCATTTCTACTATGTGAGTAGTTCAAAACTAAAGAGGATACCTAAAGAAGGGGTAATGTTAATCAACAAGAGTATTTATTTAATATCCTTATCCATATTATTCAATTATTATTAAATCATGATGATATAATAACTTCAGTTTGACCAATATAATGGAATTTTTTTATAAAAACATAATTACCTAAAAACATCTCCACTTCCGTCTAATGGGTTATGAAATCATCATTGGTGTGTTTGGAAGACTACCATTTCTCAAACATATGTTATTTGTTCTTCCAATACCACCATTAATCGATGGTTATGAAGTTGGATCAAAAGTATATATATAAGATTTTTAAAATATTTATATCACTAGAGTTATTATATTATATATTTATATTCCATTTTAGGGGACATTTTAAAGTCACTCATGCGTATGTTGAACTACCACCACATAAAGTGATGTAATTTTTCTTTTAAAAACTCTTTACCTGTAATGTAAAAAGGATAAATTTAAACAATATATGTTATATACCTAAAATAGATATTATATTGAAGAAATATTTATCGATATATAAATTTAATATTCTATTTTAACATTTCTCTCACATAAATATTATTACATCATTGTTTTATGTGTGGATTGTTGCCTTCACAATGTGATGTTACTATCATTTCATCCCCAGACCAAATGGATGTTATATGTTAGTATATATAAAAAAGTAATTTTTTATATATGATATAATAATAATTATATGTAGATAAAAATTTACCTTCCAATTTTTCATAATGATCATAAATAAATTGAAACATTAGTCATTTATACGTGCAACCTGCCAACTCTATTATCCTAAAGAATACATTTTGATAATAATATTTCTTGATTGCGTTTAAAAATAAAATTTATGTCAAAATATAATAATTATTCAATTATTGTTTTCATAAAAAAGTTTAAATTATATAAAATGTGCAAAAACTAGATATTTGATATCAAAACACATATGTGATAGTAATTTAATAAAAAAAATAACACAAATAAAATAAAGAATTATTATTAAAGAATAAAATATAATATATTATAAAAGGATAATATATGATTTTATAAATATTAATATTGTTCTAGTGTGATTTAATAAAATGCTTCACACCACTATTCTTGAGTTTATTGAATATTAAATAATAAGAAGTTTGTGGTAAGGGATTTATTAACTCAATTTCCACTCATTAAGTGAATCTTTTATATCGTTTATTATGTCATGCTAAGGTTATAATTCTAGTTAGGTTTTATTATATAGTAATTTATTTATACTTTTACAGTTTTATTTGTAGTTTATTCACATAATTCATTCACTGATGAAATCTTTAATAAACATTATGATCAGATAAATTTTTTATTTTACAACATCATTCTAATAGATATTGTTTAATATTGAAAATCATTAGAAGGAAATTACATAAAGATTTCTTAGTAACCCAATTTAGTTTTATTCTATAAATTTCTATCATTTTATTTTCATGTTATATTAGTTTGTCCACTAATTTTTACTTAAATATATTTAGAAATATTTTTAAGAAAATATGACTTCATTTCTCAGTACGGTCAGAAATCACTTTATCTTCCCAAACCAAATTTTCTATAAAAAATTCATAAATTTTTGAAAACATAAAAAAATATTTATTTTATAATATTTACCCACTTTTATTTGATAATAAATGTTTTTAATGATATATTATATCATTTTCAAATAGTGCTCATTTCTATATTTCTGAATATTTGAATGGAATCATTATTTTAGTTTTTATGATATTTATAGAATTTAATACTATCATGAACTCAAAAGGTTTTAAATATTTCCTTATATGTTTTATTTATTATTTCTAATGAAATTTATTTTGAAAATTTTTTATATTTAGTAAATTTATTTTCATAATGAAATGTAAATTATCCTCATGAATGTTTTTTAAGATCCTTCCATGGTATTCTTTAATAGAATAAACCCATTAATGTACTGATTTTCTACTGGGGATATATTTTACTGATATCATCCTTATTATTTATATGTATTTTTTATTATCATTTGTATTATGGATGTGATATTTTAATACAATTCACCATATTACTCTGGATGGTTCAAGATTAATTTTATTTTATTAGGTGAAGTATTAATAATTTATATGTATATTTTAACACAAATATTTATGTTGACTATGTTTCACCCATTTCACATGAATAATGAATTTGAATTAGTATTTTTTATATGGGGACGATATATATCCCCTCGATGCATCGACATGTCTCATGAGTAGAAAAATGCTTGACCAAATCTATGATTTTTTACCTAGCAGTATTAAATTAACTTGTGAAAGGCACTGAATATATATTTATTGTGAAGGGTATTGAATGAAATGAGTGTTCCAATCCCGATGGTTTTGAATCTAGTATGTTTAAACTCTCTTATGAATGTTTACGAAGATAATATATTTTGAACGGAGTTCACAATATGACAATGATTGATGACATTTTTCATTCATTTGTTATGAATTCAGTAATTGATATTCGATGTGATTATTTCACAATTTGTAATATCCATTGTTATGATTAAAATTCATAGGATTATTTGTATAGAATTAATAAATTTTCATTTATTCCTTCAATATTAACCTCTTGTGATTGATTAATTATCAGGTGGTTTTAGTTTTTTAAATTTAAATATTGATAATTTCATATTTATTCAGAGAATTCACTATTCTCATAACAATATTGATCACTTGAGGTCACCCCCTTCTTTTGTTTTATTTTTCTCAGGATACCTGTAAAAAAAATTTATTTTTGATATGTGTGGATATGGTAGGTGGTATATTTATAATATCATGAATGAAAATGTTTCAATTTAAATATATTAATATAATGTGGTAATAATTTATATATATAGTTTACCAAGACAAATAACTATTATGTCTATTGGGATATGATTCATTATATACTATTCAAAAATAATAAAGTATACAGTAGCTTTGAGTCATTGGGGTCAAGGTCATTATAGTTGGTATTAGAAGAAGTTTAATAAAAACCTTGTAAACTAGATTAAGGAAATTATAGATTAGGTAAGATATCCCTACGTTGAAAATTAAGGATAATATAGAAGAACTTCTTAATGATTGGGTGAGGAAGATATTATGTGTCTTTTCATAGATATATATCCCTTTATATACAATAAATGATGAAATTGTCCTTACAAAGAGGTTCCTAAGTGTAAAAACTCAGAAAATGTTGCATTGGGATAAACCTGATCATCACATAGTGCATGAAAACAGTCTTTACTGTGCACATAGTTTGAAACCTCTTTGGGAAAAAAATGCTATAATTCACGTTTTCATTTAATTTTTTATTTATTTTTTAAAAAATGTTATCCGCAAAGAAACCATGTTTTTACGAGTTTATATATCTATAAAATATTCAATTTATATTATGTATTTTACTTAATGTTGTGATTATACATTATATTTCATAATTATATTATATAATTCATTGTATGGAATCATTTAAAACTGAAACATATTATAAGGAATTGGAAACACACCAATGAAAGTAATTTAATGATTTATAATGACCGTTTCATTGATGTGATTAGTCCAATCATTGGAAACGAACTCGACTGAAAACTATTCTCATCATATGTTGACTAATTTCCTTTTACAACATGATATCGAAGGAATTATCTAAATATTATGGTTTTTAAGAGAAGAAAAATAAGAATAGGTTGAATGAAAAACCAAAAAAATGAATGAAATTACATATGGATTCTCTTACATGTGGTAATTGTTGGAAAAAACACCCTTGAATATCCATATGTGGAAAATGTTTTAATTTTGGTTGGAGAAAAAAGGATACCATGATCACTATTTCAAGGGAAATAAATAATTTTTTAATGGTAGATGCTTCTTCTTTAACAATATAGGGAACTTTTAAAATTAAATCCCATTGTTTCAGGTATATAGACCTCAGATGAAGCTAAGATATCAAGGTCAAGTAGAAAATTTTAATATAGAAGAAGTTGAATAATTAAAATTATTTTATTGTGATTCAATAATTATGTAATTTCATTATTTAATCAACTGTGATGGTTATAAGAATTATGGAACATATAAATATTATATTTTAGTACTATGAGGAAATGGATTTGAATTCTTTTGATTAATTATACCATGAAAAGCGATTTAGTTGAAATATGAAATTCTTGGATGACACAAGATTGAATAAAATATAACCCTTAATATATTCATGAGGATGAGATAATGATTTTTGGATAATAAGATTATTTATATAAATAAATTAAATAGGATAGAATAGACTATATTGGAATCGATTAAAAATTTGATTATAAAGTGGTGTAAGTTATCATTGTTGGAGTGTACATAATTTTTTAATTTAAGGAATATATCTTATAATATTTCTTATAAATATGGTATAAGGTATAATTAACATTTTCAATATGATTTTATGGGAAGTAATGTTAGTACCATGTTTCAATGGAATACATTAAGAGGTTATTAATACGATTGTTATGTGATAATTAAGAGATACTTCATTTTGTTTTGGTTATTAGTGATAAGTTCATTTCAAGAGTTCAATAACCTTATTTCTAAAGTCATGGATATTACATTTCTAGATGGGCCATTTGGATTAATATTTATGGAATATTTTATGCTGATCCTTGGATGAGGTTTCAAATATTATTATATTACATAACTATATGGATATTTATGAATATTTTATAACTTGTGCATACCATATTGGTTCTTGAAAATAGTTATAAAGTGAGGGATATACCCTTCATTATTTTATATAACTTATGATCTGATAAATGTAATTTTTTTTGATTTAGGGATAAAAAATTACAATTCTAGACATTCATATCAACTACAAGGTGATAAATTAGAAATCGATTTGATCAAAACTGAAGGCTTAAGTTTTGATTATAGAAAATTATTTTCTGAGTAAATTTACTAATATTCTAATAATTAATGATAATTATTAATTATTATGAATATAATATTGAAATTAAAATCATATACTATTACATTCATATATGATAAAATCATAAATTAATTTAAATTTAAAAAAATATATGTTTTTAGGGAACTTAAATTTAATTTCATTGTTCAGATTCATGTGAAAACTGGCCTCTTCATTTTCTATTTTTTTTATTTTCTTCCATGTTCATTTTATTCATTTCCAAATTAAATTATAAAACTTTTTAACCTAGTTATGCATTATTTTATATAAAAATAGAACTAAATTTCTTCTATTTTTAAGACGACATTTTACTAACTCTTTTTAGAAGTGGGTTTTCAAAAAAAATATTTTCAAATATCAAACCCTTGATTGCCAAGAGAAAATTTAAATTATTATGCTACAATATTTTTATATTCGGGAGAATATAACACCACAAAAATTATAAAATAAGAATATTTTATTTAGTAGTTTATGTATCAACCCAAACCATCTGTTGTGGAATTAATTGAAAACGTGTTTTCCTTTAATATATTGGGTTACACACAAGATGAATTTTTATTGGGAAATAATATTCCATTAACAATATTAATTAATATATTTGTCTCCATAAGGAAAGAATGTATAAAAATGATTTACTATATTATTAATATTTATATTTTACAAATATTTATATTTTATTTGTATATTATAAATAAAATAAGTGTAATTTAAATGAAAAAGAAATTATTTATAAAAACATAATTATTCTATTAGATGGTTTATTCAAAATTTTCACACAAAATTTAAAATTAGTTTATAAAAATTTTATAAAACGCATTTGAAAAAATAAACATAATTTTTTAAAATTTAAATAAAAAAATTATCCTCGGGTGAATTTTTCTGATTTCTCTGAGAGGGTTATTTTTTTGATAAATTGTGAAAAATAATAAATTTTTATACATAACATCATTTTTAACAAATAATTAATAAATTAACAGTATATTTAAAAATTCATTTTAAAGTAATATAATTGCAAGTATACCTCATTTAGTAAACTTTATTACGTTAGAATTATTTTCCTATTGAATTCGGGGAAAACATTTTAATCTTTTGAACATTCTCTCTTTAAAACCCTACTTTCTCATCACATCTATAAGATTATTTTTAAATTAAAATTTTCCAATTATGTTAATTTAATTTGGAATAATGAATTAGATATTTTTAATAATCATAATATAAAATTGATAAAAAGTTCTACTCGATTTTTTTCCTAACTGATTAGTGAAAACAATGATATTTATTTATCATCTTTAAGGTGAAACTGGACTTACAAACGGGTTAAACTAGGAAGATAATGGTTAAGAATAAACTACAAAAATTTGAAGCCCCAATTGGATATAATTATTTCCACCATAACATATATCATTTTATGAATAAACCATTTATGAATCATTTGGAATTATAAAATTTTGTGATTGATTGATTCTTTTCAAAAAATTAATAGTGTGCCACTTTAAAAAATTATAAGTGTGCCACTCACCTCACTTATAAAAGGACATCATATCTTCTAACATATTAATAGTTTAAATATCATTTTTTCTTCCCTGAATAACCACTATCACTTAAAAAAATTCTTCACTTCATCCCAGAATCAATATTTTGTTCACAAATCCATCCTTATAAGGTGTTATTCCAAACATATAATGGATACCCCCGGAAGAGGTAATGTTCTTTAATGAGAATTTTTATTTTATATCTTTTTCCAAATAATTCAATTATTATTAAAACATGATGCTATAATATAGTAATTATATTCTAAAGAGTGTTATATTTATTTTATCAATTTCATGACCTCAAACCCAATACAATTACATCATATGGCTTATGAAATCATCATTCATGTGTATTTTGTACAACCGCACTGCAAACAGATGTCATTAATTCTTTAATTACCACTTTTCTCAAGTTAAAATGGTGATGGATCTAAAGAATATATATATTTTTTATAAAATTTATACCTTAGGATTAATTATATCATATATATCTATTATTTTCCATTCTAGAGTGGACACAATATTGTCTATAATGTGTATGGTGGAATGTTTCTTCACTATAGGATGTGATTATTCATTCAATAATACAATAACTATAATGTAATAAATAGTAATGTTAATTAATATATGTGATATAAAAGAAATAATTATTTATTCAAGAATTATTTTTCATTCTTAAAATGTAATATTATTTCTAATTGTTTCACTCATTTTGAGATGATACTATCGTTCATGTGTGTGGGAAATATCACCTTCATGAAGTGATGTGACATTATTTTCATCACCAAACAATAGGGATGATATATTTATAAATCATTAAAGATATAATATTTAATATATAATATTATAATCACTACAAAATGTTAATATAATACCTTCCCTTTTTATATAATTTTCACAAAAATGCAAATGTTACACTTGTGTGTGCACAACCTACCATCTCTATGACCGTAATAAATCTCATTTTTCCTAAAAATCATTCAGAATTAGTTTTAAGAGTTAAATTGATCTAAAATATGATAAAATAACATTATTATTAATCTAGATATATTGAAAATATATAGTATGTGCAGGAAAAAAGATCAATAATGAAAAAACTTGTTTGTGAAAAAAAGAAACTAACATTACAAACAATGAAAAAAATAATTTATTATTAATGATAAGGTGATAAGATTTCAGAAAAGGTTAATATAGGATATTATAAATATTTATATGGTTCAATTTTAAGTTAATTACCTGTTTAAATAAACAATACATGAGTTTAATGATCGTTCCATAAAAACTATGTGCATGGTAAGGGATTTCTTAACACAATTCCCACTAATTAGGTTAAACTTTTATTACATTTGATTATTCCATGCTTGGAATACTGGTGTATATTATTTGGATTATATTATATTGTATTTAAACATTTTTATTTGTATTTATATTTTATTCACACAATTATTTTATGGATTAATTATGCCTTTTACATTCTATTAATTTTAGGGTTTTATTTCACAATCTTATTCTAATCAAAATTGTTTATTATTGAATATAAGTCAAAGTAAAATACATAAAATGTCCCTTATAAACCCATTTATTTTCATTATCCTCTATTTATTCATTATATTTTTGAGTAATATTGTTGTTTTCACACTATATGGTACATTAATTAATTGTGAAAATGTTTTTAAGTAAATATGGAATCATTTCTCTCTTCATTCAAAAATATGTTTTTCTTCAAAAACTAGTTTTTTCTAAAAATGTTTTAAATTTTTTTTAACCATTTAATTATTATTAAATTAATTTTGACATATTTATTACATTTTATAATAAATATTCAAGGGAATATTATATCATTTTAAAAAAATGCTAATTTTTATTTGATCAAAAACTTGATTAGAATATTTAATATAACATGTATTCCCTGAATCAAATTTCCCATCAGTACCACCTTAAAATGTATTAATGATTAATTTATATGGATTCATGTTTTTTTATAAGGAAATATATAATGAAAATATTTTATGATTTTAAAACAAATTTTCAAAATGAAAAGGATATATTTTTGAAATAATGTTTTTAAAGACATTTCAAGGAATTCCACCAAGTTATCATCCATTTAGTGTACATATGTTTCACTAGGGGTATATTGTATTGATATCATCATTATTATTTATACATATTTTTTTGATCATATTTATTGAGTAAGATCTAAATTAATTAAATTCATTTTATTACTCAGGATAATTTATGATTATATTTATTTTATTGGGATAAGTTTTTACATTTCTCATGTTATTTTTAATGTGAATTTTTATATTGACTAGTTTTGACCCCTATTATATATACACTGTATTATCCATAGTAAGTGTCATATGGAGACTGATATAAATATCCCCTCACTATATCTCCGGTCTCATGCGACAAAAGTTAGTTGAAAAAACCCAAAAAGTTTGTACCTATTAGTTATATACATTCTCATAAAATTTCATAATAGTAATTATCTTTTGAAAGGTCATAAAAAATATTATTTTTTCAAATATTAAAGTATTGAAACAAATTGATTTAAACTATATTGTGAAATATTTTGTTTGTAACATTCTTTTGAAATATAATCATAGTATGATTATGATGGCTGAAATTATGAATTCCTTCATTATGAATTAAGTTATTGAAAATCCAAATGATTTTTTATTTAGATACAATATCCATGGTCAGGTTTAAAGATCATGAAAAAAATTATATGAAATTAATTAGACCTTATTTTTTCATGAAATATTATTTTGTAGTTATTAATTAAATGGAATTTCTATTCATTTATTTACCTATCCATATGGAAAGTTCCTTATTTATTTACATAATCCACATTATTCCTAACCGAAATAAAAAATTTTGGTCACCAATTTTTTTGGATTTACATTACATAAGATACAAGTATTTATTTTATTGTTGATATGTATAGATATTCTAGAGGTAATAATGATATACTTAATGATTTTTTGTAATTATTGAATCTAAATATAATATTTTAATACTGTATAATTCTAGATGACCAGCACTAAAATAATATTCAGTCCTTCAGGATGTGATACATTTAATATTATACCAATATAATAAAGCAGAAAACATCACTAGGATACTGGGGTCAGGGTTATTAATGTTATTATACATATGATTGTGACTAATGTGCCGATGGAGAGGTCAATTCTTGAGCCTTTTGTTGAATGTGTAGGTTTATTAATTCTGTGTCTTGACCTCATATAGAATTCCTTCTAAATTTTATTCCTTGTATATTTTAATTAACATTGTAGTTTTTTTTCTAATTATAATTTATTTGTGGGAATTTATTTTATAGTTATGTTATCTTTTGAGCTACTCTCTTTTGACACACACATAGTAATGAAAGTAGAGTGACCGCAATGTTATCATGAATTTCCCATCATTCTTACTGGTTATGTATTTTTGTGAGACTTCACAATATAGAGATAAAAATATAAATTGTGATATTTTGAATTTATAGGTAATATATTTATTGATTGAAAATCAAATATTTCATGAAATGCATTATATTCTCTAGGAAAAGGGACAAATTTCCATGCTGACTAGAGTATGTGATTTTAGTGAAGGAATGATTTTATTATACTTGAGTCATATCATATAAAAACGGAACATTTTTAAATATTGAATCATATAGTAAACTAAATATTATATCTACCAATTATATATCTTATGTTGATTTTTTATCATAATTTTCTCCAAGAAGACATATTATGTCTTCCTCTAAAAAAGGAATTGTGTTTGAGGTTATTCTTGTGCCTCAGATGCAATCAATCTCAATTTTACCCTATCATATTCCAAAAACTAGGTTGTGATATTTGATGATTTAGATATATTATTTTTAGAAAATGTGTTTTCCGAACAACTATATCTATCTAGGGTTATCCAATTTTTTTAAAAAAAAGTTGAATTCTATACTTTTTTATGGAAAACAAGATGTTGAAAAAGGTAACCGTGAAGGATCAAAACGCATTTTTGATGAATGATCACTTCATTAGGTTATTTAAAGGATCATATTTGTTCTGAATGATGGAGTTATTTTATAGTTATCCAAATATTATGGTAACAAATGATTATATTCAAAATAAATCATTCAATTATAGATACATATTGTATGTTATCTTTTCAAGGCTTTCTGGGTGAAAAATGTTCCATCTATAATCATGGATCACATGAGTATGATATTCAATAAACATATAGACTCATTAATTGATGTATATTTTGAGGATAAAATTATATAATGATGATCTATAGAAATTAATGAAATAAATTTTTTGATACTATTCAGTATACTTAATTAAAAACCACTTTATTCAAAATTAACAAATTTTCACTTTTGGATTTAACAAGATTTATTCCTTTTGCATGGGTTCTTTGATGGGAGATTTTTTTAAAACTCAAATAAGTATTAGTTATTGATTTCATTGGGTCACCATGGATTTTTTTGATATCAATAGATTCCATGGTTTATAAAGGTACTATAGATTGTTTCTAACACCATAAAATTTAAAAAAAACAATGCTTGATTGCACATTCAACATGGAACACTCAGTTTAAATGATACAAAATATTATTTTATAAAAATGTGAATAATTTAACCACTCAATTAAAATAGTGGGTATGAACAGTATTATTATATTGGTGATATATAAATAATATTATTATATGCATTTATTAATAATTGAGTTAATAGTTGTAAATTTTTAATGAACATAGTTTATCATTTGAAAAATATGTTTCCTTCAAAACTGTTGTATACTTTTTCTCGTGACAAAATATTATAATTAATTTAGGGTTACTTTTGAAATATTATTTAATAAATTAAATAATATTTATAAAATCATTATACAAAAATTTATTTATAATGAATTTTTTAGGTTTTTTAAAAAATATTAATTTTTTAGTAAAAATTAAAAAAAATATAGATTTTTTGTAAAAATATTATTTATTATAATAAATTATTTAATCTAAAAGTCACATTATTATTTTATTTTTATTTCAATGTATAATTTTATTTCATATTATAAATTGAATTACATTTAAATTATTTTTATACAATATATTAGTATAATTTTATAATTAGGCTTAAAAATGATTTTTTCTTAAAATTTATTTTGATGTTCATATTATTTTTATCTTTTAATTAATTAAAATTAAAATTTTGAATTTTTCAAACTAAAATTATTTATTTTAATAATAATTTATTAATTTATATTAATATAATAAACTTTACAAGTCATAAAGTTAATGGTAAATTATCAACTCCTTAAAAAATGCATTTTCTGGAAAACAGGTTTCTCATCACTTTTATGGCTTTCATTTTAAATTAATTTATACCAAATTTATGAAATTAATATTATAAAATATATTTAATATTATTAATTTTCATTATTTATATAAGATAAAAAGTTTAACATAATTTTATGTTATAATGAATATTAAAAATTGGAAAAAATTCATACCATAGTATACAAATTATACTTGTAAAAGTGAGTATTCTCACAGGTAAATGGGATAAAATGATTAAAAATAATATGATTTTATTGGTGTACATATTTCTCTTACTTTTCATTCATCAAATCCTATACATTTCTAATTTGGAGACACTTATATTGAGATTTAATTCCCAATATTAAATAGTTTTATGTAAATAAAGAAAATATCACCCCTCTACAAATATATAAGGGAATGACCTCAACATATATATTTACATATATCAAGAATTATGGATAATAGAAAAACCTGAAAAAATATCTACCAAGATTCCTTATCCAAAATATAGTGGTTCTGTTATTTCAATAATATAATCCATATAGGATATAATAAAATATCAAAATGTGGTTATTTTAACGGAAGTTAATCGTTTTCAATGATCTCCTTCTTTTCATTTTATTTATTTTCATATAAAATTATGGATTGAAAATTAAAATATATTAAGTAAAATATATCCTATATTTTGAGATGTTATTATGTTAATGTAGGATACTTCATCAATATCCACTTCCATAAAATTGGAATAAAAAATATCGTTCATCTGTATGGGAGATTACCTCCACACAAACTGATAAAACACTTTTAACATCATTACCTCTCACATATTTTCAAAATTGTGGGTTTATTTTTTAAGTTTAAAATTAATGAAATATTAATAATTATAGTAATTTAATATATAATATTTATTTTTACCTCACCATGCATTGAAAAATGATAACATCATTCATGTGCACATTACACTAGTACCTTGTGAAACAATGTGAATAATTTTTTATTACCGCATCACATGGATATTATATTTAGGTTTATTTAAAGAATTAATATCATATATATATGATCTTATGATAATAATTTAATATTAAAATAACGCTTCATTTCATTACATCATGATCATTGGAAAATGGAAGTCTTACTCACGTGTTTGTGAGTCCAAACATCTCCATGATTGTAAAATAGTTTATTTATCCTAAAAATATTTAATTTCTATCTTTAAAAGTTGAATTGTTTTTATAAAAATTATAAAATTATCATTATTATTATTCATAAGATAATGGAACAATGATCCTTTTTAGAATGATCGACACACTAAAAGAATTTTTTAAATTAGGAACTGAGAGTCCATAAAACCTCCATCGTGGACACAGCTGATTGAATAATTAAATAAACAATTAAAATAAATTGAATAAATTGTTATGTATAAGGGATTAAACCAATAATTGGCTTGGAATAAAACTGAAAATTGATATTATGTTATTTTATAGGAGATATCATATATACATGATAGGCTTGGACTCGATGTAAGGCTTTTGTCTCAAAGCATACTTCTTGGAGGAAGATGTTTTTATAGATATTATTTCTTTTCAATGGTATATATACTACCAAATTACTTAATATATCATAAATATGAAATAATATTTGATATATTAAGTTATAATTCATCTAAATAATTCATTATATTTTTTATTCAAAATTTACAAAAGCGTGAAGGGTTTATGTTTCAATCACGTTTTAATTAAGATTGATTATTATTTAATTTCTGCTATAGGAAATAATTTGATAATATTATAATAAAACAAATTAATTACCTTCTCCTAAGTATGTTTATAAAATAATCTTATAATATTACCATTTTCAAATAACTGGTACTAAATAAGATTGAGAAAATGTGTTTATAAAAATTATACTTAATCTCTCTACTCCACTGAAAATCATTTTTCTTGCATATTTAGTTTTTTTTTAAAAGTAAATATGATTTTTAACATTAACCCAATAATTTATTAAAAACATTTTTACCTATGCCTAGATTTTTATCAGATTATTCTAATGGAATATTCATGGCATTTGTCAAAGAGGGGTCCAATAATCATTTTTATAACATTACGAGTGGAATGATTTTATCATATACGACATGTATAAAATTACCCGTCATCTTGAAAAAATTATCTTTGGAATAATACTTTATGATATTCCATAGTAATTTTAAATTAAAATGTTTTTAATATTATTTTGGTAATTTTTATATCTTTATGATGTTTTTACATTGCGAAAAAGTATTTTTGTCTCAAAATATTTCATTAATATTTAAAATACATTTTAATAATTAATGATTTTTTAAATATTATGGATTTATTATAAATTATGTATATATTTATCTCATATATATAACTATTTTATCTGCATCATATATTTATGGGGTGTTTTAGGGAATATATTCATCTCTCAATATATTTCATTGTGAAATTTCACTACATTGTGAATTGAAAACAGATTATGTTGCACATTTCCATTCCATGGTTAATTATTATGTTTATGATTAATGATTGATTTCCATATATGGACCACATATTCTTGTACATGATATGAATGTGTTCCGTGAACCAAAATTATATATACCTATAATCCATTTGGAAATTTTTTAGCCTGATTAATTTTTATATATGGGGTGATAGAGTGATTTTAATCAATTAAAAGACTTTTTCCCTCTATAAGATGTGGCCATTATGGTTATCCATGGAGTATTTTTATGTAATGTTCAATGTTTATTTAACAATTTATTATAATTCCATGATCTTATGATACCATTTATTTAATGTTATGATCAACTATTATTATTCTTGAATATTATCTTTTATGATATAATGATATTCATTGGACTCACATGTTATGCATCCTTATCGTGTTTACTCCGTAACTGATATTTTTGGAGGACCCCTTTATTTTATGTTGTATGTAGGTTATAATATGATATTTTAGGAGAGTAAATGTATATAAGATTTTATTATAGAAAATAGTAATATATATATACCAATATTTGGTTTATTTTTATGTTAAATTTATCTATCCTTCATATTATGAACACCTCATGATAGTTAGGTTGTAATTAATGGGTTATTGTGTTAAAAATTATGTAATAATATATATATATAATTGCTTTATCACTATATGTGGTATCATAGAAAGATAAATATATTTTTTTGTTATTAGGACTAGAATATTTTAGTGATATCATTATAGACATGTATTTGAATATTTCTTCATATAGGAAAATATTTTATAATTTTTGTAAAATTTAGTATGAGTGGTTTCCATGAAATTATGTCATTGTATAGATAATAAAATTATATTTGGATATATAAGAGTTGTATCTAGTAGTAATAATTCCAAAAAGGGTTCATTGGTATTTTAATAAATCATCACCTAGTTCACTATAATGTGATATGTTATGCACCTAGTTAGACAGTCCAAGTAGACATATTTTTGAAATTCACAAACTATTTATAAATCATCCTAATGTAAAGGAATTGTTGATAATCAAATATAATCATGGTAAAAAATAATGTGACAGGTCTTGATAATTATGTGGTTGATAATATTTTAAAAGGGATAAATACCCTTTTTATATTTTATGTTATGGATGTATAAGGTGATTGAGAGTATTTTTGGAGGCATTTATGGTATTATAACCTTTTGGTTTAGTAATAATTTTGTTAAAAAATATTATTTGTGGATGAATTAATTAATATTTCTTTGAGAATATTATAATGTTATTGGTGAACAATATATTTTTTCCTATCATTTATGATAATTCAATAATAATCAAAGAATATTATATGATTTTATGAAAAAAAATGTTTTATAGAAAAACATAGTTGTTACATACTAATTGGATGCTTAATTTTATTATTATTATGATAATAATAATTTGGTAAATTTATATAAATTATATTAATATAGTTTTAGGAATATGACCACCCACATGTCGAGTGACAACCCCTTATATCTGGAATGGTCATGGGGCTTAAACCCACAACTAAAGGGAGACAATCATAATATTCATACAACTGGCCTACATGATGTCCAATTTACTATGAAATTGTATCTGTTTAATTGATTTTGTGGATAAATATTATGTTTATTTTGTTATAAATTTTATAGTATAATTATTTTTTTTGATTTTAGTATTTATATGGGATTATTGATATTTTGGGAAACAATTTTATTGGTTAATAAATTTTTATATATTTCACATTTAGTTTTAAATGAAATGATTGTTTGGGAAGAATTTTATTATGTTTTTTATTTTATAAGATGATAGTTAATAGATAAAATTTTAGGTTGATCATTGTTTTAGGATTATGTAATAGAGGACCTTTTTTATATGTTCATTTAGTTTTGGAAATATATAAGATAAAACATTGGTTTTTTTATTATATCTTGGATATTAATATATTAATATTCTTTTTGGGTATTATTTTACATTGTGTCAACCATTTAACTTATTCAATAATGATAGGAGGAATATCTTGTTACTCATTTATAGAAATTATGATACCTTAATTTTTTTTGGTGAATTTGGAATAGAAAATATATATTTGATATTCATTATATAATGTATTAGGTGAATTTTAAATTTATTGAAGAACATATAAGGAAGAAATTGGGATATAAAATTAAGGCATGTCATGTATGTATATTTTATGGTTTTCATTATCTTAATATTAAAATAAACCCTCATCACATAGAAAATGATCATTGATTTTGTACAACCATATTCACATTAGATGAATCATTGGTACTTCAATTTATCAAAATTTTATGGTACTGGGGTTATTTACATTCTATTAATCATCAACTCTCTTGTGATAAATTATCTACATCACTTGCCATAAAGATTTACAATTTTACTATGTGTCCATATATTCACTTCACATTGTTGTTCTCCGACATAGAGACATAATCATGTGTTATTCCTGATGATCTTCGTATTTACCTTCACTATTAAAAGGGGAATATATAATTAACCCTTTTATGATGTTTTTTCCACGTCTAAAATTTTAAAAAATAAAAACATTTATTAATGATACATTTTCAAAAAAAATAGGAAGAATATTATTTTAGGGGTGTATAATGTAACATCGTGATATTTTAAAGAAAATGTAACATCCCAGGTAAAAATTGAATTAGAAATTTTTGAATTTGTTAACATTTATGAATTATATACTAAATTAACTTTTAAATGGATAGTATCTCTTAAAGCGTACCCAACACGCAACAATGGGTTTCTCTAAAATCATAAATTGTACACAAGAATGAATTATACCAGAAAATAATATATTATTAATATGATTATTTTAATTAGTATCTAAAACTGAGCCATTGTTTTGGATAAAATGAAAATGACTAAATATATTATTTTTACAAATGTTTTTTATATTTTTTTACATCCATAGATACATTTTACAGGATTAAAATTGGAATAAATCCAATTTCAAGCATAAAATTCATTATTTGTTCTAAAATGTAATTTTACCACATTTATATAGAGAACCATTTTTAGATATATTTTTTTTGTCATAATTGACAAGATAATTTTATTAATTAGAAGAGTGAAATAAAAAATTCACTTTGGTTTATTTTTTGTTATTTTTTTTATAAGAATCATATTTTAATGAATATTGAAAAAATACACCATTTTAATTAAAAAATTCCTCTGTGTCTAACATATTTTTTTATTAGATTATCATTATAATTTTTTACAAATTATATATAGATTTTTTTATCATTTATTCTTATTTTGAACATTGTATGTAATTTCACATTGAAATTTGATATAAACACTTGTTATTCTTTTGGTTCCTTTTTATTTTTAAAAACCTGTTTTCTGATTCCGAAATATGATTAATTTAAAATTTAATTTTGGATATTAGGTTAATTATATTTTCAAACATCTAACATAAATTTTTGTAATATGTATTAAAAATATTCTTTAATAAGATGAAAATATTTTTTGTGAATATAAACTTTAGTATTTTATTTACAACAGATAAACTAGAAATTGGGTAACTAAGAGTAATAATTATATTATAATAATTTAATACTATCCTAAAACATGCCCTAATAATATGTTATGATATTTATAAGACTAATACAACCCTTGGGATAAAAATATGGCCTTTGGAAGCCAATTTTGTGTGATTATGACATTTATAACCAATAATTTAATGTATGGAAAAATATCATAAACATGAAACTTATTAGAAAAACTAATTTTAATATGGGGTTATATAAGTGATATCTTTAAAAATAACTATTCCATAGAAATGTAAAAATATTACCTACATCATGGTAATTTATTAATATTTTTTTGAAATTATATAATCAAATTTAGTTATGACACAATGACGATTCAACACTAGATTTTTTAAAAGAAATATCAAATAAATGATATTAATAATATTAAAATAAATATAATATTAAATATTTTATTCAATTAAATACATTTATGGATTTATATTACATGTTAGTATTGAATTAATATATTTTATATGTAATCATGTTGTTATGATTTTTAAAAAAAATTAGTTATGAATGTTGTCAAAATGTATATAATTCATAACTTAAAATATAAAATATTTTATTAAATGATATAAAATTCATAATATCACTACCCATCTCCCAGGGCCCGTGCGGTGACTACCCCATTCCCGCCTTCCATAGGCCAGGGGCTGACGACTATCATCAAAGGCATATTCCATAAAATTGGTAAGGCGTTGCCTTTATAAACTGTAACACACACCACCAAGCACACAACAATATAGAAAATCAAGTAAACTGAATAGTAAATAGAGTGAGTACTATAATTAAAAAGGTGCCAAAATACAAGCCCAAATGGAAAGTAAAAGGAAAACTAGAATGTTCTAGATGACTGATAGGTGAAAACCAGCTCCTGGATCATCCACCTCGATTCCTACCAGAAGGGTAGGTACAGATCATCTCCTCCACACTCCACATCCACCAGTCTCCTCTATGAACCAACATGCCATATGGTCCACCTCTCTACATCATCCAGTCCTGGTACCCTCATCCCCAGTCAACACTATCCGTTATCTGCATCTAACTCAACAAGGTGCGGGCATAGCCCGGGTAGGGGTGTGTATAATGATACTCAGTAGGGACCCTAAGACCCTTAAGGTCTCAAAAAATCAAACAAGGATAAACCACAAGGTATGAAATCAACATGTATACCTACTTAGGTATATTACCATACATATACCAGAGTTTTAAAGTAATCCATCTCAATCATGAGGAAAAACACAGAGGTGCTGACTCAACTCACACTAGGTATAACTTTAGGTGCGGTAGTATAGATGATTAGTTATAAATACTGAATCATCTTATTATGTTAAAAGGCTTAACTACTGACCTGCACAGAATCGCTAGAAGCTGAAACCCATAGGATTTCTAGGTGATGGCCCACACAGGATCGCTGGGAGCTGACTACACATGATCACTATGGGATGACCCACATAGGATCGCTCGGAGCTGACCCACACAGGATCACTAGGAGCTGACCCATACAGGATCGCTAGGAGCTAACCAACGGAGGATCGATAGGAGCTAACCCACACAGGATCGCTAAGAGCTAACCCACACCGGATCACTAGGAGCTGACCCACACAGGATCATTTGGAGATGACTCATACAGGATCGCTAGGAGCTGACCCACACATGATCGCTAGGTGATGACCCACACAGGATAGCTAGGTGCAGACCCGCATAGGATAACTTGGAGCTGACCCGCACAGCCTTACTAGGAGCTGACCCCCATAGGATCTCTAGGAGATGACCCCCACATGATCGCTAGAATCTGAACCACACAAAATCACTAGGTCCTATCCCACACAAGATCACAAGGAGCTAATGTAACGCCCCGACCCAAGTGCCACGCAACAGTAACCTGAGCCGGTTCGCCACATCACCTCAGGCGCGTCTCCCCGTACACCAGAGGCTGCCGACAAGCAGTGAGGGTTTGGTAAGTCTATCTTGGGGAGACTATACCCTCTATTATCAGTGTAAAAATACTAGTGGAAGTAAACAAGCAACATCGGAAGCATATCTAATTATAACAATACGAATTTAACAAGAATTACCAAGAAAGGAAATACAACACTCAACTGAATCTAAACATGCAATGTCTATATATATATGTATCAAGTGTCTAAAAATAATAAAACTGGATGTAATAGGCTAGTGACTCCCAAGCGGGTTCCAAACCATGTCTAGTTCCCTCAACCATGCTCCGTCCCCAATCAACAATATAACCAGGGCTCTTGCACTTGTCGTGTCAGGCAACAACAAAGTCTATTTGGGTACCGATAAGGAAGCCCGAGTAGGGTGTGAGTATGACTCAATAGGTCACCACCAACATTTTCAAAAACAAATCCAGTCAGAAGCAGTTTATGCAGTTGTATTAATAATAAAATAAAGTAATAGAGGAATCCATTTATATTTATCCAATTAACCTTTAGTTCATAATATAAACTTTAGGGTTCCCAAGGACACCCAAAATAAAATACCTTCTTCGGCCTGTACCGGAGTCTAAACAATTTCCCATGTTCAATTCATAATCATTATGTCACAATATTAAATTTATAAATAGCCAAATGAAACGATAGTACAAAATAAATGAACGAGTGTAGAACGTCGTGTCTAGCACACATGTGAGTATTTGGAGCGTTAGTCCCTATCTCACAACCCCATGGGTATTTGGAACATCATTACACGTCCTATTAAATAATGATTTCATGCATGTCATTGGTTCTAGAGTGCCATGTCTAGAACCTTGTGGGTATTAAGAGCGTCAGTCCGTGTCCCACAACCCTTTCTCAATGAAATATCTATTTCACATATTAAACATCATTAATTGTTTAATCAACCTTAACCTTCCATCATAATTCCCTTTCCAAATATTGATTAATCAATTCAAAAATTAACCACAAAAATTTTTCCATTAATTCAAATAAAATTATTTAACTAAATCCACAATCACAAAATCCGCATAACAAAACCACAAGCTAATTATTTAAAATAACTAACTAATTAACCACATTATGGCCACTAATTAATTCTAAAGATCCATCGTCACAAAGATTAATTAATTAATTTATTAATTATTTATTTATGCCAAGCAATTCAATTACCCATTTCATATTTCCCTAATTAATTAATTTAGCAAATTAGTTAATTGGTAAAAAATCAATTATTATTTACGCCACGATATTTGTACAACTGTATATGCATAACAGATGAGACTGTGGGATTGGATTTTAAACCACTTACCTTATTTCAAAGATAACTCGCACGTCAAAATTATAGGTGTGGTTCGATCTGGTTCGAGCGCAGAAGGATGGATGAACACCCTAAAAAACGCACGTCAACCGCTGATAAAAATCTTCTGATATTATAATATTTATTTATCTTGTAATAATTCTGTATTATTTCTTTATAAATATATTTTATATTATTATTCAAATACAATAAAAAGATAATTGTTGAAAGATTATTATATCAAATCAAACATTGATATTTTCTTTAAAAAAACTAGGTAATTGCCATTTAAAAACAAAATTATCAATTATAAAACAATCGGCTCTTTTTCATCTTTTAAAAAAAGATTTAATGTTAAGGGGTGAGAAGATAATAATAATAATAGAATAAAATAAAAAAAATAGCAAACAAAAATATGATTTTGTGTGCACCAGGTTGAGGAGAGAAGACAAATGGCACACACCCTTTGGGTCTTTAGATAGATGAAGTTGAAGGTTGGTTAAGCAAATATCATCGAGACTATTTCTCTCATGGCTGATATAACCCACAACTCAAAAAATGGGATGTGTTTAAAGGAGATATAGAACCGTTCAGATTTAAATAAAAAAACCCTAAATTAAAACCCTTATTTTGATGCATGTTTGATCTGTTTATTGATGGTGGAGTGATTTATTTCACTCCTAGAAGTCATTTTTATTTTTATTTTTGCGTTGAAAACGGTCCATAATGGGGTTCCCAAAATCTTCCACGGACTTAAAAATGGAAAACAGCGTAAGAAGAAGATGAATGAACAGTATCCGCTATATAAATTACTTTATTTCATTGTTTAATTAAATTAAAAAAATTTAATTTGTTGCATTAATAAAAAGTTCGTTGCGAATACAAATTATACTCAGCTTAGGGTAAAACCCCCATTTCAGACCCATCGGTGGTGTCAGATTTCTTGTACGATGCATGGTTTGTGAGTTATTAATGATTTAATCTTTAAAAAACGGAATAAATAATTGGTTAAAAAAATTAATAATTTGTTGCGCGTGAGGCATTCAAACGCTTGACGCAAACAGATGTTATACATTCTCTAGGGTAAAACCATCATTCCGGACCAATTCGTGGCCTCAGATTTTCCATTGGATGCACTGTTTGAGAGAAATTTAATTTTTTTTAATAAAATAATATAAAAAATATTATTTAATAACTTTAACTTACGAGGGGGGCATCTAATCGTCTGACGCCAACACTTGTCATACTCTGCCTAGGGAAAACATCCAATTTCAGATACACCGGTAATCTTAGATTTCCCATATGTTGCACCATTTCGATGTTATTCAAATATTTTACAAAAATATTCCGAATTTTAAATAATTTAATTAATATATTTAATTTGTCTAATCCAAGGCCTTTCGGGCCTCTGAATCTCTCATTACTCAATGACTAACTTTGAAAACATTCCATTTAAATATTATAAAGTGTTAACTCGAAATTATTTCTTATGTAAAACCATTAATCATTTATTAAGTTGTTTCACCAAGAAAATATTACTATATTATTCACATAAAATATTTATAATCTATAAAAAAGAAGTGATTCAAAGGAAAACATGCCTCAATAAAAACGGAATCTTACAATCTCCCCACCTTAAAAGAGCTCATCCTCAAGCTACACTCCCAAGCATCTCTGAGTTTCTGAGATAAAAAGATCAGGCCTCTAAGCCCGCATATCTGCCTTCCTTTCACATGTCTCTTCCTGGACACGTCCATGTCCCTATAATACACGAACTATCGGTACAGTCTTTCCCCTCAACACCATCTCACTGTGATCCAACACACTTATCGGATGCTCCTCAAAGAACACATCTATCTCTAGCTCAACACCATCCACATCGATCACATGAGTAGGGTCGGGGTGATACTTTCATAGTTGTGATACATGTAAAACATCATGCATAGAAATATATTTTTTTGGAAGAGACAATCGGTATGCTATCGGCCCGATTCAATTCATGATCTCAAAAGGTCCAACAAACCTGGGTGCCAACTTTCCCTGCCTTCGTATCCTGCGGTAACCCAACCTAGGGGACACACGAAGGAAAACACAATCACCCTATATAAACTCTAAGGTTCGCCTATGTCTTTCAGTGTATGACTTCTGCCTACTCTGAGCCATAGCCATATGTTTCTGAATCAGATGAACATGCTCTATTGTCTCCTGTACGAGACTCGGTCCCAACAACTCTGACTCACCTGCTTCCATCCAGCATAGCGGTGATCTTCATGGCCTACCATAAAGAGCCTCGTATGGTTCCATCTGTATAGTTTCCTGATAACTATTGTTATAGAAAAACTCCATTAAAGCTAGGTGTTTCTCCCATGAGCCACCGAAGTCAAGAACACACACCCTCAACATATCCTCAAGAACTTGTATAGTACGCTCTGACTATCCATCTGTTTACGGATAGAAAGATGTACTCAATAAAACCTGCATACCAAGTGCCTTTGGCAAACCCTTCCAGAAGTGTGATTTAAATAGTGAATCATGATCTGAAATTATTTTTCATGGCACCCCATGAAATCGAACTATCTTCTGTAAATACAGCTCTCCCAACAGCTCAACTATAAAAGTTTCCCTTATAGGAAAGAAATGTGCTACCTTTGCCAGTCGATCTACAATGACCCAAATAGAATCATTCTTCCTAATTGTTTTTCGAAGATCTATCACAAAGTCCGTGGTCACATCATCCAACTTCCATTATGGAATTCGAAAAGTTTTTAGTAATGATTCAGGTTGTTGATGCTTTGCCTTCACCTGCTGACAGGTGAAGCATCATGTCACAAACCCTGCTATCTCTTTCTTCATTCCGGGCCACCAAAACTGTTGTCATAGGTCATGGTACATTTTGGTCACACCGGGATGCACCGCCCATTTTGAGACATGAAATCCCCACATGAGATCCTCTCGCATGCTCATAGGAACAAGAACCTGATTCTTCATATAAATGATATCATCCCCATCTATATTCCAATCCGAAGGTGTATCCCCACCTTCAAAGTTTTCCCTCAAGGACAAGCACTCTATGTCCTCATATTGCTTATCCTTGATCTGTCTCAAAAGTGTCGACTCTACTGCAACCGACACGAGTTTCATCTTCTCATGTCTCTCCTGAACCACAACATGCATCTCAGCTAGCAATGACATCATCCCCCACTCAGCACTAGACTTCTGAAAAATATGAGTTTCAGTTTTCCTACTCAAAGTGTCAGCCACATTATTTCCTTTCCCGGGTGTATATGCGAACTCAAAATCAAAAGACTGAATATACTCAACCCATATCCATTGTGGATGATTAAAATTGCACTGATAAAAGATGTACTTCAAGCTCGTGTGGTCTATATAAACTATTAACCTTTATCCCAAGAGGTAGTGTCACCAACACTTCAAAGCATATACCACAGCTACCAACTCAAGTTCGTGCATAGGGTAATTCTGTTCATGCAGCCTCAGCTGTCGAGACCCGTACACCACAAATTTATCCCTTTGCATCAACACAGCTCCATGTCATATCCCAAAAGCGTCACAATACACTATGTACTCTTCACCTGGCTCTGGTAGAACCAAAATTGGTTTGGACGTCAAACGCTTCTTCAACTCCTGAAAAGCTCTCTTGCGAGCCTCTGACCATTGAAACTTTACTCCCTTTTTGGTCAAGCTTGAAAGTGGTGCTGCCAAACGAGAAAAGTCTTGGATGAATCTCCTATAATATCCATCTAACCCTAGAAAGCTCCGGATATCAAAAATATTATTGGGATGCTCCCAAGAAACCACTACCTGCACCTTCTCTGGATCCACGGAAACATCATTTTTCGAGATAATGTGTCCCAAGAAGTGTACCTGATCAATACATAATTGACACTTAGATATCTTGGCATATAGCGGATGCTCTCTCAGTGTACTAAGGACGATGTCAAGATGTTGGGAATGATCGTCATGAGTCTTGGAGTACACCAAGATTTTGTCCAAAAATACCACCACAAACTGATCCAGGTATGGATGGAAGATCATGTTCATCATGGCCATAAACACTGTTGGTGCGTTTTTTAACCAAATGTAATTAAAAGAACTCATAAAGCCCATACCTACTCGTGAAAGCTGTCCTCGGTATATCAGAAGTCCGAACTGTCAACTGATGATACCCCAATCTTAAGTCGATCTTTGAGAAAACACAAGATCCCTTCAACTTGTCAAATAGATCATCAATACAAGGTAGAGGATATCAGTTCTTCACAGTCATCTTGTTCAACCTCTGGTAATCAACACACAAATGTAAACTCCCATCAGAATTCTTTGAAAATAGCACAAGTAATCCCCAAGACGATGTACATGGACAGATAAATCCATTATCCTTCAAGTATTCCAGCTGAGATTTGAGTTCTTCATGTTCTGTCAGTTCCTTTCTATATGGTGGAATAGATATTGGCTCAGCTCCTGTCATGAGCCCAATAGTAAATTCAACATCTCTCTTAGGTGGGAGCCCTGAGAAGTCTTCCAGAAATACATCCTAAAAAAATCAACCACAGGTGGAAGGAAATATTTCCTACCACCATCATCCTGTAAAAGACTAGCAACATGGGATGTGAGCTCTCCCAGTTTCTGAGTAATTGGCCCTGCTCGGCCTGCCTGGATATCCCACTCCCCATGATGAATGTAATGGTCACCCGTAGGTGATGTAAATGTCACCGTCTGACGATAACAATCAATGTGGGATTGGTATGTGACTAACCAGTTCATACCTAGAATTAGGTTGATGCCTGTCATGTCAAGGATATAGAGATCCCATAGAAAATAGTACTCTCCTATCTCAAGAGAGCATCCCTTGCACATACAGATGTCGCTTGAACGCACTTCCAACGGTTTATCTATTGTCATAACCCCGCTAACAAACTCCATCGTAAAACTCAAACCATTAACAAGTTTTGTAGATCTGAAGGAATGTGAGGCACTAGTATCAAATAAGGCACAAGCTAAGGTAGAAGCTACAAGAACAGTACCTCTCACTGTCGATGGTCCAGCCTCGCTATCCACAAGTGTAGGTTGTACCGCATGCAACTGTGATTCTCTTCTTCCCTGTGATATCATCGGAATCCACTGACATGTACCACTCTGATGATATGGGAATTGTTTCCCAAAATCACCTCATCCGTTAACTTTACCGCTTCGTCCAGTAGAACTCCTACTCTGGGACTGATAAGGTGTAGAAGATCCCATTACCACACTCTGACTCTATTTAGCTATTCCATCACTACCTGACTGCCTTGGGTTCCTATAGAACCTCTGGAGATGTCCCATCCTACCACAGGATCTGCATTCTACAGGGGGTCAGGGACATTGACTATGATAGTACCTCGGCCTACCACACTTGTGGAAAAACACTCAGGTACGGTCTTGTGTAACCGACCCCTCTGTCTGGTTACTCTGCTTTCCACATCCCTGATTGACATTCTCATAACGTCGCTTCCTGATCTCAAAATTCGCACCACCTGGCCATCCATTATAAAATATTTTTCTGCCACTTGAAGCCTCCTTCAAGTTCCCCTTAGAGATGAGAGCTTGATTTACCTCTTCTGAAAACTTCTTTTGCCTGAAAATATTCACTTGAGACTTAATTTCACATTTAATTCCATCTTGAAATCATCTTGCTGAAGTAGCCTCGTATGCTGCCAATGCTAGAGCAAAACGTTGTAAGTCTATAAAGAATCCATCATAGTCCATCATAGACATATACCCTTGTGTTAGCCTCATGAACTTAGTTTCTTTCCCCTGCCTGAGCGTCTCTGGATAAAAGTGCTCAAATAAATTCTCCTGAAATTCATTCCACTGCATAGCTTCCAGCTGTCCATCTCGAGTCTGTATGTCCCACCAAGGTTTCTCTTGACCACACAACATGTAAGATGCCAACTTGACTCTCTTTTCAATAGGAGTCTCTAGGAGGTAAATTATAGTCTGGATAGATTAAATCCAGAACTCACCTTTCTTCGGACCATCCTCTCCAGTACAATTCGGTGGGTGCGTTAACTGAAACTCCCTCGTCATATCAGACATGCTTTTCACAACCCGCCCGAGGTCTCTATCCATCATTTTCATGAAACAGGTGAAGTTCTCTCGAAACTATTCCCCAACTTCCTCAACTGGTACTATTGGTTCCTCAGGTTCAACTACTAGAGGACCATTCCCACCTATTCCCCCTATTCTTCCTCTCAACATGCGTCGTGGAGGCATATTTCTATAAATCCGAACACGCAGCTTAAGGAACCATTCAAAATGTTATCACAATGAGACAAAACAAATTTATTTATATCATTTTACAATTATTTCATTCAATTTCAAATTTGGACACCGTTTTCATTTCAATTTCACAAGAAAGGTTAAAAAATTAGTTTATGTTCAAAAACCTACCCATAACCCGTTTTCCCATGCGTGCCTAAAATGATGCATCTCATAATAATCATGAGTGCCTAGAATGATTCATGTATATGAAACAGTCATGCCATTCTGGTCCATGAATCAATACTCAATAAATTATACAAATAATAATCACATCACAAAACAAGTGCATCACCCATGGTGAAATAATATTCAACTATAATAACAAACATCAATAACAGTAATCCCACCCTGAGTACTTGAGTTTTCCCCCATATATGGGTTTTCAACTCCCATGCACGAGCTCATTATCAAGCCCCCACGTTCCCAAGTCTCCTTTCCACCCTTGCCCAAATAGTAAGACAAAAAAAATAATAAATAAAACCACCTCTGATACCACTTTGTAACTCCCAGACCGAAGTGTCGCACAACAGTGCCCCGATCCGGTTCTCCACATGACCTCAGGCGCATCTCCCCGTATGCCAGAGGCTGCCGACAAGCAGCGAGGGTCTGGTAAGTCATTCATGGGGAGACTATACCCTCTATTATCAGTGTAAAAATACTAGCAGAAGTAAACAAGCAATAGCGGAAGCATATATAATTATAACAATACGAATGTAACAAGAATAACCAAGATAAGAAATACAACACTAAACTGAATGTAACCATGAAATATCTATATATATATATCAAGTGTCTAAAAACATTAAAACTGTATGTAAGAGGCTAGAGACTCCCAAGTGGATTTTGAAAGATGTCCAGTTCCCACAACGAAGCTCTGTCCCCAATCAACAATCTAACCAGGGCTCTTGCCCTTGTCCTGTCCTGCAACAACAAAGTCTATACGAGTACCGATCAGGCAGCCTAAGTAGGGTGTTAGAATGACTTAGTAGGTCACCACCAACAGTGTCTAAAATAAATCCAGTCAGAAGCAGTGTATGCAGTTGTATTAATAATAAAATAAAGCAATATAGGAAACCATTTATATTTATCCAATTAACCTTTACTTAATAATATAAACTTTCGGGTTCCCGAGGACACCCAAAACACAATACCTTCTTTGGCCTGTGCCAGAGTCTAAACCATTTCCCCTGTTCAAATCATAATCATTATGTAACAATATTAAATTTATAACTATCCAAATGAAACCATAGTACAAAATAAAAGAAACAGTGTAGAATGTCAGGTCTAGCACACATGTGATTATTTGGAGCGTCAGTCCCTGTCTCACAACACCATGGGTTTTTGTAACATGAGTCCTTGTCCCATAAAATAATGATTTCATTCTTATCATTGGTTCTAGAGCTCCATGTTTAGAACCCTTGTGGGTATTAGTAGCGTCATTCTGTGTCCCACAACCCTTTCTCAATCAAATATCTATTTCACATATTAAACATCATTCATTGTTTAATCTACCTTAACCTTCCATCACAATTCCCATTCAAAATATTGATTAATCAATTCAACCATTAACCACAACTACTGTTCCATTAATTCAAATAAAATTATTTAACTAAATCCTCAATTACAAAATCCGCATAAAAAACCACCAATTAATTAGTTAAAATAACTAACTAATTAACCACATTATGGCCATCAATTAATTCCGAAGATCCATCATTAAAAAGTTCAATTAATTAGTTTATTAATTATTTATTTATTCCAACCAATTCAATTACCCATTTCATATTTCCTAAATTAATTAATTTACCATATTATTTAATTTATAAAAAAATAAATTATTATTTACGCCATGATATTTGTAAAACTACATATGCATAATAGATGAGACTGTGGGATTGTATTTTAAACCACCTACCTTATGTCAATGATAACTCGCACGTCATAATTCATGGTATGGTTTGATCTGGTTTGAGCGCAGGAGGATGGATGAAAACCCTAAAAAACGCACGTCAACCGCAGATAAAAATCTTATGATAATATAATATTTATTTATCTTGTAATAATTCCATATTATTTCATTATAAATATATTTTATATAATTACACAAAGACAATAAAAAGATATTTGTTGAATCATTATTTTATTAAATCAAAAATTGATAATTTCTATAAAAAACTATGAAATTTCCATTTAAAAACAAAATTATCAATTATAAAACAATCCGATCTTTTTAATCTTTAAAATAAATAATTAATGTAAAGGGTTGAGAAGATAATAATAATAATAGAATAAAATAAAATAAATAACAAACAAAAACCTGGTATTGTGCGCACAGGGTTGAGGAGAGAAAAAAATAGCGCACACCCTTCGGGTCTTCAGATGGATGAAGATAAAGGCTGGTTAAGAAAATATCATCCATACTATTTTGGTCATGGCTACTCTAACCCACAACTCAAAAAATGGGACATTTTTAAAAGAGATCATGAACCATTTAGATTTAAATAAAAAACCCCTAAATTAAAACTCTTAATTTGATGCAAGTTTGATCCGTTTATTGATGGTGAAGTGATTTATTTCCCTCCTACAAGTCGTTTTAATTTTTTTGCATTGAAAACAGTCCATAATGGGGTTCCCAAAAGCTTCCACAGACTTAAAAATGGAAAACAGCGTAAGAAGAATATTTATGAAAAGTAACTGCTATATTAATTAATTTATTTAATTTTTTAATTAAATTAAACAATTTTAATTTGTTACATTAATAAAAAGTCCATTGCGAATAAAATTATACTCGGCCTATGGTAAACCCCCCATTTCAGACCCACCGGTGGTCTCAGATTTCTTGTATAATGCACAGTTTGTTAGTTATTAATGATTTAATCTTAAAATACAGAATAAATAATCGATGGAAAAAATAATTTCTTAAGGGTGATGCATCCAAACGCTCGACGCAAACAGATGTTATACCTTATCTATGGTAAAACCCTTATTCCGGACCCATTGGTGGCCTCAAATTTCCCATAGGATGAACCATTTTAGAGATATTTAATTGTTTTTAATAAAGTAAAATAAAAAATATTATTTAATAAATTTAACTTACGAGCGGGGCATCCAAATATCTGACGCCAACAGATGTCATACTCTGACTAGGGAAAAATCCCTATTTCGGATACACCAGTAATCTTAGATTTCCCATATTTTTCACCACATTGAAGTTATTCAAATATTTTACTAAAGTATTCCGCATTTTAAATAATTTAATTAATATATTTAATTCGTCTAAGATGAGGCCTTTTGGGCCTCTGAATCTCTCATTAATTAGTGACTAACATTGAAAACATTCCACTAAAATATTATAAAGTGTTAACTGAGAATTATTTCTTATGTAAAACCTTTAATCATTTATTAAGTTGTTTCACCAAGAAAATATTATTATATTATTCACATAAAATATTTATAATCTATAAAAAGAAGTGTTTCAAAGGAAAACATACCTGAAGATAAACAGAATTTTACATTTAACCCCCATAGGATCGCTAGGTGATGACTCACACAGGATCGCTAGGAGCTGACCCACACAGGACCTCTAGGAGCTGACCCCCATAGAATCACTAGGAGTTTTCACCCACAGGATCGATAGGAGCTGACCCACACATGATCACTAGCAGCTGATGTCACAACCCGTCCTCGGGGCCCGAGCCGTGACTACCCCAAGCCCGCCTTCCATAGGCCAGGGGCTGGCGACTAGCACCAAGGTGTAATTCCTGATAAAAAGGGAAGGCATTGCCTTTGTAATGTAAACAAACACCACAGAGCAAGCAAGTAGAAGTAAATACTAAGTAAAAACTAGGTACAACAGTAAGTGCGGAAAAGTATGTGGGCCAGAAAACATACACAAACCGAAAGTAAAGTAAAACTGAAAAAGGGACTACAGTAACTGAAAAGTAATGCCACAGCCTCGAGCCGTCCACTGAAAGTCCCACCTAAATGGTGGGTATAGATAGCCTCCACAGCTCCTCGGGTCCAGCCGTCCGCTCTGAGTATGTCCCGCCCAGTGGTCCACCTCCAGGTACTATCCTACTCCGCAATCCTCAACCACGATCAGCGATGTCCGTCGTCTGCAACCAACACGATGTAGTGTGGGAATAGCCCGTGCAGGGGTGATTATATGCTACTCAGTAGGGACCCTGAGACCCTCGAAGGACTCCTAGAATCCACAAAGGATAATCCACAAAGGAAAGATATAATCACGAAGTTACATCCGACTCTACTTAGGTATATTCCCATACATATACCTAAGTCATCAATTCTTGTTCGGCTCCAACATCCAAGCTCAAGTACAACCCAGTCCACACGGGAAATCACAACCCAATCCACACAGGAAAGAATAACGTAATCCACACAGGATATCAAGCCAATCTTATCAAAGATAAGGATTGAAAGTCATGATTCATCTCACACAGGATATACTTCATCGTAAGACGATAAAGATGATCAGATGTAGCCACTGATTCATCTAAGCCATCGGACCCACACCGGATCGATAGGTACTAACCCCCACAATGACTCACAATGTATCGATAGGTAACTAAACCCCGCAATGAACCACAGAGGATCTGACCCACACATGATTGATAGGTAACTAACCCCCGCAATGACCCACATAGGATCAGAACCATACAGGATTTGTAGGCGCTGGCCCACACAGGACCACTGAGTGCTGACCCACATAGGATCTAACCAATACAGGATCAGTAGCACTGGTCCACATAGCATCACTGAGTGCTATAGTCGTCGTCATCGAATCCACGAAGTATTTCTATACAGTCATCATTGTTGTCGCAGTCGCAGCCAGCTCTACGGTCCCCACACACAACAAGCTCATTCAAGAAGGGTCTGCTCCATGAGCCGAGGGGCTGATACATCAACTGACACGAAGTCCAGAGTTAATGTATCCAAAAGTTCCGTATCTTCAACAGGAACTCAACGTCACAGACGGCGTGTCAATCGGACGCCCGGTCTATGAGTTATTGGCTTTTTCGTCATAGGGGCCCGGTTGGTTTTTAAGTCAAAACAACACGACCGTATACCAAATGCATCCAAACCTCAAGATGAGTATGCCAAAAGGTCCGTCTCACTAAGAGGAATCCAACAAAGTTGACGGCACTTCAATCGGATATCCGGAACTCAAGTTATAAGTGTTTCCGCTCCGAGGGCTCGGTTGGTTTTGTGTATGAACCAACCTAGCCAAACCTAAAGTGATCTGAAACCTTGAGTATAATATATAGAAACGACCGTCTCAATCCAAGGATCGCTACGCAACTGACGGTGCGTCGATCGGATGTCTGTAGCCCACGTTATGAGCAAAAGACCGAAACAGTCCGAAAATGGGGGGTCTGGCCCCGGTCTGACCCGGCCCAACCCCCCTTGGCTCGGCCCGAACCAGGTCGACCCGAACCGGGTCCGGGTCTGACCTGGCCGGTGCGGCCCGGCCCAGCCGGCACCGGCCGAGCAGCCATGAAAAAAGGTGGGCGCCGCCCCCTTGAATGAAACTGTGGCCCCTGCGTGGGGGCCGCTCCTTGCCAACGGACGTGGCCTAGCGCCGCGTCCCACCTCCTTGGTCCCGCGCGGTCATGGGACCAGCAGCCTGCCGTCGCGGCTTCAGCCACGACGGCCCTTCCCGGTGGCATGCCGGGCACCGCCGGCGCCGCCGTGCCGGCGAGGTGCGCCGGCGGGGTTTTCCGCGGACCATCGGACGCACTCTGGTGGTCCGTTTTTCCTGCCGTCTTTTCCAGCAGTCCTCCCAGGATCAGATCTTCACTGCGAAGACCTCAAAATTCCCTTACGGCCTGCTTCTTCGTCGCCCGCCGATCCGCACACCAAGAATGAAGAAACGGTGGTTTCATACTTGTTCGTTGGTCCACACCCATCGCGTTTGCGGTTTAAACGGCTTCTGAAAAATTTTAAACACATGCTGAGGATATAAATCACATATATTTAATTGAACCAAAAAACCCTACATCAAGCGACGTCGAGCAAGGGTTCATCGAGGAATTGCATGTCGTAGATGAAGGCGTTGTAGAAGGGGGATCGTCGCGTCACAGAGAAAGTATTCATCGGTATCGCGTCATCGATCTCTAAGGATCTGGCGTTCTTGTCGACCTTCATCGGAGGTCGGCGTTATTCGCGTTCTTCGCGTTCTTCGTGTTCTTCGTCGAGGAAGTAGTGCTTCACGGCTTGAGTGATTTCTCCCAAAACTCTCACAACAAAAAAAACCTCCATAAAATAAGAGTTTGCCTTATTTTATTTCTCAAGCCATGCGTTTTGAAAATCAAAAACGAAACAAACAATTAAATGAATTAATTGCAACGTTTTTACCGCCCAAATTAATTGAGGCATTTCATAAACAGAAAAACGCAAGGGTTGAATTCCACTTATTATGGGTGCAGGTGTGTTACCATATTAAAAGAGGGGGTTTAAGAAAAAAAGAAATGGTGGGGCTCGTGTGGGTCCCACCTCACAATTATCGTACCTAGTGGGTAGGATATTATGGGTCCCACTTCATCCACTAAGCTAGGTTAGACAAAATTAAAATAAAATTGGTTGCACCACTTTTATTTTATTTCATTACTTTACCCCAAAATTTAAAAACCACACCCGAGCAAATGAAACTCCGGAAAAGGTGTTTCTATGAAATTACCGGCGCTGCGATTCCATCAGTGTCTGCGGATTTCGATTCTGATCACTGGTTCAAAAGTTATAATAACCCGCTCGTTCGTTCAATAAATGTACCCGAGCCAAACATCAGAAAATGATTCCGGGCACACCGGGCCTCGGAATCAGGTGCCGTCAGAAGCTGCATTCTTGTAAAATCCCAAATAAAATTAAGAAACAAAATTCCCTTAAATTTTACTGGTATTTACATTACTCCAACCTCAGGGATTTACATCCCCGTAAAGATATATCATAAACTAGGGGAACAATTGTGGGTACTGAGCATGCATCTGAGCCTCCCGCTCCCATGTGCTCTCCTGGAGGTTCTCGTGCTGCCATCTGATGCGCACTAGAGGAATCGACCGGTCCATGTAGGACCTGCTTCTTTCGATACTCGATCTCCACCGGGACCTCCATAAATGTCGCCCCATCATCAATGTCCAGCTCCCCATGGTCAATGATATGTGTCGGGTCGTGCATGTATCTCCTCAGCTGGGATACATGGAAGACGTCGGGCACCCGGTGCAACTGAGGTGGTAGAGTCAGGCGATAAGCCACCTCGCCAATCCTACTGAAGACCTGGAATGATCCGATGAAGAGTGGAGTCAACTTTCCACCACAGCCAAATCTCTGTAATCCACGTCGAGGTGAGACCCGCAAGAAGACGTAGTCACCATCCTCGAACTCCAGTGGCCTCCGCCTCCTGTTAGCATAAGTCTTATGCCAGCTCTGAGCTGTCCTCGTCCGCTTATGGATGACCTGGACCTTCTCTGTCATGGCCTGGACCATCTCTGGTCCCACAAGTGCTAACTCCCCATGGTCTGTCCAACATAGAGGTGATCTGCAAGGTCGGTCGTACAACGCCTCATATGGTGCCATCCCAATGGTGGAGTGGTAGCTGTTGTTGTACGCGAACTCCACCAAGGGTAGGTGGTCCTCCCAGTTGTAACCAAGTCGAGGACACATGCGCGGAGCATGTCCTCGGGGGTCTGAATGGTCCTCTCCATCTGACCATCTGTCTGAGGGTGAAAGGCAGTGCTCAGATGTAGCTGCGTCCCGAATGCCTCCTACAACCCCTTCCAAAGAAGGAAAGTAAAGCGAGCATCTCGATCGGAGATGATAGATGATGGAACACCATGAAGCCGTACAATATCCTAAACATAGAGATGTACCAAGCTCTCCACTATGCTATGCTCTATGATAGGTAAGAAGTGAGACGACTTGGTGAGTCTGTCAACAATCACACAAATAGAGTCGTGACCTTTGGAAGTGTGTGGAAGTCCAGTCATGAAGTCCATAGATATGTCGTCCCACTTCCACTTCGGGACCTCCAAGGGTTGTACCAAGCCTGCTGTTACCTGGGGCTCTGCCTTCACTTGCTGGTAGGTGAGGCATCGAGAAATGAACTTAGCCATAGCCTTTTCATGCCCGACCACTAGTGATGTCATCTGAGATCCTGGTACATCTTCGCCACTCCAGGATGTACCGCCATTGGGGATGTGTGAAACTCTCTCAGAACCTCCTCCCTTAATGCAACTGGTACCATGTTACGTCCTCCGAAAAGGACATCGTGCTCTCCTCCTACAGAGAAACCATCAGGTGCCTGCCCTGAGGATATTTGTGCATGCCGCGTCTCACAGTCGGCATCCCCACGCTGTGCCTCTCTGACCCACTACAGTAGTGGAGGAGTGACTGTATGTGACTGAAGGATGGCTTCTCCATCTCTATCCATGAATGATATCTGCAAAGCAGCTAGCTGCTATATTGCCTCCCCAAGTAGTTGAATGCCCATCCTCCTACTGAGTGCATCGACTACTATGTTCCCCTTTCCTGGTGTGTAGACTATCTCAAAGTCATAGTCCTAGAGGAACTCAATCCATCGCCGCTATCTCAGGTTTTGTTCGTTCTGCGAGAAGATATAAATGAGACTCTGGTGGTTATAATAGACTGTAAAGCGCTCACCCGTCAGATAGTGTCGCCAAATCTTCAAGGCGAAGACCACTGCTGCTAACTCTAGGTCATGGGTAGCGTAGTTCTGCTCATTCTGCCTCAACTGACGTGATCCATAGGCGATCACGGCCCACTCCTACATCAGGACACATCCAAGTCCGGTCCCTGATGCATCGAAGTAAACCACGTACCCAACTCCCTCCTCTGGCAACCTCAAGATAGGTGCGCTGGTCAATCTCTGTCTCAGCTCCTGGAAGCTCTGATGACATCTGTCTGACCACACGAAGGGCTTCCCTTTTTTTTCATAGTTGAGAGTGGTGCCGCAACTCTGGAGATATCTGGCACAAACCTCCGGTTGTACCCAGCTAGACCCAAGAAACTCCACACCTCCATCTTGCTCCTGGGTGGCTCCCAATCTAGAACTACCTCGATCTTTGCAGGATCCACCACAACTCCCACCTCAGAGATGACGTGTCCCAAAAAGTAGACCTCACGTAACCAGAACTGACACATCGAGAGCTTTCCATAAAGTTGGTGCTCTCGGAGTGTGTCCAGTACAACTCGCAAGTGGTAGGCATGCTCCTCCTCAGTGGTTGATTATATCAAAATGTCGTCGATGAAGACCTTGACAAATCAATCAAGGTATGGCTGAAATATCCTGTTCATGAGGCCCATGAACACTGCTGGAGCAATTTTCACACCGAAAGGAATAACCATGAACTCATAGTGGCCATACCGACATCTTAAGGCCGTCTTCTACACGTCCTTGTCCCAAACTCTGAGATGATGATAGCCTGACCTGAGCTCTATATTCGAGAACCACCGTGCTCCCTTGAGCTGATCGAAGAGGTCATCAATCCTCAGTAGCAGAAACTTGTTCCTCATTGTCAGCTGGTTCAAGCGACGATAGTAGACACAAATTCGCATGCTCCCGTCCGCCTTCTTGGAGAACCATATCAGGGAAGCCCAGGGTGAAAAACTGGGTCGGATGAATCCCTTTCCCTGCAAGTCCTTCAACTGTACCTGTAGCTCTCGAAACTCAGCGGGAGACATCCGATATGCTGGGGTGGATATTGGGGCTGTCCCGGGGTACAGATCAATATAAATGTCTACCTCTCTGCGAGGAGGTAGTCCTAGAATGTCGTCGGGGAAAACGTCTGCATACTGATCCACCACTGCAGGAAAACTTGGACTCCGCATGTCAAATGTTCCTAGGATGAGGCTAGCCAACTAATGAGTGATGGGCTATCCTCTCCTCTGCGAGAGTCCATCCTATGCTGCGAAGGCTCCCTTCTTGCTGGTGAAGGTGAACTTGCTCCCGTCGTTGCGTACACACCGCACCTTGCACCTAATATAGTCAATCTGAGCATGGAATATAGATAACCAATCCATGCCCAAGATGACATCGTAAGGCCTCAACGCCGCTAAAAGAAGATCCCAGCCGAAGCTATCACCTCCTAGAGTAAGCTCACACTACCGGCACCAGTGCGTAATCGTCGAGTCTGCTCCCGTAGGAGTCTCTAGCCGTAAGAATCGAGCCAACGGCTCTGTCGGAATCTCCGACCTCCGAACAAGGGAAGTGTCTATGAATTAATGACTTGCTTCTATGTATATAATAACTGCAGAAAGGTTGAAATAGACACAGATAGTACCTCAAATCATCTCGAGCGCGCCGTGGTCATAGGCCTCCGCTGCCTGGAGCTGTGCCTGTCTCTGCCCGCCATCTCCCTGTGGTCGAGGTGGGCTTCCTAGGGGTGGTGGTGGTAGAGCCTCAAAGCGTCGCCCACCACCTATTGCTCCGCCAGCTCCTCTACCTCGTCCTATTGCTCCCTATGAACTGCCACGGTCGACCCTCTGCCTCTTCCTGGGTGTTCCCTCAACCGTCTGCTGCTCCTCGGCACGGCGGGTCATGCAGTCACGACCCATGTGGCCCTGCCCGCCACATGCATAGCACTGTCTGCCTCTTGAAATACTAGCTCTGCGTTGAGTGGCCCACACCTCTAAGCCAGTGTCCTGAGGTCGTCTGTCTGAGGGTCTGGTCTTCCTAGACCCATGAGTCATCTGCCGACTGACTACTGCAAAAGACTCTTCTACGTGCCACCCTGCGGTAGGGCTCACTGCTGATGTAGGCTCAGCAAGGAAGCTCTCGATGAGAAGGGCTTGCTCCAGTACCCCTTCCTGTGTCAGAATGATGAGGGAGATATGTGACGCCCTGATCTCCTGCCTCAATCCCTGCTCGAAGGTCCGTGCCTGGAAGAATGGATCTCGTAACATGTCGGTCAAATAGCACGAGATATCTGTAAATCTCGCTGAGTACTGGGTGACCGTCAAGCTACCCTGCCACAGCTGTAGTAGCTCCTGGATGCGCACCGCACGGAGGGTGGCTGGGACGATCTCCGAGCAGAAGAGACTCTCAAAGTCCGTCTAGAGGAGAGATGCCTTGTTGTGCACCTGGAGCATCAAGCTCCACCATCTGCCTGCTGCCACGTTCAGGAGGCTTGCTACGAGGATCGCCACGAGATCTGCTGGTGTCCTCAAAAACCTGAAAACTCGTACAACTACCTCCAGCCAATCCTCGGCGGCCTGAGGGTCCGTCTCCCCGCAGAACCTGGGCGGTCACTGATGCTGAAACTAGTGCAGTGCACTAAGGCGACGTGCATCGCCAGCGGCTGGGGCTGGTAGCATCGGTGGCTCGGTAGGTAGAGGTACCTCTGGTTCCTCTGCTGTCAAAGGGCCCTATACCGTGCCCTCCGGCTTAGTGGGCTATCGTCACGCACAACGCTCGGAACCCTAGCTGGCTGCCATCACGGGGTCATCCTGAAAAGAAACAGGTGCGCCATGGTCAAATAGTATACCTGGTGAGCTGACATAAAGTAATCCCAAAGAAAACTTGAAACACACATGCAATCAATGTTTTCATGCATTAAGTCAGAAATCAGAAGTCAGGGTCCTGGTGTACGGATACGTCAGCCACCGCACCAACATTGGACTCCCTGGACTGATAACCACACCCAATACCCTTAACACTATTGCTTCACATAGAATAATGATCATAGTCTTGAGTTCTATGGTAGAACTGAACTCCTTTGATACCAATTTGTCACAACCTATCCTTGGGGCCCAAGCCGTGACTAACCCAAGCCCGCCTTCCATAGGCCAGGGGCTGGCGACTAGCACCAAGGCATAATTCCTGGTAAAAAGGGAAGGCATTGCCATTGTAAAGTAAACAAACACCACAGAGCAAGCATGGAGAAGTAAATACTAATTAAAAACTGGGTACAACAGTAAGTACAGAAAAGTAAGTGGGCCAGAATACAAACCCAAACCAAAAGTAAAGTACAACTGAAAAAGGGAGTACAACAACTGAAAAGTAAAGCCGCAGCCTCAAGCCGTCCACTGGAAGTCCCACCTGAAGGGTGGGTACAGATAGCCTCCACAGCACCTTGGGTCTAGCCGTCCGCTCCGAGTACGTCCCGCCCAGTGGTCCACCTCCAGGTACCGTCCGACTTCGCAAGCCTCAACCACGATCAGCGTTTTCAATCATCTGCAACCAACACAATGTTGTGTGGGCATAGCCCATGCAAGGGTGAGTATACGCTACTCAGTAGGGACCCCGAGACCCCTGAAGGTCTCCCAGAATCCACAAAGGGTAATCCACAATGGAAAGATAAAATCACGAAGTAACATCCGACTCTACTTAGGTATATGCCCATACATTAACCTAAGTCATCAATTCTCGTTCGACTCCAACATCTGAGCTCAAGTACAACCCAGTCCACACTGGAAATTACAACCCAATCGACACAGGAAAGCATAACGTAATCCACACAAGATATCAAGTTAATCTTATCCAATATAATGATTGAAAGTCAAGACTCAGGTCACATAGGATATACTTATTTGTAAGACGATAAAGATGATCAGATGTAGCCACTGATTCATCTAAGCCGTCAGACCCACACATGATCGATAGGTACTAACCCCCAATGACCCACAAAGGATCGATAGGTAAATAACCCTCACAATGACCCACACAGGATCTGACCCACACAGGATCTGTAGGCGCTGCCCCACATAGGACGGCTGAGCGTTGACCCACATAGGATCGGAAACACTGATCCACATAGGATCACTGAGTGTTGTAGTCATTGACGTTGAATCCACGGAGGATTTCTGTATAGTCTCCATCGCCGTCGCAGTCGCAACCAGCTCTAGGGTTCTCGCACAGAGCAAGCTTGTTCGGGAGGGTCCGCTCCACGAGCCAAGGGGCTGATACATCAACTGACATGATGTCCAGAGTTGATGTATCCAAAAGTTATGTATTGTCAACAAGAACTCAAAGTCACAGACGGCGCGTCAATCGGACGCCCGGTCTGAGAGTTATTGGCTTTTTCGTCCCAGGGGCCCGGTTGGTTTTTAAGTCAAAACCAACCCGACCATACTCCAACTGTGTCCAAACCTCGAGCGGAGTAAGCCAAAAGTTCTTTCTCTCAAAGATGAATCCAACAAAGTGGATGACACGTCAATCGAGCGTCCAAAGCTCAAGTTATAAGCGTTTCCGCTCCGAGGTCCCTGTTGGTTTCGTGTATGAACCAACCCGGCCGAACCCAAAGTACTTTGAAACCTTCGGTGTAATATACCGAAATGACCATCTCGATCCAAGGATCTCTACTAAACTGACGATGCATCGATCGGAGGTCCGTAGCCCATGTTATGGGCAACCAACCTAAACAGTCTGAAAATGGGGGGTCTGGGCCCGGTCCGACCCGGCCCAACCCCCCTGGGTCGGCCTGACCCTGGTCAACCCGACCCGGGTCCGGGTCCGACCCGGCTGTGTACGGCCCGGTCCGCACGGTGCGGCCGGTCCGGCCCGGGGCGGCCCGACGCTGGACAAGTGGGGCGGCTCGGCGCTGGCCGAGCAGCCGCGCAAAAAGGGGGCACCACCCCCTTGAATGAAACTACGGCCCCTGCGTGGGGGCCGCTCCTTGCCAACGGACCCGGCCGAGAGCTGTGTCCCGCCACCTCAATCCCGCGCGGTCACGGGACCAGCCACCTACCGCCGCAACGACCCTTCAAGGCGGTGCGTCGGGCGCCGTCGCCTCCTGGCGGCCGGCCGGTGCCGGCCGCCGCCTCCTGCCGCCGACGCCGCCGTGCTAGCGAGGCACGCCGCCGGGGTTTTCCGCAGACCACCAGACGCGCTCCGGTAGTCCGTTTTGCCTGTCGTCTTCGCCAGTGGTCCTCCCGGGATCGGCTCTTCACTGCGAAGGCCTCAAAATGCCCTTGCACCCTTCTTCGTTGTCGCCCGCCGATCTGCACACCAAGAACGAAGAAACGGTGGGTTCATACTTGTTCTTTGGTCCGCACCCACCGCGTTATCGGTTTAAACGGCTTCTGAAAAATATTAAACACATACAGAGGATATAAATCACATAGATTTATTTGAACCAAAAACCCCTACCTCGTGAATTGTCGAGCGAGGGTTCGTCACTAAATTTCATGTCGTGGAAGAAGGCGTCGCGGAAGGGGGATCGTCGCGTCGTGGAGAAAGGATTCATCGGCATCGCGTCGTCGATCTCCGAGGATCCGGCATTCTTGTCGACCTTCGTCAGAGGTCGACGTTCTTCCTGTTCTTCATATTCTTCGTGTTCTTCGCGTTCTTCGTCGAGGAAGGAGTGCTTCACGACTTGAGTGATTTCTCCCAAACCTCTCACACCCCAACAACCCTCAATAAAATAAGAGTTTGCCTTATTTTATTTCTCAAGCCATGCATTTTGAAAATAAAAAACGAAACAAACAATTAAATGAATTAATTGCAATATTTTAACCGCCCAAATTAATTGAGGTGTTTCATAAATAGAAAAATGCAAGGGTTGACTTCCACTTAATAGGGGTGCAGGTGTGTTACCTTATTAAAGGAGGGGGTTTCGGAAGAAAAGAAATAGTGGGGCTCGTGTGGGTCCCACCTCACAATTATCCTACCTAGTGGGTATGATATTGTGGTGTCCCACTTCATCCACTAGCTAGGTTAAAAAAATAAAATAAAATTGGTTGCACCACTTTTATTTTATTTCTTTACTTAACCCCAAAATTTAAAAACCACACCTGAGAAAACGCAACTCTGGAAAAGGTGTTTCTAAGAAATTACCGACACTGCGATTCCATCAGTGTCCTCGGATTTCGATTCCGAGCACTGGTTCAAATGTTAGAAAAACCCGCTCATTCATTCACTGAACGTAACTGAGCCATACTTTGGAAAATGATTCCAGGCACACCGGGCCTCAGAATCAGGTGCCGTCAGAAACTGAGTTCTTGTAAAATTCCTAAGAAAATTAAGAAAAACAATTCCCTTGAATTTTACGGGTCTTTACAGCTTACCCACACACGATCACTAGAACATGACCCACATAGGATCCGTAGAAGCTAACCCACATCGGATCTCTAGGTGTTGACCCGCACAGGGTCGCCAGGTGCCGACCCGCACATGATCACTATGAGCACTCTTCTCTTCACAGCCAACTACTGGGTTTCCGTAGTAGGCTTTCTCATCCTCGGAAGATTCCTCCCCAAAATCCACTAGTCGATACACCAACTACCATGATTTACCACAAAGAAGTATCTCAAGGCTTCTCTATGTCATCAGGGTCTCAACGCAACAGATGGTTCGTCAATATGACGCCTGGTCTGTGAGCTATTAGCCTTTTCGTCCTGAGGGCCTGGTTGGATTCATACTCAATCCAACCTGACCCTACCCAAACATTATGCAAAACTCTAGTGGGGTATACCAAAGGGACAGTCTCGATCCAGGGTTTCCGGCACTATAGACGATTCATCAAACGGACGCCCGATACCAACATTATGGCCAAAAAAGCATATATTGGTTGAAGTGGGTTCGGGTCCAGTCTGACCCGGTAGGACCGATCTAACCAGAACCGACCTGGGCGACCCAGTTTGGGTCAACCCAGCCTGTCCTGCTGGGCCTGTCTCATCCCGCAAGGCCAGTCACGGCCTGTGGTGTTGCTCAACCTCGGCAGCGCTAGGCGGCGTGGAGGCCGCAAGGCCGGCACCGAGCCGCAGACGCCACGGGGCGGTGGGTACCGCAAGGCCGTAGGGCGGCGGAGGCCGTGGGGATCTCGAGGGCTGTAGGGGCCGTGAGCGAGGTGGGGAGGCTACATGGTGGGGGAAGCCGCGGGGAGGGGGAGGCCACAGGGGCCGCGAGGGGTGCCTGGAGACCACAGGGCAGCGGAGGCCGCGAGGGCCGTGAGTGGCACATGGAGACTGTATGGGCCGCGGGGCGGCAGGGTGGTTGAGGTCGTGGTGCAGCCGCATTGCACCTTCCTTTTCAAGAGCCTGTCTGATTAGAACTCCACAGTTATGCGTTCTTGGCATGGAGTAGTGGTCTGGATTGGTGACCTTTTGGAATGTTTCCTAGGGTGTTCTTGATTGAGTAAAAAGCACATTAGAAAGGACATGAATTGGACTATGGGGACAATCATTAGTCAAATGACATGTTCAGGCATGTGGGTGGACAATTGGGTGGGGACCACGTGTCTGCGGGGCAACTGGTGGTAATGGTAGGCCTGGACCTGATGACCATGTAATGTCGGGGTGTCTGTGCTGTCACCGAGACCCTATTTTTTCACATAAATATATAATATTTTACCAAATGTTTAGGATATGTCCTAATATTTCATAAACAACACTTTTTTTAGTCATTTTATTTTATGGAAATTACATTAACACACAAAGAGAAAATAACATGATATCACAGTAATATTAAAAAGGGTAAAATAATATTTACACCAAAAGGATGAGGAATATGAAAATATTAAAAACATGTATAATTTTAATTTGATGAATAATATTTGATAAAAAATAATCATATATTTTAAAAAATTATTTTTGGACCAATTAGAACTGAAATTGAATTTATATTAATTTAATATTTTAAGAGTTACCATGGGTGTCCCTCCCCACCCTTATAAAAAGGTACCCACTCTTCCCTTATAATCACTCACCAATATAATTTGGGATCAGAAAAGATCTTCCAAAACTTCTTTATAAAATCCATACCCATGTTATTGAGGCTTTATTTTAGACAGATCACCCTTCATTGAGATGTTAAGGTGTTCTTCAGGGGTTATCAATCGATGAAGAGGTATTATTTTATTTATGTATTTCTATTTTATTTATTATTTCACATCCTTCAAGTCTCCTCTAAAAATTATGCGATAATAATTCTAGTATCTCCAATATATTGAGATGTTATTTTTAAATATCTTCACCTAAATATATCTCCAATTCCATCAAATGGGAAAGGAACTAATCTTTCATGAATACCTGTGAACTATCTCCTCCACAAACCGATCTAATTTGATATCATTAATATTGACCAAGGCAGGTTACAATGATGGAATAATTGATTATATATGAAATTCGGGATATATTTATCATTTTAAAATAATAATATTTAATATTTTTCCTTATTTTCCTTGTAGATAAAAATTATAATTCCATTCCTGTGTATGAGTTAACTATCACATCCACGAAGTTATGTGAGATATTTTTATTCACCACATCACTTTAATGATATATATAAATATTGTTAATTCATTATTACGATTTTAATTATGTTTTGATAATTATGTGAAGATAAAATCATAATTAACTTATTTTCATAATGATCAATGAAAAATGGAAGTGTTGCTCATTCGTATGTACGACGTACCATCTCTATGATTATAATGTTGTTCATTTTTCATACCCTAAATAAATGGTTTGATTCAAAAAGTATAATTGATGTAAAAAAGTGAATATTTTTTCATGGATGTCTTTCTATATATGATGGAATTAAGACAACATTGACTATTGGCATCGTACCAAGTTTATTTTCAACTCAAGTATATGAAATAACTTCTAAATCTAGTTTATTTCAATTTTATATTTTATATTTGATAAAATAATATTATTATTTATAATTGGGACATAAATTTTTTCTATGGTTTAATTTCTTTTTATTTTTCTGATAAGTTTTATGTTATAATGAATAGTGAAACATACTGCATTTTTATTCTAAACTTCTTTTTTGTATAATTTTTTTGTATTGTTATATTATTATTTGAATTTTTTATAATATATATTTAGATTAATTTTTTTTCATTTAATCCATTTTTTTTAATTTTATGTATTTTCACATTGAAATTTGATATAATCACATGTCAATATTTTGATGGTGTTCACTTTTTAAATACACATTTTCTCATTCTGACTATGATATTAATTTTAAATTTACATTTTCCACTTCCATTAATTGATATTTCAAAAACCTAATATACGTAGTTGTAAACAGTAAAAAAATGTGTTTTATTAGGTTCAAAATAATTTTTTTTGTGAATAGAAACTTTAGTATTTTATGCAACATGTTTAAAGTGTAAATATATTAAATATGGTTAAAAATAATCTAATTATAATATAACACTACCCTAACACTTATCCTAATCATATTCTATGAGATATTACCGACCAAAGAAACCCTTGAAATGAAAATTTGGCATTTGTTATCCACATGGGTGTCATTATGACATTTATAACTTTTAATTTAATATAAAGGAAGAATTATCAAAACATGACTCTAATAAATAAAAAAAATTTAATATGGGGTTATATATGTGATATCTTTTACTATAAATAATTCATATAAATATAATAATAGTAATAAATACTCATGGAAATTTATTTATAATTTTTATCAATTACGTAATTAAATTTTATTATGACACAATGATAATAAAATTATAGGTTTTTAAAGAATTAATCAAATAAATGATATTGATAATATTAAAATAAATATGATTACAAATATTGGATTCTATCTAAAAATTTTACAGATGAATATGACATGTTATGATTGAGTTAATGAATGTGTTATTAAGGAATCAGGATTTTATGACTTTAAAAAAAGAATTCAAATATAAATAGTGTCAAAATTGAAAGAATTCATAACTTTAAATATAAAATAGATTATTAAATGTTATAGAATTGATAAAAATATAAGATTCAACCAAATTTTTATTATATGTCTTAATATACCATAAATGGCACTTTCTTGGTCATTTTACATGTTATAATAATTACATCAACACACAATGTGTTAATAACATGATATCACAAAAAGATTAAAAACATAAAATAAGGGTTAAAAAATTTTAAGGATTAAAGAAACATCCAAAAGTTATAAAATTTTAATTATAGGATTTTTATTATAGCCAAAATCATCTTATATTAGAGATAAATGTTTTTGGGACCATTTAGAACCAATATTGAATTTATATTAAATTAATATTTTAAGAGTTTCAAAGGGTTCCCCTCCCCTCTTCTATAAAATGGTACCCACTCTTCTCTAATAATAAAACATACAAAGAATTTTTTATTGACAAATATCCACCCAAAAGTAACTATAAAATAACACCTATATTCCTAAGACATTATTTAAGACAAACCACCCTTATTTTATGTGTTAAGGTGTTTTTCATGGGTGATCAACTGAATAAGTGGTATCGTTTTCTTTAAGTATTTCTATGTTATTTATTCTTCCACATCCTCAAAGTATCCTCTAACCATTACATGATAATAAATATAGAATAATAAATATAATAAGATATTATTATTTAAATATCATCACCTAAATCTAAATCCACTTCTATCAAATTGGAATAAAATTAATCATTTGTGTGTACATGTGAACTATCACCTCCATGAACCGATCTAATTCATTTTTCATTAAAGTCTATCAATACTAGTTATAATTATGTAATAAACATTTATATATGATATTAAGGATTTATTTATCATTTTAAAATAATAATTTATCAATTATTTTCTTACTATCCATGAACATAAAATTTATAATTTCGTTCATGTGTACGTGCGAATAATCACCTCCACGAAGCAATGTGAATCATTTTTAATCACTATATAAATTGTATGATATATAAAAGTATATTTAATTTGTTATTATATTTTAATTATATAATGGTTATTACATAATATAGAAAATAATAATTAACTTATTTCCATAATGATAAAAAAATTGAAATATTACACATGTGTACGTACGACCTACCGTCTCCATGATTATAATGTTGATCATTTTTATACCATAAATGAATGGTTTTATTTAAAAAGAATAATTTATTTTTAAAGGTTATTATTATATCATTAATTTATTTCAAATTATTATTTAATTATGTCCACGAGTACTATTCACATCATACTATGTTTATTTTCGACTCAGGTTCTGAATATCGACAAAACGTCTGATATGAAATTAAGTAATTATATAATTTTTATAACATGGTAATAAGTAATATTAAAGAATTATTGACCATTAAAAAGGTTCTAAAAAATTATAAATTAACCTATGATTATTATTCATGAAGATAATGAATGTAAGAGATGACAAAGACTCAAGGAAAGGGATTTCATCTCAATCTCTTTTCATTGAGGAATTTCTTGATAATAAGCACCTTTATTATTTAATAAGGTGTATATACAACCAGTATGACATTTCATATCAATAAGTTTATCTATAATTAAGTTACTTATTGTATTGTTAATTTTATTAATTCATGGAGATCAATATTTAAATGTTTATTGTGGTATGAGACACCTTGAACATTTAATGATTTAATTATCAAATCTTTTTTTCATGATATGAATTTAAATATTTCATTATCTGGATATAAAAGAATTATATAGGATATTTCATTAATATCATGAATTTTATTCCATGCTTTCAAAATGTGAATTTATATATGATGCATTTTCCTTTCTTTACAAAATGAAAAAAGTAATGCTTTTCATGTATATGATGACGACGACTTATATGTCATTGTAACCATTATATGATTATTGGATTCCTCTATAAAACATAATGTTTTTAAAAGTATAACAAATAACATATTATTTTTTTTATCTTGTAATTAAAAATAGGTTCTTAAATTAAAATTTCATTTATATATGGAATTTTTTTTCATAAGGGGTTAAAAGAAGATTTCAAGAGGGTTTTGTAATGAAAATGTTTTTTTCATGAAAGGGTATATGAGAATTATATGAAGTGGTTGAACCCAATATAGCTTATATAAATGTTTTTTCACCATTATAGAACATGGGTGAGCCTGATATAACTAATACGAAGGGTTGAGCCCCATTTTAGCTCATTGGTGTGCCCGAAATTGCTTATACAATGTGTTGAGCCACATTATAGCTCACAGGGGAGACTATTATTTCTTATACGAAGAGATTATCCCCATTATAGAACACGAGAGAGCCCAAATATAGTGTATATGAATTTTAATCCCCATAATTGTTCTCCAATTTAGAAGTCAACCATATGGTTATTCCATTTGACCGAGATTTGAAAGGGTTTTTTTATATTATGCTAAAAGACACCTAAAGAAGTTTTAATTTCTCGATATTAGATTTACTGTTTTTCAGTGAGGTAAAATTATGAATGTTAATTATGTGAAATTTTTCTGTTTAATATGCTCGAATAACCTTAAATGGGTTACCATGTATTAACTAGACTAACGGGTTTTATTTATCATTATGTCCCTTAATGATCTATTTGGGGTCTTCCCGGGTTTTTATATGATTTCACCGGATTTAAGGGAGAATAGAGTCATGGTTGGAATCAAGGAAAAGTTATGATGATTAAAAATTATAATAAAGCATGTTTCTTTTTATTTTATTTTTGTGTTAGGACGAAATGAATACTATTGGAAGTGTCCACTTTGTATTTATACGGGGTTTTATGTAGTTGTTGAGGCATAATTCTATAAAGATGTAATCCTAAAAACATCATCAATTTTAATTCTTGTAATAAATGACGATTATTTATTGTTTAATGATGTGGAATTATAGAAACACTATGTTTGATAATATATTCAATTGAAAAACCCAAGTTTAAACAAACCACGATATAATATTAAAATATTATTAAATAAAAGTGAACGATTGTACCTAACCATTAAATTGGTAGGTATTAAAAATATTATCTAAAATAATAAATATACATAAAATAATGATGTAAAATTACTTATAAATTATTAAGTGGAATATAATATTTAAATATAAAAGATTATTCTCTATCAAAATGATTCATGAAAAAATTATTTTTCGTGTTATTTTTTGGAATAAATTATAACTTATTTATGGAATATTTAAATATTTTATTTTATGAAATATAAATATGCGTTTAAATCAATATTTAAAACATAGAATAGTGAATTTTTTTGGTCTTTTGGAAAATAATTATTTCTTATTGAATAGTAAAATATACTAATTTTTCTAAAACATTCATATATTTTTAATAAGTTAATTAATTTAGGTGTTGTATTATTCAATTAAAATTTTTTAAAAGAAAAATAATTATTCATAGAATATATTTAATAAAATTAATTACATATGAATCATATTTATACCATATTTTATTAAATGCATATTCTTAGATATAAATTCTTATTTTTTCTCGATGCTCTTTTAAAGTGAAAAATGTTTCCACATATTAATTTATTAAACTAAACCAAAAATATTATTGAATTATATTAAATTTATAGATTATAAATCAAACAATAGAAATTTAAATTCATATAATAAAAAATACTTTTCATAATTCTAATAGAAATTCATATTTTACATCAAAAATTTAAATTTTAGAAAACTACATTCTTATCTAGCTAGTGAGATTCAATTTAAATTAAATTAAGGGAATTATATTAATTCAATTCAAAAAATGTAATATTTAATTTAAATTATCATTGTTTATTTTTTTTAAAGCTTATGTCACGACCTGTCCTCGGGGCCCGTGTCGTGACTACCCCAATCCCGCCTTCCATAGGCCAGGGGGTGGCGACTACCACCAAAGGTGTAATTCCTGATAAAAGGGAAGGAATTGCCTTTATAAAAGAAAACAAACACCATAGAGTACGCAAACTGAAGTAAACACTAAGTAAACTATATACACAAGTAAGTGCTGGAAAGTTAATGGGCTAGTACACAAACCAACTGAAAGTGCCGAACAACTGAAAAGTAAAGTACAACAACTGAAAGATAAGAAACAACGAACTGGATGTCCTCTAGAAACTCCCACCAGAAGGGTGAGTATAGTCAGTCTCGTCGACTCCTCGAGTCCGGCCGTCCTCTCCGTGTACGTCCCACCTGATAGTCCACCTCCGGGTACCGTCCTCTCCTCAAGCCTCAGCCACGATCAGCGTTGTCCGTCATCTCCAACCAACACATCATAGTGCGGGCGAAGCCCGTGCAGGGGTGAGTATACGATACTCAGTAGGGACCCTGAGACTACTGATGTTCTCCCAGAATCCACAAAGGATAAAACAAAAAGGAAATATACGAACACAAGTATCAACTAACACTACTTAGGTATATGCCCATACATATACCTAAGTCATCAATTATAGTTATGCTCCAACTCACAAGATCAAGTAAAATCCAGTCCACACACGAAATTATTACTCAATCCACACAGGAAGGTATACCCCAATCCACACAGGAAAGAAAGTCAATCATATCGAAGATAACGATTGAATGTCAAGACTCAGCTCACACAGGTATACTCATCGCGAAGAGGGGTGGAGATGATTGATGTAGCCTCTGAATCATCTCCTCTTCCGAACCCATGTAGGATCCATGTACAGATGTCATCACTGCCGAACCCATAGAGGATCCATTTATAGAAGTCATCATCGTCGACCCCACAGAGGATCCCAGCATGGTAGATGTCATCGTCGAACCCACAGAGGATCCCAGTACGGTAGTCGTCGTCATCGAACCCACGGAGGATCCTAGTACGGTAGTCCTCCACATCGAACCCACTGAGGATCCTAGTATGGTAGTCATCCTCGCCGAACCCACAGAGGATCCCTAGTGTGGTAGTCATCCACACTGATCCCACTGAGGATACTAGTACGGTAGTCGTCCTCGTCGAACCCACTAAGGATCCTTGTACGGAAGTCGTCATCTTCGTCGTAGCCAGCTCTAGGGTTCCCGCACACAACACGCTCGATTCCAGGAGGGTTCGCTCCATGAGCCAAGGGGTCGATACATAATCTATCACGAAGTCCAGAGTTTATGTATCACAAAGTTTCGTCTCATCAATAGGAACTCAACGCCATAGATGACACATTAATCGGATGCCCGGTCTGAGAGTTAATGGCTTTTCATCCCAGGGGCCTGGTTCGTTTTTAAGCTAAAACCAACCCGTCCGTACACCAGATGCATCCAAACCTCAATCAGAATATTCCAAAAGAACCATCTCACATAGAGGAATCCAACAAAGTCGATGGCACGTCAATCGGACGTCCGTATCTCAAGTTATATGTGTTTCCGCTCCGAGGGCCCGGTTGTTTTTGTGTTCGAACCAAGACGGTTGTACCCAATGTTCTTGGAAACCTTGAGTATAATTTACTGAAATGACCATCTCGATCAAAGGATCCGAACGCAACTGACTATGCGTTGATCGTAGGTCTGTAGCCCAAGTTATGAGCATTTGAATAGATCTGTCCGTAAATAGGGGGTTCGGGCCCGGTCCGACCCGAACCGATACCCCCTGGGTCAGCCCAGCCCAGCCGACATGCCCCGGCCCGACTCTAGTGGCCCATCCTGGCACGGGCTGACCAACATGCATGGCCGGTGGCTCAGCCTTTTTCTGAGCGGGATGCGGGGGGCGCTGCCCCCCTTGATTGAGAAACGACAGCCCCTCTTTGGGGGCCCGCCCTTGACACCTGCAGGGGGTTACGACCACCGGACTTCTGGGAAATGGCCATCCATAATGTCTGGCCGGAGTGCCGCCATGGGACCAGATGGTCCCGCATCCTAGATCACTTGCGGCTGGTGGAGTCAGGCCACCCTCCTCTGCACCGCGGTGGCCTTTGGCTACGACCCCTGTCCGACCGGCTCGGCGCGACAGCGCCGCGCCTCTCAACCGTGGCCCTCCATGGTTCTCCGGCATGGCGCGACGACACGATGCCACTCCACTGTGACCCACTCCTGGTTGCGGCTTCCTTCGCTACACCAGAGCGGGGCGGCGGCGCAACGCACCTTTGCCACTGCATGCTCCGGCCGTGGTTCTCCCATTCCCGTGCGGTGCAACGACACCGCGCCGTCTTTGACATCACGGTTCACGAAGACCAAGATTATAAGGGGAGGAGGATCGACTGTGTTTTTTTGGTCCGACCTCCTCCACATATTACGATAACAAGCGGTCTTAATAATTCATGAAGATAATAACCAAACTTGATCGAAGGAAAAACCCCTACCTCAAAAGAAGTTCGCGAAAGCTAGGGTCGTGAGGGTGGTTTCGATGACGGTGTTGGCATGCGTCCATGAAGGGAATAACTTCTCACACCAGCTATGGAGAGGAGAAGGAACGACATGTCGTTGGCGAGTTTTCGTGTCGTTTCCTCCTCCTTTGTCGTGGAGGAAGAAGAGGACTGAAGATACCGAGTCACCAATTCGATGATCCTTGACGAAGTGTTGTCATTCTTCGTTGAGGATGAAGACATTCTTGGCTGGAGAAGATGATGTTCCTCAAGATACTTAGAGCTCTATCCTCTAATCCTCAACACAACAAAACTAACCCCAAAAATAAAATAATATATTCTTATTTTATTAACTCATATCATGAGTTCAAAAATTCAAAAACTTAATTCAATTAATTGAATTAGTGTGTTGGCATGATTAAATGTGAGGAGAGGGGAAGTCACCCAATTAATGGGAATTTTAAAATTTAATATGAGTTACGCATTTTAAGTGGGGGGTTTCGAGGAGTTAGGGAATGTGAGGGGTTGGGATCATGTGGGCCCCACCCCTCCTTTATTCTCTCAAGTGTAGTTAACAACATGTGGGTCCCATCCAACATCCATACGTAGGTTATAACAATTTAGAATATGAAATAAAATTGTAAAACAATTTTATTTATTTCACATTTAAATCCTATTTTTTTAATAACTCCTCCCGAGAAAACGCACCATTGGGAAAGGTCCTCCAAATAAATCACTGGCGTTGCGGTTTCATCGGTGCCCTCAGATTTCAATTCCTAGAACCAGATAAAAAGTTAGAAATACACGCTTGTCCGTTCACTGAACGTACCTAAGCTAAACTTCGGAAATTTATTTCGGGCACACCAGGCCTCCGAATCAAGTGCCGTCTGAAGCCACAGACTCATAAAATTCCAATGAAATTAAGAAAAAATTTCCTTGAAATTTCTGGGTCTTTAATATACTACCACCTCAGGGATTTACATCCCCGTAAAGCAATAACAAAATCTAGGGAAACTAATGGAGGTACCGAGTATGCAACTGAGCCTCCTGCTCCCATGTGCTCTCCTAAAAGTTCCTGTGCTGCCAACGAGAGCGCACAAAAGGAATCAACCGTCCCCGTAGGACCCGCTCTTGTCGATCCTCATCCTCTACTGGAACCATGTGATAGTCACTCCTTCATCGATGTCCAGATCCCTGTGGTTGATGACATACTTCGGGTCATTAATGCATCTCCTCAGCTGATATACGTGGAAGACGTCGTGCACTCAGTGCAATAGAGGTGGAAGGGCCATATGGTATGCCACCTGGTCTACCCTGATGAGGACCTTGAATGGTCTGAAGAACCTCGTAGAGTACTTTCCGCCTTGGACAAATATCTTTAGACCTCGTCGAGGTGAGACACATAAAAATACGTGGTCTCCATCCTCGAACTATAGTAGTCTCCACCTCATATCATCTTAGGCCTCATGTCTGCTCTAAGCAGTCTCATCTTCTGTGAACCATAGGCGATCAATGCCTGCTCCTACATCAGGACACACCTGAGTCTAGTCCCTAACGCATCTTAGTGAACTATTTAACCAATGCCCTCTAGATGGGCACACTGGTCAACCTCTACCTCAGCTCCTGAATGCTTTGCTGGAAGTGGTGCCGCAAGTCTGGAGAATTCTGCCACAAAGGTATGTTTGGCCATCTCATAAGTGATCGAATGCACCCTCTAATGCATGATTTATCCTGTGCAGCCTGGGTTTTCCTTTCTTCTGACCAAGGAAAACCCCTTCCCAACGTTTTAGATAAACCACAACTATTTTTCCTAATACCGTCAATCTGTGTATGAATTGTGGTGTCCCATTCCATACACATACTAACGTCGTAAGGCCTCGACGCTGTCACCAAGAGGTTCCAACCAAAACTATCGCCTCAAGAGTCATATCACACCGTCGGCGTAAGTGTGATTATCGAGTCTCCTCCCAAAGGTATCTCCAGATGTGAGGGTCAAGTCAACGGCTTAACCAGAAACTCTTGGTCTGGGACATGATTTGTGGAAGGTAGGAATGATTTGTACCTATGTCTTTTGATACGATAACTAGTAGTAGACACAGGATGTACCTAAAATAATTCTTAGAGCCCTTGGGTCACACTCCTTGACCGCATGGAGTTATTCTCTTCCCTGCCCTCCAGCTCCCTGAGCCTGGCGGGGACTACAAAAGTGGGTGGTTGTAACATGTTGAAATGTACACCACCTCATGCTGCACTCTAGCTCTGCTTCCACATTAGCAGCTCTGCAGTTTCACCTGTCCTTAACACTTCCTCTTCGTGAAACATTTACATTCCCACGTCCCTGAAACTGGCTCCAGTTCCATGCTATTCCACTGCTAACATCCTATAGTTGTATCCTATCAGCCAAAGAACATTCAACCAAAAAGGTTATCTCTAGCACCCTAGCATGAGTAGGAATACATAGAGGAAAAAGTGATGTCTTGGTTGTTCTTAAACACACCACGCTTAGAAATACGAGCCCTGAAGCACTATTCTCATCGTATTCATCGAGTACTCAGAATGATTGGTATGCCTCGACGAATGCTCAGCTAATGACACGTCGTTCTGCCGTAGTTGTATAAGCTCAATAAAATCTCTCAGCCACCTCCTCAAGCCAGTCCTTAGCCGCCTGAGAGTCAGCCTCGCCTCGGAACTTGAGGGTATCTGATTCTGAAACACGTGTAAGGTACTAAGCCTACATGTGTCATCTATCGGTACTGCCGGTTGTAACTGTTGACCAACATGTAGTGATATAGCTAGGACACTACCCAAAGGTACTATCTCTGGCATTAGTCTACGTACCGATGCCTTATTACTATACAGACCAAACTCATGGTCACTCACTGAAAAAAACTAGTAGCTAAGTCCACCATCAGCTTTACTGGTGTCTCAACTAGGCGGAAAACTCTAGAAATCGCCTCCATCCAGTCCACTGCTTCCTGTGAATCTGTCTCGCCTCGTAACCTTAGAGGCCTCTACTGCTGGGACTCGAGGAACATGCTCTATTGGCGTGCACCGTTTGCTAGTATGGCTAGTGGAATCCGCTGCCCAACAGATGGTGGTGATTCTGGTACACCACCCGATGGTGCCATTGTAATAAAAAGGGCCCTGCACCGGAGCCTCATCGCTCGGGGGGCCGTCATCGTGTACTCTCTCTCGGGAACCCTAGCTGGTTGTCTTCGCAGCGACATCTTGTTAAGAAACAGCTGCGCCAAAATCAAACAGTATACCTGGTGAGATGACTCAATGAGACCACAAATGAAACTCTTGAAAGACACGCGTAATCAGTGTTTTCGTGCACTGAGTCGGAAATCAGAAGTCAGGGTCTTGGTTTATGGATACGTCGGCTACCACACCTACACTGGACTCCCTGGATTGATAACCACACTCAATAACCTTAACACTTTTTCTTCACATAGAAGAGAGATTAGTGTCCTGAGTTCTATGGTAGAACCGAACTCCTCTAATACCAATTTTTCACGACCCGTCATTGGCGATCGTGCTATGACTACCCCATGCCCTCCTTCCATAGGTCAGGGGCTTTCAACTAGCACCAAAGGCATAAATCCCATTAAAAGGGAAGGAATTTCCTTTATAAAAGATAACAAACACCACAGAGTACACAAAATAAAGTAAACACTCAGTAAATTGTATACACAACTAAGTACTGGAAAGTAAATGGGCCAGTATACAAACCCAACTGAAAGTGCAGAACAACTGAAAATTAAAGTACAACAACTGAAAGACAAGCTGCAACCGCCAGGACGTCCTATATGAACACCCACCAGAAAGGTGTGTATAGTTAGTCTCGTTGGCTCATCAATTCCGGTCATCCTCTCAGTTTACATCCCACCTGATAGTCCACCTCCGCGTACAATCCACTCCTCAAGCCTCAGCCACGATCAGCGTTGTCTGTCGTCTACAACCAACACATCGTAGTGCTAGCAAAGCCCGTGCAGGGGTGAGTATACGATACTCAGTAGGGACCCCGAGACTCCTGAAGGTCTCCCAGAATCAACAAAGGATAAACCACAAAGGAAATATACGAACACACGTATCAACCAACACTACTTAGGTATATGCCTATACATATACCTAAGTCATCAATTCTAGTTCTGCTGCAACTCATGAGCTCAATTACAATCCAGTCCACACAGGAAAGTATAACTCAATCCACACAAGAAGGTACATCCCAATCCACACAGGAAATCAAGTCAATCCCATCGAAGATAATAATTGAATGTTGAGACTCAGTTCACACAGGTATACTTGTCACGAAGAGGGGTGGAGATGATTGATGTAGCCTCTGAATCATCTCCTCTTCCGAGCCCATGTATGTTCCAAGTACAGATGTCATCGCTGCCGAACCCACAGAGGATCAATGTATAGAAGTCATCTTCGTTGAACCCACGGAGGATCCCATCTTGGTAGACATCATCGTCGAACCCACGGAGGATCCCAGTATGGTAGTCGTCGTCATCGATCCCGCGAAGGATCCCAGTACGGTAGTCAACCACGTTGAACCCACTGAGGATCCTAGTACAGTAGTCACCCTCGTCGAACCCATGGAGGATCCCTAGTACGGTAGTCATCCACATCTAACCCACTGAGGATCCAAGTACGGTAGTCGTCCTCGTCGAACCCACTGAGGATCATTGTATGAAAGTCGTCATCTTCATCGAGCCAGCTTTAGGGTTACCACAAACAGCACACTTGATTCCGGGAGGGTTTTCTCCATGAGCCAAGGGGTTGATACATAAATTTTCACGAAGTCCAGAGTTGATGTATCACAAAGTTCCATCTCGTCAATAGGAACTCAACGCAACAGATGATGCGTCAATCAGATGCCCGGTCTGAGAGTTATTGGATTTTTCGTCATAGGGACCCTATTGGTTTTTAAGCTAAAACAAACCAGGACATAATCCAGCTGAATCCAAACCTTGAGCAGAGTAATCCAAAAGAGAAGTATCACTAAGAGGAATCCAACTTAGTCTACAACATGTCAATCGGACTTCCGGAGCTCAAGTTATATGTGTTTCTGCTCAGAGCGTCCGGTTGGTTTCGTGTTCGAACCAAGCCGGCCATACAAAAAGTTCTCCGAAACCTTGAGTATAATATAACAAAATGAACGTCTTGATCCAAGGATCCCAACGCAACTGATGGTGCATCGATCCGAGGTCCGTAGCCCATGTTATGAGCCTTTGAACGGATCTGTCCGTAAATAGGGGTTTTGGGCCCGGTCCGACCCAGCCCAATACCCCCTGGGTCGGCCCGAACCAGGTCGACCCAACTCGGGTCCGGGCCCGGCCCATTTGGGAATGGCCCGGACCGGCGCGGCTGGCCCTGCCCAGCACGGGCGGCCTGGCCCGCATGGCTGGCGTCTCAGCCTTCGGCCGAGCAGGATGCGGGGGGCACTGCCCCCTTGATTGAGAAACGGTGGCCCCTCTTGGGGGGGCCGCCCTTGCCACCTTCCGTGGGTTACGACCACCGGACTTTCGGGAAACGGCCAGCCGTAATGGGCGGCCGGAGTGCTGCCGTGGGACCTTCTGGTCCTACCTCCAGGAGCGCCGACGACCGACGGAGTCCGGCCCCCCTCCTCTGCACCACCGCAGCCTTAGGCCGCGGCCCCTGTTCGACTGGCACGACACAACGGCGCCGCGGCTTCCTTCGGCGCGGGGTGACGGCACCGCACACCTTCGCCGCGGCCCGCTATGGCTGCGGTTCTCCCGTTCCCGCGTGGTTCAACAGCACTGCGCCGTCATGGCCATCACGATTCATGAAGATCAAGATAAAAAGGGGCGGAGGATCGGTCGTGTTTGTGTTGTCCGACCTCCTCCCATTATAACGATAACAAGAGGTCTTAATAATTCACGAAGATAATAACCAAACTTGATCGAAGGAAAAACCCCTACCTCAAAAGAAGTTCGCGGAAGCTAGTGTTGCGGTGGTGGTTTCGATGACGGCGTTGGCATGCGTACAAGAAGGGAACGACGTCTCACACCAGGTGCGAAGAGGAGAAGGAACGACACATCGTAGGCGAGTTTCCGTGTCGGTTCCTCCTCCATTGTCATGGAGGAAGATGAGTACCGATGATACCGGGTCACCGATTCGATGATCCTTGAAGATGTCTTGTCGTTCTTCGTTGAGGATGAATACGTTCTTCACCGGAGAAGATGAAGTTCTTCAAGAGACATAGAGCTCTCTCCTCCAATCCTCTACACAACCAAACTAACCCCAAAAATAAAATAAGCTCTTCTTATTTTATTATGTCATTCCATGAGTTAAAAAAATTCAAAAACTTAATTCAATTAATTTAATTAGTGTTTTGGCATGATTAAAACGTGAGGAGAGGGGAAGTCACCCAATTAAGGGGAAGTTTAGAAGTTAAAATGATTTACACATCTTAAGTGGGGGGTTTAGATGAGTTAGGGAATGTGAGGGGTTGGGCTCGTGTGGGCCCCACCCCACCTTTATTCTCTCAAGGGTAGTAAACAACAAGTGGGTCCCACCCAACTTCCATACATAGGTTATAACAACTTAGAATACGAAATAAAATTGTAACACAATTTTATTTACTTCACATTTAAATCCTCTTTTTTTAACAACTCCTCCCGAGAAAACGCACCTTCGGGAAAGGTCCTCCTAAGCAATTACCGGCGCAGCGGCTTCATCGGTTCCCTCAGATTTCAATTCTGAGCACCAGATCAAAAGTTAGAAAAACCCGATCATCCGTTCACTGAACGTACCTGAGCTAAACTTCGGGAATTTATTCCAGGCACACCGGGCCTCGGAATCAGGTGTCATCTGAAGCCACAGACTCAAAAAATTCCAATGAAATAAAAAACAATTATTTGAAATTTCATGTTCTTTACAGCTTATCTTATTTTTTGTTCATAATGAATACCAAAAAGTGTTAAAAAAATTTATAATTGTTATAAAATTAAGATAGTGAAAGTGAGTAACATTATAGAAAAATGTGTTACCATGTACGAAACATAGTTTTCATGTTTTGGATCGACCATAAAAGTAATTCAATCTAATATGTATCAATTTCTGTGGAACATGTTTTGAGGGAGACGTCCAATTATTGAATAGATTTTGGTATCTATAAAACTCCACTCCACACCAATTATAAATAGTAACAAACTCCCCTCACATTTTATAAACTATCAAGACATTTGTATCCACTAAAACCTTCCAAAATCTACCCAAAAAATCCTTATACACATTATGTATATTCTGTTCTTACAAAATGACCAATCATAGTATACTTAATAATAGATCAAAAGGAGGTTCTTATATGGGGAGGTAATCATATTCATTAAGTTACTTCTTTCTACATTATATTCCTCCATTTTCAATTATGTATTGAAAATTAAAAAATAGTAACACTACCATATCCTATATAAAATGAATTTTTTATGTTATTGACATGACATTCATCAATATCCTGTTCCAATCATCTAGGATATGAAACTATAACTTTTGTTTATGAAGAAATACCACCTCACAAACCTATGTAATTCAATTCAAATCATTTTACCTCATAGATTTTCATGATTATGGAATTAATGTGTATATAAATATATTAAGGGTATATTAATAATTTTTGAAAATTAAAATATCATATACATTAATACATTACAATACATTAATAATGATAACATCATCTATGTATACGACGGGCTACGACCCCAAAAAGTGAAGTGACTTTTTATTATTAATACATCAAATGGTTCATATATATTAGTTTATTAAGAAAATTTTATATTAATTATATGATAATAGTTCTATAAATATAATGTAACACTTTATTACATTCCATTAGGATCTTTAATGTACGAAGAACCATTACCTTGATTCAAACAAAATTCATTATTTATAACCATATTTATCCTTTTTTTTCCAAATAATAATTTATGTGTATAAAATATAATTCAAAAATGACAACTATTATTTAGATAATGGAAAATTTACCACTATGTCAATAGAAAATACACAAAGTTCATTTTCAAATTATAAATCGAGAATCCTCAAAACATCCCACATGGAAATATCTGATTATTTAATTAATTATGTCAAGAAATAAAAAAATTAAATATTTTAAGTAAATAATATTAAATATGAATGATATTATTAAAAAAAATTAATTTATATAATATTATTATATTATAGATAAAGTAAAAACCTGACAAGTGTCCCTTAAGGTAGCAGTTTTTTCTCAAAACATTCTTCATTGAGAACCATGTTATCTTATACACCTAATTTCATTTAAATGGTAAATATACTACTCATTTTTATATTATATTATTAAACTGTGATACATCATGATATATTAAGAAAACTTTAATCTAGTTTATTCATGGAAGTTATGATACAAATGTTACCAAAGCGGTAAGGGATAATGTTTCAAAATAAATTTAATCGAGATTTTTTATCCTTGAATTATAGTTAGTGAGAATTGATTGATATTTGTATAATAAAACTGATTAATTTTCATATACTCTATATTTTCATGGAAGTTTAATTTAATATTTTTACTTCCGTTTCTTTGATACTAAAAATGATTTGTAAAATGTGTTTAAAAAAGATGAAATCATTTCTCACTTCAGTAACATATATTTTTTCTTATCCATGCTATAATAAAATATATTAAAGTATATTCATAAAAGTATAAATATTATTTATTGAGTATTTGTTTATAAATTTATGAATTTTTATAGAACATGTGAAAAATAATATCCTTGTAGTTTTTTGAATGAGGTATTTTTGTATCCTTTTTACAACTTTGACAATAGAATTCTTTTTAACCTGTATGGAATCTATAGAATCACCCGCTGTGATGACCACTAAATTAATTGAACCAGAAATTTTAATATTCTATCGATCTATTTAATTATATTTTTTTTAAAATATTTGTGATTTTTTTATTTGCAAGAAGTTTTTACAAAGTGTAACATTTATTTATGTCATAAAAATTTTACAATTATTTTATATAGACACTTCATCAAAGATGAAAAAAAATTGATGTCGTAGATTAGTAATAAATTATGTATCTATGTATCTCTCATGTTTATATAGATTATTCTATATTACATTAGTGGGGTAATACAATCCATAAATCCATCTCTCAAATACCATTATAATGATATTTCATTTTATTATAATATGAGAGATGATTATGGAATCCATATTCTTTCTATGGGTAAATCATTTATTTATTCCTTATGATTGATTTCCTTATGTTTCAAGCATATTCATTTATATTATATGAATGTGATGGGTGGACCTAGAATTATATAACCCTAAAATTATTTGTTAAAACATTTAATCATGTGAGATGTCATGTGTGGGGTTTTGTAGTGATCCTAATTGATTATGGTATATAATCCACTTTGTGATGTGGTCTCAGTGGTTACCCTAGAATTGTTTTTTGGTCACTATTTATATTTATTCAATATTTCATTATCATTCCATTATCTTATGATATCATTTAATTTTTGTTATTCTCTTAAGAGATTTCTCCCAAATCCTCTCTTTTACATTATCATGTCATTCATTTGACACACACGTTAGTATTTATTATCTAATTTATTTCTATAGAAGGATTTTAAACACACTCGCTTAATTATTGTTTTTAAAAAAGTCATCCAATGTAGATTTAAAAGCTCAAATGGATTTTAGATATCACTAAGGTGAATGAAAAAAATGTTCTATTTTAGTTTATTATATGTTTCATATAACAGGTTTTCTAAATACACTTAGCCTTATGAACATTTTGTTGCGATGTTTATGACAAAGCTATAATAATAATATGTGTAAAAGGATTGTGTTTCTATATGGTTCATATATCAATTCTCCCATTTAACTACTATAATGAATGATATTACCATATAATGTGTGAGTTTAGTGTGGATATATCTATGTGAGAAGGTGTTCATAGAGTTTATGATAAGATTGACGAAACACCAAATTTTGACTTTGTATAGCACGGGTTTGGATATATTGTGTATTATGGTTCATCGATAGTATGTTTGGAATTTTATTTGATACATTGAGATCAAGAGGTTACTTGATGGTCACATTATTTATGAACCAATGAGAAAAACTACCCAATTCATGTCTCAAATATTATTGTTGTGCACCAACCGGGACGTGTTATGAACATTATATCTTTAGTGAGACAATTTGGATCTACACAAAACACAAGAGCCTCTCATATAACTTATCATCAATGGATCTCTATCTAAGGTAAATTGATTTGGTTGAGTTCATCATAAAATCAATTTATTAATATATTATTCCCAAGGTAAAGGTTATATCATTCTAAATGATCATAGAAGGAAAATTTTGGAGATTCAAGAGAATAGAGGGTGGCCATCTAATTAGAATAATATATGAAGAGTTTTATAGAAGAGTGACTATTGTATGCATAAAACAATTTAGTTGTGGTGACATTTGAACAATTAGTGATCATGTCTTTTTTCAAGGGCCATGGGAAATGGTGAAAAGAGTAACACCACAAGTGTTTGGCGATACCAGAGAACCTAGTGAGGGAAAATTTATTACTAGGATAGTCCTTAGATGATGATGATAACATCTATATCTATGGGTTATATTAATTCCATAATCATTGATATGGGATATAATGATATCCTCTTAGTCTTCACTATGGGGAATACATATAAGGTCCATGATGATATATCATGACATAATAATTATTTTTTAGTGGCATTGCCTGATGATAAATTTCATCTATTATTTGTCATAACAACTTACCTAGTAGATAGTTGTCACGCCTGTATTTTCTAGTTTGTTTATTTTATTAATTTTCCGGGCATCAGGTACTTCTGGTCGAGGCCTGACATTAAATTTTTGAATTCTTACTTTAAAACGTGTGTTTTGATCTTGACATCATCTCACGCACTGTGGTCGAAGCCATACGACCTCGCATGGGTCATCGCACGACCATGCCTATTCACTGAATGCCCTACCGATGTTCAATTAATTAAAGTAAATGAATTAATAATTAGGAAATGAAAATTTATTCAGTAGTAAGATAAAAATAAAGTAAAATTATTTAATAATTTATTGATTTAAAAATATTAACAAGGATAATATTTTTTATGAACAAAAATAACAATATCAATTTATTATTGTAAAGTTTATTAGTATCAAGCTTGTTATTATCATCATTAATTCTTTCTCAACAAAAGTGTTAAAATTTTAATTAAAGTCATCATCTTGAAGATATAACATCAAGTACACTATTATTATTTTTCTCATTCTTATTTTTATTATTATTGTTGAGGTTTTAGTTTAGGAATACTGTTATTATTAATATCAACATTATTATTAGTTTTGTTTTTATTTTATATTTTTATTTATTTTCATTCTTTGTTAGGGCTTCTTTTTTTTCGGGCCCCTTCCTCTCCCTCTTCACCACGTCGCGCCCCAACCCGCTTTACCCTCGTTTTCCATTGTGCCTCCCCGCAGGCTGTCACCCCTATGTTGTGCGCTGAAAACCACTTCCATCCTCCCTTAATGTCACGCCATAACCCCCTTGGAACCCTCAATGTCAATCAGTTCTTCTCGCACCCCCCTATCTGCCGCTCTACCTCATAGTGTCAGACCTGCTCCGTCTGGCACATCCTTATTCGCCCGATGCCCCCTACTCCGTCTTGCTTGTGCCTCACCCTGACCCTCCTACCAGGCCGGCTTGAACCTATCCTAAAAACCCAGCGCCATCGCCCTGCTACTCGGCTAGCTTCCGGACCACCGACCTCCTCGCGCTCACCCTCCAGCGCCCCTCCAGTCGCCTGCTACTGCCTCCCGAATCGGACTCGTTTCACCCCTCCAACCCTTTTCTATAGCACCGACCTGCATCCCTCCAGCTCCTATGTCTGGTGACCACCATCTACCATCCTCCACGCCTCGCACAACGCCTCGGGCCGCTGCTCAGCCGAGGCCCCTCCCCTTGTTTCCAATATCTCATCCTTCTTTCTAGTGATGCTTCAACGACTGCCCTCAAGGTGAATATCTCCTCTTTTTTAGGATTTTATGACCGATATTTTGGTGGTTTAGGGTTTTATTTTGTTTTATTTTGGATATAATTGTTGTTTTAGGGTCTAATTTGGTATCTCATGGTGATTATTAGGTATGAGTGGAGATTTCCACATGTTTTGGGAGTTTCTCCTTCGATGTTTGGTGGTTCCTCGTCTAATTGGTATTTGATGAATTAATTTCCAATGCTTAATTTGTTTAGAATATAATTAAATTAATTTTTTTTGAACAAAGTTGTTTTATTTGAATTTTGATTTGTATTGAAATTTCTTATTAGTTTATTCATATTATTTGGTGTTTTCTATAGAGAAATATATTATTGACTTTCTAATTGGGCGGTTATCTTATTATGTTTTGTCGAGTGGTGAGAACTATATTCTTGATAGGACTTCATGTGTGTTTGGTCATGAAAGAAGTTTTTTCTTGAGTTTAGTGGTTAATGCTAAGCGATTTCTTTTAAATTCTTTTATAAGATTTTAGTTTTCTCCTGTTAAATTTTTTGTTTATGGAATTGTGTTTTTCATATGGCATAATTTTTTTTCCATCAAACTATTTTGGTGGTGCCGGTCACACTTTAAAATTTTATTTGAGTCCTCATGATGTGTGAATGCATTTGATTTTATAAATGGTTACTATAGTTTGTGCAAAGACATGTTCCACCTTTTTTCTATTGCTTTATATATTTTTTGGTTTACATAAATAGGAAAATGGTGTAAAATGTGTTCGAATAATGATTTAGTGTACGCCTTATTTCAAAATGGTTTTTACATGTGTAAGTGGTGGTTTTTTTAGTGAGGAGTGTCTTTTAAATTGTGTAGATGGAATAATTGAGTATGTAACCCATGAAGATTATGTTTTGAAAAGGTTCTGGTGTTCATATGCTTTTAAAATATGATTTGGGCGTGAAAATTGTGATTTTCAGTCTGTAAATACTGTATTTTTATTTTATGAATTAGTGTGATATATGAAATAAACTAGAAACATGTTTGAGCACATACCGAGAAGCTCGGGTAGCTATGAGGGAGGACTAGACTAGTGTGCTAGTGTTCCATACTTGAATCGAGCTGGTTTCACTGGCAGGACGAACGATTGCAACACGAACTAAACATATGCTTCTCTGAGGGTTGTAGCCTTCTAAACCACATTTTATGAGGGTCATAACCTTCTAAGCCACATTTTCTGAGGGTTATGGCCTTCTATGCCACGTTTCACCGAGACATGTAGATCTAGGGACCCAGGATAGCTAACACCCACGAGGTCTCTCCCATATTAGTGCCCATTGGTTACTTCACTCTCATCAGTGTGACACATTAGTTATTTTAAAAAGTAAGGGTGTGTGTGTTTTAATTTAAGTTGATCCATTTAAAAACACTTTCTTTAATCCTGTTATCTTTAAACCTATGCAATCATTTACTTCTTTGCTTTAGATAGTACTTAAAATGTATTTGTCATTTAATAATTATACTTGGAACCTTTTTATTGGGTGACGTCCTACTGGGATCTTCGCTCACACCCTATATACACCTTCAAGAGTATGAATACCTTGTTCTTGGTGTAATCCAGGTTGGGGTATTGTGCTCTTTGATGGGTTTTTGGTCATTGATGGTATCCCCATGAAGTTTGGTGTTTATGGAATGAGGATGTTGCGCCTCTCTTGTCTCTTGAAGGTTTGATTTTGACTGAGTTTTTTTGCTGTCATTTATTTTTGGATGTTGTCTCAAGTTGTAAACCATTACATTTGATTTTTGTTTAATGTTTTGTATTGTTGTCAGTTCACAGTTTTATTTTATTTAACTTTTCATTGGTTTTGTGTTTATTGTTTTGGGTAAATCATTCCCAGGTGTAATGTTTTGAATCCTTGGCACTTGTGCTAGTTTGTGGGGATTGGGAACACCATTCGGGACATGTCGTGGACCGGGTTGGACATCTGGTCGCATGATGACCTGACCTAGTTCGTGACAAAATAGTGTTATAGGGATGTTTTTCCCTCTTGGGTCATGTTCTTTTGGGATAGAGTCATGGTAGACTATATTTGAAGTTGTTGAAACTCGACGTTCTATCTACGAGCAAGGTTCCTGGCCATCACACCTCGTGACGAGACTGTAGTTACCCAAGTAAGTTGAGTTTTGTCAAAAAATTTAGTCAGTGTGGTTAGTCTTGTATAGGAGAAATGAAAAGGAGTACGGTCAGTGGTCCCATTGAGCTCGCATGGTCTGGAAAGCCATATGGAGCCAGGGAAGCTGTCCTAGAATACCCTCTATAGCAGTGGTGTGATTGACATATAGTTGCCAACCATATGCTCAAGTCACCCACTCACACTAGTTTTCTCTTACACCATCCCTCATTTCATTGTTTTGGAATTTTAGAAATTTGGTTTTTAAGTAAATATGATTTGGTCTTGGAATAATGTTTTGAAATAAAGAACCTTAATAAGGTAATGATGTATGAGGTTTGAAAGTTGTGGGTTGAATGTTTTGGTTTTGAAAAATGGAAAGGTTTGGTTTTGATCCTTGGTGTTCTCATGGGAAACCACATAAATGTGTGTATATGGAAAGATAAAGGGTGAATGGAATGAGCAGATGAATTCCTAGATGGATATGAGGTGGGTTACAGTGTGGCACAAGAATATGCATGTGTGAGGTCTATGAGACACCATTGGTGTTTGAGCAACAAACTATCATTACATATTTTCAAAAAAGAATTGTCCAATGAGAATTTGGTGTGTTAATAATCGGTGTTTGTGTGGTGTGTCCTGAGGTTTTGGAAATATCAGATGTGAGGAATTTTGAGCCAAGGATCCCTTTTGACTGATTTGTGTCCGGGGTTTGAATTCCTATTTGTAGGTTGGTATGTAAGTTTGTAGTTTTTGATTTCTTTTGAATAATACCTCAGGGAACCCTTGTAGTGGTTCCCCCTAAACATTAGGTGTTCTCTTGTGGTATGTCTTGACCATTGGACTGGTTTGGTTGGGTCCATGGTTTTCTTTCTTGACCAGTGTATGCCCCCCATAAATCGTTGACATGTGATTGTAGTGTGGCCACAGGCAATTCTCCATTGGCTGACCCTCCAGTTGATCAGAGGAATGTCTTCTTGAATTCTATAATTGAACCCACATCTCCTTTTTTCAACTAAGTTGATCCTCTCATAGTGGTATGACATATCTGATTGGAGTTGAAGGGTTTTTTGGTATTTTGAGTGTCTGACTCGTCGGGTATGATGTTTGACACTATCATGTTTGAAGGTTCCCCCTGTAAACGACGAAAGGAATTCCAGGGGGAAGGGTGAAGGTGGTTTAGAATTATTAGTGTTGACCGGTGTCTTGAAGGGATTTTTTGTGCTTTCATCAGCTGAAATGGTCATGTTTCGTGACGTCTTGCAGTGTAAGTTCTCTTTGATACTAAATGGTGAAGTTTGACCTCATTAACTTGAATGTTCTATTTGGAAACGATTATATAGATTCCAGTGGGGAAAGGGGGAATCATCGTGGAGTTGTCAGTGCAGGCCACTATTTTAAATGTCCTTTGGCCCTTCATTGGTTTCATTTATGAATGTGTCTACGTTAGTCCACTAGTGTGGCAGAACCAGTCCCATGGGGATGCTACGGTCGATTGAAGAAATCACGTGTTCTTTAAGACCCAGTTTAAAGTCCCTCTCCTTATAATGTTCCTCTCATAAGAAATGGTCATGTTTAGGTGAATATTTGCGGTGTTGTGTTCTCATTAAGTGTAACAAAGGGTGATTCTCATGCACCATTACAGCTCTTGTGTTGGTGAATGTTCCATGTATGATCAATTGGATGTCATAATGTGTTGTTTTTGCTGATGTTGTCTCGGTTGTAGTGTGGTTTTGTGTGATAATAAAAAGAGAAGATCCATTCAGGAGTCTTCAATACATGACTACGGGGAAGGAGATTCTTAAAAAATCAGGGCTCTAGACATAGGAATCAGAGTGAAGCTGGAGCGTGGTTAGGAAGACCAGGAGTGTATGGGACCCCAAATTGATTTCTGTCATCGGTGTTGAAAGTAGAGGTAGTTTAAATTGTTTCTATGGTTTTTCCATTCCGAGCGAACCATCTGGCTACGTATGATTTCCGTGACTATCTAGAGGCATGTTTGTCTCATTTCCTTATGTTCATGGGGGTTGCGTCCCACTGGATGTAATTGCATTAGTGGTCCTTATGGGGTATGTTGTGTAAATCTATATCAAATATGAATAGGGTTCATCTAGGGATGCCGAGATGTCGGTATGTATTGGGTTGTGGTTTTGATGCTTCGGTAGTTGGGTCTTGACCCCCCCTCCCCTTGTGGTGGGGTACTTGGTCCCCATTTGAATTTTTTTAATGTTTTGTATCTGCTGTCAGTTCCAATGGTGGGGAGACCCACATTGGATCTCACACAAATATATCTAGAATGAATCGATGTTGTACTTTTCTTTAATTGTGGAGAGTCCGGTCGGACCTCCTCGTGTCAGTTTTCCAGTCCTTCCTTGGGAGTTAGGAGGATCTCAATTATGGGGAGCCCTTTCGGGCTTCCCCCATGAGGAAATTTTGGTTTGATTTCTAAATATGGCTTGGTGATAAGTTATAAGAGTGTTCCTTGGATGTGGTTTGATCTTGTTTTTTCATTCTTTCCAAATGGTGTGGTATTAGTTTAAACATTCTTTAGGTGTTTCTGCTTGTGAAGGTGGTTTCCGTGGGTGTGAGAGTTCTTATCTTGATTATACAACTGGAGATATTCTAGCTCTTTGGGACGGGCGACACATATCTGAATTTTTTTACGCGTTCCTTGAAGTTGCCTTTGAGTCACTTTCTCTGAGCACTATGCTATTTATTTTTTTGCAAGATGTTTGTGTTTATCCCCTTTTATCCTTAAGGGAGTGTGGTTTTCTACTTTGGGGTTTGGTCCTAGTTGGGTCTATCCATGGATGGAAAGATTTATGGTAGCGAGAATTGTCACACCCCCTTTTCTAGTTTTTTTATTTTATTACTTTTCTGGGAATCGGGTAGTTTGGGTCAAGGCCCGACAATTTTTTTTTAAATTATTATTTTAAAACAAGTGTTTTGACCTTGAATTCATCCAGTGCACCGTGGTCAAAGTCGTGCGACCTCGCTTGGGTCATCGTGCGACCCTACCTTGTCACTGCATGCCCTACCGATGTTCAGTTAATTAAATGAAATAAATAAATAATGAAGAAATAAAAATTTATTGAGTCGTAAGATAAAAATAATGTAAAATAATGTAATAATATATTGATTTAATAATATTAATAAGGATAATATTTTTATTATGAACAATAATAATAATATGTTATTATTATAAAGTTTATTAGTATCAAGTTTGTTGTAATAAACATTAATTCTCTCTCAATAAAAGTGTTAACATTTTAATTAATGTTATAATCTTGAAGATATAACATTTATTACACTATTATTGTTTTCTTCATTCTTATATTATTATTATTATTGATGTTTTTGTTTAGGAATAATATTATTATTAATATCAACATTATTATTAGTTTTGTTTTTATTTTATCATTCTATTTATTTTATTTATTTGATAGGGTTTCTTTTGTTTTCGTTCCCCTTCCTCTCCATCATCACCACGCCCCTCTCCAACCCCCCTTTACCCCCATTTTCCATCACGCCTCCTCCCATCGGAATGCGTTGTACATGTGTGTTGTCCCCACTATCCTGCGTGCTGAAAACCACTACCCTCCTCCCTTTATGTCGGGCCATCACCCCCCTTGGAACCCTTGGCATCAATCGGTTCTGCCTGCACCCCCCTGTCGGCCGCTCCACCTCCCGGTTTTGGACCTGCTCTGTTCGGCATCTCCTGCTTCGCCCGGTGCCCCCTACTCTGTCCGGCTTCTATATGTGGGGGCCACTCCCAATATGGGATGGTTTTTTGCAGGGGAAGAAGTTCGTGGATGACAACTAACCAGGCGGCTGCAGGAAACGTCTTCCAGGGTTGGCAGCCGACACCAGCAGGTGGTCAAGGTGGGTGAGCAGCCGGCAGGGATGACTCCATGGGTAGATGAGCTACCCAAAACCAACCCTTGATATTGCAGATTTTTTTTATAAAGAGAAGATCTATGATCCGGTTGTGTGGTGTGTGTTGTGATCCTCCGACGAGAACCGGAGAGAAATTAAATAGTGAAGCAGCCTCCTTCTCCTATGGATGTAGGTCATACGACCGAACCATGTTTAAATTCCTATGTTGATCCGTTTGATCCTCGTTTTGTGTGTTCGGCGTACCACGCACCTCCGCTGCGCCCCAACAAGTGGTATCAGAGCCGAGGCGGAGCGAACGGAGGTGAACCGGTGAGGCGACGGAAAATTTTCCAGTGGCCGGATAATTGAAAGTGGCCGGAAAATTTTTCTGAGGGTGGATTCGGGAAGAGGACGACGAGACGATTCCAACGGTGCAAACAGCGAGAAAAACGTAGTTGAAACGAAGGAGATATGGCCGGTCAAAGTTCGGTCAAACCCGCGGGTGAACAGTAACCCCATACCGGAGAAGAAGGCACTGTTCACGCCACCGGCGACAATTCCGGCAAGATTCTAGCAAGAGCTCCGGCGTGCCACCTCAGCGCCACGTCAGCGCCACGACAATGGGTGATCTGGAGCATTGAACGTGTTTTGACCATATCTCGGTCAATTGGTGTCCGATTTTGGAGATCCAGGAGTCGATTCCGACTATTTCGACCATTCCGGACACATCCGTACAGTTATTATTGAAAATGCGCACTCTATCAGGTGGTGATTAAAGGGTGTGACATCGATTGTAGTGATCTCATTTTGCGATGACGACGATGGATGGTGGCAGAGCACTACCAAAATTTGACATCGAGAAGTTCGATGGTCGAAACAATTTCGGCTTGTGGCAGAGCACGATGAAGGATCTTTTGGTGCAGCAGGGCCTGATCAGACCGTTGATCGGAGAAAAGCCCGAGACAACTAGTGCCAATGATTGGGAAGAGCTCGAGATGCGGGTTGTCCGGACAATTCGACTGTGTTTGGAGAATGAGGTAAAGTACTCAGTGTTGGACGAGACATCACCGAAGGAGATCTGGAAGAAGTTGGAGAAGCGGTATATGGCGAAGTCGCTCACCAACAAATTGTTCCTGAAAAAGAAACTGTACCAGCTGTGCATGGACGAGGGAGCGAATTTGTTGGATCATACCAATGAATTCAACAAGATCCTGACGCAGTTATTGGGGCTCGGTGTGAAGGTTGGAGAGGAAGATAAAGCTCTTTTGCTTTTATCATCCCTACCAAGCTCATTTTATGGGCTTATGACTGCATTGCTCGTGGGGAAGGAGACATTGAAGCTGGACGATGTGATGGCGTCACTTCAAGATTCAGATGCAATCCGAAGACCTTCGATGCATTCAGGCGAGCAAATCATGGCGATGCGAGATGATCGGCGTGGGAGGAGCCGACATCGACAGTCAGGAGGTAAAGAATGGCGGCCAAAATCCAGGGGACGTGATCCGAGCGAAATCACGTGTTTCTGGTGCGAGAAGAAGGGTCACTATAAAAGTGATTGTGGAGAGCGCAAATGGTACGTTGCTGGGAAGAAGAAAGTTGAAGAGGAGGATGTGAACATCACAGGATTATATGAAGATGATGAAATCTGCGTGACAACGGGAAGCGTGCACTCAGATGAGCGAGTTGAACGGGGAGAAGTGCTGTGTGATTACTGCAAAAGATTCGGGCACATGAAGTGGGAATGCCGATTTCTAAAAAGGAAGAACGAGCGGGCTCAATATCCAAAGGAAGACAGATGGGTTCTGGATTTGGGGAGCTCAGCACACATATGTACGACGAGAGGTACATTTGATACCTTTCAGCAGGTACGAGACTCGGTGAGACTTGGTGATGGGTCAACATGAGAGGTTCGAGGAGTTGGGACGGTGAAATTGAAGACACCCGATGGAGGAGTTCGTAAACTGGCTGACGTGAAATTTGACCCGAGGATGAGGCGGAACTTGATATCATTGAGTAGGCTCGATGCGAGAGGGTTCAAGATTTTCATAGTAGGTGGAGCGTTGGAAGTCCCACGTGGGGATGCATCGATATTTACTAGGAAGGAGTCTCAAGGGTTGTATCATTTTATGGGGACCACAGTCAGCCCGAGTTCGAGTGAAGATGGTAGAAGTGCCACATCGTCTGGCGTGAAGAAGCGTGTTCGTTTTGCTGATGAAGTTTTCGACACCTGCAAGGAGACTGCAGGTCAAGCTTCTACCCCAAATTGGTCGTGAGGGGGAGATTTGTGGGGGCCACTCCCAATATGGGATGCTTTTTTGCAGGGGAAGAAGTTCGTGGACGACAACTAACCAGGCGGCTGCAGGAAACGTCTTCTAGGGTTGGCAGCTGACACCAACAGGTGGTCATGGTGGGTGAGCAGCCGACAGGGATGACTCCATGGGTAGATGAGCTAACCAAAATCAACCCTTGACGTTGCAGAATTTTATTATAAAGAGAAGAGCTATGATCTGGTTGTGTGGTGTGTGTTGTGATCCTCCAACGAGAACCGGAGAGAAATTGAATAGTGAAGCATCCTCCTTCTCCTGTGGATGTAGGTCATACGACCGAACCATGTTAAAATTCCTGTGTTGATCCGTTTGATCCTCATTTTTTGTGTTTGAGGTACCACGCACCTCCGCTATGCCCCAACACTATAGTCTCCCCAACCCCCCTGCCAGGGTGGTTTGTGCCTATACCGAAAACCCGGTGCTATTGCCCTGATCCTCTGCCAGCTTCTGGACCACTGACCTTCTCACGCTCACCCTCCGGTGCCCCCCCAGACGCCTGCTTCTACCACCCGGATAGGACCTGTCGCACCCCTCAAACCCTTTCCTATTGAACCACCCTACTTCCCTCTAGCCCCTATGTCCGGTGACCTCTATCTGTCGTCATCCTCTCCTCACACAACATCGCGATCCGCTGGTCAGCCAAGGCCCCTCCCATTGTTGCCGATATCTCTTCCTTTCTTCCGACAAAGCTTTAACGACTGCCCTCAAGTTGAATATCTCCACTTTTCTAGGATTTTACCACCAATGGTTTTTCTGGTTTAGGGTTTGAAATTGATTTATTTTGGTTTCAATTATTGTTTTAGGGTCCAATTTGGTTACCTCGTGGTGCGTATTAGGTGCGAGTGGAGATTCGCACAAGTTTCAGGAATTTCTCCATAAGAGGTATCTAGTTCTCTGTCTAATTAGTATTCGATGAATTAATTTAAAATACTTATTTTTCTACCAAATTATTTAATTAATTTTTTTGTATAAAGTGGTTTTATTTTATGATTGATTTTCATTGAAATTTCTTATTAGATTTTTCATATTATTGGGTGTTTTCTGCTGATAACTCTATTAGTGACTTTAGAATTGGGAAGTTAACTTATTAAGTTGTGCAAGTGGTGAAATATATATTCTTGATAGGGCGTTATGTGCGTTTGGTCATGAAAGAAGTTTTTCTTGAGTTTAGTTGTTAATACTAAGTGATTTCTTTTATATTATTTTATATGATTTTATTTTTGGCTCGGTAAATTACGTGTTTTATGAAATTGTGTTTTTCATATAGCGTATGGTTTTTCCATCAAACAATTTTCGTGGTTTAGATCACATATTAAAATTTTATTTGAGTGCATGTGATGTTTAAATGTGTTAGAATTTATAAATGGTTACTATATCTTGTTCAAAAGGTGTGACACCCTTTTTCTATTTCTGTATATGTTTTTTTGGTTTACATAATTATGAAAATGGTGTGAAACATGTTTGAAAAACGATTTAACGTGATCCTTATTTCCAAATTGTGTTTTCATGTGTAAGTGGTGGTTTGTTTTGTGGCGAGTGTCTTTTAAACTGTTCAGATGGTCTAGTTGAGTGTGTAACCCATGCAAATTTTGTTTTGAAAAGATTCTGGTCTGTGTATGGTTTTAAAAGTGGATTTGGGGGTGAAAATTGTGATTTTGAGTGCGTGAATACCCTTTTTGTCTTTTATGCATTAGAGTGATATGTAACATAAACGTGAATTTTTTTTGAGCTGAAACCGGGAAGCCCGGGTAGCTAGGAGGGTGGACTAGACTAGTGGGCTAGTGTTCAAGAGGTGACTCGACCCAGTTTCAGTGGCAGGACTGAAGATTGCAACACTAACTAAAAATATGCTTCTATAGGGGTCATGGCCTTCTAAGCCACGTTTTCTGAGGGTCGTGGCCTTCTGATCCATGTTTTCTGTGGGTCGTGGCCTTCTAAGACACATTTCACCGAGACAAATAGATCTATCGACCCAAGTAGGCAAACACCCATGGGTCCTCTCCCATATTAGTGCTCATTGGTTACTTTATGGTCATCAATATAACACATTAATTATTTTAAAACGTAAGAGTGTGTGTGTTTTAATTTAAATTGTTCCATTTGAAATTGTTTTCTTTAATCATGTTTTCTTTATCCCTGTGAAATCATTTAATCCTCTAATTTAGTTAATATTTCAAATGTATTTTTCATTTAATAAGTATGTGTAGAACCTTTTTATTGGGTGATTTCCTACTGGGATATTTTTTCACACCTTACATACACCTTTGGGTGTATGTAGAACTTGTTATCTGTGTGTTCCAGGTTGAGGTATCATGCTTAGCGATGGGGTTTTGGTCGTTGATGGTCTCCTTGTGCAGGTCGGTGTTTGTGGAATGACATTGTTTCACCTCTCTTATTGCTTGAAGGTTTGAGTTAGAGTTAATTTTTTTTCTATTGTTTATTTTTGGATGTTGGCTCCAGTTCTAAACCTTTATGTTTTATTTTTGTTTAAGGTTTTGTTTGGTTATAAGTTCAATGTTTTATTTTATTTAACTTTTCAATGGTTTTGTGTTCACTGTTTCGGGTAAATCGTTCCCATGTGTAATGTTTTGATACCCGGGCACTTATGCCAGCCCGTGGGGATCAGGAATGCCCTTTGGGCCATGTCGCAGACCGGGTCAGGCGTCATGTTAGATGAAAACCAGGCCTGGTTCGTTACAATAGTAAAATTAAATCCTTAATATCATAGTGAACAACTTCATAATATTTGGGTACATTTGTGGAATTATGATTATATGATGGCAGTGTTTGTGATGAGTTTTCCTAGGACCACAAGAAGTTGTGATTCCATTTGGGAGATTTTGGATTAGCTAATTAATTTTTCTCATCTCATAATAATTTAAGAGACCCATCGAGTTGATAAGATGGAGATTTCAAATATATGGGTGATTATATAGATTTACGGAGCTCCGTTAACCAACATATTTGATAGAGACACATGTTTCCGATCACACTATTGGGATTTATTATAGGATAACTGGGAACAAAAGTAAAACTAATTACTACATAACATCCATGTAATGATGGAAAATATAAGATTAGGAACAAAATATTAGAGGTCATGTTGAGGGAATATAACATGGTCATTGGAAAAAATTGGTATGTTCAATTGTCCTTGAAAAGTTTGAATACAATAATAGCATTACAAAATTTATTCAGATAGAATATTTTGATGTTCTTTAAGACCATCCCTATTTTTCAAAATTATTTTGGAAGTCAGTTTGTGTTTTATGTATTTTGGGTCCAGTGATATAGATTGAGATCTCTATGAGAGTATATTTGTTCATTAATTGGTTGGTTACTAGCCAATGTAGATGATGAATGTATACTGGATGGAGGATAAAAAATTTATAGTTCATTTGTGTTGAATGGGATTTCTCACAAGTGACTTCTCAACTAGGAATCTTATTATTGAAAAATAAAAGGATTATATCAATGTTTTTTGTGAGTTAAATTGATATTACCATGTGTTTTGTAATATTTTCATACCATCTGGATCTTTCTGAATGATATCTAATAATTCATGATGTGTTTCATGTACATCATCTTCCAAGTAACATGTCATATCATACAAAGGTGATCTACTATATGTAAACTAAGATAGAATATAATAAATTATTTTTTTGGGTTTCATTATGGATCACAGACTACTGTGAGAAGTTATTTTAAATAAATATAGAACCACTTGTTTGGGACCTCAAGAATTATGAACATATTTAATAAGATATGATGGAGATAGAATTTTATCTATGATCTAAACGGATAAATTTGATTGATTTGGAAATATATCGACATATCTCGGGGATGATTAGTAATTAAAGGGGTAATTATATCATTCATTGTTTTTCAATGTTCAAAATTCCAATTTTGGTTATAATTTTTATGTCTTATACAAAATATTTAATAATTTTAATTATACAAAATATTTAATAATTTTAAATTTTAATTTACCCTTACACAAAAGAATTGGATCTGTATAATGGAAAAATATATCTACCTATATATATTCTTGTTTTTGGGTATTATGTAAAGCAAATAATATTTTCCATAATATTTTCGAAGGTTAACGTAGCCACTTCATAAAGATATGTTGAATATTAAAAAATTTAATAAATGTCACAATAAGTTTTTGAACGATGTGTAAGTGTAAAAATGTTTTGGGTAAGGGTGTCTCAAAATTTCTAAATAATGTGTATGATAATTTTTTTTGTTACATTAGTGTATTTCACAGTATATGACCAATTTAGGATTAAAACATCTTACTACAATGTGATGTCAATGATTTGTGTGAGGTTTAAACCATGTTATATATCAAAAGCACACTATCTTATCATAAAGGTAATTATAAAATAGATTTTTGCATTATTCTCCTCATAGATAAAAATAAAATTACTTTTTATTATTTTTTAATAAAAAAATAATATATATTATTTAATTTGACATTAATATTTTTATGAATCTAGATATGGAAATGTTTTATTCTAATATATTAAAAAATTTATTTAATAAAAAAGTAAATGTTGATTTAATTTTTCATTAATATTACAAACCATAACACATTCTTAATATTTTTAAAATAATAAAAAATATTGACTTTGTATTTTCATATACCATTCAATCCAACAAGTCAAAATATATGTTTTTCATGTTCTGTGAGAACAATTTTTTAAAAAATTCTAGGTTCTTTATCTAGTTTCCTGATATGACTAAACCCACCCCTCACCTCTATTAATGATTGTATTGATTTTCATGGGAATTTCCAAAGTATGATTTTGTATTTATTTCATGTAATTTTTTGTGATATAAATGGTTGGATTCAACATAAAATAATAATGAAATATAAATATAAAATAATAAAAAATAATTCGAATATCTTATTTATTAAATAGATAATTGAAATATTATCCAAAAAAGAGAAAATATTTTGACATAAGGGAATTATACTTTTTATTATAAAATAATTGGAAAAGGATTTTAGGAATCTATAGTGATTGGTTTAATCTGCTTAAAACATGAACATGATTTGGGTGATAGTTCGTTGAAAAATATTTAGTTTCTAAACCACCAAGATTCATGTGGGAAATCATTATAAAAATTAAAATTTATTTTGAATAATTTTTAATCTTTTTCTTTTGTACGATCCTAAATTAGGTCCTTTGATGTTCTATAGATTTTTTGCTTTATTAAATTAATTTATTACTTATGTTTTATTAACAAAAATTTGGAATTTACATGTTATGAAATATTGTTATATGTTAAACTATTCCTTATATGGGGTGTTGAAGATAACCAATAGAATATCCATTTTAGTGTTTAGTTTTTTAGGTATCTTTGAAAAACTTATATGAATCCTTATAGGGGAATCATGGAAACATGGCTCGTTGGTGATGGATCTGTGCATGATAGTTAGAATCATATATTTCCATGCACATGGGATCTCAATATCTACTTAATAAGAGTTCTCATAAAATCCATTGTGATCTAATAATGGGAAATATCCTTATGTATGAAAAATAAAATATATTATATGTGAATTCAATGGGTGTATACCATCAAAAGAATAGAATTAATCATGTGAAATGGGTAATAATTTCCCATAATGGTGGGGGTGGTTTGGTTCTTATAGGTGGAATGTGATTTTCTTAATATCCAAATAGAATCACCCTACACAATATATTTCATTGACAAGGCTACACATGTTTTTTATATAGCATGGAACTAAAGTAGGAATGGTTTGGGTTTGCGGTAGCTTGGATAGAGAATAATCACTTATTGAATGGTAAATTGAATTATTTGGTGAATATATAAATTTATGTCATAGTATAAATTTCTATCTATATAGTAACATATAATAAATATCAAAAAATGGTATGTTACATGGTTTACACTCACACCCTATATGGTAAACATGGTACACATGTATACTTCATGAACAAGGATCCAATAATTGGCAAGGGTTTGATGATATGGAGATAAAATAGATCTTTTTTATATGTGAAAAAAATTCTATGAAATACTCCAAACAATATTTATTGAATTCATTTAATGAAATAAATCCTGATATTTTATTTGACCTGCCCCATTAGGGTTCCTTGTTATATTTTATCTATATGTGGCATGAAATTTTCTATGGAATTATTTATTTTTATTATGTTATTATTTATGATTGTATTTATTGATTATATTGTTATAGATTCCACACTAATATTATATGTATGCTCACTACTTGTCAGAAACATCATTTACATGTGGTGGTGCACATGAGGTATTATGTAACATCATCTCAGACATAATCATTTGAGATGGGATTCTAGAAAATAGTTTATATTATAATTCTTTTAAACTTGTTATTGTATATGTTTAACATTTTATATGGATAATTTATGATAATTCACAATTAAAATTATATATGTATCCTTCATCATATTTTTTGTATGGGTAACAATTATAATTTTTTCAAATTTATATAGTATATAAATTAATAATATATATGGTTCAACCATATTTCTCGGACATCATGTCCACTTATCATTATCAAAATTCATTTCCATTTATGTATAGTATTTAAAATTAAATATTATTCCCCTTGTTCTCAAATTTTACTATTTTTGAAAGATTAATAAATTAATAAATATATATCTTCAAAATTTAAATGCTATATAATAATGTATTTATTATTATTTTCTTTAATATATGTTCACACCATAAAATTTTTGTATTGTAATCAACAGTGTTTTAATAGAAATGAAATCATTTTAGAGATAGAAATAGGAAGACGTATTCTATGGAATTTATGCACATAGAGGTAATAAACATGAAAAATTTTGGTTGGTTATTAACTCAATCATTACGTGATATATAACTAGTGGGATTTACAACCCACCTAGGATGAAACTTCTGAAAGACATGATATGGATATTTAACATTCCTATTTATGAACCACAATTTAGGATCTAAAAATATATATATATTCTCCATCCTTATTCAACTCAAATTTGACCACATCGAATACACATTATTATTCAGGATATGAAAAGAAGGATGCATACTAGGAATGTTATTCCTCTGATAGGGGGTAATATTCAAATCCATATTAAATTATTTGACCTGAATATGTATTTAAAACAAGTTAACGTTAGTTATGTATTTAAATAATAGTTTAATATATTATTAATGCATTGGACAATATATTTTTGAGGTTTTGACCAATATTATATATCCCACTAATGCATCATTTGACACCACGGTACAAAAAATAATGGGCATCAATTTCAATTTTCATGAACATATATTAATAATGACTTATATTAGGGGCCTTGAGGGTTGGGTGGATGACTTGGTTGAAAATACTTGACAATATATACGATGACTTATTTAAGAGATATTTTTTGTAAGATTAACATGTCTATCAATATTCATTCCAGGATTATGAATTCAATTACTATTTTCTATTTTTTCAATGATGTTTTCAATGTAAAAACTAGTTTATAATGTTATTCATTACATTAATCATATATAAACCATTAATTTTCATGTATAAATTCAAAATCATTTCATATGAATATTAAATAAATTTTCATAAACACACTCATGGGGACCATAATAATTTATCATATTTAGAAACTAGAAATACAGTCTTCTTATATCAAGGATTATCTTCAAAATATCCACAAATATCTTCCCATATAGTACTACTTTTAAGAATACCCTATCTAAACCATTCTTTATAACCTAGGGAAGGAAACATAAGAAAGGGTGAGTTTATATTGTCAATATGGGTAAAAATAAAAGATATCGATAAATGATTATTTCAATAAATAAGATAATTGTATTGGATTGTGACAGTGATCATAACATATAAATTTCATACAAAATCAATAATAGATCATAAACATTAATTATAAAATAAAAAAGAATCCTTTCATAAAAAATGTCCCATAAGAGAGATAAATAAACATAAATCAATCATAAACCCAACATCCATGTAATTAAAATATGAAATAGTCATTAGTTTTATGTACTATATTATCTGTCTTGGTCAACTACCCATACCATCAACAAAGAGTATTAGGACAAATCACCTATTTCTGGTTTTGGACTAGGACTCGCCACTTTGCCATAATGGATCAAGAGTATCTTGATTCTCATAGTAAATAAAGAATCATGTATTCCCCATAGTGGATAAATCCTCTAAAATACTTTCCCATTGTTATCTCATCATGTATAATTCTTTACCTAATTAATTATAGGGATATATTTTCCCCACCCATATCATAATTGAAAATGTAATTATGTGTGAAATGAAACAATAAAATATTCATCATGAATTCATAATAGAACTGATGTAAATAAAACATGTTTCATATAAATTATGTCAATTCACCATTTCATAACACTTGAAAAATAATTAGGGTTCATAAACATTTCATTAATATGACTATTATTCTTCTTGAGAATAAATAAAGAATATATTATTTAATATTATCCAATTAAAGAATATGTAACATCCCTGGATGTCATCATAGATGAAAATCACCTTTTTAATGATAATTATTAACATTTAAGGTTAGAAAATCCCACACCCAATGAAATTACTTTTAAAAAAATAACACATTTTGAAAATCCTTTTCATTGTAAAAGACCATGGAAACTTATAAAATACTCATTAGAAATAATTCAAACATATTTCTTTTGTAAGTAGTAATTATTTAAATATATAATTTCTAAAACTATAAATTCAAAAAAAATTTGGGAAATCCATTTCTTGTAATATCTAATAAAAAACCATAAAATGAAATATTTTAATATAATATAATTTTTTTTGAGTTAAATATAATTTCATAGAAAAATAAAAATTTAAGAATAAAAATTATTAACATTATTTGGAAATAGTTTTCTTTTAGAAAAAGGTATGTAAAATATAAAACATTTCTAAATTTGTTTGGTGGTTATGAATTCATGAATTATGTTCATGTCGTACTTTTTAAACAATGATTTTATTCATATTTTCAGTAAAACCCAAACAAGAGTAGTTTGGAAAATATCCTCAATATTACTTTCAAATAAAATTGTAAAAATTAAATAAATAGTGAAAATTATTTATTTTATAATTTGGTGTTTATTGAAAAAATATTATACTTTTTTAAAATGTTATTTTATATATAAAAGGGGTTTCACCAAAGATAGAAAGAAAAAATCTTAAAACAATATTTCAGAATTATGAGTAAATAATATGTCTATAATGAAAAGAAAATTTATATTCTAAATAAGAAAAGGATAATAAAATGTAAAATTTTCATTTGATATGGGTTATATTATTTTCTCATCAAAATAAAAATAATAAGAAATCAAAAAAACTATTGATATTGTGACATAAAACCATTACCACTCTGATATATTTTGAATTAGAGGCACCATTAAATAATTATATTTAATATAATTTCTAATATTAGGAAAATATTGATATTAATGATAAAAAATATCAATTTTATGTTATATACACCTCATAGAAGTAGATAAATTTAGAAAATAACTTATGTCCCGAAGACATCATATTGAGACAAAAACCCATTAATGGTTGGGTAAATGTTTATCCACAAAACAAAAAAATAAGGTTCAAAATTTTTTTATTTAAATATATATATATATATTTGAAAAATCATGAAGTACATTCATGTTTTATATATACACCATATAAAATATATGTTTTGATTATGTCTTTTTTTATCACAAATTTAAAAAGTGAGATTGAAATCCCTAAGCATAAGTCTCAACATAAATCATAATTGTTTAGAAATCCAACATATTAAAATATAATTTTATTAAAAATATATTAATGAATAAATATTATATATATCATACAATATATTGCGTACTTTTGTCTTTTTATTTCTATTCTATTAGAAATTCCCTGTTAAAATCACATTTCACCCAGTAACATCATTCTTTTTCATGTATGATTTGATTTTTAATTTTAAGTCCTTTTACTTTTATCATGGTTCCATAATATATATAATTTACAAAATTATTTAAACACAATATACATATATATGTATTTAGATTAATCCATAAGAATTAGAAATAGAAAATAAAATACATTGTTCATGGAGATATTTGGTCATACACATGAATAAATGGTGTTTCCATTTTCAAAAAGGATGAAATTAAATAAAGTTAAATAATTTATTAAATTTATAGAGTCATTGATATTATATATATATATATAATATTCATTAAATTTACCCCAATTACACTAATGACCCCAATCTATGGAGCACAGAGCCAGTTTCATACATTATTACATTGGAAAAAATATAGGATTGAAATCCCAAAGGATCGATCAGTTTAAATGTCTTTCAGACTAGATTACATACCTGAAATCCATTTTAAAATGGGAATAGAAAATAAAACATAATACGTAAAAACATATAATAATCTACATCCTAGAAAACTTATTCAAAGAGCTATTCTACATAACCTGGAAAAAGTAAACAAAATAATGGTGAGTTGAAATGGTTAGTAACAGTCAATCCAAGTGAATAAGATAATAAATAAATAAGAATAATAAAAAAGGAAAAATAAATAACTAATAAAACATTAAATTAATCAATAACATGAGCTTACTATGGAAGGAATTATTTGAATATATATATTCACATGAGCATGAAAGATGCATATGTTTATTTTATCGAATTGGTTAATCGCATGGAATTATAATAATTATGGAATGAAGAATTTTGGATGTATAAACTATAAATATATATCCTCATAATAGTCACTATCAAAATTTATCATCAATTCAGTTTTATTATATGGGTATAAATGTAAATACCAGAAAAATTCAAGGAAATTTTTTTCTTAATTTTCTTTGGATTTTTACAAGAACGCAATTTCTGACGGCACCTGATTCCGAGGCCCGGTGTGCCCGGAATCATTTTTCGAAGATAGGCTTGGGTACGTTCAGTGAATGGACCAGCGAGTTTTTCTAACTTTTTAACTGGTTCTCGGAATCAAATTCTGAGGGCACCGATGGAATCGCAGCGCCGGTAATTTCTTAGAAACGCCTCTTCCGGAGTTGTGTTTGCTCGGGTGTGGTTTTTAATTTTTGGGCATAAAGTTAAGAAAAAACAAATTGTACGAAAAACTTTATTTTATTTCACTTAAACCACATGGAAGGCACTTGAAGCCACTTAAAGCTACTTAAGCTGAGTTTTTGCGAATAAGGTGCTATCCAAAAATATCCTACCCTCTTGGTCGGATATTTGTGAGGTGGGGCCCGCACGAGCCCCACCGTTTCTATCCACTAAGTAACGCACCCGTGAAAACCCGTCATTATGGAAGTCAACTGACGCGTTTTCTTAATTTCTTAACGCACCAATTAATTTTTTGGTTTTATTCGTTGAATAATTTGGGCGTTTTTAGTCGTTGAATTAATTCTATGAATTAATTTAATCGTTTCTTAACCTGTTTTCAATCCGTTGGCGTAATAATAAAATAAGACCAACGCACGACTTCTGAAAAAATGTTCGTTGAGAGGATTTGACAGAAACCAAGAGTTCTTCATCCTCCTTCGCGAAGAACGCGAAGAATGAGAAGAACGCGAAGAACGCGAAGAACACCGAGCCCTATGAAATCGATGACGCGACGCCATGTTCCGCGACGCCGATGATTCTTCTTCCACGACGTTCTTCCGCGACAATCCAACCCCACGACAACCTTCGATCGTCAGCGACAAGGTAGGGGGTTGCGCTTTTTTTTAAATTTCCTTTGTGGATTAAAACAACAATATGGATATAATTATTATTAATTAAATCTTTTGTTCTTGGTCCTCAGAGTTCGTTGACGCAACGCCAGATACCGCGACGACGCGATGATCCCCTCCTTCGGCGATGATCAATTCTGCGAAAAACGCGCATGCGACGACTTGACGAGGTAGGGGGTTTTTATTTGAGAACAATCTTTTTTTCCCATGATTTTTTCTTTTAAAACATAGAACCCGGTTTCAAAGAGAACAATTTTAATTTTTTAAAATTTTTGTGGTTATGTTTTTTTATGAGTTGATTAATTCTCCCAACTGTTATCGCCTAACACGGAGGGTGGGGGCCAAACAAACACGGCCCGACAACCCTTCGCTGTTCTTCCTTGTTGTGCGGATTTGGTGGGCGATGAAAAAACGTGCCACAGAGGTGATTAAAAGATCCTGCAGTGAAGAACAGAACCCGGGAGGAACAGCGGCGCAGACGGGAAGGAAAACGGACCACCTGAGCAACTCCGGTGGCCCGTGGAAGCCTCCGGCGGCGTGGGTCGCCGGCGGCGCCCCGACGCGCCTCCTGACAGGGCCGTCGCGGCTGAAGCCGTGGTGGCGCCAGGCAGAAGACCCGTGGCTACGCGGGTTCGGCTCTCACGCACGGGATGCGGCATAGCCACGTTGGTTGACTCCAGCGCGGCCCCACGCGGGGCCGCGACACTTCCATCCCGTGGGGGCAGCGCCCCCGCGGCTGCCACGCTCGGCCGCTCAGCCGAGCCGAGCCGGGCCGGCCTAAACAGCCGGGTCGCGCCTTGGCCGGACCGGGCCGCACCGTACCAGGTCCGACCCGGACCCGGGTCGGGCCGACCCCAGGGGGGGTTGAGCCTGGTCGGTCCGGGCCCAGACCCCCCGTCTTCGGACCATTTTCGGTCTTTTGCCTGTAACATGAGCTATGTGCCTCCGAACGATGCACCGTCAGCGGCGATGTGATCCTTGGATCGAGACGGTCGTTTAGGTAAATCACACTCAATGTTTCAGAATACTTTGGGTTCGGCCGGGTTGGTTCGTACACGAAACCAACCGGGCCCTCGGAGCGGAAACACTCATATCTTGAGCTACGGACGTCCGATTGACGTGCCATTGACTTCGTTGAATTCCTCTAAGTGAGACGGATCATTTGTAATACTCCGACCTAGGTTTGGACGCAAGTGGAGTACGGTCGGGTTGGTTTTTCTTTAAAAACCAACCGGGTCCCTGGGACAAAAAGCCAATATCTCTCAGACCGAGCGTCCGATTGACGCGCCGTCTGCGACATTGAGTTCCTGTTGACGATACGGAACTTTTGGATACATCAACTATGGACTATGTGTCAGTTGATGTATCAGCCTCTCGGCTCTTGGAGCGAACCCTCCCGAATGAGATTGCTGTGTGCGGGAACCCTAGAGCTGGCTGCGACTGCTACTGTGAAGACGTCGACTGTGCAGAGATCCTCAGTGGATTCGATGGTGACGACTACATCACTCAGTAATCCTTTGTGGGTCAGTGCTACCGATCCTGTGTGGGTCCGATCCTGTTTTGGTCAGCGCTCAGCGGTTCTGTGTGAGCCAGCGCCTACAAGTCCTGTGTGGGCCCGATCCTGTGTGGGTCTTTGCAGGGGTTAGATACCTATCGATCCTTTGTGGGTCATTGCGGGGGTTAGTACCTATCGATCCTTTATGGGTCTGACGACTTAGATGGATCAGTGATCATCTCTATCTTCATTTGAATAAGTATACCTGTGTGAGCTGAAACTCTGTTTTACTTTCCTCTGTGGATTGTGTTCTTCTATCCTGTGTGGATTTACGTTTTACTTTCCTTTGTGGATTGTGTTGAGCTATCCTGTGTGGATTTCACATTTTTATTTCCTGTGTGGACTGGGTTGTACTTGAGCTCGGATGATGGAGCCGAGCGAGAATTGAAGACTTAGGTATATGTATGGGCATATACCTAAGCCGTGTCGGACGTTACTTCATGATTGTATCTTTCCTTTGTGGTTTATCCTGTGTGGATTCTGGGGAGACCTTCAGGGGTCTCGGGGTCCCTACTGAGTAGCTTATACTCACCCCTACACGGGCTATGCCCGGACTACGTTGTGTTGGTTTCAGACGACGGACAACACTGATCTTGTTGGAGGCTTGCGGAGCAGGACGATACCTGGAGGTGGACCACTGGGTGAGACGTACTCGGAGCGGTGAGGTAGACCCGAGGAGCAGTGGAGGCTTTCTATACCCACCCTTCAGGTGAGACTTCTAGAGGATGGATCGACGTTGCGGCTTTACTTTTCAGTTGCTGTTTTTCCCCATTTAGTTGTACTTTATAGTTGGGCTTGTATTTCCGGCCCCCTTTACTTTTCCGCACTTACTATTGTACCAGCTTTAACTTAGTGTTTACTTTTTCTGCTTGCTTACTCTGTAGTGCTTGTTTACTTTTCAAACGCAATGCCTTCCCTTTTTCCAGGATATTACGACTTGGTGCTAGTCGCCAGCCCCTGGCCTGTGGAAGGCGGGCTTAGGGTAGTCACGGCACGGGCCCCGAGGAGGGGTCGTGACAAATTGGTATCAGAGGTGGTTGGTTCTACCGCAAACTCGGATCTTTCTTCTATGTGAAGCATAAGTGTTTAGCGTATTGGGTGTGGTTATCAGTCCAAGAAGTCCAGTGTTGGTGCGGCGGCCGACGTATCCGTACACCAGGACCCTGACTTCTGATTTCCGACTTAATGCACGTCAACATTGATTACATGTGTGTTTCAAGTTTTCTTTGTGATTACTTTATATCAGCTCACCAGGTATACTGTTCTAACCGTGGCATACCTGTTTCCTTTTCAGGATGTCTCCACGACAGTAACCAGCTAGGGTTCCGAGAGTGGTACTTGACGACAGCCCACCGAGCGACGAGGCCTCGGTACAGGGCCCTTTAATGGCGGAGGCACCGGCGATACCTCTACTCGCCGAGCCACCGATGCTTCCAGCACTATCCTCTGACGATGCACGTCACCTCAGTGCACTACATGAGTTCCAACGCCAGCGACCGCCCAGGTTCCATGGGGAGACGGACCCCCAGGCAGCCGAGGACTGGCTGGAGGCAGTGGTGCGAGTTTTCTGACTAGTGAGGACACCAGAAGACCTCATGGTGATCCTCGCAGCGAGTCTACTGCACGCAGCAGCAGGACGATGGTGGAGCTTGATACTCTAGGTGCACGATGAGGCCTCTCTCATCTGGAAAGATTTTGAGGGCCTCTTCCACTCAGAGATCGTGCCGGCCACCCTCCGTGCAGTGCGCATCCAGGAGCTTCTTCAACTGCGGCAGGGTAGCTTGACGGTCTCCCAGTACTCGGCGAGATTCACCGATCTCTCGTGCTACTTGACCGACATGGTACGGGACCCGTTCTTCCGAGCCCGGACCATTGAGCAAGGATTGAGACACGAGATCAGGGCATCGCTGATCTCCCTCAGCATCCCGACCGAGGCAGGAGTACTAGAGCGAGCCCTTTTGATCGAGAGATTTCTTACAAAGACTTTTCCAGCGCCGAGACCTACCGCGGGGCGGCACGTAGCAGAGTCTTCTACAGCAGGCAGTCGTCAGATGACTCAGGGGTGCAGGCAGACCAGAGCCTCACGCAGACGACCTCAAGATTCTGACTCAGCAGTACGAGGCACATAGCGCGGAGCCAGTCTTTCGAGAGGCAGACAGTGCTACACTTGCGGTGGTCAGGGTCACATGGCTCGTGACTGCCCGACCCACCGTGCCGAGGAGCAGCAGATAGTTGAGGGGCCACCTAGGAAGAGGCAGAGGGTCGACCGTGGCGGTCCGCAGGGAGGAGGCGGACGAGGCAGAGGAGCTGTCCGAGCAGCAGGTAGTGGGCGACGCTTTGAGGCTCTTCCACCACCAACACCAGGAGGCCCGCACCGACCACAGGGAGCTGGCGGGCAAAGACAGGCACAACTCCAGGCAGTGGAGGCCTATGACCACGGCGCGCCCAAGATGATTTGAGGTACGATCTGTGTCTATTCAACCCTTGGTGCAGTTCTTATAGACACAGGAGCGAGTCACTCTTTCATAGCTACTGCCCTTGTTCGGAGCTCGGAGATTCCGACAGAGCTTTTGGCTCGATCCTTACATCAAGAGACTCCTACGAGAGAAGACTCGATGATTACGCACTGGTGCCGGCAGTGTGAGCTTACTCTAGGAGGCGAGAGCTTCAGCTGGGATCTTCTTGTAGCAGCGTCAAGGCATTACGACGTCATCTTGGGCATGGATTGGTTATCTACAGTCCTTGCACAGATTTACTGTATTAGGCACAAGGTGCGATGTGTACGCACCGACGGGATTAGGTTCACCATCACCGGCGAGAAGGGAGCCTTCGCAGCATAGGATGGACTTCCGCAGAGGAGAGGACAGCCCATCACTCATCAGTTGGATAGCCTCATCCTAGGAGCTGTTGACGTGCGATGTCCAAGTTTTCCTGCAGTGGTGGATCAGTATGCGGACGTCTTTCCCAACGACCTTCCAGGACAACCTCCTCGCAGAGAGGTAGACTTTTATGTTGATCTGTACCCCGGGACAGCCCTGATATCAACTCCAGCATATAGGATGGCCCCCACCGTGCTTCGAGAGCTACGTGTACAGTAAGAGGACTTGCAGGGCAAGGGTTTCATTCGACCCAGTGTTTCACCATGGGCTTCGCCGATATTGTTATCCAAGAAGGCGGACAGGAGCTTGCGACTTTTTGTCGATTATCGTCGCCTGAACCAGGTGACAGTGAGGAACAAGTATCCGCTTCCGAGGATTTATGACCCTCTTCGATCAGCTGAAGGGAGCACGGTGGTTCTCGAAGATAGATCTCAGGCCAGGCTATCATTAGCTCAGAATTCGAGACGAGGATGTGCAGAAGACGACCTTCAGATGTCCGTATGGCCACTATGAGTTCTTGGTTATGACCTTCGGCGTAACCAATGCTCCAGTAGTGTTCATGGGCCTCATGAACAGGATCTTTCAGCCACATCTCGATTGATTTTTTGTGGTCTTCATCAACGACATTTTGATATACTCGATGACTGAGGAAGAGCACGCCTATCACTTGCGGGTTGTACTAGACACACTTCGAGAGCACCGGCTTTATGGAAAACTCTCGAAGTGTCAGTTCTGGATACGTGAGGTCCACTTCTTGGGGAACGTCATTTCTGAGGCAGGAGTTGCGGTGGATCCTGCGAAGATCGAGGCAGTGCTAGTTTGGGAGCCACCCAGGAGCGTGACGGAGGTGTGGAGTTTCATGGGACTAGCTGGATACTATCAGAGATTTGTGCCAGACTTCTCTAGAGTTGCGGCGCCGCTCTCAGATTTGACGAAGAAGGGGAAACCCTTTGTGTGGTTAGACAGATGTCATCAGAGCTTTCCGGAGCCGAGACAGAGATTGACCAGCGCACCTACCCTGAGGTTGCCTGAGGAGGGAGTTGGATACGAAGTCTACTGCGATGCGTCAAGGACTGGACTAGGATGTGTCCTGATGCAGGGGTGGGCCGTGATTTCCTATGGATCATGTCAGTTGAGGCCGCATGAGCAGAACTACGCCACACATGACCTGGAGTTAGCAGTAGTGGTCTTTTCACTGAAGACTAGGCGGCACTATCTGATGGGAGAGCGCTTTACAGTCTTTTCTGACCACCAGAGTCTCAGGTACATCTTCTCTCTGAAGCACCTGAACCTGAGACAGTGGCAATGGCTCGAGTTCCTCCAGGACTATGACATTGAGATAGTCTATACTCCTGGAAAGGGAAAGTAGTAGCCGATGCCCTCAGTAGGAGGACGAGCATTCAGCTACTTGAGGAGGTGACAGAGAAGCTAGCCGCCTTGCAGATATCCTTCGTGGATAGGGACGGAGAAGCGTTCCTCAATTCTCTCATAGTCTCTCCTCCACTTCTACAGCAGGTCAGAGAGGCACAACATGGGGATGCTGACTATGAGACACAGTGTGCACAGATATCCTCGGGACAGGCACCTGATGGTTTCTCCCTTAGAGCAGAGCACGACGTCTTTTTCCGAGGATGTACCTTGGTACCAGTTGATTTATGGGATGAGGTGATGAGAGAGTATAACACTTCTCCTTTGGCGGTACATCCTGGAGTGGCGAAAATGTACCAGGACCTCAGACGACAGCACTGGTGGCTGGGCATGAAGAAGGATGTGGCAGAGTTCGTTTCTCGATGCCTCACCTGCCAGCAGGTGAATGCAGAGCATCAGGTACCAGCAGTCTTGGTACTACCCTTGGAGGACCTGGAGTGGAAGTGGGACGGGATATCTATGGAATTCGTGACTGGACATCCATGCACTTCTAGAGGTCATGACTCCATCTGGGTGATTGTCGACCGACTCACCAAGTTGGCTCACTTCTTACCCATTAGAGACCAGGGCTCAGTGGAGAGCATGGGGCGTCTCTATGTTCAGGAGATTGTACGGGTTCACGGTGTGCCATCATCTATCATCTCCGATCGAGATGCTCGCTTTACTTCCCGGATTTGGAAGGGGTTGCAGGAGGCATTCGGGATGCGGCTACGTCTGACCACCACCGTTCACCCTCAGATGGATTGTCAAACGGAGAGGACCATTCAGACTCTCGAGGACATGATCCACACATGTTTCCTCGTCTTTTTTCACTGCTGGGAGGACCACCTACCCTTGGTGGAGTTCGCGTACAACAACAGCTACCACTCCACCATCGGGATGGAACCATACGAGGCATTGTACGGCAGACCTTGCAGATCTCCTTTGTGCTGGACAGACCCTGGGGAGTCAGCACTTGTGGGACCAGAGATGGTCTGGGCCACGACAGAGAAGGTCCAGATTATCCAGGAGCGGATGAGGACAGCTCAGAGCCGACATAAGTCTTATGCTGACAGGAGGCGGAGGCCACTAGAGTTCGAGGATGGAGACCACGTCCTCTTTCGTGTCTCACCTCGATGTGGATTACAGAGATTTGGCCGAGGCGGAAAGTTATCTCCAAGCTTCATCGGACCTTTCCAGGTCCTCAGCAGGGTTGGCGAGGTGGCTTATCGCCTGGCTCTACCACCTCAGTTTCACCGGGTGCACGACGTCTTCCACGTATCTCAGCTGAGGAGGTTTATGCACGACCTGCCGCATATCATTGACTATGGAGAGCTGGACGTTGATGATGGGGCGACTTTTGCGGAGGTCCCGGTGGAGATCGAGGATCGACAGGAGTGGGTCCTACGTGGACGATTGATTTCTCTAGTGTGCATCATATGACAGCACGGGAACCTCCAGGAGATCACTTGGGAGCGGGAGGCTCAAATGCGTGCTCATTACCCACATTTGTTTCCCTAGTTTATGATGTATCTTTACGGGGATGTAATGCCCTGAGGTGGGAGTGATGTAAAGACCCGAAAAATTCAAGGAAATTTTTTTCTTAATTTTCTTTGGATTTTTACAAGAACGCAGTTTCTGACGGCACCTGATTCTGAGGCCCGGTGTGCCTGGAATCATTTTCTGAAGTAAGGCTCGGGTACATTCAGTGTACGGATGAGCGGGTTTTTCTAACTTTTGAACCGGTGCTTGGAATAGAATTCTGAGGGCACCGATGGAATCGCAGCGCCGGTAATTGCTTAGAAATTCCTCTTCCGAAGTTGCGTTTGCTCGGATGTGGTTTTTAATTTTTGGGCTTAATGTTAAGAAATAAAATAAATTGTACGACAAACTTTATTTTATTTCACTTAAGCAACTTGGAAGCCACTTGAATCCACTTAAAGCTACTTAAGATGAGTTGTTGCGGATAAGGTGCTATCCAAAAATATCCTACCCTCTTGGTAGGATATTTGTGAGGTGGGGCCCGCACGAGCCCCACCGTTTCTTTCCGCTAACGCACCCGCGAAAACCCGTCATTATGGAAGTCAACTGACGCGTTTTCTTAATTTCTTAACGCTCCAATTAATTGGGCGGTTTTATTCATTGAATTAATTAGGCGGTTTTATTCGTTGAATTAATTCTATGAATTAATTTAATTGTTTATTAACCTGTTTTCAATCCGTTGGCGTAATAATAAAATTAGACCAATGCACGACTTCTGGAAAAATGATCGTTGAGAGGAGTTGATAGAAACCAAGAGTTCTTCATCCTCCTTCGTGAAGAACGCGAAGAATGCGAAGAACACGAAGAACGCGAAGAACACCAAGCCCTCGGAAATCGACAACGTGATGCCATGTTCCGCGACGCCGACGATTCTTCTTCCGCGACGATCTTCCGCGACAATCCAACCCCGCAACAACCTTCGATCGGCAGCGACAAGGTAGGGGGTTGATTTTTTTTTTTAAATTTCCTTTGTGGATTAAAACAAAAATATGTATTTAATTATTATTAATTAAATCTGTTGTTCTTGGTCCTCGGAGTTCGTCGACGCAACGCCGGATACCGCGACGACGCGATGATCCCATCCATCCGCGATGATCAATTCCGCGAAGAACGCGCGTGCGACGACTTGACGAGGTAGTGGGTTTTATTTGAGACCAATTTTTTTCCCGTGATTGTTTCATTTAAAACAAAGAACCAGGTTTCAAAGAGAAAAATTTTAATTTATTAAAATTTTTGTGGTTATGTTTTTTTATGTGTTGATTAATCCTCCCAACTATTATCGCCTAACGTGGAGGGTGCGGGCCAAACAAACACGGCCCGACAACCCTCCGGAGTTCTTCCTTGTTGTGCGGATTTGGCGGGCGATGACGAAACGTGCCGCAGAGGCGATTAAATGATCCCGCAGTGAAGAACGGAACCCGGGAGGAACATCGGAGTAGACGGGAAGGAAAACGGACCACCTGAGCAACTCCGGTGTCCCGCAGAAGCCTCCGGCGCCCTGGCGCGCCGCCAGACAGGGCGCCGTGGCTGAAGCCGCGGTGGCGGTTGCCAGCGGACCCGCAACCGCGCGGGTCCGGATCTCACACACGGGACGTGGCATAGCCATGTACGTTGACTCCAGCACGGCCCCACGCAGGGCCGCGACACTTCCATCCCGTGGGGGCAGCGCCCCGCGGCTGCCACGCTCGACCGCTCGGCTGAGCCGACCCGGGCCGGCCCGACCGGCCGCGTCGCGCCCTGGCCGGACCGAGCGGCGCCGCACCGGGTCCGACCCGGACCCGGGTCTTTTCGACTCGGTTCGGGCCAACCCAGGGGGGTTGGGCCGGGTCGGTCCGGGCCCAGACCCCCCGTCTTCAGACCTTTTTTGTTCTTTTACCTGTAAAATGAGCTACGTGCCTCCGAACGACGCGCTGTCAGCAGCGATGCAATCCTTGGATCGAGACGGTCGTTTCGGTATATCGAACTCAAGATTTCAGAATACTTTGGGTTCTGCTGGGTTGGTTCATACACGAAACCAACCGGGCCCTCGGAGCGGAAATGCTCATATCTTGAGCTACGGACGTCCGATTGATGTGTCGTCGACTTCGTTGAATTCCTCTAAGTGAGACAGATCTTTTGGAATACTCCGCCCGAGGTTTGGACGCAAGTGGAGTACGGTCGGGTTGGTTTTGCTTTAAAAACTAACCAGGCGCCTGGGATGAAAAGGCCAATATCTCTCAGACCGGGCGTCCGATTGACGCGCCGTCTACGACGTTGAGTTCCTGTGGACGATACGGAACTTTTGGATACATCAACTCTGGACTATGTGTCAGTTGACGTATCAGCCTCTCGGCTCGTGGAGCGGACCCTCTCGAACGAGCTTTCTATGTGTGGGAACCCTAGATCTGGCTGTGATTGCTACTGTGACGACAACGACTGTGCAGAGATCCTCAGTAGATTCAACGACGACGACTACAACACTCAGTGATCCTTTTTGGGTCAGTGCTACCGATCCTGTGTGGGTCCGATCCTGTGTGGGTCAGCGCTCAGCGGTTCTGTGTGAGCCAGCGCCTACAGGTCCTACGTGGGCTCGATCCTGTGTGGGTCTTTGCGGGGGTTAGTTACCTATCGATCCTTTGTGGGTCAGATCCTTTGTGGGTCATTGAAGGGGTTAGTACCTATCGATACTTTGTGGGTCCGACGACTTAGATGGATCAGTGATCATCTCTATCGTCATTTGAATAACTATAGCTGTGTGAGTAGAAACTCTGTTTTACTTTCCATTGTGGATTGTGTTGTGCTATCCTCTGTGGATTTACGTTTTACTTTCCTTTGTGGATTGTGTTGAGCTATCCTGTGTGGATTTCACTTTTTTCTTTCCTGTGTGGACTGGGTTGTACTTGAGCTCCGATGATGGAGCCGAGCGAGAATTGAATACTTAGGTATATGTATGGGCATATACCTAAGCCGTGTCGGACGTTACTTCGTGATTTTATCTTTTCTTTGTGGTTTATCCTTTGTGGATTCTGGGAGACCTTCGGGGGTCTCGGGGTCCCTACTGAGTAGCTTATACTCACCCCTGCACGGGCTATTCCCGCACTACATTGTGTTGGTTGCAGACGACGGACAACGCTGATCGTGGTGGAGGCTTGCGGAGCAGGACGATACCTAGAGGTGGACCACTGGGTGAGACGTACTCGGAGCGGTCAGGTGGACCCGAGGAGCAGTGGAGGATTTCTGTACCCACCCTTCAGGTGGGACTTCCATAGGATGGCTCGACGTTGCGGCTTTACTTTTCAGTTGCTGTTTTTACCCTTTTAGTTGTACATTACAGTTGGGCTTGTATTTCTGGCCCCCTTTACTTTTCTGCACTTACTGTTGTACCAGCTTTTACATAGTGCTTACTTTTTCCGCTTGCTTGCTCTGTAGTGCTTGTTTACTTTTCAATGGAAATGTCTTCCCTTTATCCCGGATTTTACGCCTTGGTGCTAGTCGCCAGCCTCTGGCCTATGGAAGGCGGTATTGGGGTAGTCACGGGACGGGCCCCGAGGACGGGCCGTGACAATAAACCCATCTAATTTGGCCAAATGATTCATCTCACTAGATTAACGATACTTTGATTTGATTGCATTGACTATCCCCCAACCTGAGTCTCTCATGTACAAACCATTTCACATATATTAAATAATCAATTTTATTCATAAAAATAATCCTTACCATAAAATATCCATATTTATTAAAATATATGAACTTAATATTATTTCCCCGGTTATTCAGATAACGTTCTACATAAATAGCATATTTAAAATGGTATACAATTTTAGAAATAATCAAATGAATCAATTATGTATATACACTGTATGAAAATATAAAATACTTTGGGATAAAATATAATATAATAAAAAGTCATTTCACACATAATATTAATATATCATAATCAATGATGTTCATGTTTGACAAAATGATTGGAAATTGAGCTATGAAATACTTTACCACATTATATTCAGTCGAATCGTATTTTCAAAAAAACTAATTATTATCAAATGATCCATTAATAATATTATTATATTAATATTCATGATATGAGATATCAAAAATCATTATATACAGTATACAAAATAAATTAGTTTTGAATAAGGAATATATCACACAGAAGAAAAAAGTGTGACACGAAACAGTTACAATGTGATTTCCTCTAATTGAATGTATTTTAACCACATGTAAAATGGTTTAATGACTATTATAAAATAATTCTATAAACATCTTAATAATTATGTTATCATATAAGATCCTCTAAATTCATTTTATCACTCATATATTATTAGTATTTTATTATAACGACTATTTCTGCTGTTAACTTCTTCATTTTCATATGTTTTTATTTCTATGTGAGTCCATATTATATTTTGTATAATATATATCCATAATCTCTAGAAATATATTAATGTAAAAAAAATTAATATTTAATAATTAATTTTTTTAGAATTATTCACGTATGGTGAACAAGGGAAATGAATCACATCGCGTTGTGGATATGGCATGTCTTACTAATGCCCGATCAATTGAATCATTCCATTAATGGGAAAAAGTTAAGGAATTGGATTGTATATTAATATTTATAGAATCAATATCAAGTCAAAAATTTCATATCTATCCACTATATTCATCATTATACCTATCCATGTAACATGGTAATGAAAAAAAATCAAGGATGTGGTAACAATAAGTCGTATGTATGCAAACATAGTGATTTTAATTTTTTATTAGATCGATAAAAGATGAAATATGGTTATACCGTTATCATAATAAAATCTTATCATATATATGACACTATATTTATTAATTTAAAATGTATTAAATACATTAATAGGTTTTAGAATAAGAAATATACTTGAAATTGTGGGTAAATATGATTACCTCTTATTCGGCAAAATACCTTTAGATCTCTTATTATAGAATTTAGGGAGGTGTTGTGGAAGTACCAAAACAACTAGACCCTATATAATTATGTTTATTAGATAATTTGGAAGGTATTAGTTATACTATAAGGCCCAATGTGGTGTATATATGTGTCGGAGGAGGTTCCCTTTTATGATTGAGGATTGTAGTATTTTTGGAATTTCTAAAAAAATTAATTTATAAAAAATTAATTTATTATTCCAAATGACTCAAAATGGAATTTTATTCAAATATATTATATTATAAGTTTTTGAAATAATTATCCAATAGATTTCAGTTATTTTTTTATTATTTTAGACCAAATCATTTAGATTACACTTTAGTTATCCTATTTTAATTTTAACTATGTTAAAAAAATTCAATATTAGAGGGTTTTAATATTAATTATTTGTTGTAAATTGGAACATAAATGAATAATTGATATAATTATAGTCTATATATTAATCAATTTATATTTTTGATGAATTTTTTTAGAATTTTAAATAATATAATATAATATTTTTTTTAAATTATCATTAAAGAGAGTTTTGATACTAATAATTACATTGATGTCAATACATTTTTTAAAAAAAGATTGATTTGGAAAAAATAATTTCATACACCACTAATATTTAATAATCTTAGAGAAAATTCTGGGAAAACCACAATTAATTCAAATTATATTTATTTTAATATTTTTAATATCATTTATTTGATGTGAGAATTAATTGAATAATTAATTCATCATGGTTGGGTAATTATTTAAGGTAATTATTTATCCAAATAAATTAAAAATAATTAACAATTATTAATAAAATTAAATTATATTTCATAAGTCTACCTATAGTAACAAATTAATTATGGATTACACCATCTTAAAAATATTATTGTTTTTCAAATAACGAATGTGACAACATTGACATATCATTAAATTAAATATTATAAACATATCAATATAATACATGTTTCTCCCAAAGGGTAAAATTTTGATAATTTTATTATTATGGATGATCCTTACTCATCCAATAAAATGTTTTAATGTTTAGTGTCCTTTTCATTTCTTTATCATTTTTAACCAATATTACCCAATTTACCCATTAAAATGGTCATAAGAAATTACTAATGTTACTAATTACATTGAAAAAAATAAAATTTCTCTAATAATATAAATTTTACCTTCTGATTAAAAATATCCAATCCATTTTTCAAAATTCAATTAAGATTATTAATATATTTTTATTAAAATTAATTCCACATACGTGGCAGGAATGCAATGTTTTAAAGTGAAGATATTAAAAACATTGAAAACGGTTTATATCCAAATTCAAAAAGAAGACAAAAATTACATAAATTGGATTAATATATTTACAATGGATATACTTTTAATTTATAACCAACTTAAAAATATAATTTAGCAATATAAATTATTTACATGAAAGGTCAGTTTTGATTTGGAATATAGTATTTTTCACTATTCATCAACAAATAAAACATATCAGAATAATATCCAAAATTAACCCTAAACAAATATTTACATTCCTTTTAAAAAATAAAGTTCATTTCATTAATTATAATTAGTAAAAGTTGTAAAATATAGTTTTGAAACATGTTTTCCCTTAAAATGTGAAAAATCATCCTCAAGAAAAATATATATTTTAATTTATAAAATTAGATTTATCTTTTCCTTATGCCTATCAAATATACGGTATGAATAGAAAAAAATTATTGAATTTAAAATATATAAATAATTATAATGTGGATTATGATATTCATCCATAAAATTTTAAATCGTGGTCTTTAAAATATGTCATTGTTTGTATATCACAGGTGTTACGCCCAACATAAGCGATCAAAGAGAATTAATTTAAAAAGTGACATACCATAAATTCATTGGGTGTTATATTTTTCCCTCCTTTAATAATTTTATTCAATAAAATTTGACATTAAAATATGTAAATCCAAAAGTTAATACATGAAAATGTCATTGTTAGAAACCCATATCGTAAAAAGGGTTAGAAAAACATCATCTAAATATGAGGGAAAAGGAAATGTTAAAGTCTCCCAAAATTTAGGCTTTCAAATATGATAAAATTATGGGGAAGAGAAAACATGGAAATGGATGAGAGATATAACTATCATATTCACATGTACAATTATAGAAATAAATAGACATTATAAATTTAGCCACCATAAGACCATTAATTTTTTATGGGTTAAAGACCATTAATTTCTTAGTTTGAAAAGTAAAAATATAAATCTCTTGATAAAAAATCCCTTTCCTAGAGTTGAGGGATTCTTTTACTATATCTATAAAAGAGTCATGAAAATAATCATACATTATTTATTTTAATTTGAAAATTATAATCTCACCATATGATTGTGAATCGATCTATATTCAATTCATTTCATACATCTAAAGATGGATATTAAATATGATTTATATGATTGAAGTAATGTCATCAAAAGTACTACAAGTCATTTCATCACAATTTAAATGTTTACCAAAATAAATTTGGTTATCAAATTTCATACTATAACATCATACTATAATTTATTGAGTTAAAATTAATTAATTAAATAAGTTGTTAATATTAAGACTCGTTTAAAATATATCTCTCCAAATTTAAAGACAAAAAATTTATAAGGATGGTCACTAAATTTCCAAAATCAACATAACATCATATATTCCCAAAAAAATATTTAATCTATTTCATCACATAATAAATATGTGGATACCTTGATCACATTTAAACCTTAATGAAAACAAGAATGATTCTTATTATAAAATTTTTGTTATATTTCATAAATGCAAACATATAGTATAACGAGTAATAATAACTTAAACTGTCAAATAACTAAAAACATTCCTATTCAATAATAACCTCCCGTTATAATCCCTTTAACATTTGGCACATATTTTGGGTTATCTTCTCAAAATAAAATGTTTTCCAAGAAATTCAAAATTCCGATGTATAATTTTTTCCCATGATCATCAGTAGAATACAACATTCACTTTAAAATTTTTAATTAAAAATTAATATAGAAATATAATCATACCAATCAGGACTCTTATAACCATGTAATAATTGATAAATTAATTCTTGAATCCAAATTACAATAACATTAACCATTATATATGATTCTTAAACTATTAACTAAAAAAATCATATTATTCCTTAATTCCTTCTTCCATTAATTTTTCATTAATATTATCTTCATCATTAGAAGAATAACCATTACTTTTATAAACCTTATAAATATATTCATTATTTATCTATAGTGGACATACATTTTCATAATTCCCATATTTTCAAAATTTAATACATATTTCTATTCCACTGAGGTATTCAATTATGCAATTATTATCACATTGTCAACGAATAAAAAACAGAAACATATTTACTCTTTTTAAATTACCAAATATATAGGATGATATCCAAAACATAAAATTACCAAAAAATACAGTCATTCATTTATATTTTATAATCTATGATTACCAAAATAAACATCCCATGTTTTCTAATAATAATTATTTGATAAAAACTGTAACAACCTTGAGCATAGTGGCATAAAGATAATGAATTTCATTATTACATTGGAATAGATTCATGATTAAAAAATAAGTGTGATCTCCTCTTTATAACATGGGGAAGGAAAAAAATAAGTGTGATCTCAAATGCTTATAAGGATTCCCATAAAATAGAAAATATCAAGAATAAATAATATTAATCAACATGGAAAGGTATATTACTGATTACACATGTCAATTATCAATATAGTTTTCATAATATGATATTAATTAATGTAATATAAATAATCAAAGATGCTTGGAACATGACCATGGATATTCTGACTAATCGATTCATCACATGGAATAAAAAAAATGGAATGAAAGATTTGTGATTTCTAAACAATATATTTCTATCCAAAAGGTATTTACTATCATTATCCATCATAAAACAAATAATTTTTTGTGGCATAATCCTGTATGATGTAGCCAACTAATTGATCTGATGAGACTACAAATGAATCATGAAGATTTAATTAACAAGTCCATAACCTGTGTAATCAAAATTTGATGAATTTCACACATATATAATAATTTATTTAATTTAAAAAACTATGTGCCATGTCATCTAATATCCACATAGAATAAAATATTTGGATTGAATATTATTTGTCATTTATTCAAATAACATTCTACGTAATAACCATTTCAATAAAATGGTATATGGTATAAGAAATAATAAAATGAATAATTATATATTTACAATCTAAAAATCCTAATTATGAAAGATTAAATAGAATATAATATAATCAAAATTATATCACCCATAATCATAATGTGAAACAATCAATGAAGTAGAAGTTTAAATTTAGTTTGGAAATCCCTTACCACGTTGTAATCAACTATATCGTTTTCCTCATAAAAAGAATAAATTGATAATAAAATATTGAGTAACATGAAGATATTATAATTTATTAGATAATATATCATATTTATGTATGTACAACACAAAAAATAAACTACTAGTGAAATGGCATATATCTCACATAAGTAAAAAATCTAGATGAGACACCGTTTCCTTGTGATTTCCATTAATTTAGCATTATTTTATCTCCTATATAATAGTTAAACTATAGTAATAAAATAATTAATGAACTATATTAAAATTTATTATAACATATATGATCCTTTTATTTCATTTTATCACCATTTTGTTAATAATATTAACTTAGTTCCATTTTTTCGAGTGTTAACCACTTCATTTTCATCTGAATTTGTTTCCATGTATTTCATGGTTCTATTGAAAATAATTTATATCTTCTATAAAATTATTGAAATGTTAAAAATATATTATTTAATCATTAAATTTATTTTTACAAACATTCATGAGTTTTAAACATGGAAAATGAAATGCATCACATCGTGGAGAACATAGGTCATACATACGCATGAGAGAAAATATCATTCCATTAACAGTGAATGGGAAATAAATTGTATGGTATATAAATTTTTAAAAAATCTATAAAATTTAAAATTAAATTATATATCCATTATTTCCATCATTATACTCATCCAGGTAAAGGGGAATGAATATCAAAATACACAATGAAGTGGAAACGAGAAGTCGTACGTAATACATGAAGTGCATTCATTTTTTCTAGGATGGATAAAATGTGGAATATGGTTTCCCATAATCATAATAACATATAATCATATATATTTTATAGTATTTATTGATTTTAAATGAAAAACCAATTTTTAATAAGTAGAATAATAAATATACATGAAATAGTGTATAAAGACTATTAACTCCTCTTCGACATACTTCCTTTACATATCTTCTTAATGGACATTGGATTTGACTTTAGAAGGGAAAAACCTATATAAAATGGATAAGTATGTTTAAAAAATAAATGGTTATGTATTTATTAGAATAGAAACCTAATTTCCATGTAATTATGTGGAGGAAGATCCCTTTTATAATTCAAGTGAGGTGTTATTTTGAAATTTCACAAAATATTAAGTAATAGTAAAATTAGTAATGCTCCAAAATTCTTCAAAATACAGATTTATTCAATGATAATATAAAATATGGTTTTAATATTTTTAATTAATTGTTTTTATATGTATTTATATTATTATAATCATTATCATTTTGATTAAACAATGGTTAACCTGTTACAACATTAACTATATTAACAAAATATTCAACATTAATTTTTTTTCATTTTTACATATATGTAGTCAATTGGACAATAAATGAAAAATATATGAAATTTTAGACTATATTATAAACAATTTTTCTTTTTATATTTTGTATGATATTTAAATAAATTAATAAAATATTATTTTTATAAAATATCAGTAGTGTAAATTTTTACAGTTTTCATTACATTAACATTATGAAAATCAAGAAAAATGTAATATTTAAAAAATAAAATCAATAAACCAATAATATGTAATAATCATATCGAAATTTATTTTATATCCTGAATTAATGGAATTTTATTTATTTAAATATTTGTATTATCATTTATTTATTATTTTCTTTAATTTAATATTTACTGCATCATTATTATGTTATAGTTTAACATAGATATTTAGTAAATAGAAATTATAAATAAATTATGATGATGAATAATATTCCATTATAATTTTAAAAACTAGTTAGTTGAAAATAAGTTCTGGATTACACCAAATGAAAATTATTGTTATTATTAAAATCTTAAATTTTACCTCTTTTACTTCTCATTAAATAAAATATTATAAATGTTATAATATAATATATGTTGATAGAAAAGGATAAAATTTAGATCCATGTATGATTGTGGTCTATCAAAACTCATAAAATATTATTTTATCATTTTTAAGGGTCATTCCTTAGTCCTTGTAATTTTATTTTTAACTTAGATTCGCTAATTTACCATTTATCATTGTAAACATATACTAGATTTTATATTTATGATGAAAAAATAAAAGGGAACTATTTAAATAATTTTCACATTGTGATTCCAAGTATTGAATCAATATTTCCACATCTAATGCACATTATTGATATTTTTTAATTAAAATTATTCCCACATTCAAGATGAGAATGCGCCTTTTTAAAGGAAAAATGTTCAATATTTTGTAGCATTTTTATATCCAAATTCTATAAGAATATGATTATATTGACATATATTATATTAATATATTTTTAATTTATCTAATTTTTCTTTAATACTAATTAAAAATATAATTTAACATTTTAAATTATTAAGATGAAATGTCATTTTTCAATAAAAATGCAGTATTTTTCTGTATTCCTCAAAAAATTAGACTTATCAGTGAAATACATATAATCTACCTTATGGTAATTTTGAAATTCCTATTTCAAAAAAGATGTTTTTTTTGTAAAAAATTATTTCAAAATTTTCCAAATTTTATTTTAAATAAAGGCTTTATTATAAGGAGACATAAATGCCATTAGAAAAATATAGCTTTTCATGTGTAAAATTAGATATTTCTGAATAATATATCTATAAAATCTATCATATTAATTTAAAAACATTTTATTAAGTATATAATGTATAAATTTTATAATGTATAAATTTTTTAATGTGGCTCATAATATTAATTCCCTCTAATTATTGGTCAGGTTATAATAATATTTCACTGTTCATTTAAGCTTGTTGTTGCGTGAAATGTATGCTATAGAATAGATAAAATTTCAACATAACCATTCCATAAAATCTTGGGGTTTTATAATTACATTTAATGGAATGTGTGACTTAAAAATAAATCTTATTTCTCTATGAGGTAATAATCCATGGTATATAAGAAAAAAAGTATATCATATTCTCTGCCAAATTGAATGTAAGAAGGTATACATGATTTTATAATTAAAATGTACAATAATATCATAAAATTATTTTATCAACAGTAGAGAATTCATTATATCAATATTCAATAAGTGGTTATGTGAAAAACCTATGTTGGTTCACAAGACAATAGTTTTTCAAACAAATGATAATCATTTTTTCCATTTGGGGGAGGGTGAGATTGTTTTAGGTCCTTCCCATATTATAAATATTCACATTATATAGAATGATAATATGGTTATAATATCACTATATTTAATAGTAATATATTTAGGAGTAAGAAAAAAAATATTAGTGGTTATGGATTTTTCCTCTTCTTCAAGACACTTATTTTGTTTTTCACCAATAGCATTCATAAAATTGACTTTTGACAAAATAAAGGATTCATGAATGATAGGATGGAATAAAAAATAATATTTTGGTAGATTATGGATGAAAAAAATGTTTTTTATGTGTGACGATAAGAAGCTATGGTGTAGAATTTTAAACATGTGGTGAGTGGAAGACATATAATTTTAGAATAAAATAGTGTACCATGGTTTATCACTTGAAAATATGATCTGAAATGATCCATTCCTAAACCGTAGAGGGTTATCAATCGAATTAAGACTATTAAATAAGGATTAGACTAGTTTATATTTAACTTTACAACTTATCTCTATAGCTTAACCCCATGGTAAAACCGTTTTATAGTCAATCATGATAATTAGTTCTATTTTTTTAATTTTAATTATTCTTTAAAATTATGTTTTAATAATTAGAAAATAATAATTTTGATGAATACAAATATGGAATCCATTTTTAAAAATTAAATTCACAAAACTGGGGAAATTAAATTTAATAATAATTCCATAGAAATGACACAATTTTTTTGACATATAGTGCTGTATCAAATGATTAAAAAATGTATATCAAAATTTATTATTAAATTGATTCTATAGACATAAAATGGAATAATACATATAAATTCATTAAATACTTTTAATTTTAATCCCTTGTTAATATAAATTTGGTGTTTTATAATTAATTAAAAACATTCCTAATTAAAACTTGTATTCATCAATATTTGTTGAGAGATTTATATTTTTTGATAACTAGAAAAAATAAAATCAATGATTATTTTTAAATTGTTATTTTAAAAATGAAACTTTTTTCAATTTGTTTATCTAAAATTGGGAAAAATTATTTTTATAATTTTTTTGATGGAGAAATATCTTTTTTTAGGAAATTGAAATTTTAATCATCAAATTGTATTTTATATTATCTCTTTTAAAAAGATAATTGTTAAAAAAAATTATTGAATATATAATATATAAATTTTATTAAAATAAATCACTAAATTTGAATTTTTAAATTTATTATTGTAAAATTAGCCTCTGTAAATAATAATATTTTTTCATAAAATGATATCTTTTATTTTCAAAATGTTTTTTTAATTTTTAATAAATTTATCACTAATGAATTCATTTTTATATAAATTTCAAAACCTTATATTGTCACAATTTATTAAATTACACTCATACTCACAATCCCAATGGCTATGGGACAACTATCATCATGACCAATAATATTTTAATAGTATGCCATGTTTTGTTTAAACCGATATTGTGTTTAACACAAGCGAAGATGAATTTTGTTTTTAATAAAATCTAAAATAAAATTATAAAGAAATAAAAAATAAGTTCTAGACTAAATTTATTTGAAAAAATATATTTCAAAAAATAATGATATGTTACATTCTACCCCACTTAAAATGAAATTTAACCATGAAATTCACCACATTGGTTCCAAGAACTAAATATAGTTATGCATTATTACATCATTAGATTCCAATGAGACCTCATCAATCTGATCATTTCTATAAAAAAATTATCATTTTTAGTATAATTATTTTGTAGAACATTCTATTTATATTCCTGAATCTCCACAAATTTTTGGTCAAAAAAAATATCAAACTCTAGTGGTAAAACTGTTGAGTTCAATTATTGTGATGAATATATTATGTATGTCCTTAAGTGATATTCATAGAAAACTTAATAAACTTGAGATATTTTTGTTGGTAGCTCCAAGAAATTTGTTACAGTCTTGATATGATAAATATTTTTAATAGAACCAATATACACATGGCTAGGTTCCCCTTCATTCATTAATAGGTAAATTCATAAAAAACATTCTCATAGAATTATAATTCTAGACCAAATAGATGATTATCATCATTTCATTTCTGTCAATAATGTGTTTACATTATGTTTTTTTAATGGATCTCACCTTCTCTATCATTTAATTAGATATATATGATGATAAGATGATTATTTTTTCAAAATCATTTCGTAGCGTTAGAGTAGTATACTTCATTCCATAAATGGATTCATAAAGAGACATGTGAATGTTTGAGTGAAATCAATTTTTGGGAGAAAACACAACTAGACGAAGTTGTTGATATCAAAATAATTTTGAATACATTTAATATGATCTCCTAATACCCTTTAGGGTTTAAATTGATCTTCCAGACTGATATCAATCAGAGGATGATACATAGTGAAGAAACACAACTCTATATCAGTAGCTTACAAATGTCATCTCTAAACCATCTAGGTAATCTGGAGATCCCAGTCTAATGTTGTTGAACATGGAACTTTAGGAAATATTACCATGTCCTTAATTTATATTATTGAAATAATATAAAGATATAAATATTCTTTAATATAAATGAGGTGGGCTGACATCATATGGTGATCCAATACAACCCATAATTACCTTAACTTCAGAGATATGATAAATCATGAAGGTTACCATGACATTTAACAATATGTTCACAATGTGAAAAGGAATTAATCCTCAAATTACATTTTTACTGAAACATATTAAAAATATTGTTTTGTTTCAAATACATTTCTCTGAGAATATCATTAATCTATGAAACTCCCATGAAAAAAATCCTCAAAAGGTTTTTAATAAATTTGGACTTACCTTAAACCATAGTCTCATAAACTAATGTTGGTATCCATATGTATTAATTTAATAATACATGGAATCATATATAGTAGAAAACATTAATTCAAAATTTAATTTTTATATAAGTTATAATTATATAAGAAAACATTTTCATTTCAATATTTTCTTTATGATTGTAACAAAAGAATATTAAATGTTATTTAATTATTCAAAATTTAATGTAGTGGGAGATAATCGCATGAAATTTCACTAAATGGTGAACAATAATATTTTTAAATGGATCATTTATGAAAAATCAAACACGAAATTCCAAACTAAGTAAGGGAGGACAAGTTTCACCTAATTATCATGATTCACTTCATGTATTGTAATTGTATAAGTTTTTTATTTTCTATTAACTTCACATTTTATAGTGGAATATCATAAACATTGTCCTTTGGTTTTGTTAATTGTGTTACATAATGCCAAACTCTTTTTACATGAAACCCTAGAGTGTGGATGGTGCATTATGTAGAGTTTTCTGTCTATTTTCATGAATAGATGACTTATTACAACCAAATTATAATTCAACCACTCGATAACATAAATTTCCAAACATTAAAAATTTGGTAGTCCCTTTAGGAAAGTTTAATCCATTTTCCTTCCACCCATTCATTTTAAAAGAAATCTTATTATATTTTCTCCATGGTTTTCAAAGTATTTTTGGTGATTATGTTTCACCCATTTCATGTGAGAAATGATGTGGAATTATATTGTGAATGTTGGGGCCAAATTATATATATCCATGTGATGCATCAAGAGGTTCCTTGATACAAATAAGTAGGAAAAATTAAATTGGTTTCTACAAATTGATTTAAACTATCATGTTTTTTTCCTTCATAGTTTATTAGACGTCCAACATTTAGAATTCCATCATTAATAGATCCATTAAATATGTCCATGTGATTATTAAATTAGTTATCATTTACTTTGATATGTTTCAAGATCATGTTATTATTTTAATGGATTTATTTTATCGTCTTTTATTCATGCCCTATTTTGGTAAAGTAATTGTTTAATTGTAATCTATTTCAGTTATTAGTGATTTATTATTGATTTTTTATTCATTAATGATATCATCCACTATACATTTACCCTATCTATTCAACTATGCTCACCCCTTTATTATGAATTATTTTAACTAGGATAATAGGAAGAGTTTATTGGATTGATAAAAAGAGATATGCTAAAGTGAAATTTGTAATCTCATAAAAGACACTTTATGTATTTTATGTTTATAATATTACTGGGAATTTTAAGCAGATACCCTTTTTTCCAAGAATATTTAACTATTCGTCCCTTTGATATCTGATTCCTTGTATCTTCATGTAATGTAATAATGTGACCATATACATTAGGGTACTAGGTTTTAGGTCTTTACTATAGTATCATTACTGATTAATGTATGACCAGAAGAAAATAATTATATGTCTGCAATGACTAAATCAACAATTTCATTATTTTGAAATGAATGAATGTGTTTTGTCCAAGAAAAAATGTCAACTTGGGTAATAATGGGAGTAAAAAAACATGATTATTAATTCTATGTGTAGAAAAAAATTAATTCCATATATAAGTTGTTTTATGATTTTAATTATTCCATGTCAGAATGTATAGAATAGTAATAGTTCATGTATCTCAATGAAAGTTATACTGTATAATTAGATTTGGGATATGATATTATCCTTACGTGTTTCTTGTAATTATTGTTATTGTTATTTGAATTTAGTATATGGTGGGTGTCAAAAAATCAATTTAGTTAAATATTACACTATATATTTAATTATATTTTTTATTAATTTTATAAACACTAACTAATAAATAAGACATTAATATCGCTCGACATTATCAGTGCTAAAAAGAAGTAATGATAATGGTCCCCTTTATCCAAAATAAAACAATCACTGATAAAGGGTACCTTTTATCAGCACTTTTTTTAAAGATGATAAATGTTACCCTTTATTAGTGTTTTATTTGCATATATACAGGGTAACCATTATGAGAACTTTTTTAGAACTGATAAGTTGTCTCCTTTATCTATGCTTTATTTTTAGTAATGTTATTGGGATAAATTATCAATATTTTTGGTGATGATAGAGGTCCCAACTAAAAGTATAAAAATAAATAAATAAATAAATAATGATAATCAATTTTATTAATAAAATATTAAAAAAATTAATTAAAAATTATTAATAAAAATGAATAAATTGATTATAATTTATATAAATTATAAATAGGAATAATATGTAAATATTAAATATATATATATATATATATATTTAAAAATAAAACTAAAAAAATAATCATTAAAATTAATAAAATTAAGAAAAATATTGTACATATTTTTAGTCAAATAAGTATTGATAATATTAATCAAAATAATATATTAAAAATATTGATATATATGCATGTATATAAATATGATTTATATAAAATAATATATTTATTCTTTAAATAAAATTTTCATATATTTTGTGAATAATTGTACATAAACAAATATTAATATGAATATGAAATATTGAATAATTGCATAAATTAATGGATAAAAATAAATGTCATTTTATTTTTCAATTTAAGACATATGAAATGTAAGAACTTAATTTTTAAACTAAAGAATAGATTTATTAATTTATGTTCTAAATATTTACTTTGGACCTAACAAGGATGCCAAAGGGGTTAGAAAATGTCTCAAAGGTTTTTGGGGCATATTTGGAGCTCGGAACCCATCTTTTTGGGAAATATAGGCATGGCGCATTGTTTAGAGTAAACCGTGCAGGAATGTTGCATGGTTTGAAAAACCAGGTGGAATTTTTTTTCTAGACATAGCCACAAAACACGGAAGGAACATGACTATGTGTCCTAGCAAGGAGAGTACCCCTTCAACCCACGTAACCATGCATGGGTTGCATACAATTTTTCAAAAAGTCACGACAAATCATGTACAAGTCATTTTCAAGGTAAATTTCCAATTTTGACCAAAATGATCTATTAAGAATCCTCTTTCATCACTAATTATATATTATGTGGGATTAACATATATCACTCACAATTATTAAATTTTTTATGATATAACCTTGGAATCATAAGATTTTCTTAGTCTAGAAAATGATCAAGCTTCCATTCATCACATTGGATGCACAACAGTAAGTACTCGCTTCCTCTTGAGCCATTCTATTTATTTTTTCTGTGTATTGAGAAATCGTGGAATGAGAATGTTTCACTTTTCCATAGATCTACAATTATGTAATTCAAATCGATGTCTAATACGAGAGTATAAGGATAAAGTAACCCTAAGGTGGGAGTTTTGTAACTCCTTCTAAAGTTCATTGATTTTTAGATTAGTTTGGTGGGGCCCTCTGATTTTATCAGGTTCTATTTCTAGAATTAATATTCCATTATTATAAAATTTAGAACCATATGGATATGATCTTCCCATATATTTGATTAATTTTTTTGTGGTTATGACCATAAATCTATCTTTCTCATGTCAATGGTTATGTCATAATTGTTGCTTAGTGTTTTTACATGTTTGATCCACCATTCGTGTGTGACATGTCTTGACCTTCTTATGGGTAAGTGTTTCTATATTAAATGGATTATTTATATTGTGAATTTAATAGTGGAATGTTCTATGTATGCGTACCAATTTAATCGTCAAATGTAATTTCTTCAATTTTATAATTAATTTTAATGATTAATTGGTTGCATATCTGTATCCCCACTTACCACAATAATGGAATGCTAAAAAAGAACATTAAATTATAGAATATGTCTTAAATATATTAAATTAATCTTTTCATGATACTTGACCATATCAAACTAATGAAAGGCATGGCTTAAAAAAATGACTAAAAAAGGTTGTATGATTCTTTACCATATGACACTAATTAAAGAAATCGCTTGAACCAAATGAAATATTACATGACCTCATAATCAAATAGGAATGGTATGACTCGAGCTAACCTTGGACTTTGATAGGAGAATGAAATTAGCACTCGAGAACCACATTCAGATTCAAGGATACAACTTACATATGTTGATACCCAATAATATCATGATCCATGTCTATTCTCAGATTCTTAGTATTACACCATTGGATCACTTCCTAAAACTACAAGATTCTATAGATACAGTCTTTAGATCCATCATTTTCAATTACAATTCATTTTTAAATCCCGTCGGGCCCTATCTCTGCTCATCCCAATTTTACCATTTTCAATCACCTTGAACTAGGTAGGCACCTCATTATGGAATGCCTTTGATAAAACTCCTTAGATTTCACTCTAACCCCATGACAGACAATAGTTATTATTGATTTTGCAACCCTTTCGGTCTACTTCACCTTGGTGATTACCTTGGGACATTATTATTAAATATCATTGATCATGGTTTCCTTTTTACATCTTCGAACATTATCTATTTATACTATCACTAAGTGATGTAATTGTGGGATCTACCACACATGACTTATCAACATAAATTGGTGAATTATTAATTAATGAATTTGTAACAGTCTCAGATACTAGGTGAGGGATGAAGGAGGTAATTGGGTATTTAGTTACATTGTACTACTAAACATTATATACACATCCTTGCACAGTATTACATTTCCATTACCAGGGTCAGATGTTATTGAAACCATTGGTGTTGTCCCATTGAGTGTTATCACACACCCAATATGAGTATTGTTTGGTACCTGGGTCAGAACCTTGTTTTAGGTGTTGATAATGGGAAGCATATGACTTCAACACTTGATTACTCATTGTTTAGTATAGAGCTTGATAGAAGAGGACAATATTGGAACAAAAGATTCTTGGGATTGTCTTTTTTTTCTTTTATACATTGTGAAACATGTTACACCTATTGTTTGTATCCATGTTTTCCATCATTCTAGTATATGACATATCATCATCTCTTGCTGAATTTTATTACCGTTGTTTCAGTTATTATTAACATTGTCTCCACTTTTCCATTATGCCTTCTTTTTACATATATTACTTTCTCTATTTACCTTTGTTTTCCGTCACCCTCTTTGCTAAACATTTCTAGTAAGGGCATAGAATCCCCACAGACAAACCATAGCCCCTTGCTGTTAGTCAACAACCTCTGGCATTCCGGGAGAGCACTTGAGGCGATGTGGGCCACCGTTCTTGGGGAAGCATAAAGTGGCATCTGGGTCTGGGAGATCACATCAAATGGGTGTTATATTAATTTCACATGCACATATGTAATTAATTCATTTTTTACAATGCACACACAAACATATTTACGTAATTAATAAAATCTTATATTGAAACACATTCAACTAATATTTATGTAATTTATTCAAATTTGAGAATTCATTTCTGAATTTCAGCAGAACATGATACATTTAATATATCATTTCTTTAATCACCATATTTTGTATATTTACTTTTAATTTTATTATAGTTATCTATGTAAATATTTTGAATACATAATATATCATAATACTTTTTTTGAATTTATTTAGTTTATATTATTTAATTATATATATTTATTTATGATGTTTTAAAATGTTTAAAATGTATTCATCTTTAGTTTAATATATAACAATTTTTTAGTAATTTATATTTAATTAATAATGAAATTATTATTTTTTAAATGTTCAAGTATACTCATTTTTTTATTTAGCTTCCCTAGTTTTTAAAATGCATGCACTAAAAATTATATATTCATTAATAATATTAAAAAAATATTTGTAAGAAAATATTTTTAAAACAAAATATTGAAAAATCTATATATAGTATTTATAATTTAATATATTTATAATTATAAATAAGGAAATGTATTCTTTAAAATGTATTTATATATTAATAAATAAATAAATATATATATATTTAAAAAATCAAATAATTATTATAATGTTTTTTAAATAATGAATATATTTGGAATGATTATTGAAATTATAAATATATATATATTTATGCAATCATATCTAAATATATAAATACATAATGTTCTAAAAATATTGATATTATTTTTTGAAAGTAATTATATATTAATAAATAAATTATTATTTATTTAAATAATTTAATATTAAACTAAATATATTTAAATAATGAATATATTTATTATATTTATATTTTTATATTCATTAAATATATATAGTTATATATGTATATTTAATTTTTTATATAATTATAAATATTAATCATTTATTGTCACTTAAGTGTTAATAATTGATAAAAGGAATCCTTATTGGCACTATAAAATTAGAACTGATAAATATTGTCTTTATCACTTCTTTGTTAGTTCTGATAATGCTCTATAATTATTAGCACTAAAAACACCAATAAAGATTCCTATTACTTTTTATTAATAATTTAGAATTGATATAAGGGATATTTATCAGCGCATTTTTTGAAGTGCTGAAAAATGTGTCCCTACCTATTTTAAGTACCCTATCCATTCACGAAATTGCCATGATATCCAAAGCATTCTGTGGAAGCCAATTGCTACTGTTTCTCCTACACATTGACTTGATGCACGAATCAAGTCTCAAATTAGGGATTGAACAATTTTAATGATCAATTCCAAGTCTTGAATGAATCCAATTCTTGAAAAAATTTAGGGTTTGGTGATATATTTACCTTTTCATGTACTATTTAAAGCATCAATCCACGATATCTTATTCTCTACTCCCCCTAAATTGTTGATTTACAGTTTGGAAATAAAATTTTTCATTTTTATCATCATTAATTCTTTCTGCACCCCTGATTTATTTTAGATCACCCTTGATTTCCACCACCCTTGGACCAATGATTTCTAGAACCCTATTCCCCAGGATTTCGATAGCTGGTGGTATGCCATTAATATGCCTCACGCTACTTTGACTCTCTAGTTAGGGCATGATGTGCATGAATTTGGTGGTCCGTTGTGGGGTGGAAACACCTCACTAGTGGGGAGGCGCACCAAGTGGGCCTCACCTCACCTCATGCCAAGGTGTGATAATTCATGCGATTTTGACAAAATTCCTTAATCTAATATATAATTATTTTTAACATAATGAAACTCATTATTAATACTACATCCTAAAAATATAATCCCCTTTATTGAAATATATGTATATATATATATGACTAAAACTTAATTCATATGAATTGAGTATAATTATTAATGGATGAAATAAAAAACTTATCACAATGAATTGATTTATACTATTACAGTAGCTATATATCATAGTGAATAAACTCCACGTGTTGTTTCATTTTAATATCTAATTTATTATTTTATTTAATAATAAGCTCCCTATTATAATTAACAATTAACATCAATAAATTGTATCTTATCATCATAATATCATCTGATACCAATATTTTATATTAATATTTCATTTTATCGTCATAAAAAATGAAAGATTTTTCACATAAACAATTAAATTTAAAATTTCAAACAACAATTTCCATAAATTTTTACTGATACCAAATTATAATACGGTTCTAATAGTTTTATATACCACTATAAAAATATATCTATAATTGAAATTATGAAAAAATCATTAATAATTCATTAAAATGAATTAATTTCATTCGTCACACATATAATAATATATATGTGTGTTTTAATTAATCTATCTAAAAAAATTCATTCATTATCATTTCCTTTTTATTCCCAAAATCTATAAATTAAAACAATTTATCTTAAGAGATACACTATTTTTAAAATAATATGTACCCTTTGAACTTGTAGAAAGTATTTAATTAAATTTATTTACCTATCACACATAAGATAAAAAACCAATATATAATATTATTTTATTCTTCTTTTGTATGTCCTTGTCTATGACATCAATAATAAATTATTTTTATAGGCCATTATTTTATATATAACAAATTTATAGTTCTTTCTTCACATTTATCTAGGTTTTTAGAAAATCATTGTAATCCAATATATAACATTTTAATTTGTCACACAATCTTTAGAATTTATTAAATGGTTGAAATTAAAAATCAAAATTTACTTATGTTGATGTTTCTCACTTCAACTCTATTTTAGTAAGAGAGGTACATCTCTAATTTATCTTTAAACTAACATATCTTCCTTAATTACTATTATTTATATCATTATGATCAAAATTTTATACTATATTCCTAAACTCACCGTAGAACCCATAATGGCCCTAAAAATAAAATTTTCATATAAATCCTACTCATCATCTGATGGGAAACAAATCTTGTTTTCATCATGCTAAGGCATAATTCTTGAAATAATTTATCAAATATGAATATTCAGATGTATAAAAATTTTATTTTTATTAGGAATATTCTTTACCTAAAATTATTATTTCTCCATACCTATTGATTTTTAATTGAAATTTAAATTATAATTTTGAGATTTTTTCAAATATTTGATATACCATTAATATTAAATGTAATTATTCTTATGGGTTTTACATCAAATGTTCGAAAAAAAGTATGGAAGATATCAAATTATCTATATGACTGAAAAATTATTTGAAATTAATATTATGTATATATTATTCTAGGTCTACATGAATTGCTTCCACCCCAAGGAATCTATGATTATTGTCATTATATATGACATAACTCTTTATTTATTAAAATTTCATATCAGTACATTGGAATATCTTCTAGTTGATGTAATGAGATATTATTATTCATCTATATCATAGTTGGGATTCTTATTACTTAATCATTTCTTATATTATATGTTCATTTGTTTAGGGGATTTAAAATAGAGTTGGTGGATCCTTTTCATAGATGTAAGAGTAGTATTAGTCAGTGGAATTAAAGTATTAAATGTATTATTTATTGTATATATATGGAATTAAATGATTCCCCAAGTATTAATATATCATAACATGTACCCTCTGAGATACATTTAATCACAAACAAGCATGTTCTTACCTTGTAAATCTCCCCTTAAATTGGACACAATTTAATATCTAGTTCCAATGATGTTAATATCAAAAATTGGAGGAAATAACGATATTATAGAAAAACGTAGAGAATAACTATCATCCTTATTAGCTTTATATCCTGAATATTTATTATTGAAATTTGATTCTTGAGATTCATCCCTCACTAATTTTATAATTCTTGTACTACACTAAGTTGTACTTATAAGGACCTGACCATAAATATTACATAATCTTGAGTTAAATCAAGAATTCACATTGTGAATATTTTCAGGTTTAGAGAATTAGATATTTGTTCTATAACATTTACATATCATCTTGAATATTACATATACACATTACTACTCAGTATCAATTTTATATAAAATATAAACTCTTAAAAAGAAACATGTCTCATTACATGTTTTAGACATCATGACTTTTCCTTGATCCAATATGTGTCCCTATTCAACTTCATGTCTTGTGAAAAAACATTTCAAAAACATGGGATGAGAAAAAATATTATTAAGGGATACACAAAAAAGGAAAAATATTAGTTATTAAAAACAAAAAGAAAACCGTGAATACTTTATCATAAGTAATAATTTTCATTTTTATGAAGTATAAAATACTCTTCACTGAATAAAAGATCATTACTTACCATTTTTTAACCAAAATATTACCATAAAGCCCATAGAAAGAACACATAACATATAAAGGTAACTTGGGACATAAACATACCTAAAAAATAACCATATGATTGACTACCCAACATATCACTAAATGGAATAGCCATACGGCTCACTTCCATACCCAATTCATTGTAGGTTATATCGTAACCACCCATACTGGTTTACCACAACACCTCCCGTCATTTGGTTTATCACGACACCTCCCATCATTTGGTTTATCGCATAACTACCCATCAAATATACAAGTACCATTATATAATCACAACTCAGAAAATATTGAAAATATAAAGATTTCACTAATAAAAGTTTCACATTAAAATTACCATATATCATTTCATGATATTAACATAATCAATGTTTAATCAAACCATTTTTAAAACAATTTAAAACATTTAATAAATGGATTTATGAATCAATGTATCCCATATAACTATGAAACTTTTAAAAGAATTATCATTTCAAAAAATTAATGCCCATATATATAAATCTAAAAAACCATTTTAAAAATGTTGTCATTAATGTGAAATATTTAAAAGAATAAATCATTAAATCATTTTAAATGATATTTTAGAATAGAGTTTTTAACAAAATGAGAGACGCTTGAATAAAAATGATTGAGGAATAACATTTAATCAGAACATTATATTATCATGTGAATAAAGGGATTCATGATATAATATGCCAAAGGATAGTATATAAACCATATAAGACTAAATTGGTGCATAAAAACTGTAAGAACCTGGTTCTTGTTTTAGAGGTACGGGCTTTCTCTTTTCCTTTTCCTTAAGTGATTTTGAGAAAATATGGAAAATGGGGAAAAATCCTAAATTTTGGGACTACACGCCGTGTACTTTATCCACATGCCATGCACTTTTGGCCGTGTTTGTAACACCAGATATTTTTATGAGTAATATTTTGTTTTTATATCATCAAAGGAATCTTTCACTACACACTTGCTTGGCTTACTTTACACGCAATCACGACCTTCCTCGATAGCTTGCGTCGTACGCAATACCGAGTTTCACTAAACAACGATATGCTATTGAAATATTATTAAAACTAGCCGGTATGAATAGTAATAACCACTTTTTGAAATTTTATAAATTTTATTTTTCAAAATGGAATTCATTTTTTGATTCGGAATATCGAAATTATCCTAGGGTGAAATTTTGGTATTTTTCTGAAAACTTTCAATTTTTGATGAATAGTGAAACCACTATGTGGTAGGTTAAAAACTGAATTTTGCATAAAACATAATTTTACCGCTTCTGTGAATGGAATTTCGAAAATCCGACAGACATGGTTGATATCAGTAAGTAAAATGTGGTTCAATGAGATAAAAATAATTATTTGGTGAATAGTAACTTTTTACTTTTTTTACCACGGTTAATAGTTAATAGGGTAACTAAGGGTAAATATGATATCATTATTACCCTAACACATGTCCTAATTCTATTGGAAAAGTGTAATTCGACCAAAAACAAACTTAGGAATAAAATATGACCATTTAGGCCCACTTGGATTAGATTAGGACATTTATTATTAATTTATTTAAAGAAGGGTTAAAATAGTTAAAATCAAAGTTTAATAAGTAACTCATTTTTAATATGGGGTTATACATAAGATAAATTAGACTATAAATATTTATTAGAAAGATAAAAAGATTTCCTACATAATGGTATTTTATTTTTAATTTTTAGACATTAAATATTTTGATTTATCTATGACACAATGATGATGCAGTAATTATCTTATTAATGAAATATTGACATAATTGATGTTATAAACACCAAAATAAATGTAATTTGAGACTTTTTATGAAATAAACTAATTTTATAGGTTACTATGATATATTAGTGTTTATTTAATCAACTTGTTTCGAACATATAATTCTGTTATGACTTTCACAAAAATCATATATCAAATAGTGTCAAAATTGACACAAAATAGTTTTTAAATCAAATATTATAATATTAATTGTTATTTTATTCCTAAAAATCTAAGGTTCAGCCAAATGACTTAGATAAGGATATATATATTAATAATAAACAATTTGGGGTTCGTTTGGCATGTTATAGTAAGTGTATTAACCATATAGTGAAAGAAAACAAAAAGACATGGTAAAAGTTAAATTATTTAACTTAGAGTTAAATCTAATTGATAAGGTTAACATAATACCCTAAACTTGTCTAAATCTTATTGGTTGATAGGATTTCGACCCATCCCCACTTTATCTTCGAAATAAGATCCTTTGGAACCATTATAAACCGATTTTGACTTTAATATAAAATAATATTTTGAGATATTCCTAAGGTGCCCCTCTCCTCCCTTATAAAAGGGCACCTCCTCCCCCCCCCTCCTCACACCAATTTGAGAATTCAAGCTCGGCCAACCCCTGCCCAAATACCTTCTCCACTTCCCTAGAATAATCCTAGAGGTCCTGGTCTTCTTGAAAGACCAATCTTAGTTCCCTAAGTGGAGGATTCAAAGAGGCGTTCCAAAGAAGAGGTAATATCCATTACTGATCTTTTCAATTTCATTCTTCTTCAACTTCTTCTTCCTTAGTTATTTCATGATAAAGTAATAACATCAGTATTAATTACATACTGATATGTTATTATAAATATGAAACAACCCTAATTCACCGTCTATCCATCCTACGGAAAAATGAAATCACCGCGCGTGCGTACGTACAGAATACCGTCTCCACGCCGTGGTGTAATCTATTTTCCACCATCACTTTACAAGGATGGGTATAATGGTGTAATTAGTAACTATTTATGATTATTATAAAGTAATATTGATACTGAAATAATATATATATACTCCAATATAGTTCCACTATCATAGGAACGATATCATCACTCGTGCGTACGTACGGAATACCGTCTCCACGATGTGATGCGACTCGTTCTACATGATCATCGTTACATAGTAATTATATAAATGAATTGAATGAATAAATATGATATATGTTACACTAATACCATTCTGGATATAAGGTATCTATAACCTTAAAAGAACAATAAGGATTTATTCGACAAAACACGCATAAGAACAAAAGGCAATAAGGACCCGAGTAACAAGTAACAATGAAATATTACTAACAAGAAGCTAAGAATATGACCATATATGATATCATATCAATATGTATGATTCTGGAATAAGTCAATAACATTATTTAAACCATTATACAGGAGCTTTGGACACGTACAAATCAAATCGGACCCAAGGTAAGGGAAATATCACAATCTCATTTTTATCCGAGATTGTTTATACTTTAGTATTTACTGGGGTGTATTTTATCATCCACATCCATGTTTCCTGAATATGAAATATTATTTCCATCCACATACAAATGTTTAAATCCAATTTTACCCTTCGGTGAGTTTTTAGTAAAGAATATGAAAGGAATATTTTGTTGTTTTTAGTACGAGGTACTTTTTGACTTTTCCGAAAAAAGTACGAAGAATGTTTTTTTAACTTATACGGCATGAATGGATTTTTAAAACATTATTTCCAAGAAGCTTCCTTTACAAGTTTTCAAGTTCATTTTTAATCAACTTCTTTTAGTTTATAATTGTATGACATGTTAAGAAAAGAAAAGTGTTTTTGAAGAAGAAAGGATATTTTTCTCAAGAATGGAGTTCAAGTGTTTTATCAAAATTATTTTCCATCTAAGATAATAAAGGGTTCTGTTTTTATCCCTTTAATTACATTGATTTTATTATGTTGTGAGGGAATTATTTTTATGAAGTCATTTTACTTATAAGATTTGTTTTATGATGTCATGATGTTTCAAGAATCCCATTTTTGTTACATGTGTTATGCGATGATGTATGATTTATGATTATGTGGCACACATAAGAAAGGATTCATTATAAGATGGGTGGGACCTATATCTCCCTCCAATGCCTTGGGTAAAGATTTTATATCTCATGAGATAGACATGGCTGGAACGGTAGGTTATACCGGTTCAGTGAAACAGGACTGGAACGAGGGTGACTCGGTTCAGAAAGGGACTTTGTCCACTAAGATAGTCTTGGAAATGAGTCATGACTAACAAGAAATGATTTTCCATGATTATGTGTGCATGCCACAAAGTTTCAAGTTTTATGTTATGATTATGGGGATCTCATTTTCACTTCTATGATTTATTCCATGTTAAGATATTATGATCTCTTTTGCAGGTTTTGATTTTCAAAAAGATATGATATGATTTTTATTTCCTTTTTTTGCCCTTGCTGAGCATTTGAGCTCACCCTTTTATGTTTTCTTTTCCCCAGGTCAGGAAGATGGATATTAAGTAGAATATGCTAAAAGGGACCCTAGATATGATGAAATAAATGGGAGACACTGTAGAAGATTTATGAACCAGTTGTTTATGTTTCCCAGTTTCTAAAGACACTATACCTATACGGTCCTTTGTGGTTTTGTCATATGTTGTAATAAGTGTGCTTCAATTTTGAAGTATTAACAATGTATGTAAAGTATGGGTCGTTATAGTTGGTATCAGAGGAAAGGTATAGTCAACCTTTGGAAACTAGGATGTGAAAGCCTTAGTAAGAAGCCTAAGTATAAGTCTAAGCATAGAACACAATCTTAGTGTTTTAGAAATGGCCATGAATAACCTAGGATAATACCTTAAGCATGAAAATTTTATTCTTGAATTATGTGGTTTTCCTATTATAATTAGTGTTGCTCACACTATTCTTCTTGGTTTTAGTCAATGGCTGGAACCCGAAGGAACCGTGTTAATGCGGAATGCGTTGGGCAATGCAATGATTGTCCCCCTGAGCAAACAAACGATATGGGAGCGGGAAAGCAAAATCTTGTAGCCATGATCACACAACTTTCTCAAGATATGAATCATGCAGGACTTCCAAATGAGCAAAGGAAGGAGCAACATTCTGTTGAATCCTTCATGAGGCAGCGTCCACCTTCTTTCAGTGGGTCTACTGATCCATTAGTTGCTGAACAATGGAATAGTACTACTGAAAAGATATTTTCAGTTCATCAATGTCCTGAACATGATAAAGTCATCCTAGCAGTGTATCGTTTGGAAGGAGATGCTTAACAATGGTGGAATCTTATTAAGAATATGAGGCAAAGTGATGAAATTGAGTCTATGGAATGGGACGAGTTCAAGAACTTATTTTTCAATATGTACTTCCCTCGTATTATCCGAACAAAGATGGAGAAAGAGTTTCTTGAACTGAAGCAAAGGGATGATGAATCTGTTGGTACCTATGAAGAAAATTTTACAAGACTTGCAAGGTACGCTTCTGGTATTATTATCCAACCTGAGAGTAAGATCGATCGATTCTTTAGTGGCTTAAAACCAAGTCTTCGAAGGGTGTTATCCATAAGGGACTTCAATAGCTACGAGGAAATCGTTCGATGTGCTCTCAAAGTCGAGATGGTGATTGGAATAACCCATCAGTCACATGGGTTTGATAAGAAGAGGAAGATGGAATTCAAAGGAAAATCTAAAGAGCACACTGAAAAGAAGATGAGCTTTCCCTTATGCTCAAAGTGTGGAAAGAAACATGGAGGGAGTTGTCTTAAAGGGACAATTAAAAGTTTTAAATGTGTAAAGGAAGGTCATCGAGCATTTGAATGCCGTGATAATGGGAAGAAGATGTCTAATGACGCAAACAAAGGAAGGGATACACAGAATGAACCTACTACACTTCAATGTTTCAAGTGCAAGGAGATGGGGAATTATTCCAATCAATGCCCAAATCCAAGGGTTGATGATGATGGTCGACGTCAACAAAATCTTAAGGCTAAAGACAAAGGAAAGTCACATGAAATTTCTATCAGCGATGTGGAGTACGATAACGAAGTGGTGAAAGGTACACTTACCATCCACTCTAAAGTAGAAAATGTTTTATTTGATTCTGGATCCACCCACTCTTTTATTTCTAAAGAATTTTCTAAGGGTATCACCGTACTACCACAACAATTAGATGTTGAGTTAGCTGTGACAACACCTAATGGCACAACAGTCCCATCAAAAGTTTATAATTCTTCTCCGATCGAAGCTTGTGGGAAAGTGCTTCCTGCAAATCTTGTGATCCTTCCTTTAGTGAAATTTGATGTGATTCTTGGCATGGATTGGCTTTCTCTACATGGAGCTCATATCAATTGCCAAATAAGGGAAGTCAAATTTCATATTCCAGATCAATCTACGATCGTATATCAATGCAAGGATGAACATAACCTTCCAGTGGAAATTTCTTCCATCTTATGGGTATTGATTCCACTAAATGAAGGTTATTTATCTCAAATGGTTGGTGAGAAACTCACGATTAAGAATATGCCCATTGTACGGGAGTTTGATGATGTCTTTCCGGAGGAATTACCGGGTCTTCCACCAAATCTTGAAGTTGAGTTTTCAATAGAACTCGTACCGGGTGCTTTGCCTATTTCAAAGACACCATATAGAATGGCCCCAACTGAGTTGCAGGAATTGAAGAAGAAACTCCAAGAGAATCTTGATAAGGGATTCATACGCCCTAGTGCATCACCTTGGGGAGCACCTGTTCTATTTGTTAAGAAGAAAGATGGATCAATGAGACTCTGCATTGATTATCAAGAACTTAACAAGATCACTATCAAGAACAAATATCCTCTCCCATGCATTGATGACTTATTTGACCAACTACGTGGAGCTCAATACTTTTCCAAGATTGATATTCGTTCATGGTATCATCAATTAAGGGTCAAAAGGGAGGATATACCAAAGATGGATTTCCGTACAAGGTATGGACACTATGAATTTATAGTGATGCCATTTGGTTTTACTAATGCCTCTGCTATCTTCATGGATCTAATGAATAGAGTCTTTAGAGACTATCTTGATCAATTTGTGGTAGTCTTTATAGACGATATTCTTGTCTATTCAAAGACCAAGGAAGAGCATGAAGATCACTTAAGAATTATATTGAAGACCCTGTGAAAGGAGAAGCTTTATGCCAAATTTACCAAGTGTGAATTTTGGCAACAAAAAGTTTCATTTTTGGGTCACATAATCTCAAAAGAGTGGATATCTGTGGATCCAGCAAAAACAGAGGTTATCGAAAGATGGTCAAGACCAAGAACAGTAACTGAGATCTGAAGATTTCTTGGTTTGGCTGGATATTATCGACGTTTTGTAAAATATTTTTCACGATTATCTAATACACTCACCAAGTTGACTCGGAAAGGAGTTAAGTTTGTCTGGACAGAGGAATGTGAAGAGAATTTCAAGGAGTTGAAAAGAAGGTTATCCAGTGCACCTGTACTCACGCTGCCTTGTAGTGGAGAATGGTTTGTGATCTACAGTGATTCATCCAAGAAGGTATTGGGGTGTGTTCTTATGAAAAATGATATGGTGATAGCTTATGCCTCACGACAGTTAAAAATCCATGAGCAAAATTACTCAACAAATGATTTGGAGTTGGCTGCGGTAATATTTTCATTAAAGATTTGGAGGCATTACCTTTATGGTGAAAGGTGTGATATTTATACTGATCATAAAAGTTTAAAGTATATTTTCACACAAAAGAAGCTGAATATGCGTCAAAGAAGATGGTTGGAGCTGATTAAGGATTATGACTGCTCAATCCATTACCACCCTGGGAAAGCAAACAATGTGGCAGATGAATTAAGTCGACAAGACCATGCTTGTTTATCCATGATGAGGATCACAAAAGATCCAATATTGATGGATTTACAATGGATGGATCTTGGAATTATAATGGAAGGGGAAAAATATTATCTTTCTCAAATGAATGTTCAACCATCTATACATGTGAAGATTAAAGAGGCACAAAAAGAAGATGTCAAGTTACAAAAGAAGGTGAGAAATGTTCCTGAATTCAACCTTGATTGTGATGGGATAATAATGTTCAGGAATCAGGCTTGTGTTCCTTCCATCCCCGAATTAAAGAAGGAGCGGCAGGATGAGGCTCATAGTTCATCATTCTCTATTCATCCTGGAAGCACGAAGATGTATAGGGACCTGAAAGAGTACTTCTGGTGGGATGGCATGAAAAGAGATGTTGCTGAATATGTCTCTCGATGCTTGGTTTGTCAACAACTTAAAGCTGAGAGACAGAAGTCTAAGGGGATGTTACAACCATTACCCATACCAGAATGGAAATGGGAAAACATCACTATGGACTTTGTCACAGGACTTCCTAAAACATCCAAAGGCAATAATGCTATCTGGGTCATAGTTGATCGTCTTACAAAGTCTGCACACTTCATTCCTATTAGAGAGGATTTGTCTCTAGATCAGCTTGCCAGGATATATGTAAAGGATGTGGTAAGATTGCATGGAGTAGCACTTTCTATTATATCTGATCGGGATCCGAGATTTACCTCGAAGTTCTAGCGAAGTCTTCAGCATACTCTGGATACAGAGTTGAGTTTCAGCACTGCTTATCATCCCCAGACAGACGGTCAGTCTGAGAGAACAATTTAAACCCTAGAATATATGTTGAGAGCTTGCTCTATGGATTTCAAAGGAGGTTGGGGTCAACACCTACCTTTGGTGGAATTTTCTTATAATAATAGCTTTCACTCCAGTATTCAGATGGATCCTTATGAAGCTCTCTATGGAAAGAAATGCAGGACTCCAACTTACTGGGATGAAGTTGGGGAAAGAAAGCTATTAGGACCTGATCTCGTTGATGAAATGGCAGAAAAGGTCAGATCTATTCAACAACACATAAGAGCAGCTCAGAGTCGACAGAAAAGTTATGCCAAAAACCGAAGAAAAGACCTAGAGTTTGAAGTGGGTGATAAAGTGTTCTTACGAATATCTCCCTGGAAGAGGGTTATGAGATTTGGAAAGAAGGGGAAGTTGAGCCCTAGATATATCGGTCCTTTCGAAATACTGGATCGTGTTGGGAAGGTAGCTTACCTATTGGTGCTTCCACCGAATCTCTCTCAAGTTCACGATGTGTTCCATGTATCTCTCCTGAGAATGTACATACCAGATCCTTCACATGTACTCAGCTCAGAAGTTGTACCGCTGGAGCAAGATCTTTCTAATGAAGAACAACCGATAGAGATTCTGGATCGTAGTGAAAAAGTCCTACGAAACAAGACCAATCGATTGGTGAAAGTTTTATGGAGGAACCACCAACTTGAAGAAGCTACATGGGAGCTTGAGGATATGATGAGGGAGAAGTATCCTCATCTGTTTGTTACAAAGTGACGAATTTCGAGGGCGAAATTCTTTTTAAGGGGGGTAGAATGTAACACCCGAGATTTTTATGAGTAATATTTTGTTTTTATATCATCAAAGGAATCTTTCACTACACACTTGCTTGACTTACTTTACACGCAATCACGACCTTCCTCGATAGCTTGCGTCGTACGCAATACCGATTTTCACTAAACAACGATATGCTATTAAAATATTATTAAAACTAGCCATTATGAATAGTAATAACCACTTTTTGAAATTTTATAAATTTTATTTTTCAAAATGGACTTCATTTTTGGATTCGGAATATCGAAATTACCCTAGGGTGAAATTTTGGTATTTTTCTGAAAACTTTCAATTTTTGATGAATAGTGAAACCACTAAGTGGTAGGTTAAAAACTGAATTTTGCATAAAACCTAATTCTACCACTTCTGTGAATGGAATTTCGAAAATCCGATAGACATGGTTGATATCAGTAAGTAAAATGTGGTTCAATGAGATAAAAATAATTTTTTGGTGAATAGTAACTTTTTACTTTTTTTACCGCGATTAATAGTAAATAGGGTAACTAAGGGTAAATATGATATTATTATTACCATAACACATGACCTAATTCTATTGGAAAAGTGTAATTCGACCAAAAACAAACTTAGGAATAAAATATGACCATTTAGGCCCACTTGGATTAGATTAGGACATTTATTATTAATTTATTTAAAGAAGGGTTAAAATAGATAAAATCAAAGGTTAATAAGTAAATAATTTTCAATATGGGGTTATACAAAAGATAAATTCGACTATAAATATTCATTAGAAAGCTAAAAAGATTTCCTACATAATGGTATTTTATTTTTAATTTTTATACATTAAATAATTTAATTTATTTATGACACAATGATGATGCAGTAATTATTTTATTAATGAAATATTGACATAATTGATCTTATAAACAGCAAAATAATTGTAATTTGAGACTTTTTATGAATTACACTAATTTTCTAGGTTACTATGATATATTAGTGTTGATTTAATAAACTTGTTTTGAACATATAATTCTGTTATGACTTTCACAAAAATCATATATCAAATAGTGTCAAAATTGACAGAAAAAAGTTTTTAAATCAAATATTATATTATTAATTGTTATATTATTCCTAAAAATATATGGTTCGGCCAAATGACTTAGATAAGGATATATATATTAAGAATAAACAATTTGGGGTTCGTTTGGCATGTTATAGTAAGTTTATTAATCATATAGTGAAAGAAAACAAAAAGACATGGTAAAAGTTAAATTATTTAACTTAGAGTTAAATCTAATTGATAAGGTTACAATAATACCCTAAACTTGTCTAAATCCTATTGGTTGATAGGATTTCGACCCATCCCCACTTTATCTTCGAAATAAGACCCTTTGGAGCCATTATAAACCGATTTTTACTTTAATATAAAATAATATTTTGAGATATTCCTAAGGTGCCCCTCTCCTCCCTTATAAAAGGGCACATCCTCCCCCTCCTCCTCACACCAATTTGAGAATTCAAGATCGGAAAAACCCTGCCCAAATCCCTTCTCCACTTCCCTATAATAATCCTTGAGGTCCTGGTCTTCTTCAAAGACCAATCTTAGTTCCCTAAGTGGAAGATTCAAAGAGGCGTTCCAAAGAAGAGGTAATATCCATTACCGATCTTTTCAATTTCTTTCTTCTTCAACTTCTTCTTCCTTAGTTATTTCATGATAAAGTAATAACATCAGTATTACTTACATACTGATATGTTATTATAAATATGAAACAACTCTAATTCACCTTCTATCCATCCTACGGAAAAATGAAATCACCGCGCGTGCGTGCGTACGGAATACCGTCTCCACGCCGTGGTGTAATCTATTTTCCACCATCACTTTATAAGGATGGGTATAATGGTGTAATGAGTAACTATTTATGATTATTATAATGTAATATTGATACTGAAATAATATATATATACTCCAATACAGTTCCACGATTATAGGAACGATATCATCACTCGTGCGTACGTACGGAATACCGTCTCCATGATGTGATGCGACTCGTTCTACATGATCATCGTTACATAGTAATTATATAAATGAATTGAATGAATAAATATGATATATGTTACACTAATACCATTATGGATACAAGGTATCTATAACCTTAAAAGAAGAATAAGAATCTATTCGACAAAACACACATAAGAACAAAAGGCAATAAGGACCCGAGTAACAAGTAACAATGAAATATTACTAACAAGAAGCGAAGAATATGACCATATATGATATCATATCAATATGTATGATTCTGGAATAAGTCAATAACATTATTTAAACCATTATACAGGAGCTTCGGACACGTACAAAGCAAATCGGACCTAAGGTAAGGGAAATATCACAATCTCATTTTTATCCGAGATTGTTTATACTTTAGTATTTACTGGGGTGTATTTTATCATCCACATCCATGTTTCCTGAATATGAAATATTATTTCCATCCAACTACAAATTTTTAAATCCAATTTTACCCTTCGGTGAGTTTTTAGTAAAGAATATGAAAGGAATATTTTGTCGTTTTTAGTACGAGGTACTTTTTGTCTTTTCCGAAAAAATTACGAAGAATGTTTTTTTTAACTTATACGGCATGAATGGATTTTTAAACATTATTTCAAAGAAGATTCCTTTAAAAGTTTTCAATTTCATTTTTAATCAACTTCTTTTAGTTTATAATTGTATGAAATGTTAAGAAAAGAAAAGTGTTTTTGAAGAAGAAAGGATATTTTCCTCAAGAATGGAGTTCAAGTGTTTTATCAAAATTATTTTCCATCTAAGATAATAAAGGGTTCTGTTTTTATCCCTTTAATTACATTGATTTGATTATGTTGTGAGGGAATTATTTTTATGAAGTCATTTTCCTTATAAGATTTGTTTTATGATGTCATGATGTTTCAAGAATCCCATTTTTGTTACATGTGTTATGCGATGATGTATGATTTATGATTATGTGGCACACATAAGAAAGGATTCATTATAAGATGGGTGGGACCTATATCTCCCTACAATGCATTGGGTAATGATTTTATATCTCATGAGATAGACATGGCTGGAACGGTAGGTTATACCGGTTCAGTGAAGCAGGACTGGAACGAGGGTGACTCGGTTCATAAAGGGACTTTGTCCACTAAGATAGTCTTGGCAATGAGTCATGACTAAAAAGAAATGATTTTCCATGATTATGTGTGCATGCCACAAAGTTTCAAGTTTTATGTTATGATTATGGGGATCTCATTTTCACTTCTATGATTTATTCCATGTTAAGATATTATGATCTCTTTTGCAGGTTTTGATTTTCAAAAAGATAAGATATGATTTTTATTTCCTTTATTTTCCCTTGCTAAGCATTTGAGCTCACCCTTTTATGTTTTCTTTTCCCCAGGCCAGGAAGATGGATATTAAGTAGAATATGATAAAAGGGACCCTAGATATGATGAAATAAATGGGAGACACTGTAGAAGATTTATGAACCAGTTGTTTATGTTTCCCAGTTTCTAAAGACACTATAACTATTCGGTCCTTTGTGGTTTTGTCATATGTTGTAATAAGTGTGCTTCAATTTTTAAGTATTAACAATGTATGTAAAGTATGGGTCGTTATAGTGTTGGGATGAGTACACGGGGCGTGTGGCCATGCCGACGAAGAAGGGTGTAGGAACTGACTAGACGCCATATAGTGGTACCTTACACGCCGTGTAGTCTGTCGACAGGCTTAAAAAGTAAGGTGGTGGCGTCGCCGCCCGCTGGGCGACAGTACACGCCGTGTACTTGAGAGTACATGTCGTGTACACATGTTGACATATGAACAGTGTGGCAGTGCCGCCATTTGAACAGTTAAATGACGGGAGTACACGCCGTGTAATTTGATGTACACGCCATATACTTTGTTTTTTCGGCTTAAAACAGGTAGTAGCCTACTAATTTGGCAGAGGAGGCACATGATCCATTTTGGATCCAAAGGAGGAGGCTAGATCATTGATGATCCACCAGGAGTTTGTCTGGAATCCGTTTCGGCTTCGGATGATCTCGTTGGGACCGCACGGGTGACTACTCTCCCCTCCTGGTACCGTTCTTACCAATTGTTCTCCCAATGTAAGTTATTTACGTTTGAATTCATTTTGTTCTTCGTCAGATCTACACCGTTCTTTGGTGTTTCTAGAGTCGGTGTTCGGGTGTAGCGTTCATTGGCATATAAGGTAGGTGGCTTTGTGTTTAGTTTTCCAACTACTATGTGTTTTGTGCGTTTTGTGCTACGAACCCATATTGGGGTGTCGTGAGGCTGAGGCCGTGGCTAATTTAACTACCAAGAACTGTATGGGTAATTAAATAAAGTTGTAAAAATGCTGTTCGGGATCATTGCATGGATCCAGGACCATCCTGAGGGGTGTGTTCCTCTGTTTAGTGGTTTGGCCAGGATACCCAAGGGTATGCCTTAAATATAGTAACTGTAGAATTTCTTTGAGAGGAATTGCTTGTTTACTGCACTTTGATATGTTGGGAATTTCCTGGTTACCTGCTATCCTGAGGGCGTTGTTGTGATTAGCCTGAGGGCGTGACTGTTTTAGCCTGAGGGCTGTCGTTATTCCGCCTGAGGGAAACCTTTCATGTCTGAGGCCTTGACTTCTGTGCCTGAGGGCGACACTTCGTATGCCCGAGGGCGAGAATTTCTGTTACGCCTGAGAGAAATACATGCGGGTTGGATTCTGTATGGCATGAGGGCAAGCCTGAGGGCGTGGATTACTATTTTAGCCTGAGGGCATGGTTCTAGTTGGCCTGAGGGCTTGGTGCTGTTGAGCACAATAATGTTACTAAATTAAAGGAATTAAATGAATGATAAAATGGAAATTTAACTATTAAGTTAGGTACTTTTTAGTACTTCTTATTTATTTTATTTTACTACTGGACACTTGTTGCATGTTTTACACACAGTTGGGCACGAGCCTTTGGTGGGTGCATACTGAGATATATTTCTCACACCTTGTTTGGGTCACGCTTTTCGGCCCAAACAGATTACGTTGCTGCCGGTTTAGATAGGGGGAAGAGTCCCTATACAGGTACGTGACTGTTACTATGGAGTAGGATGGCATGGGACTGAGCCTAGGATCGCGATGCCGCTGCTAGATATTTTGCTTGCTTTGTTGTACTCTGTTTTCTACTGTACTGTATTGATGTATCACATGTTCTGGCAGTTTTCTTAGAACTTGAAACATGTAGCATCATCACTTATATATTGTTGGTTATATCCACTGCTGTAGTTATTTCAGTTGTGTATGTTTACTGCTTCCGCTGTCGTTGTATGTTTATTTTGGTATTCCGCTGCGCTACACTTTGACAAATGAGGGCATAGTTTCCCCACTATCAGACCAGGGCCCTCACTGCTAGTCGGCAGCCTCTGGCGTTTGGGGAAATGCGCTTGAGGCCACGTGGCGAACCGGGCTCGGGGCACCCATTGCGTGGAACCCAGGTTCGGGACGTTAAAAAGTGGTATCAGAGGGTGTTTCTTTTCTTTGACTTACTATTTGGAGCTGTAGTCAGAGTTAGGACGAACAGTAGTTGGTAATAAGCTGTGCCCGGGCATAGCTAACCCGTGTATACGGAAAATCCAGTCTACCTCGTATTTTGAATTCATTGATCTTGAAATTTTACGGTTGATATGTTTTCACCATTGGGTGTCACACTTGGATTGTGTTGTTTATATTTTATCTGTGGGTTCGATTTAGTTGCAACCCGATGAGATGAGGGTATGCCATCTCATGCATCATATAGGCACATTCTAGGTATCACATGCCATGCATTGTTTCCATGTCATTTAGGTGCATAAGAAATTCGAATGTTGTTGTGATAGTTGTTGTGCTAGAAAAGCATGGTGTTGTGATAGCTGCATGATAAATACCTACCTTGTGATATGGTGTTTTTGATTGAGATTGTTTATAAAATGGACGCCAAACTTTGATTTTTGGGGAGTATGGGCCCCCATTGACCATAATTTGGTGGATCATTGACTGTTTTTGGTTATAACACAAATAAGATGTCAAACTTTGGTTCGTGGGGTGTATGGCCCCCCACAGGTCGAAATTTGACACTTATGTGTTGTTTTCAGTATTTTCTGGGTTCCGGAAAAGTTTCTGAGGCATACTGGCTGGAAAATCTAGGATACACACCATAGGACCTCATACACGCTGTGTGTGTTCTTCTGTTCCGGAAGAAAAATGAATTTTTTGAGTACACGCTGTGTACCCTGAGTACACGCCGTGTAGTCTCTTCCCGTGTCACAAACCGTGTGGGCGGCGAAACGGGGTAGGGAAGGCTTGGGTAAAACACGCCGTCTAGTTTTTGTACACGCCGTGTAGTGTTGACCCGAAGTCTGACCATGTAACTAACAACACGGGTCGGTGAAATCCTTAACAGAACACGCCGGGTCAGTTATGGATACACTGTATAGTGTGACCTGGGGACTCGGCCGTGTAACTAACAACACGGGATGGTGTCACCTCTCCCGGAACACGCTGTGTACCTTTGGGACACGACGAGTAGTCTTGTCCGAGGACAACCCATGTGGAGTTAGCCGTGTGGCTGGGAAACAGGATGGTGTACACGCCGTGTGTGGGTGTAACACGCCGTGTAGAGTAATGCTGAGTAGTCATCCGTGTCACAGACGACACATGCAGTTGGAAAAATAACACCGAACACGCCATGTAGGTATTATACATGCCGTTTATTTTTGTTGAACGGAAGCCATGTGGCTTAGCTGTGTGGAAGGACCCGGGCAGGGGAGGGGAAGTCAATTACACGCCGGGTAGTCATTGTACACACCGTGTAGTCTTGTTTTTACAATTTTGAATACCCTCTTCCTCTTTTTCCCTTTGTGGTCCCTTCGCTTTCAGTCTTAATAATCTTGAATCTGAGGCGTGCTTTTGACCTTGTAGAGTCATGCCACCTAGACCACTGCAAGTTGTTTGCCAGGAGAGCGGAAACGATTATACTTCGGAGATGGTGGGACATGGGCTACCAGTTGATCCACTAGCAGAGCCAGATGCGGCACCAGCTATTATACCAGACATAGGCACGGAGGCGCAGTTCCGTGAAGGCTTATTGCGGTTCATGCAGACCTTTCCGGGAGCAGTGTAGGCTGCCACATCTATGGACATGCTGATGCGTATCTTTCAGCAGCAGCATCAGCCTACGTTTTCAGGGTATGGCAGACCACAGGCTGCAGAGTCACGTCTAGGATCAATTTAGACTATTTTTGAGCATCTTGAGATGCCTCCAGGGTGGAGGGTCAAGCTCGCGACTAACATGCTGCATGATTCCGCCAAGAGATGGTGGGATGCTACCACCCAGTCAGAGCATCACAGGGACATGGCGTGGAAATATTTTTAGGCAGTTTTCTATGACTTATTCTTTCCCGAGATGCTGAGGGCAGATAGATCTCGAGAGTTCATGAATCTGCAGCAGGGCGCTATGTCAGTGATGGACTATTCTGCCCGTTTTACGGAGCTTCAGCGCTCTTCACCCGTGCTGGTGGGTGATGAGAAGCTGAGAGCCAGAAGTTTTGAGGATGGTCTTCGGTATGACATCCAAGTGCTGGTGAATGTTTTCAAGTTACCTATTGTACATGCGATTGTGAACCAGGCATTGATTACAGATAGGAACCAGTGAGAATCTAGTGGTGTGGGCCAGGGTGGTTCAACACCAGTTACTAGTACTATTTTTGCTGGCAAGAGGAAGAGACAGATGGAATTCTCTCAGGGTGGCAGTAACAGCCATGCAGCTTCTTTAGGTGGCCCGATCAGGTGCGACCAGTGTGGCAGAGAGGGGCACAAGAGGCCGTAGTGTCCACGAGACCCAGTGGAGTGCCGAGCTTGCGGAAAGATGGGTTATCTGCAATTCTTTTGTAGGGTGTTTCTACCAGTGGCTAGTGAGAGGGTTTCTATGTAGACTCCGTGTGTGGGATCAGGACCGATGGCTTTTTACCAATCTGGAAACTGGAATACGTTAGGGCATGAAGGCAGAGATGGTGGTCGTGGCCGTGGTAGCTAGACATCAGGATCTCAGAGGCAACAGGGTGGGACAACTCAAGGTAGCCAGGCTGTGTCGCAGGGCCGCGGCATTGGACAGGCATATGCAGTGCAACAGACCCAACAAGATCAGGATCCCGGACCTTCGACAGTCAAAGGTACTATTCTAGTAGCTTCTATCTTGTCTTCAGTACTTTTTGATATGGGTGCTACACATAGTTTTATATCTATACCCATTGAGGAGAGCCTTGGTCTCGGTGTTAATACTTCTTCTGATATCATGACACTAGACACTCCATTGGGGACTAGAATGGCTGGTGTGCGTCAGTGCAAGGAGTTCCCCCTTGAGGTTGATGGGTGTCGCTTCATCTGGGACCTCTATTTCTTGGAGATGACGAGCTATGACGTCATTCTCGGGATGGACTGGTTGGTTCCCTTCCATGCTTTTGTAGACTGCTATCGTCGTAGGGTGTGTTTCATGTCACCAGAGGGCGGGGAGTTTCTATACAAGGGAGAGTGGGATGTTCAGGTGAGTCGAGCTAGACCAGAGCATCATGGGAGAGGTGGACTCACAGCCTAGATTGCGAACTTATATCTGGATGACCATGGGACTTGTCAGACGGATTTACCTCCAGTTATCGATCATTTCAGGGATGTCTTCTCAGATGACTTTTTAGGTCTACCTCCAGTGCATGAGGTGGATTTCTCTATCAAGCTTGTGCTAGGAGTAACACCGTTGTCCATTCCTCCTTATAGGATGGCCGCGCCTGAGTTGCAGGAGCTCAAGAGGAAGTTAGAGGAGTTGAAAGCAAAGGGTTTTATCTGCCCCAGTACATCTCCTTGGGGTTCTCTGGTCCTTTTTGCGAAGAAGGCAGATGGTACCCTCAGACTTTGTGTGGATTATCGAAAGCTGAACCAGTTGACGGTTAATAACCGATATCCCTTGCTGAGGATAGATGATCTGTTTTATCAGCTTCGTGGAGCACGAGTGTTCTCGAAGATTGAATTGAGATCCGGATATCATCAGCTGCGTGTGAGACCATCTGATATACCTCTCACAACTTTTAGGAGTAGGTATGGTCTATATGAGTATACAGTTATGCTGTTCGGACTCACGAATGCGCCAAAAGATTTCATGGCTCTGATGAATCGTGTGTTCCATCCGAATCATGATTCAATTGTGGTAGTATTCATGGACAAAATCTTGGTGTACTCTCACACTCGACACAACCATGCCACCCATCTTGATATCATATTGAGTACACTGAGAGAGCATCAGTTATATGCTAAGCTCTCGAAGTACCACTTTTAGACGGACCAGATTCACTTCCTGGGTCATATAATCTCAAAGGCAGGAGTTGCAGTGGACCCAGAGAAGGGGAGATCAGTAGTTTCCTAGGAGCAGCTTAAGAATGTTTTTGAGATACGAAGTTTCTTAGGGCTGGCTGGTTACTATAGATGCTTCATACGGGACTTCTCCCGCTTAGCAGCACCGTTGATAGGTCTTACTAAGAAGGGTGTGCTGTTCATTTGGTCAGAAGCTTGTGAGAAAACTTTTCAGGACCTAAAGGGAAGACTGACATCAGCACCTATCCTGATACTCCCAGAGTAGCGGAAAAGTTATACAGTTTACTGTGATGCATTAGGGATTGGGCTGGGAGCCGTTTTGATGCAGGGCAACCGAGTTGTGGCGTACGGGTCTCGGCAGTAGAGGCCACATGAGAGGAATTACCCGACACATGATCTCGAGTTGGCTACAGTTGTGCATATGTTGCGCTGTTGGAGACATTATCTATTGGGAGAGCATTTTGTGGTTTTCACCAACCACAAAAGCATCAAGTATATCTTTACTCACCGTGACCTGATTCTGAGGCAGAGAAGGTGGGTTGAGTACCTACAGTCCTTTGATTTTGAGCATGCCTATACAACTGGTAAAGGTAATTCAGTAGCTGATGCACTGAGCAGGAAGGCTCAGATACAGGTAGTGCAGGAGGCCAGTGGTGTGTGGCAGCTTATGGACTTGTTCTATGAGATGCATCTAGAGGTGCATGACAGTCAGGGGAAGACTTATCTTTCATCATTAGTTCTGATTTCTACCATCCTAGACAGAGTGAGGATGAGGCAGCTATTAGATTCAAAAGCCCCAGTTCTACGGGAGTTGGTGGCAGGTGAGGACCCTCCTTCCGGTTGGACGATAGGCGGTGAAAAGGTTTTGCGTTTCCATGGATGTGTATGGGTTCCAGGGGATATACGCGAGGAGATGATGTGGGAGTTTCATGCTTCAGCTTGGGAAGGTCATCCCTGGGTTACCAAGATGTACCGTGACTTGAGACATCAGTACTGGTGGCCAGGTATGAAGAGAGAGATTGCTGGTTTTGTTACGGGGTGTTCCACCTATCAGCAGGTGAAGGCAGATCATCAGAGACCAGCTGGGCTGTTACAGCAGCTACCCATTCCAGAGTGGAAATGGGATGATGTCGCGATGGATCTCGTGACGGGTTTTCCAAGGTCACCTCATGGTAATGACGCCATGTGGGTGGTTGTGGACAGACTCAAAAAGGTATCTCACTTCTTGCCGTTCAAGAGGACCTTTGGTGTGGACGAGATCAGAAGGCTGTATATCCGAGAGATCATACGTCTTCATGGGGTCCCTCGTTCTATCATTTCAGATAGGGATGCCCGCTTTATGTCTCTTTTCTGGAAGAGTTTTCAAAGGGCGCTGGGTACACAGGTGCTTCTGAGCACATCATACCACCCTCAGATAGATGGCCAGTCAGAGCAGACGATACAGGTGCTAGAGGACATGCTGCGCGCATGCGTCCTAGACTTTGGGGGCTCGTGGGAGAAGCATATACCCTTAGTCGAGTTTTCCTATAACAATTGTTTTTAGGAACTATTGAGATGGCACCATACGAGGCTTTATATGGTAGGCCATGCCGATCACCTTTGTGCTGGTTAGAGGATTGTGAGGTAGCTTTACTAGGACCAATGTTTGTGCAGGAGACATCTGAGCAGGTCTAGTTGATTCGGAAGTGGATGGCTACCACACAGTCTCGTCAGAAGTTTTATGTTGATCGCCCCAGACGAACTTTGGAGTTTGTGGTTAGGGATCAGGTTTTCTTGCATGTTTCGCCGAGGCTGGGACACAAATGGATCAGAAGACAGGGTAAGCTTTCACAGAGGTTTGTGGGACAATTTGAGATTCTAGAGAGAGTCAGGCTGGTTGCCTATCAGTTGCAGTTACCGCAGTGGTACCGATCCATGCATGACGTCTTCAACATGTCTCAGTTGCGTCGCTACCATTCAAACCTGTTTCACACCTTTCAGCTAGAGGAGGTTGAGGGTCAGCATGCTGCTTCCTTTGAGGAGCATCCGATCTGTATCATTGACAGGGGCATAAAGGTTCTCCGAGGCCGGTCAGTTCATCTCATACGGGTGCTATGGCAGCATGGCCGAGTGCAGGACGAGACCTGGGAGAGGGTGGCCGACATATGTGCTCAGTGGCCAGAGCTGTTCTAAGCTTTCTCTTCACCATCCTTGGAAGGGAAATTTGGGGACGAATTGCTGTAAGGGGGGAAGTTTGTAAGAAACCGGTTCTTGTTTTAGAGGTACGGGCATCTTCTTTTCCTTTTCGTTAAGTGATTTTGAAAAAATATGGAAAATGGGGAAAAATACTAAATTTTGGAACTACACTCCATGTACTTTATCCACATGCCATGTACTTTTGGCCGTGTTGGGATGAGTACACAGGGCGTGTGGCCATGCAGGCGATGAAGGTTGTAGGAACTAACTACACGTAATGTAGTGGAACCTTACACGCCGTGTAGTCAGTCAGCAGGCTTAAACAGTAAGGCGGTGGTGTTGCCGCCAGCTGGGCGACAGTACACGCCGTGTACTTGAGAGTACATGCCGTGTACTCATGTCGACGTATGAACAGTGTGGCGTTGCTTCCATTTAAATAGTTAAATGAAGGGAGTACACGCTGTGTACTTTGTTTTTTCAGCTTAAAACAGGCAGTAGCCTCCTCATTTGGCAGAGGAGGCACTTGAGCCATTTTGGAGACAAAGGAGGAGGCCAGATCATTGAAGATCCACCAGGCATTCGTTTAGAATCCGTTTTAGATTCAGACGATCTCATTGGGACCGCACTGGTTATCCCTCTCCCCTCCTGGTACCGTTCTTACCAATTCTTCTCCCAACATAAGTTATTTACGTTTGAATGAGTTTTGTTCTTCGTCATATCTACGCCGTTCTTGGGCGTTTCTAGAGTCGTCATTCGGTTATAGCATTCTTTGGCATATAAGGTAGGTGGCTTTGTGTTTAGTTTTCCAACTACTGTGTGTTTTGTGTGTTTTGTGCTACGAACCCATATTGGGGTGTCGTGAGGCTAAGGCCGTGGCTAATTTAACTACCTAGAACTGTATAGGTAATTAAATAAAGTTGTAAAAATCTTTTTTGGGATCGTTGCATGGATCCAGGACCATCTCGAGGGGTGTGTTCCTGTGTTTAGCCGTTTGGACAAGATAACCGATGGTATGCCTTAAATGTAGTAACTGTAGAATTTCCTTGAGAGGAATTGCTTGTTTACTGCATTTTGATATGTTAGGAATTGCCTGGTTACCTGTTAGCCTGAGGGCGTTGTTGTGATTAGCCTGAGGGCGTGACTGTTTTAGCCCAAGGGTTGTCATTATTCCGCCTGAGGGCAACCTTTTGTGCCCGAGGGCTTGACTTTTGTGCATGAGGGAGACACTTCGTATTCCTGAGGTCAAGAATTTCTGTTATGCCTGAGGGCAATACCTTCAATTTGGATTCTGTATGGCCTGAGGGAAAGCCTGAGGTTGTGGTTTAATATTTTTGCCTGAGGGCACGGTTCTTGTTGGCCTGAGGGCTTGGTGCTGTTGAGCACAAGAATGTTACTAAATTAAAGGATCTAAATGAATGATAAAATGGAAATTTAACTGTTAAGTAAGTTACTTTTGAGTACTACTTAGTTATTTCATTTTACTACTGCACAATTGTTGCATGTTTTACACATAGTTGAGCATGGGCCTTTGCTGGGTGCCTACAGAGATATATTTATCACACCCTATTTGGGTCACGCTTTTCGGCCCAAACAGATTATGTTGCTGCAGGTGTAGATAGGGGAAAGAGTCCCTATACAGGTACTTGACTGTTGTTGAGGAGTAGGAAGGCATGGGACCGAGCCTAGGCTCGCGATGCCGCTGCTAGCTATTTTTCTTGCTTTGTTGTACTCTGTTTTCTGCTATACTATGTTGATGTATCACATTTTCTAACTATTTTCATAGAACATGAAACATGTAGCATCATCACTTATATAATTTTGGTTATATCCACTGCTTTAGTTATTTTAGTTGTGTATGTTTACTGCTTCCGCTATAGTTGTATGTTTATTTTGGTATTCCGCTGGGCTACACTTTGACAAATGAGGGCATAGTTTCCCCACTATCAGACCTTGGCCCTCGCTGCTAGTGGACAGCCTCTGGCGTTTGGGGAAATGCGCTTGAGGTCACGTGGCAAACCAGGCTCGGGGCACCTGTTGCGTGGCACCCGAGTCCGGGACGTTACAACAACAATGAATTCTCAATGGAATGTAAATTTAGACGAAATCCCTTATAAAAATTGTATCCTTATATTAAGGATAAATCAATTACAGAATAATGTGTGAAAAATAAAAATACACCAAATATGATTGGATATTCAATGTAAATCAACCAGAGTACATTCACACATGTTCTTTTTAAAACAAAACCAATGACATGGATGTTTAACTACATGAATAGTAATTGATATAAATTACTTTTATCAAGTTCATATCGATGTCTTGAGAATTTATCAAAGGAGTGATTATGTGTATAAAATGTATATCCACCCAAATGGGCGGGGGATTAAAAAATAAATAAATAAACAGTCATTCCATACATAATCATAGTATGACATAATTAATAATTAGAAAATTAAACCGTGGAATGAAAATTGGGTTAGAAAGTTCCCCTACCGATTCAGTCACTTACAAAACATAGACAAAATGAAAGAAATATTAACCAATGAAGATGAAAATACCCATAAATTAAATTATATTACAGAAATAATCCAATCAGGAGCATTACATACACTACACTAAATGAAATTGTGGCAAATATAGCATGAATCTCACATGAATAAAAAGTGAGATGAAAACCGCTTAGCACGTTGTAATCAATCAAGTCTTATGAACAAAAATACATAACCACCCAATGAATCATAGAATAAATAAAATATAAACATAATCATGTTAATATATATCAAATAACTGTACAAATACACCACATGCAATAAATAAGTGGGGAACAATGGACATGTCATGGAATTAAAAGTGAGATAAGAAACCCCTTACCTCATGTCCGGCTTGACTTGTTTGTTCCTTGTTCTTCATGAATAATAAACTAAAGTTAAATTATACTTGATTAAGAAACTTTTTTAAAGATTATTATTCCATTTATATCACTTATTATAATTTTATAATAATTATGTAATTATTTATGTTAATAATGGTCGTTTTGTCAATATTTGGTACTTGAGACAAAAATGAACAACTTATAATTTCTAGATGTCAATGTGGTGAAGATTCCATTCACTCCAGAATGCTATTGATGATTTATATTTAATATAAATCATATATATCTAATATATATATATATTTTTATAATAGTACATATTATTTGGAGATAATAAATTAAATGCACTGTTCATGGAGACAGTAAGTCGTATGTATGCAAGAACGCTACTTTCATTTCTATTTCGCATTTTAATTGAATGAAAACACAATTATACATAGTTATATTATCATTAAAGTAAAATATAACATATAATTTCAATATCTATATCCTTTATACATGCCACATATGGTAATAATGAGTCATATCACTTTGAGGGGGTTGTAGTCCGCACTTACTCAAATTAAATTATCGCGCTTACTCATAATTGAAACCATTAAGGTATGCTATAAAGAAATAAAAATTCATAATGAAAACATAAGAATAATATATATATATATATATATATATATATCATATATAAACATAGTTCCATCATTTTGGCCACCATGAGAGGCGGTGGAGGATATTTGAATAATCATCATTTTGTGAGGCAGTAGTTTGGCATCCACAGAAACAGTCTGTTCTTTACCCGTTATATTGAAGTGTGTGTAAGTGTTATTCTAATAATTGTCATAAAGAAATCCTAGTATATTTATTATAAATTATTTTTTATAAAATAAATGAATAAAAATATTTTATTGGTTGGATATGTAAAATGAAATGAAATGAAATTAAGAGAAATCGTTGCCTTTAATTTGGGTAACTTCCTTTGGTTTGAACCAAAAGGAATTCTTGAATTCCCTTCTTCCTAAGGTAAGGATTCTAGGAGAAATATAATTATCTTGAGAGATTATTTTGGATGGGGTTTGATGAGTCAAGGGGCTTAAGAAGTGTGAGTAGTTGGTTAGTAGTGGGGGATTTTTATAAGGGGGAGGAGGGGTTCTTTAAGAATGTGTAAAAATATTTTTATATTATATAAAGATTTTCAGTTTTTAAAAGACAAAAACTAATGAAAGTAAAATATAATTTGACTTTCGTTCTAAATAAATTCATCCAATATGAACTGGATGTCTTTTGGATGTTATTTTAACATTTATAATCTAATTTATTTAAATAATTTATTAATGAGGTAAATATTTCATCATTTTTGTTTCATAAATAATTTTTTTATTTGATGTTTAAAAATTATAAAAAATATATCATAAAGTAGAAAATATTTTTATTTTTCCAATGACTATTTATTGTTGAAAATATAATTTATATAAAACCATGTAAAAATTAATTTACTAAAAGATATTTGTTTGTGTCATTTTTGTCATTACATTAAATTAATTAATCTAAAGTGTCATTATCACTCCCACGTGGCTTTATTGGGCCCCAAAATCGACCCAAGGATTCCCATGGTCGTCCATGACTCATTCAATAAGGCCAGGACATGTTTTATGATAATTTTGTATTATTATAATATTCTGTTTACCTTGAATTACCCTATATACCTTTAACTGCGATAAATAAAAGTTAAAAGTTACTATTCATCAAAAAATTATTTTCATCCTTTTGAACAACATTTTACTTACTAATAACAACAATGTATGTTGGATTTTTTATATTCAATTCACATAAGTGTTAAAATTTCATTAAAATGAAGAATTCGTCTCTTTAACTACAACTGAGTGTTTTCACTATTCATAAAAAATGATGTTTTTCGGAAAAATATCAAAAATAAAGCCTAAGATAAATTTGATATTTTGAATTAAAAAATTATGTATATTTTACCAAATTAAGAACATAGAATTTTCATTAACAAATTTATATTTAATTCCATCTATCAAAACAGAATGTGTGTTTTTTTAGAAGCAATAACTATCGAAAGATAAACACTTGTTTATGTCCAATTTAAATGTGAAGTTACTTCCAATGAAAAAAATTGGATTTAATGGTAAAAATATAATATAATAACACTTTAAGTAAAATTAAAAAGAAAATATAACAATATAAATATATTACATTAAAAGGTAGTTTTGAATTAAAAAACAGTATTTTTCACTATTTATTAAAAAATGAATTTTATCATAAAAATACCTAAAATTTACCCAATGTAGATTTTGATTTCTTGATTATAAATAACAATGTTATTTGTTAAAATAGAATATATAAAATTGAACAAAACTATATTTAATTAGTGTTCACAATCAAAAGGTGGTAAATCATACTTTTAGTTAATATTAGAGTATTTTTGCTTAAAATTAGATTAATTAACATTTTAAGCCTCTAAATTTTATTGGATAAATACAAAATCATTTAACAAACATTTATAATCATATTGTAGAGAGTTATTTTCAGTCCCTCTATTATAAATTCAAGGCGTTTACCAACATTTAAAATAATAATAATATTATATTGTTATTTTTCAGTATGACGCAACATTGTGTCTAACGTAAGATTTCCAAGAAACCGGTTGTTGCATATCGGGTACGCTATCTAACATGGAATCCATTTTAAAATAAAATTAATATTTAATTTAATAATATTAATAAATATGAAAATTTCATATGCTTTATTTACCTAGGATGTTATAGTAGTCATCTCATGGATGAATACTTTTAGGTGTATTTTAATAAACATAGTTTTGTGTCCACAAGAAATGAAGGATGAGTGTCAAAAAACAAAATTTAGAGATAACTATTTGAGATATGATTCGATGAGAAATAAAAATTTCAATAACATTCACCATTGGATGAATTTAGTGGATAAAATGTACCATAGTGGAATAATTATTTTCTTAAATTTAATTACCCATTTTATTCATTGCATACTGAAATAGTTTTAAAAAATCTAATTTTGGGTTTCCATTATTATAATTATCTATAACATTCACATTTTATGATGAAAATATTATGTTTAATTATTTATCTATTATAACAAATTAATATTATATGAACCCAATATGAATTATAGGAATTGAAAATCGATGCGCACTAATCCTTTGACAAATTAGTATGAAGATATATTAAATATTTCGTCTATCCTGCAATAGATCATGCAATCAAAATTTCTCAAATCCATTATCCATTTTTATACTATTTTTATTGAAGAAAAATTAGTACAATAGTGCTGGAAGAACATTTTAATTGTTATGAAATATTCTAGAGTTATAAATGTTGGACTAAACTTGGGGGAAACGATTCTGCAAACTAATTAGGTTGATAATTTAGTTCATACATCATTTGATATGAATACACGTGTAAATGATGATGGAGAACTAATTTAAGAAATGAAAATTGGAAATATAAGATGAAATTCGTGATTGTACGAAGCTGTTTGAGAAGTTAAATAGTTGTGATAAGAGGCATTTTTATACTAGTTGTAATAGTTACACAACATCTTTGGTAGTATTAATGATATATAATTTTAATTCTAGAATAAAATAGAGTGAAACCATCTTTTCATAACAAATATTTCTACTGAATGATATTTTACGAGAATAAAATGAATAAACATATATAAAAATATGATGCTAAAAAATTATAAACTTAACGATAATTATCTCTAAAAATTGAATGATTTTACAAATAATTTAATATTGTTTCTCAAGGACCATGAATCACTCATAAAATTCTATAAGTTTGCTTCAACTCAATAAAAAGAATATTAATCATGACCTTAGAAATATATATGATATTTTTCCTATCACTACATGATTTAGAAGACTATTTTAAAGTTAATAAACTACGAGGCTAATGACTTGGAATTTAGATACAATAATTAAAAATGGTAACATCTATCATCATCAACAATAATCTCCTCAATTGAATAAAGTTGATTATGAGTATCATGTATTTGGAAATGATCCAAAAATCATAAATAATTCATTATCTACATATTGAATATATTTATCTGTTTATAGAGTAGTACTCATAGTACATGGCCCAACATGTTGTTAAATTATAAATTACCTCCCTTGGTATGCATGAAGAACAAATTAATTATGGTATCAATAACTATAACTCAACTAAAGAAACCCGATATGGAAATTAATGTATATTTGTCTCAATTTATCAAATATTTGAAATTTATGTGGGATTGTAGTGTTACAATAAAAGGTGATCATTGAATTGAATAATTCACATTGAGATCCTTGTTGTATGGGATGATAAATAAATTCTATACCAATGGAAATTTATTAGGCTACAGAATTAAATGAATGAAGTAGTGTATCATTTGTAAAGAAAAAGTACAATATGTTTAGTTGAAATATCGCTTGTATAATTTTTTAAGACATTAATTTTTTTAACATGACTACATAAATACATTCTTGGATGATATTATTTGATGGGAAAATTGAACATGGTACAACACCGCTTCTAGTAATGTGTGATCATCAGTTAGATAAAGTAAAACTTATTGAAACTCTTTTTGGTAAACCATTTTTTTAAAAACTTATGAAATAATGTTGGAAGAAGTTATCAATTTTAATTAAATTTCCATATATTAATTTTTTGTATGTCAGTTGTTTTCATGAACTTATACAAATAGAAAAATATTAATTTGATAGTTTATTAATAATTTTATTAAATGTTCCTCAAAAAATGAAAAATAAAACCAACACCAAGTAGGAAATAATGGACATTTTGATAAAGGATTATTTGGAACCAGTGAAGGGCAATGAAGAATATTTAGTTTCATTAAACAACTTACTCTTTATCCAGATAAAAATTCAAAATTTTCATGGTTCCATAATAGTTTAAATTATCCATGTGGATATTCATAAAAAAAATGAATGCTGTGTCAATGAATAATTTCATGTTACAAGAACTAAAATATTGGGAAAATCATGTATTAATTCTAGATTTGTGGCATATCACATTCCATTGAATTCTTCATCAAAATCGATGTCATAAATTTATAGGACACTACTTCTTTTTTAATTTCATATAAAGTAATGTTATAGAGCTGAAAAAGATTCCAATATTGAATAAAGAGTTTGCATTCAAATTATGTGATTTATAGAAGTTTTCCTACCATCATTCATTGATATAATTGTCTACTAAATGGTTCACTTGCTTCGAGTGGTTCCACCATGTGGTCATCTCTATTACAGATGGATGTACCCCATTGAATGATATATGAATAGTTTTTAAATTAATATAAAGAATCAAATTAATCCATAATTTTTAATTGTAAATTGATATATTATTTATGAAGATGAGGAATTATTTTCAGATTACCTATCAGAGTTGACATCATCAGTCTCCAATAGTCTCGTCACAACAAACGCCTTATTGGAAAAGGTATTTCTAACAAATATGTTTTTAAAATTTCATTGATATTGTGGGAGAAAGAGTACCTTCCCATTTTATATTTTAGTTAATATGGAGATCCATAAATTGAATCCCATTAAGAAAGTAATAAATATTTATATTTTTTAATTTTTGAATGATGGATATCAAATACAAACAATCAATCGTTTATAGGATAGATTTGAGATCAAATATATATGGAGTTAACTGATAATATAAATTACATTTCCAAGATACTTTTACATATATTCTAGAGACCGAATAAACATTATACATCTGACACTGATTCTTTATTAAATATTTATACAAACTATAAAAAAGAACATGATGACTATATAACAATTCAAAACTGTGGGGTTAGACTTCTCATGGATGCGATGAACATATATAGTTGAAAGATAGAAATATAATTTTTTATTATATATGATATTTTGGAATTATAGAATATATATACCTTTTAGATTATATGAAATTTCTTGTGTTTACTTTCTATCACAAATGTGATAGAAGTATTCCTGTAGTGATGGTTGATTAAATGGGCCTCCTTAAGGTGAATATTAGTATAGAAGGGTAAAAAGATGAGCTTATAATAATGGAATCAAATGTAGTGCATGTATTTGTTTTGTCTTAGATCCATTAAAAATTATCGGTACTATATTTCTACTAGTGGCTAAATGAATATTGGTTCAGATAAAAATTCTATATAGGATGATGCTTTCATTGGGAATTCAGAATAAGTTCATTTCAGTTACAATACATACAATGTATTGTATGTTATAGAGGACTATAAAGGGGAGATTTGGATTATAAATTGATGTAAAAAATAAATAAATCCTTTAAAAGTAATGATAGTTCAATTAAATTTTAAAATTAGTATTTTATATATTATTTTTTCCTCATAATATTATATATTCTCGACAGTATTAGAAAAATATAAATTAAAGGTTTGAAAACATATACATATACTGTCTTTCATACAATATGATGTTACCAATCCCATGGAAGAACATACTATAATTATAGAAGCTGTTTGGGAATATTTAAATTTAATGTTATGACATACTTTCTCTATTTTAATGACAAAATATATAATGAAATGTGGATTTAATTTTCATTATTCCATATAGAGTTAATTTATTTTAGAATACGTTTTCCATCATTCACACTATAATACATGTAAACATCAACTTACTTCTTCTCCCTCAAAACATTTTCAACCCTAATGTTTGGGAATTCATCATTTCCTTCATGTTACCCAAAATTAAAATTCAGGATGATCACTGATGTTGGCTCTACTAAATCATAGAGGTAATATTTCTGTTTGAACATTAAAATCATTATCAGGTAATTTAACTTATTTTTTTATTAATATTTAATTTATTTATTTTTAGTTTTACCCAGATAAGAATTTTTTTCTTATATAGGTGGATTCACTTTTTTGATTTTGGGTCATTTCATCGATGCTTCTCTTACTCACGAGAGATTTGACATCATGGATGGAACAATGGTAATGATAACATTGAAATGGGCCCTGAATGTATACAACCATCATAAAAAGATGAATTTCTAATACTTATTTAATAATTTCATCTTCATTTTATCTAATATTTACAATTTAATTCAGTTATCACTTTTATCTAACACTTATTTTCTTAAAGATCTGTTTTGATGTCGAATTTTTAAGCTTCAATTATTTTAGATGATTTATTTCTATATTTCATGCTTTTATTCAACAAAATATCTATAGAGCTCATCTACCTCAAAACCATTTCACCCCGTCAAACATAGACTTTATAACATTTTTCCATGGTCCCTCCAATTATATAATAGGAATAGACACAACTCAACCTATTCTCAATCTCATAAGTAATCATGATTTTTTTCATATTAAAATAATTGAACATGGAATAAATGTAATGATTCGTACATAATATTAATTTTGTATTTTTTCTATTAATCATATAATAATTTCTTTTATATAATATTGTAATATTTTGTTTTGTTTATTTGAAGCTTCTCATGATCATGAGAATTTGGACATCTAGAATACAATTGAGAAAATAAAAAATAGAAATGCATCATGAGTGCATACAACCATCCTAAAAAGGTAAATTTTTTATACTTATTAAATTAATGTTTTCATAAATTTATATACTATTTTTCTTATAATTACCTTATCATTTTATCTAATACATGAATTCTTTGATTCATAGATATTTTGGGAAGTAATATTTTTAATTGAACAACCAACAACAAGCCACAAAATGGAAAAATGTTACTTTCTTCCAATGTTATCATTCTTCCCATTTCTATTCTTATTTAAGCTGAAAAAAATATGGAGTTGATGTTATTATAAGAAAAATGGATTTCTTCTCTGAAAATAAAAACAATATGGACTGTAGGTAGTGTGATAAAACATTACATGAAAATAATAATAAAATTATCATTTGGGATTGGTTTATGTCTGTAGGACATGTTGGAATTAGTTACACGACAATCTGCCACACTGTGTGACTGGTAGGACTCCATGGTCATATTGTTATATAATATTTATATTAATTTTAGTGAAAAAAGAAACTGATATACTCAAAAATGACCAAACAAATTTATATTGTTTTTATAAATTAAGGAAACTATCCATACATAATTTTTGGCGTGTAAGAATCAACAACTCCCCAAACTGATACATGATATTCTATGTATGACTCAAAGTGTTCATTATCAATTTTAAATTGATTGTCTAATTCATATCGCTTCATTCAATGAGAAAAAATGAAAAACTCTCATATTTTATTTATAATTTAATAAAAATACTCATAATTCATTTGTGATCTGTAGGAACTGGTCTCACAACAAACTGATACTTGATGAGACCGATATGACTCAAAGTGTGTGTTTTCAATTTTAAATTCCAATTTAGTAAAATGGATAAATGATTTACTTAAAAATGAAAAAAACCTTATAGAATATTTTGATACATCAATCTAAATTAAATTTTTGACAACATATACATATATTGTCTTTCATACAGAATGATGTTACCAATCCCATGGAAGAACATACTATAATGATAGAAGCTATTTTGGAATATTTAAATGTAATGTTATGACAAACATTCTCTATTTTAATGAAAAAATATATAATGAAATGTTGATTTAATTTTCATTATTCTATATAGATTTAATTTATTTTAGAATAAGTTTTCCATAATTCATGCTATAATACATGAAAACATCCACTTACTTCTTCTCCCTTAAAACATTTTCGACCCTAAAGTTTGGGAATTTATCATTTCCTTCACGTTACCCCAAATTAAAATTTAGGATGATCACAGATGTTGGCTCTACTAAATCATAGAGGTAATATTGTTGTTTGAACATTAAAATCATTATCAGGTAAATTAACTTATTTTTTATAAATATTTAGTATATTTATTTTCAGTATTACCCATATAACTATTTGTTTCTTATATAGGTGGATTCACTTTTTTTAGTTGGGGTCATTTCATCGATGCTGCTCTTACTCATGAGAGATTGGACATCATGGATGGAACTAAGGTAATGATAACATTGAAATGGGACCTAAAGGTATACAACCATCATAAAAAGATGAATTTCTAATACTTATTTAATTATTTTTTTCATAATTTTATCTACTATTCACAATTTAATTTATTCATAACTTTTATCTAACACTTATTTAGTTTTTTTAAAGATCTTTTTTGAAGTAATATTTTAAGGTTCTTTTATTTTAGATGATTTATTTCTATATTTCATGCCTTTATTCAACAAAATATCTATAGAGTTCATCTACCTCAAAACCATTTCACCCCATCAAACATAGAATTTATAACATTTTTTCATCGTCCCTCATCTTCTATTATATGAATAGACACAACTCAACCTATTCTCAATCTCATAAGTAATCATGAGTTTTTCATATTAAAATAATTGAACATGGAATAAATGTAATGTTTCATACATAAAATTTATTTTTTATTTTTTCTATTAATCATATAATAATTTATTTTATATACTATTGTAATATCTTGTTCTCTTTTGGTTTGTTCATTTGATGCTGCTCATGATCATGAGAATTAGGACATCTAGAATACAATTGAGATAATAAAAAATAGAGATGCATCATTAGTGCAAACAACCATCTTGAAAAGGTAAATTTTTTTATACTTATTCAATTAATGTTTTGATCAATTTATATATTATTTTTATGATAATTACCTTATCCTTTTTATCTAATACATACATTATTTTTTATAGATATTTTGGGAAGTAATGTTTTTAATTGAACAACCAACAAAAAGCCTCAAAAATGGTAAAATGTTACTTTCTTCCAATGTTATCATTCTTTCCATTTCTATTCTTCTTTAAACTGAAAAACAAAATATGGAGTTTATGTTCTTATAAGAAAAAGGGATTTCATCTTTGAAAATAAATATACTATGGAATTTAGGTAGTGTGATAAAAAATTTAATGGAAATAATATTAAAATTATCATTTGTGATTGTTTTGTGTTTGTAGGACATGTTGTAATCAACTACACCACAATCCGACACACGGTGTGACTGGTAGGACTCCATGTTCATATTTTTATATAATATTTATATTAATTTTAGTGAAAAAGGAAACTGATATACTCAAAACTGATCAAACAAATTCAGATTGTTTTTATAAATTAAGGAAACTATCCATACATAATTTTTGACATGTAAGAATTAGCAACACCTCAAACTAATACATGATATTCTCGGTATGTCTCAATGTGTTCATTGTCAGTTTTAAATTGATTATTTAGTTCACATAGCTTCATTCAATGAAAAACAATAAAAAACTCTAATATTTTATTTCTAGTTTTATAAAAATACTCATAATTCATTTGTGATCTATCGGAATTGGTCTCACAACAAACTAATAATTGATGATACCCATATGACTCAAAGAGTGTGTTTTCTGTTTCAAATTCCAATTTAGTAAAATAGATAAATTATTTACTTAAAAATGAAAAAAAACCATATACATTGTTTTGATACATCAATTTAATGATTTATAATTCATTTTGGATGTGTAGGATTCATCCGTACCTCAATCTGACCCATGGTGTAACCAGTATGACTCCAAGTGCGACTTTTTATTGAAAATTGACCTTAATGTTTAATACAAATAAAACTAACAAAATAAATATAGAGAAGAAAATTAATATTGTTTTGATACATTATTAATGTGATCCATATTTCATTTTTTATTTGTAGGAAATAGTCTCACCTCAATCTGATATATAACATGCCCAGTATGACTCAATGTGTTTGTATCAGTTTTAAATAGGAATTTTTTATAAAAAAATTACACTCACTAAAAACATAGAAAACACACTCTAAATGTATTTATTATTTTGTAAAATTATTCATAATTAATTTTTAATGTTTAGTAATTGGTAACACATCAAACTGATACACGATGTGACAAGTATTACTTATAGTACATGTTTCCAGTATATTATAACATTTTCGTAGAAAAAGTAGTTGTGCACTAAAAAAAATAAAACACATTTAATTTTTTTTGATAAATTGGGATAAAAATCCATATGTCATATGAGATGTGTATGATACTATCTTAACCTCCATACTACTCACATTGTAATTGGTATGACTCCAAGTGTTTATATTAATTTGAAATTAACATTAATTTTATTAAAAAAGAATAATGAAATACTCAAAAGCATTAAAATGATTTTATTATTATAAAAAATTATTAAAGAGATCCATAGGTCATTTATTATGTGTAAGATTTATTATCACCCCAATATTATACATGATGTTCCCTATATGAGTCAATGTTTCCATTATTAGTTTAAAATTGGCATTTTAGTTAAAAATGTACCCCTCTCTGAAAACTGAAAATAACGCTCACATTATCATGATAATTTTTCTTAACAATTGATAAGTCATTTTGGAAATATAGTAATGACTATCAAATCAATCCAAAATATGACATGAATGGTATGAATCAAAGTGGGAGTTTTGCAGTTTAAAATGGAATTTTATTAAACTTGAATACTGATGTACTCAAAACCAGGAAAACACCTTCTGACAATTTTTATACGTTTTGAAAATTATCCATGATTCATTTTGTAATTCAAGAAGCATCTCCACCTCAATATGATGTATGGAATGACATATATTAATCCATGTTCATATTTTTATATACAATTGGCATTAAATAAATTATAAAAGACAACGTACATACTCGAAATCGAGAAAAAACATTTGTAAAAACTTCATACATAAAAAAAACAATCCATAATTTATTCTTTATATTTAGGAATTAGTGACACCCACGTATGATACAAGATGTTCCTATTATGTCTCAATGTGTATATTATTAGTTTAAAATCTATATTTTAGTTCAAAAAGTGTCACTCGCTGAAAACAATGAAAACATACTTGGATTATTTGATAATATAGGAAAATGTATAATGAATAATATGCGATGTTTATGAATTGGTCTTACAAAATATCAATACACCATGTGACATGTATGAGTCATAGTGCGTGTATCCAAATTAAAATATTTTTTTTGTAAAAATGAAAACAAACATGCTCAAAAACAAGAAAATATATTTGAATTATTTTTATGACATTGGAAAATGATTAATATTTTATTTTATAAATATATGATTCACACTCACCTTAATCTTATATATAGTTTGACCCGTATGACTCCATGTGCATATTTTTTTGTTTAAATTAACAAAAATTTCAATATCAAAAATGATTTCCAAACTAAAAACCAAGAAAACACATTAATATTATTTTATATCAATAAGAAAACTATCCACACGACATTTTTAATGTTTAGAAATAATCCACACCTCAATATGGTACATGATGTTCTTGGTATTATTCAAAATGTACGTTATTAGTTTAAAATGGAAAATTTAGTTCAAAAAGATTAAATCACTGAAATACAAGGGAAGTCACTCATATTGACATGATAGTTTAGGGAAATTATTCAAAATTATTTTTGGATATGAATGAAATAGTCTCACATAAGATAACACACAATGTGATTTGTATGAGTCAAAGTTAATGATTCATGCTTAAAATGGCATACTAGAAAAGAACTTGTGACGTACTCAAAAACAGTAAAATGAATTCAGATTGTGTTGATATATATGAAAAACGATCCATAGGTCATATGATATAGTTAGGAATCAACCACACCTCAATATGATTCACAATATGGACATTATGAATCCAATTGCATCTTTTTTTTATAAAAATTGACATCAATTTTAGTAGAATAGAAATATGACATAATTAAAAAATGGAAAACACATTTATATTGTCCTGATACATTTGGATAATGATCCATAAATCATTTTTAATTTGTAAGAATATGCCTCACAAAATTAGGTAGACTATGTCCTGTTTATTACTCAAAGTATCCATAATTTAATTTAATTTGATTTTTTAGTTCCAAAAGTGTTAGTCAATGAAAACCCTGAAAATATACCTTGATTAGATTGTTCATTTATTACAATTACTCATAAGCCATTTATGACATGTAATAATTAATATCCCATAAAATGACACATTATTTGACATGTATGACTAAAATAGTGTGTTTCTAGTTTAAAATTACATTTTAGTATAAAATAAAGAAGACTCACTCAAAATCGAGAAAAATAATTTTCATTACTTTGATACTTTAATAAAACAATCCATAAGTTAATTAAGAAATGGAATAATTATACTGATCTTAATAAAATTTATAGTGTGACTAGTATGACTCTATGTGCATATTTTTAGATTATATATGTCATTTTATTAAAACAGGCATTAGAAAGCCAAAAAATGGAAAATTAGACTATATTTATTTATCATAATTTTATATGTTATTAAATATAAAATTTATTGACCATTTTTATCTTATAATTATTAAATTAATTTTCATATATAAAATGCTTGAAGGTGAACATGAAATGTCTTGATATGCCAAAATCAACCATAAATCCATCTGATTCAAATTTTTCTATGTATAAATCAATGTTTGGTAAAAAAGTTACACTTTTTATTACTTTATTTCTTCATAATAGTACAATTATGCTATTTTTTTTCTTATATATGTGTGTTCAGTTTCTTGAGGATTGTTATATTGTTCAGTAATAACATGAAACACGATTATGATGAAAAGGAAAAGGACCATTTATTTATGTGAATATATGGAATAATTTTTACCTATGAAATTGTAAAATCCAATGTTTGAAATGGCTATGATATAGTTTTTTTATTAATGTGGTAAATTTTATTTCATTTAAATTTAATATCATAAAATGTTTTTTATGGTATCTAGTGGTGTTTCTCGGGTAGTAGTGTGATGTTACTGCACACTACACTATTTCTGGAGTGTGCTATTATAGAACATTGCAGTACACCCCTCTACCAGTTCTTTTTCAGTGCTTATAATATTATAGGAGTTTGAATATCTTTTTGGTAGTTAGTACATTTATACTATTGATAAATACAATTTTAGCAGAGTTAAAGGCATATTTTTTGCAGTGAAACAAATTATATTGTATACAATAAGTTACATAAAATTAATGAATTTAAGAATCTAATTAGAGATATAATTAAACAAATTCATGATTAAATATTTAGTCGAAATTTGTAACGTAAAATTTTAAAATAATGGGATGACAATAGAGAGAGAGGGAGGGAATGTAACTTGGTGATTTTATTTTTTGTTAATGATTATATAATTATATAATTACAACTATATTAATTTTTTTTATGAATGATGTGTTATATCTCATATTATCTCTAATATTTTTATGTTTTATGTAATGAAGTTGGATTTAGTGTGTTGTGTTGTGTTGAATTGAATAGAGATGTGTGATGAATAATGATACATGAGTGATTTAGGATGATCGTTAATGGTTTATCAATTTATGATAATTATAATATTGATGATTTGTAATATATTATTTCACACAATAGATTGATTCTTTAATTATATATCATACTATAATTTTTTGGAATAATAAAACACATATAATAACATTTTGAATTTATTTCAGAAAAAATCGGTTCTGATTGTTTAAAAATAGTTGTTTTAAACATATCAATATTCTAAAATTTTTTATGTAGAAAATTTAATAATTTAATTTATAAAATTACAATTTCTATGTTTATAAATTTTTTAATAATATTTATGAAAACCTAAAAATTATTTCTATTGTCTTCATGTTGATGTGGTGGCTTATTTGTGTGTGAATTTATATTTATTCAAGTATATAGGTTATTTTTAATGTATTATGATGAATATTAGGCTATAATAATTTATATTTATAGATAATATACTAGGAGGAGAATGTATGAATATTTCATACTATTCTAAAGGCTTTTAAAAATTAATAAGGTCATTCCACTATATGAAATGGTCTAAAAAGGCAATGATGTGGGTTTGAGAAGAATTTTTGTGAGTTTCATAGGGGTTATAGTATTTTGTTTTCAATGTAATATAACAAAATTTTTAATCAAGAAAAACAATAATAGAATCCTAATGAAAGACAATAACCATAGATAAAAAATATATGTGTCGACAAAAAATTAAGATATTTCATACCTATAAACCATAAAAGGTTTATTCCACCACATAATTAATTATCAATTCATGATGAAGATCACATTAATGGAAGCAAGGTGACATCCCACCACTGGGGGCATGTAAGGGATTCTAAAAACATAATGTTTATGGGGGATTTTCCTTTTCAACATCACTTGCTGGAACAACATAGTGTAAAGGTTGCATAAGAATGAAATATATGGGATTAAAGATTATTTAGATTTTGAGGAATAACCATTGTCAATACTAACTATTTTATGGAAGTAGGATATATATAGATCTCAAGGGTTCTCATTGACTGTAGATCCCTTTAATAATGAATTTTAATTCATGAGTAATTTCTATATTAATAATTCATGAATTTTTCGCATGAATCCGTTTCATCCAAAACATTTAATCTTAAGAAATGATCCATTAACGAGTTCCTAATGTGCATAACTCCTTAATGAAATCTAGTATTATTCTAGATATATTAAATAAATAGAAATTCAATCCCTTATATGAGTTTTTTGTACCATATTATTTACTTTTCTACAGTCTATAAAACATGGACAAATAATACCTTACAGTTTACCATGGAATATTAATAAAATCAAAATCAATTCCTTGTGATATTCCTCAGAAATTATATTTAAATGAACTGATTTCATCACACAAGAATAATATTTATGGAATATCTCCTTAATCTCCCATACTTTGAAAATATTAAATGATCTTATCCCATTCCTCCATACACCATATCACATATTTAGGTTATGAATAAATATCCAAAAAAACATTCAATATCATCCAATATTTTTTTGAAAGATGTTGTTAACTTACTACCACAACATACTATATGTAATTCACTATTTCTATCAATTTTATGTTATTTTAGATTAAATATAATACACTTTTATATTATATATATAGTAAAAAATAAATACCATTTCAATCAATCAAAATTGCTGACTATATATGGTTTTGAATTCTTTAAAACAAATGTGAATCATTAAATTTATTAATTTAAGCAATGTTATGAACATAGGAAAATAACTTTTCTACTCAAGCTACAATGATATCTATGATGATCTCTAACAAACATATGTATCATTACACCTATTTATATAATTCATATAACATAATAGCATGAATTCCCACTAGTCCATTTTTTTAAGACATATAGGGACCATGGGACACATATTATATTAATACCAAATATACAACTCAAATGTTATAAGATCTCCAATTATAAACATTCCACGTTAACGATAACATCACATGGTATTGACACTTTTTTAGAAACAAATAAAAGATGATTCTCTTCAATAGATAATGACATCCAATGTGACATTTAGTTTTCATATCACTCTCATCTTTTAATCTAAATTGGGGTAAAAAATTATAATCATATTTTGAGAGAAAAAATTTCATATTTGCTGAGCTTGGACAAAAGACATGATCAACAAGAAAAAGTCAAGTACAACATAATTAAATAAGACTTAAAGATTATGATTGAATCATATTAAAGTATGAGGATATTTATGCAAGGTATATATTGATCTATATGTATTGGGGACTCAATATATGGTCTATATACCATTAGTATACTATTTTAAATGTGTGAGATTCTCTATGCGGTATAATTCATTGCAAATACAATGGGAAATTTTTTTGTCCACATGAGTGTATAATATATCTCTATACACTAATCATAGTCATCATGCCGTAAAATTTAATTATAAAATATTTTTATTTCATGAAGACAGTCAATTATGGAACAATTGGTCCCACACAATCATATTTCATATATCATTACAATTTATTAAATATATATCAATTTATTCATATTTGTTGGAAACATGAATGAAAGTCCAATTTGAGTTATTTTTTTATAATAACAACATTATATTCAAATAAATATTTAATGAATACTTATAAAAACCAAACATAATAAACACTCTAAAATATTATTTATGTTGTAATGGAAGATAAATCTTAAATTAGTTTTCCTTTTGAGTTTTTTATTCCCTAATTAAACATTTAAGTACTCCCTTACCATATCCGAGTGACTATAGATGAAACACCCCTATTAAACTATTTATTGATTAAAATCTATAAAGAAATAAGGTTTGAATAATTTTGAGGATTATGAGCCAAATTACAAAGGAAAACTACCTGAACATTCTAATACTAAGTATTTATACAATATTATTTATTATGACATTAAATTTTGTTCTCTGTGTAGAAGAATTTCAATTATTATCATCATAATCCTTAGATCCTTATCTATAAATGTAATAATTCAAATATTTAAATTTTTACCACCAAAACATTTCAAAAACTATTATTATAATGTTACATAAATTTTTTATGTCAATTAATTATAACAAAATACAGTTCACATTTCAATATTTCCCTATAACAGTTCTATGATATTATGTAGAATTCACATTTAATTTTTACAAGAAAAATCCTTTTGTAAATATATATATATATATATATAAACTATCTACCACTAAATAAATTATAATTATGAGATATCTCATTATAATAAAATATTTAATATTTTCATAATATAATGTGGAAATCACTCTATATATAAACCATTCTTATGTTTGAATTATTATCATTTAAATTCTTGATGTTCAAATATTCTTCCACAAGCCTTATATATACTATATCCTCTTTAATATATCATAATATGATAATAAACTTATTTTTTGTTAGAAAATTACTTGATATTTATTTTAGTATGTATATATAGAAATAAAACATTTCATCCATGTAATGTGTTGAATTATTAATGACTGGTGAATTTTATCTTTGAAAATAAGACATCATTCCTTAATATACAAAACTGATGGGTGGTAGAGACACATTCCATAATATTTTATTCTAAAATATTTGATAAATAAATTATCAGCAATTAAAAATTTGTATGCCCTTATCCATTTGAAAACATGTTACATAAAATGATGGTTCATAAACCACATATATTTAAATAATTGTCATATATTTAAAAAATTGGATAAAAAATAATTCTCAGTATATAGGATAAATGAGATAGATATACACGTACTGTATTTAGGTCCATTTTTTCAATATATATTTCATAACAAAAAAAATTATATATCCACTCTAAACTTCTTCTGTTAAATGAAAAATATATTTTATATCAATTCTTTCCTTGATTGTTATGGTCTATATATTTACAACACATACAAAATATACATATGTTATCACATTCCATAAAAAAATTGAAGAATAAACTTCAATAACACTGATACCTATCATAATTATTACATAGAATTTAATAAAATCTATTATGCATTGTGAAAAATTCCTCATATAGAAAAAAAACTCCATCATGAATAATCTTTTAATATTCAATTATGATGACCATCAAGATGATGAAATATTATTGGAGTCAACAATACACTTTTCTTATCCCTATTTTAAATTTTAACCAATTAGCCTAATAAAATAGTAAAAATAACTTGACATCAAATTCTTTATTCATCTATTATAAACACAACGATAAAATATATTAAAATTTTATGGGTATAGGTAATACTATACAGACATTAATATTAATTATATTAGGTTTAATTCCATAACAAAAAATGTATTATATGAAATATTTAGTCCCTCTTTGAAACTTATATAATCAACTTATTAAGAATATGAGTGGATACTAGAACATGCCTCATTAATATTCCATATAATTACATTAAAACCATTAATTAAAATTATTTTTTCTTCTTACAACAATATATATTCACCCATTGAGAAATATTATCACTTTGTTACTTTGGTATAGGATTCCCTACAGATAAAACTTTTGCATAATAACTAATCACATGTTACCTATCACAGTACTAGTTTTCTTATTATTTTAATTAATATTTAGCTAATATAATAATAACATTTTATCAGGACGATTAAATTAATAAATAACATTTATCACAAATGTATACTTTTTACAAACATTTAATAAGAATTTTTTTAAATAGTCTTCTATTATAATGATGACCACATTTAAAATAATCATATATATTTGTGGGACAAAATCCATATTTCTATATGAAATTATTCAACATTGGAATTCCTCTCACCACATATATATGTTTTATGTAATCCTTACAATTATATCATATATGACTATAGGATATTTTACTAGATAAATCATTTTGTATTCCAATTTATAGAAAACCTAAATCTATTCTTATTGAATCTTTAGACATTGTATTTCAACGTAAATTAAAGCCAAATAAAATTACAATTAGTTGGTAACCATACCATTTTTTTCAACACATTACATCGATTACATAAAAAATATAATCTAAGTAAATTATTTTTTAAAATTAACCTTCCTAGTTGTGTGATAAATATCATGAAAATTTTAATTTTATTAGAAATATGACACATAATATTTTAAATGGTATATTTTCACATTATATTATCCAATATTATTATTATTATAAGGAATATTTCTATGTATTTAATTTTCTAATATAATCCTTACACAAAATAAATATGGTCAAACCTTATTGATATGAAACTCCTTGTTCTATTCAATGTTTTTGTTACTCACCTAATAATAGAAGAAAAACATATTAACACATATCCAATTTCATCTCATGCATACGCTATACAAACATTTAATTTAAAGGATTAAATTTATATGATATTGATAATATCTAAATTTTTATATTGGGAGAAATAGATAAGAACCCCCCACAAGTCATTATATAATTAGTCATAAGCCTCTAGGTAGGTGGGAAGTCGAACCGAAAGTAAAAAATACTTAGGAACAGTTTATCCAATATATATTATAATTCATAATAACTATAATTCCTAATATGTATTTGTGTCTAAAAATTTAACCATTTGGGAAGAATAGATCATAATAGTATTTGTATGGGGATAATCCACTAAGACTGGAGAAGAAACATAAATATTGATATATTTTATTGGGGTGATTTGGATATAAAGTGAACTACTATTTTATTTTAATGTATTTTATGAGATAATTTATATACAAAACTAAATGAAACATAATGAAAAAATATTTCTATTTAATCAAAAAATAAATATGATTCAATCCTAGGTTGTTTCTATGGCTATATTGGATATATTTTATTCATCGAAAATAAAAAGCAAATACTTAAATATGTATCAATGAAGTTGGATGATTCCATAAAAACATTCACCAATACAATCCATACATAATTCCACTTCTAATCACCAAATCCCTTATAAGATCACATTAATGAGAATTCCATGTAATTTGACCATACTAACACTAGAAATGTGTCATCATTAATGTTAAAGAAGATGATGAAAGAAATAACTCATTTAATGGAACTCATTAAATAATAAACTAAATTAAATTTTAAGGCACATGAAATAACATTCAATACACCCCCCTAAAACTCCCTAGGATGAACCCATAAAATTTCTAGACTACCCTTGATGAAATTATCCCAATCACAGGAAGAAGTTGAAATAAATAAATGGGACTGATGAATTGGATACACTGAAATAATGAACACTCCCGAGTTGTTTGAAGAATTTAATAGTATATATTATAATTAAATTTACATCTTGAATCCATGTTATCAAAAAATTATTAAATTTTACTAAAACAATGATTAATAAAAAATTTAATTCCGAGAATATAGTGATCAAAAAAATACATGAGATAAATTAAATAAGTAATTATAAAATGGAAATGTAAAATTAAAATTGAAGGAAAAAACATTTCACCCAAATTTTCATCACCAAAACCATCATATATAGAAATTTTAGGGTCCTAGGTTCATTCACACATAATTCAATGTAATATAATGAACAATAATTTCATTCAAGGGTATTTCATCTTTTTAGATGAACACTCAATATATAAAAAAATTACATGCTCAGGTACTATAATAGTTTATTTCCTTTGGAATCAAGAACATAATCTTTTATTCAGTGAAATATCATTAATGATTCCCAGAATGATATTCCCATTTATTACTATTCATTTATGTAATCTTTAAAAATATTTTCTTCAAAACCTAGGGAAAGGAAACATAAGAGACTGTGTCCTCATATGCCCATTGTTTGTAAAAAAGGGAGATATATAAGAATAATATGATAATTAGTGTTTGAGAACTTGAGCATGACTTTTAAAACCATACCCTGCACATCAAGGATCACAAAAATTTGTCATTCTATTAATATTGAAAGTTATTAAGACATGTGTAATAGGGGAATCAATAATATAATCCATGATATCATAACATAGGAATAAGTCATGGAATTATGTAAGGCACATTTTTATATAAAATCATTCACTATAATTGAAGTCTTATATACCAAACATATTATGGAACATCATGGGGGATATACCAACTTGGTGAGACACAAAAACATCTACAGTGGAATCCCGTTAGTTATTGTGGAATTGGTTCACTCCCAAAAATCATCAAGAAGTACTTTTCTGTATTGTATTTATTCATCATTATATCCAATTATTACTATACTGGGGTAACCCCCATTCTATCCATGTCTATCACATAATATTTATATATCTTTACCCAATTCATTTTTGGGATATATAGGTACCACCCCTCACGTAATAACATCAAACATACATGGTCCACAAGATAATTACCCGTAATTATGTCATAAATCATTAAATGGAATGGGTATCATAAACGTTTGATCACATAATAACGTGTGAAAAAGAGAATGGCTTCATATTCACAATAGTACCCAAGAAAACAAGTGCGATTGACATGATTTTTATAATGGTATAACCCATGTAATATAAAATTGTTTCATAAACAGTTTTTTTCATAAATATAAACAATTAAGAGAAATAATAATTTTGGATTCCTTAAATCATATATATATATATATTAATTCATAAAATATATAAAATAATGTCATATTATATGGAGAATGATTTTGAAGGATAAATTAGAAATGTGTCTGATGAAAATTTCATTTCATTAAAATTAAATTTCATAAAACATAATCGAAATCCTATGAATAATAAGATGTCATTGAAAATTAATTTAATAACATTCATGAGGACCATATCGATTAACCTTTTAAAATAATCATTTAAAAAACATTTTGAATATATTTCCTTTAAAAATAACATTGTGAAAAAATAATTAATGCATTGAAAACATTTTAAAATATATTTTCAATCATAATTTGTTTTTAAAAAATAACTACATTAAAGATAAAGTTAAAATTAAAATTATTCCCAAGTATTTAATAAAAAATATTATTTTAAAAAATTCATTAAAAATATTAATGTAAGATTCAAAAAATAGATTGGTCACGATGGACTGAATTCTATAAATGAAATATATGTAAAAAACAAGACATCCATTCATATTTTTGGAAATTGTCAAAAGAAACTTGATCATAAAATTACAAGAATATTCCTCTAATTTCTTTTATAAAAGGGAAAAAGTATAAAAATGTATTTCAAAAATTATCTCAAAATAGTATAACATTTTTAAAACATTTTTTGAGGACATGGTTCTGATATTAAATAGATTATTATACAAAAAGGGAAATAATGGCATATTTTCATTAAACATTATCTTATTTATATTAATTACCAAAGAGTAAAATATGTTACCATTAAATGAGGGTGTCTTAAAAAATAGTATAAAAATATATATTATATATTTTTAGAGATGGATCATAAAATTTAATTAACAGAATAATATTCATAAATAATCTATATAGATGATGAGAGTATAGAAATAAACTATTACCAATTTTGTAATACTGATTCATAATTCATAGTTAAGAAGTAAATTACATGAAAATTTAAATATACTGAAAATAATGAGATTCATGGTACCCCATATAAATGGGGATGTATACAAACCTTGTAAAATAATAAAGGTTTATATTATAACATGAATCTCAAAGAAAGAACATTTAAAAAATATTTATATAAAAATTTGGTATTTTTTGAGCCATAAACCCCATGAAATAAATATTCTGAAATTTATATTAAAATAAGTAAAATTACTAGAATAATTATAATATAAATTTGTGGGCAGTATATAAACCTTGATGCATAATGATTTCATGAATATTGTATGTATCTCACAAATGTAAAAAGTGATACAAAAATCCCTTACATTGTGTCTTGACGATCGTCACACTCATTAAAAGAAAACATTTAATAAATATAATTTATTATATACTTATATCCTAATACTTTTCATATATATAATACAATATATGATTTACATATTACTATATATTGAATTTTTATTATTAATTCAACATTAATGTTCTGTTTTAGGTAATAACCACATAGTTTTTCATATATGTTTAGACTTATTATTCTTTGAACTCTTACATAGATTATGATTTAATAATATCATTAATGATAAATATTATATAAATATGATTTATATTATGTATGTATAAATTTATAACAATCCATTAAATTTTGTGATTGGAAAAAAATATATTGTTCATTAAGTAGATAGGTCATATGTAAGCATAAACGTTGTTTCCATTTTCATGTCATATTGAGTTAAATAAAAGTAAATGATATATATTGTCACTATAATTGAAATTTTAATCTATATATATCACATAATTTTATTATACCTGTCGTTATAACATTCCATGTAACGTGTGAACGAATCACATCGCTTTGTTAGGCGGTAGTTAGTCGTACATACAAATGATATTATCATATTCCCACAATATGGAAGCATGATTTTTGGTTTTATATAAAAATTATTTACATTTAAATTCATCATAAATATCATATATATCATATATGAACATTATATATATCATTAATCCCATCATTGAAAAGTGTTAATGGAAAAAAATAACAACATCAGTTCGACAGGCGGTAGTCCACCAAACACTCGAACGATAATTTATTAACCCAATAGATGGAATTGGGTGTGGTTATCGGTCATAAATATAACTTTCAAAAATATAATTATATTTGAGATACATATTATGTTATTTTATCACTATACATATTTATAACTAAATGGTTTTTAGGAAGAAATACAAAAAATGGTCATTGATGACTATTATCTTCTTCGGGTATCTCCTTTTGGCTTGGACCAACGGACATCCATGTATTACATTATAACAAAAATAAGTATTATAAGATGATTTTATTTAAATTAATAAGTTAATTTTTATGACTTGTCCAGATTAATTTTTTTCTACGTTTTTATGTAAGGGTATGTATAACAACCCGACTCATTATTACATATTTGACAAGACCTATTACCTAAACATGCACTTACGAAAAATCTGTGTATCCATATATATTATGTGTCTGCAAATTAGAAACAATACATAACAAATTATAATATAAAAAACAACATCTTTATTGAAAACATCTTTTACATGTCCACAATAATCCTTCATACATAGCATTGAATGAGATTAACTAAGGACATGCATAAGAAAATGGTGAGATATAAAGCCCAGTAAGGGAGTAAGGAATAAAATGAAGAATATAATACATGTTAGGAAAAGTAATATTAATGGAGAACAAGAGAATAATGAACATAATGGAATGATATAGAATGATTGTCATAAATGGAAATGTGGCAACAACATTTAACACGATATTAGCATGTTCTATGGCTCATTTCATATAAAGCATGAGTAAACCTTCATTTTACTTGAATTATCCTGGGTAAACCCTCATTTCAATTTAATTATCATGATTAAACCCTAATTAAAATTGACATATCATGATACTAATAATTACCCAAATCATTGGATCACTATTAGGGTGCAACCATTATAAACAATTCATTTCATACAGAAGTGTGCCACATTGATCATACAACATGGATTCATTAAAAATCATAATTTATTACCCTAATAAGATATGTTGAATACAAAAAGGGAATTAATTAATCCGTAAGTAAATGTATATAAAGATGAATACCAATTGATAGAAAAATGGGTATGGTATTCACTTACACGATGATTTGGCCTGAGAAATTTTGGTGTAACTTCGACAGAATAACGACATCAAATAGAAATCATAAAATGGTTTTATGAGTGAGAAAGAGGTATCTCATAATTTTATAGGAAATGGAAAGTAAGGGAGTCTTATAACATAATATCCCAACTTATTTAATGGAATTTATATGCATAATATAAAATAATTGCTTGAATGTAAAGGAGATGAGATGAAATTTCATAATGAATTTTAGTATTGTAAAGGTGTACATGGGAAGAATTAATGGTAGAGAAAGAGGTATATCATCATTGAAAAATAAGTTCGTCATTATGGGGGAGGTTCAAAATCATACCCCAACATTTTTAATTGGATATCAAAAGTTATAACAACTTAATAAATTTGGAAAATAATGTGAAAGGAAGAAATACCTTACTTAAAAGTGTGATCACAATGGATTCAGAGAGGCTTGAGAGAGACATATTGGGAGCATGGAGAGCCTTAAGTGGATTATATAGAGAGTATTATAGAGGTTGGTAGATCTCAAAATCGTTTTAGTGAAGGGGAATGGAATATTGAGGGGTCTTATTTACGAAATGAGAGTGATTTTTAATTATTTAGGTTTTGGACATTACACATTAAACTAATCAAAAAAAACACATACCACCGCATGGTTTTTGCCAATGGGTTTTGAAATTGTGAAGTGGAAAATATTATTTTATACGGAAAATAGCCTAAAATTTTATAATATTTGGCTTTCTTATATTTAGGTGAGTCTCACTCTGAATGAAGTCGTTTTAAAATATTAAAATATTTAATAAGTCTTGGAGCGTCCACTATGGAATCACAAAATTAATCAAATAAATCTATCATCACATTATATAAAAGTAAAAACATTTATTATTTTGATAGGTATTTTATAATATTGTATTACATCACTATTGGATCATTATGATGTCATAAAACACATTATATATTTAGAAGATATTTATTTTTCACCAAAAAAATTGACAGTCTCAGAAATTTATGAAAAAATCATGGTTAGATAATTTCTATAGCTAGAAACCAAATATATTATTAATTTTATCTAAATATTTTCCTAAATAAATGAATCTTATGTTTTAAAATTAAAACCGACATTTATTTAAAATTCATGGGTTTGACAAAAATAGTTTTCGAAGTTTAATAACAATTTCAATTGTATTAAAAAAATAATATGATCATTTATATTTAATAGACACTAATTTAGTAATAATATTTTATTAAAATAAAATTTAATTAAAAAAACCATTAATTTATCAAAATTACTTTCTTAATTGAATATTAACTAAAAATAATATTTTCACTTTAAAATCCTCTTACAAAGTCACATTAATAAAATGAATGTATATTATTTATTCGAAAATGTAATGCACATAATTAGAGTGCTAGGGTCCTATTACATGAACCCTTATAACACCTTTATAATACCTAAGGGTAAGGTGTGTGATGGAATAGAATATTGGGGAATGTCGGATAATATCACTTGGGAGTTGATCTCTATTAATATGCTCTTCTCTAGTAGATGGTTCTGTTCATGCTTTACGTATTGAATATTGGCTTGGGATCATTCAAGAGTGCATCCCAATGGTGCTAACTCCTTTCTGATAGCAGATATATGGGCTTAGTGTGGAAAAATTCTACTAGATAAAGCCATCATTTCATTTGTCTGAGTAAATTGTATTTTTTAATGCCCTATATTCATATTAATCATGTGATCACTATTCAACTACTATATTAGTAATGGTAAAAATTATTAAAGGTATGTTAAATTCCAAAAACATAAAACAAGATAGTGATAAGTTTTATATAATGATTTTACATAATATGACATTTAATTATATCAAGAAGAATTTACAATAATAAAATTTTGGGTGGTTATAATCTTCCCCCTTAAGAAATTTCACCATCAAAATTTCCTTTTAACACAATAAAATAGTTGAGGGTATGTCTACTTCATCACATCCTTTGATTTCCAAATTCCTTCTTCAAACATGTGGTTTCGCCAAAATACCTTGATGAGGGGCATTATCATTTTTTTGTAGAAATGTTTCACTACAATATATGATTTTCTCTGGAATCTCTTCATAGGAGAGGACATTCTCCAGTGGAACCACCTCTAGATTTAGTACATGTAATGGGTCAGGTATGAAATTTCTCAAGAGTGATACATAGAACATATCATGTACTTGAGATATGTTTGGTGGGAGTGAATGTCGATAGGCCACTACTCCAATGTGACCAAGGATCTCAAAAGGGCCGATGTACCTTAGATTAAGCTTTCCCTTCTTCCAAAATCTCATCACTCTCTTCCATGGTGATATGTAAAGGAATACCATGTATCTGTAATCTAAATCTAGTTATTTTTTAAAATTATTAGTATATCTATTCTATTTCATCTTGGGTAACATTAATATACTACTATATGTTCTTATCCTTCTCCACCATTTCTTCATCCATTTCTAGACCTAGGGTTATTTTCTCCCTAACTTCATCCTAAAATTATATTGTTCTGCACCACTTCCCATAAATGGATTCCTAAGGATCCATTTGGATGATTGAGTGGAATATACTATTGTAAGGGATGTTAAATATAAGAAGATGTTGATCCCATCCTCCTTTGATGTACATTGAGCATGCTCTCAACATTTAGTCAAGTTTTTTGATAGTCATCTCAAATTGGGTATTAGTTTAGGGAAGATAAGTCCTAGTAAATTTCTACCCAGTATTCAATGTGTGTTTTAGACTCTTCCAGAACAAAGAGTTGAATTAGGGATCTTGATTTTATACAATAGATAGTGGTACATCATGGTAACTTACCACTTATATGATGTATATTTTGTGCCAGTTTATCCAATGAGAACTCCCCCTCAAATTTCAATGAAGTATTCAGTCATTGTTTTAGGATCCACAAAAACCTAGAAAGAATTTTTTACTTTGGATGTCTTCAGAAGTCTGTTGAATATGTATATGGTGATGTTCTCCCATTTCCATGTTAGTATGGGAAATGGTTGTATCATACACTTAGAATTCTACCTCTCATCCTTCACAAGATGACACACTAATCACATTGACGTATACTTAGTGATCTTTATCTTCATGTTATCCCACCAATAATTCTCTTGGAGATCTCGATACATATTTTTTATTATTTGGTGAATGGAAAAAATTAAACTATGTGAATCATCCAAAAGTTCATTATTTAACTTCAGATTTGATGGAACACATATTTTTGACCATAATCTCATAATTTCTTCTTCTTTAACAATGTACTTCGAGGATTTCCCTTTTCTAAAAGTTTCCACCTTCTTGTGAATTCCAACATCATCCTTTTGAGTATCCATTAACCTTTCAATAAGATACTATTGAGAAATAATTTGTGAAGGAATTAATGATGTTCTCTTATTTATGATTACCATGTCCATCTTCATCATATCTATGATGATTATATCCTTTTAAAATCTCATCAATGTTAGAATCAGTGGGTACTTTTTACTTATAGCATCTTCCACCTTGTTCGTTTTCCAACAGTTGTAATTTATTGAGTAGTCATAGTATTTGATTTGATCTAACTATCATCATCAGTGCATTTTCAACTATTTCTGTGTGAATATATATTTGAGGCCTTTGTGATCCATATATATTTCACACTTCTACCCAAATAGGTAATGTCACCACATTTTTAATGTGATGATTACAATAGACAACTCCAGATAATTTGTTCGATAGTTGTTATCTTGAAATTTCAATTTCTTTGAGGCACAAGCAATGACATTGCCATTTTTTATCAATACACAGCCCCTTCCCTTCTTTTAAGAGTCACTGAATTCCACAAAAAGTGTCCAACTTGTTGGTTGTGTGAGCACGAGCATAGTGAAATGCCTTCTTTTAAACTCCTTGAATATATCTTCTCATTCATCACTCCAAGCTAGCTTGACTCCCTTCTGAGTTATCTTGGTAAGTGGGATTGAAAATCATGATAAATATATCACAAATCAGTGACAATATGTAGCTACCACTAGGAAGCTATGCATATATGTCACTATATTAGGCCTCAACCGTCCCTCAATTTTAGCTATCGTGGAGGGATCCATCGATATCTCAATGCATGAGATTATATGACCCACAAATGAGTCTTTCTCCAACAAAAACTCACACTTGATGTACTTTTCATAGAGCTTCCCCTTTCTCAAGGTCTCTAGTATAGTTTTTAGATGGTCTTTATGATCCTACATGGTTTTGTAGTATATTTTAATATCATATGTAAATTATAACACAAATTTGTCAAGGTAATCTCTATAGACATTATTCGTCTTGTACATGAATATTTATGCATCATTAGTGAGACCAAAAACCATTACTATGAATTCATAGTTCCCATTCCTTATACAGAAACAATTCTTGCAGGTATCCTCTTTCTTCACCCCTACTTGGTAATATCCTGACCAAAGATCCACCTTGAATAATTATTGTGCCATAAATAGCTGACCGAACTAGTCAAAAATTCATGGTAGAGGATATTTTTGCTTTATCATGATTTTTTTGTGCTCACGATAATCAATACAAAGCCACATTGACCCATCCTTCTTCTAGATGAATAGGACTGGTGCACCCAATGGTGAAGAAATTGGGCATAAAAACCGTTTATAAATATTATCATATAGATTTTTCCTTAGATCCTCAATATCCACAACAGTAATTCTATACAGAGTCTTGGATATTTAAAAATCCCCAAGTATATGAACAATCTAGAAGTGAAAATCTCTTCAAGGAGGAATACTAGACAGTTTTTTTAGGAAAAACTTCAGTGAATTCCCTCAAAATAGGCATATCATCAAGGATGGTTGATTACTTTGACTCAGTAATCTGAGCGAGATATGCATGCTCAAAGGGAAGTAATATCCATATTTGAGATGATGGTGCTAAAGAAGATTCATAATCCCCTTTCACTTTTATAAAATCAAGGGTTGATACCCTATATGGAGAGTGATTTCCCTATAAAAAAATTTATGTTGGATCTATTTCTGGAAAGAAAATCCATGCCAAGTATTGCATCAAATTATAATAGAGGGACTATGATAAGGCTCACATGTATGTTCAATATATAGATTGTTACATGGGAGGAGTTATATTCTTGGGATTCTATGATTTCCCCATTTTTTATTCTCACCAACATCTCTACTTTCATGAATTTTAGTGGGGATGAGATCATTCTACAAAATTTCCGAGATATAAAATAATTATTATAACCGAAATAAAAATGTACATTATCTATTCATGAATTAATAACTATTGTACTAGTCACCACTTTTTTGTTGTGGTTCACTTCGATGGTAGTGATGGGAAAGATCTCCCTTATTGCCTTCAAGTTTGTTGGTTTCCACCGAAAACCCTTTGCATAGGGAAATAGTTTGAAAAGGGCCATGGATCATTGTAGTTGAAGTAATTAATGATGTATTGTGGGATGAACGGAGTGGAATTCTATTATTTCACAGCATCAGGTTATTCCTATCGAAAATTAATGTCCAATTTCCTTTCTCTTCCACACCTAAATAATTTCCTCACCCCTTCAATAGATTTATAGGTTTATTCGTTCATCACATTTATCATGTGGGGTGATCAAATTTTTAGCACCATTGGATTTATCAATAAAACCATCAGAATTAATGTCCACTTTCCTCTTCGTATCCCCATGATACCCTTGAGATTCTATGATATACATTTCGACATTGAGGGAAAATTAGAAAATTTACTCATATCTATCAAAGTCATTGATCTATAGGGCTTTTTGTATGCTAGGTTTTATCTCACCAAATAAGTAGTAAACATTTCATTCATGGTTAATGATAATAATAGAGGCATATAATGAAATCCTTTAGAATTTTCATCGTACGCTCTGATGGATTAGTAAACTGTTTTCTTGAGGGAATGGAATTCCCTTTCTATCATATGTAGGAGGGTTCACATAAAATATTAATCGAAATTGGTTTTTCTAGAAATCCATCTATTTCAATGCCTTGATCTCTTCCCCAAAATTCAAATTTTTAATCAATTTCCACCATTGATCAGCTTCAGCCACTTTCCGATAATCATCTAGAAGAACCTTATATTGTTAGGACCATTGAAGGATGAATAAGATCTTTTCAATGGAGTTGTTCTATTGTTCATTGATTGAGAAATCAGATGATCTATTATGATTAGGAGGCCTTTGTCTCATGAATCCCTTGAGTGTGGCTTGTTCATTTGGGGGGGGGGGGGGTTAATGGTCCTCTGGACCCATGATTCTATTCATAACATGAGTTAACTGAGAGAGTATCATGACAATATTTGTGATTCCCACTACCATCGGTATGTGCATCTTAGTAGAACAATCATCACATTGATATTCACGTCAGTTTTTGGCCCGAGTCCTCCTATTACCATCCTTTGGATAAAATATGATGAAATTTAGTGGTAACTCATCAAGTGGAATGCAATGAAGAATGGGATAACTTATAAATTACATTTTGTTATCTTGTACATGTAAATGCTTCAATATATGATATCCATGATCTACTTACCAACATAAACTCTTAAGGGAATTTTTTATTCTTTTAATAATGAATAATACTAGGATTATGAATTTGCCAAAGAATATCCCATAATATCTTCTTAACCATGAGTGCAGAGAGACCCATTTTTGTGAAACAGTTCCCATTCAAGTTTATCTCATTTTGGGTTATTTGGGTTTTACACCTTGATACATTTGTGCCATAACAACCTCTACTTGTTCATATCAAGAGTGAAATGTAGTTTCTTGATAAACCACATACAATTTACTCACCAAAACATAGAGGTGTTTTTATTATACTCATTCTTATCCCTATGGAATTCACTTGGTTTTTCTAATCGTAATCTAATAAAAACTATACATATCCTCTAATACCAATTATAACAACTCTTCTCTTTATTACCTACTTATACATAACTTAATACGTAATCATTAAAATAAGAAAACCTGGAGGATCTATAGGTATAGTGTATAAAAAAATTATGATCATTACATACCAACTTTGAAAAAAAAACTATATCTTTTTTGAATAATTATTTCACATGACTAGAAAATTCCATTGTACAATGCATTGGATGTGATAACCTGAGGACATGCATAAGAAAACGGTGAGCTATAAATCCTACTAATGGAGTAAAAAATAAATAACATGTATAATATAGTTCATGTAATGAAATATAAATATCAATGGAGCATAAGATAGTTACGAACATAATGGAATGATATAGCTGGATTATCATATCATGGAAATGTGGCAATAACATTTAACATGATATTAGCATGATCTAAGGATAATTTCACCTGGATCATGTGTAAAACATTATTTCACTTTAATTACCATGAATAAGCCCTCATTAAAATATAATTAGCATGAGTAAACCCTCATTTCACATGAAGTGTCATGATACTACTCTTCACCCAATACATTGGAGCGCTATCCGGGCACAACCTTTATAAACATTTCATTTTAGGCAAGATTGTGCCACATGGACCATACAACATGGATTCATTAAAAATCATAATTTATTACACGAATTAGAGATGTGGAATACCTAAATAGAAGTTCTTAGTCAGCAATTATATGTGCATAATGGTGATTACCCTTGATAGAGAAATGGGAATGGTATTCACTTACACGATGGTTTGGCATGGGAAATATTTGTGAAACATCAGCAGTATAACATCATCAAATAGAAATTGTAAAATAGTTTAATGAGAGATACAGTGTTATCTCCAAATTTATACATGAAATTGATAGAAATGGGTTCATGGAAAATAATATCCCAACATATTTAATGGAATTTACATGCATAATATAATAAAATTTCTTGCATGTAAAATTGAAGAGAGATATTCCATACAGAATATCAGCATGGTAATGAGTGTAAATAAGAGAAATTAATGAAATAGAAAGAGGCATTTAATTCTTAAAAATAATGAGGAATGTATGAGGAGGTGAGAAATAATACCCCCAATATTTTTAATATAAAATTTAAGGGTATAACAACATAAAGATAGTTGGAAAAAATGTGAATGGAAGAAATCCCATACTTGAATGTGTGATCCGAAGGCTAGGATGAGACTTCAGAACGGATTATTTAGAGCTTAGGACTCCTTGGGAGGATTATAGAGAGTGGAGGGTAGATGTTGGTCGAGATCAAAATTGTTTGAGTAATGGGCAAAGGGATATTGAGTGGGTTTATATAGGAAAAGAGAGGGAATTCATTGTTATTTAGGTTTTGGACTCTACACATTAAACAAACCAAACCCACAAACCACCCCATGGTTTCTTCACATTGTTTTTTCCAAAAAGGAGTGGTAAAAATTATTTTATATGTCCAATGTCCGAGATTACTAAAATATTTTTCTTTTTTATGTGGAGGAGAGTCACACTCTCAAGGAAATCAATCGAAAATGATAAAATAGTTAATAATACGTAGAGATTCCACTAAGGCACCATAAAACGAATCAAAGAAAAATAATATTATTTTATAGTAATAACATTAAATTTCCAAATAACCATTTTTTTATTATTTCATTACATAACTATGAGGTCATTCTGAAGTAATAAAACACATTATTTATTTAAACGGTTTGTTATTCTTATCAAAACATTCGACTGTATTAGAAAACATTGAAAAATTCACCGTTAGATAATTTCAACATCCTGAATCAAAAAATGATAATTTTTATCTTTATAATTTTCTAAATATTTGAATTTTCAATTTTAAAATAAAAACTATTAATTATTGAAAATTCATGTGTTTTGACAATACTATTTTTCAAACCTTAATAAAAATTTAAACTGTATTCATAAAAAAGTATATGATCATTTATATTTAATAAAATTTAATTTAGTAATAATTTCCTATTGAAATATCATTTAATTAAAAAATCCTTTAATTCCTAAAAATATATGTCGTAATTTAATATTAAGTAAAAATATTATTTCTGCTTTAAAACCCATTTATAGAGTAACAATAATAAAATGAATGTAAAATATTTATACAAAAAATGTAATGCACATAATCATAGTTCTAGTGTCTTGTTACATAACCCCTTACAACACCCTTATATGAACTAAGGGTAAGGAGTGTGATGGGGATAGAATCTTGGGGCAGCTCTGATAATATCACCCGGGTGGTAATCACTATTAACTTCAACTTCTCCTATAAGATATTCCGTTCAAGATTAACGTGTAGAAGCTCAGCTTATGATTGGGCTTGAGAAAATCCCAGGGATTCTACCTCCTCTATAAGCTTCAAAAAAAGGGCTTCTTAGGGATCAATTATACCGGATGATTCCATCAAATCCTTTTTCTGACTAAATTGATTTTTATAGCCTTATATTTATACTAATAATGTGATAACTATTCAATGAATATATTTGCAACAGTAACAATTCATAACGGTATTTTGAAATCCCAAAACATAAATAAATTCTAGTGAATATGTTTTATATAACCAATTTACATAATAATATGATAAATTAGATCAATATAAATATTCATTAATAAAATTTTGGGTCGTTATAGGAAGAATGGGTTGCCTTTTATAATGGTGGTGAGTGGTAATCTTCTTAACCTTTTGAAAAAAATAATTCGACCCATATTTTTACAAATAATTTTGTTCAAATAATCAACTAATATTGATCCTAGAATGGATATGGTTGAAATATTTCGATAAAATGGGTGTTGCATATGTTTTATGGTGTTTTTCAATTAATATTAAGGATTATTCCATTTTAATACTGTATATTTTTTTAATTTTCATGATTAATTTTACCATTTTTCACAAATAATTTTTGTTAATAATTATGTTCGAATTTTTTGAAATTATAAATTATTATTAATAAAAATATAAAATCCATTTTTCCAAATTAATTTCCCATAAATAGATACAAAATTAATTTAAAATTAATCCCACAAACGACCTGAAATGGTTAGTTTTTTAAGGTAAAATGTTAAAATGTATAAGATGGTTATATATAAAATTTCATTTTGAAATTGACTAAAATTCCATAAATTTTATTTATATATTTTTTAGTTTAAAAAATTATACATTATAAACAATTTAAAACACAATAAATCTATAAAAAAATAAAAAAAATACAATTTTTAGTTAATATTTTGTGTTATTCACTATTCATCCAAAAATGGAATATTTCAAAAAATATAAAAAATAACCATAACATAATTTTTAACTTATGAAATTAGAATTTAATTTTATTTAATAAAATTATATTTCTAAAAGTGTCGAAAATTATTTTTATCATTGTTTATGGAAGGGAATAAACATGAGTTATTCAGAGGAAATAGTATTTTCAAAACATAAAAATGAATTTGAAAAATTATATAATTAATTATCAATATTTGTTCATAAAAAACCAATTATAAATAGTTTTTTCAAATAAATTATTTATATAATTATTACTTTTTTTATTTATGGGTAATAACAGGCATATTTAAATGAGTAAATTTAAAATATATCATTGTATTATTAAAACTTCGTGTCCTGTGTGACAAATGATAAACTGGTTTTGGGTGTAATTCAAGATTAACATGGTGTTTTTTGACATGAGTTACATTAAAGAAGCCCAATTTATTTGAAAAAAGGTTTATAAAATACTCAGTGGGTTACATTCTACCACTATTAATATAAATTAATCCCTCAAAATTAGTCAATCAAATATAGAAAACTAATGATTGTTATACCTTATAATATCATAAAGATCCAACATTACTTCCTAAAACTAGTGGATTATCCACAAATCATTGACTAGGTGATTAGTCTTATTTCGTAGAACATTTTTAGTATGTTCTGTAATCTCTGCTAGCTGATCATCATAATAAATATTATGCTCCACTAGTATGACAAATTAGTTAATTAATTTTCCATTTTTAGTTATATAATTCATCATTAGTGATACATGGAACACATCATGGACATGAGAGAGATTTTTTTGGATGTTCATTGTTATAATATATATTCGTCAGAAGATCAAGAATATGAAATGGAATGATATATATAGGTATTAACATCCCTTTATTCATGAATATCATATAATTACTCTATATATATACTCATATACACATCATGTCACCAACATCATGTTCTAGACCATGTCAATGGTTATGATCAAATCATCTCTACTGACATTGAGTTTCCTGGATTTTGGCTGAATTGATCTAAAAATTCCTTCCATTAATTAATTGTAACCAGACCCATTAGGCCTCTTTTTCCAATTTTAATCTATTTGTTGGATCTATACATTTATTTCCATATAGGGGTTCATAAGGAGCCATAATAATTCTTTACATAATGTTATTATTGTAATAAAACTGAAATATAGAGAGGTATTGATCCTAACCACCTTTTATATGTAATGAAAAAGGCCATGTCATATCCCATGGAGTTTGAATTATTCATCATGATTGACCATATGATTGATGATAATATTCAATGATGAATTGAAAATATATATCATGATCGTTCTAAGTACGTCACTATAAAATTGAGGTAATCCTAAGGTCAGGATCCGATACAATGTAATGTGGTACTCCTTGAACCCTTACCTCTTTCGTATTGTCTATCATTCAAAGACTTTCTAGATAGATTCCCTTTATGGTATTAGGTAAGAGTAATGAATTTGTATGTTGATCAACTATAACCCATATAAAATTATTTTATTTAGACCTTTTGGGGAGTCTATTGGAAACTCCATGGTGATTTTCTCCCATTTCAATTTTTGTATGTGTAATGTATGCAACATCCCTTTAGAATTTTTTCATTTATCCTTAAAAAACTGGCATACCAATAACCATGATACTAACTCTATAGAATATATCATCAATCAATCCCACCATAAGTATTATTTCAAATCATTATTGCTCATTTTACTTCCCCGATGAATATCGAATGCAGAACTATGTTCTTATGATAATAAATCCTTATTAAAATACATATTAGAAGTAATATATACATAGTTCCCAATCCTTATCATTCCATCATGATCTAATTTAAACTCCAAAACATATTTGACATATTTTCAACTATACATCTTCTTTACGAGCCTCTTTAATCAACACATGGATAGATTATTGGACAGTAAATTGAGCAAGATAAGAATCCTCTAATGAATTCATGGTTTACAGATCCATCCATTTAGAATTCATTAATATTAGATCATTTTTGATCCTCGTCATGGACAAGATAGCATTATCCATCCGACTCAAAGCATCTCCCACCTTGTTCATGTTTCCAGGATGAAAATGTATTCATATATCATAATAATTATTCATATCTAACCATCATCATTATAAAAAGTTCCTCTACTTTTTTATGAATATATACATTAATAATTTATGATTAGTATATATGTCATATTTTTAACTAGAAATATAACTCCTCCATATTATTGAATAATAAATTACCGCATCCTACTCCAAATCATATTTCAGGTAATTTTTTCTGATGAATCATTAAATTTCATGAGGCATAATCTCTAAGAAGTTAATTATGAATAAGAACAAATCCCAATCTATTCTTTTATGAATCATTATAGATTACAAACCCATATCCACTATTGGGTAATGTATTAACATGCACATTTACATATCTTCTTTTCAGTTTCATTAAATATTCCACACATTCATCTTTCCATGTTAACATTTCTCCCTTCCATGTGACCTATGAAAAAGGATAAGATTTGAATTATAAATTACCAAGAAACCATCTATAATATATATTTAATGTAATAAAACTACAAATCTTTGTCAACATGGTTTTTTTGGGACTCCATTCAATTACTTCCATCTATAATGAATCTTCTGATATACCCTCTCTTTAGTATGATAAAAATTGAAATATTTGGTAGTAAAAATACACAATTATTTTATTTCTCATATAGTATATCCTTATATAGGATCCTTGGTACATTTATAAAGAGATATTCATGCTCTAAGTTTATCCAAGAATCAATGAGTATATAATAAATATTTACTACCACAAACTGATCAAAAAAATATCTAAATACTTTATTTATTAAATTGATGAAGACGAATTCTGAATGAGTAATACCAAATGGTATCACTCTATATTAATAGTCTTTAAACCTTTTATATATTACAATGCTGGATTTTTCCTCCTTCAAATCCATTAATTATTGATATGATGAATAATAGTCAAAGATGGAAATGTATTCATATCTAAATAGTTGATCAAAAAAGATAGAAATATGGGGATGATGAAAATTTTTATTGATGAGGATGTTGTTTAACTATAAAAAATCAAGGAAGAGCTTCATTGATATATTATTATTGTTTACAAAAAACATGATATGTACCCTATGGTTCCACATATAGACAAATGAATCCATTTTCAAGGGTTTATTGGTGTCTATTCTTCAATTAATGTAATTCAATCACTTCCATATTATATAAAGTCATTGAAATTTGTGACTAACTAGGTGATATTTCTATTGAGAACACTTATATGTGTTTTGGTGGAATAATTAAAAATTCTTCCTAAAATACATCATCAGAAATTTGAATAGTATTCATATCATCGATGTTAAGTATCTCCCCAACCTATTGAGAAAAAAACCGCTTCTCAATTAGAATTAATACCCATACATTGTATGTGAAACATCCCGACCTGTCTCAGCACTAAACCGGTGGCCGGACTAGTCGCCAAATGATCTCAAGTGTGACTCCCCGTACGCCAGAGACTGCTGACTGGAAACGAGGGTCTAAGGATAGTTTGTGGGGAGACTATACCCTCTTATCAGAGTTGCACAGTGATATATCAGTGTAGATAACAAACAACAGCGGAAGCAGTAACTCATAAATAACAACCCGTAGAAGAAAAATAATACTCATTTTATAAAAATTTCCAATTCCCAATTATACAGTAGATGCATGCATGACATGATAATGATACAAAAGTAGAAAACCGTGAACAAAACAGCTTGTGTTATATTCCAATATTGAAATAAATAAATAAATACTCAAAGCCCCAAGGGAGATCTCCTCGAGTATCCTGATCATCCTCTTGGTCCTCTACTACAATCTTTGAAGTAAATGTAAACAGCAATGTCCTGCAACAGAATAGAATCTACTCGGGTACCCAGGGTAATGGCGGCCTATGTAGGGTGTGAGATATAAATCTCAGTAGGCCGAGACCTCTGATGTCTACCCCAATTCCATACATTTAATAAAAAATTTAAAACATGTGAAGACATGCATAAAATAATGTAAGTTATAATAAGTAACTACATACTCAATTTCCTGCTTCAACCCTTAGCTGGTGTCTGAACCTGCACATTTAATTTGGCATACATACTCAACAATCATTACATAATCATTTTTCATTTATCAATTACTCAAATCTTATTATGAAAGTCTTGATATTCAGCCTATGCCTGACATCCCCCATATAAGTCACTTTCCACAGATGTCTCTAAAAACCATCTAAATAAACAAAGTAATGATTGAATCAAAGCATGTGATTTTGCTTGGATAATGCGTCATAAGTTATTAAATTTAATTTTTCATATATTAGGCATAATCCCATCCGCTAAAATAGTGATTCGCTCCTGGGTCCGTCCTCTAACAGTGGTTCACCCAATTCATTAATAATTCTAAACCCTTTCTCATAATCAATACACAATTCATCATGTCACAACAGCCTTTATTTACCTTTAACTCATTGCATACATGAACAATTGTACCCATAGTCCAATGTTAATTAATGGGTGTAGAATGTCATTTCTAGCACCCTCATGAGTATTTGTAGCATCAGTCCTTGTCTCACTACCCATGGGTATTTGGAGCATCATTTTCTATCCAATAGAAGAATATTTTCTTGAAAGCCCAGTGTAGAACGCCATGTATAGCACCCCGTGAGTATTTGGAGCATCAGTCCTAGTCTCAAACCCAATTATCAATCATACATATGCATATATAATTAGGGTAGAACACCATGTCTAATACCAAAAATCCAATTTGTTAATTAATTCAATAACTAATTAACAACACAAACCACTCTTCAAATAAGTCTACACTTAATTAACCAAATTCCATAACAAGCCTGAACCCCTCCACTCAAACATTGATTTTTCCAGGACTTTAACAATAAATAAGCACTCCATAATCATCACAAAATATTCTGAACAAAGCCATGATATTAGAAACCTTCTCATAAAATATATCATATTTTAAAAAAACTCCATCCAAGAAAACATAAGGCATGGAAAGCTAATACGCATCAGAAATTACTCCTGGATAACAATCATAACAAACAATCAATTCACAATCATAATTTAATGTTGGTGAATTAATTAAATCAAAAATTAATTAATTAAATCATATCTCTTTAACCAATCATAAATAATTTAACCATTTTCCATTTAACATGAAATACTTAATCCATTTATTAATTATTACCTGTTTCCAAATTATCTCCTGAACATGTAAAATATTCAATATTCCCAATAATCAGAAAAGCCCACAAACTTATTCCAAAACATGACTTGATAATTAATTCTACAATAATTTTATCCTTATAATCAATCTTCCCATTCCAAAAATTCAATTGTTTAATCATATCACTTTAACTAAAATAGCAACCCATGATTAAAATCAACACATGTTTAAGTACTCATTTATCTCGTGTGGGTGGAAATATTAAATAACATCAAAAGTGTCATTCATCGACATATCAAAATGAATGAAACTCACATTCCTAATTTATTTAAAGAAACTATAATTCTTAAATAATGTGTTAATGATTTGGGGCCCTACCTCAGAGTTTTCTCTAGAAACCATAACGAAAGAAGAACCCTCAAGAGAAAGAGGTTTTTTCTTTAAGAACCCGCCTTAGATCACTTCTCCTCAAGAATTAGGCTTCGATTAACCAAGAGAAGCCTTCATATTTCCTCCAAATTGTTTGGGAGAGGATCTCCTACCTTCAAGGGAGAGTAATCCCGAGTTATGGCCACTTATGAAGAAAAAACATGCCATCTAGAGGCAAAAAATGAGTGAGATACAGCATTTAAGGATCACATTTAAGTGCCCGCACGGTTTTCTCGCATAGTTAGACAAACCATGCACTAACCGTGCATTAGCTACTGTCTCGGGAAACACTCCTCGAATGGTTTGTCCACACCGTTAGACAAACCGTGCGCTAACCGTGCATTAGCCACTGCCTCAAAACTTTAACTATACACAGTTTGTACGCACGGTTAGACAAACCATGCACCGCCCATGTGACTTCCCCTTTGCTTCAAAACATCTATGAAAGATCAAAAAATTACGTCTTTAGGTGTTCCAAAACTCAGAATAAAATTCTAGGGCTCAGTTTAAAAAGAGCGACCCGTTGATAAACCAATGAAGAATTTCACAAACATTCGTAATTTTAATCCCGTTTAAAGCAGGACATCATACATTATACCCACCTTAAAAACATCTCATCCCCGAGAAGCCATTGGAAACCACTACTAAAAAAACCGACCTAACAATGTCATTTAAAATCATTAAAAGTGACGTGTTGCATTCCCATCACCAAACACACCTTTAACCCTTCTCAAAACTAATGGATAAGCCTTTTTAACTAGATCCAAAGATTACTCTAAATCATAAACATCAAAACATATCTTATTTCTTAGGTTATTGGAAGGACCCTGTCAACGTAAAAGGATAAACCTCTATCAAACCACAAAACAGGTTTTACATGCTTCCCTCAAAGACGTCACGAACCCAAAATCCACTTTTGCACTTTATCTGATGACATGACTTTAAATCTATTCCAAAGACCTCCGCCAGTATAACTATTTATTACCCAACATCTGGTGAAATATCCAAGTCACACCATCACACATCTATTTTAAAAACAATCATGTCCTAACATGAAAAGAAATTTAGCCCAAAGAACCAACACATCCCGCGTACTACCCAGATAACAACTACACATCAAGCCCAATAGCATTTAAACTATAGAGTGACACAAGACCGATACTATATTAGTGCCTCTATGATGAGGTCAAGATAGGGGACATGCTCATCATATCCAGAAGAGTGCACTAAGAGAAAACTGAGGTCATGAAGAAGATCAGTCAAACCATTACCGGACAAATCTGTCCTAAAAGCTCGACATCACCTACCAACACATTCATCGGGAACAAAGTGGAAATACCCAGCTTATGATTTCCCATGACGTCTTAAGAATAGATCAGCCTCTCACTAGCGTGCTAGATTAACAACATGATCGGCATGCCAAAACACACGGGTCATTCGAAAACTATTCCCTGGATTGAAATTAAACTGATTCTTTATAGCTCAAGTCACTCTACATGGAGTTGAACTGAGACCGTACTCAATAGTATAAAAATGAATTATTACGTGTCATTTTTACCCATACGACCATTTTCCGGTACGACGCTATAACCAATCATCCATTATTACGAAGGAAGGGTCAAACAACCAACAAAGCAGCCGACCATGCCTAAGGCGCATCTAACCAGCTAACAAAGAGAATTACTTGATGCTCAAGCCCATAGCAAGCTCATGAAACACATCACCACCCATACAAACACGGGTGTCATTGGAAAAATGAAGTCCTACCTGGGACAATGATACCCAAACAACACCAAAAGAGTGAGAAAATCCATAGCGCTAGAAAGGCATTTATGTTTTGAGGGCCCTACCGACCACTGGATATCCCCTTACGAAGAAAGTGTGTCAACCCTAAACCGGGTCACTTCAAACAAGTCACTAGGATCAAAAGCTATACATAAGGGCATTGATAAGGAGAAGAACACCTATGGAATGTACTCACGCTTCTGTTCCAAGGAAACTCAAGAGAAGTCCAATCTACACTTTTCACGATGGTTTTATACAGTGGACACCACAATAGATTCCATTTCCAAGCCTCTTATATTTAGTCACTTCCAATGTTTAATCGTCAAAGATTTAATCAAAACATCAATGTACAATTTTCAAAACACCCCAAGGGAAAAATCGACATGTTTCATAAAACTCCATTTTTAAAACATTTATGTTAGTAGATATCACGTCATTTTTAGGGAACTAATCAAAATAAATTCCTTTTATAAAGATAGGGTGACCTACGAGGATCTCATTTTCAACTAACCTGGGTTCTCTATAAAGCAACCCAATAGAAAACGCAACGTTGTTAAAATTCCAAACACTCAAACATGTTATATCATAAAAACACTCCCCAACTGACCTATATGGGTCCAGTTGCGTTTTAGAAGCTAGAGATTTGATTTTAGTTCAACATTAAACATCATTCACATTTATAAGCATTTCAAACGGCTTCAAGTCATCACATTTAATATGAGTCATCATTTTCCAATTCATAAAGCACCCATACACTCAATGGATTGATAATTGGATCCCATTAATCGATACCAATGTCAATTCCAAAATTAACATTTTCAACCTAATGGTCCAAATTATATTGATGGCAACCTACCAATCAATAAGGATCCCATAAACCTTATCGCTAGATTTTGTCTCCCATTTAACCCAACTAACATTTATTTAACATTTTATCTTTAGCAGTACTTTCACATATCCAAACTTCTCTATCAAGATAGAATTAGCATTAACACAACAACAAGTAATAAAACAGAAGCGTTGAACAACAGAAAAACATGCTAATTACTAAGGTTGTATGGAATATAATCATTCAATCATGTTAAATATATCACTGAAACATTCTATCTAGAGATGCTTTCTAAAGCAGATCAAACATGGCATTGCTCCCAAGGAACACAATCCAAAGCAGCATGCATCCTACTAATTAAACTACATGGCATGTTATATGCATAACATGCGAATCTATAAGTTACTAAGATGATTCATGTATGAAACTTCCTTGCTATATCAGGCCAAGAAATTTATTCTTTTCCAAATTCTAAAAATTAATAAACATCAGAAAATACACCAATCACTCAAGGGGAACTCATATCAATTGAAACCTCTAATAGTAGAAACATCAATTCCCTTACCTAGCCACTTGGTCATTTCCCGTACATGAGGTGATCAGTCCCAAGCATGACTATTAACCCAGGAACTGACACATTCCTAGTCGCATGTCTACCAACCCAAAATAGAAAGTCAAAGGAAAATAATGAAACTTGAACCTCTAATACCACTTTGTAATGTCCCGACCCATCTCACCACTAAATAGGTGGCCGAACCAATCGCCACATGACTTCAAGCGCATCTCTATATATGCTAGAGGCTTCCGACTAGCAGCGTGGGTCTAAGGATAGTTAGTGGGGAGACTATACCCTTTTATCATAATTGCACAATGATATATCAGTGTACATAACAAACAATAGAGGAAGCAATAACTTATAAATGACAACCAACAGAAGATAAATAAAACTTATTTTATAAAAATGACCAATGCCAAATTATACAGCAGATTCATGCATGACATGCTAATGATACAAAAGTAGAAAACAGTGAACAAAATAGCATGTTTTACATTCCAATACAGAAATAAATAAATAATGAGTCAAATCCCCAAGGGCGATCTCCTCGAGCAACCCGATCATCCTATCAGTCCTATACTCCTATCTCCCAAGTAAATGCAAACATCAACGTCCTTCAACCAAATTGAATCTACTCGAGTACCCAGTGCATTGGAGGCCCGAGTAGGGTGTGAGATATAAATCTTAGTAGGCTGGGACCACCAGTGTCTACCCCAAATCCTTACATTTAATAAATATTTGAAAACACATGAAGGAATGCATAAAATAAAGTATGTCGTACAAAGTAACTACATAATCAAGTACCTGCTTTATCCCTCAGCAGGTGTCTGAACCTGCACTTTTAATTTTTCATGCATACTGAACAATCATTACATAATCATTTTTAATTTATCAATTACTCCAATATTATTATTAATGTGTTGACATTAAGACTACTCCCGACATCCCCCATATAAGTCACTCACCATAGATGTATCTAAAGATCTTCTAAATAAAAAAGTAAAGATTGAATCAAAGATTGTGCTTGGCTTGCATAACGCTTCATAATTTATTCAATTTAATCATTCATATATTATGTCTAATCCCATCCACTAAAATAGTGATTCTCTCCAAGGTCTGTCCACTAATAGTGGTTCACCCATTTCATTAATAAGTCTAAACCATTTCTCATAATCAATAAACAATTCATCATGTCACACCAGCCTTCATTAACAATTAAATCATTGCATACACGAAAAATTAGACCCATAGTCCAATGTTAATTAATGGGTGTATAACTTCATGTCTAGCATCCTCGTGAGTATTCAGAGCATCAGTCCATGTCTCACACCCTATGGGTATTTGGAGACTCAGTCTCTGTCCCATAAAATAAAATTTTCTTGCAAGCTGGGTGTAAAACGCCATGTCAAGCACCCCGTGAGTATTTGGAGCATCAATCCCTATCTCACAACCCATTTATCAATCATACATATGCATCTATCATTGGTGTAGAATTCCATTTCTAACACCACAAAAGCAATCCATTAATTAATTCAACCACTAATTAATAACACAAAATGCTCTTTAGATAAGTCAACACTTAATTAACCAAATTCCATAACAAGCCTAAACCCATACACTCAAATAGTAATTCGTCCAGGACATTAACAATAAACAAGCACCCCATAATCATCACAAAACATGATGAACAAAGCCACGATATTTAGTAACCATCTCACACAACATATCATATTTTCAAACAACTCCATCCAAGACAACTTAAGGCATTTAAAGCTAATACGCATCAAAAGTAGTCCTCTCTAATTATTGTAAAAAACAATCAATTCACAATCATAATTCAATGTTTGTAAATTAATTAATTCAACCATTAATTTATTAAAGAATATCTCTTTAACCAATAATAAATTATTTAACTATTTACCATTTAATAGGAAATAATTAATCCATTCATTAATTATTACCTATTTCCAACTTATCTCCCGAACATGTCAAATATTCTATATTTCCAATAATCAGTAAAGGCCACAAACTCATTTAAACTCATGACTTGATAATTAATTATACAATTAATTATCCTTATAATCAATCTCCCCATTCCAATATTTCAAATGTTTAATCATATAACTTTAACTAAAATATAAACCCATGCTTAAAATCAACACATGTTCAAGTCCTCATTTATCTCAAGGGGTTGTCATTATTTAATAACATCAAATGTGTCATTCATCGACATATCATAATGAAGTAAAATCAAATTCTTAATTTATTTGAAGAAAATATAATTCTTTAATAAAGTGTTAACGATTTGGGACCCTAGCTCGGGGTTTTTTCTAGAAACAATAATGAGCGAAGAACCCTCAATAGAAACAGGTTGATTCTTCAAGAACCAATCTTAGATCACTTGTCTTCAAGAATTTGTCTTGGATTCACCAAGATAAGCCTTTATATCACCTCAAAAACTCTTGGTAGAGGTTCTCCTACCTTCAAGGGAGAGTAATCCTGAGTTATGTCCACTTAGGAGGAAAAACGAGCCATCTAGAGGTAAAAACGAGTGAGATCCATAATTTAAGGATCCCATTTAAGTGCACACATAGTTTTTCTGCACGATTAGACAAAACGTGTGATAACTGTGTGTTAGCTACTGTTTCAAAAAACACTCCTCGCACGGTTAGGCCGCATAGTTAGACAAACTGTGTGCTAACCGTGCAGTAGCCACTGCCTCAAAACTTCAACTACACACGGTTTGGCCACATAGTTAGACTAACCATGGGCCACCCATGTTACTTCCCCTTTTCCTCAAAACGTCTATCAATGATCAAAAAATGAAATCTTTAGGAGGTTCAACACTTGGAATAATGTTCCGGGGCTCATTTTAAAAAAACGACAAGCTGATAAACCGAAAAATAATTTTAGAAACATTTGTAATTTTAACCTGGTTGAAAACACGGGATCTTACATGGTGAGATATCTTTTTAAATCTCAAACTTATGTTTAAATTTATATATGATCATTGGTTGATTATGAAAAACAAATGTAAAATACCCTTATTAAATATTAATGTTGGATTTATGTAGATAAATCCAATCCATACCAAAGTGGAAATCAAATTAAAATAGAGGAAGAATGATAAGATTTGAAAGAATCAATTCCCACTACCTTTAACAAGATATGAAATATAGACATGAGAAGTGATCATATTACAATTAGAGGAATGAAATTATAATTAGTTATCTAATAGTTCGGGTGGAATCATAATACCCTTATAAAATTATTTAGATATTCATGAATGAGTATATCTAGAGTGAAATAATACATTAAATATTTAGAGAGGAAGAAAATTATTTCTTTCAGATTGTTATTATCACACTCCTCATCTGAAACAATGATTCCAAGATATTTCCCCATGTACACTTCATAAGAGATTACTGGAACTGATCATCATCAACCATTGGTACTGATAAAATGATACTATAATTACCATTCACCAAACACATTAAGCACATAAATGGGGGAAATGAAATGTTTACAATTTCATCCCTATTCACATTTTAATCTAACATCGTCCCAAAAATTCCATAATACTTATCCTTGTGACCCTCCATTTTACACTGAAAACATCATGTAGCCCCCTTAAGGAAATTTACTCAATGATTCATTACACAAATTGATAATAAAGGAATCATCATCTTCATCTCTCTATGGTTTTTAGTTTTCCATTGAACTGTGTCTTCATTTTCAATTCAAAACTTATTTATTGGCAAGTAACATTAACTTCCAATTACGCATTGATAATAGAACACACAATATAATCATGGCTTCTAAATTATCTATGGATAATTCCCATTAGATACATAGTTTTATTCCACTGATGAATTGATCAACCTTATATGTGGCTGGATGATAATAGCATATGCGTACCTCATAAGAATTGTAAAATTTGTTTCATAGATACCAACTGATTCATTATACTTTTAATATTACACTAGGAATCCCTTCCCTATATTCATATAAAGAACATTAGAAATTTACCTGTTGATTTTTTTTCACTCTTCCATTCTATAGTGTCAATTTATTCATGTTATATCATATTCATTATATGACTGCACCTTTGATCCATTAAAAAATCCCAATGGTAGAAATAAAAAAAATTCACTTTAGAACACAAGAAAATATAAATTATCATCTCAGTGGTACCAATCAATTTTTTTATAATTTAGTGTATCAAAATTCTCACAAAATGATAGAGTATATTTCATTACGATGAAATCAAGAGGATGTTGTTCTATCAATTTTCCATTTGGATTCCCATTATAATTCATAGATTATAAAATTTTCCTATGAATAAAAATGTTAATTTTCATTCCCACTCCCATAACATTGGGTTTCATAGGAGGAATATCATTGAATTTTAAATTACACTCATTCTCAATGTGGTTCTTCGGGTTCTACCCATTGACTAAAACCATAAACCATATAATAAGAAACAATTATTATAGTGGAGAAACATATAATCATACAAATCAATTAATTGATGTCTAAATTATGTCACATTAATTAATATATAACACATTAGGTTTATCCTAGGTCATTTAAAGACATTTAACTCATTCATGATGGTTCACAAGTGGTTTGGGAATTTTGAATGCGTACCCCCCATGAGTTTAAACAAGTTGTACGGAAATGCACATATTAATTCGAAAGATCCAAAATGAATCAAGAACAATAAAATGTTTTCGGGCTTGTTACACCATGCTACATCTATTACATTTCCACATCCACTCGTAATATATAGATTGATATCTATTACAAGGAATGTATTCACTATTTACTATACCAAAATTCAAAGAAAGCATCATATTCATTTCATCATCATCATATATATCCTTAGAAATTTCCTTAGGTATATCAGTATGGATATAAAGATCAAAAAATTCCATGCATTTTTTTTATTATTTTGAATTTTTACAAGTCTGTGAAATTCATCGGCCTGTGATTCTGAGGCCTGGTGTGCCCTGAATGAATTTATGAACATTTTTAAGGTATGTTCCGTAAACGCGCAAGAGACATTCATTATCTTTTGAACCAATTCTTGGAATTGAAATAAGTGGGAACCATTTAATCCTCAAAACCAGTAATCACATAAGGTAAGCTTATCTTAGATCATAGTTAGTCACAAGAAAAAGATAGTTTTTGGAGTTTTAGAGAATAATAAAATAACATGAAATTATTATGTTATATTTTTATTTTTCCAATGAATGAGTGGCAGTGGCGAGACTGGAAAATTGTCAATCCATTATATTTCATGACTCATCAACTGTGTGACTCCAATGTTTTGAATTAAAATAGGTTCATTAATTCAATTAATAAAAATCATTATTTCTTCAACGCGTTACTCCCCTTTCCCCCTCCTATTTAAATGGAACTCAAGGTGAGGTTTTGGAATGAATTCTTCAAATGAGGAGTCTCTGGTGGAGTTTTGCGGCAACATCCACTAATGGAGGATGAATGGTCGGGAAAAAAAACTGAGATTGACAATTGACGACGACTCCATCCTATGTGAACGCTCCTCCCACCGCAACCACGACACCTCTAATGGATCTAGAGGTAGGAGGTTTATGTTAGGTTTGGGTTTCACATTTTTTGAATGAGATTATTTAATCATTAATGTTATATAAATATTATTCTAGTTGTTATCATGTTAAAACAAAGGGCATGGGCCAAACAAACAAGGCACGAGCCCTCCATCGTTTCATACATGTTACATTCTTCAAGGACAACTTTACTCAATTTTGAATGCAACACGAGACTATGGGTACTACTATGACGACAGAAGTCTGGGAGGATTGTTGGTGTAGACGACACCAAGAAATAACCTCTAGAGCACGTCTGGTGGCCCTCAAAATGAACCGCCTGCGCACCATGTCGGCGGCAGCCGGTGGTGGCTGGAGGATGCCTGTGGAAACCAGCCGTAGGCGGTGGGATAACGACATGACATAGCACACCAAAGTGGAAATATTCGGCCATCCCAAGCTAATTTTTTGGGGGACGGGACATGTCCCCTGGTGCCAATGGTGGCTGTAGCCACGGCCAGCGGGCTATGGCAGGAGCGGGCGATGTGGTGCCATGCCGTGTTGGTAGGAGACCGGTCAACAATCGGGCTGACCATTCCATGTGGTGGGGTAGTGCCCTGCTAGCCAGGTGAAATTTTCCCACTTCCTCATGGGGATATGTAGATAGTTCTTCTCCTTTTGTAGGAACGGGCCAAACGCGGGCTGGGTCGAACATGCGGCCCCGTGGGCTAGCACCGATGGGTCGAACCCCACCCAGCGGGCCAGACCAACCGCGAACTGGGCCCATGAACCATCTGGGCTGACCCCAATAGTCCATAATCATGGAACTGGGGTGTCTCTAAATGGTCCAGACCTGGGAGGGGTTAGGTAGACCCTGAGACCTATTGCGTCGGGCCGGCCTGACTGAGTCGGACAAGGCCCTAACCCAATCGGTCCCTCGAATAGAGAAATGGTTATAACTAAGGAACATTGTGTCCATATGACATGCCATCAGTGGCCTTGTAATCCCTTTTGGGAAACATTCCCTTTGGCATATTTCGGTGGGCCCGACCATGCCAAGACGAACAGAGGTGTGATCACCCCTGTTTCATGGAATGGGGTGTAACTAACATACCGAGCGTTTGATCGACGCGCCATCTGTGGCATAAGGAAAATTTTGACAATTCATTCCATTGGAGGTACTATATGATTTTTTTATGTAGTTTGATGTGGAAATTGGGTTGGATCAGTCTTGATCCAACCAGGCCCTTTTTACAAAAGTTCCCATATCTCATAGATCGGGCGTCTGATCGACGCGCCATCTATCACATTGGGACCCAAATGATGGGGTGGTCACTTGGGTATGATTTTTGAACAACTTAATACTGATTGAAATATGACCGATGGATTGGGAGAAGTATCTTTTGGAGATTAGGCATGCTTCTTTCAAGAATATAGTCGCTAGCTCTGACATAATGAAGAAGAGAAACCAATACAGGTTTGCATCTGAAACCCTAGAGTGGTATGATCTAGATGTATGACTAATCATCCCTACCTCACCACCAGTGTCCAATACATGTCATCACTAGTGACCAATATGGTTCCATACCAGTGACCAATATTAGTCAGCACTAGTGACCAATACCTATAAGCACCAGTGACCAATATGGGTCATCATCAATGACCAATACGAGTCACCACCTAACAACCAATACAGGTCAACATAAAGGGACCTATATGTGTTAGTAGTAGAGTTACTACAGATAGGATGATCTATCTTTTTGACTAGACATCCCTATGCCAGTTGCCCTGAAGTTATACCGTTAGAGTGAGTTGTCTCTTATGTTTTCTGTTACATGATTTAGATCATGCTGGGGATAATACCATTTTTGCTTTTTCTTGTGATATTTTCCTTTTCTGATTACTAAGAGACCTTCGGGGGTCTCAGGGTCCCCTACTAAGTTGTTATACTCACCCTTGTAAGGCCTCTTCCCACATGTGTATGTCTGGTGCAGACTACTGACACTCCGAGGTAGACAGTGGTGCTTCAGGACATGGTGGATCTTGGTGCAATGGGAGCTGTCAATATCATCTTCTTCAACTTCAAGCTTATAGTTTCTACCTACTAGGTAGAGCTCCAAGGTAGATGCAATAGCTTATTACATTATTTTTATTTTCTATGGATTGTATTCTAGCACACTATTTTATGTTTACTGTTGTACTTGTGTTTGTACTTTACACTTGTGGTTATACCTTACTTTTGTTTGTTTTTTATTTTATTTTCCCTTTTTTTCTGTGTGTATATCTCTAAGGTAATGTCTTACATTATCAGGGAAAGCTATCAGGTGCTAGTCACCAACCCCTGGGCTATGAAAGGTACGATTTGGGTAGTTAGGTCCAGGCTCTGTGGGAGGAGTCTTGAAAAAGTGGTATCAATGGGCGTTTAGTTCTACCAAAAGAACTAAAGGTATAATTTTAATAAGGAAATAGTGTTAAGTGTCCTAAGATTGGTTTTTAGCATAACGAGTATAGTGTTGGGGTGGTAGCCGGTGTATCCATACACTGGGACCCTGAATTTTGTTTTCCAACTCGGTACATGAAAACACAAATTTCTAGTGTTTTGAAAAGTTTTTTTGATCATTAATGAGTCAGATCTATAGGAATAAATTATTGACCATGGCACATGTGATTCATACATGATTCCTCTACAATGAAAAACATCCATGAATCCTATTAGAGATCGTGACTATGGACCACCGAGTAACGAGGTATCGGTAAAGGGACCACTTACAGTTATGGAACCTACGAGCGGTGTAACAGCACCACCACCACCTATTGAGCATCAGATGCTACCAGTGGATCATGTATGCCAGAAGAGTGCGTTTCCTGAGTTCTAGAGAGAGTCCTCCGAGGTTCCAAGGTGAGATAGACCCCCAGGACCCAGAGGACTGGATTGAGGTAATTTCGTGGGTCTTTCTCTTAGAAGATACACCCACTGAACAGATGGTGATCTTGGCCACTATCATTCTTCAGTTCTCAATAAGACGATGGTTGATCTCAAATCTCGAAGTGAATGAAGAGACTAACCTCACATGGATGGAGTTTGAGAGCCTTTTCAGAGTAGAGTTCATGCCAGCAACACTATGCTCTGTATGTATTCCAGATCAGCTTCATCTGCAGCAGGGCAGCCATAGTAAGGATCTATACTCAGTGAGATTTAATATCCTTTCCTAATAATCCAATGAAATTGTATAATACCCTCACTTCAGGTCCTGAACCATTGAGTAGGGGCTCTAACGAGAGATCACAGTGGAATAATAGAAGGTGGGTGTTGAGTATGAGGACGTCTTTCTAGAATATGTCCCATGACTACCTCCTTGTAGAGAGGTAGACTTCTGTATAGACATGTACCTATGAAAAACACTGATATCTACACAAGAAAATTAGATGGCCCCTGCGGTGCTCTGGGAGGTGAGGGTACAATTCGAGGACATACAAAGGAAGGGATTTGTAAGGCTCAATTTTTCTCTATGGGCACCCCCAGTGATGTTTTCCTAGAAGGAAGACGGATGTTTGAGGCTATGTGTGTACTTCCCGAACCTAAACTCGGTGATCGTGAAAAAAATTATACAATTCCGAGGATTGACGATCTATTTGATTAGTTGAATGGAGAAAACTATTTCTCAAAGATAGAACTCATATCAGGCTATCACCAGCATCATATGTGGGATGAGGATATCCCAAAGATGGCCTTTAGATGTTATTAAATACATTATGAATACCTACTGATGTTGTTTGGTTTGATGAACACCCTTGCATTGTTCTCGGGTCACATGAACATGATATTTCAATCCCGTATAGACCGGTTTGTAGTGGACTTCATCGACAACAACTTGGTGTACTCAGCATCCGAGGAAGATCATGTTGTACACTTGATATAGATATGGAAACAATCTTGGAGAACCATTTATATGAGAAGCTCTTGAACTGTGATTTATGGATATGGAAGGTCCACTTCTTGGGACACATCATCTTAGAGGCTGGAGTTGCAGTGGATCTAGTGAAGACTAAGGCAGTGCTTTCTTAGGAGCCACCCATTAGTGTTACGGATGTGCGATGCTTCCCTAGATTAATAGGATACTATCAGAGGATCATACCCGATTTCTATAGATTAGTTTCACCAATGAGTTCAATGAAGAATAAAAGGAAACCCTTCCTATGTTCAAATACATGCCAACAGAGATTTCAATAGCTGGGGGCAGAGATTGACCAACGCTCTCATCCTGAGGTTGCTGGAGGAGGGCACTGCATACTTGGTTTATTGTGATGCATCAGGAACCAAACTCAGTTGTTTCCTAATGTAGGATGATGTAGAGATTTCAAATGGCTCACGACAGTTGAGGCCACATGAGCAAAATTATGAGACACATGACATTGGAGTTTGTAGCTATAGTCTTTACACTGACGATACAGAAAGACTAATTGATGGGAGAGCAGATCATTGTTTTCCTTGACCACAAGAGTATCAGATATATCTTCACACTAAAAGATCTTAATATGAGACAACGAAGTTAGATAGTGTTTCTCTAGGACAATGACTCTATGATATCAATACTCATCAGAAGGGAAACATAGTGTAAAATTCACTTAGTCGAGGATCAAGTTCGAAGCTTTTGAATGAGGCTTTAGAGCAGTTAACCTCACTTCATATATACTATGTTGATATAGATGATAAAATCTACCTCTAGTCGATGGTAGTATCCCCTCCACTCCTTCAATGAATTAGGAAGGTGCAACTCGGAGACGACAACTACGAGACTACATATGCTCACATATTCTCAGGCCATGCACCTGACGGATATTCTGAAGGTGTGGAGCATGCTATCCTTTTCAGAGGATGAACAATTGTATTAGTGGTTCTATGAGAGGATGTGATGAGGTAGTTCCATAAATCCCCCTTGTATGAACATCTAGTCATGATGAAGATGTTTCAGGACTTCCGGTGTCATTACTGGTGGCATGGGATGAAGAAAGCTATGGTAGAGTTTGTTTCTAGATTCCTCACTTGCCAGCAAGTGAAGGCTAAGCACCAGGTACAAACATTCTTTACCCAACCCCTCGAGACAATAGAGTGGAAGTGGGATGGGATATAAATGGACTTCGGGGTAGGGTTACCACGTATGTCTAGAGGTCATGATACCATTCGGGTGATCGTTGACCAACTCACGAAGTCAGACAACTTCCTTGAAATTCTAGAGATGGTTTCAGTAGAGAGATTTAGATGTCTCTATGATTAAGAGATCATGCGACTTCACAGGGTACCATAAATGATAGTCTGAAACCGTGATGAATTCTTCACATCCTGGATATGGAAAGGATTGCAGGAGGATTTCAAGGCTCAACTTCGCTTGACCATATTGTTTCACCAGCAGAAAGATGGTCAGACAGAGCGGACCATCCAGAACATAGAAGACATGTTTCATGCTTGTGTCATAGATTTTTGTCGTAGTTGGGAGGAAAACCTACCCTTTGTAGAGTTCGCATACATCAAAAACTATCACTCCACTATCGGTATGGACCCTTTTGAGGAGTTGTAAGGACGACTGTGCAGATCACCATTATGATGGATGGATCATGGAGAGCCAACACTCTTGGGCCAAGAGATGGTACTAACTACTAATGAGATGGTGAACATCATCCGAGAGTAGATGAAGACTGCACAGAACCGATATAAGTCCATTGATGATAGGTGGTGCAGACCACTAGAGTTCTAGTGAGACGACATATTCTTGTGAGTCTCTCCTCTATGGGGACTATAGAAATTTGGCCGAGGTGACAAACTCTAACGGATGTTTATCGAACCATTCCAGATAAATCGTATGATTGGAGAGGTGGCGTACCGTTTGGCTCTGCCACCGTAGTTAGAGAGTGTGCACGATGTCTTCCACGTATCCTAATTGAGGAGATACGTGCATGACCCATCTCACATCATCGACTATTGAGAGATGGATGTTGGCAATTATGTGACTTCTTAAGAGTACCTAGTGGAGATAGAGGATCGACTAGAGTAGATTTTTTGAGGGTGGTCGATACCTCTGATGCTCAATCTGTGGCAGCACATGAATCTCAAGGAGAGCGCATGGGAGAAAGAGGCTCATATGCGTGCCCAATATCCCTCTTTGTTGTGTATCCTTGTTTGGATTTTGGGGGCATAAATCCCTAAGATGGGGAGAATGTAAAAAACCAATAATTCTATATAAATTATTGTAAAATTATTTGAAATTTTTACGACATTGCAAAATTTTTGACGACGCGGTATTCCAAGGCTCGGTGCGCCAGGAACGAATTTATGAATTTTTTAAGGTACGTTCAGTAAAAACATGGGCGGATTTTTCAATCTTTTGAACCAATGATTAGAATTGAAATCCAATAGTAGCATTGAATCCGCAATGCCGAGATTCACTTAATGGAAGCTTCACTTCAACTGCAGTTGGTCGGGAGGAAAATATAGTTTGTGGACTTTTTAACGAATAATTAAATAACTTGTAATTGATATTTTATTTCTTTTTTCTCCAACAGATGAGCAGTGGTGGAGGGAATGATGACTTGTCAAGCCATTTTATGGCTTGACTCATCAACTGTGTAACTCCACCACTTTTAATTAAAAAAGGTTCCTAAATTCACTGAATGATCTTCATTAATTATTTAAGGCCTTACCCACCTTCCACTCTCCTATTTAAATGGAGCTTGGGGTGGGTTTTTGGCATGAATTTTTCATTCGAGGAAACTCTGGCGGAGTTCTGTGGAAGCATCCACTGACAAAGGATGAAATCTCAGGAAACAAAGATCTGAGATTGACGAACGCCGATGAATCCATCCAACATGGACGCTCCTCCCACCATAATCGTACCACCTAAAATGTATCATGAGGTAGGGGGTTTATGTTTGGATTTGGTTTAACATTATTGAAATAATTTTATTTAATATTTAATGTTAGATAAATATTCTCCCTTTTGTTATGATGTTAATGAGGAGGGAACATGCCGAAAAAACAAGTCCAAGACCCTTCGACGTTTCATTCATGTTGCGTTCTTAGGAGATGGAATTCCTCTATTTTGAAGGAAACAGGAGACAGAGGGTAAAGTTGTGACAACAGCAGTCCGAGAGGATCATAGGTGTTGAGGACACCAAGAACGGATCATCAGGGCACGTCCAGTGGCCCGCAGAAATAACTATCAGCGTACCATGCTGGTAGTGGCCGGAGGAGGCCCGTGATGACCGGCCGCGAGCGGTGGGAAGGTGGCCCGCTATAGCGCTCCGTAGTGGCTAGAGATAGCTGGTCCGAGCCGAATTCACAAGAGAAGGTAGGATGTCGTAGTCACATTTGGTGGAAGTAGTAGCGGCAGAAGGGGGTGGCGAGATGTCACACTGTGCTGCGTCAACTGGAGAACGGTCAACCATTGTGGCGACCGTGGTACAAGGGTGGGGGGGGGGGGGGTGGCGCCGCACATGCCGGGTGAAATAGCCCCACCTTTGTGGGGAAAGATGGAGTCAGTAGTCCACCTTCAGGCAGTCACGCGTTGGATGTGGGACGACCGAACGGGCTGGGCCTGCCCAGCCGGGCTGGCCAGACACGCGGGCCAGTACGGGTGGGTCGAGCCCCACTCGGCGGGCCGATCCATCCATGGGCCGTGGTCAGGTAGACCCCAGGCGGTCTAGACCCAGTGAACCTGGTCGATGCTAAATACACCAAAATGGGGTGGGGTCAAGTAGACCCCATGTGGGGTCAGGGAGACTACAAGACCTGTTGCGTCGGGCCCACCAGAACGAGTCAGACAGGGCCCAGACCCAACCAACCCCCAAATAAAGAAATGAATGTAACTAAAAACATGTGTCTGTTTTACACTCCTTTAGTGGTGTTTGGAAACATTTTTTAAATTGGTCCCTTTGGTATATTTCAGCGAGCCTGACGGAGCCAGGCCGGACTGAGGTGGGATCACCCTCATTTCACAGAAAGGGACGTAACTAACATACCTGGCATTCGATAGACACGTCGTCTATGTAATAAGGACCCTTGTTACATGGAGTTACATTAAATATACTATAAGTGAGTTTTCTTGGAGTTTGAAGTGTGACCTTGGTTGGAACAGACATGAATCCAACCAGGACCTTTTTATAAAAATGGCAATATCTCACAGACCAGGCGTCTGATCGACGCACCATCTGTCACATTGGGACCCCTATGACTGGGTGGTACCTTGGGTAGGATTTTTTATGGGATTTTCTACCGGTTTAAATATAAATGATGGTTTTAGGAGCATTATATTTCAGATATCTGGCATTCTTCGTGCGGGAATTCAGTGGCTGGATGTGACATGATGAAGAATTGAAACCAATACATGTCAGCATCAGAAACACCAGAGTGGGATGATATAGCTCTAAAACTAGTCATACATAACACATCACCAACGACCAATACGGTTCAACACCCGTGACCAATATGGGTCAGCACTAGTGACCAATTCTGGCCAGCACCAGTGACTATTACAGGTAAATACCAATGACCAATTTGGGTTAGCACGAGTGACCAATACTGGTCAACACCTAAGGACTAATACAGGTCGACATATAGTAACCTATAGGGGTCAAAAATAGTGTTACTACAGATATAATGATCTGGATTTATCACTATTCATATCTATCCCTATAACCTTGATGTTATATCAGTAGAGTGAGTTGTCTCATTTATTTTGTGTATCATGATTTAGATCATGTAGGTTATATTACTTTTATAGTTTTTCTTGTGATGTTTTCTTTTGTGGATTACCGAGATACCTTCAAGGGAATCGAGGTCCCCTAGTAAGTTGTTATACTCATTCCTAAATGGGCTTCGCCCGCACATTTGTGTCTAGTGCAGACTATTGATGCTCCATGGAAGACATTGAATGTTCAGGACTTGGTGGTGCTTGGTGCGATGAGATCAGTCGAGATCCTCTTCTTTGACTTCAAACATACAACTGCTACCCTCTAATTATAGCTCCAGAGCAGATGCAACAACTATTTATTTTGTTTTCAGTTTTTATGGCTTTTATTATAGCCCACTATTTTCATTTTACAGTTTTACATGTGGTTGTACTTTATCATTGTTTTTATACCATACTTTTTTTTGGTTGTTTACATCAGTTTCTCATTTTTTGTGTGTACCGATCTCTAAGGCAGTGTCTTCCCTATTCAAGAAGAGCCTTCAGGTTCAAGACACCAACCCCAGGCATTGGAAAGGTGGGCTTGGTGTAGTCACGTCTAGGCCCCATTAGATGGGTCGGGGAAATGGTTTCTCATCCAAGTCAATAATAGTTAACTAATACTTTTCAATGAAATGTACAAAAACAAAACATTAGTTTTATTAAGGGACATTACATCATTATAGAGGAATATTCAATAAATTTAAAATGTATATTTTTGGGGAAAATAATAAATTAATTCCATCATATGCTGAGATCATAATTTTCTAATCTGGTGAATGAACATTAGTGTTTTAAAAAAATATTACCATTCATTACTCTTCAGTGAAATAGTCCACATAATAAATTTACTCACAACTCAGGGAAATAAAATTTATGAAATGATGAGATCATATTTTAGTAATGGTAAACACGAGATATATGTAAGAATGACATGAACATAATTGTATGCTAACATGAGCGTAAAAAATGAAAACTATACCCAACACATCAATGATCATAATCTAAAGTCATGGAATAATTATTCGAGGGTTTTAAAACATGAGACATAAGGGAATCATAAATAGAATCCATGGGACCATATAATAAGAATAATACATGGGATGGTTCTATACACATAATTTTATAAAATAATTCTTTAAAAGTCGTGTATTATTCCCAAAATATATCAGGACACATCATGGAAGATACAGATAATGGGAGATTCTCACCCCCATCCCTAGTGAAAACCCATTCTTTATTTGGAAATGGGTTCACCCCCAAAACCTTCGTGATGGAAAGAGTCTATTAATGTATAAAGTTTACTCCATTTTCTAACCATGCCTTACTATACCAGGTTTACTCCCCCCTTAAATCTATGTCTATCCAATGAGATAAATAAATAAATTCCAATTTTAATTGAAGGTTATATATTATTAACCCTTCATATAATGAAATCATACACATGTATTCCACAAGATTATATTCATTAATCATATTATAACCTACAAAATGAAATGGGTATCATAATCATTATATTTTATCCAATCCTATCAAAAAGTGACAAATTTCATAATCATACCATAATCCATGAATATTCAAGTATTTTAGACGTATTTTATAATGTTATAACCTGTGGAAGTGCAATTGGATTTATAAAAAAATCATCTTAAACCTAATGTATTTGAATAATGAATAAGAATGGAGTGATTGGATCATATCCCCTATAAATCATAACAATATACCAATGGATGTCATAATATATTGAGAATATTTTTTAAATATCACTTGGATAATTTTGTAAGGAAAATATACTTTCAATGAAAATAACTACAATGCAACATTTTCAAAATCCATTTCCTATAAAACATGTTTTAAAAATTAATTTTAAACATTTCTTGAAGAAGATATACATACAACATTGAGAAATTATTTTTTTAAAAAAAATACATTTGATATCCACTTATTTAAAAATAACTTTATTAACATATAATGGAATATTTTGATACCATCTGAAATTAATTTTTTAAAATAAATAATATAATTGTTACTTTCATTGAAAATAAATTTTAAATAAAAATTCCTATATAATATTTAATAAAAACCATTATTTTAAAAGTATTTAGAAAATATTATATTATAATAGTTAATTAATGGGTTATTTATGATGGTGGATAAATTTTTAAATGGATTATATGTGAAAATAAAGATTAAATTCATAATATTTTATGATGTCAAATTATCATTGATTAGAAAATGAAAAAAACATTTGTTTTAATAACATTTTTTAAAATGATAAAACATGGGTAACAATATATTTTTACAATTATAGTTTAATTATATAAATTCTTCGAATACATATATTGAAATTGGTGTTTTTAAGGAAAACATATCTATAACCGAGGAGAGAAATAAAATAAAATCTCCATAAAAATCATTTCATTATTATCTAAGGTATAAAAGAGTAAAAATATTTAACCACTTTATAATGATAACATTAATAAAAATATGCTAAGAATATTCATGTTAATTACTAATATATGGAACATTAAATATAATAAATAGATGAATACTCATAAAACTCACTAATAAATGATGAGATTGTAGAAATAACCTCTTACCACTTTTGTAAATTTTAATCATGCTCCTCATGAAATAATAACATTATATGATGGTTATAATATCATATAATTAAGTATATTATTGATATGAAATGTCAATGGGGTAGTATACAAACCCCGCGAAAGAATGTCAGTGCATAACAATAGATTTATCAAAAAGAAGATGAATTGTTAAAAAATTACATTACTAATTTGGGGACTTTGGAACCATAAAACTCATTAAAGAGAGATAAAAATACATATGTAAATACTAATATATTTTAAGATACGATTCATAATATAAACTCATGGATTGTATATACCCTATATAAAATATATATGTTGTGAATATAGCATTTACCCCACAAAAGTAAAAATGGAGAGGGAAATCCCATAACTAGGTTATTGATTCTCATTATAGTAGTTCAATCCTAATGTATAAGAAATATTGGATTATTATAAGTATATAAAAAATCATATTCATATATATTATACCGTATATGATTTACATATGAATTTATATAACCCTTTTTAAATGTTTGGGGATGAAGGCTCATTTATAATTTAAAGCAATAAAAATACATCTTTTAACTAGGTAGAGGTAGACCCATTACATAGCTCGAAGGCCTAGGGGGTATTTATCCCATTACATGGAATGTTTCTAGTATGTAGAACATAGAGTATTCTATAAAATTAAGTGATGGGAAATGACATTCACATTTCATTGAGTCAATAAGATGTATGTACGCATGTACAATGCTTCAGTTTTCCTACCATATTGGAAGAAGTAAAATAAAATAATAATATATATATATATATTAACATTTTAGTATCATTTTTAATGTTATATAAATTACATATTTTTATTTAAAACAACCCTAATAAATTTTTTCATGTCCTGAATCTTGGTGTCGCCCAAAGGTGCCCCAAACTAGATTGGTCAAATAACCTCGCAAACATCTGCCCAAATTCCAGAGGATGGAGACTAGTAGAGGGGGACAAGGTGTGATAATGGGTAAACAATACCCTCATAGGAATAGTATACATAGAGAAAACACAATATAAAACAATATAGTAAGTTGTAATACCATACAACATAAGTAAACCACAGAAGATTGATAGCAATAAAACAAATGGAGGATGTATATATAAATGATGTTGGTCACGTGTATATAAGAAATCATCCAAACATGACACAATGTTGGATATCAATTCCAAAAATGAATTAATAAAATAAACAAGTAAACACAAGTAGCATCCTAAGCCTCATCTTTGTCCCTTGCTCTCCAGCTCGAACGACAACCAAATACCTAATGAAGAAGGTTTCATTCCCTAATCAATACCTGCAATAATATAATTAATGCAGGTCCGAATCATGACCCAAACATGGTGTGAGAAAAATCCTAGTAGGAAACCACCAAAATATATGTGCCTATCTTTCAGTAAATATATATATAGTAGGTAATAGGTAAAATGGCACAATAAACTAGAAAGTTATCAAAAGAAAAAAATCCTATATTTTCCATTTACATTCATAAAAATTTAACAATTATTCAATCAATTGAATCACGTAACCACAGGGTATAGCATGAGCTCTATATCCCTTTGGAAATGTAACCAAATAGATTTCTCATAAGACCACATAAATAATCTTGTAAGACTGAGTCTATGCTTCTACTTTGGATTGGAAGACTCCTCAAAATTATACAATTAATCATAAATGACACTTGGTAATGTGGTCATAGTATAACCCATATTGAATAACGTAAAATCAATACAATAGAAAATGATCCTATGGGAATCTCTCACAGTATATCCCTTTTTTTCTAACATAACATCAATCAATTAAAACAATGATACTCTAGGACTCTCTCACGATCTATCGCCATTGGTCAAACATCGAACTAATCATTTACAAATTAACACATGGGATGCTCTCATGGACAATACCATTCGGTCAACATGGAATAAATAAAATATAAATGTCCTCCTAGGTAGCTCTCATGATCAATACCCCTGGAGAAATCATCTACCCCAAGGCTCTCATGGTCCATTTAAGAAGCAGTGCCCATATAATATCAATGCTACTAATGTAATATGAAACTTCTACATGGATAATCATTCACGACCATATCACAAGCATTTAATATAATCAATAAAAATCTATCCTAACAAACAAATTCATTGAAACAAGATAATCCTAACATTCATCCTAGACTAAACATCTATAAAAAACAATGAAGGGATACACACCCACATGATGTCCCATAAACAAGGTATATAACATTACACAGAAGGAACAACCATTTATAAATTTATTAAACCATAGTAACTGAAAAATAGGTATAAATTCCAACTCAATAAATACCCTATATGTGGTTATATGTCACTTTAGGGATATATTATCCAATACCACACCTCTAAAGTCACAAACCACCTAACTTGATGTGGTACGATCGATATACTAGAACATCGACCCTTGAATCTACCTAAATCAGTGTAGATCTAGAAAATTCTAAAAAATTCTAAACCTTTAAAAAAACATTATAAATATTAAATCAGGAAGAAATTCTATAGGGGTTTTGAGAACTCACTGGTGGGATTCCAACGCACCCGACAATGTATCAATCGAAGCTTGGATAGAGAATCGGGTGGTGTATGGATATCATCCTCCATTCTATCACTCTTCTATACAAACCATGTACAGAACAAGATGTTTATAGACATAAGACATGTACCCACTCTAATATATCATATAAAAAGAAATGTACATCATGTGTTCATTTAAACTACACTCCAGGGAGTAGCCTTAACTGGACACTGACTAAAGCGACAAGTCAGGTCACCACAAGGCCATTTACTAGATCATTACACGGCCGGTACGTAGCTATATGTGACAACCAGGTACAAGACATGTACACCGATGTATATGATCTATACATAGAAAGCCCCCATTTGAAACTTTTTCCTAAAAAACAACCCAAAATCAAGATCCATACATATAAAAAATATCCACATTCATACAAATATCCTCCCTTAAAGCAATTGATCCTCGAATATCTCATCCAAGGGTAGTGATGAAGAAACTATGAACAACTTTGGCCATTGTGATCAAACATCATCCTCCCTCTCCCAAGACTCATTATTCTCTCAACAATGTTTCCATAACACCCTTACCAAAGGGACATATCATCCATAGATAACCTTCATGTTGCGATTCACAGTTCGAATAGGGTACTCTTTAAAGGATAAATCCTCTTTCAACACAACCTCCTTGGGTTGAAAAACAAGAGATGGGTCTGAAAAGTAATGTATTAGGAGAGAAAAATGAAAGTCTCCGTGCATAGCTTAGTACCTCTTAGGGAACTCGAACTGATAGGCAACCGGCCCAGCTCTCTCAAAAACCATAAATGACCTGATGTATCTAGGTGGATGCTTTCCATATCTCATAATACTCTTTTTCCCCAACCGAGGTGTGACACATTTGAAAACCTAACATCTGACCTTGAACTCCAGGGGTCATATTGGTTAATCGACATAAGTATTAACGTAATAATTTGCATTATCCATCATCTTTTGAATCAATTCCACCTACTCAGTAGTCTCCAGGACAAGATGAGGTCCTAGCATATCTACCTCTACTACCTCCATCCAACATTTGGGTTATCAACATGACCTACCATAAAATGACTCATATGGTACTATCTGAATCATTTCATGAAAAACGTTATTGTAGGAAAACTCCACCAAATGTATGTGCATCTCCATGGATCCCCCAAAATCTAGGACGTATTCATGAAGAAAGTCCTCAAAAACCAGAATCATGTGCTCATACCGACAACATGTCTAGGGATGGTAAGTTGTACTCAGAAGTACATTTATACCCAAATCCATATGTTGTCCCTTCCATACATGATAAGTAAACCAGGCATCACTATATGAAACTATAGAGTGTGCACCCCCTAAAAATTAATAATCACTCAAATGTAAAACCTTCCATTCTCATTAACACTAAAGGTTTTCATTATCAGTATGAAATTGGAATCCTTTATGATTCTACCAACAAAAACTCATACAACATCATTTACTCTAGATGACCATGGTAAACCAATATTGAAATCCATCGATAAATCATTCCACATACACTTGGGAATGGTTAACCACATTAAAATCTGTATTGGTCAATGATTATACAACATCGCCTAATTATTTGTGGATAATCATATAACAAAACCAGAAACATCCCTCTTCATACCTGGACACCAATAATGACGATGTAAATCTGTATACATCATGGTGAAACTAGGATAAATATCCAATTCAGAGAAATAAAAATCTTTCAACAACTCTTCACTTATATCTTCTGACACCCATACATGCCCATGAAAATGTAAAATCTCATCCCTAAGTATGGTCCACCTAGGAGTTTGTTTCTTTCCCAACACACTCTCTCGTAGGACTAGGGCATCAGAATCTAAAAGAAACCTCATTCTAAATCACACTGTTAGAGTAGAGGTAATGACTATAGAAGAATGTGACATATGCCTCTATGTGTTTTGTACCTACAAAATGCAACTCATATAAAAGAGCCATAGGTTTTAACTCAGTGATGGCCTCTTAAAGTTTCTATATATGAGTCCTCCTACTCAACAGATCAGCCACTACGTTTCCTTTCCGAGGTGTGTAGGCATGAACAATGTCAGAATACAGAAGGTACTAAACCATAATTTGTTTTCATAAATTCATATCAAGATGAGTAATGATATACTTGAGGCTTTTGTGGTCAGTGCATACCACAAAATGATTTCCCAATAGATAATGTCTCCTAAAGCGCAAATCATGCACAACCATAAGTAACTCGAGATTTGGAATCAGGTAGTTTCTATCATGTGGCCTCAACTACTGAGACCCATACACAATTGTACCTTCACCCTACATAACAACTTCTCCCAAAACTAGACCTGAGGAATCATTGTAAAATGTGTAACTCTTTCCCGACTCCAACCAAATCAATATCGGTGCTAATGTCAATCTCCATTTCATCTTCTAAAAGGATGAATCGTAGGAATATGTCCACAAGTACTTCACACACTTCTTAGTTCAGACCATCAGGGGTGATGTTAGGCATTAAATGTCCTATATAAAGAATATTTATAACATGAAAACCCCCAATAACTCTTTACCTCAAAGATTTTTTTTTTCAGCTTCTCCCAGGAAACTATTGCTCTCACTTTCACAAGGTCTACTGAGACTTCTTTCTCTGAGATGAAATATCCCATGAAGTGTAGATGACCAATCCAAACATGGAATTTTGAGATCCTATCATATAACTGAAGCTCTTTTAGTGTACCCAATATGATCCCAAGATGGATGGAATTGTCATGTCGAGTGTGATAGTACACAATGATATCGTCCACGAAGACAACCACAAAATCATCCATGTATTGATGGAACAATCTGTTCCTCAGTGCCATGAAATGTTATGGTGTGTTTGTGAGACTGAACGACATATCCCATTACTCATATAGACCATAACTTGTCCAAAATTCTATAAGAGTTATATCTATTGGTTTAACATGCAATAAATGACAAATGGATTTCAACGTAATCTTTGAGAACACTCGGGACCCTAGACGCGGATCAATGATATCATCAATCAGCATCAAGGGATATGAATTCTTGATTGTCAACTCATTCAAATTACGATAATACACACAATGTATAAGGGTCTCATTCTCCTTCATCCCAAAAAGGACAGGCAAACCCCAAGGTGAAGTACATGGTTAGATGAAAACCTTTTCCTACAACTCGTCTAACTAATTCTTATGTTCTTGTAACTCTCATGTAGCCATCCTATAAGGAGGAATATACACCAGTGATTCTATTTGAACAAGATCAATAGAGAAACCCACCTATCTATCTGGAGGTAAACCTAAAAAGTCTTATAGATAGAAATATATAAAATAGTACACTACTAGAGGAAAGTACATCTGTAAAGTCCCCTGGTCGTCCAAATAAAAACTAGAAATATAGGATTTAATTCCTCTAATTCCATGATGCTCTAGTACATATTTTCTCACCTAGATAGTCCATTCTACCATGTGTAGATATGATCCACCCTTTAGGGATGTGAAACTCACCCTACGGTGATAGCAGCCAAAAAAGGCATGAAAGGAGACAAACCAGTACATTCTGAGAATGACATCAAAACTCGTCATCTCTATGACATAGAGGTCCCATAAGAAGTAACACCCATCAAACTCAAGAGGCCAATCATACAATGAAATAAACTAGCCATAATAATCCCCAATAGAGTGTCTACTATCCTAACATTATCAGAATCTGCAACAGATACTACCTTAGCCTGATGATCTTGTATGGGGCTGCGCGAGAGATTCCCCGCGGTGACCTAGGGTTCTCTTCCTAGGGTTTGCGTTGCCGCCTCTGCACCAATCCTCCCACATGATACCAGCTTCGGCACACTAAAATCATGTCCTTCTCCCCCTCAAGCGACCCAACTGCCTATCTCCAACGAAGACCTCGCGACTCCCCTGAGAATGGTGTGGTCTGCATCTTCACCGAGTGACACTATCCACAACAGTGTCAACACCTCCCTCCTAGATCCCGCCAGCGTGAGCCCATTATCGTTGAGCATGCCATTCATCCCCTGGATCTTGTGTATGGTGGCACGCGCAGTCTCTTGGAGGATTCAGCCCTACAGTGGCCCCATTTTCTATCATTCCCTTGTTCTTGGGTCATCGGAGTCAACTATTGAGAACTATGTCGGTGAAGCCTCCTCTGTCGTTAATTCTCCTTAGATGGGGCGATGCTTGTGTGCCACTGTTTCTAGTTTCTTCTATTCTCCTCAATCGTTTTGTTTATAGTTTTCTATCAGCCTCTCACATAAGAAATCCCCTAGATCTGCATTTGGAGCTCTATTGATTAAGCCTCTAGTGTTATCAACCCACTTTAGTTGACTCAATGTGTGGAAATCTGCATTCTGGATTTCCCACAACCATTCTCCGACGTTGTTTTTTCCCTATGCGTTTTTCTATTTTTGCATTTCCCCAGCTTGGAACTAATGTTCTTTACCCTCTATTTCCCTTTTTATATTATTCCCCCAAGCATGACCCCATACTGGTCAGCCTCGAAGGTTTCATGGTGATTTGAGATGGTGTTGGTAGTTCTAGCAATGGTAGTCTGATCTTGGGGTTTCCATCTCCTTTTTCTTGTTTTGTTCTCACGTAACATCAAAGTGATCGTCATGTGTTTTTGGTGATTTATGAGAGGGGCTGGTTCTGGATATGGTTCTTTGCCCAGCCCATCTATGAATATTTGTGATGGCATGCTAGTGTGTTTCTGTACTATGTGGGTTCTCACTTAACCATAAAGTGTTTTAAAAAATAAAAAAAAATAGCTTTTCAGTCAATTTAGTCCTAACAACATCAGAAGTAAAGATTCAGAGCCCCAGGATATCCATAAAGGAAAAAGATTTATAACTATCGGAATACCCAATATCGAAAATATAAGAAGATAAAATTGAGGAAATGGGAATCATACCTCTAACTATAGAGGGTCTGAGATTCTGCTCATGTTGGGATTGTTCCATCGCAAATGTATGACCTGTACTGCAACCCTATGACCCTACCTAGAAACCCTGAGCTAATCCACCATGCTTTCACTGAAAACATATCATCTGGATACCATAGAAACAACCCCCTCCTTAGCTTTAATGGCTAGATAAACTGTAGTTCCCTCAGTGATGGGAAATTGTTGGTCCTTTTCCTATATGTGGAGTCATAACAGATCCCTTCTCACCTGCTACTGGTGAGAACATCCTAAAAAATGATTAATATGTCCCATATTTCTATAATATTGGTACTCAAAGAGGTACCTCTGGCACTGATGTCTCATGTTCCCACTCATCCCGCACTAGTAGCACACCAATCTAATAACTGCAAAAACATCTCAAAAAAGCTACCTATGGTGCTTCCTACTATCGATCAAAGGAGTTCCATCCCTGAATACTAAATTCCCGGGATCATAGCTCCAAACTCCATCAGATTATACTTGGTAATCAACGCCTGGTTTTCTATAGTAGTCTCCAAAGTCAATATGAAAATATTCACCTATGAGCGGATGTCATTTTTGAGACCATCCTCAAATCACCTCAGTTGTGATAAATCGTCAACTCCTAAAATAAGTTTGAAGAGATGAATATCTGTAAAGAGAGAGGAATAATCTACCTCTAAAAGAGTTCCCTACTCCAAATGAGTGAACTCCCAGTCTCGATCGACCCTCAACATCTTGGGGTAGAAGAAATCATGGAAGGTTCTCTAAAAATCCTCCCAAGTCTTATCCCGATGATGTCCCTCCTATGAGATAAAATCTCATCATATATTCTATTAATCACCAAGAATGTACATCATGAGATTATCCCTCATCTTTGGAGGTGCCTCCAGATGCTTGAAGATAGAAAGAATGAATATCAACCATGATTATGTATCCTATGGTCCCCCATCCCATGAAAAAGTGGGAGGATGCTGCTATTGGAAGACCCGCATCCGCTCTGCCATTGTCTGGCCAGGATGTGGTGCTCCGTGAAAAGTTTTCATCATCCTCATAAATCCTCTATGTAACTGTGAATCAGCACATGTGCCCCGTATAATAGATGGTTCCAAGATGGTATTGACATAAGGATCATCTGGTAGTCCATGATCTTCCATTTCTAGTGTGTGATCATTTCTTATTGCCTAGCGTAAAACCGAAGGATTTCATGGTGGCCTGAATCTGATAGGTCAAGCTTACACCATAGTACAAGATTCAGAAGTAATAAAACTAATATGTTAAATAATGGAACTTTAGAGGGAAAACATTCATGTTTTTTTTAAATTTGGTTACACGGCTTGTAGAACCACTAAACGTCGTGTTCCCTTTCTGAGATGACATGGTTGTGTACCTCTTCCAACCTGTTCGTGTAGCACCCATTCACAAGGAATGTTCCCCTAGAGACACAACATGTTATTAAATATTCCCACCCACCAAAGTAATTCTATATGGCCCAAACCATACAGTTTTCATGGTGTAACATTACACAACGTCCACACCCTAGACATGACTTATACTCAAAATTTCTATCCACCTATGTCTTTAGTCACATGGTAAGACACACAATAGACTATACCAACTCATGTACTCCCAGAACACAGTTTTTTCTACCAATGGTTTCCAAACCCTATGTCTCTGCTCACACAATCAGTAACATGGTCAATAACTAAACGATGTTTTCATAAAGTGCAGACATGTATTTGAGAAAAGTAATGTAACATCCAAGGTAAGTGAATAATTAGAGATTTTCATATTTATTAATAATTGTTAATTAAATATTAATTTTATCTTAATGGGGTTTCTATGATCGATAGCGTACCTGATACGCAACAACGGGTTTTTTTTGTGAATCTTTCGTTGCACACTAATAATATTATATTATTATTTTAAATTGTGGTTAAATCTTAGCCAGTGTATTGGAAGGAATGAAAAAAACTAACTATAATAGGATTATACATGTAATTATATTTATCCAATAATATTTAGAGGCTTAATATATGGATGAATATAATTTTAATCATAATTTACATTAAAAGGCCGATTTACCACCTTTTAATGGTGAACCATTTTTTAATCTAGTTTTGGTCACTTTAATACATTCTATATGACAAAAATAAAATATTTCGTTATAATGAGGACATCCAAATTTACTTTGGGAAATTTTTGGTATTTTTCAGATAAAGTTCATTTTTTTAAAGAATAGTGAAAATATTGTATTTTAATTCAAAACTATGTTTTAATATAATTTATTTATATGGCTAGATTATATTTTTAATTGTTTTTAAAGTGAAATTGAAATATATTTTTACCATTTAATACAATTTTGGTCCTTGAAATTAATTTCACTTTGAAATTGGACATAAATAAGTATCAATCTTTTGATAGTTTTTAATTCCTAAAAACACGCACTTTGTTTTGACAGCGGGAATTAATTTTAAATTAATTTCTGCAGCTTCTGTGATTTTATTTTGGAAAAATGGATTCCATATTTTGAATTAGTAGGCCCAAATTGTGTAAATAGGTAACTTTTATTTTTAGACATTTTAAATATTTACTTCAGTAAATATATTATTTACAGTGGTTAAAGGGTAAATCAGGTAAATATGGCTAACAAAATAATATTATAATAATATAAAATTACCCTTAAACGTGTCCTAATCCCATTGGATGATCCATGTCTGACCATGTGCATCTTTGGGACAATTTGGGGACCCCATTGAGACACTTTGGAGTGATAATGACAATTTAGATTAATTAATTTAATGTGAAGACAAAAGTGACATTAACAAAAATTGTTTAGTAATTAATTTTTATATGGTGTTATATAAGTACTCGTTTCGACAATAAATATTAATTGGAAAGATAAAATTATTTCCTACCTCATGGAAGTTTATATATAATTTTTAGACATCATAAAAATTTAATTATTTATGACTCAATAATGATGCAGTTTTTACCCCATTAATAAATGATTTAAATAAATAAGATTATAATGATTAAAATATTATCCAAAACATTCCAATTTTGATTGGATGGTTTTATTCAGAATATGAGTCATCTTATATTTTACCCCAATGATTTTCGGACAATTATAAACCGAATATTAGTATGTAATAAAATAATATTTTCAAACTTTCTTAAAGATCCCCTCCTCTCCCTTATAAAAAGAGGCCACTTATAACAAATTCATCACACCTCTCAAGCCAATTTTCTCTTCCAAACTCTACCCAATAAATATCCCTACATTCCTCTCATCATCCTAGAAGCCTTATATTAGGTAGAAGGCACTTAATATGTCCTTTGGTTCAAACCAAAGTGAGTTACCCAAATTAAAGGTAACATTTTTCTCTTAAATAGTTTTCTTTTATTTTTATTCTCAAACCCCTAAAATCTTATTATTCACTTTCTTTTGTAACAAAACCAGTATCATAAATATACTGGTATGTTTTTATGGTAAGTATTTTAACTAAACTTACACACACCTCCATATAATGGATGAAGAACATAATGTTTCTGTGGATGGAAAACAAACGCATCACGAAACGATGATTGTTAAATTACATATTACTGCCTATCATGGTGGCCATTATGATGGAAATGTATTAATATATGATATTTATTATGTTTATGATTTCCTTATGCTTCTCTAATTCCCATTTATATCAAGACATTATGGTTTCCATAGTGGGTAAATACGATAATCTCATTTGAGGAAGTGTGGACTATCGCCCCCTCAAAGTGATGTGACTCGTTAATTCCCTATGTGGGATGTGTAAAGGATAGAGTTGATGATATTATATATGATATTATACTGAAATTATAATATAACTATGTATCATTATGTTTTAATTCCATTAAAATAAGAAATAGAAATGAAAGTAGCGTTCATGCGTATGTAGGGTTTACCGTCTCCATGAACGGTGCGTTTCATTTCATACCTCAAAATGTTATGTACTATTGTAAATACATGTATATACTTGATATATATGATATATATGATATCTAAAATCATTAATACCATTCTAGATATATTGGACTATTGATCATAAGGATAACATGTAAATATAAGGTGTCAATTTTTGACCAAAGTACCAAATATCGACAAAATGAACATTATTAACTAAAATGATTAAATCTTGTTTATAACATGGTAATAAGTCAAATGAAAGGAATAAAAAACTTGAAAAACTTTCTTAAGCAAGTAGAAATTATCTTTACTTTATTATTTAGGAGATTAAAGAATGAATGGGTCAAGTCGGACATGAGGTAAGGGACTTCGTCTCAGTCTTCTTTCATTGAGGCATTTTTAGTTTTATACCCGACATTATATTATATGGTGTATAAAACCCTTTGAATATTCATTTTATTCAAAGGGAATATTTTTATACGAAGCGTTTTAATAAAAGATGAGAAGGAATTTTTTTTGAATGTAAGCGGTGAAAATGACCTTTCCGCCGCCACGAGTATTATTTGATCTTCGACTTCTTTAAAATGTCAGAATGTTTTTAAAAGGAAAAATAAAAACCATAAACACTTTTTATGTATTTTGGTATTGAAAATGATTTTGAAAATGGTTTTATTAATTCAATATATTGAAATGATATTTCATTATTTCAATGTGGAAATTTTATCTTTCCATTATGCTTATGTTATGTGTTATGATCATGTTACGGTTTTTGGTCATTATTTACGTATACGGGTGGTTCCGTGATAAACCTAGGGTGGATGAGCCCGAGATAGCTCTTCAATGCATTGGGTAATGTGATGGAGGTAAACATGAATGTTTATCCTAAGAGATTTATTGAATATACTATGATGGGTATAACAAAGTAAATCCCTATGTAGCTATGACAGCTACAATGTAAGTATGGTATGGATGCCACAAGTTACCATTATGATTTGTGATTTCTATGTTTCTTTCATAAATCTTATTATTTCACAAGGTAAGTAATATATTTCATGTTTTTAATGCATTTATGAACAAATGTTTTCATTCTTCAATTTATAACCCTTACTGAGCTTTTTATGCTCATCCAATGTTTGAAATGTTTTCACATGACTTAAAATGAATAAGGTCAAGGATGGGATCAAGGAAAAGTCATGCTATCTAAAACATGGAACTAGACATGACATTTTTTAAAGAGTTCATGTTTTTAAAAAAAATGTAAACTGTGTAGAAATGTCTACTATGTAATTTTTGAGATGTAATGTAATTGTTATGCCTAATTTTTAAAACTCTAAACCAGAAAAGATCCTCAATGTGAATTATCCATTTCATTCAATATTATTTAATGTTTAAGTATTGGTCTTTATAGTTGGTATCAGAGATCAGTTTAGATAACTTTAGGAGTTAGGATATTGATAAATTAATATCCATAATGTAATTTATGTTAATATTGATATCACATAGCATTTACAGATTACTATGTTGCTTCGCCTAAGATATTTCATTGTTTAGAATGGTTTTCCACAGAGGAAACATGGAAGTGATGTTGGGACGAGATCAGGAGGATGACAACCTTCCAAATCAGCAACCTGAGATGGTTGGAATCAGAACTGAACATTTTGTTCCAGTGATGGCCCAGTTTACTCAGGCTATAAATGGTGGTGCTATCCATGTATGAGATCGCCCATATCAACCATAGAGGAACATGTTAGTAATGGAGCATTTCATGAGGCAACATCCCCCATCATTCATAGGATCATCTGATCTGGTGCTAGCTGAAGGGTGGATTTAAGAACTAGAAAAGATTTTCGATGTCATTGGTTGTTCATAACATCAAAATGTTAGTCTTGCTGTTTACCGTTTTGAAGGTGAAACTGATCAGGGGTGGTCGATGGTGAAAAATATCAGGGATAATGAGGAGATTGATGCCATTGATTGGGATGAATTCAAAGGTATGTTTCTGGAGAAATATTTTACTAAGGTGGTTCATCTTAGGATGGTAAAACAATTCCTGGAATTGAGGTAGGTGGATGACTCAGTGGCTACTTATAGAGAAAAATTCACTCGAATGGCAAGGTATGCTCCAAATTTCATATGAGATCTTGATAGTAAAATCAACCATTTTTACTCAGGATAAATGCCAAAGTATCGAAGGCCTTTAGATTCTCATTAATTCAAAAGTTATGAAAATCTTGTTCAGTGTGCGAGGAAGGTGGAAATGGAGTTTTCTGATGATCAATTATTCTTTGACAAACAACAAAATAAGAGGTCGAGGTGGCAGGAAAAATGAAAGAACTCTTAAAAAAAGTCTGATGGTATGAAACATAAGTTTACAGTTTGTGAAAATTGTGGTAAAAATCATGCTGGGGAATGTCTTTTGATTTCTGGTAGGTGCTACCGATGTGGTAAAATGGAACATAAGGCTCATAATTGCACTCAAAAAGATCAGAGCAATGGTAATACAAAATCTGATTTACAATCAGTAAAATGTTTTAAATCAAATGAAATGATTAATTATGTAAATGAGTGTCCGACAAAGAGCTCGAGTGATGGGATGCAGTCAGACTACAAGGAAAAATGGGTGGCAAAATCCTTTGCAACTACTTCAACAGATGTTGGGCCATATAATGAAGTAGTATCAGGTACATTGTTTGTTTCTTCAAATTATGCCAATGTGTTGTTTGATTCAGGTTCTACACATTCATTAATTTCCGAAAAGTTTTCTAGTAAATTGGAAATTTCATATCATGATATGAATACTGATCTTATGATAAAAACACCTAGAGGAAATGTTGAGACAAAAAGAAAAAATAAGAACATTCTTGTTCTTGTGTGTGGAAAGAATCTACATGCAAACTTTATTGTTTTTCCTCTAGAAGAGTTTGATGTTATATTGGGAATAGATTGACTTTCTGTTTATCATGCTAAGATTGACTGTAGAGTTAAAGTGGTTTCTTTTTAGAATGATTTTAAGTTTTTGTAAAAGAATGAACCCTTGCTTTTGATCACATTTCAGGAAGTCGAAAAACTGGTAAAATATGGAAATGAATGTTATCTTGCACATATTACTGAAAACAAAGGAACTGTTCATATTAATGATGTTCCTGTGGTAAATGTGTACCATGATGTTTTTCCTGATCAGTTTCCTAGTATTATACCTTACCAGGAAGTTGAATTTACTGTAGACTAAGTTTCTAATGCCCAGACAATTTCAAAACCCCCTTATCGAATGGCTCAAATTGAACTTTTATATTTAAAGAAGCAATTGCAGGAGTTATTAGATAATGGATTCATTCGACATAGAACATCACCATGGTGTGCACTTGTCTTGTTTGTTAAAAAGAAAGATGGTTCAATGAGACTTTTCATTGATTATATATCATTTACTAACATCACTGTTAAGAATAAGTATCCTCTGCCTCATATCGATGATTTGTTTGATCAGCTCCAGGGAGCATAGTATTTTTTAAAGATTGACTTGACGTTAGGGTACCATCAGTTGAGAGTAAAGGAAGAAAACATTCGGAAGACTATGTTTCGTACTAGATATGGCCATTATGAATTTTTACTTATGCCTTTTGTGTTAACCAATGCACCTGCTGTATTCATGGATCTTATGAATAGAATTTTCAAGGAGTTCTTGGATAATATTGTGGTTGTGATCATTGATGATATTTTGGTTTATTCAAAAATTAAATTGAATCATGAAATTCATTTAACGGTTGTCTTGAAAACCTTAAAAGAAAATAAATCATTTGGGAAATTCAGTAAGTGTGAGTTTTGGTTACAAAAAATTTCATTCCTCGGTGACATTATTTCAAAAAATGGCATAACTGTTGATCTTGCAAAAAAATGGTGTTGAATAATGGCCAAGAACCACAAATATAACAAAGATCCATAGTTTTCTTGGTTTGGAAGGTTATTACTAGAGGTTTGTTAAAAATGTTTCACGGTTATCTAGTCCAATGTCTATGTTAACTCTAAAAGGTGTTAACTTCATCTGGACAAAAGAATGTGATGATTTTTTTCAGGAACTGAAAAGAAGATTCGTGAATGCTTCAGTTTTAGAAATTCCTTCCAGAAATGGTGATTTTTGTATCTATAGTGATGCTTCGTTGAAAGGACTAGGTTGAATCCTAATGCAAAATGATCAGGTAATTGCTTATTCTTCACGTCAGTTGAAACCACATGAGTTAAATTACCCTACACATGATTTGAAATTAGCTGCTTTTGTTTTTTCTTTAAAAATTTAGAGGCATGATTTGTATGGAGTGAAGTGTGAAATATATACTGATCAAAAATGTTTAAAGTATATATTCACTTAGAAATAATTGAACATGAGATAGAGGAGATGGCTTGAATTAAACATGGATTATTATTGCACGATCCAATACCATCCGGGAAAAGAAAATAAAGTGGCCGATGATTTGAGTAGGAAATGTAATGTCTCATTAGCCATGCTACATTTTGAACAAGATCCTTTGTTTTTGATTTGATGAAATTTGGAATAGAAGTTGTTGGTGTAGGAAATTATTCTATTTTGTTTCAGGTGTCACTGAGATCATCTCTATCAGACAGAATAAAGAAAGCACAGAAAGAAGACAATGAGTTGCATAAAAATGTAGATTTGGTTCAGAAGGGTAAGTTTCCTGAATTTAACATTGATAATGATTGTTTTTTGAGGTTTGTAAAGAGATTATGTGTGCCTTGTGATTCACATTTGAAGAATGAGTTATTATGTGAAGCTCATAGTTCTCCATTTTCAATTCATCCTGGCAGTACTAAGATGTACAACGATCTTCAAGAGTATTACTGGTGGGATGGAATGAAAAAAGATATTGATGATTTTACTGTGAAGTGTTTGACTTGTTAGTAGGTTAAAGCAGAGCGATAGTTACCAAAAGGAATGCTTCATCCTCTATCGGTGCTTGAGTGGAAATGGGAAAATATATCCATGGACTTTATTGTGGGATTACCAAAGACATCTCGAGGTAATAATGCAATCTGGGTTATAGTTGACCCACTAACTAAATCTTCTCATTTTCTTCCTATTAGAGATACATTGTCTCTAGATCAACTTACTCGGTTGTATGTTAAAGAGATAGTCAGTGTTCATGGAGTTCCCCTCTCCATTGTATCTGATCGTGATCCCAGGTTCACTTCTAACTTTTGAAAATTCCTTCAAGAGTAATTAGGTACTGAATTAAATTTTAGTACAGCTTTTCATCCTCAATCATATGGGCAGCCATAACAAAAAATTCAGACCTTGGAGGATATGTTACGTTCTTGCTTGATGGAATATTAGGGATGTTGGGATCAAAATCGTTCATTGGTTGATTTTATTAAAATAACAGTTTCCCTTCCAGTATATAGATGGCTCCATTTGAGGCATTGTATGGAAAGCATTGTCGAACTCCAGCTTTAGGGATAAAGTAGGTGAACAAAAGCTGATGGGACTAGAATTGGTAGAAGAGATTGCAGAGAAAGATCAGTTGATTCAGAAGCACAAGAGAACATCTCAGAGCATACAGAAAAGTTATGCAGATAACTAAAGGAAGGATATTTCTTTTGAGGCTGGTGATCATGTCTTTATCAAAACATCTCCTTGTAAAATTGTGATGCGTTTTGGTACGAAGGGAATGTTGAGTCCAAGGTTCATTAGACATTATGAAATTCTGGAGAAAGTTGGATTAGTTTCATACAGAGTAGCTTTACCTCCAAGTTTATTCCAGGTACACAATGTTTTTCATGTTTCGATGATGAGAACGTATATGCCAGATCCCTCTCATGTTTTGAGCCCAGAGGTAGTTCAGTTGGAAGAGAATCTCTCTTATGAAGAATAACTAGTCCAGATTATTGACCGTAGAGAGCAAGTGTTGCGGAATAAGGTAATTCCCCAGGTAACTGTTTTGTGGAAAAACCTTATGGATGAAGAGGCAACATGGGAATCTGAAAATGCTATGAGGGATAAATACCCACGCTTATTTTGATAAGTAGATAAAAATTTCGAGGACACAATTTACAAAAGGGGGGAAGGATGTAACATCCTAGGTAAATTAAGAATAAAATATTTTCATATTTATTAATATTTTTGAATTAAATATTAATTTAGATTAAAGGGGTTGCTATGTTCGATAGTGTACGTGATACGCAACAATGAGTTTCTTGGGAATCTTACATTGCACACTAATAATGTAATATTATTATTTTAAATGGTAGTTAACATCTAGCTGTTGTATTGTCAGGAATGAAAAAAACTAACTATAATATGATTATACATGTATTTATATTTATCCAATAAAATTTAGGGGCCTAATATATGAATGAATCTAATTTTAAGCATAATTTATATTAAAAAGCCAATTTACTGATTTTTAATGGCAAACCCTTTTTAAATATAGTTTTGGTCACTTTAATACATTCTATATGACCAAATAAAATCCTTCTTTAGAATTAGGAAATCATAATTTACTTTGGGAAAATTTTTGGTATTTTTCTGATAAAGTTCATTTTTTTAAGAAATAGTGAAAATATTGTATTTTAATTCAAAACTATGTTTTAATCTAATTTATTTATATGGATAGATTATCTTTTTAATTGGTTTTAAATTGAAATTAAAATATATTTTTACCATTTAATCTAATGTTGGTCATTGTAATTACTTTCACTTTGAAATTGGACATAAATAAGTATAAATTTTTTTATGGTTTTTAATTCTTAAAAACTTGCTCTTTGTTTTGACAATGGGAATTAATTTTAAATTAATTTCTTGCCATTTCTGTGTTTTGATTTTGTAAAAATAGATTCCATAATTGCAATCAGGTGGTCCAAATTTGGTAAATAGGTGTCTTTTATTTATAGTCATTTTAAATATTTACTTCGGTAAATATTTTATTAACCATGGTTAAAGGGTAAATCAGGTAAATAAGGGTAAAAAATAATATTATAATATTATAAAATTACCCTAAAACATGTCCTAATCCTATGGTATGAGTCATGTCCGACCATGGGTATCTTGGGGTCGATTTTGGGACCCAATTGAGCCATTTTGGAGTGATAATGGCAATATAGATTAATTAATTTAATGTGAAGACAAAAGTGACATTAACAAAAATAGTTTAGTAATTAATTTTTATATGGTGTTATATAAGTCCACATTTCAACTATAAATATTCATTTGAAATATAAAACGATTTCCTATATCAAATTTTTTTATAATTTTTAGACAGCATATAAATTAAATTATTTATGACTCAATAATGATGCAGTTTTTACCTCATTAATAAATGATTTAAATAACTAATATTATAATGATTAAACTATTATCCAAAACATGTACAATTATGAGTGGATGATTATATTTCTAATATTAGTCATCTTATCTTCGACCTCAATGATTTTTGGACCATTATAAACTGAATATATGTTTATTATAAAATAATTCTTTCAAACTTTCCTAAAGAGCCCCTCCTCACCCTTATAAAAAGAGACCACTTCTAACCAATTCCTCAAACCTCTCAAGCCATTTTCCTCATCCAAACTCTGCACAATTTATCTCCCTACATTCCTCTCCTCCTCCTAGAAGCCTTACCTTAGGCAGAAGTCACTTAAGAAGTCCATTGGTTCAAACCAAAGTGAGTTACCCAAATTAAAGGTAACAGTTTCCCTTAAATTTTTTTCTTTTTTTTGTCTGTCCATCCCCTAAAATATTTTTATTTCTTTTCTTTTGTAACAACACTTGTATCCTCAATATACTAGGATTTTTTATGATAAGTATTCGAACTACACTTAAATAGTCCTCCATATAATTGATGAAGAACATAATGTTTCTGTGGATGGAAAACTAACGCCTCAGAAAATGATGATTGTTCAATTACATCTTACCGCCTCTCATGGTGGCCATTATGATGGTATTGTATTTATATATGATATATATTATGATTATGATTTCCTTATTCTTCTGTAATTCCCATTTATATCAAGCCTTTATGGATTCCATAGTGGGTAAATACGATAATCTCATTTGAAGAAGTGTGGACTACCGCCCCCTCAAAGTGATGTGACTCGTTAATGCCTAATGTGGGATTCATAAAGGATAGAGTTAATGATATTATATATGATATTATACTGGAATTATAATATACATATGTATCATTATGTTTTAATTCCATTAAAATAATAAATAGAAATGAAAGTAGCGTTCATGCGTACGTACGACTTACCGTCTCCATGAACGGTGCATTTCTTTTCATACCTCCAAATGTTATGTACTATTATAAATACATGTATAAACTGGATATATATGATATATATGATATCTAAAATCATGAATACCATTATGGATATAATGGAATATTTACCACATGGACAACTTGTAAATATAAGGTGTTCATTTTTGACCCGTGTACAAATATTGACAAAATGAACATTATTAACTAAAATGATTACATAATTTTTATAACATGGAAATAAGTGATATTAATGGAATAATAGACATTAAAAAGGTTCTTAAGAAATTAGAAATTAGCTTTAATTTATCATTCAGTAGATTAAATAACGAACGGGTCAAGTCGGACATGAGGTAAGGGACTTCATTTAAATCTTCTTTCATTGAGGAATTTTTAGTTTTATACACAACTTTATTTTATACAGTGTATAAACCCCTTTGACTTCTCATTTTGTTTAAAGGGAATCTTTTTATACGAAGTGTTTTACTAAATGACAAGAAGGAATGTTTTTTTAACGTAAGCGGTGACAACTACCTTTCCACCGCAGCGAGTATTATTTTATCTTGGGATTCCTTAACAAGACAGAATGTTTTTAAAAGGAAAAATAAATACCATATACTCTTTTTATGTATTTTTGTATTGAAAATGATTTTGAAAATGGATTTATTATTTCAATATCTTTAAATGATATTTTATTATTGCAATGCAGAAATTATATCTTTTATTTATTCTTATGTTATGTGTTATGATCATGTTATGGTTTTTGGGCATTATTTACGTATATGGGTGGTTCCGTGATAAACCTAGGATGGGTGAGCCCGAGATAGCTCTCCAATGCATTAGGTAACGTGACATAGGTGAACATGAATGTTTCTCCTAAGAGATTTAGGGAATATACTCAGATTGGTATTCCAGAGTAACTTCTTATGTAGCTGTGATAGCTACAATGTAAGTATGATATGAATGCCACAAGTTACCTTTATGATTTGTGATTTCTATGTTTCTTTCATAAATCTTATGATTTCAAGAGGTAAGTAAAATATTTCATGTTTTGAATGCATTTGTGAACAAATGTTTTCATTCTTTGATTTATAACCCTTACTAAGATATTTATGCTCATCCCATGTTTGAAATGTTTTAACAGGACTTAAGGATGAATAGGGTCAAAGATGGGATAAAGGAAAAGTCATGCTGTATAAAACATGGATCTAGACATGACCCTTTTTTCTAAAGAGTTCATGTTTTTAAAAAAAATGGAAACTATGTTGAAATGTCTACTTTGTAATTTTTGAGATGTAATGTAATTGTTATGAATAATTATCTAAAACACTAAACCAGAAAAGTTCCTCAATGCGAATTATCCATTAAATTCAATATTATATAATGTTTACGGATGAGTCTATATAAGTAATTTCATCAAGAATGAAGGAATAGATAGTGTGCATTCATAACATCACACTCCATGTGTGTTTGGGTTACCAGACAATAACCCTCCGAAACATCTCTGGGACCCCAAAAATCATAATATTTTGGCTATGGAATGCCATTATTTGATATGTGAGAGCCCATTCTCCCTAAAAATCAAATTTTGGTTTCCATAATCATATCATTTCTCAATAGAATTCAATTAAATTTGAATCATGATCCACCAAATTCTGGTCAAAGAGGTCCATAACACCTCAAGGACCAAATATTGGTATCCAACCAAATGAAGCATTATATATCTCAATACACTATCAATATATTAGGTATATATCACCAAATATATCACAACAACATGCATATTGAGAACAATATCTATCACAACAACATGGAATTAGTAATGCACCCTAAATGGAATGACAAGAATGCATGGAATGTAATAGAACCACAATGATATCAATAAAAACTACAAAAACAATGTGAATCACCCAACGGTGAAAGAAAATCAACTGTAACTATTGAAAAAACATGAAAATTTCAATAGTCAAGGTAACATGGATTTTCCCTATACAAGGGTTAGCTACTCTCAAGAACATATTATTACCAACTACCCATTCCTTCATATCCCAATATATATTCCCCAAATCACAAGGCAAAACCTAAAATATAACCTTCTTTTTTTCACTAGATAATGACCCAGATATGAGTGCCACCCAATGGTTCCCCCAAATCGATTGGTCACATAAACTCAAGAGCATTGCCCTAAATTCTAAAGGATACTGACTTGAAGAGAGGTCCATGGTTTGAGAAAGAGGTATATATTCCCTCATTGGAAGAGAATACATAATGAAAAAATAATATAAAACAATAGCAGAAGAACTAATAACTTACAACAGAAGTAATCAATAAAAGACTGATAGTTATAAAAAAAACTGGAGCATATATATAAATTATGCATTTCAGATGTATATATGAAAGAAAAAAAAACATGGAACAATGCTGGAACTAAATAAAAAAGCAAATATATAAAAGAAAAAATTTAACTCCAGTAGTATCACATGCCTCCAATTAGTCTCATGCTCCCCCTTTCCAACCAAAATCAAGTACCTGACGAAGAAGGGTGCATTCACTTATTTATACCAGATATAATTTAATATATCTATGTCAAAAGAATGACCAAAATTGGTTTTTATATGGTTCCTAGTAGTCATCTACCAAAATATATGTTCCAAACTATCAGTGAATATATATATATATATATATAAGAGGTAATAGGAAAAATGAAGTAATAAACTAGAAGTACTCAAAAGTAAACAATCCAACAGTTTTCAATTACATTCATTTAAATTTAAAAATTATTCAATCCATTGAATCATGTGACTTGGGGATTTAGCAGGAACTCTATATACACTGTGTAATGTATCTAAACAGATGTCTCAAAAGAGAACTTAAACAATCAAGTAAAACCGAGTCCAAGATCGTGATTCGTCTTGGCAGAATCGTCACCATTATACAAATATTCACAAATGACCATTTGGGAAAATTCTCATAGTATAACCCCTCTGGTCTAACATAACATTAATTAATTAGATAAAGACCTACTAGGATGCTATGACACTTACCACCTTTTGTCTAAAATAGCACCACTCAATTAAAAGAACGACCCTCAGTGAATCTCTCATGGTCAATCCCCTTTGGTTTAACATATCATTAAAAATTTATAAACGACCCCCTGGGCATCTCTCGGGGTCAATAACCCTGGGTCAACATGGAATCAATAAATCATAAATGACCTCCTAGGTAGCCCCCATAGTCAAACCCCTGGGTCAATAATGTACACAAAGGCTCTCATAGTCCATTGGAAAAACAATGTACATATAATATCAAAGTAGCCCATGTAATCTGAAACTTCTATATAGATAATCAATAAAAAACATATCACATTAATTTCATATAATAAACCAATATCCATATTAATAAACAAAGAAATTGAAAAAAGGCAAGCCAAATAGGTATCCTAGACTAAATGTACATAAACAAAAAAACAAGGGAACTGAACCCACAAGGTGTCCCTTAAACAATGTATATAACCTTAGGCATAATAAACTACCATTTATCAATTAAATAAACCATAGATGGTGATAAAAAAAGGTTACATTTTAAATCAATAAATACCCCAAACATGGGTATGAAACAATTATGTGCATATATAATCAAATACAACACACCCAAAGGAACAAACCACATACAACAATGTTATACGGTAGCTATACTTGAACATAAACTCTTAAAGAGGCCCAAATATGTGTACATCTACAAAAAGGTAAAAAATATCAACCTTGAATTAACCACGGGAAAGAGGGAATCAGGAAGAAAGGATATCTAGGTTCTGAGAACTCACTAGTGGGATTCCAATTCACCTGAGAGTGTCTCAATTAGAGTTCAGATGGTGTAGTGGGAGGGGAGCGAAATTTGTCAGTCTTTCTGTAGCTCTGTTGTAGAAACCATAGGGAGAAGAAGATCTTTACAGATAGAATATGTGATTCCAATCTGATATATCAATTAAGAAGAAATATAAATGTCATACTCATTTAAACTAAAACCTTTGTAGTAGCCATAACTTATCCACGACTTAAGCGGTCCTCCAGGTCACCACACAACCATGTACTCCGCCGTTACCCAGCCAGTACACTGCTATATGTGTAAACCGGGTACACGGGGTTTGCATAGAAGTACACAATGTGTACATAGAAAAACCCCATTTCCTATTGTTTCCACAAAAAACAGCTCAAAATCATGATCCATTACTGGAATTAATATTCGGGTTTGTCAACATTTGATATAATGTGTGAAAGAATCACAAGGCATTGTGATGTTGTAATCTATTGTATACATGGGAAATATTTTCATAATCCCACAAAATAAAATAATGGTGTTATATGTTAATAATAATTTTAGAGTAATAAAGGAATATTATATATCATAAATATCATATTTAAAATTTTACTCCATCATTATTCCCATCCATGAATTGTGGTGATGAAAAAATTAATAACATTACTTCGTGAGATGACAATCCACCGTATACATAAAATATTCTTTGATAAGCCATATTATGAAATTTTTTATGGTTTTTGGATACATAAATAACATAAAAAATATATATATTAGACTAATATTATTATATAAACTTTATATTAGAAATAATATGTGGTTTTTATAAATAAGTTAAAGAAAAATGTTCATTGATGAACATTCCCTCTTTTTCTAGTATCCCCTTTTTGTATTAGAAAAAGGAAATATGTTATTGTATATAAACATAGAATGGTTATAATATTAGATATGGTATTTTGAGAATATATTTTTACTAGTCCTAGATAAACCAATTGGCTATGATGGTCTCAATATAGTAGAAGAGGTGGCGGAATTTTATAAGGTAGGTTGGTGGAAAACATGTCAATTTTTGAAAGAGGAGATTCCAGAGACTACTATTTCAATGTAATGTGGCTAAAATAGTTTACTGATACCAAGAATAGAAATAATATGGTCTTAATGTGGCTTGTAATTTGGTTTTTTTCTTATTTATATGTTCTTTTCCTTTTATGTTTATTGTTTGGTCCCTTAGTAACCACAGTTTTCTCTTAATCTCTGCAATTAATTTAGACAATTATCAATTATCATTCTAGTTAGAAATAAATTTGGGGTAATTATAAATTATAAAATTTAATGATAACATCTCTGAAATCTATTTTTCCATATTCAATCCAATAATTTGATAGAAATTAATATAAATTAATCATGCAGATGAGATGAAATAACACATTTTAAAATAAAACATTTCAAAATTTTGAAATATTTTTATTTAGAATATAAAGGTGAAATTGAATAAAAAGATCTATATTTTTATAATGTATGTGTAATTAAAAAAATTAATTTTAAATATCAGTTTATCATGTAATTTACCTATAAAAATAAATTAAATTAAAATACTATATTCATTATAGAATTCAATATTGTTCACTATTCTTATAAAAATGTAAACATTAAGAAAAATCCAAAAAAAATCACCATAAGATAATTTTTAAATTCTTGATTATAAATTATTTCTATTATATATAATTAAATTTAAGAAATTATCCAAAATTATTTTTTTTCTTTTTTTCACAAAATGAATAATAATTTTGTTGTTTTTAGAAAAAATTATATTCAAACCATATATTGTGTTTACCAATAAAATATATCTTTAATTATAATTTTTTATTTATATTAATATTTAATAAATAATATATAAAATTTAGTTATTAGTTATCATATTTCTATGTTTAAAATCTATGTTATATCTTTCGAATTTTAATACACTAGTAATCCACCCATGTCATGCACATAACTATAAAATAATTCTTACTATTAACTATAGAATACTATTAACAAAACATAATAGTTCATATTAATATTGAAAATATTTGACCAGCCTTATATATAAAATACATAATGAAGGAACCAAAGTTATAGAATGAATTAATTCCCAGGAATAGGAATTACAAAAATTGAGGAAGAAATAGTGTTATCTATAGAGAAAAGAGCTTCTGAATTCTCAAATAGATGAGAATCTGAATCTTCATTGGAATACAAGGGAATTGTAGCTTGGCATAGATAGTAGACCACTAGGTATTGATAGTCAGATTGCTCCATGGGAGGGTGCTAGAAGGAATGAATCTCTAACATCCCCTTCACACATATCACTTTCTTTTAGCATTGAATTGTTGCTTTTTCATCTCTTTAATAAAAATTTGAAAACAATTTCTCCTGAAAGTGAAGAACATTAGTATTTTTTGCTATAGGAAACACTACAAAAAATCTTATACCTAGCTCCAAAATCTGCTATATCCCCAAACAACATGCACCACCAAAACAATGTTGCTTTAAAACATGCTAATGATATCTTAGCTGACCTTGAATTGGCAGCACCAGTACTTTCTAGACTTGTCAATCACCAACCCAGATGAGTTATGTATTTTACTAGTATTCATGAAACTCGGGCTCACTAAAAAACTACCATGATGGTTCTTTTTCAATGATAATACTACCATTTCATCTGTCAGAATATTTTAAAGTTGCATGTGCTTCTCAATGTCTTCATGTGTTGCAGAATATCCTGTTTGACATGATATCCACCATCCTCATGGGATATATCTACAACATTAAAAGCAGTTAAACCTGGTAAAAAAACATTGTTATTATATGAATAATAATATGGTTAGACTTTTCAAATTTACAATCAACGATTCTAACTCAAATGTAAGTAAGTAGTTTGATATTATGATATCATCCAATGAATCTCAACACAAAACAATGAATATATTAATGGATGAATGTAATTAAACACCCAAATGAGAAATAAGTGATTACCTAATTCAAAAAAACATCTTAAAGGAGGAAAATTATTCCCTCAGTGCATATTCGGGACACAGACAATCTTCCCACTGTGGAAAGTGGTCTTTGTATCCTACCCATGATCTGTCTTCATATGACACTAAAAGAAGTGATTAATTTAAATAACAGAATACAATTTTGAAAAAATAATCATCTAAATTAGTAATGAACATATTTAAATCACAAAATATTGTTACATAGTAAGTTAGGGGAAATGATTAGAAATTACATGATAGAAAATATTTAGTCAAATTAATATGGAATAAAATATTATGTTGGTGAATAATGATGGATAATTCAATCACATGAATGAAAATTTGATTAAAATGGATAATTAAAATTATTATCATTAAAATATTAAATATTGGATTTAATGTCTTGTAACTGAAAATAATAAAATCAAGGAGATCGATAAACATGCTGAGTGAGGCTTATATAAATTGAGGTGAAGGGTACCATTAGTCAAGTACCTTGCATTCAATTGATTAATACCAACATAAAGGGTGCAATATCGGTAACCCATTTTTATCATCATATCTATAATTTAATCCACATCATACTTTCTTTCAATGGTGTTGTAGTTTCATGGACCCCCATGGCTGATGATCCATCATGCCAGGCCGATTGATTCACCCATGGTTCCAATCAAGGTCTGTATTTGGATCTATTTCAATATATTGAACCTGAAGGCTTCATTTTAATGGATTAAAAGAGATTCATAAGTGAGATACAAATTCAAGAAGGGGTTTTGCAATGTTATGAAATTTTTTCATATCTTTTAGAAAATACATTGCATGGATTCCCTTATACATGTAATTTTTTCACTTGTAATGTTAATTAACCATGATTATGTAATGGTTTGGAAATTGTAAATATTTTGTAATCAGATCCTAGAAATGTTCTTTATGATAAACAGAAAACATAAATGCATTTCAAAAAAACTACATGATCCAGTTTTCAAATAAATGTATCACTGGTGATATATTGTACAAGTTGAATTAACTAATAATAGAGAAATGAAAACGATCCATTGACCATGAATTCAACCACTTCTCTAATTCATGAGGTTGTATATTCCAAGAAACCAGTTATAGTAAACACTATCACACTTTATTGGGAATTTAAACACTGCATTAATATTGTGTATCAAATATATTGAAACAAAAAGTTAGTAGTTCATAATATACGAAGAAAGGTGTACTACAAATATGAAGATAGCTCAGGCAGTAGAAAGAATAATGGATAAAAACATTGTACCAGTTTACTGAATATTAAACTTCAATAGCAACCAAAACAAGAAAAATATTTCTATATATAACAATTGAAAAAATTAGAAATATAAAGACTTATAATTTGGTTAATTTTTAATGAAATAATACAACAACAATATATGTAGGACATGTGAAATTCATTCAATTATTTTGTACATGATCTGGACACCCAACAATAACTGTACAACAATATGTTTGAATTGTATGATAATACCTTTTCTTCCACTTGAAGAGGATATATTGAATAATATCTTTGATTGAATACTGTAATTTTAGTTTTAATAAAGACAAGTTCATGGAAGTGGTACATACAGAATAAAAAATTAAACCTGAAGTTATAAAAGTATACACTGGAAAAAATAGTAAATGAATTTTATATGTGTATGTATCTATTAATAATCAAAATGAGAATCATTTATCGAGAATATGAAAAAATGTATCATTATTAATTTATAAAAAGTTATCAATAACCAAAGGAAGGCATTGTTATTTAAATTTCATGTCTTTAATAAAATTTCAAAGAAAAAAATATAATATGAATTAAATTAAGACAAATATCATCCCCATTACTTGATCTGTGTAGAATCAATTTCTAAAACGAACCAATAATAATAGACGATAAAGACAAGAAAATGAATACAATCAAACCAACACCGAAGTATGAGTACACATTCATCATGATGACTTTGGATAATTTGAAAAAATCAGTCAACATGAATGTATGGAAATGGATATCAATGTTCAAACAAAAAATAATGCCGAATATGTTCCAGGGCATAACCTTATCCTTACTACAGTAGATGCTTTATAAATTCTAACATATTATATGGAACCAGGAAACAAAAATTGAACAGGATGTAATATAAAATTGAAGGGAAATAATAAGCACATGGTAAAGATAAATCATGTATCATGTAATAATGAATCATCATAGATGTCCTACAATAATTTTATCTACAGGATAAAATAAATAACTTGACCAATATATAAAACATGATTCCATATAAAAAATTAATTTTATATGAATATCATGTGCAACTAATTATGTGTGTGATTGAGTCTACAACTGCTTTTGAAAAGATTTCTGTCAGGTTCCAAATGGGTGAGAACAGAAAATCAATTAATAAAAATGATATATGAAATCCATTTTCAGTAATGCCTAAACTACATATTATATATAGACTGGACTAATGTCTGAACAAAAAATGGATTGGTTAGTCCATTGAATATACTATTTTAACATTAAATGGATCCGTTAGTCCCTGGAATAGACAAAATGCATGTTCATTTTAATTAATTAAAATTTAATGTACTAAAATTTTCTAAACTAAAAAAATTACAATTCATTTGCTTATTCAGTACTCCATATATACATTTTTTTGGTAAGATACATGTTGTACATGTAACATCTAAGAATTTTAATTAGACCAACTTAAACCCATATTTTTATATCATTTAATTAAATACAATACTAGGAATCTTGAAATAAAAAATATAATGTTTTAATACCATCATATATTAGATGAAATTCTACGGCATATAGTGTATCATCATGTCCTTCACCAATTTTATCTATAAGAAAAAATAGATAATGTGAAAAATATATAATAAATGATTAAATATAACAAAGTATTTATATATGATTATCAGGTGAAACTAATTATTTGTGTACTTGACTATACTATTAGTTTTGAAAATAATGGAGTCAGGTTCTATATGTGTGAGAACAACAAATCCATTACAAAAAATGGATTAAAAAATTCATTTTACTACTGTATGAACTACATATTGTATTAGTCCATTGAGATATATTTTTAGTACTATCTGAACTACATATTTTTTGTATTGTATGAACTGTATATTGTTATAGGAAAATAGTCACAGAAATGTGTGACTTCTTTTTCATAGATGTTAATAATAATGTAAAGCATTATCAGATTCCAAAAAGTATTCAGAAAACAAAAAAAAAGAACTAATTTACCACTAATAATTGAAAATGAAAAGTCAAATATGTTAACTTTCAACAATTTGTATTCAAAAATGATGGGCAACATGTAATTTTAAATTCAAAGTCATTTATTCTCATAAAAACTGCCACAAGAATATAGAAATTGACTGAATAACATAGGAAAATCATTATTGGGACTGTTAAGACCTGTAAAATTTGCTGTTTTGAGGATTCTGGACCATTATCCTTAATATTAGTTGATAAAGGAAAGTAAAGGTAATGAAACCTATTACAAACGTCCATTACGGTAATTTGGATACTGAAAAATTAATTCTAAATTACATATTTTCAACTCTATGTAATACAAAAACAATTATAATAGAAAACATACCGGTGTAGTTCCCTTAGGTTATGTTTGTTGACCCTTTCTTGGGATTTTTCAAAACGTATTTTATTCAAATCATATTTCAATCTAGAACATAGTTTTTATAGGAATATCCTGCAGTTCATCACACTGAAATTCGAATTAAAATAAGTATTTGAAGTGGATTAGAAAAAAAACCTTGCATTTTGATAAAAAAACGGCCCACATTGATATGTATTTCACTTCATCAACTTAAATTATAGAAATCCCTTATTTTTGAATAATACAATGAATTAACATGGGTAAGCACAAACAATCATAATAGAACCAAAATAAATAAATAAACGTGAAGAAAAACATTTTTCAATATTAGAGGTCAGATACCTTACATCCGCACCCAGAAGGAAACATTGGGTCTATTTAATCAAAGTGGTCAGATACCTAAAAATTCATTCTCTGTAGCTACACACACTCCATATCAAACTATGGATGAATCAACACAATCGGGATCTTCATAATACACTTTATTAAGGCTGACTGGTGTAGAGGCGGAGGAGGTGGCGGAGTAGGCAAAGCCTGACTGAGGAGGAGCATCACATTGAAGGTATGTTATAAGAACTCTAAATCATTGAAAATAATTATGCAATAGGAAAAGTATAGATTTTTTGGGTTAAACTAAAAAGTAAATAGTTATTCATGAATAGAAGGTAAAATATTGATATCAAATGAGTAAGGTACAATCTTATGTCCGTCCATCAAAATGAAAATCGTAAAGTAAAAAAAACATCCATCAATGAAGACATCTAGCATGATTAAAAAATGATAAACAATCTGCATTAAAATTTTCAACATCAAAAAAATTTTGCATTTTTTTATTCAATCATCAATAAAATACTTCTTATTAGAAAACATCCAGCAATAAAATCTGATAAAAACACATATTCTGTGAAAACCGTCCAGCATTAGAAGAAAATCGTCGACCATGAAAAGCATCCTGCATGAATAAAATCCCTCCTTAAAAAATTATAATCAACCTCCATAAATAATGTATCGTTCGATAAGGACATGATAACACATGAACACTAAAATTGAAATTTAGATGTAGAAAAATGTTTGGTGCATTATATTCGGATGATTTTCACATGGAATATTGAAATCATTAATAACCATTCATGATATTGTTATTCAAAGAGAACATATGATTTCGACATGCAGAAATATGATTTAATGGAAAAAAATAAGTTTTACCTCAATATTACTAATTTATTATTTCAAAATATCATTAGTGCATTAGTAAAATACATTATAAGTAGACATAGCAGTGGAAAAATATTTTGTAACAAGATAGTTGAAACTAACATATAGCTGAAATATTATTTCCAAAATGCATACGTACCGTAAGAAAATCCTTTAGTCAACTTTGTCTATTCTTTTCTTTAAGTTATTCTTTGTACAGATACGAACATCAGTGGCATCAGTTGATGTGGGTGTGGAGTCACTAGTCACTGACACATTCTTCTTGACCGCATCCTCATCATCGATGTCAGTCAACATATCTCTCTACAAGTGAATGAAAATATTAACCAAAACTAAATACAATGACTCACTGCTCAATTTAAAACCTTTATAATTATAAAGATATGTAATAAATGTATTTTATGTATGATACATATATTTTCGTGAACTATTTAAATAATTGAAGATGATGTTACAAATCCTAATTGAGGCTTTGCACTGGGTTGAAATGATTCAACAGTGTGGTTATCCTACAATGTAACGTTAAGAACAATTGTCCAGTACATTGGTATTTTCAGACAGGGAATCAAAATTAAGATAATTGAAAACATTTTACCTGATATAGTATGATCTCACTACTTACTCTAGTAATGTGAATGCCCTTTTTATGTTTCATTAAAATTAAACTAGGATTAATGCTTTTCAGGTTTAAAAAAATGATTTTTGGAATTGAAATTATCTATTACCTGATTGTATAAAAATCAGTCATTGAAATACTTATTGTAGTTTTCATTGTTTCTAATGAAAATTACCTATTATGTGTTTCATTCCGTTGAACAATAATGATTTTGAATATTGAAATTTGATATTTCAATTGATAAGAGCACTATCTTTGATTTGGAAATGTTCAGTTCAAGAGGAAAGCCATATTTTTCATTATCATGATTATCAAATAATCAATCAATATTCAATGTTAGGAGTAATTATTTTAAAATGTATTGACATGATTGATATAGTTAGTTTTACCTCTATCAATGAATCTCTATAGTCAGCAGTTGTCTTCTGTTTGAATGGTATGACTTGTTTTTCAAACAAAACTATTAAAATAGAGTTTGTGTTATCAATAACATTTATTTTCACTCTAAATATATTGAATTTAAAATGATGACCGCACTCTTAGTACCAATAAGTATTTTAATTTTTTAGATCGCAAGTAAGGAATTGTTAATGATAAATTTATTAGTTTAAATGAAAGTAACCTGGGAGTAGTGCTATGAGGAGACGTTTTATAGTTGTGGCACAAAATTCTGTCATCTGAAAGGTGTACTTTATTCATACAAGAAATGAATGTCTCATAAAACCAAATTTGGGTGCTTTTAATTTTTTGTATTTTTATAGAAAGTATGCATCGTGTAGGATATAAATGATTGAGTATGAAATAATAAACTGATTAGACGAGGACGTAATTTAACAATTCAAAATATTTATTCTTGAATTTCCAAAAAGTCAGTTTTCTTTTTTGTTACCTCTGTATAGTATTTGAAATCTAAAATAGTTTTCTTGTTGTTCCAATATGGTACATTTGTAGAAGGATTGACAGTTATCAGTGGTGGAGTATTGAATTGTGATTCAAATACCAACCCAAACCGGGAAAATATACAATTACAAACTTCAAAAATAATAATATTAACAACCATTGGGTATTATATTTTAGATGTAAAAAGTGGAAAATTTAAAATTACTGAATCTAGATTAGTTCAAAGGTCACCTGATTCTGAAGCAATTTACTTTGGTAATATCTAGGTTGTATAGAATTTTTCTATCATTAATAGTAGTAGTCACAATAACAGTCGTTGTAAGAATTTTGAAACAATTGAAATGATTTAAACTAATTAAACATTAAAAGAGATCTCTTCAAAAGAACATATATTTAATAAGACCTCAAAATGAACAATGTATTTAGAAACCACACTACTTAGTCACTTCACACATATAAGTTGTAATATAATAATGGCTGATGAATGTCTTTTATTTTCTAAATAACTTGTCATTTCCTTCACAATGTCTACCCATAAACTACAGGTATGTTTCATAACTCTATAGGGAAATAAAGTAAGAGTAAGGCTTAATTTTTTCTACGGCACTGTAATATAGTAAGAGGAAAAAATTAATGACTTGTCATCCCCTAGAAAAATTTTCATCATTAGGTTGGAATGTCCCATAGATTACACTGGATGTGTATAACGTAGACATCCAATAATTTCTAAAAAATTGATAACTGAAATAAACTTAGTTTGAAAAATTTATGGATGATAAATATATTATTGTAATCATAATTATATTGAATTCAACTACACATAATTGTCACAAATATTTTTTAATGAAATATACCTATTAAATGTTCTTCTGGAATCCTCCTTCAAATATTCGCATCGTATGAAGTAAAGTCAAAACAAAAACTTGTTATATTTTTATCACATGGTCAAATAAAAGTCATGGATGTAAACATGATTTTGAAGGGACGTCTACTTCCGAAGTAATTTCCATGGTTTGAAGCTATTTGGACGTTTTTTATCATATAGAGCATTCTTTCATGAAAATAATGTTTGTAATTTGAGGTAAGCTTACGGTTACTTGTCATAAAATGAGTATTAGTTCCCTAAATAATGTATATTGACAAGTAGGTTAGTATGTAATGAAGACTGAGGAGAGAGGACAGATAGTTACAACATGTGATAATGTTGAAAGATGTACAAAACATAACAGAATAATAAGGAAATAAATCAAATTTTTTTTAATGTAACGTGAACTTACTTCATTGTCGCATAGAATTAGATCACCCTCTAAGACATCATTGGAAGATTTGGGCGACGAATTTCACCACATGTTCAGTAAATGAACATCAATCCAAAGTGTCTCATTATCCACTTGTGCAATATCATTCAACAAGGTTACTGATCATGACATTTTTATTCTCTGTATAGTTATATTTAATATTGAAAATAAAAACATAGTAAGCACGTAAAGAAATCATTGAAGTACACATCATGCAAAGGAAATACATAGTAAAATTAAAATAGATTAATTTAAATGATACCTAAGAAAGGTTATCAAATAATTCTTTATACAAAATATTATGTGTGTACCGAGTAAACGTATTAGTGTTATCCTGTGTTAATATTTTCAAACCATTTGGTGATGTAACCATATAAACCACAACATATAATTGACCATGAGAGAACACATGCTTGAAAAGATATAACCAAACAAAAGACAACGATTGGCCTTAATTTTTATTAATTGTCATTTCATGTGAAAATATTAAAGGATATTTCCTTCTCTATAATTTGAAAGGCCATCTATCATTAGCGTGTGTCATAGTTAGTCATGGAATAAATGTTGAATACCCCGAATTGCACCCACGTGAAATTTTTTCTTTCATCACATGATCACCTAAATGTGTAACAATTATATGAGTGCCATTACATAAACCAACAGATTGATCAACATTTCTAAGTAACATAATCAGAACAACAATATGTAGTGTAATTTTGTGGGAATCCAACCTAGAGATATTGATTCCATTCAACATTTCAGAGGTGTATATGTTTTCTACCCTATCAGTATCAAAACTGGAATTGCAAACTGAATTAGAGCTGATGTAATCACTCTTATCAGAGTCAGTGACAGACAACATGTAATCACTTAATTGTTGAACAACATCACAGGTTGGAGCTAAAATTACACACTCTTTCAGATAGAAGACAAAACCATAATTGTCAGTGAAATTAGGATATGAATGGTCAATAATTGCATCCATAGAATTTTCAAAGTGGGTAAGAAGGTACTTTGAAGTAATTTCGAGGACTTTTTCCCCATAATTGGGTTCTCTATCTCTACCTTCTACAATTTCCAAGGTCCATCTGGTAAAATCCTAGATAGCCTCGGAATTATTTGCGGATGTATCCAAATGAAATATCATGTTCTTTTTTAGTGTTAAGAGCTGACAGTGTTGCCACAGATATGAATACATCATACAAGAAAAGAAAATGTCACTTTTGTTACCACCAGGTATTACTGGCATTATTTTCCTGAAATCTCCCCCCAATACAACTGTTATACCACTAAAAGGAAAATTCAGAGCATCAAAATTTCATACTAACATTATATCTTTTATAGTATGGTCTAGATCTTCAAATCAGTACTTATAAACCACTGATGCCTCATCCCAAATAATATGTTTTTTCATGTGTAGAAGTCCCGTAAGATCAATACCTTTCTGAATATTGGAAACTGACTGATCAGTAATAGAGATTGGAATATGAAATTTAGAATGTGCAGTCCGTCCCCCCGGAAGCAGTAATGATGCTATTCCACTCGAATCAACAGCTAGAACAATTGATTTGTCTCACCTCATCAAATCTGTTAGCATATTCCAAATTATGTTTTTTCCATGTTCCTCTATATCCATGTTAGAAGAAGAATCCTACAGAATTTGAAGACAATGAAGACATAATGAAATCCATCAAATGTTTTTGTTCATCTTTAAGCATATTCTGTTTCATTCTATATTAATTTTGATGTAATCCCTATTATAGTGTAGTTCTTCTGCAACTAAATGATATGGACGACTTTCCATTGGAGAATCTAGAACTGGAATAGGAGTATAAAACTGAAGATAAGTGCGATTGATTTGTAAAGACTTCTCAATTTCAAGGAGAGCATACATATGCCTCCGACAATATGTAAATGTCAAATATACAAAAACAATGCATATAGTTTCAGAGAAGTGTAAAATAAACTATATATGATAATTACAATAATGTAGAATAATTAAAAGATAGCATATATGATGTAGAATGAACTGATCAGAGAGAATATAGTAAGCAACATGAAATATTTGAATAAAAAAAGAATGTATAATAAAGAATTAGACTCTGGAAATAATATAATATTGAATGATACAGTATCCAGCTGAGGAGTCATTCAATTAAATGATAATATGAATTAATTATCTTGATAATAATTATTTTCATCAGAATCTACAAAAAAAGCACATAAATTGGATTTTTAAATTAAATTGAGAAAAATACAATATTATTTTGCATTTCTAGCCTTCATCTTTGGGCATACAGAATATCTTTAGCAATAATGTCATGGGTTTTATTCCATAAAATTCTTGGGTGAGATATGTTATTTGAAAATAACATGATTTTGAACAGCATTTGTAAACAATGTCACATTCCCCAGGCTAAAACCTCCCTTATGGCTTCAATAAATCTTGTGTCATCTTCCAGAAGTCCTAAAGCACAATAGGACTCTCTAAATGTTCCATGAGTAATACCATTGATAGTTCTCATATCATCATATGAAGTGTCTCCTTTTATTTTTGTAAGAAGTAATCACAATTAAAAGAACTCTCCAGTTGTTGGAGGGACATAGTATAGTGTTCCAATACTGAATCCATAATTTCGAGGATTTTATTTTTTTCATTGTATTGAAAGAGAAATCTAGTTGGAAGCCTTACATAACTGAGACATCTACCTTCTGGGTGAGTATGATTTGATTTAAACCATGTGGTGATCATTGATTCAGTAATATTTCCGTGAGTGAGGACATCTTTAATATTATCATCATCACTGTAGGTAATTTTATTTTGTCCTGTTAAATGGATACTTAACCTCACAACTGGTTGATATCTGTAGTGGATATCATAAGAAAATATTCACCATGATGCCTCAAAAGGAGTTATATACTGGAAGTCATAGTACATCATTATCACATCCACATTATTGTCTATGCAGTCACTTTTATTTCTCTCATAGAGTGCTGCTGTAACACGATCATTCCCTTTGATAATATATTTGATTAGGTACTTGATAGAAGAATAATGATTTCTAACCTCAATATTCAGATGAGCTTGATACTTTAAAATCGAAACTAGACTGTATGGTACCAAAAACCAGTTATCTAAAGGCACACCATTTCTAACAATAATACATCCATCATCTCTTCTACGATATACCATATCACCATCCTCGCTAACTGCAGTGGGCGTGCCAAATTTTTTTGGATAAAATTTTGTAAATTTTCCATTTCTCATACAAGGGGAGTAATTGTTGGAATCACCAGATTGGCCTTACATCAAGAATCTTGTAACAGCTTCATGTAGCTTTGGGTATGCAAAATGATTCAGGATTTCAGCACAAACTATTTTGTTAACATATGTAAGAGTGTTAACTTTTTTTTCATGGTAGAGATATAATAGGATGTGGACATGAGGCAAGACACATTTTTATAACTCCACGGTTCAAACAACTGCATGGGAAAAATAGTGTCATTTAACATTAATAGAAGATGATATAATGGAAGAAATAAATTAAAAATATATAAATATTAAATATATATAGATCATTACATTCTCATGATTTTCTGTATAAATAGCCTTCTCTAAAATGTTTCATTAGATGATCAACCTTAATATTGAAAATTCTAGATAATATCTAAGGGTAGTCAATTGGATGAAGATTGTTATTTCTAACAAATCGAGTAATTTCAGGCCACATTGGGTTACATATTAATGTTAGGAATAGATCTGGATACCCTGCCTAATTACAAATAGACATTGCATCTTGGTAATTCTGAATCTTATACATGGGTCCACCGATAAATGATGAATGTAAAATGTTACGCTTTCCACAGGATAAACCTTTACAGTCACCTCGTAGAAATAAATCTTGCAACCCATTGAATAATTCAACCCTCAAACTTTTTGGATTGAATTGAATAAATGATAGTATTTTATATTCAATCATTGTATAATAATCAATAATAAACTGATGCAACAATCTTCTAGAACGTAATAATGTCGATCCGTTCTCTTGACGAAATTTCAAGTGAAAAGAGAAGTACTCTCTCATTGTTACCTTCTGGAGTGTAGTACTTATTGTGAAAGGAGTAGCTCGATGCAATACATTGTGGATCCACTTGTATGTCCTCAACATCACTGACAATCAGTATAGCAATTTCAGGAGTGTACGGTAGGTTATATATGGCTTTACTTGTATGTCTTCATTTAAGTAGCCACAGATTTAATGTTGGTTCCTCATGATGGTTAAGAACATCCCTTGCACTTATGAATTCTCGTTCCAGAGCACTATTCTCTTGTATCATATTTTGTAGTTTAAGTACAATATTTTGGTCAATAATTTAATCTTTATTACGTGCATCAAAGCTGCATCAATCACAATATTAGAAAATATTTAATGATAAACTGTTTGAAAATTTAGTACATAATGTTGAAATAGACCAATACCCAATTCCTCAGACCTTGTTTTGACCTTCATGAGCAATATAATACACATATATTTGTGTAAACTCTGGCGATTGTACATCTAGTGGACATAAACTACCAATTCGATGGATGTTTTGTCAATATAGTCTGAATATTTATGGGCATAAAACGTTGTTGAATGATCTATCTACCTTTCCACCCATGGATGTGAATGAAAACAATGATTTGTAAACATGCATGTAGTCTTGGAAAGATCAAGACTCAGCAGTAGTTCGATTGAAAACCAGCATCCTTAGTCATGCAGGACATGACTGTAGTAAGTCCAAATATATTTTTCCCATCGAGCATCATAGTGAGAAACACGAGTTTTGTATACTGTTGTAGTTCTTATTTATCTCATAAAACCACATAAAAGAGGGACAATATTTACAGATTTTATAAGTTTCACCAATGTCCAAATGACCTGATTGACAAATATTATATTGTAGAACATATTAATAAAACAACATAGTGATATTCTGAGTAGATGATGGTTGATTTCAGAATAGTAATGCAGGTTTAGTAATCACACTAACCTGTGATCTCAACATTATGCTGCTCCAGTGAGTTTTCTGTAAGAGGAAATGTAAGGTTCAAATGCATAGAAAAAATAAGCCTCAATTTTATTTCTAATTATAGGGAATATTGTTAATTGACATACCTATATTTTCATTGTCATGAAAAGAATCATTGATAAAGAATCTATTTGTTCTGGAAACCATTTGAATTAAAAAATTAACGAACAAGGATATCAACATTTAGATACAATTGTTGGCCTTACTGTGTTGGGGAGATAGGCGAATCATCTGTTGGCATATCTTCATCAATCATTAAAGCTTTGAAAAAAGTTTAGCGAACTATTATACAATGAATGTAATGTTTAAAAAAAACATTTTGTTCATCAACAAATCAATGACAGTCTACTTACAGAATGCTTATGGAGATAGTGTCATGTGCTATTGTCTTTGTTTTCATTTGTTTATTCTTGAACAAAGTGTTGACAGATTAGCAGATGGTTCTGGTACTGTGTTCAATTTATAAGTTTAATATCAGTATTTTATGTAATTATTAAGTGATCCAAGAATAGTATTAATTGATACTGGTAAATTTAAAAACTACTAACCATCTATTCATTATGGAGATGATGGTACATATGTGACTCTATATCCGCCAAAATGTGTTGGTAGCACTACAATAATTGTAGTAGTAGACTAATTGGTACACGTCACTGAAGATATTCCAGTACGAGTTGGCGTTGATTTTATGGAAAATGTAATGATTAAAGATGTAGTATTTTTAATTATTTTGAAATTGAATCAGATGTGATTATTGACAAAAAAATATGATAAAGGATTACCTGTGACACGATGTGTGATATCATAGTTTGATACAAAGTCAGTTATTTGAGTAGTAGACTCATTAAAAGATATAACTGAAGCATTTCCAGTTGTTGTAGATGTTGTTAACATGTATGTGATGATAAAATTAACCTGTGAATAATTCATAATATGATGGACATTCTATAGTGAACAAAAAATCATCACTTACAAATATCTTTTCATTCCTTTATTAGTTCTCTCTGTAGTAACCTTGCATGTCTGGTGGATGATGGTCCATACATGTTTTTACATGATTGAGGAGCATCATGTTTAGGGATTGTTGTCAAATATGATGTTACATATCTATTAGTTGTGTTAGTTTGGAAAGAAGTTTCAATTGTTGCGTACTATTATGTTAAATATAATAAAATTAAACATTTACACAGAGAGACGAAAATGGAATTCATGTGATTCTGTGTGTGACGCCATCAATCGATAGTGGTCTAGTTTTTGCATTTGTAGTCATATTGGTATATGTCACTGAAGAATCTACAGTAGATGTTGGAACAATTATGATGGAAGTTGTAATGAGATGTACTAACGAGACAACAACATTTAGTATCACAATTATAAACAAACATATAAATGTAATGAAAAACATCATATTGTGTTCTATTCATTAGTTGGACAATTTGATGCAAAAATAACAGATGACTTACAAACATTATATCGTTCCTTTAGAAGTTCCCTCTACTGTAACCTGGCATCTCATGAGCTTGATGAGCCATACATGTTTGTATATGTTTGAGGAACAGATATTTCAGGCACTGTCATAAATGATTAAGGTAGGCATTAGTCATTTGTTTTAGAACACAATGAAGTTGGTAGTGTAATTTTTTAATATGTGACGCATAATAAGAACTAACCATTGATAGAAAAATATGATAACAGAATTTGTGTGAGTCCGTGTGTGACACCATCAGTGGAATGTGGTCTAGTTGACGCATTTGCAGTAATATTGGTAAATGTCACTGATGAATCTGTAGTAGATATTGGCACTTTTATGATGGAATTTGTAATGAGATGTGCTAATGAGACAAAAACCTTTAGTATCACAATTATAAACAAACATAGCACTGTAATGACAAATTTGTTATTGTGTTCTATTCATTAGTCAGACAATTTGATGCAAAAATAACAGATGACTTAGAAACTTTGTGTCTTTCATTTAGAAGTTCCCACCACTATAACCTTGCATCTGTTTGTCTTGATGGGCTAAACATGTTTGTATATGGTTGAGGTGCAGATATTTCAGGTACTGTCATAAATGAATAATGTAGTTATTAGTCATTTATTTTAGAACGAAAAGAAGTTGGTAGTGTAAGGTTTTAATATGTGACGCATGATAAGAACTAACCATTTATAGACAAAGATGATAATGGAATTCGTGCGACTACATGGGTGATTCCATCAGATGACAATGGTACAGTTGATGTAGTACTTGAAATTTATGGAGATGTCATTAAACAAGTTTTATTTTATTTTGAATTTGTTATTTTGATAGTTTTAATTAATATATATAGTAAAACAATGAAATGAATTGGGACATGAGATATAGAAGAAAATAGAGAACTTACCATATTTATGTTTTTTTTTCATTAGTTGGCTCTACTGTAACCATGACTATGTAGAGTTTGTAAGGCACAATATGTTTGTATTCGGTGGAAGAACAAATTTCATAGGAATTGTGGTCATAATAGAAGTTAAATACGTCTAATTTACGATAGTATGTAAACTAGTTATTTAGTGTATTTTTTTAATCTATAAAAATAAGTCACAACCATCCATTGACAGATATAGATCACAATGGAATTTCTGTGACTTAATGTGTGATTCAAAAAGGTGATAGTGGTTATGTTGTCCTAGTACCAGAGAAAAAAGTAGAAGACATTGACGAATTTCTAGTAGATTTTAGAAATGTTATATTGGAAGTAAAGATGTATACTACTAATGTGAAAAATGTTAGTAAGTTGAAATATTAAAATGAAATAGAATAGAGAACTCACAAACATTTTATTTTCCCGACTTATCGTCCCTCGACTGTAACATTGTTTCTCCATATCCTAACGGGAAAAACATGTTTTCAATTTTTTACCTTATATCTTACTGTCAAGGTGTGAAAAGAAAAATATGGACAGTTGAATGTACTGATAATGTAATGCACAATCCATATGAAAAAAGAAAATTGTATAAATGTTTAATTGGATAGGAGTATAATGTTAGTAATAAGAAATATATGAACCGTGACAAAATAAAAAATGTAAAAAATGATTAATTCAATTAAATAGATTAGCAGAATCTTGTCATACAATATTATGTGGTGTCAAAAAAAGCTGCATTACCTCTTATGTGCAGTGGTTATAAAATATGTGTCTGTGTAAGTGAATGATGTTCGCTTGGGATTTTCACTAAAAATAGATAAGTAGGTCAGATAAGTAATTGTATTTGATGCAATATACATAGATTTGTCAAAAAGAATGGTTCGTACAGAGGTAATTTCAATTATTTGAGGTAATATAAATTTTTTAATTTAAGTTGTTTATTTGTGTCGGAGAGTAGTTTTAGTAATGAGAATTACATGAACCGTGGGAAAATAATATTGTCAAAATTTTATACTACAAAGAAATAGACTAGCAGTCACATGTTATATGATATTATGCAGCATAAATGATAGCTGCAAAATTTTGTAAATGGATAATTTCTATTTTGTAATTACAGATGTTTAAATTATTAATAGCAAAATAGATGTGATATAATGAACATCAAACCCATAATTTTTTTAAAAAATTAAGTAGATAGTCTTAGCTTACCTCTTTCTATAGAAGATATATAGATGGAACAACTGAAACTCAAAGATAAGATGGAAAATGATTGATCCATGCAGTGGGAACTATCATTCGACAACGCGAGACAAAACATGAACATGAACATCAATAAAAAACAAAAGAGATAGATTGAATAACAATAGTCCAAAAAATTAGAATCTATGGTGAAAACACTGGGATCATAAATAAATTGACATTGAACCAATCAACAGTTTAGATAAGAGAAGGTCTGGGTAATAGCAGGGTTACCTCTAATATCTGTGACCCATTTAATGAGCAGAACCTGTATCAGAGTAATTGATTGATATCGTTCAGCAGATGCTGAAGTGAGTTGTCATAAAAGATAGTGAGAGCTGGAAGTCAACTACAAAGACAATCACTGGTAGCAACACAATGAATATACACAAATGGATGCTTAATTAATCTAAGTGAAATGGGTTATATTGTTTTGGTAAATGTATTGTTACCTCCAAATAAGGCCACAAAATCTCTGACCTGAAACAATGTCGATGGAATCGCGTGGAGGTGTGTGGTGACTAGAGAGGGGATTTATTGTGGGTAGCAGTAGAGGGGATTCTGTGAAGGGAGATGGAACCGTAGAGCAGGGAGAGGGTATGCTGAGAGGGAACACGAGCAGGTATAGGGGAGGGCCGTGAGTAGTTGATGACTCGATGCTTTGAGAACCCTTCATCGAGAGCATGAGCGGGAGGATAAATCTGGTTTTACAGTTACTAGGAAGATTGAGCGAATGACAGATAGTGGTTTCCACGACTGATGAAGGGTGCTGTTTAGAGGTAGAGTCGAATCTGTGAAGTGGACTCCTCGAAGGTAGGGTTTTCTCAGCCAAAAAAAAAAGGATTCTTCCCGACGGAGTCCTCAAATTTGGATGGATACAGTGTCTATAGAAGGAGTATGTGTATGTTAGAGGTAGTGGAAGAGAGGAGGCATGGAATGAGAGGCATGTAGTAGGTGTAAAATAATTACTTTAGAATATTTAGTAGATATATTAAAAACATAAAATTGTTTTTTTAAAACTAAGTGTATCATGTGACACCAAAAAATATGGTGTTGTGTGTTGTGAATGGATAACATGTTGTCTCATGAAATAAAAAACATTAAAGAAATTTTATGAATTTAATTAAATTTTCTAAAAACTAGCTATTTTAAAAGGAATCCCAATTAATTATGAGTCTTAGTGGTGGTTGATAATTTTGGAATTTGCAGATTTCAATATTGTCTAGAAAAATTAGAACAAGATTAATCCCTCTTATTGAATCGAACAATCAAAATTGAATATGGCCAAATTAGGGATGGTCATAGAAAAAAATATTTTCCTCTATATTTACTTTAATTATTGAATAAATTAAATCCCAATTTTATTTTCCATTCAAAAATTATGATTATATTTGTGTTTTGAATTTATGGGACTTTAAATCTTGTCAAAAAATTAAAAATCAACTTGGGATCCCATGATCTCGTTGAATGCATTAATATTTGACCTAGAAACAATGGAATGAACTGTTATAAATAATTATCTTTATCTCAAGGTAATTTTTTTTTCATAATTGGTATTTAATTTTGGGATTTACAGAAATATTATGGGTGTAACAAACATTCTTCTCTATTTGTATGTTTTAGGATTCATGTAAATAAACACCCATATAAACATATAAAAATTCTATTGATCTTAGACCATTAACTTTTCCACGAAATTTGATAAATAAAATAATACGATATAAAATTAAAATAATGAAATTAATTTATTCCTTCAGTTAAGGAATTATTAGGATTAAATTTTGGCATATTAAATAAGAATTGTACATTTTATGAGAAATGATAATCAATAAATAATATGATTGAAAAAATTCATTATTGACATTGAAAATGTGAATATTAAAATACATCAAATTAATATTGTCCTCTATTAGTGGCTAATCACACCACAAACAAGAGTTTTTCTATTCCCAATAAATATTTATCTCAGAAATATGAATCTTGAATTCTCTTTTAAAAATACATTTTAACATAAAATTTTATCCAAAATAAGGAATTCCAAATAATAATTAAACATATCAATAGAATTTTAAAATATATTTATTCACAGTTATATCCATATCCCTGGAACATTGATTTATTCAAAATAATCAACACATTTCATAAAAATATAATAAACCCTAATTATGGAATCTAAATCGAAATTGATATGTGGAACGTTTTATCCTTCAAGAGAAAAAATGGAAGCATTTTGTGGGAATTTAATTAGACCTAAATTTGAGTATCTATTTTTTTCGATTTCCCACAATTGTTTTTTATTTTTTATCCATATTAAAAATGAAATGAACAACTATGGGAAATAAACCTAAGGAGTCACAATCCCCAAGTGCCCAATGACACACCATTTCATTAATTCTATGTCAAAAAAAAAACAAATTATAATCCAAAATTTGGTAAAGACAACTATTGAGTCTCAATCCCCAATTTGGATAAAAATTACTATACATAGTAATTTTTTATTTTTTTTATAAAATAATCAATGTTAATGTGGGAAAATACCCTATAGTATGACAAAAGGGACATAAAAATTTAAAAATACGTAGAAAATATATTATAATAACATTGTGAAATATTTATTAAATTCTTGAAAATGTAACATGTGGAGAATAAAATTGTATTACCATAGTTTTTGAAATTAATTCTCAAGAATTTGTACATGTATAAAGACTATAATGATGTCATTAGAAATCATTTAACACTCATGCTTTGTGTTTCAAAATTTAAATTAACATGTGTAAGAATAATGAACTAAGTGTTTTCATAAAATCCCAATTTATTTCAATAGATATTTTCAGTCATGGTATCATATAATTTAATTTTACTTTGTGATGAAATATTAGAAAAGTGAGTGTTCATAATTGATAAGAACATGGGAGAATGTGATTTGAAATATAATATGTAGAGAAAAATCACCTATTTTGATGTTTATGACACATAAATATATAATTGATCACTTGAGAATTATGTTATAAGTATACTCCCAAAGTATTATTGAAGGATATAGTTGATCTATATAGGGTAAGTGCTTCATTATAAAACACTAAATTTCTTCAACTATTAAATCACACACATAATAAATGTTAGATCACATTAGGAACCCCAATTATATTCTTTATCCATCGCCTAACAATTATCAGTTTTATGGGGGTTTTCCTTAATAGATATTTGTTTTTTATTATTATTAGATCATCTTGGACATATTTATAATTTTTTATGGTTCAAAGTTTTGATTAGATAGCACCTCTTCCTTTTCATGTTCGTTGAATTATTCAATGAATTGTTTTATCCTATAACCATTTAAATTGAAGATATCAATACTAATGTGATATTACACACCTAGTTTCAAATAGGGTTATATATGATGTACTATGTATGATCCAAACCAAATTGACCGTAACATATCTGGGTGTGTGTATAGTGTACAAGAATAAAGGATAATGGATTTTCCTATCTAAAAGATTATGTAACATTGATTATGAGTTAGTTATTCTTGAATCATAGCTTTATGGAACATTGAATTTTCAAAATCATCCATCCAAATTTTATCAATTTAGGTAAGGTCTTATTGATTCTTTTTTCAGGGATTGTAATTTTAAAATTAATTTTCATTATTTCACAAAAGGAATTTTATCCAATTTATATAGTTAAATGAAAAGGTTTTCCATAAACCACATAATATGGTTATGTTACTAGGATCATTTTAAATGTTTTAGGATATACCCAATGGGTATCGAAGAGTATCTCATGCCAATTCTTTCTTGAGGTATTGATGATTGTTTCATGAGTTCAACTAAATATTATAGTTTTTGATTCAAATTTTTCATAGGTTTCATGATTGAAGGATGTGTAATTTTTTTGAGTAATCACATAAATATAATTGATTGATGAGAAGGTAAGATTGCAAAAACAGGTTTTATGATCACTAATGATAGACCTAAGAATTCTAAATCTAGAAAATATGCGTGATTTCATGAATAAAATTATGACATGATTATCATTATACATGGTGGGAATGGCCTCAATCTACTTATATTTGAAAAAATATCAATGTTGATATGGACATTTCACCTATATTCTAGAAAGGGTCTCATGAAATCAATTCTCATTCAATAAAGTCATTCAACCACTCTAATTGGAGAACTGAAAATTTGATTTCTTTTGGTAATGGATCCTAATTGATTACATCAAGGTAACCTATGTAAGAATTTCCATGAATATTTAGTGATGTTATTCCAGAATTAAAAATATTGATAGAGTTTTTCATTAGTTTTCTTAGTGGAAAAGTGAACTCGACATTCCTCCCCATAATATATTTCAAGAATAGCCTCTTACACAGAAATGGGAACACATCTCCTGACATGTTGATCAAGTCAAAACCTGAACTGTTATTGTTCACAAAAAAAAAACATAGTGTTTGACCTCATAAATGAATTTCCTCTTAGTTTGTATCCCTATAAATTTAAGAATAAGTCACATAATCATGTTTTTTTATATAACTTCATACCATATCCAATCACTCAGAGGATATATATTCTCATAAAGAAATTAACAAGACATAGAAAGGTGGGATTGTTTTAAATGAATTATAACATAAATAGTTGATCTGTTACACCTTTTTCAACTAACTTTTATCCTTAATGTTTATATCAAACTAATGAAAAATAAGGTTCCACCTAATCATTATTTCATTAGAAGGTTGTTTTTTGAAAAGTATTATAGAGAAGAATGATATGTGAAAATAATTTGGGGGACCTGAAAGGATAGGACATAAAAATTACTATGTTAATGTAAACAACATGATTTTCGTTTCCAATGGTGGTGGAATTTATTATATCATCATTAAATTTTTTCTTTCATAAGAAATGAAAATTTCAGTCATATGAAATTTTTCATAAGGAATGTCATACAAAAAATTCACTCAAATCACACATGGTTTGAAATGGATGATTCCAATTAGGTGATTCCCTGATAGGAGGAGATAGAATAGATGATATTGGTACATAAAACGATTACTCACAAATTTATATCTCCAAAAATAGAACATATTTCCCAATTATTGTGAAAAATGAATGATAAGATGAAAAAAAATTCCTAATTAACCTTATATTGAAACATATATATTCTAACAATTACCTAACATCATTGACATATTTTAGAGAGGGAAGGTGAATAATGATTTCAAACAAGTATTTATCAACATCAATCACTCTACCAGACCCGATATATCCAAGAACCATTCCTTCGTCACAATAAAATCAAATTTACCATATTTTAGTATGAGAATATGACCACCACATTAAGAAAAAATACATTAAATATTTAATAGGAATCCCTTTATTTTATAAAAAATGTTATATTATTCTTCCATAAAGGCCTATAAAATATCCCCTACCATATCTGAGAAGATTCCCATTAGGAAATGCTAAAATGTTATGGGTAAAATACATAACACAAAGAGAATTTCATTTGGGAAAATCTGTCAAATTTAAATGTTAATGATTTATTTCCATTATCATATATGTACACTTCTATTTTAATATACTTTGACAATCTAAATGTATTAAATTAATGATCTTACACTGATTCGAAGAAATAATCATTAATGGGTACAATAACTTTTTCTTTCTTACTCAATGGGTTTATCTTCCTATATATAATGCACACTATCATTCCACTACTCATCCTTGTAAGGAGAATATAACCTTCATCATTAATTTTAATGGTAGTTCCAGCAAACATTGGAAATAATATAACTGGTCTTACGCAATCACTCTTACCAAAATGAAAAATGATACCATATTTCAATAAAATTATATGTTTTTACTTATCAAATCCACTATATTGGAATTTAGAAATTATTGTAGTAGCAAAAATGGATTCTAATAATATTCTAGTATAATACCATTGGTTCTAATGAGTGGGATAATCCCATTCATCTCAAAAAAGGTCCATCCAATTTATTTCTTATGCATATTTAGGATATTTAGAATAAATATCTCTTTATTTTATTTTAAAGAGGAATATATGAAACCATGATGAGTAACACCATCCCATAACCATATATACCTAAGCGATGAAGGAATGAACCTGAATTTAGTATTAGGTTGGGGCTATGAATTTGTTTTTAATTTTGTTTCTAAATTTTTAGATGAAATATGTTCATTTTGATAACATGTTTTACCCATTCAATTGGCTTGATTCATGATAGGATTATATATAAGATTTATGATTAGGATTTATCCAATAGTTCCATGGTTGATGATATTAAAAATTCATCAATGGAATTATTAGAATGGGATTCAAAACAAGGTTAATAATCTCCCATGAGTGAATAATATAAATCAATATAACCTTGGAATAAACATCCTTTATTAATTTTATTTATTTTCCTAAGTTATATTCATGATTTCCTATTAAAATTACATTGATAAATTTACTAATAAACTCCAATTTTAGAGTTTTAATTATTGATTTCTAGATAAATGATCATGTTCTTAAATGTTATTGTCATGATACCATTCATTCTATAGATGAAAATTATGAATTTTTTATATAAGTGATGAAAAATGTTGATAGGTGTTTAATCCTCAGTTACTATATGTAGACGATTTTGAAGAACCATGATGTTTTCTTTGTAGATGAAGTTTTTTATATTTCATAATAATATCCCTAAATATTACCATAGGAACCCAAATTCATTAATTCATATGTTTAAGTGTGACTAATGTTGGTTAGAGTAATACATGCCTTAGTTGGAAACATAGATAAAATAGAATGTGGTTAAATGTTTCAAACTACCAAAATGGTAATTGGAAATATTATTATGTTATATCTAATCATTGATGTGTTGACATTATAGGTATAAAAACTTTTGAGGAATGATCCATTCAAATGGTGGTAATCCCATTTGTAGCTAAAAGTAGATGGATTTAGAGGAATTTTGTTAAAAAATGAAAATTTCCATAAAGAAATTAGATTAATCATGATTGTTTTGAATTGCAACAATAAGGGGTATAACAAACCTAACTAGATATAATATTTCCATCAAATATACATGCCTTTTTAATTTATATTTTCATCTAATTATTTTAGGGAAATGAGGAGGTTGTTTTCATGAAGACGTTTTAGTTTATACAAATTATCATTGAATGTTTCAGAATATGAATTTGGTTCTTTATCATTTTCATGTGACACTGAATCATTTGATTGTTCTATAATGGTTTGTTCCTATTTTTCAATAAATTTTCCATTACCTAAGGCTATAATTACTTTTAGTTGGTCAAGTTATTATTTTGGGTATCAATTTTATCCCATAATGTTTTCGGTAGGAATAGATTGAGTGTCCATTGGTTCCATTACTGGTTTTACCGTATGCATTCCATGATTATTTTATGATTCATTTGAGTTCATTTCATTCATTTTCTTATATAGTTGTTCGAGGATTGGGAGAGGTACTGATTGGGATGAGGATTTTTATTGTTGTTTTATATTATTAGAATATATTTAATGTTATATAAGTCACTAGAATAGGACTTGTTTATCTTAGTATTAGTCCAGTTGTGGTTGAAACTAGTTATATGTTTGGAAATTTTATGGAAGTTGGTGGTTGATTCATTTTTTTGTGTTGGTGTGGATTGTATTTCCAATAGAAGACTATATTTTCATAATTAATTTTATTTAATGTGTTTAGTTATGGTGGATTTTTAATGGTCAAATCAATAACATATTACTATGCACTTCCAAATTAATGTTCTTTATAGAAGGAATCCATGTGAATTTGTCAGTCATGTGGTTAGGTTTGTCAAAAATTATGAAAACAAGTTTAATAGTTTTAATTTCATAGACATACACGAAATTTATTTCCATAGTATCTCTAGTATTTGAATAACATTTTCAATGAATGATTATTATCCTAGATGATTTTACATTAAATCAAACATTGGTGGCTTGTCATTTTAATTTGATGTCCCCCATGTTTGGTGTAACACCCTAAAAATTCTAAAATATTTTCTTTTATTCGATATCATGTGTGACACGCTACACAAAAAATATATAATATTATATATTACTAATACCTAATTATATATTTAATATTTTAGATAATTTTTTTATATTTTTTTCATTTTAAATCATGCGATATTGAGTTAGCTTGCGTCTCTTACAACAATGACATTAATCAATATTTTATGTCACACACAAGTATGAGTTTTACTGAACACTAAAAATATTATTATTTGAAAAAAATTAAATGATATCCATTAAATTTAAGTTTATATATAGTATTAACTAACATAATAAAATATATTATTTAATTTATTAGGTACGTATTTAATAAAAAAGTTTATAAAATCAAATAGAGTACAACATATGCTTTTTATAAAAAACTCAGTTAATGCACCAAAGGGGTTCTGTCATAATATAAAATATTAATCCTTGTTGGTGAATATTATAAATTTAAAAAATATATAATATCTTAAATATCATATTTTTAACATTTATCTTATCTATTTTATGGGAATAGTATAACAAAAAACCCAATTTTTCTCATAAAAGATATAATTTTCTAATTGTAGTTTTGTCACATTATAATGGACCAACTGTCTTAGTTTTCGTTTATAGTTTTATAAATTTAATATAAAAAAATAATATTTATTTTTGAAATAATTAAATTATAATTTACATTGAATAATTATTTGTTATTTTACTAAAATATTTTATTTTTGGATGAGCAATCCAACGTACTGAAATTTAGTTCATAAATGAAATTTCAACTAACTAATTTAAAATGATAAATTATAATTTAAATTGGTTTCAAATTCTAATTAGAAAAAGTTAACATATTTTTAAAAAATAAATTTCATTAAGTTCAATTTTATATTTATTTATTATATTAAAACATTTCAAATTGTAGTTCATTTTCACTTTAACAACACAATTTCTCATCCATACCATGTTATTATTAATAAAATGATTTTGGAAAATTTTTTAATTTAAAATGTGAAAAATTGGTTTCATATTTGGAATTTGATCAATATATAATGTTTGAGAGGGAAATATTTTTTCCCCAAAATATTATTGAATATAGTTAAAATTAGTTACAATGATTATGGTGAAAATAAGTTAACAAAGTGGTTAAACATTAATCTTATATATCGAAATGACATCTAAACATTTAAATAAAATATTTTCTTGATATATTGAAAAATTATAGTATATTTTATGTAATTTTGTTCAATATTTGTAGAGTATAATGTAAGGTAGACTTCCCAAATTTTTTACCTTCTTAAATTTTGATGAATTTCCCTTCACCTCCACTATAAATGGTCAATCAAATACCCTTATTCATAACACCTGTAAAGACCACTATATTGTCCAATACATGACAAAATAATCTCTTAAATACCTCCTATGAACAAAAATTTCATAAATAGTTGAAAGATAAATCCATGGATTTTTTTTTGTATAATCCCAAATGAGTTACCCAAAAAAGACGTAATATTATACAAATATCTCTTTTGTTTTCATATTTTATCATCCACATTGATTTAGTATTATATATTTATTATATTTGAATATAAATATACTAAATTTAATGTGATGTTTTTTCTTAATATTATAATATAATACAACACACACATCCATAAAACATGGTACATATTAATTATATTTTTTCATAGAAGACTACTAGATCGCTTACCGATGTCCTTCGTTCATCCATTACAACCTTTGATAGTAAGAAATATTGATGGATTTATAGTATATATATGTTCTATATGAAACTTATAATGTTTTTAATCTTATTATATTATTATATAATATATAACGGCATATATTATAACATCGTTTTTGGATGAGTGGACTACCTCGTCCTCAAAGCGTTGTGATTCTTTAATTCTTTACATGGAATGTAAAAAAGAAATATTTTAATACACATTTTCAATATATGATAAAAATATTATAATGGAATTATAATATACATAGATTATATTTACTTTTAATTATTTTTATATTAAAAAATGGAGACAATCTTCTTTCATATGTATGACCTACCATCTTCATGAATGGTGCATTACATTTCCTATCATCAAATATTATAGATTAATATAAATAACATGGAACAGAATATATATTATATATTAAATCATGGTTTAAATTCTAGAAATTATGAAACAATTATCTATACAAGAGGAAAAAATGACAAATCAAAATAGACTCGAAAAACATGGAAAATAATAGTGAAACGATGAAAATATTGAAATATTATTAACAAATGGGAGATAATATGTTATAAAATAAAAAAATATGATAAAATAAATATTAATATGGCTATATAATAATTTAATAAATGGTTTTGAAACACTATATAGGTGGTCAAATAGAATTTAACCAACAAGAATTGTACGAAAATGTATTATTGTCTCAATTTTTCTTCCATGAGGCATGCACTATTTCCACAACTTATTTATTTAATGTGGTTTATATACCATACATATTTTATTTTATACCAGTAATTACTTAATCATCATGGTATTTATTTTTTAGTTGATTTTATTTCATTCATGGGTAATGAAATTCAGATGTTCCTAAGTAGTAATGCATTTCTTCTAAATTGTCATTCCAATAAGGCATTATTGTTATTATAAACCATTTCAATTTTATGTGGTGTATGTAATTCCCATTGTTCAATTTATATCATGACACAATCATATATAATAGTAGTTTACATTAAAATTTAAATTATTTCATCTACGTTTTTTACTTGAAAATCACTATGGTGTAAAAGTTATCCTTGAAATCTCATATTCTTTTGTGATTGTTAACATTATCTTGAAACAATCACTTTCCTATAAAATTTTTTATATTAAAATTAATTTATCATATAATTATATATTATTTTTAAATTTATATGATTATTTCATATAATTTATAACATTTTTACATGTGAATTTTTTACTTTTAATGATATTTGATTAATTAGAGAAATGATGATAAATAAAAATCATTCACTTATGAAAGATATTTTTATGGAACCCTGTTTATGAATTTAATAAATAATTACATATATTATAAATGATTTGTACATGCATGATATGGTCTGGTAACTATTTGGGGAAATACCCTCGATGCAATTATATCCTCATGAGATGAAATCAATTAGAGAAAAACCCTGTGAGTATGTTTCCATGATGAATGAGAAGAGCTTCTTCCTGCGGAATTAAATTATCATAAGGATATGTCTTGATGTTACAGTGGCTCATGTTCTAGATACACACCATCCAATAATTAATAATTTCCTAAATTTACATTCAATATATATATTCCATAATATTTTCACTTTTAAAAAATAAACAGTTGCATTTCATTCATAGTATATTGATTAAATGGAATGTTTTTTTCTTTTAGTTACCTTTTCATTTTTACTCATCCTTATCAATTCATGTATTCATGTAATTTAACTGAAATTTTTATTCAATTATATACCTTTATTATTTTTCATGCACATTAATCTCAGTTTATTTATTATGTGTCATGTGTGTTATGTTATTACCATCTACATTGATTACCAGAATGATTCTATATTTCATCTAATGTACATAACCCATACTAAGAATTTGTGATTAGTATTTTTTTCTTCCTTTCCCCTATTTTCCATGATTTTTACTAATAATGATATGAAATAATATTCAATATGGAATAATTTTATAATCAAAAAAAATTTTGTTGTAATTATTGGATTCCATTTTAATGTATCTATTTTAACAAGACTATTAATCTGAACGATCTATTGGGATATTATTCATTGTAATCATTCCAATGCAACAAAATTCAACACCAGTTGAGGGATAACAAGGGTTGGGGTGCTGTAGTTCTTATCAAAGTATGTTTAGTATGACCCTTCAACACTAGATTTATTTAAACAAAGATTATGGAACACAATCCCATGATATAAATTAATTATTACTGTATAAGAACATTTTACTATTTTGGTAATATATATATTAAGGTTGATAATAATTTATAATTCTTCAACACCCCTTTTTTAGGTTTTATGTAATGGGAGTCTACAATGATTAAGGATACTAGTGATGAAATTTATGACAATACATATCATTAGTTTGGTATTTATTTTAGTAGAAATTTTATTATAGGAATAGTTAATTTACATTTCTAATAAATGATTTTAAAGGTTTTGAGAGCCTTTAGTGTATTATGATCATTAATGAAAATTTAATAATTCTAAAAATAGATTATTAGGTGCTAAAAAATGTTTTATTCAAAACCATATTGAAAATGTTATTTAATCTATAAATTTCATGGATTTCCATCATAGTTATTTTAGAAATCATATTAATATGTTTTTCAATAAAGTAAAACATATAATGTGCTGGGGATTAATCCTATGAGAAAAGGATGATAATAATTTTGCACCTACCATAGGCCTATACGATGTCATTGTGAATATAAAACTGTTATTAGTGTTACAATTTGATGAATACATATTAATGATAAACAAAGAGCATTTCTATTTTGTTTAATGATTTTGGTATTAACCATATTGGTTTTATAATATATTAAGAGAAATTAAATAACAATTATCACCCTTTCAAGTATCCTATAATCTATTAATAATTTTATTTTATTTCATTTGGAAGAGAAGATAATTTTTTGGATATCCATTTCATAAAGGAAGGGATAAATTAAAAATTGATAAAATCAAAAAATGGATGAAATTTTTCTTTATAAAGTATAAATTTTTTAGGAAATTATATTTCCTTATATTATTATACATTAAAATAAATACTGAACATTTGGGAAATTATTTTGAAAACCATTTCGTCCTAATACCTTAATTTTTGGGGAAATATTGGTATTTTATGTTATAATAGATTTATGGTTATGAGGACATAAAATTTCAATTGATCATTACCATGTTTTTGATCAATTTCCTCAGCCGCTCACTGTAAACATTAAGTATTTTCCATAAAGTCCATATTTTCACTATCCACAAATGTCCTCCTAATTAGGAAAATAGTTATTTGTCATTCCATATTACATTTTTATTTCCTATTCTCTCTTTTTAAGATAAATTTTTAATAATCCTTTTATGATATGGGGTTTTCCACAAAAGTATTATCACAACCCCCTCCAACCAATGATTCCTAAATAAAGGGATAGAGAAAATAATCCCCTTGTGTCCCACCTCTAGTATGTCTTGAGATGGTGAGTAGCACCAAGGGTATAAAAATCCCACAATATGGGAGGTATTTCCCTATATAATGAAACATGATAAGGAGATAGAACAAATCAAAAAAAAGACTCTATTACATATATATGAGATAAATCAAAAATAAAATCAAACAATGAATGTGTAAATAAAACTCATGCATAAAGAATATATCTTATATAGACACCAAAAAAACATTAGTGACACCACATATATCAAAGGGTATGGCTTGTACGGTCCAACACAATCAATGAAGTCCTCATTGAATTATGAAAATAGTTTTATATACATAGGGTGAGTATATAGGTATACTAAGTAGGAAAACCAATGTCCCTAATGTAAATGTGGGAAGAGAAAACTAATGCACCTATGTCAAATAAGTATAACCAAATTGCACCTAACATATATGAAAACCTACAACCCCAATCTCACCAAGTATATCTCACCAAATAAAACTTCCATTAATATAATATAATATAATATAATATAAATGACATCATTGATGGGGTTCCCCAGAACACATTCCAAATGATTTTCCACTATCACACCCCAATATTGTAAATCCAGGAAATCCCACCTCCTCCTAAAAAAATCAGACCATGTCAAATCCCATCTGGAATCACGTTGAACATCATATCATATATTAGGAAAACACACACGGTCCATGACCTATCATCATGTAACATTTCGACAATAGAACATTTTACTTCTATCCATGACAAAATAGTGCATATCCTTCATATCCCCTGGAAGAGGGAGTGGGGACGAGGCTCATATCCGGCTATCCATACTCCCACAAGGATTCTAAGAAAAACAACCCCACATTATTGTGTAGGAGTCAAAACATAGTACTTGATAAGGGTGGGGTTTTTATAAAAATCATAAGAACATACATTATATATACATAGAGAAAAACATCTTTGAATTCCCATCCTCTTGGTTCACAACCATGGTACAAAAAATTTCAAAGAGCTATCCAATTTTTCAAAAGAATATAAATTCACAAACCCCGTATAATAAAAACAAAATCTATGGATCATATTTAAATTTTAATTATCATTAAGATATTTTTATTCTATTCTCCTCCACCTACCCATTCCAATAAAACAATAAGTTTTTTCTTCCATACAATAAGTGACATAACATTTATTCATTAAAAAAGTGAAAAATTATTCATTGCACCATCCAATACTAATTGGAATACTTACCATTAATAGAACACCACAAGATGAAAAAAACCCAAAATCCTTAACAAATTCTACATTCCAACACAACCCCTTTGAAGAACTATATCATAAAAAACATCACATACCCACTCAAAAACCATATCATATCATCATTCATAGAACTTTTTCCCTAAATTACCTCATCCAGTTCCACCACACACATTACATTACTTACCACATCATAATAGATTTTCCGATTTATCAAAGGTTCTATGATATAATTTAACTATGTTATATAAGGGTGCTATCACACAAATCATTAAATCCCAATGAATCCATTCCATCAACACAATATACATGGGTACCTAGTTATTTATCATGATATAAAACAATAAAAATCATAGGATTGAAAATGAAGCCAATACATCGTAATCGAGTATCTAATATACATGATTGTATACAAATAATCATTCCCATTCAATCATAATATCAAATAAAATAAACAAAAAACTATCACAACATACTTCACATTCCAATTCCCCTTTAAAATTTGTTTAAAAGGATTAGTTATATTTATTTATCTTGAGGAAGAAAATTTCATAAAATATAAATGAATAAACCAATATTATTGGATATACCAAAAGGAAAATAAAGGAATAACATACTTAAAAGAAAAAATCTTCTCCCAAAACCACTATACCAAAAACAGGGGGGCACATGTATATCATGGATCTTCTTTGTGGGGAATTTAATATAACTCCAACAACTTGTTCTGTGACTCCCATCGAAAATGTTTTTGTTGCCTCTCATATTAAGATAATTTAATCAATAAGTAATGAATGAAAGGACCCATCATTAGAATTAATAGATCTGATACTTTGGAAAATTTAATACAGATTTTACATACCACTAATGGTGGATCACATAAATCTAAAGGGTTTAAACATTTAATAGGACATAAGAATTTTTATTAATTAAGGATATAATTAATATATTTTTGAAATTTCTCTAGAACCCCTTCATTAGGGCATTAAACACATTTTTGATTATAAAAGACACTAAAATTAAAATTCTGTAATTTTTTTTAGAAAAAATGGAAACACTATTCAAGACATACTTCTAGAAATGACACAAATCCCAAAATGAATATTCATAAAAATTACTTCTCTACAGAATGAATCACCGCAAAAAAAATTCACCACCAGAATGGATCACTTCCAGAAACTACCAACCACTAGAATGAATCACCACCAGAATGACTCACCGATAGAAATTACTCTCCACCAGGATGACTAAATTCCAGAATGAATCACCTTCAAAATTAATCACATATATAAAGGAATCATCTATATAATGAATCACCTAAAAATATAAATCACCTTCGAAATAAATCACTGTAAGAATTAATCACCCTAAAAAATGACTCACTACAAGAATGGATCACGAAAAGAATGGAATCACTACCAGAAATGACTAACCACCCAAAATGAATAATTTATATAATGACTCACCAGCAGAATGACTCACCACTTGAAATGAGTCATTGTAAAAAATTAACCACTAATAGAATGAATCACTGCAAAAAATGACTCACTTCCATAAATGATTCACCACCAGAAATGACTCACAACTTGAAAGAATATCATGTCTACAAAACCTATACTTGTCCCTATGACACCTCAATTATAATAACTTTTGTAATGGAATGGTCCAAAAGGTTTGGTCCATTTAAAAATATACATATCAAACTATTATTTCCCTCTAGATTTAAAAAAATTAAGAAGGGAGAAAAATGTTTCCAAACAACAATCCCTCAAGATACCTCTCAAGAATCACATTATGCTTAAAAAATCCATTAACTAAAAAATATATCCCCAAACACCCACAACAAATGAACAAAACATACTTACATGAAGATAAGAATCATGGAAGTCCATCCTCTATATAATGATTTTATCAATTGTTGGTAGCACTGACTCGCTGACCTGATTTAATCACATCTTAGTAAAACACATCTTGATTAGGGATCACGTTTTCCTTTCTTCAAATGTTGTAACATTACCATAAATCACCCATCATTCACCACATCATTTGGAAGAAAATATAATTTATAAAAACACAAGGTCCAAAAAAAACATCATAAAGAAAATAGAGAAGATAAAACTCAAATAAAATTTGGGAACATTGCTCAAATTTGAATCTAATGCTCCCTTGTAGTCTTATATAATCCACCATGATTCCATAACACATTGTCCAAGAGAATAGTTTTTCCTCCCAACACCTTCTCTCGACAGTCTTGGATATCCATTGGATGCCCCACAAAGGCTGTGTCATCCTCGATATCCAACTCTTCCTAGTTAACGACATTGGAGTCATCATGAAGTTAACAATGGAGTTAAGATTTGTTTAATACATCATGGTTATATTCACATCAAGGTGGAAGAACCAAATGGAATACAACCTCACCAACATCCTCCAACACCTAGAAGGGTAAAAAAATTACATGGGAGATTACTTTTTTTTCCAAACCTATGCTTCCCACATCAAGGAGAAAGCTTCATGAACGCATGGTCACCAAAATCAAATTCCAATAACCTCTTCCTATAATTAATATATGATTTTTTTTTCTAATCATTTTCCACTTTTATCCTCTACTAAACTAACCAAAAAATCTCTATTGTTATTTACAGAAAATTATGTCCTAGAATATTCAAATCCCCAACCTCTATCATGCAAAATAGATAATTGAAAAACCACCCATAAAAATCATAAAATAGTGAAATGGAAATGTAAGATTGATATATTTTATGATAAGGGAAGAATACTATGGTTTGGTGTTGTCAACATGATCCACTAAAGTACAAGATACATTCCTACAATATATCATCTAGCATCAAGATATTCGATTCCGTATTTCCATATATATAAGGGAGAGACATACACAAGAGGGTGTGGGTAGATTGTTTTATTAAAATCCTTGATAGATTCAGAACACCACTCTATTTAGGTATTAATTCATCCTGTATGTATTAAAGACGATTGTGAAGTGGAAATGAATAATGAAAAGAAAATAGAAACCTATAGATATTTAAGGAATAAATATCCATTTACATAATCTACAAATTCTCTACTCCACGAGCTTGGCAATTTTCATAATTATTTTATCTTATCTGGAGATGTCATAATCAAAAATAGTTTTTGTAGGTAGGTGGAAACATTAAATTATTTCACATAGACTTTTGGTTTTTTTTCAAGGAACCAAAAATCAACATCTTAGTATAAGAAGACGACACTTTACAACAACTATGTCTAAGAAGTGAATACTCAAATAAATTAATAAAGATTTATTTTATTTTGAAAACGTGTTTTATGCCAATGTTTATGGAAAAAAGTATAGATATATCTAAATATAAAATTATTCAAATATGCTAATATATCATCAATTATTTATATAATTTATTCTAAAATTGAAACAAAAAACACTAGAAAGATTTATAATCATGTATGTATCAAAAAAATATATTGGAAATTTATTCATTTTTATTGCTGAAGAAGATGTGAAAATAAGATGTAGTAGTAATGACAACTACAATAGTGAGACAATCAGATTGATAAAAAATGTGTGTCTCCAAAGTGCAGTTCTGAAAGAAAAGTCACATTTGTTTCTCAGACATAGTTTTTATGTATATATTGGTTCAGTATCCCATCTAATATATATATATATTACAATGTATATCATACCAATATATATAATGCAGATACATCAACTCTATGAATAAAAATTTCCAAAAATATCAATGATTAAATAATTAATTTTTTATTTAAAAAACATTCATGTGATTCGTAACATCTCATACGAATAGGGATGAATTATTTCGTTGAATGAATTCATTTAAATAGATCATTAGGATTATTTAAATAGATATTTAATTTTTTTAAAAACCTTGTAAATATTTTGTATAATATCAAAATTTTAAAACTCTGTCCTTGAATTGTATAATTTAGGGTTTATTTCTGTAATGAAAAAAATCTAGATGTTGGGTTGAAAACTCATGTTGGTTCACAACTGTAGTGTTGAGAACATATAATTGTTCAAAAATATAGGGTGGATAAAATGTAATTTCCATTTATAGAACATAAGGGTTTTCTAAAAATTTGGTTGATAATTCATAAAATTCCCATAGTGTAGGGTTCATGATCCAATGATGTTATTTCAAACATACATTTTTTTAAACACACATTACATTGAAAAATGTATGGTATGAATAGGGTTTTCATCGTATATTGAAAACACTTCAAAAATAAATATTATAATGATTATTATATTTCATAAATTCAGTCTAGTGAAACATCATTTGTAACAAAAAACGTGGGTGTTTTTAAGAAAAAAATAATAATAAATTAATCAAATTTTTTAATCAACTAATGACATGTAATCTCACCATTTTGATGATCAAAAAACCAATAAATTAATTTATTAAATGAAAAAAATGTTTTTGAATAATAAATATTCTTAGGTATAAATAAATTCAAAAGCATGTTACTTTTTATCATTATTTTTAATAAGAACATTAATTTCTCAAATAAATATTCAAAAAATTTAAAATTTCCAATATATTTAATATTTTACCTTAAAAAACATTCATAAAAACATATATATTTATAAACATATCATTCATGACAAGGATATAAGATTCCTACCATGATAAATATATATATTTCTAGCAATTTTTTTGAAATAAAAAATTCTGAGTGAAAATGTTTTAAAATAAACATTTTCTCATAGCTTTACTAAGTCATATGCTCATAGATATTAAAGGAAATAAAATATTTACAAGCAAAAAAAGACTTCAATATATTGATTTCAAAAATAATATCCTAATTTATGTAATGAGAAAATAAAATATGATATACAAACTTTTATGTGATAAAAAATGATATTAAAAAATTGAAATTTTTTTATAACTATTTATTATAAAATAATAATTTTTTTTTTCATTTTTAAATAATCTATAGAAAATAATAATCATGTGTTAAGAAGGATTATATTATTCATCTAAACTATAAAAACATAGATAATTTTTAGATAAAAATGTTACAACACATTAAAGTTATTCTCTTTTATTTTGAACATATGTTGTTCGTTGATATGGAAAAGAATATAATCATTGTTAAAAAAATAACAATTTACACTTATAATGATCCAGCATAGTAATGTATTCTCAACTGAGTAACATTATCTAAATTATAATGTTAATGTTATGTACTTTGAAAAACTATTTTGAAATAAAATAATTATTCATAGTATGATACATCCTTTGTAGTTATTCATTCAACATTCATGATGTAATGAAATCATCTTGTGAGTATACTTTTTATTCATGGGATTTATTGAATTTGATAAGATTCTATTCATATAAAATTTAGGAGGAAAAACATCCAATTTTTTATAATCAATATCTTTATTATTTATTTTAGAAGATATTCCAAATGAATCCTTAACATATGAAACTAACTTTTATTATAAAATTGGAATGATTGACTATTTATTTTTTAATGAGAAATAATTTATTTATATTGAGAGGTTCTTTATTGCTTAATATTGCAATGAATAGGTTTCAGAAGCCTTTACATAATATCTTATGAACAATATACACACATAATTAAATATGATTTAAAAATAATATTAAAATGTTTTATAAATAAAATTATAAATTATTTTTCTAATAGATTTTCTAAAGTCCCATAACATTATCTAGTTGAAAAATACAGAATAATCACTACAGATGTTAATTTTTAAAATTAAATTTTTTTCAAAAAAATTTCTTAAAAATGCGACCAAAATAATTAGTAAGAAAAATAATGGAAAATTCACTTATTTTCATATTTTCACAAAAAAATTCAATAAAAATAAAAAAATATATTCCCTATATAATTTTTCTAAGGTAATAAACACAGACAGACAGACACACACACTCATATATATATATAATTTTTTTTGATTTTTGGATTCCAGACCTAGGGATTCTAATTTTGATAGAAAACTACATCAAAATTGGCAATTCCACAAAGATCAATGTTTCCATATACTACATTACAACCACATCTTCAATTGATGATATAGATCAGTGGTTTATTCCTAAAAAACATCAAATACAAGTTCCTTTGGTTACCCAAATGAAATTGGGTTTATCATTTATAGAAATTTAATTTCTCTGTAACCACATTAGATCATTTTTAGTAGAGATTATATTATTCATGTTAAAGATTATTTTGAACTATAATTTTATTTAACATTGTAAATTTTTAGTGTTATAAAGATGTAGTCATTTTCATAATGTCCAATAGTACTACAATAAAAGTATTCAACAGTTTACATGATTTTACATTTTATGCAAAGAAATAAATAAATATTATATATTTTTGTCCATTCAACATTACATCCAACTCCATAATTTTCATTCTGAATTATTTTTACCAAGTATTTGATTTAAATAATTTTATATTTTTATAAGAATACAATAAGATTTTTTCTATCAATCTAATTAAATAAATAATTTATTAATATTATATTCATTCATATCATGTGAAATTTTGGAAGAATCTACAATTTATTTGAAATGTTTAATTTATTTAATGAAATTGAATCATTAGATTCTAAATTTTTTGTATGATCATCTAGTAAGGATTTATTTTTATCATATAGAATATAAAAGTACAACTGTATTTCACAATAAATTTTTTTTCCCTAATTCATTTTTGAGAGTACGAAGATTTTAACTCGTTAGTATAATCCCTAAAACCTATAATTTTTCTTTTATGACTAGTATCAGAATATGTAGAATATTTATCATGTGTTACAGAATAATATCTCTAAATATACATCAATATATTCATATTTTCTATTATAATTTTATTTTCTTTTATGAATTGAGTTAATGCAAGTTATCATTTACAGGAATATATTCATTTAATTTACAACATCTGTTTACTTAAGTCAGTATCATATTCTAATTATATTGTTTTCAATATAATTTAAAATGATATGATAAATCATTATCCATAACTAGATGAATTGAATCAAATGATTCATACAAAAATAAATTGAGAGTAGATTTTTCATATTCAAAATTATTTTCATCTTTAGTCTACATTTTAGCATCCCGCATAATTAATGTTCAAATAAATTCCTTTATAGATGAGTTTTTTACTAGCATAGATTGACGTCTAGAAATAGATATTTCATTCTAATTAGAGGGAAGTACATTATGTAAATTGACTGATATATTAGAATGTGAACATGTATCTCCAAAAATAGAAACATTATTGACAATTTATTGTATTTTCCCTTTCATTTGATTGATTGTTTAATCTTCACACATTCTAAAAGAATCAAATTTAAAATCCCAGTAGTGTACCTAATTTTGTTTGGATTTTTTCAGTTCCTTCATAAGAAAATATAGATTTCCCTATATTATTTATAGTAGTAAACTGAGTTACTATATTGAACTTATCATTTCCAAAACCATAGAAAATATAATTAATTCATTTTAAATTGATACCTATTATCTTTTTCTGGTCATCATTCCAGTATTTCTATTATAGGTTTTATGAACATTAAAAAATTCGGGTATGAGCATTTTTTCCTATCATACTTTCAAAACACATCTATAATATTTTATCTTATATTCCCCACAAATCAATTACATGAAAATATATCCAGAATAAATATTTTAACAACTATTATCTTAAAGAAATTCAATTAAAAGAATCAATATTCATAACATAAATGTTCGTGTTTTCTAATATCGAAGAAAGAAAATAAAATAAAAAAATTGTTGAATGCACACATTCTCAAAACTAAACTCCCTGGAAGTAAAAGATTTTCAAACAGTTATCTTAACCATTAATGAGTTTTAACCCCTTCCAGACATATATTATCAACTTTAATTCCTATAAATTATATATCCCATGTGACAAAACCCTATTATAATTACAATTTCTCAAAAAAAAATCAAAAAGGGGATGATGTGAAAATGAAAAATATTTTTATGATAGTCTTTATTTTCCATGTTATCTTACACAATAAGAATTTTCATTCACTGTACCAATTATTTTGGATTTTGAATAAATCATGAACATTTGGTAAAATGGAAAACATAATGATCTCCATCTACAAAAATGATAAATATATATATCTTATTTGAAATATTAATAACAAAAATTTAATACCACAATATTAAAATGACTAAGACATTATAGTACTCTCAATGTGCTGAATATTGGACCAACTATGACCAACCCTTATCTTTAATAGGAATGGGTTTGAAGAGTTTACTCAATGATATGAAGTTATTAAATATGAGAAATATTTGAATATACATAATTTAACATCTAATATATCAATATATGTATTTAATTTGTTTTTTTATGAAACTGTATATTAGATCCATTAATAATTGATACAAAAATTGCATGGTGAAGGTCACAGAAAAACTATATTTAAAATTAAAATGAAACTAATCCTCAGAAAACATCCAATGAACAAGCTATCAATATAAAACACTACCAATAAAATGGCATAAAATATGAAAACAATAATGGAGTGTATTTTTATAGTCATCTTTTTCTTCCCCTAAAAATACATATTTTAATATAGACATAATATACGAATACATTTTTATAATAATAATAGTAAAAAAATATCCTCATTATAAATAGTTTCTAAACATACCTCACTAAAGGAACCCCCACTTACAAAGTATAAAACTTATATATGACATATTATATAGAAATATATAAAATAAGGACCTCAACATAGAAAATCCCACTAGATATTTCACTATATCCATTAATTTCATACATCATATCTCCAAAGAATAAAATTAAACATTACTGAGAAGAGGAAAAGAATATTCTTTTTTTCTATATCATAACCACCATCTCGTAATGTATTTTGTCACGATTAGCATCAAATTATATATGGCATTACCATAACGAATGATGATTGGGAATCAGCACACTACTAAAACATTCATAAATGTATGGTCATATTTTCTATCCCAATACCACTATAAATCACACCAAACCACCAATTAGTAGAAAAAATTATTGATAGATGTAAATATATATATTTAGAACTTTGTTTAATCATATGGTTTTTATGATTATTACGATTTTAAAATAACTATATATTAGTAATAAAACAGACTCAGAAATAATAATTCATTTACAACATTATTGATAATTGACCACACACACGAAATTCGAAACGATTCAAAATACATTAAAATTAATACCCATAAAAATCAATATACGTACATAGTTATTAATATACATAAAATTTTGTATCAAAATTTTTATCCAAAAATCATCTCCACATGTATCATTGTTTGCTATTAACCTCTCGAAAGTAACATGAATTTTGTGAGTATAAAGAAATATCACCCTGTTATAAAACATCCAATATATATTATAGAACTGATTACCTTGAGAAAACATTTAAATTATGGTATTAAATTTTATCACATCTCCACAACTTAGGTCTTCTCCCTATAAATAAGTTAGTATGGTCAAAATGAACCATCCTCTAAAACTTCTACCATTAGATTAATTTGAAATAGTTATAATGTTTTAAATATTTTAAAATATCTATAAAATCATAAACATAACTTTCATATAATTCAAAAAAATATATCTCAAATAAGTTATTGAAACATTTTTTGATAAAATAAAATAAAACGTATGTTAAATAATGATTTTTAAATCAAAACATACTAGTTTTTACACTATAAAGATACCCTCAGAAACCATTACCATAACATCATCTAATGACTTTCATAAGCCAAAGATCACATAAAAACACCATATAGATTAACCCTATAGTAACAAAATAAATGAATATACATAAAAATAGAAATTACAATACCATTTCATGAACCAAAATTATAGATTAATTTTTATAATCTCATATAAAAAACATAATGTGATAATGGTATTTAAAAATTCATTTTATTTGCATCAACCATTTTAGTTCACATTAAAAAATAAAGAAGAAATAATTCTCAATTCTTGAAATAAATTTGTTATATTCATTAAATAAATTTATTCATTTCAATATATTTTCATGTCTATTATATCATTCATGAATCCCATAGATATCCATTATCCATACAGAATCAATAAGTGTGAAGTTCTAAAATATCCCACCTCATCAGTTCTCCATCCTTTGTTCTCCATTTATCATAAAATCATAAATTATCATTCTCCCATACTCATTGATTATTATTTATACACCAAAAAATTAAGAGTGTAAATAATTTATTGAAACCTCAAAATAATGAGAAAATACATATAATATGAAATAAATGTCAATTGTGATAGTTATTTTCAACTTTTAATGAGAAAATATCTTCCCTCATCATGAATTCTATCATGAAACAACCAGGGTTGACCCCAAATAGGTCACATGAGCCATCCCTATGAGATGTCCTGAGGGGAATTTTCAATCCATTCGTACTCGCAAAAAGCACCAAGGACATCAACAGAGTGACGATAGGGATTTTTTCAACCATAATAGATAAACCAAAAAAAATAATAATAAAAGAGCATCACAAAAATAAATAAATAAAAAAAATGAATTATTATTAAATGAAGAAGAAAACTATCCTAACCTGATGGCCACTAAAATTCTACATGACCCCATGGGTCAATTTCTAATCACAAGACTCACCATCACCCACGGTGATTGAGATCAAGATGAATCATACACCTAAGACTAAATACATGAAAATATTTGTTGATGAGTATTAAAACCCAGTAGTCAGTCCCAAGTAATCTACTCAACATTCATTTCCTATTAATAATAAAACATTAATTTAAGATTTAAAATAAATATATAAAACTATGTTTTTTTCCTACATTTTCCCTTTAAATAAATTATCGGTCCATTTCCATTTTTATTTTAAAGTAGTATCTTTTCCACTAAGGAAGCATTATATTTTAAAATAAATAATAATATTGAAGAATGAAGTGTAAAAAAATCAAAAAAATTTCCAATAAAAATTTTAAAAACATATTATCGCATTTAGCAAAGAGATGCACCATACAATTTCGAAAAATAATTGATCACAAAAGAGAAATGGAAAAAATAAATCAAGGTGACCATCCGAACAATGCACCTAAATCATCTTACCCTGATAAATATGTAAAAAAAATACATTAGAGAACCTAGGAGCTCATGAATAATCTAGAACATACAATACATGTGACTCCTCCCAATGGCATTACCTTCTAGGTTACATCATAATGCCGAATCACCCAATCGTTGCTCTACGTGAACTGATTGAGGGGCCCGATCTTATAATAATAATAATGAAATATCTCCATGATATAGGCCACTATCTATTTTTTAGACGATACTCTTGAATAAATCGTTCACAAAAAATTCACTACCTATACCAGTTTCTCATTTTCAGAAAAACAAATTGGGATTATCCAACCATGTCCAACATGTATTCAATCATAAACACATTCCTCTCACACAATCAACACACAAAAAAAGTCACAGCAGATTCACCCCAAGGAACATGTCTATTTTATTTCATCCATTTCATCATATAGAATCCTACATAGTGGAACACCCAAAACATAAAACACCACCAAGTCAATGGGACTATCCAAGGAGAATTTTTGAGAAAACTAGTTCTGAAAAAAATTCCATCCAAAGCTAACCAAATTTTAATATGAAAAATGAATTCCTTAAGAATCACAATATCCCCATTTTAAAAACTAGAAAAACAGTTGAAAAACCATTTATGAAACACAAATCATCATTTTAAATCCAAAACCAATTTATAAATGAAAATGGTGAATTTCATCAAACACTTAGTATGATCATTCAATTAAATAATTGTATGCCATCAAACACAAAGTGGAATTTACTTTATTTTACAAAAAACCATTATTCAAAAAAACCATATATCAATTACTACTATTAAATAACTTTTTGAAAGACATGACATAAATTTATTCATAAATATAATGTGAATGAAAATGGAATCCACCTAAAAAGGGACCAGACTAAGATAAAAAATTAGGCACTCGATGTCTTTGATGAAGATCACTCTACAATTTCATATACATAATCTTGAAAATATATATACACCTTAATCCATTGTAGAAATTCCCCACGCCATGAGTTAATATGTACTAGGAATATTCATAGGCATTTATTGATATATGTACATATGTGTGTGTGTGGAACCCTTTGATGAGACACCGAGAAATATAATTTATCTATGAGAACCAAAAAAAATTACCAGAGACTCTAAATAAAATTCAAACCAAGAAAATTGTTCATAATAAATAAACCTCAAATAGCACCAGATAGACCAGAATGGACTGAAGCACTTCACCTTCATCATAGGATGCCAAAACATACACGGTAATGAACCATAAGACACAGCACACACCCAATAATGTGGAATAAGGAACCAAAATCTGGTCAACCATTACCTAGGGATTTGTATAAGATAAGAGGAGAAAAATAAAGAGGGAAAATCAATACAAAATTCAAGGAGTTAGAGGAATAGGAATTTCCTATGTGAGACGAGCTAAAAATCGACTGAAATCGGTTGAAATCATTATAGAAGGCAAGTTATCTGGAAGGGGGGACCTCACATGTGACTGGAGGAGGAGAGATTCTCATGAGTAAGGAGAGAGGGATTGAATTAGGGTTTTTATATATTTTATATATTTTATATTTTAATTAAATTTATTTATTTTTAAAAAAGACTCAGTGGAACATAGTTTGGGTCGCATGTTTTGGAAAACCATGTGCCAACTATGAAATGTCGACAAAATTTTAGAAGAACCGTACATGGGCTGGCCACATGTTTTTGAAAAATGTGCATGTGGTTGGCTCTATCAAATACTACTGAAGTTGTATCATGGTTCATGCAATATTTAGCAGGTTGTGTTCCTTGACACTGATACATGCATTTCATTCCCAAAAACTCACAATTCATGGGAAAACACCCATTGAGAAATAAAATTAAATATAAACTCAAACGTTAAAAAAATAAAGTGATAGAATCAGGTTGGGGTGCCCCAATTATCCCCACCATTACACATTCTTACCCTAGGAAGTCTAAATAATTTAAATTGATCGAGACCAAGGTAATGATAAATTAAATTACCAGGTATGAACTCAAAACATCAATATCATAGAAAAAAATTCAGTTCAACTGAAAATGTAGAACATTGAAATGCCAAATCATAACCATGGGAAAATTCTCAAAAGAATCCACACATCAAAGGAAATCATTATACAAGAGCAAAGAGCTCAGACAATCTATAAAGATATTACACATAAGAGACTCATTCATTTATAAAAACAATCCAATAAAGAACACCCTGACCCATAACAAAGGAAACATTTATGAAACATGTTGGGAACTATTTTCGATCTAATGAGAATCTGTTACGTGAACCACTATCCAAGTCAACCAACATCTATGACTGGGGTTGGTAAAAGTAGAATATGGAATGTGTTCAATGAAGAACACATAGAAGTTGTGTTAATCACAGGATCATCCCATGATGTTCTCTCAAATATATTAAGACACCAGAAAACCATTTATTTCTCAAGATGGGATATCATTTTAATCCTCATGAAATATTGGAAATCACAATAGAAAAAATAACATGAAAAAACCAAAATTCTATAACAACAACATTAGGAAATTTACAACAAAAATCCACCTTAAAATAGTGTTCAAAAAATACATGAAACATTATTATTCATACCCATAACAATATATCACCACGAATTACATTAATTACAAAAAAATCAATTTAAATAAGACGAAGATTTTGATTGATTTTAATTGAACACTATGTTCATCTGACTGAGATGGAAGGTTCTCAAATGGAGTGGATCTAGCTCTATGTCACATCCCAGCACCACCCTGGAAAAATCAATAAAAATGAAAAAAATGACCATAGGTGTGAGAGATCTAAATTACATCAGGACACGAAAGCATCATATTCCCTAGCATCCCACGTTGTAAACACAACAAAAACATACTCTCGGATGAATCCGATTAGTCAGGAAGCAATGATAATTTTTAATTTTTTCAATTGGACATACACTACTAAATATTATTTGTTATTGATAGTCTTCCTCACTACTTATTCATAATCATTAGGGAAAAAAGGAACTACCTGATAGAATTCAGATCAAACACCCCTTTCAAACAATCATGTAGTCAAAAACATACCCCTATCGTCATTTGGGAGATATGAAACCAACTTGATGGAGTTTTTAAAATAATCCAAAACTATTGAATCTCCATGCTCTATAACCTACAATGATAAACCCATCTATATCTTCCTGTCATTTTGGAAGTACATCTGGATGAAAAAATATTTAAGGCATTCAGATGAGTAATTGTTCTATTCTTTGGCCTGAAGAACAGATTTCCACCATTCTTGAAATAGGCCATCCAACATGATGATGGAAATATCAAGCTTTAATGGTTCATGTGATTCATGACAAAAAAGATCTACTCTATAATTCATAGACATTCCCTAGCATTCTAAAATTTTAGATGTAGAATGAAATAAGGTGGGTTTGAACCTCATATCCTTTGAAAAAATAGTTGATATTGAGGAACACAATGCTCAATATGAAAAATGGATAAACTAAATATCTTAATTATGATTTGATCAACCAAATGACATGAAATAAATGAACTAATGGAATATACTTTTCAAAATACCTTCGAGATCAGTAGGGAAAAAATTTTTCAACATAGACCACAAACCAAATTATAACATACCATGAATCAATATTCGACAACTAACTTTCCAATGAATAACTGTAAATGAAAACATCATTTGAATTACACCTCTAACACATGTAATCCAATGTTTAAGAAGGAAAAATTTAATAAGAAAGAATATCATAAAATCCTTTTTCTTCAATGCATTGAAATCCCCCATTTTGAGGAACATTTTTTTAGAGACCACGACAAGGATTACAAACCAAACATCCCTACTTTTATTCCACTTATCCTCACATATATACATTAATGTTCTAGTACAAGAACCAATTCAATTACCACATAAATGAATCCATATACATAAATTTGACCACTATTATAAAAAACAATTGTTGTATAAAAGAAATATTATCACGTTCAAAACCACTTTTATAAAAACCACATTAATATTTAAAACCCATCTCATCATTAAAGAAAAACATTTTAAAATTCCACATTTAATTTCAAATTTCAAATTTCAAAACATCATTCAAAAACCCACTAATCATTTCCCAAAATGACTACAATTTTAAAAACAAACATCATATTAAAATCCATATATGAACACCCTAGAACTATCCTGGGCCAATCATAGATATAAATGAGAGAATCCTATTATTCAATTGTTTAAAAATACAAAAATATTTAAAGGGATCATAACAACTCATTTAAAAAAATTAGTATTTTTGAATGACTTTTTCATATGGTTGGAGGACATATGCCAATAAATCAACCATCATAGAGAGTGTTCCAAGACCATTCCCCTTGTTCCACATGGCTTTCTAGGCCCTATGATCTCACTAAAATCACATAATTGAATTTCAATTTGTTTTCCCAATCACCAAACAACCCAAAATAACCATATAAAACAATAAAAACATGACTCCCCATTGAAAATCATTGTTTGGTCCATAAATAGTTTTCCAGAAATCCCCCAAATCTACACCCCATGCTCTGAAAGTCCGACTCAATCTACATTGAGATAAACAATAAAAAATGATTCATTAAAAGAGCGGTCCTCTAAAGTACCTCCTCTGATACCATATTTCATGAACATACCCCGGTCAACCCTGAACTGGTCACTCGAGTAGGCCCGAGATAAGTCCCAAGAGGCATTCCCAATCCACTTGGTCTTGCGATAAGTGCCAAAGGAATCAATATAGTTGTAATATGAAATATTTAACACAATATAAATAATAAATTAGTATAATAATAAAAGAGAAACTGTAAATAAATAAACAAAATAGAACGAATAATTAATAAATTAAGAATAAAATTTAATGAACACGATGATCGTCAAAACTCCACTTGACCCCACAAGTCACTCTGTAAACCCAAGACTCAACATTAAGCTTGATGATCGAGATCATGATGAAACCTACAAATGTGACTAAAAACATGAAAAGTAAATAGTCTTGTGTATTAAATCTAACTAGGTGTGTACAAATATTCTAATCCCAATACATTTCTATGATGTGATGAAACATTAATTTTAGTTTTGAACTTCGATATATAATATTTATTTTATTCACATGTTTTCCATTTAAAAAAATCATTGTCCATTTTTATTTTTATTTTAAACTAGTAATTTTCCAAATAAGGAAGCTTTAACCATTTATTGACAGTGTAATATGGAAGAAATACATGTAAATGATTTTCAATTTTTTTATATAAATATTTGAAAATCATTTTATCAAATTCATTAATGTTATGAACTAAAAAATGATGGAAAAAAATGATCACATAAGGGAAATGGAAAATAGCATGCAAGGGTGACCAACCAAACAATGAACCTCAATAATCTGTTGTAGATAAAACTATTTCCAAATATATGGGATAACCTCAGATCTCACGAATAATATAGAGTATAATATACATGGGTCTCAACCCGATGGAATGACCTAAATGATGACATAATAACTCCCAAATTTCCAGTCATCACTCTAATAGTCCTGACTGAGGGGCCTAATCCCATAGTAACATTAACAAAATACCACCGTTCTATGGTCCACTAGCTAGTTGATGAAGTAAACTAGTGCAAAAATTATTCAATATAAATTAAATCACTACTCTAGATTCCCATGATTAAATTAAAAAGGTATGTGATCCAGTAATGTCAAACAAGTATCTAGTCTCAATGAAATTCATAACACACAATGAACACAAAAAATAAAGTCACCCTTAAGTCACCCCATGGGACATGTATGTTTTATTTCAACCATTTTATCATAAGGGAGTCATACATAGTAGACCTACCTCAACATATTATGTAAATAAAGAAAGGGAGTCGTCCAAGGAGATTTTGTTGAGATAACCAAAATAAAAAAATGGAAACTGGGCCCCACATGATTTTCACATGCCAAATAATTTCCTAATGAATCACAGACAACCAAAATATAAAAAAACACACTTCGAATCCCATTTTAGAAACCCATATCTTTGTTTTAAATCTAAAACATGTATATAATGGGTAGAGGGGAATTTCATCTAACACTTATTTTGCACATACAATTAAATAATATAATTCCATTGAACACAAAGTGGAATTACTTTTTTTTATCTGAAATTAATTCAAAAAATCATTTTTCACTATGTACTATTAATAAATTGCGATAAATACATGAAATCAATGTATTCAAAAATTCAAAGCCAATGAAAAGGGAACCTAACTCACAAATGGAGTATACCATGTTAAAATAATTAGCACTCGATGTCTTTGATGATGATCACTCTAAAATTTAATTCATGTACTATTATATATTTACCACTTAATACAATGCACATATTCCCCTCCCCATGAAGAAATATGTGTATGGTGGAGATATATATAGCAATACATTCCTATATAAATGTGTGAAACCCATCGTGGAGCCACCGAACAATCTAATTGAACTATAGTGACCAATAAATTATCAATGACACTAAATAAAATTAAAAAAAATAAAAGAGGATAGAAGAAACCAACCTCAAATGGAAGGGTCTAAACTAGAATTGACCAATAATCTTTCCCTTTAGTGGCAGAGGCTGAAACACACACGAGGAAGACCTGGGAGACCCACCGCATGCCCCAAAAATGGAATTATAAACCAAATTTGGCTAAAGAAGACATTGGGTTTTGTCTGATATTAGATTTGAATTAGGAGATGAGAAATAATTAAATAATTCAAGTATATGGTATTAGAGACTTTACTTAGGTGATACAATCTGAAAACCCGAAGAAATGGGGTGAAATCGGTGGAAAAGGGAGTCTCTCCAGAAGGGGGGAGCACAAACAAGTCTGGAAGATGGGGGATGTGCGTGAAGTGGGGTGAGAGGGTTAGAATAATTTTTTTTTGTTAATATTGTATTTTATTTTTAATTTATAAATTTTAATTTTAAAAAAATACTTGGAAATGAGCTTTGTGTGTTGCCTAATTTGGAAAACTGTTCACCAACCATATACCCTTTACATGGATCCATGAGAACCCCCTTGAAATGGCTGCTTGGTTTGGAAAACTGCACACAAACTGTGTGGTTGGCACTTTCATGTATAGTATAAGTATTACTATGGTTGCAACATGTCAAGAAGACCACCTGCCTAAACCTTGTAACATAAATTTCATGACCAGAAAAATACCAACACAAAGAAAAAACGAGGAGAGAAAAAAAATTAAGCATAACTCAAAAATAAATAAAATAACAGGAATGTGTTGGATCATGGTGTGAAAATTTAACTATCTCTTAGGATAATTGAATCATTGAACATATCCCAAAAAAATATTAACAAATTTTTACTCCATTTTCAAGTTAATTAATATTATAACCCACCTGGATAGATTTCTTATCATATTAACTGATGATTTTACCAATAATAGATTACATATTTCCACTAATTATAATCCCTAATTGATAATGGTGAATATATTATAATTTCTTAAAAAATCCTTAAATTATTTAATTAAATAAATCCATAATTATCTATTATACCTCTAAAATATATATACTACAAATTCAAACCCTTGATGATAATAAAATTTTATAAAACCAAGAATAAAAAATATATCTATTTACTTTATCCCCATAAAAAATTTCATTCTTGAGATTATTTAATTTCAATAATTCAACAAAATGATAATTAAAATTATGAAAAATTAATTTATAGATAAATTTTAAATAAAAAACACCTTTTTAGGTATTCTATATATATAAATATTTCTGGGAAATCATAGAATATGTTATAAATACAATTATTAAAATAATAATAGACCTATCTATGAGAGACATCTCAATTACATTCATCGACTAAAAAATTTATAATAAAACATTGTGAAGAATTGATTAATTTTTCAAAAAATTCCTCTTCTGAGAGGGATAAATTCACAATAATTTTTATTTTCCAATAATGATCTGAAATTTTTTAATACGTCCATTATAGTACATATATATGAACAATCTAGTTAACATGTATTTTAATATCATCAAAATTCACATGATCATGTTTAACACCATTTTCAAATAAATAATAGGAACCATATGAATGGTATAATAATTAATAAAATCCATCTTTTTCGTTAATATAATATCTCATCTTGTGTCATAACAAAATAGAAATAATAAATATCATTTTATGAAATATCTATCAATAAAAAATGATCTTTCATAGAACTACCAAATCATCAAAACATTCCATTTGTATATCCTACTTCATAAGAGTAAATATATTTTATCGAGGATCCATCTATGAGAAAGTAATAAAAATAATACATAACTATATACCTAATGATCAATGGAATTCTAATCATATTTAAATAGTAAACCATGAATCATCTCTAGATAAAATAATAAAATGAACATGATTAAACATTCCCACTTCTTCTAAATTAATTCATTCAATATTAATTAAAAACTATAACGTAACCGATATGATATTACATAACATTGATATATATTCTATAATAAACTAAAATAAAATAGAAACCTATATTAAAATAATGTAGTTTAGATATAATTCCTATGTAAATATTCATCCACATCTCTCCAATGTGGCTTAAGACAAAGCATTCCATTTCCTCCAAAAATAAATTCAAAATAAAATTATATAACATTTGGGAATTATTAGAAGTATGTTTTTTATTTTTATCCCTAATATCTAAATACACTATGGATGGAAAAAATGTTTAGTAATAATTGACCACATTGAGATGATTTAGAAAACAATTTTTTTAGAGAGCATCTTCCACCTTGTTAACCTCTACATATGTATTTTTTTTATTTATAAGGAGATGAAAATTCAGTTATTATCATTCAACATAATTAGGTATGGTATTAAATTTCCACTTCAGGATTTGTTCATCAAATCCTCCACCACTATCATAATGTCTAATTTGATCTATAGGAGCTTCTTTCCATATTAAAACAATTATTTCACAACCTTTAAAATTTCCCAGTTATTAGCCTGAAATTTATAACCATTTCAAATTATGTGTTAGAGGATCCATTTTAAAGATCGTCAATGGGTTCAAAAAATAGTTCTGTAACCTACATATATAGGAGAACCTGGATCAATCCCATTAATATGAACCATTATCTTTAATGGTATCAGAAGATTTCAAAAAATATACTTCAAAACCTACGTTTCTTTTTACATTACAGATTCCTGAAGCATTCATTCTATAATTAAATCGTTGACATCATTTTCAATCTAACCTATTTTGATATTATATTTCACGTGCATATATTTTTGAAAGACCATGAATCTAGTATTAATGAGGCTATTTCACAACCCTAATCCATTTATTGGTAAGTATATTACCTACACAATAAACTAATTTTCTCTATATTCTCAGTCCTTATAATAATTTTTCAAATCAAAATGAATATTATCAATACCATGAATCGGGGCTATATATATGTTATGGAATCAACACATGATATCCATACACATAGACTATGGAAAAAATAAGTACATTGAAAACCAGATACGATATTCCCTACCCACAAAAAACATTCAAAATAATAACAATGGATAATTATTTCATTATAAACTCAATTTTAATGATATCATAGATTATAATCTAATACATAGAATAGCATGGATGAAATAACATGCATCTTATATATATAATCAACCACAAAATTCCCTCATAAAAAGTTGAAAATACATCAATTATTTTATAATCATACATTCAAAGAATGATTATTGATAAACATCACTATATGATATTCGGCTATAAAAATATAGCACCAAAGTCCATTCTATAGTAGTCTAAATAACCATAAAATTATAAATTTTTGTCATCTACGATTTTCTACTAGTCATCAGGAATGAATCATTCATGGAGAATATTTAATCCATAAATTCATATTCAATTTATAATATTTTAAAATTCCAAATAACATAATTTCTCTAAAATAAAATAGGAAGAAACTGAAATTTCTAAATAATGTGTAGTATAGCCACATTCATGGAGATATAACATTTTATAACCAAAATAATGAACCCTTTTTTATTACGTATAAAAAAATTTCATTTATTCATTATAAACATTATAATATTCCAAATCAATGATACATTAATCAAGAAAATTTAATATTGAGGGACTCATCAGTATCACCATTAAACAATCAAAATTTTATTGGAATTTATGTAACAACAAAAATCAATTTTGTTCATAGTAAAAGTGAATATTGTTATTTTATTCAAGATAAATGGATCCCAAACATTCAATAACACTCATCCAGGTGTATGAATATTTAAAACATAAATGCATATTTTTGAAGCCTGAGATAAAAAATCCTTTCATTATTAAACGTGCTTAGTATATAAAATTCCTCAGGTATAATATGTACCTTGATTTGAATATTAAATGCCCCAATTCAAATCATTTTTTTCTATAAATTTAATTGTCTATTAGTACATCAAAAACTAAATAAATTTAATCTCTATGATACTACTCTATCCTCAGGTATTCTAGAGTTATATATATAAATATGATAAAAAAGATCAATATAAAGGTGAAATAGAGGATTAAAAAATAATATAAATTCCAATGTAGAATTTATAAATATTTATCACATCATAACAAAAATGAAATGTTTATATCTACTCTATAATTATATCTTATGAATTTCAAAATATTTAACAATATTTTAAAGGTTTTCCAATCCTAAATTGATATTCAGGAATAAACTCACACTATTTAATTAAATGGATAGATCATTACATTTTGGTAGTGGATAATAGCTATTGTCAACAACCATCTTCATGCATTGGTAGTTTATAAATAAACAAAAGATTCAATTTTCCACATTAGAAAAAAAATATAAAACTACCCATGGATATATATTTGAATATATAATTTTATTTTTAAATTAATTTTATCATATAATCATACACAACTAAAATTTCATTATTTTCATATGATTTTATTTTGTACTAACAGATATAACACCTAGGTATAACTATCAATAATAATTAGTATTATACTACTATGGTATCCCATTATTTTCCATTGTAAAGTTTTTTTTAATTCATACAAAACAATATAAATCTCTTTCTACACTTTTATATATGAGAAAATAATTATGTTATATAACACTAAGGAAATATGTTACAGATCAAAAAAAAAATTTCCATGATTATTACATCTATTAGAAACGATATATAAAATAAAAAATATTACAATAATAATTTGTAGAGGTTGTTATAGTAAACTAATGTTCAATGAAAATAATGGAATCCTAGGGTTATGTATATTGATGTACTATATCTCACGATGATCAATCATTCCGTCTAACCATGTCACTATGAAAAAATATATTATATACTATCAATCAACACCTGACTAGTGTAGTTATTTGATGAATTCTAGGAATAATTTCAATTTTATACCTAGACACTTGTGTAGTAATTGGAATAATAAATGAATGTTAATAACAAGTGTTAAAAAATAATAAAATATGAATAAAAAAACATACCATGAATAAATATTTTCCATTGAAATCATCCACCTCCACTATCAATTTTTTATTCAAACCTAGGCTTTCATCCATAACTACGCTTTTATCCACAATCAAATTACCTCTAACCTAAAGGTTGTCCTGGGATAATAAAATATCGTCATGAGGACCCCTACTAGATCCACCATATTGTATATTCTAAGAGACAATCTATCATGGGGCTATTAAAAATTAATCTAATGTAAATATAGGTGATGGTGTCACGACCCATCCCCTAGGGCCCGTGCCGTGACTACCCCAAACCCGCCTTCCATAGGCTAGGGGTTGGCGACAAGCACGAAAGGCATAATTCCATTAATCTAGGAAAGTGTTGCCCTTATAACTGTAATCACACACACCCAAGCACACAACTGGATACAAAACACTATGAAAAACTATATAACAAGAGTGTGATAAAAAGTAAAGGGGCCAGAAATACAAGCCCAACTATAAAGTACAAGTGCAACTGAAAAGGATAAAATATCTCTTGGATTGTCCAGAATGGATCCTACCTAAAGGGTAGATAGAGATAGCATCCTCAACACTCTTCTTTTTTCAGTCTCCATCATGTACTGACACATCGTTTGTCCTACCTTAGGGTACCATCTAGTCTTGGGACTCTTAGTCTCAGTCAGCGTTGTCTGTCGTTTTCATCCAACATAACGTGGTATGACCATAGCCCGTGCGGGGGTGAGTATAATGATACTCACTAGGGACCCTGATACCCTCAAGGTCTTAAAAAATCAAAAAAGGATAAACCACAAGGTATACAATCAACAGATAACACTACTTAGGTATATTCCCATACATATACCTAAGTTATCATGTAATATGTATCAATCATGAGGAAAACACAATGTTACTAACTCAGCTCATAGTGGTATAAAACTCATGTAGAGTGTTAGAGACTATAATATATTGCCACTAAATCATATATTCTGTCGAACCCACATAGGATCCACGAACAGAAATCAATACTATCAAACCCAAAAATTTAATCCAGGAACAGTCGTCAGTGTTGTCGAACCCATACCGGATCCAGGAATAGTAGTCGGAGTTTTCCAACCCACATAGGATCCAAGAAAAGTCTTCAGTGCTGTCGAACCCACACAAAATCTAGGAATAGCCGTCAGTGTTGTCGAACCCACACAAGATCCAGGAATTGTCGTCAGAGCTGTCGAACCCACACAGGATCCAAGAACAGTTTTCAGAGTGCAGCCAGCCATAGGGTTCCGCACAAACATGCTTGATTCCTGGAGGGTCCGCTCCTCAAGCTAAGTGTCGATACAAAAACTTCCACAAAGTCCCAATAAGTTGTATATTAAAGGTCCTGCAATGTCATGGAGGGTAAAAACAAAAATTCCATTTCCATGACATAGAGGATGAGATGACCAAGATATTTACCAAAAAGTACACTACCTTTTGGAATAAGGTACATGCAGTGTAGTCAGACCTCGGGTACTGCTCGTGTGCAATGGCCCGTGTCGAAAGGATGGTCATGTAGAAAACTATGTACATGGCATGTGATGTGGTTACATGCCATCTCTAAGAAACTAGGGTCAACACCATGTATGCTGGCCATGTTCCCATACATGGCCTCAAACCATGTTCTCAAACCCATGTAACTAGTACACGGGGTAGCTGGTGTCACTAGCCTTGCCTGGTTGTGTGGTGGAGTACATGCCCGTGTACTTCGCCCTATGTTCATGTATCCTAGTGATACATGCAGATTCTCTCATATCCACCTCTGCCAAGCTGTGTGAAGAGTACACGCCATGTCCCTTGGTTGTGTAATTCTTCCTGTGACAATGTATTTCCCAGAATACACACCTAGTATCACAATGAACCTTCTTCCATTCTACATAGAGAATACACACCGTACGACAGGGGGTACAAGCCGTGTGTCACTTGTTTAACGTCTGAAACTCAGGTGGAATAACCCCTGTAGGACATGGTGTATTCGTCATATGTACACGCCATATATTCTATAATGTTCCATAAATGGCATCTCGAGCCAGCGCGCTCCCTAGAAGTCTGTTTGTCACAATACATCAGACACTAGGTTGACTCGATATCCCGTAGTTGTCTCCGGTGTTTTTGGGCCTCCGATCTGTTCTGAAAAAAAGATTTTATTCACCCGCTCGAAGAACGGTTGAGGAACTGTCATTCCCATTCTGGTCCGATCTGTCACCCACTATTGTCGTCGCACCCCTACTAGGTTATCGTGACATTGGGTCTTTGATTTGGGATTGTTACATCGCACAATGAACTCTCAATGATTCATTTTTCTTCACCAATGAAGAATGTGAAGAACAAACCAAAAATTCACAAGAATGGCAGAGGGATTGAGCCGTGTTCGTTTGGCCCGGTCTTTCAACGTTAGTTTGGTAGCAAGCGGGTCTAGAGAAACCGTCATGGAAGGAAGAATCAATATTTCTCAAATAAAAATGCACCCCTACCATTTTTCATTGATCGTTGATGAAGTTGTGGGACGGTAGAAATCGATTCACTGTAGATGAACGCGTCCTATGATGAAGTAGGTTCCGATGAAGGAAATAGAATTCAAGATTGAGGTCGAGGTCGAGCTAGATTTTCTTCGTCGGTTGGAGCGTTCTTTGTCAAGAGCATTCTCCCATGTTCTCTCCTCTTCCAAGATCCAACAAAAATAAACTGAGTAACCCAACAAAATAATAGACTTACCTATTATTTAGTTATTGTCACAAAATTCAAAAAGACTGAAATTAATTAATTGATGCTCAATTAATCAACGAAGTGGATTTGTCCCCATAAAGTGGGGAGCTCAATAGGTTTTAACCACAGGTGGTCCCCACAACATAAAACATGAAGAGGTGGTTAGGATCGGGTGGTCCCCACCTCCACAACCTTTCTTGGGTGGTTAAGGTGTGGCGGTCCCCAACTCCAACCACCACATGGATGTTTTAATCAACTAATAAAAATAATGCTTACACAACCTTATTTTTATTTAATTCACTCACCAAACCCAAAAACTAACTTTTATTTCTGACAATCTGTGGTCGAGGTGAAAGCCTTCTAAAGAGAATATCGGCGGTGCGAGTTCAACAGTGCCCTCAGAATTCAAATTTGAGCGCCAGTTCAATATTTATTAAAATTCACTCATATTTTTACTGAACGTACCCGAACAAAACATCATAAATTGATTCCGGGCGCACCAGGCCTTAGAATCACGCATTGTCAGTTTTCACGGAGTCATAAGCTACATCTCGAATGAAGGGAACAAATGGGGGTATTGAGCACACATCTGAGCCTCCCACTCCCATGAGCTCTCCTAGAGATTTCCATGCTGCCAACAGAAGCGCACCCAAGGTATCGACCATCCACATAGGACCCACTCCTGTTGCTCCTCATTCTCCACTAGAACCTCCATAAATTTCACCCCATCATCGAAATCCAGCTCTCCATGTTTGATGGTGTTATAATGGTCATTCACATATCTGTTTAGATGAGGTACATGGAAGATTTCATGCACGTGGGGCAACTAATTTCGATGATCCATGTGGTAATCCACCTCACCAACTCTATTAAGGACCTGGAAGGGTCTGATGAACCTCATAGATAACTTTCCTCCTTGGCCAAATCTCTGGAGACCTTGTCGAGGGGATACCCATTGAAAGGCATGGTCGCCATCCTAAAACTCTAGAGGTCTCCATATCCAATTAGCATATGACATCTGTCTACTCTGTGTAGTCTTGAACCACTCCTGGATGATATACACCTTCTCCGTGGTAGCTCGTACCATCTCTGGTTCCACTAGCACTGACTCCCCAGGGTCATTCCAGCACAATGGTGCTCTGCAAGGTCGTCCGTATAATGCCTCAAAAGGTTCCATATCTATGGTGGAGTGATATCTATTGTTGTATGAAAACTGCACCAAAGGTAAGTGGTCCTCCTAGCTTCTACTGAAGTCTAGGACACAAGCACGTAGCATGTCCTCGATGGTCTGAATGGTCCGCTCAGTCTGACCATCCGTTGGAGGATTGAAGGTGATACCCAGACGAAGTTGTGTCCCAAAAGCCTCCTGCAACCCCTTCCATAGTCAGGAAGTAAACCGTGTGTCACGATCAGAGACAATAGATGAAGGTACACCATGTAGATTCATAATCTCCTGCACATAGTGGTGTCCCAAGCTCTCTACTGAGCCCTGATCCCCGATCTGTAGAAAGTGGGATGACTTGGTGAGTCGGTCAACGATCACCCAAATTGAGTCATGACCCCAAGATGTACGTAGAAGACCCATAATGAAGTCCATGGATATCCCATACAACATCCACTCTGGGACCTCTAAAGTCTGAACAATGCCTACTGGTACCTGGTGCTCTGGCTTCACTTTCTCAAAAATGAGGCATTGAGAGACAATCACCACTATTGGATTCTTTATACAAGGCCATATGTGATGTTGTTGAACGTCCTGGTACATCTTCAACACTCCTAGATGTACCACTAATGGGGATGCGTGGAAGACCGTCAATAATTCCTCTTGAAGTGAAACTGGTACCATAGTACGTCCTCTGAAGTGGATGACGTTCTCTCCACCTTCAGAAAAACCATCAGGTTCCTACGCTATGGATATCTGAGCACATCGTGTCTTGCAGTCAGTGTCCCCATGTTTTGCCTCCCTAACTCGCTGAAGAAGTGGGGGAGTGACTGTAAGGGACTGAAGGAATGCTGGTCCATCTCTATCCACAAAGGATATGTAAATGTCAGCTAGCTACTCTGTCACCTCGCCTAGAAGTTGTATACCAGATCTCCTACTGAGTGCATCTTTTACATCATTCTCCTTTTTAGGAGTATAAACTATCTCAAAGTCATAGTCCTAGAGGAACTCAATCCATCACCTATGTCTCCGGTTTAGGTCCTTATGAGAGAAGATATACCTGAGACTCTTGTGATCCAGGTACATGGTAAGATGTTCCCCCATTAGATAGTGTCGCCACATCTTTAAGGCGAAGACCACTACTACTAACTCGAGATCATGGGTAGTGTAGTTCTGCTCGTGTTTTCTATGCTAATGATAAACATACTCGATCATTACACACTCCTACATTAGGACACACCCGATTCCAACCCCGGATGCGTCACAGTAAACTATGTAAGCTATGCCTTTTTTGGAAGCCTCATGATGGGGGAACTAGTCAGCCTATGCCTCAGCTATTGAAATCATTGCTGGCATCTCTCCGAACACACGAAGGGTTTCCCTTTCATCATCAATGATGATAGTGGTGCTGCAAATCTAGAGAAATTTGGCACAATCCTCTATTAGTACCTGGCTAAACCCAGGAATCTTCGTACCTTCATCACACTGTTGGGTGGCTCCCAAGAAAGTACCACCTTATTCTTCATTGGATATACTACAACTCCAGCCTCTGAAAATGTCATGTCCCAAAAAGTAAACCTCTCGGATCCAAAACTGGAACTTTGAGAGATTACCATAAAGCTAGTTCTATTGGAGTGTGTCTAGTACTACCTGCAAATGATAGGCATGATCCTCCTCAGTAGTCGAGTAAGCCAAAATTTCGTCAATGAAAACTACGAAAAATAGATCGATGTATGGGTGGAAGATCATGTTCACGAGTCCCATGAACACTACTGGAGCATTGGATATTTCGAATGGAATAACCAAGAACCATTAGTGGTTGTATCGACATCTAAAGTATGTATTCTGCACATTCTCATCTTGAACTCTGAGCTAGTGATAGCCTGATATGAGGTCTATCTTCGAGGACCACTATGCTCCCTTCAACTGATCAATGAGGCCATAAATCCTTTGGAGTGGGTACTTGTTCATCACGGTCACCTGGTTCAGGTGACGGTAGTCGACACAATGCCTCAAGCTCCCATCCGCTTTCTTGTAGAATAGAATCAGGGCTGACCAGTGAGAAACACTGGGCCTGATTAATCCCTTCTCCTACAAGTCCTCTTGATGTACCCACAACTCACGAAGCTCAGTGGGAGCCATCTGATATACTGTTGTAGATATCTATGTTGTTCCGTGGTACATGTCAATGTAGATGCCCACCTCTTAGCAAGGAGGTATTCTTCGAACATATTCATGGAAAACATCCATGTAATGGTCCACCGCTACAGGATAGCTCAGACTTTCCACATCAACTACTCCAAGGGTAAGGCAGGCCAATTGATGAGTGATCTTATACACACTTCTCTAAGTCGGTCTATTCTATGATGCAAACGCCCCCTTCTCTCCAGTGAAGGTAAACCTAGTCCCATCCATTTGGACACACCTCACATGGCGCTTAATAAAGTCGATCTGAGCATGGACTATAGATAACCAGTCTATACCCAAGATGACGTCATAAGGCCTTCATGACAGTACTAGGAGATCCTAGTCGAAGCTATCCCCTCCTAGAGTTAGATAAAACTAGTGAAACTAATACGTAATTATTGAATCTTCTCCAGTAGGATTCTCTAGTTGTATGGATCGAGCCAAAAACTCTGTCGGAATCTCGGAGATCCGAACGAGGGCAGTTGAAATGATAGAGTGACTGGAACTTGTGTCTATAATAACTACATCTATGGTGGAGTATACACAGACCATACCTCGAATAATATCTAGAGTGCCAGGATCATAAGCCTCAACTTCCTGGAGCTCAGCTCTCCCTTGTCCACCTACTCCCTGTGGTCGGGGTGGACCTTCTAGTGGTGGTGGTGGTGACACCTCGTAATGACGTCCACGATCAGCTACATGACTAGCTCCTCTACCACATACTCCATCGCCATGTGGATCGCCTCAATTGAACCTCTACCTCTGCCTAGGAGGTACCTAAACTGTCTGCTAATCATCCGAACGGCGGGTCAGACTATCACAGGCCATGTTACCATGTCCGCCGCATGTGAAACAATGCCTATTCATCGAATGACTGGCTTTGTCCCGTGTGCCACACACAACCGAACCCATGTCTTGAGGTTGTCCACAGGATAGTCTGGTCCTCTATGACCCCTATGACATGTTTCTGTTGCCTAATGTAGAAGAATCCACTATGTGACACTCGGTGGTGGGTCTTTCTGCTGGTGACTACTCAGTAAGGAAACTCTCCACTAAGAGGTCTCACTCCAAAACCCCTGCCTACGTCGGGATGCTGAGGGAGATCATCGAGGACATGATCCCTCGCTTTAGCCGCTGCTCGAAGGTCTGGGACATTAAGAATGGGTCCCGTACCATATCTTTGGAGTAGAGCGAGAGGTCGGTGAACCTTGCAGAGTACTGTTCCACCGTCCTGCTACCCTGCTGTAAAAGCAGTAGCTCTGGTATCTTCACCACACATAGGGTGGTTTGGGAAAACCCCACCTGAAATAGGCTCTCGAAGTCTACCTAGAGACATATCACCTCATCATGAACCTGGATCATCAGGATCCAGCATCTGCCTACTGCTTCCTGTAGGAGACTCCTACCAAGGATCACTATAAGGTCTTCTGGTGTCCCTACCAGACTGAACACACTTACCACAGCTTCTAGCCAATCCTCAGCTACCTGTGGGTTTGTCTCACCCCTGAACCTGGGTGACCTCTAGCACTAGAACTCGTGCAACATGATCATGCGGCATGCACTCTTTAATGCATGGGCTGCTTGCATCAGTGGCCCAATGGGGAGTGTTACAGATGGTGCCTCCGCTGTGATAGGGCCCTGCATAGAGGCCTCATCGCTTGGTGGGCTTCCATCTTGTATAATGTTTGGGACTTTAGATGGATATCTACGTGGGGACATCCTTAAAATTTACAGGTGTTCCACCGTCAATATGTGAAACCTGGTTAGTTGACACAAAGAAAACTTTTGAAAACGCACATGTAATTTGTGTTTTTGCGCACTGAGTAGGAATTCAGAAGTCTGGGTCATGTTGTATGGATACGTCAGCCACTACACAAACAATGGACTCCCTGAACTGAGAACCTCACTATGTACCCATAAAACTATTTTTTCACAGAAAAGATCAGAGTCCTAAGTTATGTGGTAGAACCGACTTCTCTGATAACAATTTTTCATAACCCATCTCCTGAGGCCCGAGTCATGACTACCTGAAGCCCAACTTCTATAGGCCAGGGCCTAGAAACTAGCACTAAAGGCGTAATTACCTAAATCATGGAAGGTGTTGCCTATATAACTGTAACCACACACAACTGAGAACACAACTGGATACAAAACACTATGAAAAAATGTATAACTATAGAGTTCTAGAAAAGTAAAGGGGCAGGAAATAAAAGCCGAACTATAAAGTATAAGTACAACTGAAAACGACAAAAAACTGAAAAGGACAGAACAACTGAAAGGAGAAAAGCAGATCGTGGATCATCCACTATGGATCCTACTTGAAGTGTATGTATATATAGCCACCTCAGTACTCCATGTCTATCAGTCTCCTCCGTGTACCGACACGTTGTGTAGTACACCTCCGGGTGCCATCCAGTCCTGGTACTCTCATCCTTAGTCAGTTTTGTTTGTCGTTTGCATCCAACCCAATGAGGTTTGGGAATATCCCATGTAGGTGTGAGTATAACGATTCTCAGTAGGGACCCTGAGACCCTCAAGGTCTCACAAAATCCTATAAGGATAAACCACAAGGTATGAAATCCATAGATTAACCTACTTAGGTATATTCCCATAAAAATACATATGTTATCAAGTAATCCATCTCAAACATGAAGAAAACAAAACGTTACTGACATAGATCACATAGGTATTCAACTGACGTAGAGTGTTAGGGATGATTAGATGTATCCACTAAATCATATATTCTATCAAAACCACACAGGATCTAGGAACAAAAATCAAAACTGTAGAACCCACATAGGATCCAAGTAGAGTCATTAGTGCTATCAAACCCACACATGATCCAGGAACAGTAGTTAGAGCTGTTGAACCCACACAGGATCCAGGAACAATCAGCAGTGCTATCGAACCCGCACAATATCCAGGAACATTAGTCAGTGATTTTGAACCCACATAGGATCCAGGAATAGTTTTCCGAGCATTTGAACCCACACAGGATCCATGAATAGTCGTCAGAGCGCAGCCAGCAACATGGTTCCACACAAGAATTCTTGATTCTTGGAGGGTCCACTCCTCATGCTAAGTGTCTATACAGCTACTTCCAGAATGTCCCAAAATGAGTAACTCAAAGGTCCTAATATATCATAGAAGAAAAACCCAAAAATATTGTGTCCATGACACAGAGGATGAGATGACCAATCCATTTACCAAAAAGTCCACCACGTGTTGGAATACTGTACATGCCATTTAGTCAGACCTCGGGTACTACCCGTGTGCAACAGCCCATTTCAAAAGTCTGATCATGTAGAAAAGTACACGGCATGTGGTGTAGTTACACTTCATGTCCATGAAACTGGGGTTGACTCTGTGTACGCTATCCATGTGCCTGTACATGGCCTCAACCCATGTTCTCAAACCCGTGTAACTAGTACATGGGGTAGCCCGTGTCACTGGCCTTGCCTGGCTGCGTAGTGCAGTAGATGCCCGTGTACATCACCCAGTGTTCGTGTATCCCCGTGATACATCCCAATTATCGAATAGCCACCTCTTCCAAGATGTGTAAATATTACACGCCATGTCCCGTGGCCGTGTATTTCTTCCATTTTCTATGTATTTCCTAGAATACATGCCATGTCTCGTGAAGCTGCATCTTCCATTCAGCATTGAGAAGACACGTCGTGTTACCATGGTCAAACGCCATGTATTAATTGCTAACATCCAAAACTCAAGCTGAAAGACACCCGAACTACATGACGTGTTTGTCAGATGTACATGTGTTGTATTCTTGAATTTTCCAGAAATGGAGCCTCTAGCCAGCTCGCCTCCTATGAAGTTCATTCTTTGTTCTGATGGTCTGTTCGTCATGAAACATTAGAAACTAGGTTGCCCTGATGTTTCATAGTCGTCTCCGGTGATTTTGGTCCTCATATCAGCTCTCAAAACACGATTTGATTCACCCACTTGAAGATAAGTCAAAGAAAGGTCCTTCCTGTTACAGTCTGATCCATCACCCGCTATTGTCGTCACACCTCCGCTAGGTTGTCATGACATTGGGTCTTAGATTTGGGATCATTGTGTCACACAACTTTCTCGCAAAGATTTGTTGTTCGTCACCCATGAAGAAAGAAAAGAACACAACAAACATTCAGAAGAATAGAGGAGGGATCAGGCCGTCTTCGTTTGGAATGGTCCTTCCACGTTAGTACAGTAGAAATCAGGTCATGAAAAACAATCATGGAAAAAATAATCATAATTTATCACATCAAAACACACCCCTACCTTTTTTTTTGATCGTTGACGAATTTGTGGGAAGGCGGACGTCGATTCGTTGCGGAAGAATGCGTCCTATGTCGAAGGAGGTTCTGATGAAGGAAATCGAAGTCGAGGTCAAGGTCGAGGTCGAGGTCAATGTTCTTCATTGGTTGGAGTGTTCTTCGTCGGGAGCATTCTTCCATGTTGTATCCTCTTCTAAGCTACACCAAAATTAATGTGAATCCCCCAACAAAATAATTGACTTATCTATTAATGATTTTTTGGAATAAAATCCAAAAAAAATAAAATTAATTAATTAATTCTCCATTAATTAATGATGTTTATTTGGCACTATAATGTGGGGAGCTCAAAAGGTTTTAACCTCGGGTGGTCCCCACCACATTAAACATGAAGACGAGGTTAGGTTCGGGTGGGCCCCACATCCATAACCTCTCATGGGAGGTTAAGGTGTGGCGGTCCCCACCTCCAACCTCAACATGGATGTTTTAACAAACTAATAAAAATAAAGTTTAACCAACCTTATTTTTATTTAATTCTCTCACCAAACACAAAAACATACTTTTATTTCTGACCATCTGCTGTCGAGGAATAATTCTTCTAAAGCGAATACCAGCACTGCGAGTTCAATGGTGCCATCAGATTTTAATTCCGAGCACTAGTTCAAAATTTATAAAAACCCGCTCATACCTTTACTGAACGTACCCAAAAAAACATCAGAAATTGATTATGGGAACAACGGCCCTCAGAATCATGCGCCGTCAGTTTTAACAGACTCGTAAAATTCCAATGTATATATAAAAAAATTCACAGAAATTACAGGTCTTTACAGATGGTGAATGTAAATATTATACCATGTTACATTTATAGTTTTATGATTCAAGTCTACTTAAAAATTGATGTGTAAGGATAGGATATGACCCATGTCACAAAAATGACAGTATATTATATCTTGGAGTTCTCTAAATTATTAAAAACATATCATACCTTGTATAAATGATTGACCATTTAGTACCCACTCGCTTCATCGATATGAAGAAGATAAAAAAGGGAAACTGAAATATATTTGGGATTGATATCAAACAACCCACGCACTCACCTTGATATTCACAGGATAAAAATATTTTAGTCTACAAACTTGATCATTTACCTCACCACTAAATACATCATCAATTTTTGACATGTTAAATGTTATTGATTCATTAGCAATACAAATTATAAAAAATAAAATAATCTCAATAGATCAGTAGAAATCATATCAAAATAGTATCACATTAAATTCATGACCTCGTAATATAACCATGAAATAAATTAACTCCATTCTCTATTAGAAATAGGATCTATTTTTTGATAATAAAATTTCATAAATAATTAATCCTTCACTAATTTAAATTTAATATCCACCCACGAAATTGAATTTTCCTTCTATATCATTTTCTTATCTCATCAACCTATTCATAGTAATTTATAAATGATATAATATAACTAAATAATCATGTTTTTGTTCATGTAATGTATTTATAATATAATTTTTTTATCCCATATTTTCATACATAAAAAATAAATAAATCAAAATTATCTGTTTCAATATTATATTAATCCCCTTCTATAATAATTTTTTTTCAAATCAATTATCTCATCAACCCTCTTTAATATAGATAATTATTTATTACCTATTAGTGCTTGATAAAATTCTAACATCATAACTATTTTGGTATATCTACAATGAATAACATGTTCATTGAAATCACTGCATTATATGGATGTTTCTGAAATAAAAATATCCTATAGTCATCCACATAAATACTACTCTCTTATCTATAATACATGTAATCATCAGGACCTGACACCAGATGATACATTTACACACCTAAAATAGTACTATTTGGATTAAAAATCATCTCATAAAAGTATTTAGTTAGGAAAAAACATACGTACATAGTAATCCATCAACTAATTATAAACCTATCTCCTATCCATGGAAAAATATATATAGGATATTTTGATATTAGGTTTTCTGGCCAAATGAATCTATATCATTTTAAACTATTATTCCCAAATTTACTATAAAATACATATCTCTAAAAAAACATTTCCATGAACCAAACTAACAATGTATTCCCCTGAGCATGATTCAAGGCTGATTCAACCAACATGAATTTATCGATTTGGAAGGCGTTCAATGAATAACACTAAGCATAGAAAACTAGGAACTCTAAAGAATAGTTTTATATAAATAAACACACTTAAATTATATAAATATAAATGGTGGTGAAATATAAATCTATATAATTTTTTTTCTGAAATTTTCAAACATCATAATAATTGAAAATGTAGTTATTTAACCAAAGAAAATGGTACATAAAAAAATCAAATGAAATAAATTAACTAAATGATCAATAATCCCACTCTATATATTACTAATGATTCTACAATAAAACTTATATAGTTTATTATAACAATATTTATTGAATGTGTGTAAGAAAAAACAAGAATGCAAGGTTCCACCATTGATCTAAAAACATTCATCATTTGTAGATCATACAAATACATCTATGTAATTATAAAAGTAAATGAAACGTTCCACATAAAATACTGTGAAATTATATCCCCAGCTCATCCAAATTTACCTACCCATAAAATTATATTATTTTATAAAATCCCATAAAGATTAATCTTAAATTATGGGTCACCATATATCAAATCCAAGTAGATATATCACCACTTTTTCTAAAATCATAAATTATTTCGATAATTTTAAAACTTAGATCAAATTATTATGTATTTTCTTTATTATATAGTAATATCTATCCTTATTTATAGATCGATGATGATTTTTCTTGAATATTTTAAAATTTTAATGGTTTTAGTATATCCCATGATTTTTTATAGGATAGTGATAACTATACAACCCATATATGAAAGAATGTTTTTTACATTATATAATAATTTCCATCAATAGATCATTTTATACTCAACAATGTGTATATTTCATGTATCATCTCTATGTAATTTTTGGAAATTTTTACACTATTGATGCATCGTTTCCCAAAATGTATGATATACCATATCCATTAAATTATTAAATTTAACTTTTTACGTTACCTTAATTTTATATCATTTTGGGTTCTCCTTTTTCCCATTTAATTTTTTAGAAACTCCAAAAATTAAAACCCTCTTTATCCTCCATCTCTCCATGGATTACAAATGGATTTTTTATTAATATATAATGTTTTGTCAATGATTTTAATTTTATTATGAGGGTCTATACAATTGTTATATAGTGGATTTTTTATTATACTTCATTATTTTTTCTAATATATTTTTAGTAAAATAATATGATTTCCGTATATAGTAACTAAATGACTTAAAATTGACTTTTTATTATGGAAAATACTTTTTTAGAGAATGTGGGAAACTATTAATGATTGGAACATGATATCATCTAAAAACATAGAAAATAACATATTTATTAAAATAACTATTATGTTTATTATAAAATGTACCTCTTTAAAGACCCCATTAAAGAGCAGTGGACAACATTTTTTGATTATCCATGATGATGTATTCAATGTTATAAGCAATGTTTTCCCATGATTGTGTAAAATATTATACACCAATATTCTTTTTTATTGAATCCATGTGTCAAACTGTTATTTTTTCTTATTGATACAAACACATTGTTATTAATAAAGGTCCACTAATATCATTATATCAACCATCCCATCAAACAATTAATGTGTCACATTTATTTTTAATTTCCCCTTTAACATTTCTTCAGTAGAAGGAGATAAGGGATCGCTTGTCTCCCATTTTTAAAATCCACTTTATCATCTTCTCTAAACTTAATGTTAGAATCTAAATTCTCCTTAATGAAATTAACCAACATAGCATCACCTTGTTTTTATTCCATTTCCAAACTATTATCCATCATCTTATGTTCACTCAGAAGAATTAAATTTCCTTCTTGATCATGATACATGAATTCACTATACATCACCTTATTCATTTTGGTAGACCTCAATTAAGGTCCACTAATATCATTATATCAACCATCCCATCGACCATCCCATCAAACAATTAATGTGTTTGATTTATTATGAATTTCTCATTTAAATGTTCATCAGTGAAAGGAGATAAGGGATCTCTTGTCTCCCTTTTTTAAAAGCCTATTTATGAGCTTCTCTAACCATTATATTAGAATCAAAATTCTCTTGAATGTAATTAACCATCATAACATTACACTTTTTTTGTTCCTTGTCCACACTATTATCCATCATCTTGTGTTCACTCAGAAGAATTAAATTTCCTTCTTGATCATGATACATGAATTCACTATACATAACCTTATTCATTTTGGTAGACCTCGATTCCATTGTCCTAGGTAGGTGAGAGTAGTCCTTATATCCATTACACGAAATTCATTTAACACAATTCATCTTCCTATATCCATTTATCCCTTCCTCCAAATTCTCATCCTAGTGCCGAGTAGACCACTTTTATGCTCTCCATCAATGATATTCCCTAAAACATTGCTAGATATATAATATTACAAATATTTAAAATAAAATCATTGATCATCAGATCAGTTCTTGGTTTTTAATTAGGCTTGGATTAACTTTCAAACATGTAACTCAACCCATATTCCCATACCAAATATTTTGAACTCCATATTTCAAATTCCATGTCTAACAGTACATGTGTCAATTGTTCTTCTTGACCACACATTACTTATTAAAACCACCCATACTATGTTTCCTCCATGAGCTATGAGGGATGATGAATACTTTTCACCTTCCTCTTATAGAACAATATCAACATTATCTCCATTTCATGTTTCCAATATAATGACCCAAAAACTCATTAATGAGAATTCCTCTTGGTCTATATAAATATCTACTTATGGTTATGTAAAACGTATTCACATTTTTATGTTTTATATTTTGGATTTTAAGATACCATTATGAATCTTGACTATTTTTTATATAGCCTTTGAATAGTGATCCCGTAAATAGTATAAATATAGTGCTTTAACAAATCCAATTTTCTCTAAAAAAGGAGGAAACATTCTCATCCAGTAGACTTGACCCATTAGAAGCCCATTTTTGATGCTCAGAAAGAATGTGGAATCATTGGGATTCACTCTTGACAAATCCCTATCTGAGTTTGAATACATTATGATTGAACAGAATCTCCTACAGGAGAAGAGGAAGTTGATAGAGATAACCACTCGAGCGATGTTATCCGAGCCACCCGAAGAGTCTATCACCAACACACACCTTACCCAATGGTCATATGTAGGTGTTTAAAGGGGTTATGTAACAAGACCCTAGCCTTATGAATATGTACATTATTTTTTATATAATAAATAATATACATTCATTTTTTTATTGTTACTTTGTAAATAATTCTTAAAGAACCAATAGTATTTCATTTGTTAATGTTCAACTAAGGAATCTTTTTTGATAAATTATTTTATTTTTCAATTAAATAATATCTTAATAATTTATTATTATTATTATGTTACTTTTTATTATGTATATATGATTGTATAATTTTTATTACTACACTTGAAATATTTATTATGGTTTGAAATCTATTTTTTTCAAAACCTTTGAATTTTAGATAAATGTAATTATTATCTTAAAAGTGAAAATTCATATATTTAAAAAATTATTTGGATAAAATGAATATTATTTTTGGAATCAGGGCGTCAAAATTATCCAATGGTGAATTTTTCATAATTTTCTATGACGATTGAATTTTTTGGGTAAAATTTTAATTTCGTTTAAATATATAATGTGTTTTATGACATCATAATGACTGAATAGTGATTTAATAAAATAATATAAATAGTATTTTCCCCCAATATATGTTTTACCATTAAAATAATGTGATTATATAATTTTTTGATTTATTTTACAAAGCGTCAGTTGACCCTTCATGACTTATAAAACCTTTTTGTTTTTTAAATTGATTTCCTTGAGAGTGTGACTCACCTCCACATAAGAAAAACAATTATATTAAGAATTTATACCATTGTAATTATAAAATATTATTTTCCAATTCCTATTAAAATAAACAATTGGCAGAAACCATGTGGTGGTTTTCAGTTTTGATTAGTTTAATATGTGGTGTCAAAAAACTAAATAATATTGAATTCCCTCCCCTTTCCTATATAAACCCACCAAAGATCCCACTTCCTCTTCACTCAAACCTTTTGGAGTTCGTCCAACCTCTGAAAAACTCTCTGTAGAATCCTCCCATGGTGCCCAATGGTCCCAAAAAGTCTCTCTCGAGCCCCTCCCAAGCCGTTGGGATCACACTACCATGTAAGGAATTTATTCCTTTCTCCTTTTATTCAAGTTTCTTAATATTGTTATTCCCTTTAATTTTCAATTATAAATGTTGGGGTTTGATTTCAAACGTACAATATACAGTACTATTTATGTTTGAAATAAGAAATACCCCTTTCACTCTCATTTATTCCTTCTATGTATACTCATTACATTGCTGAAATTCCATATGAAATTTCTCTCTCCTCATTTATATTCATTTAATTATTTTGTATCATGAAAAAAAATTACATTTAAATTGTTGGGACATGTATCTATATAAACCCATTTTTTTAAATTTCATGTGCATATAATGATACACATATTCATCTCTCATCAATCATTTTTATGAATTCTTATGTCATGATGTTATGCTGCCGAAATTGAACCGTGTTTTTTCAATCCTAAGTCATTATGTTGTGAAATCCATGACTATTCCTATATCAGGGGAATTAAAATATATTAACATTTACATATTGATTATATAATTTCATGTATGAATCCCATATTCAATTATTTTGGAATTAATGATAACGAATCCAGGATTTATAATCCATGTGGAACACGTATGCATGAAATGAAATGTTTAAGAAGGGGGAACCCTGATATGGATCCAATGCATTGGGTAATGTATAATATCACGAAACATCATGTGAAATGAGTGTTAACTCATTCTAATATAATAAAATGTATGTTCTACTCATGCTTCAACTGCAATGAGGGTATACTCATGCGCCATGTGAAATGAGCCTTGGCTCATGCTAATATCTTGTTAAATGTTGTTGCCACATTTCTATGTTATGTTTATCATGCTTTATCATTCCGTTGTGTTTATGTTTCTATTGAAAACCATTGATGAGACTATTGAATAACATGTATTGTAATCTTCATGTAATGATTTTTTTACTCCCTTACTGGGATTTATAACTCAATCATTTCTTATGTATGTCCTCAGGTCATCCCATACAATGCTATGTACGATGGAATTTAGTGGTCATGTAAATGATGTTTTCAATAAGATTTTGTGTTTTATGTTTTAAGTTGTTATGTAATGTTCATAATCAGCACATAATCCAGACATGTTGATATTTTATGTTGAATCTAGTGATTTTTTTTGTAATAAATTATGGTTTGTGTGTAATAAAAGTAGGGTTCTCATATTGGGTATCAAAGGATTGGTTTAGCTATTTTTGGGATTATGATTAGAAAACACTAGTGAAATCCAATGGTATAAGGCTAAGTATAATTAAAAAATCCATATATTTTGGTGAGTATTGAGTAAGTGGTTTATCAATAATATACATCCATGTTTGGATATGTCCAGGTAGAGGAGGCTCTTGCACAGATGTACCTTGGAGTGAATAATTTGACATAGAATTTTGGGCTTGACCTGCTCTCTCCTGGTACATGAAAATGGGCTTAGCTACACTATTGGTTATGACACCCTCGTGGGATATGATTCGGTAAATTCAAAACCTTAGTATGAACCATTATTAAGGGAATTAAAAAATGATCCTATAAATATATGTTAGAATTTAGATCATGGATATCATATATTTGAGCCTATAGATTCATTATTTAAGGAAATAAAATTTATTTATAAGTCATTCATTTTTTCCTTTCGATTACCCTTTAGGTGTTACCCATAACATTCCTTTTATTTTAGCCAATGGAAAGTAATTGGAGGACTCATCCTAACAACTTATGTGAAGACCAATTCAATGACTATTCTAATGAGATCCCAAATCTGATGGGAGAAGAAATTGTGAACATTATCATGATACTCTATCAGTTAACTAAAGAATTAAATAGAAACATTGGTCAAGATGAATGTTCAATCACCCCCATAAGAAAGAACAAGTCATTATCAAGAGATTCATGAGACAAAGGCCTCAAATTTTTAATGGATCTTTTGATCCCTAAATCACTGAAAATTGGATCAACTCCAATGAAATGAAATTCTCCATCCTTCAATGTTCTGAATAAGAGAGGGTTCTTTTAGCTACATATCATATGGACGGTTAAGCTGATCAATTCTGGACATTGATAAAAAATACAAAGCCTGAGGAGGATATTGAGTCATTATAATGGAAGGATTTATGGATGTGATTAATTGATAAATATTTTCCACGCACACTATACCTTAATATAGAATGGGACTTCCTTGACCTCAAGAAAAAAGGAGATGAATCCGTCGGAGCGTACGAGGAAAACTTCACCGTGCTTTCATGATATGCCTCCGGCTTTGTCATTACCCCCAAATGCATGGTTGATCACTTCTTTGGTGGGATGAAACCTAGCCTACAGAATGACCAGTCGATCCGTGACTTCTACAGCTTTGAGGAAAATTTTCCAATGTCCTCTCAAGGTCAAAATGAAGAATGAAAAATCCTAGGGGTATCACGGGGATATGAAGCATAAGATGGAATTAAATTTTTGTGGTCCGATGGATAAATCCAATGGTGCTAAGAATATCATGCACCCCACCATCCAATGGTGCAGAACGAAGCACCCCCATACATTTTTTGAAGGGGACGAGGAAATGCTTTAGGGGTGGTAGAGAAAGACACCTAGCTATTAATTGCTGACACGAAAAACCCACGACTGTGATAGGGAAGTGGAACGCTCTATTCAACTCTCAGTGCATTGTTCATTTCTACAACTACAATGAACTAGGTCATCTTGAAAATCAATCCCCTATGCCAAGGGTTTTTTGAGGCAACCAACTACCTCCAGGTAAGAAAGGGTGATAATTTTCCATCACTACTGCCGATGTGAACCCTGAAAACAAAGTGGTGATAGGTGCGCTGGTTATTTATTCAAGAATATTTAACATAATTTTTTATTAATGTTTTACACAATATTTTATATCTTATATGATTAGTAGAAAAATCCCAACACCACCAAAAATCATAGAAGTGAATATGTTGGGGTGTACGGAAAATGGGGAAATCATTGCATCCCATGAATATAACTCCTCCCTGATCATAATTTGTGGATTGAACTTCTGGGAGAACCTCATCATACTCCCTATGGGGGGATTTGATTAAATTATCAGCATAAATTGGATTTCCTTATATAGAGCCAAAAAAAATTGCAGTGAGAGTGAAATCACTCCCCATGTGGAGAATCAACCCTCGATTATATACATGTAAATGGATGAGGATGATTATTATTTAGTTATATCATCTAAATGATGAATATTACTGCCCTATAAGCACCCATATCTGGCTCAGACGATTGAGTGCAATGAAGCAACCATTCTTGAAGACATTCCTATTGTGATGTAATTTGTTGAAGTGTTTCTCGAGGAATTTCAGTGTCTCCCTCCTAGAAGAGATGTTGAATTCTAAATTAACCTTATACCTGGGGAATTTTGAAATATCCAGGACTCCATACAAAATGGCTATTGTAATGCTTGATGAGTTAAAGAAACAACTACATGAGATTCTATTTAAAGGGTTTATATTCCCAATTGATTCACTATACGGCGTCTCCGTCCTCATCTTCTAGAAGAAGGATGGGTCAGTACAACTTTTCATAGATTATCATGAGCTCAAAAAAACATGATAACGAAAAAGTATCCTCATCCATGAATTGATGATTGTTTGATTAGCTTCATGGAGGACAATACTTCTCCACTGTATATTTGCTGTCGGAATATTATCAAGTAAGGGTGAAGAAGGAAGATATCTCCAAGATTGATTTTCGTACAAGATATGAGAAGTAAAAATTCATAGTAATGCCTTTCAGACACACTAATGCTCCAACATTCTTCAAGGACATGATGAATAGAGTATTTGGATATTACCTCGACAAATTTGTGGTAGTATTTATAGATGATATTCTAATATACTCCCAAACCAAATAGGATCATGAGGAGAATTTATGATCTATACTAGAGACCTTATGGAAGGAGAATATATATGAAAAGAGCAAAAAGTGCGAGTTCAGGTTGAATAAGGTCTCATTATTGGGTCATAACATAACAAGAAATGGGATATCAGTCGATCCCTCCAAGATATCTACAATTTAAGGATGTATAGGGCCAACATCGGTAATGGATATTCGTAGCTTCTTGGGTTTAGCTAGATATTATCATTGATTTGTGAGACATTTCTCATGATTGTCCAACCCTCTTACCAAGCTAACTTGGAAGGGAGTAAAATTTTATTGGACTGATTAATTTAAAGAGAGCTTCAAGGAGTTGAAAAAGAGGATTATCATTGCACACGTTCACACATTACCCATAAGTTCATAACTTTTTTTGGTATTTAGTGATGCTTTGATGAAGGGAATGGGTTGTGTGTTGATGTAGAATGATAATGTGATAGCTTAATCATGGCTGTAAAATCTCCATGTTAAAAACTATCCCACGGTTGATTGGGATTTGGCTGCTGTGATCTTTGCGTTCAAAATCCTATGTAATTATCTCTTTGGGGAGAAGTGTGAGACATATACTAATCACAAGATCCTAAAGTATATATTCACACAAAAAGAGATTAATATGATCCAAATAAGATGAATAGAACACATCAAGTATTACAAGTACTCAATCCACTACCACCCAGGTAAGGCAAAAAAGGTACCATATGCTCTATGTAGAAAGAATACTACATATTTATCAATGGTGAGAATTGTAAAGAATAAACTATTTTGATATTTAAAGAGGATTTTCATGGGAATAATAAAGGTAAGAACATCATCAATCCATTCTCTAATGATTTCTCAACCGTCCCTCTTAGTGAAACTAAAGGATGCTCAATGAAAGGATGTGAAAATTCTGAAAAGGGTGGAGGGTATCAAAAATGGGAAATCATCAATGTTCATGGTTGATAATAGTGGAATTGTGAGATTTGGGTCACGATTATGTGTACCATCTAATTCATAGATAAAGAAGTATCTTCTGAAAGATGCACATAGGACAACATTCTCTATTCACCCAGGGATCACAAAATGTATCAAGATCTATGACAAAACATTTGGTGGATGAATATGAAAATAGAGATTATTGAATATACATAAAAGTGTCTACTATGTCAGGAAGTTGTGTCTGAGAGTAAAAAGTCTAATGGGTTGACGCAACCACTACCCATACCAACATGGAAGTTGGAAAACATTACCATGGAGTTTTTCAATGGACTTCCAAGGACCTCTATAGGAAACAATGCTCTATGGGTCATTGTGGATCATCTTACGAATACAACTCACATTATTGTGATTCGTGGGGACTTCTCATTGGCATAACATAAATGTATTTACATCAAAGAAGTGGTATGGATTCATGGAGTACCACTATCTATTATATCTGATCGTGATTTGAGATTCACTTGATGTTATGGAAATGTCTCCAACATTCTCTAAGCGCTGAACTAAACATCAGTACGGCCTATCATCCTCAAACTGATGGCCAATATAAGAATACTATTTGGACACTCGATGATATGTTATGATAATGTTTTATGGACATCAATGGAGGGTGGGATAATCATCTTCCACTAGTTTAATTCTCCTACAATAACAATTTCTGCTCGAGCATCTGAATCACACCATATGAAGCCCCATATGGGAAAAGGTGAAGAACACCATCATGTTGGGATGAAGTCGGTGATCATAAGATGGTAGGACCTTAAATGGTCGAATAAATGGTGGATGATTTGAAAACCATTCACAAGCATATCAAGGCAACACAATGTCGACTAAAGAGGTATGGGGATAACCATCGATGAGACCTTGAGTTTAAATTTGGAGACATGATGTTTCTATTCATATCTCATTGTAAAAAGGTCATAAGTTTCAGAAATAAGGGGATGTAATGTCCTAAGTACATCGGCCCCGTCAAGATTCTGGATCATGTCGTGGTTGTGACCTATCGACTTGAACTTCCACCTACCTTGGCCAATGTACATAATGTCTTTCATGTATCCCTCAGAAGTACATACCAGACTCTTCACATGTACTCTTTTCAGAGTTTCTATAAATAGATAATGATCATTCATTAAAGAATCAACCAGTGAAGATCCTAGATCATAGATAAAAAGTTCTATGAAACAAGATAATGCCCCTCGTCAAGGTATTGTAGCAAAACCACTTGTTTGAAGAAGAGATGTGGGAATAAAAAGATGTGATGAAGAAGAGTTACCCACATCTGTTTTAGTGTAGGAAATGATAATTTCTAGGGTCAAATCTCTTAATGGGGAAGATTGTAATGTACCAAGAAATCATTAATGAAAATTACTCTTAATCTATTTAAATGTATTTTTATGATTATGTAAAATTTATGCACTTATTTGGTTTTATGTATTGGATATTAAAATACCGTTATGAATTTTTACCATATATAATATAGCTTTTAAACAGTGATCACATGATTAGTATAAATACTGGGCATTAAAAAAATCCAATTTACTCAGAAAAAGGAATAAATGACCTCATCCAGTAGACTTGCCCATTACGAAGCCCATTTGTCGGAGCTTGGAAAGGTGGTTCCATCATTTGGCTTCGCTCTAGACCAAGACCAAGCTGAGCTTAAGTACGTTAAGCTTAATCAGATCCACTTACAAGATACGAGGAAGTTGATAGAGATTACCACTCGAGATATGTTATCAGATCCACCCCAACAGTCTTTCACAATCGTGCACCTTACCCTAATGTCTTATGCGGGTGTTTTAAGTGGTTATGTAACAATTCACTAGCATTATTATTATGAAAATTATTTTTTATATAATATAGAATATACATTCATTTTATTATTGTAACTTTGTAAATATTTTTAAAACCACAAATAGGTTATTTTAATTAATTTTCAACTATGGAATCTATTTTGATGAATTAATGGATTTTTTAATTAAATAATATTTTAATAAAATATTATTATTAGTAAATGACTATTTATTATGTATAAATGATCGTATAAAATTTATAATACAATTGTAATTTTACTATGGTTTTAAATCTATTTTTCTAAAAACCAATGAATATTCGATAAATGTCTGTTTTTAATATAAAAGTAGAAATTCACATATTTAGAATTTTTTTTGGATAAAATGAATATTATTTTTGGAATCAGGACATCTAAATTATCTAACCATGAATTTTTTATAATGTGTTTTTAGAAATCATAATCCACCAATAGGGATGTAATAAATACTATAAACAATATGTTATTCCAATATATGTTTTACAATTAAAATAATGTGATTTCAGGTTTGTTTGATTTGTTTTACAAAGATTTAGTGGACCATTCATGACTTAAAAAACATTTTAGTTTTTTAAATTGATTTCCTTGAGAGTGTGACTCACATCCACATAGGCTACCATATTATTTTTAGATGATCAACCATTGGCCTTATAAAATATTGTTTTCCACTCCCCTTTGGAAAAAACCTTGGGAAAAAACCATGGGTTGGTTTGTGGTTTTGATTATTTTAATGTGTGGTGTCCCAATCCCAAATAATAAAGAATTCCCTCTCCTTTCCAATATAACCCCCCCCATGCTCCCAATTGCTCTTAAAAAAAGCCTTTGGATTTTATCCAACCTATGCCTTCATCTCACTAGAATCCTTTAAAGGTGCCCCATTCTCTCAAGAAGTCTCTCCCGAGCCCCTCCCAAGCCTTTGGGATAACACTACCAAGTAAGATATTACTTCCTCTCTATTTTTATCTAAGTCTCTTAATATGGTTATGCCCTTTAATTTTCAATTATCAATGTTGGGGTATGATTTCACACCTCCCCTATACATTACAATTTGTGTTTTAATGATCAGATACACCTTTCTCTCTCATCAATGCCTTCCATGTATAGCTGTTACCATGCCAAAATTGTTTATGATATTTATCTCACCTCATTTCCATTAATGTAATTTTTTTGTATGAAGAATCTAAATGCCAATACAATTGTTGTGGAATGTATCTATATGACACTATTACAGTCCATTTCATGTAAATATTATGAGACAAATATTTCTCTCTAATCAACCATTATTATGAATTCTGATGTCACGCTGTTATGCTACTGAAATTGCATCACTTTTTTCCAAGCCAAAGACATTGTGTATTGAATACCATTATGATTTCCCTATCAAGGGTAATAACCTTTATTCAAATATTATTATTGATTTTAGAGTTTCAATTATGAATTCAACATTCCTTTAACATGAAATAAATGATGAGCAATCCATGTATTATAATTCATGTGGCACACTTATGCATGAAATGAAATGTTAAAGAAGGGTGTTCCCTGATAGCGCTTCAATGAATTCGGTGAAGTATTGTATCATGATATGTCATGTGAAATGAGTGTTGATAATTCAGGAGTAGTGAGGTTATACTCGTGCATCATGTGAAATGAGGGTATACTCATGCTCTATTTGCAATGAGCCTTGGCTCATCCTAATATCATGTTAAATGTTGTTTCCACATCTTCATGTTATGTTTATCATGTTTATCATGCCTTTATGTTTATTTTTCTCTTGCGCTTCATTGATATGTCTATTAACTAACATGTATTTTAACCATCATTTTATGATTTGTTTACTCCCTTAATGGGATTTATAGCTCACCCCTTTATTATGCATGTTCTCAGGTTATACCATGAAATTCTATTTACAAGGGAATGTTGCAGTCAAATAAAGGAAGCTTTTAATAAGATGTTGCATTTTATAATTTATGTTTTTATGTAATGTTCCAAAGCCCCAATGACACTAGACCTCTTGATTTTCTATGTTTTATCAAGTGAATGTTTTATGTAATAATTTATGTTATGTGTGTAATAAAATTAGGGTTATCATATCCGCTACCACATCAAATAAAGACTCTAGATAAAATATCGATTGAAAATTCATCTTCATTGTTGGTAAATACCCATACAGATCATGATTCCATCAAACATAAATGCGAAAATTATTCAGATCAAGTGGAAACATTTGTGCCTTCTGGATAGTGGCATTCTTTTCTATTTTTCTCAAAACAAACTCATTAGCAGCTTTCCCATGAATCAATTCATTTCCATCCATCTCCCTAACCTCATTTGTTATAGTGCACACAACCTCTGTGTTTATACTTTGATCAATTAACACCCAATAATGAACATGTTTCACATGACATGAACCAAAAGTAAGAACATATTCTTTATATATAATACCCAATCCCATATGATTATTCTGATAATGATTTCAACTCTGATGCATAAACTCTTCTATGTTGTTATCCATTTTCTTACACATATACTTTAAATAAAACCCTGACTTAGAAAAAAATTGACAGATTTTTGTGAAAGTATTTTCACAATGAAACCCATATAATATCATGTTGAAATCAAGATACATCAACTTCAATGTAGTCACGTGGAGAAATATGGGTAAAATTTATTCTATTTTTACTATAAGAGAAATGATATTTCCCTACATGACTTCTTAATATTTGAATTATAGATTTATTTTGAAAAAGAATTAGGATTTCTAGATATCAATCAAAAATCACAAGGGTCAATATATCATGTTTCTTGTGGAAATCATTATTCCAATTAAATAGGAAGAACCAAGATATATATAAAACATGTGTTGCACTAGAGCATTCCAAAACCAGTTCATTTTATGAGGAAAAACTTTTATAATGCGCTTGATGTTGAGAATACCAACTTTTCATTGATCCTATAATATCCAATATCAAAAAATTCCCATGTTGAAGGAATCCCCTAATTGAATATTTTTTTAGAACCATGCTATAAGTGTCATATTCCGTAGAGATAATGGAGTTGTGAACTTAGAGGAAATGATTAATTGTTTGGAGAATCCATCAATCAATTTTTGTACATTAATTCTAAGAGAGATCTAAGTGAAGTGAGGCGGATAGTGAGGGATAAAAAGGGGATGAAGGAATGGGACCTATATCCCGAGAAGGATGATATAGGACCTCCCCCAATTAGGTGGATGGGACGACTCTGTTTCTATCACATTCTATGGAATGATGAGATACTCTTTTACATCCTATCATTCAATCCCTAAACCCCTTGTGGGTGTATACATGATTCTCATACGTTTTCAACCATTGTTTGGTTGAGTTCATCAAATTTCTTTTGATTATAATACATTTATCTTATATTCCTATGAGGACCACAGTTAATTATATAGTTTTTTAATATTATTTCAAAATGGCATGGCAAATATTTTTCAAGAAAAGAATGTATTTTCTTTGGATTTATATGTTTCCCACATTGCAATAAAAAACATGTGTGATTTGTTTATTTTTATAATAATTTATGGTCTATTAAGTAAATGGTAGTTCATTATTTAATATGAATTAAAAATTTATATGGTAAACCTGCATTCTTTGAACGATATTTTGGGTTTTGTAGAATGCCATTCCTAGTGAACCACATTTTATGAAATAGTCTACTGTTAAGAGAAATTCCTAATATAAATGTTGTCTATAAATGATCTATTTAATATATCAAAACTAGTGATTTCATTAAGAGAAGTATTAGGAGATTCTTGGGAAACTATACCACATATCATACTAGACAACAGGGGATTGCCATTCATATTTGATAATGTTAGGTTTTCCCCTTACTGATTCATTTAATTACATGATTATAAATAAATATTTGGTAAAATATTTATCCCTTATAATCATGCGATATTATTGGATGAGATATCCATGAACATTATTAGTGGGATTCCATAGACTCCTAGTGGATTAGATTAAATCTTATTAATTATAGATCACCTCATGAAATCCGTTCTTGTATTACCTATTATGGATTCGATAAATATCGGGGAATCAATGAAATTTATTGTAAATAATGTTATTTAACAACATTGTGTTACATATCCTATCATTTATAATATATAAAATCACATTATATATATGTTTTGGAGTACATTATAGGTAGTGATGGGTACTTATTTGATATTGAGGTAGTATTTTTTATCCATATATGGATTTATAGACTGAGTGATCCATCACTATTTTTCAATATATTATCTAAGAATGAGTTCTGGAAGTTAGTGGATAACATGAGATTGATATTACCCTAGTGGTGTTTACTTATATAAATATTTATTATAATTCATTACTAATTGTGTTGTTAGAGGCATTATATGTGAGGCCTTGTAGATCACCACTTTGTTGGGATGTGGTGAGATAATTTTACTTAGATGAATATATTATCATTCAACAGATAAAATATATCATATTTTTGATCAGAATGATATTAATGATAACATAGATTCAGAACGAAATTAAATATAGATTGGTTCAATATTTTGTTGTATTTTTGAATAGATTTCATATGTCCTTATTTCCAAATAAATTTAACTGAAATACAGACATACAACCCCATTTTATTATGATTATGGATATGTTTATTACCTATAATTGATATTAAATATAAATTTTTTCTAATTAAATATTATCTCAATAAGGTTGTATATACAACACATAAAACAAAAAATGTTCATATTTTCATATAAGTCCATATTTAGTGGAAATTGAGGCGAAATATCTTATCTCATTATTCCCTTTTGTTGATATATTTTTTAACACCTTTATATTGGATTAAATTTTATTAAAACACATAATATGGCCATATTAATATTTATAATAGTATATAATATTATTTTATAATATATTATCACCCATCCAATAACAATCATACAATATCACTATTTTATCTAGTGTTAATTTCCACATTTTCTCATACATGTTTTGTCTTAAATGTATTGGATATTGAAAATTTTATATAGTATCAACATATTCAGATTGATATTAATTTTTTAAAATAAAATCTTTACATACAAGTTTTGAATCATTCATGAATATTTTATAATGAAAATGAACCATATCACTTCGTGGAAAAGATAAGTAGGATTCATGCATGAGCAACTATATCATTTCATAATCGGTGGAAGGGTATAAAATTGGGTAATATATTAATTTTTATAAATTCATATAATTTCATATACATCTCATATATTTATCAAATTAATAATATATTAACTTCATTTTAAGGGGTTAGAGAAAAAAATATCATTGCTTTGTGAGGAAAATTTTCGTTGTTCACATGATCGACATTATTATATTTTTAAATGAAATATAATATTATAACTCATGAAGTATAATTATGTCAAAATAATAACATATATACATTAAATATTTCATTTATCCAATGTTTAGAATTTTTTATAGAAAACAAGACACATCAATTTGCAAGGTAACAGTTTTCCATACACATAAGTGGTGATTTCGATTAAAATTTAACTGAAGATAAAATAGATATAGATTATTACATTATAATAATAAGGTCTCTGTATATAAGAGATAGTAGTGTTGTAATATTATCATGACTAAAATTTATTTTAAGGAGGTGGAAGAATAAATAAAAAAAGAGCTCATTCAAGAACATTACCTCTTATTTAGAAAACTATTTTAGAATTTTACCAAACACATTCCTACAATATATTAATGATTGAAAAATGACCCATTGGATCACGGGATGGAATTATATTATTGATTTGGGTATTTATTGAACTAAAAATGTATTTTAATATGTAAATATTGGAGTATATTGGGTTTCCTTTCATAAGTATGAGAAATGGGCAAAAACATGTAATTTTTTAATATAATTAATTACACCAACATTTTTAACAAGAAACAAGAACATTAATGGAACATTATTAAACTTGCGTTGTGATATGGTATAAATAATTACATAAAATAGTAATTTTACCTATTGTATATAATTTTATCACTTATCTTCTTACTTTAACCTCTAATTATCCTATTTTCATCTTAATTAGGGATTTTAATATTTTTTATTCTTAGTAATCGTTATTTATGGTGAAACATATAACCTTTTTAGAGAATATTTATTAGTTTGATTAATAATATACATTAAATATTCTGAAATTTAACTAATAGAGGTAGAATAATTTAATTTTAAATTGAACCCACATATGAAATTAGAAAACTGTATCATAATGGAAATGTTTTTGAAAGAATAAAATTATTTTATATAATAATAAAATATAATTGATCATAATAAAAAAAAAATATTAATAATAATATAATTTTACAAATTTTCCTATAGACAATTTTTTTTAATGAATGTTGAATTAAAAACTTCTGTAACTATAATTCCACTTTTTATAAATAATATCTGTACTTATATATTCATAGAAAAATGAAACATTGAAAAAAAAAACAAAAAAATCCCCCCTTATATAATTTATATATTGTTTTTTTAAATTAATTATATTTTTTTAAATAAATTTACATTAATTGGTAACTAATATTTTTTACATAACTAATAAAGAAGTGATAAATCCTTTTTCATTTGAAACAATAGTTTTATAAAAATATTTCTTTTTATTTAAATATAATTTTTATTCATATTAAATATTTATAAAATTATCATTTGTAAACCATCAATTTTAAATAAATTATTTTTCCTCATCATACCCAACAAATGAACATCTATGTTATATTATTCATGTTTAAAAAATAATATTTTATTAAATTATCGTGTTTTGTTTAAATTCGGTGTTCTTTGTATCACAAGATATCAATGAAATTAAATATATTTTAAAGGAAATACATCATGTTGGGACATAGAATTAAATTATACCCTTCTAAAAATATTTAATCCTTCAAATTTTCATTTTAATTTATTTGTAAATTGATGATTAATGATGATTTTTATATTAATTTTATATTCCCACATTGGATACTCTGTTTATTATTACACCAATGTACCAAAAAAATCAATTCATGCAATTTTAAATATAGTCAAACTTGTATCATGAATCATTATGGGATCTTAAATTTAAGATATATTTGGTTATAATTTGATTTATTTTGTGGCAAGCACATGAGCTTAGTCTAAATGAACTTCTGTGTCATATAAATTTGGAACACCACATTTACTTTTGATAGGCTCAGTGTCATTTCTAACAAGTAAAACACAAATCGAATATATTAAATAATTTCAAAGGGTATGATGAACCATTGGGGTCATTTTATTCCTTTCTTACAAACATTTTGGAAACCATTGGGAGATACACTTTGAATAAAATCTGATCTCGTGATTTGAATTCTAAATTATTCATCCAATAGAAGACATAAATATTTTTCCTACTTTGAGAGACTTCAATATGAGACTAATAGACTTTATCATTTTGTATGTCTCATTAAAATTGTTATAATCTTTATGGTTTCATTTGACTAATAACATCACAGAAGATGTGAAATTATAAAAATTTCTTTCCAAATAAGTTCTTTTACCATTTCATTTGACTAAATGAATGGAAGATATTATTATAAGAAAACTCTACCAGTGATATTTACTTTTCAAAAAAACTATTATATTTAAGTGATAATGTCCTCTGCATGAATTCATAATTTAGAAAAGTCATTTTGGGTTATTCATTAGTTTGATAATGGAAGGTGGTGATCGTATGGTTCTCATTATCAATGGCATTCTTAAGATATCCAGAATATTGATTATATACATGGATTATGGTCAGACATGATCAAAAGTGGTACATCATGAAGTCTTAATACCTAATTAATATAGTTTATTATGAGTATATCTGGTGGTAAATATTCACTTATTGAGGGTAAATGTATAGGTTCTGTTAGGTGATCAATGGTAACCCACATTGCACAATTATTTATAGGAATATTTGGTAGTCATGTGATAAAGACTATATAGATATCATCCAATTTATGCACAGTAAGAGGAAGAGATTTGATGAATACTATAGGATAATATCTCCCACGTTTCAATTTTTGAGAAAACATAATTCTTGAAAAATAATCAATAATTTTCACCATCATGTTATTCCAATAGAGAATTTCCCATAAATACCTATATATCATGGTGCTAGTAGGGTTTATAGTGAAATTATAGATTTGGGAATCATACTATACTTATATTATTTATCTCTGGTATGTATTTAATTCATAATATCATTCCAAATTTTAGAATTTAATATTCAGAATCATTGTAAACTAATTTCTCACCATTCAAATCCTTTAATTTCTTCTCCAAATTATCATCATCAAATGAGAATTTATTATCTTTTTCAATGATGATAGTTTTCAATGAAAAATGAAAAGCAGTGATGTATCCACCTACATAATAATTCCAATATACATCCATATTATATATAAGATCATTGTAACCCTCACATTCCTCATTTCAATCAAAACTCTTTGATAATTCCACCTCAAAGAGTTATATACTTATATTCCTTACTCAGGTTATAGTGTATTTTGAAATCATAATCCTTGTGTACCTCGATCCATCATCATTTCCTCATGTTGATCCCTTTTTATGAAAAGTATCAATGGTTGTATGATATGGTTTTTGTAGATCTTATCATTCACCGTAGAGATAATGTCACCATATATACAAATAAATGATTATATCATCTAAACCGATATAATGGGTAGGATTTTTCAATCCATGAGTCCTCAATTACCTCCATTCATATGAAATAACATTATATGTTGTTATATGGAAACAACCTATATACAACAAACCCATAATTTCATGATTATAATGACAAAAATCAAAGCATTTACCAATCTCATATTTTTTCCACTAATACATTCTTCACATTTTTTTGTCCAAAAAAAATATTTTACATTTATTCTTTATTAACGGGTTACCCAATTAGGAAAAATTATAAATTATTCATTGATAGAATCATTCTAGATTAGTGAAACTACATACATCAATTTTTTTATCGGGGTTTTTCATTATATGACTTCCATTATCTTTATAAGATCAATTGATATTCCATCATTATGGATAATATTCCCCTCAGAACCCATTTAAAATCATGAAATAACATTCAATATATTTTTTATATAACCCATAACATATAACAGTTTATGTAATGATCTATATGTTTTTCTTATGGTCCTCATAGATCATATAATACAAAATTTTATCATATGTAGATACTGGTATGAAATTATAAAGAGGGTATTGATTACTCAACTCATTTGATACAATATAAAATAAGGTGATTTTTTCCTCAAAATTGAATTTATATAAAATATTATCTAATATTCTTTGGTGAGAATACTGTCATTATAATTCCATCATTAATTTATCACTATTTATGATACCTAGGATCAATTAAAATATTTGAAAAATAGTGATCTTCATGGCTTCAATTAAATAATTCATCAATTTAAGGCAAATGATAATTTTTCATAATCATAATAGCATTTAATTACCTAGAATCAATGAATATACTCATTGTTTATTATAATTTCATAATTTTTAGAACATGGGCTTCCCAAGGTGAAACATAAGGAAGAATAAATCCCTTATAGCACTACTCCATTAAATATTTGTCCAAAAAAACTAATTCCATTGGGGGGATTATAGGTGGATTATTTCATATAGTACATGCATTAGGGATAAAATAAATGGAAAACTCAACATTATGCTCAAGTGGATGTTCTAGTAATTAACAAAGAAATAAATCAATGTATTCATATAAAATACGTACATCATCAATATTTAGGATCACCTTCAACATCCACATATTACATTACATTCATCTTTATGAATTTCATTTAGAAGAACTACTAGGGGTGGATCTAGACACGAATCAAATGATTAAGTATCTAATTAAAATTTAAGGAATTCCTCATCTTCACCAAGAATCATAATTTCATTCATAATGAAATTAATAATTTTAATACATTTTTAATTCCAATCATTAGTAAGGATTATATCAATGTGAACAACTAATATAAATATAAATTTCCAAATATATATTATTTTTTTAAATAATGGTGACTATATGACACATTCTTATTGTAGCGTGACTTTATCAAGTAGTTTTGGCTCATAACATCACATATAAGGTGTTGTGGAATAAATTACATTCTTACAAAACATAATGTATATAAAATATTGTAGAGATAAAAAATAATATAAATTATTGAATAAAGTTGAGGATATAATTAAAGTATCTTCCAAAATATTATTTTGTTCAAACACCTAAACTTTAGTGATCACATTAGTATTACCTTCTCCCCTTGGTTCCTTTTATGTTTTATTCCACAAATACTAAAGATATTTCCATTAAAATTTACCCATTTCAACGCAGTTAAAAAACTCAATAAATTTTTTTTGTTTCTTCCTGTATATTCATTCACATTATTATCTTTATATATAATATAAATAAAGATTCTCATGCCCTCTAATCATTTCCTAATATGTTTTCCAACACATTACACAAGAATAAAATTTCTTAATTCACTTAATCTTTATTGAAACATCTCTTTTTATAGTTTCTATATATATTATCTAGATATTCATTGGACATATATGGTCAATAAATTTTATTCACCATTTTTTTCATATAAAAATATTTCATCATATGCTGAAAATTTTTGGGAGATAATCTCCCTTTAGGGACATGGATTATGACCTTAATTGAAATGGGTAATATTGTATTCTCTATAGTACGTGTAACATATATCATACATAACAAGCCATATAATGCTATCCTGAAAAACTAAAACACATTCTTCTCCCACTTTAATTAATCTATGGAAAGTTCTCATCAATTTTGTTCATTTTTCATGGTGGAAAAATTGTAAAAGAATTTACATTTCATAAAAATTCATTCATTGGGTTATATTTCCTCCACATCTATTGTTTTCCAGATCAACATCTTCCATTAATCAACATATCCATTTAGAAAATATACTACAAGTATAACAACATCTTCTTAATTTCATAACATTTCTCTACTAAATAAATTTTTTAGATACCACAGTATTTGTAGTACAAATAAAATATAGTAGCTTATGTTACATGTTGAAATATATCATAGGAAAATAAGACTATAGGGTAACAAAATAATCCATCATAGAAATTATATTTAACAAAATATTATTAATATTTCCAAATATAAAAACAATATACACTCATTCAATACTATATGTATTGGATTTATCAGTAGTGAACTATCTACATTGGGTATGAGTACTGATACATTTTTTTCTCCTAAGTATAAGATATAAAAAATAATAAATAATTGATTCAACCAAGAAATTAAAAAAAATCAGTAATAATTTATAATTATACTTATAGTGTAACACATTAAATAAATAAAATATTAATGAAACATTAATCTCATGATAAAAAACTAGGTTTCATTGGGGATGTTATTATTTTAAAATACTTAATGTTTATTTTAACATAATATGTGAATAAATACAAGAATATAACCCATTTATACCAAACTAGGAGTGTATTAAATCCTACTATTTTGTAAAAGATAATGATAGAGTCAATATAGATTCTACATTTTTTGATATAATCATCCTAGACCATGTATTCCAGAAAAATGTCCACTTTTAGATTCTGTATTGAGATGTATTGTTATAAAATGCACATAATGTCGTCCTTAAATTTTTGGTGGACATTATTCTATACATTTCAATAAAATTATACCAATATTTTAGGTTCCCCAATATATTATTTACTTAATATAGTTCATATTGTTTATGTTAAACATTATCTCATACAAATGATAAAAACCTCAAATCCAGTAGCATAGAGCCAATGTCTACATTTTTACATTGAGATATGTACAAGGTTTAAATAGGAAAGGATTGATCAGATTAGTAGTCTTAGAGATCGAAATAGCTAAATTATACTTATTTTAAATTGGGGAATAATTAAATACATAATAAAACAAAAATTATTTATATCCTAAATCTTATTCAATGGATTCATTTCCATAACGTTGGGAATGGAAACAAAATAAGTGTGAGATCAAATACACAATAACAGTTATGTATATAAGAATAAATCATTTATAAATAAGAAATAATAAATATGGAATGGTAAATAACTGAACACACATTACAATTAATCAATATTTAAACAATAATTATTATATAAGTCACAATCATCATGAAAATGTAAATAAATAATCACATATTACATTTAAAGAAAAAATGTAATTTATATAAAACTATTAGTAATATCAATGTTAATTATCATGATTAATAATAATTAATGAATAATTAATGAATATATTCATAAATGTATTATATCATGATCTTATGTATTATGGTACCTCTACTATTAAGACTATTCAGAATTCAGTTTCTAACTATGGGTAAAACCCCATCTTAATTGTAATACTTCACTCTCTCAAGAGAACTGTGTATTATTTGAGGTTATATATAATTTTCCCCCCTTGATAGATTCTCCAAAACATTATTTATATAAAAAATGATTAATTCAATTCCTGAGTAATATTCCTTAGGTATACATTCAAATAATGAACTAAAAATTCAAAATATCATAATTTCTTGAGTGGTTCAAATACCATTTATTACGAAGCACCATATGTAAAAATAAATTTTTTTTAGGTAATGAAAATATATATAATTTAAAGAATATGTATATTTATGATAAATATAATGTAAAATGGAAAATTATATCATAGGGTAATTTTATACACCATTTATAAATTAATTGTTGCATAATTTAAAATATGTTACAGTGTAGTAGAAATTGTGTTAAAATATATTACCAAAGGACTTTATTTAGTTGATATTGAAAACTCTTCTTTTATTGTGGTTTAAATAAATTATGTTAATCTAGAACCATATTAATATTAATATCTCATTTTTAATCATTTTATAACATGTTATCCAATATTCATTAATAATATTTAATTATCACAATTTTTTACGTGTTAATTACTATATGTTCTCATGAATATTTTTTTCATGAATGTTCCTTATCATAATCATTAAATATAATTTTCTCTTCAAAAAAATGATATTAAAATTATAAATATTTTTTAAAAATTTGATACATCATTATATCAATTAATGAAAAAATGTCATTCGAAATGAATGAAGTCTCTTAATAGAGATGGAATGTCATACAATGACACAAGGGATGATGAAAATTCATTATAGGTGGATGGGTAAGGAAATGGAGAATATATTAATTTCACAAAACTAATAACATTTAATATATATCCTATATTCTCATCAAATTTATATTTTATTATCTTTTATGTATGGTGTTATTGAAAAATGAATCACATTAACATACAAGTCAGTATTTCTCTATACATAGGATCGACATTATCATATTTTCAGCGTAATAGAAAGTAAGAATTTTTATGTGACATTATATTTATATTTATTTTTTATGTTCATAATATTATATATATATCAATTGTAACCATTATTATATTAATTCTTAATAAGTGCTGATTGAAATCGAGTTACATTAGTTTGCGAGTAGTCACCCACCAAACACATAAGTGATAAATTCACTTACTAATTAAAGGAAGATATGATTGATATTAAATGTCAAATAATCATAATAACAACTAAAATTTTTTATATAATAATCATTGATAATTCCATTTTTTAATAGTATTTTTTCGTGGGGGAATTAATGAAATCCAAATAATCATTTAAGAAAGTTATCTCATTTTTAGAAAAGTTTATATGGTTTGCACCAATATACATCATTGGATGAAAATGTTATCAATAAAAGGAATCGTGTATGTTGGATAGGATTTATGTAATTGATTTTATTATAAATTTTACAAGTAAAATAGATTTAAAGTAGTTTTTTGGAGAGAATAGTGAGAATCCTTTTATAAGTGTGGGATAGGACACAATTGGATATTTTAAAAATAAATAAATTCTCAAACACTTTTCACTATAATTAAGACAAAAAAATTGTCCATTATTGTTCAATTAATGTTATAAGGTCAAAATATTTCCATCCAATAATAATTTGACATGTTTATGTCATATTTAACAATTATATTATTAGTTTAATTCATGATAAATATGTTTTCAACTTCATTATAATAATATCTATTTATATTTGGGAATAAAGGAACTAAAAGTTGTAAAAAATAATTTTAACATTATATATTAATGCGCAATGAAACTATTTTCTATGAAAAATAAAATTTTTAGAATTTTTTTTATTTCATATTATTATTATATTTATTTATAATAAAACATTATCCAATGTATATTTTAAAAATATATATTTTCAATAATTTAGTTTTCCCTCTCAATAAAATCAACCACAATGGTTTTGTTACAAATTATATTTTTAAATAATAATATTTTTGTAGGGTTTCGTGTATGGTATAATATTTTGTTGTGTATAATGCAAGCTAGATATAAAAATTATTTCATTATAAAAGAAATATATTTGTAATTTATCTAAGTGTAACCCATTTAAACCCATATTTTTATCGGGAAATATCTTTTAATTTTATGTCTATCAAGGTTCTGTATAATGTTCTCTAGCTGAAAAAATCAGTCAGAACTTCCCCATGTTCTTGAGTGGGTGGTCATCGAGATATAACCCACCACTTAAATGGTTGAATGACCTATTTAGATTGTGTACCGATAGGATATTGTGGTCCTAGGAATGAATATACAATTATTTTGACTGTTATATAATTGTGGTTTGAAAAATCACGTGACATGGGAGAATGTGTCCTTGATTTTAAAATAATTGAATTATCATTTCTTAGGTACCTGGTATTGTTTCATTCTATGGATAAAAATTGTTTATAGTGTCGCGAGTGGAAAAACAATGGTATTTAGAAACAAATATGAATCCATTTCATTTTTGATAACAATATTTTATTTTGGTTTCAATGGTTAGGAGGAGGATTTTGGTAGTTGTTTAAATTATGTGGAAACTCACTAGTTAGTGATGGGTAAAGGGTTTTCAAATCTACCTGTATGAATTCCTAAAAGTTTCTAGGTGCCAGAATATAGCTTCCAGACCCCCACCGAATCATCAGTACTATCAGGGTTTATTAGGATCTTTTCATGCAGATAACATCTCGAGGGTGGTGTGAGAAGGGACCTATATTAGTGAGGGTCTAATTTTAATTTTTGACCATAACATTTTTTAATCCCGTTAAAAAGATAGCTCAAAACTAATTTGAATTATTTAAATTTTAGAGGATCCTTGGTGATATTTGGGATCTATCCTCATCTAGCATGTAAAAATAATTATATTTATTGAATTAATATATCTTCATTTGTTATAATAAAGTATGTGTACGATTACTAAAATGAGTTATCCTCCAATCTATATGCAAAAAATATATCATGAGAGATTATCATTCGATCTAGCATTGAAATTGAAAATTTTCATTTCTTTATCATGTTTGTATTACTTTGGATCTATTTTTCTCTTTCCCCATCACTATTCCGGATGTAAATATTTTGTTACAATATTCTCATGGGGTGTTTATTTATCCTATGGTCTTACTCTTGGAAGGCCTTCTATTCTTTGATTCATTTATATGGTTTCAATTGTGATTTTCATTACCTGAAATGTTTGAAATATTTTATAATTTCGGTTATGTATTTAATATGTTTGGTTTCTGTGGAAACAATATGAGGTACAAAATATGTTTTTTTATACCTTCAATGATTATTTTAAAAATTAATAATGTATTTCAATCATAAATTGTCTTGTATCACTATATAAAATGATTTAAGAAAATTTTTTATAGGATTGAAATTGTTTATTCCTTTTAAAGTGTTTATTAAACACTCTTTTGGATTCCATTAATGTAATGATGATGTAATACAAAACATGTTTGACCATGGGGTTGGGGGGAATAACTAAACAATTATTATCCCTAATGTATTTACCTATAACTATGATTATCTCTCATGATGTAATAGAGACTATGGTATTTTATTATCTAGGTAGTAAGGTTCATGCAATATAGGATCCATGTATTCAAACTAGTAATACATTGATAGTCATAGATGATTAGTTACTTACATAATCATTCCTTGTATATTCCACAAAGATGATTAGAGATTACATTACATACAAGATATTTTTATATTCATATTTTCGACTTGTTATTATTATAAAAAAATTTCACTTGAAAATAGTCTGCTCATCTATTAAGGAAATTTAAAAAATAATATTTCACATTTCCTTATTTTATTTAATATGGAGTGATTCTAAAAATATGACCGAATGTTTTTTTATAAATGAAAAATTATTTCTAGAGATCTCTTTTAGATATAATTTAGGAATTTGAACTAATGAATTCATGTGGTTAATCATTATATTGTTTTGTTGGTTGTAGCCTACTAGAACTATTCCCTGACACCATATTTTCATGTTTTAGAGGTTATTGATTTTCATCCTTTATATTAAATCTTTTCTCAGTAATTTTTCATAATAATGGGATGGGATAGAGTTGACTCATTATCAAATAAATATAAACCCATGGGGTTTTTTGGTTTTTTGTTATTAGTGGTCCTCTCGTTGTGTTTTGAGATCCTGATATCTCGATGTTAGATTTTAAATTAATGATTTTATTGACAGATAAAATATATTCGTTTTCCATTTATTAATATATTTATTTTCATTATATCACATGTAATATTAGGCTGGATTTATTCCCAAATATTATTTTATGACAATGGTATTCTTGTCGATTGATCTTGGTAATTTGGTATATATATCCAAACTTGTGGTGGGTCAATTCATGTGATGATATGGTTTTAAAGAGGTTGGTCAGTTATGAATGTAATTTTTTTTAATCAATTTGATTTTTATTTGTTATAGCTACACCTTTTGTATCTATATATCAAATACCTTCATACTTATAGCTTATTTGGGAAAAATCATATTCATGTAATTTTTTGAAATATAAATTTTATTTTAATATAATATCTTCTCCCAATATTGAAATTATATTTAATTAATTTTTATTGCATAATTTTTTTTATTTACAAAAGAAAAAAATCATGGTTTTTGATTGAATGAAAATTTTATTCTATGTTATTGTAATGTAAATTTGTTTTGATTAATTAAATAATTCAAAAATAAATCTTAATGGGTAATCATCAATACCCAGGAAATTTTTTCATCCCAATGGGATTGGGAACCCAAATCAAGTGTTTCAATAAGACTACCCAGGTACTGTATTATTCAAAACTTGTTTGGTTTTTTAAAAATTTAATTAGGTATTTTTATTAATTTTATGTTATATAAGTTGAAAGGGATCATAAGGGATGAGATTTTAAAAACATGATACGTAGTGTATTTGTTAATATATAGAAAAATATCTATGTATTAAGGATTATGATTCATTAGGATGTTAGAAAATGAATATATTTTATTATAATATTTTATTATAATAATTATTTGAATGTTTTAGGTCGAATAATTACAATCAGTGGGAAATTTTAAATTTGTATGGTTAACATGCATGAGATTAGATTTTTAAAAAAATCATGTAACTGATTTTGTAAGGCTTACAATACATTCTCTAAGGGGAGTGTAATGTGTTAGAGAATATGAAACATTATCATTTGTCTATATTGAAACAATTAATTTAGTTTCACACTATTTACACATAGTTTTGGAATATAGGTTTCCAGACCATGTATACTGGGAATTATAATATTCTCTACTTTTTTTATTTGTCAGGTCATTAAGTTTGTTCGATTACCTTTTTTTGATATAACTATTTGAACATTTTTTATAATTAAATTATTTTAAATTTAGTTAATGTAATTTTTTTGTTTACCTTTTTTATCATTTTATTGTACAATAACTATATAATGATCATTAATGAATCATCAAATTGGGTTGCGTATTTTATTCCCCAACCAATCCCCCTTATTGATCAATAGTATTATGAGATGAAAGTATTAATTTTTAGGAAAAAAATAAATAGAAAATATTATTCCTTTCTAATATTGGTATTTCAATCTTTTCCTATCTAGAATATATACTAAGAAAACTGATATTCACTATAATAATAATTAAACCAATTAAGGGAATAATGATCCCCAAGAGTTTGATATATTTCAATAGAATATTGAAATTTAATTTGAATTTTGTTTCAAACTATAGAGGAAATTATGTTTATTACTGTCAATTTTATACATGAATTAACAAAATGAAAATTAAGTGAGTACATATATCATGATAAAATGAAATAAAAAACTATAATGAAAGGGTTATAATTCTACATTCAATATGAAATTTTCCCTAACCCTTTCACTATATTGAAATCCAATTAGTTTTCTTCACTAAAGGTGGGACATTAGTCATTAATGAAGAATAAAAATTAATTATCCTATAATTTCAATAGTGATACATTAATTGTTTTTAATGTAATTTTTTAGGAATTATGTTTCTGTATAGTCCTCCAACCTGGAATCCAACCACTAGTTATTTTAATAATTATACCTACCTATATTTTTACTGTATAATAAATCTTTTGTGGTTGAGGGAAAAAAACTATAATGTTAGGAAATGTAGAGTGTCAGTTTATAGCATGTTGAATTGATTAAGGATTGTTTTAGAATAAGTAGATATTATATAGTCTTAAAAAGGGATGTTATATTTATTTAAGGGGATTATAATTTCTGACATATTTTACACTTAGTATGAGATGTTCCTTCATCTTTTAAAAATGTTGTAATCTTAGACATTTGAATCAATAATTTTAATAATCTCCAATGGAAATAAGAAATATAGGTATAATTTTTGTCTATAATGGTTCTATATGTATGATATTTCTAAAAGGAGTGGTTGAGGATATTTATAAATATGGGGAATGGAATTTCACTATAAAACCTCAATGGTATTTAGACATCGAACTCATGGATATAGAGGTAGAGGCAGTTCATGCTATGTGATGATCATTGAAAGGATCAAGCGAATGACTGGTGGTAGTCCCCATGATCTCTTAATGATGATATAGTTTCATGTTACAGAGAGTGTTATTATATAATTTAAATTAAAATAGACTACCAATTAGAAAAAAATAATTATAGAACAGTCTATAGTTTTTCTATTTGATAACAGTGTCTCCCAAAATTTTATTAAGGCTCATAGAATGAATCTATAATATCACTCAAATGATCTTTTAAATTTGTGGTAAAAAAACATTCTTGGGAGAAGAATTAAAGTTTATATTGATTAACAATTCACTTATTTTGATGTCTTATGTAGTGTTGTCATGACACATATATTTCCCTAAAATGTATCTATTTCACATTATTTATGCAATGGATTGTACCATTTAATTTTGATAACACATTTAACTTTTTTCCCGATAGGGTAAAAATATTTACTATTAAATAAAATTTGAATTAATTTTAAGGGAAATGTGTTTAAGTATATATATAAGGAAAATTATATTTTATGGGGATCAAAATTTATAGTATTGTCAACATATCTTTATATTTTTTCTATTGTAATGAGTTATAAGAGTCAAATTATTCATATAGTGAGGTATTTCTTAATGTGTTTCCAAAGAATAATTAGGGTTATAAATTAAATTATAATTTTATATTTCTATTGATGTAGTACCTTGAAAAATGTTTATTTCTTTTCCCTCAAGTTATATGTAACATAGAAAATAGTTTGAATTTAAAATTTCGATAGATAGTTTCTAAATAAAAGTCCTTATCCTTCCAAACATCTATCAATGGGACATCAAAATACTATTTACTATGAGAATAGATTACCTCTATCAATTTTGATAAATTATGGAAAGAAAACACAATTGGAAATTAATTAAAAATAATTCAATAATTATATAATCGATAACCCTATTGATCAACAAGAAGGGGAAATGCAGTTCTTGAATATTGATCTATAGACATGGTACTATTATCATAGCATGCTATTGTCTAAAATTACTCATTATTATTTTATATGTTCTTATATTACTTTGTATTATCATCTGATTTCATTTTTATAACGATGATCCAATTATATTTAATGATTTTTATGAATCAGTAATTTCATACATACATATAATTTTTGGGTTGTTTTTTTGTTGCAATATTTGTTTAATTGAAGGCCTTATAGGGAATGGTAATTACATGGGAATTATGTTGTGTTATTCTAAATATAATATACTCAATTGTAATTATAAAATTTTATCTTTTGATGATAGGATGTCATGGGTTTAGGAAATATTGTGTTACAATAATGTATAACATATTATCTCAAGATGGTAAGGACTATTGTGTGTAAAGACCTTATTTTTTTATATTTCAACACAGAAAATATATTAAATAGAAAATTTTTGGTGGAATAATTATTTAAAATAGATAAATATTAAATGAGGGGACTTTTTAATAATACCATAAATGTATATATTAATTTCACTATATGTTTGGAAATTCATAGAAATAATGAACCTCCTTTTTAATATACACATCATATGGTAAATAAATATCCATTATGATGTCTAATTTTTCTTTACTAAATTGTATTTAAAAGTATCATACATATTTGGATCATGATAATCATGTTTTCATATGTGTAATTATATGCATATTTATTTTAATTGATTATTTGGTTATTTTCTTAGTCATAAATAATTTTAAACAATTTTTTTGACATTTAACCTCTATCAATTAGTTTATTCACCACAATACCATTATTGAGTATGAGAAAATGATTTTATAATATGGATGAGGGATATTTGATGATATAGATGAATGTATACGTGAGTAGAATCATTGAATGAAATAAATTGGAATGTATTCTTTACCTACAATCAATCTGCTGGTGAAGCTAAACATTATTATTTTTATATTTCTCTATAATTCATAATTTTGTTTCCGGATTCTATCATCCAATATTAAATTTTTTTTATTAATTCCCAGAAAAAATTCTATTTACAATATGTACTATAATATGAATTATTTCCCTAATTAGTAGTTTTTAATTTATATGCTTTTTTGAACACAATAGAAGATGATAATAAATCAACATTGAGTGGTGATCCTATATTGATAATTTATTTGATTCCCTATAATTAAAACTGTCATTTCCATTTATAGTGGTTCAATGAATGTGATTTGGATCGATGATTGATTATGATCTGAGTCTTGAAATCACTGGATTTCAAAAATAATTTTTGATAGTGTTTTTATGGAGCAATAATGAGTAATTGGGGTGTCACATAAAGTATTAAAATGTATATTTTCATTATGGTGGCATGTACTATCAGGGGTGGGTGGGTGTGAACCACTTTTGATATATATTTTTTGTAAATATTTGTATGAAATTGACCATTACTACGACATTATCTTAATATAAGTCATTAGGCAGTGTCTCACCTACAATCATGGATTAGAACAATGAAAAAAATGATATTTGGAGCCTTCAATATAAAATGGATAAATTTGGTTACCAAATGTAATTATTATCATATTAAAAAATTTCATTTACATTCTTTATTATTGAATATATGAATTAAGATAAATTACCGATCATAAATAATGTGAGATCAATAGAAATATTTTAATCCCCAATACTAACATGTATGGAATGTAAATTTAGTATTTTCTTAGTTGATATTTTTCCATTAACATAGATATAATAAATATGACACACTACATTCTTCTTAACACCTATTACTTGGAATTCACAATAGTACTCATTGAGTGAGATGGACATGTTCATATGATGTGTATCCTACATAATTAACTATGTATAATAGATTATTCCTCTCAATGGGTTCCATGGTACACTCTAGTACCCATCAAGTTGGACATGCATCATGTTATGTTGTATATAATATATTTGTATGAATTTACCTTACAGGTAATGATGTTGATGATTAACATGATTTAATATAGTTACTACATGACACATACCCCATTATGTGCTTGTTGAGTTCTTTTATAGACTATGTAAAATATCATATTTCCTTTTTTAAGACTCACAATTAGTTTTTTATGTTTTCTGTGAATATATATTTAATATGGAAGAATGGTTTACTTACCCATAAAATCACAAATGAAAATAAAGGTGTTACTTAAAATTTATCATTCATAGATTTCAAATCAATGATGGTTTTGAGAATGTTTTTTATATTATATTGGGTCTTTGTACCTCGATTTATTGTGTTTATAAAAGGAATTAGTATCCCACAACATCAATAGTGTATATATCACCCTACATGTGATTTGGTTGTGGTTCATCTATCTATAACATTGGTTACATCACTCTATTACATTTTTCTATATTTTGGATGGGGGTATGTGTCATTCACAAGGGTGGGTTACCCATAGATTGATACTTATCCTTTAGCGAGGTTTTCCCCTTAATATAGTTCATGATAGTGTATATAGGGTTCTAGTTTAGTCATTTATATTTTCAATGAGGATTTTTGTTCTTCCTATATCTGGGTCTTAATTAGTGGGACTCTATTTTATGTACATGTTTATATAATTTTATGAATATTGAAATATTTATTAGTTTATTTAATCCAATTTTAAATGTTGTTTGTACATGATGGTTTTTTAATAATCACATCGTATTTTTTATTGTCTCTACTATAGTGAAATACGATTTAAATACATATATACTACTTCATTTTAGAGTAATCTTCATAAAATTATAAAAAATATGAATGATGACTGTAATATTTTTATGTCTTGGGAAACAAGAATCATAATATTCTTACATTTCGGCATATCGTTATTATATCTATTAAATGTAGTACCATTTAGTTAAAATAATTTTAAAATATTTATAATAACATGGTGAATGGAAATATTATAAAGGGGTGATCTCAGATGATCAGTAAGGGTAAAAAAACAAATATATGTAATCATATCATGATCATAAAGGTATGAGAACATATTCTTTACATTACAAGGTCATGCCATGCATACCAATGATCATAGTCAATCACCATTTTATAATGATTTTTATTTAACAACACAATGATAAAAATTTCATGAAATCATCATAAATACATAATGGACTATAAGCTAATGTCATATAAGTGTGGAAACATTATGACTATAGAAAACTATTTCATGTGTCAAGGTTAACTAACAAGAATGTCAACATAGTGGATCTAGACAAACCTATTTCCCCATATTGGATATGGAGACAACTTTTTCTCACATGGAATCATGACATGCCTATTTTCCATATTAGATCAAGACACAACTATTTCTCATTTTGGATCCAAACACACTTGTTTTCAATTTTATACAAGGACACAATTGTTTCCCCTTTTAGATCCATCTGAACTTGTTTCCCCTTGCGGATCATGGTCTTTGACAATATTCACAACATTATATAATAAGATATAAAATTTTAAACAATTAATTATAGGGATATATAGATCCCACCCGTCACATGATTAAATCATACATATATGTGACATAATATAAAAATCCATTTATGATATAATGACCTATAAAAAGAGATGGGTATCATAAAAATCATATCATAACCAATAAAATTAAATGTATATCATAAAAATTCAATGTTATCCTTACAAATACACAATAGGTAGATCCCATAATAGTTTAATTATATCATAACCCATAAAAAGATGTCGGTTTCAAAATCATATAACACATGGAAGAGAGACGTGTTTCATAAGAAAAATTCAATAAAAAATATACTATTAATGAAATAATATGAATGGTATTATTGGATCCTAAACTAATTAAATTATAAAAAATAAACAACATGTCATCAAATATAGATAAGGATTGTGAGATATCAAATGTAACTTTTCATAAAGAAAATATTATTTCATTGAAAATAGTCTTCAAAAAACCATTACAAAAAATACTTTTCTTATAAATAATTCATTACAATTTATTTTAAAAAATTTATATGGAATATTAAAATTTCTTCTTTGAATATCACATTAGAAAATGTCATTATTTTTTGAAACTGATTTCCTTTTAAATTTACATTAAATAATTATAATGGAATCTTGATGGTATTTTGAAAATATATCTCCATAAAAAATACATGAATACTCATACGAAATATTTAAAAAAAATTCTATAAACCATTTTCATTGAAAATATATAAAAACATAAAATTAATTCATGAAATGTATTTTGAAACCATTTTATATTTTTTTTAAATATCTAATGATAATGTGAAATCAGGGAAATCAATTTTATTGTAAAAAACTATTTCAAATCTTGTAAAAGAATCATTTAAAATAATTTAAAACACTTTTTCAACATATAAAAGTTTCTTAAAACCAATTTTTAATAAAAATTAAATCAACAAAAATAACTATTATTTTTTTTCAAAAAAATTCACATGTAAATTTACATGGAATATTTCATGTAATGACTATCTAGACAATGGGTAAGCCCTTATATACGGAAAATTTCTTATACATTGTAAATGTTTCGAAACGATCCATTATTTGAAAATGCGAAAAAATACCCTATCAAACATTTTTTTTCAAATTAAATTTCTTTTTAAAAATTTTCTTTAAAAATAATAGGACAATGTTATAATATTTTGATAACATTTTTAGAAAGCATTGTTTTGAATGATGATATATTTCTAATTGACTGGATAAATAAAGTCATATTTTTTTAAAAATCATAATTATCATAAGTACCAAATAGGTAAAATGATACTAATACATTAATATATGAAGGAAAAAAGTATAGGAGAATAAATTTCAATAGTGTTATAGGGATATGGATCAAAATATGTCATTAATGAAATCACAATCACAATCAATCTCTATAAATCATTTGATTGTAGTAATTAACTATTACTATTTCATTAACACTGACCCATACTAAAAATTAGAGAATAAAATTAAATAAAGAATAAATTATTATCAAAAAACTATATTCAAGATATAAAATTTAAAATATAATTTGATACACTAAATAGGATAATATAGGTGTATATCATGGCTTGTATATCTAAGAAGGAACCATCAGATTAAAGTTACAGTACCAAATTTTAATCTTATGAACAAAGAAACTCATGAAATAAATTTCCTAAAATTTACATGTAAATACCCATAAATATAGTTTCAATAATCATTGAATAAATTTAATTGTAATATATAAACCATATAAAACAAATGATTTGCATATAATTCTTGTATCTTATGAATATAAAAATTGATATGAGAGAATTATTTCCCAATCTCTTGACATTATTTTTATGTGTCCAAACTCATGTATAATAAATATCAATTTGTTATATATATAACAAATAACCATATTACTATATAAAATACCATATATTATTCACTTATTACATTATAGTACCCATTAATCTACAATTCCTAGTTAACACAACGTTTTGGGTAATAACTGCTTTATTTATCTTACGTGTTTTGACATGTAATTATTGATTATCTAACATAGATCATGATTTAATTATTTATATAAGTTAAAATATTATTTATATATAATATATAAAAATTATATAAATTTTTATAATTATCAATAAAATAAAGATATATGAAAAGGAATACATAGTTCATATAGATTGTAGGTCCTACGTGTGCATGAATAATGTTGACATTTTCTTTTCATTTTGATTGTAATGTAAATAAAATAAATAAATAAATATATACATATATATTATAATATTTGAATAATTATTATATTACTTATATCATATATGTTTAGTAAACCCAACCTTTACACTTTCCATGTAATATAGGAACAAATCACATCTCTTTGAAGAGGTTGTAGTCCACACTTCAACAAATGATGTATTCTTATTGAAAAAAATAATGAAATTATATGTTATATATTAATTATATATGAAATAAATAAATAAAATATAAAACATATATAAAATAAAAATATTGTTTCCATAAAAATTCTAATAAATGGTTGGTGGTAATGAATAAAAGAACAATGTCATTTTCTAAGGCGGAAGTCCACTGTACAAAATAATGATTATATTTTTCATATTAGAAGGAAGAGTTAGTATGTGTACTTAAAAACATAGAATAATAAGATATAAATTTATTCATTATACTGATGTTATTATATAATAATCTTATTATAATATTTGATATTATCTATAATGAAAATAAAAATAAAGATCATTTGTAATGATATTACCTCTTATTTTAGTAACTCCTTTTTGTTTTCTAGAAAGGGATTTCTTAGATTGAATATTTTCCAAAGTGAGGCATATATAATGAGATGGGTGATGTTGGGAGACATTTTTTGTATAGTTTTAATGAGATAATTTGGCTTGCTAGATTTATGGATGTGAGGCTGGGGAGTTCTTTTTTATAGAGGAGGATGAGTTGTATTCTTGGACATATGAAAAGGTAAATAAAATTGAGAGGTATCCTTTACATAATATTCCTCAAATAATTTTTAAATTAGATATATTAGGTTTCATGATCTAAATATTTCAATCTAATGTATTTTATAAATGTTACTAGGTCATTTAGCCACTTATTATGAAAGTTCAACCATTACGAAATCATCGTTTTAGGTTAATCATTGTAATTAATTTTAAATAATTTCAATAATTTTTTTTCATAAAAAGTAATTTTGAAATTATTAAACATTATAAATTATAATAAATTAAAATAATAAATCCATATTTCTAAATTCTAATAATAGAAGTGGAAGAAATTTATTTTAATGTAATTTCTATAGATGAGATGTCAAAGAAGGTTTTCAGAGAAAAAATGTTCAAATGTTTTCTTGGTTTTAATTTTTTTCATATATTGTCAAATTGTTTCTAATGGGAAAAAATGTTTTAAATGATATTAAATTGATATAATTATACTTAAGCTGCCTATAAATTGACATTAACTATATTAATAATTTAATTGAAATGACATTTTTTTAATTAAATTTCAATGTTATGACTATTCATAAAAAATGATACTTCTAAGAAAAATACCCATAATTCACAGAAAGTAAATTTTTATATTATGATTAAAAATTTAATACTATTTTGTAAAATAAAATATATAAAAGTATTAAAAATTATATTTAAAATTGGTTCTCCATTAAATAATGTAAAAAATTACATTTTTCAAATATACAAATTTTTTTCATTAAATATTATTTATTACTATATATTTATAATAAAATATATTATATGAGTTCCAATTTCAGTTATTGAATTTAAAATTTAATTGAAAAAGTTAACAACAAGGGGTTTTTCTAATATATTTAGATTATAACTCTATTTTTATATATATAAATAGCTTTTGTAGAAAATTAATTTCATTATCATAAAATTGTCAGTATATTAATTTCTAAAACAATAATAACCAAAATATGAATTTTATATAAATTTCAAATCATGTTTTAATAATTTAGTTAATTATGTTTGTAACATCAATTACAAAGGGTACATGATAGATATAATAACAATATTAAATTTATTTTGTATTTCAGTAAAACTAGGCATTGTATGTAGCGCAAGTTATCTTTGTGACTTGGTATTGTGTGTAACAGAAACCAAACATTGTGTTTTATGTACCGAAATCTAATGAAAGTTTTGCATGGAGCACAATATTAAATTTGTATGTCTATAACACAAAACAACAACAGATTATTTTTATAACAAAATATTTATTCAGTGTTTTTTGAAATTAAAAATAACACAAATATTTAATTTGAAAAATTTAATTCACAAAATCGTGTGGTGTTGAATTTACCAACCTTAAAATTAATATTTACCATGAAATTCATATATGTTATCAATGGTATAATAATTTGAAGTTACTTTTAGAGAATCCCACATCGTAAAAATTATTACTTAATATTCATTTATAACATGGAAGTAGGAAACTTAACCATTACCCTAGGAAGCACATAACTAGGATTCTATATAGGAGAAAATTATTGGAAAGTGAAAAAAATTACATGGTAGTTAAATCTATCATTAATGAACTGATGGTGAGTGAAAAAGAACATAGTTTATGGAATTTTTACAATAATATATCAATAACAATATAGTGCTGAAAAGTTAATTGATATAATAAAAAATTATTAGAATGAGAAGTTTTTATTTTATGTCTATTTTCTTAAGGATAATGAATTTTAATGAGAATATATAATTAAAAGATTACCTTTAAATCTCACCCTTTTGATGTGTCTCATTCCTTTTATTCTTCATCTCTTAATCTAAATATAAAGGTGAATTTGATATTCATGAATCACTAATGGATCATAAGATCCATTATAATTCATTTGATGTATATTTCGTTATCACAAAAATAATGTTTTTAGAATAGGTAATCCAATATTAATAAATCCTCATATGGAATGATATTACATTAACATCTATAAATTAATTTAAAATTTAACATAAAATATTATATAAATTTTTAACAATATAGCCCATTAAAATAAAAAAATTCAAATCCTTATAATTATGTTCACTAAATACATTCAACAATCTTCCCCAATATATTATATTGTATTTCTAGGTCTTCAAATTTCTAACATGTAAATAAATTTATCATATATTATCTAGAAACATGGTAATTTCCTTAATTACCATATTTAATCATTGAAAACATGAATTCCTTATTATGGATATGTTCATTAAATTCAATAATCATTATCCATGTTAGCAGGGAAAACTTTTTCAACAAGTCCTTTATCGGTTCTGGCGTATTAAAAAAAATCCAGTTTATTTTATCCATATCATCATCTCTTTATCCATTCCTAATATCATTTTCTATTTATCATGAATACAGTAAGGGTTACCTTCCCTTAATCATAATTTCAATTTTTTAGGTTCTTATCACCATTACACATACCCTTTTTTGTTTTTAATGGAAATATATAATTAATGTAATTATATATTTCATGAATCATATGACATAATATTTGAATTCAAAATCAAATACATTACAATCACCCATCATTATTCCTAAACAATTAATCTGGATTTTTCCTAATATTTCATAAAACCTCTTTCTTAATATATGTAATTATAACCATGTATAATAAATTTAATCATTAATTTGAAAAACACTATTCAGAAAAAACATATCATTCACATTTCATTCATAGTTTCTTTTCTTCAGTAGGATAACCAATACTTGTACCAAACTCTAGATTCACTTCATGATATTTCCACATAGACAACCCTATTTAATAATTCATAAACATAAATCATCAGAAACACAACCTATTAATTTACTCCTATCTAGTTCCATCAATCGGTGATAACCAGAAATTATATTGTGAGAAAATATTATCATAGAAGAAAAACACATAATCATTAAAATATATCATAGGTTTCATAAATCATGATACCTATTTTAAAATCTACGAAGCACTAGGATTATAATTAGATAAATATCATGATATATCCTAATAAACATCCCTAAGGATTTCGGTAAAGATATCACAACCATGATTTCAATTGTTCACTAAACTTTTCCTTTGATTCTAACTATAGAAAACAATCCTTGACAGAAATAGATATTAAATTGTTTATATAAATATTTATTACATTAAACAAATAAATGCATGAGTACTATAATAGTATAGTGTATTTAGAATCATGTAAATATAATATTTTAACATGGTAGATGATATTCGGCATCTCCCTTAAATATCCTCTACTTTATTAATCATACAAAAAAATATTCTTTATAACCTGAGGATAGGAAACAAAAGAAATGGTTGAGCTTATAGGTTTTGTAAGATTAAACATGTTAGATACATTATCATAACAAGATAATAATAGTATGAGAACATGAACTAAACATCAGAATATCATACCCTATATATCAAAAGTCATAATCAAGAGTCTCAAAATAATGATTCGTAGTCCATAAGGTATGAATCATAAGGGTGATAAATAATCATAAGTCAATAATAAAAAATATTTTCATGTCATATATGTGGATAAAAATTATAAAAATATAAAACCATTTCATATACCAAGGTTAACTACAAATATCATAATTGTTGTGGATTAGGAAAAACTATTTACACTGTTTGGATTAGGACTGACATATTTCCCATTGTGTATCAAGACACTCATGATTCCTATATTAGATAAGGACTGAACTGTTTCATATTTTTTATCCAGAAACACCTATTTTCAATATGTGATCATGACGCACTCGTTTACGATTATTGGATCAGAAAACACATGTTTCCCCATTTTTGATCTAGAGATATAAATATTTCTCCTTTTGGATTAATCCCATTGAATTGTTTATCATAAATATATCATAATATATAAATAATTACCTGATTAATTGGAGGGAGATATATTTCCCTCCTATCATATAATAAAATAATACATACTTGTGATATAAGATATTAAAACATTAATTATATCTTGACCCACAAAAATATGAGTTTCATAAAAATCATATCATATCACATGAAATTAAATGGGTATCATAAAAATTTCATAATATTCTATTCTATGAAAAATATAATAGTCTAATAATCATTTCATCAAGTAATAAACCATGAAAATTAGAAGGATTCAATGTAATATAACCCAAGAGAGAGGAATGAGTGTCATAAACATAAATTTTTAAAAACATAAACCATTCAAAAAAGAATAATATTGGTATTCTTGGTTCTTATCTTGATGAAATCATAAAAAATAACTAAATATTTCATCGTATATAGAGAATAATTTTGAAATATCGCAGGGAACATTTCAAAAGTAAAATCAACTTTATTTGTGAATCTTTTTTTGTAAATCCAATTCCAAAATACGTTTTTTATAATGAAATATTTACAATTTCATTTAAATAGCATCTTGATAAAAAATTTATCAAAAAATTGGGAGAGCACATTTTAAAAATTCATGAATTTTGAAATCCATTTTTTTGAAATAAATATGTAAAACATAAGGTAAGTATCATGGTAACTTGAAAAACATTTTCATTAAATAATTTTTTAAAACCCTTGATAAAAAATTCATATAATATTGAAAATATTTTTCTTTTGAAATGGTTTTAAAAAAATAAAAGAAATGGATGATATTATTTTGGAAATATGTTTCAATGAATTTTTTTTGAATAAATATATTTAAAACAAGAAATCAGTTTATTATCATTCTTTGAAAATTACATTTTGAAAAAATATAAAGGAATCATTTAAAATCAATAAAAACATATTAGTCATATCCCAATTTTGAAAATTTTTTTCACTAAAAACAACATTAAAGTCAACAGATTTATATTATATTAGGAAAAAAGTTCCTTTGAAAATATTCATTTAAATATACATGGAAATCATCAAGGAAATGATGTTCTTGATAGTGGTTATGTACATATATACCAAACATTCCATTTTCAATGTCCAATGTTTAGAGAAGTTAAATTATCGAAAAATAAAATAATATCCCTTTTAAAACATTTTTTTCTATGTCAAACATGGGAAAATATTTCCTTTAAATGACATCATATAATATTAAATCATTTTGAAATTTTATTTTGAAAACAATATTTTTGAAGTACATATATTTATGACTTAAAAGAAAAATAATGTGAGATTTTAATAAAAATTTTATTTATTATCTTATATACCAATGATTGAAAAATATTAAAAATATATGAAGATATCATTGAAAAATATAGGATAAGAAAATTCATGAGTGTTTGTTTTGGATTATTTCAAATGGGGCACACTCGACTCCCTATTTTCCTAGAATGGATGGACCACAATGTTGGCCCACATTCCCACTTTCCAATGGTGGGTGGAATTCATCACATCATCATTGAAGTATTCTCCATGATAGAAATGGGTTAATGGGATGTTGGTTTCTCCTTCCATAGATTCCTCCTTAAAACTCGTCACATAGTCTAGGTCTCCATTATAGATTAAGACAATGTTTTTGAACCTCATTCCCAATGTTATCTCATTGGGGATGTTAGTTAATTTTGCTACATCTATTCGTGCTTTCAAAATTGTCAAGCTAGTCTAGTAACCATCACTCAGATAAGTTTTTATATTCGGAATCTCAGATCATGTCTTAGAAATTCAACATTAGATCACATGTCTTATTTTTCAAACTATTGATTCTCATAAGAAGGTAAACCTGATGAATCAAACATTGATCAAGGGGTATCCTATTGTATAGATATGTCTTAATAGATTTTACATGGCATCCCATGTGAAACATAATGTATATTGTGAATTTAATGTATTGAGAAAATAGATCATAATTCTCAAAACACTTTCTCTGGTGGATAATAAATGAACATTCCTAATATATTGCAGATGGAGGGGTTTACCGTATGGATGGATTAGAACACCTAGTGAGAGTAGAACCAGAATATCGTGTCCAATAAATAGAATGTTTCACCGAGTTAAGGGATACATTCCATAATATGAGGCACAATGGTTTACTGGTGACTTTATGGGAACACCTATGATGATGTTCCTAGTAGATGTGTCACATAAATGGAAATATTTCACACCATAAAGTCTATTCCAGACACCATTTCGGGGAAATCTATGAGGTGGTCCCCATGTGTGAGAATACTGAAGTTCCCCATTGGTATGTATTGAACGTTAGGGAGGTTTCCTACTAATTCTATGCTAAAGGAAGAGATCAAAACCAATATAGTTCCAATGTATGGTTTGGGTCATATAAGTTGTTAGTGGCCCATATCGATGTTGTGATCCCTCAGAGACAAGTCGTACCATGTATGATTTTGGGTGGAAAAGGTCAATGTATTGAAGTGTAATGGTTTGTATGATATGAAATTTATATGATATTGAAATTTATGGGATTGAACATGAAGAAGGCTTCCTATATATCCCTTATGGATTAGAATTATAAACACATAGTTATGATAAAGGAATTAGAGCATATACTTGAATAGGCATCCATCTAATTTGATGTGGGTATTATACATTAATGCTACCTAGGTGGATGGATCAGAACACCTCAGGGAAGTGGATCTGGGGGATGTGTCCCCAAAAGGCAAAATTTCATATCACAGGGGTACGCTAACTTGAGTTTACCACTAGTTGGGAATGAACCTTGTGGAGGCTTCCTACATACCTTGTTTATAATATGGGGTTAAGAAACCGTGTAGTTTGGCTGGATATGGAGTGGGGTTTACGCTTGGAAGAAACCCATATGATGTCCTAGAAACAATTAATGTCTAATCCTACTTGAGACATGCTCGGTGTGAGAAAAAATAGGAGGTAGTAGACATGGTGATTTTTTTACAAATGGTGTTGCCATGAAATGAGATGTGGGGATTACGCAATATGGTGGCACACGAAGATGTATATTGGGGAATACTCTAGAAGGGATTCCCAAATAGGATATAGTTCCACATGAGAAGGATATCATTCCCTACAAGATATTCGAGGGAGGTCTCACTCACATGAAGATATGTGGGTGTGGGAAATGTCTCAGGTGGGGCTACCCATTTTCCTTTCATGGTGTGAAGCCATAGTTTAACATCATGTGATGAGAATAATTTTTTTGGAAGATTAATATCATGTAGCTCAAATGGGGATAACCTCCTTCATACCACTTGGTCTTACATAACAAACACCACCAACACTTGGAGAAGGGATGTAATTATAAATTATAGAACATGACAAGGTAGAAGAGCGGCCAATCATGGGGTCAACATTAGTGTAGATATGAAAAGAAGAAATATCTATTATTATACCTCTAATGAGAAGAATTAGGTAGGGAAATGACACAAGGAACACCACATGAAGGAATAAGAAATCTCTACATTCAAGCCTACAGGGCTGCATAGAAGAGGGTCTTAGGAGGCTAGAGTCTTATTGAGAGGTGATCCACAAAGATTAGATGCTTGGTAAAGGAATGTAGCTTTGAAAATGTAGAAGCTCTGTGATGTTTGGTGACCCTTCCTTGGTATAGAGGCATTAGTTGTATGATGAGTTCTTTATGAATGTTTAATTCATCAGGAAACCTCATGTACACTAGAGGTACTTCCTCATTCACATGTGGTGTTGGCCTTCATGAATGGAATCCCTCCCATTGGTAGTGTTAAATCAAAACAAAGGATATAATGTTTCACGATACTTCAGTACCTTGCGAAAATCATTTTTTATAGGGTTTATGGTGCTTAGGATATTTGAGATAAGGGAGATAGGAAGGTGAATGGTCAAGGTGAAATTGTATATGACGAGGTATGAGTCAACTATTTATATGAAAAAGGTATCTTCGAAGGCTTAGAGTATAGTGAAAAGAAAAAATGTCCTCTACAAATATCTGTAGGGCTCTCCCGACTCATAGATCATAAAATAATGTTACATTGTTCTGTCTATAGGGCTTCTCCAACTCATAGATTCTACCATCAATTCCTTGGGAAATTAGGAGGACTTTGTACTTCATTAATGTGCATCCCGAGGTAGAACAATTTGACGAAATTGGTCCATTAGAGCTCGAATTTCATCTACAAAGGATATTTCCTTCCTCTATTATCCATGAGGCGCATATTTCATTAACAAAAATTGTACACATATGAATGGAAGATGATGTGGAATTGAGTTTCTGATTCTGAGGGTAATCCAAAAAAAACAAGTCACACACGAAACACGCTAATGATAATTCAGTGAAATTCTCACTAGGTTAAAAGATCATCATGAGGCTTGGGAGTGAGAAGGAAACTACAAAGCCCAGTGGACCATTGACTATTAATAGGGAATAAGGTGTAAATCCTCCATACTAGATCTTAGTAAATTGGTTTCACCAGAAATCTATCTTGATGAAGCTATCATACCTATGAAATTTCCATTAGGACATGGGTTCCTCAGACCATTGGTCTATGAAAAATTATTTCTAAGCATGGGAATCACGATCCTCTGTCACTCAATTATAAAAAATGTGTCCCCACCACCTCTGTGATGTGGTGCTCTATGATAGATCCTTGTGAACAAAATCCCAAAAATTTAAAAATTATAAAAATTTTGTGTCCACTAATGAACTTATTCTGGAGGTCCATGGAGATTCTACATGAAGAGAATATCTGATGAACAACATCCTAATTGGGGAGTGTTTTTGAAGCCACTCTAATCACAAATTTAGGACATAGATGCTGATAGAAGTATATAATTACTACCTACCTTAGAATAGATTTCCATTATTGGGATTTGGTCTGATGAAGGATTTATTCAACTTATAGTCAATGTGGGATTGATGAATTTACTATTTCATATGCACACTAGGTCAGTACGATTGGTTCAGAGCTACAGAAGGCCATACATGGATGGACCATTTACCAATCATCGCATACTTCCTTTTCAAACATCTCGATAATATCTTGAGGAAACAATTAAACCCAAAAAAATACCCACCACAACATCATACATAGATTAATGTGGGGTTACGGAACCCGAAGAAGGGATGGAATGATGATTGGGACATGTTCTAGGATGGAAAATTTATCGATGAATGGGAATGGATCTACTAGGTATGTGAATCCAGTGATGACTTTAGACTACATGTGAGGTGAGTAGTGTAGTGTGAAGCAACATGGGATTCCCAGTTCTATATTTACCAGAAAATTGATATCATGCCACAGATTCTAATTAGATGTTTATCAAGGAAAACAAAACTCATTGTCATCATTGGGAGGTCGACATCAACCCCTAGTACATCAACCATATATCTGGGATTCCTATTACGAGGGTGATGTATGAATAATTCCTCCCTATAAAGAATGAATTAGCAGATCAAGATCAAATTCCATCTCCGGTGATGTTGTTTCTAGATTTAGTTAAGGGAGAAGAAAAATACAATAAAATGAAATATTTTATCCTTATTAAGAATCAGTTCAGTAATTTTTAGAACATTCATGCAGAAAGGCCTATTGTGGGAGGGGAACCCCAAAAATAGTCTATAAGGTCCCATACCTATCCAAGTTGAGGTTTTTCAATGTATGAAAGGTTCTTATTGAAAATCATATAGGATATACAATGGAAGTTGTGTAGTAACAATGTTAACACCAAGCATCAACTGGTAGTTGGGTTGGATGGGTTCATATATGAGGTCATTTTGTGGTGGATTCTTCCTGTAAGAGACTGAAAAAATGGGCATGTGGCTGACCACATTCTTCATTGTAGGAATGATGGTAATGAGGAAGCACAACAACCCCAGAGTTCTAATTCTACAATGATATACATTGTTCAATGGAATATCTATGAAGGGTTGATTCCATGACATGTGTGTGTTCCACTCCAAATTATATATTTCTAGATGGAATAACACATGGGGGATATGAATACCGAAACCAAATTTCCCTTTATGAGAAGGAATTTTGAATTGCCATTCTTAAAGATGTAGTATTTTTACCGTTAGAGATGAAATTGATGGTGGTGGTGAGAAAGATCTAGAGGGAATTATATTTTAAATTCAATACATTTCCACTACCATGGATACTGTTAACTGATAAGGATATAGGAATATAATAATAGAGTTCATACCTCATGGAATTTTGAGACAGATTTCTTGTGGCACAGGTGTATTTCTAGCCAATCTATGAACTATACACCCTACACCGCTTCATGAGGTAATTAAAATTATTGTATAGAAAAAACACAAATGTGTACCGAGGGTATTTCATGAAGATCACCTTTGTTTAAGGAGGATTATTTGGATCATGTTCACGTGAGAGGATGGAAAGATGTGAAAAGTGCTTCTTCCACCCACTACTACATATGGGATAGTCGAGGATTTTGAAAAGATATGGGAGACATCTTATCAAGGAGAAAAACATAAACAATAAAACATCCATGCTAGAGATAGAGTGTCCCCTCTACGACACTATCAAAGAATAAGTGTGACGAGAGTTCCTCGTAGATGCAGGTCTAATGTACATTGTGGTGGAGGAGCAGTAGTTGTAGAGCCAATAGATTCAATGAATGAACAAGTAAGAAGTGGAATAAAATAATTATTATTGGATATAGTGGTCCCCCTTCAGGAAGACTCAAAATGATGGGGGACTATAAATTTGGTTCTACATGACACTAACCCAAGCCCCAGAGATGCGGCTGTATTGCGTGGATATTTTTTAAGATGTTTTCTATCCCTAGGATTGGGATTATTGTTATGTCAACATCAAATTACTTAATTCATTCAAAATGTGGGACTGCCTCAACTATTTTGGGATGGATCCTTAGAAAATCTATTATTCCAAAGTTGGCTTCCTTGCATCCCATGTCGAGGGTGAGTGGTATGTGGATGAGTTAGAGTATTTAGTGAACTCTTGATGCTTTATATATCTAATTGTGGGCAGAGTGAAAGTATTACAAGATCTAACATCCCCATCACTACATTTATATTCGGAGATGGTGGTGCACTTCCCCCTGTTAGAGGAATTAGATGGATCAGGGGGGAATGCTATTGATAGAGGAAGTCCCCTTGAGGAATGTGAGTTTGCGACCCGAGAGGGAACATCCCTGTGAAGATTTTATGAACCATTGTGTGTAATTTATAATTAATTCCCCTATGATATTTCCTTTATCATGTTCATCTATATCTCTCTGTTGACATCATCTATGTAAAAGTGTACCTTGTGCAATGTACCCCTATTGATGGTGACAGAGGCATGGAGACAGGAATAAATAACCAACCACCACGGCCCTCATCTGTAGAATTAGTAGCTACAAAGTCATGTAGTTATGGGTAGGAAATTAAAGATTCTATTAACCCTTAGGAACCCACAATAATATATGTTGGGCCACTTCATGAAATCATTGTGATAGAAAACAAATTGTGAGATAATGAACATCAATCTAAGTAACACTATAATATTTATTTCTAATAGAGTTATAATTTTTTTTCTGAATCAAATTGAGTTACATGAACCATGTCTAAAAATTCCCAAAAATGGTGGGAAATATACTAGTGATAATGGATGGATGTTATGGGTCCCCTTTAATTAGAGGTTTTCATTTTCATATGTAGCCAACCTTCCTTTCTAACCAGGCCATAAACTCAAGTAATTGTCCAATCATTATTGATGGAAGATCTACCCACAGGGATGACCTGGACTACCTTATCGATGTTGGATAAATTGAGGAATATCAAACATATGATATGTATCTGGAACATGACAATATAATACTAGAGGAATACCTTTCCACTGAATTCTTGACTTCATTCCTATAGTCTGAATTTGTAGACCTAGAAGAGTTTGAATTTCTGTAATTTTATGTGGTCTTGGACAAACAGGATTTCCAAAAATCTTCATAGAATTTATTCAATAATTTCACTGAGAAAACACTATAACCATAGTGGATAATATGGATGGGATCTCTCCACCTCTAGAAACATGACTTGGGTGCTATAGGGGTGTACACTCAAGACATGCACATACTCATTTGGGACTACCTTGATGAGAATATTCCGGAATGATGTCATCATTTGGACACTACCTGATACATCAAAAAATCATAAAGCATCCAAAATTGACAGGAATTTAAATTGGAGAACTAGTGAAAATATTAGAAGATATATGATAACATTTCCCTCATCATTGATCAATAAAAACTCATCATATGACTTAACATTCTTTGAAGAAGTCCCAAAAACAGTTGAATTAGGCCAGCAGTCAAGTGGCTAACCATCGACCTAAACATTCCTGAGCGTTGATCATAGCTGATGAGCGTTGATTTTTTGAAAATGTAGAAGAATTTAAGCTCAAACATCGACATAAAATCTTGGAGGCCACACATCATAGGTAAAAAGAGTTGAGGTGATCGATTTAAGGGGGGAATCTATATGATCCATGTTTCTCCACCCCTAAAACATATTTTCTTACAATATTTATATATTTTTGAGTGTATGGACATATCTCTGAATTTTTTCAATTAATGGATCTCGATCATATCTATGAAGTAATTAATTATCGGTCCTGAATCTCTTGTGAGTATTTACTAGTGTGAGAAATATGGGATGAACATATAATTTTTGACATTGTATAAGAGTGACAGGTGGGAATCGAATACTCGAGGACTTTTATTATTGACCAACCACCCAGATTGTTTGGGATGAGAGAGGCTATGGATGGAGAATAAGGATATTTGAATAGAAAACCATACTTTCCATATGTGATTCAGTGAAATAGAATATTATTCCCCAGGTGTTGGAATGAATCCGTACAATGGGGAAATGGAATGTTTGAATCATGATTCCCAAAAATTCGAAAACACAGAGAGGATTTCAAGCCAGTATGAGATAACTAGTGACCATATTCAAGACACAGTATTCTTAATGTTATCCTTAAATGGGGACAAAATTTTTTGGCCAACCACTATACATGTTTGAAACACGAGGGACAACATGATATGTCATCTGATAACTTCCAATGCATTGGCGCAGAACGATGGGTGAGCCAATGTGGCATAGCCAATAATTTTGGGGGTGACTTCAGACTTGGAAGAGGATGGTGATCAAAATAAGGGCCACAAAAAATTGAGTGGACTGCTGGGATGTTTTAATGTATTCACAAACTCTTGAAATTACTCCACTATGACTTATAGAATACTATTGTAGGCTCATTAGACTGAACAATGATCAAACATAACTTCCATGGGAGCATCGTCACAGATTCTGTACAATAACTAAACCTGTGAACCATTCAATTGATGACCAGTACTATGGGAGGGAACCTATCAAGTGTCATTTTAGGATTATTTGTAATTTCATGTAATGAATGTTTGGATGAAGAGTATGTAGTGTGGTGAGGAAAATGAATTGTATAGTTTATTATCATATAATAAGCACATTGAAAATATTTCATGGTCGTGCTTCATGTACCATGTCCAATGGTTTAAATCTGTGTTTCATAGAATAGGGAAAATGGTTTAGAGTGATGTCTCAAAGAATAATGTAATGTTCTCATTCATAGGGTATGTATACAACACATTGGAGAAAAAAATGACATGAATGAGGCTAAAGAGGTTCATGTGTGGCATACCAACCATAGGATGAACTAAGTCCAAAGGGCCCAAAAGTGTTAATGAACCCGTGGATATTCCCGAATAAAATATATGGGTATTGCTACATATCCCATGAGGTTGGAAAATCAAGTCATAAATTATTATAGAGAAAAATTTACTTGGAGAACAAATGTTGTGAGGGAAATAATCTCTAATGATGAGGATAAATCATCCCATAATTTTCATGGGGCATACTTATCATCATGAATTGAGGACGGAAGGTTCATAGTTTAGGGTCATAGATTCCATAAAATGATCAATAGTTTCTCAAACATGAATGTGTGGAAATTTGAATGAGCACAAAGTGGCACAACATTGAACAAAACATATATAAAGAGAATAGAGTCCATCGACTCTTATTTCAAGGTCATAAATTTTGGACAGTATGGGGGAATTATCCAGGTTGAATATTCATGATGTGGTGGTATAAAAAACTCAACGTGAATGAGGACAAATTAGGCCCACACACACCACATATGATTTACCCAAGAACATTTAATATAGTTTAAATATATGGAGCATGGACTATAAAGAGGAACAGTCGCAACACGGGTACATAGGTGTCATGAAAGAGAAATAACTTATCATTAATGTGGTACAATAGATTCTATGTGTCTCATGGATGTAATAAGATGAACTTCATATTTTCTAAGTTCACAAATATTGGACCAGAAAGTGTGTGGTTTTGCCCAATGTGTCTGAGTGTCACTACATATCCAATAATAATGGGAATCAAGCAATAAAATATTCTACAATTCTATTCAGTTTAACATCAAGAGGTATTTATAAGAAAAATGTAGGTGAAAAGGGGAAATAATGATGGGGTTAGACCCATGATTGGTGAAATGGGAATCACTGCATATCCCATAAGTATGGAAATCCATCCATGTGTACTTCATGAAGTGGAACATGTTCATGTCGGTCTTACCCATACACAGAGAAAAGATTTACTAGATAACTATTATTGTTTCATTTATTATGTATAAATATTTTATAGAGGATGGACCGAAATGTAGAGTCCAGGCATTGCCACATGAATCAAGATACGCGTAGGTCTGAATAGATAGAAAAGTGGATGACCAGTACCAATAGTGATACCCTCTCAAACAATAACACTAAATTTTAGTTCCATTTTTATTGTTCATCTAGGATAATGATTCCATAGTTTAGGTTTGTGTCTCAGGAATAGCAAATGAATTTTAACATCATATGGTAAGGAAATCAAGAGGGATGTTCATGGAGTGATTACTAAAACTAGGTGTGAATGTTGAAAAAAGAGATCCATACCATTCCAAACACTCCTTAAATGAATTATAGGGAATCTATTAGATATAAAGTTCATAGAGTTTCGAACATAGGTTTGTTTCATTACTCTATATGTGGATAAAATATACAATAACTCTGAATCCCATGTGAGCCATGATCTGTGTAAGAAATATGGAGTGATGTTATATTTTTCCCATCTTATGAGAGCACACATATATCGGAAGAAAATCCCTAGAGGGAAAGTCTCAACCACACTAAAATTACAACTTAACATGCACAAATTCATTAAGGGGATACACTAGAGGTGTAGGAGATCCACTAAAATAAAGAGATGATGAAAATACAAGTCACTGCACCTGATATTCAAAACATAATGAGGGTGGCCTAATGTTGGAGGAAAATATTAGATATCATTTGATGAAAAAATTCCATCTAATTTTACATGGAATGTGGGATGAAAAATGATGGTTGAATGGTGAACATGTTCGAGACACATGACCTAACTAATTGTTTCTCGCATATTATTTCGGGGTACTGACCAAAAATAGTGGGTAAGATAAATTGGCATGACATCCATTAGTGGGGGCCCTTATGATGTAGAAGTTGGTGGGAACTAGATGAAGGGACACATGATGTGGGAAAATGGATTTGGGGAATGTCCCTGTGGAATCCAATGCTAGGGATCTAATACCACCACTCATTAAATAATGTTTGTGGGGAACATATAGAGGAGGGATTAGATCTATATTTGATGATCAATTTCTTATGATGGGTATTGTAAATAGTTTATGGGAAGTGTTTCACATACCATTAACTCTCAGTTTATGGTCATAGAATGTGTGCCATATGTTCCTAGTTTTACATTGTGTGAATGGGACATATCCTTATTATTTAATGACATTTGGAATGTATGAAGATTCTACATATTTTATCTTCATGTGACTATAACATGTTTATCCTAATGGAGAACAATGTGGTGTAGAAAATAACCCAATGTGAATGAGTACCAAGGAGGTCAACATCACACCACCCTTTTTTGAGGAGGGAAATTGGACCAGAAAAGGGTGAAAGGGTTCAGATTATAGGTGTAGGCCCGATGAAAATATTTATGAGTGTAGATACATATCCCATAAGGATGACAATCATGCCACATGATGTTATTTAGAATGTCTTGGATGGGGGATAATTCCATGGGGTGATGTCTTCCCAGGTGAAGAAATCACATCATTGATTAGTTTATCAACGTACAACCAAGACATTGGATATATATTCAAACATCATGTGATAAGTAAGGGTGATGTTATGTAGCTTATAATCATTAAATATTTATGATAAGGATCTTATATTTGGTTCATATATCTTGTTCTATATGATAGATATTCCAAAGGGGAATTGTGTAGTGTAGTCCTATAGAGTTACCCAACATGAATGAGGACTAAGGAGGTCTTAACATAGCACCACACATCATAATGAAAATCCAGGCACAATTTGATGCGATAGGGCGCAGACATAGATTCTCAGTTTCAAAACAAGTTCATAGGATGCATACTCTTAGTTTAATGGTCATATTTTTGTACAATATCATAGTGTGATTATTACATGAAAATACAAAACCTAAACAACCATTAATCCCATGTGGTCCATGCTCAGTGGGAGAAAAAAGGGGTAGAGAGGTTTCTTATGACACATTGAAGCAAATAATAGGGGAACAGTGAAGTTAGGTTAAGGGTTTCCCAACAACAATGATCAGCTTGCTCAACAAACAAAGGTGCACAGTAGGGGTGACACCAAGGGTATTGAAGTTCCTCCCAGACATTAGGATGTAGATAGGGATGTGAATCACATTGTCATGTATTGTGACCCAATTTTGGTTGTGTGACAATGATGGATAAATATTGACATTATTATAGACACAATATCCATATTGTGTTATAATGAATGGGGATAATCAAATGAGGATGACCACTAACCATGTTTAAGACACAAAAACTAGCTCAATCTGACATTCAGAATCCTCTTGGGCATTGACCTAGTATAGTAGGTGTGCAAAATTGGCATGAGACCATTGCATTAGGTTTTACCATCATATGTGAATGATGTTGGATATTAATATTAGAAGATGTGTCAAGCATGTAGATGTAATGAGATAATTTCCCTAAGAATAAAAAAACTAGTTCTAACATCAAAACACATCTCATAACATTAATGAGGCATAACATATGGAGGGATTCAAACCCCTTATTAAGGTAATAATCCTCAAATGGGCTCTTAAATATGGAATGGTAATGGACCAATGACAAATGAAGATTAAAAATATGGATTAAATAATGTAAATGATCCCGTTAATGGACACGAAAAAATGTCTTGGTGACAATACATATCCCATATTAATGGGAATAATACAACATATAGTTCTTGTATTTTATATTTTGCAACATCATTTAGTAAGGATGACATTTGTTATGTAGTTTAACATCATGAAACATTGACAAAGTAGGGATAGGTATCCCAAATAAATATATATGATGCAGCCACTCTATCTGGGCATGAATGATAGGAAATGAGACCTGTCACACCATATATTTCTAGGGAATGAACATTCTATATTCATAATTCTATAAAATGTGATTACTATTTATGGTGTTAGATCTTGGACCATAGGGGAAATCATTTCTAACAGATATGCATAGCATGGTGAGGTTATTGAACTGATATGAATGAGGATCAAGGAGGTCATTGATATAACACATATTCCTTGGGAAAGGAGTGTTGAACCTAGATGTATCTAATGAAAAATTATACATACAAATCTATATATCCCATAATTATGGGAATCATGCCGATGATAGCTACTGATTTCCATGAAGTTTATTATCATGTTGAATGGGAAAATGTTCTGATGTAGTTTATTTTCATGAGTCTAGAACATTAGGGGGAAAGGTATCCCATAAGGTGTTGTTCCTAACATGGAAAAATTAACTATTCATGAATGAGGACCTAGGAAATACATAGTAAAACATGTGATCCCATGAAAAATATCAGGTTGAGGGGCCAAAAGTATGAAATTTTATCTAGGCTTAAAGAGAGACTATCCTGAAATTCCTTTGTATCCCATAAGCATGGGACTATGGGTGAACGTAGTTATGAATATGGCATACTGACAGAGTAGTGCCAATGTTGATGTCCTCTCAGATAAGGAAATTGGGTTTTTGTGCAGCTTACTAATATTCAACTAGGATAAAACAATAGTTTAATAACATGTGGGATGGGGTACTTTGGAATCATGCAAGGCAAATGGGCATGTGAAATTTAATTTCATGTATAAAAGGCCATAAATTATATATCTTTTAACCAATTTATTGTAGGGACCAATAGATATACACCATGTGGGATGCGGAAAAATAGTTCATCGTATTGTTTTTTGGATGAAAGAGATAATTTTTTATGGTCATAGTGCTCAGAACATTGGATAAAGATCCTAATATAGATATGTGTATTGTAGCGCCATGAAGCACCTTGATGTGAATGAGGACCAAAGGTATCCACACCACACAACACATTTTTATGAAGAACACATGTATAGTTGAACATCCAAGGATATGTGGAGAATGGGTTGGGAGAGTTTATGGCTGGGCCCAAAGAGAATGTGTCTTGATGTCACACCATATCCAATAATAATGGGAATCAATCCATACATAATAATCGATTTTAATACACTTTAACACAATATGGTAAGTAAAATAGCCAAAAAAATATTTTTGAGGGAGGAACATAGTGTAACTATTATAACCCGACATGAGTGAGGACCATGGAGGCACATTTCACCATGTACAACCATGTGAAAACAATGTCGAATATTTTAACAAACATACAAATGGACTGTAGAAAAAATGTACCTGTGTCTCTATATATCCCATAATGAGGAGTATATATCCATTCTAGTTCTTAATTTTGGATTTTAAGATGGCATGTGGGAAGGGGTGACATTGTCCCCGGTGAATACATGGTAGAGCTATATAGTTTATCATCGAACATCTTGGAAACAAGATACATGGTTAAACTCCATACGATATAGATAAAGTCTATTATGTACGTAATCATTATCTGATAATGATGTATAATTTTAACATCACGTGGGATAGGTAAATACAGTTGAACATCATATTTATTTGATGAAATAGATCATATTTTAAGGTCACTAAACTTAGACTAGCGAAGTAATTTGATGTTTATCGTCATGTAGGATGATCCGGAACATCTGTGTTGTTTACCGTCATGAGGGATGAAATAGTTTAACATCGTGTAGGATGAATAAGTTGAACATCTTGTTAGATGAAGTAGTTTAACATTTTATAGGATGACAAATTAATTAAAATTACTATTTATAGAACATAGTAATGGTGGGATGAGTAATTATCTATCCATCTACTATGAACAAAGTGTAAGAACCATTGATATATCCCTAGTGGATGATGTAAGGCCCTCTTCACTTAGGTTACACTATCAATAATTTTCTACAAGGAAACGTTAGCACTGAAAGAGCCAAAAATATGTCACCTTAATGGAATTATAGGCAGATAACTCTCTTATTAAAAACTCTAGCTATCTTGTTATGGTACATATCTTGATAGTGAAAGGCCCTATAGATGTTCTCTTAGTGAAATTCTAAGCATCCAGATGGACTTATTCTACTCAGTATGATGTCCACTAATCCTAGATAGTTTATAGAATGATATAATCTAATTCTATATTCGGAGAAATAAATATGTTCCATACACCACGAAATATGTTGTCACATGGGAGGAATTATGAGTTTTCATTAGATAATCCAAGAGGGAATGATGGATCTTTTTTGAAAAACTTCACTTGTTCAAGTCTACCATCATCTAAAAAATGTTATAGATGGTATTGTTAAATTCCTTGATCATCCCATATTCTTGTTCATGGTATAAAGAGGAGTGGTTGGACTGGATATTCTTGGTGTATACAGTATCTAACTTAGCTACACAGAATCTGTTGTCTCTATATGTGATAATAGCTCAAGGTACTCAAAATTGATGGATGATGTTTGAGATCATGGATTCAAAAATATATTTCCACAAGAATTCCATGTGCGGGATATCCTTTTACAACTAGGAAAAAAATTAGTCATTGATAGAATAAATATACACTGAAATGATATTGTTGGTGGGTATTGTACCATGACATTGAGTCCCCAGACAATAAAGGGGAAAGATTACTTGATATCATGAATTAGTTTCAATGATCAATGAAGAATGATGGAATGTATCTGACATGCATGGAAACTCTTGTAGAACTCAATATAATCATTGACCATTGTGGGCCCAAATTATCACAGACATCAAATCTGGTGGGAGAGCATAATCACTCTCTAGAAAGCACTGAATGACCCGGAATGGTCTTTCTAATTTACCTAAGGAATCTTGTCTCTGTAAATGTGGTAGGGGGTAATTCTATCAAATTGGTATCTATAATGTTCCTACACGAGGCTGGGACAGTTCTAGAGAGTGAACTGAACTGAAAAATGATAGAATCACTCACGGTTAACTCTATCTGTTAGATGATTACAAATATAGAGGTACTTGATTAAATGAATCATACAATTATAGTTTTCATAATCATTGGGGGGGGGGGGGTCTAGAGAACCCTATGATAAACCATATACATTAAGGTGTCTTACTTTTTGGTTGTCATCATCGTATACACAAATAAAGGCGATGACCCTCTGATAATCCACATGAATGAATGGATATTCCTGTTTAGGCTCTGCAAGAGAATAAGCTAGCCTGACTAAGGAATTAGCTCAACCATTATATGACTAGGGAACATGATTCACATAAGGATATGAAGAAAACATTGCCATTAGAAGGAGATAGTTACTGTTAATATACTTGATATCTATCTTACAGTCACATTTACATATATGTGGGGAACATCAATCTCAAGATTCAACTCAAGTCAAGTGATAAGAGGCTGATACTCATCCTCATTTTTGGTGAAACCTAACAACTATGATAATTAATTGAAAAAAACATCAAATATAAGAGAGATAAATAAAATCCCATGGACCAACTTTGTTATGTCATGGATCATGGAGTCTCATGCTGGTTTGATGTCAGAAGGTGATGTAGAAGTGAACATTCCAATAATGAATAAACTGATCCACTAGGAGAATGGATTCATTTTGAAAATCAAGATTTAGAGTTTTTTCTATTGGTATAATATGGCCAAAAAGTAATATTTATAGTGTTGGACCTTTGATGGCCTTCTTTTGAATAAAAATGATTTCGAACTGATAAAAGATCAAGACTCACTAGGCTAGACGACCTATCATGATAAGGTTGTTGAAGATGTACATTGGAGGATCCAAATCTCACACTAACTGTATTTTATGATGCTATAGATAGTGCCACATCTTCTACGCAAGAATAACTGGCATGATGAATCTCTTCTCAATAGAAGAATATATGGTCTCTGTTTCAATGAGCATACAACATAGATATTGGAAACTATTATATAACCGTTCATTGTTCTATTTAGTTAGAAGTGTTCTAAGGGATCATTCCATTGTGGTAACATAAAGGGACGAATAAAATCTTGAGATGTACAGAATTGAGACCATAGGATGCAATATATTTTACAAATTCATCTCAAACTTGGTATGGAACTCTACATCCCTTTGATATATGGAACCTCTGTTCATGAGTCCAAAAAATCCCCCACACCTGCCATCTAGATTCACAATTAATTAGTTTATATAGTCTATGTTCCCTTGAAATCTTTAGATCTTAAGTAGGTTTCTCAAAAGTGCAATATGACTGATGAAATTTATCTTCTATGGGTTCATCTCAATGTCTATGTTTCTAAAAATGAACCGAAGAAACCTCATAGATGTTTCCTCGAAGGCACACTTCAAGGGGGTCACCTTCACATTGATGGAGTGGATGAAGCTGAACTCTTTTTTATGTTATCTAATATGTTCCTGAAACTGGAAGGATTTTAGCATCATGTGTAACATATAGAACTACACTAAAGTCACAAAGATCATTTTGAAAATTTTGTGCATTATATAGTGATTGCTGGCTCATGGAATAGTCAAACTAAAATTCATCACCTAATAATATAAGTTACATAAAGACACCATCATTTTAGTAGATTCCTCATCTTCAGGGGCCATTTCGATCTGATTATTCCAAGAAACCCCATCCATAAATGTGAGATCCTAGAGTCCAATGGCTGCATCAATCAGTAGCTCTGTCCCCGGATGGGAAAAATCGCCCTTTAGGTAGTGTTTGTTGAAATACCAGATGTCATTATAGACTCTGATATGTGTGTTAACATTCCTAATAGGAACTATTTTGTCCAACCATCTTGGTTAATAATCATATTAAGATAAGTTGGACTTTATGAGCTTATCAAAGTTATCCTAGGACATAGAACTATGTGACAATATAATCTTCTAGGGAGGCTTCTTGAACCCGGAATAACTCACCAGAAGGATGGGATGATGGATGGAGACATGAGGGTCAAATCCTAGAATCTCATCATAACTCTGGGAAAACATGTCATGATGTTTCTTTAATAATTACACATATTGTTGTTTTATCTCTTCATGAATGGCTATGCTATTCAATGTTGGCCTCAGATCTATCTCTGTTCCAAGATTCACATATAAAAACTCATTGAAATTAATGTAGGTACCCTCTTTCCATGTGGGAGGAGATTCTTCCAAATATATACCATAGTACTAGGTTATATAATTGTCTGGATGTGGAAATTCATCTATGTTAACTGACCTTATGGGAATTATGTTACTAGTGTGAGCGGTGGTGGAATTTTTATCATGAGATTCATGCACTATTAAAACTGTGGTATAATAATTGTAAAACTAATTCCATCTTTTCATTGATCAAGGGTCCCACACTCGATGATATTAATGCAATGGTGGAGGGTTGGTCTATGTCGCCTTATCCTAAATTGTTGAAGGTATTGTGTACTACTGTGGTCATGGGGTGACCATCACGATAACATACCGAGGTAAAGGGTTCTCATATCGCCTGAACTAGTCTTGTATAGGAGAATGTAATAATTTTTTTATTTTCATTGTTTCTGGGAGAATATCATCCTTTAATCTGAGAGATGACGATGCAACATCCAAATTTGGGCAATGTTGCATCCAACCAGCAAATCAGTATGATGAAATAATCATCCAAGTCCATCCAAGGATCACCCATAGTAGTTGTATGCTCAAACTCATCATGTGTAACCCATTTAACTTTCTCATATAATAATATACAACCATGTATAGGGATTCATGGGAGACAAAGGATACACATCACCATGGATCATGCCCACATGACTGTTGTTGGGTACATGAGGCATTGGTTATATGAATAGGTAACTATTACATAATGATAGAGACATGGTATCCCCATCAACACATTGTACTCGATGTCTTGTGAGCTTTCCATGAACATTGTAAAGGAAATCAGGCCACAGAACTGGGTCTTAAGGTGAATATTTCCACATAGTATCTCCCCAGTCCTGTTATGATGATGAATTTTCTGGTTAGAGGGACACAGACATGCTTTAGTTAGTACTAGCTTGTGGAGAATCCGATTCAGGATGATATTGATCTAGAAACATATATTTACAAGAAAATAATGGACTTACACACCCTTAAGATATCCTATGATATATAGTGGTAGAATGTTCCCCAGCATTAGAGAACCTTTCTTATCTCTAGATAATGAGTTGATGGCGTTAAATCCGTGTCAATTGACTTCGTTAGTCTATAATACATCTGTAGTTGCAACCATTGTTTGAAAGTGAAGTGGTTTTCAACTCCTCTATGAGGCCTTCATGATTTTCTACTAATAGGAAGAGGGACTCATGATTCAATATACTTGTTGGAATGATGGAATGATTATTGATCATGTAATACTTCCATTATATATGGACATTTCTGTAAGGATGAGATTTACCTTTGGTAGGAGTTATAATGGTCTTTTCTAGAAGAACTGGTAGATTTTGGATGGTTCTGGTAATATCCCATTGCTCGCTAGCTGAACCATGAAAAAGTAATATATGTTCAGTATCAGATGATTTTGGCATATCCATAAATGGATGTGATTGATGATGATGTAGTCATGGAGACACTTATTTATCATATATCACAAACGACAGTGGATATAATCAATACACAACATGCTGAGAGGCCAACGCCAATGGGATTCAGTGCTGAGACCTATATCTTGTCTCAGTGGAATGCATGACCAGGGCACTCCGATGTTTCACATGGACATGACCAGGTCAATGATGGAGTCGACTAAGAACATTTTGTGTGATGAATTTATACCCCACATCAACATGCACCACATTGGGGTCCACCATCTCAACTGTATTCATGGAGACATACACATGCCTATCCTCTGAGGAATCAACCAATACATTTCTGATTTATGATTAATTACCACTTCTAGAGGCATGAAATCACTGAGGGTGCTAGATGGGTTTGACACTATTGGGGAATTTTTATACCTCTTGTGGTGGAAGTGTATACTCTGATGGAAATAAAAGGTAGAGATGTGGATTTAGAAGTAGTTAACAGAGGATATATGGAGTCATGGGGAGGATCAAGGTGATTCCAAATAACATATATGATTCCTTGATCACAAGACACTACCCCACAAGCAATAAATCCTCATATCTCTATATCCCATGGCTAGAGATCAGCTTCCACTCATCTCCTCTACTTATTCATGGAATTATAGAAATACATGATACATATACTTGGGTAGGGACCAACCTTAATGTATTACTGTCAATATGTTCCTAGAGAAATTCCATGAATATATTATACTTCTTAATGTTATGTGCATGGAACTGGTGGTAGAGGAAATTGTTGGTGAAATTAATAATATGCTCGTCCTCAAGTCTATAACAATTTGGAGGGTATAAAATCATATGAATGTCCATTATTTTTTATTAAAAAAGAGAATAATTAGAGCCTGGCCCTGACAAGAGGATGGATTCTGTTGAAATCCAATAGACTGATTGTCTCCCCTGGGTGGAAGTAGTGTGTTGTGTGAAAGCATGTACTGATATTGTGTTGGGTGATACAAAGCCTGAGATTAGACCTGAGTCTAATTACCCCAGTGATTTAGTGGTGGAGTCTCTTCTAATAATAATTCTAGCATCATGGGATCCTCTATCAATGTGATTGTGACATTCTCATCCTTATTGGATTATCTTGAAGGAGATATAGGCAATAGAAACACCTCCTTATCATGAAGGAAGGCTTACTATAGGCACTAAGCCTTGTCAGAAAAATCTCTAATGTCACCCTAGAAATTATGAGTGGTGATGGAGGAGACCAATTCAATGAAAAAATTCACCACTGACATCATTAGCAGATGCTATTGAGTTAGTTTCATGTCAAAAGAATATGTGAGGCCCTTCCACATGGATACAAAATCTGTGACATTCTCATATGTTCATTCCATAAACATGAGGTGGTGGGTGATTCTAGTATTTCATGCAGTGGAGATGAGATGTTATGGAAACTTCCTTCAATGATTTCTTCAACTTGTTATGAAACCAATGAGTAACTGGCTATAATAGGTAAATAAAGTTACTTCTAATGTCTGTCTGTAAGAAACAAAAAATCTTGGCATCTTTTGGCTTTCGTCAAGTTCCCAACATGGACCCACACCGGAATATAATGTAGTCCAAATGCTAATGTGGGTCTCCAGAACCATTGAAGGGGGAAAACTAGGATTCATGTAGTCTAGGGGTGCCAGCATGTCATCTATTGATGTCAATTAAAACATTACATTCTCAAGGGCCTTGAGGTGGGTGATGATAGCAATCACCAGGTTCTTAGGATGATGATTCATTTCAAGGTGAGGCTAACAAACCATGAATGCATTGCTCAACTCATAGAAATTATATGAAGGTTCAATAGATCAGGGAGCAGTTGGTAGAATTTCTAGAGGAATTCCATGAGGTATTACTGGGGAAATGAACTGAGATGGGATTGAAGGAGGAATATCACAGAGATGAAGCATATTGAGAGATAAATATTGTGGTCACTTTCTGTAAGCTCCAATATCTAACATATTACGATCCACACGATCAACAATTATCATGGGAGGTATATGTTAGAGGACCTATGGTTTCCCCTTTTGTAACAATGGAGGATGGACATGATTATATCGATGATAACCATCACACAGACTGAACTCAACAAGGAGCTCATCAATGATCCTTTAATGTTTGATGAGAGGTTAGAGTAAGGTGTTAATAGTGGGAAAGACCTCCATATTCTACACTAAACAAGATGGTTCAGAGGGAATAGAGGTCTTGATCAATTCTTTACCATTATTGGGGTATCGACCTAAGGAAAATGGATTGGACGACTCCACAAGGCCAAGTGACTTCCATTGATGATGGATGATAATAGTTGGGGTTCCAAAAAAATGTTGTGCTTACCCAGCAGGAGGTTCCTCATATATAGAACCTATTTCAGTGTATCTCCCCTTGATTGTGCCGAGTTAAACCTTATTTACCATGGATTTACCCAGAGGCATATCCTCGATTTCACCAGGTAGGTCCCACTATTATAGGATACAACTGAAGTGAAGAGAAGAATATTCCCCTCATCCATGAATATACGTCTACAGGGATGCTTCCACAACAATTATAAAAAGGACATCAAAGAACTAAAGACATCATTTCTGATGTTTTAGGTGGTAGTAAGGTGATGCGTGGTGCCGAGCCACCAGGAGTGCTTCTAATTCAACCATGTGACACTACTGGACAATGTCATCATAGGTATATTGTCTCTTTGTAAAACCCAAATGTTGTTTCTTAAGGCTGAATTGTTTCACCCAGATTTCTCATTGAAAGAATAGAAAACTAATCCTGAGTGAGAGACCTCGAGATGACAATGTTTGGTGTTATGACCATGCAAATCGTCTTTTTAAATTGATATGTAGCTAGAGTGTCCCAAAAATATCTGTTCTCATAAGTGTATTCAAACTCTTAGTTTCCCCAATCATCAATTGGGACTGGATGAGGAACTATTGGTGAAACGATTCTTAACCACAGTGGTGGTGGACTAGACAACATGTGATGTAGTCCACGAGTTGAATGGCCTCTACTCACTGTGTGGTTTCTTGGAGATGGTAATGACTGCATCATCATGTCCTGGTACGAAAATGTATTTTCAATCGCTTCATATGTAAGGATATAAATAATCAGTAAAGAATATCGAGGGTACCCACCACCTAATATTACCCTTGAATAAACTTCAATGATCTCTTGTTGAGGTTGATAATGAAATTGGTGATGATAGAGAAGGATGCATGGAGAGATTCTGAAAGGGAGAAAAATCGTCTTCAACATGAATATACCTATGATGGAATTCAAGGATCTGGTACATCAGAACTTCTGGAATGTTAAAACTCACATTCAAGGAAACTATCCCAAAATCTGATGTGGGGCATGTAGGTGAATGCTCTATTAGTTGGTCCCACTCCACTTTAGAGTTAGGGAACCAGAAAAGATTCATGACAATCTGAAACATCTCAGAGTTTTTTCTACGATGGAAATGGTTTTACCTTCTTCCCGAGAATGGTTCATCAGTAGAGGGAATTTTTAAACATGAGGACAACCTCATTCTGCTGGTTGATGGCGCAAGGATGGCCTTTGATTTTATTTTTTGGGATATGGGGAGTACCTCCAAACCTATTGTCATTAAAGTAGGAAATACCATCAATTAAACTATTTTTAAAGGGGAATGAACCTCATCTTCAATGATATGTGATCCAAGGATCACAAGGTCATATTTCAAATGGATTATGGGAAAACCAATGAGTTTAATTTCAATGTAATGTGGAGGACCTCTATTGATGCTGGTGATAACATGTGGAGGAACAACGTGCTGACAGGTTAGGAGGTGTGTAGGAGATTCTCTCTAGCTGAGGCTATCGTAGGGAGGACTTCCTCTTGGGTTAGGAGTGATGTGAAGTGGACCTTTACATTGATAGTATGAGACATGATGATGACTTCTATGTTAGATAAAATCATGATGGGGAAAAATTCCACTTAGACTGATGATGAAAACGTGGGTAGGACCTCCATGTAATGTTTGAGAGTTGGGAAGAAATCCACTATGAATATTGATGATATGAGGATGACCTCCATACTAGAACATGTTTCCAATGGTCACCCTTCAATGGATGATCCTGTGGTCAGTGACTAAAATAGTAAAAGAAACTTATCGATGGGGGTGGATAAGGTCTCAACTCTAATTTGTTGTTTGAGTACACTTTCTATGTAATAGTAGGAATCTAGTAGTAAATGTCGGTGGGGGCAGAAGACACTATTGTTGTTTCGGATGATGACCCCTGATGGGTATCTTCCAAATAATGGTCCATATACTGGTGTTGTGTTATCTGGACCAGGGCCGTTTTAGCAAGAACAAAAACAACATGTTCTCCCACCTGAGGAACCGGTTGGTGGCATTGACATAGCCATGTGGGACCCATTATTTTAAGATAACATTACATTGTCATAGAAAATATGACTTTTGTATCCCTTAATTCATCTACATAGGGGAGTGATTCAAAGGATCACTCTTGAGGGAGTCTTCAGAGGAAGATCAATGTTGGAGGGAGGAGGGGGGAGGGTAACAGCTCCCCGCTCAACCCTTGGGGAGGTGATGATTATAAGGCACATAAGCCTTCAAATCCTGGTGGGCCATGCCCCTCATGGGAATGAACCTATCCTGCTCGTATCAATGACCAGGGATATATATTTCCCTTATCCGTATGATTTTAGAGGACCAAACAGGGTATGGGAACCCGATATACATGGCCGTGTATAATGTGAAGGAAGTGGTGGAGTCATGAAGGAGTCCCTCATTGATGTTTCTTCTAACCTGATGTCTATTGAATGTCAGTGGTTGGTTTCATATATATGGGATCCTACAATGTATAATTATTTAGCTGTAAATATAGATATAGGGAAAGAAATGACCAATTTCCCAATGGAATCCAATCTTTCATGATTGGAGAGAGCTATCAATGCTGAAAATTTAATAGAATGGATTTACCAATGAATAACATCAGAATATTTGATGTGTTTCATAATAGGCCACCTATTTTATTGGTTGGAACCAACACCGAATTATTGGATCTGGTGGAATGATAATATCATGTTTTCTTGAGTGTCATTAGTCCCATATTGAGGAGAATGGATAATGTTGGGTTCAAAAATTCTATTTTCGATGCATTCTACTAGGGAACACACATGTCATCATTCTATCAGAACAGACAAGCTACACTCTTTCCCAATCTTCCCTCTTTCCAATGGATGGAAGCATTCATCACTTATTCAGTGATGTCTTATCCTAGATCAAAACTAGATGAATGGATGTTAGTTCATCCTTCAATGGATTAGTCCATTGAACATATCACATAGTATGGGTTTCCGATTTATATTAATGAGTTGTTCATGAACCACATTATTGGTTCCATTTTGTTTTGGATGTTAGTGAACTATGCTACATATTTCTATAAATTCCAATATGTAAAGATAGGGAAAGAACCATCTGTTAGAGAAGTAATTATGTTGGTAATCAATGAGAATATATGGACACTGAAACATTGAATAAAATTTATTCTTCCTCATAATATGTCTTTTCAAGGGCATAGAAACCCAATCCATCCCATATTTATTGTGAGAAATCATATTCAATAGAGATTTCTTACAAGTATTTCATCAATATCCCATGTTTGTCACATGGTATTTCATGATATTAATGTCTCCTGAAGACTGATTAAAATACTCAAAACACATGCACAAGTGGATCTTATAGGCACATACCTAAGAGGGATCACCTGAAGGGGTTTATAAAATGGATGGATCAGAATTCCCAATGAAAGTATACCCAAGATAGCATGTCCCAAAAAAGGAAGGTTTCAAACTATGAAGGGATACATCCCAAAAAGAGATTTGTTGTGGTTTATCTGTGATAGGATGGGAATTCCAATGATGTTGAACACAAGTGATTTTCCCATAATGGGATATATTTTACAGGGTGATGGCTGGCATGGAATCTATTAAGGGTCGATTAGGGAGGTGGACCCCATGGAGGGGAACACCATGGTTCACCATTGCATAGGATTGAACTTCAATGTGTCTTCATACAAACCCTGTGCTTATTCTCGGGATAGAAACACATGTAGATCAAAGGTATTTTTTAGAGAATACAAATGGTTAACATCCTAGATGGATGGTGTGATGCGAACTGGATGTTTTGAAAAATTATGAGTTAGGATAGAAATAGAGGAAGTATTGAAGTGGAATGATATCAATGACACATATCTTATGTGAAGATGATAGTTTTAGGATTGAACCATGGGGAGGCTTCCTATATATCCTAGTAGGATGGTAATAAATTCCCACGTAGCCATGACTCGGGAATTAATACTTACAACTGAAGAGGGTGCCCAAGAAGGGAGTGTAGTGCTTACTCGATGAGGGATTCTTACAAATGATAACACTACACATAAGAGGATATCATTAAATTCTATATAATAAAGGTAGATCTCACTCCATTGGAGATGAGTGTAAGTGGAAAATTCCCAATTTTGGGAACCACTTGTGTATTCCATGTGGCAATGCCACAGTTTAATGTCATGCTTAGAGGAAAATTTTGCTTGTCATTTTAATGACATACATCTTAGATGGGGAGGTCTCAATCCACACCCCATAGAAATATATAACTAAATCCCACCCACACATGGGTAATTAAAGGAATCAATAATTATTTGACACAATCAATAGGAAGAGTGGGCAATCATTGTGTATACGTTATCATATCTATGAGAGGAACCAATATCTATTCTGTTACCTAGGTGGAGAAGTATTATGTTGAGAAACAAAAGAAGAAAACCCATAGGTGGGAACTAGAAATAACCTATTACAATTATATAGGGCCCCATGGAAGAGGGTATCATCATGAGGGCCCATATTTAGAGGTGCTTTTCAATGACTGGATTCTTCACGGAGGTTAGGGGATTCAGGAAGATAAAAGCTACACTAAGATGGGTGACCCAAACATTTCATGATGGAATTATTTTTAAGAGTAGTTATTTACGAAATATTAATTCATAACAAAATTTCATGTACCCTAGAGGGACTTCCTTTTTCGCGAGGGACAAAGGCAATCATGAAGATAATCCCTCCCATTGGTAGGGGTAAATCAAAACAAAGGAAAAGGGATTTTGCAAAGCTATAGTACCTTGGGTGATTCATTTTTCTTTGGGGTTTATGGTTCTTGGGAGATTTTAAAAATGGATCTCAGGAGGTGAATTTTCAGGGTACATATTATTATGAGGGGATGGGTTGATTCATCAATTTATAAGAAAAAATGGGATTCACGATGCATGGAGAAAGCTGTGAAAAAAACTTATCATTGTGAAGTGATTTGGGGAATGTTAGACATTCATATCCTAATTTCATTTTCATTGTCATTGGGTATGGGGTATTTTGGACTCACAGATACTTCCATCAACTCCTAGAAACAACAAGTAGAATGGGGTAGCACAAATGTTCTTCATGAGGCATAACACTTTGAATGTATTTGGGCCATTTGAGCTTAATTTTAATCTCTAAAGGCTATGTCCTTCCTCAAAATACCCCTGAGAACATATTTTGGATCCAAAGTGTTATTGAAAGATGGATCATAATATTTCATTAATTGTAGAATAATCATAAACATTCTTGATAAAATGATGATGTTGTAGAAAAAAAATGACCACTAAGGTAACATTGACCCATATTCTACATGAGAGAATAAAATGAAATGAAGATTAATATAACATTAAAAAATTATATTTTTGATATAATATGTGATAAATAAGTATATACACCCCATAAAAAAATAAATATTCATAACATGGCATTTTTATCAGAGAAGGAAACTTGAGACGAAAATTACATTATAGATTTGGTAACTTTTGAAATATAAAACAAACAAAAGAAAGATCGTTAATTGGACATTTAAATACCCATAAAAATATTATTAACAATAATATAACACATTTATTTTTATTATATACACTGAAGAAAATAAATGAGTGTTGGATGAGGCATGTATCCCACAGATACCAAAATTTATATGAGAAAACCCTTACAACAAGTCATCATTTTTTTTACAAATTCAGAAATACACAATAATTACTATGATTTGATTAGAAATCAAAAAAAACCACAATACAATATATCATATAATATATTATTATTTTATATCATTATATTACACATTTATTAAAATTTTGATGTAAAATAAATGTTTTAGCTTAAAATTCATTGTTTATCGTACGTATTTTGACTTGTTATTCATGATCCTATTAAATAGATAATGATTTAAATATTTTTATAATGTTAAACAAGATTTATATATCATATATATTCATAACATAAATACTTATAATTATCTATAATATATAGATATATGAAATCGAATACACTTGTCATGGAGATGGAAGGTTGTACATATGCTGGATCATTGTTTTCATTTTCACCTCATATTAAAAAACTATAAATGATATACATATATATATTATAATTATATTTTAATTATTATTTCATATAAATAACATACTTAAGACATAAAAATTGTTATTAAATTTCATGTAAATTGTGAATGAATCAGAACGCTTTGTGGTGGCTTTATTATATGCTTCCACAAATGATGTTATGTTATTTAAAAAAATATTAAAATTAATGATTTTGTTTTATAATAATAAAATGATAAATAAATTTATCATAAATTTCTTAAATATAAAATTAAAATAGGGAATAAATCATAATTGTCAACCATGAGAAGTTGTAAAGGATATATAGACAACATCATTTCTTGATGCATTATTTTTTCGTACCCAAGAATGGTAAGTTCATTATGCTTTAGATGGATGAATTTGTATGATTAGGTATAAAACATAGAATAAAGAAAACTATTTATTATGATAATTATCGTATTATATTATCATGTAATAAGAATTTTTGGGGGTAGAGAATGAAAATATAACAAATTTTCTAATGGAATGATGTTACCATATCTTTAAGTAAATACTTTTGGTTTGTAGAATTAGGATTCCTTGGATGTAGTTATGCCAAATTCAAACATTATAGGATTATAGGGGTTATTTTGGGAGTTTATTTTTGAATATATTGTACAATACAATATGGATTTAGAGGGGTAAGTATGTGAGTACGGTGAGTGGCCTTTTATAGAGGAGGAGGAGTTGCATTAATTTAAAATAATTTACACTATTGAGAGGTATTCATTAAATAATGTGCCTCATAAATTTTTTACACATAGATCTAAGAGGGTAATGTGTTAAAATATTTCAGTCCAATGTTTTTTGGACATGTTTCTTGGTCATTTGGACTCATAAGTTTATCGTGTAACCATTACGTGGTGTTATTTTTACCATAATCACTGTAATTAATTTTAATATCCTTAACTAATTTGTATGGTAAAACAAGATTTTTACCATATTATATATTGTAAATTATTTTTTTTCAAAATAATTAACCAATTATTTGAAATTATAATCACATATTTTGTAGAAATAAATTTAATGTTTATCTCATAGACAAGACGACAAAGTGGGATTTTAAAGAGAACATGATAAAATGTTTTCTATGTTTTTATTTCAACATTTATTGCGAAACTATATCTAGTTATATATTTTTTAAAATTATATTAAAATAGTCACTTTATGGATAAAAAAACCAGAAAGCAATGTTAAAATATAAAATAAATTATAATAAAATGTCTATTTGAGTTTAAATTAATTGATTTTCACTATTCATCCAAAAATGAAACATATTAAAATAATACAAAATATTCACCCAAATAAAATAATTATACTAATATCCTAAAAAATAACTTCATTTTTTAAAATAAATTTTATAAAATTGTAATTTTTTAACATATAATGGTTTCTCCATTAAATTGAGATAAAATTACTTTTTAGAAATTTACATTTTTTATTCATAAAATTGTATTTGTTTCTTAATTTGTGCATATAAAATCATTGGATGGTTATAAAATTTATTTATTAAATATATAAATTTTATTTATAAAATTCCAAAAATTATTCTGTATAAATTCTTGTGATAAAATTGTGTTTATTCATGAAAAACTATTTCGGATGGAAAGTAAATTTTTATCATTAAATAGTTACATATTTTAGTTCTAACTAATTAATAACCCATGGAATATTTAATATACATGTGTGAAATATATTTTCATAATTTTGTTAACATTATTTATAACAGAAATTCCATTTTCTAGCTAGTGGATATAATAATATTTTAATAATCTTATTAATAGTTATTGTTATTAGTTAAAGCTCATCCTTGTTTGTACCACAGACAATATAAGGGGATCAATATTGTTTGTATCATAAGACAAATATAATATTGTGTGTACTGAATGATATATAATTTATTAATGTATAATAATAATAATCTGTTGTGGAAAATAATGAAATTAGAACATACAATTTTCTAATAATAAATCTATATTTAGTGTTGCGTGAAATGAAAAATATCAGAAATATTAAATTAATTAAAATAATAATAATTCAAAAAATCTCAAGGTGTAACAACTACAAGATTTAAAAATATAAATCTTGGTATGGGAATGTAAACCCTCCAATATTCATTCTTATGAATATATTATAATTTTTGGCTGTGAATTGGTGGAGATGGTGCTTGTGGTTCAAAGATATTTTTGGTGGTAATAGTAGTAGTCGATGTTTAAGTCTATATTTGGTACACTATGGGAATCTCTCTACACAAGTTTCTTAGGTAGGAAATACATTATCTTTTTTAGGTTTTATTTCCCTATTTCTACATTAGATATGGGTATTATACATTCTTGGATCCTATAATTTGTCTTATTAATTATTAATGGAATAAATTGTTTTTTATTATTTTTAATTTGTATTATTTAAGATTTGATTGTGAATATTTTTTACTAGTGAATTGGGATAAAACCTATCATTATGTTTTATATGAAAATGGAATAATCATTACAACCCCTAGATAAATGATGATATGATTTTTGTGACACATTCAGTTTATAACCAGTTGGGATGGTCTTTTATATATGGGTCATGATAAAGTTGTATAATAGTTGGTCTTCTATAGGGAAAAAATTTGGAGTTAGAGGTAGATTGAGTTTTGGATGTGGAATTAAGGGTAATGATGTTAATGTGTATTAGGTATAGCCTCTAGGCTAGATAAAATAGATTTATTTTTGTGTATTTCATACCACTCGCTATAACTTGGAAAACATATTTGGTGTCAAGTTACAAAGAGGAAATGATTTTAATGAAAAAAAATTCTTGCATAATATAGGAATATATCATTTATTTTCATTTCATTCTTGAGTTATCTACTTATATATTCCATGATTATATTTTCATATATTGTTTAATTGTTGAATGAATCTATATAAATATCTATCTATGGTCATGATGTAAGGTCACGACTTTCACATTTTTGTTATTATACCTATTGTGGATGGCCAATTGAGTAAATGGTACATCTATCCAATGAAATGATCATGATATGCTCCTACCATTCATATAGGGAAGAATTTATGTGCCTACTGAGAAGAGAGTTCACTTAGATCACATAGTTCAAGAGTGCGTACCTCTATTTACTATATTGTAAATTATTCAACTTTGAACAAATGAGGATGTTCATAAGAATAACATGCCAAATGAGTTATAGGGATGTATAATTCCCAGGTCATGAGAAGATTCATAATCTTATAATTTCATCAATTTTAATGATATATTTTTTAGCATTAATAATTATTTCAATCCCTACTGACTACATGGAAGGTATTTCAAGGTTTTATATAGGAGTAGTGTCATCAATTATACATGGGAAACTACAAGATCTATGATCATGACGTGGGAGGTGTAATCATGCATGATTATATTAATGATGAACAGTACCTGAGGATATTATTAGATAATATGATAAGTAATCGAACCATATTTTAAATGATTATATATAAAAAAATTATAGGGACTGACTAAATTGAACATAATGTAGTAGAGAGATGCTAGAAAGGGAATTGGCCACAACTTTATTGAATGATATGCTATTTTTCACCCCTAGTTGTTTTTGTAATGTTTTTCATGTAGGAAAAATTTGAATTTGAACAATTGGTTCATAAGGAGGTGTTGTGGGTGGAAGATCTAATGATTTGATTTCACCATACCAACCCCCGATTTTCTACACAATGTTAAGAGATATGGTGGTTAGTAAATATTCAACATGCATAAAATAAAAACATAAAAAATGGTATTGAGTGGAATTATATTTTATATGTACTACATAAACTCTAATTTTTAAATCCTAATCCTAGACACTAGTGTAATAAATTCCACTATCATTGAATATTTACTATTTTGTATATACATTCTTGTAGATCCCATATCCATGAAAATAATGTTAGTGACATGTAATGTAAATGATCGGTAACTCGCCCACATATACATTGATTGTGGGATAGTGGTTAGTAGAGTGAAATATTCATGTTATTTATTTATGACAATGATGAAACCATATATTATCAAAAAAATTATGCACTTTCTATACTCATGATTCGATAATATAATCTTCTAAAAAATGAGCTTTATAATATTCTAGGATGAAGGATTGAGATATTTCTTAAATGGAGATCGAGAAATTAATTAGTTATGAGAATGACATATGCGTTGGAAGTCATAGCCAATCACAGATCATTGAGTGATATTTCTATAAAAATACATGATACTGAAACTTTTTACATGAACATGAAGGACCCTGGAACACCCTGAGAGTGGAGGTGTAAATCTGGGTGTCAACATTTTGTTTTTAAAGTTAGTGATCATGTTCCCACATTGGTAAGAACCTATTAAATATATCAGCAAAATGAAAGAAAGATGATGACAAAAAAAATTACTTGGTTCACTAAAAAGGGATACATCCATGTATCATATACTGACAGTGTATCGGTTGTACCTAAATCCACTAATATTCACCAGTTGTGGAGTTCATGAGTTTGGTCAGAGTCACTCTGTGCCAGGAACACCTACCTTAAAAACTTTCAGGGATTAATAACCACTTCCCTTAGAAATATTCCATTAACTCCCCCAAACTCACTACTAGGAGAGAAGTATAACTCAATTTATATACATGAAGGTATTTTCTTCAGATAGGAATTGGATTATTTCTCTATGTTCTTCATGTGAAACTACTTGCTTCAAAGACCAGAGTAGATGCTCATTGGAAGACCTGGCCACTCAATATTGATACTCTATATAACCATTCATAATGCCCTTTTTCAAAGCTCAACCCTTCACAGAGCACACCAGTTGAAAAACATCACACCTTTTTAGAACACACCACTTCGCAAGGATCACACCATCATAGAGAACAACCCTTCACGAAGATCATTTCCTCATCAAGAACTACACTTCGTGAATATCATAGTCTCGTAGAGAACAACCCTTCGTGATGTTCACTACCTCACAGAGCAACCTACTTTGTGAATGTCACTCTGCCAATGTGGAACACCCCATATTCAGAAATCTCATATGATATAGAAGCATTACATCATTCAAGACCTTTAAAGTCTCTCCATGAAGATCATTCTCACACATAACAACCTACTTTATGGGTCACCCCTTACATAGTGATGTCAAAACGATCCCAAATTTTATCTATCATAAAATCATTTCTAATAATGAGGTGTGGCCTCTTATTTATTGGCATATTCGAATTCGGAGCTTCACATATTTATTTTCAAATTCTGTATCAGCTGAAAATGTCTCCGAAACACATATCTCTATTCACAACGCTCTAAATAATATATCGATTCACAATGGTCATCATAAGAGTAGAGCTCTGCATCAAAACCCTTCGAACTAGTGCAAAAATCCACCATAAATAAACATTCACAAGGAAAATTTCTTTCTTATTTTTGATACTTGTCATAACTGTGAAGAAAGACCATATCAAATCGTGAAGCATCAGGTCTTCAAAAACCTCATGCCAGACTTCGTGAAAACGTTGCCTTTGTTATTTTTTTGAATCATTGATTCGAGAACTATACCTTTTGTAGATCTAAGAATATCATAATCACATAGCACACTATCATAATTTTCATGTATTCACCAAATACACTTCATGAATACCACCTATGTGAAACACATTCCACTTAAATATTTTCCAAAGACATTAAAGAAAAATCATTTTTCACAATTCATACCATTCCCCAAATTTTGGACCTAAAAAATTTAGCAAACACTGGGAAATGGTGTCACCTTGAATATTACTTGATATGACTTGTTTATTCGACTATATGAACTATTTCCTTCAAATATCTCAAAAAATCCAAGGGATTGTTGAAAAAAAATCACAAAGCATTATCCAACACCATAAATGTATACCCTTGGTTCCAACAATCTCCCCCATTTGGTTTTTTTGAAATCTGCTGAAACATTCAATAGAACACCAACCACTATCAAGACCCAATATGTATCAAAACCTTATATGCAATGATGAACTCAACCAAAATTATATGTCTATGTGATCTATGCTCTTTGTATAAAGCATGTGTGAAGACATTTATCTAGTTATCCTACATCCAACCTCCACATTTTCATATTGAATTTAGCCATTTCCCCCATTAGAAATAAACCCAGAGACCGGTATTTGAACTATGTAGAGCTCAACATATACTTCCCCTGGATTGAATCTCCCCCATAAAACTAAATCACTTCCAAAAACATATTAACATAGATAAAACAATTGGGGAGATGTATGAGGAACCTGTAGCCTCCCCATGCACTAGGAGGTAGAGGAACACTGATGTTCAAATGATGTTTCTCAAACATAGTGGCTGACAGTGGGATAGTTATAATGTCATCCACTTGATCATCAGTTCCCACATGATCTATTTTGATCACATGTTTTTCATCAGTTTCCTTGATTATGTGATATCTGATTTCAATAGTTTTCATATGATAATTATGTAAAAGATTCATCCTATGATCAATTGTGCATTTTTAAATAACCATTGGTTGTTTTACCTCAACACATATGTTAGCCATATGCTCCATCATCCAATGTGACTATGTCCACACATTAGTAGTGGAGATATATTATGATTCAGCAGTATTAAGTGATGTAAATTCATTTTTCATGCTTGGACATCCCACGCATTTCTTCCCAATATTGAATAATCTAGGACTGGTGTACTTTCTGTCCACTACATCTCCATCCAAGTCAGCATCAAAAAATTATGATAGTTCACTATCTCTTCTTCATGTAATGTGTAACTCGTAATTATTCATACCCTTAATGTATATCATGATTCACTCCACAACCACCAAATATTCCTCATTTAAATTACTTTGAAATTAATTTACTAATCATGTCACAATGACAATATTTTACCCTTTCCATATCATGTACATTAATATTCCTATGATCCTATTATAATTTTTGGGATCCAAATATGTCTCATCCTCATGCTTTCTGAGTTTATTTCAAACCACAATCAGAGTCTCCCTTTTATTGGAAACATTCATTTATAATTTCTTCAGTATCTATCTTTCATACATTTTGTTATAAAGGAAGGTGTTTTCCTTATTTTGAGTCACCTGAAACCCTAAAAAGTATGTGGTTTCACCAGTCATGGTCATTTCAAATTCTAATTATAATTTTATGTTATTGGTAAATTAAGCCACTAAAATCTGCTTTCTTCTACTAAAAATAATATCATAAATTTATAACAACCCCATGAACTGATTTTTTGAGAATTCATCACATTGATATACTGATCCACTCCACCCCGTTTAATTCCATGATTTCTTTGATAAGTGTCCAACCAATAGTCCAACAAATGTGGTACCTATTTTAGGCCATAAAGAGATTTATTTAATTTGGAAATCGTCAGTTAATCATTACCATGAAATAATCCCACAGGTTGTTCTATGTACACTTCTTCGTCCAAAAATCCACTTATGAATTCTATATTGACTTCCATTTGATAATTATTCTAACCTCTTTGGATGTCCATGGAAAGAAATAACCGTATTGACTCCAATCTCACTACTGGTGAAAATTTTTCTTCAACATCAATGTCCTCAATTTGGTTTGTATTTTACAAACCACGTGTACCTTGTTTCGGACCACATTTCAATGCTAGTAAAATTTATTCTTAAAGATCCAATTAGTACCAATAACATTGTAACCTTTGGGTCTCTTGACTATTTCCCATCTATGATTATTTCCAACATGATCTAACTCTTCATTAATGGATTTCACCCATGACTCATCTTTCATAGATTTTTCAAATGAGGATGGTTTAAAAACTGATATAACTGCATATTTTATATTATTCATCATTCTTCTAGTTTCTTTGGGTGTAGTCCAATCCCCAATATTATTGGATTGATCAATTTAGGATCCTCGATTCCTCCTTTGAGATTGAATCGAATTCTCTCCCACTAGGGTTTCCTCATTATATTCTTCTTTTGATTCAACATCATGATGTGGATCCTAAGATTATTTTACAACTTCCTCTATTTCAATCTTTTTATTTCATCCATGTTCACATTATTCCTCATCTTCTATCACATAATCATATGAATTCCTCAAATCATTGACAGTTTTCTTTTCAATGGTCTTGAAATCGCTACTTTCCATAATCCTTCCCATTCACTTTTTGAAACACTTGTAAGATTTTTTATTCATTGAGTATCGATGGAAAATTAATTCGTCTGCATTGTAACCATACTTCCCTTGATGTTCTTCTTTGTTTCTCATGAAAAATTACTTTAGAAAACACGAAAGTATTTCAAAGAGGGCTTCCTTCCCTACCACAATTCATATGGTGTCTTCATATCACCCATATAAATCTAAATTAAATTTTGAATATACCTTGTAGCATGAATGGTCACTTTCCAGTAATGTCTAGGAATATGACTCTCAATATGAATCGTTTTTCCATGTTTTCAATATTGATTCTTACACTCAATAACTCCATTTGGTTTTTGATTACTGGATAAAGCTACCTTATGTTTCATCCCAAGCTTCTCTAGGAAATTTTCAGTTTCAATGGAAATGTATTCCCCACCATTGTCAAAACACAACACTTTTATTATTCATCTAGTATCATTCTAGACAATTGAATGATTTGTTTTCAGGAATTCAATCACTTTTCATTTTCTAGGTATGACCATCATAAATTCCATTATACTGTAATAATATATTATAAGGATGAATTACATTTATCAAGGAGTTTTGGAAACACTTTCCAGGCCACATACATCAATATGAATGAGATCATGAAGATGAGATCCCATTAAATACATTCGACAATATGAACTAAATACCAGCTTCCCCTGAATGCAAGCATCACAAGGCTGTTAATGTTCATGCTTCACATAGGGAATATCTATAAAAATATTCATTATTGATATCTTCTCAATGTCTTGTGGATTGATGTTCCCCTATCTTCAATTCTACTAGTTATTTTCTTCTTTAATAGTCATGTCGAAAATTTTTTCTTTACTACCCACATAATATATGTTGCTCTATATTCTAAAGCCTTTCATAAGTGAATTTCCAATCATTCCCTTGATAGTGATGCCTTTATGATTAAATGTATCTATAACACCTGATTCACAGAGTTGACTCATGTTTAGGAGATAATGACTTAAGCCACCCATATAGAGGACATCCGTTTCCTTTAGATCTCGATTACCTAGCTTAGTAATTTTAATGCATTTGATTTTTAGTGATTAATCAATACAAAACCACACTATCCAATCAACTCTCTTCTTGTCATTCATTAACAAGTCTGCATTACCTGTAGTATGAGACAAATAACCGCTATAAAAAATCCTAATCCTCTTTATTTTTGTAACTCTTAGGGATACTTATGGAAGGTCATATTTCCAAATTTTCTTCTCCACATTCCAAGAGAAATTATATTGATTTTAGGACACTGATGGCCTTTCAATTCACTCTTCCATGTACATTTGTTATTCATAGTAAAAATATTCATCCAAAAGAGAAAACATATTTGAATGAGAAACATAGTCTTGTTGATGAGAATTGAATTGTCTTGGAATTCAGTATGAGGTTTCCATGTTACTACTATACCTGCAATAAATGGATTTATGGCCATTGTTAGAACAAATAAAACAATATCCATAGAAATTGTTTCTTCTATGAGTAGTAGGATATGAAATTTTTCCTTTTTTGGACTTCTAGATATCCCCCACTCAGATAGATCCTTTCCACTAGACAAAATAACATAGTATGACCCAAATATCCATAGAATTTACACTTCATAAGAATAAATGGCTTCTCACTTATATTTATTCTCACATGTGCTTCCTTAAAAAATATCATTGACTGGATGTCATTCCTAGAAGCTTGAGGATAGTATTTTTTTCTATTATCTGTATGATTTAAGGGTCTCTATTTTAGTGATTCTGGTGGTTTTTCAACATGATAAACTTTCATCTTGAAATTATTCAAGTCAACTTTCTTTGAAACATTTCATATTTATGTATCACAAAGGTTTCCTCTATTTACTATGAGTGCTGGTCTTTGAGCACTCCAAATATTTTTAACTCCATAAGATCATTGTTTTTCTCTCTCTAGTAGCTCATCCTTTAATAACCTATCAAATTGTAATTTCTCCTATTCAAATTTGGAACATGATTCAATTATGAGCATAATATTAATAATAACAAAATCATATTCATGTCCCCAAGTAGTTTTGGAAATCTCCTCTATTGTTGAGGTATGTTCATTGATGATATATTCATATGATTCAATTTTATTCTTTAGTTACACTACATCATCATTCATTTCAGGATTGATGAATGTACTTTCACCAGTTCATTCGACCATTCAATGTTAGATTTAAACTGATCTACATGTTCTTTTTATTCTTCAACTATTTATTTCCACTTCTTTCATAGAACACACATATTCTCAACTTACTAAAAGGTTCCTTAATTTGTAATCTTTTATCAACAATAATTGTCAACTAGTTATCTCTAGACTTATCAATTGATGGTTCTGACGTTTCATAGGTATCCTTCACGGAAGCATGGTTTCCCATTTTAAATTCTGGTTATTCTTCTTCACAGAACTCATTATCATCATCTTCCTCTTAATTTAAAAAAACATTCTTATGTGTATTTTTTTATAGATTTGAATTAAACATTTTGGAAAAACCTTTCTGATTATTTTCATTGTTTTCATATTTGTTTTATTCTCCATTGAACATTCTTGAGAATAGAGAGTCAATGTGACCAACTTTGACACAAACAAATCAAGCTAGAGGTATCTTTCATTTAAAATGATCTTTTCACATTTTTAACTTCTTAAAAATGAGAGAATTTTTTTTCCACATCGTCTTACCCATCTACTATTTTCTGAAATTTTTAGTTTTCTGTGGATTTTAACACAATTTCTATTCTCAAAATTTTTGTAGAATCTTCTGTTTTGACTCTAAATTCAAATCCCACTAGGCTCCTCATCAAATCATATAGTGAAAGTATTTAAATATCACTTACATCAACAGATGAAACCTTCGTACTGTACAGGTGTGCAAAACATTTCAATATTTTCTTTACAATATCAATGTCTTTGATTTCTTCCCCTTGACATATAATTTTTTTAACCACATAAGTAATTCAATTGAAGAAGGTGTCTTCATTATCATAAGGATTAATCTTCAGATCATCAAACATATTGTGCAATACTTATAGTTTCACATCGTTCACTTTTCCATCAGCTTCACAAAGAATCTCATGTTTGTCAAAAATGGACTTTGTTGAGGTGCAACTTATCACCTTTAGATAGATCTAATTAGAAAGGGCCGCGTTCAGAGAATTATGTATATTAACATCTACATAAATAATTTTCCACTCTCCATCAGTCATAGCTACCCTATTGGATTAGTAGCATGTATTCTTTGCACAATAGAAAATATAATGACCATTAAAATAGATCTTTGATGACATCTCATTCTATTCTTCCAAATATGAAATTTACATCAACCGAAGAGGGGGACTACGATGAAATTGGATTAATTCTCAATTATAGTATAAGATAGGTCAAACAGAAAAAACCCACCCTCTGATACCACATAAAGGACCCAATAACACTTCGATAGGGGAGGGGTGAATCAATGTGTCATCTTTTTTTAAAGTAATGTATCATGTTCTCATGTTGGTATGAAATTGTTTAATCTATTAATCAAATGAAAGAAAGGATATGACACAAAACTTTTACATAGTTCACTACAAAGTTATATGTCCAATGAGAAAACACCTAATGTGTTTCGGTCATACCTAAATCCAATAATGTGCACTAGTTATGGAGTATATATTTTTTGGTACCGTCACTGTATGCCAGGCACACTAAACTTTCAAAAGTTCATGGATGACTCACCACCTCCCTCAGAACACTTCCAAAAACTCTGTCTAGGTCACTACTATGATAGAAGTCTAACTTATTTTATCGACTTGATGGTCTCTTCAATATATATGAAATGGATTCTTAGTCTCTATCTAACATGTGACACTGCTTTCATCAAGAAACTGAGTAAATTGCTTACTGAAATCCTAGACAACTCAACAATGAAACTCAATACAACCATTAAAAAATCCCATTGAAAAATATCACTCCTTCGTATAGAACACCTCTTTATAAAGATAACACATTTATAGATCACATCACTTATCAAATCTCCTAACTTCACAGAGCACAAACCTTCGAGGAGCTTGTTGCCTTGTAGAGAACAACCCTTCACGAAGCTCACATCCATTTAGATCACAATCCTTCGTGAAACTCACAAATTTACAAAGAAACCTACTTCTTGTAGCTCACAATGCCAATGCATAAGACCCCATCTCCACGAATCTCATATGACTTAGAAACATTAGAATCATTGAATACATTAAATGTTTCTTCACAAAGCTCAAGATCTCATAGAACAACCTTCATCATAGAGCGGCCCTTGCTTCACTAATTCAAAGTTATCCCGTAATTTCAATCTTATAATTGTTTCTAATGAAAAGGTGTGGCATTTTATTTATATGCATGGTTGAACGTGGAGATCCTATTCTTCCAGAATGAAATCCAAATCTACCAAAAATTCTTTCGTGGTGCATCTCTTGCTTCGCAAAGATCCACAGAAAATACCCCTTGTAAATTCATTTTAGAACTATAAGAACTCTCTATACAAACCGTTTCACCTCCACAAAGCATAACCACAATGAATCACTTACATAGCTCCTTTCTATCAATGATTGTTATTATAGTCATTACTGTGATGAATCACCATCTCAAATAGTGATGCTTTAGTTCTAAAAAAACATCAATCCATACTTTTTGAAATCCATGAAATTTCCATTTTAAAAAAATGTTGATTCTAGAAGTATACCTTTCATCGACCTTGGTGTATCATAATTGCAAAGCACACTATCACAATTTTCATGTCTTCTTGAAACACACTTCATGAATCCCACCTCTGCAAAACTCATGCCTTCTCTATTTTTTCATGAGTCCTTCAAGGAACACTAACCATAATCCAATTATAATAAAGAAAAACCATAATACAATCCCATTTATTATTTTCTCCCTCATCTTCAATGAGAGGATTAATAACAAACCCAATCCATAATATAATTCCATCAAAGAACAACCTTTCTTCCAATAGAATCACCAATGGTATTATTTTAATTCATGAATGAATAAAACTTCTCATACCAAAATCTAGGTACGTGAATTCACCCAACTAATCTTTTATATGGTTTTTAGAATAATTTTTCATTTTCATTCACAACAAATTCATAAAATTTATCAATATAAATTTCGTCTTTGAAATTACTATAACAGACCACAGACTTCACAACATACAACTCAAGATGTAAATTAATTCATTAAAAAACAATACATATTATCCAAATTGTTGTATGCTTCACTACCAATGATAAAATTTCAATTAAATTCACAACATCCATTTATTTAAAATATTTCCCACCAAACCAATATTTGGATCCCATTATACCATCATTTTCACCTATGAACTGATATACATACATTATTTTAAAAATAATTTGTTTTATATTTCCAATGGGGTTGGATACCATGTTTAGTTTATATACAATTACAAAATCTCATCCTTTATTAGATAAATCAAAATTCTTGAATCCTTTATCTACACATCCCCATAAAAATAGAATTTCTCTGTAGTTTTAGATTTTTATAAATTCTTCTATAATGATGAATAAATTTTCACAATTATATAAATACTTAAGAATATCATTAAATCAAGTTGAGAAGTAATCTTTACCAATTATTTTTGTCACATGATCAAGAAATTTATCATGATATACCTAATCTAGTAAAACTTATTCTTTATTCCCACTTTTGACTTCAATTTAATTAAATATATTTTATTTGATACGTTTATTAAATAACCCATTAATGAATCTAATGTAATTATTAATATCACCATCCTAACCAATATATCCAAAATCTTCAACCCCATTTACAAAAATGAAACCTGATATAGGCATAACATCAATAATTTCCCTTGAATTGGTATCTATATATAAATAAGAAAAAAGGCCAACAGATATGTAAATGAGAGGATCCTACCTCCATTAATGACTATATATTTTTATTTACACATTCTAACATTTTGTAAAGATATAATTTCATTATGACATACTATTAAATATTCAATTCTCTTTAAAATAAGGGCATGCATTACCCTATGTTCTACCTCTTAGTCATGGAACATTCATTGAATTTATTATTATAATTTTTAGTCACTATGATAATTTATGGTGTCCCTATAATTATATTCTTATAATAAATTTAAATTTTATTATAGTATTTTCTAAAATCATTACTTCCATTCAGTCAAAAATTTTCATCTGTCAATCATTTTGGCATACATTTTGACTCAACCTCTATAAAATTTATTCACTTTAGTCGCATGGAATATACATTATATTCTATTTTGATTGGAATACATAAAAATTCCTCAATGATTCATCAATTAATGTCATATAATTTAATATCCCTCAAGGTAATGTATTGGTGTTTCCCCCCAAACATCAATGTGAAATTGTTCTAGATTACACCCCTTTTATGTTCTTCATCATTCTAAAGAAGATATATTATTTTACATTAAATAAGAAGTAGTAATATAAGAAAACATAAAAATACAATATCAATGATTGAATTACCTTTTCATCCAATGATATCATTCCCTTCCTACTAATTTTCACTAACCTAAAATACCAAAATTTGGAATCTTATAAACAATTTATGGTCAAACTATGTCCTAAAATTTTATATTCAAATTTTATAGTATTCCATTTATTACTCTATTGAAAATAACCATTTAAAACTTATATATTTTCTATTTTTATCTTGATAATTTGGTAAACAATATTTCCTTACTATGATGCCCAATACAAATAAGATTACTTCTTAGTGTAAGGATATTCACAACATTTAACAAAATGATAAAACTACCAATTTTCATTTTGATATGTTCATTACCCATTCAAATAATATTTAGTGGATTCTCATATACAACATGAAACATAATAAAATTTCCTAAAAATAAAAATTTAGGAACCCCTTATCATATTTTGAAAGGAAGGGTTTCCCTATTTCTTAAATCCAAAAATATGGAGGGGAATCCATACTCTATAAGAACAAGTCATCAGTTCCTCTAGTTATAGTGTTTTTTGAATTTGTTTTAGGTGCCTCCCACTTTTCATTTCATCCAGTATTGGTGTATCCTTTCTTCCAACCACTCCATTAAATAATACTAGGACACATTAACTATTCTATTATATTTCAACTTTACAGGGACAATAATATATAATTAACTCACTCTATAGATATTCTAATTCCATTCATGTGGATAGTAGATACTGAGAATATAAAAGATTATATTCACCTAGTATCATTACTATGGATCAGATCAGATTCTTTTTCTAGTCTCAATTTTGTATTCCCTAAGCAACTGATCATGGTTATTATTGTTTCTTACTAACTCTTAGAGAAATAATGAATTTATTTTAATGTGTGCTTAGAACTCATCCTCTTTCATAAATCACACTAATGTTAATTTACTAGTAATTATACTTAATTCGTAGACATGAATATAGTATATATACCATTAAATCATATTATTATTGATATTCATCACACATGTTAATCTTTTTTTGATATAGATAGATTCTCATACATATTCTAGATAATTTTCAGAATCCTGGACTTTATTTTCTAATCTAACTCGAAATTTTATTCCAATAGAATCCACACATCTCCCAAAACCTATCAATCCAGTAACTCCAAAATTATATTCCCTATAATTTTTGTTTTATCACAAATTATTATTTTTTGAATCCTCATTTTATAAATAAACTATTCAATATATATTATCTAGTAAATAAATGAATATCCATCTAAGATACTTATCTTCATAATTCATTATTTTACATTTACCATTCCATTTGATGACTATGACCTCATTATTCTAAATGTTTTCATAGATAAACGTTTACATAATATTTTTTGGAGAAACGAGAAAAATAAGTTATTTAATGAGTAATCAAATGGAGGTAATGAGAAAATAGTCATGATAAAGATCATAAGAAACATGATTTATGTAGTTCAATAATATTCCCTATGTCAATGGGGTGTAAAATTAAATTATTAATTGTGAGATAATTATATAATGTATAATAACATAGTACATGAAACGTAGCTTGAAATAAAATCACAAAGCAATGTAGATGTATAGTAAACAATATTTCTATGGCAAACAAAATAATAATGTATTTCAAAAATTATACAATGACTATGGAGTAAAATCTATGATTCTAATGTAACCAATTAGTGTTGTCTGTTAGCTTTGAAAAAATTAACATGTTAATGTAAAATAATATTATTTTCCCTTTATGTTATCAATGATCAACACTTCATTAGTATGATTGAATTTATAATATACATCCAATGTTTTAGGTGGGGTCACCATCCTTTATAATCCCACCTAGGGTTTAATTCCCTCTGAAACCCATTGTAACATCAACAAGGAGGTTTTTCTAAAAGAGTTTCTTCATAATGTAAAATATGAAAAAATAGCCAATTAAAATCTAATGGTTCAGGCTAAAAATTTACAATAAATTAATCAACTGATTTGTTATTTTATGATTTGAGTGTTCAATATCCCACTCCATATCATTTTATAGGGGGGAGTATCTATATACATGGAAGGAAATGAATTAATTTATTAGGATCCACATAAAAGTATGATCAAGGTGTAGAGAATTATTAGTTTAGTGGGTTACTAGAAGATATTTATGGTGTTAGTTTCACGTACTTATAACCAAGTGTATACCCTAACTATAATTTCACATCTATTAATTTGATCTTATAAATTCCATAGAGATTTTGGGATATTGTTGTAATAGACGATAAGCAGTTATATGGTTAGGTTTTCAAAGCAGGGAGTAATTTATTTATTGTTTATTAATTCATTTGGAGAAGGAAATTTTTAGGTTACATTTCAACGATAACGTCTTATTTCATATGTTTCAATGTAATAATTGTAACACCCGAGACTTTTATGTTATATAAATCATGAATGGAATATTTTTCTACACACAAAACTTGCTTGGCTTTCTTTACACGAAATCGCAACCTTCCTCGATAGCTTGTGTCGTACGCAATACCGAGTTTCACTAAACAATGATATGCTATTAAAATATTATTAAAACTAGCCGTTATGAATAATAATAACCACTTTTTGAAATTTTATAAATTTTATTTTTCAAAATGGACTTCATTTTTGGATTCGGAATATCGAAATTAGAGTAGGGTGAAATTTTGGTATTTTTCTGAAAACTTTCAATTTCTGATGAATAGTGAAACCACTAAGTGGTAGTTAAAAAAACTGAATTTTTCATAAAACATAATTTTATCGATTCTGTGAGTGAAATTTAGAAAATCCGAGCGACACTGTTGATGTCATTAAGTAAAATGTGGTTCAATGAGATGAAAATAATATTTTGGTGAATAGTAACTTTTTACTTTATTTTACCACGGTTAAAAGTAAATAGGGTAATTAAGGGTAAAGATGATATTATTATTACCCTAAAACATGTCTGAATTATATTGGACAAGTGTAATTCGACCAAAAACAAACTTAGGAATAAAATATGACCATTTAGGCCCACTTGGATTAGATTAGGACATTTATTATTAATTTATTTAAAGAAGGGTTAAAATAGTTAAAATCACTGTTTAATAAGTAAATCATTTTTAATATGGGGTTATACATAAGATAAATTCTACTATAAATATTCATTAGAAAGATAAAATGATTTCCTACATAATGGTATTTTATTTGTAATTTTTATACATTAAATAATTTAATATATTTATGACACAACGATGATGTAGTAATGATCTTATTAATGAAATATTGACATAATTGATGTTATAAATACCCAAATAAATATAATTTGAGAATTGTTATGAATTAAACTAATTTTATAGGTTAATATGACATGTTATTATTGATTTAATTAACTTTTATCGAACTAATCATTCTGTTATGATTTTCACAAAAATCAATTATTAAATAGTGTCAAAATTGACATAAAATAGTTTTTAAAACAAATATTATATTAGTAATTGTTATTTTAATCCTAAAAATATAAGTTTCGGCCAAATGACTTAGATAATATTATATATATTAATAATAAACAACTTGGGGTTCGTTTGTCTGCTTATAGTATGTTTATTAACTTTATAGTATAAGAACACAAGAAGACACGGTAAAAGTAAAATTATTTAACTTAATGTTAAAACTAAATTATAAGGTTAAAATAGGAACCTAAACTTGTCTAAATTCTATTTGATGAGATGATTTCGACCCATCCCCACCTTATCCTAGAAATAAATCAATTTGGAGCTATTTAAAACCGATATTGACTTTATAATAAAATAATATTTTTAGTTATTCCAAAGGTGCCCCTCTCCTCACTTATAAAAGGGAACCTCCTCCCTCTCTTCCTCACACTACATTGAGCCTTCGATCTCGGCCATCCTCTGCCAAATTCTCCTCTAAAATTCCCTAGAGACATCCTATAGGTCCTGGTCTTCTTCAAAGACCAATTTTAGTTCCCTAAAAGGAGGTCTCAAAGAAGCACTTCAAAGAAGAGGTAATGTCCATTACCGATTCTTTCATCTTTATTACTTCTTCCACTTCTTCTTCTTTTTTTGTTTCATTATGAAGTAATAACATCAGTATCACTCATATACTGATATGTTATTATAAGTATAAAACAACCCTATTTCACCATCTATCCATCCTACAGAAAAATAAATCACCGCGCGTGCGTACGTACGGAATACCGTCTCCACGCCGTGGTGTAATCTTTTTTCCATCATCACCTTACTTGGATGGGTATAATGGTGTAAATAATGACTATATATGACTATTATAAAGTGGTACTAATTCTGAAATAGTATACATACACTCCAATACAATTCCACGATCATAGGAATGATATCATCACTCGTGCGTACGTATGGAATACCGTCTCCACGATGTGATGCGACTCGTTCTACATGATATTCATTTCATAATGATTATATAAATGAATTGAATAAATTAATATGATATATATTACACTAATACCATTCTGTAAATGAGGTATCTATAACTTAAAGATATGAATAAGAATTTATTCGACAAGACACGCATAAGAACAAAAAGTAATAAACACCCGAATAACAAGTAGTAATGAAATATTACTAATAAGAAGCTAAGAATATGACCATATATGATATCATAAAAATAAGTATCATTCTGGAATAAGTCAATAACATTATTTAAATCATTATATAGGAGGTTCAGACACGTTCAAATCATATCATACCTAAGGTAAGGGAAATATCACAATATCCTTTTTATCCGAGATTGTTTATACTTTGGTATTTACTGGGGTGTATTTTATCACCCACATCCATGTTTCCCCAATATTTAATATTTATATCCTTCTACAATAGTTTATATCTAATTTTACCCTTCGGTGAGTTTTTAATAAAATATATGAAAGGAATCTTTTGTCATTTTTCGTACGAGGTACTTTTTGACTTTTCTGAAAAAAGTACGAAGAATGTTTTTTTAACTTATACGGCATGAATGGATTTTGAAAACATTATTTCCAAGAAGCTTCCTTTAAAAGTTTTCATGTTTATTTTTAAACAACTTCTTTTAGTTTAGAATTGTACGACATGTAAAGAAAGGAAAAGTGTTTTTGAAGCAGAAAAGAAATTTTCCTCAAGAATGGAGTTCAAATGTTTTATCAAAATTATTTTCCTTCTAAGATAATAAAGGGTTCTGTTTCTATCCCTATTATTACTTAGATTTGATAATCTTGTGATGGAATTATATTTTTATGAATCCATGTATCTTATATGAATTGTTTTATGATGTCACGATGTTTAAGATTCCCATTTTTTGGTACATGGGTTATGCTATGATGTATGGTTTATGATTTTGTGGCACACAAAAGAATAGTATCATTATGAGATGGGTGGGACCTATATCTCCCTACAATGAATTGGGTAAAGATTTTATATCTCATGAGATAGACATGGCTGGAATGGTATGTTATACCAGTTCAGTGAAGCAGGACTGAAACAAGGGTAACTCGGTTCAGAAATGGACTTTGTCCACTAAGATATTCTTGGAAATGAGTCTTGACTAATAAGAAATGATTCTCTATGATTATGTGTGTATGACACAAGGTTTCATGTTTTATCTTATGATTATTGGGATTACATTTCACTACTATGATTTACCCCATGTTATGAAATTATGATCTCTTTTGCAGGTTAAGATTTACAAAAGTTATGTGCTTATGTATATGATGTGATTGATATTTCATTTGTTTACCCTTACTGAGCATTTGAGCTCACCCTTTTGTATGTTTTATTTCCCCAGGTCAGGAAGATGTTTATTAAGTAGAATATGCCAAAAAGGGACTCTAGATATGATGAAATAAATTGGAGGAAAATTAGATGCTTTATGAACCAGTTGTTTATGTTTCCCAGTTTCTAAAGACACTATACCTATACGATCCTTTCTTGGTTTTGTTATATGTTGTAATAAGTGTGCTTCAATTATGAAGTAATAACAATTTATGTAAAGTATGGGTCGTTATAGTTGGTATCAAAGGAAAGGTATAGTCAACCTTTGGAAACTAGGATGTGAAAGCCTTAGTAAGAACCATAAGGATAAGTCTAAGCATAGAACACAATCTTAGTGTTTTAGAAATGGCCATGAATAACCTAGGATAAGACCTGAAGTGTGAAATTTTATTCTTGATTATGTGGTTTTCCTATTTTAATTATTGTTTCTCTCACTATTTTTCTTGGTTTTAGTCAATGGCTGGAACCCGAAGGAACCGTGTTAATGCGGAATGCGATAGGCAATGCAATGATTATCCCCTTGAGCAACCAAACATTATGGGAGTTGGAATGAAAAATCTTGTACCCATGCTCACACAACTTTCTCAAGATATGAATCATGCAGGACTTCCAAATGAGCAAAGGAAGGAGCAACATTCTGTTGAATCCTTCATGAGACAGCGTCCACCTTCATTCAGCGGGTCTACTGATCCATTAGTTGCTGAACAATGGATTAGTACTACTGAAAAGTTATTTTCAGTTCTTCAATGTTCTGAGCATGATAAAGTCATATTAGCAGTGTATCGTTTAGAAGGTGATGCTGATCAATGTTGGAATCTTATTAAGAATATGAGGCAAAGGGATGAAATTGAGTCCATGGAATGGGATGAGTTCAAGAACATATTTTTCAATAAGTACTTCCCTCGTATTCTCCGAACAAATATGGAGAAAGATTTTCTTGAACTGAAGCAAAAGGATGATGAATCTTTTGGTACCTATGAAGCAAATTTTACAAGACTTGCAAGGTACGCTTCTGGTATTAATATCCAACCTGAGAGTAAGATTGATCGATTCTTTAGTGGCTTAAAACCAAGTCTTCGAAGGGCCTTAGACATAAGGGACTTCAATAGCTACGAGGAAATTGTTCGATGTGCTCTCAAAGTTGAAATGGAGATTGGAGTAACCCATCATTCATATGGGTTTGATAATAAGAGGAAAATGGAATTCAAAGTAAAATCTAAAGAGCACACTGAAAAGAAGATGAGCTTTCCCTTATGCTCAAACTGTGGAAAGAAACATAGAGGGAGTTGTCTTAAAGGGACAAGTAAATGATTCAAATGTGGAAAGGAAGGTCATCGGGAATTTGAATGCCGCGATGATGGGAAGAAGATGTATAATGATGCAAACAAAGGAAGGGATACACAGAATGAACCTACTACACTTCAATGTTTCAAGTTCAAGGAGATGGGACATTATGCCAATAAATTCCCTAATCCAAGGGTTGATGATGATGGTCGACGTCAACAAACTCTTAAGGATATAGAAAAAGGAAATTCACATGAAATTTGTATCAACAAGGTGGAGTACGTTAACGATGTGGTGAAAGGTACACTTACCATCAACACTAAAGTAGCAAATGTTTTATTTGATTATGGATCCACCCACTCCTTTATTTCTCAAGAAATTTCTAAGGGTATCATCGTATTACCTCACCAATTAGATGTTGAGTTAGCTGTAATGACACCTAATGGCACAACAGTCGCATCAAAAGTTTATAATTCTTCTCCGATCGAAGTTTGTGGGAAAGTGCTTCTTGAAAATCTTGTGATCCTTCCTATAGTGGAATTTGATGTGATTCTTGTTATGGATTGGCATTATCTACATGGAGCTCATATCAATTTCCAAATAAGGGAAGTCACATTTTATATTCCAGATCAATCCATGATCTTCTATCGATGCAAGGATGAACATAACCTTCCAGTGGAAATTTCATCCATTTTATGGGTATTGATTCCACTAAATGAAGGTTATTTATCTCAAATGGTTGGTGAGAAACTCACGATTAATAATATGCCCATTGTACGGGAGTTTGATGATGTCTTTCCGGATGAATTACCAGGTCTTCCACCGAATCGTGAAGTTGAGTTTTTAATAGAACTCGTACCGGGTGCTTTGCCTATTTCAAAGACACCTTATAAAATGGCCCCAATTGAGTTGCAGGAATCGAAAAAGCAACTCCAAGAGAATCTTGATAAGGGGTTCATACGCCCTAGTGCATCACCTTGGGGAGAACCTGTTCTGTTTGTTAAGAAGAAATATGGATCAATGAAACTCTGCATTGATTATCGAGAACTTAACAAGATCACTATCAAGAACAAATATCCTCTCCCACGCATTGATGACTTATTCGACCAACTACGCGGAGCTCAATACTTTTCCAAGATTGATCTTCGTTCAGGGTATCATCAATTAAGGGTTAAAAGGGAGGATATACCAATGACGACTTTCTGTACAAGGTATGGACACTATGAATTTATAGTGATGCCATTTGGTCTTACTAATGCCCCTGTTATCTTCATGGATCTGATGAATAGAGTCTTTAGAGTCTATCATGATCAGTTTGTGGTAGTCTTTATAGACTAAATTCTTGTATATTCAAAGAGCAAGGATGAACATGAAGATCACTTGAGAATAATATTGAAGACCCTTAGAAAGGAGAAGCTTTAATCCAAATTTACCATGTGTGAATTTTGGCTTCAAAAAGTTGTATTTTTGGGTCACATAATCTCAGAAGAGGGGATATCTGTGGATCCAACAAAAAAATAGGTTATCGAAAGATGGTCGAGACCAACAATAGTAACCGTGATCCGAAGTTTTCTTGGTTTTGCTGGATATTATCGACATTTTTTGAAAGATTTTTTACGATTATCTAATCCACTCACTAAGTTGACTCGGAAAGGAGTTAAGTTTGTTTGGATGAAGGAATGTGAAGAGAATTTCAAGGAGTTGAAAAGAAGGTTATCCAGTGCACCTGTGCTCACACTGCCTTGTAGTGGAGAAAGGTTTGTGATCTACAGTGATGCATCCAAGAAGGGATTGGGGTGTATTCTTATGGAAAATGATATGGTGATAGCTTATGCGTCACGACAGTTGAATATACGTGAGAAAAATTACCCAACTCATGATTTGGAGTTATCTGCAGTAATCATTGCATTAAAGATTTGGAGGCATTACCTTTATGGTGAAAGGTGTGATATTTATACTGATCATAAAAGTTTAAAGTATATTTTCACACAAACGGAGCTGAATATGCGTCAAAGAAGATGGTTGGAGATGATTAAGGATTATGAATTCTCAATCCATTACCACCTTGGGAAAGAAAACAAGGTGGCAGATGCATTAAGTCGACAAGACCACGCTAGTTTATCCATGATGAGGATCACAAAAGATCCAATATTTATGGATTTACAAAGGATGGATCTTGGAATTATAATGAATGGGGAAAAATCGTATCTTTCTCAAATGAATGTTCAACCATATATACATGTGAAGATTAAAGAGGCACAGAAAGAAGATGTCGAGTTACAAAAGAAGGTGAGAAATTTTACTAAATTCAACCTTGATTGTGATGGGATAATAAAGTTCAGGAATAGGGTTTGTGTTCCTCCCATCCCCGAATTAAAGAAGGAGCTGCTGGATGAGGCTCATAGTTCTTCATTCTCTATTCATCCTGGAAGCACGAATATGTATAGGGGCCTAAATGAGTACTTCTGGTGGGATGTCATGAAAAGAGATGTTGCTGAATATGTCTCTCGATGCATGGTTTGTCAACAAGTTGAAGCTGACAGACAGAGGTCTAAGGGGATGTTACAACCATTACCCATACCCGAATAGAAATGGGAAAACATCACTATGGACTTTGTCACAGGACTTCCTAAAACATCCAAAGGCAATAATTCTATTTGGGTCATAGTTGATCATCTTACAAAGTCTGCACACTTCATTGCTATTAGATAGGATTTATCTCTGGATCAGCTTGCCAGGATATATGTAATGGAAGTGGTACGATTTCATGGAGTACCACTTTATATTATAACTGATCAGGATTCGAGATTTACCTCAATGTTCTGGCGAAGTCTTCAGCATACTCTGGATACAAAGTTGAGTTTCAGTATTGCTTATCATCCTCAGACAGATGGTCAGTCTGAGAGAAAAATTCAAACTCCAGAAGATATGTTGAGATCTTGCTCTATGGATTTCAAAGGTGGTTGGGATCAACACCTACCTTTGGTGGAATTTTCTTATAATAATAGCTTTCACTCCAGTATTCAGATGGCTCATTATGAAGCTCTCTATGGAAAGAAATGCAGGACTCCAACTTGCTGGGATGAAGTTGGGGAAATAAAGCTATTAAGACCTGATCACATTGATGAAATGGAAGAAAAGGTCATATCTATTCAACAACACATAAGAGCGGCTCAGAGTTGACAGAAAAGCTATGCTGACAACCGAAGAAAAGACCTAGAGTTTGAAGTGGGTGATAAAGTGTTCTTATGAATATCTCCCTGGAAGAGGGTTATGAGATTTGGAAAGAAGGGGAAGTTGAGCCCTAGATATATCGGTCCTTTCGAAATACTGGATCGTGTTGGGAAGGTAGCTTACCAATTGGCACTTCCACCGAATCTCTCTCAAGTTCACGATGTGTTCCATGTATCTCTCCTGAGAAAGTACATACCTGATCCTTCACATGTACTTAGCTAAGAAGTTGTACCACTGGAGTAGGATCTTTCTTATGAAGAACAACCGATAGAGATTCTGGATCGTAGCGAAAAAGTCCTACGAAACAAGACCACTCGATTGGTGAATGTTTTATGGAGGAACCACCAATTAGAAGAAGCTACATGGGATCTTGAGGATATGATGAGGGAGAGGTATCCTCATCTGTTTGTTACAAAGTGACGAATTTCGAGGGTGAAATTCATTTAAAGGGGGGTAGAATGTAACACCCGAGACTTTTATGTTATATAAATCATCAATGGAATCTTTTTCTACACACAACACTTACTTGGCTTGCTTTACACGAAATTGCAACCTTTCTCGATAGCTTGCGTCGTACGCAATACCGAGTTTCACTAAACAACGATATGCTATTAAAATATTATTAAAACTAGCTGTTATGAATAATAATAACCAGTTTTTGAAATTTTATAAATTTTATTTTTCAAAATGGACTTCATTTTTGGATTTGGAATATCGAAATTAGCCTAGGGTGAAATTTTGGTATTTTTCTGAAAACTTTCAATTTTTGATGAATAGTGAAACCACAAAGTGGTAGTTAAAAAAACCGAATTTTTCATAAAACATAATTTTACCGCTTCTGTGAGTGGAATTTTGAAAATCTGAGAGACACGGTTGATATCAGTAATTAAAATGTGGTTCAATGAGATGAAAATAATTTTTTGGTGAATAGTAATTTTTTACTTTTTTTACCACGGCTAAAAGTAAATAGGGTAATTAAGGGTAAATGTGATATTATTATTACCGTAACTCATGTCCTAATTATATTGGACAAGTTTAATTCGACCAAAAACAAACTTAGGAATAAAATATGACCATTTAGGCCCACTTGGATTAAATTAAAACATTTATTATTAATTTATTTAAAGAAGGGTTAAAATAGATAAATCAATGTTTAATAACTAAATCATTTTTAATATGGGGTTATACATAAGATAAATTCAACTATAAATATTCATTAGAAGGATAAAAATATTTCCTACATAATGGTATTTTATTTGTAATTTTTAGACATTATACAATTTAATTTATTTATGACACAACGATGATCCAGTAATTATCTTATTAATGAAATATTGACATAATTGATGTTATAAATACCAAAATAAATATAATTTTAGAATTTTTATGAATTACACTAATTTTATTGGTCAATATGGCATGTTAGTATTGATTTAATTAACTATTTTCGAACTAATCATTATGTTATGATTTTCAGAAAAATCAATTATTAAATAGTTTCAAAATTGACATAAAATAGTTTTTAAAACAAATATTATATTAGTAATTGTTATTTTATTCCTAAAAATCTTAGGTTCAGACAAATGACTTAGATAAGGTTATATATATTAATAATAAACAGCTTGGGGTTCGTTTGGCTGCTTATAGTATGTTTATTAACCTTATAGTATAAGAACACAAGAAGACATGGTAAAATTAAAATTATTTAACTTAATGTTAAAACTACATTATAAGGTTAAAATAGCAGCCTAAACTTGTCTAAATTCTATTGGATGAGCGGATTTCTACCCATCCACACATTAGCCTCTAAATAAATCAATTTGGAGCTATTTGAAACAGATCTTGACATTATAATAATATAATATTTTTAGTTATTCCAAAGGTTCCCCTCTCCTCCCTTATAAAAGGGCACCTCCTCCCTCTCTTCCTCACACCACTTTGAGCCTTCATGCTCGGCCAAAACCTACCACATTCTCCTCTCCAATTCCCAAGATACATCCTAGAGGTCCTTGTCTACTTCAAAGACCAACTTTAGTGCCCTAAAAGGAGGTCTCAAAGAAGCACTTCAAAGAAGAGGTAATGTCTGTTACCGATTCTTTCATCATTATTTCTTCTTCCTCATCATCTTATTTTGTTTTTTCATTATGAAGTAATAACATCAGTATCACTAATATAATGATATGTTATTATAAGTATGAAACAACCCTATTTCACCATCTATCCATCCTACAGAAAAAGAAATCACCGCGCGTGCGTACGTACGGAATACCGTCTCCACGCCGTGGTGTAATCTATTTTCCACCATCACCTTACATGGATGGGTATAATGGTGTAAATAATGACTATATATGACAACTATAAATTTATACTAATTCTGAAATAGTATAAATACACTCCAATACAATTCCTCGATCATAGGAACGATATCATCACTCGTGCGTACGTACGGAATACCGTCTCCAAGATGTGATGCGACTCTTTCTAGATGATATTCATTTCATAATGATTATATAAATAAATTGATTGAATTAATATGATATATATTACACTAATTACATTCTGGAAATGAGGTATCTATATCCTAAAGAGAAGAATAAGAATTTATTCGACAAGACACGCATAAGAACAAAAAGTAATAAACACACGAATAACAAGTAGTAATGAAATATTACTAATAAGAAGCTAAGAATATGACCATATATGATATCCTAAAAATAATTATGATTCTAGAATAAGTCAATAACATTATTTAAATCATTATACATGAGGTTCAAACACGTACAAAGCATATCGGACCTAAGGTAAGGGAAATATCACAATCTCATTTTTATCTGAGATTGTTTATACTTTGGTATTTACTAGGGGGTATTTTATCATCCACACCCATGTTTCCCCAATATGTAATATTTATATCCTTCTAAAATAGTTTATATCCAATTTTACCCTTCGGGGAGTTTTTAGTAAAAGTTATGAAAGGAATCTTTTGTCATTTTTCATACGAGGTACTTTTTGACTTTTCTGAAAAAAGTACGAAGAATGTTTTTTAAACTTATACGGCATTAATGGATTTTTAAAACATTATTTCCAAGAAGCTTACTTTACAAGTTTTCATGCTTATTTTTAATCAACTTCTTTTAGTTTAGAATTGTATGACATGTTAAGAAAGGAAAAGTGTTTTTGAAGTAGAAAGGATATTTTCCTCAAGAATGGTGTTCAAATGTGTTATCAAAATTATTTTCCATCTAAGATAATAAAGGGTTCTATTCTACCCCTGTTATTACATTGATTTGATTATGCTGTGATGGAATTATATTTTTATGAATCTCTTTATCTTATATGAATTGTTTTATGATGTCACGATGTTTAAGATTCCCATTTTTTTTACATGGGTTATGCTATGATGTATGGTTTATGATTTTGTGGCACACATAAGAATGGTATCATTATGAGATGGGTGGGACCTATATCTCCCTCCAATGCATTGGGTAAAGATTTTATATCTCATGAGATAGACATGGCTGGAATGGTAGGTAATACCGGTTCAGTGAAGCTGGACTGAAACACGGGTAACTCGGATCAGAAAAGGACATTGTCCACTAAGATAGTCTTGGCAATGAGTCATGACTAATAAGAAATGATTCGCTATGATTATTTGTGTATGCCACAACAATTCATGTTTTAAGTTAGGATTATTGAGATTACATTTCACTACTATGATTTACCCCATGTTATGAAATTATGATATCTTTTGCAGGTTAAGATTTACAAAAGTTATGTGCTTATGTATATGATGTGATTGGTATTTCTTTTGTTTACCCTTACTATGCATTTGAGCTCACCCTTTTGTATGATTTATTTCCCCAGGTCAGGAAGAAGGTTATTAAGTAGAATATGCCAAAAAGGGACTCTAGATATGATGAAATAAATGGGAGGCAAAGTAGATGCTTTATGAACCAGTTGTTTATGTTTCCCAGTTTCTAAAGACACTATACCTATATGATCCTTTCTTGGTTTTTTTATATGTTGTAATAAGTGTGCTTCAATTCTGATGTAATAACAATGTATGTAAAGTATGGGTCGTTATAATAATGGCTTCAAGAGACGTCCAACATTACTCATTTTGTAGACCTAGTAAAAATATTGTTCTTTCTAATAAAATAGGGGCACCACCACCCTTAAAATAAGTTTATTTCTTCTGAAGACTGTTTTCTTCTCAAGTACATATGTACTCCCTAATGACTAATTCTGATATAGATGATTGATTTTTAATTCAATGGGAATATGAATTTTGGAATTTCTAATATCCGTGATAGGGAAATGTGGTGTCTGATGAAACCTGATACATGTACTATTCAACATTTTTAGGATAAGTGTTTGAGAAATTTTAATTATTACCTCTATCCATTATGGTTTAATAAGAATTTACTTATCATTTATCAATATGGGGAACACATATACTTATTAATTTTATAATAGAGTCCTGATTTTTAGAAATTGATATTTATAATCTATATAAATGGATTTTCAAAGGTGATGCACTAGATGGATATTATAATAGTTCTATGAAGAATATTTTTTTACTGTAAGTGCATTGGTTTCAGTCACACCAAATATAGTTCTTATAAGAGTTTTATATATAACACATTTGGTAGTAAATCATGGGGTAAAAAATATTTTACATGACATTATGAATTAATTTTTTTGGTCATCTAAGAAACTGGGTGTTCCAATGTTTATATGAAGGTTTCACACATGTGAGAAGTTTATGTAATGAGCCAAATAAGTAATGCTATGACCCATCCAATTATGAATAATGTTGTACACCTAGATATTTCTATATATCTTTATTATAATTAAATATTGGATTCTTCGTATCCTTACCCACATGAATCACAAAACTAATATTTGTTGTAACTTATCATATGAATATTATTAGTAAAATCATAACAATTTGAAAACATAGTTTATTTAAAAATATAATACTACAAAAAATTCATAAGTTTTAATGAAATAATATAAATATCATTTTTATTAATAAAGATTGTTTATTTTAAAATAAGTTTTTTAAAATATGGTATATAATTTATGAAAATAAATTAAATGTTTTAATATTAAAAATATATGTTTAAATAAATTATATATTAGAACTCTGTAAAATAAAAAATTATAGAATATAATATCATGAATAGTTAAAAAATTCAATTTTTAGTCACTATTTATTCCTATTTAAAATATTCATTGCAAAATAAATTTATAAAATATAATATTCTTATTATAAATAGTATACACAATATTTAAATATAAAAAAGATGAAATTTTATAATGATGAATAAAAAATATAATATTGAATTTATAAATGCAATTCTTATCATTTATTATGAAATGTAATATTTGATGTTCATAAAATCTCAATTTGGTCTTTTTATTTTCACTATAATCTAAAAGATTGAATTCGTTTTGTCTTTTTTCAAATCCACACAAAATAGATTTACTGGAAAAAACCAATTAATATCATATTAATCCAAAATATTTATTCTTTAATCAATTGTATAATATTATCCAAAAATGGTGTTTACATCTTATGTTTGTTAATAAAAAATAATTTTGTTATAAATAAAAGTGTTATTATAAAAAATTGATTATATATCACAATTAATTAAACCAAAATTATTTAATAATTCCCATTACATTTTTAGGAATTAAAGATAATTATATAAGTAAAATATATAGACTCTTGTAAAAATGAAAACATCATAGGAAAAATATATAAGGGTAAACGATTTGAAAAAATGAGAAAAAATTGAATGAAAATTTATAATTTAACATAAATAACAATACATTCAATCTATTTAGGATTGGAACTGAAATTAGGAAGGACCTAGAGAATGATTATGATCTCCACATGATGGATATCTACTCAGGACTGGAAAAAAAATAACAATAGGGAATGATTCTTTCCAACAATAAAAAGATACCTAAAACACAAACAAAGACACATAAAAAGTTATAGAAAAAAATAAAATGCAGAACGAAAATCATATTAATCAAAAAAAATGAAAGGATATGTAGAAAGAAATAAAACATAGATTTATCCAAACAAAAATTTATGTACAATCCTAAAATGAAGGGAAAACAGAAACAAATAGTACTACTCTATCTGATAATGTGTGAAATATCCCATAATCTCACTACATGATATCTATAGACATATGATGTAATCAACACTTCCTCATGATAGGGAATTATTATTTCTTAAATCAAAATTCATAACCTTATCTACCCATTTCTAAAGTGATGTGGTCAATGTGATCTAAAAAAGAAATTGTGGATCCCACATAGATGTTACATTTCATTAATCAATACAATAATCATAATATTTTTTTTTAAATTTAATCATGGAATGATAAATGGTAAAAAAATAGTTCAAAACCATTGTAATTATTTTTTTATTTTATATTCCAAAACAAGCTAGAAAAAGTAGTTTCAAATAATAATTTCCAAAAAAATAATCAATTTTAAATCAAGTATATCAAATAAAAAAAAATACAATGAAAAAGAATAACTAAATCGTGTCAATGATCACACCAGTACAACTTAACATAATACTCATAACACTCTCAAATATTACTACACTATTAAGACCATATAAAAAGTGTCTTAGAGAATATCAACTCAAAATTTTCACATAAATACATCACATTGAGTAGAAGAATATTCCTTAAAAAGCATATAAATATATTTCATAATAATATAAGTATATTTCCACTAGAAATTTGGAAACATAACCCAGAAGATATTGAATGATTTACATAATATCACACAATTTTCTACATAAGTACCACCCTTTAAAAAAATTTCATAATTTGTAAATATATTGAAAACAAGAGAAATGGAACAATAAAAATAGGTGAGATAAAATTATCAGGAATCATAAGAAAATTATATTTCAATGACTAATAAATAATAATATAAACATAAGTTAATCAAAACTTCAACATGAAATTTTAAAACAATACGATTCATATCATAGACAGAAATCCTCCATTATTGAATCTATCAAGTCAAATAACTATACATGAATCATAATTCAATAAGTGAAAAAAATCATTGAGATCCTAAAATAAGAATAATACATATATTTTTGAAAAGCATTTATGAAGAATAAATTCTATTACAATTTTTTAAGTAGTATGTCTAACTATACCACATATTATAAATGAACAGAAAAATCATTAATTTTGTTTTAAAAATATTAATAATGAATAAAAATAAAATTAAGGAATCAATAGATTATATTAAAAATATATTGAAAACACATTATAGAAAACATTTATATGAAAAAAATGTATTTTGACCTAAGAGATAAATGACTGTGATTTGACAATTTTTTTTTCAACTACTAAGTATATAATGTGGTAAAAATTATAAGAAAATATGTATTCTCTTAAAATAAAAAGTGTATAATTAAATTCAAAATATTACTGAGTGATATATCATAATATTAAATTATCAAAACATAAATATATATAATCTTGATAAATAATGATAGTGAAACAAAAATTCCTTACTTTTTTTATAACACTTAATTCATATGACCCATGGAATAAATTACATCATATGGACTAGTATGTTATATAAAATTACATAAGAATAATTATAATTTCTAAACAAAAAAATTTTATGCAACATATAATGGAAACAAGTGGAATATATGGAATATTTCTCATTGATGTATATGCGAGACAATGGTCCCTTGCCATAGGTCTGATATCTTTTCTGCACATTAGTTATAACAAAACCGACCATAGTGGACCAAAGATGGTGGTCATCATATTACATTATAATAGATTCAAGTTATCACACTACCAAGTATCAGTCCAATTAGTAGTCTTGAGGAAACTATATACACACATGATTCCCTTCTTAGACTATAAAAATAAACATAGAATATAATAATGGAAAAAATATATTCCTTGTCATTTATTCAATTATTTCATCTTAAAACCCTAGGGAAGGAAGAAAATAAATGGGTGATCTAAAATTATCAGTAATTATTAGATTTAGTAAAAATATTATTCAATAATAACTGAATCATAATATATTAAGAACAATTAATATGGCATGGGGAATAGCTAAAAAACATACACAATCAATACACTAAAAATGAAAATGCATGCATAAAATTTGTCATAATGAACATCATCTAGAAAATGAAAACTACTACTTGAATGAAGAATATGATACTGTTTTTGTTGTAATATATCTGTCACATCAACCATCATTCTATAAATATGGTTTTTGTCTATTGGTAGATACTCATATAATTATGTTTTTGAAAAAACATCAAGTGTTTTTTTCAAACTGTTTTTTCTCATGAGGATCGTCGATTCATAAAAGGTATATAATAACCCATGAACATCATAGATTGTCCAAATAGTTCTTTAAATAGATATATAATTCAGTTAGATTATGGCTTATCAATATCCAAATTTTTAGGATACATGTTAATCAATATTTCCCCATTGAAAACTACAATCAAAATAGAAAATATACGTATAATAGTGTACGACTAATAAATAATGATATAGATTATAAAATAATATGGATTTTTACTAGAAATATAATTTATGATGAAAAATTTCTCCATAGGGATTTATATAAACCACAAAAAATTATTAGCTTCACAATACCAAGTAATAGTTAATGAAATTGTAATTGAGATGAAGTCCCTTACCATATTTTGGATATGTTTTATACTTGATCATATTGTCATTGATAACGAGATTAAAAACATTAATTAATTTGTAATTTAAAATTTCAACATATATTTTATTTATTATTGTTTTATTATGTTCATTAGTGGAATTTTTGATGAGTTATATGGTACAATTTAATCACCTAGGAATGTTTGTTTCTTTTGTTTTCATGATTAGTTTACTTGTATACATGTATGTAATATCCTATAATATTAGAATATTTAATTTGAATTGAAATTATATGTTACTAACGAACCAATATAATATTATATGGTTAAATATTTTATTTTCTTATATGTTATGATGACTAATCCTTACATTAAACATTAGTGATATTCCTGATTTTTTGGTGATTATTCGATCATCATGAACTACTTTTGTTTTATTAATTAATATAATTCATATATAATATTTACAGATATATAAATAAGATATGAACCATATATTACTATATTTTAGGATTATAAAAATTATTTTTTGTCTGTCCTTGAAGTCAGTATGGATCAACCGAAACTCATTGACCATAATGTCTATAAATCATACACCATGGATGGAAATTACATTTTTATATTAAAAAGCAGAAGAGAAGGTGAATGATAAAGGATTTTATAGCACCATAAAAATTTATATATTATCTATAATATAATGTATTTCTTATTTTACTTTGGATTTAATAGATAAGGATACAATAAAAATAAAATAAATTAAATGAAATTGAAGGAGAATGAAAAATGATTTAACTATTGAATTTCTCCAATTGAGATCCTAATTCATGAAATTGATTTTAGAATTTTATTTATAAAAATACCTAATAGAGGGGGGATTATTTTTGGAATGAGTTTTTTGATGAAATTAGGAAAACAAATATTATTTGGTTTTCAGAGTAGAATAGGTGGTGGGGTGGAATATATAGTGGGGGAGAGGGGTGTTGTTTTATCATTCCAATCTTTATTAATTATTTTGGATAAAGGAAATAAATAGAATTGATTATTCTGACTAAATATAGTATCTAGTGCATATGTTTTCTAACCAATGGTTCTTACATAATCCACACATCATCTATAACTAAATAATTCTTGTATTTATCATATACCTTAATTATAATATTTCACTATTCAACAAAAAATCAACAATTTATGAAAAAACTAAAAACATCTCCCAAATAATTTTCTGATGTTTATAATTAAAAAATGAATTCAATTTTATGAAAATAATTTCATAAATATAAGAAATTTAATTTTTTGTAAAAAAATCACAATTTACTCAAAAAATATTAAATTTATAAATTATATCTCATTTTATAAAAATTTTAAAAAGTAATTCTGTCTTATAAAATTTTCATATAATAAAATGAAAACAAAATATTAATTTATGATTATATTTTAAGGAAGTAAATTTTATATTAAATTATTATATTAATTAAAAAATTTAAAATAATCATTTATATTTTATATAAATATCAACATTGTATTCATCATTAACAAAAATGTAATTTACATATACCCTTATATTATTATATCATATTTTCATTTCTAAGATGCATAAATTTTATTTATAATTTCATAGTAGAGGTTACTATTTTATTGGTAAAATTATGTTTCCTAAGGGTCACATTACTTTCCCAATGTTCATGTTAATGTTTTATGGGTATATGTTCCTTAAAATCCCAAAGAAGCCTTTTATTTCATTCATTTTTCCTTATAGAGTCTGTTTTCTATTCCCCTTGTAATTTTATATGATTTATACTATATGAATTTTTTTTCATGTAATGTACAATATCGATAGAATTTAATTTTTCTTGAGGATTCATACCAAAAAATAATGGGGTTTTATATTCATCCCTCCAAGGGAAATTGCATCCTCAAAATCTTCATGAATATTTCCTTCTAAAAAGACAAGGTTAGTTCTTCTTCCTAACATCCTTAGGTTCCAACATTTCTTCTTCTATTTATGGATTCTACAAATAAGCATTCCCATTTAATTTATCCAATTTATCAATACTTTCTCTCTTTTTCCATGATTCTCTATACGCTATTCATAGAAATAAAGATCATGTTACAATTATTTTTCTTCATAAGATAGTACATGTGTAAGATCTGGAATTAAATTCTTTAATATTGATTCATAGAACAAATCAAGAACCACATAGTGGATTTATGGCATTGTTACTCATTATCCTATGACTCCAATTTTTTCCAAAATTACAAATTGCCTCATATACATGGGGATCAGTTTCCCTTTATTATGGAAACTTAAGACAACATTCCATGAAGATAATTTTTGGAAGAAAAGTTCTCACACATAAAATTCCATAGCCTTTTTCTAGTAGTCATCATAACTCTTTTCCTATAGTGTGGTGCTTTAATATGATATTGAACAACCTTTAACATTGTCATTGAATCTTCCACAAGATGTAGGCCTATAATTTTTCTCTCTTAAAATTAATCCGAACTTTTTGGAGTTTTACATCTCTTTTTATATATTGATTTATATGGTTCCATTTGATTACTATAGTAGAAGATATAATTGTAGGAAAACTACACCAATGGTAAATAATGATCCCACATAAATTTAATTATTAGTGATAAAGATATCATCATTTCTTACAATGATTGAATAGACATTTATGAGAGTATGTTGGTCTGAGGGTGATATTAAATACCCATTTGATGCTTAGTATCCAAATCCTTCTCAAGAAACATCTATATTTTTTTTATAAACTTCGAATCATGATCAAACACAATTAAAAGTGGTGAACCGTGAAGTCTTACAACTTCATTTATATATAGTATACCTAGGAACTACAGTGAAAAATATTCTATTATAATGACGAAGTGTGTAGATTTTGTTCATTGGTCAATAATTACCCAAATATTATCAACCCTTATAGGTGTCCATGATAGTCTTATGAAAACGTACATTCAGATATCATCCCACTACAACACAAGAATATAAAATGTTTTCTTGACTCTGGTAGGATGTTGTCACTTAACCTTAAATTTTTGAAAAACAAGGTATCTTTGCATATATTTGGATATTTACTACTTTATGTTATCTGACAATAACTTTTTCTTCATATATCTATACATTTTGGTACAACCATGGTGTATATAGAAATTTCAGCTATGAGAATTATCTAATAGTTTCCTTTGTATGTTTGTTATTAATATAATAGATAACATCTTTCTCTATTGCAGAATTCCATCCTCATACATGAAGTATTTCAAACATCCACCTTTAATTACATTAATTTTATTATGAATATTATCATCATTATATTTAGAGGGTTTTATCTTCAATAGTAAATATGGTTTAAAAATCATTTCAAAAAGGATTGATGTTTCCCCTTCCTCAAGAATACTCATACCTATCATTGAAAATTCCATGAATATAGGATCATTATAGATATTTACATGTGTAATAATTCCATGATCTCTCCTACAGAATGCATCACTAAATTATTTTCTTTCCATGGATGGTAGTTTATAGATCACTAATAATCATTGTGTAATTGGATCCATCAGCTTTGTCTAAAGTTGATTTCTTTCTACTTAAAGATGTATTTAATACTCTTCTAATTCATATATATCTCACATCATCAACCATATAGATATTATACCCTTATCATTAGAGTTAATATAATGGTTGAAAACTCCAGATCATGATTTGGATAATTTTTTTTATCTTCCTTCAACTTCACCAATTCATATACAATAACATTAACATTTTGAGAAAGTAAACTACCATTAACACTCTTTGATGCATTAATGTATATCATAAACACGTCATTTCATGATAGATGAGTCAGAATTGGAGTATTGACCATTCTTCTCTTCAATTATTCAAAACATTCTATACATTTTTTCCATAAGAACAAAATCCCTTTATGTGTGAGGTTGGTTAATGGGTTTGCCAGTTGGAAAACATTATGAACAATATGTTGATAATAACCTACCAAAACAAAGAAACTACATACCTTGGTTATATTCATTGGTGTATGAAATTACTATAAATCATTTTTTTCCTAGGATCATCAGAGGTTCCATCCATAGTTAAAATATATAAAACAAAAAAAATTCATAATTCAGAATTCAAACATTCTAAAATTATTTTATAACTCTTTTTTATAATATTTCAGAATAATACATAAGTCATTCTCATGGTCCTCATCTATTTTGGAGTATACCGATATTTCCACATTATATTCAAAATGAATTTATCAAGATATTCGATGAATACTTTTGTCATTAGATCCATGAAAATATATTATTCATTATTCAGTCTAAATAGAATAACTATAATGATGTAATGTCCTTACCTAGTGTGATCGGATGTATTCAGAATATCATCATTCATTACACATTATTGGTGATAACCATACGGTATTATCTTCATTAAAAAATATTTATCTCCATAATGTTGATCCAATATATCACTAATTAGAGGAAGATGATATGTGTTCATTACTTGAAAATTATTTTATTAACTAAAGTCAATGCATAGCATTAGGGATCTATCATTATTCATACAAATATATAAGAGGTCAACATGGAGAACCACTAGGGAAAACAAATCCTTTACTAATAAATTCCTCTTGCTATATCTTCTTATACAATAATCCCACAATGTCCCTACAATAAGTAGAATTTTATATATCCCTTCCATCTAGGATTAAATCAACGGAGAACTTAATGTCAAACACTATAAGTGTCTACGTAATTCCTTATGAAATAAGTTAAAGTATTCTTGTATAATAGGTACATTTTCAATTTTAAGACAACAATCCTCATCCATATATGTTTTTTCTTTTCTTTCAAAGAATTTAATTTAGTATAGCTACTAGTAGTGGAAGTAGACAATAGTTATACAATAAGTTTTCTACTCTAATGATAAATGAAACTAAAACTTCTTCACAAACTGTAATTTATTTCTTATGACAAAATCAGTTATCATATATTGAATTTCAGTTTATAATGAGATTTATATGATATTAACCAACTAATATGATGATATGTTAAACAACTAAATCTCATTTATGATTCCATGATGGGACATAATGGTAAATTTTGAATGAGGATGAACATAGAGATTTCACCATAGAGAAAGTTAAACGAATTTCAAGGATGAGAGAGTATGGCACCTGCCATCCGAACAGGCCTGTGCATGTAGGAGAAAGCCTAGTTGAATAGCCATGAGAAGGTGGAGAGATTATTTTCACGATGAAGATGGTGGGGAGGAGAAGATCCAATTAGTTTGTCTGGGTTGTATGTAATGTTTGAAGCCTAAAGGCAATGAATTTATTTAAGGCCTATGGGCCATGAAATACATACACCTACGTTCGATGTAACTATTCCTCCTCACCCTTTGAAAGGTGGATTATCAAAAATCAATTAAAATTAAGGCCTTTGGGCCATTGGAGGAGTAAGAATTGAACATAATTTCTTTGTTTCTCCCCCCTTAAATTTATTATATCTATGACCCATTTTTCCGTAGTTATAGTAATCTCCCATGCATTTCAAGTAGTTATTGAGATGAATAATTCCATAATTATAACATAATGGACGTTTCCATATTAAATTTTTCTTCATTAACACAACAAAAAATCCATGATTATCAAAAGGCTAGTTATTTTTTGGATTTCCCATGAATATATAGTATTTTAAATAATTTATTTCTATTTTGATGGAATTTATTTTTATTTCATCATTTGTTGAAAATGTTTGACAATCTGATTCTCTTCAGAGACTTGGATTAAGACAATCAATGAAATGATAATTATTGTCTTCTAAATCACATATTTAATCTAGATAATACCTTTATATCCTTGTGAATATATCATCATATTTAATATAGATCATACCTTGATATCCTTAAGAATATAGACTCATAATCCACATCACTCTCTTCGTCCCATTCATATGAGCTAAGGAATTTTCTATTCATTTATGTTCATCGCTCATAAGGGGATTATTTATCAAATAATATTCCCTTAAATTCTATCCATTCCCTATCTCTTATTTAATAATCATCATTAACAATTTGGATCCATGACCACAATTGATAATAATCTTCCTTGTGATAATATACTATAATTACAACCTTTTATATTTCATTGCATCCGAAATATAGAAATATTTTTTCAATGGACACGATCCAATAATTCACTACCACTAGATTAGAAGTATCGCTAAATGATGTAGTCTTATTCTACATAAAATGATTTATCATTTGTTTAGTTTTATTATTCATCATAAATTTAGCAATGTTTCATAATATTTCTATGATCTTCTCATCTCCAACACAAATTTTATTAGCTTTCTTAGTTGAGAAATCCCAACATTTTCCATGGGTATTGATTCATTTATTTCTATCAGGAACTATTTATAGAAAATGGAATACACAAAATAAGGATATGTTATATTATTCATGTTTTTTAACTAGATAAACTAAAAAAAATTTAAATTTAGGCATAACTAATCATATATGCATAAATATTGATTCATTGGGAAAATATTTTCATTTAAATCCTTCATAATTTTTTTCAAAATATGAATTATTCTATACATAATGAATTATTGTGTTATACTAGGGGAGAAGTAAGGACCCTCATCATGTACCAGGTTACACAGAGGTAGGGATAATGCACCTTGCTAGTGTTTTAACCCATATGTACATCTATTCTTGAACCACATAAAATTATATTATCCAGATATGGATGTATTTCTAAAAAGACACACATCATCACTACCTTATAAAAATTCTAGGATTTTATTATATTCATATCCTCAATTTCAATCTTATGTTTATGTTCCCTAAAATATATTATCAAAATCTAGTTCACAGTAATTCTAATATATTCGTCTAATACCCACTATAACAACCAAAACCGTACTGGGGAATAGTCGATGGTGATTTTATTAAAATACCTTTGATATGTGGATAAAATGACAACTTATTGGTAAATTTAGTATTATTTAATAAACTAGATACATACATGACTCCATTATTACTTTGTAAAAATAAACATTGAACATAACAAATGTATATAACATTTTGTGTGTCACTTGTTCTAATATTTAATCATCCAATACCCGGGGATGGGAAAAAAATAAATGGTGAGATAAAATGATTAATATTAGTTACTTATAAAAGAATAATTAATCAATAATTATTTAATAATAATAAATTATGCATCATCAATATGGCATTGTGAATAATTGAAAATCGCTCATCATCAGTACATTGATAATGAAAATCCATTATAGAATTTTTCATGGAAAAAATACTCTAGATAATGATAAGTGAATAATTAATGACAAAACTGAATAATTATTGGATGTAATTAATCTAGAACATTAACAATAACACTATTAACATGGTTTAAGTCTTTGGGATGATACTAATCAGATTATGTTTTGGAAACAATGAATAAGGGGATTTCACCAACAGTTATGTCTCATAAGACCTGTTGCTAAATCGAGGGGATATAATAGGACCCTTCCAGAACTGAAATTCCAAATAATTATTCATACATATATTTATTCAATAAAAACATACCTTATAAATATTTTTATTGATTAAAGGATTCAAAATCATCAATATTTCCCTAGTTAAAAAACATTCAAAATAAACACCATATGTAAAAATGTATATTGCTAAAAGAATAAAAATATATGTGATACAATAATATGGATATTGAATTGAAATATGATTTCAAATTAAAAATGACATTGTTTAGGGAGAATATAAAAAACATAAAAATCATTAGGTTCACAGTACAAGTATGTCTACACAAAATGAATATTGAGATGATGTCCCTTACATTATGTCTGAATGTGTTCGAAACATGATATTAATATACTGGATAAATAGATTAAATCAATCAATTAATTTATTAAGAAAATTTTAGACATATATTTGATTTCATTTTATTATTTTAAATTATATACTATTTTGAGTTATATCTAAAAATGTTTTTGTTTAGGTGTGTTTGTTTCTATGGTCTTCATGATCAATGTAGTTGTAAACATATATAGAAAATCATGTAAAAATACATTTTTTCCCACAATTCAAATTATATGTTATTTATGAACATTTAAATTATGAAATGTTTATATATTTCATTCGGTTATATAGTAGGAGTATTAATAATTTGATAAATTATAAGTGATAATGGTGATTATTTTTTCATTTTTTGATCATCATAAATTAATTTTAGTTTATTATTTAATATTATTCTTATATTATAGATCTAGAACATTATTGAAGATATGATACATATATTATAATATTTTTGGAACTCTAAAAATGGTTTTATTACCATATTTAGCGTGTTATTGAAAAACTACAACTCGTTATCCACAATGTTATTAAATCACCCCCTCATGGATGGTGTTTCAATTTAATAATGAAAATTGGAATTGAAGGGGTTTGATGGAGAATATCACATTATCATAAAAACTAATATTATATATTTGAATCTATATTTATAATGTTAGTTTATATATAACAGTTACATATATACTTTTTAGAAAAAAAATTAAAATAAATTAAAAGAGAACCAAAATTTATTTACTTATTGATTTCCATTTCTTGAGAACCTCTATAGGAAATTTTATTAAAGCCTTTTGTAGATTTAGAGGGATCTGGTACATGGGGTAGAGGTTTGGTAAGAGTATTGGTTAGAAATTGGACAATATTTAAGGCTTATTTGTTGTAAAGGGAAGATGTTGTATGGGTTAGTATTTATAGTGGTGAAAATATGTTTTTGATTATTTTAATCATTATTTTATTGTTTTGGCCTCAAATAAGAAATATTGATGAATATTGTAAATAAATAAATTATATAGTGAATATTAGTTTTAAATAATGTGGAAAACATCATCCATACATCATCTATGATGCAAATATTTTGTATTTATCTTATACAATAAAATATCATATTTCACTATTCCCCAAAAAATCAACTATTATAGAAAAGTCCCAAAGAATCACCCTAAACATTTTTCGACATCTATAATTCAAAACTAAACTCCATTTAATGAAAAAAATTTATTAAATATGTGAATTTATCATTAATTAAAATCATCATTTACTTAAAAAATAACACTTTTAAAAATATAACATATTTTATAACACATTGAAAATTTAATTAAGGTATCATAAAATATAATTATAATCAAAAGACAAAATAATAATAGTTTACAATTATATTTTATTAATGTAAATTCTATTCTAAATCATTATATTATTTACAAAATATTAAACAAGCATTTATGTTTTATAAAAATACCAACACTAATTTTTTTATTGAAAACATTTATTTACTTATACAAAGATATATTTATATAATATTATAATTTTTAAGATTAATAAAATTTAATTATATATTTTTTCTAATTTAAATATTATGTTGTCTAAATTTTTACTCTAAAGGGTCACATTACTATTCCAAATGTCAAATTGCTATTTCATTAGTATATTTTCATAAATTTTTAATAAAATCATTTTCTTTCAAAAATTATTCATTATATAGTTTTTTTGTGTTATATATGTGATTATTTATAATTTTTATTATATTAAATAATTATATATGCAATTTATAGTTTCAGATGAATTGAATTTATTTAAGAGGATGGCAATAGTAAAATGTTGGGTTGTTATGTTAGATCCTCCTAAATAATAAATATAGATTCGTTAAAAATATATTATAGGACAACTATAATATGTTTTATACCATATATAAATAACATATAATTTTTTATATCCTCTTTTGTTACAAATCATAAATTAAATCATTATTTTGTGTGATATCTATTTCATATTTTATATTTTTTCTAATTCAATAGTTTTTCTATTTGTATTTTCATTATGGTTCCCTAATCTAATGAAAATTAATGTTTATATAAAAATCATTTATTAATATTTTTTTATCTTATACATATTTTGATTCAATCATAAAATATTGGAGTGGAAAAAGGAATTATAACATTTATGAAGATGGCTGGCTATATGTACACATTAACATTTATTTCATTGGTTTAAAATGTTGGAATGAGACAAATATAACTAATAAATAAAAATTATATAATCATTATTCTATCCATTTTATTTTCTAAATATGAACATATTACAATCAAAGAATAAGAGAAATGAAAAACCAATCACGTCTCATTTTGGATGAGGTAATCCACATTTATAAAGAAACGAAATTAATATTTTTCAAATGATTATAATGTAAGAAGATTTATATTATTTTATCATTGTTGAATTATAAATATTTAATAATTATCTTATAAAAATTAACCCTTAATAATAATCATTCATGGATAATAGTGCGGAGAAATGTATTTTAATGCAATGTGTATATGGTAAGCCATATCTACGATCGAGCGATAATATCACAAACAAATTGATATAAATAGCATGAGTAATGATAGTTTCATAATAATAATATCACATTCGTATACAGAAAATATTTATGTAATTATATTATGAATAATATAGTACCTTTAGATGTGGTGAAATTATAAAAAATAATAATTAGTTATGGCGACAAACTATTCTTTTTAAATAACTTCATTAAATCACTCATTTAGGAATTATAGACTCAATTTTGGGAAGAAGAAAAAATATAGAAATTAGAAATTGATACTGAGAATGTATCTTTGTTGGGAATGGAAGAGATATAAGGATAATGGTGATATGAAAAAAATATAGGATGGGCGACCATTTATGGATGTGGGGAGTTAATGCCATGAAACTTCATAAAATGTAAATTTAATATAAAATATTTTGATGTCCAAATTTCATTATATTGATAATACTAAAAGGTAATAAGAGTCCAAGATGAAATAATGTCATAAAATATAATTTAGATAAATTTGGATAACATTTATACCCATCGAATTTTTAACCTTTCATGTAGTCCACTGAAAATCATTATAATATTAAATATTTCTTCCCATTTTTGTTTAATAATATTAATATAAAACTAAAATTAAAAATTAATAGAGAATGGGTAATTTTTACAATATTATCCCTCACATTTAGACTAATATATGATTTTTAAGAATTTTGTTTCATTTAATAAAAGATTACTTTTTTATAAAATATCATAGTTAATTTTTCTAACAATATTAAACTAATTTTACATTAAATATATGATTAAAATAGGTAATATTAATATAATTCTTCCAAAACTCCAATTTTTTCATACTGATCAATAGAAATCAATGGTCTAATTTAATCAGTCATATTGTATAAATTAAATTATTTAAAAAAAATATTTAATGTTACTGTTAATTGAATAACTTTTTTTAGCATTGGCCAAGTATTTTAGGTAATTATATAATATCTATTAATTTTATATGAATTTCTAGATTGAAAATAATTTCCTTAATTTCCAAATAGGTACTTATATTCATTATATAACACCCCATGATTTTTTGATATGCATCCTCTTCAATTAATTCAATTAATTTGATATCATACAATGCATAAAAAATACTTTCATATAGTATAAATTATATATAATCACATATATAATAAAAACCAATCAATATAATGAAGAATGAATGAAATAAAAGGCTTCTTCATGAAATAAAGGAACATATACCAAGGAAAAAGTAACTTGACTTTTATAATAGCAATATGACCCTTGGGAATATAAATTCATCAAATATAATTGTAAACCAACTAATTAATTCTTAATAAAATTTATGAATCTTATGAATGAAAATATGATATAATTATATCGTAGTGCATGTAAATAATTTTTTTTACATTTATAAATTATGTGTTGGTCTTTTTAAAATATATAAATGTTTATTTATAATATTGTAAATAATCTAATTATTAAAATCAAAATTTCGTCTCATAAAATAAAATTATAAATTAATAATTTTGATTATTATTATTATATGATAATATTATTAGACCTTTATTAATTTTTCAATGAGTTATAAAATCAGTTATAATTTAAAGATTTGTATTTATTATAAAATTATGATATAAATTAAAAATTATAAATATCATATTTAGAAAATTATATTCATAAAATGGGGATCATTTTTTTATTCTATTAATAGAAAATTTTTTACGGTGAATATTTGATTTTGATCTAAAATAGTTGAATTTTTGGTGAATAGTAAATTACGATAAATTAGTTATAAGAAAAATAAAGGAATTATTGAGTAATTGATAATATATTGATGATGTAAGACCCATTGGTTCGAACAGATATGAAAAAGATACTATATTTAGTTACAAGAATCATAACTATATGATTTCATGATCCAAAATAGTAGTATAATCATTACAATAATAAAAAAATATCCCCTCCTCTACTATAAATACGACCCCTCCACACCTATTCTCCTCAAACCAAAAAAGTTAGTTAATGTTTTTCTAATTTCAACCCAAATGACATCCCAATCTAATACACTGCATCCATGTTCCCTTAGTCTCAGTAATAGAAATAAAATATTTCTATATGGTGGTTCTGAATTGGAGGAATTCAAGAGGTAAATCATTTTTCATTCTATTTATATTTCATTTAATTTTTGTTCTTATTATTCTAAATTTACATATTCTATACGAAGTAAATTTATAACTATACTATATTATATATAATTGAATTTTATTTTTGTGAAGGAAAATACATCATCAAACCCATTATCTTCCCCCTTTATATTCTATAAATATGAACACCTTCTATGAGGTTTCAGTTTACCACCTTTGTGGATAATGACTTTTATTTTTTCAATATTGACTTCAAGGAAGGTCATAATACAATTATTAGGGTTAATATAGATTATCATGTATGTATCATATCTTATTTTATGTTATTGATGTAGTATATATGAATAATATTAATTAAGAAAAATAACTTGATCCCGATAATACAAAAAACCAATATAATCCTGATTATCACTAATGTTTTATCTAATGATTCATTCTCATATAATCTAAATGATTGAATTATATAACCACTTAAAATTATATTAGTTAATTAAAACTATATAATTTTTATTTGGTAAAACTATTCTTATTTTACATGATTTTATATACGTGTGTACAAGTATACTGATCATGAAAACCCAAGAAATGAACACTCTAGAACAAAAAAATATCTTAAATCCCATCAAAAAGGATATAAATGAACAAAAAAACTATAATAATAAATATAAGCTTGTAATAGTTTTTTGAAATAATTATTAAATGGATTTAATATGATTATCCAGGACATTAAGATCATGTGCGGAACCCATTTAGACATAAGGTATGAGAAATCATCTCAATTGGCAATTCAGTGAGACTTAATTGATGTTGTTTATCTAATCATTTTAATATGGTGTATCTATATCCCCCATGGGATCATATTTCAATTGATGATATATTTATTTTAAATATAAATATTATTTAATCACATATATGAGTATATTAGTATACATATACCATTTTCATACAATTTTTATTTTCAATGTTGTTTTAAATAGGGAAATAATGATGAATTAATTTCATATACTCTATATTTTTGGTCAGAGTAGATTAATCAAGATGGGGGGTTAATTTGATTACGTATAAATTTTTTTTGTTAAAAATTACTTTTAGAAGGATTCCCCAAAATATTAAAAAATTGCCCAGTTAATCAAGGTTATATTGTTATAAGAGTATGACTGTTTGAATAAATTCACATAAGATTGATTACTTCTCAATAATCATAATGTCCATTATTAATATTAAATTTTAAGTTATTATACTAAGAGAAGATAATTATAACATCATTTAAATAGTAACTATCAATGTGAATTTAGTGATATCAGAATTATACAATAAAGCAGTAAAACAGAGAAGAATAAATTAAGCAGCATAGTGGATTTGAAACAAGTGGTTTAGTATCTAGAGAAGACATAATCCACTCCACTTGGTGAAAAACTTAAACTATTCCTTTTATATAAATAAAAATGATCCAAACCCTGGATCGGGGTTAGAAACAACACACAAGACTGTCTAGGTCACACAGGGACCTCTTCCACATTGCTTTGTGGGTACAAACAACCAGCCCACACAGGGACCTCTTCCATAGTTATTTGTGGGTATAAACAACAATAAAAAAGATTTTTTAGTAAGTATATATTTTATCCTTCAATTTAAGGTAGGATACCGAGTGTTTTGTTATACAGATACACACACTGCTCGAATGTTAATAAAATAATACACAACATACCCGAAATATTGAGATAGGTTTAGAAGTGCTCTGAGTGTTAGTCTTTGCAGATCTGGACTTTTTTAGATGAAGTAGATGTAGAGCTCATGTTCTCATATGGAAAACAGAGTGTCACAAGTTAGACATATTTGTCTTCTGTTCGACGTGGTGTTATATAGTGTGAAGATGTTCTTGATTCTAGGATTCTTGTATTCTTATTGTGTTTCTTAGCAGTGTTCAGTTGCATGAGACAATTATTTATGTGTATTCCATTGTCGTGCTCACACCCACCAGCTTATTTTTCTTTTCAGTATTGTTCCATGCATTCCAAACATTGTTTCTGGGTGCATTACTCTTTTATCGTGGAGTTCAGGTGCTTGAGCCGACATGATGCATGTATTCTGCACCTCGTAACTCGTACTATCAGATGACATGTGTACAAAAGAAATACTAATTATTTCATTGCATTAAAATCTTTAAATATAACCGTTAGATATTAAATTGAAAGATAATAAAAAAATTTAGGATACAGTTTCAAATTATTTCATGGAAACCATGTCTTCTTCAAACAGTTCCTGTCTTGGTCACCATGCCTTGATGTCATGGTGTCTTGTTCATGAAGTATGGATGTCACGGTGACTGGTTTATGGTGTCTGGTACATGATGAATTGATCATGATGTTTGGATGTCATGGTGTCTGATTCCTGGTGTCTATTTCACTATGACTTGTTCATAGTTTTTGGATATCACGGTGTATGGTTCATGGTGTCTAGATGTCACTGTTTCTGGTTCACAGTGTCTGCTTGTTCACAATGTCTGCTTGTTCACATTGTCTGCTTGTTCACGTGGCCTGCATCTTCACGGTGACTACTTGTTCATGGTGCCTCCTTCTTCACGATGTCTCATACTTATTGAAATATTTGTATTCAAATATAAGATATTATATTTAAGTAATTAAATAAACTTAATCATTTTTAGAGATATCCTTATAAATTGAATCAAACGATAGTGTATAGTAACCAAACTGAGTATATAGTACTTAAGAGCATTGGATTGGTTTCACTAAAAAACTGTACATTTAATGTGAGATATATTACATAGATTTAACATTATTTTTTGACTAAATATGATTTTTGATCATTAAAACATGATTAATACATGTGGATTCAAACAATCTACCCCGATTTTTTGATCACAAATCATGGATATTTTGAGTGTATATGTGTTCTAACAATTTAGTTTGAATGTGCATTTTTAGAGTGAGTGTTCTCTTATACTATATTTCTCATATATGTTTCCCGTATATTTCTCCCCCTTTTGGGATTATCAAAAAGTAACAAGAAAAACAAAGACAAGAGGGACAGGAAAAGTGCATAATGTATTAGAAAAAAGAGGGGAATTATATGACCTAAAACAACATTAACATGATTTTTATCAAAAAATAGTAATAATTGTCCTTATTCACTGGAAGGTGTTCTCTTTTCCTTTAGTAGTAGCAGTTGAAGATGAATCCATAGGATTGGATGTTGAAGTAGATGAAAGGAGTGAACTGGTTGATAGAGAAGGTAATGGAATACCATCAAAGACAAAGGGAAATATAGTAGGTATAGTAGAGGACAGATGCCGTTTTTGATCGAGGATCACCGGCCGGATCTAACTCAGTTCCTGACTGACAGAAATAGAATTGGATGCTAGGGAAGAGGTGAATGTAAGAAAACTAGGTCTTTGAGGTGTAGCTGCCAGACCAACAATGGTTGATCATTAAACATGGATATAGGGCCTCGGAAGCATAATAAAATTGGCAATGATCTCTCCACCATACTGCACAGCATTCTCAAATTCATCCTTGGTTTCCATAAACGTATCCAGTAGATGAGTCAACTCTGTGAGCTTTTAGAATTTAGTCTAAAAAGATTGAGTAACAGGAAGAATCCTCATATATGCTACAATATATTTAAAATTTTTGATCATGTCAGTCTCTGAGAAGATTCGGTTGAAGTAGAATCCTCTTTATTGGAAATTTCATGTTGAGTATCATATGAAAATTTTGAATGTATTTGGACCAAATCAAGAACAATGTCATTGTTCTTGATAAAGTCATATAGATATTCTTTATTAAAACCACTTAAAAAATTCTGACGTTCTTCTTTTACCACATTTCTGAGCAGGTCAGAATCTAGGGAAGGTTCAGATGATTGTCTAGATTCCTTATAAGCATTGATAGATGTGGTAAGAGATTTAGTATTATTTAACACTATTTGAAGACACCCCGTATATTCATCAGTGATCTTGTTAATATTAACAAAAAGATCTTGAATCTCCTTCACAATCTATTTGTTTCTTTCAGTGACCTTTTCAGATAATGAAGCTAAATGAGGTTGAATCTGGGGGGACAACATTCTGTGGTGTTTGAGGAACAACAGGTTCCACAGGATGAGAAGAATGCTTTGATCATGAATTCATATCTATCTTCATGTGTTCAATCATACTTATTAGAGTCTTCACTTCATCACTAAGCAGTCTGTTTTCAACTCTGAATTCCAAAATCTCATGAAGCATTTAGGGTTGGATGTTCCAAATAACATTTTCTAACAACAGAGAATCATATTTCTCACTTAGATGTGTTACAAGAGTAGGTGGGAGAATTCATGATTTTTCAACTCCAGACAAAATTGTTGCTCCAAATTCATTCAAATCATCTTTATTTACTAATGATGGTTTTCATGGTGAAGGTTCAGTGATTGGGACTAATACTGATTATGGTTCTTTTTCAAGGGTAATATTAAAGACATATTTCAATTGGAATATAGTATAAAGGTCAAGTCCATTTACTGAGACATCCTGGGAGTCATTCACATCATAAAAAATGGGGAACTTATATTGAGTGTCTACAGGTCTTGAATCAATCGGCTTTGGCACTTCAATAGATTCTAGATTTGGGGGTTTCTCCACCCTAATAGTTTCATCCTTCTTAGGATTTATAGGATTATGGTATTGATCTAAATCCACAAATTCATCTCTTAGTTCCTCACCCATTTCCTACCTATCTAGCTGAAAAGCCAGCTCCAGCCGTTCCTTGGCTAAAGGAATGACTTCAGGAATAGATCATTCCACTGGGATTTCTTCAAGGTTAACTTCTTGCATAATATGTAATTATTTTTCTATATGTTCTTCCATAACATTCTTTTTAGTTTCATTGAAAACAGATTCTATTTCAACCTCGGGATAATCTTCCAGATTAACAACATCCTTAGAAGAAGGGTTATCTTCATCACTTACTATATGAGGGACAAGTGTAATGTCATCATTATCAGAAACACTTTCCTAGGGAGGCACAATATCCCCTTTTTTATTTCTTCAGAATACTCAAAAACATCATCTAGTACCAAACCAGGATTAGAAATATCTCTTGGTCTTGATGGATGTTCCATTGGATTGAATTTTCATAAATTCTATAATTTTCTTCCAACCATGACTTTTTCCAAGGATTCCAATTGATTTTCATCCTCTTGATAATGATTTTTGAATGGAAGAACTCACAATCTTTCATTACATACTCATTGGGTCCAACCATTCCTTTGGCATGAAGAATGGATGAGATAATCCGAGAATAAAACAAGGATGTTGACTTAGATGTGGCATTGATCATCTCACAAATATGCTCCACGACATACCTTCAAAGGTTGATCTTATACCCATTTCTCATAAGATGAATCAAAAGAAAATCCTAATATTTTAGAATAGTAAAATCATGTTATCTTGGGCTAATCTGGTTCCATATAAACTTAAACAAAAGTCTTGATTCTTCATCTAGTTCAGTAGTAATGGCTCCCCTCTTGGTTCCATTTCTTGTTAAGCTTTTCAGAGATTCTTCCAACATAAAAAATTCAATATTAGGTGGAGGTCCTCTCGTATAATCCTCACAGATGCCTTCATGATGTCTCTTAAGGCATGAAACCTATAACCTTGAAGAGAATGAGCATTTCTGGCCATTTATCCACTTCTCACAACATAACCATCTTTAGAATCAATGGAGAACTGAAAATATTGATATAATTATTCCACTAACATAGGGTATATGGTTCTATCTTTCATTGATACCATTCTAGCTTTCCTTTATCTTTTAAAACTATGACAACTAGATACTTACTTGACAGAAGACATTTGCGTCAAATCTCTTTCTCAGGAACTACAACTTTATTCACCAAATTTGGATTTAGTGGACTTTTGTTTGCCAACATGGGTGTGATTTTCTTCTTCATTGAGATACATTTCTCAAGATTCAACAATAAAGGGTGTTTCATCCTTGGAATTCACTAACGGTTTGAGAGAGAGAAGGTTTGAAGGATTCTAGATGGGTAAAAAATTAAATGAATATAAGAAATATCGAGTGAATGACAAGTGATACTTTCTTTTTATTATCATTTACGAATATAAAATGTTGAAAAAGTAAATGTGTGGGAAAATAAAAAGCTGAAATGAATCATTACAGTGATACTGTTTTTAATTCATAAATAACAATCATAAATAATAGTTACAGTGAGATCATATCAGGTCTTTATAGTGAGATTTTGAACGAACATTATAGTGAGATAGTGACTGAATTTCATGGTGAGACAGTGAACGAGCGTTATAGTGAGATAGTAACCGTCAGAAAGTAATCAAGAAATACTAACTTTTAGACCATAAACATGTAATTTTAAGATATAAAATAGTAAGAGATAAAATAGTAAGATATAAAACAATGGGACATTTACTTATGATTTATCATGCTTAATTCATGAATGATGTAGTCTATTCATTCAAAATTTAATGGTGTGGTAAATATATCAGTTAGATGATACTCAATACCAGTGAATTCCAAAGTGATATCACACTATTGATATTGATCTCTCAAAAAGTGATGTCTTACATAAATATGATTTGTACTAGAATTTGAAATAGAATTATTCGATATGTTAATAGCACCTTTGTTGTCACAATTTAAAGGTACACGCCTTGATTGATATCCATTATCTAGTAATGTGTGTTTTATCCATAAGATTTGTGAACAACAACTACCAGTAGCTATTTATTAAAACTTTGTAGTATATAATGCTACAGAATTTTGTTTCTTATTACACCATGATACTGTGAATTGCCTAAAAGCTGACACGTTCTAGAGGTGTTTTTTCTATTTAACTTACATCCAATGATGTCAGCATCAGAATAACTTTCTAATTAAACTGATTTTCTTCTAGGATATAATAGTCTTATATAGGGTGTATTCATGTATTATTTAAAAATTCCCTTTAAAACATTTAGATGATATTCCATAGGATTTACTTGAAAACAAGCACACATACACACACTAATTATAAGGTCAGGCCGACTAGCAGTTAAGTAGAGTAAACATCCAATCAGTCCTCTATAAGTGGTTTGATCAACAAATTTTACATCTTTATCAAGATCCTACTTACAAGTGGTTATCATCGGAGTTTCACTGCCTTTAGTGACATCCAATACAAAAAAATTAAGAAGATATTAAGTATATTTACTTTGAGTTTAGATATTACCATCATTATTTTGACTGATTTGAAATTTGAGAAGGAATTTTAGTGCACCCATTAAACTCATTTCAAATTCATTTTTCATCACTTTAGAAAACTCCACACATAATGTGTTTCTTGATCATCCAAAGATATTATCATCTACATATAATTGATCAACTAAAAAATCATTAGAAATTCATTTTATAAAAAGGGTAGGATCAGCTATTCATTTTGTAAAACCTTTGGAAATAAGAAATGTACTAATCATGTCATACCAAGCTCTTTAATATTGTATTAAACCATATAAAGCTTTTGAAAGTTTTAAAACATTATTTGGAAAATTGGGGTTCGTAAAACTAGGGGGTTGTTCAAAAAATACATACAAAGATATGTACAAATTTAAGAATGCACTCTTAACATCCATTTGATATAGTTTGAAATTTAGATCTGTAGCATAAACAAGGAATATTCTGATGGCTTCAAGTCTAGCTACTTTTGAAAATGTCTCCATATAGTCAATTCCGTCTTCTTGACTATAGCCTTGTACAACCAATATAGCATTGTTTCTAACTATGGTAGCATTCTCATATACCTTATTTCTAAACACCCATTCAGTGCCTATGGTGAATGTGTCCTTAGGTTATAAACAAGTTTCCAAACATTGTTCCTTTCAAACTAATTAAGTTCTTCTTTCATTGACATAACCCAAAATTCATCACTGATAGCATCATTAATTTTTTTAGGTTCATGTTGTGACAAGAATACATGATGTTCAACCTGATTTCTATGAGAAGGTATATTTTGATTTACTTTTTATAATTCACCTACAACAGAATGTAAAATATGGTTCTTAATATTTCTAATAGATCTAAAAAATACGGACTTGTGATTCCAAAATCATCAACATGTTAAGGTTGATTGTGACTTGAGTCTAAATAATTTATAGAACTAGAAGTTTTTATAGATTCTTTCATTGAATGGTTTGTGTATTTTTTATTAATGTTCAGATTTGTCACATCATCCTCCTGGTTCCCTAGAATGGTTTTAGTCTCATTTGGATCTATTTCAACCAATTTGACATGGAACTATTTATCCACACGTTTAGTTCTATTATTGAACAATTTTTAGAAATTATTGGATATGGAATATCCTAAAAGGATACATTCTTCACTCATGTATGAAATTTTGTCAAGATTGACTTTAGTATTTATAATATAGACTTTTTAACCAATAAATTTGAAGTAATAAACCTTGGGTTTTTGGTTGTTCCATAACTCATAAGGAGCTATTTTAAGAATAGGTCTGATCCACACTATATTGATTATGTAGCATGTTGTATTGATAGATTCAACACAAATATAAATAAGTAAATAGCATTCTGTAAGAATTATTCTTGCAATCTCTTACAGGGTTCTATTTCTTCTCTCTATAACTCAATTTTGTTGAGGCATTCAGGGGGTTGAAAAATTATGACTATAACCATTTTGTGAGAAAAATGATTCAACCTATTGATTTTAATACTCATGACCATGATCAGTTCTTAAGGATTTAATTCTTAGTCCAGTAATAGTTTCCACCAACATGGCATATCTAGTAAAATATGAACATGATTCACTTTTATGAGCTATAAAGATGGTCCATGTATATCTAGAAAATTGATTTATAAGAATATAAACATAGTGCTTTCCATTTAAACTAGAAACTCTAGATGGTCCAACCAAATATATGTGAACTAGTTCGATAGGTTGAGATGTTGAAACTTCTTTCTCTAGTTTGAAGAATATTTTGTGTTGTTTTCCCTTTTTACAGGGATTACACACTTTGTCATTAGTAAACTCAAGTTGGGTAAGTGTTTAACTACTCTTTTTTAGATATGTTTCTGAGGCAGTTAATATTACTGTGTCTTAGTCTCTTATTCCAGATCTGCGACTCTTTATGAATTACACAGAATCATGAATCATTTTGAGAAGATAAATTATCTTTGTTAACAATTTAAAAATTTTCATTTCATAATGAAGAAAATACCAATTCTTCCTTATAATTAATGACATTTAAATAATCATTTTTAAAACTAACATGAAATCCATCATCACATAATTGTGAGATACTAAGCAGATTATATTTTAATGAATCAACAAATATTACATTAGATATTAAAACTGAGTTAGAGTTACTGATTTAGCCGAGGCCAATGATCTTTCCTTTTGCATTGAAACAAAATGTGACATGTCCTTCATATATTTTTATTAGGATCATGAAGCATGAGTTTTCTCTAGTCATGTTTCTGTAAAGCCAACTTTCCAAGTATAATAAACTTTTATAAGAACTCTTTAAAAACCTTTCCTACAAAATTATTAAGAAAAAACATATTTTGGTACCAATACATTTTTGGGTCCAGTAATTTTAGTAATAAGTGTTTTAGGAACCCATATATGCCTCATATGTTTCCTATAAGCATTAAGTAAAGTATTTAAACAATAAACTCAATTTGGTCCAAAAAAATAAGAATCAGTAGAAGGTGTATCATAAATTGAATTAGTTGATTTATGTCCAGAACTGTGAGTTAAACTATATGCACAAGATTTTGAAAAAAATGTTCTAACATGATTTATTTTTCAAGGTTGATAACCAATTCTAGTATTGTATTTATGGGAATTTAGTTTTCCTAGCATTTGAGTAAGGGTATTTTTTCCATTGGTAATCTTTTCTAGGTCATTCATCAATTTCTCATTAGACATTTTCTATTCATTGTTCTCTATGAGAAGTTGATAATTTTTCACTTTTTCTGTTGTGTGTTCATATTTAACAGTCATAGTAAGTGGATATTTTTTCTTCAATTATTTATATTTTAATATTAGTTCATTTCAGGTTTCTATAACACATGTTACAGTATTCAATCATTTATTCATTAGTTAAATTTTCATAGTCACTCTCATCTCCATAATATTATGAATTATGTACAGGAAAGTCCAGTGTTACCTCAGATGTGTTTTTCATAAACACATATTGAATTGTATAGTCTGTTTATCATGTGATGTTTCTGAGTTGCTTGAACTGTCCTTAGAAGCACTCTAGGTTGCTTTAATTGACATTTTATACATCATGTATTTTTTCTCATATCTACTTTTTTAATTGAGCATTAGAATGTCATCCTTGATATGTCCTTTGCATTTACATTCATATCTGACAATCTAATCAGTCATGTCACTTATTTTCCAATTCTTCTTCAAACTTCTTTTTTGGTCATATTTTCTCAAGATGTTAGGATTTTGAAAAAATTTCTTCTTCAAGTAAAATTTCTTAATTCTTTTGGGTAATTTATCCATCACCTCATCACTGTCTGGTTATGATTTATCACTACACAAACATTCTACCAAAGTTTCCAGTGTTCCTTTGTCTTTGTGTATAGAGGTGGTGGTATTGAATTCAATAGATATCCTCTTTGGTTCATCCTCATCTACCTTATTTACTTTCAGTTCCTCTTCATACATCATCAGATTCCCAATGAGTTTTTTACAGGTATCTTTCTGATGTCACATGATTCTCAAATAGAGATAGAGGTTCCTCTGCATCTATCAGGAAGACATTTGAGAATTCTAATAATCTGTTCCTTGGAAGTGATGTATCTTCCAAGAGAAATCATTCTGTTGAAAATCTCATTGAACATAAGATTCATGTCAGAGATAGGATCATTAGGATTCATTGTAAAGTTATCATATTTAATTTTATAAGTATTATTTCTCATTTCTATTACACTAGATGTTCCTTCATGTAAGATAGAGAGGGTTACCAAAATTTCATGGGTTGTTTTACAAGCAGAAATTCAGTCAATTCTTTATATATTAAAGAGCTGTATAAAGCATTCATAGTTTTGAAATTGTTATTGTATGAAGTTTTGATAGGTTCATCCCATGTGATTCTATCAGTAATAGGAATCTTATATTCATCTATAATGGAAGACCAAATTTGAAAACCAAAACTCTCTAAATGCATTTTCATTTTAATTTTTATTGAGAATAGTTGGTTCCATTAAAGAATGGTGGACTATTGGTTACTTCACCTTCCAATATATTATCCACAATACATAAATACATTGAAATAGATAGAAATTTAGAATTAATATAAATTTACAGATAATAAAATTACAAATACAATCACCATTAAAGTAGGTTAAACAATGTCTTAATGAATAACCTCGAAAGCCTAATGTTGGTTGGATTAGATCACTCAATATGGGTGGGGGTGAATTTGAGTATCTATAAAAAAAATTTGTTAAAATTACTTTTAACTTTTTTCCCCAAAACGTTAAAAAATATCCCAGTTAATCAAGGATATACTGTTATAAGATTTTTTCTATTTAAATAACATCTTAGAAGATTAATTACATCTCATTAATCATAATGTCAATTATTAATATTACTTTTATGCTATTATACTAAGACAATACAATTATAAATTCTTTCCAAGAGTAACTATCAATGTAAATTTGGTGATATCTGAATTATACAATATTGTAGATAAATAGAGAAGACTAAATTAAGCAGCACAGTGGATATGAAACAAGTAGTTCAGTCTCAAGCTGTGACCTAATCCACTCCTCTTGGTGATCACCCACCACCAAGTAGTTTATAAAAATAAACATGATCAGCATGATAGATCGGGGTTAATAATAATACAGAATACTGTTAAGGTCACACAAGGACCTCTTCCACAGTGCTTTGTGGATACAAACAACCAGGACAAACATGTACCTCATCCATAATTATATATAGGTAAAAAAAAGTGTAAAAAGATTTTTGAGTAAGGATATATTGAAACCTTAAGTTTAATGTAGGATATAGAGTGTGTTGTTATAAATACAAGTACAATACTTGAAAGTTTATAAAATTATACACAAGATAGAAAAAAAGTTGAGATGGTTTTAGAAGTGCTCTCATTGTTATTCTTTGCAGCACTATAATTCTAGAGATGAAGCAGATGCAGAGCTGAAGTCCTCGTATGAAGATCAGATTGTCACAAGTCTGAAAGTTTTGGCTTGTGTTCTTCGTGATTTTTGATAGTGTGAAGATGTTCTCGATTCCTGGATTCCATTATTCTTTGTGTTTTCTTATTCAGCGTCGAGTTACATGAGACAATTCCTTAAGTGTATTTTGTGGTCGTGCTCACGCCAACCATCTTGTTTTTCTTTTCAGTATCGTTTCACGCATTCCACTCTTGTTTTCTTGGCGCATTACTCTTTTATCTTGGAGTTATTTTGTTTGAGCCGACAGGTTGAATGTATTATGGATCTCATACATTATACAGTCTGATGAAATGTCTACAAAAGAAATATTAATTATTTTAGTTCACTTAAATCATAAAATATGACCATTAGAAATTAAATTGAAAGAAGACTTAACATATTAAGAAACAATGTCAAAATATGTCATGGAAATGGTGTCTTCTTCACATGGTGTCCGGATAAGTCATAGTGTATTTTTGTCCTGGTGTCTTCGTAATTGTGTCTAGATGTCATGATGTATAGTTCACGGTGTCTAGTTCAAGGTGTCCTGTTCACAGTGTCTGGATGTCATGGTGTCTGCTTCACAGTGTCTGGTTCAGGGTGTCTTGTTCATTGTGTTTGTAGGTCAAGGTGTCTGGTTCACGGTGACTCATTCACAGTGTCTTGTTTACGGTGTCTGGATTTCACGATGTCTGATTCATGGTGTCTTCTTGTTCATGGTGTCTACTTGTCCATGGTGTTTGTTTGTTCATGGTGTCTGCTTGTTCATGGTGTCTACTTGTTCATTGTGTCTTCTTGATCACAGTGTCTCATACTTAGGGAAATATTTTTATTCATACATATGCAATGATATTTAATAATGAATAAAAATTAATCATTTTTCATAGAAATCATTATACTATGAATAAAAATATAGTGTATTGTATCAAACCTAAGTGTGTAGTATATAAGAGATTTGGAAAGATTTTACTAAACAATTGTGCATTTGATGTGAGATATATTACATATAGTTAAATTGGTTTATTGACTAGATAGGGTTTGTGATCATTAATACAAGATTTTTACTTGAGGAGTCCAACATATTTGTATACTTATAAGGAATATTATTCCTGAATTAAATCTATATAAGATTAATTATTTGTAATTTTAGTGGTGTGAATGCCCATTATAGCCCCTCAATTCTTCGACAGGTCACATGAGACAAAATAGTTAGCGAAAACTCAATCATATTTTTTTCAAAACTTATTAATATAGGTAACTCCCCAATAGACATAAACCATATTTATGGTATCATGGATCTTGTGTTAGATACATGACATATAATAATTAAAAATTGTCATTATTCGTTATTCAGGAATCATTATACTGTGGATTTTCACAATGAAAAAATATGTAGAGGTATTTTCATTCATAGTGTATTGATGGTGTGTTTTTTCAATTTATTCAGAATGTCATATTGATGATGAATTATTTATTATGAATCAAAAATTATTGATTTGAGTTTTCTCTATATATAACACTTACCGATCATTTAAGGTCACCTGCATATTTTTTTATTCCCAATTGTTTGAAGATAAATTCTTTGAATACGTGAAAAGGATGTAGTTTATTTTCCATTATTATGTTCAATATTTATTTTTCCAATATTATAATGGAATTTTGTATGGATCTAGTGTCTTCAAGACTACTAAACTGGTCGATCCATGGTGAATTGATCTTTTTAATCTATTCTATTGTAATTAAACAAACATAAAATCTTGGATACTGGGTTCAGGGTTGTTACAGTTTCTATTGAAGGACTTTTAGTATAAACCATAGGAACTATATTTAGGTAAAATAGTTTTTAGAACATAACCCTAATATATAATTTTAGGACAATCAAATAAAAATATCCTATAATTTTGTTAAGGTAGATATTATGTGGGTCTTCTAAACACTTCATCCTAGTTTGGATACTACATATGGAAGTGGTTCTATAACAGATATCCTTATGGATAACCACTCTGACTATGTGTTTTAGGCCTAACATGGGGATACCATGTACACAACAATGGGCCATAATATTCCCCATGTATTTGCACTAATAGGTGTTATTATTATGATAATTTACAATTCCTTTACAAACCATTATAAATTAATTAAAAGAAAACATGTTAATAAATAATCCATGTTTATGCTTATGATATTAGGTATAAATTAGCATTCAACTTATTATATGTGTTTTTCTAGTTCAAAAATAATTCATTATACTTCATATCCTAATTTATTTTATGGAAATTTTTAAGAATATAGCCTAATTGATGGAATGAAATAAATAACAGTAGACAATATAGGGATTTCCCAATTGATCATATCAAAACTCTTAGTGGTGTAGATGATAAGATCATGAGAAGATAATTATATCTTATTTTTGTTATGAAAAATAAATGTATTACACTTATGTTGGATCACATCATGTAAAAGAAGCCCCCATATATTTTTGGGACAACTAATATAGTGGTAGTATAGTATTAGATCATGTCCCTACAAAATATATTTATAGAATTGGGATGAAATGAAAATTAAAATGTATTAGTGGAATAAAATTTTTCAAGGGAGTTTATGATCAACAATGATCATAGATCCGAAATTCTACAGATGAAGAAGTAATATAAGATATATTATGGAGAACTTTTAATGAATCATTACTTGTAAAACACTTCCATCAAGATAAACATACTGAAATTAAGGAAAAAATCTTTAGATTAATGAAAATGTAAGAAGAGAGTATTGTAGAGTAATAGGATACCATTAAAAGGATAAAATTGTATGATATAGGTTACATATGGGATTCAGAATATATGATTTATCATTTTTAAGGTATCTAACCAGTTATTAAAAGGGAACTTGATTCTCAGACATTACTTCCAAATGATGACACAATATTCTGTGGTATAAAAATGTAGAGGAAATTCTTTAGATTTAAATGTTAAAGGTAAAAAAGTATAAGAAGATGTATTCTGAAAACCCTATAATGGGTTACGTTTCAAGGAAGAATAAAGGACAAAATCAATTTAGATATGTAAAAATTTTGGATTAAATAAAATTTGGGAATACATAAAAGTCATGAGAGTATATAATAAGTCTGTAGAAAAGTCTCAAAAAGATAATTAATGTAAGGGTTATAAAATAATAAATGATATTAAATTCTTGAACTATAATGAATTGGGAAATTATTCAAATCATTATCCCATGTGTTTGGAGAATCTAGCACAAAAGAGTAAAATGGGAGATGGAAAGGCTTATTTGATCAGAAAAAACTGAAGTAGATGCACCGAATGATGTGTTGGTAGGTACATTAATCATAAGTTAAAATGTATTAAATCATTTATTTGATTTTGTATAATCATACTATTTAATATCTACTTAGTTTTCCATGAAAATTAGATATTTACATTTTTATTTAACAAGGGATATATCAGTCCAAACTCATAGGGGAGGACTCATTAAAACAATGATTTGTTAATAATTCCCCTTTAGGTCAGATAAACATGTTTTATTTTATGATATTATCATCATACCCCTGAATAAATTTTATATAATCCCTATTATGGACTAGATTTAAAAATATGATGAGATATTTTCATGTAAGAAGAAATAAATTATGATTTGTGGAGAAGATGTACCACACAAATATTTATAGAAAAATATTTATCATCTAATTCTTATATAGATACATCAATAGCAGCTCTACTAAATGAAATAAATTTTGAGAAAATAAAAAACATCTAAGGATGAGTAAATTTATATAGAAATTTTTAATTTACCGACTATAGGAATACATTATTGTATTTCTTCAAGATTTATCTGAAAATCCCCAACTGCATGATGTTGAGATTACAATTTATTCAACCCCTGATGCAATAAAAATGTCAAATATTCCATGCATAGTGGCTAGTATGGAATTAGTGGATATTAATAAATAACTTTAGGAGTTGAGTAAAAATTGTAACATCCCGGATCCAGGTGCCACTGAAAGGGTACCCCGAACCCGGTTGGTCACATGAACTCAAGCACACTTCCCTAAATGCCAGAGGCTGACGACTAGAAGTGGGGGCCCATGTCTGATAGAGGGGAAAATATTCCCTCATTTGTCAAAGTGTAGCGTAGTGGAAAAGATAAATAACATACAATGGCAGAAGTAGTAAACAATAAACACCTAAAATGGACAACCGAAGTAAAGGAGAACCAGAAGTCATATATATAAAGATGCAGCATGTCACTAATTCTAAAAAAACAGCCAATTCATGATTCATCACAATACAATAAAACTCATGTACAAGGTACAACAAAACAAAACAAAGTAGAATAAATAGAATGCAGCAGCATCACAATCATAAGCTCGGTCCCATGCTCTCCTACTCCTTTTATACAATCATTCACATGTATATGGACCCTTTCCCCTATCGACACCTGCAAAAATATAGTCTGTTTGGGCTAAAGACATGACCCACACAGGGTGTGAGAAATAAATCCCAGTAGGCACCCACCAAAAGCATGTGCCCAACTGTCAGTGAAAATGTGCAATAGCAGTGTGTAAAAGTTAATGCAGTAAACTAGTAAGTACTAAAAATTAACTATCACTACTAGTTTAAATGAAATTTTCATATTTATTAACCACTTACAAGCTTGTGCTTTGGCATAGAATGTATAACATATGAAAATCACCATGGTGAATATTTATGATAACATTGTCCTCTGACATACAATCCTTACCCTCAGGTAATCAGAATCCAAACCCGCAGGTGTCTGCCCAGTGGGAAAATTAATATTTCCCTCAGGTATATGAGATATGGCCCTCAGGCACAAAAACTACATCTTACATGAATAATAAATTATAATCTTACGCTAACCAATCATGTCCCATAGGCTAAGAAAAACAATGACCTCATGCTATATAGAACACTACCCTCGGGCGCTGGGAACCGGGCCGAGCACAAAGCATAAACAAGAAATTTATATAAATTTCCTCTCAGGAAAATACAAAAAACAATATAATCATGGTATACCCTCAGGTATCCTGGCCAAATTGCTAAACAATGTAACGCTTCCCCGGGGTGGTCCTAGATCTATGAAGTGATCCCAATCATTAGTTTAAACTCATCATTTGATTATCTATACAATTATAGATATATTTTCGGCAATTTCCTCACCCATACGACACCCAAACATGTGTTTTTAGAACAAAGGTACAGAAAATCAACTCAATAGTTGAAAATAAAAACCAGACCACCTACCTCAATCACCCTTGATCGGTATACATGAATGAAACCTCTCGAAATGCTTGTGAACAACGTAGATATGGGATAAACGTTCACTCATTAAAAATAAAATAACATTCCATCGAGAAAAAATTGGCATTTACAACTCAAGGAGAAGGAAGGGAATACCTGTGTGGTTCAAAGGAGATCGACGGTGTAGGAATCAGGTTCCCGGTGTGATGTCAGGAGCTCTCCCAAGATCCAGCCTCCTCTCCCGAGTTCCTCCGGCGTTATAAGATTCCTCTGTCCAAAGATGATGATACTGTCCATTTTATGTGAAAAAAAACTACACGGTGTGTACTCTCAAGTACACGAGATTTAATTTCAACACTTAACGATTTTTCTAGAGGCTACTTTCCACTGTTGCACTATTCATCTATCAACATGAGTACATGATGTGTATATCTGATTACACGTGATGTACGGTCGCTCTGTTGGCGGCTGCCACCACCACCTTACTGTTCACCTTCAAACTGATTACATGACGTATAACTACTTAGTACATAATGTGTATTATGTTTCTACACCCATCATCACTGACAGGACTACATGCCCTATGTAATCTTCCCACATGGCCAAAGTACACAACGTGTGTATAAGTACATGGCATGTACCCATAAAATTTGGGAATTTTCCCCATTTTCCTTATTTTCTCAAAAACACTTAAGGAAGAAGGAAAAGAAGAAACTCGTACCTCAAGAATAAGAATTGGTTTCTTACAAAATTCCCCTCATAAAGAAATTCATCCCAGAATTTCCCTTTTAAGGGTGGTGAAGAAACATTTGGGAACAACTCTGGCCACTGAGCACATATGTCGGTCTCCCGCTCCATGGTTTTTCCTGGCACTCGGCAATGTTACCATAACACACATATGAGAGGAACTGACCATCCTCAGAGAACATTTGTGCTCATATCAAAAATATGAATCAGATGCTCCTCAAAGGATGAATTGACCTAAATCTCAACCTCCTCAGGCTGAAAAACGTGAGATGAGTCTGAAAGATATATGTGTAGCTGAGATACATGGATGACGTCATTTATGGCCTGGTACCTCTGTGGTAACAGCAAACGATAGGAAACCGGACCGAATCTCTCTAGAATCTCAAACGGCCCACATACCTCATTGAATGTTTACCCTGTATCCTGATTCGCCTGTGTCCCAACCTCAGAGAAACACTCAAGAAAACCTGATCCCCGACCACGAACTCCAAGAGTTATCTACGGTGATCCACATAAGATTTCTGATGAGACTGTGTTGTTTCCATCCGCATCTGAATCAACTGGACCTGCTCCGTAGTCTCCTTCATGAGACACGGTCCCAGTAAAGTTTCCTAACCTACCACTATCCAGCACAAACGTGATTGGAATGGCCTATCATTTGAATCCTCATAAGGTGCCATCTCAATAGTTTCCTGAAAACTATTATTGTAGGAAAACTCGACGAGGGGTATGTGCCATTTTCAAGAGCCCCCAAAGTCTAGGACGCATACACACAGCATGTCCTCAAGAACATGTATCATACTCGCTGACCGGCCATCTGTCTGAGGTTGGTAAGATGTGCTTAGAAGCACCTGTGTACACAGTACCCTCTTGAAATCCATCCAGAATCGAGATGTAAAACGGGCATTGCTTTTTAAAAAGATAGACCATGGGACCCCATGTAGACGTACTACCTCTCAGATATACAACTTCATGAGATCATCAATGCCAAAGGTCTTCCTGATCAGAAAAAATTGAGCTACCATTGTGAGTCTATCCACAAGAACCCACACGATATCATTGACTTGAGGTGACCTCAGCTACCCACTCACGAAATTCATCACGACATCATCACATTTCCACTCCAGAATGGGTAACTATTGTAACATTATGGCTAGCCTCTTATGCCAAGCCTCCAACTACTGAAAGGTGGAACATATCATAATAAGACCAACTACCTCCCATTTCGTACCTGGCCATGAATATTGACATCTCAAATCACGGTACATTTTGGTAACTCCGGGATACACTTCCCAAGATGAAGTGTGAAACTCCCACATCAGTTGCTCACATATATCCCCTGGAACCCACACTCATCCATAGACACGCAGTACCACATCCTTTCATATCGTACAACCAGGAGGAGGGTCCTCACTTGCCACTGACTCCCGTAGAACTCGGCCTTCCAAATCTGATAGTTTTCTCACCCTCACAATATACAGGAGGGTATAATTCATAGCTAATAGAGAAATATATGTTTGCCTCTGACTTTCCTGCTCCTCCTAATGCATCTTAGAGAAAAAAGCCATAAGATGCCACTCACCACTGCCCTCCTGCACTGCCTGTATCTGAGTCCTCCTACTCAGTGCATCAGTAACTACATTTCCCATACCAGGTGTATAATCAAGCTCTAAGTCGAAGGACTGGAGGTATTCAAGCCACCTTCACTATCTCAGGTTCATTTCACGTTGAGTATTGATATATTTGAGACTTTCGTGGTTAATAAACACCACAAAATGTTCTCCCAATAGATAATGTCTCCAACAGTGTAACACATGATCAACTACAACCAACTTGAGATCATGAGTCGGGTAATTTCTCCCATGTGGCCTCAACTACTGAGACCCGAACACAACTACTTTATTTTTGTGCATCAAAATTGCTCCCAGTCCAATACCTCATTCATCACAGTATACGGTACAACTCTTCCCTTTCTCTAGAAGCATCAGGACTGGTGCTGATGTCAACCTTCCCTTCAGCTCCTAAAAGGTTGTCTCACAATATTCTGACCAAAGTAATATCACACCCTTCTTAGTGAAACCCGTAAATAGTGCTACTAAGAGGGAGAAGTCCTATATAAAACTCTTTTAGTAACAAGACAGCCCCAAGAATCTCCATATCTCAAATAAGTTCTTAGGCTAATCCCAGGAAACTGATGCTCTCACTTTTTCTGGGTCTACTGCAACTCCTGCCTCTGAGATTATATGACCCAAGAAGTATATCTGGTCCATCCAAAAGTGGAAATTTGAGAGTTTAAAATATAACTGATTCTCTCTATGTACTCAATAAAATCTGAATATGGGTGGCATGGTTGTTTCGAGTGTGGGAGTACACCAAGATATCTTTCATGAATACTACCACAAAAGAATCTAGATAAGGATGGAGCACATGATTAATTAGAGCCATGACAACTACTAGATCGTTCGTGAGTCTAAATGGCATAACCAAGTACATGTATGGACCATATCTGCTTCGAAAAGATGAAAGTGGTATATCTGATGGTGTAACACATTACTGATGAAATACGTATCTCATGTAAATATTTGAGAACACTTGTGATCCGTGAATTTGATCATGAAGATAATCATTCCTTAGTAAGTGATATTAGTTCTTGAACGTTAGCTGGTTCCGCTTCTGATAATCCACACAAATTCTGAGGGTACCGTCTGCCTTATTTGAAAACAGGACAAGAGAACCCCAAGGAGAAGTACTGGGTCGGATGAAAAACATTGCATGTTACTCCTCTAACTGCCTCTTAAGCTCCTGCAACTCTAGGGTGGCCATCCTATTTGGAGTAATGGACACTGGTGCCGCTCCAAGCACAAGCTCAATAGAGAAATACACCTCCCTCTCCAGAGGAAAACATGAAAATGTTTCCAGGAATACATCCCTCAAATTTTCAACTAATTGAGGGAAATACTTATGACAGGTACCCTGATCATCTAGATATAAACCCAGAATCTGGGCTCTAACTCTACCTTGACCATGATGCTTGGGTCCAGCTCGGCTCGCTTGGACATCCCATTCACCCTTGTATAGAAACTCTCCACCCTCTGGTGATGTGAAAATCACTATATGATGATAGTAGTCTGTAAAGGCTCGAAAAGGATCCAACCAGTCCATCCCGAGAATGACATCATAGCTCATTATCTCTAAGACATAGAGGTCCCAAGTAAAGTGACACCCACCAACCTCTAGGGGGAACTCCATACACTGATACATACTGGATGTTATAGTTTTCCAACGGTGTGTCTAGCATCAGGATATCAGAAGAGGAAGAAAAGAAGATCCCAAGGCTCTCCACAATAGGCACAGATATAAAGCTATGTGTAGATCCCGTATTGAAAAGTACCGAAGATAAAATTGATTCTACTAGAATAGTACCTCAAATAGTGGAAGGTCTAGGATCCTGCTTCTGTTGGGTTTGTTGCACTGAATATGCCTGCCCAGTGCCGCAGCCATGTGACATAGCCTGGATACCCTGAGCTGACCCACCCTACTTTCTCTGACATCATGGTGTCTGGCTACCATGACCAAGACCACCACCATTTCCTACACGCCCTGACGTATTCTAGTTTCCAGATAGGTAATAAGCTGTCATTCCTGCTCCCAAATGTGGAGTATACACAGAACCCCTCTCACGAGCCAATTGTAGAAACACCGTACAAAATATCTGGTGATTACCCATCTTACCGCAAGCTCGACACTCCAATGGGTCATGCGGTCACTGAGGTCTCTTGTTCCCCACTCAACCACACTGGTAGCACATGACCTGGCCACCTGAAGTATTCATCAGGCCAGTACTGCCACTGTGAGAGAAGTCCATCTGTCTCTTCCTCTAACCAGTTGAAATAGTACCAGAAACTGGTGTCGAACTTCCCTGGCAGACAACACTAGCTTCTCGTTGGTTCAGCTCTGTAATCAGTTCCTGGTTCACAATAGCATGCACTGTAGGTAACCTGAAAACATTCACCAGTGATCATAGGTCATATCGGAGACCATCCTTAATGTATCTGGCCCTCAATGTCTCAAAACCCACTAGAACAGGTGCAAGATACTGACGCTCAGTGAATCTATCAGAATAATCCATCACTGACCAGGCACCCTATGGAAGATTCATGAACTATCGAGCTTGATCTACACATAGCATCTCCGGGAAGAAGAAATCATAGAAGGCTACCTAAAAATATTCCAATTCCATGTCATGGTGATTCTTAGAATGGGTGGTAACATCCCAGCACTTCCTGGATGAATCACACAACATGTATGTAGTGAGCATGACCCTCCACCCTCGAAGCGTCTCAAGATGCTCGACAATAGTCTTCATAGAACCGAGCCAAGAATCCATAGCCTAAGGTCCTCCATCTCTTGAAAAAGTCGACGGATGTTGCTCCCAGAATATATGAGTCAGCTCTACCATAGATGTGGCAGCTGGCGGTGCTCCCTAAAAGGTCTTCATAAACCGCATAAAGCTTTCATGGAACTGCACATCAGTGCTTTTTCTGGTATAACGTTTGGGGCCACATCTATAACTATTCGAGGATCCAATGGTAGCCCATGGCCTACCATATCAATAGTATAATCATTTCCGCTATCCTGGGGAACAACCCTAGGTCATCTCGGTGGCATGAATCTAGATTGTCAAAGAACACCATAGATCAAAATTATCAAATAAAGAATACGAGAAGTCCAAGAAGGGAACAAGAGAAAAAAATCATTCATGTTTTATAAAACATGACTACATGGCGTGTATAAATAATACACGGTATGTTCTCACAATCCATCCACATGGGATTCTACTCCAACATAAATTGGTCGTGTAACTCCCCAATTACATAGCCTGTTGTCTTAACACATAGAGTGTAATTGAATCCTTCTTCCCTACCCGAGTCCTTCTACACGGCTTAATCCACACGGATCCACTAAAACAAAACTAAAAGGCATGTCCCATAGGCACACAACATGTACATGTAAAATGAACAATGAAATGTGTTGTTAATGACATGGTCGACTACCTGGATGCAACCACAATGTGTGTTACACATGCACACAGTGTGTACACAAACCCATTTTCCCAGCCACACGGTCAAGTCTACATGGTCTCTCACCGGTCAAGACTACATGGCGTGTCCCACAGGTACATGACATGTACTAGAAGAGGTGACACCGACCCGTGTTTATTAGTTACACGGTAGGGTCCCCAGCTCTAACTACATGGCGTGTTTATCATTGACACGGCATGTGTATGGTCATATTTCTCCACTCATGTAGTTAGTTACAAGGCAGACTCTGGTTTAACACAACAAGTCATGTATTACAACAACACGACATGTGTCATCAAGGTTAAACCATCCCGTGTTCCCACATACACAGCCTATGACATGGTTAGAAACTACACGTCGTGTACAAACGGTACACGACATATACTTAAAAATTTCTCTTTTATTCCCGAACAAAATAGTAAATGACATTTAATCATAATTACACGTTGTGTATTCTAGTTTTTTCCAGGAAGTAACCACAGAAAATACTCCGGAGTCCACAAAAAAACTAAAAACAACATTTCTGTGCCAAATTCTGATCCGTGAGGGCCCTGCTCCCCGCGAATCAAATTTTGGCATCTTATACATGTTATAACAAGGTAAACAGTCTATGAGCCACCAAATTCTGGTCAATGAGGTCCCATACTCCTCAATGACCAATGTTTTGTGTTCATTCTACTATACCTCACATAAACATACCCTATCAAATAACAGGTATTTATCAATGAAGCAATCACAATAGCATGCTTTTCTAGCACAACAATTATCAGAACAACATGTAATCTCTAATGCACCTACATGGCATGGAAGGGATGCATGGAATGTGATTCCTAGCATCTGCATAAATGATGCATGCGATGGAATACTCTAATCTCATTAGGTTGAAACTTAATAAACCCAATATAAAAGTATTAACAGCACAATCAAAAGTGAGTCACCCAATGGTGAAAATCAAATCAACTGTAAAAGTGTAAAATCATAACAATTACAACACAACGTAAATTGGATTTTCCATGTACACGGGTTAGATACTCTTGAGAAAAACTTATTACCAACTACAATTTCTGTCTTATCCCTTAATATAAGCTCCAAAAAAGTCAATGAAAATAAACCCCTCTAATACCAAATTATAACATCATGAATCCGGGTGCCACTCAATGGGTGCCCCGACCCCGGTTGGTCACATGACCTCAAGCGCATTTCCCAAAATACCAGAGGTTGCCGACTAGCAGTGAGGGCCCATGTCTTATAGTGGGGAAAATATGCCCTCATTTTTCAAAGTGTAGCACAACGGAAAAGATAAATAACACACAACAGCGGAAGCAGTAAACAATATACAACTGAGATGAACAACTGAAGTAAAAGAGAACTAGCTGTCATATATATAATGATACAGCATGTCACTAATTCTATCAAAATAGCCAGAACAAGGTACACCACAATACAATACAATAAAACTCAGGTATAAGGTACAACCAAACAAAATAATCCATAATAAATAGAATGCAGTAGTATCGCCGGCTTAAGCCCGGTCCCATGCTCTCCTACTTCTCTACTACAATCATGTTCCTCTATAAGGAACTTATCCCCTATAAACACCTACAACAATATAGTTTGTTTGGGATGAAGACATGACCCAAATAGGGTGTGAGAAATAAATCCTAGTAGGCACCCACCAAAGGATTGTGCCCAACTGTCAACGAAAATATGCAAAAAAATGCGAAAAAGTAATTGCAGTAAATTGGTAAGTACTCAAAAGTAACTACCACTACACGTTAAATTTCCATTCTAATATTTATTAACCACTTCCAAGATTGTGCATTATATTTTAATTTATAACATATGAAAATCACCACGGTGAATATTTATGATAACATTGTCATCAGACATACAATCATTACACTCAAGTAATCATAATCGAAACCTGCAACTGTCTGCCCATAAGAATAACCAATATTTCCCATAGGCGTATGAGATATGGACCTCAGGAACAGAAAATATTGTACATAGGCATAATCAAAGGTTACCCTCAGGCAAACAAATCACTTCCCACAAGCTAAGCAAAAAACTACCCTCATGCTAAATAGAACACTACCCTCAGGAGAATGGAACCGAGATGAGCCCAAAGCATAAACAAGAAATTTTTATAAATTTTCTCTTATGAAAATTAAATCCAAAATATAATCATGGAATAACCTTAGGTATCTTGGACAAATGGCTAAATATAAGAACTCACCCTTGGGGTGGTCCTGGATCCAAGCAGTGATCCCAAACTGCAGTTTAAACTCATCTTTTGATTATCTATACAATTCTAGATATATTTTTATCAAAGGCATCAACAATAAGACACCCCAAACATGGGTTCGTAGAATAAAAATACACAAAATCAACTCAATAGTTGGAAATAAACAGCAGACCACCAGCCACGATCACCCCTGATCAGTATACGTGAATGACACCTCCCAAAACGCCCATGAACGACGTAGATCTGGGATAAATGTTCACTCATTCAAACTCAAATAAAATTCCCTCATGAAATAATTGGCAAGTAAAACTCATGGAGAAGGAAGGTCTTACTCGTGCGGTTCAAAGGAGATTGATTGTGTAGGAATCAGGTTCTCAGCGTGCGATCAAGAGCGCTCCCAAGTTCCGGACTCCTCTCATGAGCTCCTTCAATGTTCTAAGCATCCTCTGTCCAAAGATGAGGCTACTCGCCATTTTAAGTGAAAAAAAAAGAAAATACACAGCATGTACTCTCATGTAAATGACGTGTACTTTCATAATTGAACTGTTCATATGGAAGCTCCTTTCCATCATATCACTTTTCATTCATCGACATGATTACACATCGTGTATATCTGATTACACGGCATGTACGGTCGCTCTGCTGGCAGTTGCCTCCACAGCCTTATTGTTCACCTGTCGACTGATTACATGGCGTGTAACTACTAAGTACATTGCGTGTGGTCAGTTTTTGGACCCTTCATCACTGATAGACCTACACACCCTGTGTACTCTTCCCTCACACCCAAACTACACGGTGTGTGGATAATTACACGGCGTGTACCCATAGAATTTGGGATTTTACCCATTTTCCATATTTTCTCAATAACACATCAGGAAGAAGGAAAATTAGAAACCCATACCTCATGAATAAGAACAGGGTTCTTATTAAAATGGATTTATTATCCCTAGTGTTTTTCCAAGGAGAACCCATGTTAATTTATTTATGAGATAAGATGGATCATTTAGTCTATGAATTGACTATATATAAATCAAAGCAATTAAAATTAATAACAATTTTCTAGTTTCATGCATTGATAACTTTTTTAATATACTTCATAGTGGTCACTAATTTTAGATGATTTTCCTCTTTTCTGAATATCATCACTTGTGTGTAATGAAGGACAATATTCCAAAGATAGAACTTCAAACCATGTATAGCCATTATGAGCATATAGTAATGACATTTGGACTTGCTAAATACCCTTTTGTATTTCTGGAATATCTTGGATATTTATAGTATTTCCTAATGATATTGATGTGTAATCCATAAGATATTACGACCATGAGAACCACTTTAACATTTTTTTGAAGTCTCCTATATGATAAGAGCTATATGGGATGTTTAAAATGATTGAATTATTATATTAATAATATTTAATTTCATGGATATATTATATATTTTGATGTAGTCTCAGTTGATCATATTAAGTGAAAAGATATCCAAGAATTGTTGATGCCAACAAACATAACGAAGTTACGTATTTTCATTTTTTTGAAGGTTATTATGGGTGTTTCCTTCATAATATTTTATGATTTTTTATCTCATTACCAAATCTTAGTTGTAAAGGGTTCATTTCTATATGGAAAAAATAATGTTGATGATGTTTTGAATAATTAATGAGAAGATTTGTAAATTATTCAATTTTGACTCTCCCATCAAGAAATTTTGTATTATGATATATTTTGATGAAAATAACAATTCACTAGGTTTAGTAAATATGAAAAAGGATAAATTTATTTTATATGAATCATGGAAATTGGTGGGATATGGAAAAAATTATAAATCCCTTGATCTTGAGATAACATTAGTAATATTGGCTCTAAAGGTATGTAAAAACTTTCAATATGGTGAAATATGTATGATATATATGGATAAGAAGTGTTTGAAATGCATATTTACACATAAATAAATAAATATGAGGAAATTTTATGGCTTCAATTACATTATGAATATGACTTTTCAATACACTACCAACCTGGAAAATAAAATTAGCTAGCAGATTCATAAGAAGGAAAGATCGAAGACTTCATTCCAAAATGAGGATTTATAATTATTATATATTCATAGATTTAGTAAATATGGATTTGGAAATTTTTTAGGAAGGGAAAACATCAATCATTTTTAAAGTGAGTCAAATTTTATATTTACTGGTGAATATAAAAACACCTCACTCTAAAGATGAGAAATTTCAAAAGAGAAGTAATGTTGTTAAGAATGGAATATTTGTAGACTTTGTGTATGGGGAATAAATTTAGAAATGTTAAACGAGGCTATATCTTTCATCAATACCTGCTATAAAAATTGAACAATTAGATGATGATCATAGATAATATTTATACGAACACCTAGGTAGTACCAATAAATATAGAGATAAAATGGATCATTTTTAGTGGTTAATATGAAGCGGGAAATTGAGGACAATGTAATAGGACACCTAGATTTTCTACAAGTAAAGGATGAGAGAAAACATCCTAGTGGTTTTATATAAATTATACTTATTCATATATTAATGTTGGGTGACATCATGATTTAAATTTACATAGGAATATGAAGGAAACCTAGAAGGAATGATTCAATTTTGGTAAATTTCTATCAACAATCTAAATCAGCACATTTCCATTATACAACAGATTAATATCCACTAGAGTGCCTAAAATGATTATATATTAATAAAAATTTAAGACTTTTTAATTCTCTGATTTCAATTGTGTAAGAACATGATCTATAATTTAAATAAAATTTCTAGAAGTGTGTTCATAAGTATTTGGATACTGAGTTTCATATGAGTACTCCTTATCACCTTAAACTGATAGAAAATAAAAAAGAACTACTAAAACATTTTAATAAAATTAGATATCATGATCCCTCTATTTTCAAGGAATGTGGGATCAATATCTATATATAATGGATTTTTTATACAATAATATTTTATATTCTATTATTCAAATAGAACCATATAAATCATTATATACAAAGAGATGTTGAAATCCAACGTGTTTTGATGAAGGTGGTGAGAGGAATCATTAATGTATATAAAATTTGAAGAGAAAATGTCAATAATAAAAAATATTAAAGACTATAATAAAGAAGATCAAAGTAAAAAAATATTTTCTTCCAATAACCAAAGAAGGTATTTTGAATTTCAATTGGGTGATCATGTATTTAAGAAAATATCATCATGGAAGGGTGTGTTACAGTTTCGTAAGAAATAAAAGTTGATACCCATGTACATTAGACCATTTGATATTATAGAAATAATTGGATCTTTTTCATATCAACTAGAAATTCCTCCCGGTGTCTAAAATTGTGTGACATGTTCCTTATATCAATGTCAGAGAAGTATATTACAAACCCAAAAAATTGTTCTCACTTATAATGAATTAGAAATGGATACTAATTATTTTTTACTATGAGGATACTATCATCATTCTTAACAAAAGAGATAAATTAATGAGAAATAAGATGAATCATATGGTACAAAAGATTTTCAGAATCAATAAAAAGGAATAAGTTATGTGGGAACCTACGTATTCCATGACGATGAAGCACACTAAGAATATTGAATGAAATAATCATGAAAATTTAATGGTTGAGTTTTCTATAGAAGGAAAGAGTATAACTCCCCATGATTTTTTGGCATGTATCATATAAAATAAAATCATATTATTTAACATCTTACATTGCACAAAAAAATGTCATATAGTATAAATATTATAAAATCACATAGGTAACAGGAAACAAATTCTATAACGATGAATGATTGAAATAAGAGGATTTTCTAGAAAATAAAGAGCATATGCCAGAAAAAAAGTAACATGACCTCTGGAATGGAAATGTAAACCTTTGATACAATAATTGTGAAAATACAAGAATAAACTCACCAATGATAATATATATAAAATATATTCATATTATAAAAGAAAATATAATAAGATTATATCCTGGTATAAGTAAATAAATATTTTTAAAATGATTAATTAAGAGTTCATATTTTTATAAAACTTAAATGACTATTTACAATTTTATAAATGATGTGAAGATATAATATAATATTAAATTTAATAAAATAGAACCATAAATTAATATATTTTTTCTATAGATTATAGTTTAGTTTTATGATAACATAATTACATTTTAAAAGTGATATAAAATTAGTTATAATTTTAAATTTACATTTTTTGTTTAATTGTTTATTTTAATTATAAATTAAATTTCTCATATTAATATTTTGTTCATAAAATTGATTTAATATTATAATTAAATGTTTCATTTAATGCTTATGGTGATTTTTTTGAATTTTTCTCAAATATTTAGTGTGTTGGTGAATAGTGAAATATTATAATCTATATATTGAGATAAATAGAAGAATTATTGATACATATATGATTTATGGATGATGTAAGAACCATTGGTTTGAACTCATATAGAATATTATCTTTATTTGGTCACAAAAATCCTCACTATTTATTGTTTTATCAAATATAGTAAAATAATTATTAGAATAATAAAATCACCTCTTTCCTCCTCTTCAATTACCTCACATCACTACCTCTTCTACTCACACCACACAATCCCATAATGTTATCTAATTTCTAACCAAATCTCATTCAAAACCTCTCCATGATTCCTAGGATCCATTGGTCTTAATGAATGTCAAAAAACAATTTCATTATGGAGGTTCTCAAGAAAAAAAATTCAAGGGAAAAATATTTTTCTGTTATCTTTCTATTTTTATTAATTTCAACTCTTATTATTATATCCTTGCATACTACTTCCAATGTAACATTAACAAATAATTATAAACATATAAAATAATTTAACTATGTTAAGTAAATATCCTTTATCAAACCAATTATCTTTAGAATTTTTTTCTAAAAATGAAAATATTATCCTTGAGGTGATGATTTCTGCATTTTTGGGTGAAATGTTTTATTTTTTCAATATCACCTTCATAGATTGTCATTTAAAAAATTTAATCCTTAAAATAGATTATAATATTTTTATCATATCTTATTTAATGTTATAGAACTAATATATATGAATAATACTAATTAATAAAAAAACTAGTCCATAATGATCAACAAAACACCAAAATAATAATGATTATCATTAATTTATTTCCAATTGAATAATCCTGATAGCACATTAGTGAATAGAAATATTTAGTACATTTATGTTAATTAATAACATATAATATAAATTTTGAAAACTACTTTTATTTTATATGGTTTTCTATACACGTATACATTGAAAATGATCATGATAACCGAGTAAATCAATGCTACTAAATGATAATATTGCATCTTATAACTCATCAATATGCCTGTAAATGAACATCCAAATTTTTTTATAAATCAAATAAATATTTAAATCATTTTGAATAAATTAATAAATTAAGTCAATCTAATTATCTAGGACATTGAGATCATGTGTAGAAGACATTGAGACATAATGTAAGAGACTTTGTCTCAATTTCCATATCATTGAATCATACATAAAATTGTTCAGCTAATTATTTTTATATGCTATATCAACTAACCCATTGAGATAAGTTTTCTTTTGAAATTATATTTCTATTAAATATTTATATTCTTGTATAATGTATATGATTATTTTCATAATTGTATAACATTTTACTTATGATGTTTATTTGATTGTTGTATTAACATGGGAAATTATGATGAATATATATCATCTACTGAATATAGTTTATATAAGGAGTATTGTTATTGAAATAAATTTTTGTATGAAAAAATAATTAGAATTATAGTGGTCAATGGTTCCTTTTATATCACCTCGATGAATTTATATGTCTCATGAGACAAAACATTTTGTGAAAACCCCCTTTATGATGGTTTCCAAAACATAATCTGATGGGTGTCTACCAAGGAGACTTAAACCTTCATGACTTTATGTTGGTTAATTTTCCAAATACATGGAATCTAATAATCAATAATTTTCATTAATCATCATTAAGTAATCATTAACTATACATTCTCACTACCAAAAGATTTATGGATACATTTTCATTGTCATTGTATTGATGGAGTGTGTTTTTCAGAAATTCACCATTTAATATTTATTACACTTAATGGATTATGAAAAAATTATTACTGATTTATGTTTCCACAATATGTTACCCATACTGAACATTTTAGCTGGCCATTTTTTTCCCATAAGTTTTTTTGATGAAATCATTGAATTTATAATAAGGATGTTGTTTATTTTTTTTGCTATGTTCTTGGATTATTTTTGAAATGTAATAATTGAACCATGAATGTTTCTAGTTTCATAAAGAAACCCAAATTTGATCGATCTAAGGTGATGTGATCAATTGTTTCTATACCATTATAATAAAACAAAAACAGACTATGGGAAACTGTGTCGGAGTTGTAACACATTAATAATATGATATTTTACATATGTGGACACATAAGAAATATTTAAAACAATGTGAGTTACATTTTATATCTTTATATGATTTCAATATTATATATGTATTTTTCTTCGACACTTTTCCATTAAAAATATTAATTTCGAGAAGAATAAAATGAGGGTTGAGTTAAATTTAGTTAGTAAGAATTTGAGTGTATTTATATATCATTATATCATATTTTTAAAAATAATTAACCTGATTTACCATTTTTTGAGGTGATAAATTTTAACATGGTTACTATTCATATTTAATAAATATAAAAGTAGATGATTTACAAAATATTAACATCCTAGTTCAATATATGGAATCCTTTTAATCATATTCAATAACATTAGTTATAATAAATGTATTTTCAAATATTTCTAAATAATTCGATGAAAACTAATTATTAGAAAAAATTTTATTCTATGCGTAATTCTTAAATCAAAATTATCCTATGACTATAAAATTATTATAGTTTTTTTAAACATCAGATTGAGATTATATAAATTATATTAAAATCATTCACTAAGAGTGATAAATTAAATTTATTATAATTAAAACACAATTCATGCATAAAAACATTTTCCCAGAGAATGCCTTTTAATAGTATGGTGAGGTTAATTTAAAAGTGTTGTTTTGTGTAATACATGATATTAAAAAAATAAATTTATTTAAAGAAAAATATTTTAGAGAATTTTGGCCTATTAAATTATCACTAAATAAAAAAATATCATCATTTAAATTTGAACATGTTCTTAGAAATAAATTGATTGTTATTTTGAAAATAATCTATTGAAAAAACATATCCTAAAATGTTTTAATAATGCATCCCATAAAATGTGGGAAAATGAAATAGAAGGTCATTAAAAGATATAGATTACATGTAGTTGAACAATATATTGAAGTTGAAATAGTTAAAAGGGAAAAATAATTCCCAAGGACTAATATTGAGTAACAGAGTTCATGGTCGGGAGAACGTTCATAATGAATAATCCATGAATGTGTGTTTGGTTGGTTAAAAGGCAATCCATTATAAAAAATTGATGTTTATAGGGAATTGTTTTTGTGAAAAAATCATTTTCATATATTTGTGCAATAATATTATATATATAATTAGATCATTAGTATATATACTAACACGAGATGTTCTATTTCGCAATTAATCAACATCCACCACAATCTAATCAATTAATCCAAATGATGGATATTAGAGATTAATTTTTTATACCCAAAGAACTAAAAATAACTAATAACATCTCAAAAAAATAATATCATCACATTCCATTTGTATTTAATAATTATGGAAACCTGTAATTCTATTCACAAGATAACCTTTTAATTGAATATACATACATATGAATGAATAAATAATTAATATCCAAAACAATATTTATCTCATTTAACTCAAAATTATTAATTATTTTAATGAAAAATTATATAATATACCATTCAATGTACATCACAAAAAATATATATTTCATATTTCCAAATAATTATACATGTTAATTACTTATTAAAACATTTTATTACATAAACAACAACTCAATGAAAAATCCCTCATATATCCCTAATCACAATGAGAAAAAAACATATATTATTGCAATGTATTTAAAATAAAAATAATATAATGAATGAAATTTAGATACAAACATGAAATTTAATCCTTAACATGATAATAAGTATCTATGAAAATATCCCCATATCAATGAATCAATTTTCATACATCATTTTAATCGATACCCCACTATCGAGAAGTCAATAATTAACATATAATCAAAATGAAATATTAACCCAAAGATATTTTTAAACCTCAAAAGTGTATTATTAATAAAAAATAGTAATATTTCAAATCATTTCAAAATACCAAAATATAGTAATTATGTGGGGGTATTAATTTCTTGGATGTTATTATCCAATTTAAAGTTTTAATCTGATTATTCTATCCATAACATTTATGATTACCTCTAATGATTCCATATATTATTCAAAATATATATACAATTCTTATCCCTTAAAGTAGTTCAAAAATTATTTATTATATTTTATAAATAAAAACATCATTTATATAATCTAATACGACCTAAACAACTTTCTCTTTAACTAATAAATTTCTTGGTCACATATATTATCAATTTATTTCATTTATTTATCAAAACTAAACATTATTAACAAAATATCATATACATATTAAGGATTATATTTTCCTTTAATAATGTGTTATTCAAAAAATAACAATACTACCAAATAACTATTCTGGTTTTTTAGTACCATTGAAAATATTTTTTTGAGATCTTTTATGAGAAAATAATGTGGAAAATTATATAGATTTTTATGTTTTTATAACATAAATATCACTTTTATAATAATTTTTATGAATAATTCTGGAATCCAAATATAGAGTCACATAAATAATCCAAGTCCTTTCCAAATCCATTATCATGGATTTATTATAAAATTTCCCAACACTAATTTCCTATAATATGAAATTTTAATATTTTATTAATTTTCATCAACATCAATTTAATCATGATTTATATATTCAATATAAGAAATACTATAAACATATACCATAAATTTTAAACATTTTATTAACTCTATTTATCAACATATGTAATTCCATGACACATATCTCCTTTCTAATTTTTTTATGTATAATTATTCTTAGGAAAATGAATTGAATAATTCTTACATATTTCATATTTATGGAATACAATCATTGAGGACATGTTGGATTATAAATATTCTCATTCTTAATGTTAATATAATTTTTAGTTTTCCCTTAAAATTTATTTGAAAAATATCTTTCATTTATACACATTAAAAAATGTTCACACTCTACATATTCATTTATTTGAGTTTTTATTCCCACATTTAACATATTTTGGATGAGTAATCTTCTTTCTACTATGTTCTTATGAAACTACATCTTTATTTTATTGTGTATGTTAGGAATATCAAAAAAATAGTTTGTTAATAGTTCAATGATATATTTAATTAGTAATACGAACATGGTTTCACATTCCATATATTATTTCATTTAATTTCTCAAAGGGAAAATTATCCCATTTACTGTCACATTAAAAATTATTACAATTCAATAGAATTCAAACAATTGACTAAGTAAAGAACAATCCGAGAAAAAATAATCATTCTGTGAAAGAGCATAATAATAAAAAACATATATAGGATTCTGAAATCATTACACCTTTATTTTGGTTTAAATTAAGAAATTTGTGATTCTTAACTACATATTATGATTCTATATTATATATAGTAATACCCATAGTGATCTCAAGAATGTGTTCGTACAATAGTTTAAAAATGATAAACAATATATGCACTGATTCCAATTATTTAGGACAATAGTTTTCTTACATGGATATCACCCATTAATAGATGAATATTCATAAAACTTCATAGCATTTCATTCTATCAATATCCTTGTTATATTACCTTTTTAATGGATGAATCATAAACCACTAGTTCATAAAATATCAACATTTGCATCCAATAATATCTTCATAAATATTACATGTACTAGGAATACCCAACATAGTGTTTATCATCATAACATAAGGATGTGAAATATAAGAATGGGGGAATCCAGATACATAAAATGTGTAATCAAGAGAGATATCAATAATGAATTTAGTTTTACCTGGGTATATGTGTATGAAAATGAGAATTAAATTGGAGAACTATTCCATTCATATCATAGATCAAAATCATGAATTATAGGATAAACACTGAACATCAAACAAAATAAATAATAATGGAATTATGTAACATTATCCATGATTATATAACATTATCATGAGACATATAATTGTAGAATTCATAAATTTATATAAAATATTTTAGTTAGTAGATTAGAATCATTTTTAAATAATATAATAGTGGTATGGGTTCACTCCACAATACATCCTAGTTTTTATGGATAACTCTAAATTCTATCAATGTGGAAAAATTACCTCCCTAAACAAGGATAACAACCCATTCCAGTCCTGTTTATCTCAAGAGATATAAATCACACCTAATGAATTTAGGGGAGATATATGTCCCACACCTCTATACTTATAACATAATCATTATCCTTATTTATAATGTAACCACTATCCAGGGATATAAATTAACCCACATCATTGGTTATAATTTAACCATAATGTAACATTTAAAACCATTCATATTTTTTCCAAAAATTCATAAAAAATTAATCATATCATTACATCATAATCCATAGAAGGAAATACAGAGTTCATTAAAATTAAAAATATAATATCATAAAAAAGGAAAGTAAACAATGTTTTCAAAAATCTCTTCATCATAAAAATAAAAAATATATTGAATAACTCAGAATGGTATCATTGAATCGAATCTATAATAAATAATAGTTATAAAAAATTGATGTCTTAATATATGAATATTTATTTAACATATTATTGAAATATATAAAAAATAAAACAAACTCTCAATATTTATATTAAATATTAAAATAAAATTATTTTTAAATAATTATGGGTTATATTTTCCATAACAAATTTAGAAAATTATAATAGATGATTCAAAACATTGAGTGGTCCAAGTAGCGGTAATTTATCTTCAATGTGTGTAAGATAAAATAAAAAAAATCATTTTATATTATTATTAATAAGATAAACAGTATATTGTTTTGAAAAGGAAATAAATATTACTTTTAGTCATTTTTGAATTTCCCAAACATAGTTAAATGGTAATTTTAAAAATAATAGTAATATTAAAAAATAATAAAATTAATTAAAAAACATGTGTAAGGAATAATATTAATCTAAGAGAGAAATAATGTTGATATTCATTAATAATATATATTTGGATTATTGAATACAATAATATTGAAAAATTAAATGAAAACATATATTCTTCTAAAATACCTATAGGATGAGTGAATTATTGAGTTTCTTTAGATATATATCATAATATTTCATCATGAGAACATAACTATAAAAAATCCCTACAGATAATAAGATTATAAAATATCACCCTTACCCCTTTTATAAATTTTCAAAATATGACACATTGAAGAATAAAAAATATATATATATTTAAATAAAAACATAATTTATAATTAAAATAATATAAATTCATAGGAATTATTTATATCACGTTAAAAAACAATCAATGATATTGGAATTTATCCAATTAGGTAATAGTTTGATGAATGTCACTCATCATAGGTATGAATTCTATATTAAACATTGGAACATACAATATAATTAAAATATATAATTTATAATACTATTTATGAACCACTATCATTTTTATCATACAATATATTATTTACTAATAACCTTCAATCAAATATTTTTTTTGTAATTCATTATAGAAAATATTTTTTTAGGTGATATATAATTTTTTTATATTTTATTTTCTATTTTAGTAGTGTTAATAATGTGATAGTGATCACATTTCTATAATAAAAAAATTAATTCATAATATATATATCATATATATGTATTAATAAAACAAATTTTTTTAATCACACATAAAATATTGTTATTGAAGAAATATGTACACTAATCATTGAGGCGGTATCTCAAAGGAATGAATAAATAGTCTCATCATTTTATTCCTTATTTCGGATGAGTGAATGAAGGAAAATGTAACTATGACATTAAATTTCCATAATCATTAATATATATTACTTATCATATATATTCATTAAATACATAATTTTTATCATTATAGAGAAATATAAGTAAAAAATGAAAAACATCGCTTCATGAATGTAGAAGTCCACAGATACCCATGATTGAAATTTTCATTTTATAATGGTTTAGAAGGTAATATGTTAGATATTATATTATAATTACATATTAATAGTTATTTAATAATAAAAAATTGAAAAATATTAATCCCATCATAATACTTATTCTTATGAAATAGCGATGACACTTGAATTGTACTGCTATGTGGAGGTGGTAAGCTCTATATATATTCGAACAACACATTCACATCACAACTAAAGGATGTTGAAATAATAAGAGTGGTTTAATAAAAATAAAATCATATATGTATATATATGATACTTAAATTATTATTTTATAAAAAATATAACTAATAGGAGGAGGTAAATAATAATTAAAAAGAATCTGATCGGTTAACATAATTGGATTTTATTTTATATAACATCTTTAGATATACACTTAAGGAGAAACAAACCTTATATTTATGGAATAAATAAATCAATTAAAAGAATTCTTAATTTGAAAATTTAATTATATAATTTATTGTTGAGCTATAATGCTTAAGGTCGTGTGATGAAGAAAAATTAGGGATTCATTTGTTATAATTGAGGGTTAGTGTATTCTCTGAATATACTTAAAAAAGTTAAATTAAAATACATTGATTTTGATGTCTATATGGATAAAAATTGACATGATTCAATTATTGGATGAAGATGTGTGGAAATCCCCAAATCCAATAAAATTTTGACATGTTTGGACCACCTTTTTACTCGTATATTTTTTTGATGCATTATTATCCATTTTGAAAATTATCAACTTATTAATGCTTTCTACCGATTAATTTTTGTTAATGTAACTATAAACTGGAAAATGAGTTGTTAAAATATAACTCATAGACTCCCCCTTTATATGTTAAAAATAAATATAAATTTCATATTAAAAATTAACTCATTATAATTATTTAACTTATACTTTTTCTAAAATCATTTATTTTATTTTTTCATAAGTCAATAAAAGAAGTGTTATCATTAAAAAATAATTTACCTTCATTTTATAATTAATAAAAATATAAATTTAATTATATCATGAAAATAATTTAATTTTTTATCAAATAATAAAATATTATTCATTCATACCCATGGTTTTTTTCTTGGTGGACACATTAGAGAATTTTAAAATTAATAGAGTAATATTATGTAATATTTTTACATTTAAGTATTATATAATTAATTTCCATGTATATGTCTCCATTTAGCGAATCAATTATTATACTATGTTTATAAGGTTTGAATTATAATCATCCAATAAGAACTGGGATGAATATATATGGCCTAATAATATAGGTTTTCAATGATTATCCTTATATTCTATTTGTTGGGGAGATATATTTTACAATAGTTTCTATTAATATATAAAAAACAACAGTTTCATTATTTCAAATTTTTATCATATATAATCCTATTATTGTATAAGTTTTATCAAATTAATTACCTTTAATTAGATAAAATTTATTTGAAAATATTTTATCCAAGTATAATTAAAACATATTTTTAGAAAAATATATAGTATTTTAGTAGAAATCAAGAATTATTCTTGTCCAATACCTTGAAAAGTATTTGATGATTGTTATAAAGAAATAGTTTTTTTATTTTATTATTTCATTAAAACCATTAAACTATATTGATCAAATTAATTTATTAATATAACTAAACATTTCATGTATAAAAATAGATTAATATAAAAATATTTTTATATATATATAAATGTTTTTATAGTATATTTAAACATAAATTTATTCCAATATACACAAATATTTTATTTAAAATATAAGAAAATAGATTTTCAATTCAAAATATTTAAAAAAAATAATATTTATTCATATTTATTTGTTGAAATTCAATTTTTTTTACTATTCACTTAAATTTTTTTTAGAAATTTCTAAAAAAAATATTCCATTTGTAAATAAAATTTGATGATTTGGAAAATGATTAAAAATTCTAAATAATTTTTTATGATTTATTGTAAATAATAATATTATTTTCCAAAAAAAGGAATAAAAATATTATTATTGAAAGAATACATTTTAAAAATAAATTGAATTACTAAATATGGTGTTTTTATTTACTGATAATGTTTAAATAAATATATATTTTTTAGAAAATTAATATATATTTAGTAATGTATCTAATCGTATTTATGCAAGGTAATATCATCTATAGGTTATAACTATTTCAAATTAAAATATATTAATTGTATATTATAGTTCTATTGAATAAGGTTTTCATGTAACAAACGATAACAGATAAATAGAATTATTTAAACAAAAATAGTTACAAAAATCACATGATGTTGCTTATAGAGTAGAGTAGCACACCTTGAGTGAACCCGTCAACGATGTCAAATAGTGTCCCACTAATTATGATCTATGGGATCGATGGAACATTCCATGAGTGAACCCCTAAACAATAAAAATGTTTTATTTCCCAGAGAAAAACCTTCCACATAAATACATGAGGATTCCTATTTAATGAATTTATCAAATCACATTTAAAATGTTTTTTAAATAAATCTCAAACAACCCATTTCTTCTTCAACCCATATTTGGAATACCATTTCAAAATAATGTGAAACACGCATTTTTACATTACCCAAACCAATAAAAAATCCATGTATTATTTTATATCCATTTCAACACATATGAAATTCATGATAAATTATTTATAAATAAATTATAAAATTAAAATCATTATTCTATTAATATGAATCGAATTTTATAAGCCTACCTTTATATAGGTTTAACAATAATGACAATGGGATACTCCATCAGTAAAATAATGAAAAGAATACAATATAAGTCATTGAATCAGTTCCCACATAATTGAATTGAATTTAAAAAAAATAAATAATTGGAAAATATTTTATATCAATTTATACATCATTAACTGTTGTGCCCAAAGATCAGCTATATACCACTGAGCAGGGGGTGCATGTTAATCAATTGTATATTGTTTTCTCAAATTATTTTTCATTTTATTTAACCAGTGTGAACGATTAATGTCTTAATATACAATCTTTAATAATAAGCCTCACCCATAATTAAATAATAACAATGAAATCACAATAACAAAGGATTTACAAGGTTTCGTACACAAACTGAATAATTTACATATTGGTTAGACCCCCCAATATTGATTCTCTACTATATTAGATAGTTATTAAAAAATTATTTTGTTAAACCACCAAATAAAAAACATTTTATAACCTTAGTTACAATCATCATTAAATAGTTGGTTAGACCCCCCCAACATCACCAACTTCATAGTTATACATTAGAACCCAATAAATATATTCAAAAAACTGGTTAACCCATAGTTGCAGCCTTCAATTTCATATGACTTCATCTATAGTAGAATGATCACTTGAAGATCATCATCCATAAGATCATTATATCACACTGGCATGTCTAAAAATCAACAACTATTTCACTAAAGCCGAACACTCAATAATAATATTTGAACACTATATGAAATTTATTTCCTCATCAAATCACTTCTTCAGAAGGAATTAATTTTTGTTCTTAAGTCTCTCCCACCTTGATCACTGATAAAATTTGATAGATAATTTTTTCTAAATCAATCATATAAAAAATGTCTTGGATTAAGACTCAAATATCACTAGTCACTTTCGAATGTATATTTCATGTAAATTTCATCAAAAATCATTGTTGTATTTAAAAATGCATGGTATTCTCATTTTATGCATGAATGATTTTATGTTCCTAACAATTAACAACATTAATTTGACATTATTGCATTTTTTCACTCACAAATACAAAATATCATCACTTATTATGAATTAATTAACATCAAGTTCACACATACTAGAAGATGCTTCATCATGTGATGTGTTAATGGTTTTAATGATTTCTAGGAAAACCCAAGTCAGTCATAAAACAATTTTATAATCTTAATTCATAAAATAATTGCAATAAATCTCCTTCTTGTTGAAATTTATGTGGCCTTATTTGAAGATTCACATGCACAGACAATTTCTACACTTTATTCACACACGAAAATATTTCATTCTATAATGTCATGTTTCTCCATCATTTTAAAAAATTTATAATCCCGAATTGATGTAAATCTTTTGAGTATGAGTTTTTTGTGTCCTTAAAAAAATACATATGTTACATTTCCTTCCACATATCAATGTAGTTCTGGGAAATTCAAAATATTACACAAATAGAAAATAGATTCTTGCAATGATATACCATATTCTTCGTGGATAAGATCTTCATGAGGAAAAAACATCACAAAAACACTCTATTATTTTCAAAATATAATGATTTTTATGGATTCTATCTTCCTCTAGTAATTCTTGTATTACATGGTTCTTAGTGTGCTTCACAGAACCTTAAATAACAAACCATCATTATGCAATGACAGAACGTAAATGTGCAATATTATCTTGGAAAATCATAGATATCCCTTGGCTATTTTTATCTCTAATAAATTATAGATGATTTGAGATAATATATCAGATGAGAGATAAACTCTCACATCAAATGAGTCCAAACAAGGGTAATTAAAGGCAAGATTCATCATCTCAAAACTATGGATATCCATGAAGTCACATCTAGTTATCTTTCTTAAAATCTTTCAATGATCAAGTTAAATTTTGTGAACCATCATTTTTAATATTAAAAGAATATCTACTTATACATTGTATTTATATTATTTATTATTCAATATAAGAGGAAAAAGAATCATATTATTTTGATAAATTTCAAATAATAAGATGAATTTAATGGTTTGTCAAAGTAATGGTTTGATCAATTGTTTATGTCACCACAATGAGATCCCAATGTGTAGAGATCTTCAATATCTAAAGGTATAATATAACCAAATTACGGATCTTCAAGGATTTTATCTTATTGGATTTCATATAATGATTAGATAATGATCTAAAGGATTGGTTTTATTGACCATTTGACATTGGTACATGATAAACTCGATGAAAAGAACTCCCAAACAAGGTTGAGGATGAGGATGAGTTCACTGGTGAGATTGAGTGATGTAGAAAATTAGATCGAGTTGATTGAAGTGTGGGAGATCATTTGGTGTTATCCTATGCATTACCACTTTTGGACGGTCACAGTCCCACACTATTTTACCTCTTAGAATTTCATGGGATGGCTCCCTCAGTTGGGGGTTACCATACAGGGTCCCATGTGAGGATTCTATTCGAGATAACTATGAATTTATTGTTTAATGGTTATGTTTATATTATGAACCAAACTGTATACATAGAATTATGTTAGCTAATTTAATGGATTATAAATTCTCTCTTCCATTGTAATTCTATGCCAAATCTTTCTTAAAAAGTATCATCCAAATATCATGAAAAAAAATTCCTTTTTCATTAAAATTCCAATACATTACTTCTTATTTCAATAAGAAAATCATATTGAATTTCAACCATCAATATTCCAAGAAATATTTCAAACATTGTTTCTTACTTTGACACAATTCATTAAATCTTAGAAAACATATCTTTAATCATTACATTTTAAAACAAAAAAAAATATTGAAATCCTTCATCAAACACTCAGCTAAAACAAATAAAATTCACTGGATACTTCAATATCCTGATTTTTATATTATTTAAATACATAAATGATGTGAATATGTTTATTTTTTCTCCCACATATTGGAAATCAATACAATGGTGCATTTAGGCATTTGATTAGAAATAATATTATTCTCCAAATCTATTCTTTTAAGATAATAAAAACTCAATAAAAAATCGATAATATTTCAATTAATCATGTCATAGTTTATCTGGATCCTTTAGAAAATATGAAATATGTCACTTAAGAATCAATTCAATTCAAATCAAATAATCTGATACCATTAAAAAAATATACATTTTTATCCTATGTAAAAATTCAAAAAATATTTCTATTATATTTTCACCACACATCTCGAAAAATAATAGAAAATTGTTTTTGTGAAATGTAAAATATATTTCCCATTTTAATATTATGATTATAAAATAGATATTGTTCATTATTTTCATAATTGTGTGGGTATTCGACAATATAAAATAATCAATGCTCCCACTCAAGGGATGCATCCATCTTCACCAATTCCAAACATATTTTCACAAAATAATTTATATAAGGGAATAAGGAGGGAACAATTTGTTCATTAGGAATAAAAATTAGGTTTAGATTTTCCCTTGATCATTGATTTTCCCTTTCTTCCTTTTAAACTCATATTTGGAAGAATTATCCATCCTCTATTTGGATATTAGAAGTATAATGCCATATTTTATATCATGGAAATTTTTTCCACACCATTCACACTTCATAATTATAAAATAAATATTTATATATGAACCCTCATCATTATTAAGAAATTCATACGTAACTACTTTTGTTTCTTTTTCTCTAACAAGAAATTGATATTTTTATGATTTTCATTATTTCTCACACAATTCACTGGTGACTATATCATTCATCACTATCTAGATTCTCCTACCATATTAACTATGAGGAATCTCACTTGATGATCAAACTCTATATTTATCAGCTTGGTGATTGGATTTATCACATATTCTACATATTTCATTGAAACATTTATATATGTTCTATGATAATAATCTAGGTGACTTTTTTATTATGGAATTATCCGGATGATAATATGATCTCAACTACTCATCATTTCTTCCACTTTATTCATTCCCCCCACATTGTATTATAATATTACACCAGATTGAATAAGATTCATAACAATATAGATAATTAATAACATCCTATAATCCTTAATCATCTAGGCAAATATAAATATTTATTGAATATTTTAGTTGTTTATTTTTTGACAAAATGTGGGTGAATCTTATTTAGAAGAAATATTTGGGATGAATTAGTACACTAAACATTTATAGAAATTTATTCTATTTTGATATTTTTAGGGTAGATCTAGTATTGTCAGTCAAAAATATATTTTTATAAATAAAACATTAGTATTGATATTCATTAGTATAGAATCAATATTTTTCTGTAAACCCTTATTTCAAGTAGCTTTAGAGGATTCACCATAAATATTAAAATATTTACTGAAGTATTATTTTAAATAATTAAATATACATTAAGATAAAATACATATATTTTGAGATTTATATAATTACTTCTCTTTCAGAAAAATTCGTTATTTGTGATCATTAAATTTTTTCCCAAATTTTAATGATTTCAAACAATTTTGTTTATTCTATTCATCAAATGGTGATTCTTCTTTTTCAATACCTTTCATTAAAATTTATTTAATGTTTCCATGAATCTTAGTTTTCATCATCTTATTATAAATTATTTCATTAAAATTAATATACTCTCTCTTGAAATATAATTTATTCTCCGAGGATATCTTATTAATTTCATTCTCTAATTTTTTGTCTTCTATCTTGAGTTTCAAATTTTACAAAAGTGTATCTTTAAGATTATAATTTTACTTCCATTCAAAATCAAGTATATAATAACCTTCATCAGCTTCAAATTAGTCTCTTTATTTAATTGATTAACCAATAAAACACATTTGATTCCAAGAAAATCTAACATCATCCAACTCACTTATTGATATTGTAAATTAATCTATTTCTATACTAATTATATTTCTCTTCTTGTAAATAGTAATATTTTCATCTTCTTACAAATCATCATCTAATACTTTTTATCCAAATCTTCTAAATTTGCGTCATTATCCTTCTACATTTAATAAATACCAAAAAACCGAAAAATTTGGTAATAATTGAAGCACTTTTGTGGTTTTTTTTCTATTTTTATTACATATGATTCTTTTTTTTGTTGTAAAAAAGTTTTTGATTTCATTGATGTCATGTTCATATTTATCATATTCATAATTACATTATTTTTTTCTTCTTTTATTGTAGTTTTCAATTTTCTTATGGATTCAAATCCCATATCATATCTTTAGTTTTTGTTGAATGGAAATAGTTTTCTCTTTTCATATAATATATTGGTATTATTAAGTAAATTTTATGATAGATCTTCTCTCTCATAAATTAAAAAATATTTTAGTCAAATATATGTGCTAAATTTCTCATATGCTTCTTCAGAATAATAAAATTATTCACATTTTCTTCCAAACTTATGATATTGGTGAAATTATTTAATAACTATTTTAAATTGTTTATTAATATTTTTATCATTATCCAATTTGATATCTAAAAACATGATCTTAAAGATTTATAACTCGTATTCAATGACTTGATGGTTTCATGTATAAATTATCCATAGTTTATCGTAGATAACATTGGATGTTTAATAACTCACCACTTTATGGTATTTTTTTGATAAAACCATCAATATTTCATTTTGATCATTTCCACCAACATCCAAATTTCTATAAAAATCATGAGTCATAGTAACATCCACATTTATTGGTGGGAAAACCATATTTTATATGACTCTCACATATAGGAAAAGATATAGAAGGTATGGAAGAATTATATTCCTCTGATTGCGGTAGTTCATTTGATAAAAAGTATGTTTTTCTAGGCCCTTCACCGTTATCAAGTTCTTTCTTTTCAAACTAATTTTGGGATTTAGATAGGGATAATTGTTTTATGATTCCAATAAAAGTTGCAAGAATCAGTTAGACAACACTAAGAGGGGTTTGAATCTTTTGTATACTAATTTTTAAAATTCTTTTCCTTTTTGTTCACATACTTGAATGATTAAGGTCTTGATCCATCATCGCTAATAATCGTCTTCCCCCTTGTAGAAATAGCAAAAAATAAATAACATCACATAGAGATATACATGGTTTTGTACAAATAAATATGCTTTGATGTGGTTTCTAGACCCCCACATAGATTTTACCAAATATCAAATGGTAATTACAATAGTAATTTTTTAGACACCCGAATTAAAAAATGGTTATACCTCAAGTGCCAATCAGTACTCAACAATTGGTTAGACCCCCCTAACTGCACCTACATTCGTAGTGATTGATATGACCCCCCAATAAATATATTCATTATGTTGGTTACACTCATAACATCTGCCTTCAATTTCATATTGATAGATCCACTGTAGTAAGATTTATTAATTATCCACCTCTACAAGATCATTGGATCACGTATTTATGAGTATAAATAATATACCATAGACTTGAAGATTTAATTTCTTGAATAGTATCTTATCAGTATATTAAAAAAGAGGACTATATATAACACTTAGTCAGAATGAATAATTTCTTCTACTTAAAACCCAAAATCACTTGACACTTAAAAATCAGACACACAATTTCATATAATTAATTAATAATAAAACTATCTCATATTCAGTCCCAAATATCACATCTTATTGTGAATCATATATTTCATGTTAATTTATTCAAACATAATTCATGTAGTTAATACAATCAATAGAGTTCATATTTTAGGAAATCATTATTTCTATGTTCATAAAAAAAATTCAATTATTTCATCAATTTAGTATCTTTTGAACACTTCCATTAAATCTCACAAACACAAATACACATGATTTTCAGTTTTTATGTAAGAATTAATGTCATGTGCACACATACTACCACATGATTCATAAATTTATTTTTAATGGGTTTACACACATCCATGTAGGAAAAATTACTCCCACTACCATTTTGCAATCATCAACATTAAAATTCCTGTACTAAAAATCCTTCTCATCATAATGTTTGGGGACTTATCAAAAGTATCACACACACACACTATCCACAAATCATGAATAAAAAAAATATATTAGTCTAGTATATTGATTTTGTCAATTCTTTTTACACATTTATTCTCCCAGAATCAAGGCCATTATACATGTATGTCTTCTATATTTCCTTTAAAAAATCAGTATGTGATATTTTGAACCACTTGTCAAAATAGTATGTGTAAATTAAATATATTTTAAGGTATTCAAATGAGATACTAACTATGAAATCCCATATGATACAGAAATATAGACTTTATAAAAGTAACACTATATGGACAATGTGTATCTTTTAGAAAATCTAATTATTTGACAGAATATCTATTTATCGCAGTATGTCAGTATTACACGGTCTTTAGCATTATTTGAAAAACCCTAAAAAAATTCATCATTACAACACACAACTCGAATGAGAATGATTATATTTTAAATTCAATGCTATCTTCTGGATCAAGTACTCTCTCATGAATCCTCTCATATGTGTGTTGTCCTCTCGTATGAGATATATATTCCCAAAATAAATTATCATGGCCTTGGTTATTTATTGTCCACACACATCAGCTCAAAACCATTGAGAGTAATATTTAACCATATTGTTCTTTCCTCTATAGCTTGTTGTGATCATGTTATATACCACAAACTGTCACCGTAACTGAAGAATAAAACAATATCTTATATGATGGATTTTTTCGACAAATTCTTTAATATAAGATGAAAATGAAGTTTCTTCAAATTTTGAAAAATTTCAGATGATCATAAGAATCTAATGGTGCTTGAAAGTAATGGTTTTATCAATTTTTGATGTCCCTGCATGGGGATACTAGTGAGTAGAAATATCAATTGGCTCAAGGTAGATGAAAATATTATTTATCAACTTCAATGATTAGATCATGTTTTTGTTCATATAATATTCAAATGAATACATAAAAGATTATTTTGATTGACCATTTGATGTTGCTTTATGAGAAAATCAATTGATAGAATTCTTTAGAGAGGTTATATATGAAGATGATGTTGCTATATCAATTAAATAGTGCATATAATTAGGTCGATTAGATCAGATGACTAGAGTTAATTTGGACCTATAGTAATAGAATACCAATTTTTAATTCCTCCTAGTTTTCGATTCTTTATATTACAAGCCCATTGACAGACCTCCATAATTAGTTATAATGAACACCATTGACATGTTGGAACTACCCTTTTCCAGGACTCTTTAAAATAAACTATAATTCCCCGCACAATGGTTGCTTCATCTATTCAATTCCCCTTGAGCATGTGAAACTTCCCCAAAAATGCATCATCTTATAACGGCTTGGGATGGCTCCCTTAGTAGTGGCAGACCGTCTGGTGTCTAACAAGAGGCTAGTGACGATCTACCTAGAACATTTATATTGTATGGATTATATTTGACGCTGAATCATGATCAATTACTAGAATGATTCTATGTTATATTTTGTAATATAATTAACTTCTATAAAAGATATTGGAGGCCAAATATCATAAAAAACAATTCATCCATCACTCATGAATAATAATTTTCCATTCATACTATAATTAAAATTTATAGTTATTCATTATATAATGAATTCTTATTTCATATAATCCTTCAATCATTTAAGAAATATTTCAAAAAACGTGTCCTCATTTGATACATGAAATTGGAACTAACGAGATAGTTCTAGAATAGACAAAGTTTTGAACCATAAAAAATATTTAATTCACTCACGAATGATTCAATTAAAAAAAATTTACTTCTTTGGATTATTCAATATAATCAAATTTCACAATATAAAAAATATAAGAATCGAAATTAAGGGGAAATTTTAAAAAGTATCTTAAATAATTTCATGAAAATAATAATAGATTAATGGATTCAATATTTTTTTCATTAAATTCTACCTCAACCAGTAGAAATGAAGAAGTATAAAGGTCACTTACCCAAAGGGATGCTTCACAACCACCATTGATATCTAGCACTAAATTAAGTTATCTTAATAGAGGAGAGACAAAAAAACCCAATAATAACCCTAGTGACTAAGACATAGAAGATCAAGATGGAATGAATTTTATTTAAATACTGAATAACATACAATAATTTATTAACAAAGGGTTTACATTATAAATTATGTATGAATAGTGTAATGTCATATTAAAACATGTAAACTAAAAAACTTGTTTCCCAACATATGAAATATCATGATTGACATATGTATGATGTAAAACAATGTTTATGGAGTATATAGACTTATTCTAAAATCCGTATGCATGAATTAATACTTATAACAAATTTATATTGTAGACTACATATATACACCATAAATGTTCCCTATTTGATGAAACTAACACAAACCCTATAGAAATATTTATTAAAAAAATCATGATGAAATGTGATCTTAAATAACACACTCCCATACATAATAGAGGGTATACCTTCAATCATGAATGTTACAATGTGACCACCATCTTAAAATATTCACATGGTAAGTCCAATTGAACAAGATTTATCCAAAAATAGGATAGGCCATTACTATCTCATTGACCATTCATGCAACCATATCTAATGAGATTATGATCAATGTTTGTATATCTATATTTCTAACATGATAGACCTCTCAGGAATGACAATCATCTGAGAATTAAAAACCTATTATAGTTTCTCGACCACTAAAACATGTGAATATAACAAATATCTCTAAAATTAAAATATTAAGTGGATTATGATGGGAAACTATGAGATGAGAAATATGGAAAAAAATAATGAATACCAATCAACTAAGCCAATAATGAAAAATGATATGATTCCTTCCCAAGCCACTCAGGGACCACAAAAAATCCAATATAACTTTGATAAAATATACACAATATCCCAAGATGATAAAGACCGTATAGGGTAAAATATTCATAGAAACCCGATCACCTATTGAAAACTCAAAAGGATGACATCAAAAATCATGATATAATTTCTGCTAACTATTCACATTAATGATCCATCGAAATATATCTTAAATCACTAGAGACTTAAACTATACATGACATAGTCCCACAAGTTAGGCGTTTTACATAATTCCCTATCAAAGAGGTGATCTATAGGGGTAAAATTATAATTCCACAAAAGGTTCTTTTCTGATTGATGACTAATAAATATATTTATACGAAAATACAATCAATACAGATCGTTTTTTCAGGATGAACCAAAATCCATGATGTATTCATGGGGAATATCCAAAAAATTATAAATAGAAATCTTTTTTTGAATATCCTTTTATAGATGACTTGAGTTTCCAAAACCTCTAAGAGTTACATCTAGAATATATAAGTAAACATGCATTCCATAATATGGTTGATTGAATTATACAATGAATTTCTTGAGTATGAGGATATACAGATGCCTTTATAAAAATGAATTATTGGAAAAAATTTAATAGTATTCATTTCAATAGGATATACCAAAATTTTGTAGACAATATTGGTATATATGAACATATTTCTATGTTATTTCCAAAACATTGGCATTGTGTCTTTACATAACATCATAAAATTCCCCTCCTCCCATTTCCACCCATGATCCATAATATCCCATCACCTGATATGTGACCTCTACAATATTTTCCCCCAGTTATATCTACTTATTCAGTGATATTTTAATAAATTCATCAAAAAAATGATTTTAATGTGTTCTGAATACTTCATCTCTTTTATCATTCATTGTTTCCATTTTATCAATATATCAAAACCTTACTCATATCTATTTTGGTCATAATTATTCCAGAATCATTGATATTATTTTAGGTTATTTATTTATAGTATAGAATAAAAATATAATTTTAGTAGATACTCATTTATCATTAATATATATATTCTTAAATTTTATTTAAAGCCAATATAATTGTTTAATAATATAGATTCACTAAATATATAATTATTTAATATAGTAATTATTTTATTTTTATTAATGTAATAATGTGTAGTTATACGTCTTGTGATTATATAGAATATTTTTGTAAGAGAACATGGACACTTCTGTGGGAAAATTGTATAGAATTTTGTATATTCATCCATGTGAAATATTTATTAAAATGATTAAATTTTTTATGTATAATTTGATGATGTGTTAAAACCCCCATGGAAAAAATAGTTTTGGAATCTATCTATTCCATTAAAATTTTACCATATTGACAAAGTTATCCAATGAAAAAACATCGCAATAATTTTTAACTCCCATTAAAATAAATTATGTGGACATGATAATCCCATGAAAATATAGTTCAAGGTCATGACACACTAAAATATTTTATATCATTACCAATGTTAGATGTTTTAGAACATACACATGATCATTATTGTGACCATTTATTATGTGTTATTCTCTTAACATTTCCTTATTTTATCTAATTTTTCTCACATAATCTGATTTATAATGATTTTTTTGTTTACTTATGTTCATGAAAAAATTATTATGTATAATTAATTCCTAATGATTTCATAGTCACTATTTATGACTATTAAATGTAATGATAAATGTATTAATATTTTGTACAATAATGTTAGTTGGATATAAGATAATTTGTCATTAGGAATTATTAATTCCATTTAGACCCATGTTGTTTCTTCTTCAATGTAAATGTGTTTTTTATATCTTAAAATTCATAAAACATCATTATCATTATCATTATGAAACATGTTTCTCCCAATAAATTAATTTTTATTACCTTATATATAAATATATATTTTTAAATAATTTAATATAAATGAATATTGTTTTATAATTAGATGTCATTTATGTCTACAAAAAGATGAAAATTTTCCTTCTTATATGATTTTTTTGTTATTTTGAAAACTAAAATAATAATTTAATTATTTTATATAAAAAAAATCATAAAATGGATAAAATTATAATGGATTAGAATTTATAATTTTTTATAAACCCAGTAGAAGTCATTTATAATAAATTATATTCCCAATATATGTTTATGAAGGAAAAATTAATAGTGATGTTAGTTTTGAGAAAACGTAGTATGAGTTAGTGGATTAACCATGGATATTATTCAACCCTATAGATTGAGAATATGAATATATTTATTCTTTCAACTTGGAAGAGATTAAATTTTATAAAAACAAATTATATTAAATTCAACTAATATTATATATTCCAAATACCATATCCATTATCACTTGTTTAATATATTTTTATTATTTTATAGATCATGTTTTAGATGTTTTTTTGGACTGGATGATTTTTTATATTTATATAACATACAAAATTTGTGAAAGATAATTATGAAATTCAATAAAAGATAATATTCGACAAAAACTGATGAATATACAATCTAGGGATACCTCTTATGTATCACTTTGTGACTATAATAGTTGTCATATTTTTTTATACATTATATTTAATGTCATGGTCCTATTAACTTTAAAAAATTTAGGGATATTAATCAAAACCATATAAAATATCTCAACAACCAACTATTATATTTCGAAAACATGGAAATTTTAGTTGTTGTGCTACTTGAGCTACATAGATAACCTATCATACCTATTCACACTAATAGCCAATAGTAGACACTGCATCTTCTAAACATTGTTCTACTATACTTGAACCGATAGGGGAGTTTCTTATTATTCCTCCATCACAGTTTTATTTAGGGAATACTTCTCCAATTACTTTTACTTATCATATAATGTATCCCCATCCATTCACTCCTTATCCTACTTATTTTATTCCACCTAAATTTTCTAGTCATATCCATACATTATATAATGAATGTGATACTTAATTTAAAACTCTTTAACATATATATGTTCTAGTGCAAGCATTGGAACAGACAAATCCTTCTGAGGATACTAATTTTGAACAACCCGTATATCCTTCATAACGTAATGAACATCCAGAATTAGGTTTTTATAAAAAAAATAAAAATATATCACATCAATTATTTCAGTTTTACTATAAATTAATTTTACATTTTTATCACATATTTTGGGATTTTTTAATATAAAATGTCAGTGAAAATTTATCCCTGAATCATGGAATCATCAATCACTAATAATTGTAGATTCAAATGTGTCCAATCAGATGATAAGAAAAAATCCTAGTCAATGTTGTAGTTTTTTTAAGACTTATCCATGTATATAAATATCATTCTAATTAAAATAGTCTCATGGTGGATTATCAATAATCAAATCATGGAGAAATAGGTAGATGGATAAATGGGTAATAAATTTTTTAAAATTTATATAATTTCTATTGTATTATATATAAGAACTATCATGTTTTCGATAACCTTGGTATGAAATTCCGAATGGTAATGCTTCTGCCACTGTAGTATAGATGGAACATGGAGAATTTTGGCAGTCATACTAACATGATTCATATGATGGTTAGAATAGTAGATTCATATCTTAGTTAGAGGGAGTGCTAATTTTTAATTATTATGCATTTATAAAATTTCATGAAATGATTGAATTTTGGAAGGGTAATGATTTTAAGTAATTTATAAAAATTAATTTTTTTTGTATTTAAAATTTAATTATAAATGATTTGATTTTATTTTTTCTTCAGTTACAAATAAAAAATATAAATCAAAATTTTTATATGATTTATATGATCACTCTTTGTTGTGTTATATTGTAAGAGAATGATAGTTGTCAAGTACCTTTTAAAACACCCCCATTCCGATAATATTTTTTCTCAGTATATTATATTGTAATGAAGTCTTATTTATGTTAAAACCCTCCAAATTTACAAAGATTATTTGTACCCAACATTATAAAGTTATCTCATCACAGAATTCATCATTAATAAACCTCATGATTTATTTACCCCTTTAATTATCATTGATGAAAATAATAATTTTAGCCGCTTTTTTTAATGTCACATGAATCCATAATGTACATTAAAAAATTATTTGTATAGAGCATTAATTTCCACAAACGTTATAACAAAAAAATATTTAATTCTCATGTTATTTTATTTAGTCAATAATCTAATTACATATGAGTCCTTAAAAATTAATTTAACCACCCTGGGTCAGAATTTGTTGTTAGAATCACGAATCTCTGTTAATATATTCATTTTTTTTCATTTCACTCACTCACTTATATATGATAATAAAAACATTAAAATTATGTTACTTTTGTATCTAGTTTCTTTTTATCTCATCCACGCTTACTCAAAATATTCATTCCATAAACAATAATGTATTATTTATGAGATTTATAATATTACGTCAACCAGTTCTTGCCACCAGTTATTCATAAAAATCATATATGATATTATTTACATTGTCTTTAATTATTTATAGTGTTTACTAATATATGGATAATGTAATTAATACATTAAATAATCCACCTTAATTCACTTTAATTTAATTATTTCATAAAACTTATAATATATAATCATCTGCACATGGAATCCAAATAGGTGAATAATAAATTATTATATTAGAAATAAACTATTTTTAACACATTGATATTATAAAAATCATATATTCCACCTTGAATGTTAATATCACTTTATCATGTTTTCCCTCCTCTTCTCTAGTGAAGGAGAAATGATGGTAAAGTCGTGATTCCATATTTTTTTCCAAAATTTGCATGATACATGTAATTGATTCTTAAAATTGAAAACAAAATATATGTATATTATAGTAACAAATATAAACACATACTTAATGTAGTTATTGTGTTGTATTTACTTTTAGATAAAATAAGGAATTAAGATAAATGAATGTTGAGATGTGAATTACGTGAGATTAAAGATTGATAATGCATGAAATGATTTACATATATTTGATTTGGTGAAGGAAATTGTTAATGGTATATGAAATGATATTTATGGTCTCATTGTAATGTTCTTTTTATTCATCATTGTTGATGTAGAATTCTACAAATTAGGAACTAACAGATTTTATGAAGTAATATATACATTAAATATGGGGAAATATTTTTGGTTATTTAAATATATGGATCAAAATGTGTTATGAAAGAGATGTTAGGGTAAATAAAAATATAGTTACAACCTAATAAAAAATTTAAGCCATGGAAGATTACCTAATATTTATATAGATAATTGAACCTATACAGTGTGGTGATACTTTGGTGACTTCATAACATGATTCAAGAAGGATAAGAATTATAAAAAAGATATATTATATAATGAGTATATAGTGGAGGTGTATGAGTAGATTAGGAGGTGTAGGTAGGGTTGTGTCATAGTGTTGGACATGGGGAGTCGATGGAAAATAGTTTAAATGTATCTCATTGCATGAAAATAGTGTTAGGGGATGAATGTCCATGCGAAATAATGAGAAAGGTTTTTAGGTAAAGTTAATAGAGAGAGTGGAACATGGATGATATTAACATTTAGATTTTTATATGTATCTATTTATAAATTCATATTTGTGTTTAAATCAATATGATTCCTTCCATAAAAAACAGTCCATAATATAGTATTTAATCAATTGAATCAGGTTAGTGAAAAAATAATTTCACAAAGAGAATTTCAGTCGTAGAAATATAGAAATTGGTAAATACATAATTATCAAATTTATAAATATCTATATCATAAAGGATATCATAACATCTAATAATAATGATTTTATTTAGAGTTTCAATTCATATAGAATTAAATTTTTTATATTACATACCACTCACACTTAAAATCCAGAATTACATAAACCATATAATCAACCAAAATTTGACATGTTTTATGAAATATGTATTTTTATTTATCAGAACATTGATATTACTGAATTATAGATCCTACAATATCCCTATTTTTTATTTATAATACCTAATTAAGCCAAAATATTAAAAAAATAGAATATAATTTCAATATAAAAGGTCAAGTAAATAGTTTAAATAGTTTATAAAACAAAGCCTATTATCAAAGAAACACACCCCTACACACATGATACATTCAACACTTTTGATATAAATACACATAATCATACCATATTAACTTAGAGAGATGAAATAAGTTATTAAACTATAAAATTAATTTGAGTAATTAATGATTGCTTGATTGTAGTAATTTATAAAATCAATATATTGAAAAAAACAATATCACAAATGACAAGTTGGATAAACACTTTTATACCAAATTTTGAACCATATTATTTTTTTCAATTTAGGATTATATCTATGTCTCTTAAGAGGTCTGTATTGGTTCTTATATTATTCATTGTTTAACTGAATTTTAATTATTAACATTATAAATTTTCACTTGATTATCTTTATCTAGTACTTAAATAGTAAAATTTCTCTCTTCAAATCTAGATATAAATATTGAAACATTATTAAGTATAATATAAATAATCCTTATATAGGATATTATTATATTCTATTTTATCCCTTTAATTTTTAATTCTATAATGTAATGGAAATTGTAAAAATATATTATACAGTTTTAAAACTGTAATGGGATTCTTATTTTTATTTATCAATAATTCAAATTTATTCTATATATACTTTAATAAATTCTTAAATTGATGACAAATCAAGCAGAAAAATTCTTAGTGAATTGGTTTAGACATTGTCACCACTTTATCATGATATTCTTGAATAAGAGAGGATAGATGTTCATTTTTCTTAAAAGGTTATTTCAACATTGTTTTAATTAACCATCACCATTATAACCCTACTAATATTATATTAAAATTGTTTGTGTCCAATAATTCCCACTAAAAATTCAAAAAAATATTGATTCCATCATCAAGGGTATAATAATAAATTATATAAGGAATTACCATTATAAATAGTGTAAAAAATATAATAAATGAACCAATTAACAATAACTCATGATAACAAATAAAACCATAATCCCAATAATATGCATGAAATGGAAAAGTAATATGTTTATTTTTTATTGAATGAATACAAACTATACAATTTAGTTGGAAAAAAATAATCTAAATAATGTTATATCACTCAATTTACTATTAATTCAAATTTATTTGGATATTTAATATAATTCAATAAAAACTTTATCTCATTATAGAAAGAAAAGCATATATAACATATAAGTTCATGAAAAACAGTCACACACACCACTTGAATCATCATTCAAACATCCACACAATAAACATGTTCTATAACACCAAAATTTATTATGAAACCTCCAAATATCTAGAAAAATAAAAATTACTCATTGTTATACATCTTGAATAATTTAATTTTTTATCCCATATGATTAATAACCATCATCATTCATTTTAATCCACCACATTTTTTAATATCACCATATATTTCGTTATGATAAAATCTAACAATTTCACGCTCAAATCTAATTCATAGACACATTGTTACAAAATTCTACCATCATGGTTTTGATTATAATACTGGTATAATTAACACCCTCTCTTTTAAAACTAATTTATTAATTAAAATGTATATTTATATGTTCAAATTTAAATAGTGAGATTTGGTAAGTAAAACGAAATATTATTATTTTTTAAATATTATATTATATTTTCAACCCATTTATATAGAATTTTGTAATGGTATATATTAATATCTGTTAACTCCATTAATTTTCATTCTTTAGGTATATTCATCACTAATATTGATAGATTTTATTTTTTAAAATTCAATGTCATTTTAGGTGGAGGAATTGAATATTGAACAGTGTGCGTCTCAAGAAATGTTCTTATTATAGAGAAGAATCATGTAATATGGATTCGCATTAGACCCAAAAACAAAACAAAACATTTTATTTTTAAATTTATTGATTTCAAATTTTATTATCAACTGTCTACCTTAATAATTTATTTATATCTAAAACGGTGTTCTTTGGAGTCCTTTTAGGGGTAGGATGCTGAAAACATTAATCAAAATGATAATTTTAACCATGTATTTGTATATTATGATCATGGTAGAGTAGGGTATTTGACTAGGGAAGAGTATTTCCCATGCTAGATATTATCCCACATCTATTTCTTGTTCCAATAGTAGTGAGATGGAAACAGCTCATGTTAGGGCAGAACATGCACAAAAAAAGATAGCATAGGATAAAAACACATCCATGAAAGAGTATGAATTGACTCAAAATTGAAATATATAATTTATGAATGTTATATAATCATTATTTACATAACATTAACAAGATACCTCCACAGTTATTTATACAAGAATGTTGAAGATAAACTCATTATTTTTTGAAATTGGTCATCGTGGTTATAGTCCAGTGGTTGTCGAGATAATGATATTTTTGGAAACAGAGATTTATTTGGTGAGTCTGATATAAATGATTATGATGATGACATTAATGAGCATGAAGAATATAGTGACTGGGTAGATAATGATCCCCACCATTTATGAGTTTAAAATAAGGGGAAATATGTGTGGATGTTATTTAATGACTAAAAATAATTGGTCATTCAGATTATATATATATATAAATTTTGTAATATTGTATTTTTTTTAAAACCATTGATATTGATTTTATTAAATTCTAAATATACTACATTTTACTACATTAACAATGCACTATGTTTTTTTTTTCATATTTTAGTATTGGTACGGGATGGGCCAACTATGGTTTCTGGAGAGAGAAAAATAAACTAATTGATCTTTAAAATTTTGGTATAGATTTTTGTTGGCACCTTATTATACCTTATTTTTTTATTACATTGTTATACATATATACCATATTTTTACTCAAAATTGTGGGTATTGAAATTTTTTATTGAGGTGTTCAAATGTTTTCATGAATTAATTGGTACAGGAGAAACCCTTACAACATATGACTACATTTTCATGAAAATCATTGGGATACATTTACACGCATGCATTATAAGTGAATTATCTTAGGAAAAATTTTTATGTCATATTAAAATGGTTCAATGTGATTTACAAATTGATTAAAACTACTTTTATAAAATGAATTTCTATTATTGAATGTAAACTAAATTCTCAAAGAAATGATATGTGTGAGACCATCATAATATAAATGCCTCTGTAAGATCATGTTTCATATTAATATATGGCATTATTAGATTTGAAATTTTCAATGGTGCTAAGGGAGGAAATTTTTGTAGAGATAATTCATTATATTTATCATGGATGATCAGTTTTATAGTCATGAGTTATAACTATTGAATTGATGGTTTCATGTAAAGGTGTGCGATTTTTATAATTTTATTTGACATCTGGAATTATTTTTTCACATTGATTTTTTTATATATTTTTTGAAAAATAATTTTCTAATGTTTCTTTTTATTTTATATAATTTTTTGAGATAACATAATCTAAAAAAATTGTCCTAAATGGGAAGTAATATGGTTTTCCCACTGAGTCAATATACTCACCACTTCACATGATCCTTGGAATATATTTCATTTTTATTAACATGATATATGTAAGTGGAAGGTAACACATTTATAAATTATGATTGAAATCATTTTAAATAAATTTGGCCTCTTTGATATCTTTTGATTCAGTCAACATCGGGTGTAAAGGAATATACTAAATTAAAATATTATTTAAAATCGAGAACTCTAACACAGACATTTTGTTTCCATATATGAATGGAACTAAATAAATTGTTAATATTATATTATATATATATATATATATATATAATATTATATGTATATATAATGAGTATGACTAAAATAAGAATCTTTTGAATGAAAAAATATATTTTCTGAAAAATTATATTATTCAAAAATCTAGTTTTATCGCACTATGTTAAAAAAATTTATATACAAATCCAAAAAAATTAAAAATATATTCTCCAAAATGAAAATAATTTTTTCAATCTTCATAACAAAAATAACATGTGGTTTTGTTTTTGGAATTTTCAGAAATTTTTCAATATTTGTATGAATAGTTAAGAAACTTAATTCTTATTAAAAACGACCATTTCCATTAAATTATTTAAACAGTTAAATTTTATTTTTTAAGTAAAATATGATCTATTAAGTTATATTAAAAAAAATTGTGATTGGATATAATTTCATGTTTAATATTTATATTAAAATATCCTATATGTATGTGAATTTTCTATTTAGAATTAAACTTTTTCATCACATCAACATGTATAATTTTATATTGGATTATGAAACATAATTGAATTTCTGTTATAAAAACTGATATAATATTTGGAATCATAAAAATTTATATTATCTTATTTGGAAAAAATTACTTTTTTGAATTATTGATAATTAAATTATTATAAATTAAATACTCTAGTTAAGGTTATAACATATTTATATAGAGTAAAACTAAAAAGATAATTGATATGATGAACATTAAACATGTCGAAGACCCATTTTATTGAACTATTTATGATTTTTTTCTTCTATTAGTAAAATATGACAAATTTTTTAGTCCATTTGAATGATAAAAATGTTGTTGTAAATGATTCGATAAAAAAATGTTCTGTGTCCCCTCGCCCAATTATAAAACTTCACCCCTCTCCTCCTACATTAACAAATAAAAATACATTCGTATTGATCGTGAAATTCCAAAATGTAATTATCAAACACATCACCACTTACCTTATCCTATATATTGATCATAAATCCATCCTAAAAAATATTATAGTGCAACAAAAAGAGGACTCTCAATGTAGACGTAAGTTTTTTAAATAATAATTTTTATCTTATTTCATCTTCCACCTAATTAAAATAAAATTCAATGATTATAAGATAATAAAAATGGTGTCTACCATATAATATATGATATTTGGATATTGTAAAAACTGATATTTATATCCACTATAATCAAATGGGAAATGAAACCCGAGATCATGTGTAAGGTGGACAATCGCCTAACAAACGAGAATAAATATTTCAATCTAAATATCTATCATAGTCAGATGTACTGATAAGTTTTTTATTTATATATAATATTTATCCAATAATAAATATATTTTTTAAAATATCACATATACCTTCAAATATTCCATTATTTTTCACATATGATAATGTCTCTTGTGTGTTCGGTGGACTACCGCCTCATAAAGCTATGTGGCACCTTTTTCACTAAATAATTACATAGAAGGAAATAAGGATGAAATAAATTTATATTTGTGATATATATATATATATAAAATTTTATAAAATTTAAATAATTAATATTACATATATTTCATTAACCATTCACTTGTTAATGAAATTATATCATCTCTCAGGCATACATATGGCATAACATATCCAAAAAGTGATGCGACATATTCTCTATAACAAAATTTCATGAACGGTTCAAAAAACGTATATAATTAAAAATAGTATATCAATAAAATATTTAAAGTTATAATATGATGTATTTATATCGTATATAAATTAATTATGACTTTATTGAGAAAAAACAATGGAGAAAACACAAAACTTAACAACTGAAACAATGATAATAATGAAATATTATTCACAAAAAGAAGGTAAAATATTACTAGAGGATTATATATGATATTTTAAACATGAATATTGATCCCGAATAAACTAATTACATACCTTATCTCACTTCAAGGATGTTTATCTAATTTTCAACTAAATGTAACATTTAGGTAAGAGATTTATTTAAATTTCCCTTCATGGAGGAAAATTATATTATTATAAACCAAATTACTTTTATATTTTGGGAATAAATATCCGTTTAAATCTATCTTCATTAATACTTCATAATTTATTTACATCATGTTATGTTTGAATTATTTTATCCAAATAGATATTATGTGTGCATTACCATGTGGTAAGGTATTTCCTCTAAATTTCTATTTCACTGAGAAATAATTTTTATTACGAAATTATTACCTTTAATATGGTCTACATACTTCCCGTTTGATGTATTTATAATTTTTATATAATTATTATTATCCATGATATTTTGATATTAATATTATATCTGGATGAATTTCATTCTCTGTTTGTTGATTAAATGGAATGTGTGTTCAATTTGATATATTTTAATATAGATTATCTCATATTTCATACTCAATTTATTGAATAAATCATATCTATTTTATGTTATTTAACCATATATGGTGAATATAAATTTTTCACTCAGTATATCATTAACTATATATAACAGTTACATATCATTTTAGATATCCATTATTCTGATTCATTTCCATAATATATGAAGAATAATCATTGGAATGAATTTCAAGGATGTTGGTCATTTTAATTTTTATATTTCATTTTCTCTTAAAATTGGAAAATTTGTATTATGTATATATATGGTTCTACAAAATCTCCAAAATAATAATCCCTTTTATATTTTATTATTTTAATATATCGAAATGTAATAAATTAGGCATCAACACTATGACATTGGATTTTGGATTATTGTCTATGGTATTAGAGAATGTTTATAAGAAATCGTGGGAACTGATTAAAGAAAAAATAGATTATGGAAAATAACCTATTTATATTCATTTGAGATAATATTATAGGAATATCGTATTTTATTGATAAAGTGGAGATTACGTGGGTTTTTCTAAAATAATTCAATATCTAGATATAATTAGTGGACTTGATTTAGGAAGAGTTGTGCCTAGGGGTAATGAATTTGAAAAGGGTGCAATGGGATTGAGATTATCATCACCTGTTTGGATGCAATTTCCTATTATATGAACATGTAATGACACTCATAGTGGATAGTCTTATGAAAATTAATAGTTTATTTAAATCCCATTACAATGGATTTGAAAATAAACATACCCCTAACAAACCATGTTTATGATCCTCAAATAAGAAATGAAGAAATTTTATATTTAGGATATGTGTCAAAAAAATATTTATAATTACCCATTAATATTTAAAATTGATAATTTTATAATCTTTACATGTATATTTCATTGGTTAGAAATGGTTCTTGTTAGGTATAATGGAATCAATACTCTTGGATAATGTAGATATTTCTCTATAGATAAAGGAAATATATATTGTATTGCAATTGAAAACATCACTTCCTTATTATGGACTCATAATAATTTTTTCACACATATCAGTACCAAGATGGAGTAACCTATTTAATAGAATGATTATAATAGAATAGTCCATACACTCCAGAATCCATTTTTAAATTAATAAACATTATGTTTGTGGATTTGATTCTGAATTAGGTAATCAAATTTTCACTAATCAAAACCAAAAATACACAAAATATTTTTTTATCACTTACATACCCCTAGAACATTTAGGTTTATAATTTTATAAAATTAGCACCAACTCACATAATCTATGATTCATTAATAACTAGTTCACAATGATTAACATCATATCCCATTAAACATATATTATCCTATTATACAATTTATTATAAAATTTTCCATAGAAAATACCTAATAAAATTAATTATTTACACCTCATTACTACTAACCTAGGGAATACGAAATCATATGAAGGGTGAGATCAAATTGTTTTTATGGATTAACATACACATTAATAGTTTCATGACATTAATGAACCAAATAATTTCATAAGGGAATAAAGTAAAAATCCAAGCATATGAGATTATCATAAATGATGTCATACCTATCCATAATATGGTCATAAAATATAAGAAACCATTTCAATAGAAATAGTTATAATAATAATTAATATTGAGAAATGTGATTTACATCTTCATCATAAATAACATTATAATACTATATCAAAAAATTTAAAACTTTTTTGGTAACATGAAGAATCAAATTAATTAAATCATGTAATTTTTTCTTATTTACATACACCAAAATTAAAATATAATAATAAATAATTTAACTAGAGTGATCTCTGTGATCACCCATCAAATAATCTATAACATGGTCACCCAATTATTTCACTGCCAACCCATATATTTGGTGTAATGAGACTACCTACCAATATTTGATCCACTCAATGTTTAAGATGTAATAGGTTCACACAATTCTATCTTGGACTCTCCATCATATATGATATAACGGGCTCACCCAATGTTATAATGGAAACACCATAATATATTATTTAATATACTTACACAATTTTTTAATGGACAACCCATTTTATGATATGTATATTAACCAAAACATGAAAAAATTACATATATAAGTCATCATAAAAATTATAAAAATAATCATTGTTCATTCACATTCTAACATAACCTTGAAAATTAAATGTTTTTCATGTAAATCTCATTGTAAAATTATTATGTTGTTGAAACGAAACATGTTATATAAAAGTATATTTGAAATATTATTAGTATGTGGAAAATAAATGTTTTCCATAACTATCAAATTAATAAAATATTAGACCATCTAGAAAATAATATGGATGATATAATTACAAATTATTCATATTGGGGGATAAGTACCAATAGGGGTTGAAGAAATTTCTTAATTCAAATGCCATTAAAATATCATTAAAACTTCTTTAGTATAAAATATATTTCATATTAAAAATATGATTTTAATTTTTTTTTATGAAAATTATTTTTATTTTAAAATTACATTGAATTATTAGAAAGGATATAATTAAATATTTAATTAAATAAAAAATCATATTACCTTTTTATAAGATATATAAAAGATTTTAATAGATGTTTTTAGAAAATATTAGTTTGGAATAAAATTAGTTTTTGAATGAAAATATGTTTTTTCATAAAAAAATTACTAAAATCTTGGGTACACTAACACTATAATATATAGGTATCTCAAAAAATTAGAATAGGGGTATAAAATAAATTAAATATTTTATAGATATATCATAAGAGTGAAAATTTTTAAACATAATTAGAAACAACCATGAAAAACGATATGATTATAACATGAAATTACTACCACTTTGGTGACATTGAATTATATTACTCATGGAAAAAAATATTAAATGAAACATTTAATATCATGTACAATATTATATTCATGGTATAATATTTCCAGGGGATGAATATAGTCCCCTTAAAATATGATATGTTTATTACCTTACAAATGTATCAAGGATAAAAAATTTAGAAAAAAATATTACTTATTTTGTAACATTAAAACTCTAAATACCATGAAATGGAGATCCTAAAATTTATTTTAAGTCCACATTTATCAATATATATTAATAATAAAATATATTCTTTGAAACTATATACACTAAAAATGGTCAATATGGTATGTATCCTACAAAAATAAAAACAAAGAAAAAACACATTCATTTGACTTCCTTTTGGGTGAACATAAATTAAAATATATTAAGTGGTTTTATAATTTATAATAACATACTAAAACCCATATTAATACTTATATTTCCATATATGATCCAATTATATCATATGGTCACCCATTTTTTAATAATCAATCATTATTTTGATTTTGTTGGATTTTAATTTACCATGTTTCTTATCCATGTTTCATGATGAAGGAAAAATTTATTAATCATATTATATAGTACAACCATCTCTATAATAATAATAATTTCATAATTATTATATATATACACCAATTATACTTTTTAATCGCATCATGAATGATTATTATTAAAAACAGACAAAACTTATGACCATAGAGAAGATGGACCATACATATGCATGAGTAACTATTTCATGTTTCAATGATCATTATGGAATGAATTTAAGTTACAGTTAATCTCCTCATATATATAATAAAATTATAAAAAAACAAATTATCTAACTATTTATACATATATTTATCCTTCTTCTGTTCTGGTGGTGAAACAATATTAACATCTCTTGAATGAGGTGGCAGCCCACATGTCTACGAACAACACAATCTATTTTTTCCTTGAGTGAATGAGTAAAAAAATATATTATATTCACATAATTAATAATATTTAATTAATATAAAAAATATGATATTCTTATAATATATATGTATTATCATTAACCTTCTTACATTTCATGTAATCTGTTAGTGAAAAACAAGTCACATCGCTTCACGACGTCATTGTCTGTCATATACACCAGTGACATTATCTTATTAATGATATAGTGGAATGTAAATGGTTTTATATGATATAATTATTGCAAAATTATAATATATATATATATATATATTATAAAATTTATTTCCATCATTAAATCAAAAAACGAGAGGTTATAATGGAAAAACTGACGACATAATTTAGTGATTATATAATAAATAAATAATTAAACAAATAATAATATGATATTAATTTAATTTATAAACCTATTTAAATATCCATATTAATGAAATTGGAAACCAAAATCATAGATCATTTGTACACCAAAATACAACATCGTGAACCAATGTAACTTATTTTTCAGAAAACACTATCATGGTAAAATATAATGGTTGATTTAATATTAATATAATATATTAATGATATATTTATACTTATTTATTTTTAATATAACATATACCTTGTTAGATTCCATAAAATGTAAAATATGATAACAACACTCATGTTAATGGCAGACTACTACCTCGCAAAGTAATGTGGATCATTATTCAATTATTCTTTACATGGAAGGTAATAAGATTAATCTTAATTAAAATATTTTATATATATTAAATAATATAAATTTTGGAAAATTAATATATATTAATCTCCATTACCCTTTCACCCATTAATGGAATTATACCATCATGTGGACATGTTTATGGTCTACCATCTCTATGAAGCTATGTGACTCATTCTCCACTCCCAACATTTAATAATGGTTATAATTATCTATATAATGAGTATATATGATACATTTAATATTTATATTATTTTTAAAATGATGTACTTATATCCATTGTACACTAACAAGAAAATTCAAAAAAAATACACATGAGAGAAAAAGGTGATTAATACACAAATTAAGGGAAATAATAAAATATTATTACCAAAAGTGTTGTAGAATTATATAATGGGATCATAAATGATATTATAAACGAGTTTATGATTCTATAATAAATTAATAATATTAATACAATCATTATATAAAATTTTAAATCATGATTATCTAAAGAAAATCATGAGGTACACAACTTTGTCTTTATTTCCTTCATTGAGGCATATTTTATTTTTTTGAACATGATTTCAGTCATATAGTGTACATAATATATAATGAACCTAATAAATAATGAAACAATCATACATAATTTTATATTATTTTAAATTTCAATTAAATTATTAATGGGGGTTTAACATGAATGATACCTAGTGGTATGATATTTTGTCTAAATTTCTATTTAATGGAGACATATTTCTTAATATGCACCTATTAAATAATATGTGGTTTGTATACAATATGTTGGATCTACTGAATATTAATATCTATGTATTTGGTATAATTAAGGATGTTTAAGGTTTATTATCCCATTTTTATGAATTTAAATGTTACCAAAGAGGTAAAAATAATTGTATAATCACATATTCATTTTTGAATATTTACATTAATTTGAAATAATCACATTCACATGACAGGGTTTTTATCTATTACTAAATTTCAATAAAATGTCAATCTTCTAATATAATGTATTTTATTATTTTTATAAGACATATACCATTTTTTCATATGGTGTTTTTGTTTTTTTTTTGATTAACTAGATAAAAATTGATTAATATTTATCCTTTTCGAAATAAATTTTTTATCATAAGACATGTTTATTGATGAATTAAATCTCTTATTAGGTATGTGATGAAATATTTTTATATGTAGTTATTGGTGGATATCAGTTATAGATATCCACTCTATGATTCAACAGGTATTAAGAGACAAATAAAATGGAAAATCAGATGGGTTATTACCTATATTATTAAAATGTCTTATAAATGTTCATCAATGTATATTTATAATATAGTATATGTTCATGAAAAAAAAATAAAAATTGTTTGTTTAATTAATAATTTTGTTATTATAATTTTTATTATGATCCATGATATTTTCTCATCGATATTATATATTTATATATTTCTTTCTCAATTTTTTAATTAAATGGAATTTTTTTCTACATAGACACATTTCTATATTGATTATGTATTATATAATTCTCATGATTTTTATTGAATGGTTTTTTATTTATTTAGATTAAAACGATTAATATTATTTTTAATGAATATTTATTACATTTTCTTTAACCCTTAATGAATATTTTGGATTACCCTTTTTTTCATATACCCATGTTATGGTGATGAATACTTTGAATGAGATTCAAGTAGTATTGTAATTTTCATTTGTTAGGATTTATTTTCTTTTACAAGTCTAATATTAGTATAAGGTACATATATTGTTCTCCCAAAATTATAAACTAACTTTTTTATTATGATTTGACACTTTGTATTTATTCTAATGTAATATTGAAACAATAGGATTCATGTAACTAGAGTATAGGTTGTTATAGGGATGATATCATACTTCATCCATGGATCACCATGATGTAGATATTTGAGATGATGGGTTAGGGAGACCAGGAGTTAGTTGAATCCTAGTTTCCAGAATAGTCACCCTTTATACCATGAGACATTTATGTCATCATATTTATGGTCTCAATATTTTAATCAAAAACTATATTGACTCTAATATTTATTTATTTACATATAATATTAAGTTTTATTGATTATAATTAAATCATAATATTGAATTTTTTAATTATTTTTAAACAATAAATTAATAGTTGTGTATTTTTATAATGTATAATCACACCCTAATGTAATCTTATGCCCTTTTAATATATTGTGAGCCTTTTGAATTTGGGGGAACATCAATAAAAGACCATAGTGTCTAAATGATGATAAATACAATGAAATATGGTTAGGGAAATAAAATATTTAACATAAATATGATTAGCATTATAAACCTTTAGATGATCAAACATGAACACAAAACATTATAGGTATGATACCAAAATGGATTATAAAAATAATTCCTATTAGGTATGGCCTCAATATTAGGAAATGTACATTATTCAGATATGATTTATTAACAGTATTTAACTTGGAATTACTATTGTTAGACATGATCTCATTTTAAGATTTATAATTAATATTACTGTTCATTTTTCAATATTTATATGTTTACCTTATTATACATAGATAGTTATTTTTATCACCCAATAATTTTTTATTGGTGCATGATCATTCATTGATATTACATGTCAATATATCATGAATTATAGACAACCCTTATTATTCAATTTTCTCATTAATAATAAATTCATAACATCCTCATGTTTTCTCATATCATTATGATCTAAACCATTGTAAATGCTTGTTATGTTTTCACTTAAATAATATATGTGCTCACCTATTTCATATGTTACTTTTCATTGAGTTTTTATGATATGTTTTATATAGAAAACACTTATATAGTTCTTTATTGTTGTTCTAATATATTTAAAACCTCACAAGTATAGTAAAATAATTTTTTTATATAGAGATTTTTAAAATAAAATAAAAAATCTATTGTGATTTTATGAGAGGTGTAATATTTAACATATGGAAATGATCTATAAAACATGAATGGATTCAGTTATCTCACAAGGAACTAAGTTGATTTTTAATGTATGTATTTTTATCTCCAAACAAGGAAGTGTACTTCTAGGTTTAAACAATTCTAATAGTGATGTTGGATGGAATTACAATTGATTTTGTGATAATAGATCACAGATCATTTAGTGTTCATAATTCAATATGGGTGGCTAATAAACTAATGAATAAATCTTCAATGATATAAAAAACACTAATGGTAAATATATGAAGATGTAGTACCCCTAGTTTCTATTATGAAAACCTTACATAATACTTTTTATGGTTAGAATGTTTAAGGGTGGTGAATGGGAGTGTTGGGAGATATTTATAATTCATTTTCAAGAAAAATGGAAGTCACACGGGTGGAATTCGATTTGTCAAACAGGGCGGCCAAATTGTTTGTAATTGGTCCTTTTGAGGCAGTTGATCCAGCATAGTTGGAGAACGGTTCCAAAGATTGTGCGAGGAAGCACAGTGAGGGTCTTCCTAGGTAGTAGTTAATGCATGGTTAGCGAACAGTTTGTTTAACTAGGTGAAGTAACTGCTCTGATGGTTTAGGTGACATCCTAAAAAAATTGATCTCAAACGTTTTAGCATCTAAGTGTCTCGTTTTTTCTTCTAAGTATCTATAACTAGGTAATTTGATTCTACTATGTCCATAGAAGGATCTCCAATCATTCCAAAGGAGATTCAAATTCTTTCATTTGAAAATCAAAGGTGAATTCATAAGGGATGTGATTGTTCTTGATCAATTTCTTAGATCTACATAAATCTACTTCTTTTATTCTCTCAGTTTTATAGATAAAGGCTAGTTATGGTTATATAATGGTGTGTGGATTGTAGGACCCCGGGAAACCCTGAGAGAGGAGGGGTGAATCAGGGTGATAGATTTTTCTTTTAAACTGACGGATCTTGTTCCCACGTTGGTAGGAACTCGTTAAACCTGTATGATTGATATGATCAGTAATGAAACATTCACATGCAGAGAGATAAAACATCTATTTTTACTTGGTTCACCACTAAGGGCTACGTACAAGGAGAATACGCCGATAGGTTATTGGTCGTACCAAAATGCACTATGCTTCACTAGCTGTAGATTACAAAGGTTCGGGCACAATCACTCTGTCCCAGGATCAATGCCTTTACAAAAGTTTAGGGATAGCTCATTGCGTCCCTCGAGTCACTCCCATTGAATCCCCCTGGATCACCGCCGTTGGTGAAGTCCCACTCAGTTTATAGACGTGATGGTCTCTTCAATAGATGTGCTTTGAAGTTCTTTGTCTCCTGTTCAGCATGAGACTCTTCTTGCATTAGGGTTCGAAGTTGATGCTCTTTTTGGTTCAATCCTTCTTCTTTAGTGCAATGACTGAATGCACTAGATCCCCTTGTCTTTGTTTGCCTGAATCACAATCACTTATGTGATTTCTCAATAAATTAGGCTCAACTTACTTGTCATCATCATAATTAGTTCACCTTGTATGCATGAGATCATGCATGTATCATTTAGATTTCTTTCTTCAATCTCACTTTGCACCAAATGTATCGGTCAATCTCCCGGCTTTTGTGTAGCTCTAAACAGACCGACGGGCTTCAGCAATACCTGGTGTGCTTCTCCAAGCCCGACACGCAAGTCTCAATATGGCGTGCAAGCATTCGGAGTGTAGGTCCAAACTAGCGCACATGTCTCACCAAACCACCTGCGCGACACTGCCTTCCTCAACTCTTATCCTGCGCGACTCACATCCTTTCTCACCCAAACCACCTTGGGCGCGCAACCAACAACTGGCGAACAACTTCAAATATTGATGCGCAATTCCACCTGCGCGACCACACACAATGCATGCATGACTTCCACACCTGCGCGACGGGAGCTCTGATTTTTGTAAGTGTTGAACTCCGTTATAAATGAGGAGGGGTGGTCCTATATTTATAGGAAAACAGGACCCCCTGCGCGGTGGCGCGCAAGTCTCTCCTTGGCGCGCAAGTGTCGGCGCGTAGCTCATCTCCCCTAGCCTCTGTCACAAAACTTACTTGCGCGAACCAACTAATACTTTCACGCCCTTCTTTCCTTATCCATATTTTGAAGTTCTGTTCTTGGAAAACAATAGGTTCCCAAGTTCCAATCCTCCTAGGCATCCGACACGCAAGTCCATTTGCACGACCTAACCAACACTTGTGCAACCTTTATCCCATTGCCATATTTTGATGTTTTGATACTCAAAAACATGTTGCGGAAAGATTCCTCTCCTTCAAGTGTACGGCGCACAAGTCCCTTTTCCAAAATCACATTTCTTCATTTGTTGATTTTGAGGACCTGAAATTTGGCAAACACTGGAAAACGACGCCACCTTATATCTGCTCTTTTTTTACCACCTCCATATCATTCATTCCTCTGTCAAAGTTCATGTAACAAACATATATCATTGACCACAACTCATGAACTCGAAATGCCATCATGAAATATCTTTTGTCAACAGATTTGTATGTCATTTATTTGCTTTGTCAATAAGAACGATAACCTCAAAAACACTTCTTATCGGTGATATGAGTCCTTCAGCAACTCTTCTGCTGTCATCACAAACTACCATCTCGTGATATGTATTCTTTTATGGAATAGCTTTAGAATCATAATCTTTTGATACAATGTGATGTGCATGGCCATCTCATTATTTCAATCTCTACATGACCATCTCAGAAGTCCAATCCATTGCACATTGTCTTCCTCTTCAACCGTCATTATCTACTTCATGCAAAGCATATGATTCAATTCTTCAAGAATAATCTTGCATGGTTCTCATGCAATCATGAGTAATTGCATGGTATTCATCAAATACCATGGTTATCATGCGATAATGAGGAATTTAATGGTCTTCATCAAAACCCATGGTTCTCATACAATAATTTGGAATTGCATGGTCTTCATAAAAAACCACAATCTTCTTTAATAATCCTCATATGGATTACACCTCACATTATTCATTATTGTAAACAATGTGTCACCTTTGAAACATGTTCTTTGAAATTATGATCAGTACAACAATTGTCGGACTTACCATTCCTCCACTTCATCAGAGTACATAATGATCTCCTTTATTTTGATCTTCATTGACAACTATTGACAACAAATACAACCTTATACACAAAGTGGTTACATCAATCTCCACCTTTGTATTTTGTTGTCAATACATTACAGATCTTCTGAAATGAGTTCATCAATGTCAAAATGAGAATATTCTCATGAATAAACTTTTCTTTTCAAACTTTTATTTCTCTTTCTCTCCCCCTTATTGACAAGAAATAAAAAGCGCAATGCAGGGAGGGTATCAATCCATACTCAATAAATGTTTCATTAATCATTTCACTCTATGTCTACATGAGCAATGCTCAATGTAGAAAACAAGAGGATTTGATTAAGTCAATAAGGCTGACAATTATTCATAGATCATGATACCAACATGAGATGAGAAGTCATGTATTTTTCCTTCAAGGGATTACCACTTTTATTTCAGGTAGAATAAAAATAAATGTGATAGGGAATAATAAAACTGAAACTTCTGCACTCACATCAGCAAACAGATCAAAAACATTATAGTGCAATCGGCAGGATAAGTGACCTTGGGGAACATCCATTCTTCATATGTCACTGATCAATTCAGTTACTCCCCCTTTGTAGAATTATTTCTATTCTGAGTAACTAAGGATGAGATATTGAGAAATGACATACCATCATCAATGACATGTTCTTCATGAAATTTATAGAGTAATTGCATTTAATACTAGCTAGAGTTGATACTTATTGAAATAATGATTTTGGAAGCTTCTTTATTTTTCTACCCCTCAGGGGAAACAATCCTCATCATCTTCATCAAGAGTGATCCTTCATCATCTTAATCATTGAATATCAATTGAAGAATCATCCAATGATGGAAACTTTTTCAGCTTTAGCTATCAAATGTTGACATAATTCACTTCTTATCACGTTCTACCCTTGAGAGAATGCTTCACCTTCAATTACCTACATTATTATCACAAATACATTACACAAATGATTATGGGAATAAGGTGGTTCCACCTTGCTTCATCAATATGAGCTGCATGGTTGATGTGTTTTTCACAACCAAGTTCCTATGTTCACTCCAGTCTTCATTCCTGAATATTTCATCATATGTTCTGATATGTGATGACGTGGCATGGATCATTTCACATTCTCTTCTGCTTTGTGTGGAGAATTGTTCTGCTTAACAGCCATCATGAATGATACATTCTTACTCCTCTTAAGGACTGCTTCTTATTCTGGTATTAAGGTTAGACAACCTTTTTCAATGTGACTAGATTTCTTGCATCTCTCACACAGAGATTCTTTGACACGAGTGTTTTTCTTGGTTTGTAATCTCTCCTGCACTCTGTCTTCCTCACATGAAGGTTCTTATTTTCCTTTAACACTAGCCTTGGCCTTTTCATCTTAAAGTTTCCTCACTCTTTTCAAATATTCTGGCCAGATGACCAATATGTCATTTGGAACTATTGCAGCTGGTTTGGATCTTCCACATGGGTTCATCTGTGTTTCATCCCCCTTAGTTCTTCTTTTGGATGAAAGGCCATTCAATTTAATGGATCTAAAATCTTGGGTCTCCATAGCTTCCCTACTTGAGATCTTATTGAGGAAATGTGTGTTCACCATATTTTTCTGATTTCTTCCCGAGGTACATTCTTCATGATAAGCTGGAATCAGTGGTATTCTTTTCTTTTAAATAGTGAAATCATGTTGTTATGGACATCTGCCTTCCTTGTTACCACTGCCGTTGCATACATCACAGATGTTATCAAGAATTCCAAATCTGTTTGCAGTAAACAGATGCTTCTAGACCTGCAGATGTTGCTTATTCTTCTCTGGATTCCTTCCCTTTGATATCGGCTTTCCCTGTGCTTTTCCATGTATGGGATTATAAAAACAATCCAGTGAACAGTCCCCAAATCTGTTGCAGCACCAAAATTGACCAACAAACCTTGACTTATTTTTATCTTCTGTAAAAGGTAGTTGGGCCTTCTTCCAGATCTGTTTTGCTCTATCTGGGGAACCATCTTCCAATATTTTCTTCCTATCCACCCTATCCATGGTGATAGGTTTCTTCTCTTCAACTTTCATCATCCATACTTGTTTAGAATTTTCCTTACAACTTGCACTGATTGTTGGAATTTATTTAGAAACATGAGGACAAGATGGTTTGGATGGTACCTTAACTTTATCAGTTTCTTGGGATAGATCAATGAGTGAAGTCATGGTCTTCTTATCATATTTTGGAGGTCTTTTCACAATATAATCCTCCAGTGAGCATTGAGTACCAGCAGCAACTGATTTTTGATATGGATAATTAAGAGTTGTCATAATCTTCTTGTCAATTGTTGGAAGTATTTCAGCTTTAAATTCCTCCAACGAACATTGAGTATAGGCATCACTCATTTCATTCTTTTTTAAAGTCACAATATGTGTATTTTCAATCTTGGTCAACTGGGCTTCCAGTTTTTGACCATCAATATTGAGGATGATCTTATGATCTTCAATCATGATCATCTTCTCTTCACAAGTCATCTTCAATCTTTCAACCTCGTCTTCATGCATCTTAACTTCGTTTTGTAACAAAGAGTCAGGTTCCATGAATTTCATGGAATTTACTTCCAAACAAAAACTCTTGACATCATTGCGCTTCTTCATCTCAGCTTCAAGTGCATGGATCCTTTATTTTAGAGTCTTGTTGACTTTCTCTTTTTCTTCAATGACCTTCACCTATTTGGTGAGCTTCATACTTTCCATAACATTTCATTCCAACCCCTTTTCCATATTGTTAGCTTCCTTTTCTAATCGAGTGATCTCAACCTGCATATATTGGAATAGGCTAAAAATAATAGCAACCCTTTTTTCAGGAATATCATGCAGATATGTTTTGAATTTTTCTTGAAAGCTTGAATTAGGGGTGTCATCCTTTCCCCTAGAAGAATCATGTGCCACCTTCTCGATACATTCCAAGCCTAATGTTTCTTCATTATTGGAATGGCATGGAGAAAAAGGCACTGCATCTTCTTTGGATATGAGGGACTTCTTCATCTGATTCTTCTCTTTATTTTTCCTATTTGTCATGGTCTTGAGGATGTAGGCTTTTGCTCAGAAATGACTGAATCATTATCAAGACTACACTTTATTGTTGACATTAGGAAAGAAACTCAAATCCTCTTCTAAATATAATTACTATATCGTATCCAACATACGTGATCCATTCCCTCTGATACCACTTGTAGGACCACGGGACACCCTTAGAGGGGAGGGGTGAATCAGGGTGACAACTTTTTCTTTTAAATTGAAGGATCTTGTTCCCATATTGGTAGGAACTCATTAAACCTGTATGATGGATATGATCAGCAATGAAACATTCACATGCAGAGAGATGACACAACTATTTTTACTTGGTTCACCACTAAGGGCTACGTCCAAGGAGCATACGTTGTTAGGTTATCAGCCGTACCAAAATCCACTATGCTTCACTTGCTGTAGATTACAAAGGTTCGGGCACAATCACTTTGTCCCAAGCTCACTTCCTTTACAAAAGTTCAAGGATAGCTCACTGCATCCCTCGAGTCACTCCCATTGACTCCCCCTGGCTCACTGATGTTGGTGAAGTCCCACTTAGTTTATGTACTTGATGGTCTCTTCAATAGATTTGCATTGAAGTTCTTTTTCTCCTGTTCAGCATGAGACTCTTCATGCATTAGGGTTCAGAGATGATGCTCTTTTTGGTTCAATCCTTCTTCTTTATTGCAATGACTGAATGCACTAGGTCCCCTTTTCTTCGTTTGCCTGAATCACAATCACTTATGTGATTTCTCAATAAATGAGGCGCAACTTACTTTTCATTATCAGAATCAGTTCACCATGTATGCATGAGATCATGCATGTATCATTTAGATTTCTTCTTCAATGACACTTTTCACCAAATGTATCGGGTAATCTCTCAGCTTTCGTTCAGCTCCAAACAGACCGACAGGATTCAGCAATACCTGGCGTGCTTCTCCAAGCCCGACGCACAAGTCTCAATATGGCGCGCAAGCCTTCGTCGTGCAGGTCCAAAATGGCGCGCAGGTCTCACCAAACCACCTTCATGACACTGCCTTCCTCAACTCCTAACCTGCGTGACTCACTTCCTTTCTCACCCAAATCGCCTTGGGCGCGCAACCAACAACCGGCGTGCAACTTCAAATATTGGCGCGTAAGTCCACCTGCTCGACCACACACAATACTTGCACGAATTCCACACCTGTGCGACAGGAGATCTGATTTTTCTAAGTGTTGAACTCCGTTAGATATGAGGAGGGTGGTCCTCTATTTAGAGGAAAACTATACCCCATGTGCGGTGGCGCACAAGTCTCTCCTTGGCACTAAAGTCTCAGCGCGCAGCTTATCTCCCCTAGCCTCTATCATGCAACTTACTTGCGCGACCCAACTAATACTTGCATGACCTTCATTCCTTAGCCATATTACGAAGTTCTGTTCTTGGAAAACAATAGGCGTGCAAGTTCCAATCCACCTAGGCATCTGGCGTGCAAGTCCATTTGCACGATCTAACCAATACTTGCGCGACCCTTATCCCATTTCCATATTTTGATGTTTTGATACTCAAAAACATGTGGCGCGCATGTTTCCAATCCTTCAAGTGTACGACGCACAAGTCCCTTTTTTAAAATAACTTTTCTTCATTTATTGATTTTGATGCCCTGAAATTTGGCAAACACTGGAAAACGGCACCACCTTATATCTTCTCTTTTTGTACAGCCTCTAGATCATTCATTCCTCTGTCAAAGTTCTTGAAACAAACATTGGTCGTTGACCACAACTATTGAAATCTACATTCCATCATGAAATCCCTTTTGTCAACAGATTTGTATGTCATTTGTTTTCTTTGTCAATAAGAACGATCACCTCAAAAACATTTCTTATCGGTGATCTGAACCATTCAGCAACTATTTTGATGTCATCAAAAACTCCCCTCTCGTGATATGTATTATTTTAAGGAATAACTTTATAATCATCATCTTCTGATAAATTGTGATGTGCATGGCCATCTCATAATTTCAATCTCTGCATGACCATCTCAGAAGTCCAATCCCATTCACATTGTATTACTCTTCAATCGTCATTATCTACTTCATGCAAAGCATATGATTCAATTCTTCAAGAAGTATCATGCATGGTTCTCATGAAATCATGAGTAATTACATGGTCTTCATCAAATCCCATGGTTCTCATTAAATAATGAGGAATTGCATGGTATTCATCAAAACCCATGGTTCTCATGCAATAATTAGGAATTGCATGGTCTTCATCAAAAACCCCATTATTCTTCAATCATCCTCATATGGATTACACCTCACATTCTTCATTGTTGTAAACAATGTGTCACCTTTGACACATGTTCTTTGAACTAATGATCAGTACAACAATCGTCGGACTTACCATTACTCCACTTCATCGGAGTACTTCATGATCTCCTTCATTTTGATCTTCATTGACAACTATTGACAACAAATAAAACCTTATACACAATGTGGTTCCAACATGGATATCATATATGATGAGTTTTGGTATTCATATTTCTAGGAGAAGATATATATTGTGTGTTCTTGGAGAATCGAAACAGTTTTCTTTTGCGTTCTTCGTTTGTTGGGGTTTTCATCAAAACCTTCGATATAGGAGGATTCATTCTCAAATCCGCATAGTAGAACTGATCATCATTATTACAAATGGAATGTGTGATGTTTAATTAATTGCAATTTCATTGTTGAACACTTGTGGGAATCCTTTTTTAGTGACGGTTGTGAAATCAAGATAATTGGGTGTTTGAGTAAAGTTCTTTTGCTATTGGTTTTAAAATAGGGAATTTTAAAATAGGAACATAAAAGATTGTTGGAACATGATTTTTATTTGATGTTTTCAATAAAAAATTTCTTTATATAAATTAAATGATTTTTTGAAGCTATTTATGCTTTGGTTTTCAATAAAAGTATGTTTTATTGAAGTGGTTTGTTGTGGAAATGGAAATATTTGGCATAAATGGTGTCAATTTGAGTTAATGATTAAAGGGAACTTAATAAGGGATGAGTACCATTGGGGTACAAGGGACACAAACCTGGATTGGGGGAATTTATCATTGAGACATATGGTAATTGGACGAGAGATCAGTCATGAGTATGTAACTATCAAACCAAGCATGCAAGTGTGGGTGTTTTGCGATCAATGGATTAGGTTGGAAAAATAATATGAAAAATTGGATTTAAAATCATTAATTTCTTATTTTTCTGGAAAAATATCTTTCTATAAATTGGTTTCATTTAATTTTGATTTCACTTGGTTTTAAAAAATTTTTGGAACTTATTTATATTTTGTTATAAACTATTTCTGGAAAATTGTATTAGATGAAATGATTAATATAAATGAGGATAAAATTTCTATCCTACTGTCATGAGAGGGGAATTCATTATGGAAATCCTACTGAATTTTATAGTCATCCCTAATTTGTCACTTGGGTGATTTTGTAGAAACTATCTTTTGGGACATCAGAAAAGGTAACGTTCCCTGTATTTTTACCACTACCTCATGATATATGGATGTGCTATGATTTTGGAGGTCGAAACTTGAGGATCTTGGAGACTTTTGGCCTCTGGTGATTATTGATTTTTTTATTCGATGTTTACAAAGATACTTGTTTGGTCTAATTTTGTTTTACACTTTGATATGGTTTTGAAATACATGAAGTTTAAGAGTTATTATTCTTTTGTTTAGGAATAAATTATTAAATACTTTGGTTATGGTTTGTTGGTTTATGGGTTTACATCCTAAAGGGTAAATCATCTCGTACTTTTATTTTCAAACATCCATCATTTATTTCTAGAATTTGGAATATTGGTGATATATCTTAAAAATATGTAATGAATCATTGTTCCCTCAATCCAATTATATTGAGTGGGTCATTAACAAAGGCTATTATGGTTGTCAAGCATATGATGTGGACTTTAGTGTTGTATTTTAGTTATATTTTCATAGATTATATTAATTTAGAAGAATTTTAATTCAGAAAAAAATAACACTAAAACATTTTCATGGATCCTTTTAAAGACTAGTATGAGAGGTCAGTGGTTCAACCCTGTGTAATAAATAAGTAAAAGATTCAAAATTCATGGGCTTATAATTGGTGAAGGTGATAACATATATGATATAGGTGATCTATGAGTGGATTAAAATAATGGATTTACCTAAATATTCGTATAAAGAATAACAATTATTGTCTTTGGGGTCATAGGATGGTGAGGATGTCTTCATTAGGGTCTTATAATTTTTCTACATGAGTTGAATTTATCTTCTAAAAGAGTTTTCTACAATATCAAAATACAAATTGTGAATGTTGATTGATATGAGAGGATTATTTTTCTATGATATATTCTGTTTATGCATGTTTATGGTAGTATATAATCTTCCTTGTGACAACCTTAATATTGGGGAATATGGTGTGGGATTAGTAACCTAATATATTTTTGTATGTTGTGATTTTCTAGATAACACTCCATGATGATAGAGAGGATATTATAACAATGTTTTTACAGATTATTATATTATATGATTTCAAATAAAACTGTTTGGATGGGATGATGAGTAATTATGGATTTATAGTTTTTATAAATGGTTGATAAAAATATATTAAATAAAATATATTTATTTTACAACACCCATGTCATTTCATAGTGTTATTTATTTTATGTAAAATTAGAGTCTTTGGATGGAAATAATAGACAACATATTCATCTATTTTTTTCATACCAGGAGTGGTGTAATTTTTTTTTCTTATGATCCCTTATTTTGGATCATAATTGGTAGTAATAAATAAATTATTAATTAAATTTATATAGAAATTAAATAATGTAATTTATATTCGAAAAATAAAGTTATTAATTTACCAATATCCTCTTACACCTGAGTAATTAATAGTAAAACCAACTTTTAGAGGGGGCGATAGATGATTGGATATTGCTGAGAAATATTAGAGGACTATGATGAATTCATTTATTGAGTATCATCAATGATAGAATTTTAATTCAATGAATTATTTATTAGTGATTGATTCATTTTTACATAAATTATTATTATTTTATATTTCTATGTTTTTTTATTTTTATAATTTCATCCCTATTCATGAATTTAATTCTCTATCCCATTGATCAATGAAAATTGTTATGATTATTATATTATAAGATTTATATGTGTTGTGTTAATTCCATTCATTCACTACTATTCGAATCTTTCACATAAATAATATTATATATATGATATGTTTTAGTGTCAATATCTATGGTCACCATTATTTATTTCTATCATGCCATTGAATATTAAACACTTGCCATCTAAAAAGTTGATTGTTTGATTAATGTAAATTTAATTGTGATGAAATTGATATATGGAATACAAAACTGTTATATTTGGAATCAATCACAAGAATTACTTAATGAAAGGTAAAAAATAAGTGATGGATTTTTCTTTAGTTTGAGAAGTTATAAGGGGTGGTTGTGAAATTGTGTGAGACATTGATGGGGGTCTCATGTGAACCTATTTTTATACATTTTTCCGTAAAATCATGGACATAGGTAAAAGAACGGACTCAAACCAACCTTATATGGGAATTTGTTTTTATTTTAATTCATTATATATGAGGAAAACAATAACAGTGTAGATATTTATAGCCCAAAATAGAATATTGGTGAAGAGAAACATTACATGAGGATTATTTTATAAGAAACCACTCTTTGTAAATACCATGATATTGGAGATACTGTTTTATATTATATGTGAATCAAACAATTCATGTTTTTTTTAAAAATTTCGTAAAAACCTATGTTGATAATAATTTTTTATCAACAATGGTATAGAATTAGAAATTGGATATTCCTAAAAAATTATTAAAATAATGGAATAATAGTATTATAGGTGGTTTAAAAAATGAGAGTGAAGAAAAAAACACATCAAAGTCAACAAACATGGAGAAAAACAATGTAATGATGAAATACCATATCATTCTTTCCTCTTTGATTTTAATTATTAACAGAGCTATATAAACATGAGTTTCATAGTTGTACACATGGTAGAAATCCAATTAAATTTGATAAATTAACTAATTAAATTCAATCTCATGTGGGATAAAATACAATGAGATAGTTCAGGATCAATTCATTAAGAATTCAATATAAGTAGTATAATCATATTCCACCCAAATACATATCCAGTTGTATTAATCTATGTATTGTTACCCTTCATAATTTTCCACAATTTAGCTTCAATATAATTATTAATACAAATAATTTTATATAATATTTCTTTAATGAAACCCTGATTACTATAAAAAATTCCACCAAAACCCGAGGGCCCTATTGGACAAGAAGATTGCCAATACACTTTCACCTCCATCCATCATGATATCTGGGGTATCCATCTAACAGATTTTTACAGAAGCGGATTGTGGATATTACTAACAAACCAGGCTTTTTTATAATAATATGGTTAGATAGATAATTATTTATTGAACCTATTTGGACATTTGAGGTAGTCATGACCTCCATATAAATTTATGTGATTCCACCCAGAAAAAAAAGATTATTATTATCATAGTCAATATCATTTATTACACTACCAAAATACCAATGAAAATATAAAATATTGAATAAAAAATTCTGTATATTTACCAACAGTAATATGATTTAAAAATGGAAATCATTTTGTATTCAATGTTTTCCATCCATACATTAATCCAAATCAAAGCCTATATATGCTTCCAAATCTGGTATGAGGGACTTCAAGAAAAGAATCCATGATTAATATATTTATCAAAAGTCAAGAAAAGGTAACATATAAGAACATTATGTTTTCATTTTTTATCCACATCATGTTTGTCTATATTATATTCCACGTACATTTATCATTAAAAACTCAATTTCTCCAATTTTTTAAGAAGATGTAATTTATCCATGACCAAAAATCATAAAACTTGAAGAATTAACTATATTTATCATCTATTTACTAACAAAATGTGTAGTGATATATGATAAGTGACCAACTATTATTGAATATCATATTCTCCCTTATAACGACAATGTAGGTAGAAATTAAATTGTTTTTAATGAAGTAGTACAATTGATTATTAACATAGATGGTCAATAGTCCATGTATGACATAATGTAAATAACATGTGTTGTACTATCCTTGGTAGATTTATATGTCACATTACATGGTACATGGATTTGGGAAGGAAATTAGTTTGTCTTGGTCATTATTATACATATGAAATAATGGTTCACATCTATTCAATATTGATGGTGAGTCATAAGATGATACATTTACTTTAACCATCTTTTTTCATAATTTCAACCATTGGGTTAGGTAATGGAGATCATAGAGTTATTGGGTTTGGTATAACTTAAAATTGAGTTTATGTCAAGGTGTGCATCATGTGCATCTATGAAAAGGTTAGTGTCTCCCAAAAGTTTACTACGGGTTATTTTAATGGGTATGTTACGCCACTAAATACCATTCTGGGTGTGGGTCCTTAACATGTAGTTTTTACCCCCTCAACTAATACATATAATGTCTTGACACATTGTACATTATTATAGTTATAGATAGATTAAATGTGTTGCTAGATTGGAAGTTTTGAATCATGATGTTTATTATTATTTCTTCTATATAATTGTTTTGAAGAGTTGGAAAATCTTCTATGTCCTATGTTCTCTATATTAAGAAACTTTTTAATTGATTATATTGTTATTTCCATTTTTATTGTGAATTATGATGGGTAGTTTTATTTTAATTCCATTAGGAATTTTGGGGCCTTCAACAAGAAATGTATACACTCACCCCTATATAAGATAATTTTCTCCCCCCATATCATCTATTGTAAATATTTCAAGTATATTTCTTGAGTTATTAAAGAAATTTATGTTGGTAGAGACTAGCTGATCCCAAATATTATGGTAGAAATATTTTCTTTTTTTAGCGCAATATCATTGCAATAATAAACCACATCAAGAATGTTTCATCCTTATTTGATTATTTATCCATTTCTTTAGGGTTACAGGTCTAATCTCTTTTATATTATTTTAAAATGTGGGAGATATGAATTTCTAATGGTTTATTAATTATTAATAAATGATCTGAACTAATCATGAAATGTTTATATAAAATTATAGAGGTGATCCCATTGATGGATCCTGATATACCAATCCATGTAGCCAAATAATTGTATTACACTTCAATTTGGTTTTTTCTATCAATTATCTTATACATTGCAGAATTATTTTTCCCAAACTATTTTTCTTTATATGGGATCATCAATTTATGGTTTCATTGTAAGTGAATTGTTAAAAAAAATGTGTGTCTAGACTATGTAGGTTACTAAATCTTATAAATGTATGATTTTAAAAATTTCACTTTATGATGTTTAATAATTTATCCCACTATTCACCCCCACAAATGTAACACCCTGATATTTTGTGATATTTTTTAACTAAATTATGATTTTTGATATATTTCATTTCACTCAACACATTATATAGTATTTTATTTATATAAATAAAAAATAAGTTTGTATTATTTATATGAAAATCCATGTTGATCATTCTCTACACACATCACATATATTAACTTCAAGTGCAAGCAACCATGAGTTAGCTATTATTACATGCATGACAGAGTTTAACCACATTTTAATAGAGAAAATGTTTTAAAACTAAATTTGAAACATTCATGAATTTTATATATACAATTAATGAACATTTATGAAATCATAATTCTGTCACTGGCTTATAGTGATTTTTGTGAGGATTTCTCAGAAATTTTAATTTTTTATTAATATTGGGAAAGGATATATTTTAGTTAAAACCACATCATCTATTAAATAAATATTAATGATAACTTTTATTTTAAATTATTTTAAATTTTCAAAATAGATCAATAAAAAATAGTTTATTCCTTCTTTTTTCATTGGAAACTTATATATATTGAAATCAATTATCTATACAAAAGTTGGGATTCTTCAAGATTACGTGTCATCTCCACAATATTCCACATCGCCCAAAAAAATTTATTCCATCCAAACCCAAAAAATCCTCAAAAAGTCCCGCTACCAATCAGGATTTCCTCTCCTATGGTTCCCGCTACTCCCCTCGACTCCACTCTACCACTCCCCTCCAAAATCTTCTCTCCCACTCTGCATCCAAAATCTCCTCTCCATCCACGCCTCCAACTCTTTGTGCTCCACCTTTGGCTCCTCAACATTTGAATATTCCACTCCACCAAAGGATCCCAAATAAAACCACATGTTACTCCTCCTATTTCTCTTCCTCCACCTATGATTCCTCCAAATCTGGCTGCTCCACCTACTTGTCCTCCACCTTTTTCACCTGCTCTACTTCCGGATCCTCCACCTACTTTTATTTCATAGTAGAGACCATGAATCAGATTCGATTTAAATATTTTTTATAATGCTACTGTTGTCTTTGAATAATGGTTCTACAAAAATCTTGGATATTGATGTCTCTCAATTGAAATACATGGACCTATGGATCAGCTAAAGACTTAGCTCGGTAACCTATTTCTTGGATCCATATATCTCCTCAACTACTCTAAACATTTTCATATGATTTCATCTTCATTAATGGTTTTGGATTGGATATCATCATCAACACTAAGGTTTTCTAAACTCTTTTTTTTAATTTATTTAAAATTGATGACATGGAGAGATAAGTCATTGCTGTTGATTCATGATTGTCTCTTTCCAAAAAATCATCACAAGTCTATATGTATCAGTTCATATTTTTCAATTCCAACATTGTGTGGATGAAATTTTTTGTGAGGATTTTAATATTTTAATTTGAAACAAAAAAAACCAATGAATTTAATCAGGTTCTGCAAAATAATGCATGTCATCCCGATCAAGTTTAATGTCATAATGTAGTGGTAGTTCTTCATCCTTTTAATAGGTTATATTGGGGTATGTTTTCGGGTTTTAGTTAATTTTTTATCCTTGATAACATGGATATGTTTCCACTTACTAATATTATAAATCAATATTCCTTTATTGTTTCATGGAAGGGAATACAAAAATATTAGCTGATTCAATGGAGAAAGGGATTAGGTTAGCAAGATAAAATTTTTAAGATGTACCTAAAGTACTAAAATAGGGTATTGAGGAAGTTAGTTTTCATAGGGGATGTGAATTTTTTTCATTAGTTTTTTATTCTATTTAATGCACCATCCAGTGTCCCTTTGGATTATGAAAGGTAATATTTTACATCGAAGATCCCTACAAAAAATTCATAACTTATTAATTTTGTTTGGACTTATAAAAAACTTCTCAATATTTTCATTAGCTTATCTATGGATTTTCAGTATACATTCAGATATGATTTTTTAAAAACCAAGGGGTTTTTCTAATATAATCCAACAGTCACCCCAAAAAATAACACTCTCCATGTGTATTTTATTTGCCTCACAAAATCTATAAAAATTGAGAAGTCAATTATTTTTTTCTTGGATATATATTCAAAACAATTGGTTGGTTGTTAATGAATGTTTATTTTATGGGTTAGAATTGATCCAATCATGAGGGGTTGGATTTATAACAATTAAGATCATTAAATATATAACTAATGATTTTTCTTCTCTTGATAACAAGCTAATAAGATTGGTGCATTTTTTAATTTTTGGTTGCAATGAGAACACTTCAGATGGCTCTATTTGGTGTGATTTTTTTATAATTGGAATTTGTGTGTAGGATTTAGGGGGTAATACTATAAGAGTGAGAATTTAATAGAAGTATTTTTGGCATGATATCTTCTTTTAACAACAAAGATTACATAGTTTGATCCTTTATAAAACACCCATGGTAAGTATATGGACAATGTTTTACACCATGGATGAACTATATCATATGTTATGTTATATTTTTTTGATCGACAAGGAATATGTTAAAACTGTTTATGAATATGTGTATAGAGATGAATTATGTTTTCCATAATTTATATAAATTTACTCTTTAACTATTTTTTTATTTTTTTTAAATTATTTTTCATTTAGAGTTGTACATGAAATGGTTTAATCCCTTGATCATAACATGTTGTCTCACTTCCACCTCTTCACACATTTTTCTTTTGATATAAGAGAATCTATAAAATAAATAGAACAAATTGATAAGAGCCTCCAACTGTCAATTTTTTTTACATCATAAAGGGTTCAAAAAGAAAAAAGTCAAGAAGATGGCCCTACAATGATATCCTTGAATTTTTATTGGTGATTTCAAATTAATTGGGTTATATCCTACGCTTTATAAAAAATGTTAAATGTTTGTATTCATTTTTTATTGAATTTAATCATATCCATGTCCCAAACTAGAAAAAATATGTGCATTTCAAATTGATTTATTTGCAACATATATCATAATTAAAATATATTTTCCATTCCTTGGATTAATATTCTTTTTGATTATGTATTTGAAGAGAATCAAATCCTTTAATGCTGAGAAAATAAATGAATTGAGTTACATTGATGTCAATGCGTATAAATCTGTCTATGATAGTTTGTTAAATAATCCTAATGTCATGTATGATGGAATGTGCTTCACCTAAAAGGTACATGATATTTTTTACACTACTAGTAATGTTAATGCTAATTATGTCTAAACATTTGTTTTTGATTTATATTAGACCAAGAACATTCTATTGGATAAATATAAATTACTCAATTTAATTTTAAAATTTTGGGAAGGCCTTGATATCATTGATTTCAAGGATACTTACCCAACTGTGATGGAGGATTAGCAGGTTTGTGTATTCCTATCATTAGTTTTTTTCTATTTTTTAAATCATTTTTGACTTATTTTATAGTGATGTCCTAATCGGTATTTTCTTTCTAAGTTTAAAACTTTGAAAATAAGAAAACAATTATGAATCATTCAATTATTTTATTTTGATGAGGAATGTGATCCCCAAATTAAAATTTCATTTGGATCCTATATTCAAATATTATCATTCATTATCATTTTTTATAAAAGTAAAATAAAATTATGGGTTACTATATTTATTTTTTACCATTCATAAGCATTATTTATATAATTCAAATAAAATTCCTGGGAGTGTTTTGAATGTTTATTTAACTAGCATTTTGATTTTGAAAACTCTTATAGTGTCTGATTTTGAACATGATTATGTAGTCCAATAGATTGTTTCAACACCTCAAAAATCTGTGGAAATAGAAATCCATGAAATGAATCCCCAGTTAAAGGATATATACAACAACAACAAAAAAAATCAAAATTAACTAAAACACGTTGATGTTTTCCAACGTATTAGAAATTCCATATTGAATATGTCATTTTCTAATAATATATTACATTATTTACTTCCAATATTAATTTTACCTTCATTATAGTCAACGTGAAATTTATGTAAGAACATGTTTAAGGAACAATTAAACCCTTTTTAATGATTATATCATGTATATTGAACTGATTTTCCATTTACTATTTTCACAACTATACTAAACTATTGTAGGAAACAATAATACCCTAAACAAACATCCTTCAGTGCTACTCTAATACCGGAATAGATCAAGCCATTACATGGAGGATATATCCAACATAGCATGATGACTACTATTTGACTCAAATGGGTACATCAAATACTGTTAAAAACATTAGTTACTATCTGATTAAAACCCCACCTCTTTCAGATGTAACTTTATGTGAAGACATGCAGTTCTGTTTTTTTAAACATAATATCCTCTACTAGAATGGGTTTTTTAATTTGAATGTTTAATTTAATTTTTTAACTTTTCTTATTTGAAATATATGTTACATCATGTTTGCTATTTCGATGTTTTGAGAATAAATTTTAAATCATGTTCTAATATAATTTATGCTTTCTACTATTGTGTTGAATTCTGAGAGCATCGGCTAAAAATAAATAATTCTCAATTTTTTGTCTATTCCGCATTAAATGATTCATCTCATTTTATAACCATTCATATAGCCTTGTCTGTGGTTTCTTCTTATGATTTGGATTAGAATTGCAGATCACCCATTATACAAAGGCATTGATTATGTTAGTAGAAAAAACATAAGAAGACAACTTTTGGTTTCTGGAATCTGTATGAACATATGTGTTTACATATTATATATGAACTTATTCCTTATAAAGATTGACATTTATATAGAATGGTTATGTTTATTCTCATGTTAAATCAAGATTCAATCCTTATTCATTGTTTTTTATTCAATTTCATGTCATCAGGACTTCTGATGTTTTTGAAGGCTCTACAAACCCTTTATTGGCCTTTTTTAATGGGATCTTTAGAACCCATAACACAACTCACATATCATTTACTGAATATGGTTGACATTTTGAAGATGAGGAAATTTCACTTCTACATGATTCTATGGCATAATTTCAGGATGTTTTACCATTTAAAGTAAGTTCAACTTCATCATGATTGCTAATTCTTTTTCCATTTTATGTTTCTTGTCATTTATTTTCATATTTAAACTTTTAATATCCTTTGTAAAATACTTCATGGGTTCATGTAGAGGTGTTTTTAATGAAAATTGGATATATATATATATATATATATATGTGGTTTGAATTAATAGATAAAGATGAAATTCCAATGTAGCTTCATTTACATAGATTTAAGGTCTTTTAATATAAGTATTGTTGAATTGTGGACTCCTCTATTACTATGAACATGATGTTTTTGATCAATACCTCAATTTTTATCATGGAGATGCAAAATAACTTCAAATTTGATAAATCTATCAATCCATTTTTCTCTATAGATACTGATTATCATTTAATGACACCGCATGAAATACATTCATGTTTCCTACTAATCCTCACATATGCAGCATTAAAAGCCCATAGACTACATTCAAAATCCATAAACTATGAATATATCTCTAGCTTACATTCGATAATTTCTCTCAATCTCACCTCTTGACACTATTTCAGCCTCTACCTTAAGCATTCATTTCATCTCTATCGCATATACCCGCCTCTCTAATTCAATAACGTTCCAGCTCTCCTAGTATTAGTGTTCACATCATTTCAATTTGTTATATTCAATGCACTCACTTCATTATCATCGTTTTATTTTAAGAATTATTTTGACTATAGTGAAATTAAAATATTTTTGAATGATGCAGAACAAGATGATTTAAAAAAATTAAAAGTCTTGTGTATTTCCATGGGTGGAGTACTAGATATTATAAACACTAATTGAATTTTTTAATTTTTTTTCTTTAAAATCCTGATTTCTCACCACATCTGTGAGATTAGTATAAAATATAATTTTCCAACATTGGTGACATGAATTTTGAAAAAGGACATACATGGGTGTAGGTCGTATAATATTTCTATTCTAATTAGATGGAATTAATATTTTACAATAATTATTAGTGAAAGTGATTAAACTTTTATATGGTCATCAATCCAAAATTAATCATAATAACACACTAAAACAAATTATTAAGGCCCAAAATGACTGGTAATATTTCCAAAGTAAATCAATATAAAATAATTAGAAAATATCTGCATTGTGTATAATTTTATTGGTTATTATGATATTATTGAAGTGAATTTCCCTACAAAAAAAGTTTATGTAAGAAAAAAGGAATAAAGAAACATTCTTTACCTTTAACAGTTATAAAACATTGAGATATGAAGAAAAATAATATTAAAATGATATAAATGTCATTTTAAAATATAAATGGGTTATTTTTATCATAATAATTTACCATTATATTCTATAGATGTTTTAATTTATTAAAATTATTATGAAACACTAATGTAGTGATTAGTTTTTTAATGATGAACTAAAATATATGATACTATAAATATTTAAGGTGAAGTAAATTGAATGATTTTTTGTCTAAAATTAATAATTAGATGAATATATCATATTATAAACATTATTATAATATATTTTAATTCAAATATTGGTTTAAAATTGCAAAATATAAACAAAAGTAATAATATCAATATTATGATTAATGTTATTTTATAAGAAATGATATTATATTAAATTATTTAAAATTAATAAAAATAATTATTTATGAAATGATATTTTTAATTTATAATGAATTTTAAATATGTTATAATAATTGGAAAATTTAATTTTTATAGTTAAAATATTGATCTATTGATTGTAAAAACCTTTTTAGCATTATCTGTGACTGAGATGTGTTTTTGCATGTTACGTTCGCTTGTCTTCAAATTAATTTCCCAAAATAACTTAATATATTTTTGAAATCGGTAAAATGATTATAATATATAGAAATATATATATTTTTAAAATATATTTTAATACATTATTAATCAATCAATAACATAGGTTTGAAAACTACTATTTTTATTAAAAACTAAAATGAAAGAATATAGAAAACATAAATGTTATGGAACCAAATTATTAATGTGCCCATATTTTTGTGTGGTGGAGGATTTTATCAACCATTATTATTTTTAATCCCATATTTCTCCATTTTAAGTTACATTATGTATGTTATACCTCCCATTACTGATATCTTTTTGGTATTTACAAAAGTGACACTCCCCTTTCACTTTAAAAAGGAAAGCACTCTCCAACTTCCTCAAGCCACTAAAAAACATAGGATTGACCAAGATCTTCCCAATAAAATTACCAACATCCCTACATTACTAATTCCAGGATAACATTTCTAAAAAATCCTTCTAAGTATTCCCTTTAATTCAATCAAAAAGGAGTTACTCGATTAAGAGGTAACACCTTCCCTCATGCTCATTTCTTTTATTTTCCTTCTCCACTATTTCTATTATAAGACATAAATTCTAAAAAACTAGTATTGTAATTAAAATGAGATTTTTTAAGATAATATTTAATATTACACTTACAAACACTTTCATATAATGGGTAATGATCATACTATTCTTCTGTATGATGAACTACCGCCCAACGAAACGATGATTGGTCATTTTTCCTTTACTGACTCTCATGGTCGAAATTATGATGGAGAAACCATTTATATATGATTTAAATTATATTATGTATGCCATTAATCATATATAATTATTTAACAACACAAAAATTGATACATTATATTTTTCATAAATACTACATTTTCGTTTGAGGAAGTTTGGGCTACAACCCACTCAAAGTAGTGTGATTCATTTACACACAACATGAAATGTATTAAAGATGGGTTTATTAAACTTATAATATTTATTCGATATAATTATTATAATTTATTACATATATAAAAATATATTTATACCGATATTTACATTAATATCATTCATTCAGTAAGATAACAAAAAATGGAAGCAACATTAATGTGTTCGTCTAACTTACAACATCCATGAGAAGTGTATTCAATTTCATAAATTTATATAAATTAGATTATGATAATAAATATATAATGAATATAAATGATATTTATATCATGCTTTATAATCATGAAATCAAGATTTATATATAACTTCCAAAGATAAAACAAATTAAGAAAAATTTGGAGAACAAAGATAGAATTACTTGAATTGAGTCCTTAACATAGAATTAATAACAATATGGTTTTACAAAGCCATAATAAAACCATATATCATATTATATACCAGAATATTATTATATTAAATATATATTATTTACTTACATATTTTATACAGGAATTATATATGAGGACCAAGAGAGTCAAGACACTAGGTAAGGGAATTTCAACTAACACACTAATTCAATTAAATACATGTTTTATTAGACACTTATTAATTTTTTGTGGTGTTTATAATACCCATAGATGTATTATATGATTACAATAAATTATCCTACGGGTACTTAAAAATAAATTTTATGATCTTTCATTCATGGGGATATGTTTTAGAAGTTACTAAATTAGTAAAGTGACATTTTCTCAATTTTTTGTCATTGAGACACATACCAAATTAGGCACCTATAATTTTTATGTGAGGTTAATATAGTTCTATTGACATGTTATAAAATTAATTAAATTATTTTAGTTATATTTTATGCTTATTTAATTTTAATGTATCATTATATATATAACTAAATGTTACCAAATTTGTAATATTTTATAGCTTCAATCAAAAAAAGTAATTGATATTGTTTATATTTATTCTCACATTTATGGAATCATATGATATATTTCTAAATAAATGTCACGATTTATCTTACAATATGGTTATTGATGTCAAATCTAATCAGTGATACCATTTTCCAATAATTTTTACAAAACATGGAAAAGAATGTTTTTTATGATTGTTTGAATTTACCTCTCTATTCAGTCGGAAAATTGCCTTCAATAAAAAAAATTATTTCTAAAAAGGATTTAATAGAATGTGTTTTTAATAAAATTTGTTTTATATTTTTTTCAAATATTAAATCATATGTTTTGAATTAAATTGTCAATGAAAATTATTTTAATGAGTTCAAGCCTTATTCCTATTTTTTCACAATATTTTCCATGATAGGGTTTTGAAAATGTTTTTTTGGGTTTTTTATATGTTCTTAATATTATTTAAAAGAATATTGTTTTTAATATATTCTAAATGATATTTTATATGTTTAATAAAAATGTTTTCAAAATGTGTTCAACTAATTTTATTAATATTAAATGGAAAATGTTCTCAAATTTATTTCAATCATTCTTTCAATGTTTAAAATTTATTTTCTGGAAAAAACTGTTTTTAATAGTTTTTATATTTAATATAGAATTTTTCAATGACGAAATTATTTTTCCTCAAAAAATGATTGAATTATTTTTGCGTTGTAATATTACATCCATTTATGATACTCATGCCCTCATGGAAATTTTTTAATTGGTCAATTCATATTCAATCCCAAATGGTTTAGGTTCTGATGAAATAATAAATATGACACATTTTAATCTTCCATGAGAAATATACCAATGAAACCCACTTCATTTTTTAGGTTATACATTATGTAAATGATTTTAAAACCTATATATTTTCCTAGGATATGATGTCGTGAAATGTTATTGATACCCTTTTATTTCCCGAGTTTATGATTTGATATTAATAAAACTCATATTATTTCATGGTTCACGATATGATGATTGATTTTTATCTTATGGAATATGTTTGTTTGATTTTATTAGGTGATGGATGAGACCAATATCTTCATCAAATTATTTGGGTAATGATAATTTGTATATGTTATCAAAGGGTACAATGGTTGTATCATGATCCACTAAAAAAATGTACATTGATTGAAGCCAAATACTTATGTAATAGGGTATATGTAGTATATGCCAATCACAAATACAAGAAGGTACATATTTTGTACCCCAAAATTGAATGTAAGATGGTAAATGAGTTGTAGCCCATGCCTGAAAAAAAGAAAGTACATGATTTGAACTGAAATCCTAGTATGTTATAAAGGTCTGGGATTTGTATCCTTGAGAAAATATGTACATTTATTAGATTTATACAAAAAATTATATGTTTTATTCTATAGTTAATCATTCATGGATTATGATATTTATTTACTATTGGTTCTTGTATTATGAAGTAATAATAATTATTCCATAATTAATGCATATGATCTTTGTTATACGGGGAATGATATTCTAATGATATGATAACATTATCATACCACTGTACTCATGTCTATACTTATATGTCTCTATTGATTACCCCTACTGAGAATATATGCCCTCCCAGTTTTATGTTTATTTTCTCGGGTAATGAAGATATTTGTGTGGTATTTTCATAACCCATCCTTGGGGGCCCGTGTCGTGACTACCCTAGGCCCGCCTTCCATAGGCCAAGGGATGGGGGCTAGCACCGAAAGGATTTTTCCCTACAACTAGGAAGGGATTGCCATTATAACCTATCAACTCATGAAACCAAGCACACAACAGGATATGAACACAAGAAAACTGTATACCCAAGATAGTGCTGAATTTAAAGGGGCCAGAATAAAAGCCCAACAATAAAGGTACAAGTATAACAGAATTACAAAACAACTGAAGAAAGATAAAAGACATCTACTGGATCATCCTCTGGGGTTCCTACCTAAAGGGTAGGTATAGATATCCTCCTCAGCAATCCACATCCTTCTGTCTCCTATGTGTACCGAATCTTCGTAAGGTCCACCTCCGGGTACCGTCCAGTCCTTGTACTCTCATCCTCAGTCTGCACCAAACACAATGAAGCAAGGACATAACCCGTGTAGGGGTGAGTATAAAAATACTCAGTAGGAACCCCAAGACCCTCAAGGTCTCACAAAATCCACAAAGGATAAACTACAAAGTATGAAATCAACAAATAACCCCACCAATGTATATGACCATTCATATGCCTATGTTATGATGTGATATATCTCAATCATGTATAAAACACAAAGATACAAACTCAGCTCACAAAAGGATTTATTCTAGGGGTAGTAAAAAGTGACATCTCTAATCACATTGTCGAAACCCTTGGAAGTTAGAGAACCCCTCCTCTATCGAGTATAGTTGGTCATTCACATCACACATAGGAGCTTCCCACTAAACTTGGACTGCTGAGGTACTCCTATTATCGAGTACCATGGGTCTTCCACGTCACATATAGGCTCTCCCCAACATGGGTATACTATTTCACATAGAGTTTCTTCCCCTCGTGACTTGCTGGGGTACTCTTCCTGTCGAGTACCATTGGTCTTCCGCGTCACACAAAGGAACTCCACCATGTGTCCTATTGAGGTAATCCTCCTATCAAGTAATGTTGGTCTACCACATCACAGAGAGGTGCTCCCCATCGTGGTTCTGCCGCGTCACATAGTGGCTCTCCCCACTTGGTCTGTCAAGTCACTCTGAGTCAAAAATTTCAGCTATCATCAAGTTTGAGCCAACTACTAGGTTCTCGCACTATTATCACTCATCTATTGAAGGATCTGCACCTCAAGATATTGGTCAATACTCATACTACCATGAAGTCCCATGAAGAGGAATCTCAATGTTCTTCCATATCAAAGGGTTCTCAACGCAACACACGACGCGTCAATCGGACACCCGACCTATGAGTTATTAGCCACATATTCCCGGGGGCCATGTTGGATTCATGCTCGATCAACCCTGACCATTACCCATATTAATCGAAAAATCTAGTGGGTTATACACCAAGGGCGCATCTCACACTCTTATTACCGGTTCCACTGAAGGTTCTTCAAACAGATGTCAGGTGCCAAATTTATGGCCAAAAGAAATTTAATGGGTTGTAGTGGTCCTGGGTCTGGTGCGACCTAGTCCAACCCAGCCTAGGCTGACCCGGTTCGTGCTGAACCAGCCCATCCCAATAGGCCTGGCCTGGCTCGCTGGGTCCGGCCTAGCCCGCTGGGCAGTTCGGCATGCCTTGAGGTGCTGCGGGGGTTCAGCTGCAGATGGCGCGAGACCGCAGGGCGACTTAGCCGAGGTGGCTTGGATAGGAGGGTGGAGAATTCATGGCGGCATGAACAGAGTGGATCATCCATGGTCATCTCAGCTAGAGAGGCATGGAGGGCCGCATGGGCTCGACCAGAGCAGCCTGGAAGGACGCGAGTGTCTTGGCTGGAGCGGCGCGGAGGGCCCTCGGTGGCTCGGCCAGAGCAGTGTTGAGAGATGCGGGTGGCTCAGTCAGAGTAGCATGGTGGGCCGCAGAGGGCGGGGCCAGAGAAGCTTGAAAGTATGCGGGAAGCACGACCAGGGTGGCTCTGTCTGCGTCTCAGTGAGATGGTGGTGGCTCGGTGGACGGCGGGGCGGCTCAGCGAATGGCAGCGACGGATCGGCGAACGACAACGACAGATCATCCCGGACAGCGGTGGCCGTGGGTGGCACGATGGGGTTGTGGGTGGCGGATCCACGGGGGGTGGAGGCCGTGGGTGACGTGGAGTGGCTCGGCTATGGGGATGCCGGCAGGACAGAGAGGTCGCGAGGCGACAGTGGCCGCGAGGCGGTGTCGTTGCCTCGTCACCTTCGTCGTGTTCAATACCACAAATCATAACAAGATTTGCGGAGGTGTTGATCCATGTTTGTTTAGCCCCTCACCTACATGTTAGGTTGGTAGAATATAGATCAACAATTACTTGAATAAGATCATCAAGCTTTACAACCACCCGCAACGATTTATTTCCAATCCCGAAAAATAATTCAAAGGAAGAACATGGGAAAAGCAATCATACAAAAATAAACCCCTACCTCAGGTGGTTCGATGACATTGGCACGGGAAGGAACTACAGATGTTGATTCAACATAGATGAAACTTTCCAACATTGGATGAAGTCTAGAGGAAGAAGGTCGAAGTCATGGTCGGTGTTCTTCGTTGGTAGAGCGTTCTTCGTTGCTGGAGCATTCTTCATTGCGAGGTGAAGTTCTTCGTTGAAGATCATTTTTTCTCACAAAGCTCTCTCCTCTCTCAATTCCTCAAAAATTTCCTAGTATCCAACATAATAGATTATGTTGGCTATTTATTTTCTTGAAATAAAATTAAAATTGGCAAAAAAAAAACTGATTTGGACAAATTAATGTGGTGTGTTGGCTTAATTAACGTGGAGAAAGCTCAAGAGGCTCCACCACATTAAATAGGGATTTGAGACGTTTCCCCTCTATTATGAGTGGAGTTCAATATGTTTAGGCCTCGAGTGGTCCCCACCACCATAACCTCCCATGGGAGGTTAAGCTGAGGTGGTCCCCACCACCATAACCACTCAAGGGAGGTTAAGGACTAGTGGTCCACACTTCTGAACTTCCACATAAGAATATCCTAAAGAAAAATCAAATAAAATAAAAAGAATGTTTATTTTATATTATTATTTCCACAGAAAACCCAAAAATTATATTTCACGCTCATCCACCTATTGTAGAGGTTAAATTACCCATAAGAAATATCGGAAATGCGAGGTCAATGGTTCCCTCAGATTTCAATTCCTAGAACCGGTTCAAAATTTAGAAAAACCCTCTCTCATGTTTATTGAATGTACCTAAAAAATGTTTAAAAAATTATCCGGGGCACTCTCTACCTTGGAATGATGCGCCATCAATTTTTTGGACTCGTAAATTTCTCAAATATTTAAAAAAAATTACATTGAAATTCTGAGTCTTTAAATTCTCCCCACCTCAATTCATTACATCCCTATAAGCCACAAATCAAACTAAGGGAACATGTTGGGGTACTGAGCATGCATCTAAGCCTTTCACTCCAATGTGCTCTCCTTGAGTTTCCTATGCTACCAAAAAATGCACACCAAAGGTATCGACCATCCATGAAGGGCCTTATCCTGTCAATCCTCAATATCTACTGGAACCTCCGTAAAAGCCGCCCCAATATTTATGTCCAGCTCTCCATGGTCGATTTTGTGAGATGGATTGTGAACGTATCTGCTTAGATACGATACATGGAATAGTTCATGCACACGGTGCAACTGTGGTGGAAGTGATAAGCGGCAAGCCACCTCTCCAAATCTGCTGAGGATGTGAAAAGGTCCGATGAATCTCAGAGAAAATATGTTGCCTCGGCTAAATCTCCATAAGCCTCATCGTGGTGAGACCCATAGAAAGGCATGGTCGTCATCCTCAAACTCTAGAGGTCTTCATCTCCTGCACATAGAGGAATCCCAAGTTCTCCACTAAACCTTGCTCTCTGATCAGTAGGAAGTGGGCCGACTTGGTGAGTCGGTCGACAATCACCCAAATCGAGTTATGTACTCTTGATGTACGTGGAAGTCATGTCGCAATGTCCATGGATATCCCATCCCACTTCTACTTTGGTACCTATAAAGGTTGAACCAGGCCTGTTGGTACCTGATGCTTCACCATCACTTGCTAAAAAGTGAGGCATCGAGAGACAATCTCTGCTACTAATTTCTTCATTCATGGCCACTAGTGATGTCTTCGGAGATCTGGATACATCTTCACCACTCCTAGATGTACCTATAGAGGGGATGTGTGGAACCTACTCAACACATCCTTCTGATGCAACACCGGTACCATGGTACGTCCTCTGAGTATGATGACATGCTCCCAACCATTATAAAATCCATCATGTGCCTATCCTGTGGATATCTGAGAACGTCATTTCTCGCAGTCAGTGCCTCCTCGCTGCACCTCCCTGACTCACTGAAGATGCGGGGGAGTGACTATAAGAGACTTACGGAATGTTTCTACATCTAAATCACCAAAGTATATCTGGAAAGTGGATAGTTGTTTCATCACCTCCCCTAGAATAAGTATACCAAACCTCCTACTATGTTCATCTACTACAACGTTCCCCTTCCCCATAGTATAGACTCTCTCAAAGTCATAGTCCTAGTGGAACTCAATCCAACGTCGATGTCATAGGTTCAGGTTCTTCTGAGATAAGATATACCTAAGACTCTTGTGATCATAGTACACTGTAAAACATTATCCCATTAGATAGTGTCGCAACATATTCAAGGTGAGGACTACTGCTACTAACTCTAGGTCATGGGTAGCGTAGTTCTTCTCATGTTGTCTTATCAGTCAAGAACCATATGGGATCACTACTCGTACTATCATTAGGACAATCCAAGTCTGGTCCCTGATGCATCGTAGTAGACTACGTACCCTACACCCTCTTTTAGAAGCTTCAAAACGGGGGAACTAGTCATCCTCTACCACATATTTTAAAAACTCAACTGGCATTTCTCTGACCAAATAAACGGTTTCCCCTTCCTCATCAATGTCGATATTGGTGCTGAACCAATAGAGAAATCTGGTACAAATCTTTGGTAGTATCTAGAAAAACCCAGGAATCTCCGTACCTCAGTCTCCGACCTGATGGATCCCAAGAAAATACCACATCAATCTTTGCTGGATCCACTACAACTCCATCTTCCTATATGACATGCCCCATAAAGTGGACATCTTAGATCCAAAACTGGAACTTTATGATATTACAATAAATCTGGTGCTCTTGTAGTGAGTCCACTAATACCTGCAAATGATAGGCATGCTCTTCCTCAGAAGTCGAGTAGATTAGAATATCATCAATGAGGACTACTACAACGATATAAAGGTATGAATGAAAGATCATGTTCATTAGTCCCATGAACACTATAGCAGTGTTGGTTATTCCGAATGGAATAACCAAGAACTCATAATGTCCATAATGACATCTAAAGGTTGTCTTCTGCACATCCATGTCTCGGACTCTGAGCTAGTGATAGCCTGATATGAGGTCTCTCTTTGAGAACCACCAAGATCACTTCAACTGATTAATGAGGTCGGCAGTCCTTGGGTGTGGGTACTTATTATTCATGGTCACCTGGATCAGGCACTGATATTCGAAACAAAATCTCGAGCTTCCATCTGCCTTCGTGGAGAAAAAAATCGGGGCTACCCATGGAGAAACATTGGGCTTAATGAATCACTTCCCCTGCAAGTCCACCAGATGTACCCACAGCTCATGAAGCTCAGCTGGAGCCATCTGATATGCTGGTGTAAATATTGGTTCTATACTGAGGAACAAGTCAGTGTAAAAGTCCACCTATCTGTGAGAAGGTAGACCCGAAACATCATCATAGAAGACATCTTCATACTGCTCCACCACTACAGGATATCTCAGACTCTCCACATAAACCGCTCTGAGGGCATGGTAAGCCAACTGATGAGTGATCGACTACAATCTCCTCCAGGTAAGTCCATCATGCCCTGTAAAGGCTCCCTTCTCTCTGGTGAAGGTAAACCTGGTCCCATCAGTGCTTACACACCACAAATTCCTCCTAATATAGTAAATCTACGCATGGGCGATATATTACCAATCCATATCCAAAATGACATTGTTAGGACTTGACGCCGCTACTAGGAGATCATAGTCTAATCTCTCACCACCTATTGTAAGCTCACACTATCGGAACCAATGCATAATCGTTGAATATGTTCTTGTTAGAGTCTATAGACATATGGATCGAGCCAAAAACTATGTCAGAATCTCGGAGCTCCGAAGCAGGGAAGTGGAAAAAAATGAATGGCTGACACTTGTGTCTATAAGTACTACGACTAAGGTGGTGTAGACACAGATCATACATTGTACCATCTACAGAGCACCGTGGTTGTAAGCCTCAGCTTCCTAGAGCGGAGATCTCCCATGTCCTCCTAATCCCTGGGGTTGGAGTGGACCAACTGTGGTGCTGGCGGTAACATCTTGAATCGTCTCCCACTGCCAGCTTCATGGCCAGTTCCTCTGCCACATCTTCCTGCTCCCTACGGACCACCTCGGTCAAACCTCTATCTTTGTCTAGGCAGTCCTTCGACTGTATACTGATAATCCATATAGTGGGCCGGATAGTCAAGAGCCATGTGACCTTTCCTGCCATATGCGTAACATTGCCCTCTCCTGGCATGACTGGATCCGCCTCTGGTGCCCTGCACAACCGACTCTGAACCCTACGGTCATCCATCAGTATGTATGGACCTCTTGGACATCTATGACATCTATCTTCTACAAGCCGTAGAAGACTCCGATGCGTGAAGATTGGTGCTGGGTTTCACTACTGGGGACTGCCCAGCAATAAGAATCTTCATTAAGAGGGCTCTCTCTAACTCCCCCACTTGCGTTGGAATGCTGCGTAAGATCATAAATGCCCCGCTCTCCCTCTTGATCCCTTCCTCAATGGTCCGAGCCCTAAATAATGGGTCTCTCTATATACTAGTGGAGTAGTGTGACTGGCCAATGAACCTCACTGAATACTGAGCTACATGCCTATTTTAGATGAATAAGCTCCTGTATACGCCCTGCACGAAGAGTCACTGGAACAAAATCTACCAGAAATAGGCTCTGAAAGTATTCCCAGAGAAGTGTAATCTCATCATGAACCTAGAGCAACAAGCTCCATCATCTTCCCACTGATTCCTGTAAAATGATTTTGGAAAGGATCACCAGGAAATCTACTGGTGTACCAACTAGTTGAAAGAATCTCACTATAGTCTCTAGACAATCCATTGCTGCCTGTGGGTTTGTCTCTCCGCTGAACCTGGGTCACATCTAGCGCTAGAACTCATGCAGATCTCTCAAAAATAATGCAACGTCTACTGCTGGGGATGGTGGAATTGGTGGCACAACAGGGAATGGTACCACTAGTGCCTCCGCTGGTTCCTTTATGGAAAACGTCCCAACATCGAGGCCTCATAGCTCAGTGGCTATCAGTTCATACAATACCCAGAACCCTAGGTGGCTGTCTGCGTGGAAGCATCTTGAAAAAAAAACTGGTGTGCCACGGTGAATACGTTATACCTGGCGAGATTACTCAAAGGGTTCACAAAGAAGACTCTTGAAAACACTCTCACAATCAATTTTTTGGTGTACTGAGTCTGAAATTAGTTGTCAAGGTCCTGGTGTATGGACACGTCATCCACCGCACCAACACTGGTTTCCCTAAATTGATAACCACACCCACTACACGTAAAACTATCGACAATAAAAATAAAGATCAGAGCCCTAAGTTTTATGGTAGAACCACCTCTTCTGATACCAATTTTTCATGACCCATACCCCAGGGCCCATGTCAGGACAACCCCAAGCCCACATTCCATAGTCGAGGGGATGGAAACGAGCCTTAAAAGGTGATTCCCTAAAACATGGAAGGCATTGGCTTTATAGCCTTTAATCTCACAAAACCAAGCACATAGAAAAATACAAACACAAGAAAATTTTATAACCAAGAGAGTGTTTGAATGTAAAGGGGCCAGAATACAAGCCCAACAGTAAAGGTTCAAGTACAACTAAAATAAAAAACAAGTGAAGGAAGAGAAAAGGAAGATACTAGATTGTCCTTTTAGGTTCATACCAAAAGGGTATGTTCAGATCGCCTCTTCATCCCTCCACGTCCGTTCTTATTCTCCATGTAATGAATCATTTTAAGTACCACCTCTGGGTACCATCCGGTCCTAGTACTCTCATCCACAGTCTGCACCAAACACAATGAAGTGAGAGAATTTCTTATGAAGGGGTGAGTATAATGTTACTAAGTAGGGACCCCAAGACCCTTAAGGCCTCACAAAATTCACTAAGGAGAAACCAAAAAGTTTGAAATCAATAGATAACCCTACCTAGTTATATTCCCATAAATATACCTATGTTATCAAGTAATCCATCTCAATCAGTAGGAAAACACAGAGATATTGAATCATCTCACACCAGGGTTTATTCTAGGGGAAGTAACAACTAACATCTATAGTGACATCGTCGAACACCTCGACTGCTAGAGAACCCCTCCTCTATTGGGTATGGTGGGCCTACCACATCACACAAAGGCGCTTACCACTAAACATGGACTGTTGAGGTGCTCCTCCTATTGAGTACTTTGGGTCTGTCTCATCAAAAAGAGCCACTCCCTACCATGGGTCTGCCATGTGACATAGAGGCACTACCCCTCATGACTTGCTGGGGTACTCCTCCTATCGAGTACCATGGGTTTTCCACGTCACACATAGGAAGTCCCCCTCATGGCATGGTGAGGTACTCCTCCTATCAAGTATCATGGGTCTCTCACGTCACATAGAGGTGCTCCCCAACAAGGTTCTTCTGCGTCAAATAGCGGCTCTACCCATTGCACCTGTCAAGTCACTCCGAGTCAAAAATGTCAGTAGTCATCAAGTTTCATCCAGCTATTAGGTTCCAACACTATGCTCGCTCCTCTCGAAGAGCATCCACTCATCAAGCTACTATTTGATACTCCAACTACCAAGAATTACCGTGATGAAGCATATCGATGGTCTGCCGCATCATAGGGGTCTCAACGCAATATACGGCATGTCAATTGAATTATGGGTCTGTTAGTTATTAGCCTTTTAGTCTCTGGGTCCCCGTTGGATTCGTGCTCGATCCAACTTGACCATTCCCCATATTTATCCAAAGCACCAGCGGGGTATACTCAATGGGACTGTCTTACTACAAGATTTCTAGTGCCACTGACGGTTAGTCAAATGGACGTCCAATGCCAATGTTATGGCCAAAATGAAGATAATGGTTTATAGTGGGTCGAGGTCTGGTCCGACCCAACCCAACCCGGCCTGGGCCGAACCAGTTTGGGTTGACCCGGCCCAATCCACTGGGTCTGCCCCGAGAAATTGGGTTTAGCCCAGCCTGCTAGTTCTAGACAAGCACACTGGGCAGTTTGGTAGGCTGCGAGGGGTGTGGGGGTTCTGCCTTGGATGGCGCGAGGCCACATGGTGACTCTGCTGAGGCCTCTCGGCTAGGTGGGCCGCTGACGCGAGGCGGCACCGCCGGGGTGCATCTGTAGTAGGGGGCGTGGACGGAGTGGTGTGGAGGGCTGAGGGGGATCGGCTGGAGTCATGCAGAGGGTCACGGAGGGCTCAGCAGAATCGGTGCGGAGGGCTACAGGGGGTGCGGTCGGGGCAACTCTGTAGGCCGCGGGTGGTGCGGCCGGGGCCACTCGGCCAGCGGCTTGGTGGGATAACGATTGTGTGGTGGACATCGGCAGCAGCACAACAGACGGCTGTGGCGGCATGGCCTGGATGATGGAAAATGTGGGTGGTACGGCGGGGTCGTGAGGGTCGGAGCTGCGGGATGTGGTGGTCGTGGGTGACGCAGAGCAGCTCGGCCACGGGGGTGCCACGAGGGCACGATGTTAACGATTTGGCAATGGACGTGGTGCAGTGTCGTTGTGTTGTCTCTTAATGAAGTTCAACACCACAAATCATCAAAATATTTGAGGAGTGGTTAGGCCATGTTTATTTGGCATGTACCATCTGCATTAGGGTGGTAGCATATGGCTCATCCAGAAGATGAATAAGATCGTCATGCCTTGCAACCTCCCACAATGATCTATTCCGAATCCCATTAAAGAATACAATGGATGAACATGGGAAAAGTAATAATAAAAAAATAAACCCGTACCTCGGGTAGTTCGTTGATGTATGCATGAGAAGGAAGTACAGATGTCGATTTTTCATAGATGAAGACGTCCAATGTCAAAATAAGTATTGAAGAAGAAGGTGTATGTCAATGTCGGTGTTCTAAATTGGCGGAGCGTTCCTTGTTGGAAAAGCCTTTTTTGTTGGGAGGTAAATTTCTTCGTTAGAGAACATTATTTCTCTCAAAGATCTCCCCTCTCCCAACTCCTCCAAAAATGCCATCTCACACGTTGACCTCAGATTTCAATTCCGAGCACCAATTCAAATTTTTGAAAAACCATCTCCCACATTTACTGAACGCACCCAAAATAAGATCAGGAATTTAATTTGGGCACTCCGGGCCTCAAAATCAAGCACCGTCAATTTTTTCAGACTCATAATGTTCCCATATATTAAATTTTAATTACATATAATTTATAGGTATTTACATGTAAGAGGTTTCAAATAAGATTTATACCAATGAATAACCTAGTGGGACAAAATTTAGCTCACTCATGTATCAATTTTTATGTTTCCATGGCTCCAATGGAACCACACTAACACAGTTGTTGAGAGTCTATTTGTATAATGTTTTCTCAATTAAAAAAATGTTATTAAATGTATATATATGTTAAGATAGTTAGTTATAGTTTTTATAAGGGAAATGTATTAGATCACCTTTAAAAACATGGATGAGAAATATTTTTTATGATCACAAGGGATATTTCTAAAAATATATATTTTGATGTCTCTAGGGTTATGTTTAAATATTAGTTAATATTTACAACTATGTCATGGAATTTTTGTAAAGAAAAGACTGACCTGTTTGGTATAAATAAATTTATTTTTAAATACTATAATTGGATTTGGATCTAGCTCAGATATACCTATGGGTATCATCTCGAATATGATGTATTGGGTTTGACTCGGGGTAATTAGGTAAATGACATTTGGCCTTACAACAGACCTAGTTTGACACTCTAGGGGTATGATTTAGGAATTCAAAAACACTTTATGAACCATCATTGTGGATTTATGTTGGAAATTTCTATTAATAACATATGATAATCATTATTTTTAAATGATTATAGATGTAGTATCCATGACTTAGACATCCTATATGTGTCTTTTATCATGATTGTATGGTTTTCCATTATTATAAAAATTTCTCCCAATAAGCATTCCAGTTTTAGTAAATGAATCGTGTTTTGAATTTAATGTAGCAGATGTGGAATGTATGGACGTTATTAAAATAAATTTCCAACATTGAAAACTCATTAATAAAATCATGAATTTTATAGGATTATTGGTAATACCATTGAAGGTAACAGTATGGAGAATGACATGGGAAAGGTATGGGATGTTCATCTAGTGTTTTTAAAATATAATATAATAATAATGATTATATTGAGGTCACAGAAAATAAATATATCTTTCTTAATTCATATTCAAGGATATAATTTTTAAAGAATATGTTGAGTTTTAATGATTGATGGATTTATAATAAATTTGGATGAATAATGTATTTTTAGATCATAATTCAAGGATTATGTTATCCAAATCAGTAAATATAATACTATTTTCAATATATGTTTCCATTAAGGATTGAAAATTACATGTTTAGTGGTTGAGATAAATGAGAAAATTGATATTGTGATTAAGGAAATGTAATGAATAATGTGATATAGAAATTGATAAAAATGTGTTTAGGTGGGATAAAGGGATTATTGATTAGATTGAAGTAAAATCTACAACACAGATTACCCAAGATCTAAATAATGATTTTCTGAAAAATTAGTCTATGACATCATGGATGAATTTTTCAACAAATTAGATTAAATTAATATATCTCGTAACCTTTTAGATAATCAAGAATGCTAGTCATCGAAAAGGATTTATAGTAACTCAGATTATTACACTGATTCCAGAGGATTCACAATGTGTTTATTCACATGTTGGTAATTTTAGAACCATGTGATACTTATTGATATACGAGGGATCATCGATAATCTTATTTTATGATCATACTTCTAATGTTATGGATTTCTCTATTTTATATGGGTGATAAGTTTAACCAGTTATGGAATGGTTATGTTATACATTGGATGAAGGTTGTGTGATTAATGTATTATTTAACAACATTGGGATTCATGTATACTGGATAACCCATTTTATTTACTTTGTGTTGATGTAAGAGTAAGATAGGTGGGAGAATTATCATGGATCTCATGATGTGTTAATGCATTTAAAATTAAAAAATCAAAATCATTTAATGGAATGTGAGAAGAATTTGATGTTTATTAAGGTATAACAATGGGAATGGTTTTCCTAAAATCATAAAATAATATATTTAAATAAAATATACTTTAATACTAGTAATATTTATATTTAAACGAAAAATGTTATCCTTGTATCTTTCTTTCTGATAAATAAGATGACCCCTTATGTCATCAATGAGTTGTGAATTTGTGAATGTTAAAATTGTTCTGACCATTTTCTATATCACTATATATTAGATCATGATGGTTAAATTTCTCTTTCATGTCTATGTTTTCATTTACCACTTATGTTCTCTTATGTGTGAAGCATGCTATGAGTTAATTTGGGTAACCATTATAGTTCCAACAACATTTTAACGGAATTTTTAGTGTTCACTTTCATGATGTGGGTTTCTATGAATGTAAATATCATGTATTAAACCGTTGATAAATGATAATAATTTTGAGGGTGAAATTAATTATTAATTGAAATTTTGTTATGATACATTGAAATTAAAATTAAATAAATAATTTAAAATTTGGAATTAATATTATTTTACAATATATGATTTCTGACTAAATGACATAAAAATAATTAAATTACTATGTACATACAAGTTATTTTCATGTGCTAATACATATTAAATATGGCCTTTTGATGGACTAATTTATCTTTTATAATTAACTTATTGACCCATATATTTCAAAAACATTTTTACCATAGTCAGTGTTTAAGCACTGTTTGTGTGCGTCACAATTTCTTATTTTCAAAATAATTTCCAAAACACATGTGCTTTTTATTTTCTAAAATATGAATCATATATTTAATTAATGGGATATAGATTTTAAATTATAATTCCAATATAATATATTTTTATTTTTTATAATACATAGGTTAGAAAACTAGTGTCTATAATAATAACCAACATGATAAAATTTGAGAAATTTAGAAGATAAGAAACAAAATTATTTAAATCCTTATTTTTTATGTGTTTTTTGGTTTTATCAATAATTATTCCCCTTTAATACATTATTTTTTAATATTTGTGTCATGTTATTTATGGTATACCTACTATTAATGAATAACTTTCGGTATTTACAAGAGTGCCACTCTCCTTCAAATATAAAAATTCATTCATTATCCCAGATCAACAAACCTCTAAAAAAAATAGGTTCAGAAAAGTTCAACCCAATAGACATCCAAAAATTCCAAAATACATCCTTAATGTCTCCATTTTTTAGTAAGTTCTTCCAAAAAATCCATTAGTTGCAATCCAAAAGGAGTTACTAGAGGAAGAGGTAACACCCCCTCATGATCGTTTCTATTATTTTCCTTCTCCACTCACTGAATTATTCTTATTCCATGATTTTATAAAAAATAATCCTAAATATTATGATATTTTTAATTTATTGGTTCCACTAAACCATAAACACACTTCAATATAATTGGTAGCGAAAATATTGTTTTTTTTATAGAGAACTACAGCCTCATGAAATGATGATTGTTAATTTTTTCTATAACATCTCTCATTATGGAAATTATAATGGACACACTATTTATATATTTTATATATTATAAATATTATATATTTAATATTATTCAAACTTTTTATATGACATATCTTAATACTTTCCTTGTTTAATAAGAATGGTAATTTTGACTGAGGAAGTGTAGACTACTGCCCCCTCAAAGCGATGGGATTCGTTCACACACTAAATGAAATGAATTTAAGATGGGTTTATTAAAATTATATGATATTTCTGAAATAATAATTATAAAACAAAAATGATATTTATATATATATTTATATGTTATTTACTCTCTTTTTTTCAATACATTAACAAAAATTGAAATAGTAGTCATGTGAAAATATGATTTATAGTCTCCATGAACAATGTAAACCATTTCATTATTCTATATTATAAATATTATTATAACACAATGATACTGGTTATATATGATATTTAGATCATTTTATAAATTTTAGGAATCATGATATAAGTATAAGAACCAATGATAAAACAAATTAAGAGATATGCGAAGAACAAAGCAGACTTTACCCGAAGTGGAACCTTGTCATTGAATTATTATGACATAGTTAATATCAATTCATAATAAAACAAAATTATTTATTTTATATAATAATATTCTATTATAAAATTTGAATAATGAACTGACATTTTATGTATAAAATGTTTGTACGATTTTAAAATGAGTAAAGACACATGGTATGAAAATTTCATCTCACATTTTATTTTGGTGAGATACATAATTTATTCACCACCAATTTCTTTTATATTGTGTGTATAATGACCATGGATGTATTATAGGATTCTTATTATAAAATATATGGGTATTTAAATATTCATTTTATGATATTTCTTTCATGGTATCTATGTTTTAAAAGTTACAGAATCGTTAAAGTGATTTTGTCTCCATTTTCTTTCTTTGGGACACATGCCATGTTTTGATCCAATACATTTTTCAGATCTGTATATAATTAATTTGAAATTCTATATCATGAATATAGTTAATATCATGATTCTTGAAGAACTATTTAATGTTATTATTTCAATTTTTTTATGATTTAATGTTACCAAATTAGTAACAGTTTATATCTATAATCAAAACATTTATCAATATTGTTTACGATTATAATCCCATTGATCAATTAACATGATCCATTTCTCAAGAACATTAATAATTTTTCTTACCCTATGATTTATAATTTCACAAATAATTAATGGTACAATATTTCTAATTTCTGTTACACAAGATGATCAAGAATGTGTTTTTTTATAAAAGTTAGGCTATACCTATCTCTTTAGTCAGAAATATATGTTCAATCAAAACCATGATTCTTAATAATATTTAAAAAAAAATAAAAAATGATATAATTTATTTTTAATATTTATCTTATATGTTTTAAAGTTTTTGTTTGCGTCAAAACATATATTAATGATTTCAATCCGTATTTATATTTTTTCTAATAATTTTCAATGTAACAGTTTTCAAGTTGTTTTTACTATTTCTTTATATCCTTTCAATGTTTTTTCAAAGAAAAATGTTTTTAAAATATTTTGAAGATTCATTTATATCTTTTAAAGGAAATATATTTTTAAAAAATTTCAATATTCTTTTATGTTTCTTCATGGTAAAATATTCACATATTGTTTTCAAGAATTAATTCAATGTTTTCAATGTATTTTATATAAAAAATTGTTTTCACATGGTTTTAAATTATATATATATATTTTCAAAGATCAATGGTTACTTCCTCAATAAATGTTTCAAAATTTTATTCTATCAATGATTACATTGTTTGATGTTACTCATTCCCTTCTGGGAAACTGATCTTAAGGTTCTATTCATATTATTTCCAGAATGATTTTTGTTTTTATGGAATGATACCTATAAAACCCATTACTCTTCCATGGGTCATATGACATTTAATACCACTTATTTTCCTATGTAATAATTTATATAAATGATTAGGAAACCTATTTTTTCAATATAATATGATTTTATGAAATTTTATTGATGCCTATTTCATTTCAGCGGTTATTATTGGATATTTATAAATCACATATCCTTTCATGGGACATGATATTATAAATATTTTGTTATAGTGTGGTAAGTTTATGTATGATTTTATTATTTAATGTTTGGGACCTATATATCTATAAATAGTTTTTGGTAATGATAAGTTTTATATCATCTCAAAGGGTACATGAGTTGTCTCTCATGCTAGCATATAATAATTTAGATGGGTTGTATCCCAAGTGTAAAATTATGAGGTTACATAGTATGTAGACCATTTTTTGAAAATAACAAGGTACATTGGTGGTAGATGAATATTAAAGTTTTATAATGGTATTAGTAGGAATCCTTGACATATTATTTTCTATTCTTATATGTATGCCAAAAATCCAATGTTTTATTCCTCATTTACGATTTCATATCTTATTATCTTTTCCTTCGTATGATTAATGTTCTATATACATCCAAAAATTGTTCCATAATTTTATTTTAGGATCATTCATATGAAGGGAATGATCTTATAATGTTACGATCACGTATGTATAAAACTATGATCATGTTTATGCTTACATGTCTCCATTTTTACCCTAACTGAGTATATAATCCCATACATTTCTTTTTTTTGATACCCAGGTTAGGGAGAAATGTATTATGTATATCATGTCTAATAAGAGATGTATTCATGAACAACCTTGTGTACGATAATGTATCTCACTCAAGTATCAACAATTACGTTTCTATTTTCCAAAAGAAACTAAAATGATATGGTCTTTTGGAGTCTATTTGAGTAATTTTTTAATTATGAAACAAAAGTAATATAATATCTATGTACGTCAAGAGAATTGAATATAATTTAACAATTAATAGATCATGTGAAACTCATTCTTAGTTTCTTATTCAAAATGGACTCTTCAAGGATTATCATCGAATATTTATGGATATTCATTAAGGAAAAATTCTCTTAGTCTCCTCCACTTCCATACTCAATCCTTTTTATCATTTTTTTTCTATTGAGTGGTCATAGTGAACTAACGAGTCATCCTAGTAAAATTTCACATTGGTAGTTTCTTATTCTAGTGTTATTTATATCCTTCCAAATGTTATTAATATCATTTTTACATAAAATGTAACCACATTTTTTGAATGCGAAGAGTGAAGGTGGGGTTTTTTATTGAATTGTCGTTTAAACTAATAGATATGATATCAAAATGACACCACGAGAGGGATTAAATGTAATAAGATATTTATTATATTTATTAATGTAATAATTCCAAATGAAATATATTTATTCAAGAGTTTTTATTAAATTATATATGGGATATTCTGCGGTTTAAATAAATAAAATCTATTTTCATTTAAGGTGGATACTAGTTTTTACATTAAATATATATATGGATTTTCTATATAAAATCTCTATTTAGGTGAATTATTTTGGTTTCTGATTATCTTATTACAAATTAACATCATTATCTTTTACTCAAATGTTATTTATAGACAACAATTTTATCAATTGATATTTCATGATTGTTATTTCTGGTGTAAGTTCCAAATATGAGTTTAGATCACGGTCTATCAAAAGTTATTTTTAGGATCGGTTGGATCATATGAATGTGGAATTATAAATGTAAAAATATAATTCTTGTGCAGTAATTTTGTTGGATTAATGGATGTTACAGTATGAATATTTTATAGGATCCTACATATTTTTGTATATGATTAATGTATGTTATTCCTAAGAAAGGGGTCATTCCTCTTTCATGGGGTCTTTAGGTAGTTTTTTTTTTCATCGATAACATATCTATATAATTATATATATGTATATTGATCCCACATAATTCATATAATTATAATCTACCAGTATCTAGGTGGGAAATATAATATTTTTCACTATAGAATTTATGATAATTCACTATCTATTGGTCCCTTGTTTGGATTATTATATAGATGTGGTGTTTTTCTATTGGCTAGCTTAGGTTTGTGTAAAACCAAGTATTAGGTAGTGAATTTTTTTTCATCAATTAGATATTTTTTGAAATGTTTTATTATATATTATATTGAAGAATCAATTTTCTTCCTATAAAAATGGTTCTTAACAATGTTAAAATGATTTTGAATTCTATTATTCTATTATAGAAGAAATTTTATTATTTTTTATTACACCATTAATATATTGGTTATAATATATGGTAATTTTCATTATTAAATTTTTTATTTCCATTTACATAATAAATTAGTTTCTCTATATGAAATTATGTTATTAGATTGGATGTATTAATCTTTTGTAACATTTTCTTAAACATTTTTATTTCCAATAAATTTTAAAAAAAAATCATATCATCTTTAATGGTTTATGTTTATTAATATCATAAAGATACATTTTATTTTAATGGGCAGAACATTCAATTTTTAAAAAATGTTTTGAATATTTATATAGCATAATTGATTAATATAAAAATATGAAAATCATATGTTTGCTTTATTATTTCACATTGAAAAGAAATTTATTTACTTGAAATGGTTATATATGGGGTGTGGAGGGAATACCTTTTGGATACATTTTATAATGTCGGTCATATTAATTTTTTTTTCTGGTTCTTCTTGGTTTTAGGGGTGATATATGAGATTCTCATTTTCTTAAAGTGACAACATTACATTTATTTTTTAACACATAAAGATGTTTAGTTTTTTTATATAATTTTTTATTTTTTATATTTTTTATGTAAAATTTAATATTTTCACTTTTTATAGGTATCATCTTTTTTAGGATCATGTTATATTTGTAATTAAATTTTAGATATATTTTTTAGAGAGATATTAAATGTGATTATAAGGTTTAATTTTTTTTAATGAATATATATTTCATGTTTATGACCTATATTTTTATAATTTTTATGTCTTATTATACACTTATGTGTATTAAAATTTTCAAAATGGAACATAAATGCTATAAATGTAGCGGGGAGTCATTTTAAAAAAATTTTATTTATAAAATATATTATTCACAATTATTTATTTTTTAATTATATTAACTAATACAGCTGACTCTATTTATATAGAACAAGCATTAGTTCATGTGATTGTAATATGAGTATACCATGATGGCTCATGAGAAATAGGTATCAGTGAATGATTCTTATTTAGGGATTGTGATGGTATTAAGGTTCTATAATTATAAGAGATGAAGGTGTATATGTGATTATGTATTGGAAATGATAATTTTAATAATGTTCAATGAGTTACCAAAGGTGTTCAATAAGAATGAAACATAATTTGAATATTTGATAACAAATTAGTTTTATTTTATATTATTTAAATATTTTTTCAATCGATGATTTCATAGTTATATTTAAGGATTAATGTTTTGGTGTGGAAATGGTAGGAAACCTAGTGTTTTATGGATTACTATGAATGGTTCTAAAATATATGATCGTTCATGTTGTAACATATCATAAAATCGAAATATTATTTTTATATAATATATGGAATTTTTATGTGACTTTCTGTTGAGACAGAATGTGATTTTGAGGCTAGGTGCGATTGTAGAAATTTATTGAACAACATTAAAATATTAAATATAACACATTTGGAGTTTTTCTGAAAAAGTGGATGAACATCGAAATGGGTGGCCAAATCAAAAATCTGAGGGCACCGTTGAGTTTAGAGTAGTATATTTACCTTAGGTGGGCCTAGAATGAACAAACCCAGGTAGACTGTGAAATGTAATTTTGGGATTACTAATAAAATAAAATAATGTATATTTTTTAATTATTTTTACGTGATAATGAAAAAATAGTTCTTATATCAATTAACCATTTCATTGAATTTAGGGTTATCATCATAACCCTATAATTCCACTAAAAGGTGGAGAATGACATCCCTCAAATAAAAACTTGTGCATCATGAATCAACTATTACTTGACCATTTTTCTTTATCAATAAAGGGTTGAAACTTCAGGTATGGTTCAGTTTTCTTTTTGAACTTCCCTCATTTTTGAATTTGATAATGAACGTGGACCAACCTACGAATAGGTTGTTCCATGGTTCAATCACTTGTGGGATGGGTGTCATGTTGAGTGGTTTTAAAATGGTAAATAATCTATGTGATTTATTACTACTTAATTTATCATTCTAAAGGAAAAAGTTTAGGCTAACACAAATAGAGGCAGAGGTTTGTTCCTCTCGGAATTTTTGTTCTTATCCAATTTATTTATTTTTGGATATAATTGATTTTTTACACTTCTAGTCATGAATCAACATTTTAGAAGGATATAAATATGATTGGACCCTTAGAGTAATGGAAATATGGATCAGATCCCAAGATAGTGAAGATCGTGAACAAAGGCTTACATATGTGTCTCTGTTTAGAACAATTGAGTAGCGAAACATGGTGGGTGGCCGGCGGAACATGGGGTGCTTGTAGTAGTCTATGGAAGAACGAAAATTAGTTCTACATGGGATGAATAAAAATCCTATCGAGGGTAGTTCAGACGCATGAGAAACTTGTACTAGCTATGAAGATGTATGACACATGGCGCGCACAGACACGGTAGACTAGCCGCGTGGGATGGGGCATGATACCTCATTCACCGGAGGGACACAGTTGGGGTAGACAACATGGGGTACCAATTTTTGAACCACATGTGTGTGTTCATGAATATAAGATTCAGGCCGCACTAGCGGCCAATTGGGCTGGATGAATTGGCCTAGCGTGTCCGGCTATGATGGGTCCTGCTGGTCGGATTTCAACGGGAAGGGACCTGGGTCAAATTATTTTATGAGAAAATCCACAACATTAATATAGTTTTTCCATTTGATGAGCATATTTTGGAATTGGGGTCCTTTCGATGAGAAGGATATTTTGGAATACAAGAGGATAGTTTTGGTGGACATTTTTCATAATACCTAATTGTTTGAGGACTAGGATTTCCACGCATGAGTGCTCTACGAGCGGAATATTATGGCTGGTTGTGAACTTGGTACTATGTGAAATTGAGATTACTAGAAATTATAAAACTATATGACATACCATGTCTACATATATTATCATGTCTACATGCCTTACATAGAATGTGTGTCATATCATGACTGGGTGTCTTAATGGGAGTATGTGTCTTATCGATAATGGGTGTTTTGTGCATTACATCGGACGATCTTGTTTTGTGTACTATAGATTTATACGTGTCTGAGTTTACTACAATATTATTCTGTGGTTTATATTGTGTATTTATTTTTTTGTAAAAAAATTTTCATACATTATGGTATAATTCATGCATTTAGTTGTGGTATACTTAGGGTATTTCATTATTTTAAAACTCATGAATTTCAAAATGGTATTATTTTGTAGTATCGTTGTGTCCTTCTATTTATTGTTTTACTAACCCCCTCATAGGATTCTCTACCGTGTGTTGTGTCTTGTACAGATAATCATCACTTTTACAATTCCCTAGGTGGACTATGACCATGTGGTTCATAGAGCGACTAGAGATGAAAGGTGTGTTCCAACAAATTCAGATTATTGTCCAATATATTTCCCTTTAGTTAATATTTTATATGGATCAATTTGTGAAACATGTGCATTCTATTTTAACTAATATTTAATTTCAAGGGCTTGTATTCTGGCCATGTTTACATTCCATTTTTATATAGTCGTACTATGTGGTTAGTATGTTAGTGTATGAATTTATTTATTGCGTTTTGTTTTTACATTTCATCATTATTGACTTGTATATGTGTGTGTGTAGGTACCTAGGAAAATATATTTTATTTGTTGGATATTTTTAATCAGTACTAGTAACAAACCCCTAGCCTGTTATTTTAAAGAATGGGTAGTCACAATATGGGACCATCTTCTAAAGGTTTTGAAAGAGATGTATCATAACCAAGTAGGTTCTACCTAACAGACCAAGAGTATGTGAGATTGGTCTTGGTAAATAGTGTTATGTGTTTTGAGTTATGCTTTCAGGACCAGGAATTTAGTGTATCTTAGGTGGACAATATATCCATACACTAGGAATATAAATTATTCTTTTTGACAATGTACATTAAAACAACAATTTTAGGGAAAAAATCATTCATGCATCTTATAGGATTTTGGTGTTTTCTCATGTACTTATTGAGTCTTATCATCTGGTATAATCTATTAACCATAGTATATCATGTGCTATTTCAGGATTCCACCAAGTAGATTCCCATCCATGAAATTTAATGTGGGATTAGAAGTATGATCCTCCTAGAGACTAGGCATTAGTAAAAGGGAATGTGCTGGAGATTTCACCTCCTAGTGTTTTAAAAGCAATACCACCACCCATCAAGATGCCGCTACTAACATAATTTCTATATGGTGATGAAAACGGACTATGTGAATTGAATAGTTTCATATTTAGTGGTCTTTTAGGTGTTAGGGTGAGCCGAACACCCAGGAAGTCGATGAATGGATGGAGGTAGTTGCCTATGTCTTCCGCCTTATAAGTATGCGTTATGACTAGATGGTAGTCCCATCCAGAAGTCTTCTTCAAGGATATATGGGGATATAGTGACCTAGTAACCTAATTATATGAATCTATTATGGGAATACCTCAAGTGACTCTTAATATATTAGATATTTCTGGCTTTGTTACGCTCTGTGCGCATACACGAGCTTCTATATCTACATCAGGGTAATCGAAAAGTGGTTGATTACTCATTGATATTTACCAATCCTTCTCACTACTCTTTGGACATAAAATGAGGTCTTTTATTTAGGGATTAATATTTTGAAAATGTGTTACTCAGGAAGAGCAGGGTTTCAATGATAACCCTTACCATTACAACCTGTGATGGGGTATTGGAGTGATCTATAATATTGGAGAGATTTCATGAAGAGAATAGACAGGTAGTGGGAGCTACCACCAGGAACTAGGTAGTTTAGTCTTCAATAGTAGGTAGCCTGAAATTTTCATTAGGACCCATGAATGTTTGTAAATATATCAGAAATCCATATTAAAAATGATCAGAAGTGAAGAGCCCCCTGTAATGGGCGAGCTAGCTGACAGACATGTTATGTTACTCATGCAGTAGTCGAGTACATATGGCTCAAGATTTCCCAAATAATCATATGACTAATCAAATTATGGTAGAGGACCACAGAGATATAGTAAAGGGTATGAGAAGGATGGTCCATAAGTAAGTGGATGTGGAAGAGGATTATAAATGGAAATAGAATGTTGGAGGTGGTTTAACATATTACCTAATACACCCCCAAGTGGTCTACGACAGGCTCAAGGATCTACGAAACAGGGAAGACTATAGCTTATGGTGGGGGAGGTTTATGAACCATATACTCTAGGAATAATTATAGGTATTATCTATGTCTTTTCCACCATAGATTCTGGTTTGACAGACATAGGTGCAATAAATGTTTTCCTTGGAACAACCCTTGTTTAAGACGTTGAGATTCTAGTGGAACTGTTGACATGAACCTTATGTTCAGAGACTCTTACGTGAGAGGATTTGATGATCACACATTCATTATGAAAATGTGACTTACTCATGGTGTTTATTTTTTTGGTTGTGGTCTCTTTGTAGCGGTGTCGAGGACCTTACAACATCATTCTCAGTGTAGAATGGTTAACCACAATCCATGATAATATTTTTTGTTGTAGGCATAGTGTGTGGTGTGTCCATATGGATAGAACTAGGTTTTAATTATTGAGTGAAAAGGAAAACTAGGAAGCACATGTTTGACTAAAACATAGGAGGGTGTATCCGATCAACCATCAGTTGGTTATCATGACCCTATGTGTAGTTGATGATATGATCCCTCAGTTTCTTGTAGTGGTGGAGGGGTATGAGGAAATAATTTCGAATTAATTCAATGATTATATTCCCATAGGAAGGTATAAATCTATATTGATCAATACAATGTGACAAAAAAAAATCTATACCTTAATTCTGGATGGCTCCTATAGGGCCCCATGAGTTGAGGGTATAGCTCGAGGATTTGTAAAGAATGGATTCATGATACTAGTGTTTCACCGTAGGCATCGATAGTTTTGTTTTTCAAAATAGAATAAGGTAGGTTGTGATTATTTATCTATATTTTCTACCTATATCACTTTGATATAATCAATATGCATTAAATGATGAGGATTTATGAACTCTATGATCAGCTAAAAGGAGTAAGTGGTTCTCGAAGATTGACCTCAGATCTGGTTATCACCAGATTTAGGTACAGAATGTGAATATTCCAATGGAAAATTTCATATGTCTATATAGAAACTTATATTTCATGGTGATTCTATTTATTGTGAAAAAATACAATGAAATATTCACTAGGGTCATGAATTGGGTCCTCCATCATTACATAGAGTGGTTCATGGAGGCTTTCATTGATGAAATCCTAGTGTCCTGATATTCTAAAAATTATCACATGATACACAAGAGGATGGTGTTGGACATAATATAATAGATCCATCATTATGAGAATCTTTCTAAGTGTCATTTTTTGATTTGAGAGATCAATTTTCTAGGACACATCATTTTCGAGGCTAGGGTTATAGTGTACCCAAAAATGATAGAGGTAGTGATTTCTTAGGAACCACCCACAAGTTTTACGAAGGTGTGGGGAATTTTTAATTTGGATGGGTAAAACCAAATGATTGTGCCTTGATTTTATAGGGTGACGTCATCCATGAATTATTTCACACGAAATGGACAACCATTGCAACTGACGGAGAAGTTATAGGATAGTTTCCACAAGTTGAGGCAGATATTGTCGAGTGCTGCTATCCTGAAAATTATAGTGGAAAATGTTGAGTATGTGGTGTTCTATTATGCATAATGAACCATATATGGTTTTTTTCTAAGGTAGGGGAAGGCATCGATTCCATATGGTTCACGATAATTGAGAAAACATGAGTAGAACTATGTGACCCGTGATCCTTAGCTAGAAGTTGTATCCTTTTAATTGAATATGTGGGGATACTACCTTATTAGTGTGTGGTTTATTTTATAATCTAACAATAAGAGTATCATGTATATATTCACTTAGAATGATATAAACCTGAGTAAGTGGTGATGGAAAGAGATCCTCCAGGACTATGACGTTGAGATTGTATATACTGGTGGGAAGAGGAACATGGTGGAAAATGCTCTTAGAAGGATATCAATTTCGCAACTACTAGAAGAGGAATCAATGTTGTCAGTATTATTATATATAACATTTTGTAATGAATACTGATAAAAAATCTTCCAGTATATGGTAGTCACCCCTCCACACATATAGATACTTATGGAGGTGCAGATCAAAGTTAGAGAGTTTGAGACTTTACGTGCTTAGATATCTACAAGTAATTCCATTTTTTGGATATTCCATAGGTGGGTAGAACATCATTATTTTCAAAGGATGAATATTAGTACCAGTGGTGTTATGGGTACATGTTTTGAGGGAGTTTTATACATAACCTATAGAGGTACATCCTGGTGTGGCGAAGATGTACTTTTACCTCTGATATCAGTTCTAGTGGCAAGTAATGGATAAGTGATTGGAAGATTTTGCATCAAAATTCATTACTTGTTAGCATGTGAAGGCTGAGAACCATATTCTATTGGGTTTTACTCACCCCGATGAGTTTCATGACTGTATGTAGGATGCAATATTTATGGAATTTGTGATAGTGTTACCATGTATGTCCAAGGGGTATGATACAATCTTGGTTATTTTTGATCGATTCACCACATTGAACTAATTTATAGAGATTTGGGAGAAGAGTTCAATAGTGAAATTGGGACAGAACTATTTGTAAGATAATGTTCGACTCCATGGAGTTACATCAACAATAGTATTAGATCATGATGCTCTCTTTACATTTATGATATAGACATAATTTCATGTGGCATTTAGGAATCAGTTGTTCTAGAGAAAAACGTTTCACCAATAGATAAATGTCTATCCTATGAAAATAAAACATGTTTTAAAGGATATGATACATGATTGAATCCTAAATTTTTTCCATATTTGGGTGGATCACCTACCCTTGGTGAATTTTCATGCAATAATAGAGACCATTCAACCATCGGTATAGCACCGTTCGAGGCCTTTTTTTCATGGTGACCTTATAGGTCACCACATTACTGGACGAACCTAATAGATTCATCAATCATGTGAACAATGTTCATGTAGAACCCTACATTTAAGTTGTGGGTCATCTAGGAGTGGATGAAGACTGCACCGAGCTATTAGAATTATTATGTTGAATAGAGATAGAGGCTATTGTAGTCGGAGGAGGGAGACCATCTGTTCCTATAGTTTTCTGCTCGATATGAGATATGAAAATTTGGAATGGGATGCAAGATATATCTATTGTTCATCAGCAATTTCCAGATACTATATATTGTTGGTGAGGTAGAAAATCACTGTGATCTGCCTCGAATGATAGATTGGATTCATGATGTAATACACACGTCAATGATGAGGAGATACATGCCAGATCCATCAAACATCATCTTCTAGAGAGAGCTGGACCATGATTATGGGGAGACATTTCAAGAGTACCCAGTGGAGATCCATGATCAATAGAATAAAATCTTTCATGTGTGGTCCAATCCTCTAGTGCATGTTTGGTGGGATCACAAGAATCCCCAGGAGAGAACATGAGAGCAGGAGACTCAAAAATCATACTCAATACCCTCATTTTTTATAGAATTTTGTTTTGTATTTGGGGGACATCAATCTCTAAAGTGGATAGAACGTAAAATCTTAGAACATCCATGCATTATTTTAATATATTACATTGAATTATTGAGAAAATAGGAACTAATAAGACATTAGATTCTGATTCATGATGTTCTTGTATCAATTTTATGAAGAATGTTAAAATATTAAATAGAACACATAGAATGTTTTCCATAACATGTGGTATAACGTTTAATAGGGTGCCCATATAAGAAATCTAAGAGAACCATTTCATTCGGATCATCAAAATTAACTTATGTGGGGCCTAACATTGAATATCAGTTGTTGAATGTGAATATTAATTTTGGTACATTTAATGAAATAAACTATTTGAAGTTTTATTTCATATAATGTTACTCGGTGATGTAGTAATGAATTTGTTTTTAGTAAAATGTCACAGAGAATTTAAGGTTATCTTTATAAAAGTAGAATTACTCTAAATGTATGAGATGTATCTCTATCTAAAAAAATTGAGGATCAAGGATCGACAGAGGCATGACCTCCATTCTCCATCAACAACAAATCATAAATACATGTAAGGTGTAGTTTTCATTATGATCCATCATCATTTCTGAATTCGACGTCAAAGGTGGTCTGACCAACAAAATTATTGATCCACAGTTCAATATCTTATGGTATTGGAGTTATGTTATTGGGTTTTAAAAGGTGATTAAATCTATTTGATTTTATACATATTAATTATTCATTCTAATGGGAACAAATTGAGGTCAACACAATGAAAGGTTGAGGTTCATTTAATTAGGTGTTTTTTGCTTCTCCCATTCCCCTATAATTGGTATTCTTCAGTATTAGACCCTAGTGATCACAGATCGACTTTTTGTGAGGCTCTAAATGTCATCAGAACCCAAGTGTAATGGAAAGGTGGATAAGAGCCCATGGTAAGGAAGATCATGTCTTGAGGATTGTGGAGGTGTCTCTATTTTAAAAAATGGAGCATTAGAGAATGTGGGTGGCGTGCTAAAAAACATGTTCCATCAGATTTTGGTGCATGGAAGCATGGATATTGGAACTGTGTGGGTGGTGGTACTGCCCTACAAAGGGTGGCCTATCCATAGGGGAAGCGGAGCATCTGAGGAGCATGCAAATGTGGTAGACCAACAATGTGGGATGTGTCCTGGTGCTGCATTGACCAGGGGCCTACGGTCGGGGCAGACCACATGAAATGCACCAGACCAGACCACATGTGTGTGGGTCAAGATAGTTTAGGGTGGACGGGGCCAAAACTGGTTTAGGTAGCAAGATTGGGTTTGGTTATTCGGATTTTTTCAGGTCAGCATGTAGGTCTGGCCAGGTTCAGTGGGGTCGAATCGGACTGGACAGGACTAGGGTCAGGCCTTTTTAGAAAAAACAACTGTAACATTAAATCCATTATTTCATTTGATTATATTTTTTTGCATTGAGAACCTTGTGATGAGATGATTATTTTGGAAAAATTAAGATGATTTTTTGGGAATTTTGCATACGGCCTAATGGAATGGGGAGTAGGTTCACCTAGAATGAGCGCCTTATAAGAAAAATCATGTGTCTAGATATGAACTTTAGACTATTTGATTTTGAGACTACAAGATATTCTATGACAATATCAATTACCAAGTGTATAGGTTTTCTTTAGACTGTGTGTCATTCTGAGAGTATGTGTCTCATTGAGACTAAGTGCCTCATCAGGACTACATATCTTATCAATAATGGGTGTTTTTTATTACGTATGATGATCCAATATTACGAACTATAGAATTATACCAGTGTGAGATGACTATACTATTACTTTTTGGTGTACTTCGTGTATTTCATTTTAGTATAATTAGAGTATTAATTTTTGGTATACATCATGTATTTCATTGTGGTATAAAACATGAATTCATTTTTTATACATTGTGTGTTTATTAGTGGTATTTCATTTTGGTTTTAGGGTTTTCTACTGTGTATTGTTTTACACAACCCTGGAAATTATTATCCCTCATGTGTCATGTCTTGTGGATATGATCAAATCTTTGACAGATCCCTAGGTGGGCTTGGACACGATGGAGCATTAAGAGACCAGATAGTTGAGGTGTTCTCCTACATCTTTAGTTAGTTATCCAGTACCTCCCCCTTTAAATAGGATTATCTACAAATGAGTTTTAGGAACATGAGAATTCACTTGGTCATTCTCCTTGTTTTAGTTGAATTGTATTATAGGCCTTTTTTACATTCAAAATTTCTACGTTTGTGCTCAGTGGTTGGTATATTAATATATACATACATTATTTACATAGTATTTTTACATTTCCACATCTTGCGCATGGAGATTTGTGCATCTGAACATTTACCTCACAAAATTACCCTGATTTGTGGTATATACATACTTAGTCCTTATCACTTGCCCATGGCCTAGTAAGAGAGGGCTTGGATTAGTCGCAACAGGAGACCATCTAAAATAGGTTGTGACATCAGTTTAATGATTTATGTAGGTTATAATGGACTTCACACATTTAGTGATTCATTTAATTTATTATATAGCCAATCCATAATCAATATTAATTTTTTAAAATTATAAATTATTAATCATTACTACTGTGAATTAATTATACAATTAATAAATATTCCTTTAATAAGAATTTAATAATTTTAGTTGGATTAGACTAATGTTTTACATGTAATAAATCAATTTTTATAAAAATAATGTTTTTATCTATCATTAAAATTTATGATTTTTCTTATTTTAAAGGGGTGTAAAAAATTCCTATGGGATTTAAAGGTTTGAATTTTTAAAATATTTGTGTAATTTTTTTTATTTTTTATTTATAAAAAACACCTTTTAATTTTTCTATAGGATTTGGTTAGAACATTCGTTTGTGAATTTCATTAAAAATATTATTTTTCTGAAAGGAATTTTCATAAAATATATATATATATATATAGTGTATAAAAAAATAAATTTTACATTTTTAGAACTCTTTATACGTAAATGATTTCAAAGAGTATTTAAGGATAGATATAATAGTTTATGAGGGTTTTTTATTTTTTATTTAATGGCATGATTTGATATTTTACATGGTTTGAAAATATTTTATTATTTGTTTATATGGTTTGGTTTGATATGTATATTTATTTTATTTTTTATTCAATATTATAGCCAATATGATTATGTCTAATTATTCCTAACCAGTTAGATTATTATCCCCACTAATTCAAGATGGATTCTCATTTGGGGGTGTAGGTGGTACCATAAATGAAATCTCTTAGGTAGATCAGGATATAACCCAACAAGTCATTTATATATATAAACTATAATTAAATTTTCTATCCATATTCTATTTCAACTTATATTCTATAAAATATATTTTCAAAATTTAGGTATCATTTTTTTCAACTGTAAAAAACAATTATCATGAGACAAATTGGTGGTTAGATATTTTTTTAAAATAACCAATATTCATGAGCTATTGAAGTATCTTATGATTAAAAATTTAATATTTGAGATCTATGGCCCGATATAAATGTATAGGAATTATAGTATCCCAAATAAATTATGAGAGCATTATCAGGATGGTTTTAAGGATTTGATTATGATCTAGCGGCACACGACAAGGTCATGGGGGAGAAACGTGTGCTACCCAATGGTTGATTAGAGAAGAATGGGTTCGTATTAATCACTCATGTCAGGGGCATCGTTTTTGCCTCGAGACGCCGAAAGGTTCCATATAGAGTGATATGTTGGCCTGCTTTCCAAAGGCATGTGTTCGCTGGGTGGTTTGACCAGCGATGCTTAAGATATCACATTGGTCGAGAGGATGGGAAGTCGGGCACATCGCATTCTTTGGGGGGGGGGGGATTATTACCTGTTCTGGGAATCTTTTATAAATTTAAGTTATATTCATATGTTCACAAATCTTTGGTTTATACCCAAGCATAGTATCAACAAATTACTCCTGGTTGGCAATGGTCAGCTAGACGTTGGTGTTTAGAATCATTTATGCTTGAGGATTACCATCCCTTGTTGGATTAATGACCCTGAGGAGTCCACAACCACTGAGAAGACACTGATTTAATTCCTTGTAACCAGTCATTGTAGAGTTTATTGTCATCCATGGGGGACAGATAATGACTTGAGAGTTTGGATCGAACTAGTGGTACGAGCCTCCAACCTGGCCCTGCGAGAGGAATCAGAATTCATGTAGTTCGGTTTGGTATGGGGCTTACGCTCTGAGACGGCCCAAGGTGTGGGTAAACCATCGTAAAATGGGGGTTTGAATGACCAATTATTTGTCTTGAACCTCAAGTATGCTTCCTACATAACCTACCAAGGAGACAGGGTCCAAAGTCCACGTAGTTCGAATGGGAGTGTCGGGAAACTGACGTGAAGGTGGACCCGGGGGTCCGGTGGTGATCGGGATTGAACCTCATGGAGGCTTCCTACGTATCCCTGTGGTGGAGAATCAATGCCCACATATTTTGAATGTACAGTTTAACCTCGTGCGGGACAGGGGGCCTTTGGTTCTTACGCTCTAAGGAAACCCAAGAGGGAATGCCATGGTTGATGCTTACTATAAGCCCATGAGAGTCATGGTAATTGTGAGAAATAAGAGGCAGTAGGGACCAGACGATCACATCGCGAAAGGTGAATTTGTGGGAAGTGGAGTGGGGCTTATGCACATGGGAAGCCCAGAATGTTGGGGCTTACTCAGAGATGGAAGCCCGTAAGGTCAGGGCTTACTCCGAGGTGGATACCCAAAAATTCTTCCACATGTGTGGCCATGAGGGAATCCCAACCCACTGGTGGGTTGAGGCATTAACCTATGCGCTAGTGCACAAGTTGGATAACGCCAAGGGATTTAGAATTAGTCTGAACAAAGGGAGATGAAACGTTTGAATCACATGCCCGATATTCGGACCACAATGAGGGTGGTGTGGAGATGGATGATTACTTTTGAACTAGTTCGAAACACATCATCCATATCACGTTAGCCAGACATGGGGTAAAAAAAATGAGGGTCGACTGCTGACCATGTTCGAAACACTGGACCTGACTCGATGTGTTGTTCAAAGTCTTCTGGGGTGTTGGCCTAGGATGGTAGGTGAGCCGATGTAGCATGGGACCAGGCAGTTAGGGGGACCCTTCAGACATGGATGAGAATAAAGATCCAAATAATGGACATGCAAAGTGGGGAGTGGAGTGATGGAATGTTTGGATGGATTCCCACGCTCTTCAAATTACGCAACTGTGATCATGGAATAATGTATCTTATGCTTGGAGAATAAGGAGACTCTTCATTGGAGTAAGTTGCATCGTATGTCTAGATAATAGGGTGTACTACAGTTTATAGTCATGTAGATATGACTATTTCCATATAGTTTAACGTCATATGTATAAGACGAGGGACATATAGTTTACTATCATGTGGTCAGGACGAGGGACATACAGTTTACTGTCATGTGGTCAGGACGACTAGGTAGGAGATACCCAGCAATGGTTGGTGTTGGACTTACCCAATAGCAGCCCTTTCTGGATGAACCAAGAAAAAGGAGGTAGATAATGGGGTTATAGGAGATTCATGAGGAGTAGCTCGACTCATCACATGTATAGGACGGATGTTGGGGTGGAAAAAGGGTTCAATGTAAAATACTGTCGAACCAGCCCGAAAAGTGTGCGTTGTGACTCAATTTTTTATGGGGGTCATTGACGGTAGTAAAGGGATGGGCCTGGAGGGATGAGACTGCATCTCGACACTGATCCTGAGTGGGGGTGTGGGGGCGCAACCCCTACAGTATGGAGCAGAGAGTGCATGGGGTTTTCCGTATTGGGCGGGATGCGTAGGAGCTTTCCGCGAGGGACTGTCTATGGCGGAGCTGGCCGCATAGAAGAAGACCACGAAGGGGCTGTCTGCGAAGGAGTCGACAACGTAGGGTTGGCCACATGTGGTTCGCAGTTTGGTTGTCCACGAAGGGTGTCCACAGAGGAGTTGGTCGTGAGGGAGGAGGACATGAAGGAGTAGGCCACGAATGAGGTTATCTGCGAAAGAGGCTGTCTGCGAAAGGTATCTGCAAAGGGGCTGGCGCCCGTCCTACATCGTGCCCACAGAGGGGTTCCCACCTCTATTTTTTGAATGACGCTGGTTTGCAGAGGGGGTGGTCGTGAAGGATATGGCCGTAGAGGGACTATCCATGAAGGAAATGGCTGCATGTGGTTCATGGTTTGGATTCTCCTATATGCAGAAGAGTGTATCCACGGACGATATGGTGTCCCCAGATGGTCGCAGAACATTACCACTGGGAGCGATTTCTCCAGCCTCTCCCCACGGGTTTTCACCTGTCCTTCCACTATTTACTTTTCTTCCCCTCGGTGAAAATTTATAGAGTCACGAATATGTTTTATTGATGGGAACATGAAACGTTTTGCAGAATCCCATAAAGGAATCCCCACCCGTGGATGACTAGGTCAATAAAGGATTTTTGGAACCGGGTTTTGTAGAATTTCTCCGCAACCGTGAACTACTCTGACTCTATCCCACGAACGAAGGAGGACTGTGGAGGGGCTGGCTCGTGGTGGTGGACCGGCCTGACATCTAGTAATCTTCTTGGTTCATTCCCACGTAGGCGCTCTGCCCCCATTTTGCAAACGACATCGTCCGCGGGAGGGCGGTTCATCGAACCAGCCACATATTTTTGCTGGGAGCCAATATGCTGACTGATTCGGTCCATTTCAAATTTTTGAGTAATTGGAATTCCACATTGCATAATTTTCAGGACCCTACAATTATACAAATGTTGTTAATTGAGATCATATGGAAATGTCATTTTATTTTTTAGATCCCTATATTTATTTGTATTGAAGTATATTAATGAAATCACAGATCTAGTATTCTATATATTTGATATAAAATCATATTATTCTCATATAGTTGAATGTTTTAGGAGTATCCTCATTATAATCTATAAACTAACGTGTTGACAATTGTTATTTCCTCACAGGTGGAGCTTCTGATGAAATTTTTTAATGACATGGTTTTCTTAGATTGGATGCCAGTTGTGATTAATTTTTTTTCAATGCTGTAGAATATTGAATACCATTATGATAAATTAGAATCTAACCATGTATTATCAAATAGATTTTGACCTCAAAAGACCTTTCTATTTCATTATATCAATATCATTTTGGGGAACATCCATTGTCGTCTAAATGTATGAAATGTAGGTTAAAAAGAAGTGTTCCCGTAAGGATTCACTAAATTCCAATTATAGATATAGAGCATTTTTTCTATATAATATTTTATTAAGGTGTATAATAACATAAAAATTTTATATATATATAGAGTAATTTGAAATAACAACATATTCACCATACTAATTCTAATACTGTTGTGGAAACTATTTGTAGTATTGATATTATATTTTTTCCTCACCCATTTCCATAATCATATATTTTATATTTTAGTTGTTAAAATTATAGAGTTTTATATATTAAATAATGTTTATGTTGGTAGGAGTGGATTCTTAAGATGAGGGTGAATTGAGTTCCAATTAAAAATTTCTGTTTAAATGATTTATATTTAAATCCCCCAATTTAAATAACAAGCTTAATTGTAGTGAATTTTCAATATAGTAAATGTCTAGTCACATTTTAAAGAGATTGATTAATTCGTAGTTAATCTAATCTAAATATTATATTAGATATGGAAACTAACCTACTAGTTTAGAATAAATAAAAACACTTTCTAGTTTAACTATCAAAGTAACATTGAAATATATTTATATTTAAAGTACTTATCAGCGGATTATTCAAAATAATTTTAACTAAAATAAGCATGCACAGAAGATTTAACCAAGAGGTTCAGTCTCAAGATAATACTTATAACTATCATAAATTTTATATAAAATATTCATCCACACCCTAGATCTGGGTTTACAATATTACTCAGACTGTACAGGTCCTCAGACTTGTACCACAGTTCTACATGGGAAAGAAATAATAACAACAGCTCATTGGCTGTCCAGGTCCTCAGACCTCTACCACTATCCATAGTGGGATATAAGAGTGTAAGAAAACGATTGATTGAGGATTTATAAATCCTTCAGTTCAGCATGGGAGTCAGTGAGTGTTCAAACAGATAAAATCACACATTTCTCGTAATGTAAAGAAAATGATGGGCATGGTCAAGAAAGAATATAGAGATTAGATTAGAGTGATCTTTTGTGATGTCAATGCAGTTATGGACTCCATTGGATTGAAGTTATGAACCTTTGAGTCCTTTTCTAGAAGTCGTGTGGAAAATATATTGTCAAGATTCTTCTTCTGTTCTCCATGAGGTTCAATCAAGTGAAGATGTTATTTAGGAATCAAATATGTTTCTTGTGTGATCAGCCGTATCGAGTTTCATGCGGCGTGCTTTTATTTTGAAACATCCTCCAAGTATGTTCTTCGTTCTTTTCCTAACTTCCGTGATTATTTTTTTTGTATCACACTATTTGATTCTTGGTCACGCATCACTTTTAACTTAGGATGCACGTGTTGGAGCCAACACGTTGCAGGTGTTCTGGACCTCGTACCTCGTATTGTATGATTATATGTCTACAATTAAACATTAATTATTTCCATGCATTAAAGACATAAAATATGATTGCTATAAATTAGTTTGAAAACAAAAAAGTAGTTTAGGAAACAGTGTCATAGTATGTCATGGAAACAATGTCTCCTTCACACGATGTCTAGGTTGATGACGATGTATGAGTGTCATGGTGTCTTACGGTCACGGTGTCTTAGGGTCATGGTGTCTTGTTCACAGTGTCTCAAGGTCACAGTGTCTTGTTCATGGTGTATCAGGGTCACAGTTTCTTGTTCATGGTGTCTCAGGGTCACGATGTCTTGTTCACAGGTTCTGGCTTCACAGTTTTTAGTTTCACGCTGTCAGAAATCATAGCTAGTGGCAGACTCACGATGTCTTAGACTTTCTAAAGTAACTATGTGCATACTTAAATGAAGATAATAATAGAAAGGATTAGACATAAGAATTTGTTAAATAAGGTATTATTGGAGTTGATTAATGATTGTATAAATTATGTAAACTGAATATAGAGAAATTTAGATCTTCCATGGATCTACTTAAAATATGAGAAAACTTTAGATATAAATATACATGATCGAGATTGAATAATATGTAGAATCATTAATACATGATTAAAAAATATTTGTGATCATTAAAACATGATTAATACATGATTAAAACATAAGGATCCCATGAGTTTAAAAATGTTTTAATAGTTCATCATCAATTAATTTTTTAATTGTTAATTATAAAATGACTAGATCATTGGGTTAAAAATGAATTTCTCTATAGAGTGATTTTAGAATCAATTGAATTGTACCTTTTTAGGTCTCACCTCTCTTTTGTTGACCATTATTACTGGATAAAAGTTTTTCTTTTTGGATAATCATAGAGTACATAGCTGTTATTAAAAGTTACTAATTTTTTTTGAAATATAATATTATTTATAGATAACCATAGATGACTTATTTTCTATTTTCTCTCAATAAGGTTTTGGTGTAATACAAATGAGTGGGGTGTTCAGTTTACTTATCATGAATCAACCTTCGGATTGATTATATTTTAGTTTATATCAATTAATTCTTTCTATCTTAATAGAAAGAATCTTGTGGTGAGTTGTATGTAAGATGTTTTGGTTATTATGATCACATCAGAATTCAAATTGATAATGAAGCATTTTTTTAATAAATGATGTTTTTAGAATATGTAATCATGTTATATGGTATTATTCATCTTATTCAATGGATTTGACCCAATCCTATTTTATTTCATGTTGTTCCTTAATTTCTAATTTTTAACATCATGTAGAAATTAACATTCTCATCAGTAATTTGATAAAATCTGAATTCTAGGACTTTATTAGTGTATAAAATGATATTATTGAGAGAATGTAACAACATGATAATATATTTATTTATTATTTTATTTTTTAATCAATGTTAATTTATTGTCATATCTTTTCATTAAATATCATTAAAAATTTTTATAAATAGAGTGATCAAAATGCTTCATATGGTATACACGTTTAGCGTAATAAAATCACTTGAATAGAAAATTTGTATATCACATTTAGAAGGTGATCACATGGTTAGAAAATAATTTATCCAGATGCATTCCCAAACCATGAAAACTAACAAATTAAATTGGTCATTTTATATGATTGAAACATGATTAGGGGGAATGTGTGAATAATTCAGGAATCATTTTTAATTCATGTCAAGGGAGTGTTGCATGGTTTTAAAATAGATTGGGAAACTACGAATAAAAATATAAAGTGAAAAATCAAAGAAAATGATAGTTTTATTTTTTATTTTAAAAAAAAATTCCATTATCTACTTTTCCTTTTGCCACTCAACACCATGGTTCCCTGGAGACTCATCCTTTTAGTTTTCCATTCTTATTTTGTTCCTCTGTTCTATCACTTCAATTTTTTGAGGGAGATTATATAATAAAAAATTAACTAATTTTAATTTATTTCCATTATAATATAATTTTTATTCATATATGACCCATTAATAATCATGGTGACCAAGGGTTTAAACACCCCAAAAATATATTGGGGTTCAAAATTTTATTGGTTAATTATAGAATTATAGTTTTCTTATTTCTATTTTTACATGGTCTGTTACCATAGTAACTATAATAGATAAAACTAGGTATATTTCTTTGTGATTGAAAATTTTACCTCAATTAATGTCCATGTTCTCATCACATGCTATTTTTAAGCCTTATTAAGGTTTTACATTTTGAAAATAATTAGAATTTCTAAAATTATTTCAATTCCCTAGTGTTTTTCATTTTATAATGATATTGTTATTTGGGATTAAATACTTAAATCAGTTTTACTATAATGATTCATTATTAGACATTAGTTAAATTCTTATGTGTCTATTTTTCATAGAATTATATTGTATAATATATTATTTTTTTTGTTAATTTAATTTAAAATATATTATTTAAAATTTAATTTTATCTTCAATTTACATATGGTGATTCTGTTATCCCTATTAATTAACTCAGATTCATTCATGTTTTATGTGATTTTGTTTCAAAGGATGATTTTAGAACATATATTCCTTAATGATTTTTGAAATTATAATATTTAAAATTTTAAATATTATTTCATTATATAAATATTTCATATATGTATTTCAATTATATTTGCTTATTGATATTTAATGCATTTGGAACTCTATCTATTAAGGTTCACATCTTAAAATGTTTCGTTTATATTATTTTTTATATAAGGGGTCTTCTTATATTAATTGAATCCAATGGTAGGGGTGTGTTATTATTAGTTTAATTAAAATATATATATTCATTATGATATATATATATATTTATATATTAAAGGATCATATTCATTTCATGATCTAGAAAACCATAAGTATCTAGGTAGGAAATATTGCCTTTAGTACTGAACGTATTACCACAAAAAATTAATAGAGGAACCATATTGAAAAAATATTCCACAATGGGCGTTCTAACTCTTTACTTTTTTACCATTAGGTTGACCTGATTGTTAAAAGTGAATCTCATTAGGAATCAATTAGACTTGTTTGATGATGTATTATCTATATTGACACAATATATTTTAAGTCATAAAATAATATCTGGTTATTGATTATGTTAATTTTTTTGTTACTCCACTATTTCAATTATAATTTATGAGTGAATATTTTATAAGGACTCTTTAATTACTTTTATTTATTATGGTGATTATTCATTACTACCTTTTTTTCATTTTAAAAATAATGAATCCAATTTATTTAAAATAAACAAATAGTCATCCAATCGATTATAAATATTCAAAAAAATTAAAATAATTGTTTCTTTTTAATAAATATTATAAAAAATTATATAATATATATTACAAAATTTCCTTCGAAAGAAGAATATATAATTTTACTTTGATCAATTTAACATGAATATATTGAATTTAGTGTCCTTGAATGATGATACAATTTTATTATATATCAACCAATATGAAAATATTTCAGTAATACATATATTAAAAACTACAATGAAATATATTTTAATTGAAATGTTATAAAAGTTGTATCTGGAGGATAAATACTTTGAGTATTTGGGAACATAACTCATAATAAATTCTTAACATTTACTATTTTTATATTGGGGTTGATATTTAAGTTTATGTACGATGGTTCCAATCTAATATGTATTTTTTCATGGTACATAGTGATGTGTCTATGTGATCTTGTTTAATTCAGGAATTTAGAGTTCTTTATTTTCTATTCCTTATAAAAAGTCTAATTCTTTCTCTTTATTCTCAGTTATATCATATTCATATTTATTTTATATTTATATTTATATCGGGACTTATTGAATGATGATATAAGGTTTCTTTTATTAGTTAGGATTTTATTTATTAATTATATATTTCATTATTGACATTTTGATTTATAACTATCATTTTAAATAACCCTATGATATACTGAATTCATAATTCCATACATATATGTATGATTAATTAACTTTTTTAGTATCTTTTTTAAATATTTATCATTATTGATCTTGATTTTATTCATCAAAAATTGTATTCGTCTAATTGATATTAAAAATCTAATCTGATCTGTACCATGGACGAGAATGGTTATATACATTATCAATATCATAGGATAGATCAATATATCATCATTACCCCAAGGATGTTTATAATGTAATTTCCTTTTCTGTTGTTGGGTTTATATTAGTATTCTTTTTTATTTTTGTATATGTGTTAGTGTAGGTTTGTGGAAGATAGAATTTTTAGAATGAATTTTATATATTCCCCCTAGTTTTACTGAACCATTATATATTATGATTACATTTGTGATGGAATGTGTGATGTGCTGGTGAATTAATTTAATTCCAGACATTATGTTTTCTATGTCTTCTTATTTCTTATTACTATAACATGCGAGGTTTTAGGGGGGGTAGGGGTGGAACACATAAGTTATCACCAAATAGGAGGGGTCCTAGTACATTGGCTCATTTAATTATGTTTAGGGAAGAACTGTTGAATTTATTTCAGATATTTAGTTTCTTGTGCTTAACATGTTAATATGTAATATATTATTAGGACACCCCCACTAGATTTGTCTTTACAATCACTAATAAAAATGATGTGAAATTTTTTATGTGGTGAAGATAGTGACATTATACCTCTCTCAAATAATATTTATCTTTTGACACTAACTATATAAAGTGGAACTCCAAAGGAAGGTGGGGATGATTACATATAGAATAATTTTAAAATATACTACAGAAGACATATGATGAAATTTTTATATAAGTAACGATTTTTGAATAATTGGTAATATTATGGAAGTAAGATGATAATGTTGAAGGATTATGAAACCACAATAATGGTTATGTGAGGTGACATATGACACATGATTATGGTGAAAATCCAATTGAAGCATCCTTTAAAAAGTAATTATCTTCAATAATTTGTTTGCAATCAATGTTAATCATTCATGTAATTTATTGATATAAAATTATATTATTTTATGAACAAAATTCAATCATTTAATATATAAATTAAATTTATTTTATTTTTTCACATCAAAACATCCATAATATTGAGGTTTATTTTTTATAATTTTTATTCTCAAATAGATTTTACATTGAATTTGAAACAGAAAATAATGGAAAATCACCACATTCAGTAATGATGATAATAACATAAAGTACAAAGATTTACAAAAATGTATTTCCCCATAATGAATTAAATAGAACCTCATGATTGTGATAAATTAATGTGAAAATAATTGATATAAAAATACATGAGTAAAATTAAAGAGCAAGATTATGGTTCTTCTCAGCCCATTTGGATCAAATCCACCCATTATAGTATTTGTTATTCCTTATATATGTTCAATATTGTGGCTCCCTCTTATATCCCAATCATTTAAATTAGTGTAATTTTCACTACTATTGATAAATTTTGTGGAGAATTAGATTATTTTTACATGATTGGTTTTTTCTAAAACCAATTTTTAATGATAACGTACCACTAGCCTTGTTACTTTCTCCACCACCATACTTGAGTAAACTTGAATATTTTTTATACAATTTTTTTATTAATAATAATCATTCAATACTAGATAGAGTAGATGGAAGAGACATTTATATTCCACAAAATATAATTTATTATAAAATAATAGAACATGAGTATGCAAATCCATTTTCTAATATTATTTAAAAAATATATCGAAATAATTTTTTTCAATCTATAATCACTGAAAAATAAAATTATTTTTGTTATTAAAAATATATTTAAAATCAAAGAAGACATATATTGATTTTGGAAAAAATAACTCATTTTAACCTAAATAATCAATAACTCCAATATCAATAAAACTATATTTTTCAATATGAATTAAATTAAATAAAACATTTTCATCTAAAAATCAACCAAATCCTTAATATAATGTTTCAGAAAAGAATTAAAAATATCTTACATTTAATACCACAACACATTAATTTTATATTAATACATATTATCTTCATTAAATAGTTATAATTCCTATAATGTGATAAATTTGGAATATCTTTTCCCCGTCAATTATACCATGTAAATAAAATGGTATATTTTGATTAAAAATAACAATATTTTGGTAAAAATGTTGATTATTAATGTAATATCATATCTTGAAAACAATATTATCATAAGGTTTAATGAAAAGTAAATTTAAAATATATATTTCTTCAAATTTTCCATCTTCTCTATGGTTGTATATAAGAAAAATATTACAACTAAATAACGATACAGAAATAAATTGATTGGTAGGTTCAATAATTAAAAATTTAAATATTCAACATATCTATTAGTTTTAACATAATGAATAATAATTAAATCCATGGATTCAGGGTTATATCAAAAACCATCTAAATATAATTATTATTTTATTCAAATGATTACAAAAAATATATAATATATGAAATATTTTAAAATATACTCGTAAAATTTAAATAAAAGTTATTTTTCATAAGTAAATATAAAATATTCAACAATATTGATCTTATTGAATATATAAATATGGGTAATGCATTAATGTAGAAAAAATATCCCATTTAGGATATATATAATACTAGAAGGTTTGAATTTTCATTTAAAAGTAATTTATAATGATTTTATAAAAAAATTATTCATAAATGAAAAAAAAGTATTGATAAAACTATCAATTATAATTCTTGTGTAGTGGAAATTTTTTTATAAACGTTTATAAGGAAAATATGGATAAAGGATATATCTATATTATCATGAATGAAATCCTATGTATCTACCTCTTAACCATATTGGTTTTAAAAAATCCTTTGAAAAAAATAAAGACCATTATTTTTAAAAGTAACTGAAGAATGAACCCTCCCTATTATATTTTTGAAAACCATGTGTTGTAGAGGGAAAATCATGTTTATTATTTTTACAAATCCATTCAAAGAAATTAAATCCTTATATACGATTTATAATAATATGAATGATAATAATAGGGATAGAAAGTACATAATGATACATTAATAATTATTATAATTGATAACAACAAAAAATGTATTAATAATTTAAAAAATTGTATTTTTTTATAGTTGTTGAAGCCTGGTTCCATTTTGTATTTTCAATCACTCTTGGAAATCACTTGTAAATGGTAATCATAGAATTATAAATAATAATTCCTGGGAAAATAGTTATCATATTGTTTCGTATTTTAATAAATACCCTATCGATGTTTATTTTTATCCTTTATGGGATCTAAAGAATTCATTGGTGGAAGAAACACATTAATGAGTTGAAAGACGATTCATTACCAATAATTACATATATTGGACTAAAAGTGATCAAATCCATCAAATATCTAGTAAATGTTTTATAAATAAGTTGGTTTTTCTAGGTTCAATGAACTGGATTGTGAGATATAATGTCTAGAAGGTGGGATTCATAGTACTATACGTCGTTCTATCATCTCTACTTACAATCCATCAGGTAACATTTCTAGATGAGTTTGTTTCATTTTATGGATCATTAGTTTTATTCACTATTACTCTTGATATGACTTTTTCCTTTGTTTTTCTCTAGTGTGGTGTTGAAAATTTATTCACAAAATCACACACAAAACAAAATTATTAAAAATAATTTTACTGGTTTTGATCATATAAACTTACTTTTTAACAATATTCTCCTTTTTGATCACTATAAACACGAATTTATGATTAAAGATAAAATTAGAGATAATAAGTTAGTAAATTTGAAATAATAATTAAGAAGAGGGAAAATATTAATGCATTAGAAATAAAATTTCTTAAGGGAGAATATGTTTCCCCAATGAAATAATTTTATTCCCTTTTTTTAATACATTTTATTTTAAAATATATCTTCCCCCATTAAGAATAATTTATCCTAATACAATTTAAATTTCTCCTATTACAAATTTTACCATTATCCTTTATTGTTATTAAAAAAGTATAATAATCCAAAATAGTTTTACTAAATATATAATATATATTATATAATAAATTTATCAACAACATGGTTTTGAAAATTTTATGAGAATGATTATAAAATATTTTAATATTTTAATTTACCATTTATATTTGAAAATAAAATATTAACATATATGAAAATTAATTACAATCACTAAATTCAAATAACCTCAGTATATTTAAAATTTTATAATGAACGGATTTCATTCTGATGATATTAGATAATTAATGAATGATGATTATTTATCCTAACAAGATATGTCATTTTTAAATATGGTCTCAAAAATTTTATTCCCAATATCATTGTTCCTAGGATTATCTAGAAAAACATGAATCCTATATATTATTATATAACTATAATATTTATATTTAACTAAAGAAGGAATAAATTTTATGAAAAATATTTGAATATTTATTCATAAAAATAATTTAGGAAAAAATCTACATATATCTATATAATTTAGTTTTCATGTATAAATTGTAAAAGATTTTTTTTCAATACTCCAATAGATTATGGAATGAATAACAAGGTGACATGTCCCAGTTGTATATTTCTTATGTTGATGTCATATATAAAAATAAACATCATAAACCATAAATAATTAAATGTGGATCCATTAAAATAAATTAAACCATGAAATCTAAAAACATTTAAAAGATGGAAATTTTTTTTTTCATATTTCAGATATGTGTATTTATTATTGGGTTTATAATGACAATATATCAAAACCTAAAACATAATGTCCAGCTCTATATGGTTATGGAGTCTCCAAAATAGGTTTCCATACTGGGTTTTGTCACTCAATTTACTAGGATCATCCAACTGTTACGTATATAAAAAATCATATTTTTAGTTGTTTCCATAGCTTAATCAATTTCAATACCCATTATTAACACAATTTTTTTTCATTAGATTAAAAAGTCACCACCATTATTTTAAATTATATGAAAATAAAGAATGAATTTTAACACCTAAATAAATCATTTGAAATTAATTTCAATTTTTATTATAAAATTGAATATAATTAGATAAATGTTTTGATCCACAAAATTATTTCATAAAAAATGATTTGGATTATTATATTGTCAGATGAATCATTTATATAAATAATGATGAATAAATGTTTTCAATTTTAAATAATATGATAAATAGATATATATTTTAATTTCATATAAATCACAAGGCCCTTGTTTTAATCATTTTAATGTTCATGTTAATTAAAAAATATAAAATATAAAATATTTTTTTAAAAGGGGTTTTGTTCAATTAATCATTCTAAAATAAAAAAAAACTATATATGGTCTTTTAATATATATTATAGGATTTAATTTTTTTTGGTTGGTAAATTCTGACATGATTATTATTTATTTTAGCTGAACAATGGGTTTTAAGGATTCATAATAATCAATTATTTCTTCATGATTACATATGTTGTCTAAGATTATGTATTTGTTGTGTGTGATGTTACCTTGATCATAAAATATAATTCCTACAGATATATTTGAACCAATAATGGGATGATCATTAAGAATCTCAACAATATTATCAAAATACTATATTAGATTGATTTATCTCATCATTAATAGATAAAAAACATAAATAATTTTTTGTAGAATGACCATTTTTTGAGGTTATAGAGAATAAAAAAAATAACAATTCTCAAATCCATTTAAAATAAAACATATAATATGATTGCCAACATGAAAATACCAAATAAAAGTTCACCAAAAATGGTAATTTAATTTTTATTGATATTTAGGAAATGAAATATATGTTGAATCATTTAAGATATGAAATTCTGAATAGATGTACCAATAAATTTCAAGGTATAATTTTTATCCAAATATTAGAATTAAGAAAATGTTTTATGAATATTTTAAATTAATTTTTAATCACTTATTTTTTAATGGTTTTAGATTTCTTATTAATGAATAAATGGGATTTTAATAACAAAGAGTACCCCTGAATATTATTTAATTTTATTTTGGATCATATTTACTTAGGTTTCATTTGGTGTTATGAATTTATCTTTCAAAATCACGCTCATTAAAAAATAAATAAAGACAGAAATCTATTTTTTTAATAAACAGAATATGTATTTTTTTGGGTGCATATTATGAATACATAGTTTAAATTTAAAATGGTCATTGAACTCCTCAAAACAAAATTATTGGTGGAGTTTAAAATAATTTTAAAGGAATCATGATATTAATATATTATTTTGAGTCATTAGTTCGACAACTCTATTTGGTTATGGTGTTATAGGAGCTAAAAAAGTATGATTATAACATTATCAATCATAACATTTATCAAACTATTTTTTATGTAACATTCCTCTTGTATCACGTTTCATGTATGTGAATCTTTTACCTTATTAATATTCAAAAATATTGGCATATAATATGAATGATTTATAAACCTCATTTTTTTGTGACAAGAAGAAAACCCATGTGAATCTTTTATAATCAACTGCAATCATAAAATAACAATAATTTCAATTGGAAATTTTTAATTGATTTTGTCAAGAAATATGAAGTTGAAAAATCTAAATTTTTATAAAGGTTGATAATTCCTTTGGTATTTAAAATATTTTTTTATTTCATATAATTTTTTAAGGTTAAAACAACATTTTATAAAAAATGAAAATTTTTAAAATCATTACAACATGATTTATATTCACATTAATAAGTGTGTTTGATATAGTGAATTTTATTTATATTCAATACACATTAATATCTAAATAAAATGATGAAAAAATTATCAATTTAAAAAGAAATAAATATATAATTGAATATTGTTTTTTGAAAAAATTTGTAAATAAATATTTTTCATCAAAATATCAATAATTTAATAAACACCACAAGATGAGATTTGAAAACAATTATAAATTATTTTCAAAATTATATATAATTGTTTTTAATCTATAAATTAAATAATCATATTTTATAACTATTTAATTGATAAAACATATTGTTTTTATAATAATTATTTTTCATATTGAATATTCAGTAAAACTCACATATAATTCATGATGCTTTTTATTTTGACTGAACTCATAATGTCCATCACTTATTTTATATGATAATACTAGATCCAAATAATTTTTTTATTTATTATTTTAAAAGGAATCCCAAAAATTATGTGATTAATCTTTTGGTGAAAATATTATTGGTTTATATGAAATTGAGATTGAATAATTTAATATATTGTTTTTCAAACATGGTTGAATTTCAAAAGCATATTTTATGTCTTCAATAGTCAATTGGAACACATTCAAATTCAGTGATCATTAAATTTTGTTAATAACATTGTTTTTTTATTTTTTTAGTTAATACTTTTCAATATGAGATTTATTATACAGTTTTTTAATCATGTTAAACAAAAAATTTAGTTTTGAAAAAATTTATTCATAATTATTAAAAGAATATTTTAGATCATATTATCTAATGTGATTTGAATAAGAACAGATACAATGTAAATATAATTAGAAAAAGTGGAGTTATAGTTTCTTTTTATAACCTCAAATCTAGCCATGAGTTACATGGAACATTGTGTGAATGAAAATCTTAAAGAGATAGATTCATTTCATACACACCATTTTGAACCCCTAAATTATTTTATTATTATATTCTTCATCCATTATTTGAGTTTGATCACGGGGTTTTCTAAGCATATGTGTGCCATATTTTTTCATTCCATGAATGTTCCATCTTCTTTACTTTAATCTTCCTCCTTTTTTCACATCGGTATGATTTATTAATATTTATTAATATTTTAATATTCTAGGATAGATGATTTATTTTATCTGCAAAAAATAATCATTATTATACTCAATAAAATAAATGGAATTATATCCCATTACATATTTTTATTATTTATAAATTATTCAATTTATTGTGATCTTATTGGTCACGAGTGATTATATTAGATACTCAACTGACATGATTTATATTGACATTTATTCATAGATTTCAATAAAATTAGGTGTACAATTTTTTGTTAAAACTAAAATATTTTTATTGACTAATTTTTTTGTAAATGTATTATAGTCTTTATAATTTATTCCATTTCATATGTCACGAACATGAAAAAACTTTCATGTAATATAATTTTTAGGATAAATAGTAAAACTTTATAATCATATTTATGTATAATAAGTCATTTATAAAAAACATATTCGTTCCAAAGTGAGATAATTACTTGATATTATCGATTTCATGTGTAGTTTTTGGTATAGTTATATGATTAAATATTTTTTTTTACAAAAATACATGTAATTAATTCCTAAAATTAACATCAATTTCAAAATAAGAACTACCATCAGAAGTCCTTTTCATATACTTTTTTTAATTAAGGAGTAGAAATATATTTTAATTTCCCAAATGATTAAATCATTAATAAAATTTATGGTTTATATATATTAATTATAATAATTAAAATAGATCTATCAAAATAATTTGAAAACCATTATATTTTCTTTCAAGAAAACCATAGGAGTATGAAGAAATGACTTCGAAAAAAATATTATTACTTGGTTTCAGATAATTTATTGAAAAATATTAATTTTTTAAGAAAGTGATATATTTTAAAAAATTTATCACTTTAAAAAAAAATATTTTTAAGATATAATATGGAAAGAGTGTGGTGAATTACAATACAAAAATTATTAAATAAAATTATATAAAATAAAGTGGATCTTCATTCCTGAAATGGATTTTGATATAACAAATTATAGTTGAAAAAATCATATGCTAAAATAAAATAATCAAACTAAAAGGAGATATTTTATAATGGAATTTATAAATATCTCAATAATGAGCCCAAAATAATATAACCATCCATAATACATTAGAGGGTTAAATTTCTCAATCGGTTTTAATAGAAAAAAATGAACCAATGTAACATTGTAATACAATTTTATTTGGGATAACTAAGAACCAAAAATAAGTCCCTTAGTTTTAATAAGAACAATAAAATAACCCTTTATTTAATAGTGGTGAGAACCTAGAGAAGAAGATAATGAATCTATTGGTTTTTATTTATAAACACATTAAAAATAAATCCATCGTCAATCAAAATTTTTTGAGAATATGATAGGTTAAGAGATAGATAGTTAAAGATATATGTAATGGAGATTAATATCCAAAAATAACAAATAGGGAACAATTAAAAATAAAAATTATATGAGAGGAAACTAAATTTAGATTGTAGAAATTGAAGTCTTGTTTTCTTTAGATAATGAAATCTATTTTATATATATACGTCAAAATTACATAAGTTAATAACCATGTATCACTATGTGGATGGTAATTATCATATAGGGTCATTGTTTATATCTATCTTCATCATGAATTATGTCAATATCCACTATAGTGATGGATGAATATTGCATTGAGTTAGGAATTTATTGATATTAAATAAGGATTTTTAACTAAACAAGAATTACCATAGATTGTTTTAGATCAAATACAATATTTGTAGCCTAATTATATCTGCATGGTAGTTTCCATTACAATAAATAAATAATTTTTATCGGACATCACAAAATACCAAGAGGTCTTCATATTGTTGTAGGAGATAGTTTGAAATCTACTAATTGGATGATGGTCTTCTGTCGAGTAGTCGGTGTTGTTTCCCAATGAGGGTCTTCATGGTGAAAATCCATATTAGTACCAAACCATAATCATTATAGAGTACTTTATTTTAAGTAATGAAATCGTTATCATATATTTTCCAATATTTTTAGGTTTATGGTTCTATATAATCTTTTCATAACTATTAAATAGAAACAACATATTTTATAAGGTAGAAACATTCCATTAAAAAATACATCTATAACAAAAAATAATACATTTTAGAAAACATAATCACATGTCGAATCATGGATTCTTCTTTTTTATAATCCATCATTAAACCCAAATATTTTTTATAACATTTGATGAAAAACAAATATCAATATTAGATGAAAATAAAAAATTAGCACAAAAGAAAAATTCTATTACACAATAAATAATTTTTTATACCCAAAGAATTTCATTAAATAATTCATATGAAATTTTTAAGGAATAATAATACTCATAATGTATTTTATAAAATCGTGAGAAAGTCATAATAAATTTTCATAAAAATAATACGTCTCTACTATAATATTTATCGCTCAAACTACTTTAACATGAAAAAATTTATGAATTCCAAAAAAACCTCTAAAACGTACAAATAAATCAGTTTTTTAAAAGGGGTAATCATTCATTTATGAATCTTAAAAATTAAACAACATTCTTATTTACAAATTTTATAATAATAAAAAATAAACATAAAAAACTATCAAATTAAAATTTTTAACAAAAGAAAAATATATTTTCATAATCTCTTAATAGAAAAGTAATATGTTAAATCAGTCCATATAAAAATGAATTAGAGCATTAAAATGGGATTACTCAATCTCATTTTATAACACATCCACCTATCTTAATAATCAATTACCAATAACCACAAAAAAAGAATTTAATATAAAATATCATAAAAAGGATATCATTACACATAATATATAATTGTTAGATATTGATATATTTATTTACTATAGAAACCATTTTTATAAAATATATTTTCATGAAAAAAAATAATGTTGGATTTCCTCTAAATAAGCAATAAATTAATATAATGAAAATAAAACAAAAACTAATTTTAATGATAGTGTGAAAAGTTTTGGTCCCCAAATATGTTAATGTATATGATTTATTTTTCTTCTTTACTGGATGTCTAAAAATTATACAAAAATGTCTCTTTGATAACATTTTAATGAATTTTATAAGGAAAAAAATATTTCTTCTAAAATTCATTTAATTCAATATAAATAATTTAATATTATATTTTACAAAATAACGACGTGGACTAAAAATTGTTGACGGGAGTCATTAATAGAGGAGTTTAAAAAAGAAGTATCTGAACTTGAGTCAAACTCATCTCATATATTTTTTATCTTTCTTAAAAAATAAATAGAGGATAATTTTCTTAATTTTGGAAGAACATTACTAATAATTATTATTCTATTTATTATTTATCATACAATTCAATATTAAATTATTTAGTCTATTAAATTCATGTTGGATGTTATCACAATATTAAATTCATAAATCCAAAATGGATTCATTAAGTTGAAAATAAAAAACTATTTCATAATACAACCACCAATAGAATATGAATCAGGAAAAATATCATTATAAAACATCGAATATAATTTTTAATCAAATCATGAATGTTTATTAAGAAAAATTAACTACATTCCAATTCATTTGATTACAAGTCATACCTATGCAAGAAATACATTTCCATTTTTCATTGATGTTTATTGAATCCTGGTATGTATAATTATATCAATAAAAAACTATCATCCTATATTCAGTATAATATTTTTTATCTAAATAAAATTATATATATCATTTAAGTGATGTAATAATAATAAAAATAACGATATCAATTTGAGGAGGTGGTAATCCATATGAATGAAAGAATAACACTATATTTTTTAAATGAATTGAAATGAAATAAATTATATGATATTTTATCCACTTAAAATTCTAAATATTTCATGAATATAATATATACATATTAAATCCATCATCAAAAACTACTGTGATAGGTGATTATATGAAATTTATTACATCCGTTCATGATAAGGTAGTTCACCATTCAAATGAATAATATATTCATCTCTAATAAGATAGAGGATAGATATGGATATAGGTTATTCCAAAAAAATTATAAAAATGTATAAGTATAATACTTCAGGGTTACGTTATTATAATAAATATTTGATGGAGGTGTTAGAAGAAATAAAATAAATCATATGGTTGAAAATAATATATCTCATATGTAATGTCTCCATTTATTAATACCATAATCCCTCTATGATTCTTAATCATCCAAAACCATGATAATTATAATTTGGGAAATGTGTTCAAGGATGTTATTCTAGGTAGGGTTACACTGATATAAGTATATTTTTATATGACAAATGACAAAAAAGAGATTCTCTTTTATATGAGAGGGGAGGGGGACTTGATGGATTTCATATAGTATTGATTTGATTTTAAATTATTTTATATTCAAAATGTCTCCAAATTAATAATATTATAATTTATTAAGAGTAATAGTTTAAATAAACATATCACTTAAAATTTGAACTTGTTTGGATTACATTTTTAGGCATATAATTTTTCTAAACATTCAGTAACCCTTTTAAAAATTATTATAATACTAATGTTTTCTACACCATAGGTGTTAACAGTTTTAATATGAAATAACAAAAGACCCATAAATGTATCATTTTGGATTTAATTAACCAGATCCCATTAATTTGGATTAAAATATGTATTTTGATTATTTTAAATTATTCAAAAAATGCAATTTATTATAAAATTTCATTAATGTTAATTTTATAACAGATTATTTTCATTTATATTAAATAAATCAAAAAATTGATATAAATCTAATAAAATTCATACAATGTAATATAATATTTCATTTTAATATAATGAATGTTGGGTAACATTAATTCATTCAAATCATATTATTTTTTACATTTTTATTGACATTATATTATTTTACTATTAATTGAATAACTACTACATCATCAGATCATAATAAATTGAGCTAAATATACCATATATAATAATTAAGAATAAATTATCATGATAAGAAATAAACTATATTTAAATTTACTAATTACTTACAAAAATATCCTATGTTTATTAATATTTTCAATATTTTGTAATCATTTAAAGAAAGAGTTGGTGATTTTATTTTTATATTCCCATAAATATCATATAGGTAAAAGTCATGTAATAAATGAAAAAAATGAAATATATAATACTTTAGTATTATTATGTACATGATATAATAGTCAACAATAATTAATAAAATTTTTAGTGGGATTTTCCCCAATCACTTCCTTTTAAACATTAATTAACTTATCGACCCTATTTTGTGTAGATAGAAAATTTTAATGTTACTATTTATATTGAAAAAAGTAAACTAGGATTAATTAACAAACATATGACCAAAAATTCCTTATATAAAATCTAGATTTAAAAAATAAAAACTAAAAAGTGGGAAATTTTTTTTTAATATTAAACTGATTTTTTCTGAAAAAATACAAGTCTTTAGAAAAAAAATATTATTTTATGTTTAAAATATTTAAAAAATGAAATATATCAGGAAAATAAATTCAAAATTAATTATAGGATTATTTTGAATAAAAAAGAACTAAGTATATTTTATAGTTAATAGAAAATTATTTTTTACATTATAAATACATTAAATGAAATTACAGTATTAAATAAATATTATGTTTTTCACTTTTCATTTAATAATAAAATAATTTCTAAAATATTATTAAATTTAATTATAAGATAATTTAAATAATAACTATTCAAAAAATTAAGTTATTTTTTTCTAATGAATTTTTTAATATTTATAAAAACTAATTATAACATTTTCTCACAAAAAGTAACAAATATTATTTTTATATAAAACATATAATTTTTTATTAAAATGAATCTATTAATAATTGATTGATTATTTCCTAAAAATTTATTAATATATTAGTTATGAGTTGGAAAATTATTTATTTATTTATTATTAATACTCTTCCTTCAAAATTAATCGATAACTAATAACAATCATGTGTAATTAAAAATATTTCAGTTTTTTATGCTAAGTGTTTAATTTCATACACATTATTGAACATGGTGTCCTTCAATTAATATATCTATATAAGAATATCCACAATCCATTGATTTATTTTTTACTTTTTCTCCAGGAAGAGAAATAACCACTACATACAAAAGTACTCTCAAAACACAATAGTGAGAAACACTCTTTGTTGTTTTGAATAAAAAAATACAATAGTGGTTCACCATTGTCTTGTTTGAGAAAAATTCACAACATCATAATTTGATAATTCGTGCATAAAAAATGCTATTATGAAAAACATTAATGTTACTTTGATTAAAGACTCATGTAATATAGTTTACCTCAATTAAATCCCACACCCCTAAGAAAAAATTAATATTTTAGGGTTATTTTTAGTATTTATTCATGAAATATAGTCAACCTTTATTAATGTCCCCAAACCAATATTTATAACTCCAAATTATCCAAAATATTGATATAATAGTGGAATAAGAACAAATATTGTTATTGTTCGAACATATTTCCAATTTATAAAATCTCAATATTTGTTTCAGTCCGGTAAGATTTTTAAAAAATAACTTTTCTAAAAATTCCATCACTTTAACAAAAATATATTTTATAATGAATATAATATATCTTAGTAATCTAAATACAAATATTTTTTATAAATCTAATGAATTAAGTTTTGTATTAATGTTTTTAATCATTTTCTTTGGGTTACTTTCATTTTAAAAAATTATCCAAACAATATTCAAAATAATATATTAAATGTGGTAAAAAATCATTATAGTGGTGTTAAAAATTGTTTTAAATAACATATATAAAAATAATAATAACACTTTTCTATTGAGGAAATATTATTCACATAATAAATTCCTTATCAATAGTTAATTTTCAAAAAAAAAACTAAATTCTAGTTATCCTTGGGGGTGGAGGTATTGAAAGCTAGTATTAATTACTAAATGAATATTGAGAATATTAAAAAATATCACTTTTTTGAGCTTCTAGAGGTTGAATTCTTATTGATCATAAAGATAACCTTATTTAAACACATATATTTTCCCTTGGTATATTCCTTTAATCTACCATTTAATGTATAAATGAGTATTATTTGATCAAAATAGCGAATATCGAAAATATATAACCATATTAAAATGTGAGAGTACGTAATTGTGACTATTTTTTCATTTTGATGATTTAATAATAATATAGTTAATGAATTATCACTTAAAATGATTCTATTACACAAATAATATAAGGCCCCGACTTTAAACCTTACTTAATATTGAATTAAATGAATAGTTCACATTGAGGATCTTTTCAGGTTTAGAGTTTTAGAGAATTTGATCATAAATCATGAATTACATTCCACATCTAAACAAAATTGTTACATAAACAATAGTATTCATTTTTTCCCATCAACGGAAACATATTTAAAATAAAACATGGATTCTTTATTGACACTCCCTTGACACTATCATCATAACATGCACCTTTCCCTTGACCTGTGAAAAACATTTCAAAAACATGGGATGAGCAAAAAAAGCTTAGTAAGGGATATAAAAGTATGAAAAGAAAACATTAGTCTATGTATGAAATCATACTTTACTCATAAAACAAACGGATTTTAACATACCTCATCAAATCATGAATAAATCATAGAAATCATAAGGCATGAAGGTAACTTGAGGCATTCATAACATTCTTACGTAGGGAGTAACCCTCTTGGTTACGTTTGGAATACCCATCACAGTATATTCCCTAAATCTGTTCAGAGGAACCTTAACGATTAACTCCTTCGCGTTACCCAATGCAGTGGAGTGCTATATCGGGCTCACCCGCCCTTAGTTTATCACGGAACCACCCGTATTCATAATAATTCCCAAGAACCATAACATAATCATATCACATTAAACATGCATAAAGGAAACATAACATTTCCACTTTTCAATCACAAGATATCAATACAACGCATTCATATAAAAACATTATGAAAACAATTTTCAATACCAAAATAAATGGAAAGTAAAGATGGTAATTATTTTTCATTTTAAAAATATAGTATGGCTTGTATAGGAAGCCGAAACTCAAATAATGGTCACGGCGGCGGAGAAGTTGTTGTCGCCGCATACGTATGACAAAAACATTCCCTTTTGTCATTCGGTAAAATGATTTGTATAAAAATATTCCTTTCGGATAAACGTAAATGTCAGATGGGTTTATACACCATATAAAACAAAGTTATGTATACAAAAAATTATGCATCAAAGAATGGATATTGCGATGAAGTCCTATACAAAGACAGTATCCCTGAATTAAGGATAAATCAATTACATAATTATGTGTGTCAAATGAATAATCCTCATAAAATTGGATATTATGTGTAAAAAAATCAGAGGTCATTCGCAAATATTCATAGAACCACATATTCAAGGAGTACAAGTTTATCCCAATGAATCAAAATTGGGTTAAGAAGTTCCCTTGCAAAAATTCGACAACCTAACGACATCACATCAAACTTCAGAAAATGAGTTGATGAGAGATAAAAAGGGTATCTCATAACTTGTATATAAAATTTACATCAATAAGTATATAGAAGAACATATCCCAACATTAAAATATGTAAATTAAAAGACCAAACAAGAGAAGTCTTTTAAAAAGAGGAGGGTGAATATTTTCCTTACCGACTTGGGTATCTTTCGAATCATACACCCCATGAAAGAAGGACAAAAAAAAATTGATGTAAATACTCATAAAAGAAATTATATTACACAAAGAGTAGAATAATGGGTAGTACATATACCACTCAAAGGAAATTGTGGTAAAAGTAGCATAAATCTCACGAGAATAAAAGTGAGATGAAAAATCCCTTACAAAAACTCGGTAGCCGAACGATGCCACATAAAACATCCAAAAATGGATTCATGAGATAAAATAGGTTCTCTAATAATATTAACATAAACATTACAGCAATAGGAAAATTAAATAACATCCCAATAATAAGAAATATTTGTTTAAAATTAATGACATAAAAGAGTGTACTTAAAAAGAATGAGAGGTGTATGTTCCCTTACATCGGGTCCGACATGACTCGATCATTCATTAACCTCCGGAATAAAAAAAAATTGAGTTAATTTATACTTGATTAAGAACCTTTTTCTTGTTCATTATTCCTTTTATATCACTTACTACCATGGTACGAACACTATGTAATTATTTAAGTTAAAAATGGCCGTTTTGTAGATCATTGCTACTTGAGTCAAAAATAAACTCTTTATAATTACAATTTGTTCATGTGGTAAAATATATATTATATCCAGAATTATATTCATTATTTATATATCATACATATCATATATATTCATTATATACATGAATTTAAAATATTACATAACATTTAGAGGTAAGAAATGAAATGCACCGTTCATCGAGACGGTAAGCCGTACGTACGCATGAACGCTACGTCCATTTCTATTTCTTATTTAATGAAATTAAAACACAATGATACATAATAGTATTATAATTACAGTATGGTATCATATATAATTTCATTAAATCTATCCTTTATACGTACCACATATGTTATTAGCGAATCAAATCACTTTGAGGGGGCGATAGTCTGCACTTCCTAAAATGATGATATCACATTTAACCATAATAGAAACTATAAAGGAATGCCATAAATGAATAATACAGAAGAATAATTTATACATAAACATATTATATATCATATATAAATATAATGACATCATAATGGCCACCATTGAGGGTGTTAAAAGAATATTGAACAATCATCGTTTCGTGAGGCAGAAATTCACCATCCACAGAAACAGTATGTTCTTTAACCATTAGATGCAGGTGTGTGTAAGTGTTGATATAATAATCCTTATAAAAACATCTTATTAAATTTACGGTACTGTATTTGTTAAAAATGAAATGAATAAAAAGTGTTTAGGGGTTGGATAAGAAAAATAAAACAAAAGAACACAAGTGAAGACATTACCTTAAAATCGGGTATCTCTCTTTGATTTGATCTCAAAGGCTTCCTTGGGAAGACTTCAGCCCATAGTTAGGCTTCTAGGAGTACGAGAGGGATGTGGAGAGACATAATTATCAGGGTTTGGCCGAGCCAAATGCTTGAGAGGTGTGGGTAAGGTGGTAGAGGTGGGGGCCTTTTGTAAGAGGAGAGGAGGGGCACTCTTGGAACGTTACAAAATGTAACTTTATTTTAAAATGCGTTTCGGATTTTAAAGGTCCCACATTGATCTTTTTCATGGATAAGGTAGTATGGTTTTGAAATATACTCATCCAGTAGGTTTTGGTCAAGTTTAAGTTATAGTTTTAACAATATCTTTTCATTTTATTTAAATATTTTATTAATGAGGTAATCACTGCATCATCATGATGTCATAAATAATTACATTTATTTAATGTCTAAAAATTATAAAAAATATATCATGATGTAGGAAGTAATTTTATCTTTCTAATGAATATTTATAGTAAAAATTATGACTTTTATAACCCCATTTAAAAATTGTTTTAGTAAAACAACTCATGCTTGTGACATTTTTATTTTAACATTAAATAAAAAGTAATTTATGTCATTTTCCATCCAATGTGGCTCTATGGGGTCCCCAAGTTGACCCATGTATTTTATTGGTCGGCCATGACACATACAATGAGGGTAGTACATGTGTCTAGGTCATTTAATATTATAAAAACATTATTTTTACCTTAAAATACAGTAATTACCTCTAATCGCGATTAAAAACATAAAAGTTACTATTCACCAAAAAATTATTTTAATCCCATTGAACCACATTTTACAACCTAATTACAACCATGTATGTTGGATTTTTGAAATTCAAATCACAGAAGTGGTGAATTTTCATTTAAACGAAAAATCAGTTTTTAAACTTCCACTTAGTGGTTTCACTATTCATCAAAAATTGATGTTTTTCAGAAAAATACCAAAAACTCACCCTAATATATATTTGATATTCCGAATTGAAAAATGATGTCTATTTTACAAAATTCACAACATATATGTTGCATTAATTAATTTAATAATTAATTCCCGCTTTGAAAACAAATAGATTGTTTTTAAGAAACAATATCTATTAAAAGATTGACACTAGTTTAAGTCCAATTTCAATGTAAAATTAATTCCAATGACCACTACTGGATTAAATGGTAAAAATATATTCTAATTTCACTTTAAAAACAATTAAAAAGTTAATCTAATCATATAAATAAATTAGATTAAAAAGATGATTTAAATTAAAATACAACATTTTTCACTATTCATTAAAAAAATTAACTTTATCAGAAAAATACCAAAAATTTACACAAAATAAATTTTGAGGTCCCAATTCTAAAAAAGAATTTTATTTTTTAAAATATAACACATAAAATTGTCAAAAATTATATTTAAAAGTGGTTCTCCATTAAAACGCGGTTAATCGACCTTTTAATGAATATTATAATGTTTAAGCTTAAAATTGGATTCATTCACATTTTTAATCATCTAAAATTTATTGTAAAAAGTAAAAATATTTGAAAAACATATATAATCATTTTTTAGTTAGTTATTTTCATTCCCTCAATTACAACGGCTATGCGTTAACTACCATTTAAAATAATATTATTTTGTTATTAAAGTGCAACGTAGGATTCCCAAGAAACTCATTCTTGCGTATTCGGTACACCATCGAGCATAGCATCCCCTTTAAAGTAATATTAATATTTTATTCAAAAATATGGATAAATATGATATTTTCATATTCTTTATTTACCTGGGGTGTTACATCCTTACCCCTTTTTGGAAATTGCGTCCTCGCAATTTTAAAATTGGGCTTGGAAGCTTCATTGAAAATCCCACATCGGAACAAGAGTCAGTAAAACTATCACTTTAAAAGAATGAGATAGAAGTACAAATATCACCCGAGTTAACCCATACTTGGATTCCAACTATGAAAATATGGATATGGAGGAAAAAAATGGGTCATGTTCTGATGAAGAGTGATAATAAACATGTCTAGGATAAAGTTAACAATAAGAAAATCACAAACTTGTGATAGGTTAAACGGTATTTGATTCCCCAATATGAAAAATTAACAGAATTTTTTTTTGTTTTATGTTACTTTTCATTCAGGAATTTATTTATGAGCTTAACTAAAACATAAGGAAGCACACTTAATTTTCATGTTGACTTTCAACTTTCACTATATTTCTTAAACGAACCCATATTTTCTCCAAAAGATGGGTATTTGGGATGACTTTTTCACATTAAGGGAGATATAATCAACTTCTATAGAATCACCTAATCCAAAATAGAGAACAATATACTTACCATGTCTTTAGACCATAACCAAAACTAAAACAAAAAATGTTAGTATGAGATCGAATAATACCCAAAAAGGATAATCCTTTATAAAAACAAAATCTATTCTTAATCTCCAAAGTTTTTCAAACCAAACCCAAATTTCATCAAAGTCCTTTCAATAATAATCTATCCATTAAATTCTACAACGTAAACCAAACTAATATTGATACCCAATTCTATGAATGATTTAATCACATAGTGTCCAAAGATAAATTTTAAAATTTTTCTCCAGAATAACATCAGTTACTCTTACAGTCTCATACTGATAATTAATTAACCTAATCACATAACCTCCATGATAGGCTAATCATTTCCATTGATAAACAAAAATCAACTTAATCTTAATTCATAAAATCATCTAACTAAAAAGAATCATTCAAAATAACCAGGGAATTCCCATAGTCCAGTGGTAGGCGATAAATACCAGTTGCACTTTGGTTGTGGGTTCGATTCCCGCATCTTCGTCCGACGTGACGGGTTGTCACACGTTCTGCATGTTGTCCCTTTTAAATAACTATATAATTTTATAACATTCCTCAAAAAGAGAGAAATTCATCAAAAATAACCATAACATATATTAACCACAAAGGTTATCTGATAACTTCCATTTTGCAACCCAAAATGTATTAACCAGTAATTTCCTCAAATTCAAGGATCATATTAACCCAAATGGTTCTTCATAACTATATCCACAAAAGAAAGGATAATTATTCCATGAATACAATTTTCGTATATCAAACATCAGGGTTACTATAAAAAGTCTTCTAACAAACCCCATCATGAAAAGAGACTTAATAAATCTAAGAATTTCACCATCCTAAAATCTACCATAACTCTTGAATCCCTTATATGGTGACTTATTACTCATTCAACATTATTCATTATCAATTAGCCATTCCTTTTCAACTTATTCTGAAATACATCTTTCCTACAAAAGAAATCATGAATCATATCCTAAGATTCCAATAATAGGAAAACATATGTTATGAAATAATCCATACCTTTCATTTTTAATTGTCAGTTTCTTCATCCTCAATCAGAATGGCATTAGGTATTGGTAAATGAATATTTATATGATCTTGGTGACCCCATTCCCAAATCTTCTTCGTAGGACATGTGTTTTCATAATGACCATGCACACCACATTTAAAACATTCAATTGATCCTTTAGAAAGAACTTCTTTCCCTTTCCTAGAGTCAACTAGATGCTTCCTTTTTCCATGGAAGGTTCTTGCTTTATGACCTTCATTTCCACATCTATAGCATCTTTCTATCCCTTTGAAACATTTTCCTATGTGTTCCTTTCCACATATTTGATACATAGGTTTTTGAACATACTTTCTTTTATGATTATTACCTAAACTTCCATAGGGATTTGTCTCTCGAATATACGATGCCTTATAAAAATCACAAAGGTTAAAGTGGTAAATCATGACTCCAGATAGTTGGTTGAGGATAACCACAAGAGTTCTCATTTCAACTCCTATATCATTCAGTTGTTCTTTCATAAAACCGTCACTGTTTTCTTCAAATCCACTTTTACTTTGGTTCCTTCTAGATCCAGCCGTTTACTAAAACCAAAATGGTCAGTGTGATCATATCAGTAAAATCATCAAATCAAAAAGAGTAAGATAAACACCAAGATATACTTATCCAAGTTATCTCAAACTCATTCTAACATTCAATGAAAACGATGAATAAATCTAATATAATAACCATTGTTGTTATACACAACTTTTCACTTTTTCTGAAACAACACTCTAACCTCTAATGTTATCTAATCCGACCTCTGATACCAACTATAAGGCCCCAGCCTTAAACCTTACTTAATATTGAATTAAATGAATAGTTCAAATTGAGGATCTTTTCCGGTTTCGATATTTAGAGAATTATATCATAAATCATGAATTACATTCCACATTTAATCAAAGTGGTTATATAAAAGATAGTATTTGTTTTTCCCCATCAACGGAAACATATTTAAAATAAAACATTGATTCTTTCTTGACACTTCCTTGACACTATCAACATAACATGTACCATTCCCTTGACCTGTGAAAAACATTTCAAAAACACAGGAGAGCATAAAAATCCTAGTAAGGGATATAAAAGTACGAAAAGAAAACATTAGTCCATGTATGAAATCATACATTACTCATAAAACATAAGCATTTTAACATACCTCATCAAATCATGAATAAATCATAGAAATCATAAGGCATAAAGGTAACTTGAGGAATTCATAAAATTCATATGTTGGGAGTAACCCTATTGGTTACGTTTGGAATACCCATCACATTATATTTCCTAAATCTCTTCGGAGGTACCTTAACATTTAACTCCTTCGCGTTACCCAATGCATTGAAGAGTTATATCAGGCTCACCCTCCCTTTGTTTATCAAGGAACCAACCATATTCATAATAATGCCCAAGAACCATAACATAATCTTATCAATTAAAACATGTATAAAAGAAACATAACATTTCCAGTTTTCAATCAGAAGATATCAATACAACACATTGATATAAACACATTATGAAAACAATTTTCAATACCAAAATAAAAGAAATTTAAAACATGGTATTTATTTTTCATTTAAAAAAAAGGTATGTCTTGTAGAGGAAGCCGAAACTCAAATAATGGTCACGGTGGTGGAGAAGTCGTTGTCGCCTCATACGTACGACAAAAACATTCCCTTTTTTCGTTTGGTAAAACGCTTTGTATAAAAAAGATTCTTTTCGGATAAATGTAAAATTAAATGGTTTTTATACACCGTAAAAAAGAAATTTGTTTATAAATCATATTGTGCCTCAATGAATGTAGATTGAGACGAAGTCCCATACAAAGATGATATCAATGGATTAAGGATGAATCAATTACATAATTATGTGTGACAAACGAATACACCTAAAATAATTAGATATTAAGTGTAAAACAATCAGAGGTCATTCGGGCATATTCATAGAACCACATATTCAAGGAGTACAAGTTTATCCCAATTAACCAAAATTGGGTTAAGAAGTTCCCTTGCAAAAATTCGACAGCCTAACGGCGTCACTTCAAACATCATAAAATGAGTTGATGAGAGATAAAAAGGTTATATCATCACTTGGACATAAAATTTAAATCAATAAGGATATAGAAGAACATATCCCAACATTACAATATTTAAATTAAAAGACCCAACAAAAGAAGTCTTTTAAAAAGAGGAGGGTGAAATGTTCCCTTACCGACTCGGGTATCATTCGAAACATACACCCCACGAAAGAAGTACAATACAAAATTAATGTAAATACTCATAAAAGAAATTATATTACACAAATAGTAGAATAATTGGTATTAAATATACCTCTAAAAGGAAATGGTGGTAAAAGTAGCATAAATCTCATGTGAATAAAAGTGAGATGAAAAATCCCTTACAAAAAATCGGCAGCCGAACGACGACACTTAAAACATCCAAAAATGGATTGATGAGATAAAATAGGTTCTATCATCATATTAACATAAACATTACAGCAATAGTAATATAAAAGAACATACCAATCATATGAACGATGAGCTTAAAATGAATGACATAAAAGAGTGTACTTAAAAAGAAAGAGAGGGGTGGGTTCCCTTACCTCGGGTCCCACTTGACTCGATCGTTCTTTAAACTCCTGTGTAATAAACATGAGTTAATTTATACTTGATTAAGATACTTTTTCATGTTAATTATTCCTTTTATATCACTTACTACCATGCTATGAACACAATGTAATTATTTAAGTTAAAAATTGTCGTTTTGTAGATCATTGCAACTTGAGTCAAAAATAAAATCTTTATAATTACAAGTTGTTCATGTGGTAAAATATATATTATATCCAGAATTATATTAATTATTTAAATATCATATATATCATATATATCCATTATAGACATGAATTTATAATATTACATAACATTTAGAATTAAGAAAAGAAATGCACCGTTCATGGAGACGGTAAGCTGTATGTACGCATGAATAGTACTTACATTTATATTTCTTATTTAATGGAATTAAAACATAATGATACATAATATTATTATAATTACAGTATGGTATCATATATAATATAATTAAATCTATCCTTTATACATACCACATATGGTATTAACGAATCAAATCACTTTGAGGCGGCGGTAGTCCGCTCTTCCTAAAATGTAGATATTGCGTTTAACCATAATGGAAATCATAAAGGTATGCCATAAATGAAAAATACATAAGCTTAAGAAAGACATAAAAATATTATATATCATATATAAATATAGTGAAATCTTAACGGAGACCTTTTAAGGTGTTAAAAGAATATTGAACAATCATCGTTTCGTGAGGCAGAAATTCGTCATCCACAAAAACAGTATGTTCTTTAACCATTAGATGTAGGTGTGTGTAAGTGTAGAACTAATCCTTCTTATAAAAACAACCTAGTGCATTGAATATACTGGAGTTGTTACAAATGAAATGAATAAAAAGATTTAGGGGGTTGGAGAAGCAAAATAAAACAAATGAACACAAGTGAAGACATTACCTTAAAATTGGGTATCTCTCTTTGATTTGAGCTCAAAAGCTTCCTTGGGAAAGACTTAAGCCCAAAGTGAAGCTTCTAGGAGTAATAGAGGTATCGGCAGAGGAAAAATGAGTAGGGGTTGGCCGAGAAAAAGGCTTGAGAGGTGTGGGTAAGGTGGTAGAGGTGGGGGCCTTTTATAAGAGGGGAGGAGGGGCACTCATGGAAAGTTACAAAATGTTACTTTATTTTCAAATGAGTTTCGGATTTTAAAAGTACCACATTGATTTATTTCTAGGATAAGGTGGTAAGGTTTTGAAATATACTCATCCAATAGGTTTTTGACTAGTGTAAGTTATATTTTTAACATTATCTTTTCATTTTATTTAAATCATTTATTAATGAGGTAATTGTTACATCATCATGATGTCACAAAGAATTTAAATTATATAATGTCTATAAATTATAGAAAAAATATCATGATGTATGAAATCTTTATAGATTTATAATTAAAATTTATAGTCAAAAATATTTCTTATATAACCCTATTTAAAAATTGTTTTAGAAAAACAACTCATGCTTGTGACATTTATATTTTAACTTTAAATAAAAAGTTATTTATGTCATTTTCCAACCAATGTGGATCCATGGGGTCCCCAAGTTGACTCATAGATTTTCTTGGTCGGCCATGAAACATCTGATGAGGGTGGGACATGTGTCTAGGTCATTTCATATTATTAAAACATTATTTTTACCTTAAAATACACTTATTACCTATAATCGCGATTAAAAACATAAAAGTTACTATTCACCAAAAAATTATTTTAATCCCATTAAACCACATTTTACATCCTAACGACAACCATGTATGTCGGATTTTTGAAACTCAAATCACAGAAGTGGTGAAGTTTCATTTAAACGAAAAATCTGTTTTTAAACTACCACTTAGTGGTTTCACTATTCATCAAAAATTGAAGTTTTTCAGAAAAATACAAAAAATTCACCCGAAGATATATTTGATAATCCGAATTCAAAAATGATGTCTATTTTACAAAATTCAAAACATATAAGTTGCATTAATTAATTTAATAATTAATTCCCGTTGTCAAAACTAATAGCGTGTTTTTAAGAAATAATATCTATTAAAAGATTGACACTAGTTTAAGTCCAATTTCAATGTGAAATTAATTCCAATGACCACTACTGGATTAAATGAAAAAAATATATTCTAATTTCACATTAAAAACAATTCCAAAGATATTCAAATCATATAAATAAATTATTTTAAAATGATGTTTTGAATTAAAATACAACATTTTTCACTATTCATTAAAAAATGAACTTTATCGGAAGAATACCCAAAATTTACACAAAGTAAATTTTGAGGTCCCGATTCTAAAGAAGAATTTAATTTTGTCAAATATAACACATAAAATTGTCAAAAAGTGGATTTAAAAGAGGTTCGCCATGAAAATGCGGTTAATCATTCTTTTAAAATATATTAGAATGAATACGCTAAAAGTTGGATTCATTCGCATTTTTAATCCTCTAACATTTATTGTAAAAAGTGAAAATACTTGACAAAAATATATAATAATTTTTAGTTAGTTCTGTTCATTCCCGCCATTAGAAAGGCTAGGCCTTAACTACCATTTAAAATAATATTATTTTGTTATTAGAGTGCAACATATTATTCCTATGAAACTCATTGTTGCGTATTCGGTATGCCATCGAGAACATCATCCCCTTTAAAGTAATATTAATATTTTATTCACAAATATGGTTAAATATGAAAATGACATATTCTTTATTTATCTAGGGTGTTACAAAAAAATAGGGATATTTTTTCAAATTTAATAAAATATATTAATATTTATTGAACCATGAGATTTCTCCCATGAAGGAATAAATTTATAGTTTTCAGAATTACAATTTTATAAAACATTTATAAAATGTAAGAGGTGGTATCTATGTTGTATGAACCAATAGTGTAATGTTTATATGTTTTTTACATAAAAAAGAAAATATTCTTGAAAATTAATATTTGGAGAACCAATATCTCGAGAATGAACCACACACACTTAGAAGGCCCATTTGAAAATTGTTAAAAAATTTCTATTCAATTTTCGAGTAAAATCCATCTTCTTGTCCACATTTAATGTCAATATATAAATTTTTGATTTTATCATCATTTGAATTTTAAATTTTTTTTATGGTTATTTAAACTATATAAGAAATTACTCAAGTCTTAATTCAAACTATATATCTATATAATTTTTAAAAATCATGGTTATATCATCTAAATTTTGATTTTTATATTAAATAATATTTTCTATATTTAATGTTTTGAAAAATGTTTGTTAATTTTAATAAAAATATAATCATTCATCAATATTTTCCAAATTTATAAAAATAGATTCATTTTTAGTAAGAAATATAAGTTTCCTATTTAGGAAAATCATTAATTAAATTCATATTAACATAACGAACTACTAGCATAACAATGATGATTCTCTAATTAGTCCAAGTAAAATAATTATTTGTTAAAATAAAAAAAAGTTTAAACCATCTGATATAAATTAATATTTTGTTCTAAAAAAACATTGAACCACCTACTTCTATTAAAAACACCATGTTTCTATACTAAATAGACCATTATTAATTAAACGTACATGTTTTCACCCTTGATTTAGTTCATCTATATAATAAGATATATCATTTGATAAATATGTTTCATATTAAATGTGGAAATATCTTTAAAAAAATTCTATTAAATTAGAACAATAAATTTCTATATTAACAGTATCCCTTTAAATGATAAATATTATATCTAATAAACTTAATTAGTGTTCTAGACACAAAAATGTGAGAGGACTATATGGAGAATATTTGAAAATTAAATTCTCTATAAGTATCACATTCTAAACCTCTGAATAAAATTAATATAATAAATATGATTTCAATTATATATAATTATAGGTAATACCTTTTTAAATTTAGGATCAATAATTTCATAATATAATTATTATAATATAATGTTTTGTTCCCAATTTATTGAATAGTTTAGAAAAATTGAATAAAAGGGTATTATAAATAGAAATCTACCTTAATATATACTTATTTCAGCAGATCTAGCTTATCCTTATTCCTCATTTAAAATAATGTTTTCTCAACCATTCTATTTAATTAAATCATAGTTTCATCCACATAAAATTCTTAAAGATGTTAACAATTCTCAAATTAAAACTCATAATGAGTATCCTAAAATCCCTGATAATTGACTGTATAATTTAGAGTGTTTATTAATGTCATAATTTGTAAATATAGATACTTTAATTAATTAAAAACATTTGTTTTTTTATTAAATTATTTATATATCTTTCATTGTCCATTCATTCCACAAAAATATCCTATTCATTTTTTTATTAGTTAATTATATTATTCCATATTTTTCATATTTTCCAATATTTATGTTGTTCATATTTTATGTTTTTAAAATATAGATTCATTATATACCTTATATTAATAATATGTTGAAATTATTTTGTACATAATTTTCTCAATATATAAATTATTTTATATTAAAGCACATAAAATTATTTATTTTTCATAAAGAATTTAGACACGATGGTTTTTCATAGAAAAAATAGTGAATATTTTTCTAATAGTAACAAATGATTTCAAAAAATTCTCTATCTGGTCGATACAAGTTATTTCAATTACATATTTTTAAAAAGTTACAAATACACAAAAAATATTTTTGAACACAAAATAGTAGTCGCAGAATACTAAAATTGTATTTAAATAAGTATAAATTTCAGGGGAAAAATAAAAATAACTAGTTCTAGAAAATAATAACCCCACGATAGCAGAAAAAAATAATTTAATCATCATTTTGTTTTACAAGCCTATAAAAATCAATTTTATCCTTGGAAATAATGATTTTTGTGTGACTGTGTCATTGTACTATCTAAATTTAATTATATATATATATATTCTTACATACTTCTATAGTTTATATGGTTTGTTTGAACCTAAGGGATAGTGGGTAGGTAGTAAAAGGTCCTATTTTTATCTTATAATATGGAAAAAAGTGTCTGAAATGGACTGGTAAGTGTCGTTTATTTAATTTTAGATAAATATATGATTTCGAATATGATGTTAAAAAGATACAATCTAATATAATACATTTTTAAATATATATGTGTATAATAATTAATGGTAAAAAACAATTGAATAATTTTGTTGAAAATATTGATTTTATTGAAATGGGTTTCAAATATTTGTCATCATGAAAAAATAAAATTTGAAATAAAGTTTTCATTTTCATTTTTCTAATACAATCATTTATTTTTTTAATAAAATAAGAGTGTTTTTTTCAATACTACTCAATGATTGAGGCATATCTAGAAACCTTTTTATTAAAAATAGAATTTTATAATAATTCTTTTTTCGAGAAAAAAATTCACCATATTAATGAAAATAGATATGGTTATGAAGGATTTACAAGATATGAAATTTATAGTCCATAATGAACTTCCATCAGGATGAAAGAAAATAAAATTGATATAAAAATAAAAATATAAAATTAGACAAGAAAAATAAGGTTGTTTTTTATTATACCTGATCATATACCCCCATTATTAATCTATATTCTTCATACACGATGATACACATCATTCTTCCATTTTCTTCCCCATTATCTAGAAAGAGTTGTTTTCTTGATTATCTCAATTATTTTTCCAATGAATTATATAACCAACCAACTGATACTTTTTTAATTTACCCAATTTTAAATAAGTCATCCCACTGACCTTGTGGTAAACTCCATTGTCATTATTGAGTTTTTTTTCATTTTTATTAAATTTCAGAATTCCAAATTAAACTAATAGATTGGAACATCCCAGTGATAATGCCTATTATATTCTTCAAAAAATATTTTTTTTTTAAAATCAATGAACAATAACATATAAATACGTCACCAAAAATTTTATCAATAAAATATTATTTTTGTAGAAAATTCCTCAAAAATAACTAATAACGTATTCATTGAAATTATTTAAAACCCATAGAAATGAATAATTGGTCTATTTAAAACCATGATTCACTCATTTTTAACCTAATAATAAAAAACACCAAATTCATTTTAGAATGAAATTTAGTTAATACAACTCTATTTATAGAACATTTTTTACCTAAATATTACAATTAATTCCTTAAATTAATGTGGAAAATAAAAATTCAACATAATCCACAAAATGTTCCTTGAATGGATGTTTTCCTCTAATAAATTTAATTAGCGATACCACTATCTATAGTTTATGTGTTATGTGATATTGATAATGTATATGTCATGTATTATAATACATATGGAATGATAATGGGTTTGTTTCATATACATATGTATAATATTGTAGCATGTGGCCCTATATAGCTTCTAACACATGAATATAATTACACAAATGTAGACCTTGAGTAGAATGTGGTCATATATACTCCCAAAAGTTGTATGTACTATATATTTTGTGATGTGTTCACAGTGTATACACAATATATAATTTTTAGTTATATGTGTTTATATAAATACTTGAATATGTGGAAAATTTTACAGAAACAATATCTATAATATTTTGACATTGAAACAATTTATACACTCGTAATGTTAAATATTTCAGAAATATAGTAAACAATATAAAGAGAATTAGTATATTAATGTTTCTAAAAATCCGTTATTTGAATCCCACTCTTATCATGATTATTCATCATAAGAAATTATATCATGAGGAGTTTTTATTCATTTTGATAGATATATGCTGTTTTATGACCATAATTTTGTGGTATATATCTTCTAAAGGAATATTTGTTTTCATGAAATTTTATATGGTCCATCCTTATGCGATTTTTTTGTAATTAATTATTTTTAACACACATAGTATTATACTCACACTAGGGAAACTTAGATATCATATGATGTGAAATGATGATTGTGTTAGAATGAATAGTGATAAGAGATAATGGATTATATATCAGGATGTTATACCTATTAGTAGGTTAATATAGATTATTAATATTCTTTAGGTATGATTCGACACCCATAAGTCATTATATGAAAATGGTATGTGATATCCATCTATTTTATCATTGGATAACCATTTACCCATTATTGATGGAATGGATAGTTGGTAGTATGTGATAAGATGAACAAATTAAAATATCCATACAAATTAATGATAAATATAAAGAAAAGAATCTAGAAATATATGTTATAATTATATACTAAAATTCACGAACATCGTTATCTAATAATTATTGATAGTGATCCCTAATTAAAAAATTATTTTCTGTTATTATTTAAGATGATATTGGATCTAAGATGTTTTTTAACCCACTATATTATCAAAATTCAAAATAATAAATAGAAATGATGATTCAGATTCATATATATAATTTATGTGATTTTTTTGGTAAAATTTAAATAATTATGGGATGAATTTAATATATAGGTTTCATTGTTATGAAATAATTATTTTTAATCACTCATTGGGATGGCTACGATTTAATTATTATTTATCATTTCATGATAGTATTTACATTTTTTGTATAGAATTTAGGAAAAACCAACTATTGGGACAATGCATAAAAAATTGATATGATAACGAACTCAAAAGATAAATTTAAATTACTAGATTCATCTCAAAAAATATATTTATCACACACTTATCTCCTTCAATAATATTTATTGTTTTTATTAGGTCACCAGATTTTCTTTAATGTATTACCCTCTTTTCATCACTAATAGATGGGGTGACAATGTAATTTAACCCCAAGTAACGTTATATCCTTTGAGATTATTGATTGAACGTAAATTCTTTATATAGAATCTATATTTTTTTATCATATGTTATTAATTAATTATTTATACAATTTTATTAAATTAATTAATTAATTCATTGATACATCCCAATAATTTAGTTAGGTTTAATGGGAATTTAATATAGTTATCTTAATGATTTATTAACCAATAATTTTAATTTATTCTGAAAAATGATATTAATTTGGAAATCATTTTTATTATATGTTTTATTTGAAAATAATATTAAATGTTCCCATGAAACATGGGACCATGTCTCTAAAATAATGATACCATATAATCACATCATTTTTGATCACCATGATTCGGGTTTTCTTTACGAGGGATGAAATAGATAGGGTGGACACATTTATAATACTGTTGATGTCATTTTTGGGTATATATGTTATCATATAATATTGATTTTACTTTTGGTTACCAATTAATTGTTTAGTAATGTTAGGGAATATTAGAGGAAATATACATTAAATTTTTTACTGTTCTATTAAACTAGACATGTTTTCCAACCACGAAAGGGGGTGTTCAAAATTATGCAAGCATTTGGAAGGTTGGGATAGGATTTAATAAACCATTCAGTGAAACTATGTTTCATAATAATCTATTCAAGAAGATAATAATTGGTTGGTACATGGTTTTCAAATCCCTTTGAACTACATAGAAAATAAAATTCTAAAATTAAATGTTAATACATAATTTTTTTATATCCAATTTGGAATCTCATTTCCCTAATTTAATAATTCATTGACACCCCAAACAGTAACCAAATTTTTCTCTATATGATAATGTATTTTTATATATTACTATTAAATTAATCATATTTAATTATCACTATTAATACTATTTCAAGTTCTCTTCATTCTATTTTATAATTCTATTTAATCATCCCAATCCAATTTGATAATTGAAAATGGATGAACTATGTGTTTCCCATATGCGTTGAATAATGATTTTCTCGATGTTTTCAATTTTTTTAAAAACATATTTTAAGACATTTTAATACATTTATAATATGCACTATTTATTTTTTTCGAATCTATATATTTTGTATAATTTAATTAAAGGATATTTTTTACATAGATTCATAAATTTAAACCATGTTTTTTGATAATATTCAATGAATGGGTTTCTTTAAAAAAAATTAATGTAATTTGTAAAATATTTATCCCATATTTGATTTTTTGGATAATTTTTTTAGGGTTATTTCCATACGTCATCATTTATGTTTTTATTATGTCAAATGTTAATATTTTTGAAATATATTTATTCATATTTGTATATATGGTGTGGATATTTTGAAGTAAATTTTTTTAGAAATGAACTATTATTAAAATGAAAAAGACTAGTTTCATTATGTGAATCCATGGATACATCTTGTAGATGTTTTATTTCTTCATGGTATGTTTTTTTGGGGATTACACATAATAATGTATATCCTTATATATTAAAATCAAGAGAGGATAATATTTTATGGTAATGTCTTTCATGTGGATTTCATCATGAGTACAAGATGATATAATCCATCAGTAAGTCATAATCATTTTCTTTATAGTGTAATGTGCAGACATATAAAAATGTTTACATAATGCACAAAAGTTTCCTATCAATAGGAACCTATATCATCTAATATAAAATTTTATTACATTAAAATAATTTTGTTATTTCATTAAACATTATATTCAACATTAAATATTTTATTTATATACTAGATATTTATTATATTTTCTTCTTTTATTTTTACTGCAAAACATACATTTATGTATTATAGTGGGAATTAATGGGAAATAGTTTTTTTATTTTAGTTCATAGATATAGAACGTGGTAAAATCCTATCAAGTATATAATTACCTCACCCTATAAGAACCCTTATGGTTAATGTAGACCTGTATTAACATACACATATAAAAGGAATCATATCCTTTTACGAAATAGTAAAATATTTTATTCTAGATTGAGTTCGAGTAGTGGAAATGAGGATAACCATCCCTCATGAAAAACATATATGATAATGTCATTTAAGGTAAATTTTTTGTTTTGATTTTATAAAAACAATTTGTGTATCACCATATTTTTTTCAGGTCCAATTTTCCTTTTATTTTGGATAATTCGTTTTTATGTATGTAATATGGTTTAGAATGTTTGTTAACCTATATTGTTATTTCATGTTATTATTTACAGATTTAATTAATGTTATTAAATGTTTGATTACTTATTTATTTTAACTAATTAGTTATTAGAAGAATTCTTGTCAACGCATAAATATTTTATCCCAGTTCTCCATAATGACTATTGTTGTAAATAATTTATTAATGGGTGAAACCATCTCCGAATTTGAATCCATGATTCCTAGAGGCTCGATATTAATCTATACGGACTAGGAATTCCCTTTCATGATTTCCACTAGTTGTATTATGTATCGTTATATGGTCTCTTATGTAAATTCATTTTATAGATATACCATTGGGAAATATACAAATAATCTAGTTACAAATAAATTTATCTCAATCTAAATGCAGACTCTAGGATAATATAATTGTTTATCATGGTATGTGATTGCATGTATTTCAATGATTTTTCAAAACAATAGCATAACATTAAAATATATTTATACACACAAATTATATCCCATTAAAATAAATTATCTTAAAAACAACCACTAATACTCATTCATTTTTTATAGGTACAACTGAAATAAATTAAAACCATTATTATTGTTAATGTTCTAATTATTTTCTAATGTTTACAACATTTAACCCTTATATATCATTTATAATTACCCATAAACACTATTTAATATGTGGCAACCTTGATAATTGTCAAAAATTTATAATCAATCTATATTCTAATGAATGTAATCGAAACATACATCTACACCTAATATACCATATTCATACCCTTTTCCACCTCATTTTACATATATTCTAATTTTCTATAGTCAACTATTGTTAAGAATTATAAAAGTAGATAATCCATTCTACAATTTATTTTTCCTTTATATGGCCCATATCATAGTACACAATGCTTGTATGTTATAGAGTATGATGTTCTTCAAAAAAATACTAATAGAAAATTCAATTGTTTGCGATCTCATATGGTTGTTATATATTAAAAAATAACAACAATGGAATTTTTGTTAAGTGTTATAAAAATTAAATAGATATGTTAAACTAATATGTTATTATTTATAATGGTGTTTTACATAACTAAAATCTTCATAAGTAAGCATGGAGTCATGTTACATCTAATGTAACAACAATAATTAACTCATGACATACATGTTAATGCATAATTGTGAAGGAGATCCCTCGAGTTAACAAAATAGAGGGAATACTTATATGAAATCTACAATGGATGTCTTTTATGCCTAAAAAAATTATTACCATTAACTAAACACTATCCCCCTTCCACCATTAGATATCATTCGGAATAGGAATTTCATGAGTGAATCGAGGAAACTTCTTGAAATTCTAGTGTTTCAAAATTAATCTATAGAAACTACATATAGTGTTATGGAATTTGGATGACTATTTATCTTATTCACTTCTATTGAATAAAGGTATAATCAATACTTTAATGATGAATGGTTTTAATGAGAGGGTTTGATTAAGAAATTTTCATGTTTTTGGACTCCAAAAATGATGATCGTTGTATTGAATTATTATAGCTTCTACTACATAGAAATATTAGAAATTGTTATTAGAAAACTTGTATGGGTATTAGGAGATGAATAAAAATTTTCCTACTTAATCGATGATGTAGAAGAAGAAAATAAAAAAACAATATCATCAAATACTATGATGTGATTTTTTGTGAAATTTTATATACTGTTTTATGCTATAGTTGTGAGTGAAAATCTAGTTGGGGTTATCCAGATGTCAAAAATTTCAAAATATTTATGATATGGTATTTCAACACCTATTTCATAATATTTATGTTTACTCAATTTCATGTTGAAAGATGTGGATTCAACTCATATTTTTCATGGTATCTTTTACATAATTCACATTCTTGCAATGATTTAAACTCCCCGTTATTGTCTACCATGTACAAATATAGATCTAGACCTATGGATGTGCTTATTTTGTGTCGGTGTAGAGTGGTGATTTTGGAGGTGTGTTGGTGGGTTTGTAAAAAGATGTGTAAAATAGGTTTGTCAATGGATTCATGCTGGTGAATGGAAAATTTCATTAGATTGCAATGAAATCCATAATGTTAGTTAATTGAGGGTTTTGATTAATGTGTAATAGTTATTTTACCAATATTATTTCAGTTCGTTAAAAAATTAGTTTATGTGACTACAGGAATTTGGTACATGCTTTATTTGATTATTCTGGCATCATCTACAATGGGGTCTTTAAATTATAATGTGTTCAGCATTTACCAAGAATAAAAAGGGTCACATTTTATATTTCTATTAAAAAAGGTTTTTCCTAAACCTATTTTGATATAATCAATTTCCATTATATAATGGGTTTATATTTATTTATGTTTTTTTAACATAATTAAAAAACATTAATTGTTCAAATCAGAGACCTTATTTGTCAAATTATTTAAAAATCATCAAAATGAGCTCTGATGATTAATTTAATCAAACATTAAATATTAATGAATATGTGATATTTTGAATATCTAAATATGATAAAATTAAAAATATAAATTTAAAATTTTCAAACATCATAGAACATCATATATTTTATATAAATTGAATATAATGATCAATGTGAAAAAATAAATTTTGGGAATATTATGAAAATTATTATATTTATTTAAATTAAATAATAAACATAAGAAATTTCCAATTTTTTCAGATTTATTGATAAATTATTCATATATATTAATATCATTTTTAAAAATTACTTTTTATTTATTTATATTATTATCTTATTTTTTATTAATTCTATTAATTGGAATATTTTATAAATATATGTGTACACATTATTTTATAAATATCACATTATATGAAGTGGTTTTTTCATCACATATGCATTGACATGGTATGTATGAAAATGTAATTTCTTTTTTCAAAACATTGACAAGGGCAGTATATCGTTTTAAACATGAAATTGAGGCTAATTTTGAATAAAGGATAAAATGTAATTGTTTTTTGTACTTTAATAATGGGATGAAAAAATTTTATATTTATAGATGGGTTTTTTTATTTTTTTTATAATTAATAGAATATTATAAATTGTTTTAAGAATAAATCATCAACACAGATTGAATAAATTTTTTTGAGGGGTGGAAACGGATTCTAACCTATGTCAATATAATCATGTATAAAAATTATATAAATATGTGATATAAGAATATAATAATGTAAACCCTTACACTAAAACTATTAGATTAATTCTATAAAAATTAGTTATCCAGACCACGATCATCCAACATGGTTTGTTATACTACAATTACATTTATATTGATTACCATAAGTAAGTAAAGAATATAGTGGGTGGCCATATTAATATTGGGTTTTTATTATTAAAAGGCTATATGCATAGTAATAAGTTTATAGATTGTAATATGATTTGGTTTTTTGTCTAATAGAGTTTAATTTATCTATATAGGGGATTGGTAAATGTGTTTTCCATTCAAATATTCAGGAGTCATTTATGACATAATTGGGATGATTCCTTACATAAATATTCAATTGAAAGGTGGGGGTGAGAAAAACCAAAATCATTGTGAATTTTTTTATTGTATCCCACATATTTATATGATAAATGAAAAATATAGCGGTATATTTAATGTAGTTTATTGAAAAATTATATTTAACGGTTTTCAGAACATGATACTCATATAATAAATGTTTTATTATAGATAAATGATTTTATCATTATCAATCACTATTATGATAACAACCCATATTGAATATAAAATTATTATTAGAGACACTTATGACTGGTAACATAATAAACATTTCAATAAAATAATTTCTATGTGTTATAAAAAATCATTTCTAAATAAATGATAAAATTACATTATTTAAAAGGAGAGTGAAATTGTGTATGAGCTGTCTATAATAAATATTAGAATGGTTTAAAATAATTACACGCATCAATAACTGATGAATTATAGTATTTACTCATATATTAATTTTTTCGGTAGGTTAATGAAATAGAGATTATGAGTATATCCTAAAAGGATGTTTCTTATCATGGAATATATAATGATTTATTTTCAATAAATATTCAGACATTGTGAAAGTACATGAGAAATTGTTATCCTATTTTCTCCATGTGTTTAAAATTGGTGAAATCATTTATCTAATGTATATATTTTGGTGTGTAATTAATTATATAAAGAGGTATAATTTAAAATAACAAAAAAATTTCTAAAGGGATTCCAAACATTGATTCATCAAGTTTCTAACTAGGTTTTTTTATCTTTTTCTATCTAGATGGATGACTAAAATTTATTTAAGATGGAACATAATAGGATACCTAAATGTATTTATAAAATTTTAGGGAACCTCTATTTTTGTTTTTTGGTGTTGTAGAAGATGGATCTTTGGTTTAATAATGATAATGATTCTAAATATAATCATAATAATGTTTTGAGTGTACATGTGTTCAATATCAATAAAATAATTGTTAAAGATTTTATTTTCCATTTAATTGATTAATAAAAGAGTTTTTAAATCAAATAAATTTTAATATATAACAATATATAACAATACTATATGAATCTTGTTTTTTTTCTCACTAAGATTTCACTTATATTGATGTGAACTGGATTTTAATAGCATTGTGAGTTGGGGGGTTGAATCCATGATCCCATTTTATTTTTTTGATTTATAAATATTACAATAATATTTTATAAAACATAAATGTTCAATACTTATCCTTATTATCTCTTATCCATACCCAACTATTACTAATGTAAATGGTATAAATCACTGTGATTTATGAGTATCATCCATTGAAACTAACACATTGTCATTATTGGTTAGTACACACACCCATAGATTCTTCTAATTTATTATAATGTAGTTAGAATGGAATGATAATTATTTATCGATATATAGAATACCATAGTGTTCTATAGAATCATACTAGAGTTTTATATATTAAATACATCATTTTCCACCACATTTTGACACGATGTTAATATATCCTGAAGTTTGATCCTCATGATAAGATTGAGTACATTTAACATTCAATAAATTATCCTCCAATGAACCCATGGTTATAATGTTGAATCCCTATATATATTATTTTAGTTATGGTTATAATTTATCTTCACTTGATAATATTTTTTAGACGCTCACTAAATGGTATCTATCCATAAGTCATATTATATATTTCTTTATATGCATGGTAATCATGAGGATTCTTCTTAACATTCTAGGGAAAACATCAATTGATTTCCATCTATTAATAGTTATATTGTGTCACTCCAGCATCATCAATTTGGTCATCCTAAATTAGTTTCATTGTTTTACCTTAGGTATAACATCATGGTCCCATTCGTCATATAGAATAATTTTCCATGAATAGTGGGAATTATTCTAATTTCAGTTTCTTCAACTGACTTGATTTTTCTTTTCATTGTTTGAATAATTTAGTTTGTTACTATATTTTATTTCTCAACCCATCAATCCATAAAAGAAACATTAGTCTCAAAATATAAAATGATTAAAAATTGTAATTTAAATTTAAAAAATTCAAAAAATATGGTTCAATAATTCCAGGTAAAATATTTATACCAATAGGATGTTTCCATTCTCTAATTAATCCATAAAATCCATATCATTTATCTTTCTTTTGAATTATGGATCTAAATATTCATGAACTCATTTGGATGATATAAAGAAATTTTCATTTAATATGAAACTCAAATTATAACTCTATTCTTTGAAACACCACTTTCAATTTTAGTTATCATCTTATGCATGAAATATAATGAATTTTTAAGGTTGTGCTATATATTTTCCATGGATTTCAAATTTTTCATCTACTAATTTTTATCCTTTTATTGATAATTCAAAATATTTTTATTTTCATTTATTTTTTAATTTTATTGTAATTCATAAGACTTAATATGTTATAATTTCAAGTTCACCATCCTCATAGACATATGTGAACTTTGTGAATGAAAAATGTGAATCTTTTAAGTATGACATGGGGAAAATTTTTGTGTTTTGTTAAATACTCACATGTTAAATCCCAGTGACATAAATGATTAGAGAAAAAATAATATATATATCACATAAGTCATATGATAATCCTCAATGTTTATAAGTGTGAAATTTTATAATTTTTTGTTCCGATGTAAGAGTCTTCTAGAAGACACATTCTTTCAGAGGCATATTCATTATTATGTTTCTTCAAATAATTTATAAACAATTTCATATAATCTATGACCGTCTTAAATTTTCCTCAAGTCTATATAAATTTCACCAACAATATTGTGGATATTAATTTTAATCCATTCACATATACATTTTATATACATGGAAAAAATATCTATTATTATGCATTATGGTTTATACATTTTATTTTTCCATCCTTGTCCTCTGAGAAGTAAAAAACCTTACAAATAAAATTTCCAACATATTCCTCAATAATTAATAGACTATCAAATGAAGAATCTTCATGTAAATATTATTCTAGATTTTCAATCAAATTGTTTCACTCATAAAAACCCAACTCACATAGAAATGACTTATAAATATCATAATTAATAATAAATGAAAGTTATTAATATTAAAATATTAATCACACCCATTGATTTTTTTCATCACACATTTCATATTACCCAATGTTAAAAAATATTATCCCCCCATAATTGCAAATAATTTGAAACAATATATAGTGTAATAATCATCTCATACTCATCATATTTCAATGAAAATCGTTTATACCCCCATTCCATTAAATTTACACCCTGATATCCTTTTTAGTGAAGGATTATAGCATAATTTAACAAATAATGAGCTTTTAATTAGTAAATTATATGATCATATGGGCATGACACGTGTAGAAAAAAATAAGTTATTAAACATAGTTGTTCAATACTGACCATAAGATAGTATAAATTTTAAACCAACACAATTTATAGATTTTTTTTATTATAATATATTTCTCATAAAATTTTAGAACATCCACATATCATAACAAAGAACTCCAAAAACAATTATTGTAGAAGAAAGTATATGAACCCTATATCTTCTATTTTAATTTACCAATAATCACTCATTATACTATTGTTTTGATATAATAAAATTATTCAATGTATGTAATACTGAAATAAAACACTTTTCAGAAGAAAAAAATTGTTATCCATATACTAAAGATTTACAATATATTGATAATTTTATAGATACATAACATATTAAATCGTAATTAATGAATGCACTCACTTACTCTTCATTATAGATAATTATATTTTTTTAATACTCTATGATGTTAATATTTTCCCAAAATTTTTATAAATAGTATACAACCTCTTCTAACTCCTCCTTAAATTCAACTCTATTGATTTCATGAAAAGTTGTAAAAGTAATAAATATTTAACAGAATGTGGATAGTTTCTTTATTCTATCTAATAATGTCTAAAATTTTGAGAACTAACTATAAAACATGATCTTAAATTACTAATATCTACAAAATTGGTTGGGCACTTCATTTTGGGCCAACGTTTTTTCTCATGGTCTTGAAAATCAGAAGTATCATATAAATTATTTTACCATCAGATTTATTTTATGTGAAACTCAATTTTAACATTTTTTTCATTTAATAATTTGACTATTTCTAAGATATTATTTTATTTATTTAAAAATATTACTATTAATTTACTATTTAGATATATTTTTGTAGATTATTCCAATATTTTTATGAAATATTCCCACACTTAATTATTCGTATATGTTTACATTCAGTATCATCTTTTCCATTTTTTATTTTTTAGTTTTTTTACATTAATTTTTTCATTTTATTTGATTTCCGTCAGAGGAAAATGCACATTTTTTTCTATCTAGACTATCATATGTCTTCATTGCCTATTATATTCCCCAACCATTCAAACATACTTCTATGAACTTTATTAAATTCCATGTAATGAAAAAATTATATATTGATATTCATTATTATCGTAGATCACCATTAGTAGAATAAAAAAATAAATATTATAAATTTGAATATAGACTCTATAAGATTATATAAATTATATTTGGTGGAATGAAAAACCATTAAGGATTTTCATAAATACATGATTATTTGGGAAGAGTATATACTCATTTTTGATAAAGAGGATTTTTTCCAAAAAATATTCACTATCTATATTTTCCCATATTTTGATTTAAAATCTAAAAAAACAAGTAAAACTAAATTAGTACAAAATAAATGATTTTTTTAAATTGAATGTATGCTCTAACATGTTTATAACACTATATTAGAATATTGACTCATCCACCTTTTATATAAATACAAGTTTTATTATATCTTTTACTCTAAATATTTCCCTCTATATAATTTTATTTATTAATAGTATCATGAAATGTTTTAGATTATTCTAGTTACTGATTTAATAGTCTAACAAATAGTTGAATACACTTCATGTTAATGGATTTATTTTCACCCAACACTAATATTAGTGTATATTTCAAATCTGTCATCATAATATAGGTTTTTTATTAATTAATTAGTAATTATACATGTAATTTGTTATAAGGAAAGGTTATTTTATAATTATATATCCCAATGACCATTTTTTTAATAGAGGTTTCAGAAATATTACATGTTCGAGGATGACTACCAAAAATATGATTTTATGTATCATTTTAGTACAAACATACTATTAATATTATCCTTAAACAATATTAAATCATGAAATGTATTATTGTAAAATTTCTAAACCCAAACTCCACATGTTGTTGCTAAGAATTAATATTTACATAATTGGAGTTGATAATGGTAAATGTACCCCAATTTCAAAATTTAAAAACATATAACACTAAAAGGATATATATTATCACTTTAATCGAAAATATAATTTTAATATTGTAATTTTATTGATTTATAACTAACATATATATAATGACAATAATATCCTCATGTGATCATATTATCAACAATTCCATTCATTTATTATTTCACATTTGTCTTGAACATATCCAATTAAATTCCATAATAATGATATCATTCAAGACAAAAATAAATTTAATACATTATTCTTAACATGTGTAATTGTGGAAAGATGAATGACTAGATAAAATACTCAGTAAGTGTAAACATAATAATTAACAATTGAATGAAATTACTGACAAAAATATTGGAATAATGGTATGATGAAATAATCACAGTCCATTAGTATAACATGTGATAATTCATACCTATATTTAGCTATTATATTTAACATGTGAAATAGAACAAAAGGGTGAAAAAGTTATTATTCATAGGAAGTAATATTCACGATCCATGTGATTTGAATTTTTTCTATATGAAATATTAATTACACATAAATATATGAAAGAAAATTTATTCATATCATGGAACACTATTTTAAAAAATCATTACAGGAACCCATATTTTTTTAATAAGAAATATAGTAAACCTACAACATAATTTATCAAAGATAAAAATAAGCACATAATAAATTAAATGGATATAATGGACCTACCCAAACTTGGGTTTTAAGATATTGAATTGTATTGTGTTTATAATGGAACAAATATTCCTTAGATGATTACATTACCACCATTCTAATGATTGTAAAAAAAAACTCTAAATCATTGTCTTTAAGAGAACCTCATATCCCTAATTAATAATGTAAACTTTTATCATCATAACGATGTCCATGAACCATAACATGAATAATATATATATATATAGTCAGTTTATAAAATTATTAATTAGAGGAAAAATATTTTAACAATGAAAATAGAATTTATACAATCCTAATCCTTCAAAAATTATAATTAATTTTGTTTCATTAAAAATCATCACAATGGAACATAATTATAATAATATACTATTGTAATTGATCAAGAAAAATTAAATTAAAGTTCAATTAATGAAATTATCGATGATAATAACTTCACCACATTAAAAATTAATTTATTTATAAGAAATAAATTTCATAATATTAGGAAAATAATTTGATTTAATAAGAAATGAGGAAAAATTAAATTTAAAATTAAATTCAATGAGTTCTCATGATGAAATTAAATTATATTCTTGTCATAATCATTCAAATAATTATTTTGTTCACACATTCATGAAAATCTAAATTTTCTAGAAAATAATATAAATATTATTTTATGATTATTTTATAAAAATGCAGACATTGATAAAAACAAATTTTAATAAATCATTGTTTAATAGTCAAAAAAATTTATAAACATATTATGTAGATCTTTTTGAAATGATTAAAAAAAAATTTCCAACAAAATTATGTTGTATTATATAGTATCTTGTTTAAAAAAATAGGCCATTAATGTTACGAAAGAGATGAAATTGTTAATAAAAATGAAAAACTATATAAATAAATAGAGGATAATAGAATTTTATTTATTTTTAAAAATAAGAATCATTTAATTTTACAATATAAATTGGAGTATAAACTATCTTGACTGAATTTTATTGAAACAAAAACCCCATTATGAAATGGTATAATTTGAATCATAAACACCATAATAGAATAAATGAAAATAAATCACTAAAAATAATGACAATAATTATAGTGAGAATATCAAAGTACAAAGACATAATATATTCACCTCATTGAAAATATAGGTCAATAACATATTTTGTTCCCTAATGATTGCAAATTTGAGTTAAATTACAATTATAAATGTCATATAATCAAATTGAGACTTAGTAGATGGAGGGGTGATGTTAATAGAGTTTATATTCAATAAAATTATTTTTACGTATAACAGAAATCAATAATATATTATTTTAATCACAATATCTACAATATATAATAAATTATTAAATTATATAACCTAATGAATGAAATTGTGGAAGGAAATTATTTACCAATTAGTAACATTAAAATCAAATAACCTTGGATGAAATTAGAAGAATGGAAACATTCAATACTTTTGTATAGGCATGATTCATGATATAACATGTAAAATTTTAATACATACACCATATAAGAGTAATGATGTGAATAAAATAAAAACCATTATCAATGAATTGAAATTGAGGTTTAATATGCTACCAGGACTCCAAAAATGTTATTTATTCTTATTAACACCTATCTTTTAAAATAATTTAAAATACATTATATATTAATAACCATTCAATTTTAAGAGTATATAATTAAAAAAAATATTTTTTATGACATATTTAATTAAATAATTTGTTTAGTACACATTAGGTGTTTTGAGGTTATTCGGTTCAAAATTTTAAAACTAAATCTATATGAAGACTATATTCACAAATACATTTTTTTCCAAATTATATAAAATGGTAAAAATATCATAATTTAATTTTTTATACATTAAAAATACATTTTATGAAAACTTTGAAATATTGTAATGTAAAATAAAATATGTTATAATCATTTAAAAAGTAGTTCATACAAATTCATGAGTGACACTTGAATTTTTCAATGAAAATGTCAGAAAGAGGGTGATTACTATGTGGAGTTTCATAATTGTTATTATATCAAAATAATAATATTGAAAATTTAAATTTTTTATATATAAAAGACATGTGATGGAGTGATAAAAAATGAATGACATCACATTATAGTGGTGGTAATTGATAAGTGAAAACAAAATACTATATCATCATTAAATGGATGGAAATGTAATAAAATATATGGTGTATTATCATTTAGAAATGATATATATTTCATGAATATAATATATAAATATTAAATCAATCATCCAAACAATTTTTTAGAGACGATGTTGAAATAAAATTACATAACTCCAGGAGGAGGTAGTATAGCGTACACATTATTGATAGTTTCGTTACCTATTTTTTAAAGAGGGTATATAAATATATTTTAAATAAAAACCATAGTACAGGTAATATACTGGTTTTATTATTTCATCATGTGTGAATAAAATATGTAGGAACTAGAACATTATATAAAACTAAAACATTCGCTTAATATCTATACATATTTTTTGAAGAACCTCCTATTTCATTAAAAATTACGAACTCTATGATTGATGTTTATACAAAAATATATTGCATAAAAAATGCGGGGTGGTTTATTTTAATGGATTACATCTTCAATTTGATATCATATAATTATTAAATTTTTTAGGATGATAGAATTTGAGGATCTATTTTTTATGCGAGGGTAAGACACTCATGGAATTTCATAAATTAATTAATTTGTATAAATTAATTTTAATGAGAAAAATGTATCCAATATTATATATTTCATGAGAAGTATTTGGATAATTATAATAATCTTATATAATTTATTCTAAAATTTTTTACATGTTTTTTAGCAATTATATGTTTTTTTCAAGTTCACCTTTTTAAAAATTACAGTGATATCAATTTATTTTCATTTTAATGGTCACAAATATTTTTATAAATAAACAAGTGAAAATTTAATCGAACATGGGTGAAATTGTAACCCATATAAATTTACTTATTAGATGATTGGATTTTATAAATTTTTAATAATTTAATAAAATATTTTTTTTAAAAAAATATCAATAATGTTATTTTTGAAAATATATTAAATACTATATAATAATATGTGTCCAAATCATGAAAAATGGTTCCAAAATAACTTTTATTACACTATAATTAGGTAATGTTGTCAATATAACCATAAAATATAAGTTATTTAGATTTTTCTTTTTAAAATATTATCATTTTACTCATACCCTTGGGGAAATAGTTTAAACATTAATCATGGTATTGTATTTTTGAATATTTATAGGTTATAATATTACATATAATGTTACATTATATAACATAAATAGAAATAGAATAAAATTTAAAACCACTTTACACCCTAACCACCGTCTATAATGATTTTATTGATTTTTAACTAGTTGAAGAAAATATTACGTCAAAAATATCATCATTGTGATTTTTTATATTAATCGCTTTAATTGAATTCAAGGAAATGAATTTTATAATGTATTTCAAATAAAATCCTTTAACATATACCCATAATGTTATATTTATCTATTAAAAATTTTAAACTCTATAAATCAAATGAATTTATCTTTAGATATTTCTAAAGCATTTAAAAGATTTTTCAAAAGATTTTGAAAGCACTATATTCGTGTTGGTTATAAATTTAAGATAATTATTTAATAAAAAATAATAAAAAATAAATTAACATGAATATATATATATATCAATGAAAAAAAACTAAACAAATGTTGGTTTTATATATTTCAGGATATAATAATATTATTTAAAACAAGAATAAATAATATTTATATTAACCATAATTATGATATTTATATATGGAAAATAAGTTCTAGATAAAAAAATTCAAGATATAAATTACTAATGTACAAATAAACCCAAACAATGAAATATATGTACTGTTCAAAATATTTCCAGACCTTATAATCTGATATTTTTGGTTTATTAACTCAAATTCACTACGGTTATTATTCATAATAACCAAATAAAAATATGAATTATTGACATCTTGATTCCAAATATGGGATCTATTTTTCATGATATAATACATTTATAATGAGTTATTTAATTTATAATTAATCCTATAACAATTAATGAAAATAAAATTTCTTGAAAAATAATTTTTATGTATACGTAATTTTTTAAATGAAATTCAAATATCTAATTTATTATAATTAAAATTATTATATAATTCTAGATAAAAATAACTAATGAAAATTCTAATCTAATTCAGTATGATATTTTTGTTTTGAAGTACATGAAAATAAAATACAGTTTTCAATTAATGCTTTATTCAAAATTCATTAAAAGATTAATATTTTTTGAAATTTCAAAAAAATTTGTTGGGGGATAATGTTTACACGAAAATTTAAAAAATTATATCCTTTATATAATTTTTTTAAAAAAAATTCATTTATTTTTGATATTAAGAAGACAAAAAAATTAATAGTTATTTTTTTTGAAAATAACATTGTTATGAATAAAATGTGTTTATGAAAAAATGAGTGTTTCTTTATTACAATTTATCAACAAATTATTATATAAAAGGACCAATATATATATATGTGTTATAATGAGTCTATTATTATTCATACCTTCCAATTCAACAACTATGATAGAAGGGTTAAAAATGATAATATTTTGAGGATGATTTAATCTCTGTGTTACATGTCATTTTTGATATAAAACATATTTTTCTCATTAAATCATGGGATATAAAATTATGCCACATCAATTAATCGGATCCTCACAATTTTTACATGTTATTTGAAATTAGGTATTTAACATTTGAAAATTCCATAGTGTAACACCCACATCATAAAAATGGTCAATAAAACATCTTTTTGAAAAAAAAAGATAATGTATGTGATAAGTATATATAGAAAAACAAATAAATGGTATGAAAATAATATTAAATTATTAGGAAGTGAATATAAGTACATTGAGGTAAAATATATTGTCCCAATAATGATAGATAGCTAAATTGATCATTCACCACAAGAATGTCAATGATAATGAAAATGGTAATAATAAGAAACCATTAAGGTTTGGAAAACCGTTAATTCATTGGAAATAAAGATAATTGGATAAAATTTATTATGTATATATATTTCCTAGAGTTGATGAATTTCATTACCATCTATAATAATAAAATAACAAAATACACATACTAGATTTCACTCAAATCCAAAAATGATAAATTTATACACTGGAGGCGTGTTTCAATAAATTTTAACATTAACTGATTTTTTGTACAAAGGTTTCATGGAAATAAAATAATCATTCAAGAATCACTAAATATATATTCTAAAAAAATAAAATAATTTAAAAAATGATAACAAGATATTCCTCCACTATAAAGACACCTAGAAAAAGTAAAATTGTTATAATAATATGTGATATTATCTAAAATATACATAACCTCATAAAAATAATGAAAAAAAATCTAAAAAATTCCCATAATTACTCTCATGGATCATCTTAGATCATTTCATTAATAAACAGCCCTACATCCCAAATTACTTAAAAATCACAAAATTAATTATTTATTTATCCTCACGGGTTATATCACACCCTTAAAATATCATTTAAAAAAATAAATATAAATCTTGTGAATTAATATTTTTTATTAGATCAAAGGGATACTTATACCTCTAATAATAAACTGTCTAACAAAATTTCATAGGTCACCTTAAAATCCCATTACATAAAACCAAAAAATGGGTGTCTGTGAATTTTGACATAATATCGTCCATATATGTATATGTCCAAGATAGTACCATCACTATTATGTTAAACATAAATTAAAATATAATTATATTTAAAGTTATCTAAACCATGATTTGATACTGAATATGATATCTCCTACACTATAATCTAACATCAGGTGTTTAAACAAAATATGTACATCATTGGATTTTATAGAAACTAGTGTGAGACATTTTCAACCCTCCAAAACATACAAAATCCAAAAGAAATATTAGATCACTTATATATCCTAAGGCCTATTAGGCTTTATGTTTTTTCGATATAGGAAGAACTCATACATAACAATAACTATTCATCAAATTACTATTTTACTACTATAAATATATTTAATTTTTTCATAATATGTATTCAACATCTCCTGTAATATTATACATAGATGAATCCTTTATAGTGGAAATTATTTTGAGATAATTCTTCATATCCATGGAAAATTAAAACATAATATGGGTGAGATAAAATTACTTATAAGGTTAAATATAAGCCTAAATAATTGAATGTAATTATGGATAATATAGTGGGATAAAATGTATGATGATATAAGGAAAAAGAATTTTCATAACATAATTGAATCCATTCCTTATAATACATGTATTAGTAAACATATGACATGGAATAATGATTTAGAAAATTCAAGATTCATAAAATTAAAAAATCTTGAACCATGTGTTATCAATATGGATCAAACTAAATATACTACAACCATATAAATCATTATAAAAACATTTTGGTTTCATGGAATATTATCTATATAGAAAAATTACAAGAACAAATACATATTGAATACACTATAATGTGTTTTTATAGAATAATTATATGCAGTACATAATCATTTTCCAATTAATTGAAGCGATATAGAGAACCCATCCATCTATGAATTATTACTGAACCACCCTTCATTTTTATACAACAAATACAATAATCATTGGTTTATTATAATTCCACACATCAATAGTTTTTAATGAATCCTCTCATCTATCAGTTATAATGAAACCACTCATCCTTTTATACAATGGATCTAGCCATCATCATAATACATTTCGATGAATTGTGACACAAATAAAGTCTATATATCATTTATTTTATCATAAAACTCATAGAAACAACTATTAAACACTGCATCACATCATTAACCCATGTAAAAGAAATGGGACCCTGAAAATAACATTCAAACTATCCCAATCCACAAATTTGAATAATAATGATTGCATAATTAAAAAATATTCCCAATGAAAAATAATTTTTATCATGGGTTATTGTAATGCATGAATCAAAATTCCATTAAAAGTTCACAATTTTTTTAAGAAAATTAATTACCAAATTCAAAATAAATGTTAAAAACTATAAATCTGAAAACCTTGGGAAACACAAATTCTTAAAAAAAATTGACTGAATAATTGTAAACAATTATCAATCTATTTACTATTCATTCTGGTGTTAGCATCTATTTTAATGTTAATGATTAAAAGAACAATTCTATTCTCCCATGCATTAAATATTTATTGGTTTATAAAATGATAGAATGGTTATTTCTAATTGTTTTTTTAAACTGTAAAATGTGGGTAAAAATAAAATTATTCATTCTTTGAATAAAATTAAAAAATATTTTTGACATCATTTTAGAAAACAAGGAAAACGATGAAAATTATTTTCTGACCAAAAATAAGAGAAAAAATATACTATTATCTTAATACCATTTTCTGAACCATTTATATTACAAAAAATAGAAAAATTTCACTAATAAATTAAAATTTTATATAGATCCATAGACGAAGAAAATTTAAATGTGTATAAAATATGTATCATATCATTTTTAATGGAAATTTTATTTTGAAATTCCCATTAATAATGGATTGATGCATGCATGCCTTACAACATATTTAAATTCCTAATTGTAATCATCATAGAGTAATATTATCATAGCAAACATTAAATATCATTAACATAAAGGGATTCATGATATTAAGTTCTATGGTGAAATATATAAACAACATAAATGATTATCGATGCATAATTTAATCGTTCCCAAATGAAATATATTTTGGAACGAATACCCCTAATAAAAATCATATCATTTAATTTAGAATTGTTAAATATATATATATATATATATATATTGATTACAAAATTCAAAACCGAAAAAATAATTAAATACATAATAAATAAAATTAATACAATTTCAAACATAATCATGACTTTTTATAATAAATTTAGATGGGATATTACCCAATGAATGGAAAATGTGTTAAGAAATCCCTAACTAATTGGTAACATTCAAGCCAAATTACATTTACAAGATAATGGTTATCATGTTTTATCAAGGGATAATTTTATAACATTTAAAATGTATCTACTCGCACTATATTAAATAAATTTTTTGTATAATATTCAATCATTCCCCTATAATGAGAAATTGTGATGAAATTTCTTTTCCCGAATCCAAACATTTAATGATTTTTCTTTATCACATATATAATAAAATTAAATCAATTAATATATTACATAAAAATATTGTTTAGGTTGAAAATATTATCAAAATACTATTTTTTATTTTTAATTAAATATTCAATTACAATATCTATTATGTCTAGTTAGAGTGTATTGATGTGTTTTAAAATGATATTGGTTTGTTTAATATAGTTAATTGTATATTTTGACATCATCACTAAATAAATAGTCATGACATAACAAATATCTTTATAAAATAATTTTACTTTTAAATAAATTTTTCAATGATGGTTAGGAAATATGATTTAGGTTACAATAATTCCATTGGTATGTCATACATATTCTTAAGAAATATATCGTTTTTTTTCAAACAAAATATGATATAATTATTTTAAGTATTAATTATCTATATGTATTCAATATTATATCATAAATTTCAAACTAACAGTTGAATTACTTTATATATACCATCCATGTGACCATGTGATGAGAAAAAATTACATTTCTACATGGAGTGTTATTCCACATGTACATGTGGATTACATTATTATAACTAGATGGATGAAAATGTGAGAAAATAAATGTTATATTATATTATAAAATTATGCATATGTTGTCAATATATTATATATAAATTATATAAATCATTACAACTATCAATTAGGGGTGGTGATGTAAAATTAATTACATAAATGCACAAATATGTAGTCCAATGTACATATCAATTATTATATTATTTCTAATTTGATATGAGATGATATGAATATAAGATATTTCATTAATATAAAATCACTTGAGGACATAGTTGATAATGGTTTTATTACTTTTTCAATATTGAAGATTATATGAATTAGGTCGAATATGAAATAAAAATAAATTACTCTCCTAAAAGGTATTACCCTTTTTAGATAACCTCCTGTGATTTACACATTAAAAAATATATGGATGGTATTAACCAAAATTAAATTAAACATAATGCATAAAAGAAAGTTAGACTGATATTTAGGTTGGTATTTGATGATATAGAGTTCTTATAAGGTGTCTTTATGAGGTAAAAAGTGGTTCCCTTTATAAGTTAAGGGAGGGTCTCTCATTTAGTTTCACGAAATACTACAATAATAGAAATTCTGTTTCATGGAATTTTTTTTTAAAATTTATATATTACAAATATTGACAAAGACTTTGTCAAAATACTCTCATATAATAAAATTTTGACAATCTTAAGAAAAATTCACTATATTCCCTTTATTTTAAAACCATATTATCATATTTGAACATTACTATGATATCATTGATTTTTATTATTATTGGGAAATGAATGTTCATATAAATTGAATTAATCCCAATTATTAGAAAATAGGGTATATTTTTAACCATATAACATTATCTTGTTTGCAAAATTTATTTTTATATATTTTAATTAATTATAAAAATTAATGTTTATTACAAAATATTATTGTTTAATTTTTTTAGAATTCAAGAAATATTACAATATAATATGTTTCCAAGTAATATAACAATGTTATAAAATACAATTTATCAAAATATATTCTTGTTATGGTATTAATATAATTATAAAATAAATATTTTATTATTTTACATATCAATTTAATCGATAACATTTTGTGTAAAGCCTTTGGATAACTATTTTAAACCATATCCATGTTAATGAAATTTTTTACAATAAATGATTTATAAGTTTCTTTTATGGTGATAATTGGTCCATAAATTTTATTGGGGTGATATTGCATATAATTTTACATAGAAAATATCTTATTTAAATATTTTTTTATTTGAAAATAATTTAATGAAATATAATTTAATGTAAAACATCATTGATTAAATGTTTTACAATAGTCTTTTAGATTTACTCCAAATATAAAAATACACAAGGGTATTTAAAATATAACATTTATAAAATATTGAATATATTATATTACTATATAAAATTATTTAGACATTATAACCCAAATCAATCCATATTACTATTAATGGTTTTAATATCATCGAAATTATTTAATTGTTGTTTGTAGAAGAAATATATATAAAGAACTATATAGGCGTTATATAAGAAAATAATTTAATTTTTCCCACAATAAAAATTTAAAATAAATTAACGACATAAAAAAGTAACCTTAAAATAACTATTGTTGTCCTAACATATTTTTTTCCCAATTCATAAAAAATTATAAATTCTTATTCCAATAAAGTGAAATTTTTACATTACAATTATTTAAATTATTATAAAGGCTACAATCAATGATGAATGAAAAAAAGGTCATATTTTTATGTTATGATTATTATGGATTATTGAGACTTATGAAATGATATATTATCATTTTCAGTATATATTTAAGGATTGTATAACATTCGTTTCACATTAATTACCAGAATAATGAAACTATGGTATGAAAATATTCTATTGTTACTGTTAAAAAAGAAAAAAAAATAAAGTGATAAATTTACAAAATTTGAACCCCCTGATACAAATTAAGGGAACAATTATTCATGTTTCAATTTAAATAATATTATTGTTTTAACATATAATTTATTTTACACCGCATAATGAATATCGATTATACAGAAACATACTTTTTTATGTATAAAAATGTTTTCATAAAAAAAATAAGTTATATAATAATTCGATGAAAATTTATTAGAATAATTTTGTCCAAAATGAATTAATATTATTTTATAAAATTTGTAAAATAATATCAAACTTTTTATGTTTGTGAAAATAAACAATATTTTTTAAAAAATATATAATTTTAATCCATTCATTAAAGAAATAAAAAAAATCCTAAAATTTAGAAACACCCATCAAATGATAATTTTGACATGATAAATATTTAAATCATACAATTTAAATCAAATATAACTTCTAATATTTCATGAAATTAATTATAATATTATGTAACATAAATCAATAAGAATTGTTTTTTTAAAACTATTTTTTGAGAATAAAATTTCATTAATGAAAAATGGGTTTTTATTTACTAAATATTTATAAATACAATTTTATTTTTTAGAATATATATATATATATATATGGTTACTAAAATTTATATCTTCTAATTTAATGTCACTTTTAGAAAAATAATAACATATTTATATTTCATGGTCCTTGTAAGATAGGTGTTATATAAAGTATTTTCTATCGATCATAGTGTTCTATAAAAAATATCAGATATTAAATTTATCTTAGTTTTCTTTTCCATCACATGGTCTGTAAGATAAATTATCTGTAGATACATCATCGAAAGTGTATTCACTATTTAATAATATCCTTCTTATATGAAATATTTTTAATTAATATGATTCATCATAAATTTTTTTAAATTTATAACTACAACATTGTGAACATTCATTAAATTATCATTGATATTAAAATGAATATCATTATATTATGCTTCAACAATAAATAATTAAATATATTCCCAATATGAGTCATCATTAGTTAAATTATCAATAATTTTAACACACTAATTTCTATTAATTATTAAGGGGTATTCATTAACATTTTTGTTATTCTTCAAATATTTTTCCTCTCTTCTTTCAATTTTACTAATCCTTATCAAAAATAACATATTCATTCAAAAATATATTCCCTTTTAAATTTGTGATTCATCTATAACAAATTATGAAATATAAGTATCATTTATATCAAATAATAATATGGGAAAAAATGATATGTTAATATGAAAAATGTATCATAATTAATTCCATATGATGTGACATTTTTTGTATGATCATTTAGAGGGGTTTTAGGTAAATATGTAACCTATTTAACTATAAATTTTTAATATTTTTTAAGCAGACTCTATATAGAGTTATATTTTAATCATTCTGATTTTTTTCTGTTAGACTAACCATACTATGAATACTATGAATAGATTTAGACATGATGATTTAGCAGTATCATCCTTGAATGAATAAATGTTTTCTTTATTGGTTACGGTCAGAGTTAGTGTCCGATGGATATTTTTTTTATAATTTGAATATATATATATATATATTATTTATTGATTATTTAAAACATTCTTAGTACATATTTTACATTATTCTACAAATAAACTAATATAATAATGTCTTATAGTATATGTAACCATGATTAGTACATATAACCTCTATAGTACGATTAGAACCATAATGTACCATGATGATATTATTAAATATTTTTCTTTTAGTAGATGACATGTTATGATGGAAAACATAGTATATATTAAATTGAGTGTGGTTACTCATAATAGAGTGAGTATTCCCCTCATTCTTCAATGTGTAGCACAATGAACGAAAATACAAGCATAAAAATGTGGAAGTAGTAAACAATACCAATACAAAAATGGACATAGTAATAAAGTAAAGAAAAGTCCAATAGTCATATATAATGATACAATATGTCCAAAAGTCTAAGAAAGTAGCCAAAACAAGATACACAAAAATCTTAAACAATAGAATAAAAGGGAAAAATACAACAAGAAAATGAAAAAAGTGTAGCAGGAACTCAGTAGTTTAATGGCCCGGACCTCTCTGGTCCATTACTTTGTAAAAAGTAGGGTTAGAAAGAGGCCGCGTGAGTTTCTGGGGAGAAGGATTTAATTAATGGGAGAGAGGGGGGTAATTATAAGATAATAATGGGCATCAATAATAATAATTATTATTAATGATAATGATGGTTACCTGTTGATGAAATTAAAAGAGGATTTATTACTATTTTATTAAATAATAAATGGTAATTGTGGATTTTAGGGTGTGATTAATTAAATGGAATGGATTTAATTTAATATGAGAATAACCATGGTAAACTATTTTAATGGGATTAAATTATAACATTGATGATGGGTGTAATTATTATTAATATTATTAATAATAACATTGAAGTGAGAGTGGAGTTGGCCACCACACACAAGTAGCGCATGGGGGGAAGGAGGAGGCGTGGAAATAGAGTTGTGTGTGAGTAATTGAACTTCTATTAACATTTAATAATCATTATGATATAAATTCCAATAATGTTAAAATAAAATAAATAAGTTAAATACGGGAGTCAATCAATGGTAGGTGCCACATTTATTGGAGCGTGAGAGAATTGTGGAAGATAGAAAGGGATTTGCGAGAGAAAGAGTTTAAAGGAAATAATGATTTAAAATTTAAAGCAATAAATTAAATAAGATAAAAAATGAAATCAATCAAGGTGGAATGGGGTGATGTGCACCAAATTGGGGAGATTTTTGGTGTGTATTTTTAATGTGTGTATTTTAGCAATTAAATTTAATTAAATAAAAAAATAATTATAATATAATAATGTAATTATTATTTTCATTGGAAAAACAGAATTTTGACGGTATCTTCCTCATGCGACCTCGGTTTCACGAACCGTCAGCGACAGTGTGACATAGACTTTGAAAAAAAATTTATGAGTCCAATATTGGATTACTTTTTCATGTTCTCAGATTGGTTACATGAAACACGCATGAATTAATAGATGTAATATTATTGTTAAATCTTCGACCCGTCATAACTCCCGCGTGAGATGTCTGATTGACTTCTCATCAGTGGGAATGTGATATTTTCATTAATACGATCGATTCAAGTCTAATATGGGATATTAAATTATGGTTTGTGGCTCGTGTCCATGAAACACCTAATATTATTATTATTATTATTATTATTTTTATTACGGGATCTTGCATCCAACATATCTCCCTCATACAGTTGAGGAATGGAGATCCGTCAGTGATGTTGCATTCGTGTAGTTAAGATGGATAATTTAAATACCATAAATCCTATGTTAATTATTCCTTTGGATCAGGATGTTTTTCCTCAGTCAAACGGCATGGGTTAATACCATCCTCTTTTAAGGGGTAAATAATCATATCTTAAACCGGCACCCCATTAAATTGTCAAAAGGGACAAGATATCATTCTCCCTTGTTCTTCCCCATTTTTCTTGGCTATGAAATGCAAGAACCTTTCAATATTTCCGATATGAGTTTCACAATCATACCTTAGTCCAGGGATCGGTTCCGCTTTGTTTCGATGCAACCAAGTTGTAACGATCAATCCTCGATATAAGGTATGATTTATCATCAACACTTTGAGATAATCTTATCCTATTTATCCCTTCCATATTATAGCATGTTATATCCATGCTTCTAATAAGGTTTTTCTTGAGGTTTGGTTGGTGCGGTCATACCATGGCATCCTCGGGTTGATGCAGTTGGTGCGAGAGGAGGATCATCACCCATTGTGTGGATATAAAATATCAAGAACTCTTCGAATTAGGGGATTTGTTGCTTCTCTCTTCTTTTATGTGCAACTGTATTACTAGCATGATTAATTCCCACTGGATGACAATGGCGTTGACATAATAAATATTTATCTGGATTAATAAATTGATATTTATCGTATGTTATTTCTTAATGTTTTTCTAGATAGTGTGATACTTATGCTTGCTTTGATTAGATGTTTGTTCTGGATGGAAATTGGTAAAGAACGTAAATTGGGATTAATTGGTAATAGTTAAGATAATGAAAAAGAGTCATGTAAATGAATCTGGTTCTAGTTGTAATTTTATGTTAATCAAATTGGCTCTGTAAGCATGATTAATTATTTTTGATAGCTTACTGATTAGGTTTCCCTAATTATAAACCTATAAAGAATAAATCATTTAATTCAAGATGAATTAAAGAATTTATTGTTTGATAATTCCTTAAAGGGTTCTGATTTACCCTCTTGATTGTTAAAGGTCCAAGATCCCAATTAAATGTGGTGGTTTTTTTCTTTTTGTTTGTGTTGTGATGTGATACTGGATGGCTGTTGGGATGTGTGGGGGCATCGAGGCTTCTGGTTGTGGCAGCAGATGATGCCTAGAGTAACAAGATGCATTAGTTTATGCATGTGGGTGTCAAGGAGGACACCAGGGATGATGGAATGGAGTGGATGTGATTGTTGGATGCTTGGTAATTTTGATTGGTTGTTAATCTGCTTTACTTTTCCCCACTGCTCAAGGCATCCACTCTTACTTACCCTTCTTCTGAAATAGGAGAAGACACATGGGGTATGCCACGTGTTTTCCGTGTTTAGCTTCTCAAGTAAGGATGGGTATATTCTCTTTCTATAAGTGGAAAAGACTCCACGGGTAGTACATTTACTCACCGTGTTGATCCCCACTTTGTTTAGTAGCATAATATGTTTTTCCAGAATGCCTAGGAATGTGGGAAAGTAATTCTATAATGAATAATTGGATAAACGGTGTTAAACCATGGGGATAATGTTGGTGGAACATAATGATGAGGTTGTAATTTTTGAAAGAATAATTTACTTTGGGTGTGATGCTAATGAAATTTAATGTGGAATAGTTCATGGTTAACTAAGTTTAAAGAATTAACGTAAAGTGGTACTGATAAAAAGGGAATGAATTAATATAATAAATCTCTTTAAATGGTTGTGTTCTTATTTGATATCTAGACATAGAAGTAGCAGCCCAGAGTCTGAGAGACGTTAGCTGCAGTTGGGTCTAAGAGTAGGTTATTCCCATAGTGTGGTTGTGAGCTATAATATATTATGTACTTTTTGTGTTTTTATACACTACTTCACCATGTCAGTAAGGGGAACTGACACCTCGGTGCTTTTGGGCGCAAGGGAGTATTTTTCCCAACATTCTAGTGGAAGGACAGATGGATGAGTACCCCCTTTGACCCCACTCTCTTCTCTTGGTAGTTACTGGTGCTGGTACACACATTGGTATGTTTTCCCCAAATATGTGTGTTGAGGGATGTAATAGCTTGTGGTTATTAACAAAAATATATTCTAGATATATTTTTCTATGTACTACTATAGTTGTAATGTGTATAGGCTGTGATGGCTTGAGGACCCTTACTCGGTGTATGGGCTCTAAGGTCTTGAGGTATAATACTCGACGTATGATACACGTTATGCTAGCTGTGGTGGCTCCCAGAAACTACCTAGTTACTTTAGTGTGTGGACGTGGTGGTTTTGTTGCATGAGGTGCTTATTGTGGTGCTTTTCCCCCGGGTCTGCGGGCACGCCTTTTTGGAGAGAGAGGCCTAGGATGTGCGACGTTGGGGAATACCGGAAAACCGGTGTGGAATTAGTATCGAGGTACCTTGATATTCATTATTATATGATATATTCTTGTATGTGTTACATGGTGAGAGTATCCATGGTGAGGTTGGGAACTTAGTATACCTATTTAGGTGATGAGTTATTTTCACTTGTTGTTCGATGTGCTTCATCATGCTTTCTATACTTTTTCACGAGAGGATTCAAGGAGGATCATACTTATTATACTATAATACTCACCCTATTTATATTAAAACTATTTTTCAGGTCACTTGGAGCAGGTTTGAGATCAAGCGGTTTCTAATAGCTTGGGATTACAAGAGCTATTCGGGCTTGTGGTTACTGTTGTTTTTACTTTCCTTTAGGTACTTGTAGTTTTTACCATTCAGTTGTAGTACTTTTTCATGGATTTTAATATGTGTACTTGGGTTTTCATTTATATTTCAATCTGAGTTGGAGTTGATTGGTGTGAATATTATCTCTCTCTTCTACATATGTTCTCTTAGAGGGTAATGCCTCCAATTTTGTGTGTTACTATACCCTCAGTGCTAGTCTCCAACCTGGGGCCTATTTGAGGTGGGATTCGGGGGGTCATTATCTCGCTTCTCGCATTGCCGGTGCAGGAGGGGTACACATTGTGGGGATAGGGTCATGACAGAGTGGTATCCGAACTCTGGTTGAGGGATATGATTGAGTTTGGAGTTAGGCATAGGTGAGGTTTCATTTGTTGGTAGTGAACTGTGTCATTCATGTTTAGAAATTGAGGTAGACACTGGAGACCTGTTGAGACATAGGTGTTTAGGGCCCCCTATGATATGATGTATGGACCTTTAACTTTACAATGGCTACTAAACAAGGTGATACTAGTTGTAGAGCAGAGACCTGGGAGAGGATCATACATCATTCTTCCTTGTGCCTCTGTTTGAATGGGTAGTCCTTGGGATAGGTTATCCTAAAATTAATAAATGAATACAATTAATTAATTAATGATGAGTCATTCATATTCCAGGTTTAGGAACTATAAGGGTTGTTATTTTAACGGTATGGATCCAGGTCGACGTCCTCGTCAGGTTTGCACAGAAAATGTCCAGTAGGTTGTTCCAGCAGATCGTCGTATGGTAGATGTTGACGATGACGAAACTTGGGGGAAGACACTACGAGAGTTTCAGCGCTAGAGTCTGCAGAAGTATGATTGCTCCATTTCAAAAGCGGTCATGGAAGACTGGTTAAAGGAGGTCGAGATCAGATTTACTTTGATTCATGATCATAAGGTGAATTGGGTGTCCTTGGTTGTGACAATTCTACGTGGAGGAGTGAGGCAGTGGTTCTTCTTCTTCCTCAGGGATTGTGAGGTGTCAACATTCTCATGGGAGGAGTTCTGAGACATGTTTAGAGTCTAGTTTCTTTCTTCGACTGTGAAGGTATCCAGTTATCAAAAGATTATTACCCTTTAATAGGGGAGCTCTAGTGTTCAAGAGTTTGTAATCCATTTTAGAAACCTTTTACAATATGCTTCGGACCTGTTACAATATGAGGAGGACAGGGCGAGGAATTTTGAGGAGGATTTGCATCCATAGATCCAACTCCAGTTCACCGCATTTATGAAGGAGACATATCTTGAGGTACTGGAAAGGGCAGAGGTTGTTGAGAGGAATTTGGCTAGGACATGATCATCATGATAGGGGAATCAGCATGATTCCTCATGAAGTATAGATGTGGTCTGGGGTTCTTGGTTTTCTAGGAAGAAGAGATTTTGTTCAGCCGGGGGTAGGTCCCAGCCCTTCACATCTCGTTTCTCCAGAGGCAGCAACTCTCAGGCCTATTCCAAGGGATCAGGTGTTTGTTGGTGAGCGAGACCCTTGGATTGGACATAGGAACGTTCCATCCTTATCATCCATGATGGCTGAGTTGATGGTGAGTTTTTCAAAGGATCAGCAGTTGGTGTTTCCTATGGTCATAGAGGAGTTCCCTGATGTCTTTCCAGAAGAGGTTGTAGCATTACCCCCTCGACGAGAGATCTAGTTTGAGATCGAGCTATAGCCAGGAGCATCTCCTATCTCTATTTATCCATTTAGGATGGCCAATTCCGAGTTATGAGAACTACGTATATAGATTTATAGTCTGTTACAGGGCGGTTTTGTTCGTCCAAGTGTGTCACCATGGGGTGCACCGGTTTAGTTCGTAAAGAAGGCCGATGATAGTTTGTGGTTGTGTGTCGATTATCATTTCTTAAACAAAATGACAATAAATAATCTCTATCCTCATCCATGAATTTATGATTTATTCGATCAACTAAAGTGTGCAAGTTGGGTCTCAAAAATCGACTTGCGGTCGGGATATCATCATATGGGTGTGAAGGATGAGGATATTCCGAAGACTGCTTTTTGTTGTCGTCATGAAAATTATGAGTTCTTTTTAATTCCATTCAGCATGAAGAATGCTCCATCTATATTCATGGGATTGATGAATTCTATTTTCCATGAGTTCCTGGACAAATTCATGGTGGTTTGATCGACTACATCCTTGTGTACTCCACATTTGAAGCGGAGTATGCAGTGCATCTACGAGCTGTTTTGGGAGTTCTTCTCCAACATCAGTTGTACAATAAGCTATTGAGGTGTGAGTTTTGGGATTGAGAAGTCCATTTTTTGGGGAATGTTGCGTCCCAATAGGGAGTAGCTATGGATCCATCAAATGAAGAAGCAATTGTGCCTTCGGCAGCCTCCAAGATAGTGTCAGAGGTGTGATGTTTCCTTGGTCTCGCAGGCTACTATAGGCGGTTTGTATCCAATATCTCATGAGTTATGACTGCTTTGATAGCTTTGATAATGAAGTATCAGGCATTCATATGGATTGATCAGTTTCAGGTAGCATTAGAATATCTAATAAAGAATTTAGTAAGTGCTCCAGTCGTTTTTCTTCCAGCTGAGGGAGTCCAGTTTGATGTTTTCTTCGATGCATCATATCTGGGGTTTGGCAATATTATCATGCAGCAGAGGTCAGTTTTTTCTTATGGGTCTTGGTATTCGTGTCCTCATGAATGAAACTATGCCACCCATGATCTTGAGTTGGAAGCTGTGGTGTTTTCTCTGAAGTTGTGGAGAAATTACCTCATTGGTTAGATCTTTGTGGTTTTCACTAATCATAAGAGTTTGAGGTATGCTTTCTCCCAGCATGACTTGAACTTATGACAGTGTTAGTGGATGGATTTCTAGCAGGATTAAGACTTCGAAATATTGTATACACCTGGAAAAGGTAATGTTGTAGCTGATGCACTGAGCCGAGAGTCATGTAGTGATGCTTTGCGTGAATCCATTGATTCCTAGAGAGTAATGGAAGAACTATCAACATTGCATCTTGATATGGCAGAATTTGGGGGGTAGAGGTTGTCTTATATAGATGACGGTATAGTAATCCATGGTGCAGAAGGTGGAAGAGTCCCAGTTGGGGGATCTTGAGGTGGAGGTATGGAGAGACCGAGTTGTCTGTGGCGAGGCCCATGATGGTTGGTCGGAGGACGAACAACACCAAGTGTTGTATCATAGAAAGATTTTTGTTAACCTGATGATGTGCGAGACAGTTCACAGAGAGTTCCATAGATTTCCCTTATCATTACATCCTGACGTCAAAAAATGTAATGATCCTTGAGGAGTCAGTTTTGGTGGCTTGTCTTGAAGCGTGCAGTTGCGGAGTTTGTGACTAAATGTTTAGTCTGCCATAAGTGAAGTCTAAACACTGTGTTCCTAGTGGTCTTCTCCAGCCATTATAGATTCCTCAGTGGAAGTGGGAGGACATATCAATGGACTTTTCCACAGGTTTACCTCGATCTCTATGAGGACATGATGCCATTTGGGTGGTATTGGATCGTTTAACAAAATAGGACCACTTCATAGCAATCAAGGAATCAAGATCAGTGGAAGTTTTGTCGAGGCAGTATCTAGAGGAGGTGGTGAGACTTCATGTAATCTGTAGGACGATCATTTCTGATCAAGATACTAATTTTAACTCTGGGGTGTGGAGAGGTCTCCAACATGATTTTGGTTCTCAACTATGCTTTAGCACTACTTTTCACCCTCAAAAGTTTGGTCAGATAGATTGAAACATCTTGACTCTTGAAGACATGTTAGGCTCTTCTGTTTGTGATTTTGGAGGATCATGGATGAGACATTTTCCCTTTGTGGAGTTCCCTTATTATAATAGTATTCACCCCAGCATCGGTATGGTGCAGTTTGAAACCTTGTATGGTCGGCCTAGCCATTCTCCGATGTGCTAGACTGGGGTCGGAGAGTCAGCAATTCTCAGATCGGGAAAAGTGTAGAATAAAACAGAGATGGTTCAAGTGGTTATTGAGAGGATTTAGACAGTGAAAGATCATCAGAAATCATATGATGATCAAAGAAGGAGACCCCTAGTGTTTAATGTTGGGGATCATGTGTTTCTGAAGTTGACTCCCCGTCGTGGGCAGCGATGGTTTGGTCATGGAATTAAGCTTTCTCCTCGTTTTTTTGTGCCTTTTGAGGTGTTAGCTCGTGTTGGAGGTGTGGTGTATCAAGTAGCACTTCCCCAACAGATGAGTCAGATAGTTGATGATTTCCATGTATCATAGCTCAGTCGTTATCTTCATGATGACTCTAACAATATTGATTGGGGAGATATCGATGTTGATGATGGTGCTACCTTTGAGGAGCGACCTGTTTAGATTCAAGACCACAAGAAGAAGAAGTTTTTCAGGCATTATATCCCCTTGGTTCATGTCTTATGGCAACACGGTGGCATGGATGAGATTACCTGGGAACGTGAGTCACATATACGTGCTCAGTACCCAGAGTTTTTTTATTCTTAACTCATTTCGTGTAATGATCTTCCCTTTGTTGTTAGACCTTTCATGTTTTATTTATGGGTTTCTTTTGTTTCTTTTTTGGCTTTCTCTCTTTTGAGAGGTATCTCGATGGGTGGTTGTTCGGACCCTGTTTATTTTATTTTTCTCTTTAGGTAGGTTTTGAATTCTCAAGGATGAGAATGCTTTGAGAGCTATCTGATATAATGGCCCAGACCTCTCCGGTCTATTACTTTGTGAAAATTAGGGTTAGGAAAAGGCCGCGTGAGTTTCAGGGGGAAGCATTTAATTGATGGGAGAGACGGAGTAATTATAAGATAATAATGGCCATCAATAATAATAATAATAATTTGTGACAATGATGTTGACCCGTTGATGAAATTGAAATAGGATTTATTACTATTATATTAAATAATAAATGGTAAGGGTGGATTTTAGTGTGTGATTAATTAAATGAAATGGTTTTAATTTAATATGAGAATAACCACGGTGAACTAATTTAATCGGACTAAATTAGATCATTTATGATGGGTTTTATTATTACTAATTTTATTAATAATAACATTGAAGTGAGAGTGGAGTTGGGTGCCACATAGAAGTAGCAAATGGGGTGAAGGAGGAGGTGTTTAAATAGAGTTGTGTGTGAATGATTGAACATTTATTCACTTTTAAGAATCATTATGATATTAATGCCAATAATGTTAAAAAAAAATAAATAAGTTAAAAAGGGGAGTCAATAAAGGGGAGGTGGCACTTTTTTTGGATCATGATGGAATTGTGGAAGAGAGAAAGAGATTTGAGAGAGAAAGATTTTAAAGGAAATACTGATTTAAAATTTAAAGCAATAAAATAAATAAGTTAAAAAAGGAAATAAATCAAGGTGGAATTGGGTGATGCGCACCAAATTGGGGAGATTTTGTGCCTAGATTTTGAATGTGATAATTTAAGGAATTATGTTAAATTAAATTAAATAATAATAATAATATAATATTTTAATTATTATTTTCCTTGGGAAATTTTAATTTCTATGGTATCTTCTTCGTGCATCCTCAGATTCGCGATCCATCAGTGGCAGTGTGACCCAGACTTCGAGAAGGAATTTATGAGTCCAATATTGGATGCCTTTTTGGGTTTTGGGATTGGGAAACTGAAATGCTCATGCATTAATAGATTTAATATTAATATTAAATCTTCGACCCCCATAACTCCTCAGTGCGACGTCTGATTGACTTCTCGTCAGTGGTGATGTGATCATGTCATTAATATGATCGATTAAAGTATAATATGGGATATTAAATTATGGTTCGTGTCTCAGGTCCATGAAACACCCAATAATAATATTATTATTATTATTACGGGATCATGTATCCAACATATCTCCCTCATACGATGTTGTAATGGTGAACCGTCTTTGACATTGAATCCTTTAAATTAAGACGAATGATTCAAAGACCATAAATAATATGTTAATTATTCCTTTGGCTCAGGATGCTATTACTCGGTCAAACCATGTGGGCTAATGCGATCCTATTTTATTGGGGAATTAACCGTATCTTAAACCGTCAACCCATTAAATATACAAAAGGGACAAGATATCATCCTCCATTGTTTTTCCTATTTTTTATTGGCTATTAGATGCTATAAACTTTCATTATTCTCATAGGAGTTGCAAAATCAAACATTACTCCTCGGATTGGTTCCGCTCTATTTTGATGCAACCAAGATGTAATGACCAATCTTCGATATAAGGTATGTTTAATAGTCATTCCATTGGGATCATCTTTACATATTTCTCCCTTCCATTTTATAGCATGTAATCTACATGCTTCTATTGGGGTTCGTCTTGGGGTTCAGTTCGTGCGGTCGTATCATGGCATCCACGGGTGGATGCAGTTGAATTGAGAGGAGGATCGTGACCCGTCGTGTCGATAAATAACGTCAAGAACTCTTCAAGGTAGAGGATTCTTTGCTTCTATATTATTTTATGTGAAACTATATTCATAGGATGTTTAATCCCCCTAGATGAAAATGGAATTGACATAATAAATATTTAACTTGGTAAATAAATTGATATTGATCTTATGTTATTGCCTCATGTTTTTCTAGATAGTGTGATACCTATGATTTCATTGATTAGTTGTTCTTTCTTGATGGAAATTGGTAAAGAATGTGAATTGGGATTATTTCATAATTGTTTGGCTAAAGATAATGAGGCATGTAAACGAATCACATTCTAGTTGTAATTCTATATTAATCAAATTGGCACAGTAATCATGGTTAATTATTTGTGATATCTTACTGATTAGGCTTCCTGAATTTGGAACCTAAAAATAATAAATCTGTTAATTCAAGATGTATTAAAGAACTGATTGTTTGATAATTCATTAAAGGGTTCTGAGTTACCCTATTGATTGTAAAAGGTCCAAGACGCCAATTAAATGTGGTGTTTATTTTCCTACTGTTTGTGCTATGATGTGATACTGGATCACTATTGTGATGTGTGGGGGCATGGAGGCTTTTGGTTGTGGTAGCAGATGATACCTAGAGTGGTGAGATGCATCAGTTTATACTTGTGGGTGTCAGAGAGGACACTTGGGATGATGGAATGGAGTATATGTGATTTTTGGATGCATGGTAATTTTGATTGGTTGTTTATCTACATTACTTTTCCCCACTACTCAAGAAAGCGGGTCTTACCTACCCTTCTTCCGAAAGAGGATAAGACACTGATGTATTCCACATGCTTTCTGTGTTTATCTTCTTAAGGAATAATGGGTATATTTTCTTTCTATAAGCGATAATGACTCGATGGGTAGTATATAAACTTACCGTGTTGGGCCCCCATGTGTTTAGTAGCATATAATGTTTTTCTATAATTCCTGGGAATATGGAAAATTATTTCTATAATGAATAATTTAATAGATGGGGTTAAACCATGGGGATGGAGTTACTGTAACGTAATTACAAGGTTGTAAATTTTAAAGGAATAATTGACTTTGGGTGTCATGCTAATGAAATTTAATGTGGAATTGTTCATAGTTAATTAGGGTTTAAATAATTAATTAACGTAAAGTGGAACTGATAAAAAGGTAATGATTTAATCTAATAAATCTCTTTAAATGGTTGTGTGCATATAGGATACCTAGTCTTAGAAGTAGCAGCCCATAGTCTGAGAGACATTAGCTGCAATGGAGTATAAGACTTTGATATTCCCATAGATTTGTTGTGAGTTATAATATATCCTATACTTTTTGTGTTTCTATGCGCTACTCTACCCTTTCAGTAAGGGAAACTAACACCCCGGGGATTCTGAGCCTTTGGGGGGGGGGGTTTCCACAACATTCCGATGAGAGGATGGATGGCTGACTACCACCTTTGGCTCTGCTCGCTTCTCTTGGTAGTTACTGCTGCCGGCAGGCACATTGGATAGTTTTCCCCATATATGTGTGTAGAGGGCTATAAGGGCTTCTGGTTGTTCACATACATATATTCTGGATATAGTTTTCTATGTACTACTATAGGTGTAACGTGTATAGGATGTGATAGATTGGGGAAACTTACTTGGTGTATGGGCTGTAATGGGTTGAGGTATAATACCTGACGTATGATACACGTTATGCGAGCTGTGTTGGATCCCAGAAAATACCTGGTTACTTTGGTGTGTGGATGTGGTGGTTTTGTTTCATGAGGTGCATATTGTGGTGCTTTGTCCAGGAATTTGTGGGAAATCCTTTTTGAAGGGAGATGCTCAGGACGTGCAACGTTGTGACAAAGAGGCAAACCAGTGGGGAAGTAATAGAATGGTACACTTGATATTCTTTATTATATAATATATTCGTGTATGTTTTACATGGTGTGAGTAGACATGGTGAGGTTGTGAACATAGTATACCTATTTAGGTGACGAGTTAGTTTCACTTGTTGGTCAATGTTCTTTAGCATGCTTTCTATTAATTTCCATGAGAGGCTTCGGGGAGGATCTTACGGAGTATACTGTTAAACTCATCCTATGTATATATAAACTGTTTTTCAGGTCACTTGGAGCAGGTTGGAGATTAGGCTGGTTTCTACTAGCTTGGGGTTGTAGGAGCTGTTCGAGATTTTGGTTGTTGTTGTTTTTAATTTCTTTTGGGTACTTGTTGTTTTCTCATTCAGTTTTAGTACTTTATCATAGCATTTAATATGTGTGCATGGGTTTTCGTTTATATATCAGTCTGAGTTGGAGTTTATTGGTGTCTATCTAATCTCTCTCTTCTGCATGTGTTCTCATAGAGGGTAATTCCTCCCATTTTTGTTTTACTATACCCTCGGTGCTAGTCACCAACCATGGGCCTATTGGAGGTAGGACTTAGGGGGTCATTATCTCCCTTCTCGCATTTCCGGCCCAGGAGGGGTACACATTGTGGGGAGGGGGTCGTGACAAGAAGAATCGCAAGACAAATATCGGTCACATGCTCTCATACTCCACTTCAACATCAAATACATTTATGGGAACCCTTTCCCTTGTCTACAACTGCAGTAATATAATATTTTTGGGCCAAAAACATGACCCAAATAGGGTGTGAGAAATAAATTACAGTAGGAAACAACCAAAGGCCCATGCCCAACTATCAATGAAAATGCGTAAAAATAGTGTGCAGTAAGGAAATGCAGTATACCCAGAAGTACTAAAAATTAAACATTCCTACATGTTCCATTCCCATTTAATTATTATTTAACAATTCAATATAATTGAATTATATGTTTCTGAGACCCAGCCTCAGCCGATAATCTCTTATACAATACCATAGAAAAACTATAACAAGCTATCTAAAAATTACAATGTAAAACAATACCAGGCATGTGCTTCATCATTTTAGGTATAACATGTGAAATCACCATAGTGAATATGCAAAGTAAACAGAGTCCTAAGACATGAAAAACTTTACCCTCAGGTAATCATAACCACTCCCTCGGGATAATCATAATCAAAACCCTCAGGTGATTTCCCTCAGGCATAATGAATATTTCCCTCAGGCGTATGAGATAATTCCCTCAGACACGGAAGAAACTTCCCTCGGGCATATGAATCATTTCCCTCAGGCTAAATGAAACACTTTCCCTCAGGCTGAATATAACCTTTATCTCAGGCTAAAAAAACACTGGCCTATGTATTATAATATAACAAGGCTGATCCCAACAAATAAGAGAGAAATTTATATACATTTCCTCTCAATAAAACTCAAATAATTCTATAATCACAGCATACCCTCGGGTCTCTTGGCCAAACGGATAAACAAGGGAATCCACCCACTGGGTGGCCCTGGATCCAATAAATGATCCCAGAAAATTGTTTATAAATATTTATTAAATTACCTATGAAATTCTAGGAATTTAATTATTCAAGGGCTTAGCCATACAATACCCCTAAAAGGGTCATGTAGCACAATGATACAAAAAAACAACATGACAGTTGGAATGAAACATTTGACCACCTACCTCGATCACCACTGATCGATATATGTGAACGACTCCTTCTGAAATGTCTGAGAATGAAATAGATCTGGGATAAACGAAAATGCATTGAAAACCAAATAACATCCCCTCAGGAAAGAATTGGAAGGAAGTGATCAAGAAGAGTGAAGAACTCACCTTCCTGTTTCAATCGAGACCATCAACGAAGGAATCTGAGTTCCGATGTGCGGTTGGGAGCTCCTCCAAGATCCAGCCATATATCCCGGTTCTCCAAACGTGTCCACATCCTCCTCTACCAAAAGAGGAAGCTACATATCATTTTAAGAGAAATAAAAAAACTACACGGCGTGTACTTTCCATTTTTTATACTTTTCCTCGAGCGGCCACTTTCCACCGCCTCATTGTTCATTTATCGACATGGGTGCCCCGAACCCATTTGGTCACATGACCTCAAAAGCATTTCCCCAAATGCCAGAGGCTTCCGAATAGCATAAAGTCCTAGGTTTGATAGTGGGGAAACTATTCCCTCATTTTTTAAAGTGTAACGCAGTGGAACAAAATACCAACACACCAAAAGTGGAAGCAGTAAATAATAACAGCTGAAAAGGAAAACAGTACAAAATTAATGAAATTACCAACATTCATATATGATGATTAAATATGTCCCTAAGTCTATGAATGGAGCCAAAATAAGATACATTGTAATCTAAACAATACAGTACAAGGGAAAACTACAACAAAGCTAAATAAAATAGTGCAGCAGGAACTCACCAGCATGACAAGCCTAAGCTCAGTCTCATGCTATCCTACTCCTCTGCAACTTCAAGTACCCGTATAGGGACCCTTTCCCTTATCTACACCTGGAACAATATAATCTTTTTGGGCCCAAAACATGACCCAAAGAATGTGTGAGAAATAAATCCCATTAGGCAACCACCAAAGGCCCATTCCCAACTGTCCGTGAAAATGTGCAACATCAGTGTGTATTAAAGATATGGAGTAAACCAGGTAGTACTAAAAAGTAAATATTACTACTAGTTCCATTTCCATTTAATTTTTATATAGAAAATAAATATAATTTATTTCAATGTTTCTGAGTCCTAGAATCAGCCAACAATCTCCTATACAGTTCCACAACAAAAAAATATGACCACCTATCTGAGAAGTACAAGGTAAGACAATACCAAGAATGTTCATTAGCTTGGTAAGAATAACATGTGAAATCACCATAGTTGTAACGCCTCGACCCCTGTTACCCAGAGTCGGTGCATTATTACATAACATTGGCATGATCACAATAAATATCAAGTCTCAAAAGCAGATTAGTTTAGTAGCCTTGGAATAACTAGATACATTCTTAATGTTTTACATTACATCATAAAAATTAAAACTACAACAACATAGTCTCCATAGTACACACTCTTATCCCCTCATACTATCCCTGTAAGTCATTCATAATTTACTTCTTCACATCCGCAGAAAAATAAAACATAGAAAAGGGGTGAGCTAAAATGCCCAGTAAGGATAACAATATAACAGAAACATTCATAAATAAGAATAAACATTTAAGGCAATTTATAAATAAAACAAAAGAATTTTAAACTTGAACTTCAATATAGTATGGAAAAAATAAAATGAAATATTTCCATTTACTTATTCACATTGATATTATACTAAACGAATAATCACATGCAATATCAAAAACCACTTTCATAATGATGGAATTCATAATTCCAGACTATCATAATGACATAGCCAAGTCCTCATGCCAAGACTACAAATAAGATTTTGTCAAGGCCTTATGCAAAGACACTAGTTCATCTCAAGAGACCTACCGATGCATCGAGGAGCTATAGCGGGATCCACCCATCACTTTCTATGTCCAATTCATTCCCATATGAAAAGTATTAAACATAACATAAACATTCATATTAAAACTAGCATACTAAATGTCAATACTTTCTCTATAAAGCATGAATGGTATAAAAATAACACATACATAGTAAAACATATCACAAAACCTTCAATACAATTCAAAAGTTTTGTATCACAATAAATCAACTTCAAATAAGCTTAAAATCCATCAAAGGATGTTGAAATAGATGAAATCAAAACTATTTGAGATAAATATCTCTTTTCTCGAAATCATTGAAAAGTCAAAAATTTATAAAGGAAGTAATTAAAAAGATATTTTTTAATCAAAGTGTCCCATACCACTTTGAAACTTTTGAAAAGAAATATCATTTCAAAACATTCATGTCCATATAAAAAAATCGTTAAAATATTTTTAAAAACATGGACATTAACTAAAAATATTTAGAATGATAAATCTTTGAAACATTTAAAATTATTATCCTGATAAATTGTACCTTGCACAAATTCTTAAAATATTCATTTTGAAATAATTTAAAAGTCACATTATTATAAAATAAAACATTTACATTGAAAATATTCTTATAAGATTCTAAGGGAAGCTTCAATGATTTTATAATGGCAGAAGATAATCGCACCCACTGTATAGGTTAAAAAAACATTCTTACCTTAATTCTGTCGAAAAGGTTAAAAAGGACCTTGTTTGGAAAACTATGGAAATATTACTTTATAAAAAACTTATAAAAGTCAAAAATAGTATAAATTAATTTAACCCATATTCTAGTAAAGAGTAAAAATGTTTTGAAATATATTTTTAAGAAACATGGATGTGGATGATAAAGAAGTCCCAGTAGATTATTACGTATAAACAACCACAAATAATGAAGAGATTGCGAAATAAATCCATACCAATTTGGTAACTTATGAAACATACAACCCATGAAAGAGGTATCATAAAATTAATATGTAAATACACAAAAATTAATTTGTATTACTCAAAGAATACAATTATGTGCAGTATATACACCACACAAAAGGTAATAGTGGCAATGTGTCGTGAATCTCACTGGAATAAGGAGTGAGATGAAAACCCCTTACCCCCTTGTAATCAACTAATTCATATGAACACAAGTTAATAACCACCAAAAGATTCCCAGAATAACACGAATATAAATTTAATCATGATAATATATATCAAATGGCAGTACACAATACACCACTTTCAATAAATTAGTGGTGAACAATGGAAATCTCACGGAATTGAAGGTGAGATACGAAAATCCCTTACCTTGTACTTTTCTTTGGTTTAGGGTAGGTTAACCTCCTATATAATGGTGAAATAATTATTATTAATTTATACAATAATCATATACATTAATATGATATCATATATGATCTTTTACATTGCTTTGTTAATAATATCTTAGTATTATCGTCGTTTCGGGTGTTAACTTACTCGTTTTATTTTATTTGTTTTGTTACATAAGCCATGTTTGTCATAGATAGGTTGTATATTATTAATTTCCAGAATGATATCATGTCCTTAAACATTATTTTTAAATCATAAAATGATTATTATACTTGAATGGATACGATGGAGAATGAATCTCATCGTGTTCGTGGAGACGGTAGTCCGTACGTATGCACGAGCGACAATATCATTCGTTTGATATTAAAATAATATATAATTGGATGGTATATAATATATAAATAATCATTATCATGTTATATTTATTATTTACATGAAATAAAAATCATTATTATACCCATCCAAATAATAATATATTGAATAACAATTACACCACGACGTGGAGATGGTAAGCCGTACGTACGCACATATGGTGACATGTTATTCAAAGGATGGATAGAATACTGAAATATGGTTATAAAATGTCTATAATAACAAAAAAAAATATAATATACTAGAGTTATTATTTTAGAATGGTAATAACAAAGAAAGAAAAATTGGAAGAAGAAAGGAACATGAAAAAGGGTGGTGAAATCATTACCTCTTCTTCAAGTTCTTCCTTTTGATCTGATCAAAAGGGATCCTTATGTTGGATTTCTGACCAAAGGATGGCCTATAGGATGAAGTGAGGGAAATTGAGAGAGTATTCAGTCAGGTTTGGGCTTATCCAAAAGGCTTTGAAGGTGTTAAATAATGAGAAGGGGGAGTACCCTTTTATAAGAGTGGTGAGGGGCACATTTGGAAAAGCTAGAAATATTATTTTATAATAAATTCATATTCGGTTTATAATGGCTCCAAAGTGGATTATTTAAAGGTTAAGGTGGGTATGGGTCTATATCTACTCAACCAATCGAATTTATACAGGTTTGGGTCAATATATTAACCTTATCTTTAAGTATTAACTCTTATTTAATTAGTTTCACTTTTACAATTTCTTTTTGTATTTTTATATTATATGTTCAATAAACATACTATATAGATCCATGAGACCCCCAACTGGTCTATTAATTAAAAAAATATCATTATATAAGTCTCTTGACCAAACCTTTGATTTTTAGGAATTTAGTATCAATTAATAATATAAATTGTTTTAAAACAACTCTTTTTATGTCAATTTTGTCACTATTCAATAACTGATTTTTGTGAAAATTATAACAGAATGATTACTTAGAAAAAAGTTAATTAAGTCAATCCTAAAATTTCATATTAATATAGAAAATTAGTTTAAGTCATAAAAAGTCTCAAATTATACTTATTTGGGTATTTATAATATCAATTATTTTCATTTTTCACTATTATGGTAATTAATGCATCAACATTGTGTCATAAATAAATTAACTTATTAATTTTCTAAAAATTATAAATAAAATATCATTATGTAGGAAATCTTTATATATTTCTAATTAATGTTTATAATCGAAAATCCAACATATATTACCCTATGTAAAAAAAAATTTCCTAAAAGATATATGCTTATGTACTTTTTGTATTTATTTTAACTTAATTAATATAAAGTCTCATTATAACTTACAAGTGGCTCTATGGGGTCCACAAATCAATTAAAAGATGCCCATCGTCGGACATGTATCATCCAATAAGGTTAGAACACGTTTTAGGGTAATTTGTAATTATTATAATATTAATTTTTAACCCTAATTTACAGGATTTACCCTTTAACCATAGTAAATAAAATATTTACTGAAGTAATTAATCAAAATGTCTAAAAATAAAATTTATCTATTTACAAAATTTGGACATCCTAATTCCGAATATGGAATCCATTTTTCCAAATTCAAAACACAGAAGTGGTAGAAATTAATTTAAAATTATGTATTGTTGTTAAACCAAAAACTGTGTTTTTAAGAGATAATAACTATCAAAAGATTGACAGTTGTTTATGTCCGGTTTAATTGTAAAATTATATAAAATGACCAACATTTTATTAAAAGGTAAAAATATTTTCTAAATATACTTTATAAGAACTCAAATTCATAATTTATCAATATAATTTATTTCGATTACAAAAGTTGTTTTTAATTAAAATTTAGTAATTTTCACTATTCATCAAAATATAAATGTTATCCGAAAAGTTCCAAAATATAACCCTAGGATAAATTTGATATTCCAAATCCAAAAATGAAGTCCATTTTGAGAGATAAAAATTATAAAAATTCAAAAATTCGGTATTAGTATTCATAACGGCTTGTTTGATTGGTTGTGGTGTGTTAAAACTCAATGTTGCATACGACACATGCTATTGCATTATTCAAAGAGAAGCGTACCATAGAAGATTGGGGTGTTACAATAGTGAATATGAAAAAAAAAACAAAGTCCTAGGACATGAAAAACCTTAATCTCAAGTAACCATAACCATGCCATCGGGCTTATCTTAATCGAAACCCTCAGGTGATTTCCCACAAGCATAACGAATATTGCCCTCAGGTGTATGAGATAATGCCTCAGATATGGAATCCCGCCTTTTTATCACATAAACATTCATTACATTATACAAAACTGCGGATCTTTATGGTTTAGTGTCTTGGAAACCAGAAACTTAAAACATGAAAACATAAAACATTCTTCTTAAAAACTTGAAAGGCTTCTCCTCATGTTCATCCTATGTTCATTACTGCATCTCATAACCTGGGGACATACATCAAATGAAAGGGTGAGTAGAAGGCCCAATAAGGGAAACAAGGGAAACATTTAACATGTGAACTTGAGATACATCAACTATGTAATGAACAAGAACTTTAAGGCATGATAAAAAAATCATGTGGCATATCATAATAAAAATAGCATTTTTCATAACATTAAGATGTGGGTACATGATTTAACATAGACAATCATGAACATATCACCAAGGTCCATCCCCATGGTGTCATATGAAAATTACCAAGGTTATTCACCAAGGTATCGTGAAAATTGAAATCTCTAGTGGTTACATCATTACCCAATGCATTGGAGCGCTATCTGGGAGCACCCTTAAATTTTCCTTTATTATCATGTGTTCCACGTATATCATCATCAAACATTTCATAAATACCCCATATAGCATAAAAAATATGGGTTTCATTTAATAATCACAATGTTTTAAAAACTCCTTTAAAGACATGATCTTTACGTCACTTTAAAACCCCCAGAAAAGGAAGGTGGGTCTCATGTATGTAAATCCCAGAATTTAAAATAGTACATTTTGGTATATATGTGAATACCCCTTTATAAGAAAGAGCTTTTAGTATTCACTTAATAATATAAAATAACTTTAGAAAAAGAGAGAGACATTTTGAGACGGAAATTCTGCAACATAACGGCTATGTTACGAGGTTTTAGAAGACATTAAGAAGAGAGTGAAAATGGGTCAAACATTCATAAATGACCCATGAAACTGTAGATGGACAGAATAAGTAGGATAAATGATCATGGTAATGAAATTTCAAGGACATACCATTTGAAATGAAAAACATGGAAGGAAGACAAAAATTAAATTTCTCTTATGAAAGTTCGGCAACCTAACCGCGTTACTTAAACTTCAACAAAAATTATTTGAAAAGATCAAATAGGGTCTCTCATCATGTGAACATAAGAGTTCAGTATTATTGATATAGAGATCATACCCCAACATAACAAAAAGGAAATTGAAAGAATTGACATGAAAGTAGAACTTTAAAACAAGAAGGGTGAAGAACCACTTAAAAATTCGGCAGCCTAACGGCGCCACTTAAAACTTCAAAATACTGAATTGAAGAGATCAAATGGGGTATCTCATCATATGATCATAAAATATCAGTATGATAAGTTTAGAGATCTTACCCCAAAATAATAAAAAGGAACTTGAAATACTTTACTTGAAAATAGATCTTGAAAAATGAGAAGGCAGAAGGAATCGGTTACAAAAATTTCGGCAGCCTAATGACGCCACATAAAACTTCATAAAATGAAATAATGAGAGTAATAGGGGATCTCTCATTATATGAACAAGAAAAGGACAGTAAGAGGTGTATAAAAGAACATCCTCTAACATAAGAACACATATCATAAAAGGAATGACATAAAAGAGATTACTTGAAATGAAAGAGAGAGGTCGGATCCCTTACCTTAAAACGCAACTCTTAAAACTCAAAGGTTGGGACCTTGAGGGCTTGGGGGCACCTTGGGAGGACTCCTTGGGAGGTAATGAGACCAGAACTTCGTTGGGGGAGAGTGGGGAGTCGAAAGGATGAGAGGATTTCTTGGTATTTATAGGGAAAGTGAGGGGACAAGGCATTAATGGCCAAGGGACACCTCAAAAGTGGTTTTCTCAAAAGCAGGGGCCCTCCCATGGTACTTCCCATGGAGTTAGGACACATGGGCCCCCAATACAATAATTCATCACCTTTGGCCGGATATCCCTTAAAATATCTCATGACATCATCATGAAATAGTTATGAGATCATTAAACATACTGAAACCCTAAAACTGTATTTTTACTATTCACTGAAAATTCAAATTTCTCAGAAAAATCCCAAAATTTCACCTTAACCAAATATTAATGCTCTGATTTCAAAAATTAACTCCATTTTATAAAAATAATTTTTTAAATATTTTTAATTTAATTTTTAAATAAATACACTATTCATCGAAAATTCATTTGTTCAAAAAAATCCCCAAAAATTACCATAACATAATATCGACGCTCTGAGTTCAAAAATGAAATCCATTTTATAAAAATATTTTTCTAAATATTTTTAATTAAAAAACACTATTCACCCGAAAAAACTAATACTTGAATAATAATTTATGAAACCGTTATTTAACCATTTTATTGAATCACATTGCTTAATCATGGTGCATAGATTATATTAATACTTTCTTTAAGTGAGATTACTATTCCATTTGGACACATTACTAATCCTAATCATAATATCACTATTCATAATTTACTATTCATCAAAAATCATGTTGATCTTATTAGACTCTAAATTTCGTACTGAACATAATTCTAGAAAACCATTTTTTGAAAATCATTACACATTTTTAACTATTTAAGGTTTACATAAACATTTTTAAAATATCCTTTTTCTAAAATTTATCAAAAATATGCATACTATATTTATCCATCCATTTAAAAATTCATAAACATCATCATAAGAAGAAATCCCAATTTTTATTTAAATCAAAGTATTACACAAGGCAGTTACAGTCTCCTTACATAGCCCCTTATCACCCCAGAATAGGACCGAAGTGTAAGGTGTGCTAAGGTGAGAGAATCTGAGGGAGGCTCGACTAACATCGCACGAGTAATAATTTCTATCAGTTTGAAATTCTCGCAGAGGCGATTCCGTTCTAGCATCAAACGATGAATTTCGGCTTGGGTTTGGTCCAGAGCAAAGCCCAGTGGTGATATCTCCTTCCAAAGTTCTGTTAGATGGGCTCCGATCGATCCAAGACTACTGGGTGAGGCCATGGAATTTTCTTTCTATAATAATTAACCAAGATTACTTGTATTTAGAGACAATAATCAAAATGTTTAGTTTCCAGCGGTCATATTGACCAATGGTCATATAACCATCTAAACCCAACGGTCTCATTTTAATTATAATCATTTTATGAAATGAAATTTTTTTTTGAGTATAAAAATAAATAAAATAACACATAAAATTAGGAAACAAGATTTATTCAAAATTTCGGGTCATTACATTCTTCCCCCCTTAAGAAATTGTGTCCTCGCAATATTTAAAATTGGGTTTTGAAATATCATTGAATGTCCCACATCGGAAAAGGAGTCAGTAAATTTATTACTTTAAAAGAAAGAAAGGGAAATACAAAGGTTACCCGAGTTAACCCACACTAGGATTCCATGTAGGAAAACATGGACATGGAAGAAAAACAAAGGGTCATGTTCTGGGGGAGAGTTATAGAGAACATGGTTAGGAGAACGTTAACCATAAGAAAATCCCAAACTTATGATATGTGTAAACGGTCATTGATTACCTAGTAGGAAAGGTAAACCAACAATGTTTTTGTTTTACATTCCTTTTCATAATTTTTAGGAATTCATTTACAATATAAAACAAAAACATAAGAAAATATACCAATCTTCATATAGAGTTTCATCCTTTAATATGTTTCTACCAAAAACTAATCTTTTCTCCAAGCTATGAGCATTCAAAACTACTTGGCCTAATCAAAACACAAGAATCATCTTCATAATCCACAAAAGATTAACTATCTATTTCTTCTATCTTTAAACATTATCCAAAAAATAGAAAGGTTAAGGTAAAACAACTGTTCAAAAAAAATAAAGAATCCCATAGGAATGGAAACTACTTTTAAATCATCAAAGTTCCATGGTACTACCCAAAGTTCATCATAGACCATTCCATAAATAATGGTCCTTAATATTCCTCAAAATAAACCAAACTAAGATTGAAACCCAAATAGAAGAAGGATGTGATAACATAGTCTTCCAAAATAAACATCATTGTTCATCTCCAAACAACCTCAACCACTCCTAACATCTTATAAAAAAAGTAGCTAACCTAAACATATTTTACCCAAGATAGGTTAATAATTACCATAAGTAACCTAAATTACTATAAGTCCACCTTAAATTCATCGATTCTTCAAAATATAAGTCAACCTTACTCCTCAATGAAAATACCGTAGTAATATATTTTCCTCGATCATATAGGGTCCCAAAAATAGTGAACGTCTTCTAAAATAATAATCATATTTTAATCCCCTAATCACCACTTTCATATTAATATGGCAATTGTCGCATTTCCTATCACATTGGTTGTTGGGACATGTTCTTCCATTTCCCACCATTAACTAAGAATAGAAAGTATAATTAGGGGCTTAAATACTTAGCTAATAATCATGAAAAGTAACTTAAATCATATAAGGATAACTTGTAGAAGAAAATTATACACTAACTTGTGATCCCCTAGGTTCTCATCTAGGTTATCCATGATCATATATTCTTATGTGAATCTTTATTTTATTTTATCTTTGTTCATTTAACAGTGGTTCAAACTAATCTTATGAATTTACCAAAGCATACCCCCCGGGAGTGTCGTAACCAAGAGTGCAGCAAGGCCCGTTGTCGTGTACCAATTCCCATTTGAGTCTAGCTCAAAGAGGTGTTTTCGGGTTTTACCCCTATGTACATCTGTGACAGAGCCACCTCTACCTGCTCGTATCCAGACAGGGATGTATTTGCTTGGCAACCCATTACTCAATACTCACAAAAATACCAGGAAGATTTAATATATATAGACTTTTCAATAGTATTCTTCCTAAAGTTTTCATATCCTAATTTCCACAAATAACTAAACCATACTTTTATACCAACTATGGCATCACGCCTTTTTATAACATAAACTTTCATTACATTATACAAAAACTGAGGATCTTTAAGTTTTACTATCTTGGAAACCAAGAACTTAAAACATGAAAACATAAAACATTCTTCTTAAACACTTGATAGGCTTCTCCTCATTTTAATCCTATGTTCATTACTTCATCTCATAACCTAGGGACATACATCAAATGAACGGGTGAGTAGAAGGCCCACTAAGGGAAACAAGGGAAACATTTAACATGTGAACTTGAGATACATCAACTATGTCATGAACAAGAACATTAAGGCATGATAAAAAAAATCATGTGGCATATCATAATAAAAATAAAATTTTTAATAACTTTAAGTTGTGGCTACATATTTTAACATAGACAATCATGAACATATCACCAAGGTCCATCCCCAAGGTGTCATTTGAAAATTACCAAGTTTATTCACCAAGGTATCGTGAAAATTGTAATCTCTAGTGGTTACATCATTTCCCAATGCATTAGAGCACTATCAGGGCACACCCTTAAATTTGCTTTTATTATAATGTGAGCCACATATATCATCATCAAAAATTTCATAAATAACCCATATAGCATAAAATAAATGGGTTTCATTTCATAATCACAACGTTTTAAAAACTGCTTTAAAGACATGATCTTTACGTCACTTTAAAAACCACATAAAAGGAAGGTGGGTCTCATGTATGTAAATCACAGAATTTAAAATAGAACATTTTGGTATATATGTGAATACCCTTTTAGAAGAAAGATCTTTGAGTATTCACTTAATAATATAATAAAACTTTAGAAAAAGAGAGAGACATTTTGAGACGGAAATTCTGTAGCATAACGGCTATGTTACGAGGTTTTAGAAGACATTAAAAAGTGAAGGAAAATGGGTCAAACATTCATAAATGACCCATAAAATAGTAGATGGACAGAATAAGAAGGATACATGATCATGGTAATGAAATTTCAAGTACATACCATTTGAAATGAAAAACATGGAAGGAATACAAAAATTAGATGTTTCTTATGAAAGTTCGGCAGCCTAACGACGTTAATTAAACTTCAACAAAAATGATTTGAAAAGATAAAATAGGGTCCCTTATCATGTGAAAATAAGAGTTCAGTATGATAGATATAGAGATCATACCCCAACATAACAAAAAAGAACTTGAAATAATTGACATGAAAGTAGAACATCAAAACGAGAAGGGTGAAGAACCACTTAAAAATTCGGCAGCCTAACGGCGCCACTTAAAACTTCAAAATACTGAATTAAAGAGATCAAATGGGGACTCTCATTATATGATCATAAAAGATCAGTATGATAAATTTAGAGATCATACGACAACATAATAAAAAGTAATTTGAAATACCTTACATGAAAATAGATCTTGGAAAATGAGAAGGGAGAAAGAATCCGTTACAAAAAGATCGGCAGCCTAACGGCGCCACTTAAAACTTCAAAAAACGAAATAATGAGATTAAGAGGGGATCTATCATTATATGAACATGAAAATGGCAGTAATAGGAGTATAAAATAACATCCTCCAACATAAGAACTTGGAGCATAATAGGAATGACATAAAAGATATTACTTGAAATGAAAGAGAGAGGTCAGATCCCTTACCTTAAAACGTAACACTTAAAACTCAATGGTTGGGACCTTGAGGGCATGGGGGCACCTTGGGAGGACTCCTTGGGAGGTAATGAGACCAGAACATCGTTGGGGGAGAGTGGGGAGTCAAAAGGATTAGAGGATTTCTTGGTATTTATAGGGAAAGTGAGGGGACAAGGCATTAATGGCCAAGGGACACCACAAAAGTGGTTTTCTCAAAAGCATGGGCCCTCCCATGGTACTTCCCATGGAGTTAGGCCACATGGGGCCCCCAATACAATAATTAATCACCTTTGGCCAGCCAGCCCTTAAAATATCTCATGACATCATCATGACACAGTTATGAGATCATTAAACATACCGAAACCCTAAAACTTATTTTTACTATTCACTGTAAATTCAACTTTCTCAGAAAAATCTCAAAATTTCACCTTACCCAAATATTAATGCTCTAATTTCAAAAATAAACTCCATTTTATAAAATTAATTTTTTAAATATTTTTAATTTAATTTTTAAATAAATACACTATTCACTGAAAATTCATTTTTTTAGAAAAATCCCCAAAAATTACCATAACATAATATCGACGCTCGGAGTTCAAAAATGAAATCAATTTTATAAAAATAATTTTCTAAATATTTTTAATTAACTTTTTAATTAAAAAGCACTATTCACCCAAAAAAACTAATACTTGAATAATAAATTATGAAACTGTTATTTAACCATTTTATTGAATCACATTACTTAATCAAGGGGCCTAGATTATATTAATACTTTCTTTAAGTGAGATTACTAATCCATTTGGACAAATTACTAATCCTAATCGTAAAATCACTATTCATAATTTACTATTCATCAAAAATCAAGTTGATATTATTAGACTCTAAATTTCGTACTGAACATAATTGTAGAAGACCATTTTTTGAAAATCAGTACACATTTTTAATTATTTAATGTTTACATAAACATTTTTAAAATATCATTTTTCTAATATTTATCAAAAATATGCATACTATATTTATCCGGTCATTTAAAAATTCATAAACATCATCATAAGAAGAAATCACAATTTTTATTTAAAACAAAGGATTACACAAGGCAGTTACGGTCTCCTTACATAGCCCCTTATCACACCAGCATAGGACCTAAGTGTAAGGTGTGCTATGGTGAGAGAATCTGAGGGAAGCTTTGCTAACATCGTAGGAGTAGTAATTTCTATCAGTTTGAACATCTCGCAGAGGCGATTCCGTTCTAGCTTCACACGATGAATTTCGGCTTGGGTTTGGTCCAGAGAAAAGCCCAGTGGTGCTACCTCCATCCCAAATTCTGTTAGATGGGCTTCGATCGGTCCAAGACTACTGTGTGAGGCCATCAAATCTTCTTTCTATAATAATTAACCAAGATTACTTGTATTTATAGACAATAATCAAAACGTTTAGTTTCCAGCGGTCATATTGACCAATGGTCATATAACCGTCTAAACCAAACAGTCTCATTTTAATTATAATCATGTTATCAAATGAAACATTTTTTTGAGTATAAAAATAAATAAAATAACACATAAAATTAGGAAACAAGATTTATTCAAAATTTCGGGTCGTTACATCAGGCATGGAAGAAACTGCACACGAGCTTAAGAAAAATTGCCCTCTAGCTAAACAAAAAAACTTTCCCTCAAGCATGAGAATCACTTACCTCAGGCTAAACAAGCATACGGGTGAAGCTGAACACATAAGAAACCAGTTTATATACATTTTCTCTCAGGAAAACTCAAAGCATGGTGAAATCACGTTATACCCTTGAGTATCCTTGACAAACGGATAAACAAGGGAAATTAACCCACGGGGTTTCCCTATATCCAAGAAATTATCCCAAATAGTAGTTATACATATTCATTAAATTACCTATTCAATTTTAGGTATTTAATTAATCAAGGCCTCAGCCATACAACACCCCAAACATGGTCACATAGCACAACAGTAAACAAAAACCACATGATAGTTGGTATTAAACATCAGACCACCAACCTCGATCTCCACTGATCGATATACATGAAGATTCCTCCTGAATCATCCATGAAAGACATAGATCTGGGATAAACGACTGCACGTTCACACTCAAATAACATCTTTCTAACGTCCCGGTTCCGGGTGCCACTCGACGGGTGCCTTGAACCCGATTGGTCACATGACTTCAAGAGAATTATCCAAAATTCCAATGGCTGCCAACTAGAAGTGATGTCCTATGTCTGATAGTGGGGAAACTATTCCTTCATTTTTCATAGTGTAACGTAGTGGAACAAAATAGAAACATACCAAAAGTGGAAGAGGAAAATAATAACAGCTGAAAAGGAAACAATACTGAAGTAATGAAATGACCAAAAATCATATATGATGATGAAATTTGTCCCTAAGTCTATGAAAGAATCCAAAATAGGATACACTGCAATCTAAACAATAAAATACAAGGAACAACTATAGCAAAGCAATATAAAATACCACAGGAAGAACTTAGCAGCGTCGCAAGCCTAATCATGGTCACATGATCTCTTACACCTCTACAACATAAAGTACATGTATAGGTACCCTTGAAATTATTTACACCTGCAGTGATAAAATCTATTTCGGCCCAAAACATGACACAAACACAGTGTGAGAAATAAATCCCAGTACGCAACCACCAAAGGCTCGTGCCCAAATGTCAGTGAAAATTTGCAACACAAGTGTGCAGTGATGATATGATGTAAATCCGAAAGTATTAAAATGTATACATTACTACCTGTTCCATTTCCATTTAATTATTATTTCAAAATACAATATAATTTAATTGTATGTTTCTGAGACCCATCCTCAGCCGACAATCTCCAATACAGTGCCACAACAAAACTACAACCAGCTTTCAACAAGTACAGGGTAAAACAATTCCAATCATGTGATTTAGAATGGTAGGTATAACATGTGAAATCACAATAGTGAACATGAAAAGTATACAGAGTCCTCAAGCTAGAAAAAACCTTACCCTTAAGAAATCATAACCACACCCTCAGGCTAATCAGTATCAAAACCCTCAGGTCATTTCCCTTTGGCATAACAAATATTTTCCTCAAGCGTACAAGATTATTCTCTCAGGCATGGTAGCAACTGCCCTGGGGCATAAGGAAAATTTCCCATATGCTAAACAAGATAGTTTCCCTTAGGCATGAGAAACATTGCCCTCAGGATAAACAAGCAACCAGGCCAAGTCCAACACATAAGAAAGCATTTTATATGCATTTTCTCACAAGAAAACTCAAAGCATGTTGAAATCAAAGTTTACACTCGGGTATCCTGGACAAACGACTAAAAAAGAGAAGCACGCCCACATGGTGGCCATGGATCCAAGAAATGATCCCTAACAGTAGTTATACATATTCTTTAAATTACCTATGCAATTTTAGTAATTTAATTAATCAAGGACTCAGCAATACGACACCCCAAACTGGGGTTCATAGCACAAAGGTACAAAAAAACCGCATAACAGTTGTAATTAAACATCATAAAACCTACCTCGATCTCCACTGGTCGATATACGTAAATGATGACTCAAAAATCTATGTTGGCGCCAAAATTTTGGAAGAAAAACAAAGAAGAGAAAGGGGCCCCACGGCCGGCTTCGTGAAGCTACATCACGGAGCCCCCCCCCCCCCCCCCTATGAAAGCAATTCGGCCTCCACATAAGAAAAGAAGGCAGTAACCACTGTGAACGCCCCCTGACGTTCGCGAGCCTTCCATGAAGCAAAGGAGCCAGTACCCTCTGTGAACGCCCCGGATGTTCATGAGCCCACCGCGATGCAAAGGAGGTGGTACCCTTCGTGAACTCCCCTTACGTTCGCCAGCCCACCACAATGAAATGGAGGTGGTATCCTCCATGATCACCCATGACGTTCGTGAGCCCGCCGCGAAGCAAAAGAGGTGGTACCCTCCACGAATGCCCCTGCCATTCGCGATGCCACCTTGAAGCAAAGTAGTCTGTACCCTATGCGAATTCCTCTGACGTTCGTGTGCCCACCGCGAAGCAAAGGAGGCGGTAAACTCCACGAACTCCCCTGACGTTCGCGAGCCTGGCGTGAATCAACCCAATCCCGCTTCACACTGCGTGGGCCCTGCTTCGCGGCTCCCCTTTAATACAAATACCAAGCCCCCCCTGAGCCCAGGGGATGGAAAATTCGACCTTTCACCTTCCCAGCTCCCAAATCATGAAGCACCCTTTGTTCTGTGAGTCATGAGCTACATGAGGTGTTTTTGCTTCGCCAGGCGCCTCTGCATTGTCTCGTTTTGATCTCCTCTTCCGAGAGGGATGCCTTTCGGGAAGCCCAAGGGACTTCGTGAAGGAAGGGGATCCCCAAGGGGACCCAGGTCATCATGGAGAATTTATTCTTTTCAAGGCACCCCTCATGTACATGTGATCCATAAGACAGGGAAGGATGAATGTACTTCACGAAACACCTTGCTTCATGACGCCCTGCTTTACGAAGCCCCTGTGGCTCTGCGAGGTTGTGCTCCACGGATGCCATTCCACTTCGTAAATCACCTCCCACTTGTACATCCTCCCCATTCTAAGGCTAAGGCACCCCAATTAGCGAAGCACATCCCTTCTCAGGTTCCCCTGGCCACAAAGATTATCTGAGCTCCACAAGGTCCCTTCCTATGAACTCCTCTGTTTGGAAACTCCTTTCCTTATGCGACCCTCCAGGATTGCGTAATGCGACTTCAAATTCCCCTAGACGATACTTCCCATAGCGTTGCTTCGCCTAATGCTTCTTTGCATAGGCGCTCTAATAGGTATTGATTCTTCACATATCCACGCTAACATGGACCCCTCGATGGTTCTCTATGTGAACCCCCCTTCTATATGTCATTGACGGTACCTTCCCACACACAAGGAGTAGAGGGTACCATTTATGTATGTCCTAGCGGTGTGGAGTAAATCAACCTCGTCCAAGTTGTAGGACGTTAAACTTCCATGAACCCCCCATCCGCAACACATGACGTTAAACTGTGACCTCGCCTTGTGCCTCTCACGTGGGGTGCCATCAGCTTAGAAATTCTTCACGGCCCCCATCCCCCCTAGAATCTACTGGGAATGATAGAATTTTATTGGGAGTGGCGTTTTTCCATGGGGGGAAGGGCAGCCATCTTTGTGTAATCCCCTAAACCTTCTTTTGGAAGGTATCACCCACGCACCTCTATAATTACTCAGTGCCAGGGCCAGCGGAGAGCATGATGGGGACTGAGACTTCTCCTCTATTACCTGGTGCCAAATCCATCTCCAACTGCGCTTTGTCACCATAGGGCCTCCATCTTGTAGTATGTCCTGGCACCATGGGCCGCCAAACGGGTAAGCCCGTCTTCACTTCCCATGGATGCACCTTTCGTGACCTGATTGTCAGGTCCCTAATGCCTCTTGTTTCTCACACCGACCATGACTCATGTGGGCTTAGTGTAAGCACCAAACATGACAACCAAAATAACTAAGAGGACATTGATTCATTTCAATGCATGGTACATAAGTAGCCTCCACGAGGTTCAATCCAACCACTCAATTTTTCTGACCCCCTACACATCGGTTCACCCCATCCAGCATGATGTTAAACTGTATCTCGCCCCTATCCCCCGTGAAATTAAACTGTATACCTGAACTACATGGTGTTTGATCCATGTCAAGGAATGGTACGTAGGATGACTCCCCATGTTTCAAGCCCATCTTCCACCTTGACTAAGGTCCACCTTCACGTAGGTTCGCTGACGACACCGATCGGACCCCCGATCCATCTTCACGTCGGTTCGCCAACACCACCCTACCTGAAGGATGAGGACTCTGATCCATGTCAAGGCATGGTACATAGGAATCCTCCCTATGGTTCAATCCCAACAACCACCCAGACCAAGGTTCTTATTCATATCAGTTCTCCGACACTGCCACCACCTGAACTATTGGGACTTTGATCCATGTCAAGGCATGATACATAGAAATACTCCACGAGTTTCAAGCCCACCGTCTGGTTGTTCCGACACCCCTTCACATCAGCTCAACAATATTCAGTGGTAAGCCATTGAAGTCTTTATTCAGCGGTAATCTGTTGCGACCTCTTTCAGTAGTAAACCGTTGTCAACCTTATTCGGTGGTAAGCCGTCATCAAATGAACTACGCAGACATTGATTCCATTCTATGGGGATATATAGGATGTATCTTCGAGGATCATGACCAAAACCATCATCCATCCTGACTCTTATCTGGGCCGCCACATCCCGGTGAGATCATGCCTCCTCATTACCCTCCATAGCATTCGGGAAGGTGCACATGTGCTGCTCTCAATATCGGTATTCCCTCAAGGGGGTTCATCAATCTGATCCACTCTGAATAGTGCTCTGATCAGTGTAATCCTTCTCCATCGAACGTTAAACACGTCGCATACCCTATGTTGGGCATGGGAAGCTGAGGAAAACCTCATATACATACCTATGTAATATGATTCCGTGCATTCGATGTGGGACTCCTCTGGCTTCCGCGCCCTCGAGAAGCCCTATAATAAGGGACAAATAACAGACACGCCAAATCCCCAGTGTCCATACATGCCAGTGATGGCTCAATGTGACTACTCACCCAACAGTAGGTTGCTGACCTGACCGGACCCCTTGGATTGTCGTAATAGAAGAACCATAATTAACTGGTGTCCATGAAGATATGGCGCTGGGAAGCGTTTCACAAACAACTTATTAAATCTATGAGGGAGACCTGGACTAGGTGACGAGTTCTGATGATGAATCCATGGAAGGAAGAACTGACGCCCCATCATCTCGTTTCGATCATGGAGCTGATGTCCCTGAACAAGGATCGAATGTCGCCAACCGTTGGAAAGCGGGAATAAAGGGTAACAAAATCCACGCCTGTCGCGCCCAAGCGGACGAACGTGTGTGCCATGACAAGAGCATCGAAAAGAGAAATGGTGAACCCGACGAGAATCTTCTTCTCCCCCATGTGGAGATTAGTAGCTATCGAGACATCTGTAGATTGACGTGTCACCAGATCCAAATATCCGGTGCTGGGTCTTTCCATTCAAATAGAGGGCCTGGCGTGAAACTCAGCCGATGTGGGGGAAGTCGAAACGTTGGGTATCTTGATTTGTGACGTTGTCAACGTGGATCCCTCTTTCCGACCATGGAAGAAGTAATGGTGTTGGGGAACTAGGCGTCAATTTCATTTTATGTTAGTTCTAATGAGCTGATCTCTCTACCTCCAAGAACCTAGCTGCTGCATTCGGAACCCGATCACCTCCCTCCCACTGACATGGGGGAAGAGGAAATCTCAACGCGGCTATCCCGCACTGTCCTGCCTTTTCTACAATGGCCTTGACTGCCACGGCTACTGGGTGCCCACGCCCTCTCTCCCCATTGGATATTATCCAATGAAGGGTAATCAATGACCTTGTACGTAGGTACGAGGAGGAAGGGGTCATCTCTATAAGGTACATGACCCATTGGGATTTAGAGACGTCTGTGCCTCACTGTCAACGCCGCCCCCGAGGGCTGTATAGGGAGCCACTTCTCCCCAATCCAAAATCATTTTGGGAGCTTGTCCCCGGAACTCCTCAACGACTCCATGAACTACACCGATGAGGTAGGGGATATTCAGGCCCACAGGGCTAGAGTTCCATCCCAGGGGTTCCCAGTGAGGGCCCCCACAAGGCCGTGCCAGCGCCGCCACCCAGCTCCCTGAGCTGAAGAGAAGGTAGACTACTTACCTACACCACTAGTACTAGTCCAGCTAACCGGACACCAGTGTCGGGTGCAGGCTGAGGAGGATTCCTATCAGAGGGTGTCAACGTCAGTGGCCACTACGGCCTGATCCACCGCCGACGTGCACTATCACCCCTTCATACACTGAGCATGGGTAGCTGAATGCCCGACCTGGATCGAGGCCCCAACCACCCCACATGCAAGCTGGGTCGACTCTCCTGGTTTCAGGAACAGGCAGTGGCCACCGCGGACTAACCCACAACAATGCCACCCACTACGGGGGCCCTCCCCGTGCAACAACCTTGGTGGTTGCGTGCCTTTCCCACTCCTAGGCTCAGCTCATAGGTATTCCCTGAGCCACCTTCGACCCAAATGAGGGCCTTCCGCATGGTAGAAACACCTCATATAGGTGCCTCTCCCACGCACATTACAACGAATACGGAGCCATCCCTTCCGCTACGAACCGTCGGGGTGGGGACGTCACATATCCAGTCACTCTACGATGTAAGGACCATTCTCACATCTTCGTAGAAGCTGACGAAGGCCCTCCACATCTTGGTAACCATAGGGATGGATATCAACTTCACTTCACCAGCACCCAACACTGAGGTCCTACCGGTGTTCGGTCCAATCAGTACGGGGACCTTCCTCACGATGATGTCACCAAGGGAACAAGGCATGGAGGTCCTTCCCGTGCTCCTGCTAGCTCCAGTGGGGGTCCTACCTACATCAGCATCCAGCACGGAGGTCCTTACCATGTCCCCTTTGAAATCTTCCCCGGTGCTCCTCGCACCCTGTCCCACTCAGGTAGAAGTACTCCCCACCCCAACACGAGTACGGCCGAAGGACCTTCTCGTGCTAGGAATTGACCCTTCCCTGAAGAGCCATCCCAGGGAAAGAAGCTGGGTCATCGAAGCTACAAGAAGAACATCGAAAAGCTTCATACTGAGATCAAACCGGTCTGTTTCTTGGATTTTGTAGTAGAGCACGACTCATAGGTGGAACCCTCCCCTCGGTCCTCTATGTCGAGGACCAGGGTAAGAACAAGGCGTATCAACCTCATTATTCTAGAGTGTGAAGTCCATCATATTTCCGCCTCTCATCGCATGTACATCTAGGAGGAGGATGTTTTGGGAGTCCCACGGGTTCTGACCATGCAGTCACCACCATCATCACAAGAAACACCCTCCACCATGACCACAGATCATAGAGAGCTATTTTGGGGATCGACTGTGGTTGAGAAACAGTGTGACCCATCACTGGTAACTGTGGTCCCTACACTAGAAACTGTGGTTGTTGGCCCATTGTATCGTGACGTTGTGGCCAGGCCACCACATTCCTCAGAAGATGGCCCGAGAATCAGCGGCCGGGCGGCTCGTTCACTGTATTATCTGACACCCAGTTTACTGTCTTAGCAGTCCACCTCAATACTACTACCGGTTCCTCAGCTACCTCAGGTTGATGAGGGGGGAAATACGGGGCCAGACCCTGAATCCGATCTCAAGAACTTTTGGAACATTCATGCGGTAGATCACTTCCCGAAGAAGTTCTGGCCGGTGGCTGCATCGAACTTCTATGCGCCGGAATCCATTTCCCCATAGGAAGTTGAGTGCTTCCGTCAAACACTATGTGTGACGCACTTCTGTCTTCGTTATCATCGAGTGATGTACCCTAGGATCCAAGTTCACTTTGAGGAAATCGACGAGGAATGTTGTCTAGTCGATTTGACTGCACTCCCCATGGCCCAGCGTCATGAGTCAACATGTCGCCAGAGGATCCATCAACAAAAATGCGTTCAGAGTTTCAGAGTACTCCGAAAAATCTTCAGGGAAGCTACCCCCCACGTGCATGTCCATGGCTGGGGGAAGTACGCTACCCTCCTCTTCAGCCCTATTCAATAGCAGCCCAACTCGCTATACGATATCGAGGACATGCCCTCAGGAAGGGTCGGGGTCCACATGGTCAACTCCATGGACAAGGAGGATGACCTAGAATTTCATGATGGAGACTTACCCCTAGAAGATGTTCCACCATTGTTGGACCCATCAGGGAGGATTAGCCGCTAGCAGTGGAGCCTTTTAGGTCTCCATGCGCCCACTGAGTCATTGGTACTCAGTCAGAATGCCGGTAAGTGTAATGAGCATGTCATATCTTTCAAGCACTCCGACCCATCCGCCTCAGTACAGAAGACATAGGAAGACTCCGAGAAGGCCACGTTGCACCAGTAACTTGCTGAGCAAAAGAAATTGGTCAAAAAAATCCGGGTAAAACATGCTATAGAGTGACGACCAGACTATGGAAATCCTAGATCGGGGAAACAGGGGCTGGAACAGCTCCCACCCAGTGAGATTCCTCCACACAACCCTGATCATACCACTACCATGGAAAATTTTGAGCCGGAAATCATGGCAAGAGGGTGTGATATGTCTCACCAAACCCTCCTGAACGATGTTCAAATCTGAGGAACCCAGCCAGGGTTCCCCCTACTACCCTGCAAGCCATTCCACCAGTCGCTCCATGAGCCGCTGAACTCATCTACCATGTCAATGATCCCACCAATTCACTTGGGGTTATGGATCCCCATCAAGGTAGGGACCCCTACCCGAACGATCTGATGGAGGCACTTATCACCCACCTCGAGGTGTTGGAAATGTGGCAGGTGGTAGTCCCACTAGATGGAAAGACGTAGCTGGCTTGGGTGGATGATATGCATGCACCACTGGGTTTTGGAAATCCTACTTTCTCACCCTTTAATGGGATATGGGATCCACCGTAACACCTGGCCCACTTTTCCTCTAGGTGTGGCACTATGTTGGGGACTTCATCAGATCAGGAAGATGCCATACTCCGGTGATTTGTGTAGACATTGGAAGGCCCTGCATTTATCTGGAACAACCATCTCCCCTTCGTATCTGTGACTGTCTGGAATGATCTTCATCAGAAATTCCTATACCATTTCAGCTCCCCCAAGTGAAAGTCCAGCATCGCAGACCACTTGAGGTGAAAACAAAGGCCTGATGTGCGAGTCGTGGACTCCATCACTCGGTGGATGGGGCTCATATATTCTATCGACATGCCACAGACTCAAGAGAAATTATTAGCGATGTGCATGGGAAATGTCAAAATAGAACTTGTTCCTTCCCTCATCACTTAGAACTACCCCCGTAGGGTTCCGAGACTTCTCAAGTAAGGCCCACCGCCTCGAGGAAGCTCTGTAACAGGCTAGTCGGGCATGTCTGCTTCCCCCTGTGATCCACACAAGGAGGGATGACAGAGCCGAGCCCACCGTTGTTGCCCAAATAGAATCCCTCAGGCAGCTAGAATTTCTGCTAGTAGCAACAGCTCTACAACCTCTCAAAGGCCCTCCACCACAAGCACAGCCTCCTGCCTAGCAGCGACTGCCTCATAATCGGCAGGTTCCCTCGCACAATGCACCACCGCCGCCTAGGCAAGATTACCAGGCTCCACCTCCTCAGCAGGATCCTATGACCCCTCATCAGGGCTAGGCTCCCACAGCCTCCTAACCAGATAAAATACACCAGACATACTCGTTCAACGAGGATCAAGTCATCGGTTACATACGTAGTGCCATAGAGCAGGGAATCATGTTCCTACCAGAGTGCAGAAGGCCGGTAGAGGCGAATCTCATCGATCGCCCCAACTATTTCCCCTATAATCGGATTCTAGGGAACACCTTAACCATTTATATGTGTTTCATTACTGTCTCCATGAGCAGGTTGATAACAACATAGTCAGGGTGGGCCCAACCTCATTACAAGTGGCGGGTGCCTTTGTGATGTCAGAAAGCGGTAGCGACAACGAAGGTGAGTGGCAGCAGGTTCCCAGCCAAAGATCCCAGATGTATGATGACTGGATGGCCCGTAGAACAGTTGCTCGTGCCCATTGTATTATTTGGGCATGCCTGAATCCACTAGAGCCTTCAGAAGCTGTGACTAGCGCCTCTGTGTCATCATCTCAGTTGACCTCTTCCTAGAATAGCAAGCATCAGCGACGTAAGAAGAAACAGTGTGCTCCTCCAATGCCATCATCATCTCGCACTATTGGTGACTTCATTCCCCATGAGATGGGGAACCCTCCCAGAATCCTCCATATGGTGGATGATTCATCAGGTTACAGTCAAGGGTATGTTTCAGTTAGCACCGTGGAGTTGGTAAACCCCGATATGACTCCTGGTGAAGGGGAACGCTAGGAGAACCTCCCCAACATCCCCAATTGACACAAACATCAGCAGAGTCGTAGCCATATGGGTCATCGAGGCATGTCAACTAGTGATTTTAGATAGGCCTTTCATGCCACTGAAACCAGATAGCAGGGCCAGCATAGAGCTCAGCATGCGCAACCTCCAAATCTGGTGTCCTCGGATCTACCACCACCACCGTCCATGCTACTAGTTCAGGCAGAGCTACCTTTTCAACACCGTGGCCAGTCTCACCCTACTACAGGACAACTTCAGTCATCCAGTCCTCATCTAGAATCTACTCTTCAGGCCTCGACTAGTGAGTGATAGGACGTGCCTAGCACTAGCCAGCCGCTAGCTCATCCAGTAGAGCCCGTCATTCCTCCAATTGCTGAGTGGCCTCATGTAAGAAGAAGTTTGTGCTTGGCATGAAAGTAAAATGTCCTAAAACATCATTCTAGAATTACAGTAATTCTCTCTATCCATGAGGCTTTTTTCCTGTTGTCTGACAAGCGTAAAGCGCTTGTCGAGGCCCTAAGAAGTCCCCTCAAGTTTGAGACGGAGGTAGCCACTGCAGAAGCCTTCCATGCTGAGGCAATTGAAATTGCCAAATTCCAGGTAGTTATCTCTTTCTCTGGTGAAGATGAAGACCCTCCCATACAGGGGCACATTTTTCCATTATACATCACTGGCTAGTTCAATGGCATGGAAGTCTACTGCTATCTAGTTGACATGAGATCTAGTATTAACTTAATCCTGACTCGAACACTATGGAAGTTGGGTTTGTCTAAGTATGATTTAACACCTGTCGACCTACGAATCCATGGGTACGATAGGACTGAGTAGACCCCAGTCCGAAAGATGCATTTGAAGACCCAATTCGGTGGCCTAGTTTCTAGTACCAAATTCATGGTTTTCTCCCATGACACCGCATACAATGCATTGATGGGAAGGCCATGGCTCTACCTGCATGAAGCAGTCCCTTCATCATATCACCAATTCCTCAAATACTACCTTAATGGTCGAGTTCACATACTCCAAGGTGATGCATCTCTTTTCGCCTCTTGTGAAGCTCATTATCTGGATGCTGACTACTACATGAGTAAGGATAAGCAGATTCTGACAAGTGAGATTGAGACCGCCCCAGTCACAAGTGACCCCTGGGCAGGTTTGGATGACGCCTATGTCTTCCCAATCCATCGATTGGAGGCCACAACCGCTGACATGGGGCAATGCTTTGTCATTTCAGTTACGATAGGGAGTCATATTCAGAGGTCCAAGAAACGGTGAAAAATCACATCATACTCTTACACCAACCAGGCTTAGGTGATCCTGGAACCTCCTACCCCTATACGGTATCGGGATGTCCCCCCCATTGCAACAAAAGTACGTCATACGTGTTTATTCCACCGGGATGGAATTAAACGGCTCAAGACAATACACCACTACTGCTTTGATATCATCAAGCGTGGCCCTCTGGGCTGAAGTCCCGATGGTATTGGATAAACTACCTTCATCGCCATGGTTTCAGCGTCACATGAATCTTTTGATGCACAGTCCACTATTTTCTAGGCTGCTACCAGCCTCCCGCCGGGTTCCTCTAATCGAGATGGAGCCTCACCCACAGGGAATCGCTCCTCTACAAGTGAAGAAGAGGATTTGGAAGATGCTCCCCTGCCTTTGAAGAAGGTGTCTCGACCACAGTAGATGAACTGTTACAGGTGAACATTGGTAGTGGGGAAGATCCAAGACCCACATCGATTAGTGACACCATGTCCCTCGAGGAGTATAAGCGGTATATGGACTTCCTTAAACAGCACTGTGACGTGTTTGCCTGGAGTTATGGTGAGATTCCAGGACTAGATCCCTAGGTATCCATCCACCGCCTTGGTCTCCCGACAAACAATCGCGGATTCATGTAGCCTTCCAGAAAGATGCACCCTTCTCATGGTGCCATGGTAGAGGGCAATGTTGACAAGCTCATCAGATCCAACATCATCAAGGATGTCCATTACCCCAACTGGTTGGCCAACGTTGTTCTAGTCAGGAAGAAGAAAGGGCATATCAGAGTCTGTATCGACATCAGTGATCTCAACTGCCACTCTCCATAGGATGCTTTTCCGCTTCCAGTGATAGAATTGTTGATTGATGATACATCTGGGATCCAAGCCCTCTCTTTCATGGATGGGTACTCTGGGTATAACCCGATCTGAATGGCCCCTGAAGAAGAGGATTCCACCACATTCAGGGAACCCCAAGGTACTTTCTATTACCAAGTTATGCCCTTCGGCTGAAAAAATGCAGGTTCCACCTATCAGCGGGCCATGCATCAAATATTCAAGTCGATCCATGGGAACATTGGAGGAATGCTATGTGGACAATCTGGTGGTCAAATATCGCCAATACCAGGACCATCTCAAGGACTTTGAGAAAGTGTTCGGTTTCCTCTATTCCCGCCACTGTAAGATGAACCCATTGATGTGTTCCTTCTGGGTCACATCCAGGAAGTATCTTGGATTTGTTTTTATGTATCGAGGCATCAAGATCGACCCCGAGAAGATCAAGGCCATCATCTAGATGCCTCCCCTGGGAAATATTCGAGAGCATCAAGGTTTTCAAGGCCACTTAGCCTACATACGCCGGTTCATCGCGGACCTGGATGGAAAGTGTTAGCCCTTTTCTCTGCTCATGAAGAAGGGAACCTCCTATGAATGGGATAAGGAGTGTCAGACCACGTTCGAGGAAGTCAAGAAGTATCTACTCCAGCCTCGGGTCCTGATTCCACCCATCTCCGGAAAGCAGATGATCCTCTATGTCACTACTCTGGATCGATCTCTCGGCGCCCTACTTTCCTAGAAGAATTATGAGGGGATAGAGAATTGCATTTACTACCTCGACCACATGCTCCTAGATACAGAGACCAGATACTCCCCTATCAATAAGAGATGCCTTTCACTCATATTTTCTTTACAAAATTTGTAACATTACCTACATCACCATGAGGTACAGTTGGTCTCCCGGGTAGACCCGCTGAAGTACATCCTGAACCGCCCCATGTTGAATTGCTGACTAGCGTGGTGGGTGGTAATTCTCTAACAGATTGACATCAGGTTTGTGCCGCAGAACGCTATCATGGGGCAGGCATTGGAAAGATTTTAGCTGCCCATCCAACCTCTGCGGATCAGTCCATGTACCTAGAAATTTCTGATGAGGCAATCCTCTCGGTAGAACATGTCGTCCCATGTTGGGAAATGTACTTCGACGGTGCCTCCCGGACTCCCACCGGTAGGAGGCTCAATGACCCTAGTCTCAACAGAGTGGGCCAGGGTATCATCTTTATTACCTCAGCGCAAGCCATTCTGCTATACTCATTCATGTTTTCAGATGGCTTCACCAATAATGAATCAGAGTATCCGGCTCTCATCACTGGCCTCGAGCTGGCTCTTGAGATTGATGTACCCCATTTGCATGTGAAACAAGATTCTGAGTTAGTCATCAAGAAAGTCAATGGTGACTATGTTGTCAGGAATCTAGTGCTCGTGCCATTGTTGGAGTGTACCCTCTATCTAATGTCCCAGTTCCCTTCTCGACCGAAGGTTACCCATTCCCCTCGGTCACAGAATGGTCGAGCGGATGCTTTGGCCATTTTAGCTGTGTCACATGCAGAACCCGAGAATGACGAAATGATTATACATGTGGCACACCGGAGAAGCATTTCCCCCATCGCCCTAGAGGATGATGACGACCTGCGAGTGGGCCATCTTACAGTCGGATCCCCCACGTCAGGTGCTCCAGGTTCGTCAGATCCAGTGATTTAAACGACTCCCGATTGGAGAGCACATTTTTTTGAGTATCTAGAAAATGTTTTCCTCTTAGATGATCATTCCGAGCGAGAGAGGATCCAATGCTGCGCGATACAGTTTACCCTCCAGAGTGGTCCCAATCCTTAGCAGATCCTCTATAAGCATTGTTTTGATGGTGTTCTCCTCCATTGCATTCAAGGAGTTGAGATTCCTCCTGTCATGCAATAGGTTCATACTAGTTCCTATGGTGCCCACCAGGCTGGGCTGAAGCTGTCCCATAAGATCTGGAGGATGGGGTACTCTTGGCCCCTATGATCAATGGTTGTATTGAGTTTTCCAAGATATGTCACACATGCCATGTTCATGCTAACTTCCTATATCGGTCGCCAGAACCCCTCCACTCCACCAAGTCCTCTTGGCCATTTGCAGTATGGGGACTCGATGTTGTGGGACCCTACCCACTAGTGATAGCTTTCCAGTGCAGGATAATCCTGACCGCTACATATTTCTTCTCCAAATGGGAAGAAGCAATCCCACTCAATGGAGTTCGGGCTCGATCCATTATCGATTTTGTGAGCTCCAACATCATCTCCCAATTTGGAGTCCCTCACACTGTCCACACCAATAACGGCACGAACCTCCGAGCGTCTGAGCTGAAAAAATTGTATACCAAGTACAACATTCATTCTAACCATACCTCCTGCTATCTTGTGCAAGAAAACGGGCAGATCATGGAGTTCAACAAAACCCTCTAAATTTTTTTGTAGAAAATGGTTGGCAAGAACAAGAAGTGTATGCAAGACAAGCTCCCCAACGCCCTCTGGGCCTATTAGATGATGACTCGCAATTCCACCCAGGTGACCCCATATTCCCTCGTGTATGGGGCCGAGACCGTCCTTCCATTTGAGATATAGCCACCATCATTACACACTACAGTCTTTGACGAGCATGTGCCAGAAAAGGTGGCCGAAATTCATCTATCTGAATTAGAAGCACTCAACAAGAGTAGACTCTGTGCCATGAAAAATCTAAAAAGGTGTCAGAATAAGATAGATAGAGCCTTCCACAAGAAGTTATGCCTCCAATCTTTCTTTCATGGAGACCTAGTATTGGCCCTCCGAGTGCCAATGATCCCCGGCAAGAAACCACCCAAGTTGGAGCCCAAATGGGAAGGACCTTACATTATTCAAAAGGTTTACTAAAATGGAATTTATTCCTTGGCTACCATGAATGGTGAGTGCATAACGCCTCCAACCATTGCCTGACCCCGATGGTACTGCACAACCATAAACTGGATAGTCCTGTATAACCATAAACTACACGATGGTCCTACCCGACCTTAAACTAGATGGTCTCGCATGACCTTAAACAACGTGATGGTCCTGCATGACATTAAATTGGACAGTCCCACATGACCTTTAACTATGCGATGGTCCTGTACGACCTTAAACTGGATGGTCCTGCATGACCTTAAACTATGGGAAGGTCCAGCACAACCTTATACTGGACAGTCGCGCATGACCTAAAATAATGTGATGGTCCTAAACAACCTTTAACTAGATGGTCCACAATGACCTTAATATATTCGATGGTCCTTCATGACCTTAAACTAGATGGTCCCACATGACCCTAAACTAGGCGACGGTCCTGCATGACCTTAAACTGGACAGTCCTTCATGACTTTAAGTTGTGCATCGTTCTACAGGATGTTAAACTGAATCTTGAAAACAATGTGTGGCTTGATTCCTACCCTTGTGGGATACTTAGGAACACTCGTAAGTCTCTTTTCGAGCCCCGCCCCAAACTCTTCACTTTCAACTATCCCCCCCAGGTATAGTTCTCTCTGATTAACCTCACACCTTGTGCCCTCTCGTGTTCATGTATCCTCCCACGTCTTCACCGAACGATGTTAAACTGAATGTCCTTCATGCACTAAGTATGGCATCAATCCCATCATTATGGGATACTTAGTAATGCCCGTAAATTTCATCTGTTAGTCCTGCCCAAATGCTGGAATCTTCCCCCTGGGTTAAGATGTATGGTGAGGGTGCACTTTTCCCCCCAAATCGTGTCGATCTAACCTCGATCCAACCATATTTCCTGCTCTACGGAGATGTTAACCACTTTCGTAGATGGGTACAGCTATGCTTCACCAACTCCTTGACTGGGATTCCATCACCTTCCCCATCCGAGAGGGCACCTGAATGGTATGGATGCTAGGCCAAAGGGATCTCTTACAACTTCGGGCCAATGCCCTCGAGGATGTCGAGCAAAAAACTGATACAGGTCCCGCATTTTGAATATGGACAATGATCGATGCTCATTTTTTGCTCCCATTTCAAGTCACTATAGGGATGCTGTGTTCCGAATGTGGTCAACAGTTGTCCTGGATTGTTGGGGTCACCCCAAGATGTCCCAAGCATCGAGTATAGTGGTCTATTCTGCCCCGTTGTATCTCCAAGTGACTAAATGCTTTTGGGCGATGCCAACCCTCAGGCCCCTTGGCCTATTCAGTCCCCTGGCCGAGATCTCTCTTATGGGATTGTACGGTATGGTGTGGGATTATGTCCTCCTTCACGTCGGGTTATTCGTCGTGTCGTACGCATCCTTGGATTAGACACCTTATCCTCCCACGTCATCGCTGCAAGACATTAAACTGCAAGCTGGTTTGGAATTCCTAACCAAGGCCCCCTGGCCTTATCAGCCCCCGTACCTCGTCCTCACTACAAGACATTAAACTTCAGACTGGTCGGGCCTTCCTGACCGAGGCCCGGCCTTAGGCCCCTTGGCTTTCTCGGGCCCCCGACCCTTGTCCTCATTGAAATATGTTAAAATAAATGTTGGTCAGGACTTCATGACCAAGGAACGTCAGCCTTCTCGGGCCCCCGAACTTCGTCCTCACTACAAGACGTTAGACTAGATGCTGGTCAGGCCTTCCTAACCAAGGCCCCTTGGCCTTCTCGGGCCCCCAGCTCTCGTCCTCACTACAGGATGTTAAACTGCAAGTTGGTCACGTCTTTCTGACCAAGGCCCCTTGGCCTTCTCAGCCCCCCGAACCTCATACTCACTGTAAGGCATTAAACTACACGTTTTTCTGGTCTTCCTTACCAAGGCTCCTTGGCCAACTCGGTCCCCCATACCACGTCCTCACTGTAAGACGTTATACTGCAAGCTGGTTAGGCCTTCTTAACCAAGGTCGCTCAGCCTTCTCGGGCCCCCGACCATCATCCTAACTGCATGATGTTAAACTGCAAGATGTTCATGTCTTCTTAATCAAGGCCCCTCAGCCTTCTCGGGCCCCCGACCCTCGTCCTCACTACAATATGTTAAACTGCATGTTGTTCAGGCATTTTTCACTAAGGCCCCATGGCCTTCTCGGGACCCTGGCCCTCATCCTCACTGCAAGATTTTAAACCGTAGACTGGCCAGCCCTTCATGACCAAGGCCTAGGCATAGGCCTGTTGGCCTTCTCGGTCCCCTAGCCCAGGTTCTCTCTTTTGGGATTTTACAGCGTGGAATAGAATTATGTCATCATTCATGTCGGAATACTCGATGTTCCATAAACATAACTAAATAAGACACATTTCCCTTCCACTCGTCCTCACTACAATACGTTAAACTGTAAGCTGGTCAGGCCTCCCAAACCGAGGCCCAACCTTAGGACCCATGGCCTTCTCGAGCCCCCGGCCCTCATCCTTACTACATGACATTAAACTGCATGTTGGCAAGGCCTTCCTGACTGAGGCCTAGCCTCAGGCCCCTTGGCCTTCTCGTGCCACTGGCCTCAGTTCTCTATCATAGGATTGTGCAGTGTGGTGTGGGATTATGTCCTCATTCACATCGGGTTACTCGCCATTCATTACACTTCCTAGTTATGGTATCCTAACCACGGGTATATATGAGAACTATGTGTGGCTTGATTCCCATCATCATGGGATATGTACGACCACTAGAATGTCTAGACATAGGGTCCGACCCCATATCCCAAAAATATCTATTTGACCTTGGCCCCTTGGCCTACCCTCTCCCTCCTAGACACCTTCGTCAACCCTCTTCAGTAGTTCACCTGTGTGCTTAATGGTACTATGGTTTAGTACCTGGAATGTCGGACTCGGCTCAGAAATGCTTCCAACTGCTTTTCAGGATTTCTTTTCCCCGTCATTAATGATTCCATCACCTTTCACACCCTAGGGGACCCCCCCGAGTGGCATGTATGATAATCCTAAGGGCTCTCCTACCATTACGAGCCAAAGCCCTCAAGGGTCTCAGACAACAAACTGATACAAATCCCATGTTGTGAATATGGTCATCATTCAATGCTCATTTGTTTTTCCACTTCAGGCTAACAATATACGGAAACTTTGTTTCGAACATGGTCAATAGTTATCGTCTATCACCACACCAACTCCATTAAGCCCAAAATTATGGTCACATGATTCACATTCTTCTCCACCTTATCGTTTTCATGTAGAACATCGAAACTCTTGGTACCATCCCTCAGTGGACATTTGCGCGTTAGGAGGAGCAGAGCCATGATAGGGGATTCACAACAATTTCCCTTTGGTGTGCATTTCATGTGTTGCAATAGATATCTTCATCCCTTGTTTCTCACACCGATTTCGAATCACGTGTGATTAGGGATCGGGTCGATGTCTTCGCTTACTTGGAAGGTCTACACCCCTCCTAGGTCCAAGCTCTATGATCATAAACTAAGATATCCTCAGAACTACGTACGGTTTGATTCCCATCCTAATGGGATACGTAGGACCATCCGGACCTATTGTATTTGGTTCAGCCTGCGTTTGGCTAATTTGCCTTTTCTATCCCACCTTCTAGACATTGACTACAGGACCGCGTGGCGTGGCACATGATTATGTCCTCATTCCCGTCAGGTTTGCAATAGCTACACCACGCACACCCCATCCTAAAAAATTATCCCTCCTATTTCCTGCCCCGCTTGTACCGCATGACATTTAAAGGCACTCTCTAGAAATACGTAAATCATGATTCCCATCCTTATTGGATATTTAGGACCACCCGGACATATCCTTTTATGGTTCAACTCAGCAAGGAACTAGTTTCTCCGGCCCTTATCACTCTCACCTCTATGAAGGCCCTTTGGCCTGAGGTCCCCCTCTTGGAATTGTATACAGTGTGATGTGGGATCATGTCCCCATTCAAGTTGGTTATGCTTCATTGCACTGTACACATTCCCCGCCTAGCTTCGTCTCTTATACGTCTGCAATGTTTGACGTTAGATTGCATGCTTGGTCCTATCACATGACCCTAAACTATGACACTATCTTCTTGGCCGCACGAAGAAAAACGACACTTCATTGTGATGACCTCACCATAAGGGACATCACACTAGTTATTTGATGTATGCCATGCCATTTGTCAACTCATACTACAGATTGATTCTTTTGGTGATTCCAGGGCCTACTACCCTAGGATTGTCGCTTCACAAAAAAAGAACCACATACGTTAAAGGAAAAAAAATATTTATCAAATACCGCTTCATTTGGTGCGAGGGCCACGCACACACACCTCTTTTAACGTAGGAATGCCTTAACAATTTACCTCAGTCCCAACAAAACTCTCATTTTTGGTCCCTCAAACTAAAATCTCTTCCCAGGAACACATGGTGGTCGGAACCCCCAGATCCAATTAACTTCAGGTTTTAGTAATTACTCACCATGAGTCTCCCGTGTTTCCTACCAACTATGGTCCGAACTCTATGAACCTATAATAATATATTTGTATTGGAAGGGAGTTGTCTCCCTCTATCTAATACGTCTCATTAACGTATTCAGACACATTTTGAAAAAGAGCACAAAGTGGGAATTTTCATGGAGACATTCGTCTCGTTCCTTGTCCAAGATTCGTGGAATCTCTATTTGGATCCTCATCTTCTTCCAAATCCAAAAGGACCCTCAGACGACATGGATGCTAGGCCTAAGGTCTCACCATGGATGCTAGTATTAAGGGATATCCCACCGTTTTGGGCCAACATCAATGAGGATCTCGGGCGACATTTGCAACATGTCATGTGTTTCGAATGTGGTGAATTGTCGACCCTCATTTGTCTGTCCCCTTTCCAGGATAATACGATGTGGATGCTGCATTTCCACCCCTGTCAACAGTTATCCTCCATCATCATGTAGCCATCATTGTGGTCCATCTTTTGAGCATCAATATTCACACATTTCCACACTCTCATGTTCAAGTGTAATTCTAGAATACTCAGCTCTATCTCTTCGCATGTCTAGGTGCACTTCAAGGACAGGTTAGCATCATTGGGCCGGTATTCAATGAGTTTCCCTTCGTCCTAGCATGCCTCTTCCTATATCGGGAAAGTCCAACCATTATATCTTGTTTTTGACACTGAGAATGACTCATGTGGGCTTAGTAGTTTTGGTAGGATGTGCACCAACACGACCAGCCTTCTCATCGTCCCACATGACGTTAAACCGCACTCTCAGAACTACATTTTTCTTGATTCCCATCCTCACAGGGTACGTAGGAATGCCCGACCACTCTTCCTCGGGGCCATCCTAATTCTCACTCCTAGTCCCTCAACCGGAAGAGTTTCCTCAGGGGATAGGTGGTGTGATTTGTACCCCAAGTCCTCATTCATGTTGGTTACATAGTTATCGTACCACATACCCCATGGGATCATTCTTTTCATTACACGTCCTATCGTGTGATGTTAAACTATAGGAGGCCATATATCCTCAACACATGACACTAAACTGTGGTTTTACCCTGATCCAGTTCGGGATGCCCCATGTTTATTATGGGATGCAATAGAGCCTCTTCCAGAGAAACTTTCACCTGTCAGGTTTGGTCTATGAATACACTTCGCTTCCGGAACTATGTATGGCTTGATTCCCATCATCATGGGATACGTAGGGACACCCAGGAGTTTCACCTCAGGTCCAACCTCAGGAATCCTACGATCTTGTTCCTCCCCATTTTTGGCCCATTTTCTGATCCCTCGTGAGGGACCATGTAACTGCAACTACACCCCGAACAGGTCTGGTATGCCCCATGATGACATTGGGAAGTGACAACTCCCTCTCCAGAGAGGTCCTAACTGAATGGAGGAATGATCCATGATCAAACCGATGCATCCATTTAGTGTGCTTCTGCCACAGTGGTGTTATTTCAAAAGTGTTGGATTCAGTTCGAACAAACCCTCAGTCAACGTTCCATGCTTTTCGTTCCCCTTATTCGGACTCTCGTTCTCTTCCATGACTAGAAGAACCCCCTAATAGTATGGATGCTCGGCCTATGGCCACCCTACTATCCTAGTCCAATGTTCCGGATGACTAATAGTTATCATTTTGAGTTAGGCCTCGTGTTTCGAACATGGTCAACGGTCTGCCCTCAATTGTTATCCCAATTTTACGCTAACACAATAAGGATATTGTGTTTCGAATACAGTCAACAGTTATCCTTCATTTCCATGCCACCCCCATAGCATTTTGGATTTTGGTGGATCGTGATTTACACCTTCCATTTCCCTATGTTTGGACTAATCCCAACGCCCATGTCATTACCCCGCTCGTGCACCAGAGCACATCAGATGAATGGATCTTCAATTGATTTAAGGACCTAATCCTATGATTGGGCCTTTCCCATGTATTCTCAAAAGATATGGATTGGTTACTTAAACCCTGGATACCCGATGCATGGTTGACACATTATGTTCAGATAGAATAGCATGGTGATCACCCCTTGTTTCTCACATTGGGATCGACCCGCGTGATCTTAGGGATTGACCACATGATATTTCATGAATGTAACAGATTTGTATAAATACAACCTTGATAGAAAAACTCCTTCATGTGAATAAATCAAAACATGAAAGTATGTTTGAGAGTTTTTGATCCTTATAGCACTCGGGGGTTTATCCCTCCCATGGACGATTTGACCCCGTCAAAAGAGTGTTAAAATTCTGCCCCCTTGGACTTGTGGCTTCCAGGAGTTACTGCCGTCGGCTCAGCTCCAACTCCTCCTCAGTAGAGATGGGGCACAGTTCATCTACCTCGGTTTGGGCCTACTTTATATTAGCCTGAATGCCGGCCATTTCTTCAGAGGCTTGCCTCGTACGCTCTTCTGCCTCTACCAGTTGGGCCATCAATTGTGTGATCAGCTCCGATTGTTCACTAAAATACGCTGAGTTCTTTTCCGGCCGAATCTGTAGCTGCTGGAATTCATTTTAGTCCTCTCGAAGTTTCTTGGTGTTCGTCGCCTTCCTCCATTTCCATCACATGCTAAGGTTGCAATCATACTCCCGGATCTTCTCTTCCATAATATCTTGAATGAGCATGTGAGGACTTTGGGAATACACTCCCCCACCACACAGATCGTGAAGCCACGAGAAAAGTATGTCCATCTCATCCATCCATAATGACTAGGGGGTCTTTTCGATAAAGCGTATGATCAGCTTCCATGATCGGTGGCAAACTATATCATTGTCCTCTTCATCAGAGGTCATCTCATCCCAGTCTGCATGGTTGGTAGGATCGTATGTGGGGTACGCCCTCAGGACGCCCTCAGTAGGATATACATCTAGTGTTGGATCAGAGACGACATTTTCCGCCAAATCAGGCATGGAAGGATTTGGGTCAACCAGTCAATCATAATCGCCGGACCCCACCTCAATGACCTCAGGAACGACCTCACTGGTGGTCCTGCCAATGATAAGGGGAGCTTCATCTTGGGTGGGATGAGTAACTATCTCCACAATTACAATCATGCCCCTGGGAGGGGCACTGCCAGAAATCCGGACTAGCCTCGCCGTGGCCGCCCATTCCCATTGAAGAACTGTACGTAACAGGGAAGGGCACTAATGTCAGTTGGTACGATCAATGTATGGAAGTAATAATATCAATTGAGAGGAGTTACAAAGATCAAACTCCTGGTGCCGCTCCTAAATTGATGTTGAGAGGACCCCGAAGCGTGGCCCTCCATATATTGTCCAACGGTCAGAAGATTCTGGAGGACCCACCTCAGATGTCCCCGCCCCGCCATACACAAAACTGGATGTGGCCACAGGTGCGGGTTGCGAGGGTTCTGCATCATCACCTTCCTTGGGGCGAGAATGAGGTCTGTGCACAAGGACCTCCCGAATGGTTCAAATATTGTGGGAATTCCATAATGACCTAATACTAGACACTGAAGAAAGAAAATTGTAATATTACCTTGAGAGCCTCAGCGAAATCATCTAGACCCGTGTTTTGATCTCCGACATCACCTTCCTCCAACGAGCTCCCTCCACAGGCCTCGTCCTCATAAGAGGATTCATCTGATTCTTCTGGTAGGGGGAAATCCTCTCTCATCATAGCGTCCAACAGCTGTGGGGGAACCATCTGGTTCAACAATACCCTCACTCATTCCGTCATTGGATGCGTGGCACCCCTGGAATGTACGAAGTCCTCCAGCTCATCCAAATATTGCTCCACCTTTGCCAGAGACACTGTGAAACCATCCAGAATAGGGCCTATACCCGGTAGGTCCAACCTAATACGGTTCAGGTGTTTCCACATCATGGGCAGGACGATATACTGCCGGTTGACATCCCAAATGTCCCAGGCCTCCGGCAAAACAACATCCTCTGGCATGTCAATATGGTGCAGCTGTTTACCCAGAGCCTGAGTGGGTATCCCGTTGAATCCACTTAGTGGCCACCCCTCTGGATGGATTTTCTCTTCCGAGACCATCATATCTACTTCCGCTACTGGATCCTCCTCCAATGCCTCACCCTCAACCGGTGCAGGTCTCGCCACCACGGTATCCCCGCCACCGTGAGAAGCCCTTCCCTCCCTCTGACCCCGACCATGGGATACGGGAGGCCCACCATCCCCAGCTCAAACACTTGGCTACATCAGCATTTCCCCCGGATAAGATGCCTCCCAGCTTTTGGCATACTCCTTCACTAGTCCAAAGGCGATAGTAGGTGGAGGCAATTCACTTCAAATTTTCCCATCTTCCCGTGTGTACATGAGCCACAATTGCCTCACCACACACTGGTTCTCCTTGTGGCGCACCTCCCAGTTGACCTGCAGGGTCAGTAGCTGCAAGCACCAGAATTTCCTTTAGAACTGGTGAGGGGTGTATGGCTCGTATAGAGGATCACGTTCCACCCTTTCCACAAAGACTCCACCTCGAAAGTCCAGAAGATAGTCCCAATGCTCTTCAGTTCCCTGACCGTCATCGGTGAGTACCCCCGTCAGCAATGGAAACAGGTGTAAATTGATCTCGTCCGCCTTCCACAATCGGTTTAACACCAAGGGTACGATCAATATGACTGGAATGCTCCCGACATTATTCATGATGGATGGACGGACGTTTGACCCCTGAGGCAAGATGGGATTCGGGTATTCGTAAACCCCCCTGATGTGCGCCGCGATCCACCCATACTAGAGAAGGAAGGTCCCGCATATCCTCATCAACTTCTTTACCTCGCTAACATGCCATAGAATCTTGTAAAATCTGGTGAGAATCGAAATCACCAGATTGACCCGCCCCCCTGTGGCCAACATGGATTCCATGAAGAATGAACAAGGCCTCACCACCATGTTGGTATCCCTCACTGGTAGGATCCAACCACAGATAAGGGCTACGATAAATGCCTCCAGCTTGACTATTGGCTAATGTTCGGTACTGACATTGAAACACCAGGTCGTCCATTGGTTTTCCTCCAAGTGTTACCAATACGAATGATGCTTGCCCCGTTGAGCCCTATTTGGACAAGTCTTAGGCCTTGCTGGAAAATCTCGATCGTTCAGGAAGTTCACGAACTGGTTGATCCACTTTTCGAAGTTGACATCCCTCACCGCTTCTTTATCTTCTCTAGGGACCAGTCCCACCAGTGCTAGTTCCAACTGCGACATCTGATCCGGATCCTCCCACACAATAATTACGGGTAGGAATTCATCATACATAGCCCCCAATATCGGGACCCCCGAACTCTGAGGGACATATGACAGACTGATGCCAACCTCCCCATGGTGCAGGTGAAAGGTGTTGGTCATGGATGACCATCTTCTCAACAAATCCATTATCAGCTATTTCCATTGATATATGTGGAATTGGGAGGCCCATGTCACATCGTACAAACCCACTCTCCTCAGCTCGGAACTGAACTCCTCACATGAGGCACCTACCAATTAGGCCCATGCCCAGTTGTTTGTGATGTTGCTGCCCTGGCACAGATCCCACTCATCACACCTCCCATTCATTGAATCCCTCAAGGATGCCTTTAGTATTGTGCGGAACGTGGGAGGGGATGTCTTCAGCTTCAATGGATTCCCATAAACATTGTTCTAATTATTGTACAGGCAGTCGGTGGTGATAGGTGTGAAGTCTTTCAGCACGTGACCATCATCCGCCCTGAACCATTAATTCTGGCATTGTCTGCTCCAGAACCAGTAAGCTGGTTCGTCCCTACTCGCCTCAGGAATGAAGACATAGTCCCTATGTTTGAATCCATACAAGGGCAGCTTCCTGCATAGCAGGTAGTTCATCTGACTCTTCGACAGTAGCTCTGTTAATGAATTGTGGTCTGAGTGGCTACAGACCAACTCTCCAAGGCCTAGACAATTTTCCATCTCAACCCTCTGGGTGGCTTCTGCGAGCACCCCCAGCTCAGCCTCTTGATGGGCCATTGCATTTAAGAACTCAGAAATATTTTCTTCTCGGATCAAAAATTGGGATCGTGGATATCGTTCGAAAGGTTGAATCACAGAGCCTGGCCTCGGCTTACAAACACACGTTCATGTGGAGCGGTCGCAGAGTCAGAGACTTGCCGTTCACCGCGAAGCTTGATTCGTGGAGAGTAGGCGGGAAGTACGCAGAGCATCACGAATCGAGAGTGAAAAAGGAAAGAATCACAGAGAAGGGAAAGGAAAAAAGAGAGGATGGGTCCCCTATTTATAGGTGGGGGCCTTCAGGGCTTCACGACACGTCCATCCTGCATGGAGATTCGAGTCGTGCCTGGCCCGTGCATCCCCCTTTCTGCCTCGCGTACCATCTTCGTGAATGAGAACTGTGAACAACCGATGATTTTGGTGATTTCACTTAGACATAGACCCTTGATATCTTCTCAGATACAAGTGTGAGGGGGGGGGGCATTTGTTGGCGCCGAAATGTTGGAATAATAGAAAGAAGACAAAGAGGCCCCATGGTCGGCTTCACGAAGCTACGTCGCGGATTCCCCCCCAGCAAGCAACGCGACCGCCAAAAAAGAAAATGAGGCGGTACCCTCCGCAAACGCCCCTGATGTTCATGAGACCCCTTTGAAGAAAAAGATGTGGTTCCCTCTGGGAACGCCCCTGACGTTCGCGAGCCCGTCACAAAGAAAAGGATCTGGTACCCTCCACGAACGCCCCTGACGTTCGCAAGCCCGCCACGAAGCATAGGAGGCAGTAACCTCCATGAACGCCCCTAATGTACATGAGCCCACAGTGAAGCAAAGGAGGTAGTACCCTCTGCAAACGCCACTGATGTTCGCGATCCTTCCGCGAACCAAAGGAGGTGGTACCCTCCGTAAATGCCCCTGACGTTCGTGGGCCCGCCGAGAAGCAAAAGAGGCAGTAATCTCTGAAAACGCCCCTGACATTCACGATCCTACTGTGAAGAAACCCAATCCCTATTCACGATGTGTGAGCCCTACTTCGTGGCACCCCTTTCCTATAAATACCAAGCTCCCCTTGATCCCAGGGGACGGACAATCTGACCTTTTGCCTTCCTAGCTCCCAAATCACGATGCACCCTTTTCTCTGCTAATCATGAGATACACTAAGTATTTTTTCTTCGCGAGGCACCTCTGTATTGTCTCGTTTTGATCTCCTCTTCCGAGATGGATGCCTTTTGCGAAGCCCAAGGCCCTTCGTGAAGAAAGAGGATCCCCAAGGGGGGCCCAGGTCATCACGAATCATTTATGCTTCGCGAAGAACCCCTCATGTACATGTGATCCATTTGCCAAGGCAGGATCGTTGTACCTCATGAAGCACCATACTTCATGACGCTCTCCTTCACGAAGCGCTTGTGCTCCACGAGGATATGCTTCGTGAATGCCTTTCCACTTCTCAAAGCAACTCCCACTTGCACCTCCACCCCATGCTAAGGCTAAGGCACCCCACATCGTGAAAAACATCACTTCAAAAGTGCCCCTCGCTACACAGATTAACCTAGCTATACAAGGCCCCTGCCTATTAATTCCTCTGCTTGGAAAATCCTTTTCCCGTGCGACCTTCCAGGTTTGTGTGATGCGATTTCGAAGTCCCTTGGACGATACCACCCATAGCGCTGCGTTGCCTAATGATTTTTCGCATAGGCACGCTAACAACTTTTTCTTCATCGCATAGCCATCCTAAAATGGACCCCTCGATGGTTCACTCTGTGACACCCCTTCTGCATGACATTGCCGGTACCTTTCCTCCCAAAAGGAGAAGAGGTTACTAGTTATGTAAGTCATAGTGGTGCAGAGTAAACCAACCTCGTCCAACCTGCAGGACGTTAAACTACCAAGCACCCCCGTATTCAACACATGATGTGAAACTGTGCCCTCGCCTTATGACTCTCACGTGGGGTGCCCTCACCTTGGACATTCTACATGCCCCTCCCCCTGGTCTCTATAGGGAATGATATCCTCTTTCTGGGAGTGGCGTTTGTCTATGGGGGAAGGACATCCATCTTGCTTTTAGCCCCTAGCCCTTCTTGTGGAAGGTAGCACCCATGCACCTCCGTACTTCCTCGGCTCCAGGGCCATCAGAGAGCATGATGGAGAGTGAGACTTATCCTCTATTCCAGGGTGCCAAATCTATCTCCCACTATGCTTTTTAACCCTTGCGCCTTCATCCTAGAGTATGTCCTGGCACCATAGGTCACCCAATGTGTAAGCCCCTCTTCACTTCCCACAGACGCACCTTTCGTGACATGATCGTCAGGTCCTAGGTGCCTCTTGTTTCTCACACTGAGTATGACTCATATGGGCTTAGAAAAATCACCGACCATGAAAACCAAATGAACTATGAGGACCTTGATCCATGTAAAGGCATAGTATGTAGGTATCCTCCACGAGGTTCATTCCCACAACTCAGTTGTTCCAACCCCCTTCACATCGTTTCACCCCCATCAAGCATGACGTTAAACTGTATCTCACCCCCATCCCGCATGACATTAAAATGTATACCGGAACTACATGTTCTTTGATCCATGTCAAGGAATTGTACGTAGGAAGCATCCTTGAGGTTCAATACCATCATCCACCTGGATCAAGGTCCACCTTCACGTTGGTTCGCTGACGATACCCATCGGACCCCCGGTCCATCTTCACGTCGGTTCGCCGAAATCCCCTACCTAAAATATGTGTACTTTGATCCATGTCATGTCATGGTACGTAGTAAGGCTCCCTGAGGTTCAAGCCCAACAACCACCTGGTCCATGGTCCTTATTCACATCGGTTCTCAAAAATTGCCACCACCTGAACTATAGGGACTTTTATCCATGTCAAGGCATGGTACGTAGGAATCCCTCACAAGGTTCAAGCCCACCATCCGGTTGTTCTGACACCCCATCATGTCGGTTAGGCCTTATTCAATGGTAAGCCGTTTAAATCCTTATCCAGAGGTAAGCCGTTGTGACCTCCTTCATTTGTAAACCATTTTCAACCTTATTCGACGATAAGACCTCATCGAATGAACTACACAGACATTGATTACCTATTATTGGGATACATAGGAAGTCTCTTCGAGGATCAAGACCAAAACCATCACCCATACTGACTCTTATCAAGGCCGCCAAATCTCGATGAGATCATGCCACCACATTCTCGTCCATAGCATTCAGGAAGATGCCCATGTGCTGCTCCCAATATCAGTATTCCCTCAAGGTAGTTCCTCAATCTGAGACACTTTGGTTAGTGTTTTGATCAGTCTGATCCATCTCTGCCGGATTTTAAACTTGTGGTATACCCTGGGTTGAACATGGGAAGCTGAGGAAAAATTCAGATAAACGCCTATTCCATATGATTCCCCGTGCTCAATGTGGGATGTCTCGTGCTTCTACGCCCTCAAGAAGCCCTATAATGAGGGACAAAAGGTAGACACACCAATTCCCTAGTGTCCATACATGCCTTTGATGCCTCAACGTGACTACTCTCCCAACTACAAGTTACTGCCCTGACCGGACCCCCTGGAATGTCCTAACAGAAGCAGCGTAATTAACCGGTGTCCATGAAGATATGGTTCCAGGAAGAGTTTCACGGACAACGTTTTAAATCTAGGAGGGAGACACAGACTAGGTGACGGGTTTCGAGGAGCAATCCATGGACAGAAGAACTGAAATCCCATCATCCCATTTCGATCAAGGAGAAGACCTACCTAAATAAGGAGTGAATGCTGCCCACCGTTGGAAAACATGAATGCGGGGTAACAAAAGAGGCGTCTGTCGCACCAAAGCGGACAGACACAAGTTCCCTGGAGAAAGTGTTAGAAACAACATCTGATAACAACGTAGATCGGGGATAAATTACTAGAAGTTAAAACTCAAATATCTTCCCCTCAGGAAAGAATGGAAATGAAAAACAATAGGAGAGGAAAGGGCTTACCCTTGCGGTCCTAACGTGATCATCGGTGAAGGAACCAGAGTCGCGGATCTCAGCCAGGAACTCCTCCAAGATTCGGCCTCCCCTCCCGGTGCTCCCAGCTAGTTCTAAGCTTCTTCTGTCAAAAGAAGAGGCCACTGACCATTTTAAGCAAAAAAAAAACTACACTGCGTGTACTCTCAAGTACACGACCTGTACTTTTCATTTTTAACTATTCCTATAGCAGATACATTTCAATGTAGAACTTTTCATCTGTCGACATGAGTACATGGTATGTATTACTGAGTACACAGCATGTACTTTCGCTCCGTTGGCGGCTACTTCCACCACCTTACTATTCACTTGCTGACTGATTTCACGACGTATAAATACATTATACACGTCATGTTGTTTTTTTCCCACCATTCATCACCGTGAGGCCTACATGCCCTGTGTACTAATCCCACACGGCCAAAGAACACGGCATGTTGAAACATACGCAGTGTGTACCCAAACAATTTTGTGATTTTCTTCACATTCTTTATTTTCACAAAAACAATTTAGGAAAAAGGAAAATAAGAAACCTTTATCCCAAGATTAATAATTGTGTTCTTACAAACATCCCCAAATAAATCAATTCATCCATGAATTTCCCTTCCAAGGTTGGTGAAGATAAAGCTCAGAACAACTCTATCCACTGAACACATACATTGGTCTCCAGTTCTTATGTTTCGTCAAGTACTCGGCCATGCTGCCATAGCCCTGGTAAGAGATGAACTAACCGGCCTCAGAGTAACATTGTACTCCTATCAAAAATATAAATAGGATTCTCTTTAATTGATGAATCGACCTTTTTTCAACCACCTCAAGATGAAGGACATGAGGCAGGTCTGAGTGATAACGGTATAGTTGAGATACATGGAAGATGTCCGGCACGGCCTGTTACCTCTGTGGTAACTATAGTATAAAAGCAACTGGACCGACCCTCTCCAGAATCTCAAACGGCCACACATACCTCGGTGAATGTTTACCCTGTCTCCTGATCCACCTGTGTCCCAACCTCTATGAAACACGCAAGAAAACCTGATCCCCAACATCAAACTCCAAGGGTCGTCTGTGGTGATCAACATAAGATTTCTAACGAGACTTTGCAATATCCATCCACTTCTAAATCAACTAGACCTGCTCGGATGTCTCCTACACAAGATGTGGTCCCAGTAAGGCTACCTCACCTATATCCAACAAGCACAAAGGTGATCAGCATGGAATACTATTTAAGTCCTCGTAAGGTTCCATCTCAATAGTTTCCTGAAAACTATTATTATACGAAAACTTGACTAGAGGTATATGATTTTCCCAAGAACCACGATAGTCTAGGACACATGCACATAGAATGTCCACTGGCACCTATATCGTACACTCTAACTGGCCATCAGTCTAAGGGTGGTATGCTATGATCAAAAGCACATGTGTACCCAGTTCCCCGTGAAAAATCTACCAGAAGCGAGGCGTAAAATGGGAATCCCTATCTGGAACGATAGAATGAGGGACCACATGAAGATGTAAAACCTCTCAGATATAAAACATCACAATCTCATCAACACCGAAGGTCTCCATGTTAGGAAAAAAAGTGAGCTATCTTCGTAGTTCTGTCCACAACAACCCACACAACATCTCTACCTTGATTTAACCTCGGCAACCCAGTCACGAAATACATTGAGATATAACCCATTTCACTCCGGAATAGGTAACTACTGTAAAAGTCCGGTTGGCCTCTGATGATCTGCCTTACCCTATTGACAGCTGGATCATCTCCTAACAAATCCAGCTACCTCTCATTTCATACCTAGACACTAATACTGATGTCTCAAGTCACATTACATTTTGGAAACCCCAGGATGCACTGTCCAAGCTGAATCATGAAATTACCACATCAACTCCTCGCGTATATCCTCTGGAACCCACACTCATCCATGGATACACAGTTCCTCATCATTTCCTATAATCCAACCTGAAGGAGGGAACTCACTTGCCACCGAACCCCGAATGACTAGGCATTGAAAATCTGACAGATGTCCCATCCCCACTATATTCAGGATTGTAGAATTCATATCTAAGGAAGAAATATATGCCCATCCCTAACTATTGTGCTCCTCCAAATGCATCTCAGAGAACAAAGCCATGATCTACCACTCACAGCTGGCCTCATGCACTACATGTAACTAAGTCCTCCTACTCTGTGCATCAACTACTGAATTACCCTTACTAGGTGTATAGGAAAGATCAATGTTGAAAGACTAAAGGTATTCAACCCACCTTTGTTGTCTCTAGTTCATGTCACACATGGGAAAGATGTATTTAAAACTCTTGTGGTTTGTAAACACCCAAAATTATCTCCCAAGAGATAATGTCTCCAATAGAGTAACACATGAACAACTGATGCCAACTCGAGATCATACGTCGGGTAATTACTCTGATGTGGCCACAACTGCGGAGACCCTTATGAAACTAATCGATCACCCTGTATCAAAACTGCTCCCAGAACAATACCTGATGTATCACAGTAAACTGTATAGATCTTCCCTTACTCTAAAAGTATTAGGACTAGTGTCGATTTCAACCTTCCCTTCAGATCTTGAAAGGCTGTCTCAAATGCTTCTGACCAAACAAACATCATATCCTTCTTCGTCAAACCAGTCAATGGCGCTTGTATGTGGGATAAGTCCTCTATAATTCTTCGGTAGTAACCATCCAGCCCCAAGAAACATCATATCTCAACCATGTTCTTACTATTCTCTCAAGAATCTACATCTCTCACTTTCTCTGGCTCTACCACAACTCCTGGCGCTGAGATGATATGACCCAGGAAGTGTATCTGGTCCATCCAGAAGTTGAACTTTGAGAGCTTAGCATATAGCTGATTCTCTCTCAGTGTACTCAAAACGATATCAAGATGGGTAGTATGGTCGTGTTGAGTGTGAGAGTACAACAAAATATCATCCAAGAAGTCTACCACAAAAGAATACAAATATGGGTGGAACACCCGATTCATCAGAGCGATGAAAACTGCCGGTGCGTTCGTGAGTACGAACGGCATGAACAAGTATTCGTATAGACCATATCTGCTCCAAAAAGATGAAAGAAGTATGTCCGATAGACTAATGCGCAAATGATGATATCTGGATCTCAAGTAAATCTTCTAGAACACTCGTGCACCTTGAATTGGATAAAAAAGTTCACCAATACTTGGTAAGGGATATTGGTTCTTTATCATCAACTAGGTCATCTTCCAATAATCCTCACAAAATCTGAGGGTACCGTCGCCTTCTTCACAAACAGGACATGCGAACCCCATGGAGAAGTACTAGGTTTGATGAAACCGTTTTCCTGCAACTCCTCTAACCGCCACTTCCTCTTACCGTTAGGAATAGTACCAGAAACTGGTGTCGAACCGCCCTAGCGTGCACCACTAGCTTTCTTCTCAGTAATCAGTACCTGTTTCACAATAGAATGCACTGTGGGAAACCTGAAAACATTCACCAGCGCTTGGATGTAATATCGAAGACCATCCTCAAAGCATCAATCCTTCAAGGTCTCATCACCCACCAGAACATGTTAAAAACTCTGTAGCTCGGTGAAGTTGGAATAATAGTCCATCACTGACATAGCTCCCTACTGCAGATTCATCAACTATCGAGTTCAATCTACCCTCAGCATCCCCAAAAATAATGACATAGAAGACTGCTTGTAAATCTTCTCATGCCATGTCTCTATGATGCTTTGTCTGGGTGGTAACATCCCCCCACCTCTTAGAGGAATCACGCAGCATGCATGTAGTAATATTTAACCTCTGCCCAAGAGGACTCTCTAGATGCTCAAAGATAGTCTGTATAGAACCCATACAAGACTCTGCAGCCTATAGTCCACCATCCCTTGAAAATGTAGGCAGATGCTGCTGCAGGAATATACATGTTAGCTCTGCAATAGATGTGGTAGCCGGTATTTCTCCCTGGAAGGACTTCATAAACCACATGAAGCCTTTACGGAACTGCGCCATAGTGCCTGTGTCCGGTATAACGGCTGGCACCACATCTAGCTCTGCTGGAGGTTCTATCGGTAGCCCGTGGCCTACTGTCTCTTGAGTATACTCATTGCCTCTCTCATGGAGAACTACATGAGCTTGTCTCAGTGTCATGACTCTAAATGTTCAAACACATGCCTTAGCATAATTTACTGTCGATGTTATTTTTTCCGTTATAAAGTGGACACACAAAAAGGAAATGAAAACACAAGAACTGGAAAAAATAGACTACATGACATGTCTATAGTCTACATGGTGTGCAATCTTAACCCCATACATGGTCGTGTTATGATGTTGGTCTGGGTGTGTCTCAACCCTAAATAAATGGCATCTTAGACATGCACACGGCGTGTACACCACTTTGTTTCCCCTGGATGCACGACTGAATCCACACGATCTCTCCCTGATCAAAACTACATGGCATGTCCCATAGGTATATGACATGTACTAGTCAAGATTCACCGGAATGTGTTTTTTAGTGACATGGCCTGTATACCATGGTTACACTACATGACGTGTTCCTAACAGACACAACATGTACTAAAAATTCCCAACTGACCCATGTTGTTAGCGACACAGTCGACAACTCGGTTGACACTACAATGTGGGTTGAAAGTGTACACGGCGTGTTCCCGCAAGACATTACCTATCCCGTTTCTCTGCCAACACGACCTATGACACGGTTAGAGACTACACAGTGTGTACATTGGTTAAACGACATGTAATTAAATTTTTTTAACATCTTCCCGAATAGAAGAGTACACGGTGTGTGTTCATAGAACCGCACACCGTGTTGTCTGGGTTTCCGGACATTATACCTCAAGAAACTACCCCAGAGCCCCTTTTTCTACAATTTCCTGCATTATTATCGCAATATCTGATCCGTGGGGGCCCATACTCCCCACAGATCAATGTTTAACACTCGACCATTCACTTTATAGTACAAAACACAATAAAAGACTGGATCATCATCCACTAAATTCCAGTCCAAGAAAGACCATACTTCTCAAGAACCAATGTTTAGCATCCAAAAACTCAACCATCACATGTACCAATACCCTATCAAATTTTAAGTATTTCTAAAAAGTTACCTATTAAAAAATAATTCATTATTTAGGACAAAATCTATCACAACAACATGAAACATCTAATGCACCAACATGGAATGGAAACTGTGAATGGAATTTGATTATAACATGTGCCTAAATGATGCATGAGATGGAAAACCCTCATCTCATAGGGTTTCACCTAAATAGTACCCATAATAAAAATATAAACAACAGACCACAAGTGTGTCACCCAACAGTGAAGATCTGGTCAACTGTAAAATTGAAAAACTAAAAAAAACTGCAATTTAACGAGGTAGATTGGCTTTTCTCTATACACTAGTCAGCTATTCCTGGGCATAGCTTATTACCAATTTCCAATTATATCCTATCCTTGAATATAGTCTCAAAAATATATCTCAAAGAAAAGAAATATCCTCTGATACCACTTTGTAACATCCTGGATCCGGGTGCCACTCAACTGGTGTCCTGAACCTGATTGATCACATGACCTCAAGAACATTTCCCCAAACAACAAAGGTTTCCAAATAGCAGTGAGGGCCTAGGTCTGATAGTGGGGAAATAATTCCCTCATTTATCAATGTGTAACGTAGTGGAACAAAATACAATCATAACAAAAGTGGAAGCGGTAAATAAAAATAACTGAAAAGGACAGCAATACTAAAGTAAATAAATGAACAACAATCATATATGATTATGAAATATGTCCTTATGTCTATGAAAGAAACCAAAATAGAATACAATGAAATATAAACAATACAGTACAAGGGAAAACTACATCAATGCAAAATAAAAAATCGCAGTGCGAACTCAGAAGCATCTCATGCCTAAGCTTCGTCTCCTGCTCCCCTACTCCTCTAAAACATAAGTTCCTTTATAGGGACCCTTGCCATTATCTACACCTACAGTAATATAATCTATTTTGGACCAAAACATGACCCAAACATGGTGTGAGATGAAAATCCTAGTAGGCAACCACCAATGGACCGTGCCCAACTGTCAGTGAAAATGTGCAACAGTAGTGTGAAGTAATGATATAGAGTAAACCAGGAAGTACTAAAATGTAAAAATTCCTACCAGTTCCATTTCCATTAAATTATTATTAAACAATTAAATATAATAGAATTGTATGTTTTTGAGGACCAGACTCATCCGAAAATTTTTTATACAGTGCCGTAGAAAAACTATAACCAGCTATCTAACAAGTACAAGGTAAAACAATACCTAGCCGGTGCTTTATCTTGGTAGGTATAACATGTGAAATCAACATAGTGAATATTAAATGTAAAGAGAGTCCTAAGAAAAGAAAAACCATACCCTCACATAATTAGAACCACACCCTTAGGCTAATAAGAATCAAAACACACAAGTGATTTCCCTCAAGCATAATGAATATTTCCCTCAGGCATATGAGATAATGCCCCCAGGAACAGAAGTAACTACGCATGGGCATAAGAAAAATTGTCCTCAGGCTAAATAAGACACTTGACCTCATGAATATGAGATAATGCTCCTAGTAACAGAAGTAACTATGCATGGGAATAATAAAAAATATCCTCAAGCTAAATAAGACACTTGACCTCAGGCATGAGCAACACTGCCCTCAGGCTAAATACGAAACTGGGCATAGACCAACACATAATAAAGTAGTTTATATACATTTTCTCTCAAGAAACCTCAAAGCATGTTGAAATAGCAGTATACCCTCGAGTATCCTGGCCAAATGGATAAACAAGGGAAATGAACCCATGGGGTGGCCCGGTATCCAGGAAATGATCGCAAAAAGCAGTTATACATATTCATTGAATTACCTATGAAATTATAGGTATTTAATTAATCAAGGCCTCAGCCATAGGACACCCCATACATGGGTGCTTAACACAATGGTACAAAAAAGCCACATGACAGTTTTAATTAATCATCATAAAACCTACCTCGATCTCCACTTATTGATATATGTGAACGACGCCTGCCGAAACATCCAATAAATGTGTATATCTGGGAAAAAAACTACATGTCAAAACTCAAATTATTCTTTTTAATGTCCTGAATCAGGGTGCCACCCAACAGGTGCCCCGAACCCAGTTGGTCACATGACCTCAAACACATTTCCCCAAATGCAAGAGGTTGATGAATAGTAGTGAGATCCTAGGTCTGATAGTGGGGAAACTATGCCCTCATTTGTTAAAGTGTAACGTAGCGGAACAAAATACGAACATACTAAAATCTGAAGGAGTAAATAATAACAGCTGAAAAGGAAAAATGTAATGAAGTAATGAAATTAACAACAGTCATACATGATTATGAAATATGTCACATAGTCTATGAAAGAATCCAAAAAAAGATACACTAAAATCTAAAAAATATAGTACAAGGGACAAATACATCAATGAAAAATAAAAAAGTGCAGTAGGAACACAGCAGCCTCGCAAGCTTAAGCTCGATCCCCTTCTATTATACTCCTCTACAACATAATGTACCTGTATAGGGACCCCTTACCTTATCTACAAAGGCAAAAATATAATCTGTTTGGGCCCAAAACATGACCTAAACATGGTGTGAGAAATAAATCCTAGTAGACAACCTCCAAAGTCCCGTTCCCAACTATCAGTGAAAATGTGCAACAGTAGTGTATAGTAATGATAATAGTAAACCAGGAAGTACTAAAAAGTAAACATTCCCATCAGTTCCATTTCAATTAAATTATTATTTAACAATTAAATATAATTGAATTGTATGTTTTTGAGACCTAGACACAACTGACAATCTCTTATACAGTGTCGTATCAAAACAACAACCAACTATCTAACAATTAAAATGTAAAACAATACCATCCCTATTATTTAGCTTGGTAGGTATAACATGTTAAATCCCCACAGTGAGTATGAAAAGTAAAAAAGGGTCCATAGACGTACAAAAAATGTACCCTCATGTAATAAGAATCACGCCCTCAGGCTAATCAGAATCCAAACCCTCAGGTGATTTACCTCAGGCATAATGAATATTTCCCTCAGGCATATGCGTAATGCCCCCAGGAATGGAAGAAACTACCCACTGACATAAGAAAAATTGCCCTCAGGCTAAATAATACACTTACCCATAGGCATAAGAAACACTACCCTCAGGCTAAACAAGAAACCGGGTTGAGCCCAACACATAAGCAAGGATTTTATATACATTATATCTCAAGAAAACTCAAATAATTCTGAAATCATGGTATACCCTCAGGTATCCTGGCCGAATGTCTAACCAAGGGAAACGCACCAATGTGGTGGCCTAGGATTAACGAAATGATCCCATACAGTAGTTATACATATTCATTAAATTAGTTATGCAATTATAGGTATTTAATTAATAAAGTCCTCAGTCATACGGCACCCCAAATATGGGCTTGTAGCACAACAATACACTAAAACCACATAATAGTTGGAATTAAACATCAGACCACCTACCTCGATCTCCACTGATCGATATACACGAACGGCGCCTCCCGAAAAGTTATAGGATATCATAGATCAAGAATAAACAACTAGACATTAAAACTCAAATATCTTCCCCCTAAGAAAGAATTGAAAGGAAACACACAAGGAGAGGAAAGGGCATACTCTCACGGTCCTAACGTGATCATCGGTGAAGGAATCAGAGTCCTAGTGCTCAATCAAGAACTCTTACAACCTTCAGCCTCCCCTCATAGTACTCCAAACGAGTTCTAAGCTTCCTTTGTCAAAATAGGTGTCCATTGCCCATTTTAAGCACAAAAAACAAACTACACAGCGTGTACTCTCTTGTACACGATGTGAAATTTAATTTTTTTAACTATTCCTCTACCTACTACTTTTCACCGCCAAACTGTTCATATGTCGACATGAGTACATGGCTTGTATTCCTGAGTACATAGTGTGTACTGTCGTTCGGCTGGCGGCTACTTCCACCACCATACTATTCACTGGCATATAGATTACACGGTGTGTAAATACTAAGTACATGTAATGTAGTTAGTTTTTACACCATTCATCGCCGATAGGACTACACACCCTGTGTACTCTTTCCACACATCCAAAGTACTTTGCGTGTGGAAAATTATATAGAGTGAACCCACAAAATTTTGGATTTCCCCAATTTTCCTTATTTTCAGAAAAAAACCTAAGGAAAAATGTAAAGAAGAAACTCATACCTAAAGAGTATGAACCAGGTTATTAAAAACATCCCCCTTAAATCAATTCATCCCTAAATTTCCCTTCCAATGGTGGTGAAGATAAATCTCAGAACAACTCTGGCCAATGCACACGAACGTCGGTCTCCCGCTCCCAGGTTTCGTCCTTCAACCGGCCATGCTGCCAAAGCTCCCGTATGAGAAGAACTGACTGGCCACAGAGAAAAGACAAAAAATCATATATAATGATGCAATATGTCCCTAAGCAAAAGAAAGAATCCAAAACATGATACACAACAATCCAAAACAATAGAATACAAGGGACAAATACATCAAGCATATTAAAACAGCGTAGTAGGAACTCAGTAGAATCGCAAGCCTATGCTCCGTCCCGTGTTCTCCTACTCCTCTACAACAACAAGTACCTATATAGGGACCCTATCCCTTATCTAGACCTATAGAAATACAATCCGTTTGGGCCAAAAACATGATCCAAATAAGGTGAGAGAAATAAATCTTAGTAGGAAACCACAAAAGGCATGTTCTCAACTATCAGTGAAAATATGAAATAGTAGTGGGCGGTAATGAAATAAAGTAAATTATGATGTACTAAAAAGTAATCATTCCTACCAATTATATTCCCATTTAATTATTATTTAAAAATTCAGTACAATTGAATTGTAATATTCTGAGACCCAGCCTTAGGTGACAATCTCATATACAGTGCTACAGCAAAACTACAACAAGCTATCTATCAAGTACAAGGTAAATCAATACCAATTCTATGATTTATATTAGTAGGTATAACATGTGAAATCACCATAGTAAATATGAAAATTAAATAGAGTCTTAAGACATGTAATACCTTTCCCTTATGTAATTAGAACCACTCCCTCAGGATAATAAGAATCGAAACTCTCTAGTGATTTCCCTCAGGTATAACAAATATTTCTCTTAGGCGTACGAGATAATGCCCTCAAGCACAGAACAAAATGACCTCAGGCATATGAAACATTTCCCTCAGGCTAAATAGAACCTTTTCCTCAGGCTAAAAAACTTTTCCCTCAGGATATGCAAGAAACCGGGCTGAGCCTAACACATAAGCACACAATTTATATATATTTTCTATCAAGAAAACTCAAAGCATGCTATAATCACGACACACCCTTGGGTCTCTTGAAAAATGGATAAACAAGGGTATTCAATCATGGGGGGTCCCTGGATCCAAGGAATGATCCCAGACAGCCCAGTTGGTGAGGTATCCTTAAGTGCATCCAAAAGACCCAGGTTCAAAACAAGGTAGAGGCATATTTTTGGGTTATTTTAGCAGAAATATAGCAGCACTATAGGAGTACTGTACCTAATAAAATCAAGTGTTTTAGTATTTAATATGTGATTAAAAATACTATATACCTAATTTATTTATTGTAATAAATCAAAATATTGTATTTATAGAATTTATTTTCCACTAATCCCTTTAAAATGGTAATATCAAAGGGGATTTAGATGATCGTTACGATGAATGGGAATTAATTAATTAATAAATAAATATAAAAATTATGCAATGACTGATTATATTAATAATAAATAATGGATAACGAAACTAATGTAATACATCTACATTTCCTAAACATTTAATAAATGACCATTGATCAGTTAAACCATGACATGTGTATTTTTAAAAAAAAAATATTTATTGTAGTCTTTTGTAATAATTTTTCATTAAATTAAATTTTATGTATTGTGAGCCATCAATCCATCCATTATTATGTATTTCATTCTTGAACAAGGGTATTTAGTTAATCAAACTTTAAAAAATCATTTGGCACCCATCACATGAATCTGAGTGGTAAATACTTGTAACTAATAGAGTTTCCTAGGTCATGTGGAGGAGGTTCAAGAAGAAACCATACGGATTACCAACCAAGTGTTACAAATGTGGTTAAGTGTAATGGTATAACTCATTCCATGAATGTAAATAAGTGTTATTTACTATAGAACATTTGTTGATATAATGTATATTCATTGAAGAAAAAATTTGACAATGCTCATGAGTGGGCCATTTATTAAATATTTTTTCACGTTAATAAAATAATTTGTTCTATGAATGAAAATATATGATCACATAAATAAATTATTTTATGTGAAAATATTTAAATTTAATAATAAAATATGTATGTATGGTTTATCCAGTATGGCTTCTTAATAAGGTCACACCCACACAATTTATAATAATACACGTGATGGATATAAAATGATAAAATATATGAATAATATATTAAAATCCCTCAAATATATATTATAATAGACTTTAACATCCATCACTTGATTTGGAATAGTAAAATAACAACTATGTTTTTGAAATACCAACTTTGGGTGACAAACTTTTAATATGCAGTTTTTATGATGGATGTGGGCTGACATAACCATAATTCATAAAGATATAAAACTCACTAGACATGGTGTAACATGAAGGAGTGTGATAAGGAAATAAATATCAGGATTTTAGGATAATTGAATATACAAAATAGATCAAGGAGGTAGATCCCCAAAATTATAAACTACCTTACAACCAAAATACCATCATGTAGCTTTACCAATAAATTTTCATAAAAAAATACTTTTTCATTATATTCATTATCCCATTAGTCAATATTGTATATTTAATGTCTCCTCAATTATAGTAACTTCTAATTAATTTTTAGAGGCATTCATGTTGTGTTGTACAATAAATAGAAATCATATGTCCAATAATTGGTTATTCCTTGTATACTGAACTTTGAGTTGATCGATTAAGTGTTCTTTTTCAATTAAAAACATTTAAATTGTAACATCCCAGGTAAATAATGAATAAAAAATTTTCATATTTAATAATATTTAATAATTAAATATTAATTTTACTTTAAAGGGGTTGCAATGTTCGATAGCGTACCTGATACGCAACAAAGAGTTTCTTTGAAATCTTAGGTTGCATAATAGTAATAAAATAATATTATTTTAAATCGTAGTTAACACATAGCTGTTGTATTGGAGGGAATGGATAGAAATAACTAAAATATGATTATATATGTTTTTTAAATGTTTTTACTTTTATCTAATAAAAGATAAAGGCTTAAAATATGGAAGGAATTAAATTTTATGCGTATATGCACTAGTTTTTACTAAAGGTTCACTTATCACCTTTTGATGGAGAACCGTCATTAAATATTGATATGTTCACTCTTATACATTCTATTGGACCAAATAAAACTCTTCTTTAGAATCGGGACATCAAAATTTACTTTGTGTAAATTTTTGGTATTTTTTCGATAAAGTTCATTTTTTTAATGAATAGTGTAAAATGTTGTATTTTAATTCAAAACCCCTTTTTAATATAATTTATTTATATGATTAGATTATATTTTGAATTGGTTTTCAAGTGAAATTAGAATATATTATGACCATTAAATCTAATAGTGGTCGTTTAAATCAATTGCACTTTGAAATTGGACTTAAACTAGTGCCAATCTTCTAATACTTATTGTTTCATAAAAACACGCTATTTGTCATGATAGCGTGAATTAATTATTAAATTATTTAATGTGACTTATATAATTTGGATTTTTTAAAATATACATCATTTCTGAATTCATATTATGAAATTTAGATTAGGGTGAAGTTTTGGTATTATTCTGAAAAACTTCAATTTTTGATGAATAGTGAAACCACTAAGTGGTAGTTAAAGAAACTGATTTTTCTTTTAAATGAAACTTTGTCACTTCTGTGATTTGAATTTCAAAAATCCGACATACATGGTTGTCATTAAAAAGTAAAATGTGGTTCAATGAGATTAAAATAATTTTTTGGTGAATAGTAACTGTTATGTTCATAATCGCGATTAGAGGCAATTAGAGTAGTTTAAGGAAAAAATAATGTTTTAATAAACTAAGATGAGATTGACACAGGTCCTACCCTCGTTGGATGTGTGATGGCCGACCTAGACAATCCATGGGTCAACTTGGGGCCCCATGGAGCCATTTTGGTTGGGAAATGACATAAATAACTTTTTATTAAATGTTAAAGTAAAAATGACACAAACATGAGATGTTTTACTAAAACAATTTTTACATGTGGTTATACAAGTCATATTTTTTTTATAAAAAGTAATTGGAAATCTAAAACGATTTCCTACATCATAGTATTTTTTTATTGTTTTTATTCTTTAAATAAATTAAATTATTTATGACATCATGATGATACAGCTATTACCTCATTAATAAAGGATTTAACTAAAATGAAATGATAATGTAACATATATGGCCTACACATGTCCAAAACCTATTTTATGGGTGGATTTCTAACCCTTATCACCTTACCCTATAATTTCATCAATGGGGGACCATTAAAATCCGAAACTCATTCTAAAATAAAGTAACATTTCCTTACTTTCCAAGAGTGCCCCCCCTATCCTCTTATAAAAGGCCCCCACCTATACCACCATACCCACACTTAAAGACTTTGGCTCAGCCAACCCCTTCCCATTTTGTCTCTCCACATCCCTCTATTACTCCTTGAAGCCTCATATTGGGCAGATGTCTTCCCAAGGAAGCCTTTGAGCTCAAACCAAATGAAGTTACCCGATTTAAAGGTAATGTCTTCACTTGAGTCCTTTTGTTTTATTATACTTATCCAACCCCCTAAACACTTTTTATTAATTTCTTTTGTAACAACTCAAGTATCTTAAATATACTGGGATGTTGTTATAAGAAGGATTCAAGCTACACTTACACACACCTACATTAAATGGTTAATGAACATACTGTTTCCGTGGATGGTGAATTTCAGCCTCCCGAAACGATGATTGTTCAACATTATTTTAACACCTTAAATGGTGGCCATTAAGATGAAAATATATTTATATATGATATATAATATGTTTATGTTTTCCTTAAGCTTCTGTATTTTTCATTTTGGTCATACCTTTATGGTTTCCATTATGGGTAAACGTGATATCTTCATTTAAGAAAGTTCGTACTACCGCCCCCTTAAAGTGATTTGATTCGTTAAATACCATATGCTGGATGTATAAGAGATGGAGTTATGATATTATATATTATATTACACTGTAATTATAATATACCTTTATATCATTATGATTCCATTCTATAAATACGAAATAAAAATGAAAGTAGCGTTCATGCATACGTACGGCTTACCGTCTCCATCAACGGTGCATTTCATTTATTACCTCTAAATGATTATGTAATATTATAAATGCATATATATACTGTATATATATGATATATATGATATTTACATCATGATTATAATTCTAGATATAATGGATATATGAACAACTTGTAATTATAAAGGGTTTATTTTTGACTCAAGTACCAATGATCGTTAAAACGACCGTTATTAACTTAAATAATTACATAGTGTTCATGACATGGAAATAAGTGATATAAAAGGAATAATGAACATGAAAAGGTTCTTAAACAAGTAGAAATTAACTCAAAATTATTATTCACGAGATTAATATACGACCGAGTCAAGTCGGACCCGAGGTAAGGGACTACCTCTCAATCTCTTTTCATTGAGGCATATTTCGTTTTATACACAACTTTCTTTTATACGGTGTATAAACCCCATTGACATTTACTTTTATAAAAAAGGAATCTTTTTCTATGAAGTGTTTTACAAAAAAACATAAAGGAATGTTTATTTTAACATACGCGGTGACAACGACCTTTTCCGCCGCCGCGAGTATTATTTGGACTTTGGCTTCCTGAACAAGCCATAATGTTTTTTTAATGAAATAAATACCATATACACTTTTATGTATTTTGGTATTGAAAATGGTTTTTTATAAAGGATTTGTTATGTCAATATATTTAAGTGATATATTGTGATCAATGTGTGGAAATGTTTTCTTTCCATTATATTTGTTTTATGTCTTATGATTTTTATAATGGTACTTGGACAATTGATGGGTGGTTACGTGATAAAACATATGACTGGTGGTGCCGTGAATACCAGGACGGGTGGTTATGTTATAACCTCCAATGCATTGGGTATGGAAGTGATCCGTATGGCTATTCCATTAAGTATGTATGGAAGTTGGCCGTATGGCTATTCCATTATGTGATATGTGTGGATGTAGACCGTATGGTTATTCCACTTAAGTATGTTTATGTCCCAAGTTACCTTTATATGTCATGTGTTCTTTATATGGGTTTTATGGTAATACTTTTGTTATAAAATGGTATGTAATGATATTTTATTCAGTGAAGAGTTTTTACTAATTCATGGAGGTGAAGGTATTACGTTGATAATGTATACATGGTTTACATGATGTTTGAAAAACTAACAGTTTTCATTCTTTTTGTATCCCTTACTGAGCTTTTTATGCTCACCCCATGTTTTTTTTGAAAAGTTATTCATAGGACAGAATGTGGAATAGGGTCAAGGACGAGATCAAGGTAAAGTCTTGCTATATAAAACATGGAACTAGAAATGTTTCTTTTGTAGAGTTTTTTTATTCTATGGAAACTTAGTAGATGTGTCTACTTTCTAACCTTTTGAGATGTAACAGTTATGTCCTAATTCTCTAAAACTCTAAACCTGAATATATCCTCAATGTGAATTATTTATTTAATTCAATATTAAGATATCTTTAAGGTCGGGGCCTTATAGTTGGTATCAAAGGTCGATTTAGACAACTTTAGGAGTTATAAAAGTGTAAAATTATAAGTTAATTTATGGTATGATTGAAATGATATAGCATTTAAAGATTACCATGTTTCTTTGCCTAAGATATTTTTGTGTTCAGAATGGTTTTCCGCAGAGGAAACAAAGCAGCTATATTGGGATGACATCAGGAGGAAGACAACCTTCCAAATCAGAAACTTGAGATGGTCAGAATCGGAACTGAGCTGTTTGTTGCAGTGATGGAATAGTTGACTCAGGCTATAAATGGTGGTGGTATCCATGCACGAGATCATCCATATCAACTGCAGAGGAACATGTCAGTGGTGGAATATTTCATAAGGCAACATCCCCCATAATTCAGAGGATCATCTGACCCCGTGCAAGCTGAAGGGTGGATTAAAGCACTGGAGAAGATTCTTGATGTCATGGGGTGTTCAAGACATCAAAATGTTAGTCATGTTGTGTACCGTTTTGAAGGTGAAGCTGATCAGTGGTGGTCGATGGTGAAAAATATCAGGGATAGTGATGAGATTGAGGATCTTCACAGGGTCAAATTCAAAGGTATGTTTCTTCAGAAATATTTTCCTATGGTGGTTAATCTTAGGATGGAAAACCAGTTCCTAGAGTTGAGTCAGGAGGATGATTCAGTGGCTGCTTATGAAGAAAAGTTCACTCAATTGGCAAAGTATGCTCCAAACTTCATACGAGATTTTGATAGTAAAATAAACCATTTTTACTCAGGGTTAAAGCCAAAGTATCTAAGTGCTTAAGCTTCTCGTGAGTTCAAAAGTTATGAAAACCTTGTTCGTTGTGCAGAGAAGGTGGAAATGGAGTTTGCCGATGATCAGGTGTTCTATGACAAACAACAGAATAAGAGGTCCAGTTGGTAGGAAAAGGGGAATAATTCATCAAAGAAGCAAGGAGGTAAGAAAACAAAATATCTATCATGTGAGAAGTGTGGTAAAATGCATCCTTGAGAATGTTTATCCATGTCTGTTAAGTGCTTTCGGTGTGTTAAGTCTGGTCATATTGCTCGTAAATATAAGGAGGATGATCAAGCGGGCAATAAAAAGCCGACGGTAAGATGTTTTATCTGTAATGAAAAGGGACATTATTCAAATGAGTGTCTAACGAAAAACTCAACTGGGGGAAAGCTGCCAGACTACAAGCAGAAAGGGGTGGTGAAATCCTTTGCAACAACCTCAGCAGATGTTCGGCATCGAATGAAGTGGTATCAGGTACACTATTTGTTTGTTCAGATTATGACAATGTGTTGTTTGATTCAGGGTCTACACACTCATTAATTTCTGAGAAGTTTTCTAGTAAATTGGAAATTCCATCTCAAGATATGAATCCTGAACTTATGGTAAAAACACCTGGAGGAAATGTTGAGTCAAAAAGGAATTATAAGAACCTTCCAATCCTTGTGTGTGGAAAGAATCTACCAGAAAACATTATTGTTTTGCCTCTAGTAGAGTTTGATGTTATTTTAGGCATGGATTGGCTTTCTGTTTATCATGCTATGATTGACTGGAGAGCTAAAATGGTTTCTTTTTAGAAAGATTTTCAGTTTGTGTCAGGAATGAACCCTTGATTTTGATAACATATCAGGAAGTTGAGAAACTATTAAAAGATGGAAATGAATGTTACCTTGCACATATTGTTGAAAATAATGGAACTGTTCAGATTAATGATGTGCCAATGGTAAATGAGTATCTTGATGTTTTTCCTGATGAGTTGCCTGGTATTATTCATGACCAGGAAGTTAAATTTAATGTTGACTTAGTTCCTTATTCTAAGCCAATTTCAAAACCCCCTTATCGAATGGCTCATGTTGAAATTTTAGAGTTAATGAAAAATTGTAGGAGTTATTGGATAAAGGTTTCATTCGACCTAGCACATCGCCGTGGGGTGCTCCTGTCATGTTTGTTAAAAAGAAAGTTGGCTCAATGAGACTTTGAATTTATTATAGAGCCTTGAATAATATTTATGTTAAGAACAAGTATCCATTGCCTCATATTAATGAATTGTTTGATTAGCTCCAAGGAGCTCAGTATTTTTCGAAGATTGACTTGAGGTTGGGGTACCATCAGTTGAAAGTAAAAGATGTAGACGTTCCGAAGACTGCGTTCCGTACTAGATATGGCCATTATGAATTTGTAGTTATTCCTTTTGGGTTAACCAATGCACCTATTGTATTCATGGACATTATGAATAGAATTTTCCACGAGTTCTTGGATAAGTTTGTGGTTATTTTCATCGATGATATTTTGGTGTTTTCTAAAAGTAAAGAGGAGCATGAAAGTCATTTAATGGTTATCTTGCAAACCTTAAATAAAAAGAAACTATATGTAAAATTCAGCAAGTGTGAGTTTTGGTTACAAAAAATTTATTTCCTGGGTCACATTGTTTCAAAAGATGGCATAACTGTTGATCCTGCCAAAATAAAAGTAGTTGAAGAATGGCCAGGACCCAAAAATGTAACCAACATCCGTAGTTTTCTTGGTTTGGAAGGTTACTACCGAAGGTTTGTTGAAATTTTTTCATGGTTATTTGGTCCAATGACTAAGCTAACTCAGAAGGGTGTTAATTTTATCTGGGAAAAGGAATGTGATGATTGTTTTCAAGAGTTGAAAAGAAGATTGGTGAATGCTCCAGTTTTGGCACTTCCTTCCAGGAATGGTGAGTTTGTTATATACAGGGATGCTTCATTAAAGGGACTTGGTTGTGTCATTATGCAGAATGATCAGGTAAGTACTTATTCTTCATGTTAGTTGAAAACTCATGAGGTAAATTACCCTACACATGATTTGGAATTAGCTGCTGTTGTTTTTGCTTTAAAAATATGGAGGCATCATTTGTATGGAGTAAATTGTGAAATGTATACTGATCACAAAAGTTTAATGTATATATTCACTCAGAAATAATTGATCATGAGACAGAGGAGGTGGCTAGAATTAATCAAGGATTATTATTGTACAATTCATTACCATCTGGGAAAATCAAATAAAGTGGTCGATGCTTTGAGTCGAAAAAGTAATGTGTCATTAACCAGGCTACGTTTGGAACAAGATCCTTTGGTTTTTGATTTGATGAACTTTGGCATGGAAGGTGTTGGTGCATGAATATCTTATATTTTGTTTCAGGTATCAGTGAGATCATCCCCATCAGATAGAATTAAGCAAGCACAGAGGGAAGACAATGAGTTGTAGAAAAAGGTAGAGCTGGTTCAGAAGGGTAAGTTTCCTGAATTCAACATTGATAAGGATTGTGTTTTGAGGTTTGTGAAGAGATTACATGTGCCTTGTGATTCACAGTTGAAGAATGAGTTATTAGGTGAGGCTCATAGTTCCCCTTTTTCAGTTCATCCTGGAAGTACTAAGATGTAGAGAGATCTGCGGGAGTATTACTGGTGGGATGGAATGAAAAGGGATATTTCTGATTTTACTGTGAAGTGTTTGACTTGTCTGCAGGTTAAAGTAGAGCGGCAGTTACCAAAAGGGATTCTTCAGCCTTTACCAGTGCTAGAGTGGAAATGGGAAAACATATCCATGGACTTTTCTATGGGATTACTGAGGACTCTCAAGGTAATAGTGCAATCTGGGTTATTGTTGATCACTTGACTAAATCTAATAATTTTATTTCTATATGAGAAACTTTTTCACTAGATCAACTGTCCCATTTTTATCTTAAAGAGATGGTCAGGATACAAGGTGTTCCTCTCTCCATTGTGTCCGATCATGATACCAGGATTAATTCTAACTTTTGGGAAGGCCTTCAGAAGTCGTTGGGTACTGAATTAAATTTTAGTACAACTTTTCATCCTCAATCAGATGGGCAGTCATAAGGAATAATTTAGACATTGGAGGATATGCTACAAGCTTGTTCAATGGATTATAAGGGATGTTGGGACCAACATCTTTCTTTGGTTGAGTTTTCTTATAATAATAGTTTTCATTCCAGTATACAGATGGCACCATTTGAGGCATTATATGGGAAGCAGTGTCGAACTCTAGTATTTTGGGATGAAGAGGGTGAAAAGAAGCTGATGGGACCAGAATTGGTAGAAGAGATGGCAGAAAAAGTTCAGTTGATTCAGAAACACATGAGAACAGCTCAGAGCAGGCAGAAGCATTATGCGGATAACCGGAGGAAGGATCTATCTTTCAAGGTAGGTGATCATGTTTTTCTGAGGGATTCTCCATGGAAAAGTTTGATGAGATTTGGTACGAAAGGAATGCTGAGTCCATGGTTCATTGGACCATATGAAATTATGGAGAATTTTGGATCAGTTTCTTACTGAGTGGCTTCAGCTCCGAGTTTATCTCAGGTACACAATGTTTTTCATGTTTTGATGTTGAGGAAGTATATGCCAGATCCATCTCATGTTTTGAGTCCAGAGGTAGTTCAGCTAGAGGAGAACCTATCTTATGAAGAACAACCCGTCCAGATTCTCGACTGAAGAGAGAAAGTGTTGTGAAATAAGGTAATTCACCAGGTAAATGTTTTGTGGATAACCATATGGTTGAAGAGGCAATGTGGGAATCTGAAAATGCTATGAGGGATAAATAACCCCACTTATTTTGATAAGTGAATAAAAATTGCAAGGACGCAATTCCCAAAAGGGGGGATGGATGTAACATCCCAGTTAAATAATGAATTTTTTTTTCATATTTATTAATATTTACGAATTAAATATTAATTTTACTTTAAAGGGGTTTCTATGTTCGATAGCGTACCCGATACACAACAAAGAGTATCTTTGATATCATACGTTGCACACTAGTAATAAAATAATATTATTTTAAAAGGTAGTTAACACATAGCCGTTGTATTGGCAGGAATGGATAGAAATAACTATAATATGATTATATATGATTTTTAAATGTTTTTACTTTTATCTAATAAAAGATAAAGGCTTAAAATACGGAAAGAATTCAATTTTAGGCGTATATGCCCTAGTTTTCACTAAAGGTTCACTTATCACATTTTGATGGAGAACCTTCATTAAATATAGTTTCGTTCACTCTTATACATTCTATTGGACCAAATAATACTCTTCTATAGAATCGAGACATCAAAATTTACTTTGTGTAAATTTTTTTTATTTTTCCGATAAAGTTCATTTTTTAATGAATAGTGTAAAATGTTGTATTTTAATTCAAAACCTCTTTTTAATCTAATTTATTTATATGATTAGATTATCTATTGAATTGGTTTTAAAGTGAAATTAGAATAAACTTTTACCATTAAATCTAATAGTGGTTGTTGGAATCAATTTCACTTTGAAATTGGACTTAAACTAGTGTCAATCTTTTGATACATATTGTTTCATAAAAACACGCTATTTGTCATGACAGCGGGAATTAATTATTAAATTAATTAATGTGACTTATATGATTTGAATTTTGTAAAATAGACATCATTTCAGAATTCAGAATATCAAATATAGCTTAGGGTGATGTTTTGGTATTTTTCTAAAAAACATCAATTTTTGATGAATAGTGAAACCACCAAGTGGTAGTTAAAGAAACTGATTTTTCGTTTAAATGAAACATTGTCACTTCTGTGATTTGATTTTCAAAAATACAACATACATGGTTGTCATTAATAATTAAAATTTGGTTCAATGAGATTAAAATAATGTTTTGGTGAATAGTAACTTTTAAGATCTTAATCGCGATTAGAGGTAATTAGTGTAGTTTAAGGTAAAAATAATGTTTTAATAAAATGAGATGAGCTTGACACATGTCCTACACTCATTTTATGTGTCATGGCCGACCAAGAAAATCCATGGGTCAACCTGGGGACCCCATGGAGCCATTTTGGTTGGGAAATGTCATAAATAACTTTTTATTAAATGTTAAAGTAAAAATGACACAAACATGAGATGTTTTACTAAAACAATTTTTACATGGGGTTATACAAGTCATATTTTTTATTATAAATAGTCATTGGAAATATAAAAAGATTTCCTACATCATAGTTTGTTTTGTATAATTTTTAGACTTTAAATAAATTAAATTATTTATGACATCATGATGATGCATCGATTACCTCATTAATAATGGTTTTAAATTAAATGAAATGATAATGTAAAATCTATGACCTAAACAAGTCCAAAACCTATTTTATGGGTGGATTTCGAAACCTTGTCACCTTACCCTCGAATTTCATCAATGTGGGACCATTAAAATCAGAATCTCATTCTAAAATAAAGTAACATTTCCTTACTTTCCAAGAGTGCCCCTCTTCTCCCCTTATAAAAGGCCCCCACCTCTACCACTTTACCCACACTTCCAAAGCATTTGGATCAGCCAAACCCTGCCCATTTTGTCTCTCCACATCCCTCTATTACTCCTTGAAGCCTTACATTGGGCAGAAGACTTTCCATGTAAGCCTTTGAGCTCAAACCAAAGGGAGTTACCCGGTTTAAAGGTAATGTCTTCATTTGAGTCCTTTTGTTTTATTTTTCTTATCCAACACCCTAAACTCTTTTTATTCTTTTCATTTTGTAACAACTCCATTATCTTAAATATAATAGGATGTTTTTATAAGAAACAATCGAGCTACACTTACACACACCTACATCTAATGGTTAAAGAACATACTGTTTCTGTGGATGGAGAATTTCGGCCTCCTGAAATGATGATTGTTCAACATTCTTTTAACACCTTCAAAGGTGGCCATTAAGATGAAAATATATTTATATATGATATATAATCTGTTTATGTTTTCCTTAAGATTCTTTATTTTTCATTTTGGGCATACCTTTATGGTTTCCATTATGGGTAAACGTGATATCTTCATTTAAGGAAGTGCAGACTACCACCCCCTCAAAGTGATTTGATTCGTTAAATACCATATGTGGGACATATAAAGGATGGAGTTATGATATTATATATGATATTACACTGGAATTATAATATACCCCTATATCATTATGATTCCATTCTATAAATACGAAATAGAAATGAAAGTAGAGTTCATGCGTACGTACGGCTTACAGTCTCCATGAACGGCGCATTTCATTTCTTACCTCTAAATGATTATATAATATTATAAATGCATGTATATACTATATATATATATATGATATATATTATATATACATCATGATTATAATTTTGGATATAATGGATACATGAACAAATTGTAATTATAAAGGGTTTATTTTTGACTCAAGTACCAATGATCGTTAAAATGACCGTTATTAACTTAAATAATTACATTGTGTTAATGATGTGGAAATAAGTGATATAAAAGGAATAATGAACTTGAAAAGGTTCTTAAAAAAGTAGAAATTAACTCAGGTTTATTATTCAGGATATTAAAGAACGACCGAGTCAAGTCAGACCTGAGGTAAGGGACTTCGTCTCAATCTCCTTTCATTGAGGCATATTTCATTTTATACCCAACTTTATTTTATACGGTGTATAAACCCCTTTGAATTTTACTTTTATTAAAAATGAATCTTTTTCTATGAAACATTTTACAAAACGACAAAAAGGAATGTTTCTTTTAACGTACGCGGTGACATAGACCTTTTCCGTCGCCGCGAGTATTATTTGGTCTTTGGCTTCCTGAACAAGACGTAAAGTTTTTTTAAATGAAATAAATACCATATACTCTTTTATGTATTTTGGTATTGAAAATGGTTTTTCATAATGGATTTGTTATGTCAATATATTTAAGTGATATATTGTGATCAAAGTGTGGAATGTTTTTCTTTCCATTATATTTTTTTTATGTCTTATGATTTTTATAATGGTACTCAGACATTTGATGGGTGGTTATGTGATAAACCATATGACGGGTGGTTCCATGAATACCAGGATGGGTGGTTACGTTATAACCTCCAATGCATTGGGTATGGAAGTCAGCCGTATGGGTATTCCATTAAATATGTATGGAAGTTGGCTGTATGGCTATTCCATTATGTGATATGTGTGGAAGTCGACCGTATGGTTATTCCACTTAAGTATGTTTATGTCCTAAGATACCTTTATATGTTATGTGTTCTTTATATGGGTTTTATGGTAATCCTTTTATTACAAAAGGGTATGTAATGATATTTTATTCAGTGAAGAGTTTTTACTACTTCATGAAGGTGAAGGTTTTACTTTGATAAAGTATACATGGTTTACTTGATGTTTGAAAAACTAACAGTTTTCATTCTTTGTGTATCCCTTACTGAGCTTTTTATTCTCACCCCAAGTTTTTTTTTGAAGTGTTTTTCATAGGACATAATGTGGAATATGGTAAAGGATGGTATCAAGGGAAATTAATGCTATATAAAACATGGAAGTAGAAATGTTTCTTTTTAAGGGTTTTATTTATTCTAGGGAAACTTAGTAGAAGTGTCTACTTTGTAACCTTTTGAGATGTAACAGTTATGTCCTAATTCTCTAAAACTCTAAACTTGAAAAGATCCTCAATGTGGATTATTCATTTAATTCAATATTAAGAGATGTTTACGGCCGAGTCCTTATATTAATGATATGAATTATGTTAAATGTTTAATGATTAATTTTATATCATGTGAAATCAGGATTTATAATTTAATCATGGATTTATATAACATGATTGAGAACTCCATGGACTTTACCAGGAGGGAGTTGGATATGAACCATTTGAGATTTATGGGTTCTCTTTCCGTTTAGTAATGGGCTGGGTTCCCCTTATCTACCACACTTAGTCAAGATCATTGCCATCATTTTACTTCAAGAGGTTATAGGGTTTATACTTTCCATATAACTAGAAACCGATCTCATTTTGAATCATTCCTGTGGACATTCTCATGATTTGATTAATTTTTTCAAATGATCTACAATAAGAGGACTTTTCCATATCCTTTCAATCTTCTTGTCCTGGAAGATATGGAGATGAAGTGTATATATTATTCACATTATATGATGAGAAAACAAAAATTTAATGTGAAGTAATGTAATCCCATAGATTATTCGCACCTTTCTAAGAAGAGGAAGAATACGGGGACTGAAAGGGGAAAACATAGTTTCTCAAGTGAAAAAATGTATGCTAGTACGAAACATGTACCCACCCAATGATGAAATGATAATCTTCTAGTGAGTTTTTTTGTTGAGTTCAATTGATCTATTTAAAATAATATTTTATTAGATTCATCTTCTTTTTGATCATATATGTATAAAAATAAAGGAACCAAGTAGATTCAGAAGAATTGATAGAGTCAATGAATATATGTGATCATTTAGAAGATCTAACCATGAATATCTAGTTATAATGGACAACCCCTTCATGTTTTCATCATTAATGATATTGGTTTCAAAAGGGTTGTTATTATAATCCTTCTATTAACAGAAAATATATATCTATTTACATACATGATACATTTTAAATTATTTTAATGTTCCTAAATGTATATTTCTTCTCTTATAAATATACAATTCATTATCGCATGTCAAATTTAAATAACATTCTTTATGTATTATATTAAACAAAAAAAGAATGGACTTCAATAACAAAACTAAATCACAAGAATCCTACTAAACCCATTAATTGAATCACAATCCATGTTTTGAAAACAAAAATGTTCATTACTAAATGATACCAATTTGTATATTTAGATTTTATTGACCTAATACAACATTGATTGTATTATTCATGTTTATATGCTTAAATGAAAAAATCTCCATTTATTGGAAATGGTGAATGTTCCAATGAGATATTTTAATAACTACATACATACATATGTGGATCTCTTACTACCACAGAATATGGTGGGGGATCACAATTAATAATTTTTAATGATAATTTTAGTTGATATAGATATGTCAACAATGTGATGAATGATGCATATTCTCTAGTTATATTGATGGAATACCATAATTAAGGTGAGATACATCATGTTATGAAGTGTATTACACTCCAATCAGACTGTGGTTGATAATATCTTAATCAATACATCATTAATGAAATAGATATTCTTACAATGCTATATAAACCCAATCCAACTAATATACCTATGTAGAGTTGTGCTGGTGAATGTATTAACAATAAATTATTAGAATTAATGAGTTCAATGTTTATCCGTTCCAGTCTTCCATTTTCATTTTGGTGAAATAGATTACAAATTGTACTACAAATACTAATCCATGTACCATCTAAAGTAAAAGATTGTATTTTGTATAGTTTCTGGAATATAAATATAGATGTGTTTTCATACATAAATGTGTGGGGTTGGAAATCATTTGTTATGTCCTAGTCATGTAAAAACCTTTCTACCATTAAAATAGTGTATTCCATTAGAGGATACACTAGAGAAACAAGGATATATTATATATTTGAACCCTTGGAATAAAAGTTTTTAGAAGAATGAAATTCATTATTCCATGATAATAAATATATATCTAGATTAGATAGTTGGAGATTAATATACATAGGTCGTTCTATACAATTGTATTCATAGGAATAGATTCCACAAATCTGTGTGGAAGATGAAACTATCCTAGAGATACATTCACTACATATTACTATATGAGATGTTTGATAACTAGAAAAGTAGGAATATCTAGTTACCATGGATGGTAACTCATTATTTGTTTGTAATGAGTATATACTGACCAATAATAAATAATTATATGTTATAGATGACACCATGTAGATATAATAAGTGTAATATCAAATGGATTTAAAAAAAAACCTATTATGAATTATGTTAGATCATCTTGTGGATGTAAATCCCATTGGATGAAAATGGGTATTCATAAAGAAATGGTACATGAAGGGACAAGCCAGACCGATATGTCATGACCTGATGCTACATGGTTGTAAAAACATCAATTAATTGACTAAAACGAATCATTTTTTACAGTTTCATTATTAAAATATATCAAAATTAATCTTTCCATTATAGATTAACATGACAACAAAATTTGGAAAATGGATGTCAACACATCCTTGCATAACGAGAACTATCTGATATATATCTATATTACTCATCCCGATGGGTTTGTGACTCCAAAATATGAAAACATGATATAAAAATTGACCATTACCATTAATGTATTATTGCAAGAATCCAGGTGATGGAACATTTGTTTTAATGAATCCATAATGAAAAATTGTTTATTAAATAAATAATATGAGTATTGTGTCATTAGTTGGTTTAGTGGGAGGGTTTTAATTTTCATAACATTAAATTTATATTGAAATATTACTTATTATAATGGAAATAAATGTATTATTGTTTATTAAAAATGATTGAATAAATTATAATCTATGATATACATGGGAAATGAAACATTTATTCATGGGATTATGATCCACTATGATAGATCAAATATACTGCTTACCTATGTCAAGGTACATACAATGATATGATACTGAATATATTTAGTTATATAAATCTATGAGGGGATTGATTCCATCATCAAAGTGGATTCATCATTCCACGATTATATTCCCTCAAAATCATGTGTAATGAAATAGAATTTAAATGATTTTATAATCATCAATGATTTATCCATTAATGTATAATATTATGTGTACTAGGGTACATGTCACATCTGATTTATCTATGGTGCGATGATATTACGATGACATGGCTAACAAAAAATTGATGGTAGTTGGGACAATAGTAATTTATCAGAGGAATAAAAACTATATTTTATTGGTTTATAGAATAAATTAATTACAATTTAGTAAAGGATATCAAGAATATAGTTTCCAAATAGAACAAAATGATATGCACTCATAAAAAGGGCACATACTTTCTTTGAATTGTAGTTTTATATATTTGAAGATCTTGAAAAAGGTTGTGATCATAGATTTAATAGTAGAGTCTGTGTATATTTCATCCTCCAAGGCAGAAAATGAATTAATATTCATAATATTTTCATTAATAGACTAATTTGGTTTATAAAAATAAATACCAAATCACACTCTATTGTGATAATAGTTTAGTAAGGGATCATGAAAAAGGGATATGGTAACATTTGCAGATGGAGAAAAAACGTATTATGTATGATCTCTTAATGAAATTTTGTATTGAGCCGATCAACAATCCACTAAAATGGTGCTCTAATACAGTTTTCTAAAATGACACAAGCATGGCTCGTCATACCCCAGAGGTTGTAGACTAGTGGAATGAGTTTATTGGGGAACCATGAGGAGACTATACCACTATATCAGATCTCACAACAAGAAGTAAATAAAATAACACCTACAGATCCGAAAAATAAGAATAATAATTTACCAGAAACTAAACATACTCTAATAAAAAAGAAACTATGGCAATGGAAAGAAAATCTCGTAAATACATATAACCATGATCTCCTACTAGTCTAATCCCATGAACATTGAATTAGTAATTGTAATGTAAATACAACTGGTCCTACTAACAACTCTGGGCCATAACCCATACCCGGTCTCCAATACCACACAATGTTGCGCCATCCTAACAAGTAAAATCCACATGAGGATCATTCTAAACCATGTAACCTGATATCTCAGTCAGATCTAGTGTGCATTGGTTCACACAATAAATCTAAATAAACAGTATGTACACACACCTAGGAGAACATAAAGATGTGGGAATCAGAATTAAATAGGCCACCCCAAAGATGAATCTATAATAAACTTTTATAAGTTTCTTCTCATGAAATATGGATAGCCTAGTTGATGTACAATAATAAAATGAAATAAATATAATCCATCATCAATATTTAGGTTCAAGTAGTCAATAAACCATACATTAGTTTTATTTTTTTGTATTGTCTCCAATTTTGTGTCAAGGACCATGCATCTCATGCATCATGCAAGCTCCATACTCATGGAAACCAAAATAAACATGAAAATACCAAGAACCTGTCCTATGATAATCCTTTCACCCATGATACCAATCCACATTATCCCATTCACTTTTCTCATAACTAGATATTGTATTATACATGGATCTTGAAAACATATATACCCATTTCCACATAAGAGAACTACAAAGCACAAGCCTTCATTTAGAAATATATCTCATGTATCATTACAATATTTCACAAAATATAATTCTATCACACTAACAATAAATATATCAAATAACTAATTCATGCTGCACCAGAAAAGTATCTTAACCATAATTCACAATGTTAATTGGTTGACACACAAGGATCCTTAATCCAAGTGTCCAACCGGGACCTGATACACCATGCACGACCATCCCATCAAGTAGGTCACAAGTCGACAAGCATGTATCACCTTCCTATGAATCCATCCTAGACTTGGAACTCCTATTATGACCATACCAACCTTAATATGGAACTCCATGTCCATTACCTTGGGTTTAAGAGTGTCATTCCTTCCTATAAAACTATGGTGCACTGAGTAGTGGAGAATTAGTCCATACTATGAATACCATTATTAATAGGTCGAAAATCATGGATCATCAGTCCAGGAATCCAATAGGGACATAGAACTCCATGTATGAACATACCCAGACATTCTATACATAACATCATTGGTTCATATAGCATTAGTCTGGAACCTAGACCAAACTATAAACTACACCTATCTAGAGCCTTAGTCGAGCACCAAACCATATACACATGACAACAAATACAATATACTCAATGATATAAATAAATGGTCTTGGAACATCAGTCCAATAATCAAACCATAAACTGCATACCAATATAAATACATAACCTCAATATATTAATATCAAACATATATATTCAGAACCATATTTATGGATCACATGTCCAACTGTCAATGACCACACATCCCTTACGAACATCTAGTTTCTATATCATGGAATCCACTCAATGATCCTATTAACTAACAATACAGAAAATGAATAATATTTACACCCTAGTAACCAAAAAAAACCTCTCAATCTGTTCCATATCATTGGAAACATACTCAAGTATCCCTTAATTCCTCCAACAGATCCATAATCAATGACATGCCACCATGGTATCTAAAATACATCCCATCCCACATAGAACTTCTCAACAATCAACAATGATAAATAAGGATCAATAGACCAGAAACTGTCCCTCCATGTGAATCATCAATAGTAAATCAAGTAAAACTCTACCACAAAATGACACACTTCCATAATCATTATCATATAGTATCAATTAGCTTATTAGTGCTCAATCTACTCTGATCCTCAAATATAGGGTCAAAACCCCAATAAATCCAACATCACGCCACTAGTACTAATATGTAGGGACAAACCATGATAGTCCCATAAATACTAATCAAATAATATAGTCTTGTATTCATCTAATATTCCTAATTAAAATTCATTGGTACACTAATTCCATATCAAACACTGATCTCACAACACTCACATGGGTCTCCCTTCTCAAAACCCAAACCAATGAAGTATTCTGAATACAACCCTTTAGGAAATCCTCCATCTGATCGTAATTCGTCCACCAAAAAATTTATATGACCTCTATATATTAAAAATAATCCCACAATTTCATTATATACTTAAAAACACTTATAATGGACTACTCACACAACCAATTTCTGACTTCCAAGGAAAAAACTCCCAAAACTGTTAAGCTGGTAAAATTATTTGGAATGTACATTAGAATACACAGAGTTTACTCTAGTATCTCCTCATGGATATGAATATTTACAAGGATAGAGAAACATGGGGTTTACCTTTGCGAAACAAAATGGATTCTACCCAAATTACACAGTGTGTACTTCCCCAAAACCAACCTATTGTGATCTTTTTCACATGATCGGACACGATACAATGTACTAATATATGGGGTATACTCAGAGTACATGAATTTTACATATATAAAAAATCATCTTCAATTAATACAAAGAACTAATGGTGCATTTTCATAGAACCACATTCTGTGTTATTGGGATTTCCAAACGGGATATCCCTACAAGTTCTCTGAAAATAAATTATCCAAAATATAAATATATCAACCCCGTGGTGTCTCTAGAAACCATAATAAGGCATTATAACCCAAAACAACTAATATATTTAAATTTTTGGCATAAAAAATAAAAATATTCCTACCTTCTATTTAAATCCACTCCCAAAAGGTGCTGCACCTCTATCCAGTATCTATAAATGACATGGATGAGGTCTGGTCGAATCTCTATTCCTCCACATCTTGGGTTGAGTGTTGAGTTTGTGAAGGAACCCTCTCCACCTATCTTATTATGTGTAGAAACCCCAAAATTGTAAGGGAGAGCCATTTAATTTATTAATTAATTAACTAATTAATCCCCCATTTATCACTCATCTTGAGTCTTGGAACCTGAAGAGAATTTATACATCACCTTGGATATACCACCAATTCCAGACACAATTATAGTGTTAGGATCCCAATATGATGCTATATATAGATGATACAACCAATAGAACCCAATCAACCAATTTAATTTTTAACTAATTAATTATTAAATATTCAGCAAACAAATCAAACATCCGATAAGTCAAACACACTCTTGTCATAGGGTAATCACACTATTGAAGGACCAATTGAGGATTCAAAAATTTATGCAAGGCTATATTTCAGGGTAAAATATCCATTTTTCACCCCATGATCACACTAGAGAAAAATATTTAAATTTCTTCTCAGATTTTAAATTCCAAAAAATTATGGTCTCTACAACCTCACCGCCATAATCCTTCTTATCCCTAATAAGCCTTGGTGGTCCTCTGAATCACACATCCTGACCCACATTGGTCATCCAAAAAGACAAAAATTATTTCATTCTACCCTAATATGTCATCCATATTTCCCTAGATAACTTCTTAGAGAGGGAATACAACCCATCAAAGGATGAACCATAGCATCCTTTATTAACTATCCACTTGGATAGTGCCAAACCTCAATCACCTATCTCGATATTCCACATCACCATTCAAACTCATCATCATTCTGATGGTGCTCCACTACATTAAAGTTAAGCAATATATAAAAGTTATGACCCACAATTATTCCCATCATGGAATTATCCTTTCAAAACACATTCTCAGCGGTCCACCAACCCACTCAACGTGGTCCTCACTGCGTCATCGGCCCTACCCACAAAAGGGTCACACTACCACACATGCTCTAGTACTCCAATTAATAGAATTATCCTAATAATCACCTTCTAAAACATATTTTTCCCAAACCATGTCCCAATAATGACCAAATCCAATGGTTAGACTTGGCCATATTTCTCCCACTAGTGGAAAAAACCAATCATGTAATTTTTCCCATTATCGGCATCTTAGAATATCACCCATGGTATTTATCGATATGTGCCCCATCTCATGGACCTCACTAAAATAATATTGAAGGAGGGATCTCCAAATTTTGGTTTAAAAATTGCCACACCCAAAGGAACCCTCAAAGGAGGACCCTTATCAACCAAAATAAATATATATATATAGCATGGCATGAATGTGGTGCCATCATAGAATACTTTAGATGATGTCAAGATATTGGGTCAGATCGTCTCGAAACTGTTAGTATACTAAGATGACTTTGACGAATACTACCCCGCCCTCATCAAAACAGAACACCATGGTTCTATCCCAAGGTGTTGTATCACCATTACATAAGCCTCTCATCAATCAAACAAAAATTCTCACCCCTATCACGAACACCATCATAACTATTTCCCCAAAGACATAAAATCACGTACCGTATGAACCCAAAACCAAAAGAAACACCCCAAATCTTGAGATTGGATTTCCATTTTTAATTTATCACAAAAACCTTACGTTCCCCTATGTAACCCATAAAAAAAATATCTTTCTCCCATGAGTCATATATCACAAAATTTCATCTCAAAAATATAAACCCTGGATACTCGAGCACTTATTATGAACTTAATCCTACCCAAAGTCACTGGAATCAACTCCCGTACAAAACTGTTTCCTATGATATGCACCTAAATGAACCATCCAATTTCAAAACCAAACAAAAAACATTGTTTACAGCATAGTATCTCACTATATGAAAATAAAATGCATCCATAATTCTTAACCATCAAATCCAACAACATCCTTTGTGCACAAATTTCTAGAGTCAAAAACACCCACATGTTTCTCGAAAATTTGATGTCTTTCATAAAATCATCAACCCCTCTCACATGTCACCCTACTGAAGAACATATATGAATTTTTAATACAGAGTTACATCAAAAAGATCGAGTCTCATATCAAGGAACTATGTCCAACCACCCAGTTCTAAGCCAACTCATAGAAGGAAACAAATAATGGAGAATCCACAAGAAACTATCTCATCATCCCATGAAAAAATATTGAAAAAACACACATCAATAGGTTCATGAACAATAAATGTATCATTTACTAAAAAACACCTCGCAACTAGGGAATCCACTATATCCATGCATCAATACATCAAACCAATCCTGATAGGTCCTAGATATACAACTAAACTCAACAAAAATAATATAAAATGGGGTCTACATCACTAAATTTATATCGTACTGAACCAAAATGGTCACTACACCTACCAAACACTAAACCACACCAGTATCCCCACCACCAAGCATGTCCTCGTAGTTATAAAAACTAGACATCATAAAAAAAATCTCCACCATCACACATTAGATTGACTATGAATTGGGATTCTACATCCCTATCATGATGCATGAGACTCCTCATGCCTCTACATACCAAAAGTCAAAACCAACTCATATTCCTCTTTAAAATGGAAAAGGGCCTGAAATCGATCATGAAATTTCAAATCCCAAATACATTTTTGTTTCTCGAGAATAATGGTTTATAAAACTTTAACAACAGAAATCCAAAACATCAATCCTAGTCCCTGATCAAATGGAATTCCTACCAGAAAAGGTGTTTGTGACACACCTACCCACTATCCATCACAAGATGCAACACATTCCTATATCTCCTTTCTTCAAAAACCATAATAGTGAAATAATAAAAAAGTAACCCCTTTGATATCACATTGTAACATCCTAAACCAGTAGCCACTAAAACAGTTCTTCGAGCTGGTTCTCCCTAATACTTCATGAATTCCTTATCATACACCATATGATGTTGACTACTATTACAGTTTTAAGGTGAAAAAATAAGGAGAATATGTCCCCATATCAGATTGAACAACCAGATTTAAACATCCAAACAAACAAACTAATGATAAAGAAAATAAATAAATGAACTTAAATTAAACATTCTATAATAAAATGAAACAATTGTAAAACCATAACCAACCATGTAATACATACAACCATGACAGCCACTGGACCAATCCATGGTACAACAAAAAAACTAAAATATTAATACTACATGACCTATTTCAAACTCTGGTCCATAAGTCATACCCGATCTCCAATACCCTATCAAGATGCTCCAACCAGACCAGTAGACTCCACATGAGTATCATGATCAACCACAAAACACATTGCATCATCTCGAACCATTGTACATCCTTGATCAACCTATAAGTAAATAGAAACTATGTACGCACTCTAAGGGGAACGTACAAGGGTGAGAAACAATCTCAATAGGCCACCCCAATGGTGAAATTATACACTGCTTCTATAAGTACATCCTCATGAAACATGGACAATCTAGATGATATATAACATAAAATTAAATATAAATAAACAATAATCTATCAATAGTTAAATGACCAAAATAGACCATACCTACATTTTCTAATGAAGGAATACCTCTGTGTTCATCTCAATGACTATCCATCTCCAATAATAGTTGAGATCTATACTCCAGGCAGCTGCAACTACCCTAATAATTCTTGGAACCCATACTACGATATTCCTTTTCCCCAGGATACTAATCTATGACATACCATACCATGTTCCCATAACCAAACATTGTATTAAACGTGGAACCTCGATATATTTACCACCATTGCGACACAAGAGTACCACCACAACCAAGCCCTATTTCAGACATATATCTCATGTATCATAACTATAGTTCACACAATATCATTCCATCAAATAAAAAATAAATAATTCAAATTTTCCTTGCCCATAGAATCATTTCGGCCTCACAACCATAATTCACAATGGTCACTAGTCATCACACAAGGTGCCTCAATCCTTGTGTCCAACTAGGATCTCGTACGCCATGTTTGACCATCCCAACCACTAGTTAAAAAGTTTGAAATTAATGAACATCCTCCCATAAATCAATATAAAAACTGTAATTCTATATCTAAACATCCCATACTGGATATGGAAAGCCATTTATATTCCTTTGGGATTGGGAGTGTTAGTCCTTCCCAGAAAACTACAATGTACTAGGGAGTGGATCATTAGAACAAAGTACCAAAATAAATAATCACTGGTCAGAAATCATAGATCATTAGTCCATGAATCTAACTGGGACGCATTAATCTATGATCGATCACCACTAGACATTCCATATATAACATCAATGGTTCCCAGATAATTTTTCTGGAAGATAATCCAATCTGTAAACTATAGATTTCCAGTGGCTTACTCTCTCACCCAACAATATACGTGCAATGTCACATCTACTATACTCAACGATATAAATCAATTAATAGAGAACCATAAGAAAACAATAAAACCATAGACCATATACTAGTATCAATATAGAGCATCGATCCTATAATATCAATCTTGGACTTCTAAAACCACACATGTGGATCATTCGTACAAATCTCACTACCATGGAATCCCTTACCGAACATTTGTTTTCTAAAAAATGGCATTCCCACTTGGATCCAAAGATATACCACTCAGGAAAAAGAATCATACCAAAGACATAGTAACCACTAAACAATTGATCCTATACCTTACATAGGAAACAACCTCATGAGTCCTGTAATGACCTCCAACCAAACCACGGTCATAGAAATTCCACCAATGTATCAAAAATTCATCTAATGTGGCACATTCATTCTGAACCACCAACCACGATATAAAATGATCACATAACCTGAAAACTTTACTCCAAGTGAATAATAAATTATACATCAAACTCCACTCTAAACCATAATGAATGTCTTATATAACCACATTTCAATGGCCTCAACCAATCCACAGGGGCTCAATCCTACCTGATCATCAAACATAGGGTCCAGACTAAAACGAATCAAACCTCAATCAAATATACTAATATGATGGAAAAACCCAATATAATATCATGAAAACTAATGAAAACCTACCTTCTATAATTCATCTAATAAACCTCATGAAAAACACCACGATACTCTAACTCAATATCAATCATTATGCTCACAACACTAACCCGGGTCTCCAAGCTGAAAACCCATCCCACTGAAGTATTTTGAATCTACACCTCAATGAAATACACCTTATTATCCTAATCCTTTCATAAATATATTTTTGTGACATATATATATTAAATGTTTCTCAAAATTTCTTCTTATATGAAAAAAAATATGAATGGACAACTCACATGCCTTATCTCTATCTTCAGGGAACAAAATAGCAAGAGACATTAAGCTATGAAAAGTACATGGTGTGTAATTTAGTGTACACATTATGTACTATAATATCTCTTCCTGGACATATAATTTTACATGGCCTAAGAAACATGGGTTCGACCTCTGTAAAACTACACGACATGTAGTACCAAAAAAAACTTCCCATTTAATTTGTCACATTACTAGACATAATACCATGTACTAATACACGACATGTAGTCAGAGTACAAAGCATATAAATATGAAAAATCATTCTCCCCAAACAAGCATACCACACATCATTTTTTCATAAAATCACACACGATGTTCTTGGGATTTCTGAACTGTAAATTCCTACAACTCCATCGAAAACCCGGTTTCCTCCAAACAATCATAGATCGACCCCCATGGGGTCCTTATTAATCAAAATAAGTAATTAATAAATAATAACAACTAATATATTTGTATTTGGGGCATATAACAGAAAACAAAGCCTATATTGTGGTGAAAACACAGATTCATTGGGTTTAAATCTGTACTCGAATGTCGATGCACATCAATCTGGTTCCGATATATGCCAAGGAAGAAGTCTGGTAGAATATCCCTTCCTCCTACACTTGTAATGGGTGTTTTGGATGAGGGATAACCCTTTATCCCTCTCTTATTGTGCATAAAAACTACAGAATGGGGGGGGGAATAATTTAATTTAATTTAGTAATTAACTATTGAATTAATCCCCCATTTAACACATGTTCTCAGACTCAGAACCCGATATTCTTTTTACCTTACCTATAAAATACCCCCAGTCCAAAATCAATGATAGAGTTATAATCCTGATACGGTGTTATGTGGAGAAGATACATCCACCCAAAACCACGAAATAATTTAATATTTAATTAAATAAATATTATATATTCATCTAAATCTCAGACTACTCATAATTCCAACAAACTCATTTACTATGGTAATCTCTTAATTCCAGGACAAACTGAGTGGTTAGAAAAATTATCTAAGACCACATGTTATGGTTAATTCATCATTTTACCCCACAAGATCACCCTAGAACATAAATGTAAATTTATACTCAAATATAAACATCCAAAAAATTAAGGTCACAAAAATTTTTATCATTCATATAAGGCTTAAATGATAAGTATATACATGGAACAAATCATGGATGAACCATTAATTTAATTCATGACATAGAGTACACATTATTATCATGTGAGGTCTGATGGATTAAATTTCTTAGGTGGTTTTCTCTATTCCATGTTGGATTTTTTTGGACATAGTGTACTAGTACCAACTAGTTTTCCTTAGATTAAATATTAATGTGGTGTATTAAATATATATAAATCATATAACTATATATTTTTCATTATTATGTATGAATCAAATATATTAATGTCTAGGTGTATCTGTCGCATTGATAAGATCAAATTAATTTTCCTCTATGATGAGTTCCTTAAAGTGAAATGATGATATTCTTAAATATATTTCAATAGTCGGATAATTTACTATGATAGGCCATATAGAATATATACTTTTAGTGTGGGTACTATTAAGATGATGATGATTTTTCTCATGATTTTCACACATGGCAATCTTTATGATGGGATATTATGATAAAAAACCTTTAATTATAAAATCCACATGATTTGGTTTCTTGCTAAATTCATATATGAATGTTTGTGTAATAGTCTATATAGGTTAATATTATCATTGTTTAATGACAGAAAATATGCAATTATATTTTTGAATAAAAATCTTGATTTGATTTGTATTCAATGAGTTATGGTATGTTGGGACATTCATTATTGACATGTCATTAATGGAAAAATCGACTATGGACTTGTCCCTTTGATAATTATGAAATTTGGTATTTCGACCTACTTATTTTAAGATAACTATTACATTAAATTAAAAATCCATGGTGAAGTGATTTATTTTTTCAGGCATTCAATAAATTATATATCAACTATATAGTTTGGTGACATAGTTGTGAAACCTGCTTGATAAGATGTTGCGAGAAAGGGATTATATTAAAATATGAGCATTCATTTTTGGTATTGTCATTTCTTCATTATGTTCTGCCTATTTTCTAACAAATATATTTAGAAATAATAATCATATAATTTTAAAACTACTCTTTTCATTACAATGAAATTGAATCCAATTTGGTACCACCATATTGGGGTTTCATGATCTTAATTATATTCTATTTTAATTTTATAAAATTAATATATATTTTTCTCAAGAACAAGGGATAATATAAGTCAGGTTAAATCATTATAAATATTTATTAATTAATGAAATATTTAAGTGAAATATTTATTTTGGAGTTCAATAAATGATAGAGGAGTTAGAAAGGACCAAGACTGTATCTATAGGAAAAAAATACATAACAAGATGGTTATATAATAATTTTTATAGAACAAGATGGAATACACCACAAAATAATAATATTATTACTAATTTTATGTGAACTGGGGTCTATAAATTATTATAATATTATTTATGGGTCACCAATAAATTGAATATTATTTTTACAAAAACACTTTCACTGTAGATAAAAATTTATTTCCCTTCTGTCTTGAATTAAAATATAGAAACATGAGAATCATAGATAACAATGAATCTATTTCATCAATACTCATTGGACTCTTCATTTGAAGAATGAGAAACTCAAGATATATTCCTTGAACATTGATGTATACTTGATCGACCAACAAAAAACATGACAATAAACAAACAACACTACATCTTAATGATTGATTGAAATTTCTCATATATCGATGTTGCATGTGTGGATCTCTATTAGAGAGATTAATTAATCAGTTATTCAGTAAAAAAAGATAATATAAATGGGGGATTTCAGGCAATCAAACTCTCCATTAGAGAATATATTTTCACATTTGGTATTCATTTCTTCAAATATTCCAAAAATTAATTATTAATTTTATGTCAAATATCCCTCCATGGGGTTTTGGGAAAATCAATACTAAAATAATTTTCAATATATCACCCAAATATCCATGACTCTATTGTGAATGAAAAAACAGGTATCCCCACAACCATATATTTCTCCACTATATACACAAGTGACCATAAGGACATTATCTAACACCATAATTCCATGAAATCAAATTAATGGATCTAATGACTGATTAGAGGAATATTATATTTAATATATAGTTTCTATTCAATTATAACTATATCATTTTTTATCCCATATAATGGTTCTCCGGATTAACTAAATATCTTCAAATTTTTCATGAATGGTTCTTCCATGAATATGTTAACAAGACATATAATCCTTTTTCCTTTTGGTTTTAATGATATTCCATAAATATTATTTTTAATATCATCATAAAAATATATTACATAATAAATAATATGATATTTACCTCATTATGTATGATTTTTATGATCATTATTCTTAGTTTTCTTTTTCATTCCAACTTTAATAACTATTCATGGTAGGTTTTTATTCCTGCCTCATACTCCTTATCATTCTAATTTTTCCTTAATACAGTTTGTTTTTATCCCTATTGTAGTTTTTCCATCGCAAAAAATTCAATTAATTTTATTTTATTCAAAATATAAATATTTATTTTTGTTTTAGCTTCTTCTCCTCATAACATTTCTTAATAAAAGTATGATGAATAATATTGTTTCTAGATTTTTATGCAAACTATGTTTTACCTGGAAGTGGGAGATATTATTTCACAAAACAAAAAGTTTTTCCCAATGTTTGAATAACATTTAAATCTTGTTCAAATCCAAATAATTTATTCCATGTTTAATTCCCTTACGAATAAATTGGTTCCAATATAAAATTGTTCCATGAAATATCAGAAATTAATCACTTTTTTGAATTCCCTATCCAAATACACAAGAAATCATAAAGTTGATGTGTTATATTTATATTATGGAATGGCAATCCAATAGAAACTCCCTTATACTCATCATAACATTTGTTTCCTATTATTCATCATCAACATGTATTACAATACATTTGAGTGAATGAAATATATATGTTCCCTGAAAATTGTATTGTGCATTAAATAATTATTTTGTATTCATTCAAAATTCATAATTTTATAATTCATAGATACGATAATAATTATATAGATATTTAATATATTATTTTGTGGGAATTAATCATAATGATACTAGAAGTCATAATATAACTCTCTAAAAGTCATATATCACACAATTAATGTCAGACAATATTAATGTCATAAATGAAATAAAAATTCCAAAAAAAAATATAAAAAATTGTATAAAATTAAATAAAAATTTATAAACAACACAAATAATTAGTATGTTACACCTAAAAGTATACTAATAGGGAAAATAATTATGTGAGACTCATGTTTGATGTGGGTGACAAGTAATATGTGATTTCAATGAAATGTCCATTTAAAATTTTCATAACATAATATATATATTTTTAAAATACACATAATACTTTGTTAAATGATCCTGATGACTTATGAATTACCTAAGAATATTTAGATAGTACATCACATCATCCATACCCTAAATATTTTTTCTTTAATAAAAAAATCATCAAATTATAGGGGTTTATATATAGAAGCTCCGAATATATGTTCTTATTATAGTATTAAAGCTTCCAAATATACAAGGAAACATACACTTGAAAGATAAAGTGATAAGTACCTGTAGATGATTAATGATAATAATAATTTTTCATTTTATATTGATTTAGATAACTCGTCACAACTTAAATCCCAATGAATTTCCATCTATATATCCCTGTTGTCTACAAATTCATCACCTTCAATTAAGGTCTTAATATTCGATTTGAAAATCAATCTATTAAAAAAGATTTCATATGAGGAATATGCTATGAACAATTCAATACATATTTTTTATTATTAATTTATTCGACAACATAATTTTATATAAACATAATGACAAAAATAGATTTATCAAACAAAAATAAGTTTATACAAAAAAATTCATAAAGATATTTAATCAATATATCTCTACACCGAAGGGTAATTTTTATAGAATAAATTCATTTACCAGTAAATAAACAAACATATTAAATATTATATATGATCAGATGTAATAATCTATTGGATAATTACTCTTAGTGATATGTAATAAATTTTATTTAATGACAAAACATGAATTTAAAAAAATTATCATGACATTATTAAAGGATCACAATGTCTAAGAGGATAGTTATACTCTGTTATGATGTAGATAAGTTTGATTTTTTTAAAATATATATTTTAAGTTAAAATAAAAAGTTAATGTTTAAAAAATATATTAATTACATAGTATGTTTTGGTATTGTAAAGATATAAATAACAATATTATAGGGAAACCTAATTTAAGGAAAACAATTTATAGAAAGGGTTCCTTGAGTGGTAGTTTTTTACTAATAAAGTGGTTTATGTAAGAAATAGAAGTCACTATGATCATAATATTTGATGATGTATAATAAAATTGTTCGAATATGTTCATGTAGTTTAACATTATGTATATGTTTCTAGAATATTATAATTTTGAAAAACAAATTATAGATAATACTCACTCTATCGTTTGGTGGGATGATTTTATCAGGTTGTAACATAGATACACATCCTAAATTACCAAACGGAATATTGAGTATATAAAATCAGATTAAATTATAGTATAGATAAGATTTATCCAATTTTCTATCATATATGATATAATATTTTATATAAATATACTAATATAATTATTATGATGTGAAATGTCAATTGAACTAGAAATGTATGAAATTGAGTCTCCCATAAATGATTTACATTATTGAATATTATAGGTTTTGATGAATTCTTAACCAATAGTATGATAATTATTCATGTATGGAGGGACATAATACGACCATGGGGAATAAAAAGTGATTTATTCAATTCATGACCAAAAAATCACACAACTAACAATTTTATTCATTATTAGTTTTATATAATATATTTCTATTGTTTATATTTAATGTCCTAACTAGGTTAGGTTTCATAGAAACCTGGAATAAGAAATGTCATATATTAAAACCCTTGTTATCTAATACATGATGATAAACTAATATGGGGGTTTTAGGATATGTTTTTATCATTTTGTTTTTGAAATCATTACCAATATTGGACTATTCCTCTAATAATAGAAGTTTTTAATAGGCATCAATTTTGATATAGAATATGTACGTTTTTCCATACCTATATAGTTAATTTTATGTTCTTATCTGTAATTCCCCGACCCTAGTTACCCAGAGTCGGTGCATTATTACATAACATTGGCATGATCACAATAAATATCATGTCTCTAAAGACCGATTAGTTTAGTAGCCTTGGAATAACTTGATAAATTAATAAAGTTTACATTACATCATAAAATAAAAACTACAACAATATAGTCTCTATAATACAAACTCTTATCCCCTCATACTATCCCTCCAGGTCATTCATAAATTACTTCTTCACATCCGAGGAAAAATAAAACAGAGAAAATGGGTGAGCTTAGATGCCTAGTATGGATAACAATATATCGAAAACATTCATAAATCAGAATAAACATTTAAGTCAATGTATAACCAAAACAAAAGACTTTTAAACATGAACCTCAACATAGTATGGAAAAAATAAAATCAAATAATGACATTTACTTATTCACATGGATATTCTACTAATCGAATATTCACATGCAATATAAATAACTACTTTCATAATGATGGAATGCATAATTCCAGACTATTATAACCACATAGCCAAGGCCTCGTTCCATGAATACAAATAAGATTTTTCCAAGGCCTTGTGCCAAGAAACTAGTTTGTCTAATGAGACCTACCGATGCATCGAGAAGCTATAGCAGGCTCCACCCATCACATATTAAGTCCAATGCATTCCAATATGAAATGGTTTAAACATAACACAAACATTCATATTAAAAATAGCATAAAAAATTTCAATACTTCTTCCATAAACCATGAATTGTATAAAAATAACACATCCACTATCAAAAATATCATAAAAGCTTCAATGCAATATGTATGTTTTGTTTCATAATAAATCAGCTTCAAATAAGCTTAAAATCCATCAAAGGATGTGGACATAGATGAAATCAAAACTGTTTGAGAGAAATATCTCTTTTTTTGAAATCATATAAAAGTCACATAGTTATAAACGAAAACATTAACTTTGAAAATATTCTTATAAGCTTTTAAGGTAAGCTTCAACGATTTTATAATGGTGGAAAATAGCTGCACCCGCCGTATAAGTTAAAAAGTCATTCTTACCTTAATTCTGTCGAAAAGCTTAAAAAGGACCTTGTTTGGAAAATGACAGAAAGATTCCATTATAGACATCTTATAAAAAGTCAAAAATGGTATAAATGACTTTAACCAATATTATTTAAAATTTTAATAATGTTTTGAAAATCATTTTTAAGAAACATTGATGTGGATGATAAAGAGATCCCAGTAGATAATTATGTATAAACAACCTCGGATAATGAAGTGATTGTGAAATAAACCCTTATCTTGTAATTTTTCTTAGTTGAGGGTAGGTTAACCTACTTTATAATGGTGAAATAATTTTTATTAAATTATAAAAGAATCATATACATTAATATGATATCATATATGATCTTTTAACATAGATTTGTTAATAATATCTTAATATTATCGTTGTTTCAGGTGTTAACTTACTCATTTTCTTTTCTATGTTTTGTTACATAAGGCATGTTTTTTATGGATAGGTTGTATCTTATTCATATTCAGAATTATATCAAGTCCTTAAACATTATTTTTAATCATAAAATTTGAATTATACTTGAATGAATACGATGGAGAATGAATCTAATCGCGTTCGTGGAGACGGTAGTCCTTACGTACGCACGAGCGACAATATCATTATATTGATATTAAAATAATATATAATTGGATGATATATCATATATAAAGAATAATTATCATGTTATATTTATTATTGACATGAATTACACATCATTGTTATAGCCAACCAAATAATAATGTTTTGAATAACAATTACACCACGACGTGGAGACAGTAAGCCGTACGTATGCACGTATGGTGACATGTCATTCAAAGGATGGATAGAATACTGAAATATGGTTGTACCATGTTTATAATGACATCAAAGTATATATAATATACTGGAGTTATTATTTTATAATGGTAATAACAAATAAAGAAGAAGTGGAAGAAGAACGGAACTTGAAAAAGGGTGGTGAAATCATTACCTCTTCTTCGGGTTCTTCCTTTTGATTTGATCAAAAGGGATCCTTAGGTTGGATTAATAACTAAATTAAGGAATCTAGGATGATTTTAGGGAAGTTTAAAGATTATTTGGGTAGGGTTTTGCCGAACCAAATGGGGGTGAAGGTGTGAATTAATGAGAAGGGGGAGTGCCCTTTTATAAGAGGGGTGAGAGGCACCTTTGGAAAAGCAAGAAATATTTTTTTATAATAAATTCATATTCGGTTTTTAATGGCTCAAAAGTGTATTATTTAACGTTTAAGGTGGGTATAGGTCAAAAAAACTCAACCAATAGGATTTAGACAGGTTTGGGTTACTATATTAACCTTATCTTTAAGTATTAACTCTGAGTTAATTATTTTCACTTTTACAATGACTCTTTGTATTTTATATTATATGGTTCATAAACATACTATATACAGCCAAAAGACCCCCAAGTGGTCCATTAATTATTCACCTATCATGAAATAAGTCTCTTTGCCGAACGTTAGATTTTTAGGAATTTAATATCAATTAATAATATAATATTCTTTTTAAAAACACTTTTATGTCGATTTTGACACTATTCAATAATTGATTTTTGTAAAACTTGTAACAGAATGATTTCTTCAAAAAAAGATAATTATATCCTTCCTAACATTCCATGTTAACCTAGAAAATTATTTTTATGTATTAAAAGTCTCAAATTAAATTTATTTGGGTATTTATAATATCAATTATTCTGATTTTCCACTATTATAGTAATTACTACATCACAATTGTGCCATATATAAATTGAATTATTTAATGTTTAAAATTATAAATAAAATACCATTATGTATTAAATCTTTTTAGCTTACTAATTAATATTTATAGTCTATAATCAAACATATATAACCCTATGTAAAAATTGTTTTTCTAAAAGATATATGCTTATTTTATTTTTTTATTTATTTTAACTTAATTAAAATAAAGTGACTCTATAACTTACAAGTGGCTCCATGGGGTCCACAAATCGACCCAAAGATGCCCATGGTCGTAAATGTATCAACCAATAAGGTTAGGACACGTTTTATGGTAATTTTGTATTATTATAATATTATTTTTTACACCTTATTTACTGGATTTACACTTTAACCATGGTAAATAAAATATTTACCAAAGTAATTATTCAAAATGTCTAAAAATAAAAGTTATATATTTACACAATATAAATATCCTGATTCCATATATGGAATCCATTTTTCAAAATTCAAAACACAGAAGTGGAAGAAATTAATTTAAAATTAATTCCCGTTGTTAAAACAAAAAGCGTGTTTTTTAGAGATAATAACTATCAAACGATTGACACTTGTTTATGTCAGGTTTAATTGTAACATTATGTACAATGACCAAAATTGTATTAAATTGTAGAAATATATTCTAAATATACATTAAAACCACTCAAATTCATAATTTAACAATAAAATTATTTCAATTAAAAATGTTGTTTTTAATTAAAATTTAGTAATTTTCACTATTCATCAAAATATAAATGTTATCCGAAAAGTTCCAACATTTCACCCTAGGCTAAATTCGATATTCCGAATCCAAAAAATGAAGTCCATAATGAGAGATAAAATTTATAAAATTTCAAAAAGTAGGTATTACTATTTATAACGGCTTGTTTGATTGGTTGTAGTGTGTGTTAGAATTCGACGTTATGTACAACACACGCTACTGTATTATTCAAAGAGAAGCGTACCGTGGAAGATTGGGGTGTTACCTTGTAAATTTTTGATTTCCCCATTCTAAATAATAAATTTATTTAGTCAAATTAATTATATAAGAGTTTAAAATATTTGATTTAAAAAAAAGGGTTTCACTATTAAAAGTTGGTAAAAGTTCATTTTTTAATAAATACATATTTTATCTGAAAAAAATGAATTTGTTCTTAACTTATGTCTATGAAACTCATAATATGGATTCTAATATTATAAGTATTAATAAAGTTTAAAATTTAGTTAATATTATTCATAACCTCTTTTGAATGTCTTCTTTGGTATGTCATGGTGTGCTTGAACTCAGTGTTGCGTGTAGTGAATGTTATTGATTTATTTTGAAGAAATAACACACTATAAAATCTTAGGGTTTTACATTCTCCCCTCCTTCAATAAATTGCGTCCTCGCAATTTGAAATTTTTCTTCGAAAATAAATAGTTGAATATCGAAAATATATTTATGGGAAAATCCCACATCGAAAATTGGGTAAATAAAATTTAGTCTTAATTAGAGGAAAAGAGAAATGAAAGGGTCACCACAAAATTACGATCTCTATTCGGATAACATTGGTGGCAATTAGAGACATATAATTGGAGGAAAAACATTAATATTTATAGGTAGTGATTGAGGTCATCAATAACAAACAAGTGTAAAATTGAGGACCTTAAATTCATCAATCTATGATGATTTGAAATATCATCGGTTTAACAAAACATAGGGTATTAGGATAACACATTTTTGGTTTTAGGATTCCTCAAATAAATTATAAGAATTAATTTCTTCATAGAATAAGAGAAGAAGAAAAATATATTCTTGACAAGTAGAGTTCCACCCATTATCTAATTTCTACCACAAACTCATCTTTCACTCTAAAAGATAATAGAACGTAAAAATATATTCAATGTATCCTATTTGCATAGGGTTCCATAAAATGAATTTATAATTCATATACTACATCTTTTCAAAAAAACAACAACATTATTTAATCTAGGACATCACGTGGGACAGTGGTAGGTGATACACCCTTGTCACCCTTCGGTTGTGGGTTCAAGTCTCGTGGCCTTGCCGGACGCGACGGGTTGCCGCCCAACCACCGGGTTGTCCTTTTATGGCAATCCAAAAATAATCCAAACTATAACTATCCAAAATACTTTAGTCCAAAATTTATATGTATGGTAAAAAAATGAAGATCCTTTTTTCTGCGTAATAACATGTGAACACCTTCATCAGGTATTCTTTTAAAACACTGGAACATCCTGAATTACCATAAAACCTTATTGATTACATTCATGATCCCTTATTCTTTAATGAATTATTGATAAACTCCTTCAATACAAAAATTTTTTAAACCCCAAAAATGATGGAATATACAAATCATTAATCAGTTTCAAGGTAGTCAAGAATATCCAATATAATTTATCCAAATCAATCATGTATTATTCTAAAATCACTACCTCAGCATCAGAACCATATTATGGTTTATCTTTCTCTCAACCATATATTTTCCAAAAATTTAACCTTATATTAAGTCACTTTTCTTTGTTCCACACAATCTCAAGTCCTTAATGAAATAGTACTGAAGTACAATCCTTATATACTACATAATTATTATAACAAGTACATTGTTGATACAACACCCAAATGACATAATCAACATAAGAACTCTAATCATTCATCTTCATCTGTGGTAGTATCATAACTTGATTATTATCCCATAGTATCATTTGTGGCATTGTCTGATGACTGGGACATATGTTTGTGTAGTGTCCAAACTCCTTGAAATGAAGCATTGTACATTTGAAACCATTTTCTTACCCTTACAGTCACGTACTTTGTGCCCTTTTCCTCCACACGTATAACAAACTCCCATTCCTTTCCGTAAAGTTCTAGGGTGTTTCTACTCACAGTTATCACATATGGGAAAATTATTCTTTTCCCTCTTCCCTTTATCCATGTCTCTCTCTTACAATTTTTTCTTCTCTTGCTTCCCATAAAAGCCATAGGACTCAGTAAACTCTTTACTTGTCTTATTAACACATGATATTATTTCTTCATATGAGAATAATACATGGGAGAATGTTTCTCTTATAAATTCTAGCTTAAGACCATGAAAGATATGATCCTTCTTTCTCTTTGGATCATGTCCATTTCTGGATTTCTCATTCCTTCTATTGGGTGCCATTTATAAACAATGGCATACACTAGATTATTTTATGAATAACAATGCCTAATCCCAAACTTGTAAAAAACATAACATAAATTAAATAGTTTATGGATATAATCCATATTCATAAAAATGTCTCCTTTGAGGAAGTATATACTCATAAACCCTTCATAATGGTTTGTAAAGAAAATTAGAATTATCCTAAGCATATCCCCCTGGAGTGTCGTAATTAAGAGTGCAGCATGGCCCGTTGTCGTGCACCAGTTCCTGTTCGAGTCCAGCTCAAAGCAGTGTTTTTGCGTTTTACCCCTAGGTACATCTGTGCCAGAGCCGCCTCTACCTGCTCATATCCAGACCGGGATGTATAGCTCAGAAAACACACAAAATCTCTACAATACCAAAATTCTAGTAAGTTCTTCTATACTAATCCTCAAATTCCTTATTAAATCTATGTTCTCTAATTAGAGTTTATCTAAATCTAGCTTCCAATGTTTGTACTAAACTTCCTTTGATACCAACTGTAATTCCCCGACCCCGGTTACCAAGAGTCGGTGCATTATTACATTACATTGGCATCATCACAAGAAAGACCAAGTCTCGAAAGACCGATTAGTTTAGTATCCTTGGAATAACTAGATACATTAATAAAGTTTAAACTACATCATAAAATGGAAACTACAACAATATAGTCTCCATAGTCCACACTCTTGTCCTCTCATACTATCCCTTCAGGTCATTCATGAATTACTTCTTCACATCTTGGGAAAAATAAAACATAGAAAAAGGGTGAGCTCAGATGACCAGTAACGATAACAATATAGCGGAAATTTTCACAAATAAGAATAATCATTTAAGGCAATGTATAACTAAAACAAAAGCCTTTTAACCCTGAACTTCAACATAGTATGGAAAAAATGAAATAATGCCATTTACTTATTCACATGGATATTCTACTGATCGAATATTCACATGCAATATAAATAACTACTTTCATAATGATGCAATGCATAATGCTAGACTATAATAACCACACAGCCAAGGCCTCATGGCAAGACTACAAATAAGATTTTTCCAAGGCCTTATTACAAGACACTAGTTTGTCTCTTGAGACCTACCGATGCATCGAGGAGCTATAGCGGGATCCACCAGTCACATATTAAGTCTAATTCATTCCCATATGAAAAGGTTTAAACATAACATAAACATTCGTATTAAAACTAGCATACAAAATTCCATTAATCGTGAATGGTATAAAAATAACACATCCAAAATCATACATATAATGAAACCTTCAATACAATATGGATTTTTTTTTTCATAATAAATTATCTTCAAATAAGCTTAAAATCCATCAAAAGATGTTGACATAGATGAAATCATAACTGTTTGAGAGAAATATCTATTTTTTTGAAATCATTTAAAACTCAAATAGTTATAAAAGAAAACATTTACTTTGAAAATATTCTTATAATCTTTTAAGGGAATATTAAATTATTTAATAACGACGGAAAATAGATGCACCCGCCATATAAGTTTAAAATACATTCTTACATTAATTTTATCGAAAAGGTTAAAAAGGACCTTGTTTGGAAAAAGACAGAATGATTCATTTATAAACTTCATATAAAAAGTCAAACAAGGGTATAAATGACTTTATCCCATGTTCTGTAAAATAGTAATAATGTTTTGAAAAACAATTTTATGAAACATGGATGTGGATGATAAAGAGATCCCAGTAGATAATTACATATAAAAAACCTCGGATAATGAAGAGATTGTGAAATAAACCCTTACCTTGTACTTTTACTTGGTTGAGGTTAGGTTAACCTCCTGTATAAGGTTGAAATGATTGTTATTAAATTATACAAGAATCATATACATTAATATGATATCATATATGATCTTTTAACATTGATTTGTTAATAATATCTTAGTATTATCGTTGTTTTAGGTGTTAACTTACTCATTTTGTTTTATATGTTTTGTTACATAAGCCATGTTTTTTTTGGATAGGTTGTATCATATTAATATCCAGAATTATATCAATTCCTTAAACATTATCTTTAATCATCAAATGAGAATTATACTTGAATTGATATGAGGAGAATGAATCTCATCGCATTCGTGGAGAAGATAGTACATGTGTACGCACGAGCGACAATATCATTCTTTTGATATTAAAATAATATATAATTGGATGGTATATCATATATACAGAATCATTATCATGTTATATTTATTATTTACATGAATTTCACATCATTAATATACCCATCCAAATAATAATGTTTTGAATAACAATTACACCACGGCGTGGAGATGGTAAGCCGTACGTACGCACGTATGGTGACATTCCATTAAAAGGATGGATATAATACTGAAATATGGTTGTACCATGTTTATAATAACATCAAAGTATATTTAATATACTGGATTTATTATTTTATAATGGTAATAACAAAGAAAGAAGAAGTGGAAGAAGAATGGAACTTGGAAAAGGGTGGTGAAATCATTACCTCTTCTTCGGGTTCTTCCTTTTAATTTGATCAAAAGGGCTCCATCGGTTGGCTTTCGGACTAAATTAAGGACTCTAGTATGAATTTAGGGATGTTGGGAGAGTATTTGGTGAGGGATTTTCTAAAACAAACAGATTTGATGGTGTGAATTAATGAGAAGGGATAGTTCTCTTTTATAAGAGGGGTGAGGGGCTTTTTGGAAAAGCTAGAAATATTATTTTATAATAAATTAATATTTAGTTTCTAATGGATCCAAAGTGGATTACATAAATTTTAAGGTGGTTATTGGTCAAAAAACACTCAAACAATAGGATTTAGATAGGTTTGGGTTACTATATTATCCTTAACTTTAAGTATTAACTCTTAGTTATTTAGTTTCACTTTTATATTGTCTCTTTGTATTCTATATTATATGGTTAATAAACATACTATATACATTCAAGAGACACCCAAGTGTCCATTAATGATACACCTATCATGATATAAGTCTCTTGGAAATACATTAGATTTTTAGGAATTTAATATCAATTAATAATATAATATTTGTTTTCAAAAACCTTTTATGTCAATTTTCGGCACTATTCAATAATTGATTTTTGTAAAAATCATAACAGAATTATTACTTCGAAAAAAGTTTATTAAATAAATCCTAACATTCCATATTAACCTAGAAAATTATTGGTATTTATAATAAGTCTCAAATTAAATTTATTTTGGTATTTATAATATCAATTATTATAATTTTTCACTATTATGGTAATTACTGCATCACCATTGTGTCATAAATAAATTAAATTATTTAATTATAAAAAATTATAAATTAAATACCATTATTTAGGAAATCTTTTTATATTCTTAATAAATATTTATAGTTGAAAATACAACATATATAACACTATGTAAAAATTGTTTATCTAAAAGTTATATGCTTATGTCATTTTTATATTTATTTTAACTTAAATAAAATAAAGTGTCCCTATCACTTACAAGTGGCTCCATGGGGTCCAAAAATCGACCAAAATATGCCCATGGTCGGACATGTATCAACCAATAAGGTTATGACACGTTTTAGGGTAATTTGTTATTATTATAATATTATTTTTTAACCCTTATTTACCAGATTTACCCTTTAACCATAATAAATAAAATATTTACCGGAGTAATTATTCAAAATGTATAAAAATAAATGTTAACTATTTACACAATTTGAACACCACAATTCTAAATATGGAAGCCATTTTTCTATATTCAAAACACATAAGTGGCAGAAATTAATTTATAATTAATTCTCGTTGTTAAAACAAGAAGCGTGTTTTTAAGAGATAATAACAATCACAAGATTGACACTTGTTTATGTCCGGTTTAATTATAAAATTATGTAAAATTGAAAAAATTGTCTTAAATGTTAAAAATATATTCTAAATATACTTTAAATCCACTCAAATTCATAATTTATCAATATAAATTAATTCGATTAAAAAAGTTGTTTTTAGTTAATATTTAGTAATTTTCACTATTCATCGAAATATAAATGTTATCCGAAAAGTTCCAAAATTTCACCCTATGATAAATTAGATATTCCGAATCCAAAAAATGAAGTCCATATTGAGATATAAAATTTATTATATTTAAAAATGTAGGTATTACTTTTCATAATGGGTAGTTTGATCGGTTGTTGTGTGTGTTAGAACTCGAAGTTACGTACAACACACGCTGCTGTATTATTCAAAGAGAAGCGTATCGTGGAAGCTTGGGTTGTTAACATGTAATGTTCTGATCTCTCCAATATAAATAATAAATTTATTTAGTCAAATTAAATATATAAAAGTTTAAAATATTTTATTAAAAAAAAGGGTTTCACTATTAAAAGTTGGTAAAAGTGCATTTTTTGAAAAAGACATATTTTATCTAAAAAAATGAATTTTTTCTTAGATTATGTCTTTGAAACTCATAATAAGGATTCTAAAATTATAAGAATTATATAATTTTTAAAATTTAGTTAATACTATTCATAACCTCTTTTGAATCTTGTTTGGTAAGTCTTGGTGTGCTTGAACTCAGTGTTGCGTGTAGTGAAAGTTATTGAAGTATTTTGAAGAAATAACACACTATAAAATCTTGGGGTGTTACATTATCTATAAGTAGAAGACCATATTATGTTCACATTCATAATGATGAATATAATGTGTTATATTGATGGTTTTTTTAGTATATACATGGAGAATATATAATTTATGAGATGAATATATGGGTTTGACTGAAAATATGTCCTATTTATACTCAATTTACTATGAAAATGTGTAATAAAAAATTCATACATTCATATGACATAGGTTTCAGACATAGGTATATGGATACTTGTCTTTGGTAATGATCACTGTAGTTCAGATTGTAGCATGATTAGAATTAGATATTTTCAATATGCAAGTCATTTATTACTTTTTTGGATATGGAGTTAAATATATGGATTTTAATCTATAATTCATAGTGAAGAGACTTATTATGATAAATTGAATTGTGATTGATTTTTACATATAATTCAACAAAAAATTATTATATATTTCAATGAAATGTGTTTTCAAGGAATATTCAAATGGTATTTCAAATTATGTGATACATTAATAACTTAAGTATATATTTGCAAAATCATTTTTGAAGATATAGAAAATATGTTTTAAATATTTTTAATAAATCTCTGTATATGATATATAATATTACGAAATTTAAAAAAATATCTATGAGAATATAGTGATTGTTAATGAGTGCAGGACATAAGCACTAAATCTATTTCATATATGATGTAAATCATTCACATCGTATTATATGAAATGTGTAATCAATGTAGTGGACATGATTAAATAGCATGGAATACAATAACCCTTGTTTTAGTGATATAATAAGTTAATTTGAAAATAACATCTACCTTGGCCTGAAACATGATACATTAAGCAATCATTTACATATCTTCTACTACTAATATTTCATTACTTAATAAACTTCATATAATGAAATTCATATATTTTATTCATCTTTCTAGGATAAAACTTATGTAAAAAATTTTCATTAACTCATAATTTTCATTTTGATATATGATTTACCATGGAGTGTAAATAATATATATATATATATATATATTGTATTGATATGATGATTGTGATCAATGTTATGCATATTACTAACACATCCATAGTAAAATAAATATTTATATTCTAATAAATGTCATATTGTGTCCCTTCTAATGAATGGGTGAAGAAAGATTATTACTCAATCAATAATAAATTCATGATTATCCAATGTATAAAATTATATAAGGATATATAATTTTTGAACACCACTTAATCATTGTAAAACAAATAAAATTCAGTGACATGTAGTAACTCAACAATGAATATTAAACACAAGTAGTTTCATCATTAAACACATTTCATGGTTTCCGTCATTAACACTGGGTGAACCTATTATCGATTTCTTATTTTTTTATACATAATTTTTTTATCATACTCCTAAAAAGATGTATTATTTAATATTGAATTCTTATTTTAATAGGTGATAAATAATTCATCAAACACTTATTAATATAAACCATTTATAAATACATAAAAAAAATTTATACACGATAACATACAAAACTATTAGATAGAATACCAATAAAAATTATAAACCCAATTTCCCAATAAAAATAACGTACATTATTGAATAATTTGGTAAGTATATATGGAATCATGATATAAAAATATATATTAGAAAACAATGTAGGTCAAACCATATTGTTACTACTCTCCAGATTTATCTATCTATATAACTGTATAATAATTCATTCATACTTTATCACACCCAGTAAATATTAATTTCAAATGATTAATTGATCAAAAATAAAAACTGGAAGATACTCAATGGATATTAATTCTTTCCATTTGAAATTTTAATCCACTAAACTATGTCCAACAAACCATTCTCACAATGATTATTTAAGACCATTTGAAATATAGTTGTATCATAAGAGTTGTAAAATTAAAACTATTGATGAATTTAAGTTTATTGAAATAAAACATATTATATAAAAATCATCATTAAATATGATATTGGATGATCATTATGTCCAATTTACAAATAAGAAATTTGATAGTATGAGAATTTATTTTTATTTAAGTATCTTAGTTGTCTATAAAAAATGTAAACATTTCTATACAATATAATATATGAATAGTAAGGCTTTATAAACTATAATCATAATCTTATATAAAATAGAAGAATGAAAAAGAAATAATTTTAAATTACTTTTAATATTTATCCACAACTGTTACAGAAATCATAGACCCTAACATTGGGTATCTAGAGTTTAACATATCTATAAATTCTATTTTCCTTATAATGTGATTTATCGATATGAAATAATTGAATAACACAATATTCTTATTAGTGAGATACCTCAATTAGATATATCAAAATTATCTTTGACATCCTATACACAAAATCCTATTATCTAGATGAACAAGTAGAAAGGTAAAAAACTTAAATTCTATTATGGAATTTAAAAATAATCCTCTAATAGATACATTTTGAAATTCATACTCAAATGATTATAGTAAATATCCCTAAAATTAAAAATATGTCACCATGTCCTTAAATAAATTATAATGGACACTTTTGAAAACTCACCCTCCTCCTAATGTTCAACTCATCGTCTTAGATAATCCTCAGATGATTATATTATGTGATCTCATGATGTTGTTGAAAATGTCATAGAACAAACTCCTTTATTGCAGATTAACATGTTTAGCAAATTCTTGTTATTTTATAATCTATCAATGTGTCATTAAACTCCGTTGTATTGAATATATTTTTTTCATTTAGAAAATTGATTAACATTATCATATTGATTTATTATATCTCATTCAGATAAAATTTATACATCCATCTAAAAATATTTTTATTATAGAATCAATATAACTCCTTAAAATATTGAATTATTATGATTTTTAATATTGAGATATTATATATCCAACACTAGAATTTACAATTATGCATCTAACTTATGAGAAATGTATTTTTGAATATGTAAAATTATACATTCTCATAAAAATGAATTTTAATTGTTTAGAAAAATAAATTTTACCTTAAATATTTATTTGAAATTAATATTTATAGTTGTAAATAAAACACATATTTTTAATTAAATTTATTTTATCACAATATTTATTTTCATAATGTGTTTAACTAAATATTTTGTACTCAATAATCTGAACTTTTCTAAAATCATAAAAATTATCTTTGTAAAAGTAAAATAATAATATTATTAAAACATAGACCCTCATTCTCATATTCCTTATCATTTAGTTAATAGTAATATGTTTATTACTTCCCATTTGTTTTAGATTTAAAAATATAATATCCTTTTTAGAATAATTTTTAATAAATTTCCTTGATATGGAAAATAAAATTTTACCTATTTTATATTTTGGAATAGGAGGGTATAGGGAAACAGCTATTGAATTATTATCTAAGAAAAATTTATAAAAAAATTAATTTAATTTTTTTTAAAAAATATTAACCCAAAATAATATAAATACATAAAAAAATAAATTGGAAAAATCCATCAATATATATTATTAAAAACATGAAACCAAAAAATATACATCCATTCCAAAAATATGTTTGAGATTCAACAAAAAATGTTATCAAAGAGTTCAAAATATAAATATCATTTATAATTCATGATATTCATTATGATCATAATTATGTAAATTAAATATTACAAATAATTTTATAAATAATCAAAGACAAACATCATTTATTTAACATATTCTTCATGAAGACTTATTAATTTTTCTTTATCAATAACTATTATATTCACATATTATAATTATTGTACATTATAAGATTAAGGATTGATCTACTGAATAAAATTTAGAGTATTCATTAAACATTTAACATATTATTCTAGTTTCAAAATTTTATTTCCCCCCACACTAATCAGTATCCGAAACTACACACGCATTATTCATACTATATAAGTTTCTAAAAAACATTCAAAAATCTTTTTCTAGTTTCTAAAATCCAACACTTAGATTCATTAAAACTAATTTCATTTTATTATTTTCCATTATATTTATAAAACATCACCATTACAATATTAATGTAACATTTCAAATATTTTAGATGATGATCGGGATCCATTTATGTTTTAATCTCTATTTTTAAATAATTTTTGAGATACTTATCATAGAAGTAAGTTATTTAAGCATTATAATATCTAATTTGAACTTTGAAAAGACCCATAATTTAAATGTAAAATTTAATATTTAATTAATTTTGAATTTTACGAGTCCTCGAAAATTGATGACGTGTTATTCCGGGGCCTGGAGTGCCTGGAAAGAATTTCTGAACTTTTTTTTGGGTACGTTAAGTAAATGTATAAGCTAGTTTTTTAACATTTGAACCGGTGCTAGAAATTGAAATATGAAGGCATCATTGAACTCCCAGTTTGAGTATTCACTTAAGGAGAATTTCACCTTGAAATGTTTTGGTCGAGTGTGAATATTAGTATTTGGGTTTTTCGTTAAAGAATAAAATAAAATAAAATTGTGTAACATTTTATTTTATTTTTCTTTGGAACTCCCCATGTGAATCTTGAGAGGTGGGGACCTCCAGAAGTAAACCTCCCATGTGATGTTATGGTGTTGGGGACGACCCAAGCTTAACCATTTATGTGAATTATGGTGGTGCGGACCACCCGAGACTTAAAACCCCTTGAACCCCTTTGAACTTCCTCTTAATGGGGAGAAACCTCTTGAGCTCCCCACTTAATTATGCCAACAATCCCCTTTAATTAATTAATCCATCCCATTAATTAATTAATTAATCCAATTTGAAATCATGCCAACAACTTAATAGATATCATAATCTATTATTTTGGTGACCTCTTCATTTTGGTGGAATTGAGAGGAATGAGCTTTGGGAGAATCATGTTGAAACCCATCCTCCAATGAAGAACTTCTCCAAAGAAGAACACCGACAAGGATTTTATTCAACAGAGAATGAACAGAAAATTGAGGAAATGCTGACGTCACCGAAATCCACTACTAGAATTCTATATATTTACAATGGGCTATTTATGAGGGGATCACGTCGTAAATTAGTTTTTGGGACGGGGTCCCATCGCAAATTGCCCGTCGCGGAAAATTGTGTCGCCAAAAAGTTAATTTGCGATGGGACCATCACAAATAATATTTTTTGCGATGGGCTACTTACATGTCACAAAGAAGTCTCCGATAATGAACTTTATATATGTAAAATTTTTTGCGAAGAGCCCGTAATCCTTTTGCAATTACATTTTTTTTAAAAATTATTTAGACTATTTGCGACGGGACGATCACAAAAACTTTTTGCGACTGTTCCCTAATACATAGTAAATAATTTTAAAAAAAATTATTTATAGTATTTACGAAGGGCCCGTCCCAAATACATTTCGCGTTGGGTCCCAAATCCTGTCATAAATAATATTTTTTTTAAAAAAATTAGACTATTTGGGAGCGGAACCCATCGCATCATATCTCGTCGCAAATAATAAATAAAATTTCAAAAAATTAATTTAATAAAATTAGGATTATTTAAAAATTAATTTTAATAATATTAAATTAATTAAAATAAAAATATATTAAAATTCTCAATATTGACAAAATAATATTAAAAATATCATAAAATATTATCATATTAATAATAATTATTATTATTAGTGAAGTAAAAAAACATTAAAAAATATAATACTGAAAAAATATATTTAATAAAATTATGATTAGTGAAATAATAATATTAATATTTTTAAAATTATAAAAAAATAAAAATTATTAAAATTATTAAAATTCTCAATATTCCAAAAAAATTATAAAATATCACAATTTAATTTATCTAATATTCACACCAATATAAAAGACAGAAATTGTAAATAATTCATATTACAAAAAATTTTAAATTCAAATGTTTTTAACATAAAAAAATCACTAAGGGGGGTCTTCGTCTATAGGAGGAGAAGGAGCTGAAGGAGATGGTGGAGGAGACTCCATCCCCAAACTACGAGTCAGACGGCGCATGTACTCCATCTTCTCCTGATTCTGCTGCTTCCATCGACGCATCTCATCCTCGTTCTGCTATTTCTGCTGCTGCTGTTGCTGTCGCACCTCTTCTTGCTGCATTTGGAAACTCTCTATAATGTCATTCTAATCTTGAAACTGCTCCTAATACTATGAGGAAGAAGATGATGCCTCTCCATGAGCTCCTCTCTATTTGGACGTGACGTCACAGAAGTTCTGTAATATGTATCAGGACTCACATGAGAGCTGATACCAACTAGTCAGCCCATCTCAAAGCCATACTCAGTCGCATGCATCCATTCCGCCTCATCGAAATGGTGTGCATTAGTCTGATCGGCCGTCTCCTCCTGACACTCATCTCGTGTCTATGTGGTCGCAGCCTCATATGACTCCTTCAATTCCAATTTGAAATTAAAAATGTGAAAATGTTATATGCAGTAAATTTTCAAACTGAAAAAATAATACTAACCCCAATATGACGCTGGAAAGCACTACTTATCTCTCCAGTGTATGGATCACAGTACATCCTTCGAAAAATGTCGAACTCCATAATATCGGGATGCTCGAATTCCTACAGAAATATAAAATAAAATGTTTATATTTAAAATTATATAAATTTTTTAAAAAATATACATACCAGATTCTCTCTATACATACTGAATGTACATTACAATCTCGATTCTTCTTCTCTCGTCTCCCCCGGTTCTTCCGACCCTATTAATACCACCTCCAAAATCCAACACCCAACCAGTGTACACATAATACATACCGAACCTGAGATTTAATGTATTCTGGTCAGTGGGCTCTAGATGACTCATCAAATATTGTCGCTCCTGCTTTCTAAATTGTCTTCTTTCTCAAATTGTGCAGAAACTAAAGAAAACGGTCATGCCTTACCACCTATCATACTTCATGGATAACGTTATGCATGCTATCCTCGATGGGATACCATAAACTCTAAAAATAATTATTAATATCATGTTTTAAATAAAACAAATTTCAAAATAAATATTATTCATATACATATGAGCCAATGATTGTACATGGAAAGCTTCACATAAACGGGAATATGTTCCCATGTGATCCATGACTGAGAAAAATAATTGCGCAATATATCACTCCCCTGTCCAACAGCTACATGCGCAAAACTGTGAAAAACATATTTTTTCTAATTATTACAAATTATTTCTAATTATTACTAATTATTTCTATTTATTCCTATTTATTCCAAATTATTCCTATTTATTTCTTATTATTCATGTTTATTGCTGTTTATTTATATTTATTGCTATTTATTAGTATTTATTTCTAATTATTACTATTTGTTCCTATTTATTCCTAATTCTTCCTATTTATTCCTAATTATTACTATTTATTACTAATTATTACTAATTACTACGAATTATTACTAATTATTATGAATAGTTACTAATTATTATGAATAATTACAAATTATAACGAATTATTACTAATTTTTTCAAATTATTACTAATTTTTAATAATTAATAAAAATTTATTACTCCTCCAGGATGTTGGGATTTTCCATTGCGCCCTTATGCGCACCCACCTTCCACCTAGGGTATACCATGATTTGAGATACTCCTCCGCACACTGTGAAACACCTTCAGTTGACATATTCCTCTTGGTTTGTTTCCTATGTCGTGAGTTGAGATTCTCATCATCAATTCCCCTGAGAAGAATGACCTATCATTCAATAATAGGATTCCTATTGTTCTAAATAAGAAATGCCTTATGCTCCAAGCATGAGATGTCATAGTCCTATCTACATGACTATAAACTATAGTAAACCCTGTGCTCCAAACATAGGATGCCTCTTGTACCAAATAAGAGATTCCTTGTGCACCAAGCATAAGATGCCTAATGCCAGGATTACAGTGGCGTTGTTTCAAGAGCGTTGGAATCTGTTCAAACATTCCATCACTCCACCCCAAGATTTTCATGTCATTCATTCGGATCTTCATCCACTTCCAAATCTAGAGGGACCCCCTAATGGTATGGATGATTGACCTATGGTCCGCCTACTGTCCTGGGCTAACACCCCGAATGGCTTTGGGCGACACTTTGATTCAGGTCATGTGTTTCGATCACGGTCAGCAGTCAACCCCTCATTTGTTTGTCCCCATTCTAGGCTAACACGATAGGATGCTGTGTTGCGAACATGGTCAGCAGCTATCCTCTATCTCCACGCCGCTCTAATTGCATTCTGAATGCCTTTCATGTGATTCACACTTTTCATGTCCCTTTGTTCGGTCTGATTCCAATGCCCTTGGCATTCTCCCACTTGTGCACTTGCACATAGGTGCATACCTCAACCCACCAATGATTTGGGATGCCCTCATGGCCAGACATGAGGAAGACATTGTGGGAAGCTTCCACGCATAAGCCCCGTCCATCATTGTCGCTCCTTAATGGCACATGGGCAGCTTCCTTGCGTAAACCCCATCAACCGTAGCCACGCTCACGTAGACCTCCCGGTGGTTTGCCCTGCGGCCCCCCTTCACTATGGCCTTGCCGATGCCTTTCCTCCCACAAGGGGTAGAGGGAATTTGGAATGTAAGCTCTAGGGATGTGGAGCGAATCCACCTCATCCAAGCTGCATGACGTTAAACTGCTATGCACCTCATCCGTAACACAAGATGTTAAACTGTGGTCCGACCCCGTGCTTCGCACGTAGGGTCCCCCCAGCTCGGGCATTTTTTACACCCACTCATCTCCACGGGAATGGACTCTTCCTCAAATTGAATGAGATCCTCCTTGTCGGAGTGGCGTTTGTCCGCGGGGGAAGGGCCGCCTAAAAGCGTAAGCCCCTATCCTTTCTTGCGGATGATTGCTCTAGTGCATCTCCGTACTTCCCCCCTACCAAGGCCAGTGGAGTCCTTTTCCCACTATGCTTTGTCACACCATGGGCCTCCACCCTGGAGTATGCCCCGACACCAAGGTCTGCTAACCACACATAAGCCCCTGTTTCCTCTTTGGGCCGCTCAATGCGTAAGCCCCATTCCGCTTCTCACGGACTCACCCTCAGTGACTTGATCATCTGGTCCCTACCGCCTCTTGTTTCCCACACCGAGCATGACTCACGTGGGCTTAGAGCGCGCATCGACCGTGAAAACCTATTGTGGGCCTCCCCAGAGCATAAGCCCCATCCCAGCGAACTACGTGGACTTTGATTCGTGCTAACGCACGGTACGTAGGAAGCCTCCGCAAGGTTCAAGCCCACCACCCGGTCATCCCGACCTCTCCATGTTGGTTCCCTGACCACCTTGGGCTGCCTCAGAGCGTAAGCCCCGAACCTCTCATCCCGCATGACGTGAAATTGTATCCCATCCCACATGACGTTAAACTGTATCTTGTCTCGAATGACGTTAAACTATATTCCCCCTCTTGGGCCAACTCAGAACGTAAGCCTCATGTCTCACTCCACCATCCATCCTAATCCTTACCTAGGCCGCCACATCCTGGTGATATCATGCCACCCCATCCCACTCCATTACATCCGGGAAGCCACCCAGGTGCTGGCCCCAACACCGGTGTTCCCCCCTAGGGGCCCTTCAACCCGATCCGTCTACGTAAGACGATAAACTCGCGGAATACCCCGTGTTAAACATGGGAAGCTGATGAAAACCTAATATGGTACACATTCCCCGCATTAGATGTGGGATGCCTTGGGCTTCCACGCCCTCGAGAAGCCCTATGATGAGGGATCGATGACAAAAATTCCAACGATGCCCCAACGTGACCATTCTCCTCATAGAAGGTTGCTGCCCCGACAAGACCCCTTGGAGCGTCTTGACGGAAGCAACCTAATTAACTGGGGTCCATGTAGATATGGCACCGGGAATGAGCTTCATGAACCCATATTAAATCTATGAAGGAGACCCAGACTAGGTAATGTGCTCCGAGGAGGAATCCACGGAAGGAAGAACCGACATCCCATCTTCCCGGTTACGATCAAGGATCAGACGTCCCTGAATAAGGAATGGATTCCGCCCACCTTTGGAAAGCAGAAAAGAGGTAATGTGGGTTAACAAGTAGCGCATCCTCCCCACAGAAAGATGCACGCGCCCTGGTGAAAGCATTGGAAACAACATCTCAGAGTCTGAGACGAGGATGTGTAGAAGACGACTTTTAGATGTTGATATGGCCATTATGACTTCATGGTTATTCCATTCTGCGTGACCAACATTCCAGCAGTCTTCATTGGACTCATGAACAGGATCATTCAGCCAAACCGAGATTTTTTTGTGGTAGTCTTCATAGACGACATTATGATCTACTCGACTACTGAGGAGGATCATGCCTATCATTTTCGGGTAGTATTGGTCACACTCCAGGAGCACCAGATTTATGGTAAGCTCTCAAAGTGCAATTTCTCGACCCAAGGGGTGTGCTTTCTGGGACATGTCATATTGGACATAGGAGTTACAATAGATCTAGTGAAGATTGAGGTTGTACTTGCTTGGGAGCCACCCAAAAGTGTGATGGAGGTACGTAGTTTCTTTGGTTCTGTAACAGCCCGAGATTTTATGAAAAATATTCTTTTTAATTTTATTAATGTCTTGTGTTGTATGCTACACCAAAAGGAGCTTGCACAACACACATCTTTGACTTGCCTTGCATTACACGCAATCGCGACCTTCCTCGATAGCTTGCGTCGTACGCAATACCGAGTTTCACTAAACAACAATATGCTATTAAAATATTATTAAAACTAGCCGTTATGAATAGTAATAACCACTTTTTGAAATTTTATAAATTTTATTTTTCAAAATGGACTTCATTTTTGGATTCGGAATACCGAAATTAGCCTAGGGTGAAATTTTGGTATTTTTCTAAAAACTTTCAATTTTTGATGAATAGTGAAACCACTAAGTGGTAGGTTAAAAACTGAATTTTGCATAAAACGTAATTTTACCGCTTCTGTGAATGGAATTTCGAAAATCCGATAAACACGGTTGATATCAGTAAGTAAAATGTGGTTCAATGAGATAAAAGTAATTTTTGGTGAATAGTAGCTTTTTACTTTTTTTTACCACGGTTAATAATAAATAGGGTAACTAAGGGTAAAAATGATATTACTATTACCTTAACACATGTCCTAATTCTATTGGATAAGTTTAATTCGACCAAAAACAAACTTAGGAATAATATATGACCATTTAGGCCCACTTGGGTTAGATTAGGACATTTATTATTAATTTATTTAAAGAAGGGTTAAAATAGTTAAAATCAAAGTTTAATAAGTAAATCATTTTTAATATGGGGTGATAAATAAGATAAATTCGACTATAAATATTCATTAGAAATCTAAAAAGATTTCCTACATAATGATATTTTATTTATAATTTTTAGACTATAAATAAATTAATTTATTTATGACACAACGATGATGCCGTAATTACCCTTTTAAGGAAATATTAACATAATTGATGTTATAAAAGCTCAAATGAATGTAATTTGAGATTTTTATGAATTCCACTAATTTTCTAGGTTACTATGATATATTAGTGTTGCTTTAATCAACTTGGTTAGAACATATAATTCTGTTATGACTTTCTCAAAAATCATATATCAAATAGTGTCAAAATTGACACAAAATAGTTTTTAAATCAAATATTATATTATTAATTGTTATTTTATTCCTAAAAATCTAAGGTTCAGCCAAATGACTTAGATAAGGATATATATATTAATAATAAACAATTTGGGGTTCGTTCGGCATGTTATAGTAAGTGTATTAACCATATAGTGAAAGAAAACAAAAAGACACGGTAAAAGTTAAATTATTTAACTTAGAGTTAAATCTAATTGACAAGGTTAAAATAATACCCTAAACTTGTCTAAATCCTATTGGTTGATAGGATTTCGACCCATACCCACTTTAGCTTCGAAATAAGACCCTTTGGAACCATTATAATCCGATTTTTACATTAATATAAAATAATATTTTGAGGTATTCCTAAGGTTCCCCTCTCCTCCCTTATAAAAGGACACCTCCTCCCCCTCCTCCTCACACCAATTTGAGAACTCAAGCTCGGCCAAACCCTGCCAAAATCTATTATCCACTTCCCTAGCAACATCCTAGAGGTTCTGGTCTTCCTCAAAGGCCAATTTTAGTTCCCTAAGAGGAGGTCTCCAAAAGGCGCTTCAAAGAAGAGGTAATTACCGTTACCAATTCTTTCATCTTTATTTCTTCTTCCAATTATTCTTCATAGGTTGTTTCATTATGAAGTAATAACATCAGTATCACTCATACACTGATATGTTATTATAAGTATGAAACAACCCTATTTCACCATCTATCCATCCTACGGAAAAAGAAATCACCGCGCGTGCGTACGTACGGTATACCGTCTCCACGCCGTGGTGTAATCTATTTTCCACCACCACCTTACATGGATGGGTATAATGGTGTAAAGAATAACTATACATAGTTATTCCAACATCATATTGATTCTGATATATTTTATAATCCACTCCAATTCAATTCAATATTTATGGAAATGATATCATCGCTCGTGCGTACGTACGGACTACCGTCTCCACGACGCGATGAGATTCATTGTCCATGTTAACCATTTAAGAATGATTATAAAGTATATATAACAAATAATAATGAAATATATGACATTATAAAGCTACTGTATTTATGTATATATATGTATGTCATCTACTTACTTCCATTCAAGACAATAAGGAAAGGAAAACAGCGTTCATGCGTACGTACGGACTACCGTCTCCATGAACGGTGTTTTTCATTTCATTTATCTATCTATTATATATATATATATACTAAATATATATGATATATAAATAATATTTTATATTCTGGAAGTAAGTAAATCATGATATAAGTAATAATAATGTCAAGAACAACAAGTCAAAACACCTACGATAAATGAAACGATTTTACCCAAAACGCTTCTTTAACATGGAATTTACAAAAGAACGGGTAATATAATGACATAAGTGAACCATATTGGATATCATAACAATGAATATGATTCTTTAATAAGTCAATGACATTATTTAAACCATTATACAGGAGCTTCGGACACGTACAAAGCAAATCGGACCTAAGGTAAGGGAAATATCACAATCTCATTTTTATCCGAGATTGTTTATACTTTAGTATTTACTGGGGTGTATTTTATCATCCACATCCATATTTCCTCAATATGTAATATTATTTCCATCCACCTACAATTGTTTAAATCCAATTTTACCCTTTGGTGAGTTTTTAGTAAAAGATATGAATGGAATCTTTTGTCGTTTTTCGTACGAGGTACTTTTTTGACTTTTCCGACAAAAGTACGAGAAGAATGTTTTTTTAACTTATACGGCATGAATGGATTTTTAAAACATTATTTCCAGGAAACTTCCTTTACATGTTTTCAAGTTTATTTTTTTTCAACTTCTTTTATTTTAAAGTCGTATGACATGTTATGAAAGGAAACATGTTTTTGAAGTATAAAGGATATTTTCCTCAAGAATGGAGTTCAAGTGTTTTATCAAAATTATTTTCCATCTAAGATAATAAAGGGTTCTGTTTTTATCCCTATTATTAAATTGATTTGATCATGTTGTGATGGAATTATTTTTATGAATTCTTTTATCTTATATGAATTGTTTTATGATGTCACAATGTTTAAGATTCCAATTTTTATTTACATGGGTTATGCAATGATGTATGGTTTAAGATTTTGTGGCACACATAAGAATGGTATCATTATGAGATGGGTGGGACCTATATCTCCCTCCAATGCATTGGGTAAAGATTTTATATCTCATGAGATAGACAGGGCTGGAACGGTAGGTTATACCGGTTCAGTGAAACAGGACTGAAACGAGGGTTACTCGATTCAGATAGGGACATTGTCCACCAAGATATTCTTGGCAATGAGTCTTGACTAAAAAGAAATAATTCTCTATGATTATGTGTGAATGCCACAATTTTTCATGTTTTAAGTTATGATTATTGTGATTACATTTCACTGCCATGATTTACCCCATGTTATGAAATTATGATCTGTTTTGCAGGTTAAGATTTCCAAAAGTTATGTTCTTATGTATATGATGTGATTGATATTTCTTTTGTTTACCCTTACTGAGAATTTGAGCTCACCCTTTTATGTTTTCTTTTCCCCAGGATATAAAGAAAGGTTTTAGGTAAAAAAAAAACAGGAAGATCTTTATTGGAGATTTTGAAGATCTTTCACCACGATTAGAAGATTATATTCCGAGTTTCCAAAGACACTAAACTAATACGATCCTTGTGTGTGTGTGTTTTGTTATGTACTAAGTATTCCACAAATGTAATTTAATGTCCATGTACGTGAAGCTTCGGGTCTTTACAGTTGGTATCAGAGGAAAGGTTTAGTCAACCATTGGAAACTAGGATGCGAAAACGTTAGTGAGATCCCTAGAGATATTTCTACGGTATGTCTAGGGATGTCCCTAAGGTTAAGTATACGTATATGTTATAGTATTAGAACTACGCTAACGATCATAGAATTAAACCTAAGATGTTAGATATTGAAGGTACTCCCCCTTTATTATGTTGTTTTCCCTAGCATGATTTTTGCCTCTCACACTATTTTTTTTTTGGGTTTTAGAAAATGGCTGGAAACAAGATCATTCACGATAATGGAGGATATGATGGACAATGGAATGATATTCTTCATAATGAAATGGGATTTGGAAGTCCAAACATCATTATTATGCCGAATCAGCAATCTCATAATATGATCAATAAAGTAAAATTTGGTAAGTTTCCTGACTCGGCTTATAAGAGAAAGATGGAGTTTCATGATGATCATATAGGAAAGAAAGTTCAATTTCCCCTATGTAAATCATGTGGGAAGAGGCATCAAGGAGAATGTTTCAAAGGAACTGGAAGATGATTTGGGTGTGGAAATGAAGGACACAAAGCAAGTAAATGCAAAGGAAAAGGTTTAGTTAACAACATGGATGAGGATAATGGTATTGCTACGACATCAACAATGGTTAAATGTTTTAAATGTGGAATGTGCGCGCATTATGCAAACCAATGCCCTAAGGGAAAGTCTCATGAAGATAATCAGTATGGTCGTATGGGAAGTATTTATGTGGATGATGATGAAGAGACTACAAATGATATGTGAGATGAAAGAATTGTTGAAGCTCGGTCAATGGTTTAAGAAGGTAGTGGAATGAGTACATGTTTATCGAATGTAATGTTGTACTATAGAATAAAAAGACATCTAAGGATTGTTACACTGTTGTCTTTCCTTGAGTTATGAAAGTGTATGATTAATGGTACCACTATCCATGAAAGGTTATTCAAATATTTTTGGAATTTAGATGATACGCACATAATGAAGGGATAAGGAAAAAATTAAATGTTTAACAGTATTCATGAGCTCATGATTGATATAAGGACTAAGTGATTTCATGGTTTGAGTATATAGAATTTTGAGGATTTTGGTATGTGGAAAGAGTTAACTTTTAATAGAATTCATGTTTTCAATAAGGTTCGATGGGTATTCAAGAGAGTACAAGATTAAGGCCTTTGAATGTTTGGAATGTGACCAACAAGATATATCTTATGATATATGGGGATCAACGATGGTATTAAATCTCTGGTAATCGTTTTCACTATGTTATGAGAGTGGACTGCAGTATTATGGATAAGCCTAAAGATTGGAATGGATTATGTTGGACATAAGTTAGTATTGTTTAAGGATAGAAGTTTTTTCAATATTATTGATGGGATGTTATAGTAATATATTTTTAGAAAAAGGACAACCTGCAGGACGGGCGACAGCCCATCACTTCGGACAAGGCTGTGGGAATCGAACCCACAACCGAAGTGCGACTGGCCTTTATCGCCTACCAATGGCCTACAGGAAGTCCCTGTTTAGTAGAAACTAGTTTTATAATATTAAGCAGTATGATATATGAAGTATAAGCCCATTTTAGGAACCATATATGATTAATCCCACTATAGATCGACTTATGTATATAAATTTTGCTAACCTTTTGAGACAGATGGAATGGCCCGTCATTCTATCACATGATCTGCTAACACTTCACGAATAAAAAATTCAACTTCATTTATTTAAGAGATGAAGTAGAAATTGTTCAAGGCACAAACAACAGTGAGATTGTACCAAAATAAAGCAAGTATTTATTCTAATTCAAACTCTTCAACTTTAGGGAAACGATCTTGAAAACCAAAAATGTTGTCCTAGTGCCCTTATATCCGATGAATCAGATGGTACCCTAGATTGTCACAAATTTATGGCTTTGTGATTGCTGGCTTTTCCATAGCCATGTTTTCTACCACTCTACATCAGAACATGATGGTTAGATTTCTCTTCCATATCCATATTTTCACCTATGTGGAAACCCAGTGATTAGTTTATTTGGGTAACCGTTATGTTTCATACTTTTGTTTTTAAAGATTGTTTTTGATATTCCTTTTTACGATGTGGGTTTCTATTAAAGAAACATTCGAATAGTAAACCATTTATAACCCCGACGAATTTTGAGGGAGAAATTCATTTTAAGGGGGGTAGAATGTAACAACCCGAGATTTTATGAAAAATATTCTTTTTAATTTTATTAATGTCTTGTGTTGTATGATACACCAAAAGGAGCTCGCACAACATGCATCTTTGACTTGCCTTGCATTACACGCAATCACGACCTTCCTCGATAGCTTGCGTCGTACGCAATACCGAGTTTCACTAAACAATGATATGCTATTAAAATATTATTAAAACTAGCCTTTATGAATAGTAATAACAACTTTTTGAAATTTTATAAATTTTAATTTTCAAAATGGACTTCAGTTTTGGATTTGGAATACCGAAATTAGCCTAGGGTGAAATTTTGGTATTTTTCTGAAAACTTTCAATTTTTGATGAATAGTGAAACCACTAAGTGGTAGGTTAAAAACTGAATTTTGCATAAAACATAATTTTACCGCTTCTGTGAATGGAATTTAAAAAATCCGACAGACACGGTTGATATCAGTAAGTAAAATGTGGTTCAATGAGATAAAAATAATTTTTGGTGAATAGTAACTTTTTACTTTTTTTTACCGCGGTTAATAGTAAATAGGGTAACTAAGGTTAAAAATGATAATACTATTACCCTAACACATGTACTAATTCTATTGGATAAGTTTAATTCGACCAAAAACAAACTTAGGAATAAAATATGACCATTTAGGCCCACTTGGGTTAGATTAGGACATTTATTATTAATTTATTTAAAGAAGGGTTAAAATAGTTAAAATCAAAGTTTAATAAGTAAATAATTTTTAATATGGGGTTATAAATAAGATAAATTAGACTATAAATATTAATTATAAAGATAAAAATATTTCCTACATAATGATATTTTATTTATAATTTTTAGACTTTAAATAAATTAATTTATTTATGACACAACGATGATGCAGTAATTACCCTTTTAAGGAAATATTAACATAATTGATGTTATAAATGCTCAAATGAATGTAATTTGAAACTTTTTATGAATTCCACTAATTTTATAGGTTACTATGATTTATTAGTGTTTCTTTAATCAACTTGGTTCGAACATATAATTCTGTTATGACTTTCACAAAAATCATATATCAAATAGTATCAAAATTGTCACAAAATAGTTTTTAAATCAAATATTATATTATTAATTGTTATTTTATTCCTAATAATCTAAGGTTCGGCCAAATGACTTAGATAAGGATATATATATTAATAATAAACAATTTGGGGTTCGTTTGGCATGTTATAGTAAGTGTATTAACCATATAGTGAAAGAAAACAAAAAGACACGGTAAAAGTTAAATTATTTAACTTACAGTTAAATCTAATTGATAAGGTTAAAATAATACCCTAAACTTGTCTAAATCCTATTGGCCGATAGGATATCGACCCATCCCCACTTTAGCTTCGAAATAAGACCCTTTGGAACCATTATAAACCTATTTTGACATTAATATAAAATAATATTTTGAGGTATTCCTAAGGTGCCCCTCTCCTCCCTTATAAAAGGACACCTCCTCCCCCTCCTCCTCACACCAATTTGAGCACTCAAGCTTGTCCAACCCCTGCCAAAATCTCTTCTCCACTTCCCTAGCAACATCCTAGAGGTTCTGGTCTTCCTCAAAGGCCAATTTTAGTTCCCTAAGAGGAGGTCTCCAAAAGGCGCTTCAAAGAAGAGGTAATTACCGTTACCAATTCTTTCATCTTTATTTCTTCTTCCACTTCTTCTTCTTAGGTTGTTTCATTATGAAGTAATAAAATCAGTATCACTCATATACTGATATGTTATTATAAGTATGAAACAACCCTATTTCACCATCTATCCATCCTACGGAAAAAGAAATCACCGCACGTGCGTACGTACGGAATACCGTCTCCACGCCGTGGTGTAATCTATTTTCCACCACCACCTTACATGGATGGGTATAATGGTGTAAAGAATAACTATAGATAGTTATTACAATATCATATTTATTCTGATATATTTTATATTCCACTCCAATTCAATTCAATATTTATGGAAATGATATCATCGCTCGTGCGTACGTACGGACTACCGTCTCCACGACGCGATGAGATTCATTCTCCATGTTAACCATTTAAGAATGATTATAAAGTATATATAAGAAATAATAATGAAATATATGACATTATAAAGCTACTGGATTTATGTATATATATGTATGTCATCTACTTACTTCCATTCAAGACAATAAGGAAAGGAAAACAGCGTTCATGCGTACGTACGGACTACCGTCTCCATGAATGGTGTTTTTCATTTCATTTATCTATCTATTATATATATATATATACTAAATATATATGATATATAAATCATATTTTATATTCTGGAAGTAAGTAAATCATGATATAAGTAATAATAATGTCAAGAACAACAATTCAAAACACCTACGATAAATGAAACGATTTTACCCAAAACGCTTCTTTAACATGGAATTTACAAAAGAACGGGTAATATAATGACATAAGTGAACCATATATGATATCATAACAATGAATATGGTTCTGTAATAAGTCAATGACATTATTTAAACCATTATATAGTAGCTTCGGGCACGTACAAAGCAAATCGGACCTAAGGTAAGGGAAATATCACAATCTCATTTTTATCCGAGATTGTTTATACTTTAGTATTTACTGGGGTGTATTTTATCATCCACATCAATATTTCCTCAATATGTAATATTATTTCCATCCACCTAAAATTTTTTAAATCCAATTTTACCCTTCGGTGAGTTTTTAGTAAAAGATATGAAAGGAATTTTTGTCGTTTTTCAAACGAGGTACTTTTTTGACTTTTCCGACAAAAGTACGAGAAGAATGTTTTTTTTAACTTATACGGCCTGAATGGATTTTTAAAACATTATTTCCAAAAAAACATCCTTTACAAGTTTTCAAGTTTATTTTTTTTCAACTTCTTTTATTTTAAAGTCATATGACATGTTATGAAAGGAAAAATGTTTTTGAAGTATAAAGGATATTTTCCTCAAGAATGGAGTTCAAGTGTTTTATCAAAATTATTTTCCATCTAAGATAATAAAGGGTTCTGTTTTTATCCCTATTATTAAATTGATTTGATCATGTTGTGATGGAATTATTTTTATGAATTCCTTTATCTTATATGAATTGTTTTATGATGTCACAATGTTTAAGATTCCCATTTTTATTTACATGGGTTATGCAATGATGTATGTTTTAAGATTTTGTGGCACACATAAGAATGGTATCATTATGAGATGGGTGGGACCTATATCTCCCTCCAATGCATTGGGTAAAGATTTTATATCTCATGAGATAGACAGGGCTGGAACGGTAGGTTATACCGGTTCAGTGAAACAGGACTGAAACGAGGGTTACTCGATTCAGAAAGGGACTTTGTCCACTAAGATTGTCTTGGCAATGAGTCTTGACTAACAAGAAATAATTTTCTATGATTATGTGTGAATGCCACAAAGTTTCATGTTTTATGTTATGATTATTGTGATTAAATTTCACTGCCAGGATTTACCCCATGTTATGAAATTATGATCTATTTTTCAGGTTAAGATTTCAAAAAGTTATGTGCTTATGTATATGATGTGATTGATATTTCTTTTGTTTACCCTTACTGAGCATTTGAGCTCACCCTTTTATGTTTTCTTTTCCCCAGGATATAAAGAAAGGTTTTAGGTAAAAAAAAGGAAGATCTTTATGGGATATTTTGAATATCTTTCACCACGATTAGAAGATTATATTCCGAGTTTCCAAAGACACTAAACTATTACGATCCTTGTGTGTGTGTTTTTTGTTATGTACTAAGTATTCCGCAAATGTAATGTAATGTCCATGTACGTCAAGATTCGGGTCTTTACAGGTTCGGCAGGAAACTACTGACGATTTGTGCCATATTTCTCGAGTGTTGTAGCACCTTTATCAGCATTGACATAGAATGGGAAACCCTTTGTGTGATTAGAGAGATGCCAGTAGAGTTTTTAGGAGCTAAGGCAGAGGCTTACTAGTGCCCCTATCATGAGGCTTCTAGAGGAGGGTGTAGGGTACATAGTCTACTACGACACATCATGGATCGGGCATGGATGTGTCCTGATGTAGGAGCGAGTTGTGATTGTATATGGTTCTCGACGGCTAAGACAACATGAGTAGAACTACGCTTCCCATGAAATGGAGTTAGCAGTAGTGGTATTCACCATAAATATGAGGCGACACTATCTGATGGGTGAATGCTTTACAATGTACTCTAATCACAAGAGTATCCGTTATATATTCTATCAGAAAGACCAGAACCTGAGGTAGAGAAGATGGCTTGAGTTCCCCCAAGACTATGACATCGAGATAGTCTATACTCCTGGGAAAGGAATTGTTGTAGTAGATGCACTCAGCCAGAGATCTAGTATAGTGTTTCTCGGATCGTCGACGGAGCAGCTGGCCTCTATGAAGATATCCTATGTGTAATTAGAAAGAGTATCATTCCTTCAGTCTCTTATAGTCTCTCCCCCACTTATTCAGCAAGTCAAGGAGGTGCAGTGTGGGGACACTGACTGCGAGGCTCTATGTGCTCAAACATCTATAGGGCGGGAATCTAATTGATTTTCTTAAGGTTGGGAGCACGTCATCCTCTTCAGAGTAAGTACCATAGTACCAGTGTCTCTTCGAGAGGAACTGATGTGGGAGTTCCTCACATCCCCTATATCGGTACATCCCGGCATGGAAAAGATGTACAAGGATCTCCTATGACAGCACTGGTGGCCGAGAATAAATAAATCCATTGCAGAGTTTGTCTCTTGGTGCGTCACATGTCAGTAATGGAAGGTGAAGCATCAGGTTCCAACAGGCTTGGTTCAGCCTTTAGTGGTACATAGTGGAAGTGGGATGGGATATCCATGGACTTCATGAAACGACTTCCACGTACATCTAGGAGACATGACTCAATTTGGGTGATCATCGACTGACTCACCAAGTCAGCCCACTTCTTACCAATCAAAGACCAGGGTTCAGTAGAGATATTGGGACGCCTCTATGTGCAGGAGATTATGAAGTTACATGGAGTACCTACAACGATTGTCTCCAATGGGGATACACGTTTTACTTCCCTTCTGTGGAAGGGGTTTCTGGAGGCTTTCAAGACGTAACATCATTTAAGCACTGCATTCCATCCTCAGACTGATGGTCAGACTGACCGGACCATTCAGAACATCGAGGACATGCTGTCTACTTGCGTCCATGAATTTGGTTGTAGCTGGGAGGATCCCTTTCCTTTGGTGGAGTTTTCATACAACAACATATATCACTCCATCATTCGGATGAAACCTTTTGAGATGTTGTAGGAGAAACCTTGCAGATCACCTTTGTGCTGGACTGACCCAGTCGACTAAGCTCTAGTGGGACTAGAGATGGTACATGTTACCACATAGAAGGTTCGGATCATCTAGGAGTGGATGAAGACTACACAGAGCAGACATAAGTCCTATGCTGGTAGGATATAGAGACCTCTGGAGTTCAAGGATGGCGACCATGTCTTTCTATGGGTCACAATTCGACATGGTTTGTGGAGATTTGGCCGAGGTGGAAAGTTATCACTGAGGTTCATCATACCATTTCATTTCCTCAGTAGGGTTGATGAGGTGACATACCGCTTAGCTTATCCAACTCAGTTGCACCGGGTGCATGACGTCTTCCATGTATCTCAGCTGAGGAGATACGTGCACGAACCTTCTCACATCATCAACCACGATGAGCTAGACATTGATGATAATTCTACTTTTATGGAGGTTGTACTAGATATTGAGGATTGACCAAATAATGTCCTTCATGGGCATTTGATACCTCTGGTGAACATTTTTTGGTAGCACGAGAACCTCAAGAAGAGCAAATGGTAGCGGGAGGCACATATTCGTGTTCAACCCACCCCATTTTTTCCTGGTTTTGAGTTGTGGCTTACTGGGACATAACACCCTGAGGTGGAGAGAATGTAAGGACAAGGAATTTCAATTTAATTTTTTAATTAATTGGGAATTTTACAAGCCCGTGAAAATTTAAGGCATGTGATTCCGAGGCCTAGAGTGCATGGAATGATTTTATTAACATTTATTGGGTACGTATAGTAAATGTTCGACTGGGTTTTATAAACATTTGAACTGATTCTTGGAATTGAAATATGAGGGCACCGTTGAACTCACAGCGCAGGTATTCCCTTAAGTAGACTTTCACCTCGATGGTAGTTGGTCGAGGGTGAATGTTAATTTTTGGGTTTTTCATGAAAGAATAAAATAATATAAAATTGGGTGAATTTTCATTTATTTTCTTTATAACTCCCCATGTGGATGATGAAAGGTGGGGACAGCCATAAGTAAACCTCCCATTTGAGGTTATGGTGGGGGGGGGGGACCACCGGAGCTTATCCTCTCATGTGGGTTATGGTGGTGGGGACCACCCGAGACTTAAAACCACTTGAACCCCTTTGAACTTCCTCTTAATTGGGAGAATCCTCTTGAGCTCCCCCTAATTAATTATGCAAACTCTCCCCTTTAGTTAATAAATCCTACCCATCAATTAAATAATTAAACCAATTTGAGATTATGCCAATTACATAATAGATATCATAATCTATTATTTTGTAAACCTCTTCATTTTGGTGGAATTGAGTGGAATGAGATTTGGGTGAATCGTAGTGAAACACATCCTCCAACGAAGAGATTCTCCAATGAAGAATTCTGATGAGGAACATCTTCAATGACGAAAGAACCGACGATCAAGGTTACACCGATTTCACCGATGTCTGCCTATCCCGAACGACATTGTATTCTTCCTCATGGCCTCCGTCAACGAACCTTCAAGGTAGGGGTTGTTATTGAATACATGAATTTACTTGGTTAAAATCCTCAATCATTGAAATCATGGAAAATGAGGATCACCAAAATCTTGTTGATCCATGATTTGTATTAAATTTTAGAGTTTTTCATTCTTGTTTCCTTACTTGGTTTACCATATTTCTACCGCTCTAACACAAAGCCTATGAAAAAAATGTCATGACCCCTACATTGTTCATTATTGGTGTGTCTTTCGTGATGGTGATGGCGACCGGTGTAGGAGTTTGGCACCGGTAGAACTCAATAATGGTTTCTGTCACCACATCCGACTGCAGTGAAGTCGACGGGGCAACAACATCACCCCACGGCCACTAACACCTGTGGCCTCACATCCCGTGGCCCCCTCGCGGACTCTGTGCCCCTGGCGGCGCCCACGGCCCCTCGCAGCCCACACAGATACCGCGATGTTGCCAGGTCGGGTTGGTACGACTGGGTCAGACCGGACCTAGACCCTCTTTGACCCATTTACGATATTTTGGCCATAACATTTGAACCTGACGTCTGTTTGAAGAAACATCAATGGAACTGGAATCCTTGGAGAAAAACGGTCCCTTTTGTATAACCCACTAGATATTTGGATAATGTTGGGAAATGATCAATCTGGATCGAGAACGAATTCAACCAGGCCATCGTGACTAAAAAGATAAAAACTTACAGACTAGGTGATCAATTGATGCGTCGTCTATTTAGTTGAGACCCCTATGACATGGCGTTCCATTGGGATTCTGTTTATTGGGACTCCGTGGTAGTTGGAGTATCAACCTATGGCTTGTGAAGCATACCCTCTCAGAGACGAGCTAGCCTAGCGTGGAAACCCAATAGCTGGCTGTGACTTGAGGAAGAGATCCTTCATGGGTCTTTGATTATGGGTCCAAAATGGATCCTCTATAGGATTCCATGCGGGACTACCCAGGCAATACTTTGTGGGTCAACACATAAAGATCATGTGTGGGTTAGCACCAAGAGATCCTATGTTGGATAGAACCGAGTGATCCTCTGTGGGTCAGCACCGGGCGATCCGGTGTGGGTCATCACCTAGATATCATATGTGGGTCTGATGATAATTAGTGATCCTTCTTGGGTCTTCCTCTTAATAGAGTAAGATTATTCAGTATTTATATCTAATCATCTCCAATCAGCGATATATTCTCCCATATTTTAGTAACCATAATAGTTAATTTAATTATAATCAATAATTTAAAATTAATAACATTTGTAAAAATTAGATATATATGAACTTTTACATTTATAGAACCATTTATAGATGAATCAACTAGGAATAACATATTTTTCACTCTATTAAATTTTCTAATATTAAATTAAACATAATATATAAATATCTTATAGAATCAATGTATCCCTATAACATTTTATTGGTATAAGTAAATTTTTCATCAATCTTGAAACAATCATATTTTCTAAATATATATTGAAAAACATTCTAACATTCCAAAATGAAGAAATGAGGTTTTTTTTTAAATTTTCCTTTTCTAATATACCATATTATCTAAAAATTTTAATTTAACATCATTCTCCTATCCTTCCATATGAATTTTGGAATAATTCCATGAACATCATTATATTAAATAAATACATATTTTCAAACAAATTAAATTGTCGCAAATTTAAATACATCTTTATTAAGAAAACACAACAGATGAATAGAAATCCCTTAACAATCTTGGATAATATTATTAAAAGTTTTCTTTTTGTATACAAAGTGATTCCCATCATTGAACTAAAACACTCAGTAATTTAATAATTGATATTATTAGAACCATACATTATAAAATATTCATTACATTTGTGAAGTTCCCCTGTAATATAGCTTAAAGAATCCATAGATATAAGAATAGAATATTTGGGAAATCAACAAAATAAAAGGTGTTGGAAAATCATAATGGTGAGAGATCTTAGGTGAGTGAATCATTCAGGGAAACTGGATGGCCTACTTCAAATATATATAGCCTCATGAGAGTTACATTTTTTTTCTTTTGATTAGACATTTTTGGATTAAATTTTAATCTTGACCAATGGTTCAAATATTACATTGAGGTTTTTTATGAAAATATGATCAAATCATTTTAATTATATATATATATATATATTATCAATCAGACCTCTAATATTATAAAACCTCTCACTTATGAGGAAACATTATTTAATGTATATAAAAATAAAAATATTAAATTAGTGGTAAATGAAAATATATTATTTATATAATATCTATTATGATTAAATATATATTAATTCAATCAAGATATTATTCTGGAATATGACCATATTTTTTTCTAAATTATATAAACTATAAAAATTTATCCAAATGATATTTATTACATGAAAATTGAAAACAATTATTTCCTAAAACCAATTTTTTTTAAAAATCTAAATATTAAAAAGTAAAATATTATCCAAATTGATTCTAAAAAAAATTCTGAATAAATTTATAAAAAAACTGTGTTCAAAAAATATTATTGAATGATATTATAAATTTATATGACATGTTTCGTTCAAAAAATTTATTAAAAATATTTTAACAATAAATAATTCATGAAAAAAATATATCAAAAAAGATAATAAAATATTAAAACATACAAAATATGTACTCTAACATTTTTAATGATTTTATTACTATATATAGACCATATAAAAAATAATTATATATGGATGATATTCTGTTACTAATCATTACTAAATTTTATTTGATTGATTCCAATCTATTGAAAAGTATATGTTCTTTAAAAATATAACTATATTGATAATGTATTTTGATATATTGTAAAATTATAAATCTTATTTGTTTTTATTTCTGAAGAAATTGATGTACTATATTATCATGCATATCTCTTGAGTGATGTTTTAGGGATTTTAAAAATTATATGAATCTTGTATTATGGCAAATAAATTGAGTTTCTATAAAACTCAACAAATAATAAGTAGGACTGTGTTTTATCCACAATGATTGGTGAAAATAACTACTAACTACATTATATCATTCTTAAGATGTCTAAGCTATTATAAAATATTTTTTCATAGTATATTATGAAATTAAATCTTCTCCGGAAAAAGAGAATGTTCCATATGTACTTTTTATATCAATTTTAAACCTATAAATATCCTTAATTAATTTTTATTTTAAATCATTTATAGATTAATCTAATAATCCAAGATCAAAATTCTTTTTATATAATGAAAGAGTAAATTTATATCCATAGAATGGTGAACTATTGGATTTTCATGATATCATACACATAAATAAATAAAAAACATTATGCATGAATGATTAGGTGTTATATATAGAAATATACTGATCATTTCCCTAAATGTATTTTTATCAACTAATATCCAATAATTTATAATATTTAAATTATTTATATTTTTTATTATGGTTATTATTATTTTAATATTTTTATATTAAAAAAATTTAAGAGTATATTTTTTATACTTATGATGATATATAAAATTTCTTCCTTTTTTTCAGAAATATAACACCCCTTGAAATGAGTTAGTTTATCCTTTATGATCATTTGAGTCGTTGATTTACTACAATATGAAATGGAACCAATAAGATATTTATGAGTAGTTCTTAATATAATACAGTCAAGAAAAAATTTAAAAATTATTATATCCATAAAAACGTGGTTAATAAAAATATTTCTATCCATGGATCTTTTTAAAAATAAATTTTTTATAAAAAATTATTTTAATCAATCATACTAGAATATAGAGACATGTATAAGTATATATAGTTCCTATGTAATTGAAAATACAATATTTGAATAATTTTCTTCAAAATAAGTTTTTTTTCATCATATAAATCTAATGTAAAAATCATTTTTAGATGGAACACTTCACATATATTACAAATATTTTGAAATATTGAAATTTTTTATATGTTAAAAGTTTATGAATACCTTCCTGAATATTTATTTGATTATATGTTTCTTCATAGTCCATGAATTGTCTTTTTATTAAAATAATTCCCATAATTTATAGATTTATTATGAATTATGATTCCATTTTTATTTAAATTAATTTTGGAAAACACATTTTACATTAATTATTTTTGATAATTTTGGGTGATTAACCAAATTGAAAAAAAGATTCATCTAAAATTCATTAACTACATCCTGAAAATTTTTAATCCAATTTAAATTACCTAAATCCTAAAACACTTATCTTAAGATAAACTGATAAAAAATTAATATTATTTAACTACATTTCCAAATAATTTGTTATTATAATTAGTTGATCTATATCACCAACTGTATTATTATTATAATTATTCCAATGTAAGAACATATTTCATATGACTTTTAAATCGATTATTGAATAATTTTTTTAATTTAATCATTTGTTATAAACCCTGAAATAATATCACAAGTTTTTCTTTAATTGGAATAACCTTTTAGATTGGGTAGAAAGGTTGTTTCTGATTAAATTTTTTATGTGGCTTAATGTTGGTTTAAGACAAATGGATCAGTTTCATCAAATCTAGCATGCATTGTTTCATGAATTGTATTATAATTTTTTTATAAATATTTTATCCTTATTAGTTTTTAGTAACCAGGAAATAATCATTTCATATATCTAAGAAAAAAATTATATATATTTTTTGAATAAAAAATTAATACTATGCATACCAAAACATTGAATTAATAATGATTTGTATTTAACCCTTTCCACAACTCAGGAGAAGTTAGATTAGTAAAATTTCAATGTTAATCATAATTTATATTATAAGCGAATCAAATAACTATATCTGAGAAAAATTATTTATTATTTTAATATTCATCCAATATATTTACAGTAATATCTTGATGAATAATATATCTTATCTAAAATACATAATATTTATTATGTGTTGTAGGGGAAAATAAATTATATATACTTCATATTTTTACTAAAAATCATTTTACATAAATAATTTACAAATTATCCACTATGATAAAAATGAATATTTATCAAGGGTATATTTTTCACATTGTTATCCAGAGTTACATAATTTATAAAACATAAAAATGATTCTAACTTGTTTTCTATAAAATATATCATTTTTTATATAGTATAGTTATTAATATATATATATATATAGTATTTTCAGATACTATATCCTAATTGTGTTGGGCCAATTAATTCCTTGTTAACTAACTATAAAGAAAAAAGATTTTATTATTAACTAATAGGATTACAATATGAATTATATTTCTTTGAAAATTAAAATTTATAAAAAAATTAGAATAATTTAACATAATCACATGTATATCTCTAAATTTTCATTTTCAAGGGTGATTGGAATGATTATTAAAAATGAAGTGTCTTAATCATATATTACACAACCATGATTTACCATTTATTTTAATATGTTAATTTATATATCAATGCCTATTTTCTTCTATGTGTTGTGTGTATACAATATAATTCATAAAAAAAGAATTCTTAAATTTTCTTCAAATCATTTAAATGTAACTTTTTAATTATTTTAATAATTTTATTTCCTAACTCATAAATTTGTATATCCAAATATGTTTTTTCTTCTTTCTTGAAGAATTTAAATTTTTAAAATATTTTTCCATAATTAAAAATATTACCTGTATAGACCATGATTTTTCCATGTAATTTTTTTAATAATTTGGAATTATTATGAGTCTGTGAAAATTGATGGCACGTGATTGCAAGGGCTGTTGTGCTAGGAATGAATTTCAGATCATTTTTTAGGTACGTTCAGTAAACGAGCGAGTGGCGTTTTTAGCTATTGAACCAGTTCTCAGAATAGAAATCCAAGGACACAGTTGAACTCTCAACAACTATATTTGCTTAAAGAGACTTTCACCCGGACTATAGAAGGTCAATGGTGAATGATATTTTTTTGAAATTTAGTGGGAGAAAATGAAATAATCATGCTTTATTTTATTTTTGAAATTGAAACGATGCATTTGAAACATGATAGTGGGGACCACAAAAGGGTGGTCGAGCATTTAATGATGGGAAATAAATGCTCAGTCACAAAAAATTGTTAACTACATTTCACTTTAATTAATATGATTCATTAATTAATAATTAATTACTCAACATTACCCTTGGATTTCCCCAACTAATTTTCCAACAAATTTCTTTATTATTTAATAAACATAATCCTAATAATTTGGATCCTAATCTCTTATGGGGGAGAGGATTGGGAAATGGGAGGATATTTGGGAGAAATTTCTTCAACAAATAAAAACCTCCCAAATGAAGAGCATCCTTTGGAATCAATGATGAGGATGACACTTGATCCTAGATCAGAAACATCATGCAAGAGCGATGAATGCCGATGTCACCATCTTCATCGACTTAGTCTTCTCTCTTGCGACAACACTTAAGTGATAACATCAAGGTAGGGGTTTTATTTAAATTTTGAAGTATGATTAAATGAATCTATCAATTCTTTATATTCTTGTTTCATAACGAAGATGGGCAAACTAACTTGGCCATCATCCCACACATATACCTTGCCTCTTCCCTTTTTATTCTCCATGTGTTTTTGTGCATTCTTCAATGCCAAATATTTATTGAGGCTGGAAACATAATGTTCTTTTGAGCATGATATATGGACGTGGGTCGCTCGACTTGAGGATAAAAAATATGAACTCCTTTTATTTTTCAGGATAAAAATGGAGATGCAGTGACCCGTGGAAGAGGATAAGGGACAACACACTCGCCGACCACATAAATGTTTGGCGGTGCGCTTCTGCACCGCTGAATAAGCACGAGATCATGGCCGCATGGTCATGACATAGGATGAAGTGCAGACAACACCTTGCTTACTGCAGTGAAGCAGTGGCGCAAGACCACATCACTAAGAGGAGGACCAGCCGAAATACCAGCTGACCATTGCGGGAAGGAAGGACCCGTTCAGATCCTGAAAGTGTCATGGTATATGCTAAGGCACATACCTTTGGTAATCCGAATGGAAGGGGATCTGTCCCAACTCCAGTGCTAGCTCGGGCAAACTGTAGCAATAGGCCACCTCACTATGTTGCGCCATCAGGCCTCTACACTGGTCTGTGCCACCAGGCCGCGCCAACAGGTCATGCCCCCAGGCCATGCTAGCGGGCTGCGCCCAGCACTAGCCGGGCCAGGCAATGTTGGATGGGCCGAGCCACCCCCTATGGGGGCCAGACCTTACCAAAACCTATCAGGTTAGGCCTACCAAGGCACATGCCATCTGGGCAGGACCCGAGTCGGTTCGGGTTTGTCTGATTGGGTTGGATGTGACCCGGGCCCAGCCATACCCAGTTTCTCCTCTTCAGCCACAACATGAGAATCCAACATCCATTTGATGAACTGTATGTGGCACCAAAATCCATATATTGAGTCGTTCAATTGGGTATACTCCACTGTAGTTTTGGATAATGTTGGAGTATGGTTGGGTTTGATCGAACCCTAAATCCAACCAGGCCCTCGGAGTGAAGAAACTAATAACATACAGACCGAGAATCTGATTAATGCGTTGTCTATTGTGTTGGATCCCTTATGACGTGAAAAATCATTGGGATACATATTATGATGTCTTTAGGGATTTTGTGGCATGGACTATGTCTTGGGTAGTGGTTCTCCCAAGCACGCTACGTAGGGAACCGAGCGACCAGCTGAGATGTGACAACTGTTGACAATTTCAACTTGAAATGACTCGACAGGACCAGTGGGGAGCACTTCTGTGTAAAATGGAAGTCCCACAGTGGAGAGAACCTCTGTGTGAAGTGATAGACCGACGATACTCGACAGGAGGAGTACATCAACAGTCCATGTTTAGTGGGAAGTTCCTTTTTGTGATGAGGCATGCCCATTGTACTCTTTAGAGGATGAGTTATCCAACAGACGAGGTGTTAGAAATTGTGACTATGGAAGTTACTTGTTATTATCCAAAGAGAATCATGTGGCTGGTTACAAGGTTTCATGGAGATCCTTTGTGGGTTTGCATCACAATCCTGTTTCTTATAGTTGTATACCTGGTTTGAGTGGAGTCTATTATCATTATGGTGTACTTGTGTGATACTTTAGCTTCATAGTGATACATGTTTTTTACTCCCACCTTCGTGGTATTACCTATGCTGTAATCTTTCCTCCTGTGTTAGGTGGTTATATTCCGATAACATAGGTATATGTATGGGAATATGCCAAAGTAGGTTTTACTGTTGTTTCTAGGTTTTGATGTTTATAATTTGTGGATTTTAGAGACCATTGGGGGTCTTCGGGTTCTACTGAGTATTGTTATACTCACCCCTGCATGGGCTACGCCCACACCTTGTTGTGTTTGCTGCATATGATAGACATCGCTGACTGATGACGAGGGTACTTGGACTGGAGACTACTCAGAGGTGGACCTTTGACGAGATGATCCGCCGAGACGATCAATCGGGAGGTGTACCTACCCTTCAGGTAGGATCCTTGGAGAGTGTTCAAAAGAGATGTACTCAGTTTTACTTGTACTTAATAGTTTTTTCATGTACTTTCCATCAGGGCTTGTATTCTGGAACCTTTACTTTCTATACACACCTTGTTTACTATATATTTTTATTTGTGTTTGTATATGTTTGTGTCCATGGTTTGTGTGAGAATATAGTTTATAAAGGAAATTACTTCCTGTTTTAGGGAATACTCCTTTTGGTGCTTGTTTCCAAACCCTTTCCTATGGAATGTGGGCTTGGTGCAGTCACAACACAGACCCTGGGGGACGGTTCATGACAAATTGTTATCAGAGGAGTTCGATTCATACAATTATCTAGGACTCTAATCTTTCCCCCGAAGCAATATTGTTTATTGTTATGACCATAGTTTTTAGTTTGGGAAGTCCAGTGTTGGTGTGATGGCGGACGTATCCTTACACCAGGACCCTGAATTCCGATTTCTGACCATGTACATGAAAACACTGAGAGGATATGTTTTTTTGAAATGTTTTCTTTGTGATAAATTTGAGTCAGCTCACAAGGTATAATATTAATGATAGTGGCGCACCTGTTTATATTTAGGATGCCTCCACGCAGATAGTTAGCCAAGATTCCAGTTAGATTACGTGATGACAACCCACCGAGCAATGAGGATTCGATGTAGGGTACCCTTATGGATGTTGTTCCAACAGGTGGTGTACCAGCAGCACCACTACCTAAAGGGAAGCTGATTCCACCATCCCCTACACCAGATGGTGAGCGCTACTTGAGCGCATTTGACATGTTCTAGCACCATAGGGCACCGATGATCTGGGTGAGATAGATCCATCGGCAGCTGAGGAAAGGCTGGAGGTCGTGGTTAGAGTTTTATGACTGGTAGGGACACCGACTAATCTCATGGCGATCTTTGATGCCATCCATGTTTAGACAACAGTGGGAAGATGGTGGAGCTTGATGCTGCAGGTTCACGACGAGGTGACACTCCTCTGGGAGGACTTAGATAGCCTTTTTAGGGTCGATATCTTCACACTGACCTTATTATCGGTGCATATATAGGTGCTTCTCCAATTAATGTAGGGTAAAATGACTGTAGCTCAATATGCATCAAGGTTCACTGACCTCTCACGCTACTCCAATGATATGGAGTGGGACCCTTTCTTCAGGGCTTGTACATTCGAGCCCAGGCTCAGGTGGGAGATTAGTTCATAGATGGTTTCTCCCAGCATCCCGATGTAGGCGGGGGTGTTAGAGGGAGTGCTCTTAGTGGTGAGTTTCCATGTTGGGCAGTCACCAGAAGCGAGACCCACCACTGGACGACAAGTAGTAGAGTCATCGGTAGCTGGTATAAGACAGATGGCGCAGAGGTCCAAGATGACCAGACCTAATGATGGATGACCAAAAGATAGAGGGTCGGTGGTGCGGGGATCTTGAGGCAGAGCGGGACAAGCAATGATCATGCAATGTTATTCGTGTGGAGGGAAGGGTCACATGGTTTGCAACTTCCTAACCTCCAATACATACGAAAAAAAGATGGTCGAAGGACCACTTGGGAAGAGGATAATATTTGAACGAGGAGGTATATAGGCAGGAGGCGGACATGGCAGAAGAGTAGGCTATATAGCATGCGGTGGGCAGTGATTTTAGGTTCTACCACCACCACCAGCAAGAGGTCCACCCCGACCATAGGGAGAAGGTGGACTGGGATGAGCTCAGCTCCAGGTAGTTGAGGCCTATGACCATGGAACTCCATAAAAGATATGAGGTATAATCTCTGCCTACTCCACCCTAGATGTAGTACATATAGACACAGGTTACAGTCACTCTTTCATTTCCATGACCCTCATTTAGAGTGTGGAGATTCCGGTGGAGTTTTTGGCTTGATCCTTACTTCCAGAGACTCTTATGAGAGAAGATTCAATGATTATGCCCTGGTACCGACAGTGTGACCTTACTCTAGGAGGAAAAAGCTTCGGCTATGATCTTCTAGTAGCAGCGTCGAGGCCTTATGACGTTATCTTGGATATGGATTGGTTATCCAAAGTCCCTGATTAGATTGACTGTATTAGGTGCAATGTGTGGTGTTTCTTCATAGAAGGGACTGGGTTTTCCTTCAGTAGTGATAAGGGAAAATTTGAGCATAGGATGGACTTACCCGGAGGAGGGTGCAACTGATCACTCATCTGTTGGATAGCCTTACCCATAGAGTGGTTGATGTTGAGAGTCCGAGTTATCTAATAGTGGTGGGCCTAGACGCTTATGTTTTTCCTGATGATTTTCATTTTCTAGCTCTTCATAGAGAGGTGGAATTTTACATCAACTTTTACCCCAGGACAACACTGATATCTACTCCAGCATATCAAATGGATCTCATGGAGCATCGAGATCCGTAGTTACAGCTATAGGACATTCATAGCAAGGGGTTCATTAGACCTATTGTTTCCCCTTGGGAAGCCCTGATTTTGTTCACCAGGGTGGCAGATGGGTGTTTGAGACAAGGTGTGGACTATCAGTACCTAAATTAGGTGACTGTGAAGAACATGTTCCCACTGAAAAGGATTGATGATCTCTTTGATCAGCTGTAGGGATAACAATGGATTTCAAAGTTAGACCTCAGATTAGGTTATCACCAAATCAGGGTATGAGATGAAGATGTACAGATGGCATCCTTCAAATGTCGGTATGGAAACAATGAGTTTTAGTTTATGTTACTCGGTTTGACCAATGACCAAGAAGTTTTCATGGGACTCATGAATAGAATCAACCGGTGACACCTCAATCGATTTATGGAAGTCTTCATTGATGATATTTTGGTATACTCAGCGATGTAGGAGGAGCATGCCTACAATCTATAGATAGTTCTGGACACACTCCGAGGGCACCAAATTTATTGCAAGATTTCAAATATCCAGTTCTGGATAAGAGAGGTCCAATTTTTGGGACATGTTATCTCAGATGCTGGAGTTTTGGTGGATCTAGCGAAGATTGTGGTAGTTTTTTCTTGGGAGCTACCGAGGAGTGTAAAAGAGGTGAAGAGTTTTATAGGTTTTACTGGTTACTACAGGAGGTTTGTGCCTGCCTTTTCTTGAGTTGCGGCACCCTTATCAGTGTTGATGATGAAGGGACAACCCTTCGTGTGGTCGGAGAGATGCCATCAGAGTATCTAGGAGCTAAGGTTGAGAATGAAGAGTGCCCCATCATGGGGATAATAGAGGGGGGAATTGGGTATGTATTCTACTGCGACACATCAGGGATGAGGCTTGGATGTGTCCTGATGCAGAAGTGAGAAATGATCACGTATGGTTCTCGATAGTTGAGACATATTGATATGAACTATGCTACCCATGACCTGGAGTTAGCAGTAGATGTCTTCACTTTGAAGATTTGGTGACATTACTTGATGGGAGAACGTTTTACAGTCTACTCTAATCAAAATTATCACATGTATATATTATTTTAGAAGGACCTAAACTTGAGAATGAGACATTGTCTTGAGTTCCTCAAGGAATTTGACGTCGTGATGGACTATACTCATGGGAAGGAAAACGTTGTAGCAGATGCACACAGTATGTGATCTGGTAAGAAGTTCCTGAGTGAGGCGATATGGTAGCAAGATGCTTTGCATATATCCTTTGTGGATCAATATGGATCAGCTTATCTTCAGTTTCTGACAGTCACTCCCCCACTCCTTCAGCGATTTAGGGAGGTGCAGCTTGGGGACGCAGACTACGAGGCTCGACTTTCCCAGATATCCACAGGACATGCACATAATGGATTTTCTAAAGGTGGGGAGCATGCCATTTTCTTTAGAGGGTATACTATGGTATTGATGGCACTACGAGAGGAAGTGATGAAGGAGTTCCATACATCCCCTTTAGCGGTACATCAAGGAGTGTAGAAGATGTACTAGGACCTTTGGCACCAGCACCGGTGGCCTGAAATGAATAAAGAAGTAGTAGAGTTTGTCACATGGTTCCTCACTTGTCAGCAAGTGAAGGCAGATAAAGAGGTTACAACATGCTTTTTTCAGCTACTAGAGTTGCCAGAGTGGAAGTGGGATGGAATTTCAATGTAATTTCTGACAGGACTTCCATGCACATCCAGGAGTCATGATTATATTTGGTGATCATTGACCGACTCACTAAGTCATCACACATCCCACCTATCAGAGGGAATAGATATGTATAGAGCTTTGGATGCCTCTACGTATAGGAGATTGTACGGATTCTTGGAGTTCCATATATGATTTTCCCCGATCATGATGCATGTTTTACTTCCTTTCTAAGGAAGGAGTTCCAAGAGGAATTCGGGATACAGCTTCGGTTGAGAACCACCTTCTATACTTAGACAGATGCTCAGATATAGAGGACCATTCAGACCCTTGAGGACTTGTTACATTCTTACATCCTTGATTTTTGCTGCATCTGGGAGGAACACATGCCTTTGGTGCTATTCAAGTACAAAAAAATCTATCACTCCACTATCATCAAGGCACCATTTGATGCATTTTATTGGAGAACTTACAGATCAACAGTATACTGTAATTACATTCGAGAGTTAGCACACATGGGACCAGAGATGGTATGACCTACCATGGAGATAGAGTAGATCATCCAGGAGTGGATGGAGACTACAGAGAGCAGGTAGAAGTCCTATGTTGATAGAAGATTTGGACCTCTTGAGTTTGAGGATAGTGACATTTTATTTCTACATGTATCACCTTGACGAGGTTTATGAAGGTTTGGTTGTGGCAGCATGTTATCTCAATGGTTTATCAGACCCTTTCATGTCCTCAGCAGAGTTGGTGCGGTGGCTTACTACTTATCTCTTCCACCACCGTTGCACCGGGTGCATGATGTTTTTCACATATCCTAGCTAAAGTGATACATACATGATCCTTCACACATCTTTGACTAGGGAGAGATGGAAAACGGTAATGGGGAAACATTTTTGAAGGTTTTAGTGGGGATTGAGGATCGACAGGAGAGGGTCCTTCATGGGTGGTGGATATCTCTAGTGCGTATTTGTTGGCAGCATGGGAACCTCATGGAGAGTACATGGGAGAGGGAGGCTCAGATTAATGCTCAGTACCACCACTTTCTTTCCTAGTTTGTGTTGTGGCTTTCGGGGACACAAATCCCTGAAGTGGGGAGAATGTAAAGACCTGATTTTTTCTCATGTAATATTTTTAATTATATGTAATTACTATGAGTCTGTGAAAATTGATGGCACATGATTCTGATGGCTGGTTTTCCCAAAATGAATGTCTGAACATTTTTATCTGGTAAGTTCAGTAAATGCATGAGTGGCACTTTTTAACATTTTAACCTGTGATTGGAATTGAAATCCAAGGACACCATTGAACTCACAGTGCTAATATTCACCTAAGGAGAACTTCACCTCGACTGCAATATGTCAAGTGTGAATGTTATATTTTGGATTTTTTTTGGGAGAGAATAAAATAAACATGCATTATTTTATTTTTGAAATTGAAATCTCCCCTTTGAAACATGAAGGTGGGGAAAACATGAGGGTGGTTGGGCATTTAATGCTTGGAATTAAATGCCCGGTTACAGAAAATATGTAACCAATTTCCTCTTTAATTAATAAGATTCATTATATAGGAATTATTGAATCAACATTATCCCTTGAATTCCCCCAATTAATGTGACAACAAATTAATTAATTGATAAATTAACATAATCCTATTTATTATGAACCTAATCTCTCGAGGGGGAGAGGATTGGAAGAGGAGAGAATTTTTGGGAACATTATTTAATGAAGAAAAACCTCTCCAATGAAGAACATCATCTAGAATTGGAGATGATGATGCTGCTTTATCCCAGATCACAAACATCTTGCGGGAGCGACGAATGTCGATGTCACTATCTCTATCGCCTTCGACTTCATCCTCGCGACAACTCCTAAGGGAGAATGCCAAGGTAGGGGTTTTATTTTAATTTTGAAGTACAATAAAATCTATTTATCGATTCATCATATTTTGGATTCATAATGACGATGTCCAATCTAACATGGCTATCTTCCCGCATATATACCATGTCTATTCTCTTTTTATTCTCCACACGTTCTTCGTGCATTCCTCAATGCCAAATATTTATTGATGCTAGAAACACAGAGTTTTGCAGAATGAGATATATTGATGTAGATACCTCGACATGGGGATCTTGATTATGTGATTGTTTTATTTTTTTGGCTATGAAAGGAGATGCAGTGACCCATTGAAGAGGAGGAGGGCTGACACACCCGTCAGCCTCATGAAGGGAGGGAAGTGCACATCCGCCCCACCAGATGAGTAGGAGAATATGGCCGAATTTCCATGTTAGATTCAGAAGAGTAGTCGACACCTGGATGACCATGGTAGAGCAGCGGCACACGACTGTGCCGCAGAGAGTAGGACTAACCAGAACACCAGTTAGCCATTGCGAGACAGCGGGACCTGCTCACATCTCATGGGTCTCATGGAAGTGCCTAAGGCACTGACCTATGGTAATCCAAATAGAAGGGGTCTGCTCCCCCTTCGATGCTAGCTCGGGCGGACTACGCCAGTGGGCCACAACACCAGGCTGCGCCATCGAGCTGCATCAACGGGCCATGGCACTGAGTCGTGCCACCAGGTCAGGCCAGCTGGCCACACCACTGGGCCGCGCCACCTGGCTGCACCACCGGGCCTTGCCACTGGGCAGCACCAATGGTTCGTGGCAGTAGGCCGCACCATGTGAGGGTTGGTCCATAGATAGTGGTCTAGGCCAGGACACCCCCAATGTGGGCCAGGCTGGATATTGGCTCAGCAGGCCAGACCTAGGTTTGGCTGGGTCGGTCCCACTGGGTCGGACCAGACCCAGCCCCAGCCGGACCCCGTTTCCCCTTTTTGGCTATAACATGGGAACCATGCATCCGTTTGACGAACCATCTTTAGCACCAGAATACATGGACCGAGACAGTTATTTGGATATACTCTACTTGTGTTTTGGATAATGTTGCAATAAGGACATGTTGGTTCGAACCATGAATCCAACTGATCCCTCGAAACGGAATCGCTGATAACATATAGATCGAGTATCCGATTGATGTTCCATATATTGTGTTGGGTACCTTATGAAATTGATGGTTCCTTGGGATACATATTCTTGGGACTTTTTGGTAGTCGAGGTATGACTAATGGATTGGGGACCATTTCACCCAAGGGCGCTACATACGGAACACTATGACTGGCTAGGATTTAACGACTGCTGACCATTTCGACTTAGAGTTAATCGATATGCCTAGTGGGGAGTACCTCTAAGAGATTATATATACCAAATGTGGGGGGAAACTATGTGGGATGCGACAGACCCATGGTACTCGATAGGAGGTGAGCCTTAGTAGGCCACTCGGGGGGAGCACCTCTGTGTGACACGCCATATCCACGGTGGGGAGTGCATTTGTGTGATGTGGTAGAACAATGGTAAACGATAGGAGGAGTACGTCCGAAATACATGATTAGTGGGAAGAACCTCTATGTGATGTGGCAGGCCCACTGTACTCATTAGAGGATAAGTTCTCTAGCAGTTGAGGTGTTCGATGTTGTGACTGGGGATGTTACTCGTTATTCCCCCAAGATAATTTTGTTGTTGGCTATAATATTTCATAGAGATCCATTGTGGGTCAGCATCATAATCCCGTTTCATAGATTTGTATACTTTGATTTACCTCAGTCTTATATCTCCATGGTGTCCTTGTGAGGTACTTTATCTTTGTGGTGATACCAATGTGGTACTACTACATTTGTGGGATTACCTATGTTGTATTCCTTCCTCATGTGTGAGGTTGGTATATTCTGATAACTTAGGTATATGTATGGGCATATACCTAAGTAGAGTTGACTGTTGTGTCTATGTTTTCTGCTTTATAATTTGTGGATATGAGATTCCATTGGGTGTTTCAGGGTCCCTACAGAGTATTGTTATACTCACCCCTACATGGGCTACGCCCACACCTTGTTGTGTCTGGTGTAGACGATAGACAACGATGACTGAGGATGAGGGTACCTAGACTAGAGACTACTTAGAGGTGGACCTTGGATGAGGTGATCTGCAGAGATCATCATTCGAGCTCTTTACCTACCATCCAGGTAGGATCCTTGGTGGGTGTTCACAAGAGATGTACTCAGTTTAACTTATACATTCCCAGTTTTCTTGTACTTTCTAGTTTGGCTTGTATCTAGCCCCTTTACTTTATTTATAGACCATTTTTACTATATAGTTGACTATGTTCTTATATTTGGCTGTGTGGTTGGTTTTTGGGAGTTTAATGTATACAAAGGCAACACCTTCCCATTTCATAGAATACGCCTTTTGGTGCTTGTCTCCAGCTCCTAGCCTATGGAAGGTGGTCATGGTGTAGTCACGACATGAGAACCGGGGGACGGGCTGTGACATTACCTATAAAATATATTTATTCATGTGCTTATTAACTGATAGTAACATTTCTAACTTTTATCAGGATAATATATGTAAAACATTATTTGTTTCTTGTTATGTTATTAGAAAAACTAGTATACATTTACAATGTACTTTTTTTTACTCTTCTTATTTTAATGTAAATAATAACATTTCAATTCTAATGCCTTGAAATTATATGATTCGTAACTGTTTGATAACATATTTTATAAATTAAAGATCTCTCCAAGAATTCTATGTTATAAAATTTATTATTCAAATGAAAATATTCTTTAGGAAAAATATGAATGAATACAATTTGAACAATATTTATTTGTCTTGAGTAATCCATGATGAAATTTTTTACCAAAAGAATCACGTTGAAAAAGAATAATATTTTATTTTAAATTAGAATTTTTTTGAAAACAATTGACCTAAAAAATATATAATCTCATATTTTCTATACATTTTATCAAAATTTTCCATACAGGAACAATGTTTTGATAGTAATTTCATCATGATTTAAATTCCAAAATTTATTTTAACAACATAAACAATAATATCAAAAGTATTTATTGAAATATATATATATCATCAATTTATATATTAAGATTACATACTTATATAGAATGTTCGAGAATCATGAAGGTTTCACTAACATTATATTATTTAGAATCTTTAATTTTTTATGATGATTTACTATTTTTCTTTTATAAAAATTTAGAAAACGTCAAAACTTATTCATTAAAATGTATTGTAATATCATATTGCGATGAACTAGAGTCATCTTATTCAGAGGAAGGAGATTAATAATCATCTTCATAATGAATATTATTAATATATAATGTGTTATTTGTTATGGTTTCTTTAGATACATTCTCCATGACCCCATTTATGTTCATTATAATTACATTAAAGAAATATAATAATTTTTTGATCATCACTATAATATTCCGATGAATTCATAGAATAAGTATCTCCCCCAAATTCACTCCACGATTCAGAATCGTTTTTGAATTTAGTTATGTTATTCATGTATAACATTATTATATTTTTTTAATTTTTATCATTCCCTTTCAGTTTAGGGGAATTTGGAATTATTTGACCATGCTTCATGAAATTATATAATATCCTCAATGATGATTCTTCATTATCGATCATTTCATATTATTTATCTTATATTTATGTCAAACATAACTTTTTCAAAATATCATATTCATTCCTATATATAACCGGGTTACTTCGTTCTATCTTTATTTTGATATTTTACATTTATTATAAAAATTTACATTCATCTATTATTATTATTGATAAATCATTTCAATATATTAAACATTGATAAAATATAATAAAACAATAAATAGATACTTATTTTTTTCTTTTTCATCTTTTTAGAATCTCTCTTTTATCTACCATTATAATACATGAGTTCTATAGTTAGAACATCTAACATCAGCATTGTAATTTCCATAGATTAATCTAGACTTTTTCTCTTTTTTATACATTTATTGGGAATAATCTCATTAATATTCTCAACAAAAAATCATTAGAATGGTATTTATCATAAAATCACTATATGATGATCACAATGTTCATAAATTATATATTAAACTAATCAATATATTATCATGGTATAAAATTACATTCTTTGTCAACATAAAAAATCATATATGATCTCATTTCACAGAAATTGGTTATCCCAATGTGTGTAACATCCCAAATATTATACATACTTATTTAATAATCATAAGATAAAATATAACTATATATATATATATTTTTTCATTGAAAATTTTAAAATGATTCTAATTGTACAGTACAATTGACTATCCAGTTTGTGATTCATAATGTTAGAAACTACAATATCTGAAATTTGACTGATATGAGTAAGAATGTGTAAATTATTATCTAATGCATTGATAAAAATAAATGTAATCTATATCTCTAATACACATAGTAAGAACCATAAATACTTTATATTCTATAATGATTCTAATTTTATAGAGTTACGATATTTCAACATGAAATATTTTAAAAAACTATACTATCTTATAACATATTAGTGTAAATCCTTTAACAAAAATCAGTTTTCTAATGTACTAGAACAACCTATGATATAGATTATCAAATTCAAACTCTTTCTGATTTATAATTATGTAATAAGACAGTCTGATACTATATATTATGAAGATTACAATAAATGTGTATAAAAAATTGAAACCATATTTAAACATTGAATAGATGAATAATAATATTGGGAAAATAAATAAATAATACTTTTTAAAATAGATAAATAAACAATTATGATTATTAAAAACTATTTTAGAATTTATCCTTATGTTTTAGCGATGTCACAATAATTTCCTTCTTGTATACATGGTTTTAAAAAAACGTTATGTCTATTTGACTTCTCTCTGGAATCACTGAATCAAGAAGATGTAAAAAATACCTCCTACACCAAGAAGTTATCGACATGTAAGATCGTATCATTCATTCTTTTCCCGTATTTATAATCCCTGGATCATATTGATCATATAGACTATTACCAATCATGAATTTTATTAGGTAATTTACAAATAATCTCTTCAAATATTCCATAAATAATGTCTCTCAAAAGGATGTTGTAATTATATCTCAATGTAAAAAAGTTGTTATAAATTATTCAAATACTCTCTTGATAATCAGTATTGAAAAATGTCTTTATCCTTCCGTAATGGTCCCATATATATGGGAAAAAATAATAATTAGATTGTGATAATTTCATTTGTAACTGCAACATACATAAAAGAACATCATATTTATAACTCAACATTTCCATCTCATGCTCATTTATTTATATAACCTAATAGTGTAACCAAAATCCTTCGTATTAGAGTTATGTTTTTATTTAAGAAAATTTTAATATCATTTTATGGTAGATTTATTAAATTTTAATACAATAACATGTATTCTTAAATACAAAAAATATTTTCTGGTAATATATATATATATATATATATATAACTTCATTATATCATCCATATATATATTTTAAATGTATTGATCATAAAAATATAGTTATAATTTCTTTCTGATCTTTCCAATGAAGTACAATAAATTTATATAGGATTAATATAATTTATTTTGTGAAAATATTTAATATTTCTTCTATCTAAAAAAATTAATTTTTTTTGAAATGAAATTAATATATATATAATTATAAAACATAGAAAATAAAATGAATTTATTAATATAGGTTTTATTTTTCAAAATCCTCATATAAATTATTGAAATACCACTTTTTCAACTCAAAATATTTGATATTTCATACCGACTCCATCATAGTCAACCTATTGATATATAACTAAAAAACACCAATGATACAATACTCTTAAAATAATGTTCTATAAATCCAGATAATTATAAATAAATTCAAATGAATTTTTAAAATCAATAATAACAGTATTATAATATTTAAATAATCATTTGACCCATGAAAAATACATTCTTTTAAATTTATCCAATGATACACATTCTATAACTTTTGATACCTATAAGAAAAAAAAATCTTAAATAATAATTTTCTTATATTAACAAAATTTAAATATTTATTTCCCTAGGATATTAAGTATATTATATCATTTTTAAAAATTATATGTACTATTTATCCCGAAAAACAAAAAAAAATATTAATTTAGTGTTACTTACCTCAATTATTCACCATATCAAAATGTCCATTCTTTGTCAAATAAATTGTCACCACTAGAACTCCCTCATTCTTCACTGTTCATCAATGTATTATAGATTAATGAAGAATAATACTTTCTACATATTGAATGGAATATATATATAATGAATTATAATTACCATTAATATTCCCTTCAGTTATAGGAAGATATTTAACCACCTCCAAGGAATCACAAAACTCTATGATAAATGTACTAAAATAAGTCCTCTATCGTGATTTTCAAATTGAGCATCAAATTTAAATTTTTACTAACATAATAACAAATATTAATATATTATAAATCATAATAAATAATATAATTCAAATCAATAAAATTATGTTGTTTACAAAAAAATGATGACATTTTAGAAATAATTTTAATTCATCAAGAACTATTCTAAAAAATCATATATTTTATTAAATTAATAATCCCATATTATTATTAAACTAAAATACACCTATGTCCAAATTTTTTTCTTTATATTAAAACAAATTACAAAATTTAGAAACAAAAAATAGACGTCTCTATAGAGAGGTGTAATGAAACATAATTGTAATTGATGACCCTTTTCTAAAATAAGATTCTCATTTTTGGAGAAAAATATATAAATACAAGACCCCAACAATAAAATACATGTTTCATCGCATATGATCCATATATTATTAATTCTATCATTAATTTTATTCAATTAATCCTTGATCAACTACCCATTCCATGTTTCATCATATAGAATATTTAAACTAATGACATTTGTGTCACAAATGTTATCAAAACAAAATAATTATAATTTATATTAGTTATATAGTACATATCTTTTTTATTAATAAATGGTTAACCATCTTATAATATATTCCATCTAAGGATTAATATTCATCATAGTATCAATTATTGTGTTAATTGTATAATCTTATCATAACCTTTATGTAGAAATTGTTGTGTCTATTTCAGCATATATTTTTACATTATAAATAATATTGAGAAAATAGTGTTTCTATTATAATGTTTCAACGTAGTTTATTTATTTTATTTACTTCTTAATCCTTATTAGATATATTCATCAAACTAATTTATTGAATTATATCATTTTTCAACAAACGATGTAATGTTATCCATGTTTCAAAAATATACATTTTGATTAGACATAGACGATATGACTTTTTTATCAATATATAAAAATACCAAATTGTATATTCTACCTCCATTATATAGGGTAACACCATCACGAATCCATATATCCTCCCACTTTCCCTGCAGAAGACATATTGGTTTCTTCAACCTAGTTATTATATAATGAATATTCATCAACTGCAATTTGATAAAATATTTAAATTATGTATTCATAGGAAATTAAATATTTCATTCCACAAATAGTTATAATGTGATAAAATAAAAATAAAAATATGAATAAAATATACTATAATAAATTTCAATGAAATTTATATTTCATGTATTGACATATATTAAATATAACATTTAGGATAAATTAAAAATTGATTTCATTTTTCCTATTGTGAGGCAAACCGTAGTGTATATCATCCAGCGTTATATGATACCCCATTATGTTTGTCTCTGAATAATTTAGTTGGGATTATATTTCTTATTACAATGATAAGTAATTCATTTATATCTTTTAAATAAATTTTCATATATTAATTACTCTATGATGAATGGTAAAAAAAATTATTTACATCACTGAAATTTATTGTCCTCTTACTTAATTTTATAAAAAATATGATTTTTTCATTAAGGCTAATGACATCCATGTTAAATTTTCCATGATTTTATTGAGATCTAAAAACCAATAATTAAAAAATAATCTTAGATGTACTATTGTAAATTATCATAAATCAAAGAAACAAAAATAAAAAATGTTCCCTTAATCTATCAAAATCATGATATACTCACTATAGTACCATTTATAAATAATTTTAAATAATAATTAAATTCTTCAAGAACAATTTTGTTGGTTCACTAATTTTAATAATGATTATAAATTATATAATCCTACTTCAAATAATTACATTATATTTTAAAATCACTCATCTTTAAACTTTTTGTGAAGCATCACAATATATATCAAATTGAATCCCCTCCAATTGTACACTATTTTTGAGTTCCTAAGTTTACTTATAATTTAAAAATTCAATGATTAATTGGAATTAATTTATTATCCAAAGAGTATGAACATTTAGGGTAAAAATAATTTAATGGAATAATTATTCAATATAAAAGTAGTCAAAATATTGTGATATCGCTATTTAGATAAATGAAACTATTTATCTTTATATATACATTTTTTGATCCAAAATTATATGCATTTAGGTTTTTTTGGAAACATTGTAACTTTTTTTTTCAGAAACAATATAACAAAAATGAACATCTCGTGTAGATAAATAAGACATTACCATCTTCAAATATAAATGATGGTTCATGGGTAATTGTAGATCATTAAAGAAATATTTTTCAACAATATTTTTATTAAACTGTATTATAATCAGTGAAAACCACTAAAAACATCACATGAAATAGTTTTCATTCAAAATATATCAACCAAAAAAATATTATGCATTCATTAATAACTCAAAATATTTTCAAAATGAATTAAACATTCCAATACAAACATCAAAAGTCCATTTTATGAATATTTTCCTTATTCACCATCATATGAAAATAGTATATCCGCAATCTAATATTTGGAAATTGTTTTCTCTAAAAAATTTAATAAATAAATATTCAATTACTACAAAAAGGATATTGATTATTAATTACTATTTGGTTTATCCCCCAATAATTTTCCAACAAATATAAATATAAATTATTATTTTTATCAAATAAAATATTTTAGAATCAATTGTGGAAAAATATATGTTATAATTATTCATTAAAAAATTTCACCAATTAAAGGACTAATTCGATAAAATGGTTAGATTGAAAGATATCACATTTTATTTATATCATTAATAATTCATTGAGATGTGTTGAAATAGACAAATCATATTTTATAGATTTTTTATTCTAATAAACATTTTTTATTTATTTGATGGTAGATAGAATGAAAATGGTAATTTTGCATTATTTATAAAAATAAAATTACATTAAATTACTCACATAATTATGAAATAAAACAATAAAAAATAATGACATAGTATAACCATATAATTTCTCAGTTCAATATAAAAAATGAATAGCTACACCATTAGTGTGATCTTGAAAATATGATAACACTGAAGCAAACCTGACTTAACATGGACGAAATAATACATTAATCACATGATTTAAATAATAAATCTAAAAAATTATCCTATAACCAAGGGACCTGATGGTATTGATTAATTTAGATTAGAGAAATAAATTTCATATTATATAATTTTTGAAAAAAATTATCCAAAATTTCACTCATATATATGTATGGTCAAAATAAGATATTAGATGCTCGAGTACAAGGGGGGGGGGGGTAAAATGTCGGTTTATAAACATTAATTTTTATCCTTAAGAATATCTATGTTCAAGAAAGTTAAACAATATGGATTCACAAACCCTATTTAGTTTGTAAAAAAGAAAAAATCTTTCAGGGAATCTGATAATATAGATCCCATATGTAAACATTATAAATGTTTACATAGGAAAATATTCCACCTTAATGTATAGAGAATATTATTTATCACATTATACAAGTATAAGAAAGTAAAATAATGTTATACTCTCATTATTTAAATAATTATAGATAAAATAAAACTCTTAAAAATAATATGTAAACAAGTATAATATATATTTTCACCCAAAGAGATGGATATAAAAAAACCTAGGATAAAGGTCCATTGATTTATAATTTCCTGAAATTCGGTCTGACCCACAACTGGGTAAACCCATGATAAGAATATCATAATCTATCTTGTTATCCCCAGATCCCTCAATCTATATGGTGATAAAAATCTCTATCTTAATATCCCAAGATTCTCTTGATTGATCAACAAAAAATTGATTCGCATTAGGAAGGATGAAAAAGATATTCACATCTTGAACAAGTTTGTCACGTCATTCGTACAAAGAATATTTTAGTAGAGTTCTCGCTGAAAAAATTAATTCAATAGAATTTATCACACACCACATTTCTTAACATGTCATGAAATCTAAAAATGAATTTTTTATTCATATTATAAAATCCCAACAGTCATCTCCTCCTCCAACTATCATATTATTCATTGAATTTTAGATGGACTTGAACAAGCATGAGTAACCCAACAGTTAGTTTAAAATAGATTGTATGACATCTATTCATTATAACATAATATTTTGATTGAAATAGTAACAATTAAGAGAAAAATTATTATGTTTATGAAAAATTCATAAATTAGAATCCTATAATGATGAAAAAATATCTTTAAAAAAAATAAGTAACACTAATAATTATAAATAATTAGATTCTAAATATTGTGGGAAATAGAGTCTAAATATATATACAAACAAAGTCTATATTAATTAGAGTTTGGAGTCTGATATTGGATAGAAACAAAGTCCGAATTTGGATAGAAATTGTGTTTGGATTTATGAAGAAACATAGTTCATATTTAAGGGAAAAGGGAGCTAGATTTTCTAGGAATTCAGAGTCAGAATTTCCCAAAATTCGGTGCCAAAATTTTGTAGAATTCATGTTCAGAATTTCTGAGATATCTAATTCAAAAAATTAAGTATTTAGAGTCAGAATGTCTAAAAATTAAGATTCTAAATTCTTGATATTATGGATTTATAGTATCTGAGAATTTGGAATCTAATTTCTATCAAACCTAGAGTCTGAAAACAGATAGAATCAGAGTCTAAATCTAGTGAGAATTAGATCCTAAAAATGGATGGAATATTTATTGAAGAAAACCATTCTTCTAACACAATAAATAAGAATCCTATTATTCTTAATGAAATACGGTCTTAATAAATATACTGTTAAGTTTAGATACATATCAATAAGCATATTAAAGAAAATCATGTTAAGGGTTAAGAAAATAAATTTCCTTAGAGAAAGAAAATAATACATTAAGAAAATGTGTTGGTTATTTTCAAAACAAAATGGAATGGAGAATTAAAAATATTGACTAATGACATAACAATCTCCCAAATTTTTGAATACACAATCCTCTTTACAAAAAATAATATTAAGTATAGAAAACATGAAATACAATATTATCTATATTATATTAGTTTCTTAGTGAATATGACTAAATCCCCCTTTTGATTTGTCACCTTAAGGATCATAATAATTTTTTTAAGAAACTATTTTGAAAAATACATTTCTATTATTAAAAAAGTATTCTTTATGATTTATCTCACACATTCTTAAGAAAATTATTATTTTGAGTATACTCCCCATTAATATGATATTATTTATAAACTTCTCTCCCCTATTTTGATTTTCAAAAAGGGATGGAAGGGGAACAAAATTTTTACCTGAATGGTTAGAATTTTTTGAAATAAAATGTATTATAAAAAAGATAGTTATTCATATTCGAAATAACTATTTTTGTATTACAAATGATTGGATTTTTATTATAATCAATTTTCATAAATCATATTATATAGAATCTTCTAGAGGGTGGATTTCATCTTCTTTATCTCATTATGATGCTTTGGTACATTGTGAGTATGTCCTCTTTCTCTTGGATCTTCATCTCAATATTCTGAATCATTTCTTCTTGTGACTTGATAAACTCCTCATATGATTTTACTTTCTCCTCTAACTGATCTTCGAGATATATTTCTCACTATTGGGTAATAGAAATTAAAATAATCATATCATATAGATATTTATCCTCTTGGATTTAGGTATCATTTTCTTAATTTATTGTTTTTGAAATATTCTTGAACAACTCATCAGACATATTAAATACATCATTCACTGAATCCATATAATCACCGACTAATATAATATCATCAACTACTGACATCAATAGAGTTTTAATCTTCTTGATATACATTATATGAGATTCATATTTCATCATTAAGGGTTTTAAATCTATTTCTTTCTTGATTAATATTTTCATCAAAAAATTTATAGTATCCTAGATCATGTTGACTGAATTCTGAATAAGCTAACACCGTGATTCACTGTTTTAGAAGAATGGTATTGAATAAACATGTTTCTTCAATGAATTCTCCACAAAGTCATGTCCCAAATATGATGATGAATTGGAATATGAATAATCTTTTATGAAGGAGTAGCTTTAACATTCTTTACATTCATTTCATCATATGATTTGACAACCTCACCTTTCTGAGGTGTGCACGAAAGTAGAAATTTTCCATTATTATCAATTTTGTCAAACAAAAAAATTTCATCTTTAACATTTAGTTCTCTGACATTAACTTCACCATCATTACATTTAACTATTTCATCACTATATTCACTTTCCTAGTTGGAATGGAATTTGGTAACATCCTCTTCCTTTAAATTTTATTCCTTCTTTTGTGATGTTATTTTGGTGGACGATGCTTGTGATGTTCTTACTGAATGTTTATCCGAAGGGACATTTTCCCCATGACACTCATCAACCATTATAATAAATTCTTCACTTTATTCTACTTCTTACTCTTCTTACCTAATTTATTCCTCTTAAAAAATCTGTTCTAGATTTGAATCATCCATGAAGTGGACTTCCAGTACCTGAATTTGTTCTGAATAATTCTCAACATATTTTAATAATGAATTAAAAACCAGAGCTGGTGAATCATTTTAATATTTATTTATCTCATTTTTCTTCCTCTCTAGTTCTTCAATTCCATGAATTTTGAAGTCCTTCTCCTGAATAGGATCTATGCCAAAAAAATATACCAATTCTTCTTATTTTTCTTATTATCTCTCAACTGAGATACTACTTAATCAGAAAAAATATTTTTCTTCTTCAGTTTAGGGGGATCTGATTGAGGTTCTGGAAAAGGTTCTGGTAACTGAGGTTCTGGTTCTTTTCACATCTTTAGTGAAAGTTTTAAAGATTCCCCAACATCGACTTTATTAACATGATCATCCTTATCAGGAAAATCCACAAACTCACATGATAAAAAATTGAAACCGTTCTTCATTATTTTCAATGTATCATTATAGAGTAGTATATTCATAAAGTTCATGGACTTTGAAGTGTTGGGGATTTTTAATGATTCCATACACAAGAATATAATATACAAAATGATCACCGAATACATCCAAATTTAAGACTTGACATTTCCATTCGAAATGTTACTGATTGTTTGAAGGATATACTTCACGATATTTATCTTCCTTAGGTTCCCAAAGAAATATAATAAAAGGATATCACAAATCTTATGTAAATCATTATTTCCCTTCTTTGGGTTAAGGAACCCTTTTATATATAATGAAACCAACCTATTGTTTGATGAAAGTGGGGAAATCTTGGGTTTATTTAAATTATTCAGCCTATGGAACCATATTGACTTTACCTCCGAAAAGGATCCGTCCTTTTCAGCAAAATAGTGTGAGGAGAAGATTTACTCAGCTTCATATGGAAAGAGATGAATGTTAGAGGCCTTGTTGAATGATAAAGAATACGATATCTCATAGATTCTAAACATGAACGTATCTTTTCAAAATATATCATATGAATGTCCCGAATAATAAAACTACACTACAAAGGCTGGGTACACCGGGTCCTGATTCATCTCCATGGAAACATTTAATCATTCCCATATATTTAACTTGATAATGATTAAAATCAAATAATCATACTTGGAGAAGAAAGTATGATCTTTTATACTTCATTGTATTATAATCTAATCTTTGGAATCCTTGATTGACTAAGACTACATAAGATACTTAGTGGAAATCTCAAGAGACATGATGAATGTAAAGAAATAAGCAAAATGGAAATATACACTTGTAGGCAGTAGATCATCAGGGTATATGGTTCAGAGAACTGATGTTGGACAAGAACACTAGGTCTTTTTAAATAAGCTTCAGAGTGTCGGTTTGAATTTCCAGATAGATCCAACAATTGATATTATTATGATCCAATTGGATGGTTGATATTAATTTCAAATAATGATTTATTGATTCTATTATTTTTAGGTTTAATGGACAATCATATTTACAGAATTTGAATCTCAAATGAGCTTCTTAAAATAATTACCAATAAAAAATTAAATGATATTATAATAATATAAATAAGTAATTTTAATTTTTTTTTTGCACAGAAATATTTGTTAATATTGATAAGGTTCTAATAATGGAATAGTGGTTCTAAAATGTTTTATAAGGAATATAATATGTTTAGGTTCTAAAAATTTTATTATGGGAAAAAAATTTATATTCTGATACTTTTCTAAAGGGAAATAATTATTGTTCTTAACATTTTATTAATGAATGAAAATATAAAAGTGTAATCATATGTACTACCCCTCTGAGATGGAGTATCTTAATGTTAAGGGATTGATTCGTAAAATAGATTATATATAGGATTACCTTAGAAATATCATTACTAACTTTTTTTAATGTATTCAAATCTATTAGATGATGAATATTTCTTAATTACATCATTAAATTGATCTTTTGTTCCAATAAATTGGATAATATTATCACTTTTACATTTTTGATCCTCAAAAAAGTGATTCCTAATATTAATGGATTTTCACATGAGAAATGTGCCTAGTTTTTCCTTATGGAAAAGAAACTATTAGTATCATATATTATCTATTTTTTGTTAAAACTCATTCCATAGTTTGTGATTCTGTGGTGCATTCAGAACACATGATCATAGTAACATCCAACTACTATATATTTAACTTCAGTAGTGGGAATTACTACTGATTAATGATTCTTGAATGACCAACAAACTAAAAAATCTACTAAGAAATGACAATTTTTACATGTACTTTTTTATCCATTCTACATCCACCAATGTTAATATCCAAAATTCTATTTAAAAAAAATTATTTCTAGAAGAATATACAAGACCTAAATCCATGGTTACATGTAAATAGAAAAACTCATTTCACTACTTTCAATTAGGATTCTATTGGATTACACTGATATCTTGTACATAAACATACTGAGAACATTAAGTCTGGACAACTAGCATTGATTAAAATAATAATTCTATCATACCTCTAAAAGCTGTTTGATCTACTATTTTCCCAAGTTTATCCAGATCAAGAGTTTTCGAGATACCGATTGGAGTACTTATAATTTTAGTGTTTTCATATCCATACTTATTAAGAATATATTTATTATACTTATGTGGATATATATAATTTCCATGAGGTTTTTGGGGAATTTTAATATACATTAGAAATCATAATTATCCCATAATACTAATTTCAAACTAATATTTCAAAATATTCACAAATGATGTTGTTAAATATTTATTATATGATCCAAATATAATGTAATATACATAAATTTAAACAATAAAAACATTTTTATTATCATTATTTATAAAAGGATTAGATCAACAGTTATCTTAAAATAATTTTTTTGTCACATTAATCATTTATTTCTGTCATACTAGGCTCTAGAGGATTGTTTAAGTCCATATAAATCATCGGTACATTTGATGACTTGTTCAAGATGTATTTTTTCTTTAAATCCAAGAGGATTCTCCACATAAAATTCCTCTTAAACATATTCATTAATGAATGGAAACTTCACATCTATTTGAAAAACATTTAAATAAAAAATGATGCAATGTCTAGAAAAATAAGAATATATTCATGTCTAGGTACCAGAGTATAGGTTTATTCATTGTGTATTCCTTTATATTTATTATAGAATTTAGAAACTATTCTTTATTTATTTGATACATTGATTCAATTTTCATAACATTTTTTGTTTCTGAATACTCATTTTACTCTAAGAACAAATGTTTATTTAGGTCTTTCAACCATGTCCTAGTTTTTTTATTTTGAATTCATTCACTTCATATAACAAAGCATTAATCTAATCATCTTCACCTAAAGCACAATTAGTTCTTTGAGGTTCTAATTGGGAAGGAAATTATACAATTTTTTCTAATTTATTAATGAACTTCTAGACCTTAAAAGTTTATTTACATCACAAATGATACTATCAGTAGGATGATTAATAATGAAAATATAATTTTGGTTTTGTAAAAAAAGTTCATCAATGTAGAATAATATATATTCTAGGGGTAAATACTTTAAGAAAAATTTTCTTGAGAATTTTCAATATTTTATGATTCTTTCATAAAGGATTGATAATCAGTTTTTTAAAACACATCCAATGATTTAGGATGGGATAGTTTAGAAAAGGAGACGTTTCCTTAAATTTAACATATAATTTTTCTTTAATATTACAATAATTTTTTTAAATAAATGAATAAGCCTTAAAGGTAGTGGAATATCATAAGATAATCCATTCACCAGACTTGGGTGAATATTTATATGTGTTATCATTATTATTCAATATTAATACATTCTATATAAATACATTGAATTAAGAAACATGATGTATTCAAGCAATACAAAACTCATAAAGTGTATCCTTAAGAAAAGGTCTGATTATAACATGATTTATATTATAAAAATAATTTGTTATATCATTATCTAAAAAATGATTAGCAATTGATTATTTAGTCCACATGGTTCTAGTTATCTCTTGATAAATTTGGTTTCTTCTTTTAATAACACCAATGTGTTGAGGAGTTCTGGGAGCTACAAAGTTATGAGTAATTCATTTGTTAGAAAAAATTATTCAAAATATTTATTTTCTAATTTTACCCCACGATCACTAGAATAGTTATCAATGGATGGATTTTTTCATTTTTAATATTTGATGAAAATGATCACATATTAAAAAAGGATTCATATTTTTTTAATAGGCCCATGTAAATTAATTATAATAGTCAACTAAAATGAATATGTAGTATTTTTCTCCAATACATCCATTTTTTGTTGGAACAAAAAGATCTATATTCACTCTATGTAATGAATTAGAAGTTGATACTTGATTATTTGATTTAAATATTGAGTTATGTTTCTTGATATATTGATGAGGATCACAAAAATTTGATGAATCAAATATAATCTCTGATAGATCCTTAATAAGTCTTTTCTTTTATCGTTTACAAATGTTCATATGGTTGCACTATCTTAGAATTATATTTCATAAACATGATTGGTCTTCTATTTCACTATGTAAATTTAGGTCTTATCTCCAAAGGCCTTATAAGTTATGTTAATAAACATTCTCATTTATATGGGTATAGAAAATAAACCCTTCCTTGGAATTGTGTAATTTTATCATTCCTAATATATAATAGGTAACCTTCATCATATAATTGATATATGATAATAAGGTTTTTCTTAAGACCTTTAACAAATAAATAATTTGAAATTGAATATTTTCAATGAAGAAAAATATTACCTATATTTAAAATTTATCCTTTAGAATTATCTCTTTAAGTTACTTTTATTTTGTTCATATTGATAATATTTTTAATGAAGTTTTTTTTCCAGTCATGTTGGGGAACATCCACTATCTATGTACAATGTATTGTGTTTGAACTTTCTTTTTTTCATTAATATAAAAAAATTAGATTTTCAGGATTCAAACATTCTTAGATTCAGATTTGTTAGAATGTAAAAGCATAGGAATCCTATTTTTCTTATCAAAATAATCATTTTGGAAACCTAAATACAGGGTTTTATTCAAAGAATAGTTTTTTCACAATTTCTACCACATTGAAACTTGGTTAAAAATTGAGAACCATGGTAACAAAATTTTTATGACAGAAAATATGTTTGGAGTGAGTATAACATAATCCAGAATTATTCCTATAATGATGAAGTAGTGAATACATTTTTTCAAAACCGTATTTTCCATGAGTAGTGTTTGAAAAAATAATTTTTAAGGAAAATATCTCATATTTTAGTCCAATGACTAAATTCTAATCCTCATAGTCATTAGTATTCTATTTTGAGTTTGACTCTAAAACCTTTCTCTTGGAAATATCATTTTCACGATCTATAGAATGTTTTTCCTTCTAAAAATTAACATCCTTATTATTTTTGGAAATATTTTCAAAGTCAAAAATTTTATCATCAAAATAATTTTAATGATATTATAATTTGGTTGTTAAAATATATATTCTAGAATTTTCTTTCTCTAACTTCTTTTTTATCTTATAGTTCTCATTCTTAGGTAATTTATAAAATCAAGAGACTTATTCAAATGGAGGTAATGAGTTTTCTCTAATGTGGAATATTATTCATCCAAAGATTCATAATTTTTTAATCCAGATATTTAGAGTTTAAATAAATATAGGATAAAGATTCATCATTATTTACCTTAGCCATAAGATGATGATTTTCAAAAGGTATGTTGTCTATAAGACCAATATTTTTATTACTAGAAGAGTAATATCTTGAGGATTCATTTGATGAGTCACCACCACCAGAACTCCATGTTTCATTTTCATTTAGGGAATTCATTGAGTTAGACTTGTAGCACTTATTATTGTCTCTATTATAATGATTATCCTTTCTGTCTATTCTCTTAAGCATATGAAAATCAGGTATGATATGTCCATACCTTTTTCATTCATGACACGTTTACTCAGAATCGTTCTTCTCATTTCTATATTTATTCTTTTATATGTTTTGAAAATCATTATTTACCACAATCCTGGTCATACATCGAACAATATTTGCTACTACTTCTTTAAACAAGTCATTGTAACTTGATTTAGATATTACAACAATTGTCTTATATTTATATCTATTAACTCATTCTGCAGTCTTGGATTTAGATGTAGTATTTAAAGAAACACTTCCATTAATGTTATTATTTTTATTGATCATTTAATTTCTCATAATTCTAGTTTCAAGTTGTATAAAACTCCAAAAAACACCTTAAGAGTGATACTTGAAACACTCCTATTCTCATAAATTTTTGACAGTTTTGATTCCCATTCATTCGGCATAATATCTATTATCTTATCCACATTAATATCACCATAAAGACCATTATTACTAATAGAATGAAGGATATTGATGATAGTCATAAATCATTGTTTCAATTTACATACAGGTTCACCATAATGAATCATAATACCATTGTATTTAGTTATAATCATAGATCGTCTTGTTTCAATCACTTTTTATGTTCCATAGTATGTGACTTCACGTTTCTTCATGATTCCATTGGAATAATCATACGATGAAATTTGGGTGTAGATATTCCAGGTCATGTAACATAAAAAATTATTTCATACCTTATAATTATGTTAATTTTATTTATTAGTGAGGGCTCGAATTTCCTTGTTATAGATATTGTAGTCTCTTATCAGCATAACAAATATGTCTACACTGGTATTGATAATAAAACTATTCATCCAACCTCTCTAGTAACCATAATCATTTCCATCTATAATTGAAGGTCTGGTAATGTATATATTATCTATAAAACCAACATTCATTCCTTTTATTCAATAAGAGAATAAATAATATCTTTTCAACAAAAAATTTTTTAAGAAAAAAATAATTTTAATAAAATATATATAAAAATCATAATAAAAAAAAGAACAATAAAATTTAATGCAAAAAAAAATACGAGGAAGAAAACATATATGTAAGTATAATTATTTTAGGTACTAGGTGTAAAAAAAATTTACGACCGCTATACTATATGATATGTTCAAATAAAAGAGAAATGAATTTTATGTTTCAAAAAAACTGTTTTTATCGTTATGAAATTCTATGTTTAACGATGTTAAACAATATGGACTCGCATTCCCTCTTTAGTTCATAACAATGAAACATACATGCTGGGATATGATAATATGGATCCTATATAGAAAATTAATAAAATATTATTAAGGGAAATGTTATACCATAATGTATATACATCCCTATTTATTGAATTATACTAGTATAAGAATGTATATGAATATCGGAAATACATTTATTAACAAAATTAAGTTGAAATAAAATATGCAACAACAACATTTATTGAAGTATAATAAATATTTTAACTAAAAGAGAAGGGTATCCAAAACCCTAGGATAATGGTCCCTTGATTTATACATTCTAGAAAGTCTATATTAGCCACACCAGGGTAATCCCTTGATAAGAATATATGAATCTATATTAATATACCCACAATCCGTCGATCTCTAAAGTGATTGTCACATCTATTATCCTATCCCTATAATCCCTTGATTGATCAGAAACAATCAGATTCTCACTAGTTAGGCTGAACATTATGTTCATAGCTTGAACATGTTATTGACAACATTCACACAAGTAATATTTGAGGACCTTCCTCACAACAAAAATTATATCTCTATAATTTAGCATATCCATCACATCTCAACGTGTCATGAAAACTTCATATGAACGGGGTACATAAATGAAAATATCCCAAAAATCATACACTCAACTAATGGTTATATTCGTCCTTGAATTTTAGAGCGACCTTGATAGGTTTCACTTTGCCAACAATTTTTTTAAAAAAGATTGTACGACATTGTTCTATTGTAACATAATCATGAGTATTAAATAATATCTTATAGGAAAATTATTCTTAATTTTAACAAACATAATGAAACTAAAATATAATAATTTTGGAAAAATAACATAATGAAAAATATGAAACACTAATAATTTTGTATAATCATATTCTAAATATAGTGGGAAACGAAGTCTTTATATTTACACACACCAATTTTGTATTAATGAGAATTCAGAGTGTAGTTTGGTATGGCAACAAAGTATGAGTTTTGATTAAAATGGTGTAGGAATTAATGAGGAAACATAGTTCATATCCTTGAGATAACAGATTTTGGATTTTTTATAATTAGGAGAAAGATGTTCTGAGAATTCTGAGTCAGTATTTTTTTGAATTTAGAGTCATAATTTATGAGAATCTGGAGAGAGAATTTTTTAGAATTCAGAGTCCAAATTTCTAAGAATTTGGAGTTTTAATTTTAGAGAATTTAGAGTCTAAATTTATAAGAATACAAAGCCATAATTTCTGATAATTCATTGATAAATTTTTTGGAATTCGGATTAAGAAATCCTTAGAATTTGGAATCTTATTTAGAAGAAAATCGGAGTTTGAAAACAAATATAATCCAAGTGAGATACGTGTGACACTTATATTCTTAAAATAGATTGAATTAGTATTAAAGAAACTTATGGTAGATAGATTTTAGATAAGGATCAGATTATTCTTAAGTAAATCTGTTCTTATGAAAAATTTGGTTAATCATTGATATGGAACATTATGCATAAAAAAGGAAGTTCATGTTATGAGTTAAACAAATGAATTTCATTATAGAATGAAAATAATATGAAAATAAAAACGTTTTTGTGATTTTTAAAACATAAATGAATGAATAATTCAAATGATAGTTTATTGAATTAATGATATAACCAAAATAGACATATCACAATTATGAAATTAACTTCATAACCTAAGGATTCAAAACATAATATTCGAATATATCAAAAACTCTATAGTGAGAATGTTATATTATAAATAACTAGATCATATATATTAAATAGATAATGAGAAATATTTAAATAAAATAGTAAATTTCAAAATGACCATGGATAATAATTGTAAAAAATGATCGATTAACATATGATCCCCATAAGATCATTAAGGAAACAAAATAGAACTGATTTTCATTAAAATAAATCATAAATCATCATAAAACATGTGATAATGATTGAAATGTGAAATGTAATTAAAAATTTTATGAATACTATTGAAAAAAATTTATAATAAGAAAACCCTCATAAAATTGTGTCAAGTGTATAAATCTATCATTTATTATGATTGTGAACCTATCTACCCATTGAACTATCAACATATAAAATAATGACACCATCAAAACTCTACCACACCGATTAATTATAAACCCTACTACTCCCTAACCTATTCACATGTAAAGGTGTGTGTAGGGAATAAATTCATCACACACACCCATTGTGAATTTAGATACTCACTAAATTATTAACAAAACATTTACATCTTAGTTGATATATTACTTTTCCAAATAAAATCAAGGAAATTATTGGTACCATATATATCATAATCTATGTATTTTTGTTCCAAATAAAATTCAATCACTAATAATCTCACAAAGAAACCATTTAAAAATAATGGACTTCTTAAAAATTTAAAAATCAACACATAACTTGCTCTTAAAAATAATAAAATAACATAACAATAATATTGAAAATATAAATTATGCCACTATAACTAATATGGGAGATCAAAAAATCACTGCATAAAAATTAAACCACGGAGTGTAATTAAAATTAAAAATAATACTTTTTTCAAAAAACTTTTATAAACCATTATCCTAAAAATTATATTCAATTTTTTGGTAGGTAAACCGAATAATTTTGAAATACATATTTTAATGTGTTCCAAATAATAGTGAAATCAAAATATATTTTTTTTTTCAAAAATGATAAAATAAAGTAGATTGAATATTTTATAATTTAACATAATATTTATTAATTTATAAATTAAAAATTAAAAAAGTTTCCAAAAAATATAATTGAAAATTATTTTATTAAATTATTTTTAAATGAATAGTTAATAATTGAAACATGAAAAATACATATATTTTTCAACATAATTACTATAAATTCCTTGAAAATTTTTACATTTATAAATAATATTTAATAATTTAACTTTAATAATGTTATAATGGATAAAAAATTTATTTGGTGGAGTTGATGATGAAAAAACAAAACATAGGGAAAATAGAGATAAAATTTTAATGTTTTATATATCATATGATTAAAAACTCAAAAAGTTAGAAGGATAATAAAACCAAAAAATTAAAATTATTTAGTGGAGAAAGATTAATTAGATATAAATTCAATATGAGTTTCCGTTAAGGAAATAATGCACCTAGATGAATGTAAAAAAATTAATAGTGAACAAAATCCCAGTAAAAGTAATGAAAATATGTATTAAAAATGAATGTAGACAAAAAAATAGAAAAAATGATAGATACATTAGTATGAAATATTAATTCTCTTGAAATGTAGTATAAAATATAGAATAAATTCATCATAATATAGATTACTTTAATCATGAAATATTATATACAATGAAGAGTGAATATGACCCAAGTAAAATAACTGATTCATGAATACCCATTACCACATTAGATATTTTTAAATATAATATCACTAGATAATAAAATTTAATATTTTTATATAAAATTGAATTCAATAATGGTTTGTGGTGGATTTAAATATTATATAGAGTATATAACATATAAATTATGTATTGGTTCATAAAAATAAAACATGTCTTGAAGAATATAAGATGTGATGAAAAAATATTAAGGATTAAGAAATGTTCCAATAAAAATACATTAAAATTGGGAGAGATGAAAATGATTCTAAAATACATTGATAATATTGTTTTATGATATTATAAAGCCAATAGGTAATATAAATCCCATTTATATGAAATTATGTACTAATAACAAGGTATGTTTTGTAGAAAGAAAATTTGAGATGATACCCTAACAACCTGAGAGGTGAATGATGGAAAAGCATCTATTAAATTTTATGAATGAAAAAAATTATATCTCATAAAAAAGGGTGAGTTTTTATTTAATAATTCTTTTAGACAGTATAAATACCAAATCAATGATTAATAGGGGTAAAACTAGTAATCATACATCAATAAAGGTATCATTGAGACAACAAAAAATTACCTTATTTCCATTCCGAGTTGTCACGCAATAACCACATTTAAAAAATAAATATCATAGTAACCTCTTCTGTAAAACTCCTCAAAAAGAATACCATTTATTAATCGATATGTTATTCATTATAATGATTAAATTAATTTGTTGTAGGTCATTTTTACCACCAGTAGAAAAAATTATAACTGTTTTGATAATGTTTTATAGTCTTGAAATAATTATACAAAAAATAATACCATGTTCATTATTGATATATCAATTATGAACCAATTATATATACATTATGTTGTTTTAAAATATTATTATTTTAATCCATCGGTATGTTTGTTATGTTATTGGATACCTAAATTGTTAACAACTTATTTAATAATTTTAGCAAATGAAATATTTAAATTAACAAAAAATTGTATACATAATATAATATTTAGTCAATCATATAATAAGAATGATTTCAAAATTTTATTGTAAAAATATTATATCTCATCTTACCATATTCATTCATAGTATTACTTTAATGTATTCCTCATGTAGGTGGATGAACAGATCTAAACATAATCTAGTTTTAACTCAATCAGAATGTGCGGTTAATGGGGTGATTACTTGTAATTAATATTATTATATTAAAATAATAAAAATAATATATTTATTTTTTATTATTTTAAATTAGATATGTTATCTTTAGTTAATGTATTAAAATCAAAATTTATAATGATATAAATTTTAACATGGATGGGCTAATCCATATGTAAAGGTGATTATCATCCCTATTTCACATTGCATGAGATGGGATAAAAAAGGATATTAAATTTAAATATAAGAATAATATTTTTTTATTATTTATTAAAATTATTCATCCTTACTAATATGAATACTACACAAGATAGTAGGAAATGAAAAAAATTATGTGGCTTCAGGGAGGCCTTATTTTACACAACACACTAACCATGTTGCATTGTTTCTGTGGACTGAACATAATAATAAGGGGTTATAAAAATAGAAGAAAAACATAATATAATTAAAATTCTATTGAACAGATCATATTTTAATGGTGATAAGATATTTGGAATAGTTTAATTATTAATAAAACAATAGCTGGACAGTTCTCTTACATTGGACACATTATTTTTCCCTTGTATGTTCCGTAAAAAAATAAAGGAATATCACAAAAATTACTATCCAATATATTCTGTTTATAGGAGTTATTTTTAGAGGGACTAATAAGGAATAATTTTTATAATGGATTTATATGTGATGTGTGTTTTTGAAAGTCTTAAGGTCAATCTCTTTTATAGGGGATGCAAATTTCACATTTTAACACATCCTTTTATAATTTAATAATCTCATCAAACTACTATATGTTTAGTAAAAGGAATGTTTTATAAAAATTAAATTTTAGGTGTCTTTTTATCTATAAGTAAAAATCCTTATGTTTCCCCTCATCATGTATAGATTTTATAGAGTTATTACGATTATGTTTTATAATTTTGTTTTTTTACTTTTAAAAAGTATAAATTGATTTTAAATATGGTATTTTTTTAATTAAACATACAACACACCACATATAAAATTCTTTTTCCCAGAATGAACTAATGATAAACTGTATTTATTTAATTGATTTTCTAAATTATATTAAATTAAATTGTAAATTAAAATAATTAACGTTTAGAAGAATTGTTTTAGAATAAAAATTACATTATAACCATTATCAATTATTAATATTATTTATTATATAAAAAATTTAATAATAATTAATATATTCAATTACTGGTTTTAGTAATTATATTATATTAATTATTTATAGGTATTAAATATAATTTATTCGATTGAGAATCATTGATATTAATATAACATTATTTTTAAGAAGTTGTTTCATCATTGTCAAGGTAATTATCATTGATCCTAATAATCTATATTATGAGGGAAAAAAATACAATTGGCCATATTAATTTATATGAATATTATAATATAAAATATTTAAATAAATGGTTTCACATTTATATTATTTATTTTGTAAAATTAATATAAAAAATAAAATGTACAATCAATAAAAACTATTTTTATGATTACCTTTATGAAAAATAATTATTATTTCGACAAAATTATCAATTAAATTGATTGAAATAAATATAAAATAATTATTATCATTTATAAAATATATATTTAATAATTTATTAGATCAAAAATTACATTTCTTAATGTTATAATTAATTAAACAATATTGTAAAAAATAGATTTTTCATTGTGACACTATATAAATATAGAAAATATAAAGAATAAATTTCTAGATTAAAATAATTATTTGAAAAATAATTATTATAAATTTTAATATACTATATTTGTTTTAAACGATTATGAGATAAATTATTTCTTATTACAAAAATCAATATTTCATCACTATTCACCAAAAAAAGGATTTTTTAGGAAAATACAAAAAATTCATCCAAATATAATATTGTTTTGAGGAAATAAAAAATTAAATATATGTTGAAAAATTGATATTATAAATTTTTTTATTTAATTTTAATAATAATATATAGTATACATATAAAAACATTATTCAGAATGCTCATATCAATATTAAATTTTTATATATATTTAACTTAAATGTGTTATAACAATTGATGGATTACCATATTAATGTTCATTATATATTTATTAATAATGTAATCTTAATATATTGTTGTTTTATTATGATAGGTGTATCATATGCCACATTTTATTAATCAAGTTATTCATTTTAAATCATCAAAAGTACAACTTAATTAAAAAAATGTTGTAATTTAGAATCATCATGTGGCATATTAATCATTAGGGTCTATAATTTCATTTATTTATAATAATATTTATCCTAAATCATGTAACATGTCACCTTAAAAAGAAAAAAATCTAAAAGTTATATAAAAAAGTACACATCAACACACTGATAATAAACATCAATTTTTTGTATTAGAATTCCATATTTCATTCAATATTTAAATTGAATTCACCAAGGAAATTCTTAAAAAACTAATTTTATTGTAGTCAAATAGATACTTAAAAATTCCTATGATTAATGACCATAAATTTCTATTCCAATTAGAAGAAATAATTACAAATAATCCCGAAACTATATTTCAAATAACTACAAACAAGCATTATATTCATGATCATCATCAATAGTAAAATCAAAGTGTTTCACCTTTAATGATTTCATTATTGTGGATTCTATACAAATAATAACATTTCATGGGTGAATTATATATTCTATTTCACTAATTTACAAAGAACTATTTTTTACACACACTACTATAATATAACAATAATAAAAAAATTATAATTTTTTTTATTAAATTAGAAAAAAAATTCCACAACCATGATTTTTTCATTAAATTTGGGGTTTCATATCACAAATAGTCATAAAAATATCATAGATATGTTTCATCAATGTTTATGGACGAATATATGTGGTTTTATGTGTCACCGATCAATCCAATTGATCCTATTAAATTAGATAATTAATTTTTTATCCCACATAAAACATATTAGGTTATGCTATATTGGAAAAGGGAAAAACATCTTCACAATGAACAACTTTTAACTATTAATAAAATTTTTAAGTAAAGAAAATATAATCATACCATGAAATTTTAAATGTTATTATAAAATTATATTACAAGAATAAAGAAAACTATTTTATTTATAATTTCTTATATGTTAAACATGTTTTTAGAAGTGATTTTATTTTAATTTTGGTGGTTAAGGCTGTTTAGAGTTGGGAAAAAATATCTTAATATGAATTATATAATTATATAATATATATATTATTTCTTATTTTGTGATATATATCGTTTTTATTATGATATAATACATATATTCAAACATTTTAAATAATTAGGTTGAATCTGAATGATATATACTGAATTACAAGAGAGTTAAAACCTTGTTGTGATATGTAATATATAATATGTGTCACTTAAGATGTATTCTTGTTATATTATAAACCACTGAATGAAAATGAAATTTATTAAATATTATACTCCAATGTGAGAATGGTATGGTGGTACTTTGATATTTATGAAATTTAGGTAATGTTAATGGTTTTCCACATTAAATTAAATATACTAATGTGAAAAGATGGTAAATTTTCCAAACATATGTAATACATTTTATATTCTGGTATTTATGAAAGAAATTATATGTCATTAATAAGATAAAATTGATCCTAAATAATATTTTCATGATAATATAGATGGTATAATTGAGAATATGAATGATATTTACAAAGACCACACAAGATATAGTGAGTTTATCAATGTGAAATTCAAGAAACTAAATTTATAATATCTAGTTTTTTAATATTAAAATACGATGATATTGAAAGGAAAAATTTGATTATGAGTTTATGATATTCATGTCATAAATATATTTATAACAAGGGACTGTTCAGCATTAGAAATTACATAAAATATGTATTTAATAATAAGAAATCTATAAGAACACATCTATACTGATTCTAGGTTATTCAAATACGATGAAATGAAATAACTAATTGAGGAAATAACTATTTTAATTAATTGAAAATTATATTTAACTCTTTTAATGTGAATGTAAAATCATTTTTATTAATTAGGATGAGAATTGGATAGTGTAAAAATAAGAGATAACAAAAAAATGGTTTCTCCCATTGTATATCTTATGTAGATTACCCATAAAAATCAAATAAGAACTATTATTCAAGAACGGATTACTACCCAAGGATATTCCATTGTCCATATTCACATAATATTGAGTACATGAGATAATTATTTATAATTTGAGTGATATAGATAATGAAATAAAGAATAGATTAGTATAATATTCATTTTTGGTTACGTGCAAAATAATTATGACTAAATACAAAACAAAAAAACTGAACATATTCCTTGATAAATCCATTGCTGAGTGGTCGATCCCCAAATTGTAAGATGGTTTTAATTATTAGAGTCATCTACAACTGAAGGAATAGTTATTAAATATCAATATAATTTCCTTAAATCCATAAAATTTTCATCTATTTGAATTTGGTCTATGATTCCACATTAAATATCATATGACGATCTCCTAAAATTTATCCTATAATTATATAGTAGTGACATAACATGACCATTAATTCCCTACAGTTACAAATATTATTTTATAGCAATACATATATTAAAGTTATCTTAGTCATTATTGATATATTTTTTATCAATGTGGAATATGAATTCGAATTATCTTTTTTCTTTCAATTTAATTGTTGTACATTGGGAGGATATTATAGCCAAATATGGAATCTCACTACAGTGGCCCTAAATCATGTAAAATCAATATCATTCCTCAATCATGATAAATAATCTTCTTTTTCCATGATATACGGTCTAACATCCCCTCTATTATTCATGAATGAATCAAATGTATTGATATTAAAATATATTTTATGTAAATTAAATCAAATTTTTATATACATTAGTATTTGAGATACCCATATTCACCATGGCTAACAACCATGGTTATAGTGGTGAAATTTTGTTTTATAGTCTATGATGGATCTCTTTTATTGTGACATTCAAAGAGATTGTGGAAAGTGGTGGTGGAACAACATCAGTAATGGAGCTCTGTGGTATGAAAAATGATGGTTTTAAAATGACTAATTTATTGAGGAGGAATTAAAATATGATGATATCAATCTATTACAGATGCACTTGGCGGTATCACGGTGCTACAATTAGTAATAGAAACAAAATTATCATAAATTGAAGGATCGTGAAGGTAAGACCGTTCCATGGGAAATGATAATATATATCTATAATTAAATTTAGTGTTGATAGGATATATATTAACACATAGAAGTTGAAGAAAATAGAGGTCACTAGAAATAGCCCAGATAATTTATGGAAGCAGTAGCAGTCCACTATATCACAAGTATAAAGTATCTAGAGGTGATCATATTAGTGTTAATGCAATCCTTACATAGTGTGGGATTGCCATCATTTATGGGATATGTGACCCTAACATAGAAACCATTTTACCCTTATGTATGATTAATTAAAAAAATATTACCTTTAATAGATTTAAAAAATTTTGGTTTACATTACATCGTGTAATGTTTCCATTACAGGGACATTGAAAACCTAATTTAGTATAGTAGTAGTGTTTTATTTCAATTATAACTCATTAAAAAACCTTAACATAGTGCACTTATGGAATTAGAGGTATTTGCAACAGGCTATTTGCGACGAGATCCCGTCACAAATAGGCTTTAGCGACAGGGCCCCGTCGCAAATAGTCTGTTACAGAAAATGGAATCACAAATAATCCATTGATTATATACATTATATATATAAATAAACCTTTCAAGACATACCATCACAAAAACTATTTGTGATGGGGAACTGTGCCATATCAAATAATCCTTTGATTATATACATTATATATATAATAACCCTTTGTGACAGGCCCATCGCAAATACTACTTGAAACTGAAGGATCGCCCATCCAAAAAATTATTAATAAAAAATTATATTTAGATTATTTGAAATGGGAACCAGTCGTAAAAGGTCCTGTCGCAAATACTAAAAATAATAATAAAAATTATTTAATAAAATCACGATTAATGAAAAAATTATATTAATATTATTAAATTAATAAAAAATAAGAAAAATTATTATTAGTAAAATAAAAAGACAGTAAAAAATATAATACTAAATAAATATGTTTAATAAAATTATGATTAATAAAAAATTAATATTATTTTTATTAAATTAATAAAAAAATAAAAATAAATTTACAATTCTCAATACTTACAAAAAAATATAAAAAAATCAAAAAAAGTTATTATTATTTTCAAAATAAAAAAATATCAAAAAATATTATACTAAAAATAAATAATAAATGATTAAAAAATTAAATTATGTAATATTTGTAACAATATAACAGATAAAAACTGTTATTAGTTCATATTATAATAAATCATAAATTCAAATGTTTTTTAAAATAAAATACATATCACTGGGGGTCGTCTTCTGGAGGATGTGGAGGTGCTGTTGAAGATGGTGGAAAAAACTCTATCCCTAAACTACGAGTCAGAGGGCGCATGTACTCCTTTTTCTCATGATGATGTTGCTACTGCTGCTGCTTCCATCGATGCATCTCCTCCTCATACTACTGCTGCTCCTGCTATCGCTGATATATCTCTTCATGATGCTTTTTCAAACTCTCTATAAGCTCAGACTGAGTTTGCAACTGCTCCAGGTATAGTGAGACAAAAGATGATTCCTCTCCACAAGCTCCTCTTAAGCAGGATGCTGACAATGCAGCAGTAGCATAATATGTACCTGGAGTCAAATGAGAGATGATACCAACTACTAAGCCCTTCTCAAAGCCATACTGTGTCACCTGCATCCATGTCCCCTCATTGAAATGGTGGGCAGTGTTCTGCTCCTTCATCTCATCCTGACTCTCAGCCTGTGTCTGAGAGGTCGCAACCTCATATGACTCCTTAAATTACAATTTGAAATTAGAATGGTAAATATATTATATGCAGTTAATTGTCAAAATGAAAAAATAATACTAATCAAAATCCGACACTGGCGATCACCTTTAATCTCTCCAGTGGTGGATCATTGTACATCCTCCGATAAACGTCGAACTCCATAATATCATGATGCTCGACTTCCTACAGAATCTTAAAATAAACTGTTTATATTTAAATTAATATAAAATATTTATAAAATATACTTACTAAATTCTCTCTATGGCTACTGAATGTATGGATACTAGCATGATACATCACCCCCTTTCTCCCTCGGTTCTACTGTCCCACTGAAAATCTCCTCCGAAATCCACTACCTAACTAGTGTAAACATAATCCATCACAAACATGAAATTAATGTACTCTTGTCGGTGTGTTCTACATAACTCATCAAATTCTGTCACTCCTACTTTCTGAATGGCTGTTCCACTCAAATTGTGAAAAAATGATTGAAACAGTCACACATTGACACCTTCTATACCATGTGGATAACGCCATTCATTCTATCATCAATGGAATACCATAAACCCTACAATTAATTTATAATATCAATTTATTAATAAAATAAATTTTAAAATAAATATTCTTTTGTTACGTACCAACCAATGATCAAACATGTCTCACTACACATCAATGAGAATCTATTCCCATGTGATCTAGGGTAGAGAAAAATAATTTCAAAAGAAAGCCCCCCTGTCCAAAAGCAACATCCACAAAACTGAGAAAAATAAATAAATAATCAAAAAATTAGTATATATATAAATAAATTAATAAAATCTAACTAAAATATATAGGTTACCATACCTCCATGTTCATGGATTGATACCAAGGCATGGACATCACTCAGGGATTGTGTTAGGAATCATCAATTGCGTAAGACTACACCCCCTCCGCGTACCCCCTGAACTGTTTGTAGGATGAGGGTCAGATGGTCCACAATCCCCCGCATACAATGGTTGACCAGCCTTTGGAAACTCGCGAAATAGATCAGTATCCATCTAAAATACAAAATGATTTTTCTTAGATGATAGTTGAAAATAGATTTTAAATATAGATTTATATTAGTTATGATAATAACCAACATTTTACTGTGTCAATTTCCATCTTCATCCTCATATCCAAATCTGTCCATGTCAATGTCTTCATCATCCACCCCAAAATCATCAATATCCATATGTGTTTTAGTTCCATCATCACGTGTCATTTCAAATTCATTTTTAATAGAATTAACATCTTCATCATCATCGATCCTTAATTGTGCAGTTTCATCATCGATATTCATATCTATTTGAGGAAAAGATGAATTATGAGTAGTCTTTGGAAAAATTTAAATTCCTTCCACTTCAGCGGAACCACATTCTGTTTGAGTAAACTTATTTTCCAAAGATTTCATTTTTATTATGCTCCAAAAATCACTGAAGTCTCATCAAGATTCCATTAGAGTCTTTATACGATGAAATTTGGGTGTAGATATTCCAGGTCATGAAACATAAAAAACTATTTCATACCTTTTAATTATTTTAATTTTATTTATTAGTGAGGGTTGTAATTTCCTTTTTAGGGATATTTTAGTCTTCTGTTAGCATAACAATATGTCTATACTGTTATTGATAATAAAATTATTCATCCAACCTCTCTAGTAACCATAATCATTTCCATATATGATTGATGGTCTGGTAAAGTTTAAATTATCTATAAAACCAATGTTCATTTCTTTCATCTGCTAAGATAATAAAATATATCTTTTCCACAAATCATTATTAGGAAAAATATTATAATAATAAATTTTATAAGAAAATTTTATGAAAAACTTGAACAAGTTAGTTTTATGCATGAAAAGTTGATGAAGAAAACATATGTGTAAGTATAATTATTTTAGGGACTAGCTATAAAACCAAATTTACAACCGATATAATATATAATATGTTCAAATACAAGAGAGGTGAATTTTTGGTTTCAAAACATTTGTATTTATCATTAGGAAAATATATGTTTAACAATGTTAAACAATATGGCCTTGCAAAAAATCATTAGTTCATAAATGTGAAACAAACATGCTAGGATCTGATAATATAGATCTTGAATAGAAACTTATTAAAATATTATTAAGGGAAATATTCTACCTTAATTCATATAGATCCTTATTTATTTAATTATACAAGTTTAAGAATGTATAATAATTTCAGACATACATTCATTAACAAAATAAAGTGGAAATAAAATATTTAACAACAAAATTTATTCAATTATAATAAATATTTTAACCTAAAGAGAAGTGTATCCAAAGCCCTAGGATAACGGTCCCATTATTCATGCATTCCATAATGTCTATCTTATCCACTTAGGATAATCCCTTGATAAGAATATAGGAATCTATATTAATATCCCTACAAACCGTGAATCTCTAAAGTGATTATCACATCTATCTTCATGTCCCTAGAATCCAATGATTGATCAAAAACAATATGAATCTCACTAGGTTGGATGAACATGATGTTCATATCTTGAACACGTTATTGACAACATTTACAGAAGGAATATTTGAGCAGATCCCTCACAAAAAAATTATATCTCTATAATTTATCATATCCATCACATCTCAACATGTCATGAAATATTCATATGAATGGGGTACATATATGAAAATATCCCAACAATCATATACTCAATTAATGGAATTATTCTTCCTTGAATTTTAGAGGGACTTTGATAGTTTTCACTTAGCCAATAGTTTTTTTTAAAACAGACTGTACGACATTGTTCCATTGTAACATAATCATAAGTATGAAATAATATCTTATAGGAAAAATATTCTTAATTTCAAAAAACCTAATTAAACTAAAATATAATAAATTTTGAACAATAAAATAATGAAAAATATGAAACACTAATAAGTATGTGTAATCATATTCTAAATATAGTGGGAAACAATGTCTTAATATTTATACAAACCAATTATGTATTAATCATAATTCAGAGTCTAGTTTGGTATGGAAACAATGTATGAGTTTTGATAAAAATGGTGTCTTAATTTATGAGGAAACATAGTTCATATTTCAGAGATAAAAAATTTAGAATTTCGTTCAATAAGGTGTAAGACATTATGATATTTTAGAGTCGGTATTTTTGTGAATTCAGAGTCAAAATTTATAATAACTGGAGTGAGAATTTTGTAGAATTCATAGTCCAAATTTCTAAGAATTAGTAGTATGAATTTTAGAGAATTTAGAGGAAAAATCTATAATAATTCAGAGTCATAATTTCTGTGAATTTTTAGTTAAATTTTTAAGAATTCGGATTAAGAAATCTTTAGAATTTGGAATCTGATTTATAAGAAACTCAGAGTTTAAAAACAGATATAATTAGAGTGAGAAAATAGTGACACTCAAATTCTAACAACATATTAAATTGGTATTAAAGGAACTTATGGTAGATAGATTTTAGATAAGGATGAGATTATTCTTATATAAATCTGGTCTTAAGAAAAATATGGTTAATCATAGATATAGAATATTAAGCATAAAAAATTGCATGTTTGTGGTTAAACAAATGAATTTCCTTATAGAATAAAAATAATATGTAAAGAAAAAAGTTTATGTGATTTTTAAAATAAAAATGAATGAAGAATTCAAATGATAGTTTATTTAATTAACAATATACCAAAAATATACATATCCCAATTTTGAAACTAACTTCGTAACATGACGATTCAAAACATAATATGGGAATATATAAAAAAATCTATAGTGAGAATGTTATATTATAAATAAATAGATCATATACAATAAATAGATAATGATAAATACTTAAATAAAATAACATATGTCAAAATGAGCATGGATAATATTTGTAAAAAATGATAGATTAACATATGATTCCCATAAGTTCATTAAAGAAACAAAATAGAACTTAATTTCATTATAATAAAGCATAAATCATCATAAAACATGTGATAATGATTGAAATGATAAATCTACTTAAAAATTTTATTAATACTCTTGAAAACTTTTCATAATAAGAAAAACCCTATAAAATGGTGTCAAGGGTTTAAATCTATCATTTATTATGATTTTTAACCTATCTACCCATTGAACTATAAACATTTAAAAGAATGAGACCCTCAAAACACTGGCACACTGATACATTATAAACCCTACTACTCCCTAACCTATTCACAGGTAATAGTGTGTGTAGGAAAGAAATCCATCACACACACCCTTTGCGAATTTAGATAATCACTAAATTATTAAAAAACATTTATATCTCAATGGATATATTTATTTTCCCAATAAATTCATGGAAATTATGGGTACCATATATATCATAATATATTTATTTTTGTTCCAAATAAAATTCAATCACTAATAATCTCATTAAGAAACCATGTAAAAATAATGAACTTCTTAAATATCTAAAAATCAACAGATAACTTGACCTTAAAAGTAATAAAATAACATAACAGTAATATAGAAAATATAAATTATGACATAATTACATATAAGGGAGATCAAAAAATCACTTCACAAAAATTAAACCATGGAGGGCAATTAAAAGTAAAAATAAAAAAGTTTTCAAAAAACATTTATAAACCATTATCCTACAAACTATATTTAATTTTTATTGGAAGGTAAACTGAATAATTTTGAAATACATATTTTAGTGTTTTCCAAATATTAGTGAAATAAAATTATATATATATATATTTTTAAATTTATAAAATAAAATATATTGAATATTTTATCATTTAATATAATATTTAATAGTCTATAAATTAAAAAATAAAAAAGTTTTCAAAAAATATAATTTGAAAATAATTAAATTTAATTTGGTTTTTAAAATGAATATTTAATAATTTAATCATGAAAAATACATATATTTTTCAATATAATTTTTATAAATTCATTGAAAATTATTACATATATAAATAATATTTAGTAATTTAACTATAATAATTTTATAATGGATAAAAAATTATTTAGTGGAGTGGTTGATAAAAAACATAACTTAGGGAAAATTGAGAAACATTTTGAATGTTTTAAATAGCATATGATTAAAAACTCACCAATTTTGAAGGATAATAAAACCATAAAATTAAAATTAATTAGTGGAAAAAGATTAATTAGAGATAAATTCAATATGTTCTTCCATTAAAGAAATAATACAACAAAAATAATGAAAAAAATTAATAGTGAATAAAATACTAATAAAAGTAATGATATTTTGTCTCAAAAAACGAATTTAAACAAAGAAATAGAATAAGAAATGATGGAAACAATAGTATGAAATATTATTTCTCTAGAAATGTAGGATAAAATATATAATGATTTCATCATAATATAGATTATTTTAATCACGAAATATGATATATAATGAAGAGTGAATATGACCGAAGTAAAATAACCTATTCATGAATACCCATTACCACATTAGATATTTTTAAATATAATGTCATGGGATAATAAAATTTAATATAATTATATAAAAATTAATTAAATAATAGTTTGGGGTGGAATTAAATATTATATAGAGTATAGAACATATAAATTAGGTATTGGTTCATAAAAATAAAACATGTCTTGATGAATATAAGATGTGATAAAAAACTATTAGGGATTAAGAAACGTTCCAACAAAAATAACTTAAATTTGGGAGAGATAAAATTGATTCTAAAATAAATTGATAATATTGTTTTTTGATATTATAAATCCAATAGGTAATATAAATCCCATTTATATGAAATTATGTTTTAAAAACAAGGTGTATCTCATAGAAAAAAATTTTGATATAATACCCCAACAACCTGAGAGGTGAATAAAGGAAAATCATATGTTAAAAATCAGGAATAAAAATTTTATATCTCATCAAAAGGGTGTTTTTTTATTTAATAATTCATTTATAGAGTATAAATACAAAATAAATGTGTAATAGGGGTAAAACTAGTAATCATACATCAGTAAAGGTATCCTTGAGACAACAAAATATTATCGTATTTCCATTCGGAATTGTCACACTATAACAAAATATAAAAAATAAATATCTCAATAACTTATTCTTTAAAAATCCTCAAAAATAATACCCTTTAGTAATCCATATGTTATTCATTATAATTATTACATGAATTTGTCCTAGGTAATTTTTACCACCCGGAAAAAAATAGTAACTATTATGATCATGTTTTATTGTCTTGAAATAATTATAAAAAACTTAATACCATGTTCATTGTTGATATATCATTTATGAACCTATTATATGTTGGGACCACTTTGTGTATGAAGATTTTATTTGTTGTCAACAGTTGTAAATACTGGTCAAAATGAAGAAGAATATGAAGAAGGACTAAAAAGTTAGTGGAGGATGGCTGAAGTGAGGTTTCATGGAGAATTTTTTTGGAATCATAGCATTGTATGACATACTTGAGAAATTATCTAAGAATATCAATTCAGACAATTGATTCACTGATCCTTTGTTCAACAAACGTGTGTCAAAGGTCACACATTGTTTACAATAATGAAGAATTGTGAGGTATCATCCATCTAAGGATGATTCCATAAGAAAGAGAATTTGATGAAGACCATGAAAATCTTAATGATTGCATGAGAACCATGAAATAACTCACATGATGAATAGAATCACATGATTTTCATGATTTTTAGAATGATGGTTGAAGAAGAATAGAGAGTGTGGAAGGGATTTGGATTATAAGAAGGTCATGAATTAAACATTTCTTTGAAATAAGATGATTGTTGCACTGTTCTTAAAGTTACAAATACATGTATCAAAGGTGATACATCATCTGCAACATTTAAGGTATTTGATGGAGCTTCAATCATCCACTTTTGGAAGAAGATAGATGATTGATGTTCATTGGAATTAACACTCCGAAATGAATTGAGGATTTCAAGTGAGGATGAAGATGTACTTGGGAATTCATATTCCAAAAAGAATGGACAGAACTATGATGATGATTTGTTAATTTGTATTTCACAAATATCATAAGTTTGGAGAACATTTGATGAACTCCTTATAAAGGAAAGGGGGAGAAATGATGATGCCAGACATATACAGTTTTGATTGGAAGGAATGATGCTACTGGAAGATACGTACTTTTTAGTACATCCCATTGTAATTCTGACGATGCTAAATCTAGTCTAGCAAAGGATATATATCACGATAGTGGCGTTCATGATAAAAGATGAAAAATGGTTATGGGAAGCATTGAAGATAGAAATGAAAAAGGAATAGACAATGTGGATGTGGCATAAAAGCACCGTTTAAGGTGGCACCATTTTCCAGTGTTTTCCAAATTTTAGGCCCTTAAAATCATGAGATGAAGAATTGGTTTTGGAAAAGGAAAGAAATTGGCGTGCATGTCAAGAGTGGAACACAATTATTTGTGCAAAAGTATTGGCGTAGAAGTATTGGTATGCAAGTGTATGTGGTGCGTAAGTCATATTGCAAAGATCATCACATAAAAATATGACAAAGGATATAAAGTGGCGCTCCAATTGAAGATTGGTGTGCAAATCAAAAAGTGGCACGCAAGTATAAGGGGCGTGCAAGTTTGGTGCACAATTAGAGATGGTGTGAATGTATATGTGGTTCACAAGTGTATGTTGCGCACAAGCCATATTCCAACATAATCGTATCAAAATATGAAAAAGGAAAAAAAGAGTCACGCTAATGATGGAAGTGCGTCCAAGTGATGGAGCGGTGCACAAGTATTGGGGAACAATTCTATGTGGCGCACATGTCAGAAAAATTCCTATAAATAGAAGACTCACCTCCTAATTTTTTAATGCTCAACACTTAAGAGAAAATTTTATCTATGAGCGCGCAAGTAGTAGAGGGTTCTCTGATCTCGCAAGTTTTACCGTGCATGTTTCTCCACACAAGTTTTGTCGGGAAAGTGTTGCCGCGAAAGTTGTGCCGCACAAGTTGTGTCACGCATGTTTTTAGTGCGCATATTGTTGGCGCACATGTTTTTAGAGGTGCACAAGCTAAAAGTGTGTTTAGGAAAAAGGTGGCGCGCATGTTTTGAGCTGGAAAAAATTGTGGCTTGCAAGTATTTGGTGTTGCTCAAGCAGGGAGGCGCGCAAGAAGGGTGGCACACAAGTAAGGATTAGTGCGCAAGCTGTGAGTTATTCTAGAAGTTCTTACCAGCTTCTGTTCAAATGTGATGATGCTAAGTTGATCTAGACAACATTGATTTTATAATCATAAAGAGAACTTTTGATTCTAGCAATAAGAAGAAGAAGTGATTCGTGTATATGGTTTTTCACTGAAAGAGAATGTGTGAAGAAGAGTATGTTTCAGTGCAGATGGTTGTGCATTGAAGAAGAAGAAGTAGAAGAAGAGTGTGTAGCTTATAGGTTTGCTTCATATAAAGAAGTGATGAAGTGAAGAAGAACAGAGTATGCCCAACAAAAGGCTGGCAATTATTCAGGGCAGTTTAATTCAGATGATGCTATGTGAGAGGATTCTCAGTGTTTGAATAATCACATTTGTGTATGTGATTCTAGACAAAAAGAGAGAAGAAGTTTTAGTGCAGTTGGTTGTTGCACTAAAAAGAAGAAAGAAGTTGTCAAGTGTAGTTAGTGTTGCACAAGATAAGAAGATAAAGAAAGAAAGAATAATTTCATGCCTACTGCTCTGCAAGTAATCAAGTGAAGAGCATTAAAGAAGACCAAGAGTAGAACCTACCTTTTGAGGAAGGAAAAAGACTGTCTCCATAGGAAGTATAAAGAACCATCTAGAGGCTTCAAGTTGGACTAGGCTATCACCAGTCTATGGAAGAGGATTGTTTCATACCCCCACTGATGTTTAGGGACTCAAAAAATCTAAAGGATTGTTTTCCTAGCCACTCCACTATAATTTCATATCACATCATAGTGGAGAATCCATGCCTAGTCATATTAAATATTGGAAAAGACCAAGCTGCACTTATTGAGTGGTGAACCTTGTAAAAATATTGTGTGAATATTTTTACTACTTTCTATTATTGCATGCGACATGGAAAAAGAGAATTAGAGATTTCAAGAGGTAAAGGGATAAAAGTTGTAATTGGTTTAAAAATTCCACAATACACATTCACCCCCCTCTCAGTGATAGGTATATCACAAACTGGTCCTCTCAATTGGTATCTGAGGGAAAGGTTCACATCTGTTGGATTCTCTATAGTGAAGTTATTCTCTTTTGAGGATTTGAGTTCATTTAATGATTCAAAAATGAAGAGAAATGTTGGTGAAGATTTATTTACCTTTGATAAGAAGACTATATCTACCAAAACCATTATGAATAGGAAAAATAATGATAAGAGAAGGCTGAATTAGAATACCCTCTAATCTGAAGAAGTGGAAGAATTTGTTTCTCCATATCTATCTAACATTTAAGAAACAACAAACTTGAAATGTAATGAGAAGGTGGCTCAAGTACCCCAAAATAATATGGAAGACCTTCCTACCTCAATTGATCAAGAGGTTTTTGTTAGTAGATTTGTAAATTATTCTCATGATGAAAATGCAAGCACAAGTGGTGATGATAAATCTACAACATCTCAAGAAATATCATTTGATAGATTTAGAATTATTCTACATGGTATTCCTAAAGAAAGTACATTAATGGTTTGTGGATTATTTCAGTGCATTCTGGAAAATATCACTTAGCTAGAAGAAGAAACTGATGTTTTGGAGAAAGGATTACAAGAAAAAATTGATAAATGTCTAAAGCTATATAGATAGGTTAGATCCTTTGAAGCTTAAATAGGGGATTTGAATAATTTTCTTCAATGTGGCTCAAGTATGTTAAAGAAAAGGAAGGAGTCAACAAGAATCGAAAAGAGAAGATATATGCACTTGAAGATGAGCTGAAAAGGGGAATTGAATTCAAGAAGTTATATTTGGAAGATAACTCCAAGAAGATCAATGAACATGACTCTTTGTTACCAAAAAAATTAAAGATAGAAGATGATGATGTTGAAATATTGAATACGGCTTATAATGATAAGATATCTATGATTGATGACCAAAAGGCCATCCTCAATATGAGATTTATAGAGTTGGAAGATCGGTTGACCAATATAGAAGACACATATTGAGTCTTCACAAAAAATGAAATATTTTCTTCAAGTACCCAATGTTCACTAGAGGATTCTACTATCAAAAGACCTCAAAAATTTGATAAGAAGATCACGAATTCACTCATTGATCCATCAAAAGAATCTGAGAAAGTAATGGTATCATCCATACCAACTTGTATTAATATTTCTAGTATTACTTCTACAAAAAGTGCAGGTTGGAAGAAAAATTATAAACAAGTTTGGATGATGAAAAGAGAGATGAAACATATCACCACGAATAGGGTGGATAAGGGAAAGTGTGTAGACGATAGATCTCCTCAGAAATCACAACATGCCAAGAAGAAGACTCAGCAACCTTGTCAAGGAGATGACAAGAAGTCAAGGTTTGTTGGTCAATGCTGGTGCTGCAATAGGACTGGGCATTTTGCACTTGATTTTTTGTACAATACCTTAAATGTAAAAGCACATAGAAAGCCCATCTCAAGGGGGAGAAATCCAAAGAAGAAGAAGAAACATACACAAATCCCAAAACATCTGTATACTGCAAACAGATTTGGAATGTTAGATAACATATGGAATTATATCAATAATGTGGAAACAATTTGTACCAAGAAGTTTTCAAGAAAGAATGATGAGATTTCCATGGATTATAAATCCAAAAAGTTGATGGTTGGTGCATCCAAATGAACTAATAAGAAAGAAGCTACTCAGAAGAACCCATGTAGAAGATCCAATCTTAATGCCTCAATCCCTAATGATATATTATTGATTTGGACCGAAGATTTGAACAGAATGTAGAAAATAGAAGATGCACAAGCTAAGTCTAGTGATAAATTTTAAAAAAAGATTCTTCATGAAGAAAATGAAGTTCAGTGTGTGATGTTAAACAAGGCTGGTCATACTGTGAGAAAGTTCTTTGAATTTATTACACCACAACAAGAAATCATGAAGAGGATGAAAGTTGCACCAGGAGATTCTAGTGCTTGGAAATATCTTAATAAAAGGAGAATCACACACAAATAGATAGAAGATGTATAGATATTCACACAGTAAAATAAAAAATTAATGTTCGAATGTAAATGTTTCAGTAGTGGAGAAAATGAGGCATCTTGGTTGAAAAAATCATCTCACCCTTTCTGCTCACATTGATGAACCATGGAAGATCCACCTTATTACCTTAAATATTTGAGTATTGTATTTGTTCTTATCATACAGTGAATTGAAGGGGAGGAATTATCTCAAGGGATATCCTATGAATAAATGGTGAGAAGTGTTCCCTTGAGGAGAGATACATGAAAAATCTTCCATAGTCATTATCTCAATCAGTGTCAACATTTGTTGATATAAAACTCAACTACTATGATGTATTCCTAAATATCATGTCAGTAGGAAAGGTATGTTGTTTATAAATATATCTCCCTTGGTTACTCAAAATAAAGATCATTCTAGAAGGGGAGAATAACAATGTTGATCAGTGGAATAAGAAGAATAAAAGTTCCCCAAGGCCACTTATCCTGCCAATTTAACTTGATTTTTTTTGATCAGTTTGTTGAAGTGAGTGCAAAAATTTCAGGTTGATTATTTCCTATCACATTCAATATATTTGTTCTTGAATTAAAGTGTAAAACCCTTAAATACAAGTGTAGGAGATCTCATCTCATGAGGTGTCATATTCAGTGGGTAATGGACAACTATGTTGTCTAAATAAAATCATCTTGTTTTCTACACCGAGCATTCCTCAAGTAGACATAGAGTGAAATTATTGATGGCACATTTATTATGTATCTAATGATTCCCTCTCTACCATGTACAATGTATTTCATGTCAATAAGGGGGAGAGAAATGAAATTAATGTCATTGGGGGAGACAGAAGTAAAGGCGATAGATAACATTCTCATTTTGACATTGACACATTCATCTTAGGATACTTTAATTTATTGACAACCAAATACAAAGGGGGACATTGTTGGGACCACATTGTGTAATAATATTGTATTTTTTGTCAACATTTGTCAATAATGGTCAAAATGAATAATTAATATAAAGAAGGACTAAAAATTTTGTGGATATTGGCTGAAGTGAGGTTTCCTGGAGAATTGCTATTGAATCATAGGATTGGGTGTCATACTTGAGAAATTCTCTAAGAAGATCAATTCAGATGATTGATGCACTGATCCTTAGTTAAATGAACTTGTGTCAAAGGTGACACATTATATACAATAATGATGAATGGTGAGGTATCATCCATCAAAAGATGATTGCAGAAGAAATAGAATTTGAATAAGATCATGAAACTGTTAATGATTGCATGATAACCATGCAAGAAAATACCTGAAGAATATAATCATATGATTTGCATGATTTGAAGAATTATTTTTGAAGAATAAGAGAGAGTGTGGAAGGGATTGGAATTCTAAGGTCTTGAATTACACGTTTCCTTGAAATCATATGATTGTTGCACTGTTCTTAAAGTTCCAAATACATGTATCAAAGGTGATATTTCATCTACAATATTTAAGGTATTTGAAGGAGCTTCAATCCTCCACTTTTGGATGAAGAAATATGATTGGAGCTCTTTGTAATTAACACTCCAAAAGTAATTAAGGATTTGAATTGAGGATGAAGAAGTACTTTGGAATTCATATTCCAAAAAGAATGGATAGAACTATGACGATGCTTTACTGATTTGCATTTCAAAAATATCATAAGTTTGGAGAACATGTGATGCAAGTCTATGTGGCACAAAATTCCCAAAAATGAATATAAATAGATGAATCGCCTCCTCATTTTTTAATTCTCAACACTTAAGAGAAAATTTGAGCTCTGAGCATGCAGGTAGTAGAGGGTGCTGATCGCGCATGTTTTGTCATGCAAGTTTAGCTGCACAAGTTTTGTCGGGCAAGTGTTGCTACGCAAGTTGTGTCATGCAAGTTGTGTCGCGCGTGTTTTTAGTGCACAAGTTTTTGGAATGCATGTTTTTAGAGGTGCACAATCTAAGAGTTTGTTTAAGCCAAAGGTGGTGTGCATGTTTTTACTTAGGAACAATTATGTCGTGCAAGTATTTGGTGGTGTTCAAGAAGGGAGGCGCGCAAGCATGGTGGCATACAAGTAAGTATTGGCGCGCAATCTCTGAGTTGTTCTAGAAGTTCTTACCAGCTTTAGTTCAAATGTAATGATTCTATGATGATCTAGACTTCATTGATTTTACAATCGGAAAGAGAAATTGTGATTCTATCAAGAAGAAGAAGATGAAGAAGTACCTGGTGCATATGTTTTTTCCCTGAAGTAGAACATGTGAAGAAGTGTAGGTTTCAGTGCAGCTGGTTGTGCATTAAAGAAGCAGAAGTAGAAGAAGAGTGTGTATCTTATGGGTTTTCAGCAAATAAAGAAGTGAAGAAGTGAATAAGAAAACAGTAATCCCAACTGAAGTTTGAAAATTACTCAGGGAAATTTAATTCAGATGATGCTATATGAGCGGATCCTCAGAGTCTGAATAATCAAATTGGTGTATGTGATTCTAGCCAAAAATATTGAAGACGTTTAAGTTCATTTGGTTGTTGCACTAAGAAGAATAAAGAAGAATTCTAGTGCAGGTATTGTTGCACTAGATAAGAAGAGAAAGAAAGAAAGAATAATTTCTTTCCTGCTTCTTTGCAAGTAATCAAGTGAAGAGCATTAAAGAAGACCAAGAGAAGAACCTACCTTTTGATGAATTAAGAAGACTGTCTCCGTAGGCAGTATAATGAACCATCTAGAGGCTGCAAGTTGGACTAGGCTATCACCAGTCCAGGGAAGAGGATTGTTTCCCACCCCCTATAAAGATTAGGTACTCACACTAGCTAGAGGATTGTTTTCCTAGCCACTCCACTATAATTGCATATCACATCATAGTGTAGAATCCATGCAATTGTCATATTCGGGCTTGGAAAGGATGTAGCTTCTCTTATTGAGTGGTGAACCATGTAAAAATATTGTGTGCATATTATTACTTCTTTATATTATTGCATGCATCATGGAAAAGAGAATAAGAGAATAAAGATCCTAACAGGTCAAGACGTAAAGGGATAAAAGTATTAATTGGTTTAAAAGGTCCCCAATACTAATTCACCCCCCTCTCAGTGTTAGGTATTTCCCAAACTGGTCCTCTCAATTGGTATTTTATAGAATGGTTCACCTCTGTTGGATTCTCTATAGTGAAGTTATTCTCTATTGAACATTGGAGTTCCTTTCTTGATTCAGCAATGGATAGAAATGTTGGTGAAGATTCATCTACCTTTGATTATAAGTCTATATATACCAAGACCATGATGGATAGGAAAAATAAATAGAAGAGAAGGATAAAGAAGAATTCCCTCTAATCTAAAGAAGTGGAAGCATCTAGTTCTCCATATCTAGCTGACATTGAAGACACAACAGACATAGAATGTAATGAGAAGGTGACTCAAGTACCCCACAAGAATATGGACAACCTTCCTACCTCAACTGATCAAGAGGTATGTGTTAGTACATTTGTAAATTATTCTCATGATGAAAATTCTACCACAAGTGGTGCTGATAAATCTATAACATCTCAAGAAATATCAGTTAATAGATTAAGAATGATTCTTCATGGTATTCCTAAAGAAAGTACATCCCTAGTTTGTGGAGTATTTTAGTGCATGTAGGAAAATATCACTCATCTGGAAGAAGAAACAAATGTTTTGGAAAGAGGATTACAAGAAAAAATTGATGAATGTCTAATGCTCTCCCGATAGGTTGGATCCTTTGAAGCATAAAGAGGGTACTTGAAGAATGTTCTTCAAAGTGGATCAAATATGTTAATGAAAATGATGGAGTCATCAAGACTCTAAACGAGATGATCCATGCACTTGAGGATGAGCTGAAAAGGGGAATTGAAGTCATGAAGTTATATTTGGAAGATAACTCCAAGAAGATCTATGAACTTGACTCTTTGTTACAAAAAAAAGTAAATATAGAAGATGATGAAGTTGAAATATTGAAAATGTATTGTGAAGATAAGATGAATGTGATTTATGACCAAAAGGTCATCCTCAATATGAAATTTCTAGAGTTGGAAGATCAGTTGACCAATCTAGAAGACACATATTATGTCTTTGCAAAAGAAGGAAACAGTTGCTTCTAGTACAAAATGTTCACTAAAGGATTATAATATCAAAAGACCTCAAAAATGTGACAAGAATAGCATGAATTCACTCATTTATCCATCACAAGAAGGTGAGAAAGTAATGGTATCATCGATACCAACTTGTATTAATGTTTCTAAAATTGCTTCTACAAAAAGTGCAGTTTGGAATAAAATTTATAAACATGTTTGGATGAAGAAAAGTGAGATGAAACCTATCACCATGGATATGGTGGATAATGTAAAGAGTGTGGACGATAGATCCCCACAGAAATGACAACATGCCATGAAGAAGACTCATCAACCTTATCAAGGAGATGACAAGAAGTCATGGTTTGTTGGTTAATGGTTGTGCTGTACTAGGTTTGGGTATTGTGCACTGGATTTTTGGTAAAATACCTTAAATGTACAATCACAGAGAAAGCCCATAGCAAGTGGGAGAAATCCCTAGAAGAAGAAGAAACATCCACAAATCCCCAAACATCTGTATACTGCAAACAGATTTGGAATTTTGGATAACATCTGGTATTAGACGAATAATGTGAAAATAATTTCTCCCAAGAAAATTTCAAGAAATAATGATGACAAGTCCTTGGATTATAAATCCAAAAATTTGAAGTTTGGTTCATCCAAATGAAATAATAAGAATGAAGCTACTCCGAAGAACCCATGTAGAAGATCCAATCTTAATGCTTCAATCCCTAATGATATATTGGTGGTTTGGACAGACGATTTGAATAGAATGAGGAAAATGGCAGATGCACAAGCTAAGTCTAGTGCTAACTGAAAAAAGAAGATTCCAAATGAAGACAATGATGTTCTGTGTGTTAGGTTCAACAAGGCTGGTCATACTGTGAGAAAGTGCTTTGAATTTTTTCCTGCAGAAAAAAAATTCATGAAGAGGATGAAATTTGCACGAGAGATTCTAGGGCTTGAAAATCTCTTAAAGATGGGATATTCACACACATAATGTTAGAAGAAGTGTTGATATTCATACAGTTAAATTAAAAATTAGTGATGAAATGTAGAAGTGTGAGGAGTGGAGAAAATGGGGAATATTGGTTGAGAAAATCATCCCAGCCTTCCAGCTCACATTGAAGAAGCATGGAAGATCCACCTTATTACATTAAATATTTGAGTATTGTATTAATTCTTATCATATAAGGAATTTAATGGGAGGAATGATCTAAGGGGTAGATCCTATGAATAAGTGGTGAGAAGTGTTCCCTTGAGGGGTAGATACATGAAGATGCTTCCAGAGTGATTATATCAATTAGTGTCAACATTAGTTGATATAAAACTCAATTACTCTGAAGTTTTTTTAAGATCATGTCACTAGGAAAGGTATGTTTTATCTAAATATCTCACCCTTGGTTACTCAAAATAAAGATCATTCTACAAGGGGATAATAACAATGTTGATCAGTGGAATAAGAAGAATAAATGTTCCACAAGGCCACTTATCCTGCCAATTTCACTTTAATGTTTTTAATCTGTTTGTTGAAGTGAGTACAAGAATTTCAGGTTGATTATTTTCCTTCACATTCAATATCATTGTTCTTGAATGAAAGTGGAAAACCCTTAAAGACAAGTGTAGGAGATCTCATCTCATTAGGTGTCATATTCAGTGGGTAATGGACAACTCTGTTGTCTAAATGAAATCATCTTTTGTTCTACATCGAGCATTGCTCAAGTAGACATAGAGTGAAATGATTGATGGCACATCTCTTAAGTATAGAATGATGTATTCTCTACCATGTACATTGTATTTCTTGTCAATAAGGTGGATATAAATGAAATGAATGTCAAGGGGAGAGATAGAAGAAAAGGTGAGAGATAAGATTCTCATTTTGACATTGACACATTCATCTGAGGATACTTGAAGGTATTGACAACAAAATACAAAGGGGGAGATTGTTGGGACCACTTTGTGTATGAAGATTGTATTTGTTTTCAACATATGTCAATAATGGTCAAAATTAAGAAGAATATGAAGAAGGCCTAAAAATTTAGTGGGGATTGGCTGAAGTGAGGTTTCCTAGAGAACTGTTATTGAATCATAGCAATGGATGTCATTCTGGAGAAATTATCGAAGAAGATCAATTCAGACGATTGATGCACTGATCCTTACTTCAATGAACTTGTGTCAAATTTGAAATATTGTTTACAACAATGAAGAATGGTGAGGTATGATCCATCTAAGGATGATTGCAGAAGAAAGAGAATTCGAATAAGACCATGAAACTCTTCGTGGTTTCTTGATAACCATGCAAGGACATACTTGATGAATAGAATCATATTATTTTTATGATTTTAAGAATGATGGTTGAAGAATAAGAGAGAGGGTGGAAGGGATTGGAATTAAAAGAAGTTCATGAATTACACATTTCCTTGAAATCAGATGATTGTTGCACTGTTCTTAAAGTTCCAAATACATGTATCAAAGGTGATACATCATCTACAACATTTAAGGTATTTAAAGGAGATTCAATCGTCCACTTTTGGATGAAGAGATATGATTGGAGTTCTTTGGAATTAACACTCCAACAGAAATTGAGGATTTGAAATGTGGATGAAGAAGTACTTTGGAATTCATATTCCAAAATGAATGGACAGAACTATGATTATGCATTAATGATTTGTATTTCACAAATATAATAATTATGGAGAACTTTTGATGCAAGACTTATGAAGTAAAGTAAGAGAAATGATGATGACAGTCATATACAGTTTTCATTGGAAGGAATGATGCTACTGGAAGATAAGGATGTTTTGTTACATCCCAATGTAATTCTGACGATGCTAAATCTAGTCTATCAAATGATATATATCACGATAGTATTGGTGCACATGTATTGGTGCACATGTATTGGCGTGCAAGTGTATGTGGTGAACAATTCATATTTCAAAGATCATCACATCAAAATATGACAAAGGATATAAAGTGGCGTGCATGTTGAATAGTGGCATGCAAGTTAAAAAGTGGCGCGCAAGTATAAGTGGAACAAACCTTTGGTGCGCAATTAGAAGTGGTGCGCAAGTATATGTGGTGCACAAGTGTATGTTGCAGACAAGTTATATTCCAACATCATCATATCAAAATATGTCAAAGGAAAGAAAGTTTTACACTAGTGATGGAAGGGCGTGCCAATGATGGAGCGGCACACAAGTATTGAAGCGCAAGTCTCTGTGGCACACAAGTCAAAAAAATGCCTATAAATAGACGACTCGCCTCCTCATTTTCTAATTCTCAACACTTAAGATAAAGTTTGAGCTATGAGAACGCAGATAGTAGAGACTGCTCTGATCGTGCACATTTTCTTGCGCAAGTGTTTCTGCACAAGAGTTATCGTGCATGTTGTGTCGCCCAAGTTGTTGCCTGCAAGTTTTTTCATGCTTGTGTTTAGTGCGCATGTTTTTGGCATGCATGTTTTTAGAGGTGCACAAGCTAAGAGTGTGTTTAATAAAAAGTTATCACACATGTTTTGAGTTGGGAACGATTGTGGCGTGCATGTATTTGGTGGTGCTCAAGCAGGGAGGCACGCAAGTAGGGTGGCACGCATGTAAGGATTGGCGCGCAAGCTGTGAGTTGTTCTAGAAGTTCTTACCAGCTTCTGTTCAGATTTGATGATGCTAAGTTGATCTAAACTTCATTGATTTTACAATGAGAAAGAGAAACTGCGATTCTAGAATGAAGAAGAAGAAGAAGTTCTTGGTGCATATGGTTTTGCACTGAAAGAGAACGTGTAAAGAAGAGTAGGTTTTAGTGGAGCTGGTTGTGCATTGAAGAAGCATAAGTAGAAGAAGAGTGTGTTGCTTATAGTTTTGATGCATATAAAGAAGTGAATATGTGAATAAGAACAGAGTATTCCCAACTGGAGGCTGAAACTTATTTAGGGCAATTTAATTCAGAGGATGCTATGTGAGAAGATCCTTAGTATCTTAATAATCACATTGGTGTATGTGATTCTAGCCAAAAATATTGAAGAAGTTTTAGTGAAATTGGTTTTTTCACTAAGAATAAGAATGAAGAAGTTTAGTGCAGTTAGTGTTGCACTAGATAAGAAGGGAAAGAAAGAAATAATAATTTATTGCCTACTTCTTTTCAAGTAATCAAGTTAAGAGCATTAAAGAAGACCAAGAGCATAACCTAACTTTTGATGAAGGAATAATACTGTCTCCATATGTAGTATAAAAAACCAGCTAGAGGCTGCAAGTTGGATTAGGCTATAACTATTCCATGGAAGAGGATTGTGTCCCACCCCCTCTAAAGTTTAGGGACTCACACTAGCTAGAGGATTGTTTTCATAGCCACTCCACTGTAATTGAATATCACATCATAGTATAGAATCCATGCACTCATCATAATCAGGCATGGAAAGGACATAACTGCTCTTATTGAGTGGCGAACCTTGTAAAAATATCGTGTGCATATTTTTACTGCTTTATATTATTTCACGAGACATGGAAAAGAGAATACGAGAATCAAGATCCTAACAGGTCAAGGGAAGAAAGGATAAAAGTTCTAATTGGTTTAAAAAGTCCCCAATACTGATTCTCCCCCCTCTCAGTGTTAGGTATATCCCAAAATGGTCCTCTTAATTGGTATCTGAGGGAAAGGTTCATCTCTGTTGGATTATATATATTGAAGTTATTCTATTTTGTAGATTTGAGTTCCTTTCTTGATTCAACAATGAAGAGCAATGTTGGTGAAAATTAATTTACCTTTTATCAGAAGGATATATCTACCAAGACCATGATGAATAGGAAAAAGAAAGAGAAGAGAAATTTGAAGAAGAATTCCCTCTAATCTGAAGAAGTGGAAGCATCTGGTTCTCCATATATAGCTGACATTGAAGACAAAAAATACTTGGAATGTAATGAGAAGGTGGCTCAATTACCCCAAAAGAATATGGAGAACCTTCCTACCTCAACTGATCAAGAGGTATGTGCTAGTACATTTGGAAATTATTCTCATGATGAGAATGCTAGCACAAGTGGTGATGATCAATCTACAACATCTCAAGAAATATCATTTTATAGATTAAGATTGATTCTTCATGGTATTCCCAAAGAATGTACATCCTTGGTTTGTGGAGTATTTCAGTGCATGCTGGAAAATATCACTCAGCTGGAAGAAGAAATTGATGTTTTGGAGAAAGGATTACTAGAAAAATTGATGAATGTCTAACGCTCTCTAGACAGGTTGGAGCCTTTGATGCTTAATGAGGGGAATTGAAGAATATTCTTCAAAGTGGCTAAAATATGTTAAAGAAAACAGACAGAGTCAAAAAGACTCTAAACTAGATGATCCATGCACATGAAGATGAGCTGAAAAGGGGCATTGATGTAAAGAAGTTATATTTGGTAGATAACTCCACGAAGAACAATGATCATGACTCATTGTTACAAAACAAAGTAAAGATAGAAAATAATGAAGTTGAAAGATTGAAGATGGCTTGTGAAGATAAGATGACTATGATTTATGACCAAAAGGTCATGCTCGGTATGAGATTTCTAGAGATGGAAGATCGGTTGACCAATCTAGAAGACACATATTGAGTCTTCAAAAAAGAAAGAAACAGTTTCTTCTAGTAACCAGTGTTCACTAGAGTGTTCTAATATCGAAAGACCTCAAAAATGTGATAAGAAGATCATGGCATCACTCATTGATTCATCACAAGAAGATGAGAAAGTAATGGTATCATCTATACCAACTTGAATTAATGTTTCTAAAATTTCTTCTACAAAAATTACCGGTTGGAAGAAAAATTCTAAACAAGTTTGGATGACGAAAAGTGAGATGAAACCGATCACCATGGATAGGTTGGATAAGGTAAAGAGTGTGGATGATAGATCCCCACAGAAAGAACGACATGCCAAGAAGAAGACGCAACAACCATATCAAGGAGATGAAAAGAAGTCAAGATTTGTTGGTCAATGATGGTGCTGCAATAGGTTTGTGTATTGTGCACTGGATTGTTGGTACAATACCTTAAATTTATAATCATTGAGAAAGCACATCTCAATGAGGTGAAATCTAGAGAAGAAAAAGAAACATCCTCAAATCCCAAAACATCTGTATACTGCAAATGGATTTGGAATGTTAGATAACATCTGGTATTAGATGAATAATGTGAAAACAATTTCTCCCAAGAAGTTTTCAAGAAATAATGATGATATGTCCTTGGATTATAAATCCAAAAAGGTGAAGGTTGGTTCATACAAACGAACTAATAAGAACGAAGCTACCTAGAAGAACCCATGTAGAAGATCCAATCTTAATGCCTCAATCTCTAATGATATATTGGTGGTTTGGCTAGAAGATATGAACAAAATGAGGAAAATTGAAGATTCACAAGCTAAGTCTAGTGCTAAAAGAAAAAAGAAGATTCTACATGAAGACAATGAAGTTCTATGTGTGAGGTTCTACAAGGCTAGTCATACTGTGAGAAAGTGCTTTGAATTTATTCCAGCACAACAAGAATTCTTGAAGAGGATGAAAGATGCACCGATAGATTATAGTAGTTTGAAATCTCTTAAATAAATGATATTTACACACAAAGAGATAGAAGAAGTATTGATATTCACACAGTTAAATTAAAAATTAATGAAAAAATGTAAAAGTGCGATGAGTGGAGAAAATGGGGCTTCTTGGTTAAGAAAATCATCTCAGCCTTCCTGCTCACATTGAATATGTAACGACCCAAAGTTTCATTAATGGAAAATACATATTGATCTTATTAAATGACTCTTTATATAAAACGTTTTTATAAAATGCCAAATTCTTTGGTTTTATGATAAGAATGGTGACCGTTACTTTTATAGACATTGAACAGTGATCACATGATTAGTATAAATATAGGGCTTTAACACATCCAATTTTACTTAGACAAAGAAAGAGATGGCCTCATCCAGTAGAATTGCCCCATACGAAGCCCATTTAATGGATCTTGGAAAAGAGGTGGCATCCTTGGGCATCGCTCTTGACCAAGTCCAACCCGAGCTTTACCATGTCAAGCTCGAACGGAACAATCTACGGGAGAAGTGGAAGTTGATAGAAATTACCACTCAAGCGATGTTATCCGAGCCACCCCAAGAGTCTGTCACTATCGCACACCTATCCCTTAGCTCTTATGAGGCTATTTTAAGGGGTTATGTAACTAATATATAGTACTATGTTCACGTACATTATTTTTATATATAATAATGAATATAATTTTTTGTCATTATTGATACATTTAAAATAGTTTTTAAATTACAAATGTTGTATTTAGTTATTATTTAATTAATAAATCTATTTTATTAAATTTAAGGGATTTTTGAATTAAATAATATTTTAATAAATTATTATTATTATTATTATTAGATTAATTTTCTTATATATAAATGATCATGTAATTGTATGAATGCAATTATAATTTTTATGAAGGTTTGAAAGCCATTTTTGTCAAAACCCGTAAATTTTCGATAAATGTCAGTTTTTATTTTAATAGTGAAAATTAAAATATCTAGAAAATTATGTAGATAAAATAAATGTTATTTTTGGAATTAGGACGTCGAAATTATCCAACGGTTAATTTTTCATAATTTTATGAGACAGTCAAATTTTTGAGTAAAAATTAAATATCGTTTAAAAAAATTATGTGTTTTATGACATCATAATGACCCAATAGTTATGTAATAAAATACTATAATCTTTATTCTCGGCCAATATATGTTTTTCCAGTAAAATATTGTGATTTTGGGTTTGTTTGGCTTACTTTTCAAAGCATTAATGGACCCCTCAAAACTTATTAAACACCTTGTCTTTTTAAAATTAATTTCCAAGGGAATGTGACTCACCTTAACATAAGAAACCCTAATATTTTAAGATGTTCAGACCTTGGCCTTATAAAATATTATTTTCCTCTTCCCTTTTCCTAAAACAATTGGAAAAACAATTGTATTGTTTGTGGTTTGGATGAATTTAATATAAGGGGTCCCAAACCTAAATAACAAAGAATTCCATCACCTTTCCTATATAAACCCTACCAAGCTCCCACTTCCTCCTCACTCAAAGCCTTTGGAGTACGTCCAACCTCTGACCTAATCTCTCTAGAATCCTCCCAAGGTTCCCCAATCTCCCACGAAGCCTCTCACAAGCCTCTCTCTAGCCTTGGGAAGCACACATCCAAGTAAGGGTTTTTTCTTCCTTTCTCATTTCTTTTCCAATTTTATTTATGTTTTTTTGCAAATTTAACATCAATTATGAATTTTGGGGAATGGTTTCACACCTCACTCATACTTACCTCGTTATGTTGGAATGATGGTATACCCCTTTATCTCTCATTAAATACCTCCCATGTACACCTGTTACTATGGAGAAATTCTGAATGAAATATCTCTCTCCTCTTTTACATTCAAGCAATACTTTTGTATCATGAATATAAATTCCACTAAAATTGTTGGGACATATATCTATAAGACCTATTTATTGTCCAATACATTTAAATATGATGATAAACCCCTTTCCCTCTAATCAACCATTTTTATGAATTCTTATGTCACGCCGTTACGCTGCTGAAATCACACCGATTTTCTATGCCAAAGACTTTGTGTAGGGAATACCATGCCCATTTTTCCATAAAGGCTATTCACCTTTATGCACATTTACATATTGATTATCATGTTTCATGTCTGAATTCCACATTACTTTATCGTGGAATAAATTATATGTTTTATGAATCCATGTTTTATGATCCATGTTGCACACTTATGCATGAAATAAAATGTTTAAGAAGGGTGCACCCTTATAGCACTCCAATGCATTGGGTAAAGTATATTATCATGATACATCATGTGCAATGAGTGTTTACTCATTATAATTCACGTTCAATGAGGTTTTACTCATGCTTTATGTGCCTTGAGGATTTACTCATGCTCCATGTGCAATGAGCCTTGGCTCATGCTAATTCCATGTTAAGTGTTGTTGCCACATTTCCATGTTATGATTATCATTCTTTATCATGCCTTTAGGTTCACGTTTTTCTTATTCTCCATTGATATGCCTATTGTCTAACATGTATTATACTCCTCATGTTATTCCATGTGTACTCCCTTATTTGGCTTTATAGCTCACCCTTTTCATATGCATGTCCCCAGGTTATCCCATGCAATGCTAAGTACGAAGGAATGTAATGGTCATGTAAAGGAAGTTTTCAATAAAGATTTTGTATTTCAGTTTTTAAGTTTTTATGTAATGATACTAATACCCGAAGACACTAAACCTCTCGATCTTCTTTGTTTTATCATGTGAAGTTTTATGTAATAAATCATGTTTAAGTTGTAATAAAAAGAAGGGTTTTCATAGTTGGTATCAGAGGATAGGTTTAGTTATTTTTGGGATTAGGATTAGAAAACCCTAGTAAAGACTTAGAGGAAAGGCTAAGTACAATAAAAATGTCCCTAAGGTTTGGTGAGTATTGAGTAAGTGGTTTATCAAGCAAATACATCCCTGTCTGGATACGAGCAGGTAGAGGTGGCTTTGGAACAGATGTATCCTAGTGGTAATACCCGAAAACACCGCTTTGAGATAGACTCAAACGAGAACTGGTGCACGACAACGGGCCTTGCTGCACACGTGGTTATGACACTCTTGGGGGATATGCTCTGATAAATTCACAAATTTAGTATGAACCCTTATTAAGGGAATTAAAAAAATTCCCCTAAGAATAATTGTTAGAAAGTAGATCATGAAATGCCTAGATTGAAGTCTATTGAATCACGAGTTAAGGAAATCAAAGTTTATTTATAAGTCATCAAATTTTGTCATTGGATTACCCTTTATGTGTTACCCCTACAATTACTTTTATTCAAGTCAATGGACGGTAATAGGATGACTTCAGCTAACAACCGATGTTATGATCAGTGTGATGAATGTACTAATGAGATGCCCAATCGAATGGGAGCGGGAGTCGTGAACTTTGTCACGCTTCTCTCTCAGTTATCTCAAGTGTTGAATACAAACACGGGTCAATAGGAATGTCCAAACCCCCTTAAGAATGAACAAGTCGCTATCAATATCTTCATGAGACAAAGGCCTCCTACTTTTAGTGGATCATCTGATGCCACGATCGCTGAACAATGGATCAACTCCATTTAAAATATCTTCACTATCCTTCAATGTTCTGAATAGGAGAATGTTCTCGTGGAAGCTTATCGTATGGAGGGTGAAGGTGATCAATGGTGGACGTTGATAAAAAATATGAAGCCTGAGGAGGAGATCGAGGAGTTGGAATGGAAGGATTTCTGGAATATGTTTTTTGATAAATATTTTCCGAGCACCCTCCAGATTAAGATAGAAAGGGACATTCATTCCCTCATGCAAAAAGATGAAGAATCTGTTGGAGCGTACAAGGAAAACATCACAAGGCTTGCGCGATATGCTTCCAGCTTTGTCGTTACCCCAGAATGAAATGTTGACTGCTTCTTTGGTGGGCTGAAGCCTAGCCTACGGAAAGCATTAGCGATCCATGACTTCGACAGCTATGAGGAAATTGTCTGATGTTCCCTCAAGGTCGAAATGGATATCGGAGAATCATAGGGGTATCATGGAGATAAGGAGCATATGGTGGACTTCAATGCTGGTGGGCCGATGGATAAATCCAACAGAGATAAGAAGATACATCACCCCACTTGCAAAAAGTGCGGAAAGAAGCATCCTGGAAATTGCCTTAAGGGGACGAGGAAATGCTTCAGGTGTGGAAGAGAAGGGCACCTAGCTTTTAACTATCGGCAAGAAAGACCCGCAACTGCCATAGAGGAGAGAAAAACTCTGTTCGAACCTCAACACGTTGTTCAATGATACAAATGCAATGAATCAGGTCATTTTTCCAATCAGTTCCCTAATCCAAGGGTTTTCATAGACAACCAACAACATCCAAGGCAGCATGGAAGAACTTTTTCCATCACTTATGCCAATGTGAAGCCTGACAACAAATTGGTGACAGGTATGCTAGTTATTCTTTCAAGAATAGTGAACATACTTTTTGATTCAGGTTCTACACATTCTTTTATATCTCGAACGTTTAGTAGAACAATCCCAGCACCATCACAAATCATGGAAGAGAAGATGTCAGTGAGTACGGTAAATAGGACAATAATTGCATCCTATGAATATATGTACTCCCCTATTAAAATTTTTGGATTGAATTTCCCGGGGAACCTCTTCATTCTCCCTCTAGTGGAATTTGATGCAATTCTTGGCATGGATTGTCTTTCTTTGTATAGAGCCAAAATAAATTGTCGGAAGAGGAAAATCACACTCCATATGGAGAATCGGACCCCGATTCATTACAAGTGTAAGGAGGAAGATAAATCTCCTTTAGCTCCATCATCACAAGAGTGGATATTACTGCCTTATGAGCAAGCGTATCTGGCTCGGATGATTGAGTCCAAGGAAGAAACCATCCGTGAAGAAATGCCTATTGTGAGGGAATTCACTGAAGTGTTTCCCGAGGAACTGCATGGTCTTCCTCCTAGAAGGGATGTTGAATTCTCAATTGAAACTATACCCGGGGCTTTACCAATATCCAATAATCCATATAGATTGGATGTTGTAGATCATGAAGAACTGAATAAAAAACTACATGAGAATCTGGAAAAAGGGTTTATACGCTCAAGTACTTCACCATGGGGTGCACTAGTCCTCTTCATCAAGAAGGAGGATGGGTCAATGCGGCCTTGCATCGATTCTCGTGAACTTAACAAAATCACGATAAAGAAACAGTATCATCTCACAAGAATTGATGCCTTGTTTGACAAGCTGCATGGAGCACAATACTTCTCCAATGTGGACTTGCGGTCGGGATGTTATCAAGTAAGGGAAATGAAGGAAGATATCCCCATGACTGATTTCGCACAATATACGGGCACTATGAATTCATAGTAATGCCTTTAGGACAAACTAATGCTCTAGAAATATTCAGGGACATAATGAATAGAGTATTTAGAGATTACCTAGACAAATTTGTGGTAGTCTTTATAGATGATATTATAATATACTCTAAAACCAAGAAGGATCATGAGGAGCATTTAAGAACTGTACTAGAGACATTGTGCCAGGAGAAACTCTATGAAAATTACAGAAAGTGTGAGTTCTGGTTGAATGAGGTATCATTCATGGCCCATATCATCAAAAGAAATGGGATATCTGTGGATCCCTCCAAATCAAATGCAATTGAGGGATGGCCGCGGCCACCATTGGTAACAGATATATGTAGCTTCTTGTGGTTAGCTGGATATTATCGACGATTTGTGAGAAATTTCTCATGATTGTCCAAAACACTTACCAAGATAACTCTAAAGGGAGTAAAGTTTGGTTGGAGTGATGAATGAGAAGAAAGATTCAAGGAGTTCAAAAGGAGGCTTATCACTACGCCCGTCCTCACTTTACCCAAAAGTGGGGAACATTTTGTGGTATTCAGTGACGCTTCGAAGAAGGGATTAGGATGTGTGCTGATGCAGAATGATAAAGTTTTATCCTATGCCTCAAGGCGATTGAAAATCCCTGAGCGAAACAATCCAATGCATGATCTGGAGTTGGTGGGGGTGATATGTTCCTTGAAAATCTGGCGGCATTATCTCTATGCAGAGAAATGTGAGATATATACTGACTACAAGAGTCTTAAATATATATTCACACAGAACGAGCTTAATATGTTCCAGATAAGATGGATAGAGCTCATCAATGATTATGACTATTCAATCCATTACCACCCTGGGAAAGTGAACAAGGTGGAAGATGCCCTAAGTAGAAAGGATCCAGTGATTCTATCAATGATGAGAGTTGAGAAGTATCCAACATTCTTAGACATGATGAAGATAGACATGGGAATCATAGAGAAGGGAACATCATCAATCCTTTCACAAATGATTTCTCAACCGTCTCTTTTGGAAAGGTTAAAGGATGCTCAAAAGGATGTTGTGGGAATTGAATAAAAAGATGAAGCTATCGAAAAAGGGAAATCCTCGAAGTTTAATGTTAATGAAGAAGGAATTGTGCGGTTTGGGAAAAGACTATGTCTTCCATCAAGTCCGGAGAGGAAGAAGGAACATTTGGATGATGCACATAGTTCAAATTTCTCTATTCACCCAGGGAGCACAAAGATGTATCGAGATCTCTGAGAAAACATTTGGTGGGATAATATTAAGAAGGAGATTTTTGAATATACATCAATGTGCCTGGTGTGTCAGCACGTGAAGGCAGAGAGGCAGAAGTCTAAGGGGATGATGCAACCATTTCCCATACCAGAATGGAAATGGAAAAAACATCACCATGGACTTTGTCACCGAACTTCCGAGTACATCCAAAGGCAACAATGCAATATGGGTTATTGTGGATCGTCTTAAAATGACTGCACACTTCATTGCTATTTAGGAGGATTTCTCATTGGATCAACTGGCATGGATATATATCAGGGAAGTGTTAAGGTTTCATGGAGTACCACTATCTATTGTGTATGACCAAGATCCAAGATTCACCTCTATGTTTTGGAAGAGTCCTCAACATGATCTGAATACTGAACTAAAATTCAGTACATCCTATCATCCTCAAACTGATGGCCAATCCGAGCAGACTATCCAAATACTTGAGGATATGTTGAGAGCATGCTCAATGGACATTAAAGGAGGATGGGATCAACAACTTCCTCTGGTTGAGTTATCTTATAATAACAGTATCCACTCGAGCATCCAAATGGCACCATATGAATCCCTGTATGGAAAAAGGTGCAGAACACTGGCATGTTTGGATGAGGTCAGTGAACGTAAGCTTCTTGGACCAGAAATGGTCGAGGAAATGGTGGAGAAGGTGAAAACCATTCAGCATCATATCAAGGCATCCCAGAGTCGACATAAGAGTTATGCAGATAATCATCGATGAGATGATGAGATTAAAGTTGGAGACATGGTTTTTCTACGCATATCTCTGTGAAAGAATGTCATGAGGTTTGGAAAGAAAGGGAAGTTAAGTCCAAGGTACAATGGCCCCTTCGAGATTCTTGATCGTGTTGGGGATGTGGCCTATCTACTAGTACTTCCTTTTACTATAGCCAAAGTACATGAGGCCTTTCATGTATCCCTCTTAAGGAAGTACATACAATACCCTTTACATGTACTCTTTTATGAGGTGGTACAATTGGAAGATGTTCTTTCTTATGAGGAGCCACCAGTGAAGATCGTAGATCGTAGATAAAAAGATCTATGAAATAAGACAATGCCCCTCGTCAAGGTGTTGTGGAGAAACCGCATGTTTGAAGAAGCAACTTGGGAATCAGAGGGAGTGATGAAGCTCCGTCACCCACATCTGTTTTATTGTGGGAAAAGGAAAACATTGAGTGTGAAATTTCATAAGGGGGGAGTATTGTAACAACCCAATGTTTCATTAATGGAAATTACCTCTTGATATTATTAAATGTCTCTTTATATAAAATGTTTTTATATAATGTCAACTTCTTTTGTTTTATGATAAGAATTGTGACCATTACTTTTATAGCTTTTGAACAGTGATCACACGATTACTATAAATATAGGGCTTTAACACATCCAATTTTACTTAGACAAAGAAAGTGATGGCCTCATCCAGTAGAATTGCCCCATACGAAGCCCATTTATCGAAGCTCAAAAAAGAGGTGGCGTCCTTGGGCTATGCTCTCGACCAAGCCCAAGATGAGCTTTACCATGTCATGCTCGAATGGGACCGTCTACAAGAGAAGTGGAATTTGATAGAAATTACTACTCGAGTGATGTTATCCGAGCCATCCCAAGAGTTTGTCACCATCGCACACCTTACCCTTAGGTCTTATGTGACTATTTTAAGGGGTTATGTAACTAATTGATAGTACTATGTTCATGTACAGTATTTTTGTATATAATAATGAATATAATTTCTTGTCATTATTGATACATTGTATATAGTTTTTAAAGTACAAATGGTGATTTAACTTATTATTTAATTAAGAAATATATTTTATTAAATTAAGGTATTTTTTAATTAAATAATATTTTAATAAAATATTATTATTATTACTATTAGATTAATTTTATTATATATAAATTACATGTAATTTTATGAATGAAATTATAATTTTTATTAAGGTATGAAAGCCATTTTTGTCAAAACCCGTGAATTTTTGATAAATGTCAATTTTTATTTCAAAAGAAAAAATTCACATATTTATAAAATTATTCAGATAAAATAAATTTTATTTTTGGAATTAGGACGTCTAAATCATCCAACACTGAATTTTTTGTAATTTTATGAGACAATCAAAATTTTGAGTAAAAATTAAATACCATTTAAATATATAATGTGTTTTATGACATCATAATTACTCAATAGTGATGTAATAAAATACTATAATCTTTATGTCCGCCCAATATATGTTTTCCCATTAAAATAATCTGATTTTGTGTTTTTTTGGTTTTATTTTCAAAGCATTAATGGACCCCTCAAGACTTATTAAACACCTTTTATTTTTAAATTAATTTCCATGGGAATGTGAATCACCTCCACATAAGAAACCCTAAAATTTTAAGAAGTTCGGACCTTGGCCATATAAAATATTATTTTCCTCTTCATTTTTCTTAAAACCATTGGCAAAAACAATGGGATGGTTTGTGGTTTGGATTAATTTAATATAAGGGGCCCCAAACCAAAATAATAAAGAATTCCCTCACCTTTCCTATATAAACCCACCCAAGCTCCCACTTCCTCCTCACTCAAAGCCTTTGGAGTTCATCCAACATCTGCCCTAATCTCTCTATAATCCTCCCAATGTTCCCCAATCTCCCATGGATCCTCTCACAAGCCTCTCTCTAGCCTCTAGAAGCACACTTCCATGTAAGGGTTTTTTATTCCTTTCTCATTTTTGTCCAATTTTCTTTAAGTTGTTTTTCCCTTTTAATTTCAATTATAAATGTTGGGATATGGTTTCAAACCTCCCATAGACTTCCCTCTTTATCTTTTAATGATGGTATACCCCTTTATCTCTCATTAAATACCTCCCATGTACACACGTTACAATGCTGAAATTCAGAAAGGAACTTTTCTCTCTTCTTTTTCATTCAAGCAATACTTTTGTATCATGAATCTAAATTCCACTAAAATTGTTTGGACATGTATCTATATGACCTAATTACTTTCCATTATAGGTAAATATGATGAGTAACCCCTTTCTCTATCATCAACCATTTTTATGAATTCTTATGTCACGCTGTTACGCTGCAGAAATCGCACCGATTTTCTATGCCAATGCTATTGTGTAGTTAATACCATGCCCATTTCTCCATAAAGGGTATTCACCTTTATACACATATACTTATTGATTATAAAGTTTCATTTATTAATTCTATATTCCTTTATCATTGAAGAAATGATTATATTTTATGAATCCATGTTTTATGATCCATGGGGCACACTTATGCCTAAAATGAAATGTTTAAGAAGGGTGCGCCTTATAGCACTCCAATGCATTGGTTAATGTATAGTATCATGATACGTCATGTGCAATGAGTGTTTAATCATGCTAATTCAAGTTCAATGAGGGTTTACTCATGCATTATGTGCAATGTGGATTTACTCATGCTCCATGTGCAACGACCCTTGGCTCATGCTAATTCCATTTAAGTGTTGTTGCCACATTTCCATGTTATGATTATCATGATTTATCATGACTTTATGTTCATGTTTTTCTTATGCCCTATTGATATTCCTATTGTATAACATGTATTTTACTCCTCATGTTATTCCATTTGTACTCCCTTACTGGGATTCATAGATTACCCTTTTCCTATGTATGTCCTCAGGTTATCCCATGAAATGCTAAGTACGAAGGAATGTAGTGGTCATGTAAAGGATGTTTTCAATAAAGATGTTGTATTTCATGTTTTAGGTTTTTATATAATGATCCTAATCGCCATGGACACTAAACCTCTCGATCTTCTTTGTTGTATCAAGTGATGTTTTATGTAATAAATCATGTTTAAGTTGTAATAAAAAGAAGGGTTGTCATAGAAGAAGCATGGAAGATCCACCTTACTACCTTAATTATTTGAGTATTGTATTTGTTCTTATCATACAGGGAATTAAAGGGGAGGCATTCTCTCAGGGGGAGATCCTATGAATAAATTGTGAGAAGTGTTCCCTTGATGGGGAGATACATGAAGAATCTTCCAGAGTCATTATCTCAATAAGTGTGAACATTAGTTGATATAAAACTCAATTACTCTGATGTTTTTCTGAAGATCATGTCACTAAGAAAGGTATGTTGTTTCTAAATATCTCACCCTTGGTTACTAAAAATAATTATCATTCTACAAGGGGAGAATAAAAACGTTGATCAGTGGAATAAGAATAATAAAAGTTCCCCAAGGCCACTTATCCTGCCAATTTCACTTTAATGTTTTTGATCCGTTTGTTGAAGTGAGTGCATGAATTTCAGGTTGATTATTTCCTATCACACTCAATATCTGTGTTCTTGAATGAAAGTGGAAAACCCTTAAAGACAAGTATAGGAGATCTCATCTCATGAGGTGCCATATTCAATGGGTAATCGACTACTTTGTTGTCTAAATCAAATCATCATGTTTTCTTCAACGAGCATTGCTCAAGTAGACATAGTGTGAAATGATTGATGGAACATTGTTTTAGTATAGAATGATACCATCTCTACCATGTACATTATATTTCTTATCAATAAGGGGGAGAGAAATTAAATGAATGTCAAGGGGAGAGACGGACGTAAAGGTGATAGATAAGATTCTCATTTTGATATTGAAACATTCATATGAAGATACATTAAGGTATTGACAAAAAAAATACTAAGGGGGAGATTTTTGGGACCACATTGTGTATGAATATTGTATTTTTTTTCAACATTTGTCAATAATGGTCAAAATTAAGAAAAATATGAAGAAGGACTAAAAATTTAGTGGATATTGGATGAAGTGAGGTTTCCTGGAGAATTGTTATAGAATCATAGGATTGGATGTCATACTTGAGAAATTCTCTAAGAAGGTCAATTCAGAAGATTGATGCACTGATCCTTAGTTCAATGAACTTGTGTCAAAGGTGACACATTGTTTACAAGAATGATGAATGGTGAGGTATCATACATCTAATGATGATTGCAGAAGAAAGAGAATTTGACTAAGATCATGAAACTCTTCAAGATTGCATGATAACCATGCAAGAACATACATGAAGAATAGAATCATATTATTAGCATGATTTGGTGATTGAAGGTTGAGGAATAAGAGATAGTGTTGAAGGGATTGGAATTCTAAGAAGGCCATGAATACATGTTTCCTTGAAATCAAATGATTGTTGCACTGTCCTTAATGTTCCAAATACAAGTATCAACGGTGACACATTATCTGCAACATTTAAGGTATTTGAAGGAGCTTCAATCCCCCACTTTTGGATGAAGAGAGATGATTGGAGTTCTTTGGAATTAACACTCCAAACTGAATTTGGGATTTAAAGTGAGGATGATGAAGTCCTTTGGAATTCATATTCCAAAAAGAATAGACAGAACTATGATGATGCTTTACTGATTTGTATTTCACAAATATCATAAGTGTGTAGAACATGTGATACAAGTATTATTAAGGAAAGGGGGAGAAATGATGATGCCAGTCATATACAGTTTTGATTGGAGGTAATGATGCTACTGAAGATAGGGATATTTTAGTACATCCCAATGTAATACTGATGATGCTAAATCTAGTCTACCAAAGGATATATATCACGATAGTGGAGTTCCTGATAAAATCTGAAGAATGGTTATGGGAAGCTTTGATGATATAAATGAAAAAGTAATGGACAATCTGGAGGTGGCATAAAAGCACAGTTTAAGGTGGCACCGTATTCCAGTGTTTGCAAAATTTTAGGGCCTTAACATTAGGAGATTAATAAGTGATTTTGGAAAAGGAAGGAAAGTGGTGTGCAATTCAACAGTGGCACACAATTATTGGCGCGAAAGTATTGGATTGCAAGTATTAGCGCACAAGTGTAAGTGGTTCACAAGTCATATTTCAAAGACCATCACATCAAAATATGACAAAGGATATAAAGTGGCGCGCAAGATGAAGAGTGGCGTGCAAGTCAAAAAGTGGCGCGCAAGTATAAGTGGAACACACGTTTGGTGCGCAATTAGAAGTGGTGCCAAGTATATGTGGTGCACAAGTGTATGTTGCTCACAAGTCATATTCCAACATCATCATATCAAAATATGACAAATGAAAGAAAGTGTTATGCTAGTGAAGGAATGTTGTGCAAGTGATGGAGCAACTCACAAGTACTGGAACACAAGTATATGTGAAACGCAAGTCAGAAAAAGGCCTATAAATAGGCGACTCACCTCCGAATTTTTTAATTTTCAACACTTAAGAGAAAATTTGAGCTCTGAGCAAACAATTAGTAGAGGGTACTCTGATCTCACATGTTTTCTCGTGCATGTTTTTCCGTGCAAGTGTTTCCATGCAATTTGTGCCGCGCATGTTGTGTCGTGCATTTTTTTGGCATGCATGTTTTTGGCACCCTAGTTGTTAGAGGTGAACCAGAGAAGAGTGTGTTTAACCCAAATGTGGTGTGCACGTTTTGAGTTGGTAACAATTGTGGAGCGCAAGTATTTATTGGTGTTCAATAAGGGAGGCGTGCAAGATGGGTCGTGTGTATGTAAGGATTGGCGCACAAGCTGTGAGTTGTTCTAGAAGTTCATACCAGCTTCTGTTCAACTGTGATGATGCTATGTTGATCTAGATTTCATTGTTTTTACAATCACAAAGATAACTTGAGATTCTAGAAAGAAGATGAATAAGAAGAGCTCGATGCATATGGTTTTTCGCTGAAAGATAACGTGTGAAGAAGAGTATGTTTCAGTCCAGTTGGCTGTGCATTGAAGAAGCGGAAGAAGAAGAAGAGTGTGCACCTTACTGGTTTTCTTCATAGAAAGAAGTGAATAAGTGAATAAGAATAGAGTTTTCCCAACTGATGGCTGAAAATTCTTCAGGGAAGTTTAATTCAGATGATGGTATGTGAGCGGATCCTCAGTGTCTGAATAATCACATTGGTGTATGTGATTCTTGTCAAAAAGAGAGAATAAGATTTAGTGCAGTTGGTTGTTGCACTAAGAAGAAGAATGAAGAAGTCTTGTGTAGTTAGTGTTGCACTAGAGAAGAAGTGAAAGAAATAAATAATAATTGCTTGCCTACTTCTTTTCATGTAATCAACTGAATGGCATTAAATATGACCAAGATCAGAACCTACCTTTTGACGAAGGAAGAAGATAGTCTCTATAGGAAGTATAAAGAACCAGCTAGAGGATGCAATTTGGACAAGGCTATCACCAGTCCAGGGAAGAGGACTGTTTCCCACCCTCCTCTAAATTGTAGGGACACACACAGGCTAGAGGATTGTTTTCCTAGACACTCCACCGTAATATTATATCATATCACAGTGGAGAATCAATGCACTAGTCATATTCAATCATGGCAAGAACGTAGCTACACTTATTGAGTGGTGAAACTTGTAAAAATATCGTGTCCATATTTTTACGACATTCTATTATTGCATGAGGATTGCAAAGAGAATAATGGAATCAAGATCCTAACAGGTCAAGAGGTAATGGGATAAAATTTTTAAGTTGTTTTAAAATTGCCCCACACAGATTCACCCCCCTCTTAGTGTTAAGTATATCACAAAATTTTCCCCTCATTATATATAAAATATATTGTTTAAATATATTATTATTTTAATCCATATATATTTGGGTTATGTTATTGGATAACAAAATTGAAAAAAACTTATTTCTTAATTTTAGAAAATGAAATATTTACATTAATAAAAAATAGTATACATAATATAATATTTAGTAAATCATATAGTAAGAATGATTTCAGAATTTTATTTTCATAATATTATATCTCATTTTCCCATATTCACTTATAGTATTTCCTTTTTATTATTCACGTATGTGGATGAACCGATCTAAACATGATCTGGTTTAAACTCAATCAGAATTTACGTTTAATGGGGATATTATTTGTAATTAATATTTTTATATGAAAATAATAATAAAATTATGTTTTTTTTTATTTTAAAGTATATATGTTATCATTAGTTATTTTATTAAAATCAAAAATAATAATGATGTATGTTTTATCATGGATGGGATAATCCATATGTATATATGATTATCATCCATATTTCATATTTCATGAGATGTGATAAAAAAGGAAATTACATTTAAATATATGAATAATATATTTTTATTATTAATTAAAATTATTCATCCTTACCAATATGAAAAACACAGAAGATATAATGAAATAAAAACAATTATGTAGCTTCATGGATGCCTTATTGTACACAACACACTAACCATGTTGCTTAGTTTCTCTGGATTGAACATAACAATCAGGGGTTATATAAATAATCAAAAAACATAATATCATAAAAATGATATTGAATATATCATATTTAAATGGTGATAATATATTTGGAAAAGTTATATTATTAATAAAACAATAAGTGGGTAGTTCACCTAGATTGGACAAATTATTTTTCTCTTGTATGTTCTGTAAAAAATGAAGGAATATGGAAAAAATTACTAACCAACATATTCTATTTATATGAGTTCATTATAGAGAGACAAATATGGAATATTTTTTATAATGGATTTATATGTGAGTTGTGTTTTTGAATGTCTTAATGTAAATAATTTTTATAGTGGATGAGAATTTAAAATTTTAAAGTACCCTTTATAATTTAATAATTTCATCATATTACTCCATGTTCAGTGACAATAATGTTTTATAAAAATTAAATTATAGGTGTCTTTTTATCTATTAATAAAAAGCCTTATGTTTTCCCTTATCTTTTATAGATGTTATAGAGTTGTTACAACTATGTTTTATATTTTCCTTTTTTTACTTTTAAAATGAATAAATTGATTTTAAATATGGTATTTTTTTAATTATACGTACAACACCACCCATATAAAATTGGGTTTTCAAGAAACAACTAAAGATAAACTATATTGATCTAATGGATTTTCTAAATTTTATGAAATTAAATTGAAAATTAAAATAATTAACATATAGAAAAAAAATTTAGATGAAAAATTATATTATAACAATTATTATAATTACTTATTATACAAAAAATTTAATAATTGTTAATATATTCATTTATTAGTTTTGTTAATTATATTATATTAATTATTTATATGTATTAAATATAATTTAGTCGATAAGGAATCATTGATATTAATAAAACATTTTTTTAAGAAGTGGTTTCATCATTGTCATGGTAATTATCATTGATCCTAATAATCTAAATTTTGATGAAAAAAATCAAATTGGCTATAATAATATATATGAATATTGTAATATAAAATATTAAAATAAATCGTTTCACATTTATATTATTTATTTAGTAAAAATAATCTAAAAATTAAAATGTACACTGCATAAAAACTATTTTTATGATTACCTTTATGAACAAATAAATATTATTTTGATACAATTATCAATAAAATTGATTAAAATAAATATAGAATAATAATTATATTATATAAAATATATATTTAAAAATTTAGGAAATCAAAAATTACATTTCTTTATATAATTATTTATTAAACACTATTGTAAAAAATATATTTTTCATTAACACACTATATAAACATATACAATATGAAGCACGAATTTCTAGATTAAACAATGTATTTGAAAAATAATTAATATAATTTTTAATATACTATATTTTATTAAATTTTTTTCCAAAATTTATTATGAGATAATTTATTTTGTATTACAAAAATCAATATTTCATCACTATTCACCTAAAAAATTATTTTTTAGGAAAATAAAAAAAAATCATCCTAATATAATATTGTTATAAGAAAATAACAAATAAAATTTTTGTTATAAAATTATTATTATAATTTTTTAATTTTATTTTTAATAAAAATATATATTATAAATATAAAAAACATTATTCAGAACACCCATATAAATATTAACTATTTTTATTTATTTGCCTTAAAAATGTTATAACTATTGATTGATTACCATATTATTGTTCATTATATATTTATTAATAATATATTCATAATATATTTTAGTTTTTTTATGATAGGGGTATCGTGTGACCCATTTTATTATTCAACGTATTCATTTTAAATCATCAAAAGTACTATTTAATTATAAGAAATTGGTAATTTAGAATCATCATGTGGAATATTAATCATTAGGGTATATAATTTCATTGATTTATAATAATATATATCCTAAATCATGTAACATGTCACCATAAAATGAAAAAAAATCTAAAAGTTATACAAAAAATGTACACATCAACACACTACCAATAACATCAATTTTTTCTTGAAAAGTTCCATATTTCATACAATTTTTAAATTGAATTCATCAAGTAAATTGTTAAAAAACTAATTACATTATAGTCATATAGATACTTAAAAATTATTATGATTTATTAGCATAAATATCTATTCCAATCAGATGAAATTATTACAAATAAACAAGAAACTATATTTCAAATCATTACAAACAAGCATTATTTTGACGATCAACATCAATATTAAAGTCAAAGTGTTTCACCTTCAAGCATTTAATTATTTTGGATTGTATAAAAATAATAACATTTCATTGGTGAATTATAAATTACATTTATCTAATTTACAAAAAACTATTTTTTACACGCACTACTATAATGTAACAATAAAAAAATTTATAAATTTAATATTAAATTAGAAAAAAAAACAACTTTCCACAACCGTGTTTTGTTTATTAAATTTGGGGATTCAAATCACAACTAGTTATAAAAATAGTAGAGATAAGTTTCATCAATGTTTATCTATGAATCTATGTGGTTTCATGTGTCATTGATCAATCCAATTGATCATATTAAATTAGATAATTATTTTTTTATACCACATAAAACATATTAGGTTCTACTATATTGGAAAAGGGAAAAACAACTTCACAATGAAATACATTTAACTATTAAAATAATTCTTATGTAAGAACAATATAATGAGACCAAGAAATTTTATGTGTTTTTATAAAATTATTTTAAAAAAATAAAGACCACTAATTAATTTATAATTTTTTAATAAGTTAAACATGTTTTTAGAAGATATTTTATTTGAATTTTAGTGGTTAAGGATGTTTGGAGTTGTGATAAAATCTCAGAATATGAATTATAGAAATTTATAATCTATATATTATTTATTATTTTTGATATATATAGTTTTTTTGTGATATAAAAGATATATTCAAACATATTAAATTATTTTGTTGAATAATAAGGATATATACTGAATTACTAGAGAGTTAAAACCTTGTTGTGATACGTAATATATGTTATGAGTCACAGAAGATATATTCTTGTTATATTATATCCCATTGAATGAAAATGATATTTAATAAATATTATACTCCAATGTGAGAATGGTATGGTCATACTTTTATATTTATGAAATTTATGTAATTTTAATGGTATTTCACATTAAAATAAATATACTAATGTGAAAAGATAGTAAATTTTCCCAAAATATGTAAAACATTTTATATTCTGGAATTTTTGAATGAAAGTATATGTCATTAATAAGATAAAATTGATCATAAATAATATTTTTATTATCATATATTTGGTATAATTTAGAATATGAATGATATTTACAAGATCACACAAGATATAGTGAATATATTGATGTGAAGTGCAAGAATTTATATTTGTTATATCTAGTTATTTAACATTAAAATTGGATGATACTGAATTATTTTTGATGATGACTTTATGATATTCATGTCATAAATATTATTATAATAATGGACTATGTCAGCATTAGTGTCACAACCCCCTCCCACCAAAGATGCCCCTCCTGAGCTATAAATGGTAAAAGGGAGATAATGTCCCCCGAGTCATGCCTCCAGTAGGCCCCGGGGTGGTGACTAGCACCATGGGTATGAGTTTTCACAAATATGGGAGGCATTACCCATTTTTTGTATTTATGATTGGGAAATATGACAAGTCAACCACCAAAAAGGAAAAAGAACAAGTGTATAAAAATAAACCCAAACCAAGACCACATGCATGTTTAAACAAATTTATAAGAAGGTACAAGTAAAAGAAAGCTCAAAGTACAATACCAAAAGAAAATAAAGGTAAAACAACAACTCCATTTGTCCAACTAGTAGGGTCCCGCACAGCCCTGGAAGTCCTCCTGGAAACCTGAAAGTTAACTTAGGGTGAGCATACATGTATACTCAGTGGGGAAACCTGAAGCTCTCGTGAACAAGTGAGGAGACATCCAAATGTCCAGTGAGAACAACAGAAGAATCCTAGAAAGGAATTATATCCACCCAACCTCACCATCCACACTCACCAAAACACAATAAGGACAGGTAGTAGTAGTATAAGAACAATATTATTGGGTAACCCGCACCATTTCCCTTTAGTTAACTGCTCTTCTTAACGACGAACATCCTGACGCTTCCACACTCTCCCCGACCATACACACATGGGCCTCACAACCACGTATTCCGCCCGCACACAAATGGGCCTCACAACCACGTATCACGCCCACACACACCTGGGCCTCACAACCACATATCCCGCTCGCACACACCTGGGCCTCACAACCACGTATCCCGCCCGCACACACCTGGGCCTCACAACCACGTATCCCGCCCGCACACACCTAGGCCTCACAACCACGTATCCTTCCCGCACACACATGGGCCTCACAACCACATATCCCGCCCGCACACAACTGGGCCTCATCCAAAAGATTCTTGGGAAACAGTAGAACCTGCCCAAGGAGTCTGGTGCTAAAACCACCCCAATCGAAACCTACCCGAAGAGTCGTAGGTGTATGGTCGCCTCAAGACATCACAACCTAGGGGAGAAGGAGAAGGAAGGAGCTAGTAACTATGGTAAGAAACCTTATCCCATGAAATGGGAGTGTTTCGCACTAAGTGCTCAACATGGGTGTGGTGCGATAAAACACAAAAGATACAGATATGTATATATATACCAACCACAAAGCCCAACCTATGGCTTCTAAAAATAGAAACTGAGAACGTACCTCGGCACTGCTACTACGAAGCATTCATAAAACAAACAAAACCATCCCCCTTTAGGTCTTCACATTTCAATATAAATAGTTTATTTAGTTCCTTAACTACTGGGAAACTATCCACAATCAACCACACCAAATGTTCGTAAAACATATCCCTGTCATCCACAAAACTAGTTATGAAAACACAAGAAACACAACCAAGTCCTTCTTATCAATCAACTAACCCCATTGATTTTTATTTCTGTTTCATTTCCACACCCCACCATTAATTAATTCTCCCACTTATACTTATTAATCACAACCCATAACACATTCACATTAAAAACCCAACCCTGCAGCCCCGCTGCCAACCGCCATAACCACAACCGCAGCGAAACCCATACATAAATATCCCTTTAATAACATTTATCGTAGCCCCTCTGCCCATCACCATCACAACATTCACACCAACCCACAACCAAGTCAACCATAGCCCCACTGCTCACTCTATCCACAATAACACAAAAAACACCTCCAACACATGCCACATAACCAAGACAACACCCACATGTTCATTATTCCATTTTGTTTAACCGGGGTGATCAAACAAGGGTTCAAGATTTTCATTTATTCAGCCAAATTTATGTGATTAACCAATTAACACATTCAACAATGTTTCCATCCATAAGAAAATCTAGAAGGACAAGGTAGCATTTAATTGCGTAAGCAAAGGCCCCCAATGACCGTGATTTTTAGTAGGTAGAAGCTCATTCAATTCACAACATAATATCACAGGAAATAAAGTAACAGCAATCATAATTTCCCATCCCCGTTATATAAGCCAGTTATTATCTTCATTAAACTAGTTCAAAAGTGCTTCACATAAACAAGAGAACACCCACCCCGCATGATGCACAAATTCGAGAGACGAAGGTAAAATCACTACCTCAACAGGTTCTGATCGCAACACTCCCCCAGATCAACCTTAGAAGACGTCTATCGGCGTTCGTCACTTTTTTCGGGTCCCGAAAAAACCTCCTCGGGTTGAAGTCGGAGAGGAAGGGTCGAAGGAAATACAACAGACCCAGGCTCGGAAGCTCCGCCTCGTCGTTACGATCCCGTGGCCACTAACGGATCGTAAATCGGATCTCAGACGAAGAAGTTATGGAAGAAAGAGCCTTTGAGTCTCTTGAGAGAGCTCTGCTTAGAGGAGAGGAGAGTAGAGGGGTGAGTTCAAAGGAGGAGGGTACACCTCCTTTTATAGGCATGAAAAGAAAAAGTACACAGTGTGTACATTATGGTACACAGCAAGTACTCGTTTCTTTCACACGGTCTCCACGCGGCTTCCAACACGGCTCCGCGGCCATTGACTGGTCAACACACATTTTGAGGGTAACGTATATGGGGGGAAGGACTACACGGTGTGTAGTTTAGACACACGGCGTGTACTCATTTATTGCAAACAACAAGGACATGGAACCACCATGGTACACAGCTGTTGACTGGTAACGCGTATGTGGGGAAGGACTACACGGTGTGTTGAACTGGACACACGGCTTGCACCCATTACTCCACCCCGCAAGGACACGGCCTTCAACACAAGGTATACCTGGGAATGGGGTACACTGCGTGTACTCAAACTACACGACGTGTAGTTTCAAAATTCTGGAAAGTGTGGAAAATGTCCATTTTACCCTCCAGAACACTTAATGACCTTCATTTTGACAAAATAATGGTCCGGAGAGGTCCGGGCCATTACATCAGATACCTCATAAAACATTCTCATCCCCAAGAATTCAAAAACCAACCCATAGGAACCCAATAAGATTCTTCTTAGGGTTCTCGTTATAACAGGAACCCAACCAACAACCCTAATCATATGTGTTAGGAATTCCTTCTCCTATGTTGAGATATTATCTGCTTTAGGCGTCACTGACTCGCCTGCACGGGTTTAATCGCATCCTCATTAATGCATCTCGATTAAGAATTGGGTCTTCCCACTTTCATACATTAGTATTTTTCAACTCCCACTAACCCCGACACCACACAACCAACACACTGCCCGAACACATGGGTTTGGGACATTTCATGACCTATGTCGAGATATTATCCGCTTTAGGTAGCACTGACTCACCCGCACGAGTTCAATCACATCTTCATTAATGCGTTTAGATTAAGGGTCAGGTTTCTCCCTTTCCAACACATACAGACATGTTACACATTAACAGGGAAAAAAGAAACAAAAGGTCTAACAACTGACAAGCCAAGCATTCCATATAACAAGGGTACAGAGTACAACATCAACACAAAGCTCAGAAGATCAAAGGAAAAACACAAGTCAAAACAACTCTGCGTACTGAGCGTGCATCTGGGTCTCCCGCTCCCAAGTGCTCTCCTCGAGGCCACCATGCCTCCACAACACACGAACCAAGGGAAAGGATCGTCCATCGAGCACATTCTCTTTACGATCTTCGATTCTAACTGGTCGTTCCTCGAAGTTCGTGTCATCTCCGATATCTGACTCTCCCTAGTTGATAATGTGGGAGTGTCGTGTAAGTACCGACGAAGCTGGGAGACATGGAAGACGTCATGAAACTTCTCCAACTGAGGTGGAAGGTCCAGCTGATAAGCCTCCTCGCCAACTCGCCTCAACACCTCAAAAGGTCCAATGAACCTAGGTGAGAGCTTGCTCCCCTTCCCAAACCTCCGCTGCCCCCGTAGAGGGGAAACCTTCAAGAACACATGATCCCCCACCTCGAACTCCAAGGGCCACCTCCGATTATCATCATAAGACTTATGTCGGTCCTGAGCTGCTTTCATCCTCTCACGTACAAGCTGGACATTCTCTGTGGTGCTCTGCACTACCTCTGGCCCAAGAGCACCTGTCTCACCAACCACTGCCGAGAAAATGGGTGAATGACATGGCCTTCCATACAAAGCCTCAAATGGTGCCCTGCCAATAGTAGAGTGGAAGATGTTGTTGTAGGAAAATTCTAATAAAGGCAAGTGGCGTTCCCATGATCCCCCGAAATCCAGAACGCATGCTTGCAGAATGTACTCCAATGTCTAGATAGTCCGCCCCGTCTACCCATCGGTCTGGGGGTGGAAAGCAGTGCTAAGGCGTAGCTGGGTTCCAAAAGCATGTTGTAGCCCACTCCAGAATCATGGGGTAAACCGAGTGTCTCGATCTAAGATGATAGTCTTGGGGATCCCATTCAAATGCACCACGTTGTCTACGTACCTCTGTGCTAAAGTACTCACCGGGCCTGACTCCTTAATTACTAAGAAGTGAGCTGATTTCATCAGTCGATCCACCAAAAGCCAGATAGAATCATAACCACCCTGAGCTCTGGGTAGTCCTGTGACAAAGTACATCGAGATGTCATCCCACTTCCACTCGGGGACATCTAAAGGATGCATCAAACCACTCGGAACATGGTGTTTAGCCTTCACTTGCTGACACACTAGGCATCTAGCCACAAACTCTGCCACTGCCCGTTTCACCCCGGGCCACCAAAACTATTCCCTCAAGCCTCGGTACATTTTCGAAACTCCTGGATGTACCGCTAAGGCTCAGCTATAGAACTCATGGGGAACTCCCTCACGCATCTCTTCTAGAACAAACAACCTTCCAAAGAAAAGCATCTGATGTCGGTTGTCCTCTGACCATCCTTCTGGAGCGTTCCCCTGATCGACTCGATCCTGCATCACTTCCGCCTCATAGTCCCACCATTGAGACTCTTCCACGTGCTGAAACAAGGAGGATTGCATCGTCATCTGAAACAAACAGCCTCTAATACCTTCTACCCTTGCATCCAAATGCAAGGCATCCAACTCTCCCGTTGCCTTCCAAGCATCAGCAGATTCCCGAACCACTTACTGATGCGACTTCCTGCTCAGTGCATCAGCCACAACGTTTCCCTTACCTTCAGTGTAAGGGATCTCAAAGTTATAGTCTTGGAGAAACATGAACCATCTCCGCTGTCGTATGATCCGGTCATGCTGGGAGAAGATATAACGTAGGCTCTTGTGATCTAAGAAGACCACAAAGCGCTCCCCAAAGAGGTAATGTCACCACAACTTTAGTGTGACCACTACTGCTGCAAGCTCTAGGTCATGGGTGGCATAATTACGCTTGTGAGGGCACAACTGCCTGGACCCATAACAAATCACACCCTTATTCTGTATTAGCACGAACCCCAGACCAAGGCCCGAAGCATCAAAAAACACTTCATACAACGACCCCTCCTCTAGAAACCTGAGTACGAGAGCACTGACCAACTTATCCTTCAGGTAGTCAAAAGCTTCATGGCACTGCTCTCTCCATAGGAAGACTTGGTTCTTCCTCATCAAAGGGGTCAAAGGAGTAGCAACTCGAGAGAAGTCCGAAACGAACCTCCGATAGTAACCTGCTAACCCCAGGAAACTACGAAATTCTGTCAAACTCTTGGGTGCTGCCCAAGAAACAACTGCCTCCACCTTCGACGGGTCCACTGACACTCCATGCTGAGACACCATGTTCCCAGGGAAGTGTACTTCTTGTGTCAAGAACTTACATTTTGAAAATTTCCCATAAAGCTGGTGGTGTAGAAGGACTTACAAGACTTCCCTGAGATCCTCAACGTGATCCTCCAATGATCTTGACTAGATCAGGATGTCATTGATAAACACAACGACGAACTAGTCCAGAAACTCTCGGAAGAAAATGTTCATAAGTCCCATGAACATAGTCGGTGCATTCGTAACTCCAAACGGCATCACTATAAACTTGAAGTGCCCATACCTACACCTAAATGTCGTCTTTGAGATGTCACTTTCCTTCACCCTCAGCTGATGATATCCCGATCGTAGATCAATCATAGAAAAGCAACCTGCTCCCCTTAGCCGGTCGAATAGATCATCTATCCTTGGGGAGGGGGGGGGGGGGGGTAATGGTTCTTGACTGTTACATGGTTCAACCTTCGGTAGTCTATGCATAGCATGAGACCACCATCTGCCTTCTTCACGAACAAAACTAGAGCACCCCATGGCGACACGCTTGGTCAAACAAAACCATTCTCCATCAGATCGTCAATCTGAATCTGCAACTCCTGCAACTCCGAATGTGCCATCCGATAAGGGGCCATCGAAATCAGACGTGCACCAGCCTGTAAGTCTATCCCGAAATCAACGTCTCGTCGGGGGGGGGGGGGGGGGGTAGAGTCACTACCTCCACATGAAAAACATCGAGTAACTCCCCAACAATTTCTGGGACATCCATCATCTTTGTATCTGCTGGAACCACTGATAACCTGCTTAACAATGAAAGGAGACGCTCCACACTCCGGCTTCCCGCCTGATAGCTTCTATCGCCAACAAAAGATACGCGGTTCCCATCTATGTCCAAGAACACGACTCTCCTCCGGAAGCAGTTGATAATGGAACTAACAGAAAACAACTAGTCGATGCCTAGGATGACATCGTATGGCTGCATCTGTAACAGAAGAAGGTCTCCACTAGATCGATGTGGTCCCAATGTCAGCCCACATCCCCGGGAAACACATGATACGCTGGTCTAGCCCCAACTGGTGTACTCAGTACTAGTGGCACAAAAAGTCTCTGTACATATAGTCCCAAAGCATGGGCTAGACTAGGTGCAACAAAAGAGTGCGAGGACCCCGAATCGAACAAAGCAGAAACAAGAGTGCTGGAAAAACAAATCGTACCTCGTACCACCTCTGGTCCCGCTAGAGCTGCCAACTCTGCTGTCTGCAACTGTCCATGCCCATCTCCTCTTCCTCTTTGATGTCGTCCACCTCCCCTACCATGCCCTGGTCGAGTTCCATGATGAGCACCCTAAGGTCGGCCTCCTCCTGCAAAGTCTGCCCTCAGAGGAGCATGTTCCTACTGCTGTTGGAAGGGACTCACTAGCAACTGGTGCTGCTGAGGTGGGCGCTGAACCTGCCTACCTCCACCGTACAGAGCTTGGGTCGGGCAACAACTCTGAGTGTGCCCGAAACCTCCATAAGAAAAACACCTCGGTCCTAGGCTTGTGAAAAATGGACGAGGACCCAATGATTTGAACTGGAACAGCTGGGGCCTGCTCCCCACTGGCCTGAACCTAGAAGGTCCCGTCGTAGGAGCCCTGCTGCTGACTGCCTTCCCCTTCGACGAGCCTGGATGGATCCCCTCTCAGGGTTCACCTCCCATCGAGTGCATCCTCTCTACAACCATTTCCTTCTTCTGTACCGCCAAGTACATCGAAAGGGTGAAGGGGGTGACAACATACTAGAGCGAAGAACCAAGCGCCTCCTCCAAACTTCTCGCCCGAGACTCCTCATTCGTAAAGAGATACGGAGTAAAGTGCAGGAGATCCTTTAACATGATCTCTATATCTCGTACCAACATACATCCCTTCTGAAAGGAGAGTAACTCCTACCGCTTCTCCGACTTGATCATGGAAGAAATTAATTCCTCTCAGAATTCCTTCTCAATGTCAGCCCATGGAACCTCTGCCTATATCCTCTATCAGAGGTAGATCGTCCACCACTATCGCGCCGCACCCCTCAGCTGACTGAGTGCTAGGGGAACCCAGTTCTCCCTCAGAGCATCGATCAAGGTAAAAGTGATACATATCTCTTCAAGCCACCACTCCGTCTCCATATCCGAAGTACTACCCTCGTACTATTTATGGGTCTACCACTAGAAAGAACGAATAGTCTTCTGCCACTTGCTATCTTCCTCCTCTCGGTCAATCCTCAACTTATCGACCGCCTGAATCTGCTGGGCCTTGGCCATCTGAGCCACCCGGGGATGAGGTCTAGGTTCCATAGCTGTACGATAAACAAGGATCGCCTAAGCCCAAGTAGTAAGGAATCTCAAGGTTTTAAATTTTTTATCATTTTATTTCAATTTTTTCCCCAGAACACCCAAATCATGTAAAACACAATCATGATGATGCATGTACCTTCCCTAGGGTCTCTACCCTGCAATCAATGTAGTCTCACTTGGTCAGTCGGTAGGCTCAGAGTCCTTACATCAGATCACGGGGGGGCCCTAAAATCCCATGTCCTAGATGGTCTTCCCTAGCCTATGTCACGCACCATGATTAACTAACATTATTTCCCTACCATACCATGCAATCCTCACTGTGCCTAACTTCAGACTCAATCCTATCTCTCAACCATCAGCTCTGATACCATTCTGTCACGACCCCCTCCCACCAAAGATGCCCCTGCTGAGCTGGAAATGGTGAAAGGGAGATAATGACCCCCGAGTCCCGCCTCCAGTAGGCCCCAAGGTGGCGACTAGAACAAAGGGTATGAGTTTTAATAAATATGGGAGGAATTACCCTTTTTTTATTTAGGATCAGGAAATAGGACAAGTCAACCACCAAAAAGGAAAAAAGAACAAGTGTATAGAAATAATCCCAAACCGAGCTCACATGCATGTTTAAACAAATTTATAACAAGGTACAAGTACAAGAAAGCTCAAAGTACAATACCGAAAGAAAACTAAGGTACAACAACAACTCCAACTGTCCAACTAGTAGGGTCTCGCACCACCCTGGTAGTCCTCCTGGAAACCTGAATGTAAATGTTGGGTGAGCATACAAGTATACTCAGTAGGGAATCCTAAAGCTCTCGTGCACAAGTGAGGAGACATCCTAATGTCCCGTGAGAACAAAAGAAGAAACCTAGCAAGGAATTCTATCCACCCAACCTCACCAGCCACACTCACCAAAATACAATCACAACAGGTAGTAGTAGTATAAGAATAGAAGTATTGGGTACCCCACACCATTTCCCTTTAGTTAACTGCTCTTCCTAACGATGAACGTCCTGATGCTGCCACACTCTCCCCGTCCGCACACACCTGGGACTCACAACCACGTATCTCTCCTGCACACACCTGGGCCTCACAACCACGTATCCCGCCCGCACACACCTGGGCCTCACAACCACCTATCCCACCCACACACACCTGGGCCTCACAACCACGTATCCCACCCGCACACACCTGGGACTCATAACCACATATCCTGCGCGCACACACCTCGGCCTCACAACCACGTATCCTGCCCACACACACCTAGGCCTCATCCCGAAGATTCTTGGGAAACAGTAGAACCTTAATGAGGAGCCTTGGGATAAAACCACCCCAATAGAAACCTACCCGAAGAGTCTTAGGTGTAAGGTCGCCACAAGCCATTACAGCCCAGGGGAGAAGGAGAAGGAAGGAGCTAGTAAGTAAGGGAAAACACCCTCTCCCATGAAATTGGAGTGTTCGACACTAAGTTCTCAACATGGGTGGGGTGTGATAAAACACAAAAGATACAAGTATGTATATATATACCAACCACACAGCCCAACCTAGGGCTTCTAAAAAGCGAAACTGAGTATGTACCTCTGCACTGCTACTACGAAGCATGCATACAACAAACAAACCCAACCCCCTTCATGTTTTCACATTTTAGTAGAAATGGTTTATTTAGTTCCTTAACTACTAGGCAACTATCCACAACCAACCACACCAAAAATTCGTAAAAAATATCCCTGTCATCCACAAAACAAGTTAGGAAAACACCAGAAATACAACCAAGTCCTTCTTATCAACCAACCAACCCCATTGATTATTATTTCTGTTTCATTTCCACGCCCCACCATTCATTAATTATTCCAATTTAATTTATTAATCACAACCCATAACCCGTTCACATTAAAAACCCAACCCTGCAGCCTCGCTACCATCCGCCATAACCACAACCGCATCGAAACCCATACATAAATATCCCTTTAATACAATTTATCACAGCCCCGCTGCCCATCACCATCACAACATTCACACCAACCCACAACCATGTCAACCGCAGCCCCATTGCTCACCCTATCTACAACAACCCACAAAACACCCCCAACACATGCCACCTAACCAATCCAACACCCACATGTTCATTATTCCATTTTTTTAACCGGGGTGATCACACAGGGGTTCCAGATTTTCATTTAATCAGCCAACATTACGTGATTACCCAATTTCCACATTCCACAAAGTTTCCATCCATATGAAAATCCAGAAGGAGAGGGAAACATTTAATTGCATAAACAAAGGCCCCCAACGTCCATGATTTTCAGTAGGTAGAAGCTCATTCAATTAATTACATAATATCACAGGATATAATGTAACAACAATCACAACTTCCCATCCCCGTTATATAAGACAGTTATTATCTTCATTAAACTGGTTCAAAAGTGCTTCATGTAATCAAGAGAACACCCACCCCAAATGATGCACAAATTAGAGAGGCGAAGGTAAAATCCCTACCTCAACAGGTTCTGATCGCAATGCTCCCCTGGATCAGCCTTAGAAGACGCCCGTGGACGTCCGTCACTTCTGCCGGGTCCCAGAAAAACCTCCATGGGTGGATGTAGGAAAGGAAGGGCCGATGGAAAGACAAAAGAACCAGAATCAGAAGCTCCGCCTCATCATTACGATCCCATGACCGCTGACAGGTCGTAAATCAGAGCTCGGACGAGGAAGTTATAGAATAAAGAGCCTTCGAGTCTCTGGAGAGAGCTCTGCTCAGAGGACAGGAGAGGAGAGGGGTGAGTTGAAAGGAGGACGGGGCCCCTCCTTTTATAGGCATGAAAAGCAAAAGTACATGACGTGTACTTTATGGTACACGGCGTGTACTCGGTTCTTTCACACGGTCTCCACGCGGCTTCCAACACGGCTCCGCGACTATTGACTGGTCACCATATGGTTTGAGGGTAATGCATATGCGGAGAAGGACTACACGGCGTGTAGTTTATACACACGACATGTACTCATTTATTACACACGACAAGGACACGACTCCAACACGGTACACGGCCGTTGAATGGTAACGCGTACACAGGGAAGGACTACACGACGTGTAGAACTGGACACACGGCGTGCACCCATTACTCCACCCAGCAAGGACACGACCTGCAACACGGGGTATACCCGGGAAGGGGGTTCACGGCGTGTACTCAAACTACACGACGTTTAGTTTCAAAATTCTGGAATGTTTGGAAAAATTCCATTTTACCCTCTAGAACACTTCTTGACCTTCTTTTTGACAAAGGAATTGGCCGGAGAGGTCTGGGCCATTACAATTAGAACTTACATAGTATGTGTAATTAATAATAAGAAATCAATAAGAACACATCAATACTGATTCCAGGTTATTCAAATTTGATGAAATGAAATCACTAATTGAGGAAATTTCTAGTGTAATTAATTGAAAATTATATTGAACTCTTTTAACGTGAATGTAAAATCATTTTTATTAATTTGGATGAGAATTGGATAGAGAAAACACATGAGATAACAAAAATAATGGTTTCTTCTATTGTATATCTTTTAAAGAATACAAAAAAAAAGTCAACTATAAAATATTATTCAACATCAGATTACTAACCAAGGATATTCCATTTGTCCATATTCACATAATATTGAGTATATGAGAAAATGATTACAATGGGAGAGATATAGATAATGAAATAAACAATTAATGAGTATAATATTCATTTCTGGTTACATGCAAAATAAGTAAGACTAAAAACTAAACCAAAAAACTAAACATATTATTTGATAAATCTATTACTGAGTGGTCGATCCCCTCATTGTAAGATGGTTTTAGTTTTTATAGTCATCTAAAACTGAAGGAATAGTCATTCAATATCAGTTTTATTTCCTTAAATCCATAAAATTTTCATCCATTTGAATTTTGGCAATGATTCCACGTTAAATTTTACATGATGATCTCTTTAAATTTATCCACTAATTATATACCAGTGAGATAACATGGACTTTAATTAACCATAATTAAAAATATTATTTTATTTTCACATATAGTTCTAAGTTGTCTTAATAATTATTGATACATTTTAATATCAATGTGGAATATGAATTGTAATTAACCTTTTTCGTTCTATTTTATTGTGGTACATTGGGAGTATATTATAGCCAAATATTGAATCCCACTACGGAGCACCTATATCATGTATAAGGCCCTATCATTCCTCAATCAAAACAATTAATCTTCGATTTCCATGATATAAGGTCAAACAATTCCTCTATTATTGATGACTGCATCTAATTTTTTGATATTAAAATATATTTTATGGAAATTAAAAAAAATATGTACATTAGTATTTGAGATACCTACATTTACCATGGCTAACAACCATGGTTATAGTTGTGAAATTAGGTTTCATTGTCTAGGATGTCTCTCTTGTATAGTGAAATTCATGGAGATTGTAGAAAGTTGTGGTGGAACAACATCAGTAATGGAGCTCCGTGGTATGATGAATGATGGTTTTAAACTGACTAAATCATTGAGGAGGAATTAAAATATGATGATACCAATCTATTACAGATGCACTTGGCAGTATCATGGTGCTGCAATAAGTATTGGAAACAAAATGATCAGAAATTGAAGGATCATGATGGTATGACCAAGACATGGGAAATGATAATAGATTTATACAATGGAATTTAGTGTTGATAGGATATATATTAACACATAGATGTTTATGAAAATGGTGTTTACTAGAAAGAGCACTGATAATTATTGGAAGTGGTAGCAGTCCACTATTTAACAAGGAAAACGTATCTAGAGGTGATCATATTAGTGTTAATGGGATCCTTACATAGTGTGGGATTACCATCATGGATGGGATATGTGACCCTAACATAGACACCATTTAACCCTTATGTATGATTAATAAAAATAATATTACATTTAATGTATTTTAAAACCTTTAGTTAACATTACATCGTGTTTTGTTTCCATTACAGGGACACTGAAAACCTAATGTACTAGAGAAGTAGTGTTTTAATTAATTTATAACACTTTAGCAAACCTTAACATAGTGCACTACTTGAATTAAAGGTATTTGCAATGGGCTATTTGCGACGGGATCCCGTCGCAAATATCCCGTTGTAGAAAATGGCATTGCAAATAGTACTATAATTATATACATTATATATATAAATAAAAATTTTGAAACATACCATCACAAATACTATTTATGAAAGGGAACTACCCAGTCGCAAATAATCCTTCGATTATATACATTATATATATAATAACCCTTTCTGACGGGCCCATCACAAATACTATTTATGACAAATTGATCGCACGTCCCAAATACTATAAATAAAAAATTATATTTAGATTATTTACAATGGGATCCCGTCGCAAAAGGTCCTGTCGCAAATACTAGAAATAATAAAAAAATTATTTAATAAAATTATGATTAACGAAAAAATTATATAAATATTCTTAAAAAAATAAATAAATTATTATTAGTAAAATATAAAGGCATTAAAAAATATAATACTAAAAAATATATTAAATTAAAATATGATTAATAAAAAATTAATATTAATTTTAATAAATTAATAAAAAATTAATATTAATTTTATTGAATTAATAAAAAAATTAAAAAATTTAAAATTCTCAATATTTAAAAAAATAAAAAAAATAAAAAAAATAAAAAAAAAGTTTTTCTTATAAGTAAAATAACAAAATATTAAGAAATATAATACTAATAATAAATATTAAAATATTAAAAAAAATAAATTCTACAATATTTGTACCAATATAAAAGACAAAAACTGTAAATATTTCATATTACAATAAATTGTAAAATAAATTTTTTTTTAAAATAAAAAACAAATCACTGGGGGTAGTCTTCTAGAGGAGGTGGAGGTGCTGTTGAAGATGTGGGAAAAACCCTATCCCTAAACTATGAGTCATACGACACATATTCTCCATCTTCTATTGATGATGTTGCTGCTACTCCTGCTACAATAGACGCATATCTTCCTCATGATGCTGATGCTGCTGCTGTCACCGACATATCTCTTCATGATGCTTGTTTATACTCTCTATAAGCTCAGACTGAGTTCGCAACTGCTCCTAGTACTATGATACAGAAGATGATGCCTCTCCGTGAGCTCCTCTCGAGCTGGGCACTGACATCGCAGCAGTACCATAATAAGTTTCAGGAGTCAAATCGGAGTCGATACCAACTACTCAGCCCTTATCAGATCCATACTGTGTCACCTGCATTCTTGTCGCCTTATTGAAATGGTGGGCACTGATCTGATCCATCGTCTCGTCCCGACTCTCATCTTGTGTCTGAGAGTTCGCAGCCTCATATGACTCCATAAATTCCAATTTTAAATTAAAATGGTAAAAATATTATATGCAGTTAATTGTCATACTGAAAAAAATAATACTAATCAAAATCTGATGTTGGAAATCACCTCTAATCTCTCCAGTGGTGGATCATTGTACATCCTCCAATAAACATCGAACTCCACAATATCTGGATTCTCGACTTCCTACAGAACATAAAAAAACTGTTTATATTTAAATTTATATAAAATATTTAAAAAATATATGTGCAAAACTCTCTCTATGCATACTGAATATATGGTTACTAGCACGATACGTCACCTCCAGTCTCCCCTGGTTCTGTTGTCCCACTGAATATCTCCTCTAAAATCCACCACCCAACCAGTGTAAGCATAATCAATCACAAACGTGATATGAAATGTACTCTGGTCAAAGTTCCTTACAAGAATCATCAAATTATGTCACTCCTACTATCTTAATGGTTGTTCTTCTAAAATTGTTCAAAAACTGACTGAAATAGTCACACATTGACACATTCCATGCCCCGTGGATAAGGTCATTCATGCTATCATCAATGGGATACCATGATCCCTAAAAATAATATATAATATCAATATATTAATAAAATAAATTTTTAAATAAATATTATTTTTTAAGTACCAGCTAATGATCAAACATGTCACACCACACATCAATAAGAATCTAATCCCATGTGATGAAGGGCTGAGAAAAATAATTGTGCAATATAGTGCTCCCCTGTCTAATAGCATCATGTGGAATATTGTGAAAAAAGAAATAAATAATAAAACAATTAGTATAAATATAAATAAACTAATAAAAGTGAACTAAACTATACAGGATACCATTCCTTTGTGTGAATAGATTGAAACCAATACTTGGAATTCAATCAGGGACAGAGTCAGGAGTCATCAATCATGTAAGACCACGCCCCCTCTGCATACCCCCTAAACTGTTAGTAGGCTGATAGTCAGATGGTCCACAATCCCACTCATCCAAAGCTAGATCAGCCACATGCAACTCGCGAAATAGATCAGTATCCATTTGAAACAGTAAATTATTCTTATTAGAAGATAGTTGAAAATTACTATTATATATAGATATATATTAGATATTATTATAACCAGCATTTAACTGTGTCAATGTCCATCTTCACCCTCACATCCATAGTTGTCCATGTCAATGTCTCCATCTTCCAGCCCAACATCATCAATATCCATATGAGTTTTAGTTTCATCATCACTTGTCATTTCAAATTCATTTGTAACATCATTAATATCTTCATCATCATAGATCCTTAATTGTATAGTGTCATCATCGATAATCACGTCTCTTTGAGAAAAATATAAATTTTACTAGTCTCTTTAAAAGATTTCAATTCATTCCACTTCAGTGGATCCATATTCAGTTTTAGTAAAATTATTTTCCCAAGATTTTATTTTTATTATGCTCCACCAATCACTCAAGTATCTTGAAGTACCACAGTAATTTGTGATCATCTTACGAAAACTCCGCTGTTCATTGTTATTTTTGATTCCCCATATTCACATGTATGAAATCGAAAACCATTCACCACATATGAATTATATGATTTAACCATTTTGGATGGTGGGTTACTCAATATACATAGTTTCTTATTAATTTAATCACCATGTTGAGACACCAAAAAATTGTAAAACAATTATTAATATGATAAATAATAAATAGAATTCATATTAAATCATCAATCATTTATGTTCTGAGTTTTTGAAACCATTGAAATTTTTTTTTGTCAACGTATTTCTAGAAGATATGTTTTAATTTGTGGAAGTTGTTTCTTGATAATATTATCATATAATATAAAAATAAAATATGTTTACAAACTGTAACATAAATGATAGAATAAGTGATAGAATCACTCACTGTACAAATGTTTTAATTTCTTCACAGTTGAGCAGAACATTTGTATGATCTCTGTGATGTTCATCATCTAAAATCCATCATTCATGAAGTCCACTGAAACCAATATTTGGTTGATTAAAAACTGATAGTTGATTTTCTATTTCATCAATAAAATTTCCCCCATTTTATCCCATGCGATTGTGTTTTGAGGGATACTGAGATTCAAAATAACGAGTGAATAAAAAAGAAATTTCCTCATGCAAATAAGATTAAGCAATTGAGCCTTCAACTGTTACTTTGTTACGTACTTTTTTCATTGATTTCTGCATACATCCCTCAAATGGGTGTATCTATCGAAACATTACTACTCTCCAACATTTAGATTCATGTGGAATATGTAATGTCATATGTTCCATTGAGTCATAGAAACACGGTGGAATGATATTTTCCAGTTTACATATAATTAAAGCCACATATTCATCTTGTTTTCTTAGCGCATCGTAGTCTGTTGTTGCTGAACAAATGTCTCGAAAAAATATGATATGTTTGGTATGAATCCAAAATCACATAATTCAAAAAACCTCTGAATATAATCGGTATATTTCATTCCATTATAATGTGATAATCATGAGTTTTTATTCATGTAATATAACTGTTGTTAACATATCTTCCCAAATAGGAAGAATAACCATCTGGAAGTCTCAAATATGTAATCCACTGAAAAAATATTAAGTGAAATTTTTTGTACAGTGTATAAGATGCTTTTGATTTCATTTACATCTATGATCTGACATTTTCATGTAGTTCAAGTTCAGGTCTCCTGGAAGTTTGGGCAAGATCAAATCATTCTTTTATAGTACCATTTGTATTACCTGGTGTATCCAAAACTGTATGAAATAAATTATAAAAACCATTCTTCTCAACATGCATGACATCCAACATGTGGTGGTCCAAAAAATCATTCCAATATGGAAGATAACAAAAAATTATTCATTTAATCCCATTATTTTCTTTCCCAAAGCCATGAATTTTGTATTAGTTTACTGTTTTCCCAAATGTGATGGAAGGTAATGAAAATACAACTGCTTTTAACTATGTACCTGAGATCATTTCGGGTTATTCATCTTTATCAATTGTACATTTTCTGAAATGATATTTTTTCCTCTGAAAAGGATGATTGGTTGGAAGAAATCTACATTCACAATCAAAATAGCATGTTTTTTTCCATTAATAAACATAAAGTCTTTTTAGTCTTTCATACAGTAAGGACATGATTTAAGGCCATGTGTAATCCAGCCAGATAACATTCCATATGTCAGAAAGTCACTAATCATCACAATCAATATTGCTTTTAATATGAAATTTTATTTCATAGAAACATCATATATACTAACACCATCAATCTATAATGCATTTAACTCATCAATCAATGGTTTCAAATAAATATCAATATTCTTTTTTGGATGTCTTGAGAATAATATTTTAAAAAGGATATAGGGATCCTTCATCAATATCCATAAAGGTAAATTTTATGGAGTTATAAAGACAGGACAACATGAATACTAACTACTATATGAACAGAATCGACAGAAACCATCAGTAGAAAGTCCCAATCGCAAATTTCGGGTTTCTAAATAAAAAGACATATGGAAATGGTACAAATGTTTCCATGAATCACCATCAAATGGACGATTCATGCTTTTATCAGTTGAAATCTTGGTTTTGTTCCATAGCATCATTGACGCTGTGTTCTGAGATATAAACAAATGCAACAACCTGGGTGTAAGGATAAATATCTCAACTGTTTTAGTTGAATCGATCCAGACTACCCTGGTTGAGCTTCATTATTCCTTGATTGCCCACATGTGGGACAACTATCCAACGAATCATTTTCGACAGAATATAAGATGCAATCATTTGGACATGCATGAATCTTCCATTAACTAAGGCCTAGATTACGAACCAACCTTTGTCTCTCATAGTAATCGGCTTGCAACACATTTCCTTCAGGTAGTAGTATTTTAACCAAAGAACATATCGTATCAAAATAGTTATTCGACAATGAATTATATGATATAATAGATGTAAATTTCGCAACCACTTCTAATTTTATTATCATTCAACCAAGATATAATGCATCCTCAATAGACCTCAAAAACTCATAAATTTTGGATGGTGCCAACTCAGGAGTTAAATCAATATTATCTTGAGTTCCAGTTTGCAGAACAGATGGACCTATAACATCATGTACTAAATTTTTAAACCGTGATGGATCCGGAATCATGTTATTAGTATCTTCTCTGGAACTTCATTCTCTGTGCTGATATCAAAAAACATAATCTGGTTGAATACCAAACCGTTAGAGATATCCCTCAACTTTGTCAAATGTGTCAATCATTCTCAGAGCAAATTTTTTACAAGGAACGTTTATTGTGACTTCTAAAACATATTATGTTTTTTATGATGCATATGATAAGAAAGCTTCAACACCCTCGATATATATAGGAATTAAACCAGAACTGTTTGGATTTCTATTCTAATTTATCCAAGAGCAATCATATAATAATGATTGTTGTCAACTTCTTTGTTCCATATTTTTCTACAAAATATACAATCATTACTATTTCTGATTATTTTAAAATTATAAAAATATTATCTGAAGAAAATGAATATTAACTGAAACTAATTCTTAATAATTACCATTACGTATGGGTGACACAACTTCCAGTGGATTGAAGTCAATTCTTTTGTCCGATGGCTCATTTTCTTTGAACATTATCACACAAAAATCACAATGAAGATTGTGATCGGAGGTACGCATGTTCATTCTTGTATGCATGAGAATGAACTTGCGTACCTCCAATCACATTCTTCATTGTGATTTATGTGTGAGAAAGTTACAAGTAAATGAGTCGTCGGACAAAATAGCACCATTCTCATCGATGAATCATCTTCTTGCAATTGTCACTGCCTGAACCCATTATGAAAAATGTGGTCCTACAAATTCATATTCAATCTCGATCATATGAGAATGGATATGTATATGTAGAAGCATAGTTTTAATAATATTTTGAGTCAGTGAATGTTGAAAGGAGAAGAGTCATCAAGAAAAATGCGAATCGTCAATCCACTGGAAATTGTGCCATGTTATTACAAGTTATTTTCTTCTTAATTGTTACTAAATATTACTAATTGTTACTAATTGTTCATAATTATTCATAATTATTCCTATTTATTCCTAATTATTGCAATGTATTGTTATTTATAAATATTTATTCCTATTTATTCTTATTATTACGATTTATTACTAAATATTACTAATTATTACTAATTATTACTATCTATAAATATTTATTAATATTTATTACTAATTATTAATATCTGTAAATATTTATTAATATTTATTACTATTTTATACTATTTATTACTAATTATTACTAATTATTACTAATTATTAATAATTATAACTAATTATAACTCTTTTTAATAATAATTATTATTTATTACTAATTATTACTAATTATTACTAATTATTACTAATTATTACTAATTATTACTAATTATTACTAATAATTACATATTATTACTAATTATAACTAATTGTTACTAATTATTAGTAATTAATATTAATTATTACTAATTATAATTAATGATAACTATTTATTACTATTTATTACTATTTATTACTATTTATTCATATTTATTCCTATTTATTTCTATTTCTTAATATTTCTTACCATTTGTTCATATTAATTACTATTTGATACAGATTATTACTATTTGTTACTAAGTATTACTAATTATTACTAATTATTAGTAATTATTATTAATTATAATTAATTATTACGAGTTATTACTATTTATTCTAATATAATCCTATTTATTCATATTTATTCTTATTTGATACTATATATTACTATATATTACTATTTATTACTATTTATTACTATTTATTACTATTTATACCTATTTATTGCTAATTGTTAATATTTATTCTTATTTATTGCTAATTATTACTATTTATCCCTATTTATTCATAATTATTTCTATTTATTCTAATTTATTCCTAATTATTTCTATTTAGTAATATTTATTACTAATTATTACAATTTATTACTAACTACTTCTATTTATTACTAATTACTACTATTTATTACTAATTGATAATATTTATTAGTAATTACTCCAATGTATTCTTAATTTTTCCATATTATTGCAAATTATTCCTATTTATTAATATTTAATTCTAATTATTACAATTTTTTACTAATTATTACTATTTACTCCAAATTATTACTATGTATTCCTAATTATTACTATTTTTTTCGGAATTACTACTAATTATTAATAATTATTATTAATTATTTCTAATTACTACTAATTATTACTAAAATACAGATAACTAAACAATTTAAATATAATTTAATTACAACTAATCATCTATAATTTAAATTAAAATAAGAAACATAAAATAATGTTAAATTAAATAAAATATAAATACCTTTAAACCTGATCTACGATTGTTGTAACCGCCTTCACAACATTTCGATAAAAAAATTAACTGAGAGAAATTTTCAATCTAAAATTTGAGTTTTTTGAGGGAGAAAGTGAAAAATGAGAGGAAGAGAAAGAAAAATAGAGGGGGGTATATATAGGTTAGATTAGAAGTGACGAGAATAGTTGTGAAGGGCTTACCGTCGCAAAAGTCACCCCTTGTGTCAGGCCCAATAGTAAATAACATTGCCCACATTAATTGTTGTCAGTGGTTAAAAGGGTATTTGCGATGGGCCCCATTAAAGAAGGTGACCTTCCGACACACCTTTTGCGATGGGACAACATCCTGTCGCAAAAACTAATTTACCGCTGTCGCTATTTGCGACAAGACCCATCACAAATACCCTCCGGCTGTCTAAGTATCTACGATTGGGGGATCCCCCCGCCTCACATAACCATCCCGCACTTTGGCACACATCTCGTGCCAAAAGCATGCATTAACTTTTGCGATGGACCTGAATTCCTGTCCCAAATAACACCTACGATGGATTATTTGAGATGGGAACTAATCCCTTCAAGAATTCCCCATCGCAAAAGACTGTTTTTCCCGTATCAGAGGAAACTATAACCTTGTATAACAATATCCTACATGTATTATTTTCTCACATTTACAAAGGTACACCAATTACCTTTATACAGTGACATCATGTTCACATGAAAAACTATTCCACACGCATATAGGTAAAGAACATTTTACCCCTATCCAAGAACATAAATATGATTAATCCTAAGAAAAATCATCAAAAATAAAATAAAACATCCAAAATAAAAATGTTATCCTATATTCTATGAAATTTACTCTCCTTATAATAATCATACTAATTTCATGTGGAAAATTAAAAAATTTGAATTATTGATGAAAATGTCATTAATATTTCATGAAAATATTCATAAAATAGCCCCAAACATGATCAATATACGTACTAAGTTACCGAATCTCAATATTAACAAATTTTTTAAAAAAGTTACTTATACGAAAATGTCATGAAATTAAATAAAATAGTTATCAATTACAAACTAAACATTCAATTTCCCCATAGTATAACAAATTATCATTATAGTTTTCAAAATATCAATCTACCCATTTATTTTACTTATTTCAACAAAAAATTATTGTCAATCTATAATGTTTCATTAATGAATGATTTTTTGGTATTTAGCTATCCATTTTATAATTTATAATAAATAGATTTATATTTTTCTATCATTACTCAATGTACAAATTATTGTATAGTTATTATCATACTTTTTTTACATAATCCCTTTAATATCTTGAAAGCAATTTACAGCCTGTACATTTTAATGGGACAAACAAATATAATCATATAGACATATCAATCACTACTAAAATAGGAGTTTTATCACTAAAACATAAATCTTGATATCAAAAGAAAAGTGTAATGATAATATCCCCTTAAATATTGGTTAACTACCACTTCCCTAATCATAAATAATAGTTAATGAAAAATGTAATTTCAATGAGCGATGTTTACCCATTTCATACTCACTATATATTTATCATTTTTACACTAATATTTCATAATTTTATAATTTTTGAAATTTTTTTCTCATAAAATATATCACATCCACCACCAAATACAATATGATAAAATTATTAGTCTTGAAATAATGATTTTAAATTCATTAATGTCATCCTTTTTCTAACTTTTCTTTTTAATATTTTTTTCAAATCGATAAAAATTAATGTACATGAGTTCAATCATGATGCTTTATCAATCCCCAAATTTTCAACCCTCACAAGTATTCCATTCAATGTAGTTCATTCCTTACACCATTACAACCCTCACCCTCACACATCTACTTTAAAATATCATAAAAACACTAAGAGCATCATAGAAAAGGATATTAATGGATTGTATTTCTAGTCATTCCTAACAAGTCCATTCAAGGAATATGTGGGTTAAAAAGGGATTAATGTACAAGAATGTCTCAAGGATAAGGAAAAATTAAATATTAATTCCATATTTATATAAAATTTGACTCTACTTAATCCTACAAATGATAAGTTCTAATGTATGTTCTTGAATGTGACATGCCCTTTATTTTTTGATAAATATTTCCAAAATAAAATGGATAATTATGTCTGGTAAACCTATCAAGAATGAAATATTTTATTTTTTTAATCACTCATTATATGATTAATAATAAAAATGTAAATCAAAATATTTTCATTAAATCAATGTATGAAAACTGTTAGGGTTACATCATTTAGATGAATCAACAGACTCCCTCAAATTATTATTTATCAAATTAACATATATGATTCACTATATTTATTAATTTTTCCATATTACTCATTCAATCCAATTACCAATGAAATTTAATACATGGTTTCATTTATTTTCATTCATACTCATGTGTCTAAAATATGTTATGTAGGGATAATAATCATTGTGTAGAAATGATTATTAAAGTTTAAAACTCAAAATATATTTTAAAAAATAGAGAGTTAAAATATAATGAATATACCAGTGAGGTCCATTTTCAATAGACCTATACTCTTTTATCATGTTTCAGTTTTGGGTAAACCTTATGGAATCAACATCATGACTCAATAAAATAAAATAACTCATTAAATTATGAAAACCATGTCATTATTATTAAAAATAATTAGGGGCATTCGAAAACATCAAAATAAATTCATTAAAGTGATTATTAATATTGATTAATAAATCATATAATGATAATAGAAAACAAATAAAAATATGCATATGTTTGGTCCCCCACATTTTATCCCCCATTTTCATTTCCTTAAGAAGTATAGAGCCAATAATCATCAAAACTATGATAGTGGGTTGATATTCATTCATTTAAATGTATAATAATTATTTTTTATTGAATATGCCCATTTTTTAGGAATATATCAGTATAGTTAATCAAATTAATCCTCATGGATATTTTGTACTAATTTCATAGTGGGGGAAGGATAATATATGGGTCCTCATCCAACATTGTTGGTTACTAAAAAACCTAATTTTTAATATAGTTATTAAAATGTTAGTATGTATCCATGGGATAAAATTCTATTTTCAAAATTTAATATTATTTTCAATTAATAAAAACATGAAGAATTAACATCAAATTATTCCTAGTTCATATAAGGAGTAAGTTTTTATGTCTCCTCTAGGGAAGCCAGATGGATCTCATCATGAAATCCCTCTAATATATTTTCAATAAAATTATATGGGATTTATATATTTCTCATATAGAACATATTATTTTTATTCTTCTTCCTCCAATGTAAATTAAAAAAAAGCTACTATATTATAGAAATATATCATCTCATGGATAGGGTATAAAATCAATTCTATATATTTTCGATAAATCCACATTGAATTTGGTTGTACTATATAGTGGATGGTACTGGGGATCCCCAATCATTTCTTAAAATTCCACCAAATTGGTGTCTTCTTCTACATCATATAATCAAGATAGTATTAGATGTTTTAACTCTTTTATACTCTTATGAATGTGTTGAAATTTTTCTCTTCATAATTATTTACTAATTCATAAGAACCATTTTTATCTATCATATATAAATTAATATGAATATTTTCATCATGAATCAATATCATTCTATTTTTGGTTTTGATTTGGTGATGGGGTGGTTTTCAAGAAGACATTCATTAAGTAAGACATCAAAATATCTAAATTATACTGAAAAATTGCAGGACATATTGGTACATTTTTATTGGCCTTTAATAGGTGATTATTTTTTTGGGTTTTATTAACCATGTTCATTAGTTCATAATGAGAGTGACAAATAACATAGAAATTAATCATTAGACTATAAAAACATTTGAGATAATGAATCCATCCTAATAAGGTCTCCACAGTATTCTCAACCACATTTCCTTTCACCTCTATATAGTTAATCCACGAACAATATTTTTTTCCTAAATACATCATGATAGAAAATTATATTTTTTTCAATATGATGAAAAATATGTAAATTATTTTAAATTTATTATGTTATCAATAAATAGGTGGGATTCCATGAAAATGATATATTTTTTTATTATCATATCATATAGGGGAAACAAACCTAATATTTATTTTTCTAGTTTCACACAGTGGTTGACATGTGTCATCTCATAAAATAGATTTAAAATCATTACCATAAAATTTTTAATTCACTACATGTAATTATAAATATTCTATATTTATGATAACAATGAAATATGGGTATGATAGTGTGTATTCAATGTTAAAATATTCATAATCATGATGATAAAATATAAAAAATAATGTATAATAGTTTAGAAAATATATTCTATTCTATGGATAACCTTCATTGTCCTATTAAATATCAATATAATGTAGACATCCAATATTATGTTTAACACATCCTTTTACCTAATTAGTGAATATATATTTCACTTTGAAATCTCCATGTAAAATACTAATCCACCTCCTCTATAAATGGTTAATAGTTGTGGAATATTATGTTAATCCTTTTATAACCAGAGTGAGTGCTAATCAAAATTTATATCATCATTACATTAAGCTATTGTATAAATAAAAATAAAAATCTATTTGAAAAATGTATAACCCCCCGCCACAATAAATTCTTTGGATTAAATATTCATCATCATGAGTATAATAGATCATCAATATGAATGAATAGGAGATAGACTGAGAGAGAAAGATAGATAATATATAATTAAGAGAAAATTATTTTAATATTTCTCTAAAGTTACATGAGAAGGAATAAAAATGCAATGAAGATATAAAATAATGAATTTAATTCCTATGAATATTCCATGTTTATTTTTCAATCCCTTCATTGTATATTAGAACATGTATTTATTGGATGTAGCATACTGATGTCCATTCTTTGAATCTCTTGATATTATCTTCAAATCCAACAACATTAATACTGTTTGAATTATTGAAATTCCATTCTAATATGTTCTTTATTATATCATATAATTATCTATTAATGATATAATAGTACATTTATTTGTGCAGTTACTCTAACACCAAAAACCCTGATCTTTTTTATGCTACAATTATATAGGCCGAAGATATACAAAATCTTATCTCAAATGACTTATTACTTTTGTAATCTTGGTAAACAAGATATAGACATTACCCATACATTAAATTTTTATAAAAAAAAATTATTATTATTGTGAATATATTTATTCCATTTAATGTATCCCTCTAGATCCATCATTATAATTTTTTATGAATCATGCGGAACGGGAAATAATAAGGGTGGGATCTGATTCTCTATAAGTTTCAATTAAATCATAAGAAATAATGATTCAATGATCATAGTAAATACGGTAAAGCTAAATAAGTGATACACCAAACTATTTGATCAATAAACTGTTAAGTATGTGAGGATATAATATATAAATGTAAATAAATGAAAACAGATGCTAATTAAATAACAAACTATGAATAAAATGCATTCAAAAATTCAGTTTGAGTGAAAATATCATGGATAATTTTCATATAATTATAAGTTCTATATAAGGTTATATACTGGATTAAATTATTCATAGGTACAATTAACCTTTACATTCAATAAATTTGTAAGGATGATTTCAGACTATAGTATAGAATGAATTTAGCTAGGGCTAGTTATCCAATTTATCCCATTAAAGAAACTATGAACTAAGGGGATTACATTAAATTGTCTCCAACTTGTATTGTACTTGTAAAAAAATTGATCATATATAAAATAAGATATTTAAAAATGTGTCTTATCTACAATTTTTATTATGTAAAGAATATCGATTTATCAATATTTCCCTAGATAATTAAATAACTATGAATACATGCACCATATTTAAAAATGGTCTATTGATTAAGAAATATTCATATCTATGATAAATAATTTAGATATTTAGTTGACTGTTATGAAAAAATGATCCTAGTAATGTGAATATTTCAAGGGAATATTTTTTACAAAATAAAATGAATAAAGGAATAAAAAGTCAAAACATTCTTTAGTAAGAAATTTCATAAACGCCCCACATAAATAATTAGAATGGAATGGATACAATTTATACCAATTAGAGTAGGAACAATGTATTGTTTTAATTGATGAATAGGATTAACATAAAACAGTCTTTGAAATTAACATTTTATAGAATATCAATTTCATTTTGAACAATATATCTCAAATTCATTTTTATTGAAAATAAATTTTTAAAATTTTTTCATTAAAAAATACTTTTTTGACAAGAAATGTATTCATTTATTAAATGAAGGTCATATATGAGGGTAATTTCATATCTTCCATGAAATTAATAATAATCCTTTTAAAATATTTCAGAAAAAAATTTATTAATAAAGAGACAAGAGGGTACCAATGACAGAATTTTTAAAGGGAAAAGTGAGTATAATTTTTTTTAATATATAATTTTGAAAATTTTATGAATTTATTTTTTAAATACTTTCATAAAATGATTTTTAAAAAAATATAATTTTGGGAAAAGGATAAACACCATCATGTTTTATGAAAAAATTTGTTCAAACATTTTAATTAAAAAAGAGTTAAAATGGGAAATATAAATTTATAAATAACATTAACATCCAAAAAAAGGAAATTAATGGTTATATTAAATATAATTCATATATTTTCATTTAACGGAAATTCAAAAATAAACAATATCAATCCTAATGATATTTGGAAATAAACCCCTAAAATGATCATATCATTTATATACGAATAAATCCATGAAACAATTATGAGTATCAATTATAAATATAGATAGAAAATGGGAAATATTTAATTATATATTATATATTAATAATATATATAATCATATAATATTTATGAAATTGAGGAGATAATATAATCCTATGATAAATTTTTTTATGAAATTTATTTTACAAATTGGTAACATTAATCTAAAACCCCCTTTGAAGGGTTAAATCAATCTATAAATTATAATGTGATGATTTAGGTATTATTCATTATACTACTTTTATAATGGTAGTATATACACAATATTAATTGAAATAGGTGTGAAACATTGCATCATTATTATATGAAATCTAATTGGTATAAATCTCTTACCATGTGACTGATTTTTAATTGAAATTATTTTTCTTACTCTATAATGGTTTAATAATGTATAATTTATATATTATAACTATATTCTTAATTATTAGATAATAGTTTAATTTCTTATAATATATTATCACATATTTTTTAATAATCCTTAATGATATTCATTGTTTCAGGTGTTTATTTCCTTGTTTTTTAGTATGTTTTAAAATTTTAATTTCATTTCATCATTATAAAATAATTATTAAATAAATTATATAATTGAAAATAAAAATTAAATATATTTGATACATAGTATATATGTATTTAGAGTAATGAAAAAAAATTGGGGATAAGAAACCAAATACACCATTCACGGAGATAGTAGGTCGTATATATGCATGATTACTGTTTCTATTTTCTTTTTGTATTGAAAGAAAGAATGGTAAATGATATATATATATATATATATTATCAATAAATTATAATTTTTTTCATATATATCACATTTTTTTATTAAAACAATCTTTAATACAATCCATGTAAACCGTGAATGAATCACATCAGTCAGTGAGGTGGGAGTCCATCATACCAACATGAAACGCCATCTTAATCCCAAAAAAATTATATAATTAAGGTATATAAGATATAAAAATTCAAAAATAATAAATAAGTCATTTATAACTTATATATCATATATAAAAAATAAATCCATAATTATTCCAAACATTATAATGTGTAATAGAATGACAAATGATATTAGTTCACGCGAGGAAGTTATCAATCATACACACAAATAATGACTTCGTTATACATTTGATAGAATTGTTTGTCATTTTAGGACATACCTATATCATATCAAATTATCAGTATATTTATGATATATTGTTTTATAAATTATCTAGGTATAATTTCAAATGAAATAGTTGGATAAATTAGCAAAATAAAGACGAGTTTCGAAGAAATTACATCTTCTTCAGGTTTCCATGATAAGTTTGAAATAAAACATAAAATAATTACATTATACCTTAAATAAGGCTTGAATGATATGTTTAGGGTAAATGGGATGTTATTTGGGATGTTATTTATTGAATCATTGTGGCTCGATGTTCTGAAAATTGGAGGACAGTAGGTGGCCTGTTATAAGTGGGGGATATGACTCAAATAGTATTTCTAGAATGTATTGGCTGATACCATGTTTTTTCAATTAATTTTGATACAATAATGGTTTGTTATCAATTATATCAGGTATATGGTCGACATATGTACATCCCGTTACTTTTATAAAATTTTGAGCAATTTTTACACCGAATATTTTATGTTTAACCACTATGTGAATCATTTTATCAATAATCACTCAAATTAATTTTTGTGTTTTCACTAAAATTTATTTCAAAAATACATATTGATTTATTAAATATTATTAATTATTCAGATTCCAAATTTGGAATAAATTTCTCCAATATCATTTCACAAATGTGGTATAATTATTTTAATAGTAATCCCACACATGGGATGAGAAAGATGGGTTTTAAAGTGACAATATTCAAACATATAAAATGTTTTTTATATTGATATTAAATAAAATGTTCATTTAATGAACTAAATATAATCAATAGATTTATAATTAATCTAATTTTACTTTAAAATAAATTTTAATTTTAATTTTTCATTATAAATTATTCAGATGAAATGTTAACACTCAATTAAAATTTAGTAGGTTTCAATATAAAAAAAACGAATTTCTTAGAAAAATTTCAATAATTAACCTTATTATTATTCTGAAAATAATATTACAAGAAATAATATTTATTTTTTCTAAAAATATTGTTATAGTGTGTAATGGCTTCTACACTAGATTTTGTGGGTATATTGTGCTAAAAATATATTGAATCTATTTAAAATAGAAATAATATTGTAATATATACTGATTTTATATTCCTTTTTTTGAATTTTGTTTCATCATACTATCAAATATGATATTAAAATTTTAAAATTTTGTTCTCTGTGTATGATAATATTAGTGGAATTTGAAGATATGTACAAGGAGAAAATGTATATCTAATTAAAGGGAGTGAATAATGTTATTGATCATATAAAATTGAATGATCAATGGAATGTTGAATACCACAAATACAAAAATTTATGATTCTATAAATGAGCATTTGATTCTTTAGAAATTAATTTAATCAGATAATATTTTTTCTTCAAGAAGAATTTCATTTTTTGAGAAACTATTTTACATAAAATTATTTTAAGATTATAAATTTATTAAGAACATATATATTTTATTAACAAAATTTCAATCTTGTGATTTTCATATATCACCCTCTCAATGAAATTAATTTCATAAAATTAATTTATATTATTAAATAATAACATAAATTTATATTTATCAGATCACAAGATCCATAAAAGAGTGAAAATTCATTTATTCAATATCAAACTGTATTCTAAAACAAATATTGTTAGAACATGTTGTCCAATATAATAAATTAATCTATAATCATAAAAAATTGAGGCAGTAAACCATAAATATTTCTATTACAAATTGATTGAGGAAAAAAGCAACATATCAACCATGATATCAAATAGGTTAGTGGTTTGCATGAAACACATATTTTTCTATTGGTCATGGGTTCATGTTTATATTCGTTGAAATATTCTATGGGTTATCACCCTTATTTATAGTTTTAATTTCTATAATATAAATTCATATAATTATCATATTTTCCATAAAATATGACATGAATCATTGAAATAATGAAATTAAATAAATAACCTATCATCAATTGTTTGAAACACAAAATTTTTTATAATTTTTGTAGTTTTTAAAATGTCATATTTGACTATTATTGTACTCTGATATGTTTTTATATTAACCATAAAATTATTCAATATATTTATTATTATTTCTAGAAAATGTTATGGCATTATTCCTAAAATAACTTATCCACTAAAAAATAATATTTCCACAAATTTATCCAATATGTCTTTATTCTTGTAGAATCACATTACATGAAACCTAAAATGATGTGTTTAACAATTATATCATATGATCAATAAAAGATCACTAAATTGTTATTGGATCTATAAATCATATTTTCATAAATATATATATGATTATAATATTCAACATGATCCATACATGTTTCATTATTTTTATAACAAAAATACCATTTTTACAATACCTCTTGATTTTAAATCTTAAATCCCAATACATAAATAATTTATAAAATTTATTTCCATGTAAGTTCTTCCTAGGACTGTGGTTTATCCATGGTGATTAATTTTCACTATATATTAAATTAATTCATAAAAGGCCATGTAGAAATTTTTCATTATCCAAAGAATATGCCACTGGAGTGTCAATCATGGTGTGTAGTAAGGCATATTTTCATCAATCGGGTTGTGCATGAGTAAATATTGGCACACAATTTTTTGACTTATTATACCAAGATACATCTATTCAAAATCCATTTCCACTTGTTGTGTCCATAAAAAATTTATTGTAACATTCTGTGATTTTGAAAAGAAACACAACATTCAATAGGGCATAAGATAAAATAATCATGCATAAATTAACAACTAAATATTGTTATATAAATGTGACTATTATAACTTACTATCAATTGAAAATGTAAAAATATGAATAAGTTAATTATTATATAAATACAATGTCTCCACAAAATAATTATTTATTTTAAAATAATACGATAATTATAACATAATTTTTAGTTAATTTATTTGATTCCTCATAAATATAACTTAAATAGAATAATTTTTATATCTTTTTATGAATAAATATTATAAATAATATTGAATTTTTTTAAATGTAATTTTAAAAATAAAATTCATTTCTTAAATTATCATAAAAATCTACCCTATTGTGAAATTTTTATAATTATCTAAAAATGTAATATTTTTATATTATAGATATAAATTACAGTTTTATTTAAAATTTCTTTATTTTGATAACAACTCAATGACATAATAATGATATAAAATATATTGAAATTATAGAAATACTATATTATGAATATATTGTACAAAATATTGTATATTAAATAATCTATAACTAGTAAATTATATTATATTGTTGATATGAAAAAATTCTTTTTCAATGTAGACGTAGTGCTTATGCTATGTTGAAAAAGTAAAATTGGGTTCCTTGTAGATTATAATTTAGTGCTAAAAATTATATTCATATCCTTTTAATTAATTAATTTGTATTAATTATATTATTGGTTTATTGTTTTAAATTTTATAGTCATATAACATGAATTTCATCGAAATGTATTTGGAATGTCTGTGAAAGAGAAAAAAGTCAATATAGAAAAATAAAAAAGTTGTCTTGAAATAGATTTGATTAAATATACATAATTAATTAATAAAAATTATTATCTCGAAAAAAATAATATATTTTGATAATAGTTGTAATTTTTTATTTTTTATATTTGAAAAAATTAAATTTAATACCTATGCAATGATTATACATTTCTTTTACAAGAAGAATAAAAAATTTAATTATTTTAATAAAATCATAAGAACCCTTAAATGATAACCAATCTAAACAGATCTATTTAGATATTCAATTTTAAAAAAATATCTTAATTTATTCAAATATGGGTCACTTATTTTACATAGTTTATTCACATTAATTCCATCATAATATTTCATTAAAAATAATGTTTATTTGTAAAAAATATAGTTTTTAATTAGTATATTATTTTAATGTATAATGTTCCTAAATATATATTGGACCATAAATATTCAATTTAAATATAAATATTTTATATTCTTCATGATAATTAATATTTTCTTTTTATGAAAATATAAATATCATAGTGGCATGAACAGTGAGGACACAATAATTATTAATTTTCGCATAAAATAAAACAATTGATATTAATAAAAATTTATATATAATATGAGTTTTTATTCAAATACATGATCTGTATTGATTAATATAATATCTATAGGATATAATAAAATATTGGTTATATATATTAGTCTATTTTTTATTTTAAAATACTTTATTAATGAACAGTGTAATCTTATACAAAAAATATTTTTCACGAATAATATATTTTATTAAATTGTTAAAGAATTACTCAAGAATATAATAATAAAAAATAAAATAATATTTTCTCTAAAATGTAACCATTCATGAATTTATTCATTGTATAATTCTTTAAACCTAATTTATTCTTTTTATATTTTTATATTTAATGTAATTTATAATTTTCCAATCACCTCAATTATAAAAAGAGAATAATTCATTCATGTAATTTCGTCACCATAAGACATAATTCATTAATATATTCTTCCAACATCCTTTATCCATATCCCCTTCAACATTATTTGATTTCTGGTCTCATAATGATACCAATTCCAAGAAAAAATGTTGATCCTTAGAGAGAAAATATTCAAGAACTAAATATATTTTTCTTCTTTTTTAAGATTTCATCACTTATACTTGATCATCACCCATATAAAATAATTAAATATTACTATACTATCATATATATACAATAATATTTTTATGATAGTTTTATATTCAACATAAAATCTCTTATTTGTTTTTTTCTTAAAAGGGTAATTGTCATCCGTGTTATGTTAATTCACTACCTTTTGGGACATGTGTTTTTCCTTACCAACACCACATTCATGGAATGTTTACTTTCAATAATAATGGATCAAAATTTACTATTAAATATGGTTTCAATTATATTATATTATTTTTATTTTTCAATAAATCTTATAATGTACTCATAATTGAAACCATGAAAAGAATCCACCCAAAACAATTTAAATTAAAAATTATTATTAGTGAATTGGTGAACAATTATTATACAAATATCATATAAGGTATTATATATATTGATATTTTTCTTAAATATATTAATAATACTAAATAAAAAACTATAAATTTTGTTTGAACTTTATTGAAGTAAAAACCCAAGGGAAATGGATTTTTAATTTAAAAACCTCTTTAATGTTTCTTACAAATTTCGAAAATATTTTTTTAACTTATACATAATGTGAGGATTTTTCAACATTATTGACCCCATAATTTTAGGAATACACTTTAACGTAATAAAATTATAATTTTTTCAAGAATATGGTTTCATTTTAAATTTTTTATAGTTTTAAAAAATTTATATTCCTTAATAAATTATTTAATAATGCAAGTGTTCATGATTTATTTTTATGTTCTAGATATTGGGAATGATTTATAAGGATTTGTAGGACTTGTAACTCCCTCAAATTCATTGGGAATGTTTATTTTTATGTTTATCATAATGGTTATTCAAAACATAATTGTGATGGTAACACCATAAGGTAGTTGGGTGGGTTACATTACATGGTAGCCCTAAGTGTTAAAACCAATATGGTAGACTCTAGGGTTACAAACATAAGTATATAATTCCCTACGTTACCTAAATGGTTTAATTATGTTTTCTTTTTTATATTGAAATATTATGTTTTTGTGATGTATGTATATGATCCGTTATGGGTAAGAAGTATATCATTGTGAAAACAATTTAATACATTTCTATGTAGTTCTGGACTAACATTTTTTAGTTCATTTGATGTAACTAAATGTTTTTTATAATAATATATTTTTTTAGGAATCATTATTACATTTCCGTAAAATAACATTGGGATGTTAGGATACAAGTGTTAATGAATCCAATTGGTTATTTTTAATTATTTTGTAAGTAATTTATTTTATTTAAGGTATTTTCATAATCCTATAAAACTGAGGAATGAATATATCTTTAGTTTTTTAATGTTTTTTATTTTATTAAATTATTTTTTAATTAATCAAATATCGAACATATTTTTTTACTGAATATTGACATACAAGTTTGTGGATTAATATTTTGCATCAAATTAATGATTTAGAAAACATTGTAAATTATACATTGTAATTTTATTATAATAAAACATAATTAAATGATTATTATATGCAACTCCATAGTAAATAATATCAATTAGTAGTTATATATATGAAAATTTGTAAACCTATAAATATTTAATTTTATTATTTTTGAACTAATTTTTTTGGTCAAATTCATTTAAGATGGTGGAATTATACAAAAGAAATTTTCAAAGAGAAACGCAGTGTTAAATAGTTCACAACATACATCAATTACGCATATATGAACAAATAAATATTTTTAATTAATGTAACCATCATAACCTTGTGATAATATTATCGTACGAATAGGAATAAATTATTTATGAAATAAATATAATGGACTATCTCAATATAAATGTATTGGTACATGTTTAGAGATGAATAACATAATTTATAGTAATCTCATTTCAATCGTCTGAAATACATTTTCTTCCTATTTTTTTCATTTTATGAATAAATATAATAAATAGTTTCATGATATTTTTAAAAATGTATTTGAAAAAAAAATGTCAATTTTGAAATCCTAATATCTAATTTATTCTATGATAACATTCTGAAATTTTTTTGAAAATGTTAATTTTTTTTGAATATCTTAAAATTCAATATTTTTTAACAATATACTGCTTTTTTACATATCAATTACATAGTTTTGATATAAAATTTGAGTCACCAAAATACATTAATAGAAATTTCATTATAATAAATTTACTTTTCTAATAGCCTTACAATAAACACTGCACCCAATTCAAACAAAACACTATATATATACATCTGGAAAAAACAATAAAGTCGTAATATTTTTAAATAATTTCTATAGTAAATTTATATTTTATATATCTGATAAAATATTTTTGAAAATAATTTGATATATTTTATAAAAAAACTATTGAAACAAACATATTTTTTTACATAAAATGGCATATTTTTATAATGAAATGTTTACCATGTTTTGATGAAAACCTATTTTTAATACATTTTTTAATATTAATAATTTTTTATTTAATAATAAATTTCGATATTTAAAAGTTAAGCCTAAAATTATATATGGTTAAATTTTTATTTTCTGTGATGTTTATTTTTTAATTAGTATGAAAAATAATAATTTTTAAATCCAAAAAAAAATTTTATCTAATTAAATTATGAGGATAAATTATATTTTAAATATTTTTAGTAAAAATTGTTTAAAATTTAATTAATTTTTAAATTTTATTTCATAATATGTAATTTTATTTTTATAATTTATTTAATCATAACAAACCATCAAATTGTTTTTCTTTTAAAACCCAATTTGTCTCTATGTCTGTGTGATTGAATGTAAAATAAATACATATTACTAATTTCATTGAAATTTTAGAAATTGGATTCTATATTTAGAATAATAATTATTTACATTTTATAAAAATTTGAAGGTATATTTTTACTAAATTTATTAATGAATGGGATTAAAATTAATGCCATCAATTATGAGAAAACATTTCTCAACAATTGATTAATCCTTAATATTGATGGGTATAATAACCTTGAAACATGTTCAAAATGAATTTTGTGTCCTATATACATCCTATCCTCACATTAATTATCATTTTTACATTATTGGATCCATTTTAAATGGCATAAAAAAGGGTATAATTCTATTTTCAAAAATTAAATGTGGTCCCATTCTCCTCCACTTTAAGAAGGCCTCATATCCCTCCACTATCACATACATGTCAATGAATTTTGGCTCAAAAAATATATACCTAAATATATTTAATATTTAACTCCCCTAACCCTTTAATCCACACAATTGGTAGAAATAAATCCCTGGAATCCCTTTGGTACGAATCAAAAGAAGTTACCCAAATAAGATGAGACATCTATCCTTAAGATCCATAATTTTTTCAATTGTTTCAATTATAATTTTATATGTTTTTCTAGAATCAAAATTATAATAAATATTCAAATATTTTATTATGTTATGTGTTTTACCTTAACTTACACACACTTCCATTTATTGGGTAACAAACATTCTGTTTATGTTTACGGTGAACTACAACCTCACGAAATGATGAATTTTATTTCATCCTTTACCAACTATCATTGTAAAACTTCTGATTGAATCACTATATATATATTTATTTATTTATAATTTTTTTATTTTTAATTAATTTATATATATCACATATCTTTTTTTTCCATTTTGGTCAAATATAATAAATTCGTTTAAGGAATTGTGGATTACCACCACCTCAAAGAATTGTGAATTGTACACACAATACAAGGTATGCATAAATGATGATTTTATTAAAACTATGTGAAATATATTTAATAAATATAATAATGGAATCATTATATAAATATTAATCATTTACTTTTCATTCGTTTAAAAGGAAAATGAAATGAATGTATTATTAATTTATACATATAGCAAACCATATCAATGAATTGTTCATTTAACTTCAATATCTATAAATAATGGATTATAATAATTACATATATAATAAACATATATGATATTGGAATAATGGTTTACATTTTGTATGTGATGAAACCATGATCTAAATAATTCGAATGACATATAATTATTCAAAACATACTCGAGAGCCTTGGAAATTAACAACATAAATAGTGAAAATAATATATGATTACAAACAAATAGGTAATAAGAAATTATAATAACATAAAAAGGGAAATCATAAATATTATTATTTTTATTATTCATGTGTATGTTAGGGTCTTATTTAAATCAAATATGAATTATGTTAAAGATGACAAAACAGAAAGTAAGGTTAAATTCCCCATACATTATCCATACATATTTGGTGTTTTAAGATACTACCCATTTTATGATATATATATATATATATATATATATATCATGAAAAAAATTATATTTATTGAAAAAAAGTATAAATTTAGTGTGATTAGATCATTGGGATTATTATTTAAATCTTTTAAATATTTCATGAGACAATTTGGAATGTTTAAGTATTATTTTCCTCAGGATTTTGTTTAATGATTACCTTTAGTTTCCCAGCTTCCATTGTGATATTTAACAATATAATGAAAAAATAACATCACTTATAGGTATTAAATGGTTGTGGAGATGTTATAAATATCCCCTCAATGAGTAATTTCTCTCATGATATGAATTACTTGGCCATATTATATTTGTTTTTATCGAATATAAAAAAACATCTTGTAAAAGATCATGAATGTAATGTTTTCATGTACCTAAGAAAAATTCCATCCAATAATTAAAATATTTCAATAATTAATCATATGTTATAATTTATCAATTAGATTTTACATTGACATATCTATGGATGTATTTCATATTCATTTCATCGATTATATTGGAGTAGTTTTTAGTTTCTTACCTTCCCATAATGATGTTTTATTATCTAGTTATTTTAATTGAATATATTATCTATTATTTACTATTCCATGTTAATTATCCAAATAATTTCATTATTCCTTAAGTGCTATATAACCTTATTTAGAATTTTAATTCAACCATATTATTATTTTCTATCCCCATGTTATAAAGATAAATCGTTTGAATGAGTTTCATAGATGATGTTTATTAAGTATTAATTTGTATCATTTTTGTATTTTCTATTTCCCAATATAGTATCAGTATCATTTACATAATATGTATTTCCATAACAAATAAACTGATTGGTACTTTGTGAATTGATTCCTTGTACTCATAGAAAGGTTATAAAATAATGCAATGGCTCCAAGCTTCAAGGGTAGGGTGGGAAGGTTTATATCAATGGATGTTTATCATTAGACATGGAAGCAAGATTTAAACAACATATATTAAGTAAGATAACCCTATGATATAAATTGTGAATATACCTATTATATAGGAATACCATGATTTATTTCTTAAGGAACTTCCTTGAAATCCCCATAACATGATGTTTAATTTTACATTTATGTAATTCCCATTGCAAGGACAATATGGAAGAATCCAAATATAATGACCAATATAGAATTGGTAAACTTAAATAAATAACTAGAGTATTTGTATAATAAGTAATTTACTCTCCATAGTTTTTAACTATGGGGATCCAATGTTCTCTTTATTAAGGAAACATTTAGAACCATGGGGTTGTATATTGATTATAGGGAAAGCCATGTTATTAAAATAACACACATGTATCCTCCACTTTGAATTGTTTATTTGTTTTATCAACATTAAGAAGTGGAATATTGTTCAATGATTGATCTTCATTATAGATATCACTAATTGCATCTAATGAAGGTGGACATTCCAATCATAGATTTTCATACGTGGTATGGAAATTACAAGTATAATGAAATTCCATTTGGAATGACTAATTTACCCTATTTTTATGGGCAAAATGAATAGTGTATTCAAGGAATATTAGGATTATATTTTTGTGGTATTCATTGATGATATTCTAGTGAAATTTAAAATCTATGAGCACCGTGAAAATCACATGTGGGTCATTCTGATGACTCTTAGTTGGGAAGATTTATATTGGAATTTTTTCATGTTGTATTTCATGATTCATGATGTGTTTTTCAGGGAATTATTATTTACAATAATGGAATATAATTTTATCCTTAAAATAAAATGGATTTCATAGAATGGACTACAACAACAAAAATAACTGAGGTACATAGATTCTTTGGTTTTGGATTATACTATTTGGGAATATTTTAGAATTTTTCTCAAATTTAAAACCATATATCCATTCTTATACATAAATGAGTTATGTTTTCCTGAACAAAGAAATGTGAAAAATGCATTTATGAACAAATGTGATGGTCATTTTTTGCGTTTATTTTGACTATAATATGTAGAATTTATGGGATTTTCATATATGAGGAAGCATAGAATAATTTAAATAGTTTATTCCTAAAAATAAATGTTAAATTTATTTCATATTCATAATGTCAATTGATGAATCATAAGAATACATATCCAATACCTGATCTTGATTTAGTTGATATGATATTTCCTTTGAAAATTTGATCACATTACCTATATGGGGAATGATTGGCGATATGTTTAGATCATAATATCCTGAGATAAATCTACTTATAAAAATAGATCAACAAGAGACAAATTCGATGGATCAAGATACTCATGGATTTTGATTGCTGAATATATTACATCAATGTGATTGAAAATAATTTATAATATGCTTTGAGTAATAAGAATTAGAGATTTCTATCCCAAATTAGGACTGTGAAGCATAATATATTATTTTAACTAGTAAACATGGTTATGGTATCTATAAGGAAGGGGAGACATCAAAAAAATTTCAATTGACTGAAAATTAATACTTTTAGAGTGGATAAAGAATTATTAATATAACGATGGGGAATTATAGAAACAATCAATTCTGTAAGATATGGAAAATTATCAAAAAAATTTGAAGATATTGTTTCAAAATTTAGAAGGAATCCATGTGTTCTATTTGTACGTGAGCTCAAAGGGTATTATTGGATGATACCCACATATCAAATTTCTCTATAAAACATTGTATCCCAATGATGTATAGGAACATGAAGGAACATTTATGGTGGGAAAACATAAAGTTTGAAACTCTTGAATATTCCTTTAAATGTTTTATTTTATAAAATTTATTAGCTCTGAGGAAACATCACAAATGTTCCCTGCAGCCTATTTCTATTCCAATGTAGAAATAGGATGAAACTAATATGTAATTTCATATAGGTCATCCTACGAATCCTAGAAATAATGATTCAATATGGGTTATTTTTGATCATCTATAAAAATATAGGATTGTCATTTCCATAAAAGATAATCTACATCTTAATTGACTAAAAATGTCAATATTAATGATTTAGTATAATTTCATGTCACACCTCTATGAATTTTTTCTAATTTAAATTTGTTCTTCATGACAATATTTTGGAAGAGTATTCATAAGTCTCTTGATACATAGCTTTATTTGATAAACCCTTACCATCATTCAACAGATGGATTATCTATAAGAATAATTCAAACAATGTAGGATATATTTGGTACATGATGACTTGACTTTCAGGGTTTGTGGGGTCAAAACATACATATTTTATATTATTCTTATAGTAATAGTCTATAATCATGTATTTAAATGGTGTTCTATAAATAATTATATGTTAATAAGTATCATAGTAAAACTTGATAGGATGATGTTAGTGGAAGGAAATTAAATACCTGTGATTTTTATTATGAAATAATAAAAAATTTAAAGGCTATTTATGCTCATATTAAAGAATTTCAATGTAGGAATACATGTTATACAGATAATTATAGTCGTGTTTTGGAGTTCCAAGTGAGAGATCATCTTTTCATTAAGGTATCTCCATGGAAAGCTGTTATTATGTTTGTTAAGATGGGGAAACTGAGCCTCAGATACACCATACCCTCGATATTATCAAAAGGTTTGATTTTATCATTATCGTTTGTAAATTCCACCAAATCACTATTATGTACTCAATGTTCTCTATATTTTTATTTTATGGAAATATATATTCCTAGGCCAATTCATGTTATCACCTTAGTGAAAATACTGTTGGAACCTGACCATTCATACATGAACTACCCTTTATGATTATTGATATCATAGAGAACATATTGACGAATAAGATGACTTTTCTTGTAAAGGTAACATGGAGAAATAAAAAATAAAAGAAGAAATCTAGTAACTAGAGGATTCTATAGAGGTAAATTACCCACATAAGTTTCAAATAAATACTCCAAAAATTAATAATATGATATTTTTATTGGAGATCAAATTTTAAAATTCAATAAAATTTCCATATTTTTCTTTTATAATAAATCTAATTTTTTGGTAGTCTTATAATACACACAATAACCATTTCAAACAAAACACTATCTAGTTAGGTTTTTTAAATTAAATAAATTAAAATAATTTTATTGACTTTATATATTAAATTTATTTTATATATATCCAAAATAATATATTTTATAAATTATTACATATATTTTAAAGTCACATGATAAAAATGAACCTAATTTTAAAAATAAAATACTATATTTTTATAAAGTCATCCATATCATTTTTTTATATTAACCTATTTTAAATTAATTTTTTGGAACAATATTGAAATTTATTTATCAAAATAAAAGTAATTTTTCAAATAAGAACCCACAAAAATTATCTTAGGGTAAAATTTTAATATTTTTCAATGATGGATCATTAATAATATGTACTGATAAATATTAAATTTTAAATCCATAATCAATTTCATGTAATTAATTTATAATATCAAATAAAATTTTAAATTTTTTTTAATATCAAATTATATAAAAATTATATAATTTATCCATATTATGGTAATTATAGCCAATTCAACTTTGAAATCAAATGTTAATGAATAGAAAAAACTGATCATTGTTACTTAAAAACATGCATTGTCATCCAATCTATGAGATGACATTTAAATGATGTTCTAAATCTTAAGTGATTGAAATTTGTAAATATGATATCCATATTTTTAATCAAGATAATTTATAATGTATAATAAGGTTAACAATGTTTTGAGTGAAATTATTTGTGAATGTGATTAAAATTAATTAAATCGATTAAGATATAAATTAGCATAATAATGAACAAAATCGTAAATGTAAGGACCAAGATGACCTCAAAACATTCCAAAATTCAATTTTACAGAATTTTGTGTAGTAGGTAATTCCTTTTATATACATTAGTCCATTATGAAATCCAATTTCAATTGAAAAAACTTTTGTGAAATTTACTTTCCTAAAATGTACAAGTAATCCACTCTTTATCCACTATAAAAGGACTCGTCTCATCCAAGTCTGTCACAATTATCTTTCCACGTTGTATTGTCCAAGATCTTCCCACATATATCCTAGTTATATCTTCACTCAATATAGAATACTATCTTTTTGAAGAAGTCTATCCATGGAATCCCTTTGGTACAAACAGAAATAAGTTACCAAAATAAGAGGGTACATCCTTTCTGATGATCTTTATTTTTATTTCCTTTTTACCCATGTATGAATTATCTATATTCATTTATTATATAAATAAATTAGTATTCTCAATATTATTACTATTTTATGTTAAGGGTTTGACAACACTTAAACTTACTTCTATCAATTGCATAACAAACCTACGGTTAATGTGTATGACAAACTATTGCCTCATGAAACGACGTTTGTTCGTTCTTTGTTTAACAGCTATCATGGTGGGAATTATGATGGAATCAATGAATATATATGATATATATGATATTATTAGTTTTTTAACATTATTTTTTGGATAAAACATACCCTTATGATTTCCATTCGTGTAAATACGTTAACACCATTTGTATAAGTGTGGACTACCACCCCCTCATAGAGATGTCATTTGTTCACAAGATACATGTAATGTATAAAGGATAGTTATATCAAATATATGATACGTATATGAAAAAAATATTTTTATAGAATTATAATATTCATATATATAATTTTCATTTCAATCCATTAATCAGATAATGAAATTAATGTAGCGTTCATATGTATGTACTACATATCATCTCTACGACTAGTGCATTTAATTTATTATCTAAAAATATTGTAGATTATTATAAATAATAAATTAACAAATATATATTTTATTTAAATCATGGTTTAAATTCAGTAGTTTATAAAATAATGATCTAATTAATAATAATAATAATTAATAATTCCAATAAAAATGTACAAACCTGGAAATTAACACAAAAAATAGTGAAAATAATGAATGATTACTAATCAAAGGGTAATAAAGTATTATAAGAAGACCATACATGAAATTATAAATATGAGTATGGTTTAAGTATAAGTTATTAACATGTTTTCAACCAAAATACATTATTTTAGTAGACACAAATAGAAAACAAATGAAAAGGTAAGGGACATTCATCCCACACTGAGAATTATTTTTATTTTCTTATCAAATAACATTGTAGGGAAAGTATGAAACCGTACTGTTCTGAAAAACAACCAGAACCAGAATGTTCCCAAGCACCAAAAGAGGCTACCTCTGCCCAGCATTTTCAACGTGAATGGGTCTGCCACCAAGACATGATCACTCAGACGGTCCCTTGCAAAGATGCGCAGGCACAATCCCGATGGCCAGGCCATACCCTCTCAGAGTCCAAGTGCCATCTCGATGGCTAGGGCATACCCTCTCAGAGTCCAATGGACTTTCATCTCAAATGAAACATATGTTATATAATTTTCATAATAAACACTTCATTTTTATAGTGTAGATAATGACCCATTTTATATACAATACCGTGACCTCCATTTTTTCATGGTATCCTAAACAATAATTTATGATTATTCCTTCTAGGATATTATTATTTAAATTATTCAAATTGGAATATGACACTTTAGAGTTTTTAAAGATAATTTAAATAAAAAATGTGTTTTATGATAATGTTTGCAGTCTCACCTTTTATTATGAATGTTTATATTATATAGAAACAATCACATTATTTATGATAATTTATATTCTATATTACAATTTTCTCAAATATCCATATTCTAATGAAATGGATATTATTATTTCATAAATTGTATATCAATTTATATATATAATTACTTTCAATGTTGTTTGATTAATTGGACAATTATTGATAAATTTTTATCTTATATTCAATGAATTTATTTGATAAGACCCATTGGAAATTTTTAATTTATGTATTCGATATTTGAGGAATTGTTGGGATAGTTATGACATGGGTGGTGATTTATTATAAATATCCCATCAAGGCATTTGTAGTCTCATGTGGTGTAGTAGTTGGCCAAATTCAATTGTTTTTGTACTAAATATGCTAAATCATATTATAAATGTTCATAATGGTAATGGTTCAATATACACTGAAGATTTGGGATCCATTAATTTATAATTTCCCTCTATTTTTATTCACTTAATATTTACCCATAAAATTTTTTATCAGCAAATCTATGGATTAATTCCAATTTAAGTTAACTGATTTAATGGGATGTATATTCAGTTTAATACCATTCTATACTGATATTTACTTATCACGTTATAAAAATGTACTGTTTTATTAGTTATTTATAAATTCATGATTATTATTATATTTAATTAATTAATTCTTCCACATTACATATCCTTAATGGGAATTTTTCATCAACCTTTTTATGTTTACCATCCCTAGTTTATGAAGAGGAATTAATTGAATGACTCTCAAGGTTTTTTTATTATATTTTTTAATGTATCATGTTCACATTTCATATTTCCCAAAATATTATGTGTATCATGTATGGAAAGTTATTTTCAAAAATTTCTAACATGCTTATTCCTTCGGAATTCTATTTCTTATAATCATGCCAATCTAATAAAATAATATACATTATCCGACATTCAGAGGTCATGGAAATATAATATTTTTGTAACATATGGAATGAATAAATTTTCAAATCATAATATAAATAATTTACATAAAATAATTCTGATCATTTAAATTGTATTTTATTATGATAATTGTAAAAATAATCAATGTTTGTGTTGATGCAGTGTCTGTGAAGTGTTATGAAAGTCAAATTTGATTACATATAGATAACAATTGTGTGATATAAATGGTTTTCATGAATTATTTAAATTGGTTTTGAATAAAAGATTTTTTATGTTGATATTTTATTAATTTAGTGTCGCATAACATGAATCTTATCCACATACATGTTCCATTCTTGTGAAGGACAATAAAATTAAAATTATTAAATTAATGAGGTTGTATTTACACAGATTTGATTAAATTTACATAATTAATGAATAAAATGATTATCTTGAAACTAATTAATGTATTATTATGATAGTAATTTAGTTTTTATTTTTATATATGAAATTAATAACATTAATGAATTTGATAGTCTGATGCAGTTCTTGTGCATGTAGAAGAAAAATATACAAAATTTTTTTAATTAAATTTCCAAGAATATGAAAATGACCCATATAATAGAATAAACATATTTGGATGTGAATTTTTCAGACAATACCATATTTTTCTTCAAATTTGGGTCTATTTTGGACCAGAATTATTCACATTAGGACCATTATACTATTTTAATTAAAAGTAATGTTATTCACACAATATGTTTTAATAAGTATAATATTTTAATATATTGTTTTATCTATGATATATTAGACAAAAATTAGTCATGTTAAATTAAAAAATTTATAATATTGTGGATATTTGTTTTTAATTTTTTAGATAAAAATGAATACATCAATGTATTTCACATCGAAGATGAAATAATTATCAATTTAACCAAAAAAATTAATGAAATGATATTAAAAATACTAAAGTACATATAATATGATATTTAAAATTAAATAAAACAATTTTCATGATTAAAATGTTATTTGTAGGATATAATAAAATATGTTTTTTGATAAGGACGCTTTATTTTGATTATTTTAATGTCATATTAAAGAATATATTTAAATTTGACAAAAATTATTTTTCATGTGTAAAACTTTATTATATATTTTATAAAAATAAAAAAAAATATTGAATAATCCAAAAATGATAATATTTTATCATAAATGATATATTCATTGGTTTTTAGGACTCATGAATGTATTTACCCAAAAAATAATTTGATTATATTATAATATATTATGTAATTCCAAAATTTCACCAGACCTCAATTAGAAAATGGGAGTTGTTACCTCAATGAATTTCATAACCATAATCTATAATTATTTTTACGATTCTTCCAAATTCACATCTAACCATATATTTACACATTATAATGTTTCTATCATAATTAAAATTATAATTCAAAAACTTTAGGGTGTTCTCAAATAAAAATTATTCATGATATAAATTCTATTTTCGTAAATTTTACATTCATTACCACTTATTCATAACATCATCTACCAGAAAATATTGCATGATAAATCTAGCTTCACATATATATATATATATATTCGAATGAAATTTTTTTATTTTAAATTCAATATATAATCTCTAAATTTTCATCATTGTTTCGTAAAATTGAAATTGTTGTCCATATTGTATAGATTCACCACCTTTATGGATGATGAGTTTTTTTACCAATATTTCATTCATGGAATAATTTAATTAACACATAATTGTTTATATTTAAAAAAAATATATATTTTATCACTTATGGAGTATTATTTCTATAATATTGTCAAATCCATAATGAACTTACCATAGAAACCATGAAAAGAATGCACCTGAAATAATACCAATAACAAAAAATTATTAATAATTAGGTGTAATTTCTATATATAAATAGTATTGAAGCTATTAATGATATTAATATAGTTTGATTATATAAAAATAACACTCTTTAATAAATTAAAATGTTTGTTTTAACACCTTTTATATATGATGAATCTAATATAAGAGATTTTACTTTTAAAATCGTATTTAATTTATTTTTACAAAAGTTAAGATGTATATCTTTTAACTTATAAGGAAGGAGAAAATTTTTATTAAATTCCTAACTCTTTACTATTTTGATGAATTTATTACAGTATTACATTTGTATTCACAAATAAAATAATTTCATTTGTATTTGTGTAGTATTATTTTAAATTATGTAATTTTACATAAGAAATAATTTTATGATTAATGTTTTCATGTTTTGTGATTATGTTATGGTTTTTGGTAATTGATTACGATGCTGGTGGGGAGTGTATCTCCCTCCAATGAATTTTGTATTTTTATGTTTTATGTGGACTGTAATAGTTGTTATATGTGCAACTAAAATGGTTACACCATAAGGTATTCTTGAGAGTTATATCCCAAGGTCGCTGTGAGGGTTACATTGTATAGTTGACGTAAGGTTTACCAAATATATGGTAGTTATGAGTTATAAAAATAAAAGTAATTACTGACACAATTCACCTAAATGGTTAATTCATGTTTTCTATGTTTTATAGAAATCAGATTATCCCAATGTATGTTTATGATAATATTTGGGTAGGAATTATTTAATGGTGAAAATGATTTTATATGTTTATCAATATTAATTGATTAATGATTTCTTTACATAGTTGTATATTCTTTACATATTTTGTTATTCTCATCCCATGTTTTCAAATTATTTTTCACAGGGTTTCTTAGATGATCAGAGGAATATTATGTTACATTTTTTAATGAATTCAATTAGCTTATGTTTAAATAATATTGTAAAAAAATAAATTATTTAATATATGTTTCCAACCATCGAGAACATAAATCAGAAAATATACTTCGTTGTATAATGTATTGTCTATTTCTAACGTACCTATTTAAAAAATAAATAGAATTTTTAGAACTAAATGTGGATTTCCAGGTTTATGGATTCACTTATTCTACTAGGGGAACGGTCTAGAAAAAATATGATATTAGGTATTGTTTTTATAATAAAAATTTTAATTGGTAGAATTTCGTTTTTATCTTATAAGTAATTATGTTCCTATATAAAATTATGATTTTATTAATTCTAAATTTAAAATTTCTTAATTTTTTGTATGGATAAATAATTTTGAGGGAGTAATTCATTTATTAGGGTAGAATATTTCATGTCTATAATTTAAAATGAAGCATTATGTGAGATAATTTACGATATATGTCAGTCAATCTTAAAAATATAACAAAATATTAATATTTAATATTTAATATTATAAACGTAAATTAATTTACAATATATGAATTAGAATAAAATATTTATGGAATAAATTTATAATACAACAACTCAATATATAAGTATTGGTGAATTATTAGATATTAATAACCTACTTTTTATTATAGTCATTATATTTTCCCGAAATATATTTTCTTCAATATTTATTTAAATATTTTTGTAAAAAAATATAATAAATAATTTATGTAGTCTAAAAAATTGTATTTGAAAAATTAACTATCTTTTTACATCAGAATATCAAAACTATCCCATGGTGTAATATTGAGAATTTTTTTAAAATGATAAATTATTAGTGAATTGTTAATATATATAGTTTTATATAAAAATATAGTATTACCTTGACATCGCCAAGAAGTAGATATGTTAAATAATTTATGAAACATATAATATTATATAATTATGAAATTATTATATATATAATGTAAGATAAATTTACAAAACACGTAAAATATGTTTTTTCATGACAAGTATAAATATTTATTATTTAGGGTTGGTGTAGTGCATGAACTACATTGGCAATGTCAAATTTTATTCATTATAGATAATGATTGGGTAGAAAATTTATTTTTATGAATTATTTATTAATTATAATGTATACATTATGTTTTGGTTGATATTTTCAAATTATAGAGTTATATATCGTGAATATTAACCAAATACATGTGCAGTTATTTTTCAATGAATAAACGGTAAAATTAAAAAATTAATGAAGATTCTTTGATTGTTATATGATTAAATATCAACAATTATCAAATATAAATGGTTATGTTTATCCTAATATATTTATTTTTAAGATAGAAATTTATTTTTTATTGGTATATTTGAAAAAATAAATATTTATTGAAATGAAATGAGGATGTAGTGTTTTTGAATATAGATGAAAAATAAATAAAATAATTTTAAATAAAATTATATTAATGCATAAATAACACGAAATATAAAAATATAAATTTGGATATGTAATTATTGGTAAATATAAATTTTTTATTCGACTTTTGGACCTTTTTGGACCCACCAGATTCTATTTAGGAACATTATAATATTTTATTTAATAGTATATCAAATTGTTCACAATATAGTTTTTAAATAGTCTAATATTTTAATATATGCTTTTATTAAATTTATATTTGAACAATAAATTCATTTAAGAAATAATAAATTTAACATCTTCATTAAAATTTATTTTTAATTATTAGAGAACAAATAAACTCTTTAATGTCTTGCACAATAAAGATGGAATAATTATTATTTTAAATAAAAAATTAAATAAATGGTATTTAAATTTTAGAAAAAATATAATATGAGTTCGTTAAGTTAATACATTATATATATAGAAGAATATAAAATTTCTAGGATATAATTAAACCTTTTTTCAAAATTCAACCTTTTTTTGATGTTGTTTATGTAATATTAATGAATAGTGTTTAATTAATAATAAAATATTTTCCCTGAAAAAATATTTTATAAAACTATCAAAATAAAGTAATATTTATTAATTCTATGTGTGATAATATTATATCGGTGATGTGACATCATATAATGTTTATGCCTTCTATGAATCTTTTCCCCTATATTAGACATATTATATTTTCAATTTTTATGTACTTCCCAAATTTCCCATTACCTCAATTAAAATAATAGACTCATTCATGTAATTAATTTAATAACATTTAGACATATTTATAGACTATATTCTAAAAAATTATCTTATCCTTAACCCTTTGAAACATTTTACTTTCTCAACTATCCGAAAGAGGTAAATTTGAAAAACCTTAGGAGGGTTCAATGAGAAATGAATCTAAAAGAAAAATTCATTTTTATTATCATATACATTCATTCTAACTTATAAATTATCCTCACCCGTATGAAATGTATCATGATAACTTTAACATCATATATATAATGGAATTTTATTTTTTAAATGGTTTATTCAAAATCACATCTCTTATTTATTCTATTATTAAAAATGACATTGTTGTCCATGGTATGCCTTTTAAATTCATTCATGGATGAAGAGTTTCAATTTCATAATACCACATTCATGTAAAGATTTATTTTAATTATTATTTTAAAAAATGACATAAATATATATATATTTACATTTTTATTATTAATTCTGTTTTACAAGAATTTCCAAAATGAATTAACCATGTGAACCATGATAAGAACTCACTTGAACGAAGGGAAATAAAAATAATAATTAATAAATGTGTATAAATTTTTTACTAACAGATCATAAAATGTATTATAAATATGAATATAGATCATTAATATATTAATAATTGTATTTATATCATTATTGATGGGGATTGAACGTATTTTAATTAGGAAGAACCCAATATAAGTGATTTTCATTAAAAATCACAATTAATTATTTTTATGAAATTATAATTGTATAATTATTAACATAAAAAAATAATGTTATTTCAAATATTTCACATTTCCTTACTGTTATGAAGCCTCACTTACAATATGACATGTTTATACTCAAATGAAATTTTTTTTTATATTTTTACATTATTCCTATAAAAGAAGTTATTTTCCTTAAAAATTGTTTTTATGATGAAAGTGATCATGTTTTAGGATTATATTTTACTGATTTGGAATTGTTTATGATGAATGGTGGAATATATATCTCCATAAAATTAACTGGGTATGTTTTTATTAGATTATGACCATAATAGAAATTTTATGTTAATCTTTGATGGTTACAACATATGGTAGTTGTGAGGGTAACGTAATAGAGTAGACATGAGTGTTACCTAGTATGGTTCTTATGAGGGTTAAAAATCATATAGTATCCATGAGTGTTAGAAACATTAGTAAGTAATTACCCATTTCACCTAAATAGTTTATTTAGGTTTTTTATGTTTTTTGTAAATCACATTTTTTAACCAAATATCTATATAATAATTTTTGGTTAAAAAATATATCATTTTGAAGATAAAATCATATGTTTATAAGTAATTATTGACGAATGTATTAATTTGTTCTTTTTATAACCATTAATTTGATTTTTATGCTCATCACATGTTTTCAAAATTATTTTTCATAGGGATCATTGAGGATCAATGTACTATAACGTGGCATGTGCTAATGAATCCAATCACATATTTTTTTAATTATATTTCTAAAATTGGATTTTATATAAGGAATTTTACTAATCCTCTAGATTGTTTACTAGAAAAAATCGTTTTTTATAATATAATATATATTTTATAAAAACCTTTTCATAAAAAATATGACACAACATGTTTTAGTGTAGAATTTGGAAGTGCAGCTTTGGGGATTCACATTTAAGTAAGGAAAGACTAAATAATATATATATATATATCAAATAATTAGTACTTATTTTTATAATTATACTCATTGATCATTGTATGGTAATGTTCAAAAAATATATGTTTTTCAAAATTTATTTTCCAAGGTATTTACTACAAATTATCTAATACCATCCACAGAGACCCTGAACATAGATATGTCACGAAAGTTCCTACAATTATTAAATTAAGTAAAATCCAATTAATGAAATACCAAATGAAAAATTAAATTAGTAGTCTTGGAAAACTAGATACATGCATGAGTATTATAATACAATTTATTAAAAAAATTACAACAATAGTTTTTACAGATAATATAATTTCATAATTTTTTTACCAATGTATTAGTCATTGTAAACTTCATGGGATCCTGATTAATGGAAAAAAAATTAGTGAGACACCAAATTCCCAGTAAGGTTAAATTATAGTAGGAGAAATAATGTATCAATAATAATATTCAATATGGATATTTTAATAACTGAACACACAAGAAAGTTGATCAATTAATTTAAAATGATTTATACAAATAATATGGAAATGTAAATAAAAGAAAAAAATTCAATTTAAATAATAAATAGGGAATAAAATGTAACTATATATTATATTATAGTGAAAACTATTTTGGATAATTAGAAGTATTTTTTTATCCAAGGAATGCTTAAATATTGGATTCTATGTTTCCTAGATACAAGGACCACTAATCATCTTGTATCTTCAAAAGAAGGTTTATAACATATGGGTAGAAACCCATTTAGATAATTATCCCATGAAACTACTGATACATCTCTGGGCTTACTAGTAACCATCCCCAACCCATGTCATACATGTCTAAAGAATTATTAATATATAAAATACTATTTAACAATATTTCTTACAAAATTTCAATTTAAGAAATTAATATACTTTTTTCAATAGTTACACATATAAAAAATTAACATTTATACTAAAAACCATATCTAAATATACTATAAAATATCAGAAAAATACATATAAATGGTAAACAATGTTCATAATCCTCTGAACTGTAATATATAACGATCACATGAATGTGAACATTTACCGGTAATGTTATTTAGAAAATATTGAATTAAAAAAATAGAATGTCTATAATTTATTTTTTCATAATGATCACAAACCATCCATATAATGAATTATGTTGTAATTAATACAAAATATATACATTATAGTATAAAAAATGTTTCTTCTCAATGATGAATATAAATACCATAAAAATATCATTAAAATAATTCTATTACAAGATATATATTTCATTTTGAAAAAGATTATAAAAATTTATTTTCATTGAAAAATACCTCTAGTAAAATAATTTCAATGAGATGCACATAAATATTATATGTCACAATAATCAAAATGATGGCCAATAAAATTGGTAATTATTTACATGCCATGTAAGTAAAAATAATATATAATTTTTAATAAGATATAAGACTTTGTTGGAATGATATAAAATGATTACATTAAAAATAATTAAAATAAAAAATTTCTAAATATTTATTTAATATTATTTTTTGAAAATATTAATTAAAACATTGTTGAAATTATTTTATGAATATATTATATTATATAAAAACATATTTCTAATAGATGAGAAAACCAAATTAATATTTTTTGAAAAATATTCACAATAATTTTTAGAAAAAAATGGTAAAAAAATTATAATTTAAATTAAAACATATCATGAATAAATTGTCAATAATTAAATTAGAGGTTTTATTAAAAAATTATCATATAATTATCTTTAATATATATTTAAGAATAAATATCCTCGATTAAAATGGGATTTTGAATTAAACCCTTAAGGTAATCATATCCTTGAATATGGAATTTAGAGAAAAACTAATTATATATATCAACAATTAGTCCCAAATACCATATATAAAATAGTATATTTTAAAAATAAATTGTACATATAATCATAGAATAATGATAAAAATTATGAAGTAATATAACCAAATGAAATGAAATTTTGTTTTGAAATTTCATTACAACTTTGTAACATTAAACTAAAATCCCATTATATGAAATAATTCAATATAAAGAATAAAATATCAGTATTAAATAATTTTTAATGATATTAATTTTAAATGGTGTATTATATGGACCAAATAAACGTAATTATGTTCATAACATTAACAGGTACCAAAATAAAATGAAATTGAGACAAAATATCTTACATTTTAATCATTTTTGATGAGTGATAATTACAATAATGTATAATATATATAAAATTATTATTAAAATATTCAGGAAGATTATTAATATTTCCTATATCATATATGATTATTCTATATCATCTCATCATTTCTTTGTTTAAAATATTTCATTATTTACATTGTTTCATGAGTTTTTAGCCTTGTTTTAATTCTTTTTGACATGTTGTTTTTTAATCATACATTAATCATGATTTAATTTGTTCTATAATGTAATATAAGTAAAAATATCATATACATTTAAAAAATAATTTTTAATAGTAATCCATACTTTTATTGGGATAATTATTGAAATATGCATTTCAAGGAGAAGGTTGTACATATGTACACACGAACATTTTATCAATTTTCATGAAGTATTGAATGAAAAAACTTAATTATATATATATATATATATATATATCATACCATTAATATTTTCTTATCATATATATCACATTTTGTATTAAAACCATCCTTAATACATTACATATATAATTATAATGAATCACCTCACTTTGCAAGGTGGTAATGTTCTACACACATGAGAAACATTATTATATTACTAATAAATGTGTTGAACATAGATATCTATGATAGAATAATTAATAAAGAATAAAAAATTATCATATATATTATATATAAAATCGAAGTACATCATTATTACAGTCCATGAATGATGGTAATTGAGAAACAAATAACATCGATTTATAAGGTGGTAGTCCTCCAAAGAATCTAATGATTATTTGTAAACTCATTGGAGGTAGGTGTGTGAAGATGAAGGTTTTACACAAAAAATAAAAAAATATTAGTATACTTATCAAAATTTAGTTATTTTATAATTAGGTTAATAAATAATTTATATGAACATTATCACTTCTTCAGGCATCCTCTTTATAATTTCATAAAACTAAAATTATTTAATTTATAACAAAAAAAATTATATGTGGTGGTTAAGGTTGTTGTAAAGTTATTTTTGTAGGAATATCCCCACATATATTGGTTTGAATGTGTATATTGTGGATGAGAGGCGGTGACCTTTAATTATTGGGGTAGAGGAGACAATTGGTATTTTTGAATGGTGATGAGTTATCCCACATTCATGTTATGTCTGGTGGCTCTAATAATAGTTCCTAATAGATAATATATTTTATACACTATAAATAATTCCACACAATGGGTTTTGAAATTTATATTTCATTTTGATCGCCTATATTATATGATTAACCACAATTTAAAATTATTTTCTCCTATTTCATTATAACGCAATTAAACTCTTTTAATTAGTTACATTTAAAAAAATACATGTTTACACTATTATAAATAATCAAATATTCATTTTAATAAAATACGATTTTTTACAAATAAAATTAATCAAATCATAATGTAAGATCCCAAATCATGTAGATGAATATTGTCATTCATGTTTTTGTTTGAGTCCCTTATCTTGGAAAATTATGTGCTTACCCATGTCATTAAGGAAGCTCAGGGGTGTTCCGAGGGAATGAGACATAAAAAAGAAGAAAATAGTGGTTTTCTAGGTAGGCTGCACGATCTGCACATGGTTAGTGAAAATCGTGTCCACATCCCAGAGAAATTGTTCATGATATGGGTTTTTGGATAGTGGCATCCATTCAGTTTGTGCACGATTCGGAAAACCATGCAGGTAAACCGTGCGGCCCAAAAACATTAAAAATATTACAATTTTTCCACTCTAGGATTTTAATACCCCACTTGGGATTTCCTCCCCATTCTTCCATCTTCACCATAAGAACAAACAAAAACACCTAATTTCTCTAAGGGATTGATATCCATCGTTTTTAAGGAGTTTTTGGTATCATTGTTTGCAGATCAAAGCTCAGGGTAAGGCTAATCTCATTCATGGTTATCTTTTGAAATTATGGTTTGTATCTTCTTCTCCTATCATTCTGATGCTCTAAAACCCTAAGCATCAATGTATGGTTGAAGCGGAATCTAAGGGATATATTAAATGTGTGTTATCCTACAGAATGAAGGTAGGTATTCTATATGTTATATCCCATGGTTTATTTGTGCATTTTTTCTTGTGTGTCATTGTTCTTGGGTGTCACTTCATATGTTTGGATCAACATTCACATGCTTAAGAAAAATCATTTTCAATAATGTAAATGTAAACCATCATGATCTCTAGGGGATGCATCGAGGGTGATGTGGGTAATCTGGGGTTACCCATGGGATTTTTTGTCTTCCCTAGACCTAGGGATTTGAGAAGAACAAGTGATACTATTGTGAATCTATGTAGATACCTTGATAAAAAGTTTTTTCTGAGTGATTTTTATATATTAGAATCTAGGTGTTGAACCTGGGCCTAATAATAATGTAAGGGATATTGGGATATCATAGAAGTTGTTTATATGGGTTGAACATGGTTGTTCTAGATTAATTGTGAATAGTTTAAGAATTTGTAAATGTATTGAAACATGAGTATGATAAATGGATAAATGATTTAATATGTGGAAATTATTAAAGACTATAATGGAATGGATTGTGGGCTTGATAATGAATCACAGTGAGTAAGTCATAATGTATAAAGCGTAGTGAGATAAGAATAATGAATGAATGCTTCGTGAGATGAGCATAATAAAAGTGAATTTGGCTAAATGGATAAATGATGTCAAAAGTGTTAAATGATTTAATGGTTTAAGTCATGGTATTATATCTGTTGTTATTTTAATTATTAATGTATTCCTTGGTAAATGTTTGTGATTTTGTGTGAATGGTTGATGGAAATACATATATATGTATCATGTGAACATGGATTGGTAGTGTGGGATATTGACATGGGGTTCTTTGCCCATTGGTTTAGTTGGGCTGAGGTTTTCAACTTCACCCCTAATGCACAGCTTATGGAGGAGGACTGAGGCATTGTTCCCCTAATGGTTGGATCCATCCCGACTGAGGCTTCGAGGTGACGATATGGTTTAGATGAGGAAGTTATTCTTAGTTAGATTAGATAACAATGTGTTTTTTCTTATGCATATGATTGTTTAATTTAGTCCATTTAAATTTTTGTGTTTGATGAACCCATGATAACTGTGATTGAAATTGTATGTAATGGAAAATGGGGTGAAATTGTGAGATAATGAAATGTTAATAAATGTTGGTGATGGATCTAAACTGGTTTGGGGAACTTACTCTATTAATTTCAATTTATTATTAATGTAACTTTTCATGCATAATTTCTTGTATTAGGTATTTTGAAGACACATTTGGTGGTGGCCTTCTATGTTATACTTCCACTCTGCTTAGGTAGTCGTTGGGTACCCGAGCAGACATCATATTTGAATGTTAGGGGAAGGGAAAAGAATGTTTTTGGGAGTTGGTTTAGCATGTTTGTACATGGAGGAGGACCCATATATGGTTTCAGGTAAATTTTGGGAGATTTTTCAGTTTGTCTTCATTTGGGGGTTTGTACCCTTTTTCAGTTGTAGCATTACAAGGCATATATACTCTTGGATATGGTTGTAACCTATTTTGGGGAATGTTTATTTACACATTCTCTTGTTTTATTGAATATTATTCAGTTAATTAGTTTATCTTCTGACGTGATATTCCAAAATAAAAGGGGGTATAGTTTCCCAATTTGACTATTCATACCCTCACGGCTAGTTGGAATCCTTTATCGTATTGGGAGGCGCACTTATGGTTATGTAACCACCATGTTCGACGAAACTATTCAGTTGATTTTGGTTTGGGGACGTTAAAAAGTGGTATCAGAAGAGTTATTTCTTATCCTTCAATATAATCATGTTATTTGGGATGGTAGACTAGAGATAGGATTTGTTGGGCCTTGGTAATGTGCACGTTCTTGGGAGTAGCTAACCCATGAATGAGGGAAACCCCCTATCACCTAGCTGTGGGAATTTTGGTTCTTCATTATGTGTTGTTACAATTTATGATATTTCCCCATTGTGTGATGTGATTATTTTATGATATTTGGCTCGTGGACACAATGGAATGATGATTTGAATTCATTCATCATTATGGGATCCAAGAGTGATAGGTGACACACATAATTGTGACCACACATGGGTTGAGTGTGTGAATCATGAAATATAGAAAGAACCTTGCATCATGATAATTGAAAATGGAAAATGTAAAAAAATGCAAGTTGGTGAATATGAAATAATTATAAGTAAAGATTAATGAATATGTCTAATTTATGGTTTATAAAAAATTGAAAATATTTTTGTAATATTTTGTGTGGGAATTTTGGTGGTATATGGTTGTCTACACCTTGTGGTCCATGGCCCACAGTGGGGATGGTCGGTGTGATGTTTTCGAAATTTTATGGTTCGTTGGGATGGTGCATATTTGTATAGTTGTTGTGGATAGTGAAGATACTTTTTGATATGATGTTGTGAAATTTTTATGGTATGACTTATAAACATCCTTTTTGGGAACTTAGAGAAATGATACCACAACATCGAGCAATCATTGGGAAACAAGGTAATGTTGCTGAGAACACTAATCCATTAGAGGGGCAAGAGAATGTGGAGATCTAGAAAATTTGAGAATAGAATATCCAAGAGAACATGGATCATTTTCTAAAAATGATGGATCTGGACCAAGGGCGGGTTGCACCAAGTATGTTTGAGATGACTAGAGAGTTTTAACTGTAGCACCCTCTAACCATTAGCAGAGAGAGTTGTCCAAAGGTAGAAAATTTATGGATAGAGTCTGTCTGGATGATTCATGATGGTCTGGAGACTCTTATTTGAAACCACGTCAAGTTGGCATCTTATATGTTGCTGGTCCAAGAAAAGCATTAGTGGGACATCCCGGCTCAGGTTGAGCAGGATGAGGGGATGTTGTGGGAAGTATTCTAGGAAATGTTTCAGAAGAATATTTACCTAGAATCATTGAGGAAAGAGTGAGCTTTAGAGTTCATGAGCCTAACTTAGTGATCAATTTCAATGATGGAGTATATTGGCCACTTCATTGACATGGAGCACATTGTTTTGGAATTGGAAGGGAATGAGGCAAAAGTTATGAGTTGTTTCTAGGATGGGATGAGACACGAGAACATGTCTCAGGAGAATATATTTTTCTTGATGAGGATTACAGAGGTATTGGATCAACTGCTGATCTCAGAAGTGAACCTTAAGGGAGATTTAGGTAATGGGATGGTTATGACAGCCGGGCCGATAGGTGGTGAAGCATATGAGGGCCAAAAGTGTCGTTATGGATGTTTTTAGAAGGGAGAATCTGTGAAATGAGTTCATAAGAGAGGGTAAACCTCTTATAGTGGTGATCAGGTGTTTTGCTATCAATGTGGTATGTCGTGGCACATGCATGGCTAGTTTCCTCGACCACCAGTTGAGTGTCAGTTGAGTGGAATATTGGACATGCAGAGGTTCTGCATGAACACTCATATTGTGAGAATGCATGTTGGTGACATGAATATGGCATGTAGAGTCAAGGGATGTGTTGATCTATATCAGGAAGGTAGTTGGATCTCCACATGTCGTACTAGTTGGGGCGTTGGACATGTAACTCTAGGGAAGGATTTCTCACATCATGAGGGTAGTGACATTCTGGGAACTCAAGTTGGGTTTCTATGGAGAGGGTTATGTTAGCTTTATAATGTTCCATTTTCACCCATTGATGGTGACACTCTACTATATATTGTTTGAGGTAAAATCATTGTGGATTTTACACTTCTTAGTGCATTGTTTGACACTTGGGCCACACACACATTTGCTTCTGCTCAACTTTTGGTAGCATTGGGATTTCTGCTGGAGTGTATGTGTGGGGTTATGTAAATTGAAACTCCATTGGGTGTGCTAAATGAAGATATCAGTCTGTTTAATAGATGTTCTCTGGAATTCATTGGGTATCATTTCATACGGGACTTGTTCATTCTTGGGATTTCTGGAATTGAACTGATCATTGGTATTTGCTAGTTGTTGTTGTATGTATTGAAAATAGACTTTTACCATCATAGATTATAGTTTACGTCACCTGAAGATTACTCTTATGTCCATCGTGGGGAGTGAGATTTTAGATCAGGTCATGTGGGAGTGTTTTGTCGGTAGTTCGGAAGGATTCTGAATCAAGTTCCATTTCTTGTTCTTAATGATGAATGTGGGGAAAAATATGTCTTCCCTCAATTAGTGGATCAATTTAAGGATGTGTTTCCGGAGTATTTCTTGGTGTTTCCACCCAACACAGATGTTGAGTTTAGGATTGAGTTACTGCTGGGATTGGAGTAAGTTTCTATTCCACCATATAAAAAGGCATCAGTATAACTATGGGAGTTAAAGGAACGGAATGATGAGTTTGAGCTTAATGGGTTCCTACATTCTAATTCATCTCCTTGGGGATCTCTTATGTTTTTTAAATGAATGTTTTTGGGTTGTTAAGGATGTGTGTTGATTATTGGATGATAAATCAGTTGATGGTGAAAAATTGGTACCTTCTTCCTAGAATAGATAACCAATTTTACTAGTTGAGTGGTAAATCAGTTTTTTCCACGATTGATATGAGATCAGGTTATCACTAGTTGATGGTGAGGCATTATTACATACTACTGGAAGATTTCAAGAGATGGTACAAGTAATTTGAGTTTGTGGTGATGCCTTTCGTCATGATCAATGCACCAGTGGTGTTCATGGATTTGATGAACCAAATTTTTTATCCTTATCTAGATGAGTTTGTGGTTTTCTTTGTCGATGAAAAATTGGTGTACTCTAATACTCACGATGATCATTCCCAACATATTGACATCATTATAAGTACACTATTAGGGTATCCATTATACACCAATTTGTCAAAGTGTTAGTTTTTTGTTGGAGATGTGAATTTTCTAGTTCACATCATCTTTAAGGAATGTGTGTTCTTGTATCCCTAGAAAGTGAACGTTTTCATGTCCAGGGAGTATCCCAAGAGTGTTTCTGATGTTCATATTCTTCTGGGATTGGTGGGGTATTAATAGATGTTCATCTAGGATTTCTCCCACTTGGTAGCCCCACTGTCGGACTTGATAAATAAAGGAATCAGGTTTGAGTGGTCCGAGGATTGTGGAAAGCCCATTCAATAGTTACAAAGTGATTGATAACCATACTGATCTTGATCTTACATGATCTAGGTAGAATGTATGTCATACTTTGTGATGTGTCCGGTATCGTGTTTTGTGTTGTAGTGATTTATGACGAGTGGGTTGTGGATTATGTGTCAAAGAATTTGAGACCCCATGAGAGGAATTATCCCACACATGATCTTGATTTGGCTGCAAAAGTGTTTTCCTTAATGTGATGGAAGAAATTACCATTGGGGGAATATTTCACAATGTATACCGACTATAAAAGTCTAACGTATGTCTATTTGTTGCGGGACATGAATCATCAAAAATGAAGATTTATTGAGTATCTATTGTATTTCCAATTTGAAATGGTATATACACTAGAGAAAGGGAATAGTGTTGCTGATGTTTTGAGTAGGAAGGACTAAAACCAGGTTGTTATGCAATCCATCACAAAGTGGAAGGAGGTAAAATTATTCATGGAGTTGAATCTAGAGGTGTGCGATAATAATCGCCAGGTGACTGTTGCTTCCATAGTGGTTGAGTCGATGCATTTGAGTCCGGTTTGGGAAATTTAGATCATTAATCTTGAATTTATGGATATGAGGGAAAGACATAAAGGTGTTGAGCCACCTTCTATTGGGGCCATCTGTGTGGATGGAGTTTTTTGTGGTCATGGTCATGTGTTTAAGCTAGTATTCATGCGGGAAGAGTTAATGCATGACTTCCATGTGTCAAAATGGTCAGTGCATCCTAGATTGACCAAGATGTATCATGACCTCCATAGATAGTTTTTATGGTCGAGAATGAACAAGGATGTTACTTTCTCTGTGGCACGGTGTATTACATTTAAAAATTTTAAGGTCGATAATCAACACACATGTGGTTTTTTAAATCAATTTCCCATTCCAAAATGTGTGTGGGACAATGTGACAATAGATTTTGTGGTGAGTATTCTGAGAATGCCATGGAAGAATGATGCATTCTGTGTGATTCTGGATCGACTAAAGAAAGTGGGTTATTTCTTACAGATTCAAGAAATATGAACAATTGATCTGTTGGGTGAGTTGAATGTTCAGGAAATACTACGGTTTCATAGTTTACCTTGGACGATAGTTTTATATTGTGATCCTAATTTCATATTACACAACTGGAAAGGCTTCCAAAAGGTTCTTGGTAGAGATTTTTTTTTGAGTATGGCTTTACACCCATAGGAAAACCTATTAAATAGAAGCGTATAATCCATGTGTTGGAAAAAGAGTTCAGTAATTGTGTCATGGAATTTTGTGGTTCCTAGGAGATGCACCTATTTATTGTTTAATTTACCTTCAATAATTGATTCCAGGCTATGGATCAGATAGCACCGTTTGAGGTTTTCTATGAATGGTCATGTAGATCTATGCTATATTGGTTTTAGGTCGGTGATTCTGATCTATTGGGACGATGTCTCATGTAGAAGACAATAAAGAAATATGATTTGTTTCGAAAATAGATTTCATAGACTCGAATTTGGAATAAATCATATGTGGATATGAGGTTTAGACCACTTGTGTTATTGTGGGTGATGTTGTGTTCCTTCAGGTGTCACCAAGGTTGGTTCACTGACAGATTTAGAATAAGGGAAAGTTGGCACCTATGTAAATGGGTCCATTTGAGATTTTGGAGAGTATTGAGCCTGTGGAATTCTAACTGGATCTTCCAAAGTAGTATAGTGGGATGCATGATGTGATTCATTATTCATATCATCAACAATATCTCCCAAACCCATCTATTGTTTTAGAATATGCTGATGTTGAGACTGAGGTTGATGCGTCCTCTACGGAGCATCCAGTTCCAGTCATGGACCGCTTTGAGGAAGTCATACCGGGAAATGTTGTCTTATTTGAGTTATTACTATCGCAGTAAGGTAATTTTCAAGAAGAAACATGTGAATGAGAGTCATATATGAATGTTCAGTGGCTTGATCTATTTTCATTTGAAATGAAATGAAACTTTTGAGCTTGACTCAAGGATGAGATGTTTTAAGGTGGGGAGGTTGTCAGATCCCAGATTGGGGAAAGGTATGTTCTTATTAATGTTATGGTGGAATCCCATGTATTTGTTAAATAGGTTCTTAATCATGTCCTTGAGGAGGCTCTAGGGCGTTCTGAGAGTTCAGTACATGAAAAATGATAAAATGAGGGTTTTTTGGGTAGGCCATATGGTCTGTGCATAGATAGTGTTAACCATGTAGATAACCTAAGGAAACCGTGTAAGAGGTTGGTTTTTTGACAACAACATCTGAACATTTTGTGCAGGGTTTGGAAAACCTTATGGGTATACCCTGCAGACCAGAAACATTTAACAAATTACAATTTTTACACTCTGTGATTTCAATTCCCACCCTAGGATTTCCTCCACATTGTTACCTCTTCACATTAATAAAAAACCAAATATCCAAATATCTCTAAGATATCGATCTTTCTCCTTTCTATGGAATTTATGGTGATGTTGGTTGCAGATAGATGATCTAGGTAAGGAAAATCATATCCTTGATTTTGTTTTGAGTGTAAGGATTGTATCTTATTATCCTCTCTTTTTGAAGTTCTAAAAACCTACTCTTCGAATGACATTTAGGATGAAGCTTCCAAGAATAGATGAAGAGGAATATAAGGGCTATGTTAATAGTGTGTTCAACTGCGGAATCGATATAGTTGGTTTAAATGTTATATCCCATGGTTTATTTATGGATTTGGTCATGTGGGATTTGATCTTCAGTGTCACTTGGTATGTTTTGATAACCCTTGGAATGTTTAGGTATTATTGTTATTAAGAAGGTAAATGGAATTCCTCACGAATCCCCATTTGATGCGTCTAGGGTGATGAGGCTAATCTTAGGCCACCTATATGGTGGGACGACTTCCACAGACTTGGTGATTTTTTAAGAACAAGTGAGATTGTTGTGTATCAATGTATATCCCTTGATAATCATGTTGATGTCATTAATTGTGTTGGAGTCAGATATAGGGAATGCGCCTAGGCATAATAAGATCCAAAGGGATATTGGATTAACATGTATGTGTTTTATATGGGATAAACATGGTTATTCTAGATGAATTTTGAATAGTGTTGGAATGTGTAAATGTATTGACACATGAGAATGATGAATGTATAAATGTGTTAATATGTAAAAATGATTAAACACCATAATGGAATGGATTATGCACCTAGTAATGAAGCCCAATGATTATGGAATAATGAAAGAAGCCTACTGAGATTGGCACAATGAATGAATGCTTTGTGGGATAAGTGTAATAAAAGGGAATATGGCTAAATGGAAACATGATGTGAAATGTGGTAAATGTGTTCATTGGTTAAGGCATTGTATTAACTCCTATATTATTGTTATGATTTTTGTTTCCATTTGGAAGTGGTTGTGATTTTGTGTGAATGGTTGATGAAAAACATATATATCTAGCCTGTGTTCATGGCTTGGTAGTGTGGGGTATTTACTTGAGATTAAACACCCATTTGATGGAGATGGACTGAGGCTCTAAACTCCACACCTAATGCATAGGTTAGGTAAGAGGACTGAGCCTTTGTTCCCCTAACGGTTGCATCCTCCCAGACTGAGGCTTCGAGGTGATATTATGGTTGACATGAGGAAGATAACACTATTTAGATAGATAATATTGTGTTTATTCTCATCCTTGTGATTGTGTACTTTAAATCATGTTACTATTAGTGTTTCATGATCCTATGATAAGTGTGATGGAAATGTTAGGTATTAGGAAATGAGGTGAAATGATAAGATAAGGAAATTGTATTTAATGTTGGTAATGGCTCAAAAATGGTAAAGGGAACAAAATATTTTCATTATCATTTATTATTAATATCCCTTTTCATGCACAAATGTTTATAATAGATATTTTGTAGATATCGTTGGCAGGGGCATACTAAGTTGTACAAGCACCAGGATCGGGTCGTCATTGGGTACCTGAGCATACATCATGATTGAAGGTTAGGGGAATGGAAAATTCACATTCTAGGGAGTTGGGTTATATTGGGTGTGTGTGGAGGAGGAACCAGACTTGTTATTAGAACCATTTTGGGGGATTTAGCAGTTTTTATTCATTTTGGTGTTTGTTCACTTTTTCACTTATAGTTGTACATGGAAAATTTACTGCTAGACAGGGTTATACCCCATTTTGGGGAATGTTTTTTATGGATTGTTTTGTAATATTGATTATTATTCAGCTATATTTTTTTATTTTGTTGTGGATTACTCTGATAAATAGATGGTATTGTCTCCCCAATTTATTATTCATACCCATGATGATAGTAAGAAACCTTTTCTGTATAGGGAGGTATACTTAAGGCCATATAACCGTCGAGTTCAAAGCACTTTTTTTTCTTAATGGTCGGGAATGTTTTACGTTAAAAATTTAAATAAAAACAATCTTCTGGATAAGAGGAGAAACTTATATTTAATGTGAAACTGTTCAAAAGATTACTAGTTTATTATAAGTAAATTAAATTTAAATTTGATTCCATTGAACTTAATTTTATTCATAGATATATAATTTATGTAATAATTCATTAAAATCATTTGAAAATATAATCTAATATTTTATATTATTTAGATGAAATTTCAGTTTATAATTAAAATTTATTATTTTTTAACATTGATCACAAAATGAAAAATTTCATGAAAATAAACAAAGTTAACCTTAGATAATTTTGACATAATGATTTCAATAATATACATTAGTTTTCAAATATAATTTATATATGTATTGAAATGTTTTTTAAAAAATGTTTTCTATTAAATGAGGGAAATGTACCTTTAGAAAAATACAGTTTTTGTGTAAAATATGATTTTTTCTTTTCATTTGAAAAAAAAATCTATTGAAAAAAGTCAAATAAATATCTGAATATACAATTTATAAATTTCATTATTATCATCCAGTAATATATATTAATTTAATTTAATTTATTATAATTCATTTGGTGCAAGGAAAATTGTTTTATAAAAAAAAAATTAAATTATATTTCATCAATTTCTATTCTCTTCCCTTAATAAATGGTATCCAATGAATTGAGAAATATATTTTTATAAGTTATCTAATATTACTCATAACAAATAAATTATTTCATAAGCTATAATTTTAAATTTAAGTCATATTTTTAATAGTATTTTTAAAAATCATTCTTTTATGTAATAGAATCCATCATTGAAAGTCATTATTGAATTTAATGAAATATCAACACATTTTTCAATAATTTAATGTTATTTGTTTTATTTAATTTTTTTAATATTTAAAACATATGATAAATTATTATGATTTCTTATTATATTCTATACTATGTGTTTAATGACAGACAAGCTATAAAAATATGAAATTCATAGTTAATAATTTGTTAGGAGTTACATCTTGAAAATCATTCCATATCTTCTTTATTGATCAAAGTTATATTTAATTTACCTATGACTACAATTGAAGTCCAATTTCATTTTCCACATCTCATATGACTAGTTTTCAATCATTTGATTTCGTTTTCATTGAAGTTCTTCTGACTTAAATCTAAGGGTAAAAACCCTAACTCATGTAAACAACATTCTCATCCATCTACTAGAGACAATTTAGTTCTCTTAAAATAATGTAGGTTTAGGTATCTCCATAACTATAAATTCATCCATGTCATAAAAAATTATTCACATAGATTCAAACACAGATTTTAAGTAGATTATATCATATGGCCATCCCTATATTTTGATTGAAATCCCTTATAAAACTATATTGGTTTCCATGTTTTTATTGAAAGGATTTAGTTTTAATGTATATGAATATGATATTTTTCCTTTTCGTTCATTGATATAGTTACATGTTTACTGGATAATTTTCTGCTATAGAGCTAATTTGTTTCAGGAAACGGTGCTGGTAGCATGACTCTATGATAGAGAATTCATTCTACTCTTCAGGTATCATGGAATAAATGCATCAAAATTTATTAGAACATAGTGGTTCGTAGTAGTACTTTCATAGTAGTGAGAAAATGTATAATAATTACTATTGGTTATGGTTGTATAAATTTTCATTTGATGTACATATTGGTAGGAGAGAAAGGTTGATCCTGGTGGATGAAGGAGATGCTGAAGTCTGAAATAACCATCTTTCATTATAACTCAGTGGTAAAATATGGTTGATTTATTTTATAGCAGTTGAATAAATTCTTTTATAGACCATAGGACATTCGAGTTTTCCCTTATGTATAGTTCTAGTGAAGAAAAAGTAGCCACTATATCACACCTATATATCCTTTTTAAAAGTATGATTAAAATTACAAAATCTTTGAATTTTTTTTACAATTACCCTGTGATGGATTAATGTAACAATTTAATATTTTATGAGTTATTTTTTGAAATAAATTATGACATTTTATATATTTTATCATATGTTAGATCAGGTTTATCTTAAATTAGACATGACACCTAGTTTTAACAAACCACAATATATTATTAATATTTTCATTAATCATGACCACTATAACGTAACTATTACATTTTTTTGTATTAATAATGATATCTATATTTAAAATATTATTTTTACTGTATTTTTTTAAATTAAAAATATAGATAAAACGACTTAATTATTAGAAAAATCATTATATGTATCAAAAATATTATAGTCATATTACAATTTTATTATTTATGTTTTTGAAAAAAGTAATTATTCCATTTTTAAAACAAATATAAATATTAATTTGAAATATAAACCTCATTTTTTAAATCTATTTTCAAAACTACATTGGATTTTATTTTTGTTAATTTTCAGAAAATTTTAAATTTATCAAAGAAAAGTGAAATATTGTGGTTTTGTTATACATTTCCTTTTCATGTACATCTTTAAAAAAAATTAATTTCCTTAATATGGCTGTAAATGTAATAATTATATAAATTATGATTTTTAGTCCTATTCATGACATTATATTCAATTCAATATAGAAATGGTAACTAAAACCCTTGTATACATATGATAATTTTCAATTTGGAAAATCGTATTATTTTCAAATCTATGGGACTATTTTTAAATTTAATTATACCACATATGAGTATTTAATTTGATAAAATATATCATATATTTTAAATAAATTTAATTTATTTCTTATAATATATTTAACAATTTTTTTTCAATTTTCAATAGTAAATGCAGAAAAAGTTAATAACATTAGTTAAAGAGAAAAAGAGTTTACAGTGGGTTAACCTAAAAAGATAATATGTAAACCTACTAAAATTTTTTTCCACCAACCATTGGATTGATATATTTACAACATATAACTTATATTCTATACAATGAATCATATTAGGTCTTTCTTTCTGGTGAAAACTATAGGTACATCATATTTGTCAAAAATTAAAACTATGCCACTCACCTAACTTATAAAATTCCACCATCACCCCTCACCTATTCACACTTAAAAATAGAATATTTCATACAATACCATCACAAATAAATTATAAAAACCCATAATATATAACAATAGTGATTTTTTTGATAATAAATTCATCATTTTAATTATTGTTTTATGAACACATGGAAGCTGCATGATGAAGAGGTAGGTTCTTCAAGAAGAGTTCAAAATTTATTATCCCTCCACCTCTATATAATATTATTAAAACTTTATTGTATAATAAAATAACAATATTTCATATAATTATATTTTATTATACTATGTGAATTATCTACATTCATATTCTCTTACCTCAAATGGGAAATGAAAATGTCACTCATGTTTATGGATGACTGCCCCCTAATGAACTAATGTGACAAATTTTTTATCAACACATATTACCATTGGGTATGATGATGTATATATTGTGTATATTTGATATTTTTAATTTAAATATAATTATTTAAATTTGATATCACATATAACATCTTACATTCAAATATGTAGGTAATACCATATCGTCGTTCATGTGTCGGATAGACTATCACCTTGTGATGTGATGAGATTCATGTTTCACTAGTGATTCACATGGATGAAAATTAGATTTAATTTATTGAAAATGTTTTTTTACAAAAAATAAAAATTATTCTGTAATTTTAATATATTATTCACCCTTATTTCATTACATCTGCTGAGAAAATGGAAATATGGTTAATTATTACGTACAACCAATAATCTTCATGAATTGTTTATTTCATTTTTTATCTATAATTTATGGATTACAATAAATACATATATATTCAATATATATTATATTTAAATCATTATTAAAATTATATTGATTATGTAAACATGATCTATTTATCATTCCATGAAATACCATACCAAAACATATGTGAAAAATGAATCAGTTATTAATAGAAAAGAATTTTTTAAATGGAATTTTTTATAAAATTGTAATGAAAAATCATAAGTAAATCATATATGGTATAAAAATTAACAGTATTCTTCTATAGTATAGGTATAAAAACATATATTTTTTCTAATATATTTTTTATTTTGTATAAATGAAGTTGATACACAAGGAAATATTTTTTTGTTAATTTACCTTCGTTCAGATATATATTGCGTTATGCACCTATCTTCTTTTATGATGTGTACATACATCTACTTTTACACGTAATATAATGAATTTATTTATTATATTTATATTTCATATTCCATTTAATGATATATTTTGTTGTGTAATATAATAAAATGTTATTGATGTGGTAAGGGTTTTATGACAGAAGCACACCAATTATCGGGATTGATTTTATTTTTTCTTCTGAAGTTGAAAAAATGTTATACATATTTCAATAAACATAGGAATATTATTATTCTATATTTATTTTATCATAATAAATGAATAAATTTCAATTTACTCTTTTTAAGTACTCAAGAGTTCAGAATAATTGTTTCTTGAAAAAATTCTGTAGTTTTTCTATCTTCAGTTTTATACATATCTTCTATTCTAAATATATTTATTTTAAATGTGATTTAAAAAAATTATTAAAAATATATAAATGGTATAATAAAAAAATACACTATTTTTTTAGTTTTTATTAAGTGTTTTAAAATGAATATTCATGCCATTTTCAAAAAATACATGTTTTTCATTTACTAAAAATGTTAATGGAATATTTTATTTAACATGTATGACAATAATAGAAATTAAAAATATGATTGTAATTATTTAAATTGATTATTACATTATAATCAGAGAATTTAATTTTAAAATAATATTAATTAGAAAATATTTAATGATTTAAGATTAATTTCTCAATGTTGAAAGTATTTTTTCCTCATGAAAATGTAACATGTGATCTTTCAAATCATTTTACATCTATGGTGAAATATTACATTGTTACATATTATTTACTAGAGATAATATTTAATGATAAAAATAGGATTATTTATCTATATGGGAAATTATTGTGATTAATAAATTTATATGAAACCAATTATTTTTCATGGGCTATGCAATGGCGAATTGATGAAATGATTATGAAATATATTTTCATTACACAGGTTATGATGTGACGATGTGATTAATGTTTTATGATATTATTATACAAATATATATAGTTTTCATTATGATATTGTAGGGACTTATATTTTTATTAAAATCATTGGTTAATGAATTATATATCAATACATCACATTAATAAACATGTCGTTGGGCTTGATCCACTATCAGGACCATGTTAGTCCAGATCCACTATAGGAAACAGGTGTATCCCAAACCATATCAAGAATCATTTTTATATAATGATCCACTATTTTGGTGGCCTTGGTATTTATCCAAGATATATGAAATGGTTGTTAATAGTTTTTCTTGTTCAAAATTTTTTTGACTTGAACTTACGTTATAAATACGACTTATGATGATTTCACAATATTACATGAATTGTCTTTTGAAATTATTTTTCATCCAAATATCATGATTGTTAACTGTGAAATGTAGGTAATGAATATCATAAATTATTATTTTTATCACATAACCATATATATATATATATTAATATTTATTTCATCTAATTATAGTTTTTATCTATTATGTTTGACCATAATGATCGTATGTGCTCACCCATTACCATGTTTCCATCCTCATGTTATGATTATGGGATTAGATGGGGTATTATTAAGGGGAGTAATACTAGATAAGGTCATTCTAGATGATTTTGAATAAATTTAGTGAAATAAGGAATTTTTAGTTTCTAGTTTCTCAATAAACTACAACATTTCAGTCCTCAGGCTTGTGTTTGTCAACTTTATTGAATATTCCTTAAATAGAAGATGATATTTATTTATGAAAATCATATGTTAATGTAGTTATTATGAGAAGATAGGTTTATATAATCATTGGAAATTTTTATAAGAAATCATTAGTGATATCACAAGGGATATGGTTACTCATATGTATATGGATAATTTTACTTATTTTAAAATATTTTATATTATTGGTGATATAATATGAGAGTAGTTTCAAAGTGATTACATAAATATCTCGATAAAAATATATATATATCTACAATAGTGTTAACTAGGGGTAAAAACCTAAAAATTGTTGCATTTATCTAGTATTGACCGCTACTTTGAGACTGAAAAAAGGTCTTTTAACACACCTTGTTTGAAAGTCACAGGGGATAAAGATTGTGAATTTGAATAACAAATTACAAACAATCTTGAGGAATTTAAATAATATTAATGAATTAGGTAGGTTATGCTAATTGATAAATATATTAAGAATAATGTTTCATTAATATAATATCATATAAAAAATTTTCAAGGGTTTTGTTATTTCCTACTATGAATTTTTTTCTCTTATTATTTTTTTCAGTTTATGGTTGAAACCCAATGAAAACATGTTATTAGTAAATTTTATCTATAATGTAAATATTATCCCTATGAGAATGAATATTTTATTAGAGTTTTGATGTAGTAATTTTTTATATGTTTAGAAAACATTTTAATCCATGAAAATTTGGAGATACCAAATTACCAATAGATAAAGCAATGTTCTATTGATTCCATAATGAAAAAGAACGACATAATTTTAGTGGGTCATTAGATACACTTTTATCTTAGCATTGAATCAGAACTAATGAAATTATATGTTCTCTTATCAGGTGATTAAAACATTTAATTTTTTCCATATTTATTTTAAACATAGAAGATGAATCAAATAATTTGTATAACATTATAAATAATAATAATAAAGAGAATGAATTAGAGTGCATGGAATTAAATGGGATTAAGATTATATTGTTTAGTATGTAGACCCTTCTTATTCCACATAAATGTATTGAGATAAATTATGATTATATTATTAATAAGGATAAAGAATCTATAAAATTTATATGAAGTTAAATTGAAAATTATTTCAGGGTACTATTCTAGTTTAAACACCAGTGAACAAATAAAAAATGGGTTATATTTTTGTCTGAAAACAATTTTTTCTAAAATCATTGGCTACAAAATATATTAATAGCTATCAATAAATCATTTATTTTGAACTCAAGGTAGAAAGTAAATTTGGATATTCCCATCATTATAATTTCTTTGATAAAAAAAATAAACTAGTCTCATGAAGGCGCTATTAAATCCCATCGATGAGTGGAATTATAGCTATCTATATAGATAATATGTGGGATAAATCCTAATCAGAATTTAGGGAATGAAAATGTGAGGTGATTTAAATGTGAAAGGATAGGTCATAGAGTCTATGGTTGTGGGTATGTGATTAATGGGATAATTAATGAAAATAATGTGAAGAAGAAATTAATTAATTCACCACTCGTTCATTGATGCTTTAAATTCTTGGATTATAATAAATATTACAAAAAATTCCAAAATTTGATCATATTTTATAATCAAAATTTAATAAATTGTATTTATAAGTATAATGGAAAATATCATGTGATCACGATTGACAATATGGGTTACAATAATTATTTCGTGAATCATATACTTATTCTCCACATTATTACTTTACCCATTCTATTATATCTAATTAATATAAAAAGGTTGTTTAATTATGATATTAATAATTAAATATTGAGAAAACTTTGAAAAAATATTATTGAATGACTTCCTTGTGATAAATACATTATTCCTCTCTGATTGATGTTTTTGAAATGTGATTCCTACAAATCTATTGATTTTACCTTTAGTTTTATTTTATGTGAATCATGTCATGCATTGGATTTAGTTATACGAATCCCATTTTAATTTCTAAAAATGAGATTTCATATTTTTAATACCAAATGATCCCATGGTCATTTATCATTGCAATAACGAGTACAAAATTATACTAGTAACTACACCATGCATGTGTGTTTTAATTCATATCCATGAAGAAAATATTAATCATATGGTTATAGATAATGTTAAAATTGAAAACATGCCTAATGTTCATGTGTTTGTAGATATTTTATAGTGTAATTTCATGGTATTCTACTGAGTTTTGAAGATTATAAAAAATGTCTCTTATACAATGTGTTCCACTTCATCATATGAATTTATATAGAATGAAACTTAATGAGTTACAAGAAATGGAGTATAAAAGTATGAGAATCATCAAGAGGGACTTATATTCCCTTTTTTATCACCATGGGGGTAAACTACTACTCTTTTTTAAAAAGAATAATTGGTCAATTCATCTTTGAATTCATTATTACGAACATAACATGATCACAATCAATAAAAAGAATAATATTAATTGTATCAATTGTTTATTTTATCAATTACGAGAAGATCAATAAAATCCCATAATGATATTTGACATAGGTACTATATGTTTATGGTCAAAAGTGAGGACATACATAATCTATCCATCCATAAAATGTATGTTAACTATGAATACATATTGATTCCATTTTTTCTTACCAATTACCCTTCTATATTCATTGTTACAATCAATATAGTTTTTAGAGATTATCTATATTATATTTTTAGAGTATTTATAGATGATATTCATATATACATAATGTGAATGGTAGATAAAGAATATAAATTGGTTAAAATTATAAGGACCATAACAAAATGTATTTGGGAAATTTAATAAGTGTAAATTTTATCATAGGAATGATTTATTCGTGGGACATATAATATATTTTATAGGTATTCCAGTAGATCCAATAATGATGGATCTTATTTATATCTTGCTCAGACCAATTATAGTGACTGAGATCAATATATTTCATAGTTTAGTGATATACTATTGATGATTTGTATATAAAATTTCATTTTTTTGGATCCTCTAACCGTGTAAACTCAAAAAGGGTTAATTTTTATTCTGATAAATGAATGTGATGATTATTTGAAATACATTAATAGATTGTTGGTTAGTGAACACATCCTCACACTTTCTTATAGTGGTAAAGGATTTGTAATCCAATGTGACATATCAAATGAGATTAGTATTTGTTCTATTAATGATTATTATGATGATGTATTATTCCTAATTCTAAATTATGGTTCGTTAGAAAAAAAATCCGACACATGATATGGAGTTATATAAAATAAAATTTATATGATTGATATGTAAGAAGTATCCTTATAAGGAAAAGTATGATATATAAACTTATCAAAAAAATATAATTTATATATTCAAATTAAATGAGTTAAATATTCACTATAATATATTGTTAGATATGATTAATGATTATTACTATTCAATAGATTATAAACAAAGGAATGTGGAAAATTTTTCTGATTATTTGAGTGAAATGGATCATGATATATTATCCTTGTTGTGTGCCACCAAATTTCAAATATTTCTCAATTTGGAAATAATGAATATTGAAATCATAAAATATTAATAAAGATGTTAACATGATCAAATTATTTGTTTAACCAATTATCTGGTAGTGGATTAAAGAGATAAACAATGATGATTTGGAGCATTAGAATATGGTGATAAATTGTTAGGAGGATAACCTTTATTATGATGGAATGATAAGGTTTTAGAATAGTGTCTGTATTCAATCCAGATCTAATATGAGTATGAAATTGTAGGGTAATTTCATAGTACATAATTATATATTTATTCATTGATCATATAGATGTAGAGAGATTTTAAATAATATTTTATGTTTGATGGAATGAGTAGTTATATGGTAGAGATTATATATCAGGGTTTGGTATTCTAGTACACCCAGTTTGGGGTATGTAGCCTTTGTTTATTAATTTTTATGTGTTTAAAGTTCATGGGATGAGTTGGGAAATGGTTGGGAGAGTTTTGAATGGTTTTTGGATGAGTTTAGAGGCTTTTAAATGGGTGCACGGTTTGAGCACAGTTATGGGAAACCATGCGAATGTTCCAGGAAACCATGTAGGAGGATCCAGAAGGCTTCGCATGTCCTGTTAACGGTTTTCTAAACTATGCGAGGCAACCATGTAGACCCTTTCTCTCTAGGAAGTAGCATGTACATGGTTAGCGCACAATTTTCCAAACCGTGCGGGATAACTGTGCAGCCACTTAAAGATGGTGTTTTTATGTCGGTGCTCCCTTGGGCTTAACCTAAAACACTAAAATATTCCTCCCACTAGAGCCTCACCCTGGATTTCGGGTAGTCAGTGGTTGGAGGGGCTCTCCCACTCGATTTGGAAGGAATTTGACGAGGTTTCTTGGCGGTTTGAAGGTGGTTTCTCCTGGGTAATTCTCTCTTCCTGGTTTCATTGTGTTTTCCTCTAGATCTACATCCCTCTTTATCTTGGATTTCTATATCTATAATTGTTTTGTGTAGATCTAGGTTTTTGGTTGCCTTCGATGTTAATATTAATGCTTGTGGATGTTAGGGAATGGGATCTAGAGAGGTTTTGATGGTTCTTTCACCGTAATTGAGGTACGATTGTTCATGGGTCTATTTCTCTGGATCCCAAAAGGTAGGTGGCTTCTCTCTCAACTCCACATGGTTTGAACTAGTGGTGCTTTGTTATAATTAATTATTGTGCTGTAAATTAATTGTGAATTGTTATGCGAAATTGTTAGGAAATCCATTTGGGTATTTTTTTGGGAAAAGGGGGGTTTTATGGTGAAATTATTTTTGGTTGTGGATATTAAAATGTTGATTTTAAAATGGAATGCAATTTTTGATTTCAGAATCCGATTGATTGAAAAGGGTTTTGAAGAAATTGGTTGTTTTATTGAAATGTTGTTTGGCCTGGAAAATGATTTTTAATAAATGGGTGATTTATTGAAGTGGGTTGATATGCAATGGAATTTTATGATTGCAAGATGTTATGACCTTGATGGGTTATATTCTATGTTGTGACTAGTTGATTGCATGTTTATGTGTCCTTTATGGGTTATATTCTTGGCTGTGATTGGTTAAAATGTTGTGTGAAAGTAGGCGGGAAGTCTCACTATAAAATGTGTTGGATAGTGGTCGGAAGAACCACCATATGGTAGTGGTCGGGAAGTAATGCTAATTTTCAATGGGTGAACGGGTTTGGAGGAGTTCCCACCATTTGGTTGTTTTTTGTGCATTTCTTTGGAATTTGGAACTTGTTTCGCTAGTGTGTAAATGATGAAATGGATTGGTAAGGTCAAGTTTGGGTTATGGAAATGGTTGCAGTTGTGTTTATTTTATATAAATTGTTTTATATAAACGTGCTAACAGTTTTATCCTAGTGGAATTATAAGGAAGTCATTTGGGGAAATCCTACTGAGTTTTAATACTCACCCCCCTGCTTCTTCACGTTGGTGTCATGGAAGATTATGTGTACCGTGATGTGGGCAATGGTAAGGCATCTCCCTCTTATAGTGGTGCATCGTGATGTCTTTGTGGAGATTGGAGCTTGGAGCTTGGTGTGGAGTCATGGGGGTGTCATGGCTCATAGAGATGGTTGTTGGTTTCCACTTATACTCTGATGTGGTGCATACATGTCTGGTTGAATTGGTTTTGGGTTGTATTGTTATGCAATTTGGTTGTGTTTTGGGAATTCATGTTGGAATGTTTTATTGAAATGCATCATATAGTGGTGGTTAATGGATGGTTTGGATGGTTTTGTCTTAAGGGTAAATCATTCCCCAATTTGATCATGAATCCATCAGCATTTAATGCCAGCCTTTGGCATCTTGGTAACTTCTCTTAAGGATATGTTTCCCTCATCTCCTCCTCAATCCAATGAGGTAGGGGAGGGGTGTTACAAATGGTATCATCTTGTTCCGTCCTTTGGATTTGATTCTTGGTATTGGAGTTGACACTCATTATGGTATATTCCTTGAGTTGGGATGGTAGAAAGGCATAAGATTTTTGGATCTTGGAATGTATAACATACAAGGGCATATCTAACCCTTTTATGCTGAAATTCAAGTTACCAGAGAGTTGAGTACATAAGTAGTTTGGAGACACTTATAGGAATTGTAAATCTCATTATCGTGGCTGTAGCCAATGATATGAGCATGGAATGCATGGTAGAAATTGATTCCATATAGGATGCATATTTCATTGGGGTATAATGATTTATGATGTGATACGAATGTGTGAAATTGTTATGTGAATAAATTGGTATTCTGAAAATGGTTTGGTTTTCAAAATGGTGAAACATGGAAAATGTGAACTTGTGGAAATCCTTGTATGATAGTGTCGTGTAATGTGATTTTAAATGGTATTTCATGATGTCTATGGAAGCGAGAATCATTGTTTTTTGTTTTATATTGATGGAAATGGAACTGGTTAGGCATCGTAGAGACCAACCAGAGGAGGCTGTTGAGAATGTGGTAGCACCTAAGCCTCACGTGAACCAGCAGCTAGTGCAAAGCACAGTGAAAGCTTTCCAAGCTATGGAAAGTGGGAAAAAAATGGACGATCCAAGGCATGTGGATCATGTGGTTCAGTTTCAACAGAATAATCCACCCATCTTCAGGGGTGATTCAGAGCTAGAGATGGAAGAAGAATGGTTGAATAAAATAAACATGATCTTCAAGTTCTTGGGAACAACGGTAGAGTTAAAAGTGAAGTTAGACACATATATGTTGGAAGATCTTGCCCTTCAGTGGTGGGAGATGGTAGTCCAAGCAGGGATGCAATAGGGTATGTTGTGGGATGGCTTGGAAGAAATGTTTAATAAACAATTTGACACACATACGATCAGAATTCAGCATATGACTGATTTCATCGGTTTGAAGGAAGAGCTTATGTCTGTAATGGAGTATAAAACTATTATTATGAACATAGTGAGGCTTTCACCCTAGGTGGTGGGTAGCACGTCATTGAATGCAAGGACCTTTGAAATGGGGTTAAGGCAAGAATGTCGTTCAAAGATAGTAGTACTGAGTATAGATGATTACAAAGAGATGGTGAATATAGCATTGGTGGCTGAGTGGGATCTGTTGGGTGCATCGAGAGAAGGAATCATGGTGGTAAACATGGGTAATAGTGGGAAGTGTAATGCTGGGTTCAAGCGGAGGAGGGACACTTATTCCCAGGGTGGGAGTATGACATATAATTCGATGACAGGAACAGTGAATCTTATTTTAAATCCCCAGAGAAATCCGTGATGTTTTCATAGTGGTTCGACGAGCCAGATCGAGCGATATTGTACGTGACAACCTCGAGAATGTCTTAATTGTAAGCATATTGGGAATTTGTAGTGTTATTGTCGGAATGATCTGAGGTCGGGTGTACGTGATATTTTAAGGGATCACAGACGTTGTATGCTTCGACGAGATGGTGGTTGCAACATACCCCTCTGCAGAAAGGTAATGTTGGTAATAGTGATTCTCGGAATACCACGACGCCACAACACAGAAATTAATAGCAGTGCATGGAATGGAAACACGTATTTAGAGCTGAGAAGGTTGTGTTGGATGATCAATTGGGACAATCCATGGTGCAAGGTATTATTCTTTTAAATTATACTTCGATGAACGTGTTGTTTGATATAGGTTCTTCACACTCTTTTATTGCTGAATGTGTGGTTGATTTTCTGGGATTAATGGTAGAAATGATTCCCTCAGTTTTAAAACATCAAACTCCTCTGGGTCGAAGAGAGTGTCGATCCTTTCTTTGTAGAGTATTCGGTATCTTTTTGGGTAAGGTGGAGCTAGTGTGGAATTTCTCAATGTTTTAGATGGATGGGTATGATGAAATCCTGGGAATGGATTGGATGGTGGAATTTAAGGCCCACATTTATTGTGATGTACGAACAATGGCTTTTACGACCCATGATGGAGTTAGACATGTTTTTAGAGGATAGAGGCATGAAAGGTAGGGTGCAACGGGTTTGTTGGCACTAGTAGTGGGTATGTTATCATATTAGTTGGTGGTATTGTCATTGGAATTGGAAGAAGGTGTTGAGAGGACCGTTCTTCTCGCAGTGGTAGATATGTTCATGGATGTTTTTCCTGAAAAATTATCTGGGTTACCTCTCATAAGAGAAGTGGAGTTTATGATTGATCTCATTCTGAGGAAGAGTCTGATCTCACTTCCATCTTATCGGATGACACCAGCTAAATTGCGGGAATTGAAATTCTATTTGGAAGAGTTAGAAAGGAAAGTGTTTATCTGGCCTAGCACATCACTATGGGTAGCGCCGATGTTGTTTGTGAAAAAGGAGGATGGATCATTGAGACTTTTTGTTGATTATCATAGACTTAACCAAGTTATAATAAAGAACATATATCCACTTCCATGAATAAATTATTTCTTCGACCAGCTGAGGGGAGCCCAGTGGTTCTCCACGATCGACATGAGGTCCGAATATCATCAATTTCTGGTGAGGAAGGAAGATATTCCTTAAATAGCTTTCAGAAGTAGATATGGCCATTATAAATATGTGATTATACCCTTTGGTCTAACAAATGAAATAGCAGGGTTCATGGCATTGATTAATCGGGAATTTCAGAGATATTTGGATTCATTTGTGGTGTTGTTTGTAGATGATATTCTTGTGTATTCAAAGAAAATGGTGGATCATGAGCAGCACTTGGCTATAGTGCACAGAAACATGAGGGATCATCGGTAGTCTGCCAAATTGAAAAAGTGTGACTTTTGGATACATGAATTTCGTTTTCTTGGCCATGTGATTTTGGAAAGGGGCATTTCAGTGGATCCAGAAAAGATAGATGCTGTTATCCCATAGAAGCCACAAAAGAATGTGTTTGAGATAAAATGTTTCCCTGGTCTAGCTGGGTATCATTAGTGTTTTGTTCATAATTTTTCACGTTTGGCTTCATCGATGATAGCTTTGACAAGGAAGATTGTTCCATTCTAGTGGAATGAATAGTGTCAGCAGTGTTTTGATGATCTAATGGGTCGTCTTACATCAGAACCAATATTGGTTTTCCACAAACTAGGGAAAGGGTACGTGGTGTATTGAGATGAATCGAAATCAGGGTTGCAGTGAGTTCTCATGCAAGGGAATCATGTGTTTGCATATGGATCAAGGTAGTTGAGGGTGCAAGGGAATAACTACCCAATTCATGATTTGGTGTTGGAAGTAGTAGTCCATGCTTTGAAAGTGTGGTGTCATTATCACTTTAGTGAGAAATTCATGATATATACAAATTATAAGAGCATGAAGCATATTTTATCACAAAGGGATTTGAATTTGATGCAATGGAGATGGATGAAATATCTCCAAATGTATGATGTTGACTTTATGTACACACCAGGTAAGGGAAATTTGGGAGCAGATGCATTATGTAGAAAATCATATGGTCAGATGTTGAAATAGGCATTGGACCAGTGGCAGTTGATGTCAGTTATAGCTGATATGCGGTTGGAATGTGAGAGCTAGGCTGATAGAGTAGTCTTCTTTCCGGTTTTGATGATTCCTGACTTGGGTGGCCTTATTAGAGAGGAACAAATATCCAATTCTGAGTGTGTGACCATGGGTTCAAGACCCAATGGTAGGGATACCATTGAGGGTTGGAAACTGAATGGATGTATTGTTTTGTGTTTTTAGAATTGGATGGTTGTACCAATTTCATTTCAGGAGGATCTTTTTAGGGCGTATCATCATTCCAAGTTGGATTCTCATCCAAGAATTCAGAAAATGTATAAAGCATTGAATGAAAAGTTCTGGTGGGCGGGTATGAAAAGAAGAGTCGTTGAGTTTGTTTTGAGGTTCTTGACTTGTCTGCAGGTCAAGGCAGAACATCAGAAGCCAGCAGGAATGTTGCAGTCTATACCAATCCCTATTTGGAAGTTAAAAAAAATAATGATATATTTTGTCACAGGACTCCCAAGAATGGTCAGAAATCATAATTCCATTTGGGTGATAGTGGATCGACAAATGAATTCGGGCCATTACATCCTGATTTGTAAATCTCATATAGTGGAGAATCTGTCCAAAATCTATTACCGGGAGATATTAAAGGGGCATGGTGTTAAGTTTTGATCATATCCAATAGAGATATGAGGTTTACATCTCATTTATGGAAATATTTACAGCAATCCCTTGGAACTAATATGACCATGAGTATGGTGTATCACCCTCTGATGGATGTTCAATCCGAGAGGACGATAAAAACTATGGAAGATATGTTGAGTGCATTTGTCATGGATTTTGGTGGCTCTTGGGAGGATCACTAATCATTGGTAGATATTTTGTACAATAACAGTTATCCATCATCCATACATATGGCTCTGTTTGAAGAGTTTTATGGGAGGTCGTGTCGTTCTCCACTATGTTGGGTGGAAACGAGTGAGTCCTTGATAGTGGGACCAAGCCTTTTCAAAGAGACAACAAAGAAGATCAAGTTGATCAGAGAGAGAATGAAGACAAGTATGAGTTATCAGAAATTGAATGCGGATCCTCGTCAATGGCTGTTATCGTTCATGGTGGATAATCATGTTTTCTTGGGGATATCTCCTAGGTTGGGACATCGTCGGTTTGCGAAGCATGGAATGTTATCTCTGAGGAATATTGAGAATTTTTAGATTCTTGAACGGGTTGGTGAGGTGGATTACCATTTGGCTTTTCCACCTAGGTTCATTATGGTGCACAATGTGTTTCATGTGTCATAGTTGAAAAAATATCAGGCAGATCATGACGATGTAATTCGATGGGATCATGTTGAGATAGAACCAGCTGCTTCATTGGTCCATGTGCAGGTGCAGGTCATAGATAGGCAAGAGAAAGTATTGTGTGCTAAAGCATCGGTTTAGTTCATGTTTTGTGGAAAAATGGTTAGATAAAAGAGGAGACTTGGGAGCGGGAGAAAGAGTTGATCGAGCAATGGCCTGTTCTCTTTCAGAAAAGGGTGGGTTCACTACTTTTCGAGGACAGAAAGTCCAACGATAGGTATAATGTAGTACCCCCTATTTGAGTTATGCAGCCTTTGTCTATGCATTTATATGTGTTCAATGTTCATGGGATGAGTTGGTAAGAGGTTGGGAGAGTTTAGAATGGTTTTGGATGAGTTTGGAAGCTTTTAAATGGGTGCACAGTTTGAGCACGGTTAAGGGAAACCATGATAATGTTCCAAGAAACTGTGCAATAGGAGATTGTAGGCTTCATACAGCCTACACACGGTTTTCCAAACCGTGCGAGGAAACTGTGCAGACCCTTGCTGTCTAGGAAACAGCGTGCACATGGTTAGTGCAAGGATTTCCAAACCATGCGGGATAACCATGCAACTACTTAAAGTTAGTGTTTTTAAGTTATGGCTCCCTCAGTCATGACCTAAAACACTACAATCTTCCTCCCACTCGAGCCTCACTAGGGATTTCGGTTTCTCAGGGGTTGGAGGGGCGCTTCCATTCAGTTTGAAAGGATTTTGAAGATGTTTCATGGCAGTTTGAAGGTGGTTTCTCCCAGGAAAGTCTCTCCTTTTGGTTTCATTGTGTATTCCTCAAAATCTACATCCCTCTATTTCTTGGTTTTATAGATATACTCTTGTTTTGGGTAGGTCTAGGTTTGTCACTGGCTTCGATGTTAATAATAAGCCTTGTGGATTTTATGGAAATGGATTCAGAGATGTTTTCGTGGTGCATTCTTCGGAATTGAGGTACAGATGTTCATGGGTCGATTTCTCTAGAACCTTAATGTTAGGTGACTTTTCTCTTGACTCCACATGGTTAGAACTAGTGGTTCTTTGTTACAATTAACAAATGTACTGAAAATTAATTTTGAATTGTTTTGCGAAATTGGATGGAAATCCATTTGAGGATGTTTTTTTGGGAAAAAGGGGGTTTATGGTGAAATTCTTTTTGTTTGTAGATTTTAAAATGGATATTTTAAAATGGACTGCTGCGGTTTATTTTTGGAAATTATTGATTGAAAAGGGTTATCAATAAAGTGGTTGTTTTAATAAAATGTGGTTTGTCATGGAAAATGATTTTCAATAAATTGGTGAATTATTGAAGTGGATTGATATGCAATGGAATTGGTTGATTGCATGTTGTAGTGACCTTGAGGGGTTCTATTATTTGTTGTGACTGGTTTATTGCATGTTTTTGTAACCTTTATGTGTTATATTCTTATTTGTGATTGGATAAAATATTGTGTGGAAGTGTGCAGGAATTATCACTATAAAAGAAGATGGATAGTGTTATGAAGAACCATCATATGGTAGTGGTCAATAAGTACCGCTAGTTATGAATGGGTTAATGGGTTGGATATAAGTCCCACCTTTTTGGTCGTTTAGGTGTGCATGGGTGAACTGGTTGGGTGGAAGTCCCACCATTTGGTTGTTTTTTGTGCTTTTCTTTGCAAGTTGTAACTTGTCGTGCTAGTGTGTAAATGATGAAATGGCTTGGTAAGGGCTTGTTTGGCTTGTATAAATGGCTTCACTTGTGATTATTTTATATAAATTATTTTATACAAATGTGCTAATGCTTTTACCCTAGTGGAATGTGATGGGAATTAATTTGGGGAAATCCTAATGTGTTTTAGTAATCACCCCCTACTTTGGCACGTTGGTGTCTTTGCATATGTTTTGTACCGTGACGTGGGAAAAGGTAAGGTATATTCCTCATATAGTGGTGCATCGTGATGTCTTGGTGTAGATCGGAGCATGGATCTTGGTGTGGAGCTGGGGGGTTGTCATGGCTCGTAGAGTTGGTTGTTGGTTTCCACTTGTATTCAGATGTGATGTAGACATGTCTGGTTGAATTGATTTTGGGTTGTATTGTGGTGAAATTTGGTTGTCTTTTAGGAAGTCATGTTAGAATGTTTTATTTACATTCATCATATAGTGGTGGTTAATGGATGGTTTGGTTGGATTGGTCTTAAGGACAAATTGTCATCCAATTTTATCTTCAAGCCCTCAACAATTACTCCCAGCCTTTGGCATCTTGGGAACATCGCTTAAGGCCATGTATCCCTCACCGCCTCATCAGGCCAATGGGTTAGGGGTGGGGTGTTACAGGTATGTTGGTACATTTAGGTATACATGAATCTGTCTAAGGGGACGTTACATCCATTACACATAAATAATAAAATGGGAAAACAAAAAGCATAAATATTGTTGTCAAAATTTCCAAAACATCTAAAAGGAAAAAATCTATATTGGATGTAGTTGATCACTATATGATTTCGTGAAAATTTATTAATAGTAGAGTAGACTTATCTCCCGGGAAAATATACATGAATATACATAAAGCATGTTTGCTAATTTCATGGAGTAACATATTTTGTTATATGTTATCTGGATACGAGGTTTACCATAATGACCTACTAAATTCTTCAACAACTTCTCGATATGATGTTATGTTACAGAACTGGGTATCTTCTTCATAAATATGGTTAGTGTGAGAGAACAATTCATTCCAATGATGAAATTAGGAGATCTTTTTCTATAGACGTCATAGTAGTATGGTATTAACATATTCCTCTAGTTGATTTATCTTATCTAAATAAACTTCAATCTATAATTAACATGGCTTATTTATAATCTATTTATCGAAAGATGTGTAGAAATAAAATTTTATGGGATTAGGATGGTGAAATGAAGCTATTGGGTCTTGTGAAAGATGATAAAATAGAATATAATGATAAATACCTTTATTAACACATCAAGACTGCCTATGTAGGCAGAGAAGTAGTGTAGAAAATCTTTGGAATGATCTTGAATTTCATGTTAGTAATAACAAAATCATATTAACACCTTAACTGTAGAAGACTGGGATTATTGGAAAGATGTTAATGTTAATCCCAAGATATAATGGTAAATTTTATTTTCTTGATCATTTTAAGAATGTAGCATGTTATTTGTAACCGCCACAAAATAACTATCATGTTCAAGCTGTGTTCGATCTATCTCTATTGGGGAATTACAATATGATCCTTACATGTACTAATTTTAGAGGAAATACAAATGTATTTGCATATTTTTTAGGATAAAAAACATGTATATAATTCGGATCATTCAAATAATGATTTGTAAAATAGGAACACCACATTTAGAATGTTTTAAAATAAAATAATTGTTTAAATAAGCAATGTGTGATCTTGGGGAAATGATGTGTTGAATGTATCCTCAATTTATAGTATCATAGTGAAAATGTTTAGAAGGGAAATAAATTTTTAGGGTGATAAAATATAACACATTGAGTTTTTATGAAATATGTTTTTTAGAAAATTTAATTTATTTGATTTATTGTGTTAGATGTAACATGTAGATGAGCTTGCATTGAACGTGAGATAATGTTTTAACAAATCAATATATATTGGAAATATTTTTATTTTAACATAAACACGTTAACATATATGTAAAAAACAAAGGTAGTAATATAAACAAATACTAATTTAATATTATCTAGAGTGGTTTTATATAAATAAAATGTATTTATAAAAATTAATTCCTTTTAACAAAAGTCTTTATATGTTTCATGAATACTATATTCCAAAAAAATTATTTAATTAAATTTTTGAAAAAATAATAAAATTATAGATTATTAAAATTTGTTGAATAAATAAATAATATTTAATTAATAAATTCCTAAAAAATATCATAGACTTAATAGTTTTTAAATTTTACTAAAATTTAAAATATCTCATTAAGCTGTGAAAATGATGGGTTTCATAAAAAATTATCTTTTCCCATAAATTTTTTTAAAAGTTAATGTATTTTTAATATTATTCAGAATTTATAATCTGTTCAAATAATTTTTTATTAATTTTTTTTTGTTAATTTGAATCTTTTACATATTGATTTTGGATATTGAATCATTTTAAATTTATGAGAATATTCTCATTGGAAAAAAATAATCTCATAATGTATTCATATTTAATTTGAAATTAAATTATAAATTTTTTTAAATAAATTATGAAAATGGATCCCTCATTTCAAACCATAATAATTGAGGTGATGTTGTATGTTAATAATAATTATATACCATTATTATGAGTAAAATTACTCAAAATTAATTACCACAATTATAGTGAAAATGGGTTTAACATTAAGGTAAACTAAATTTTTATTGTGTAAAAGGGCCTAGAAATATATATTTCACACATTGGATATCTATACCCACCATTATATCTATTTGAATCAACAATTTACCATTTTTATCCCTTTTTTGGGTGAAAAACACTGGTTGACCTGTTTCATTTTGAAAATTACAAGTGTATCCATTACCTTACTTTTAAAAGTCCACCCACATCCCTATCCACTACTCACTTTAAGAACGATTTATTTTGGAAACACCATTTAATGATTAATTACATAAACACATCATCTCATTCATGGATACTTATTTTTATCATAAAAAAATCATAGGAGGTATTTTGGTGTGATCATTAGGAAATTAATTGAAAATAGGTAATATATTACAATAAGAATTTTTATTTTATTTCTTCTCCACCTCCATTATATAATATTAAAACATTATAATATAATAAATTTAGTTTAATATATATTCCCATATGGTATTCTAATAATTTTGTGACTAACATATATATCATCTCTCAAAAAATGGTAAATGATAATGTTATTTGAGTTTGTGGTAGAATACATCCTAGACTTATTTTCTGTCAAAATATAAAATTATTTTGAAATATGATGGATACGTTGTATAACTAAATATATATATATATATATATATGATATTTTTAATTTATATATACTATGATAAATATTATATCACATATACGTTGGTACTTTTCTTTTCTTATAGGATATGACAATATGGATTTTGTGTACGACAAACTAACAACATGAGATAAGATGTGTTTTTTTTCACTAAGAAAATAAATAGAAGGCAATTAATGTAAATTCAATTAAAATATTCTTTATAAAAGACAAAAACGTAATTACATAATAGAAATTTATTTTTTTTCATTATTTTATTTCACATGTCATCAAAATGGAAATAGTACTCATGTGTATGTGCATCCCATCATCTCCTTCAACGATGTATTTTATATTATATTATTTAATTTTGTAGATTATTATAAATATATATATATAAATAATGAAAATGATACATATATTTTTTTCATAAAAGAATATTATTTAACAGTGATATATACCAGAGGACCAAAAATACCAAAACAAAAAATATGTGGCAAACTATATAACTATTACCCAAAATGTAATTTGGATATACAATATATAATATTTTTTTTGTGAAAATTCATAATTAAAACAAAATTTATGACATATTTTTTTGTGGTTATTAAATATTTTTATAAATACATATAATTATTATATATGATTTTGATACATGTATGAAAGATGTCTAGTGATATGATATGTAATTGTTTTCTAAATTTATCTTCGTTGAAAAAGATGTTTTATTATAAATATATATTATTTTATGAGGTGTATATAAAACCCATTTTACTTGTGATAACAATAATATATCTATTCTCATGATATTATAATTTTAATATAAATATTTTCTTTATCTGGTCTTATGACGCACTCTTACAAATGTATTAAGGGTTTAGTCAAACAACTCATCCTTTATCTAGATTATTTGTGTTTATAATGATAATGTTTAAATAATATGATTTATATCTTAATAAAGACATCAATTTTATTCTTCTAAAATTATTCCATTATAATAAAATATTCTCATCATTTTCAACTCCATATGTACTTATGAGTACAAAATGTTTTTATGAATAAAGTTCATTATCGTTCTCTCTTTGGTTGAAAACCCAATTTTTCAAAATCTGTGTTTTATGAAAACATTAATTATATTAAATTCTCAAAATTTTATAATAAATACATTCATAATAACGTTTTTCTTTTTATGTCATGCTGTAAAAGAAATATTCACATCTTTTTCCAAGAATGGTTTGCCAATATTTTATGAAAAATGCTAAAAGAACCATTATTTTAACATTTATGTAATAAACATAATTTTTTTATATCATAAAAAAATTCAATTTTGAATTCATTATATATTTCCAACGTAATTTTCAAATTAGAAATATCAAAAAATTATCTTCATTATAAAATGAGTTTTCAAATAGGAATTGTTATTTTATTCGATAAATGTACCATGAGATATTTATGAATCAATTTATATCTGTGATAAAATTATTTTATGATACTTATCCTCTAGTTGGAATAGGATTGAGTGATACAATCTTAATGATTTATATTTATTGTTAATGATTATATTTATTAAAATTTTACGAAATCCATTTATTTTTCAATTTTTAATATTATACTGAATTGAGATAATAATTTAGAATGTCTTTCTTTTTATGGATATTAATTTTATATATCATTAATTAGTTATGATATTATTTAATATATATATATATATATTTCTAATTAAATAAGGGGGGGGGGGTTAAATATACATATCTTATAAATTATTTAAATTTGTATATCACATGAGATAAAAATTGGAAACCATTCGACGAGTTTCATCAACTATGGGTAATAGGTGAGTCCAAATCCTTGATGGGAATCATTTTTGTATTAATCCACAATGTAAATATGTGATATTCCCCAATCCACTATGTTGATGGTCTTAGTTGTAAAACACTTCATAATAAATTTTTTCTATATATTTGACGATGAAATAATTTATTACAGGGTATTATGTTTAATGATTTATTTTGGATGATTTGTCACTCTAATGGGCCATGTTTAGTCAAATGAATATTTATTATTCCATTCCAAAACATTATTATTTATGATAGTTTTTTTAACATCATAAGTTATTTTAATGATCATATACCATTACTCTTATATTATGTATCAATTTTGTAACTCCCCGAGTTTCAAAAAAAAAATAATAAGTTTAAATAAATTATAATTTAAAATGAATAATGTTATAAATAAACTATAAAAGACGGAATTTTTAAATGAAAATTAATGAATACTTTGATTTATAAAAAATGTCATGTTTTTAATATGTGACCATGTCAAATATATTTTCAATGACATTGTTCCAAAAAATGAAAAAATGATTTTTTATTATAAATAATGTTTTGAATTAATCTATGTCATATATATATTTACATAGATAAAAGCTTAAAACAAGATTAATAAAAATTAAGTGTTAAAAATGATTTACTAACATGAAATAAATTTTATAGGATCATTATTTTGTTTTAAAATAAAATAAATATTATGTTAAAGTATGAATATTAATAAAATTTGTTTCAATGAAATAATTTTTGGTTCATAATTTTTTTTTTAAAACTAAATAAATATTTTAATCAATTTATCAAAATAAATGAATAACGATGATAATCTAATAATATTGTAATTATTAATTTTGAAATTATAGGTATATATATACGTATGTGTATGTAATATATTTACATATAAAAATATATTAAGTAATGAGAAATGTATTTTATTTATATATGTAATTTTTTATTAAAATATATATTTATTTTAATTAGGTTGATAATGATATAAATCAAAATATGACTTTTGAATTATTTATTAATAAAAAAAATATTATTATAAAATTATAATTTTATTGTACATGTCATTTAAAATTTTTATTATTATTATTTTTAAGATAAAATATAGTATAAATATATGATATATATTATGCTTCTGCTTATAAAATTTATAAATTATAAATACATATAATTGTTATATTAAAAAATTGCATAATAAATTTATGTTTAAAAAATGAAATTCCAATAAATTAAAAATTAATTTTATATATTTATATATATATATAAACGCTAACATGGTATGCATATATAAATATATTTATATGAAAAATGTTAAAAGTGTGAATATATATGTAAAAAAATTGTAATTTGAAATATTTAATTAAATAAAACAAATTATATATATATATATATATATTCATATTAAAAAAATTCCAAAATGGTGAATATATATATATATATATATATATAATTTACATGTTTTGAGGCATTAACAAAATGATTAAATAAATTATTATTAAAAAAGAAAATAAAAGAGGTGTGAATGCTTTTTGGGAGAGGGGATTGATTGAACCACTTTTTTATATGTTTCAATATATAATCATTTTATATGTTTCATTATTTATACATATAAAAACGAATTTTAAATAACAAAAAAAAGAATAAAATATGATATGTTTTATAAATTTTTAGATTTTTTTTGTAAAAGAAAATGTGATTTTAAAATATATTTATAATTATATGAATATAATTATATATGGTGATATGTTTAATAATAATAATAATATGTAAATATTTTATAAATAAAATTAAAATCTTTTTACTCAAATAAGTTTTTGTTTTAAAACAATTAGATTATGATATAACCTTATATGTTTATAAATATAATAAATAAAATTATTATAGTATTTTCTTTAAAAAGTAATGATTATTATATACAACCTTTACTTTTTAATGTATTGTTATTTTATTATATCTTTTACTTATTAAATGTATAAAATAATTATTAACATTAAATAGAAGATAACATAGGATAATTAACATAATAATGACAATAATAAAATAACATTGAGGATATAAAAATAAAATAATAAAAGATTAAATAATGAAAAAATTTCACGGGTTAGGGAATCCCGTTTTGGGTTTTCATGGGTGTGGTTAAAAAAATTATATGATTATGGTGATAAAATAATAATAAAGAATAAGTAATAATGATAAAATAATGTAATAAAATAAAGAGATAGGTTAGGAAATGTTGTGGGTTGAATAGTTTTAAGTTTCAGGGTTTTTGATTTTGGGTTTTTGAGGGTTCTGTTGGGGAGACGACTCTACCGAGGGGTGTGCACTATTGTGGCCATGCTCCGTGAGAAGAGGTGAGTCTGAGCCACGTGTCAAGGGTGGTCTGAGGCTGAGCACTGAGGGCAAGTCGCGTTGTGAGTTCTGGTCAATGTCGACGGGCGTCCGCGGGTCTCGTCCAAAGAGGGGGTGCGACGCGAGGATTATGGAGTCGAGGCATGGTGAGTTATGAGCTTCATCTTCATCTTCAGTAGTATTTCGTGGGTAGGGTTTTGATCTTAGTGTATTGAAGGTTTCGGTTCTTCTTCAGTCTACTAGTAGGTGTGCGTTGCAATGTCTTGGTTGTCAATTTTTGAACAGTTATCGACTGCATCCTTTGCTCTCCTATTTGTCATTTTATCTTCTGTATAAATTTATGTACTTATAATCTTTTTATATAATTTACAACAATTGTGTGTTCGAATTTCTCTATCTGAAATAGTTCTCCAGCTTTTACATCATGCTTAAGCTTAGTTTTTAGAGGTTATAAGAAGACGAGTCACTAAGGTCGTTTTCTCTGGGGTTTTTTCTTCACTGTCTGCACAAATGAATAAACATGGATACCTTTTTATTGAGTCTAAAGTTTTCCTCACCTTTTTATTATTACAAGAGATCATGTAAGGGTCTATTTTCAATTATCTCTATGTTACTAACCTTTACTATATATTTCTATATATGAAGATTTATATAATTAGATTTCAATCCCTCTTTTAAAAGTTTCCAAAGAGTGTTTTATGATTTTATTTCATTAAGCAGATCCTATTTTTATATACCTCGTTATACACATACACACACACACACACACACACATATATATATTTACAAACCAAGCTAAATATTAAATATATTTGTTGGTTTTGGTTTTTTTTATTTTGAAGAAATTTAAGATGGTGAAAATATTATTTTGAACTGTAATTTTGTTTTTATTATTCATGTTATGTTATTTTAAATGGTTATACATGTATATATATAAGTTTATATATATATGTATATTAATGTAATTATGGTTATCATTTTTATAATTTTATTTCTGTTTATCTTCACGTTTCTAAAAATACACACATAAAATATTGACATGTTTTATTGACATTATGGGCATTGAATTTGCATAGATTCATGGCCATGCTGTTATGTTCATCATCACCACTCATCGTATTATAATTGAGTCATAAATTTCATATAATTAATGACCATTATTTTTATTAACAACATGTCATGCACATCGGTTTCACGAATATTGTAGGTAAAATATTTATACATATTGTATGCACTAAATATTTATATATGCGTGATTTATGTTCAATGTGTTAGTATAAATGAATTTTAATCTAATGATTCATTAAAGGGGAAAATATATACGATAAATCGTGCAGAGATATGTCGATGTGTAAATAAACTACTTCAGAACAAGTAGATGAATTTGAAAACCTGGTAATATGGCTATGGATAAACTTTACTTCGTAGTTTTATTATAATTTTTTGATGGCGGATGAAAGGTCACTAATAAGTCTTTTTTCCCTTCCCACTGAAATCCTTGAGACTATAATCGTTAAGTCATGTATGGAAGTCTATAAAACCTTTGAGAACCTCCGACTATCGTTCCGGCTTCTTTACCAAGTATCGAACAACTCAAATATCCTTCTACTCTTCTGAGGTCTAAGTCATGTTTATTATAGTATAACTTATGCACAACTTGTGTACAATACATGTAAGGGGAAATATTATGAAGGTATTTTCCTATTTTTTACCCAATCTTCAAACAATCCGGATTTAATGGTTTTCCAGGAAGCTGTAGAGGATGGAAATCTCTGCACAACCTATCTTTTTCCAGTATGGAGTTTCAGTTAGTATGGGAGACTCTTTGTCATCAAACCCCTCCACTTAGAGGTAGTACGGCGAATCTGTAGGGACCAAGTTCATCTGGATATAACTGAGCTTTACAGTAATCATGCATCTATCTGGAAGCCCAAATATATTATGCGGTTTTTTAAATCCACTTTCCCAAGGTGTATATGGGAAAGAGAGATCGAGGAACTAGGAACCATGCTAGGAATAGAGTTTAGGACATCAACGAACTGGTTACGGAGGTGGGATCTGTAAATGTACAACCTAGTTTCTTTATGTTCTTTTCCTTTTTAGTTTTTAAATCCTAGAGTTTTTGAGTAGGGACAACACTAAGGATGTCAAGGAGGTTGTATCAGCGAGTTAGTAGGAGTATGCAAATTGAATTGCGAGGACGCAATTCTGTTATGAGGTGAATATTTTAATGCCCTGTGTTTTAAAAAAAGAACAAGTTTAAATAAATTATAATTGAAAATGAGTAATGTTATAAATAACTGATAAAAGAAGTCATTTTCTAAATGAAAATCTATGAAAACTTTGATTTATAAAAAAAGTCATGTTTTTAATACGTGACGACGTCAAATATATTTCCAAATACATTGTTCTAATAAATTAAATAATGATGTTTTATTATAAATAATTTTATTAATTAGTCTATGTCATATAAATATATAAATATATATATTGACATAGATAAATGGTTAAAACAAGATTATTAATATTTTAGTGTTCAAAAAGATTTACTAACATTCAATTAATTTGTTAAGATCATTATTTCTTTTTAAACTAAAAAAAATATTATTATAATGTACACATTTTATTAAAAATAGTCTTAATGAAATAATTTTTGGTTTATAAATATATATTTTTCAAGCTAAATAAATATGTAAATCAATTTATTAAAATAAATGAATAATGATGATAATCTAATAAGATTGTAATTATTTATTTTGAAATTATCAGTATATATAAATGTATGTGTATGTAATATATTTTTATATAAAAATATATTTAGTAATAGGTGATGTATTTTATTTATATATGTAATTATTTTATTAATATATAGACCTATTTTAATTAGGTTGATAATTATATAAATCAAAATATTGGTTTTGAAATATTTATTAATAAAACTAATAGTATTATAAAATTCTAATTTTATTGTACATGTTAATTAAAATTATTAAAATTATTATTGTTAAGATAATATATTATATATATATGATATATGTTATAATTTTGCTTATAAAATTTATAAAATATATATAAATATAATTGTTATATTAAAAAAATGCATAATAAATGTATGTTTAAAAATTTTTAATTTCCATAAATTATAAAAACGACTTATATATATATATATATATATAAATGATAACATGGTATATATATATATATATTTATATAAAAAATCATAAAATTGTGAATATATATATTTGTAAAGAAATGTGTAATTGAAATATTTATTTTAATAAAACAAATTATATATATATATATATATTCATATTAAAAATTCTAAAATGGTGAATATATATATATATATATTAAATTTAAATTTTTTGCGGCATTTACAAAAAGAATAAATAAATTATAATTTAAATAAAGAAAAGAGGCGTGAATGCTTTTGGGGGAGGGGATTGATTGGACCACTTTTTTATATGTTTCAATAAATAATCATTTTATATGTTTTATTATTTATACATACAATAAACAAATTTTAAATAACAAAACAAAATGAATAAAATATTGTATGTTTTATAAATATGTTGAATTATTTGGTATATAACAAAACCTGATTTTAAAATAAGATTATAATTACATGTATATATTATATACACAGTGATATGTTTAATAATAATAATATGTAAATATTTTATAAATAATAAAAAAATGTTTTACTCAAATAAGATTTTTTTAAACAATTATATTATGATATAACATTATATGTTTATAAATGTAATCAACAATAATATTATAGTATTTGCATTTAAAAATTAATAATAATTATATACAACCTTTACTTTTAAAAGTATTTTTATTTTATTATAACTTAGATTTATTAATAGGATAAAATAATGGTTAACATTACAGAATAGATAAAATATGATAATTGATATAAAAATTATAATAATAAAATTAGATAGTGGATATAAAAATAAAATAATTAAAGGTGAAATAATGAAAAAATGTCACGGGTTAGGGAATCCCGTTTTGGGTTTTCATGGATGTGGATAAAAAAATATATGATAAATGTGTGAAAATAATAATAAGTAATAAGTAAAAAAGATAAAATAAGATAATAATAGATAAAGATAGGTAAGGGAAAGTCATGGGTTGAATAGTTTTAGGTTTTGGGGTTATTGATTTTGGGGTTTCGAGGGTTCTGTTTGGGAGATGGCGCAACAGAGGGGTGTGCACTGATGTGGCCATGCACCATGGGTAGAGGCGAGTTCGACCTGCACGTCAAGGCTGGTCTGAAGCCGAGTGTTGAGTGCAAGTCACGTCGCGAGTTGTGGTCAAGGCTGATGGGCGTTCGCAGGTCTCGTCCAAAGACGGGGTGCGACGCGAGGATTATGGAGTCGAGGTGTGGTGAGGTATGAGCTTCATCTTCTTCTTTGGTAGTCTTTTGTGGGTAGGGTTTTGACCTTAGTGTTTCAATGGTTTTGGTTCTTCTTCAGTCTACTAGTAGGCCTATGTTTCAGTGTCTTGGTTATCAATTTTTGATCAGTTATCCACTGCATCCTTTTATCTACTGTTTGTCATTTTAGCTTCTGTCAAAATTGATGTGCTGCTGATTATTTTGTATGATTTATGAAAATTGTGCATTAGAATTTTCCTATCTGCAATAGTTTCCCTACTTGCACAACATGGTTAGCCTTAGTTTTAGAGGATATAAGAAGATGAGTCACTCTGCTCGTTTTCTCCGAGGTTTTTTCTTCACTGTCTGTACAAATGAATAAACATGGATTCCTTTTTCATTGAGTCTAGATTTTTCCTCTCCTCTATTTTATTCCAAGAGATCACCTAAGGGACTATTTTCAATTATCTCTATTTTACAAACCTTTACTATATAATTCTGTATATATAGATTTATATAATTTTATTTCAATCCCTCTTTTAAAAGTTTCCAAATAGTGTTCTATGATTTAATATCATTTATAAGAACCTATTTTTATATACCTTGTTATCAACATATATATATATTTATATTTCAAAATCAAGATAAATATTAATTATATTTATTGGTGTTGGTTTTCTTTTATTTTTCATAATTTTAAGTGGGAGAGAATATTAATTAAAATTGAAATTTTAGTTTTATTATTCTAGTTATCTTATTTTAAATGGTTATACATGTATATATAAATATAAGGTTATATATATAAGTATATGAATGTAATGATGGTTATCATTTTTACAATTTTATTTTTATTTATCGTCATGTTTCTGAAAATAAACACATAAAATATCAACATGTTTTATCGACATTATGGGCATTTCATTTTCATAGATACGTGGACATGCTATTATGTTCATCTTAGACAGTCATCTTATTATAAATGACTCATAAATTTCATATAAGTAATGACCTTTATTTTTATTAACGACAAGTCATGCACATCTGTTTCACTAATCATGTATGTAAACTATTTATTAATATTTTATGCACTAAATATTTATGTATGCATGATGTATGGCCAAAGTGTTAGTATAAATGAATTTTAAATTAATGATTCGTTAAAGGGGAAAATATGTATGATAAATTGTGCAGAGATATGTCGATGTGAAATTCGACTACTTCATAACAAGAAGATGAATTATTATGAATGTATATATATATTCATACGAATATGTATATATATTACTTATGTATCTAATGTTGTTAAAAGTTTTAATATATGAAAAACCAGTGCAAATGTATACCTTTTTAATGTATGATTAAAAAAGTTTTCAGAAAACCAGACTCTTGTGTATGGTAGATAGGAAGGGATTGTGTGTGGACCCATCATGGCCTGTAATTAGTCGAGCAGTCTTAGAATTAGTTATTTTGTTTTCAGAAGTTTACCTAATGTTTTCATAAAAACACTGAAGTATATTTGTGCAATTTTATAGGTAAGTATCTTCAATGAAATTGAACTAGAATTTTGACACCGTAATTAATTTCAAACAATATTTTAAAAAATGGTATTTCTAAATGTATATACACCGTTTGTCAAAGAATACTTTTGAAAGGATTTTTAACCTCTTACTGAGCATCTCTTGTGCTCAGCCCTAGTTTTTGAAATGTTTTTCACATGTTTCTAGAGATGGTAATCATTGTTGTAGCATGTGGAAGTAGAGATGAAAATTCAGTTCATTTTAATTTTCTTACAATAACACTAATTTTTTTAAGCATGTATCTATTTCCAGAATCTAGACCGGAATAAGGTACTATTGTATGTCATGTCTAAGGCTTTGTCCGTATAAATTTGATTATGTAATGATGTCTATAATTTTTATCCTTACTATGAATATGATCTATACCTTATTATAATTTCTTCCCTATATGAGGAATATATGTTTATATAGGGTTTACCTAATATAGGTTATATGTGACAAGTCAATTGTGGGGGAAATTGAAAATCCTAAATGAAATAATTGTATTTTGTGTGAATTCTCTAAATACTGAAATATATTATAGTGCTTAGGATTTTTTTCTCAAATGTGTTGAATACTCATCGAAAATGATTTGATACTTGTAAATAAAAAACATAGGTCTTAATAAATACCTTAATTAAACCATTAACAACCATAGGGTACCCTTACACAAAATTTTCTTACTATTTAACAGACTTGTCTTATATTTACATAGGGGAAGCCTTACATTTACGTTGTAGAAACATTTACACATAATTTTATTACATTTATAGTTAAAAACTAATTACCTCAACACTATGGAAAACATAATAAAGGGCATGAAATTACTCATGTATATATGAACATTAAAATTTACACTATCATTGGACTAAGTATTTGTGTAAGGGTAACAAAAAACATCCACAATAAAATTAATCATCTAAATTAAAAATTTTATTTTATTACTCTAAAAAATAATAAAATATTAATAATGAAATAAATTTCATGGAGAAATGGCTATGAAATTAAAATTACATATATTGATATTAAAGAATAAATGTAAAATAGAATAAATGTATCATATCATCTATAAAATAATTTCAATACATTACATTAAACAAAAAAACTATTCAAACTTTTAAGAAAACACTCAATAAAAATTAAACATATTTGAAATGGGTAATATATCAATTCCTAAATAGTCTATAATTATACCCATATAAAATTTTAAATTCATTAACAACTAATTTTTCCATTCTAAAAAAAACTAATAAAACATAGATTATTCTACGATTCATTTTATTAATTATTCATTAAAATAACCCAATAAGTAAATACTATTAAAATTTGGACCATAAATATCATAAATATGTTCTGAAATATCATAATATAAATGTAGATTATTATATATCATCTGATATATTATAATCATCAATAGATTCCCACTTGGTTCTTCGATTAGAAAAAACTTATTTGGTTTTTCATGTGATAATTAAAAGTCATTGAAAAATATAAAAGTGTTCAGAAATATGTAATAAAATAAAAAATTAATTTATTATCAGTGGAATTTATATTATATTTTTAGTAAAAACAATATTAGTTATAGTAATATCCTTGTACTTGTCTTTTAGACTATGAATAGTTTGAGGTATGATAACATGAAAATTATTGAATTGTATTTTATAATTCCCCACATCCATACAGTTTAACATATATGTATATATATAACTTCACGTATTTTCATGATTTTCTAAGATTTATTTATATTATCTCCACAATTAAAACGAACAAAAATTACCTTTATGAATATGTCTGTATGATTATTTTAACAAATAAAACATGTTTAATGTTAAATAATTCCCTTCATCTCTACTATTTCATTTCTTTTTCATAAATAATAATTCATATTATATATTTATTTATTTATTTCCATTGAATAATATATGTCATAGAGATTGGTGAACATTCCGAAGACAAGGTCTTGGAATATCCCATGGATAATACTTCAATCATGGATTTCTTGTCTTAATCTTCATGAATGTATTCATATGGATGTCACTCATTTTTATAGGGAGGTGGATCAGGTTGTCATTGCAATAACAATGTAATAAATCACAAATGTCTCATAGGTATGGTCATTTTCTACCCCTAATATTTTCTCTCATCTTGTTGATATAGATGTGTGTGGTGTTCATTACTCTCGGCTATGTTAACCCCCCTTTTCTACCACTCTTTTTATTTTTTATTAATTTTATATGGAAAATATTTTCTAGCACCCAAAACCTAGTGGACTATGTTTATGGAACATGGAACCATATCATCATAAGATGAAAATGTTTGATTTTATAGATCCCATTTGCGGATTATCTTAATATTATCAAATTTATGGCGAATCATAGTTTTTGGATTCCATATTTATTTATTTTAGAATGAATTTATAATATCATAATGTATGCATCTTATTGAATATTACTGTGAAATTATTTTAGTATTTAAATATGTAATTCCCTTAAAAATCAAATTATTCCATTAGAAGAAAATTTTGGTAATATAATATTACCCAATATCTATTCTACTATATTTCATCAATCTGCACCTCTAATTTTTTTTTAATCAATGTCCAAAAACGATAAAAATATTACTATAAAAAATAATTTTAATTAACAACCATCTACATGTAATTAGATAAAAAATACATAAATATTAGTTCAAGGGACTTGATCCATTGTATATATATTATTGGATAAAAAGTTTCACTAATTGGTGGTGGTATTTATGGGAATAATTGACTAAGAATAATCACAAAAATATATGAAGAAATAGATTATTATGTATCAGAGTGTGTATTATATGGATCTGGATTCAAATACCATAATAAAGAAATAATCTATTCTAATACTATACTATCCATATTGAATTTTTAAGGAGGGAAATCCCAAAATTTATTATTTGTTTTGACATTTCATTCATTCCTTCTACTAGGCCCTATATCTCAATAATAAACTACACTTAATTATATGAAATCATTATGAATATTTTCCACTAAATAAATATCCCTACTAATGTTTATGATCATATAAAGTGTTTTTATAATAGTGATTTATAATATTTGTTCAAAAATATAGTTCTTTGTGTTCCCACTAGATATTATATACAAATAACTATATCAACTCAAACTCTAGTATCCTAGTGTTGTTGTTCACTAAAATAAATTATTAATAGTAACACAATATCACATCCTAAATGATTGAAATGTTTAGAAATCGTGGGATAATATATTAAAATATTATTTCCATATTTAATTATAAACATAATGTGTAGAATGTAATAATAATAAAAACATTCTAACTCCATTCAGTGCTTTCATGATATCATTAAATAAACCATTCATGATGTTATATAGAATGTAAAACATGATAAATTTTTAAATTAGATGTACATAAAAGAATGGTAAAATGTATGAAATCAAGAATACATAGAGAATAAATAATATGGAAGTGTGGTTAAATAATAAATTATCCTTAATATAAATAACCTGATTCCATAATATATCCATGGAAATGATATATTAGTGATATGATAAATGATAACTCATTTTTTAATTATGGAATACATAATGTGAGACATAATATTCTTACCCTAAAAGCCTCTTAACCCATAAATCATACATATCATTCAAACATATCAACCTAGAAATCATATATACCATCATGTAATATCAATAATATAACTCATATATAATTATGTTTTCTCGACCAAGGAAGAATAAATATTTACTTTACGATATACCAACTGGTAACAATTTTTATTTTTCTCATGAGTAAAACATATGTATCTATGGGATATCGAATATCAAGACCCACTACTAGAAAATGGACCTATAACCATGGTTTTCTACAAATCCGTGGGGATAGACCCCCCCCAATACCCGCGGTTCTAGAATACCGTGGGTATAGGTGACTTTTCAAGACCTATACCCATGGTTTTCCAAAACCGTGGGGATAGACCCACCTATACCCATGGTTTTCCCGAAACGTGGGTATTGGGGGGGATCTATCCCCACATCTTTGGAGAAACTTGTTGGGATATGTCTGGGATAAAATACATTTACCCATGGTTATGAAAAACCGTGGGTATAGGTCACTTTTGTGTGCGTGGGAATTTTTTTTTTCCGCGGGGAGGAATTTTTTTTTGGCGGGAACCCTATACCCACGGTTCTTCCCTCTATACCCACGGTTTTTATAAGCATATTTAACTATATATATATATACATATAGGTGATGTTAGGGTAGTGGTTATATGCGGTGTTTGTAGTGAAGAGGATGCGGGATCGAAACTCAGCGCTTGCATTATTTTAGGACCTATACCCACAGTTTTGAAAACGTGGGTATAGGCCGTCGACACCATGGAAATTGACTATATTTAGATGACACGGTGGCATGACACCTATAACCACGGTTTTGGAAAACCGTGGGTATAGGCTGGGGACCTATCCCGACACCGTTCCAGCCCACGGTTCCCAAAATTGTGGGTATAGCCTATACCCACAGTTTTGGGGGATATAACCACAGTTTTGAACCATGGGTATAGGCCATTTTTCCAGTAGTGACCCACCACTCACGTAAAAAATAGAATTAATTTATCACATATTGAATGAAAAATGAAATAAAAAATCTATATAACATTACATTTAACAAATACCTATATTTTATATTGAAAACAAAATGAAAACATTTCACAAGTTAGTGAATCATCTTTTATAGTACTTTTAATTTTTTTCATACCATATATAATAATAATTATACGTTTTCTAAGAATTGAGATAATGAATCATATAAAACATAGATTTAAATCCTTTACTATGGTTCATAGAAAATATTGTGATGTATCCAAAAAAATCCAGAGCGAGGGTAAAAATAGGTATGCAGACATGATATGTAGTTGTGCAGTGAGTTCATTCTTACTTAATACCAAACCATTATTTTGGAAGGTTATTACCGAATAATGCACCTATTATATGTTTGAAATTTCTTTTTTGTATCCATACATGGAAATCAGATCAAGGAAACTGTCAATATTTACTTAAAAAAACAATAGGATATTTAAATATATGAAATGAATCTTTATAGACATATTATGATGTAGCTTTGTAATAATATGAAATATATATTTTGTTGGAATTTTTTGCTTATAAAACAAAAATTTATTGGATATGGTGATAGTTTTTTTTTAAAAACCCTAAAGATGTTAATAGTATTATTGGTAACTAATAATGTCCCTTACAGTGTGAACATTTTATTAAGTTGTAAATGATATAAAAATTTGGGATTCATTATTTTTTAAAATTATAATGTGTCACCAATAGACAATTCAATCAATATTCCATATAAATTATTTAAAATAAATATGTTTTTTTGAAAAAATTTAATTTAATTTAATATTGAATAATTAATATCAAGGAAAATTTTTGAATAACATTCATTTATAGGAGAAATATTCCTTATGCAATATAAAAAATATCTGTTGAATTAATGGAAAAATATTTGTTTATTTTTGAGTAATAAATATTGGTGAATGGAGAGAATAATTTTAATGATGATTGTTATAATTTGGAAAATAAAATATGTGGTTTTTAGAAGATATATATAATAAATAATCCTTTTGTATATGTAAAAATAAACACTCCTGAGTGAAAAAAGATTGAAAAATAAACCCCTAATTATTTGGTAAAATATGAGTGAAATAAATTTTTCGGATAAACCCGTAAATTTATCATTAAATTAAAATAATATTTATACATTCATGGAAAAATATTCAACAAAGTTAGTGTATACAAAATATAAATATAAATAGTTTATTAATGAAAACATGGATCAAAAATGGAAATTTGATATCTTAAAACCATACCACAGATTTCTTCTTAGTCAGATTCATTCGAAACTATTATGTATTAAATTTATTATTTTTTAATATATATTCTATATTTATTTATATTATTTGGTCTATATATCATTTATTTTTTAATTTTTTTAAAAAATTTATGCAAAATACATTTTTAGATTCATTTAATTAAGGGTCAATTTTTCGGTTTCTCATGAATGTTTTAATATGGGGAATTTTTTCTTAAAACAATAGTCATTATTTTATAACATTCATAACTATAAATATGTCATATAGATTATAGTTATACATCAATTTATCTATTATGACCTCCCATGTGAAAAGGTTATGAAAAATGAAATGTGAAATTTATGAACGCAGTTCCTAGGATAGGATAACGATTTGTTATCCAAGAACCTTAATTATTTAATAAATATGATATATTATTTAAATTGTTTATTATAACTTTTATTTTATGTGATTTTTAAAACATAAATACATAACTTCATCGATATGGTATTCAAAACATATTCAGCAGAAATTTTTTTGTATTCCATTCCATTTATTAAAGATATAACCTTATTCTAAAATTAATAATAAAAATATAATAATAGTATAATATTGGATTTAATTGTGTAAATAAGTTACCTGAATGGATTAGGTTGTTTCAACAATAAATAATCATTAATGATATTATACAGAACACATATCACGTTCTTAGAATAAATCTATTTAAAAACATTATATGTCCCCTTAGATGGGTAATTTGTGATGACGAAAACGTATTTATTAATGATCAGTTTGTTAGGAAGTTGTTTTTGTAGAACATGATTTATCAATATTAATCAGGATGTGTGTATTTATGAGGATAGGATGTTCTATTTTATGTACGTGGGGAGAAAAATCTGTATATGTACCACATAACATAAAATTAATATAGAGTATTTCATTGGGAAAAGGTACCTATTAGAAATAATTTATAATATAGGAAAATGAATGATATAAATTACCGCCAAAAAATTCATTAGGACATGTTTTAGTAATATTTTTATCATTATCTCTAAATCTAACACATTCTATATCTATTTTCCCCTTAATGTGGTGAATCTTTTTTGTCCATTATAACTATATATTATTAATATATATGAAATTTAATTTATGAAATAATATTAATATTGTAAATAAATATATGAAATTTATTATAATACATTCAATTTTTAGAGGTTTTAAAAATATATTCTAATATTTCAATAAAAAATTTAATGACAAACTCTATATTTATAAAAATGATGTTTTATGAAAAAATGATTTTATCCTAATATAATGTATTGAAATTATTATAATGAAATTTATTTATATGGAATTAAAAATATATTTTATTGAACATTTATAATAATACATAACCTAATTAAACCTTAAGTATGAATTATTAAATAAAAATAATTATTTTATATGAATTATACATCAATTAAATTTTAAAATGTTGAAAATCGGGTTCTATATTGAAAATAGTAATTTTTAAAAGTTTTATTTTACTTATTTAATATATATTATGTCATTTAAAATTTTTTTAGATGCATAACTATAATTTTTGTTCTATAATGTGGTCATAATTATTATATTATTTGAAATAACAATATTTTTACTATTCACCAAAAAATGACCATTTATAAATATCATAAAATTTATAACTACTCTAATATTTTCATTCCAAATTAAGATGAGAAGACAATATAATAAAAAGAAAATTTCAAAATTTTTTTAAATGTATTAGTTGAATTATAATAGAAAATATAATTTAAAATGTTTTTTATATAAAAATTACCCTTTTAAAAATTTTGTGTTCTTAATATTATTTATTATCAATTACAAATAAATTTATTGCTAATATACTACATAATAAATTTAAATAGTTTAAATTGATAGATTTATTAAAAAAATGAATTTTTTCTCTAAATTTTCCAATTATTACTATTTAATTTATTTACATTTATCACTGTAGATATTTATTTTATAAAAATTAAATTTCAGTAATTATATACAACTTTAAAATTTATGTATCATAAATTACTTATATTTATATTTAATAATGTTCTATGATTCTTTTATTTTTAATATGTGAATCCTTTTTTATTAGAGTTTCATCTATTAATGATTATTCACCATAGTATTTTAAAATGAAAAAATATAACAAAATAATTTGTTATGATATCATTATTATGATATGAAAGAAGATTAGAGGTAATTTTTTTGAGCTATGCTCAAAAATATATATCGATGGATTCATGAATTTTTTGATTTAATAATATTTCGAAATGTGAATGATATATGAATTTATTTGGTGACATTAACAATATTCAAATGCACACACATGAAATTTAAAGTATACAGGGGATAATTTCTAATGTTATTACTAAAATGTTAAAATTAAAAACCATCAATTATATGTATCATATTTTATTTTAGAGAAATTATTTCATTCAGATACATAATATATCATTGTGTGATTGATGATATTTTCTGAAATCATACAAAAAACATGATGAAAAAAGATCATATATTTTTTACATTATATATTTTGATAATACAAATGTTTTTACATAATATATGCTGGATATTTTATCGTGAAGTTGAAAATGAATGAGATGTTTTTTGATATGTAAAATATTTTAGATGATATTTAAATTAAGAAATGTCCTTCAGAAGAATATATGGTAATTACATAAGATTATCAGTATAATATAAAAAGAATTATATGAGAATGAATATGATATTGTAGAGAATTCATGATATATAATGGTATTATTTATGATTTATATAAATAAATGATATTCTATTTCTTATGTAATGTTTAAATGTTTAAAGAATGAAAAATTGTTTGGATATTGAGGTTAGATGTTGATTTAATATTTATCATGTCATAAATAACATGATGATAAGTAATTGAGGCATAATTCTAATTATTTTATAAGGATTAATTATTGAGAATAAAATACGAAACACACTAACAATTTTATTATATTATATTAAAAAATAATGTTATGGAATATAATAAATTTAGGTAAATTCTTGTGGAATTGATGGAATATTCTCTTTACTATTATTTAAATAAAATTTCAACGAATCTAGATTTCATAAAAAAATATAAAACATATTCTAATTAGTATAATTGAATTTTAATTTCATTTCATGAAATACCGTACATTATAAAATAAAAATCAACAAAACTATATGTGATTGAACTATTATATTGGTACCAAATTTTTATGTCATACTTCTATGATCAATCTCAATATGATCATGGTAATAATCACATGAGATGTAGTTGATATAAGGAATTCACTTTATGTTTTCAATGAAAGTTTCTATATCAGTTAATACTCTATTGGGATCCTTTAATTATTATGAAATACTACTACCACATTATGTAAATGGGTTATAAGAAGTCGATTTACATGATTTAAATGTATTTTTCAATAATAGGACATTGAATATTAAAAATGATCTATAGGATTATAATCCTTTATATTGGGCCCTTGGTGATTCCCCTTGTGTGAATATACAGATACATCCCTATTATAACACAAGAATAAAATATCAATTGTCTATTTTATGTAACATTTTATTGATAAGAAAAATTTATATAATTATGTCCTATGTTGGATGATTATGAAACATTAAAATTTAATGTTTGGGTGTCCTAATATTTTTATGGGTACGATATCTAAATACATTAAAAAATATGCCTGTAATGGAACGTATAACTTCTATGAAATATGGATATCATCACATATGATACACCTGTATCATAGAGTACGATGTCTCATTATATATGCAATAGACATAGTAATTGTTCTGGTATAACTCTAATGTCTTACCACTAACACTAAATTTACACTGAATTTTAAACACTTCACTTTATACTATATCATATAAAATAGAATATGAAATCATATTCAATACAAATTTTGGATAACTCTCACCATTGTTTTGAAATGGTATTATGAACATCAATGTGGGGAACATTTCAAGATATTCCTCATGAATATGTATCTAAATTTCATTCCGATTAATTATAAAATACATTTAGAGTAGCTCTTAGAATAAAGCTCAATACACATTCATTAAACAATAATGTCTACACCCAAGGAACTTATAGTGCTAAAAAAGGATATGATTTACTCAATCCCTAAATATATGTATTGATAATCCATTAAAAAGTAATATATTATACACCAAATACAAATGGATGTAAAATAATAACAATCTAACTGATGTATCTCAATAAATGATTCTAGGAGCTACATCATAGCAAAGAATTAAACTTCATATTATACGTTTTTCCATGACCTCTACTGATTTTGAGATGAAAAGTAAATTAATACAATATAACGTTCTCAAATAATTCTTTATAATTAGAGTATATAAATTCCATGTCGATTAATACATAGCTATCAATCATCAATGAGGATTAGAAAACACACACCCCTTACCCAAATAGAAATTCACATCATCGATTCTATCATGTTGTTTCTTCACCCATCCCTTATTTATCTAAATCGATATCCTAGATTTTATAATAATAAATTTATCTATATATTCCATCTAAGGTGAGCTCTAATAGATTAAATTGTATATATCAAACCAAAACAACCATGATTATGTATATTTAAATGCCTCAATATGAAAATTATCAATGTGTATGGGTTCTTATAATCTTTATCTCAACACCCACAACTATTCAAAACTCAATATATGTTCAATTAACTACTAATATACTAAATATATAGTTTATGAAACCACATATGGAATTGTATTTCAATTATCAAACACAAAATCCTTATTTTATTCTATATCATAATATTGTGTGTCATTATACATATATCATACTAACAATAAAAATGACATTTTATAAAAACAAATATTAATCTATGAGAAATATTTCATAGTTATAACTAAATTCGTAGAATTGAAATGTCTATTATCATTAAAATCCAAAAAAATTATATCAATATGTATATTATTTTGCATAATTGGAATGAATTTAAATGTAGATATATTATTTTTTCATTAACATTATAATGTTTATATTTATTAAATTTTAAAAATTATAATCAATAAATAATAATTTCACTAGTGGTATATATAATATATGATAATTTATAATATTATACTTATTTATTCTTCAGTTTCTGTGTCTTTTTTAATCTCAATAAATAATAGTGTAATTAGAAAAATATTTTTATAAGTGTATCATAAAATAATCTAGATAAAAGCACATTACAATGTAATATTAATAATGAAACCGAATTAGAGAATATTACAGAGACATATGAATCATAAAACTAAAATTGATATCATTAAGAATATCCAAAATCCATAAATACAGTACATTCAATGTCAAGATAGTAAAATATATTTTATAAATCCTATTTTTTGGTCTTATGATTTATTCTTTTTTTATCTTTTTCACTAAATATTATACCAAAACAAGTATATTACATTCTATGATAATTTATTTTAATAAAATATAGATTTTCAATTAAAAATTTTAAAAAATCATTCACATTATCAGAACATTCCAACTAAATGATTTTCACAACTAGAACGGACATTAAATTATTCATTTTTTATCACTAATTCATTGATACCATTGTTTATATTATATATATGAATAAAAGAAAAAATTTAATTTTTCATTTTTATATAATTCATTTGAAACATTATTTGAAACCATTTATTCTAATCATAAATATCTATATCCAGTATCATACAATACATTAATAATTTTATTACTTTGGTAGTTGATAATTTTTACCAAATATTTTCTCTTGTGAACATTTCTTATGATACAGTTATCAATAATTTCATAAAATTATCATATCATATTCATATATTTATTACAATATCCATTATTAATGATGATAATGTTATTCAACTAAAATCAAATCCTCTATAATATGAGTATCATGTATTATAAATATTTAATAATGAATGTTATTAAATAATATTCATCAAAAATGATAATCCATTTTAAAATCATCAGATCCAATAGAGGGACCAGATCCACATTTCACAAACAAATACCAACATCATCAAGAACCACATATATTAGCTATTTCAATAGGTTTTATGTCAATAATGTTAACATTTCCATTTTAAGTTAAATAGAAAACAATATTCCTAGTATATAATTTAGAAAAATTAGAGTGTATTTGTCTATCATCTTATATAATATAGATTCTTGAGTACATGTAACCTAATGTAAAAAAACTTTATGTGGATCATAACACTTAGGATCACCTTATTACATGTTTTCATATATGGGTTAATCTGAATGCATCTATTTTTTGTGCGTTCCAAACTAGATTGATGATCGAAGAATTAACCACTGTGTCCTTAGAAGGAAACTCAAGCATATTATTTTAGAAGAATCATAATTTCAATATTATATATGATGTTATTCCCATTATAGGTTTTCTATATTAGATTGATATATTTTAAAATAATATTCTTTATATAAAAATAATTTTTTCAGTACCTATAGATGAATAACTCCATACACCATTAATATATTTTGTTATTAACCCAAATCTAAATCCAAATATATATACACATATTCACATACTTCATTGTAATACGGTGCCTAATTTCTATTTCTATAATTGATAAAATGTTCATAAGATCAATAATTTTCACATAAGTAATCATACATCTATAACTAGTAAAAAATGACCTTTTGAGAAACTACTATAAACTTAAACATTAGTGAGAATTCAAAACAATAGTCCATGTACCAATAAATACATTACTAAATATGGGTATTAATTAAATAATAACTGCTACTCCTAAAATATATAAAATAGAATTTAATAATTAAAATAGTTTTATTAATTAATACAATTACATTTATTGTTAGCTAAAAACTAACTCCATTTTTATATATTTCTTGCAACACCTTATACAAATTTGGGAAACCATTTAATCAATTCAAATATGTTAAACTAACTAATATATAACAATTTATAATATAATAATTATACCATTAATCAAATTCGTAAATTATTTTATACTAATCAAATAATAACATATATAAATAAGAGATAATCATTTTTGAACATTTTAAAAATAAATTAAACTATATTTTAATTTTTGTAAACTCAATATTATTCCATAATTTCTAAAAACACATATAATTAACTTTAAAGTTTTAACTATTATATATTGTAAGATATGTGAAGTTAACATTTAATTATATGATGCAACATGATGCACAATCATTTTAAATTATTATTTTAATTATGTAAACTGTTGAGAAAAATCTTAATATCATGTATTATAAATTATTTAAACTATGATAAAATCAACATCCATTACTATTTTTATGTGGCTTAAATGATATCATTAAAAATATAATTTATGGTAAAATTGTAAAACATTTATTATTTCATAATTCATAATTTTATTATCAATCTATATTTATAATTTACATATATTTTAATTTATAAAAATAAATATTAAAATGTAATAAAAAAATAATTAATCATTTTATTTTTTGTGAAACCATAAAATATTTATAAGGATATTTTATATTATATCTAAATAATAATAATTACCCTTTAGAACTGGAGTTGGTGAATGATGGCGATTCAGAGAGAGAACCCTAAGAATTTTTCACATCAATGGAGATTCGGAGAACCTTGATCTTATTACCTAATTCTCTCAATGGATTATTTCAACCTAGAGTTGTAAATGGCCTTCAGGGACAATCGTTAAGCAATGAAGGAAATTTTTAAACCCTCGGGCTTCCAAGAATCATCGATTCTTCGAAAGAAGAATCTTTCCTTCATGGAGGTTCTTTCTGGGTCAGAAAGTCCTACAAAGGAGGATTCTTTTAAATCAAATATCACCATGTTAGAAAATAGTGGATTCTTAGTGGTTGTGGATCTGGATGTACTGTAGAAATGGCTGGACCATTGTAATTTTTCATTACTGGGTCGTGTTATTTACTTAAAGGTAGACAAACCTTGGTTTTTTGCTGATCTCAAAAACATAATTTCTCATTTCTGGGGTTTAAGAGATTGGAAATTTATTTCAATCGGAAAATGGTATTTTCACATTGTCTTCACCTCCTCTGATTCCTTGAAATCGGTTTGGAACCTAGGTAGCCTTCAACTCAAACCTGGAATTCTACGGTTATTAGAATGGAATGTCAATTTTAATCCTTTTATCCTCAAGAAAACTAATAAACAATTTTGGGTTAAAAGTGATGGATTAAATTGGGTGTATTGGCATCCTAGAATCCTCAATGACATTGAATCATGTATTGGTACTCCAATGAGGTTGGATCAACACACCATAGATGTTGAAAATGGTTATTATGCTAGAATACTTGTGGAAATTAACCTGGAAGTAAAAAGACATGCTTCTATTCTGTTTAATGTTGATGGTATTAAATATGATATTAGATTTGAATATGAGAATGTGCCCTACTTTTGTGATGTCTGTAAAATTTTGGTACATAATGTCTCTAACTGTAGGTTGATTCAAAGAAATTCCAAGGTGTCATCTAATGTTTCTGAATGGACTGATGTCAACAGAAATAAAAAGAATAAGGTTGTCTTTATTGAAAAAAAGGAATTCTAAAGTTATTAGTCGCCCTTGTTAAAACTCATATTTCTATTGAAAATCCTTCTACACCAAAGTATCCTTCTTCTTCATAATCACAAAGATTTTCATGGGATTATGTGGCTGAGGAGGAAGAGTATATCTTAAAACTTGTTCCTATTCAGCCAGTTATTGAATGAGTTTCAAAGGAGGACCGTGATCTATTCTCTAAGATTTTCAATGATGTTTGTATTCTTGTTTATGACTTACAGAATGAGGAGGAAGAGTATAAGTTTTTTCTGAATTTTCAGAATGAAATCCATGATTTTCTGATATCTTTATAGGATGATAAGGAAGATGTAATTAATGCTTCAAACCTGGATACTTCCACAGAGGTTGAAGATGGGCAGAACTGTGATCCTGCATCAGCTACAGAGCTGGATTTCAGCATCAATGCTCAGAAGGACCTGCGTATTCTTACACCAGCTTTCATGGGGATCAAGTCTACTACCTCCTCTAGGAAAAATGTTGATCATTCTATTTTTTATTCTTCTACTGTTAACATCACTATTTCATCTAAAAATAATGCTCAAAATGCTGCTTCTCAAAGTATTTCTGCACACAGTTCTGTTTCATCTGTATTTTCCGAAAATGCATGTTGTATGATGAATCTTCCTAGCACTCAAAAGAATTATAATTCAGAATTGTATGATATGAATTTCTCTACACATGGCCCTTCTTCTTCTACAATCCTTGTACCTCATTTAGGTCCCCGTGGATTCTCACAAAGAGTTTCAAAGGACAGTGGGATACCTGAAGCTGTAAACATTGATGACCAGCTTCAAGGATCCAAATGTCCTCAAAGCTCTAAAAGGAAAGTAGGGAGACCCCCTAAAGCTGAAAAAATCATGGATACTACTTTAAAGTTAAGGATTTCAAAACATATCCCCATAATGACTAAAGAATATCTTGTAGAGTTGGAAGAATATGGGAAATAATTCACCATGAGATTTCTCATGGCTGGTTCATGCCAATTAAGGGCAATGGCTTGGACAACAAAGGATTCAATGCTACCGAGATCACATGGAGCTGAACCTGACTGTGAATGGGCTAGACATCATGGTTTTGGGTGATTTGCTTTTCTGGTTTGATCCATCCTAGGTGGAGTTGTTCCCTCTTTATGAGGTTAGTTGTAACAAGTCTCTGCACTTGAATATCTTGTAACCTCCTTTTTAATAAAATTACCTCATCCGTTTGGCCGAGGGACCTTTCAAACAAAATTACCCTTTATAAATCACAACACATAAATTTTACAAAACAATTGTAAATAGTAATAACATTAAACACAATCATTTTTGGATTAAATAAAATGGTACTATATATATGTGTCATTAACTAACATAAAACCTTATTGGAATTTGTTCTTATGGTATTATTTTTAAATTAAATACATATCCTAGTTGTATCTACAAACCCTTATTTACAAGAGGGAATTAAAAAATGGGTGAAACCCCTATGTATTGATAATTCCTTAATGGTCGAGTTAACTATATGTATCTCTATGTATCCATTTGTATCAAAACAACCTGAGTGCCTTGTTACCCTAATAAATGAGTCGGTCCTGACATATCCTAAAGGGTGTTCCCGATCCCCATGGATCAATGACTAGCACATAGAATCATAAAAACGGGATGTGGAATGAATTTTCTACATATAATGCAGAATGAAAAGAAAAAAGACAGTGTGCATATAAAAATAAACTCCAGTTAGAGTAATGTATGAAATGTTAAATAGATAAAAGCACCAAACTAAAATAAATCCAGTACAAAAGGGGAGAAACAACCCAAATTCCATAAGGACAAAACTCACCAAGGCCAATGTTCAGAAACAGGATCCACCGCCACTAGATCATTTTCCACTGCTCGATCCTAGAAGGAGATAATGTACAAACACTCAATGGCCCATGTAGATTGAGATAAAAATCCCAGTATGATTTCACCATAATGATCAATAACAGATTCCAATATAAATATACTCAAAATGTGCATTCAATTTTAAAATAGATATGTTTGGTAGAAATAAAGAATATTTCAACAAATAGTCCTCTAAACATTAAAAGATGAATATACCTACAGAAAATCATGATATAAATTTCAATTGATGGAAAAATATTTCAAATGTTGGAATTTTCTTTAAATCAATGGATACATTGCTTATACAACAATTCTCACAAATCGAATATCAATCATCTCATATATGTAAGCCACTAAAAGGTAATCTATTCATGGTAGGCCACATGACATCTACCTCATATCCCCACACTATAGTGTTGCTGACTATCAGCGAGGGCCTAGGGTGTGATATGAGGGAATATATTCCCTCATTGGCATATTATACCACATTGGAATAATTCATAACAATTGAATTAGTAAATAATATGAAACTTATGTAAACAATAGAAGAATTATATGTAAAGATTACTAGAAGGCATATAAAATCCTAATAATGCAACATTTCACATTTTTTAAGAATGTAGGAAAATAGTATACCCTTCTATCACGTACTATAAAATACTAAGGTATAACAATACAAAGAAACACATCAACATCACAAGCCGTTACATGGTCCCATTCTCTCCTTAACCTAAGAAGTAATCATGTACCTCTATATGGATCATTTTCCCTATCAACCCCTACATCAATATAGTCTTTTTGGGCCAAAATGCATGACCCAAATAATGTTTTAGAAATAAATCCTTGTAGGAATCCACCAATGGTATGTGGCAATCTACTAGTGAGTATATGCAGTGTTAGGGTATACTTAGGGAAACATTAAACTAAGATGTACTCAAAGGTAAACAATCCTTCTTGTCTTTTTCCATTTATATCATTCATGTTTATTAAGGAATTCTCATACATCAAATCAAAATTTCTTAGAATCTGATCCTGACCAGTCAATCCCTTATTCATGACAACATAGCAGATAACTCAGAAGACTATCTATCTAGTAAGATGACAATCAAATCCAAACACGTTCTTTAACATGGGAGATGTGTCATAATAAATTTCATCAGTCATAACTCAGTTCAAAACATTTCCCTCATGTATCCTATAGATATCAATAATTCATTCCCATATGAAAAAAATGTAGCCACAGGCACAGAGAACCTTGCTGACATGAATGAAAAATCTCTTCCCACAAGAAGAATAATTCAATTTGGCCAAACCCAAAATATAAGTAATTCAAAAAACATTTACATTTAAAATATCTACACTATTACTTGGTTTTATAGGAACAATTCACATTTTTAAGAGTTTAATTAACCAATTCTTTTCAAATACCCCAATATAGGGAAAACAGAGGCATGACCACGGTTATCCTAATCCAAAAGGCTCAACAATAGTTATCCAAGGTAAATGCACCCACAGGGTGGCCCATAATCAAAATTAGCTATCTCAACATGCTTGAAATCATATAATTAATCGCCTAACCATCCTATGGAATTAACATGGGTAAATGTATCAACAATGTGATAGCCCAAACATTGGATCATGGAACACCAACAAATATAAACAACTTGATATATATCAATTAGCACGATACTACATATCTGGATGTAGTATGACTATCCTAATCCAACCTCAAATTTCAATTCATTCTATAATATTATATATCCATGAAACAAGTATATTTACTCAACATTAAATAAAATAGTCAAGAAAAAAACTCACCAAGAATGGATAAAGGGTAAAAGAGGACTCACAGACTGGGTACAAAGAAGACCATCATTGATCAAAATAATGCTTAGATGCTTAATCAAGAACCCAATCCCCTTCCAGAAATGTTTCCTCATGAACCCAGTGCCTCCACTTCAAAAATAATAGTAAATGAGGCTACTACTTGTTGAAGTAAAAAACATAAAATATACAGAATTTAAGCACAAATACATGTAATTTATATCATTTAATTGTTAATTTGGCAGCTGAAATCGGCCGACATACTTTCCTGGGCCGGCTGAGTTGACTATATAGCATGTACTAGTAAGTACACATAGTGAATATGGGTTTTACAATTTTCCATGATTAAATTCCCTAACATCATGTATTCTTTTCCTACACTAGCATACTACACAGTGTGTTTTTTGGAGTACACTGTGTGTAACCCACGATTCTAATACATTGCCTAGAATTCCCTCATTTTCTCAAAAACAAAACTATAGAAAAAGAAAATTAGAAATCATACCTCAATGGAATAATTGGGTTCATAAAAACATCCCCCTTAATTCAATTCATCCCTGAAGTTCTATTCAATGGGTGGTGAATGAATATCTGAGAATAACTTTGGCCACTCAGAACGTACATCAGCCTCAAATAGTTAATTTTTTTACAAATGGTTCATATATAATTTATTAAAATTTTTACAATATATAACCATTACAATGAATTTCATGTCACACTATTATTTGATTCACCTCCATAGCTTATGATGTTTAAATATTTGAATAAGTGTCATGGAAGTAGTTTATTTTCCTTTATTACAATCATTGATTAATTATCAATGTAATATGGGAACCATGTAATTTTCGTGATCCACAAGACTAAAAAATTGAATTATCATTGGTTATGTGATATATTGTATATATTATATCATAATTCAAAAACCCCAAACTTCATGCTACTAGGGTTGGGGTTGTTATAGTTTTTAGGTGAGTTGGTTTTCTAGAATCCATGGGAAATACAAACTAAATATATATGTGTATTATAATAACAAATTATCATGAATTCTTGGATCTGTACTCATAATGATTATGATATGAGTTGGTGTGTTCCATTATTTATTAATTAAATATTATAGATGGAAATGAATTAATACCAAAAAATGTTGGAAGTTACAACGTGAGAAAGTCAACACAGTTAATTTGGAGATTAGAAAATTGTTACCATATTAGAAACACTCACTCAAGTTGTAATGAACAAGCATATCACACCTATATTATGTCTTTTCATGTAGCATAATCTCCCATATTTTAAGGGAACTACAAATCAATTGCTAACTCGGAAAATGTTCAAGACCCATGAAATGATATGTCACGGATTATGATGTGATTAAAGGTAATGGGTAGTACTAGTTGTATATTTCATAATTGTGGATGATAATCAATTGTTTTCAATGATCCCTAAAACTAAGTATTTAAATAAAAAATAATACCTGGAATTGAGAATGTTTAAATAAATATTTTTCGTAAAATATTTCCCTTATATTTAATAATCTAAAAACCATTGAAAAATTATTATATTAATGAAAAAAATGATGATAGTGTTTTACTGTATGAGGATACCTTAACAAAACTAATTTGGTATTCTATATATTATATACATGACTAGGACAAAATAATTTATCATTTATTGTAAGGTCCTATGATTTCCCTCTAAAGGGAATGAGCTTATAAAACATTTTCTTCATATAATGAAATAATATTAAGAAACATAAAAATGGATAAAAACATTATCTTGATACTAGATGTTTAATAAAAATAAATATAATATGGGGTCTTATTATGACCATGATAAAGTTAAAGCATCAAAAAGAGAATAGGGAACAAATAAATTTAAATTATTATGAATATGGGAAAATTTTCATCTTGGGAAATTTTTAAAATGCATGAGAGATTATATTATGTGAAGAGAAAAGGGTCATCAATTAATAAATTATTGTGGATTAAACGAAACTATGTTGTTAAATTCATGGAATGAAATGAAATTAGTAATTATTCAAATCAATTTCACATGCATTATAGGAATATTTAAAAAAATAGGACTAGAGGAGATGAAAAAAGAATATGTGATCACCACAGCTAAACTAGAAGTACCCAATGATGTTAAATAAGGTTCACTAATCCCATATTCAAATTTATCCAATTAATTTATTTATTCTAGGTCATATGAATCTTTTATATCTACCCATATTTGTAAGAAAATTAGTCATTTCCATTTTAATTTGATATTGCAGATGATTGTAAAAACACTGAAGGAAAGTCTTACTAAAAACGATTTTAGGTATTCCATATTATGATACATAAATGTGCTTTACTCTCTACCGTTATAATAAAAAATATTTTATCATTTATATAATCCTTGTTATAGGATTTCTTTCAAAATATGATGTAAAAATTTCTCTTAAGAAGAAGGGAATTAAATTTTTTGGGTAATATACAAAATCAATTGTCTTTAGAGTAAAAACATCATCATATGATTCCTAAAAAATCAACAACACGTAGATTTGTTGAATTAATTTCCTGGGGTGGAAGAGGGAAAACATATAGGGATGATGAAGGTATTCTTAAATTTGATGATATAATAATTTTCTAGGAATACATTAATTTATTCATGGGGAATTACCTAGGAACATCCCAAAGCATGATATGATTCTACCAATGATTAAATCTATGATGAATGATCAATATCAATAACTTCTCATTGAATTTACACTATAAAATATTTTGATCTAAATAAACCACAAGAGTAGATTAATAACAAATGATTTAGTTCCCCAGGTATTCTCCCCTCAGCATCCCATCTTCTCATTGTTTAAAAGAAATATGGATACATGAAAATATGTGTTAATAATTGATAAATCAATTTATTTAGTATAATGTAAAATTATACCCTACTAAACGTTGATAATATATTTGATAAAATTCATGGATCTTGATATTTTTGAATAACGGCTTTCCTTCTTGGAATAATAAATTGCATGTAAATAAGGAATTAATTTTAAAGAAAAAATTTTAAACAAATAATAAACTTTATGAGTTTAAAGTAATTCTATATGTATTGAGTATTTCACCTTCATTTATCATAGATCTAATAGAAAAATTATTTACTAAATATCTTCGTGGTTTGGTATTAGCATTCATTGATGATATTCTTGTTTATTCTAAAATCATTGAAGACCATGATAATCACTTATATATTAATCCTGATATTATCATAACTAATGTGTAATATGGTATATAAAACATGTTTTGATAATGGCCTCATGAAATTTCTTCTCTTGGCCACATTTTTTTAATTTATGGAATCTTAGTTGATTGTATAATGAAAAAGGTAATCTATTTGTTGCCTAATACAACGAACATAACCAATGTACATAGAATAATTGGTCTAGCAGTTTAATATTACGTTTTCATCCATAAATTATCCCTATTGGATAACCTATTAATACATTCACACATAACGTGGTACAATTTGTTTGGAAAAAAGAATGTGATGATTATTTTGAATAATTTATGATAATATTATTCAATTGTATAATTTTGAATATACTATCATTGAATTAATGGTCTTTGGTATACATTGATGTGTCGAATAATAGACTAGGGTTTGAATTGATGAAAAATGAAAAAATTGTTATATAAACACCATGGATGTTGAGGACACTTGATTAACTATCAATATAATTATATTGAGTTCGAATATTTATTCATTACTCTTAAGATATGGAGACACTGTATCTATTTTTAATTATATGAGATATATATGATTACAATAGATTGAAATAAATATTTAAATATAATGAAATCTATATGAGGAAAATATAATGGATTGAATTTCTCAAATATTATTATTTCTCAATACACTAACAAAAATGAAAAAAATAATGTCTCAGATGCCTTAAGATATAAAAATCCTGGAAATCTCAACCAATGCATTGATGGGAATGATCATATGTTCTTATAATATGTAAATATGGATACATTAATTGATAAGGAAGTGCAATCATAAATCTATTTTCAAAATATTAGGAAACCTTATTTATTAGAAAATATAAAAATCACTCAATCTGATAATGATATTTTTCAAAATAAAATCAAAGCCGTTAAGGATGGGAAATTGGTATATATTGTGTCTGTGGATGTAATTATAAAAATAGGAAATAAGTTATGTGTTTCATTAATAACTATGTTAAAAATAGAACTATTATATGAAGCTCCAGTCTCAAATTTATATATATACTATGTCAGTTCCACTTTTTATAGAGATATATATGAACAAAATATTTGGGATATATTAAATAGTTAAAAAATTTACTATGTGTTGGTATGTCTAATTTTTCTATAAGTGATGGTTGAGGGAAAACACCATAGAGGATTCATGCAACCTCTACCAATTATAAGGTTTATGTGGAATGAAATTACAATGGTATTCATCACTGGATTACTATGAAAACCCCAAAAATAGTGATATGGTATTGGTCATTATTGACCACCATACCAATTCTTCAAATTATAATGAAATAAGAGAATATTTATCTCTTTTCTTTGATGAAATACTTGGTTATGGACTTTTTTATTCATTATAGAGAACCTATATTGATTGGTTCATGTGTGGTTCCTTTTTTACAACAAAATTAATGAAGAGTTTTCAGCAGGATTTGGATACTAATCCTAATTTGCGTACTTCTTATCACCCTCATACCAATGAATAGTCTAAAACAACTAATAAAATTTTAGGATACATGTTTTTATCACAATAAATTGTTTTTAAAGGTATAAGAGATCAATATTTACCTTCTGTAATGTTTGCCAATAATAATAGATTCACTTCTAATATTTAAATAGTCGAATTTGAAGCATTATGTTGCAATAGATGTCAAACTACACCTTGGTAGGATGATGTTGGTGAGAGTATACCCATATGACCAAAACATATTAAAGATACAAAAAAAGGTAAATACATTCATGATTATATAAAATTTGTTCAATGTTGTCAAAAATGTTGTGCTAGAAACCGAGGAAGTGACTTTTAATTTCATGAGGGAGACTATATCATTTGGAATTCATTTACATTAATGGAAGTGATAAGGATATGTATGGGAGGGAAACAAAGACCTAGGGGAAACATAGAATTTGACAGTATTGAAATAATTAAAGATGTAGATTACTAATTAGAAATTCCACGAAGTCTCTATAGTGTACATGACGTGTTATACATATCATTGTTAATGAATTACATGTTATACCCAACACATGTACCCACCTAGGCACAAATATTAACGCATCATGGATTTTATTAATATGAAGATACTATAGAAATCCATTACACTAGAGGGGATTTTTTGAGAAATAAGATGACCAGACTAGTAAAATTTTATTTGAGATAACATAAAATTGAAGAAGCAAAGTGTGAACCTATAGATATTGTGAAGAAGAACCAACCTCATCTGTTTGGAATAAATATTACTATAAAATTTCAAGGGTAAATTTTTATTTAGAGGTAATAAAATAAAATAATAAAATTCTGTGGTATTTATCATCTTAAATAAATTATTTTTATTTGATATCTTGGGTTGTACGAATCACCAAGAATGAAAAAACTGTGATATGTTATTAAATATTAATAAGTCTGTGGGAATAGTAATGTTAAAAATAGGAATAATATTTTTTTCATTTTAATAATAACTATAAATAATGTTAATGAATATCATCAATTAAAATATGATATATTTATATAATTTTATAAATAAATAAATTTTTTAATAATGATAAATTTTCTGTTTCTATTTTTGTGATATTTAAAAATTTATAAATAAATATAAAATTTATATAATAATTTGATAGAAATTTTTTCAATAAAATGGAACCATATATGAAGATTTTTTATTATTGTATTTACAAATTAATTTAAGAGATAATAATTATATTTTTAGAGTGACATAAAATTGGTTTGAGAAATTATTTTTAAAAAAATTGTGACCTTTTTTGAAATCTACACATCCTAAAATGGATATGGTGAATATTTGTGTTTTTTAAATAAATAAATTGTTTATGGATAAAGACATATGTTAATTTATTTTATATAAAATTATTAAGTAAATAAATGAATTTATTTGTCATATTTTTTGAAATAAAACATTACATTGAACTCACAAGGACTAGTTACTATATAGAGTCAAATAAATCAGAAATATTTATAGTCTTGGTTCAGAATAAATAACTAATGAATTTAATATTAAAAAACCATACCCATCATTCCTTATAAATACAAACACTTGCCACCACTTATCATTACACATTATAAAAAGTTTATCATGTATAAACTCTACGGAATTCCCTTCCAAAGCCTTTCCCCACTGTCACATTCATTTTTTTCTTACAAGAATAAAAAATCTTTGCATCTTTTGTAGGTTACCAATGAGTTGATATTCAAGATATGAAATTAACATTCATTCTCTTTTAATTTATTCTTTTTTCTTATCATATCCTCACTTCCCCAATAAAAAGTTCAATGATAACATAAATATAATATATATACTATAATTTTATTGAGTTAATGTAATATAAATCACCAATTTTATTTTCTTATCCTTTTATTCTAAAAACTGAAAACATTGATGTAAGATATCAATTTACCACATTCAATGATGTCAGGTTTTAATTTTCTATTAACTTCTACAATGACGTACATAAAAACATTATTAGGGTTAAATTTTATTTTAATATACATATTATATTTCATATCATTTTATTTGACCAATATAAAATATGAAATTACATAAAATGACATATGATCATGATGTTTGTAAAAACTACCAAAATATAATAAAACATTATCATCAATATTTAACCTAATGAATCATCCTAAAAAATATTAAAATTTATATACAGTACCACTAAGAAGTGGTTAATTATATTAATTTAATATTATTATACTTCAACTGTTTTCTCTTATTTGAAAATAACTCTCATAATTATATATATGTGAACAAACCATAAAACAATAAATCAAACACTCCCGGAACAAAAAAAATTAACCATAATTGGTCATCCAAATGGACATAAATGAACATGATAAAATTATATTAAATAAAACATGTGTTTGATAGGTTACTAAATATATATTTATAAAATATAACTTGAACAAACATGATATTAGACACAAATATAGAATGCTTTAGAAAATTAATTTTGTCTTTTTCATCATCTCACTTTTACTTCAACGAAAGATATTCTATATTCAGTACGTAATTATTATGTGCGGTGTACATAAATACCATTAAAAAATAAAACCAATAATATATTTTTATTCATGGTATTAAATGTTACATATTATTATCATTAATTTTATAGGTCATTTGATTTGACTGGTCCCATGTTTTAAGGGATTTCGAATCAATTTTCACTTTAGTGAGACTTTTATGGTATTATGCACCTAATATTTTTTATGTCTTGTATCTAGTAACCTATTGATATAATTTTTCATTTTAATTATAGTTATATTTAATATCACAATAATTTATGTTATGATTATTTTTATTTCTTAAACCACAAACCATTAATAGTTACGATGTTTAAATTCAATATTATTTGATTAACCATAGAAATATTAACAAAATTCTATACTATACACAATATAAATGTTTAGATAAGGAATGTTTTTCATTAAATAAATTTATTTTTGATTATTCATGTCTACATTTAATATTCTTTGGTTCCCATAATTATATATCTCCTCGAAACATTACCTGATATCAATAGATTGAAACAGTGCAAAAAACCCTTTGTGATTGTTTCTCTGAAGAATCAGAAGGGTTTACACCAATAGAATTATACAATATTGTTAATTATATTCATTGTAGTCGTTAATTATACAAATAAATTATGTCCAATAATTAATAATTTCATTTATTTAGTATTCTTTTATTATTATACATGATATTTTCAATATTAGAAAATCTATGGATACATCTTCATTCTCCATTAAACGATTTAATTTGGTATGTTTTTCTAGATATTTATAATTCCATGTTTATTATTATTTATTTATTATTCATAAAATAATTTTAATTTATGTTTATTATATAAGAAACCCATACTGAGAATAGAATATCACCCATATTATTATTTTTCTTTTTCAGGTTATGCAAATAAAATATTTCAATAAGTGTCATGATGTCAGTTTACTTACATTTTTCACGTTCTATGATTAATTAATAATTTAATTAGGGAATAATTTATGAATATAGTTCATTAAGACTACTAATATGGTCCATAAATTGTTATTTGATCTATTCATTCTACTCCATTTTAATAAAATAACCACAGACTCTATGATACTAGGGACAAAGTTGTAACATACTGGCTCGAAACAATAATTTGAATGAACAGGTTAAAGATAAAAAATAATTCATGTCTTAATAAGAATTCACATCATGATATATAGAGAATACACATCATTAATTTCATTAATGAAGTGAATTTGGTGCAGGAATAACAATCATAGCCAATATAAAAGTGACAATGTATGGGAATTAATGATTTCAAATCTGATTTTTTTTGTTATATTCACCAAATTAAATTTATTTAATGATTTCAACATAAAATTTAAAGCCTCTATGTGATTATTTCTTTAATCAATTAATCATGGTGACATAAAATACAATTGATTTCAACCATCCCATGAGTTAATATTTCTTTATAAATAAATTACAATGAAAAAACTGGGAAAATAATTAGTATAGAAATGAATATTGATTAGGATTTAGAAAATTATATGTTAAGAATACATTTGTATCATTATAAATGATATTTTAAAAATATATGATAATTAAATGGATATATATTTTTAATTTATTTAATTAATCATATTCATCTCTATGATTAGTTTTCTCACCCACAATTCTCATTACCAAGACATCCACTGAGCCGAATTATTATCATTATTTATATAATATATTCCATTTGAAACTCCATATTGTTCTATTTTATAACATTATTGGAATCATATAAAATTTATTATTTAATATATGAACATTTAATATTATTGATGCATATTTTATATAACCCATTACCATTAGACAACCTATACCGTAATTATTTTTATAGTTATAGAAGCAATGAAAATTTTATTAGGAAATCAACTAATTTAGAATCTTATATTATCCATTTCATCCTTCCATTATTTATTTTCAATGATATTTAAATTAATATGTGACATATACAATCTATTCTGTAAGAGGATGTATTTTATTAATCAAATAAGACATTGGATATATATTTTTATTTGTGGGGAGGAAAGGATATCATCCATTCTATATTATTATTCACATATATTTATTAAATGAATACTATTATATGGATATATTTCTAAAAAATATGTGCAAAAAATGGGTTGTGTATACAGAGGAAAAATAACAATTAATAGATGGATAAACATTTTTCATTTGAGGTTAGGTGGCAGATGAGAGATTTATATTAAATTACATTATTGAAAAAATTAATTTTATAATGAATGTCAGTGTGGAATAGAGGATGATTAATTCATGTTTAATACTTATACTATGACTAAACAGTGATATATTCAGGGGAAGATATATATTATATTTTTATTGGGATATTTTCATTGATCATTTCATCTAGATATCACGGAATGTGATTTAGAGTGTAACCTCCCTAATGAAAATTTCTTTTTTAAAATAATTTTAACACCTACTATAATTCTTTATAGTCATTTTATCTAAATGGTGAATACATTATGATTAATTGGGAATTGTATCATCATATTAATGGGATTCATTATTCAATGCAAGAATATTAATTGTGACATGTTTTGAGGTATGTGTTGAACTCTTCTCACATTTATACATTGATTATAATATTAAAAATTAATTTGTCATAAATTTTATTTTGATTTCATAATTTTAATTAATTAAAATAAAAAAATGGACTAATAAAATGTATTGGTGTAAAAGAAAATAATAAAAGTGAAATAACTAATTGGTTTGTTTCCTTGAGAAATGTGGTGTTTGTGAATTTTCTTATGTAACCCACAAGAATTTGTTTTCCATTTTTATTATATTTATTTTGATGGAATTATATTCAGTGGATGGTAAGGGAAAAATATGTTATATCATCTTGGAATTCCATCATTGAGGATGATATTTAATTAATGTGTGGGGGTTATATTGTGTACATTTATTGTACACATGTTTTATATTAAAATTTATCACTTATGATTTTGAAATTAACAATTATTAAATATTTTTTTAATAGAAATTTTCATGATTGGTATGATATAATTTGTTAAGTGAAATGGAAAAATATTCCATAAGATTTAATTAGATTTACAAAATAGAGGATTCCATTGATGAATGTTTTCAATGTGATGATTTATATTGTCTAAACAGAATAGATGTGTTGATACAAGTAATGTCAAGTTGGGAAATAATTTTAGGTTTTGAAACCATGTCAGGATATGAAACACATTCATTCTATTAAAATTTATAAATGGTGATAATGACTGGATGAACAAAAATTACCAGATTGACTATTTGTAGATGGGGATACATAATTTGTCTCACTAGGACCAAACATGACCACTTTTTGACCCATTAATGACTCTATTTAATTTTGTGAAATCCATACGGGAGACTAACAATTGAAGGCTAAGATACTAAAACGATAATATATATGCATACTAATTTATGGAGAAATAAAGTTGAGTTTTTAGGGTCGATTCTTGAAAATTAACCAATACACATGATTTTAAACCATAGGTATATCACTCAAAACCATGGGTGTAGGCAATACCAACAGTTATTAGAATCATGTTCAGATAAGGCTTTAATATAGGCCAACACCAATTGTTTAAATAGAGTGGTGGGTATAAGTCACACGATTTTGTTATTCCCAAGATTTCAATAAACCTTTGGTATTTATCTATACCCATAGTATCAAAATCATGTGTATGTGTTTTCCCATCAAATAACAACAACCACAATTCTAGATACTATTGGTATATGACACTACCAAAATTTGGTAGCATCCACATCACCTTCCTTACCTACACAAATGTATATATAAATCATATAAAATATATAATATACATTTACTGTAGTATAAATTTCTACATATATCATCTAATAATCATGGTGTAATAATTTTGAAACCATATAAGAAATATATATACATATATCCATAAAAACAATTATGCCATTACGAAACCGCACAAGTGTCCTTCATCCTAAATAAAAAAAATAAAGGGGATCAATATCTCCACCATCACAAAAATTCTCATCCTCAACAAATTTAGAATCATCATCATCACCAATTTCATAAACAACAACCACAACCTCATCAACAACAACATCATCTTGAGCTACAACTTCATCAAAAACATAATCGCCACCACCCTCAGCTTGATCGTCACTATGACCATTATTATAATCACTCTATAACCATTAAAAGAATGAATCAATCCCATATATGAATCAATTTTAGTAGTAACCTCTTATGAAAGTGATTTAATGATAACCAATATAGATTTTATGAATCGTTCATGGACCATCATACTTATTTCATTATCATATATACTTATTTCAAAATCCACTAATGTTATTATTTTTTTCAGCTACATCTATGTAAGTACATTGTAGATCACGGGTCTGTGATCCATGATGGGAGTCGGATGAGGACCAATAACTATAGGGGTGGCCTTTTTCCCTAGTCAACATCATATTATTACATTGGTCTTGTCACATAAATCCTGACTCATATGATCATTCACTCCAATGTTTTCAACTTCTTTATCATCAAGGTCATATAGGTTAATATTTTTAACATATAAAAAATATATTTAACTAGTAGTTTCTTATAAATAATTTAAACATAAATAAAAAATAAAAAATTTTAAATATGTTTGTGCAATTATTACACCTCTGTTTTTTCTGGCTACATGTTCTATGTAATTCAGTTGAGGTAGATGACCTTCAATCCCCAACATAGCTTGCCACAAATGGAATTTATTACAATACACTTATTAATAATGTAAACATTTTATAACCATCAATAATAATAAAATATAAATAAATTTAAATTATAGAATAATTCATAATTAATGTAATAAATAGTTATTAAAACATCATATATAAAAGCACACCATTAACAGTTTATAAAATTATGTACTCATTATGAACATTCAATAATCTTGAATATTAATTCACTATATTCATTTAAAAATATGAAGTCCAAATTAATCATTTTATGACCACTTTTAAATTTGGTATATTGGAAAATTTTCCAGAATTCCTTTAGGTCAATTGAACCTTAGTCTTATAGGAAAATTGGAAATTATTCCTATAATCTAATCGCATAAATGGATAATTATGAATAATATCCAATTTTACTATAATCATAATGGATAGCAAGAAATTAGGACAATTTTACACTATTTACATTGTTCTTAATGGATTATTATCATATAGGCCAAACGACCAATTGTTATATATTCCTTATAGGATAATTGGCCAATTAATATTAATGTACTCTATTACTATTGATGTAGTGACAATAGAATAATTATTTAGTTTTTGTATGGCCTTTTATTTCAATATATTGTGATAATTCGTGTACTATTAAAATAATATAATATTTTTACTCATTTAAAGAATACTTACATTCAGATAATGTTATATTTCATCAAGTATACATTTTAACAGGTTCTAGTTTAATTAAATAATGTGTTAATAATGAAATTTATTATGAACATAATGACAAAGGAACTACCCAACTCTAGTTTTGACTGGAAACAATTTGCTCTTATAGTCCAATATTCATTATATAACTAGATGGTTTAGAGAATATTAACTATTATTAATTATATATTTAATTTTAAACAGCATATGAAGACTATATTTAATTAAAAAATAATAATTTATCACACACTGTTATTAAATTTCATCGAAATGTTTTATGTTCATTAAAATGTGGGACATAGTTTATATTATGTTATTACATGACATTTTCAATGATTGGAGTTAAAAATGGTTTCTAGTTCTCATTCTTATTGAATGGGGGAGATATTATATTATGATGTTTGGGAATGTCAGATACCTCTTGATTTTTTTATAGGGATTGTCATTTCCAATATGTATTGAAGAACATGACTTTGGATGAAGTCATTTCATGGGACACTATTTTTTACTCTTGATTATCATGAAACAAAATTACTCTATTGTGTATAAAGATGATTAATAATACTCCACTAATTCACTATCTTAATGATTCCTGTCTCATAGTATGTTTCAAATTTATTTGGATGTTATAAATTAGTGTGTGTTGTATTTTCATTTGAAAATTTATTAAAAAACACAAAATATACGATTAATAGAAAAATAAAACTTTTCTTTTTTTTTTTGTTTTTGGAAAAGGATATTGAATGATTTTGAAAAGAAAATACAAGGTTGTAAAAAAGGATGGAGGTATTTTGGAACAATCTTGAGTAATATTTTTCTAAATGAAATGAGTTACACAATGACAACATGAGTCACAACATAATTGGAGTTCCCTGTAAAAAAATGGAAGGGAGTTCCTTATATACATAAGAGTCTCTAAAATCATAAATAAGGGAATTTATTTATCATTTAGAGGAAATAAATTTAATTACATGAATCTCATAATCATTTAAGGAACAAAATATTGAATAGTTTCATGTTCTGATGACTATTATCATGTGGATTGTTTCACAACGTGAAAGAATCACATTAGAGTTAAGATATATGATGACTTGGAGTAAGTTTGGAACTCACAATGTGGAATACTTTGACAGGTTTTATAGTTTCAATATGTATTTTTGAATAATGTAACATTTTTTCCTTAAAGGATGCTTTTAGGAATTAATAGAGTATTCTTTATCATAATAAAAACTGTATGTGATATCTTTTTTCACAATGGGTTGGATGATCATTCCCATGGAGTTTAAAATAATATTATTTTACAATATTCGTCCAAAAGAGGCCACTATATGACGAAAAGTGTCACACTATGGGTTATAGGTCAAAATATTATTCTAAAATAGTATCCATTATTTGGTTTGTATTTGTGATATATTAAATTCAAGGGTTTTTAATTATATATTATTGTAAATATTTAAAAGATATATAGGTTATTGAATTCTATCGAATTGGTTCACAATATAAACAAAGTAATTTTCTGATGTTAATTTTATTAAAATAATAATATTAAATCTATAGATTTAATGACTCAAATTTATTATCTATCATGTGAAAGATCAAGGAATTAAATGAAAGAACATGTATTAGTTTTGAATATGTTATATTGATGAATTTTTATTACATTATAAACGTTAATTAAATCAAAATAAGGTTGTAATTATGGAGATTAATTTCTGATGTATATAGAAACCAGTCTCAAGAAAATGGAGTAATATGTATCATGTATAATCTGAGATATAAATATACGGAACTAGTTATATATTATTTCTGGATTTTTCCTGGAATAATAAAACAGATTTCTATGATTTTTGTACACTATTGATTTGTGTAATTTATCCAAAGGCCAATAGTGAAGATGATTTATACACCACTATTATAATAAAACCACAATTTCAATGGGATGTCCCCGAAAAAAAGAATTAAAGATGTAGTGAATTTTTTAAGTTAACGAGAGTAGTGAAGTCGTTGTTTTATGATGTTTATAAAACTAAAGGGATAGTGAATCCAATATATACTGTAAAAATAATATTTTATCATACTGTTTTCGGTGCATAATAAAATCAATGATTCATCTTCCTTTGATTAGACTTTTTGGGTAATCCAAGTAAAATATTTTGTGTCCCTATGTCATTTACATAAAATTTTCATATAAATTAGGTTGTAGAGGATTCTTCCGGATAATAATTAAACAACATCAATAGTGATATTCCATTGTAATATATATATATATATATATATATACCATATTTCAACCAATAATTTGGGATTATACCTTACATGGAAAAAATAGTACCCTTTCAGGTGGATGATATAACTATAACCTCATTTTATACGGGTTACAGTACACCACTATCATACAAGATCAATGTTCACAACGCACCACAAAATCACCATAGTGGGATGTTACATTAAAAATGAAACATCCTATGATAAATTAATCAATTTTAATCATTCATTTTTCATTTATAATATATAATTATTGATAGGTTCTTAAACTAAATACACTAAACTTCCATATTATCACAATTAATTATTAAAGTGATTAATGATAGTAATATTTAAAATTAATACTGAAAATATAACAAAGTAACTATTTAAATGAGGTAAATACACATATAGGCTAAATGTACACTAGGAATATAGGTCAATTGTCCATTAGTTCTATATTCCAAATGGTCAATTGGGAAATTCGAATAAATGGAAAATTAGACAATTGGGCCTAATTGACGATATCCTTATTGGCATAATGGACATTATGCCTTTTTATTAATCTATTGATAAAAATAAAACATAAAATTCTTCATGAAATTAAAACTATGTCACAATATAATTAAGAAAATTATTTTAATTCAGATTAATGTACATGGTGCTTTTCTTGATCATCCATTGTATTACTCCCAAATGTGTGTACCTATGTCATAGAAGAATTTTCCATTGTGTTTTTTCAAACCATCCCTAAATAATTTCAATTAAGGTAATAAGAATTACATTTTATAAGAAAACTTTTCAATAGTGGGAATAACGTAAACCCATTGTTCTCCCAATGTGAAATCATTTATTGATATAGAGTATTTGGATAGTCAGGGAATGTTGGTACACAAACTACATTAGATCAAACTCTTCTCTTCCCAAAAACAAAATACTCACGCTTGTATTATCAAAATAAATCCCAAAGATCCCTCAACAATGTAGAATTAAATGACTCTCCATCATGATTGTCAATCCAAATATAAAACATACATTATATTTTATATAAATACAGCAGTAAAATAGATATAAAATTATAAACTTTTCTTACCCATAATCTCTACCTGTCGTTTTCCATGATGTAATTATTAAGTTGACTCCATTAGTCTGGTTCAACCAAAATTATATAATGGTAAATGGATTAAGTGTCCATTAAAATTTTACAGTTCATTTCATTTTGGCAAAACATATTATTTTTTTGACTGTAATACACCATTATATGTGTTTATAGATTCCATTCTACCAACATACGAGTTCCCCCATTTATCATAGATTGAGATCCCACTATAAATTAAAAATGGGGACAAAGAAGGATCAAGTCACATTAGAATAGGAAAAAATGAATTGATATTATTGGATATAGTTATAATACAAAATCATTTTACACGATGACTAATACAAAATGATATATATATTGTTTCTTCTATATTACCATCCTATATTAATTGTATATTATAATTTATGATCTAGGTGGACGTCATTCACAATAGTGGAAGATGAAGAAAATACTCATCAGATTTCAGAAGGATGGTAGAAATTGGAGGCAATGTATACATGGAATGATATGTACAGAAGGGTAGGGGAAACAACATCAGACATGGATATTGTAAAGGTGGGAGCATCTATGTAGGTGTTGAATGCATGGTTTGGGAAGAAAAGGTTAAAGGTGATGATGGAGGAATTTTAGGGATTATCCCTGGAGGTGGAATATATATTGTATGTGAATAATATGGTAACTATGTTGATGATATATGCATGGATATGAATATAAATTGGGAATGAAAACGAATATAGATATGTGTATTTGAATGGTTTTCCACTGGGGGTCACAATGGGAACAAATATGACAATTTCTCTGTCTAGATCTAGGAGCATCCTTAGCCGGACAGATGTTTGTAGAATGATGAGTAAAAATAGGTAGAATTGAATTTTCCTAAAATAAATTTGATATAAAATATTAATATTAAATTATATATAAAACAAATTACAATTATTATACTAAGTGAGGGAAATGACAGGGGCAACACATTCATACGCAAGTGCTAATCGAGATCAAATAGTCCATTCCCTTGAAATTCTAAATTATTTGGTATAGTCTTTATACGGATGATATTACATGTTTTTAAAAATTATTTTTATAAATAATTCATATAAAATAGTAATCAAAGAAATAAAATAGTCATATCATAATATATTTAAGTAATAATAAACAATGTTATACATTTGATTATAAAATAGTAATAAACATAGTTTTCTAAATTGATATATATAAACATAAATGAAATGAAACCATACATTACTAAAAAACATACTATTCAAAAATAGAACTACATTAATGTAATTACATTAATACTTACATAAAAAACTAATCTCATGGTAAACTATATGAACATTGATGATATATGGGTTCTTGAATATATTATCCACGAGTACATCAACGTTAACATGTACTCTCATAATAGGAAAATATGATTCATAAACCGAAATATTTTTGTCAAAACCAATGGGAACTTCAATGGTGTCATTTAATTACTTGCATCACGAAAAATATTTATTGGAAATTTATTCATTAATGATTCCATTTTTATATCTCAAATGATCTTTCACATAAAACAATTTTATTCCATTGTTTCCAAAATGAGTGGTTCACTTGTATACAAGTATTGGCTCAGATCAATAACTCTAAATCCATATTTATCAATTAATGTACCATGTTGTGTCATTGAAATAGAATATTTACATTTCATCATAGTGACTCTCCTTTGAGAGTATAAATATTATAGAAATATTTTATCTACAAATACGTAATAATACACATCTTTATTTTGAGGATAATAATCTCAGGAACTAGAATAACAATATGTTGTATTAGTTAACTTAAAATCATCATATTATGTTCTCATTTTCACTACCCGATCTATTGTAACACATGTATAAACCTGATTAATAAGGATTCCCATTCATGAACCATATAATTTGGAAAAAAACCAATACTCTTAATTCATGAGAAACAGTGTCAATAGGTAAACTGAAGAACTGAAATATTTATGAATAATACAAATAAATGGATATATATATTTTAAACCTATTAAATTAATGGGCATACCTTTGATGTTAACAATTTTTAAAACATTATGTTATGAAAATTATACCTCCTTCGCAAAGGAATGTATTGATGAACTCTATTTATTAATTTTTTGGGATCCCTATATAAAAGGATAATAAAAGTATATGGTATATGTGAAATTTCATAATATGAGAAAACATATAAATGTCTAAATTACCTATTGATATTGTCAATGAATAATCTACAGTGAAACACAATTTCTTGATGTTCCATATCATGATCTTCTAGGATAAATGTATCCAATGTATAAGACCCAAAAGTTTCTCCAATTTTGGAAAAAATATGGAAACATGGGATCAATTTCCCAATAATGGCCATCTTCATTTCTCATTGGTTAGATAAATCTAGTGTTCACATAAGATTAATACTTCTAACATAAATCTATTTATTCTTAATACATATAAACACTAACAGTCAAAACATTATAATAATTCTTATTTTGGAAATATTACTTCATTTTCTACGTACATATTTTAGTAAGATACATATAGTAAAGAAGAATTTGTCCCCCAAGAATTTTTTCTAATGGATTATGAACAGCTAATTGCATCATTCATGTTAAAAAGAATAGGCGGATTTTTTCCCATCTGAAATAATATTAATAGCACCGCCTGTTGACTTTTTTTCAATAATTACTTTGATAAACTTATAAAAAAGGTCTTAAAAAATGGCACAATAGAATAACTGTCACTTTGACGTTATTTTATATTAAAAGATGAACTAAAATTTGAATTAACTTATGAATAATTAAGTGTTAATCATGAGTTTTAGGTATTTTAGTTTGCAATTAATTCTATTGAAACATGTAGATATGCTTTTAGTGTATCAATCAGGACCATTATTATTCTATAATACCTATAGAAATTGGACTTTCTCTGATTGTGTCATCACATAAGAAGCCCAAGGAACATTCCATTTTATCTCATTGATACCAAAATGATTCAGTTCATATTGAATACCCCAATCAATCAATAACTATTCTTCCCCTAGATATTTACTATTATTACAAGAAACCGTTCACATATATTTTTCTCAATAATCCTTTTGTCTAGAAAAGGATTTAACAAATTTTTAGGCCAATATGGAAACTCAGAAAATATACATCTATTTTTCCAATGTTAACTGGATTCAGTGTCTATATTAATCCTCATTTATGATTTCAGATTACAATTCCTTAATGAAAAAACTAAAATCATTCAATTCATTCAGTAAATCACAACCTAAAATATGATGAGGTGGTTCTTCAATGTCAAATTTATTAACAAACCTCTGAAGATTCTTCATGTATTATTGGACAATGGTCAAGAATCATCAATTCTCAATGAAACCAAAACTACGAGAATAATTAATTCTTCTTGGTATTTTTTTCTTCAAACAAAAATGACAAGAATTTTTCCCATAAATATCTTAATAGATATCATTTCATAATTAGGGAAATAATTTTTTGTCCATAAATGGAAAACACATATCTAAAATATATATTTTTACAAAGCATAAAATGTTTCCACACCCATATCCCAAATATTCATCAACTCTCTTTTCAAAGGAAGCATGTATTCATATGTCATTCATAGGATCAGAATGTCTAAATATTTGTATAATCAGAAAATATAATAGGTTTTCCATATAAATCCACATGGGATGATTATTAAAATGAATAATAATGGTTCCTCATTCATGAGTAGTAAACATCTAACCAAACAAAATAAAACCACCATATAATAGACCAAACATGACATTACACACCTTAGCTGGAAAATCATGATGTGGTGCATCAAATTACAACCATGTCAATCCATCTACAAGGTAAACTAAATCTATATAACCTCTATTTATCTATGAATCATGAAATCACAAAATAGATAATATTTTTATAGAAACAGATTGAATTTCATGTCTAAGAATTAATGGAATGAGATATACAACTTTTTATGGCACATGAAATGGTGTTCCATCGTCAGTTTTTATCCATAAAAATGTTGCAAATTCTTTACAGTCATTATGGTAATATTTTTCTTCCTGAAAGAAATGGGTTTCTTTCTGTAAAGAATGAACTTTGTTAGTTACAAATCCAAATATCATAATCAACTACCATGATTTTTAATTATTTGAGGTATCATCTATGACTTTATAAAAAAAATCTATAAAAAGGTAAGAATATAATCAATGGTGAAATTGTAAATTCCATACCTCTGTTTTATAAGATAAAACCTCACTAAAAAATCCAACATTATTATTATATTAAATTTATGATATACTAGAGTTATTTCATCATTGATTAAAAATGTTCACTCTCTCAACATCATCATCATAATCCATTTCATTATGTGTATTGAAATCAATGTATTCATACACAATCCTGAAATAAATAATGTTGTACATAATTATAAAATCCCTTACAAAAAACATTTATATTGAAGTCATCAAAGAAAACTTGTATCTAGATAAATAATGAATAAGAGTAATAACATATTGAAACTGAATAAATAAGGTATACAATAAATAATAAAAACAATAAATTATAAGTAATAAGAACCAAGACCACTAGAGAAAATATTATACACATTAATATAATGTTTTAGAACTACCATTGAAGTTCAATGGGAAAAAATTAAGGCAAAAAAACAATATCAACCCCAACAGTTGTACAAACATATGTTCCGATCACCACCCCCTTATTAAAATAACATCTCTAACAAAATCCCATTAATTATCCACTTACATGGAAATATGTCACTATGTCCATCAAAAAATCAAACTGATAAAAACAATATCACAAATCAAGATGGCTAGATTAATACGATAATCAATATATTTTTTTTGTGATCTAATTCTATTAGGATACCACCATGATTCCCATTCATTGATTTTATTTTAGGAATTAATTGGATGACATTGTGAAAATAATAAGTTTTCATTTTCACTTTAAAATAATTTGAGAAAAGAATATTAAGATATGTACTTCATCAATGATCCCCGTGTTATAAAAAGATTTCATAAAATTGGTGTTATTTAATACCAAATAATTTTTCATGTAAAAATTCATTCATTTCAAATAAATATTTCCAAATTAATACAACATTGGGTCTACAAAATAACAAATTCATGATAATATTAAAATCTGTATTAATATAAATTTTTTCCTTTTTCATTAAAATATCACACATATATACCCACTGTAAAGACTTGGAAATTTCAGGGAAATTTATTTCATAAATACTTTGGAATTTTACGAGACTTTGGCTTTTGACGGTACTTGATTCTGAGGCCCAGTGTGCCCGAAATCAATTTCCAAATTTTAGCTCGGCTGCGTTCAGTGAACGAACGATCTGGATTTTCTATATTTTAAACCAGTTCTTAGAATTGAACTATAAGGGCACCGATGAACTCGCAGCACCAGTAATTGCTTAAGGGTACCTTTACCGCAGTTGCGTTTTATGCGGGTTGAGAATTATTTATTGGTGTTTAATTAATAAGTAAATAAAATTGTCTGTACAATTTTATTATGTATCTAATGTGGTCAATTCCACCCATAGGTAGTTAAGGGTGGGACCCATATCCATCAAACTACCCAAGTGTTGATGTTAGAGAGGTAGGGCCCATACGAGCCCCAACCATTTATTTTCCTCTAAACTCTTTAAACCCCCTCCTTAATTTGGAACCCCCCCTTTAATTTCCAATCTCTCCACCTCCCTCACTCCATTAATCCATGACAACCCATGAAATTAATGAGGATCTTTCCTCTCCCTCTCCTCTCCCTCTCTAGAATTACATGCCAACACATTCAATTAATGAGGATCTTTACACTCCCTCTCTTTAATTAAATTCCAACGCATTTAATTAATGAGGTGATTTGGATTTTGAAAGTTAAATTTCATGTGTAATAAAATAATAGGAGGAGCCCATTATTTTACTCGGAGGAGGGCTTTCAATGTGCTAAGGAGGATTGGGAGAACTCTAGAGTTTTGAAGAGCACCGCCCTCCGACGAAGAATGATAATTTCTTCAACGAAGAATACCGGTTCCATGAAGAACGATGACGCGCCACCCATTATCGTCTCCATGACAAGAGAGGAGACACTGCTTCCTCCTCGGGTGCACACCGACATCATCTACAAAACCTCACCCCGTGATGCAGCCTTCCACAGCGCCCGACTTACGACATAAATTTCTGAGGTAGGGGGTTTGCTAAAATTATTTAAAATAAATTACTCCCTCGTTCTCGATGTATTCAAGTGAATACCTTGGCCTATTTCTATCTCTTTAAGTGGAGGGCGCATGGCAAATGAACATGGCCCGACGACCCTCGATTTGATCTTGTTTATTATTTTTCGAATTAGAAACTGAAGGTGGAGGAAGCAAGACGCCGTCGCGCCGTGCCGGGAATGCGGTGGAGGAAGCCGGCGTCCTCATGTCGACTGTGCGAAAGAAACCACAGACCTCTTTGCGGGCCTCTTCGGTGGAAGAACCGACCGGCACGTCGGCCGGCCGGGCGAATGGGGTTTCAGGGTGCCAGGAGGGAACCGCACTGGAAAACCGGCCGGCCCATCGGGTGACTGGGCGTAGCCGAACTACTGTGCCAGGAGGGAGCCACGCTGAAGAAACCTGCCGCCCGCCATGTGGGCCGCTTTCTTCAGAAGGTCGTCTGGCCGAGTGGGCCAGTTCAGGAGGGTGACGCCGCGTGGCACCGCCGGTTCGGGCAGCTGGGGTCCGCGCCCCTGCCTCGGACCACTCGACCAGCTGGCTGAGCCGCGCAGCTCTAGGATGGGCTAGGCCACGCCCCGCCAGGCCGGGCAGCGCCCCGCCGGGCTGGGCCGCGTCCCTCAGGCTGGACCACATGAATCTTCAGGCATGTCTGACACACAACCGGGTCGGGCACGCAATCTCTGGGTTGACCCGACCCACCAGTCCACTTGTCTTAATAGGTCGGGCCCGTTTTCACTTAAACATGAATAACATGATGACCATGAATCTGATGGATGCGCCTTCTGTGGAAATGGGTCCCTCGTGACGAGGCATTCTATTTTTAATACTATATGTGATTTTTTGACAACTTTGGAAAAGCTGCTGGGTTGGTTCGAAACCGAAGCCAACTGGGCCGTCAGAGTGGAAACACTTATAACTTAAAGACCGAACGTCTGATTGACATCTCGTCGACTATTTTGTTCTCCTATTGATGAGAAGGACCTTTTGGAATAATATACATAGGTTTCAGATGTGGTTTGAATATGGCCGGGTTGTATTGAGCCCGAAATCCAACCGGGCCCCTGGACTAAAAGGCTAATAACTTGCAGACCGGGCGTCCGATTGACGCGCCGTCTATTACATTGAGTCCCATATAAAGAGGAGGTTCTTTGTGATATTTTTTTGTGGAACATTGAGATACATGTTGTATCAACTAGTATCTCGTGGAGAGGATCCTCCTGGAGGTGAGCATTCAGAGTGCGGAGACCAAGTAGTTGTCTGAAACCTGATGACTGCTTGTCCGATTCATTTCAGATTGACTTGAATAGCCTAGTGGGGAGCGCTACTGTGTTGGGGTGGTAGTCCCATGGGGGAGGAGAACTACTTTTTGAGGTGGCAGACCCACGGTAATTGATAGGAGGAGTACCTATGTAGGCTATGAGTGGGAGAACTACTGTGGGAGGTTGCAGACCCATGGCGGGGAAGCACTACTTTGTGAGATGGCCGACCCGCGGTACTCGGCAGGAGGAGTGCCTCAGCAGTCTAAGGTTAGTGAGTATCACCTCAGAGTCGCAACATGATCAGTATACTTGACAGAAGAGGAGTTCCCCAGTATTTGTGGTTTTGATATAGTGAATAAAAAATTCTTGTTTGACATGAGTCAATCAACTTGTGTTTACCTCATGATTGAGATGGGTTACTTGATAACATAGGTATATAAATGGTAATATACCTAAATAAAGGTTATCTTTTGAGATCTTTCATCGTTGTTTATCCTAGTTGGATTTAGTGAGACCTTAAGGTTTTTGGGGTCCCTAATTAGTATCATTATACTCACCCCTACAGAGGCTATGCCTGCAACTCATTGTGATGGATGCAGACAACGGACAATGCTGACGGAGACTGAGTGTACGAGATCTGGACGGAACATTGAGGAGGACCTCACGACGAGTCAGTACCCATAGTAGGTTGATGGAAAAGGGGACTTGGGAGGCTATCTGTACCTACCCTTCAGGTAGAATTCGTGACAGACAATCTAAGAGTTGTGCTATCTGTACCTACCCTCCAGGTAGGATCCGTGGTGGACGATCCAAGAGCTGGTTGTCACCTTCCAACTGTTTAGTCATTTACCTTGTACGTTAAAGTTGGACTTGTATTTCCATCCCCCTACTTTCATCACTTCTTTTGTTTTTCTATTTTACTTAGGGTTTTCTTCTTCTTGTAATATGGTAGTGTGCATTTACATTTCATAAAGGCAATGCCTTCCCAGTTATAGGGATTTACGCCTTTTGGTGCTAGTCGCCAGCCCCTAGCCTATGGATGGCGGGCATGGGGTAGTCACAAGACGGGCCCTGAGGATGGGTCATGACAAATTGTTATCAAAGGATGTCATTTCTACCGTAGAACCTAGGACTCTGATATTTTCTTTCTGTGAAGCAATAATATTATATGTACTAAGTGTGGTTTCAGTTCAGGGAGGCCAGTGTTGGTGCAGGTGACCGAAGTATCCATACACCAGGACCCTGACTTATGATTTCCAACATAGTGTACGAAAACACTAACTATGTGTGTGTTTTCAAAGGTTTTTTTTAAATAAACTCAAACTAGGTCTGCTCAACAGGAATAGTATTTGACTGTGTTGCATCTTTTTCATTCAAGATTCCTCCCTGCGGACGACCAGCTAGAGCCCCGAGAGTTGTCTGTACTGAAAGCCCGCTGAGCAACGAGGCCTCAGTACATGGCCATTTTCCAGTTGAGGCACCAGTGGAGTCACAAGAGGTACTACCACCCATTGGGCCACTGAATACACTAGCCCTAGTACCAGGCGATGCATGCCACTTGAATGCGCTGCACAAATTCCAGCGCCAGCGGCCACCCGGGTTTTGGGGAGAGACAGACCCGCAGGCGGCTGAGGATGGGCTGGAGGCTGTGGTGAGAGTCTTCAGGCTAGTAGGGACACCAGCAGACTTTATGGTGATCCTTGATTCTAGCCTCCTTCAAGAAGCAGCATGCAGATGGTGGAGCCTGATGCTCCAGATACATTAAGGGGTGACACTTCTATGGTAAAAATTCGAGAGCCTGTTTCGGATGGAGTTTTTACTAGCCACGCATTAAGCGGTGCGTATACAGGAGCTACAACATCTTTATCAGGGTAGAATGTTGGTAGCGAAGTACTCAGAGAGGTTCATTGACCTCTCGCGCTTCTCCAATGATATGGTATGGGACGCATTCTTTAGGGCTTAGACCTTCGAGCTGGGGCTTAGAGTAGAGATTAGAGATTCACATGTTTCTCATAGCATCCCGACACAGATAGGTGTGTTAGAGCGAGCCCTATTAATGAAGAGTTTCATTGTTGAGCAGTCTCTAGTAGTGGGACCCACCGCTATCCAACATGCGGTAGAGTCTTCTATAGCGGGCAGTATATAGATGACGCAAAGGTCCAAGAGGACCAGACCTACAGGTGGTCCACTGCATGACACATGATCGGTAGTGCGAGGCACCCAAGGTAGACACAGATCCAGAACTGCCATGCTATGTTACACATGCGGCGGACATGGTCATATGGCTCGAGACTATCTGACCCACCGCTCAGATAATCGGCATATGGACGATGGACCTCCCAGGAAGAGACAAGGTTTCGATCGAGGCAGACCGCAAGGAGCATGAGACTGAGGCAGGGGAGCTGGCCATGTAGCTGGTGGTGGACGATACTTTGAGGTGTTACCACCACCACCAATAGGAGGTCCGACCCATTCATAGGGAATAGGTGGACATGGAAGAGCACAACTTTAAGAAGATGATGCATATGACCATGGAACTTCAGAAGCAGGTGGACGGGAGCGAGACTAGTTCCAAGCATGGAGGCCTTTGTTCTTGGTGTTTCTAAGCTTCCTTGTTGTTTTTTTTGTTTATGGTTGTTTTTTGTTTTTGTACATTGAGCTGTAGTAATAAAAACAAACTTGTCCTTGTGACGTTTCATTCCTTTTATTTTTTGTGGTTAATACTAAGAGGTTCCAGTTAAAATGGTTTACATGAACCTCACTTTAGAGATTCCTACTAGAGGAGACCCAGTGACCACACACTGATGCTGATAGTGTGAATCAACCCTTGGAGGATAGAGTGATTTTTGGATCTTTTGGTAGTAGCGTTTAATCCTTACGACGTTGTCCATGGCATAATTTAGTATCGTTCATGTCATGATTGATTGTATTAAGAAAATGATGTGGTTCATCCCGGGGATGAGACCAGATTTATCTTTTCAGCAGAGGGGAAATCTTAGAAGATCTCACAGAACCAGAGTTGGTTCATGCTAAGACGAAGAAGGTGCAGATCATCCAGGAACAGATGAGGACTGCACATAGCAGACATAAGTCCTGTGCAGATAGGATACGGAGACCACTGGAGTTTGAAGATGGTGACCATGACTTCTTACAGATCTCACCTCGACGTGGATTATAGAGATTTGGTTTGGGTGGTAAGTTATCACTATGGTTCATCAGACCATTCCAGTTCCTCATTAGGGTAGGTGAGGTGGCATACCGCCTTGCCCTTCCACCTTAGTTACACCGGGTGCTTGACCTCTTCCACATATCTCAGCTTTGGAGATACGTGCACGACCCGACCCACATCATCCACAATAGGGAGCTGGACATCGATGATGGGGATACATTAATAGAGGTTCCCGTGGAGATCAAGGATTGATATAAGCAGTTCCTACTTGGATGGTCGATTCCTCTATTGCGCATTTGATGGCAGCACGAGAACCTCTAGGAGAGAACATGGGAGTTGGAGGCTCGAATGCGTGCTCAGTACCATCTTGTTTCCCTAGTTTATGTTATAGCTGTATGGGGATGTAAATCCCTGATGTAGGATTAATGTAAAGACTGATAAAATAAAGGAAATTTTATTCATAAATAATGTGTAATTTCACAAGTCTGTGGATTTTGACGGCACTGGATTCCGAGTCCTGGTGTGTGCGGAATCAATTTCCAATGTTTTTCTTGGGTATGTTCAGTGAACGAACGAGTGGGTTTTTCAATCATTTGAACTGGTGCTCAGAATTGAATTATGAGTGCATTGATGAACTCATAGTGCTGGTAATTGCTTAAGGGGACCTTTACCACTGTTGCGTTTTAAGTGGGTTGAGAATTATTTATTGGGGTTTAATTAAGAAGTTAATAAAATTGTTTGTAAAATTTTATTATGAATCTAAGGAGGTTAATTCCTGCCATGGGTAGTTAAGTGTGGGAACCACAGACACCTAACTACCCATGTGTGGATGTTAGAGAGGTGGGTCCCACACAAGCCCCAACCATATTTTTTTTATAAACTCTTTAAACCCCCTCATTAATTTGAACCCCCCCCTTAATTATCAATCTCTCCAGCTGCCTCAATCCATTAATCCATGACAATCCCACCAAATAATGAGGATCATTCCTCTCCCTGTCCTCTCCCTCTAATTAATTTCCAATTCATTTAATTAATAAGGTGTTTTGGATTGTGAAACTCAAAATTCCTGTGTAATAAAATAATAGGAGGAGCCTATTATTTTACTGGCAAGAGGGCTTTCATTGTGCTAAGGAGGATTGGGGGAACTCTTGATTTTTGAAGAGCCCCACCCTCTGATGAAGAACAGTGATTTCTTCAATGAAGAATGCCAGTTCCATGAAGAACGATGATGCACCACCCATTCTCTTCTCCGCGACAGTAGAGGAAATGACACTTCATCCTCAGGTGCACACCGAAGTCATATACAAAACCTCACACCACGACACCGTCTTCTACAGTGCCTGATGTACGACATCAATTACTAAGGTAAGGGGTTTGATTAATTTATTTTAAATAAATTACTCCCTCATTCTCATTGTATTCAAGTGAATACCTTGGCCTATTGCTATCAGTTTACGCGGAGGGCGCGGGCTAAACAAACATGGACTGATGACCATCGGTTTGATCTTGTTTATTATTTTTGGAATCAACAACCGAAGGTGGAGGAAGAACGGTGCCGTCGTACCGTGCTAGGAACGTGGTGGAGGAAGTCGGCACCGTCGCTCCGGCTATGTAGAAGAAACTGTAGCCCACTTTGCGGGCCTCTACGGTGGAAGAACCTGCCTTCCTCTCGGTCGACCAGGCGTAGACGAACCGTGACACCATGAGGGCGCTGCGCCGATGAAACCCGCATCCTGCCATGCGGGACACTCGTTCCAGACGACCGGTCGGTTTGGGAGAGTGGAGCCACTTGGTGCCACCGGTTCGTGCAGTCGTGGGCGACTCCCCCCCTCGGACCGCTTGGTGTTCGGGCATAGCCAGATAGTCCGTGTGCCCAGTCGTGCCACGCCGGGCTGGGCCGAGCCGGGTTGTGCTCTCTTCGGGCCGGTCTGTGTCCCTCAACCCTGACTGCATGAATCTTCGGGCCGGTCCGACACCCCTACCGGGTCGGACCTTCCAACTCTTGGTTGACCTTACCGGCCAACCCACTATGCCTAAACGGTCGTGCCCGTTTTCACTTAAACGTGAATAACATGAAGTACGAACATCCGATCAACACGCTATCTATGAAAATGGTATCCTCGCGACGAGGCGATCCATTTTCAATACTCTAAGTGAGGTTTGGATGACTTTGAAAAAACAGATGGGTTGGATCGAAACCGAAACCAACCAGGACCTCAGAGCGGAAATGCTTATAACATAAGGACTGGACGTCTGATTGACGTGTCATCGACTACATTGGTTTCCTCTTGATGAGAGAAACATTTTGGCATACTCCACATAGGTTTCGGATGTGGTTTGAGTATGGCCGGGTTGGATTGATCCTGAAATACAACCGGGCCCCTAGAAATAAAAGGCTAAGAACTCATAGACCAGGCATCTGATAGACGCGTCGTCTATTGCATTGAGACCCCTATGACGAGGCGGTCCTTTGTGATATTTCTTAGTGGAACTTTGATATACTTGACGTATCAACCAGTAGTTTGTGGAGCAGATCTTCCTGGAGATGGGCATTCGGAGTGCTGAGACCTAGTGGCTGTCTGAAACCTGATAACTGCTTGTTTGATTTGTTTCAGAGTGACTTGAATAGCCTAGTGGGGAGCAATACTGTGTTGGGGTGGCAGAACCATGGCATAAGAGCACTACATTGTGAGGTGGAAGACTCGTGGTACTCAATAGGAGGAGTACCTCTATAGGCTTTGAGGGGGAGCACTACTGTGTGAGGTGGTAGACCCATGGTGGGGGAGCACTACTTTGTGAGGTGGCCGACCCGCGGTACTCGACATGAGGAGTACCTCAGCAGTCTATGGTCAGCGAGTAGCAACTCATAGTCACGACAGGATCACTGTACTTGACAGAGGAGAAGTTCTCCAGCTGCCGTGGTTTCGATATCATGAATAAAAAATCCTTGTTTGAGATGATTCAATGACCTTGTGTTTACCACATGATTGAGATGGGTTACTTGATAACATAGGAATATGTATGGGCATTTACCTACGTAAAGGTTATCCGTTGAGATATTTCATTGTGATCTATCCTTGTTGTATTTATTGAGACCATGAGTGTCTTGAGGTCCCTACTGAGTATCGTTATGCTCACCCCTGTATGGGCTATGCTCGCACTTCGTTGTGTAGGATGTAGATGACAGACAACGCTGATGGAGAACGAGTGTATGAGGACTGGACAACAGCTGGAGGTGGATCTCATGACGAGTCGGTAACCGGAGGAGGTTGACAGACAAGGGCGATGAACATTCTATCTGTACCTACCCTTCAGGTTGGATCCATGGAGAACGATCTTGGTGTTGCGCTATCTGTACCTACCCTTCAGGTAGGATCCATGGTGGATGATCCAGGAGCTGCTTGTCACCTTCTATCTATTTTGTCTTCTACTGTGTACTTTACAGTTGGGCTTTTATTTCTAGCCCCTTACATTTAGCACTACTGTTGTTTTTCATTTATACTTAGTGTTTTCTTCCTCTTATAATCTGGTTGTGTGCGTTTACGTTTCATAAAGGCAATTATTTCCCAATTATAGGTATTTATGCCTTTTAGTGATAGTCGTCAGCCCCTGGCCTATGGAAGGCGGGCTTGGGGTAGTCAAAGCACGGGTCCCGAGGATGGGCCGTGACACCCACCTCAAGGTAAGAAGGAATTAAGTATAAATTATAAATAAGAAGCATTATAAATTAAAGGATGTATAAACACTAATAAAATAATGTTATTCTAAAAAGGGTCAACTTAACAGGAAAGAACATCAAAAAAATAATCAATACAAAATTAAATTTATAAATGTATGATCCAGAACATAATTTCGAATAATTATGAAATATAATAATGAATATCATGACCATTTAATATTTTAAAACATAGAGCTAGTTTTTGGTACGGTTCAATCATACATTTATCAAATGATTCACTCAATGTTGTCTCCTTAGTGAAAAAAACAACGTTTTAAATAAACCTGTGTGGGGTCTATCCAATTCACTGTTACAATCCCATTAATGTCCAACTACAACAAACATAGAAACCTCAGTCTCCTCCTAGAATACTAATCTAGGTAGAACATATAAAATAACATTATAATTAGGAAATATAATGATTATTGGGATAAATGCATTATCTAATCTTTCCAAGGCCTACACTATATACAATATGACCTCTAACACAAAATAAAAATAAGAATCTTGTAGAAATGGATCCATAACATGGATAAGAAAAACATCAACAAAACAAATGGGAACAAAAAAGGGAACAATCAACGATCAACTCATAACAAGGATCCAACTGGACAAGAAATTTTATAAAAACTACATACAGAGTTATGAAGATTATTACAAAACACCATTCAAACCAAAAAAATTATGAAAGGAAGTATATTGATAAAAAATTATAAACAATAGTATTAATCAGATACATCAACTCATATTTTGAATTTAAAAATTCTATCAAAAAAGGAAAAAATTATTTTGAAAAAAAAACCTTACCAACTTTTAAATACTCATTTATCATATAATTCCAATAAAAAATTCTATCATTATGAAAAAAATCATAGAATTTTATAAAACATAGAGAGTTTATTTAAAAAATTTACCCCCATGGTACCATTTGAATGAATAAATTCAACCCATTTATCAAATGAGAAAAAATAAAAATAAATTCATGGCCCTATATATAAGAAACACAATGAATATTTCAGCCCAATACAAATTTAAAAAACACATCAAAAATTATATTTATTGAAATAATCCTAATGAAATTATAGTACCCATGTCATTCATCAATTCCATGTCACCTTCAAAAAAACACATGAAAACTATTTTAAATCTACAGATAAATAAATTTTAGGGAAGAAAATGATTCAAAAAAGTATTGCAACAGAAAAACTCTACAGAAAAAACACATTTGATTGGTTGGTATGAAAAAATACCTTGAGGATGATAGTGAGATGGAATAAATTTCTTGAGGGGAGGGAGGACGAAGGAAAATGTCACCTGAGGGGAGGGGGAAAGACAGATTCACATGAGCATGTAAAGGAGGAGGGGCCCTAAGAGTTATGGTTTGATGAGGAGGTAGGGATGAGGTTTCCTACTAGGCATATAATATTTAGAAGATTATACTCATGGATTATAAACCATTGTTATAGGCTTTGAAAAGAACCTCTATACCAATGGTCCTTCCAAAAAATGTGCATATATCCATTGGGATATGTATTTTTTCTAGTAGTGGTTCCCCACTAGTTCATATTATTCAATAATTAATTTATGTTTTCCTCTACATTCAGCATTCCCTCTTAATCTCTATTAAGTGAGATGATATTATAAATCCTTTCTAGTTAAAGGGTTATATATAAATATATGGAAGTTCTAGTTTGATTTATTTAATTTATTTTATTCATTTATATAATTTAATGTAGTTTTTTTCCAATTAAAATCTCATTTATGTTCTATAATCATAAATTTCTTTTAAAAAATCCAAATAAATTTTTATTAATTTCACTTACAGTTACCATGAATTGAGGTATCGGCATTTTATCTTCAAGGGAAACCATTTTCACATATATTATTGAAGAAAACACTATTTTCAAATCTCTAAACATCATGACAATACTAAAATAGGGTTTTTCTAGAATTGGAAGGGAAACCATAAGCATTCGGTCCACCTCTTCTTTACTAAAATTCCATACATGGATTAATTGAATTAGTTTATATAATCCAATTGAAACCAAATACAAAAACAATAGATTCCCAGTACATTGTAAAATTATATTTTAAATAGACCAATCTGAATCTCCTTCAATTACTAAATTCTTTAAACATCCTTTTTTTATTAATTAAAATTATTTATTAAATAAATAAATTTGTTTCACTTAAAAGTATAATTAGAATATTTCACCATTACATTGGGTTATACCTAAATAATTCATACTAAAATATTTTAACTATTTATTTAGTATAGTTATGGTTTATATAAATTTTTAATTTGGATTAGACTAGTAGTGAACTAATGATTCCCTTCAGCCAAAAATAACCTATGTAAATTTTGAGATATTTTATGGTTGAGGGAATTTCTGATTGATTATTGATGTCCCACATGAGTATCCACTTCAATGTCGGTGGGTTTATGAAATAGTTAAATTTATTTTTGTTGAAATTTTTTCTCTTTATGATCACATGAACTATATTTTTTTTTGTAATTACAATAGTGTGGATAAAAAGTATATGGAATAGTATTTTTATATTATTGAATTAATTTAGGGGTAATTATAATCTTATAATAGTTTTTATTTTTAATACATAAAATTGTTTTGTGATTATGATTTTGTTTGAAAACTCTATTGATGATCCAAGATCAGTGTTTCATGTTAGAATTCAATTAATAGAAAGAAATTTAATCACAATTATTGTGTTTAGTAGTTGATTGATCATAATCCATTAATATTAGGTATTTTAGGTGATGAAGATATGATATGTATTATCATATTATAGGGAGCATCAAATTGGTCTTGGGTGAATGATAATCATTTTTGAAGGGTAATATGTGTGGTGTGATTAGGTGGTGGATTTTAAAGGTTGAATCAAAATTCATGTTTATAAATAGATCATCAATTATATATTCCCATTTAAAAATATTATATTTAATTAATTTTGTTTTTTGGTAGAGGTTTTTTTAAAATGAATACATTTTATTATCAGTATTATATGAATGTGAGTCATACTATTGATATGATGGTTCCTATGGGTATATCATTTTAAATGGCATGGTTGGATGATGTTCCCTCCATGAAATAAAATTGAGTGATTGGTTAATACTTATTTGTGGATGGTTTTACAAATTTTTGATTTATTTGGGGGTTAGGTCATTTAAATGATATTATATGGGGATACAATGATGCGTTTGTGAATGATTTTGATTGATTTTAGGGAATATTTAGCTAAAATGTACCAGTTATCACTGTTATGAAGTAATGTTTTTAGTAATATATTAACCCAAATTAGTTTTTCATTTAGTATATTTTTTAAATTTTATGAGGATATAACTATTACATTTTCATAAAATATTTCTTTTAGTTGTTTTTTTATTTTTCTAGTGGACTCACATAGTGAGTTTAGAGATTAGACATAGAGTGTTTGAAGTAAATTATAAATGTGGTAGTTTGGTAATGATGTTAAAAATAATTCCAAAACATATTGTGGATGATAAATTTTATTGTTAATAGTTATTATAATCACCATTTATATTTGAGTTCAATTTCAGAGGTAATTTTAAATTTTGATTCAAAACATTGAACATTTTGTTAATTGGGACTCCATTTAGAAATCTAATTTGTTGATTCTTAAATTGAAATTGTATTTAGTTAAGTGAATGGTTTATATTTTTGTAAAAATTTATAATTATAATTTAAATGAGTGTGGAAAATATCATAGAATAAATATATATATTGCATAATGTTGCATCGGGATGCACTATAGAAGTTGGTCACATCGTGATGATGTGAGGAGACACATATCAAACGTGGGAGCCAATTCCTCCTTTTCCTATATAAAACTAGTACTGGATATGACCCATGATATTTCAAATAATAATTATGTAAAAAATGTTTTCCATTCTATAACCCCATAGTTTTAAATCATAATCTAGAAATGGATTACCATTTTTTCTTTTTTTATTTATCATATGAATCTGATATGTATCCCACATAGGACGTTATCATTCCAATTAATGAATAAGGTGGATAATCCCAAATGGTTCTATAACATTGAAAACATTATCTTCATTAATTATAGATGTTTAAAAAGTGGTTTATCATGATAATTACATATAACATCCCTACCTTTATCTTGTTATTTTCCTATTTTCATTTTATCTGATTATGATTTTCAAATTTACGAATCAAGGTAATAACTTCACAACATAATGTTGAAATCATCCAACTTATTGGTCCTAACATTTTTGTAATGTATATTATTTCGTTGTATAAGTTATTATTCATTTATCATTATCCTTGGGGAAAAATTCCGAATATCTTTATTTAACGGGTTTATTATATCATTCAAATTTGACATCCAATCTGTGATTTAAATATGGATTTTCTATGTCATTGGTCTTACTATGTTTAATTAGTGGACTATATCATAGTCTTTATAGTCTTGGAAATATATGGATCTCGGGAAAGTTAAAAATTTATTTTATCATTTTTGGTTCTGGGTATTAATTTTTTTATTCATTAAAATGATTGTTTTTAGATAGGATCTCATAGACTCATTGGTGGTCAAAATTTATGTGGAATGGATTTCTAGGAATCTAATTGTCGTGTGTGTCCTTGAATACATTTTTCACCTTTCTATTAATAATTTAATTGTTATACTCATTAATTGAAATATTTTACTACATATTTAATTATAATTATTTTAACACTTTAATTAAAATGGGAATCAATCTATCTAATAGTTAACATGGACTTCACAACATTCTAAATTGATCGATGGAACTACAGTAGTAAAAAGTGTTCTATTTTTCTTCCAAACTATTTTCCTGGTTCGATGTGTTTTTATAAAAATTTAAAAGGAATCCAATTTAGAATGGGCTTTAAATGTTGTTTTTTGTCAAATAAAATTAACTGGGAAAAGATTTTATTTGAGAAATGGGAAATAAATTGTTACTTCAAAACCCACATGGGGTTTTATAAAGGCATTGATAATTTATATCTGGTCCAATGGACTAGAATTAATAAAATATGACATATAGTTACATTATGTAAATGTTTTAAAAAGGGATATTATTATTCTCCAATGAAAATACTAAATGGAATGAATGACTTATTTTTTTCTATTTGACAAAATATTGGATATGTTACGTTATTAGAATTGAGTTTATTTACCTTTTAATGGGTTTATATAGGTGACGAGATGTTTTTGAGGTCTGGGTGAGGGATTTAGGGACTCAATCAATGGATTCATGTTATTGAGATTATATATGAGTGTCCCCTTGTATAATTTTACTTTGAATATTTTTCTTTAGTTTTCCACCATGGCTAATTAGTGAAATTATTTTTGGTGAGTATTTAAATATGGGGTTCCATCTCTATTATTTCTATCTAACCTGATGAAATAGTTTTAATTATGTTCTCAAATAAGACACCATATAAAAAATAATATTTTTTTCAATATATGATGTGATTTTTATGATAGTTATTATTTCTTCTATAATTAAATAATATTTATATAGTAATTTTTTAAATATCATACATGATAACTATATTCCACCACAATTGATAAAATCAATGAGGAAAAATTAAATTTCTTTAATTTCCTACATCACATATTTAATAAAAAATATATTATTTTTTGATAATCAAATTCATAAACTATTAATACTATAGTAGAATATATAACCAAAAAAATTTAAATTAGAACAATTAAATAGCATAAAAAATCCAATTTTAGAAATATATTTATGACTTTCCTTCTACCAATTCATTTTAACTATATTACATGAAATTTAAGAAACCTAATATACATTAAAAATATAAGAAAACACAACAAAATCATTGAACTAATCATATAATTCCCCTTGATTATGACTAACAACTTTTTTGTACAGAGGGTGAGGGTCAAAATAAGTATAAAAATATTATATAAGAAATTTTAGTTGTATTCTAACGAAATTTAAATGATAAATTAAAAGATATTTTATAGTAAAATATAAACATTAATTCATGTATAATTGGCCAAATTGAAATTCTTTTAAAGATAATTTTTTTACAAAATACCATTTTTAATTATATATTTTTATAGTAACATTCTTAATTAATATGAAATTTAATATAAAAAATATTATTTATGTACTTGTAGAAAGAACGATGTAATTATAATTCAGATGTAAGATATGTTGAGCCATATACGATATTTTCATTAAAATTTAACATTGTCACTCTAATGAAATTTCATTCCCTATTAGAAAAGTGTCTATCTAGAATAAAATAAAAATTAATTCTATTATATATGATTTTTAATAATAAATAAATTATTTTTTAATACTTTTTTAAAAATTATTAACAGAAGACCATGAATAGAGATTATACAGTTTGTTTTCATCTCCTTTATAGAAAAAACCCACATCAAAAGTCTATAATATTTTAAAAAAAATAATTTGATTGATAATTTAAATAATTTAAATAATAAATTATGAAATATAAATTTAGTACCATTCAATATAAGAGACTACCCATTATTGAGTTTCATTATTTTAAGAGAATTTTGAAATAAACCATCATCATTATATATCATTAATTATATTAATTATTGTTTAATTATACCACTTTTCAAAAAATGCATATATTAATATCATACCATACAATAATGAGAGTTTACAAATATTCATAATATAAAACAAAAATAATAATTATTTTTCATTTTAGAAAAATAACATAAATAATTTTACGAATAAATATTTATGGTAATGATATTTGTACCATTTATTAAAAAAAATATATAGTTTCAAGATCCATTAAATCTCCCTTAATATTAATAATTGTTTGATCACCCCCAAAAAATATAGAATCCATTAAAAAACTATGAAATACAACATGTATAGATGAATATTTTTATTTCTTATCATATTCAAAAGAAGTAGAATTTAAAATCACATTGAATTGTACATTTGGTTGTCTATATTGTATATAATGTTATTTAATATATTACTATAACATATATATTTATAATAACACTATTATTATATAAATAATATAATATATACAATCATAGAATGTGATTTTTTAATGAATTGTATATGGTCAATGTAATATAGTGGATCTAATTTTTTTTCTCTAACAGTAGTGACCTCATCTATAAGAAATGGATCCCCAAATGATCTATCCACATTTTTGTGAATTGTACCCCTATATTGAACAATATCCTTATATTTATGACATAGTGTATAAAAATAATATATAACGCCATATGAAAAAATAGTACACTTGAAATCCACATGAAAAAATAGTATATAAAAGTGAAACAATAATGATGAGGTGTAACTGATTGATGATAAAATGATGGTGGGTTAGTTAAATATGTAAAAACATTTTGTAGGAGTGTGATTTTCAACTTCAAAATGTATTTTATTAATTATAGACATTGAATATAGTAGTGTTATCATCCAATCATTCATAATCACTCCCATTTTTTTATCATTATAGTATAAAAATTTATTTTTCTTTTATATACATCATCTAATGAAGAAGCTACTAATTGTATTTTACTAATACACCCACATTGTATTCTCATAATTGATTATACTATTTAGACAATCCCATTCTATTATCTAAAATATCCTTCCAAATTTTTTTTAAGGACCGCTATGTGATCTAATCCTCAATTAATTTCACAATTAAATATTTTCAAAAAATATAATAAAAATATATAATATGTTAAAATAACATAAATATTATATGTTACATTTATAAATCAATACAATACTATCATATATAACCATTGATTCTTCATTGTTATATGAAATTTTTTTTCTCATCCAACCACAATTCCATTAATTATGACTAGATTTGCAATGAAGGGTATTATTTTATGGAGGATGAATACTTGAAACATATTTTTTATGAAATATGTTCCCTTAATTTCCATTTAAAAAATGTATACCTTCCACATGATAATTTGAAAATGTGTTTTTATTTTTTACTGAATATATTGATATAGTTTCCTCAATTAGTGTAAATTAAGAAAATACTAATCACAATTTTAATAATCATTAAATAAGAATAAACAACTAAATTATGACATTTCCCATAACAAAAATGTTAATTTTCATTTAATTTCCATAAACAACATCCATATATCTTTACATAAAAAGGGATATATATCAAAATGATTTTAATTTATTATTTATTAAAAAATATAACAATTATTTGTTTATTAATATATTATATTGGGGAAAATTCCTTAAATAGATTTATTTCATAAATTATTGAATAATTTTCCAAAAAAGTATAATTGAATGTTACAAAGAACTAATATCGTTGGTTTAATAGCCATATTAATACAGCAACATAAAAAATAAAAACAACATAAACATTAAGACCCCAAATTGTTCTCCAAAATCCTATATTTCATTTAAAACATAATAGGATATCCTAGGGATATAAATATGTAATATGGTTGACAAAAAATCCCAGCATATGATTAAAAAAGAAAAAAAGCATTCCTTTTGAATAATGATTCAAAAAAGATTATAACAAGGATTATGATAAATATTTTGATAATATATAACAATAAAATGAAATAATATGATTCTAAAATTATTCACTATCATGAAAACTTTTATCATAAATATAAGACAATTTTTTATTTGAAGATCATCATCATAAGGTTGGAAATGTCCCATTACTCAGTTGGTTCAACTTCATAATACCTTACAAAATATATGATGGGATATAAGGAATTACTAAATGAATTGGGGTGTTTATAATTTTAGGACTACTGGTATTATTAATGTTAATCATATATAAAAATGATACATGAGAGAGTTATATCATACATGAATCATAAATCTGGTCAATACAACGAGATTGAAGTGGGTTCTCATTATTTTTATACATAGAACAACTACGGGATAAATCATGGGGTTTCCAAATAGAATAAAGAATTAAACCATTGAGATGTAAATATTTCATAATTATTCATTCGTATTGATCATTGTGTTATGATATTGTTACATCATGAGAATTCTCTGGGATAAGAAATAATAAAAAATTACCACATCGGTGAAACATTACAATATAAGTAATGTATAACACAATGAACAAATGTATATATTATTGTTCCATAAAAATATAATTTAAATAAAATAATTCTAATTAAATTTATTTTTAGGTTTTAAAATTTATTGAACATTTAATAAATTAAAAGGGATGATGATTGAAATGAGACAGTAATGTGTACAGATCCCTTAAACTGGGATAAATTAAAAGAGGTAATTTTAATGGGAATTAAAAGAGGTATAACCTTAATAATAAATTATATATTAAAATATTTTTATATTTGAGGGAAATATTTAAAAAAAATATATTAGGTAAATTAAAAAAATACATAATTGGAAAAGAATAAAATAAAACATGTGATAAAAATTTTAGGAAGGAGGTACACAAGTTCCCATTATAAGGGTTCCAGATTCATTTTGTTCACAATGTTATCATCCTTAATAACAACATAAATATTAAAAAAATAAATAATAAATTTTTTTATCTATATTTCATATAAATTTTCATTTCAATATGATATTTTATTTATTTATTATGTCATTTTTTATCCTTTGTCGATTACATTATGTAACATGACAGAATGTTTTTTAATTACACACTAATGTTATCCAAGATATAAATTGTTTCTAAATAGTTTAGAAAAATTATTTACAGTGTTATGAAATATTTTCAATATATTATATGTTCTTTTATGTCTGACCATGATTGGTGGTGATGAAAAAGGAAACACATTGCTTGAGGATGTGACTATTTGTAAGTACACATGATTATTGTTTCCATTTGTCAACTCATGATAGGATGTGAAGGTAAGTAATAATTTCAAATATTTGGAATAATATTTATATTATATATTTCATATTTTCTAATCTAATACCTCCATTCTATAATCCATTAATGGTGGTGATTAAAAATGGAATACACCACTTTGTGGATGTAGTAGTCTCACAATGCACTAATGAAAATTTTGTTTTTCTTATCTGATGGATATAAATAAACAATTATTATTCAAGTAATAAAATGATTCATAAGTTAAAAAATTAAACATATATATTAATATTTTTATGAATAACACATATTTGTATGATAAATATTATGGTTATTGTTATATAAATATGGCAATACGTTCATTTTTGACATGGCCTTCATATATAGCATTCCATATATGTGAAGCCTCATAGATAACATTTAATTTCCAAGAGATTATGGATGATAAAATTATTTCAATGACATTTATTTTGGTTATATTATACATATATATATATTAATTCAATGTGTAACCATATAGGGTTTTAAGGGATCCCCATTTGGTGTGACAAAAAGTGAACTTTAAGAAATACCATATAGAAATTGGTAATATCAAGACACTATTCCTTATTCAATGAATACAAATTTGGATAATAATCAGGTTTTCTTATATTGGGTCAATAAAACCTTATCAAAGTCTTGCCACATATTTTTGGAATAGATTTTTGATAATATAAAGAATTGTTTTTCATTTTTACATTTTTAATTTCACATAGTGACTAGTTATAACTATTTTATTTAAACATTAATAAAAAACATTATAAAACTTACTAACATTTATTTTGAATTATATAATCACTATTTAATATAACTCAATTCCTAAATATAATAAATCCATCATTAAAATAAAAATATATAATAATAAAATCAATTTTTCTAGACAAATATCTTTTTTCCATTTGAGAATCATTAATAATAGTTAGTATTTATTAATTATATTTGAAGTGTTAATATAGTAATATATAATAATAAAAATTTCATTATCAACAGTATATAATATATATGAATGTGATTCATTACAAGAAAACAAAATGTTATAAAAAAAATTATTTGGAAATATTTTCCTCATAATCACGGTAGTAAACATTAATCATACTAAAATTTAAATTATCTCTAAAAACATAATTGAATAGGTTGTATAATAATTGAATTGGTAACCGAAATAAAAAATATATATTTTATTTAATTAGTAATGGTAATAACTCTAACATTAAGTATAAGCATGTAAAAACCATTTTGATTGGTAAATGGTACCTGAGATTAAAAAATGATACATCAATGTATAATATATTCATCATATCATTAAAAATGATTTGTAGTACATTTTAAATATACAAATTTTTTAATTATCAATGGGTTTATTAAACTTCTAATTAATTATTTTGTAATAAAAATAATTAAAATTAGAAATATTTAAATTTTATTTTTCACCAAAAAATTCATTATTACGAAACTCTTTAACATTAATCAGATAATTATATATTTATATCAAATTAAAAAATGAATTTTATTTCATCAAATTAAAATTAAAAATTTATAATTTGAAATTTTCAATAAAATCCTAAATATTAATAAATCCCTGAATTTGTTGGAAATTGATATTTTAAAATATTAATCGTTATTATTCATATTTCATATATTTTCAAAAAAAATCACTGTTAAAAATTTCGTAATATTAAACATAATTTATTATAAATAGTGATAAATTTATTGAAATAAAAAATTCATATGGAAAAATATATTTATTGAAAAAATACATATCTAGAAAATAAATTAAATTATTAGTAATTTTTGATAAAATAATTTTCTTTTTATTATATTAAATGTCACCTTGATTTTATTTCTATAAGTATTTCAAAAATCTATTAATATTATTTATTCATACTAATTCATCACCTATATTTTATCAACCATTAATAATTATATATAATTTTTCTAAAAATATCATGGGATAGTTTATATTCAGTGTTTCATGTGGAGAAAGCTAACAAACAAATTGAATTAATATGTGGAAACATATATTCAAATATGAGGTCATCGTACGTCCCTTTTAAATATTGTGTGTCCATATAAATTTAATTATCATCGACTATTGAAAATATCAATTCATGTATCATTGAAAGGGACAACATGTTAGGTAATTTTCAAAGTGATATATATGTTAAACACATATTAAAAACATATTCTTCCAATGAATAATATTTGAAAAAATATGGAGTTTTATTTATTAAATTTTTCAAGGCAATTTCCTTATTTTATATCAAGATAAATGATATATAATTTACATACCAATGGTATTAATAATATTATTTTCTTTTTCAATAATAGGTTTATAAAAAATTATATATCATGACCAAAAATAATTTAATTGTCTATAAAGATATAACCAATCCATTTCAAAAATCACATTATATTAGCCAGGTAATTATAATAAAATTTTCTGAAGAGATATTTATATAAGAAAAGACATGATATAAAAATAAAACAACTCGACTAATTGACTAATAATTCAATAAGTATATGACAGGGGACTGATTTAATAATCATAAAAAGCATTCTTGGTAAAATGGAGTTTTATGACCAATATATATATATTTATATATATATATCAAATATTCATAGTTTATATGTGGATTATTGTTTTTCCTCACTCCACATAATTTTTAGATCTTAGTTCCACAAAAGTGATTATAGTGGATTTATCTTATTCCCATAACAATGAATGTTATTGATTTGTATCATCCTTGATATCATTTATAAGAGTTAATTGAATCGGATAATGTATATGTATCCACACATATTAAATTTGACCAATAGTTTTACTTTTTAATATATAAATTCCAATCCAATCCTGATAAATATCTTTTTCATATTCAATCAATATTTTGATGATGAACGACCCCTCTTATATATGTAACTATTTTTAAATCCAATTGAAGAAATTCTCATTATGACTAGACTCATATTTTTGAAATATAAGTGTTGTATTATCAGTTGTTTATCATAAAAATAACATGAATTTTTTTTGTCCTTTATCCTTCTCTCCTTTGGAGCAATCTTATTTTCAACTATGGAAATATTGTTTATCATGTTCAATGATGTAGGATTGGAATAAAATATATATTCCTCAATCTATCACAAATTAAATTGGTTTAATCATTATGGTAATCATCCCATTTTTTCTCGTAACCTTAGTTTTCTATGATTCTTCAACTTCTATCAATTACTAAAACCAAAACATGTAACATCATTTTTGAAAATTAATCATTATAATTAGATTATAATAATCAATTACATAAAGATATTAACCCGTAAATCATTTTACCATTTTAAATTGTCACATTTACTGGTAATCCATTTATGTAATCTTGTATAAATATTAGTCCATGATATATTACATTAAGTTTGGTTATCATATACCTCTCATCTAATTACCTCATCGAAAAAGTAAATTAATACATTAGAATGATTCATAATGTCCATATGATCCACATAATCATATTTCTATGAAGAGTCTATATATTTGTATATTAAGAATTAATTTTTCTCATAATGGTCAATGATGCGTCAAAAATAAAGAAAACCTATTTAGAAATATTACCACATAATATAAGTATATAGTTTTTTATAATGTCTCATTTTTCTATTTGTGTTTAATTTAGTGGAAGAAAACAAAATCAATACTTTACCAAATTATTTGTATTTTCTCATACAGTTAGTCTTATCCTTAGGATTCTCTCTAGGATTACCAAAAATTTTCATTCATAACATCCTCAACAAATATCTATACCTTTATACGATAAAAAGTATTATATACAAATACTTAATCACATAATATCCACTAAATTTTAACTCACTTTTTGTATATATAAAATTCAAGTAAATAGAGGTCTGTTGTAATTAAAATATTATAAATTAAAATAAATCATTTAATTTAAAAAACATAAACATTTTCTATGAATCCATATAGTTTCATTGAATACTATTTATCATTTCAAACTATATACGATGTACTGGGGAATCACATAAAGAAAAAGGTTATATAAAATGTCTAGTATGTGAATAGAAATGGAAATAAAGCATTACAAGTGTGTCAAAAGGAATAAAATGATAAAATAAATAGAATTATTATAAACATGGAATCATAGAATTATAAAATTATACCATATGATTAAAAACATGTAGAAAAAATATAAAAAATTATACAAATAATAATATTCTTGTGTAAATCCCAATCATATAAAAAAAATGCAGAAAATGTACAATGTGGGATTACGCGTACAACCTAATCCTTTACATAAAATCTCATGAGATTTAGATATACTTCCCATTGAATTTTTGGGATATATAATTCTATTCAGTCACTTTATATAAAACAAAATCTTATATATATATGCCACATAAGTAAATTAAACTATCAATAAATCACAATATTGATCAACCACTGAGAGGAATGTGACAAACATTGTTTTATTTCATGAAAAAATGAATGATAAATAATAATTATTCACATTTTTTGAGTTAATTAAATAGTTTAGATGTTAATATTTTATAAATAACCAAATTTTCAATTCATTGAGTTACTATACAGTGATTTCATGAGAACGATCTAGTAGAAGAATGTACAATATTGTACCCATTTGGTGAATATTTCTAAAATATGAAATTGAAATTTAAAAGATGTTAATGCACATTTTATATGACATAAAAATAAAATATATTATATATTTATAAAAAAGATAATAATTTTTATATTTATTGTGTCATCTTGGTTTGAAACAAAATTAATTTTTTGATTCTCAACCTGAGAGCAGAAATTGGAATGGTCTCATAATCCCTATTGACATAAGTTGGAAATTTAAAGGGATAAATATGATGTGTAAGAACATCAATGATATGTGAATTTAATTATTTATATATTTATATTGAATAAATACGAAAATATGTGGGTTACATGAGGTGAATTTTCATAAAATGTTTATGGAGAAAGACAACACGATTGTGACATGCCACGAAGTAGGTACATAAGATCCATTACCTCAACATCTATATTCATTATGTGAATATGATTAGGATTTTTAATAACCAAAAAAGGATAATAAATATTCAATTTATAATATTACTCCACTATATTTAATATTCAAATGTCTTTAAATTACCTAATTTAAAATATATATAATATAGTTTTATTACTGGTGACATTTTATTGATATTTTTTGCTGACTTTTGTCATACATCCTCATGTTTGTTGAACATGGTTGAAATTTTGGAAATGAAGTGTTCCAATATGAAATATATTTTCACAATTATATATAATATTTTTATATATTTTATATAATTTTTTCTGTCCAATATTTTTTCTTTTGAAAATCGAATCACATTTCTTGGATAAGTTATTATTCAAATATATGCATGATTAATGGTTCTATTTCCCGAAAATGATAGGTAAATAAGATAAATAAAAATTTAATATTTCATATCCATGTTTATATTATATATTTTTTATTTATTTTCCATTATATCTATTTAATTCTAAATGAATAGTGCTTATGAAAAATACATTTCATTTCTTTGTTGAGGCTGTAAACCTCACAATACACTAATAACATATTGATTATTAAAATCACAAGAATATGTATATATAATAGTTATTGATTTATTAATAAAAAACTAACTATAATAATGAAACATATTAAATTATTTATTTATTTAAATAAGATATCTAGTACCAGAAGATTTAGGACAAACATTTTCCATAAAGAAATACTTATTATAGAGACTTGATCATCAATAAGATATCTCCACAGAAGTGAAAGAATTGATATAACAAAATTATGTCATGGACCCTATTATGAAAAATTATATTCAATGACTTTTTTAGTGATGTGTAGTTGAAAATTTTTTATTATTTATAACCACGGGGATGTAAAAATGATCCTACTTTATAAGTGAAATACGTAATTTTTCAGAGTATAATTTACACTTCCATTATATCAATGATACATTACATGGTCAATGAGTTAAAGGTTTTATTATAATGGAGTGTGGGGGATATGTTTTTCGTAAATACTCACACAACACATTCCAAAAAAATTATAACAATTTATCAATCTTTATACAATCTCTTTTTCTAGTTTAACATTTTTATTTTTAAAATGGTAACAAATTTTTGACTAAATGATTAATATAAAATAAATATATAAGGTTACTCTATTACCATATTTTATATTTTCTACGAACAAAGAATATATATATAATTAAATGAAATATATATAAATGAAAAAAATATAAAAATTAAAATATATATTATTTAAAAAATTGACAAAAAATAAATTGTAACCATTATGTGTTCTTTAAAATTGATTAATCTTCATAAACAATTTTATATGTTTTGATTTAGTTATATTAATTATTATACAAAATATTCTTTTTAATAAAATTTAATTTTATTTAACTAATTTAATAAAACATACATGATTTTTATTTTATAAATTATAAAAAAATTACATTACTAGTTTCATAGTAAAAAATACTAATTATACAAATAGAATCATTATTTCTAGAAGTTTAATTTAAATTGGTAGATAATATTAACAAGATGATTTCAAATAGTAAATATAGTTTTTGATATTACATTTCAGATTTTAATAATGATTAATAATTATTATAAGTATGTCGAACTAATTTGTTGTGTTTAATATTACCAAGAATTATAAAATGATAATGATGTGTTTTATAATGTCAACATATTATATTGATGATCATTATGTTACATATTATGTATATATTTCTATATGTTTAGTTATGTATAATCATTTATGTCATTTGTTTACTATATAGATGATCATTTTTATAAAAATCATTATTATTACTATAATCATTAAAATATATTATTTATAAAAAACCAAAAAAAATATTATAATATTTTTATTCAAAATATAAAAAAACTGGTCATTTTTTGAAATATTATTTCTATAATGTCTAAATTTATTTTTTGAAAAATATAATAAATTATAATGAAACATTATTTTACTATGAAAATTTCACATTCAAATAATAACTATTAACATTAATGATTTATAATATTTCAAAAATCAATTACTATATTAATTTTACTATTATAAAATATATTTAATCATATTTCATTATAATATTCTTATAATATAATATTTTGTCACGTTAAATTGAACTTTTTATGGAAAAATACTTTTCTATATTCAAAATGATTTTATTAGTCATTTAAAGAAATATTTAATTAAATTTAATTAATTAAATAAATATAAAATATTTTCATTATATATATATATTTCAGAATTTGGTTACAAATTTTATTTCTAGAAATTAATAGTCTATAACTTTATGTAAATTGTTAAATTTTTTTATCTAAATATATTTCTGATTTTATTATGTTCAATGTGGTTTTTTGAGAAATATGTCATTAACACATGTAATTTTAGTAATATATTTATTAAAATATCATGTCATTATATAATCCATTATCTTTTCTTATAATATGATGAATATTTTCACACGATATCTTAGGATTTATGTGTACCATATTTAATTAATTAAAAATGTACACAACATGTATTATTAAATATATGTTTGGAAAATAAAAATACAAAATTAGATTACTAAAATAGAATCCCATAATTTTTGCAATTTATTTTTTTACATTTCTCTGATCAAAAATAAAAATATTAATGGTTAAATGGATGTCATTTTAGTAAAATACAAAAAATATTTTGAATATTGAAAACTATGATTTTAATTACAATCAATCAAAATATATATCGTCAAATACTAGCTACAAGAAAATTATTTTTTAGCTAATCTGTCCTGTTATGTTAACCATCAGATGAATACATTTTCAGACCAATTAAAATTTACGTATCTTATTTATAAGGATGAATCACAAAACCATTCCTTTATTATTTTCTTAGTCGTATTGTTGAAAGAGGTATTCTTGCTGAATTATTTTTATAGAAATTGTCATATTTCATCTTGGTCTCAGGGTAAAAGGTTTGTTCATTGTAGAATGCAGGAAAACAATATTCGTTTAGTCTCACAATAGCTGGTGGGATCATGGTAGTTTTCTGTGATATAGTATGAGGTGGAATCATATTGTCATGTTTGGTTCATGGTAGTAGATCGGAAAATCGAAAAACATTCCTAATAATTGGAATATATACTCATTGTACTAGTTTGGCCTTACATTAGATAAATTAACAATTCTAGTATGTGATGTCATTATATTAGTATATTCAAAGGATATAATTTCATCATATCAAGATTTTTATGGTCTCACTATAGTTTTTTGACCTTATAGTAGAAAGTCTATCTCATTAAAATCGGATGATACCATAGTAGTAGGTTAGTGACGTGGTAGCATTTTGGATCAGGGATTTAGGTGCAATAATTGTTATAGTTTGGTGTTTGGGTAGTGTGTTGTATCATTATGTGATGTTATATTAATGGTAAAAGTCAACTATATAATATTTTCGTTTCATTCATTGTATAGTTTTTAAAATATTCATGTTTTCCACACAATGACCTAATTGATAATTTTTATAATAAAATTCTACCGAATCCTTAAATAGGTGATGTTAAGAGACATTTAAGAAGGATATTTATATCCTTTATTTTTCTAACGACCATGTATTTTAATAAGGAGTGTTCATAAAGAATTATATGAAATATATATTAATGTTAAATTAATTATTGACATATTAGACAGCTCAATGTATCATGTCCTTAACTATCAAATAATGAAATTTATTTAAATATAATCATTTCATTTTTTCATGGGGTCTATAAAAACTATAATATTGTTTCTAAAACATGTTTATTCATCTATATCAATTGAAACTACCATGTTAATTTATTTAATGATAAATAATATTTTGGTTTCCACATTATTTTTTATAGTAGTGTGTTTTGATTGAGGTATATTATTTTTCCCTCTAATTATTCACCGTTATCTACAAAATTTGATAATTTTTTATGTCCTTATCAATAGAATGTAAATACAGCTACATAATCATACTTTCCTTATTTCATTGAATTGTGTATTGGAAATATTTAGTTCTTAGAAGGGGATTAATTGTTTCTCTTATTTACAAGTAGTCATATATTTATCATGATTCATCACTTTGTGTGAAATTATTATTAACAATAAAAATGATTAAACGTGATTAAATAATTATTTCATAGGTCCAAGGGATGGAATTTGAATATAAAATAATGAATATTATTCTCTTGTATTTATTTATTGTGATATTCCAATTTTTATGTTATATTTTCACTTATTTTAATGCAGGAAAATTTATAATGATTTGAATTATCAAAATTCATGTTTGATAAATATTAATGAATATGGGAATTCAGGATGGCTCATATTAATAAGAATAAGTAAGTTTAAAAAAATTTCCTTATTGTTTTATTGAAATTAATGTGATGACTCAAATAATGTTTAAATAATTTTTTATAGTTGATAAATAATTTTTCCAGGTGAATGCTGGTGTATAAATTCATTAAATGTATCAGTTGTTTAAAAATAATAAAAACTAGATAATTGATATGATACAATTTTGGGGAAATTTGACCCCATTTTATTTTCGAGGTTGAATTATTTTGAAGTTAGGGAATATATAATATTGAAAAGTAGTTTCTACATTTCTTATTTAGCTTAATTCATCCAATATGAAACATTATATACTATTTCATAGTACCATAGGAAGGATAAGGGATAAAGGGAATGGTATACAAGTCCCAGTTATAGGGTATTAGTTGACCCATGTGATGGTGAGATACATAGTAACATACATAATATTTTTAGGAATAGAACCAATATTTATAGAATGTATTCAATCTATGATTAATTATTTTTTGTGGAAATATAAGAGGCTCAAATGATAATGATTCAACATTAAATGTTGTATAGTCTTGTTCTATTTATTTTTTCCTTTCCCCAATACATGATAAAAATAGTTGTGCTATCTTTTTTTATATCTTTTATAGTTTATTATGAAGATTCATTGAGTACATGTAAATTAGGAATAATAATTAAAAATTCTATTCTAATGGGTTTTTCTTTAATTGAATACAAATTAAAGATAACTATTTGGGAAACATGTAATTGGTGTGATTATTTTAAGAGTGAATGGACATTGTATGAAATTAATGTAATAATAATTTGTTAATGTTATCATTAAAAAATTATTTATCAATGAACATGTTCTTATAGGATATCTATTTCATATAAATGAAATATGGGTGTTTGAGAGACAATATATGTATGTTGGTTTAAGGCGTGGTTGTTGATCATAGTCTGATAGTGAGCTATATGCATATCCTTCCTTAATTTTATTTTTATGCTACCACACCCATGTTGTTCGGAAATTACCTTTCAATTGACTCTTTGAAGGTTTTTCCACATCATACCTATAAATGATGAATGGATTGATGACTTCCCCTACATTCCCAACTTTATTATCCTATTAGTTTTTTATGATGTTATGAATAGTTTTAATCCTTAACTTATATATGTGTACAAATGGATATAATTTCTTGTGGTTATTTCACACATGTTTTATATGGATATAGTATCATAATAAGTTTTTTTTTGGAATTTATTGTGTTGGAATTAATATATTGTGGTTTAATACATGACATACATGTGTACTGACTGTAAAAAACTACATAGTTTTTATATAGATTTTGGAACATGTGACAACTGGATTCCATGATATATCAGGATGATCATATGTTTTATTGCATGAAATTCATGATATGAATCATTTTTCAACGTGACAACAATAATGATAACAATTAGAGAGATATAGATGCCCAAATGTATTTTTGGGATAGAGGGAAAAACCAACTCGTAATTGATATTTGGGTACATTTCTTTAAAATTATGTTAGTTGTTATGTAATTTATTTTATGTGATCTTTGGTGATAGAACCATGGTGTGGTAGTGAACACGTAATTAATTTTTATATAAAGAGTAGTTTTGACTTGTTGGTCCTATCATTTTAGTATGATTTCATTATCTATTTCACGATTAGGCCTCAAGAGAAACCAAGTAAGATTATTTTTAGTGATAAAAATATGTATATTTAAATTGTTTTTCAATTTATCAGGATCCAGTAAGTGATTGAGATAGACATTGATAGATCCTGGTGATGTTCTCATGTTTTCTTAGAGGGTAATTAATCCAATTGTTTGATCTGATATATCCCTAATTTTTTCAACAAATTTTTCTTAATTAGGGGTGTGATTATGGCATAATTATTTCTTTTCTCTCTTTATTAGATAATAAAGAGTCATATTTGATAGATTTTATTATGAAATAGTGGGTTTAGAGCATCATTTTAATGGATTCTATTGAGTTTTCATTTAGGCACATCAGATTATTATAATGGTTTATAAAGAATTATTTTCATATTTATTTATTTGTGTAATGAAAACAGGTGACCATATTGTAAATTGGTTTTTGGGACACCTTTTGATCAAATGCAATGATCTGTACATTAATTGATCCTACCAAGTGAAGAGATACTATTTGTAGGTTATAGGTGAATAAATGTTTATTTATAATTATTTTTAATCAGGTTTTTAAATTTATATAAACTCTATTCAAGTTAAACCATAAAAAATAATAACTGTTTCATATTTATGAGTCAGGAATACCTAAATATTTTTTTATCTTATAAGTATGATTCTAGGGGTCATAGATTATTATGTTTACTTTGTTTTTTAATAGTGATATGTACCCCCATATTTCGAAAATAAATAGGAAAAAATAATGACATGTCGAGGATGAAACTCTGAGAGTTTTAGTTCAATAGATTGTATAACAATAAGTGATTGGTATTGGGATACATTATTGTTTTATTTTTGAAGGAGTGAGATATATGATTCATTTTTTATGAATATAATGATTAATTTGACTCATTAGCGGTGATTATGAATCATTAGGTATCCAAGAAGTGGTGGTTTGATTTTATATACAACAAATAAGAGTCATTTACCTAGAGGTAGAATATAAATGAAATTATTTGAGATACAATTCATTATCCAACAAAAACGATGAAAAATAAATAAGATATAATTACTATTATATTTTAATTTTCATTTCATTTAATGTTCTGATCCATTTTATAAATGTTTTCTGATATGTCTTATACCCATTTCTAGATGATCATTCTAGTGAAATTCATTTTCAGATGGAATGTTTTCATGATATATAGAAAATGGTAACAATGTTTTTCATGATTACATATCTCATCAATATTGGGTGGATATTTTTTGGAGGGTATTTTGGATATGATAAGATCTTTAAGAGAGTGGTGTGATCAAGACTATCCACATAGGCTAACATCATAATGGGGTTTAGGATTCTAATAAATTAATTTTTTGAGATATTTGACAATATTTTTTATCTGTTATCATCTCATTTCTCTAGTATTGTATGATATATGTCTCATTCTAAGGGATTTTATTCTTTTTTTTATGTATTAGTCATAATAATCAATGGTGAGAGTGCCCAAACATTCAATTATAGAAGCATGTATTAGTTGATACACATAAAATTCCTCTATGAAAAAATATTATGTCACTAACTAATAATATAGTGCTACAACATTGGAATATTATAGGTTAGATGAGGTATAATGGTTTTATCCTTGTGAGGTTCATCTTTCTTAAAGAGTATATCATGACTAAAAAGTTGAACTCCATCATAATTATATAGTTTGTTCAGTAGGTCATGTCATGTATCATGCTTTTTTCCCACATTATGAGAGACATAAGTCAATAATTGTATATTTTTCCTGATATCATATTGGGTTTATGAATTCATTGATTCTAGGAGAATTAACTTCATCATATCACCTTTCATATCATGTGATTTATGAATCATTGTCGAGAGGCTTCTAGATCCAATGAAATTGACTATGTGAGTTGGAGGATTATATTTTATATATTAAGAATGTATATATGATGATATTTTTGTATCATATATATTATTTTGGGCCGAATTAATATGTCATTAGATATATCTTTACAAAATATTTCTCATAATATAGTGGCTGTGTTCACTATAATCTATCTTATATTTCTTCAGTAGGATGGTTTTTTGTAAGATAATGACATGTAGTATTTCATGTTCATTGTAAAGAGATACCCTTATATGTGTAAAAAGGAATTTCATATCATTTTATACAATGTTTTAGGATTTTGTTCTTATATTTTTGGAGGTTTAATAAGAACAATATTGTAGGGTGGTGAATGGGTACCCATATTTTATTCCTATAGATATTATGGTTTAACCCCCATTATAGGAGATATTTTTTGAGACAAAACTATATTCATGAAAAATTCCAATAATGATTTATTTTTATAGGATGTAGAAATTCTTTTAGTAGGTAGTTGTAGTTATAAATTTGTGATCTTTACAAGAAATGTTCTAATCTATTTACCATGTCACTTTTGGGGTCTAAATTATTTCACTAAATAAAGGATGATGGGATTCTAAATATTATTATTAATTGAAATTTTATAAATAAAATAAAATTTAATTTCAACTTCAAACTTCAATGGATTAATTGTTTATTCAGTCTACTAAAAAGGATCTTTTAAGTTAATTAATATCAATCTATGATTAGTATACCGTCAGAAAAATGTGGTGGATGAGGAGATTTCACGGACCTATTTCTAATTAAGATATATAAATTATGATTTTTTATGATGATATTCAGTATGAATAATGCCACAGCTATGTCAATGTAGTATATGAACATAATCTGTTGACAGTTTTTTACGTGTTTGTAGTTTCCTTCATCAGTTAGATCATTGTGTGGTCTATATTTGAAGAGGATCACATAGATAATATTTGTGTAGTTTTTTTAATTCTTCACTCCCGTTAGTGATATCAGATTCGACCAATGTGCTATTTATAGGATTGTGATGTTTGTATAATTGGGATGTTATTTCCCAGAGTGAAGTATTTATTGATCATTAAATGATTATGGAATTTTTTTCATATTATAACCCAATAATTTCATAGAGTTATTGTATTTTCATAATTATGCAGGATATTGCAGAAGGATTCTTCCTAAATTCTCATAAATCGTGAAACCATTAAAATCCATAAACATAAATGATTCCATTTTCCAATGGTCTACCTTATGTCAGCTAGCTTTAATATATCTTATGAATAATTTATTATGTTCCCTAGTATTATAGATTCTAGAATAGGGTGTTTAGTTTTCTATATTCTATGATTCTTCACATCCTCATTTGGGAGGAATGATATTGTAGTAGTGGGAAGTTGTTTCCCATGGTTACAAAAATGTATTACCCCATGAGTGTGACTATTCCACAAAGTATCTCTATATGGATTAAGTTTTTTTTTTGGAATTGATGTTATGGATATACTATATTAATAGGGAAAATATTTTGATTTCCACAGATCACAAGATTATGATGTATGTATTCTTGATGATTTCCCTAAAAGTTCGTTTATAATGGTGAATGGAATCATTATAGGAATATAAATTTGTGATTTACCATATTAAATGAATGTGAAATGGAATAAATTATAATATAAGAAACAATCCACATTGTGATGTCAAATATGTGTCTCCAATATTTAATAGAGTGATATAATAACTCTATATGTTGTTTTAGGATATGGGAGAGTCTTGTGGTAGAGGATAATTTTTCCATATAAAAGTGTATTTTTCCTTGATGTAGTATTTGGAGGAGTCCTAGATGGGGTATTCCATAGTGGAGGTCATTTATGATTTTGTTTTCTATATTGATTACCATAATTATTTTTTTGAGGATGATTAACACAAATTTCAGTTTTATTAGATGTTATTTGTTAATTAATTATGTATGGTGTGGTTTGCAAAGAGATCCAAATCTCACCCTCTCCATCAAATAATTTTTTAAAATTTTTTATTGTTATATTATATGAATATTTTTAGTGAATTTTTTTATATTTTCTGGTATGTAGTTTCCCATGATTTTTTGTATTCTAAATGTTGAAGGATGAACACCAATTGACCTGTGTTTTTCATGAAACCATTTAATGTTTCCAAAAGTATATGGGAAGACATTTCTAGGGAATTTGACCCAATACAACATTTATATCATCGATGATTTAAAGATATATAGTGTATATTGGTTATGTTTTTAAATTTTAACATCTAATATGAATCAAATGGTTAATATTAGTGGAGGTTTCAATAAGGTTGTAACCAAAAGTGGTTGTTAAGGTCTATTGAATCCCAAGGATGATCATCATTGACCAGGACCCCATTTTTTATAGTTTTCTGAGATGTATTCACAATTATTTTAGATAATCGTTTTTATATAGAACTTATTTTCTATCCCATTGAGATGGTATGGAAGTGCGAAATATTCATATTATTGAATTGCTGTTGCATTCAAGTGGTTATGATTTTGGAAGTTTCTGGGTGAGGAACTAACCATTACTCAATTTTTCACAGAATAATAGTTTCAAACATACTATTATTATGAAAATTATTGAATATTTGTAGTTCCAACAATTGCATTCTCCAGTTTAAAATAATGGTGTCCCATTCTTAGTAATATTTATCCAATAAATAGATTAGAGTATGAAATATATTTTTTTACTCAATCATGAGATTATGAATATAGAACATAGTAATTCGAAAACTTATTCCATCAATAAGAGGATACCTCTGAAGCTTGATGGTGAATATCATGCGCGGATTATGGAAATTCATCATCAAAAACACTGAAATTGTTTTGGTGAGAATAATTATTCTACATAGTGGTTTGGCATTTTCAAGGGTTTCTATATGTTGGTGTCATTTTTTGTTATATTTAATCATCCATACAGGTGATCTTTATTTATGATGTCAGTAAATTTCCATGGATTTACAACCATATTTATGATTATTTTCATTTCAGTCATTTTTGATAGAAAAATATTGATAAGTATGTAACTATTATGTAATCTCATCAAGGGGTTTCTATACAAGTGTAAAAGGTTTTTAAAAATATTCCATGTTCTAGTAGTTCATATCATATATTGGGAAAATGGTGTGGAGGAGATCACCAATGAACATGATACCAATGTAGACAAACAATATAACGAGATGTTTGATTCATTATCATCTTTTCAAAAGATTTTGGATAATTTATATATATAAATTATGTTCCATATAGTTCAATTTTCCATTATTCCTTATTAATTTATTTTAGAATATTTGCGAGGTATTCCTCCTTGGTTAGGATTTTATGGCTTGTTCATCATTTCATTAATTATATTGTTTTATTAATGTGATGATGTAACTTGATTTTCTATTATTTTTATTCGTAGAGTGGTCACTTTATTGATGTAGGGTGTTCCCTAATAATTGTCTAATGGGTGATAGTACATACCTCGTTTCCCCTAACCTTCCATGTTTTATTATATTAATATAGGACATGAGATCATTGAGATATATCAGATGTAATTTTGATGTTCCTAATAAAATTTTGTTGCATTCCTTAGGTAATGAGGTGAGAATGTGGATTTTAGATTCCTATTATCATTTAATTATCACATTTAACCTTTATATCATTGAATATAGTTGACTTATTTTACATGTTGGATCATACTGGCATGTTCGTTACATGGTTGCAGGTGGGATCAAGGCAACATGTAAGCTCATGGTGGATGGTAGTCTCATGGTAAAATAATTACCTGTTGGTATTATGTTGGTCTTGAGATTGTGGGTTGGTATTATAGTAATATGATTGATCAAGGTAGTAGGTTTGATCACATTAACATGTATGTCTCAAGGATGTATGTTGATCATATGGTAGTAGGGTTGTCTCATAGTTTTAGGATGATGTTAGAGTAATGGGTTGGTCTCCCAACACTAAGATGCTCTCTACGTAGTAGTATAATATCATGGAAGAAGATTGGAACCTAATTGTAGGTTATCTCAATGTTTAATTTTATTTTTATAAATTTAGTTTGGTATAACAATAGAAAAATATCCTCAGAATCCTATTTTTAAAAATTTTAATTTTTTTCGCTAATGTATTAAATATGTATTTATATTATTAAAATATTTTTATGTTCGTACATAATAGAAATTAAAAAATATCAAAGGGTATATTTATATATTTGGTTTCAATAAAAATATAATGAATTTAATATGGAACTATTTATATGATTTTAATGATAGATGTAGTGATGCTTAATTATGTAATAATTTTTTCTTAAATTTGGATATTTTGAAGGCCTAGTGTGATTAAATATAGAATAATGAACCTTACATTTTTAATCTAAATTATTTTTTTATTTGAGTTTAGATGATCCAATACACTAGTTGTGTGCATTATAATGTTATCTAAATCCTTGGGAACCACCATATTTTTATGAGTTTTTTAAGAGTATAGTCCACACCATATTTTTTATACATGTGGGAATTTGTATTGAGTTTGTATCATATTTCTCATTCATCTTCCCTTATTTATTGAAAAATTTAAATTCTTTTTAATATATTTTCATGGTGGAATAAAATATGTGACATTATATACATCTAAATATTTATATGTACTATGTTTCGGGAACTTTTAGTTCTCTTTAGAGAGTTCATTGATTCTCCTATTTACCTGAAATTATAATTTTTTTATTATTTCCCAAATATTTTTAAAATATAAATAATATTAATAAATATTAAATAATATTAGGTAAATATTTTGATTTTTTATGTAATCACATTTTTTTATATCTCAGTTAAGATCTTTTGTTTTTTAAAAAACAATGTCCTAACTATATTTTTGTTTTCGTAAACATGTTTTTATTCATGAATATGGATAGATAATGTGTGGTTGTTAATTTTTCCTTTATGAATATTATATAAAATACAAATTATCAATGTCTAATATTAAATATGTATGATTAAATTGAATATTTTAATCAAAATTATTTTATGGAAATCAACGTGATGCTTGTAATAACATTTAAATAATTCAAAATTATAATAACTGATGCCTTAGTTTTCATGTGGTAGGAAATTATGAATAAAATAATTGATTATCGAAATATGATTACAAATTGCAGTATGATAAGTGAAAAAATTTGGTGCTAAGTGTGAAATAATTATAATGTTGGTTGGATGCCGTGGTTTTTAGGCTCTATATGATCTTTTGATGTATTTTGGGATCTTTACTTCATTATGTGAATTATCCTTATGTGATCATTTTTATTGATTTTATGTGATCCTAGATTGGATGATGTTTAGTGAGACTTGAATCAATGTCATGGGTTTATGAATGAATATTTCAAAATTCATTTTTCATTTCTTAGTGATATAGATGTCGACTTAGGGGATGGCATCTATATTCAAAGCATGTGTTGAATCAATGATTTTGGGTAGTCATATTGAAATTGGAGATACTCACATGAAGATGATTCTAATTTAAGGTTATATTTCTATGTATTTATTTAAATTCCTTTCCATATTACAGGATACAGTTTTCTATTATATGTGTATGTATATATTTTGTTGAATCATTGGATGAGTTGTTGAGTACCTTGAATAATTAAACGATATGAAATAATAATTTTGTTAACTCAATGGGTTTTTGTGTGGAAGGAATTTTATGATATGATATATATTAAAAAACCATAGAATTACTGAAATTAGGAATGAAATTCATTAGCATTGTGGGAAATTATTATAATTATTATTATTTTATAAAAAAATTAAATTAAATGAATGTATTTTTGTACCATGATACGAGTAAAATATCCACTCCTTAAAAGTGGAATTCATGTTTCTAAGAGATTAAATTTTTATTATTGTATAGGGAATGATTATTTTATATTGATTTTTTGGTAAATATATATTATTATTCTATTATATTTAATCTTATGGCCCTCCTATTTCAGTTCGATGATGAATTCCTTGTGCAGTGGGGGGGGGGGGTTCTCTAATATCTAGTTGACCGAGGAATGGATTGCTAAGTAACATATATCCCCCTTATCTATTTAAATGGTCACTTTAGAAAATATTTTTCATGTTGTTTATCATTCCCATATATATATATATATATCTCTGTGTGTGTGTTTGTGTGTATAGAGTTTTATGAAATATTAATATTTTACAAACAATTACCTGTAGATATATTTTCAAAGGTATTATTATAGTTTGGGATTGAATTATCAATATGGATTTAGGTTTCATACACAATAAATATGATATAGTGGATTTGAGAAAATTCTCTATTATTATTTCTATATATTGATTATTTTATGCATACAATGTATTATATGTCTTGATGATGCTAGTTTTTACATGAATTTCATGATATAATAATGTTCCCTTGGTGTTTTGGGGATGAATAACATTTAAAAATAGAAGGCCTAGGATATATGTTGTTGGCATGGGGTGGAAAACAATGGATGTTGTCTTATATGTGGACATTTATTTTATTTTTAGGATCTTATGTTATTTATTATATGTGATACATGGCTAGTGATCCATTTTAATACATGGAACATTTTATAACATTTTTGGGAGGATTTTTTTCATTAGTATTGGGATTTAGTATGATTTTTTTTCTATTATGTTTGGAAATGAGGAGGACTCTACTGAGTATAAATGACCACCTTTACAATGTATATTTAAACTATGTTTTAAGAAAAAAGAAGCTGGTTAAATATTTTTTTGGATATTAAAAGATTTTTCTATTGTTCTAGAGTTATTTTTCATTAGGGAAATAATTGATGCCTTCATTTTATTACTTGAAATTTGTTTGATGTTTTTCTATTGTAATAAATTAATTCCATGTATCATTAAAATTTATTTATTAATGAGATGTACTTATGTAGTGGATTTTTTCTTATCAGACATTTCTCATATTTTCAAAGATGTTGATGTCACCAAATTGTTTTATAGTATAGCCACAGTTCTTGTTCCCAACCTAGAGCCTGTTAGAGTAGGGATTTGAGTATTTTCAAGTACATTCTCTCATTGCAGAAATATGAGGTGTATTAATAGGTGGAGGGGGTCGTAACACTCCTTACCATATGTTCGTGTATAATACTCCCTTGAATATCATTATGTCATAGTGGTCTGATATGACATTATCAATCAACTAAAAGTAATAATTCGTAAAAATTATATGAATAAAACATTTAGATATTATAATATAAAAATATTAATAAAATATAAACAAACCATAATAAAAGAATTTTTTTTATCAAATGGTATAATAGTTATTTAAATTGAGAAAAAATGCTTAAAAATATTAATAATAAAACAAATTATAAACATTTAGGAAAAACTTATATACATTATTATCCAAACATATCAATTACAAATAAATATGGATAAATTTTTTAATATAAGATGAATAAAAAAAATATAGTAAAAATAAATATTTATTACATTTTATTTAGTAGTTATCAAAAATGATATAAAATATTAACAAATTACTGAAACATAATATGTATCGATAGAAGAAACAAATATTATTTGAAAATTAATAAAAACCAATAGTTATATATTAGGTTAAATTATAATAAAATAAAAAAACCATTCTAATCTATAATAGTTATTTATTTTTAAAAATATATATGATTCATCAATGAAAAATTATATATCTTACATTTTATGATATTTAAATATGTAATAAAAAAATAAAAATATGTTACTTAAATTATTTTTTTATTAATAATGTTTTTTTTCTACATTTTCCCATCCTTATGATAATCTTCTTTAACACAAATAATATCTAATTGTTTTGTTTTAATTGTTTCTCAATATAATCACTTGGAAGTAGCAATATGAAATATATCATTGTTATTTTCATGTTTTATATCAGAAAAAATAATTTTTCACAAGGGAAATGAAAAAAATTCACATTTGATGGAACAGAGAATAAAATTTCAGTTGTTTTTCTACAATTAAATAATTATATACGTTATCCTAACTATTTAGGTTTTCTAGTGTCATGTGAAGTTCCTCATGTTAGAAAATGCTATTAAAAATTACACAGATACAATTAAACTACATTAGTTGAAATATAAAATACTAACCCACCCATATATCATTAACATCTATATAATATTCATGTGGTATAGATATTGTGGTTTTTCCATTTAACTCTATTAAATGAATTACTTATGTGAACAATAATAAACTTCTATTCTGAATCACACATCATTTGACGTTATATATTTATTATAAAATTTATTTCTATTAATATCATACCCATAACATGATATAAAATTTAATCATGGTATAGTTTTAAACAATATCAATGTTTTCAATTCATATCATCTATTCTGCATAGTCTCACTAAAAAAGTGATTTTTTCGTATGATCATTCTAAATCAAAAAATATTTATTCATTACATTAAAGTTTTTAAAAAATTAATTTGAATCTTGGTATATGTATGAGAATATTATATGTAATTCAAAATTGATAAATGAACCTTTTTTTAAATGGTCACATGTGATAAATATAATTTTCAAACCAGACATCACATTTCCCAAAAAAATAAGTTCATTCATGGAGATATGTATGAAAAATATTTTCCTCCACTATTGATAAGAAGTTTATGACAATATGTGAAACTTTGTCAAAAAACATACTTCTCAACAATGGAGTCATCCAATCAGTATGGATTATTATAGTATCGCATGAATTCCATTATATTACTTATAAGGGGAGACATCATATATATATATATATATATATATATATATGAAATTAGTTCATTATTCATTACATCAAACGAACAATTGAATGCACCATCATATCAAACACATATGGGCAGGGGGGGTTTATTGATGAATAATAATAGAAACAACATCATTATTAACATTTTTCAACGGATTTTGATCAAATCTGTCACGAGATTTTCCCCTGAGGCCCATGCCGTGACTAACCGAAACCCCCCTTCCATGGGCCAAAGGCTAGCGACTAGCTCCGAAACGGTGTATCCCTTAACTGGAAGGAATTTCCTTTAGACATGTACGGACATACAAATCAAAGATAACCACAAGAGGCATCCATGATGTAAACTACTATAGTAGAAAGTTTTCTGAAAGTAAAGGGGCTAGAATACAAGCACAAATGGAAAGTACAAGTACAACTGAAAAAGGGGAAAAAAACTCCTGAGTTGTCCACAGAGGATCATACATGAATGGTAGGTACTACTCACGATCAATAGTCCTGGGTCACAGCACGTCAAATATCCCACCTCTGAGCATCGTACAATCTTGGCTCCCATATCCTCGATCAATGCTAGTCGTCATATTCCCATGACACAACAAGGTGAGGGGGAAGCAAGTGCAGGTGTGAGAATAACAGCACTCAGTATGGACCCTGAGACTCCCAAAGGTCTCCTAGAGTTCAACAATGAAAAAACCACAAAGCAAGACCTCAATCACAGTGAATGGTGTTGTCATCAACACTACTTAGTTATATTCCCATATATATGCCTAATTTATCAAGATATAATCATCTCATACATGATTAAAAAAAATTCGAAAGGGTAACACAATGAAGGTAACACAATGGAGGTAAATGTACCACACATGTAACATTACGAAGATAACACCACGAAGGTAAAAGTACCACATAGGAAACACCACAACGATATCACCATGAAGGAAAAGTACCACACATGTGTCACTACAAAGATATCAACACAAAATAAAATAGAACCTCATAGGTATCACCGCAAAGATATCACCACAAAGGTTAAAGTACAACACAAGTATCCCCATGAAGTTACATATGATCATTTGGAGAGCTATATAATCTTAATCTATCAAGAGGCATTGGTGCTGACCATATGGAGTCTGAACCACCCATTATCAATAAGTAATAACCCCACAATGATCCCAATAGGAGCCGACTGACCCATAGTCGATAGGTACTAACACCCACAATGACAAACACTGAATCAGTATGCGCTGATCCACATAGGATCACTCAGCACTGACACACACAAGATCTGACCCACATGTGATCGGTATGCACTCACCCAGACAGGATTGTTGAGTGCTAACACACACATGATCTGACCCACACGAATTGGTGTTGAGCCACATAGGATTTCCTGGTACTAACCTCTGTATGATCTGTCCTTAACCTCCAATCACTGCCATCCACTGGATTCATGCTAATTGTACGCTTGATTCTGGGAGAGCCACTCCTAAATCCATTATTTGTACCTCATCCTCCACAAATCTCCATGAATTATTATTCCAATGTACCTCCTTTTCATAAGGGTTCTAACACGACCAAAGACCCATCAATCGGATGCACAATCTCTGACTTACAAATATTTTAGTTCTGAGGGAAATATTGGAATTTGATTCAGATTAAATCCAACTCGGATATACTCCAAAATTATCCAAATATCTATTGGATTATACCAAATAGTCCTTCATTATCCATGGTTTCCAACTCCATAGATGATTCGTCAAAAGGACGCTCGGTTCTCACGTTATGACCCTTTTACCGAAACCGGGCCCGGTCGGGTTTGGGTCTGGTCCGGCAGTGTCAGAAAAACATGAATCGACCCAGTCCGGGTCCGAACCTACTGGGCTGAGATGTGGTGTGCTCAGCCCCCCAAAATTTGGCCCGGCCCGACCTGTATGGAGGCGTTTCTGGCACAAAATTCTGAGGCATGCCGGTCTCATGTGACCCAAACCTCGGTGGTGTGGTCCGCTGGGCTAGCATGACTTTCTTGGATCGTGTGCCACACTAGGCTCATATGGTCTGACCTGTGGTGGTGAGTGGCCTGTAGGTGGTGTATCCTGGTGATTTGGGGTCCACCGGTCTGGAATGGGGGTTTCCCCCATTCATAAGGTGAAGAGGAAATGCCCTTTAGCACTATTGGGTCACATGTGGGACCCACTGTGCGTTCCACCACTGTTGCATCGGAGCCGCAGCTCCTCCAGTGGACACCATTGCACACTTCTATTCCTCCTATAGCTGGTCGATGATGGATACCACATTCGACCCCACCACAGATAAAAATATATGACCCTTCTCTAGCGGTTGCACGCGATGGCGCGCCACATTACCACTATGGACAGCCGGTGCCGACCACATTGCTAACTTCCATGACATCGTGTCACGACCTCCTCTTACAGCCCACGATGGGATGCTACCTCCATTACCCATGGTCGGTTCCAACATCCACCATCATATGTCATCAGGGTCATGTAAAACCCAATGACAATTAATATAAAAAATGCACCCAAAACTCCAACAAGGGTGGAAGGTTTGGGCCTTGTTCGTTGGGCCCACGGCCTCCGTGGTATCATGTTAGCTAGAGCGTAGAAAGAAAGCCTCATCAAATCATTGAAATAAAACAATATTAAAAGACTAACTTGAGATCATTGGATAACACCCGCTATTGAGGAAGAGTCATTATTCATCACCCCCAAAATAATCCGCCATTGATACCGCTCAATATCCATTATTCGGTTCAGGGTTCAGTGTCACTCATCACTGCACACATGAACTAGCTTCAACCTCCAGTTTTTGAGCATCATGAATACTTTCTCGAGCATCATCTATTTATGAATCCGTGCCAATACCTCCAACCATGTTCCATATAAATAGAAGAGGTGTAGGGTAAGTAACAATCGTGTAATTTATGGGGGTTCATTTAATAAGAATCTTCATAAATTTCAATGACGTTGTTATTTAGGATTTGAATGCTTAATTAATTTAATGGCTTGAGACATCTCTGGTCCCACACTACCACTTTCCTTTTGGAGAAAAAGAAAAAATAAATAAAATAACACTGTTATTTTATTAATCTTTTAAAAAGTCCCACAATCTAAAATTTTCTCCATTCATACTACGGTATAAGTAAAGTCTCCCATAATCAAATCCTGGTAAAGCAGATTCAATGGTTCCCTATTATTTTTAATCAGAGCATCGATTCATGTGATAAAAAATGATGTCTGTGCATTTAATCAAAGTTCCATAAAAAAAGATCAGAAATTCATTCCTGGCCCACCAGGCCTTGGAATCATGCGCCATTAATTTTCATAGACTTGTAATAATTCCATATAATTAAAAAAATACATGGAATATCAAGGTATTTAAATTCTCTCCACTATAGGGATTCTCGTCCCCTAAATGAAAAACATAAACTAATGAAACAAATTGGGGTACTGGATACAAAATTGAAGCCTCCTGGTCCAATTTTCTTTTTTGGAGTTTTCTATACTTCTAGATATCGCACAACAGATGTATCGATCATACATAAATGACCCCCACCTACTGATCCACAGTCTCCACTGGAACCTCGGTAAAGGTCACCCCATCGTCAATGTCCTGCCTGCCCCAGTCTATGACATGCGATGGATCACGCACGTAACTCTTAAACTGTGACATGTAGAAAATGAATTTCAACTAGTGCATTTTTGGGTGATGATATAGATAATACGCCACCTCTCCAACTATGCTTATAACCTAAAATGGTCCGATGATCCTTAGAGATTTCTTTTTGACCAGGCCAAATCTTCGCAAACCTTGTCGAGGTGAGACCCAAAGGAAGATATGGTCTCCCTCCTCAAACTCCAAAGGTCCCCATCTCCTATCATCATAAGACTTATGACTCTTCTTTGTAGTCTTCATCCACTTCAGGATGATCTACACCTTCTCTGTACTATCCCCTACTAACTCTAGATCCATATGTGCTGACTCCCCTGGGTCTATCTATCATTGAGATGATCTCTAAGGTCAACTGTATAAATCCTCCAATGGTGACATACCAATGGTGTATTGATATATTTTGTTGTACAAAAACTCCACCAAGGGTATTTGATCCTCCCAACTACGGACAAATTCTTTGACACAAGAACGAAGCAAGTCCTCCAACGGCTTTATGGTCTATGTCAGACCATCTATCTAAAAATGAAAGGAGGTGCTCAAACATAGACTATTCATGAACACCATTGGTGGTACCTTCCACAAACAGGATGTAAAAAGGGTGTCACGGTAATAGGCAATCATCTATGGAACCCCATGATGTTGTACAATCTTATACACATAAAGGAATCTGAAGACCTCTATTAATCCCTTCTCTCAAATAGGAATTAAGTGGAATGAAATGGTGAGTTGGTAAATGATCACCCAGATGGAATCATGACCCATGGACACATGTGGAAGCCCTATTACAAATTCCATGTAGTTACCATCCCACTTCCACTCTAACACCTCTAGTGGTTGCACTCTACCTGCTGGAACCTGATGCTCAACCTGCCCTTGTTGACTGGTGAGTTGTCGTGGAACAAAATCATCCACTTCTTTCTATATCGGAAGCCACCAGTGCTAACATCAGAGGTCTTGGTACATATTTTCCACACCAGAATGTATCACCAGAAGTGGATGCATGGAAATATTTCAAAACCTCTTCTAGTATCACCATTGGTACCATAGTTCATCCTCTAAAAATGATGACATGATCCCCAAATTTAGAAAATCCATCTGCTATCTTCTCTATTGATATCTAATCATGTTGATCCACATAGTCAATGTCCCCAAGATCAACCTCTTGAAGTCACTGAAGAAGTGGGAGAGTGATAGTGATAGACTATAGGTATGTTGATCCTTCTCTATTCACAAAGGATATTTGCAACATGGATAGCTACTATGTCAACCCACTCAGCAATTGTAGACCATACCTCCTGCTATGTGCATCCCCCAATACATTACCCTTCCCAAGAGTATAGACTATCATAAATTCATAGTCTTATAGAAACTCTATCCATTGTTGTTGTCTCAGTTTTAGGTCTTTCTCTGAGAAGATATTCCTGATACACTTGTGATCATAGTAGACTACAAAATTTTATACAATAAAGTAATGTTTCCACATATTCAAGGAAAAGACCACTACTGCTAACTCCAGATCATGGATATAATATTTCTCTTCACTCTGTCTCAGCAAAAGGGAGCCATAAACAATCACTTTCTTCTTCTCCATCAGGACACATCCGAGTATGGTCCCTAATGTGTCGTAGTAGACTACATACCCAATGTGTTGTTCTTCTAGCCTCAAGATGTGGCACTTGTCAGTCTCTGCCTCATCTCTTATAAACTCTATTAGAATATTTCTTTCTACAAGAGGGTTTTACCTTATTCTTAAATGATGAAAAGGGTTACTACTAACTATAAAAGTTACGTACGAATCGACGGTAGTACCCAGTGGACCAAAGAAAACTCCACCCCTCGGTCACACTCATGGGTGGATCCAAAGATTGAACATCCTCTATCATTTCTGGATCTACTAAAAACCCAGCCTCTGAGATGATGTGTCATAGAGAAAGAACCTACTGTATCCAAAACTTTATCTTCGAGAGATTACCGTTATGATGGTGCTATTAGAGTGTTTTTAGAACTATCGGAAGATGAAAGGCTTGTTACTCCTCTACCGCTTAGTACACAAGGAAGTTATCGATAAAGAACACCACAAAAAAATTGAGGTATGGATTAATGATCATGTTAATGAGTCCCATTAATAATGATGGGGATTTGGTCACACCTTAAGGCATAAAAAATAACTCAGATTTTCCATACTGACACCTAATGGTCAATCTCTTCACGTCCTTGTCTCGTAACCTGAGGTGATGATAACCTAATCTGAGGTCTATCTTTGAAAACCATTGATACCCTTCAACAAATCGAATAGATCATCAATCCTTGTAAGTGGACACATTTTCTTCACAGTCAACTGGTTTAAGCGCTGATAATCCACACAACATCGAAAAATCCAATCTGTTTTCTTGGAGAACCGAATCGGGGTAGCCCATGGAGAAGCACTGGGCCTTATAAACCCCTTTCTCAGAAAGTCCACCAATAGTTATCGTAACTCAATAATCTCTACAAGAGACATCTCATATTCTGGTGTAGATATTGGTCCCATCTCGAGGTACAGGTCAATGTAATAGTCTACCTCGTTGTGAGGAGGTAGTCATTTTATATCCTCTAGGATGACATCGACATATTGGTCCACCTCTACAGGATAGATTAGACTCTCAACATTAACTACTCTGAGGTTAAGTCTAGCCCCCTGATATGTTATAGGCTTCACCCTCTAAAAAATTCCATCGTATTCTGCAAAGGGTCCCTACAATCTGGTAAATAAACACTAGGTCCCATCTATATGGACTCACCGCACTTTGCGCCTAACATAGTCAATCTGATCATTGAAAATGGGACCTAGACATTTCTATTAAAATATCCAAGCTAATGATCTATCCTATTAGAGTAATCTCACACCGCTGGAACCAGTGTGTAATTATAAAATCTTCCCTCATATGATTCACTAGAAATATGGATCGAACCAAAAGTTCCATCAGAATCTCCAAGCTCCAAACCAGGGTCGTGTTAATAAAATATTGAATGGAACCTATGTCTATTAGTACTACAGCTTGGGTGGAATAGGAACTAATCATACCTCTAATCATATCTTTCATTCCATGGTCGTAGGCCTCAGCTTACTGGAGTTGTGCATGTCTGTATCCCCTTACTCACTATGGTTGGGGTGGACCACCTGGAGGTGGTGGTGGTAGAACCTCGAATCACCGCTCATCTCATGCTACATGGCTAGCTCCTCTAAAATTACTTCCTCCTAGCATACCACCATTCTTGAACCTCTACCTCTACCTTGGTGGTCCTCCGAGCGTCTTTTGGTCGTCGGTATGTATGTTCGGGTAGTCGAGAGCCATGTGACCCTACCTGCCACACTAGTAGCACTACCTTACCCTCAACTGTCCTCCCCTATCCTGTGAGCCCCTCACCATCAAACATGTATCTTGAGGTCACCCACTAGATGGTTTATCTCACATGGGCCTCGACATCATTTGAATACTGTACATTTTCGATGACTCATCTACCCTACGTCTGATGGTGGCTCTCACTGTCGGTGCTTGCTCAGCTAGGAATCTCTCCACAAAAGTGCATTCCTTTGCACCCCATCCTATGTAGGAATAATAAGTGATAACATATATGCTCTGATCTCATGTTGTAGACGTTCTCAAAGTACTGAGCCATGAATAAAGGGTCTTATAACATGTCATTGGAGTAGTGGGAGAGGTCAGTGAATTTCGATGAGTATTGGGCCATGATCATGCTGCCCTACTATATGTGCAGTAGCACTTTTATACGCACTGAGAGTAGAGTCTATAGGACAAAATATACCCTAAAAAGTCACTCTATGTCCGCTTAGGTGAGTGTCACCTCATCATTCAACTGGATTTTCAGACTCTATCATCTCCCAATTTCTCCCTAGAAGAGACTGGAAGGTAAGATTACCATCAGATCAGTTGGTGTTGCAATTCAACAAAAAACTCTAGCCACAACCTCCAGCCAGTCCTCAAATGCATGTAGTTCTATCTCACCTCAGAACCTCGAAGGTCTCTTATACTAAAATACATGTAACGTGCTCACCTGGCATGCACTATATGCTGGTGGGGATTGTGGCAACAACTGCATAATGGGTAGTGGTTCTATTGGTACACCACCCGAAGGTATTAACACTATAAGAGGGCCCTGCATAGAGGCCTCATAGATAGGTCGAATTTCGATGTGTACTATGTCGATAATCCTCGATGGATGTCTACGTGGAAACATCCTGAATGAAAATAGGCTCACCAATGTCGCAACGCTATTACTTGAGGGATGACACATAAAATCATAATATTTATTTAAAAAACACACATAATCAGTGTTTCCGTGTAATAAGTCGAAAATCATAATTTAGGTTCATTATGTATGGATACGTCGGCTGCCGCACAAACACTGGATTCCCCAAACTGAAAACCAAACTCATAACACATGACACTATTTCCACATAAGAATGATCAAAGCCCTAATTCATCGGTAGAACTGAATCCTTTGATACCACTTTGTCACGCCTGTCCACCGAGGCCCATCCTATGACTACCCAAAACTCGCCTTCCATAGGCCAGGGGGTGGCGACTATCACCATAATGGTGTATCCTTTAACGGGAAGGAAATGCCTTTATCCTTCAAAAACATACAAATATATGAGCACAAAAAAGGCAAAGAAAATTTAAACTACTATAGTAAAAAGTATAACAAATGTAATGGGGCTGGAATAATTTCCCAACTAGAAACTAAAAGTACAACATAAAAGAGAAAAATATTTCATGGGTCGTCCACCATGGATCCTACCTGAAGGGTAGTTATAGATCACGATCCATAGTCCTGCATCACACAACCTCAAATGGTCAACCTCTGAGCACCATCTAGTCCAGGATCCCTCAACCTCGATCAACATAGTTTTTTGTATGCACAAGAAACAACAAGGTTTGGGAAAATATGATACTAGGTTGAGTATAAAAATAATCAGTAGGGACCCTGATACCCCCAATGGTCTCCCACAGATTCAAAAAAGGAAAACCAGAAAGCAAGACCTCAATCAAAAATAACGAATCAGTCATCAACTCTACTTAGGTATATTCCCATATATATAGCCAATTTATCGAGATATAATCATCATATACATGAGAGAATAATGTCATGAAGGGTCACACCACGAAGGTAAAATTACCACTTAGGTAATGTCACAAAGATAAAATAGAGAAGGTAAAATATTTACACAGGTAACACCAATAATATATAACCATGAAGTTAAATGTACTCCACATGTATTAATATGAAGATATCCCCACAAAGGTAGAAGTACCACTAAATATCACCACGAAGGTAAAATTACCACACAGGTATCACCATGAAGGTTAAAGACTCAACTCACACATGTATTATTGATGTATAGAAGTACATATGATCACCCGGGCAACTAGATCATCTTATTCTGTCATGAGGGAATGTTGCGGACCATACTGAGTCTGAACCACACATAATCGATAGGTACTAACCACGATAGTGATCCACATAGAATTGGACCCACCCATAGTATATAGGTACTAACCACCTAAATGACTCACACAGGATCTGGCCCATACTAGATTAGTATGCGCTGACCCACACAAAATCGCAGAGAGCTGACCCACACAGGATTTGACCCACATAGGATCGGTATGCGCTGACCCACACAAGATCGTTGAGCAATGACCCACAGAATATATGACCCACATAAGATCTAACACATATAGGATCGGTACTGACCCACAGAGGATCTCTCAGTACTAACCACCATATGATATGTCTTCAATATCTGCCTCACATCCAACCACTAGATCCCCACTCATAGAATGCTTGATTCCGTAGAACAGAACCTTGTGTCGTTGGTCATACCTCATCCTCCATGAAGATCCAAAAAAATTAATTACAAAGGACCTCCATTCCATAATGGTTCAAATGAGATATATATCATGTCAATCAGAAGCAAAAACTGTGAGTTATAATTCTTTTAGTTTAGAGGGCCCGAATATATTCAGATTCGATCCAATGAATTTGTACCTCAACATTATCCAAATATCATGTCAAGTATACCAAAATTAATTTATTGATCCAATGGTCCTTCAAATGTATACAGTTTGTCAAATGAATGCCTGGTAATCATGTTATGTATCATTATGATAAAAAGTGCATGGTTCGGTTTAGTACCACTCCAACACTGGCCAACCCGGTCCGGGTGGACCAGACCCGGTTCGGGTCTGACCCGTCTGTGCCTATCCACTTCAAGATCGACCCACAGGGGTATTGACCTACCCATGGTGGTGCGGCCCACGGTGACTTGCGAACAGCTGGGCACACGCGGCCCGGACCGTGGTGGGGCACAACCCAGAGGTGACACAACCTAGTGATGTAGGGTCCACTGTTCTGGCACGAGGATGTGGGGGTGGGGGTTCTTCTGTTTATAAGTCGAAGACCATGGGCCCTTTTTCAATGAATATTATCTTTAGGGACCCTTTGTATGTCCTATTGCCATAGATTTAGAATCACCGCTCCTCTGGGGCCTGTCGTGGTGTGCTATTGCTTCCTCTTATGGTAGGCCAATACCGACCTTCCTATTCGACCCCACCATGGCTGAGAAGTCGCAACAATTTTGTAAGAACCTGGGTATTCGTTTCTGGTATGATTTACTTTTCTATTCAATTTGAGAAAAAGGGTAAAATCTTGAAATTTCTTAAGTACATGCTGTGTACTTTATAAGTACACACTGTGTACTTTTTTGCAGTGCCAGGCCATGTGTTGGCCATGTCTGGGCCACACACACATTGTGTATGGGTGATGTGGAGGCCACTTAAAGAGGAGTATGTAAAAACAGTGTTCACGCCATGTACCACAGAAGTCCACATCGTGTATTTTGTTTCATTAATCGGACCGGGGTCGCGTGAGACAGACATAACACGCTTCTTCTTCAGTTTCTTTGTCCGAGAGCGACCTGTACGACCACGTTTCTTCCCTGAGCTCCTAAGCCTCCATATGATCTCTATTTCAGCCTATGTCGATTTCATTGGGATCACCTCTGTATGCTCTCTATTATGATTTAGACTTGTTCCATGATTCCTCCTCATTTTCAAGTTATGATGGTTTGAGCATTTTGGACATTTTCTCATATCCTCGACATTCTAAGAAGAATCAATCATCGAGGTTCACTTATATTGATCTCCTTGCTTCAAGGTAGGTGTTGTGTACCTTTTTGTAGAAATTATGTGAATATTTTGTGCAACTTCCACCAATACCCTTGAATGGGTTATTTCGTGTTCCCTGTTTTGCCTTTGTTGTTTCCTACTTTGCTTGATTGCTTTAGTAAAGGTAATTTCTTGTGAATTGGGTAAATTGTACTGTACTCTGGATGGTTTTCCATGCTTGTTGTATTTTTTGGCATTATTCCAGTTTCCATGCCTATTTGTAGGATAGTGGAACTGTTTTACTGTTATTATTTTATTCCATAAAATGATAGCAAAGTAGTTCTTGAGGTTTATTTGGGACGATATGCGCGCTATGAATGTTTTTCTACACAGGGCTGTGAGAACCTAGTGTAGTGGACCATAGGAGGAATTGACATTGAGTGGTTCCCCAGAGATCCATTAGTATGATACGAGACTATAGGAGGAATTGACAGTGAGTGCTTCCTCATCGAGTCTACTCATTAGCTGAACCAGAGAGGTGAGACTGTGTGTGCCTCCCAGAGGGTTGCTAGTACTTATAGGTTGATCCTTAGGGGTTAGACTGTGAGAACTAATCAGAGGTTACCTTTTTTTCGACTTGATTGAGTGGTTGTTTCTTGTTTGTAGATTATATTATATAAACTGTGGATTAGTACAGTTGTGTATTTTCTTATTTACTGCTTACTATTTATTACTTACTGTACATTACTTGACATATATTCACTAACTGGTAGGCACAGATATTTGGGTGGTTTCCTATTGGAACATTATCTCAAACCCTGTTTGGGTCATGCTTTTGGGCCCAAACAGATTATATTGTGGTAGGTATAGACAAGGGAAAGCACCCTTCAACATCAGGTTCTTGATTGCACTGGAGCTGGAGAGCATGGCACCAAGCCGAGGCTTGTGATGCTGCGGAATAGATCATCTATTTTTTCTTTTTTACTTTGGTTTAGTACAATATTCATCATTGTGACTTGTTTGGCTGTTTTCCTAGACATATGTGTATCATGCATCATTTAAATATATCTTTTATCCAGTTGTTTATTTATCAGTCTTTAGCTATTACTCATGTATGGATGTCTACTGTTTCTTATATTGTTCTTATTGGTTTTCTCTTCCGCTGTGTACTCTTCCAATGAGGGAATAGTTTCCCCACTATTACACCCAAGGCCATCACTGATAGTCGGAATCCTATGGAATTTGGGGAAACGTGCTTGAGGCCATGTGACCAACCGAGTACGGGGCACCTCTGGGTGGCTTCTGGAACTGGGACGTAACATAGTGGTATCAGAAGGGTTCATTTATCTTGATTACTGTTTGGATCCTCTATCTAGTGATAGGACGGATTCGGTACTTGGTATTAAGCTGTGCTCATGTGTATGTAACCCGCGTATAGGGAAAATCCATACTACCTCGTTTTTTGCAGTTTTCTTGTTTTGAGATTTTACGGTTGCTATGATTTCACTTACAGTGATCCACATTCCTTGTGTTGTTATTTCTGTTTCTATTATGGTTCTGTTTCTGTCACAACCCGATGAGATAAGGGTATTCCATCCCACGCATCTTATAGGAACTTATTAAAAATCATGTTCCATGCATTCTTGCCATGTAATCAAAGGTGAATTAGCAATTGTTTGTTGTTGTGATATAATTTGTGTAGATTATGCAAGCTTTAGTGATAGAAGCTTTGAGAGAATATCTGATGTTTGATAGAGGACTGTTGTATTGTACTTTGTTTAAATGAATGAAGAATTTTGGTTCTTGAGGTGTTATGGTCCCTCTTGAATCGGAAATTGGTGGATTATTAACCTGTTTTTCATTATATATGACTGTATTGGATTCCAAGCTTTGATTTTTGGGGATTGTGGTCCCCCACGGATCTGAATTTGGCACCTCTTTGCCCATTTTTTAGTGTTTTCTGGGCTTTGGTGCAGTTTCAAAGCTACTTCCTAGAAAAACACTGAATACACGGCGTGTACATTATATATACATGCCATGTAGTTTATGACCGTGCCACTGATTGTGTGAGCAGAAACACGGGATGTGAAAAATCTCCAGGAACACGCCGTGTAGGGTATATACATTCCATGTAGTAGTAAGATGGGTACCTGACCGTGTCACTAACAACACAGGGAAGGTAAGCTCGAATAGAACATTCCTTGATGGTAAAGAACATGACGTGCCGTCTTGTTCTAGGTTCCCGGCCGTGTCACGAACAACACAGGTCGGAAAAATCTTCAAGTACACGCCGTGTTTGTTTGGTACACAACGTGTACTCTCAGCCGTGTAACTAGCCATGTAACTAACAACACAGTTTGTTCAAACCTTGTCCACTACACGTTGTGTCCACATGGAACACACCATGTAGTCTCAGTATAATAATACCAAGTGGGTTAGCCGTGAAGGGAGATACGGGCAGGGGAATAGAGTTAGGTACATGCCGTATAGAGTTTATTTACGTCATGGAGTCATGACTTGTAAATCTTGAGTGTTTCCTTCTCCTATTTTCATTTCATACTCCATTGTTCTCTGTCCTTGTTCTCCTGATCTAAGGTATTCATTTGTTTTTTTCAGAGCTAAGCCTCTGAAACATCCTCCGGTTTTACGTCAGTTGTCAGGAAGTGATGAGAAGCCAGATATGGCTGATCAGGGACTTCCTAATGATCCTCCATTCGGGCCAGCCTTAGCACCGGCTATCATACCAGTGGCAGGAGATGATGTACAGTTTAGGGAAAGCTTTATGAGGATGATGCAGAACTTTCAGGGAGCACCACCTCCTTCCTCATCTATGGATGACATGACGCGGGTTTTCAAGCAGCAGCATCCTTCTACTTTCTCGGGGGAAGGAGGACCACAGGATGTAGAGTCATGGCTGGAATCCGTGCTTGCTATCTTTGATCATCTAGAAACACCTCTAGAGAGGCAGGTCAATATCTTCACTTATATGTTATGAGAAATTTCCAAGAGGTGGTGGGACGTGATCTCATAGGATGGTCATAAGCATGTAATGGCTTGGGAGGAGTTCCAGCGTGTGTTTTATGACTACTTTTATCCGGACACCCTGAGGGACAATCGAGCCTGAGATTTCATGAGTTTAGAGGAGGGTAATATTTATATCATGGATTATTCATCTTGTTTCACCTATTTGTAGCATTTCACAGCCCTCTGAGATGGAAGTTGGGTGTTCTTATCAAGGAAGTGTGAGGATGATCTCAGGAGGGATATCCGGTTGCAGGTGAATATCTTCCAGTTGACATCTATCACTTCCATCATCAACCAAGAGCTGATTTCCGAGTGAAATCTAAGAGTCTCCGGATCTACATGCCAGGGAAGTTCTTCTCCAAGAGCTAGTGTTCCTCTAGTTGGCAGTAGGAAGCACTGTAGTGAGTCTACGAGCGGTGATCCGAGGAGGTGACATACATCTTCAGGTGGCCAGATAGTATGCTACCACTGTTGAAGGGCAGGGCACATGAGACCGCAGTGCTAGATAGACCTAGTGGAGTTCCAATCTTGTGCCAAGATGGGTCACCTTCAGCATTTCTTCCTGGTTTTATCATCAGTAGTTGGTGATAGGGGTTTTCCATGACTCCTCGTTTAAGAGAAGCACCACCAGTTTGTCACCAGTCAGGGAACTAGAGTTCTTCCGGCCATTCAGGCCGAGGTGGTGGTCGAGGCTGTGGCAGTCAGTCACCAGTATTTTAGCACCAGTATGGAGGATCATTTAAGAGTGGTTAGGCATGGTCACAGGGTCGCGGGGCATGCCAGACTTTTGCGATGGAGCATACCCATTAGGAGAAGGATCCAAGACCTTCTACAGATCAAGGTAAGATCTTAGTAGCCTCATATTTATCTTCATATCTTTTCGATACTGGTGCTACGCATAGCTTTATCTATGTTGCTATTGTGGAGAGCCTTGGGCTCTATGTTTTTTCTTCTACCGACTTGATGACACTAGAAACACATTTGGGAAAGAGAACATATAGTGTACGATAGTGCAGAGAGTTCCCTCTCGAGGTTTCATGGAATATTTTCTTATGGGATCCATATGTCCTAAAGATGACCACTTATGATGTCATTATTGGGATGGACTGGTTGGTTCCCTTCCAGTTAGTCGTCGGCTGTTATCACTGTAGGGTGAGTTTCATTTCACCATAGGGTGAAACTTTTCTTCATCAAGGCAAATGGGATATTCAGGTGGGTCAAGCAGGACTCAAGTAGCATGGGCTAGGAAGGGTGACAGCCCAGATTGCTAGTCATTATCTAGATGACCAGGGGACTTCACAGTTGGACTTTCCTCCAGTGGTGGATCATTTCAGGGATGTATTTCCAGAGGACTTTTCATGTTTTTCTCCAGAGTTTGAGGTAGAATTCTCTATAGAACTCATGACAGGAGCAGCATCGACATCCATTCCTCTCGATAGGATGGCTACACCTGAGTTGTAGGAGCTCAAGAAGCAGTTGCAGGAGTTGCAGGAAAAGGGTTTCATCTGACCAAGTACTTCTCATTGGGGATCGCCTATCCTATTTTCGAAGAAGGCTGATGGTACCCTTCGGAATTGTGTGGATTATCGGAAGCTGAATTAATTGACGGTCAAGAAACGATATCCCTTTCCAAGGATTAAGGATCTCTTTTATCATCTTCGAGGATATTGTGTGTTCTCGAAGATCGATTTGAGGTCCAGTTATCATAATTTGTCTGTTAGACCCTCAGATATACCTTTGACAGCCTTCAGGAGCTGGTATGACCTTTATGAGTATATGGTTATGCCGTTCGGTCTCACGAATGCACCAACAGTTTTCGTAGAACTGATGAACCATGTGTTCCATCCTTACTTGGACTGTTTTGTTGTGGCCTTTGTGGCGATATCTCTGTGTATTCTCACACTAGACATGACCATGCTTCCCACCTAGAGATCATTCTGAGTACACCGATAGAGCATAAAATTTATGATAAACACTCAAAGTGCCACTTTTGGATGGATTAGATTCACTTCTTGGGTCACATTATCTCAGAGGCAGGAGTATCTGGGGACCTAGAGAAAGTGAGAGATGTAGTTTCCTAGAAGGATCCGAAGAAAATTTTTTGGGTACAGAGTTTCTTAGGGCTGTCTGGATTCTACATACGCTTCATTCAGGACTTTTCATGCAAAACTACACCTTCGACATGTCTGACTATGAAGGGGTTGAAGTTCGTATGGTCAGATTCCTGTGAGCTAGCCTTTCAGGAGATTAAGGGAAGGTTTACGTTATCACTGATACTCGACTTTCCAGAGCCAGGAAAGAGCTATATAGTCTATTGTGATGCATCAGGCGTCAGACTAGGCATTGTGATTATGTAGGGGGGTGGTGTAGTTGCGTATTGGACTTGGAAGATGAGGCCACATGAGAAGAACTACCCAACAGACGATCTACAGTTGGCCAGGATTGTTCATGCCTTGCGCAGTTTGAGACATTACCTTCTAGGAGATAACTATGTAGTTTTCACCGACCAAAAAAGTCTCATGTAAATCATCAATCAGCATGATCTGAATCTGAGATAGCGCAGGTGGGTCGACTCTCTTCAATTTTTCGATTCCGAGCGTGCCGATACGCCGAGGATGGGCTACATAATGGCAGATGCATTGCAAAGGAGTACTCAGATTCAAGCAGCTCAGGAGGCCAGCATCGACTGGCAGCTTATGGCTCTTTTCTCTGAAATGCATCTGGAGGTGCGTGATAGACAAGGACATACTATCCTACTTTATGTAGTTCTTACCTATACACTTCTTAATCGGGTATTGATGAGGTATCTATCAGACTCATAAGGCTTAGTCTTGCGGGAGAGTGTGTCCGGAGAGGACCCACTTCTTGGATGGAAAGTGGGAAAGGGTGAGATCTTGTGTTTCCAGGGACGCGAATGGGTGCCAGCAGACATTCGTGAGGAGCTGATGTGGGATTTTCATTCCTCAGTTTGGGCAGTTCATCTTGGCATCACCATGATGTATTGGGATCTTCATCGTCAGTAATGGTGGCTAGGTATGAAGAGGGATGTTGCTGGTTTCATCTTGTGGTGTTCTACTTGTCAGCAAGTGAAGGCAGAGAATCAACGACCAGCAGGCCTTTTAGAGAAGTTACCCATTCTAGAGTGGGAATAGAATGATGTCGTGATGGACTTTGTGAACTGGTTTCCGAGATCACCTCGAGAAAATGATGATGTTTGGGTTGTCGTCGATAGGCTAATGAAGGTTTCACACTTCTTACTAATCAAAGAAAATCTTCAGGGTTGATGATATGGGATGACTATACATCCGAGAAATTTTACGTCTGCATGGAGTTCCACACTCCATTGTTTCAGACAGGGATGCATGCTTTACTTCTCGGTTCTGGAAGGGACATCATAAGGCTTTTGGTACATAGGTACTTCTGAGTACCGCATACCATCCCCAGACAGATGGCTATTTCGAGCATACCATCTAGGTTCTTGAGTATTTTCTCCGATCTTGCATTCTATACATTAGATGTTCTTGGGAGAAGCATATCCCTCTGGTGGAGATCGCCTATAAAAACAGTTTTTAGGCGACTATTCAAATGGAACCTTATGAGGCTTTGTACGGTAGGCCATGTCGATCAAACTTATGTTGGCTGGACGTAGGAGAGGAAACCTTATTAAGAACTGTTCTGGTTTAGGAGACATCAAAGCAGACAGAGTTGATTCAGAAGTGGATCGATACAACACAGTATCGATAGAAGTCTTATGATGATCAATGGAGATGACCTCTAGAGTTCGAGGTCGAGGATCGGGTTTTCCTTCGTGTCACCCCGAGGTTGCGCTGTACTTCGGGCCATTTGAGGTGTTGGAGAGATTTGGAGCGGTTTCCTATCGGTTGCAGTTACCTTAGAGGTACTAGGATATTCACGACGTCTTCCACGTCTCTCATCTTCGACGTTACATCTCATACCTGTCTCATGTCTTTCAACCCGAGGAGGTTGAGCATGAAGTGGATGTGTCGTTTTAGGATCATCATATCTGGATTGTCGATCACAGTACGAAGGTTCTCTGTGGGTGGTCTGTTCCACTAGTACAGGTGCTATAGCAGCACAGGCGAGTACATGATGAGACATGGGAGAGGGAGGCCGATGTACTATCGTAGTGGCCGTAGTTGTTCGTGGTTTCTTCTTCTACACCTCGTTAGGGGAATTCATGGATGAATTTTTTTAAAGGTGGAAGTTTGTAATAACCTAGATATTTGTTTCTGATATGATTTTCTTTTTCTGGTCATTTTTGAGAAAAAGAGGAAAATCATGAAATTTCATAAGTACACACTGTGTACTTTGTTGTAGCGCCAGGACTTGTGTTGGTCGTGTTCGGGCCACACACATGTTGTATAGGGGTGATGTGGAGGCTGCTTAAAGCGGAGTACATAAAAATAGTGTACATGTTGTGTACCCTAGAATTACACGCCATGTATTTTACTTTTTTTCATTAATTTGACTGAGTTCTTGCCCGACGGACAGAACATGCTTCTTCTTTAGGTTCTTCGTTCGAGAGCAACTCGTAGAACTACGTTTTGTAACTGAGCTCCTGAGCCTCCATCAAAACACATTAATTTTTTTTAAGATTCACTTTTTATGAATTTCATGTGAATTTTTATTGGATGATGTTTTAGTCAAATAAAAATGTTTTTGTTTCACATTGAGGACATTAATCATTATTAACTTATGGATTTAATTTGATAACTAATTTTTAATTCCCAATTTAAAAATGTATTTTGGTAAAAAATATGGGAAATATTTATACAATAATTTTCAATGTTTAATATTTTAATATTAATTTAACTTTTATTTTATAAATATAGATTCATTCTCCATTAAATATCATATTTCAGGTCAAACCCCTCCTTTATTATTCTTTTAAAAGATTTATGAGTTAATTAATCATTATTCTATTTATTATTTTTATCAATATCTTTAGTTGGGTATAATTAACTTATTATTTTTATTAATACGAGTCTGGTCACCCAATGGTAGATATATGTTTACATATTAAAATAAATACATTATAGAGTTTCTAAGAATGTTTATAAAATTTTCAATTTTAATCAATTATGTAAAATAATTAACAATATTATACAACTTATATTTTTCATAAGGAATTAAAATATTTCATCAAAAGAGAATTTATTAGAAAAAATTATTTTAAATATCAATTCCTAGTGGCATTTTAGTTTATTCTATTTTGAAATTTTATTTTCTACCATTTAATTTTACTAATGTATTGTATAAGAATTTAAAACAGGTTAACTATCGAAGAATTTCATGAGAAAATTAAATCATTCATATTTTAATCCTCATTTGTAGTAAATCGAAATATTATTTTGATAAATGTACATTTATTTTGATAAATAGTTTATGATATAATTTTTTTTGACGCGTTATATTAATGTGTATTATCGATATTAATTTTTTATATCTAATTCATGAAATGTTTTAGGATTTTTTGTAATTAGTTATTATTATTTCATATATATTTGTATTACATTATTTTATTTAATCTCAATGATTAATATTTTTTAAATTTTTTAAATAATTTTTGTATGAGCTACTCTATTACATTAATATTATATTGATAATAATAATTAATTTTTATATTTTATTTTTTAATGAATTTTCTAAAATATGATTTTTCTTTATATTAATTTTTATGGCTTCCAGGAAGTGATTCCAAGAGTAGATAAAGTGATATTTTAGATTCAATATTTGACTTGGAGAATCCCCATATAACAATGAAGGGGATATCACAAATTTTCTAAAGCCATATCCATCATGATACAATAGATTTGATCATGATACTATGGATCCAACCATATATATTTGAATTGAAATTACACAAATCATTATAAAATTTATATCATTCCTTTGACTATGTGAGATACTCTTTAACCATGAGAGGTTATTAGAACAATTATTCCTATATAAAAAACTCATACTAATATGAAATTAATTCCAATTATCATTACATATCTTTTTATCCCACATTATAAATGGACCTAATCTTTAAGGCCTATTTCAATCTACCATTATCAGTCATTTACCATTTGTCAATACCAACTGGAAATCTCCATATAATCATGCATGAAGCTAAAAAAAGATGATGAACTTTGTTATTCTTATGTTTAATTATACTAAGATTTTTTTTTCAAATTATTTATGAATATTTAATTTATTTCAATAGATTAGGTCCCATATATTGGAAGAACAACGATTTTTAATCTATTTGAAGGGGAGTCATAAGAATGTACCTTTAACTAGAGGATGATGGATATAAATTAATATATGAGTTAATTTTTGGATAATAGAAGAAGATTGATTTTCATTCCATTATTAGAATTTATTACATCATTATGATTGTGTATAAACATGTATAGAGAAAATAAATCGACCAAATCCTATAAAGAACATGATCCATGGGAATGTGTTCAGTGGACCATTAAAGCTCACAACACCATTTCATAAACATTAACTAAGACTGATAGTGTTTAGAAGGGTACTCAACACCACATATATTGATGATTTGAAAAATAAATATGATGGTACTAGAAATTTTCTAACTTAATGATTTTTTATGGGACTATTCAATGAGGATGATAAGACCTCTAGCTCTTGAATGTTGCAATTGGGTGATATGTATGGGTTCATTCTTAGCGCATGAGTTATTTCCCCACTAGTTACTATTGGATAGACCGTGTCACATGACTAGATAATGAATATTGAACAGATTACTGCCCAAATCATGCCTCAAATAATATCATTAACCTCAACATTTTCATATAGGGAAAATCAAAATGGTAAAATATATTTTGAACCTATTTCATCCAAAACACATTCAGTGGGGGGACTCTCTCTCACACAATCCCATGTGGTAATGATATTAGAAAATACCGTGTAAAGTATAAGAGAAAATAATTAAATTACATGGTATCTTTCCCTACATGAACAATATAACCATTAATAGGATCTGATTTAGTTGATCATCAATAATAATTAATAGAAATGTGTCGTTTCCTGACCATCATTCTCGTGGTATACTAATCCCCAGCCTCCAAAAACTCAAATTGATGTATTCAATGCGGAATTATTCTATAAGAATTAATATACAAGACAAAGGAAATTTCAATTATAGTTCTTGATATCACAATTTATGATATGAAGTAACAGAAACAACCTCTTTACTACTCTACACAACCAGAATACATTATTCCACAAGTTTAGTTCTCCATATTGCTTTATATTCCCACTCATATAGTCAATGTGTAAATACTTTATTAATGAAATTTCATTTCATTTAAATCTTAAATATAAATCACATTGGTTATTTTCATAAATGAAATTAAAATATATAATTATTAGAAATCACATTAATATTTTCCATTGATAAAATATTTAACATATAAAATATAGTAAAAAGGGTTATTAATCACATATTTCGATTACAAAATAATCGATAAAATAATTTATATTATAAAAAACTATAAATTTATTTGATACATATTTCACATTAAATACTTCTCATTTATTAGGTAACCATGGTAAAAAATTACAATAAATAATTTGAATATTATGTTAGAATTATGTTTATAAGATGACACATGAACCGAAAACATCTTACTAGCCCTGTCTGATAGATAAATCTAACAAAAAACTAAATGAATAATTAGAATCTTATCAGTGGTATTCTTGAATTCCCTCATAAAAGATATTTCTTGTTTTATGCAAAATATCCATATATTTCATTTAAAAAACCCACTCTATTTATTTACGTCACATCAAAACTGTAAGGAAAAAATATAGAAACAAGGATTTGATAATAATTTAAAATATTCTCATCTTTTTTCACTACCATTGTGACCACATAATGTCTCCACAAAGATTGGGAATCCTAGACATATTTATAAATTATTATTACTTGAATATGCATCAAAACATTATTTTTGGGAAGACAATACCACTATGATCATCTAAAAAATGTTTAAACTCAACGTAACTATTATAACCGTCATACATATTATAAAAAATAAACATTAATCATATATGATAAATAATAAATAAAAAAATCAACCAATATTAAATTGAAAAATAAAATTATAAAAACCCAAAATTCACATATTCTTAATCATGGTCCCCAAAATATTATCATAAACATAAATTTTATAAATTAAAAAATTTAATACAAATTTATGGAAGAGCTGAAAACGTGCCTTTAGTAGTGACATGATATCATCCAATGTGAACCATCCAAGAAAAATGATCAAGGGTTCGATATGGAAATCCAAAATACCAACAATCTCTCAACAACCATTGGATTATTAGTATACACCCTATATAATAATCACTTATCGTATCATTGTGGGGATTAAAAACCACAATATAAATTAATCATATCTTATAATTACTAGTATTGTCGTCTACTTCATATAAAATTCATATCATGTCATTTAGTGGATTACGACATACCTCATATGTCAATCAAATAATATAACCGGAGCGAAGGGGGGGGGGGTTCTTCTATCCAAAACATTAAATAAAATCCACATTATAAATTTTATAATATCTCACATCATTTAGACATCCTAAAATAATATCCCTAGGGGTCTACTTTCACACCATTCAATTATTTTATCCATGTCATAGTTCAGGTAATTACCCATCAATTACCTTTAATATATAATTAATGATTAATGTCTTTCTGATTTCAATGATTAAGAATTTATATTTATAATCAAAATGGTCTACCTTCAATCCTAGTTCTCCACCCAAAATACTATATTTAAATTCAGATGTTATCCTCAATTTGTAAGAAAATATCATCAATTTGATGCGTTAATCATCTTAAAATGTCACAAAGTCTTTTATATAACACATATTTCATATCCAATATGTCATATTCATTTAGTTCAACGAATCTTCTCATATGTTATCCAAAATCTTAGGATTAATATTCATCAATGTAAAACTCATGGTCGAAATGAAGTGATTTATATATAAAATAGATAAAAAAAATTATATTTAATGATATGTTTGTGTGAGGTTTTTATGATCTCACATAACATACACCTATAATACAAAATGATACATTGTTAGAACAATATGACCACCTATCTAATATTGATAAGAACATTATCATTAATGATTATAATATTATCTTATAATAAAATTATCAAAACAAATATATCAAAAAAATAAATATAAAATTTCCCATTTACATTAATAAAAATAAAAAATACTATTAAATGTGTGATAATAAGAAATAAATGAAGATGATTGATAACCTCACATATATCTATCAACAAAAACTAAAGTCCCTCATATATATATGACAATGGAAGAGAATATATGTTGGATATGGAATTATTGAAAGAGATTATAACTTTAAGTAGGTTTCTCATTACTATAATTATGATCCATAATTTCCATCATTATGATTATCAAAATTATTTATTTAATTTTTTTTAGCTTTGTTAATTTCTTTCATGTTTTATAAGATTATTAATTATGTCCATGATATGAAATATCCAACATATATATGGGTCACAAACACCCCATCCATGAAATCCGAATAATTTAAATGGAACTAAGAATTGTCAATAAGACTAATATATAAGGCTAGGAGACTAATTATGCAATACTACTAGTTTTATCTAAATTTTGTTGAAGGAATATATAAATATCCCCACACCTATAACACATAAGTATAATGGATTTTTGAAATACATCTAATCATGAATACATAAGTACCAGGATACCCCATAAGTAAGGTTCACCAACCATGATTTAAGGGGTCAAATGTTTCAAAATTCCATGATAAGGTCATATGTTTCACCGAATACACCTTCTATGCAATGGTGATTCTTTTCCAATTTCAATGATGAAATATAAAATGGTAAAAAATAACTATATTAATATAAGAAAATTTAGAAAAAAAATCATATATAAGGATAAATGTACTCGATTAGTAAGGGTAACCACTAAATAAATACATTTTATAGAAATAAACAAGGAAAAGAGACACAACGGATTCATCACACCCTATAGGTAAGGGTCAAAACTTCCAAAGGTAACTATTATAACTTTTTTAGAATTTTAGAACATGAATATTAAAAAAGGCATATTTTCATACATAAGGGTAACACCATGACATATAGAATTATCATCTCATACATTGTGAAATTTATGATTGTGTTGGGACTCTTTATAGAAGATGACCTTAAATAAGGCATTTACCCAATTTTAATATTCTATGTACGTAAAAAAATAAAAAATTCATCATAAAATAAATTTATAATCTGAATAATATATTAGACACAATTATAGGACTACATAAATAATTTAAGAACTACTATTTCTGAAATATGAATAGAAAAATTGATCTCAAACATGAATCAATTCATGAGACATAATCCTTCACTTACACTGACACTCCAAACAATAATTTCTTTTCTCGGTTCATATGAGTAGACCAATATTTGACAGAAACCCCCACTCTTGATCACATAAAAATTACATAATAAATAAAAAAAATATATTTTTTAGAGAAACACCAAGCAATTTAAAATAGTTAAATAGACATTGGTTTTCAGTAAATGTAGACAAATAGTGAGGTCTCATGAAAAAAAATCATTTAGTTTTCAGTGTAATTTTTATTAATATAGATTGTACGTTGAATGATTTTTTATTATACAAACACAGTTTTACAATGTGGAAAATTTCCATAGATAATCTAAATACATTCATTTCCACAATTTCATAACATTGTTTCATTCAATTATCCTTATTATGTTTTATCTTTGTATTTATGATTTTGTTCTATTGTAAAAATATAATTTAATGGGTTTATAAAAAAACTAATATTCATAAGGGATTAAAAAACATCTTTCATTTAATGCTTGTAGTGTACAATTGGTTAAAACTATTGAATAATATATGTTTTCTATCATTTATTATTTAATATTTTTTTGTGGGGTTTTTATGAACCCCACTATAATAATATGGGTTACTATTTTATATTTGATAATATATATCAATAAATAATAAATATTAAATAAATAAATATTATTATATAATTATTAAAAATAGAATATAATTTACTAAATTGTCATAAATAATTTTTTGTTAATAAATTTTCACTAATAAATAGTTAATATATCAAATTTTAGTATTTAAATACTATAAAATATTATTAGTAACTTTCACTTTGTAATAAGGCTTTATAATTAAATAATTTATATTTGTAATTTGTAATATATATTTAATATATAAACATATTTGTATTTAAATATATATATATATATATTAAATTATAAATAGACTTTAATATATATAAGAACATATAAATTCATAAATATGTATATATATAAATATATATACATATATATATATGTTTATATATATTTATATACAAATATATATAAATATAACTAATATTCAACTATAAATATGTATATATAAATAGAAATATTTATTTCAATATACAATTTAAATGATATATTTTTATTTATGTTTGTTTATGCATATTAATATTTATTAGTTTATATATTTTATGATATTTTTATAGATTTTATAATATATATAAATCGATTTATTTTAATATATTAATATATGTTTATTTATATTTAAATCTAATAATAATCGTTATTTATTGTATATATATTTTTAATATAGATGTGTTTTTAGATATTTATATGTATGTTTATATATATCTATTTTTGTTTCAAAATGTTTATTTCTATATTTTTTATAATATATATATTTGAATAATTATATATATAAATATATTTATATTCATATATTGAGAGATATATATTGTTTTATATTTGGGTGTGTGTGTGTGTCATTGAATATATATAAATATTAATATATTTACATTAGTGTATATATTAAAGTAAATTAATTTTCATGGTCACTAATAATAAATTAGTTTATATTGTTGGAAAGTGTTTTGGGGATTAGGGAGGCGGTTGGGGGATTAAAACAGGAAAACTTATACTATTTGATAGACTTATAATTGAGAAATCCCATGCTCGGGCATTCAATAACATCATTATGGTAATGTTAGGCATCATGATAAATTTTAAAAAATAATTTTAACTTTTTTGAAAAATTAATTTTGGAAGGTTTTTCTATCATCCTAAAAAATTATTTTCTTATTTAATAGTAATTTATAATTAAATAAATTATCAATTGATTATTAATTTTCTTCTAAATGTTTCATGAAATCGTCCACTACCAAATTATTGGAAACTATTTAAAATATCAATTTTGAATCAATTTATAATGGGTAAAAATATTTTTAAATGGTATATTTTGTGTTATGTGATTAATATAAAATACTCCATTGAAACATTCAAAAATGTAAATAACTTATGAAAATTTTCTTTTTCTATTACTAGTTAATCATCCATGAGATATTATTGTCAAAAATATAAATTTTCCATATTTTTGGACAACTACAATTTCTTAATCCCCTTGAAAATGACAACCTCAAATAAATAAGATTATTTTAGATGGTTTCATAATGATCATCAATGTTTTAAATAGTTTATAATTTTTTCTATAATTTTACATATGATTTTTTTACTTTTTCATCTAATTAACATCCAATGATGAAATAATATATACAATAATTTTCATGTTCTTACATAGAAACATTGAACTTCATCCAGTATGACCATAATTTTGATTTGTTCACATATATTTCATTATTGGCAGTGACAAAGTTAGAATAAATAAAAAAACAAATATAACATTTTAGAGATCCAATCATATAAAAAACAAAAGATGACAATTTCTCTTTTCAAAACATTAATTCATTAAAAAGATATTTCATAAACTTCTTCAAAAAATTGTAGAAAGAAAAACAAATATAATATACACTACAACACATAAAAATAAAAAGTAAAATTGGTTAAAGATATTTAATTTTTATCATTTTTTAGTTGAGGTCTATAATAAAAATAAAATGTTCTTAAAACTAACAACCTAATAATTTTAATTCATTGGGTGTTGGAGGTGTTGTGTGGTCGTTCATATATATATGGGTAGAGTTTAGAATGAAATTGAAACTAAAAGGAAGGATTGTGGTGTAGAAGATTATGTTTTACCTTGGATATTAGATTAGAGGATATATTGTGGTACACATATGAGGTTAATCACTGAAAATTTATGATTTATGATTATAGGGAAATAACATAAAATATATTGTTTCAACATACCATAATTTCTTTGTTATAGATTTCATCAAAGGTTGATCATGATGGGGTGCATGTAATGAGGTTTTAATGTGGTTTAATATGAAACATTGATATTTTGATGAAATATATTTTTTCAAATAAATATAATATTCTTGATATTTTTTGTTATATAAAATATACTGTTCAGGTTATTTCTTGAAACAAAATTTTTCTCTTGCATTACAAGAATCATATTGTTTAATTGAAACCAATTTTTTTTTGAATTTATTATTTCATAAGAAAATTACAATTGAAACCAATGGAATGGAAATTAAGATTATCTAAATTCAAAAAATATTTCATTTTAGAGTGTATATATAATAATTATCTGAGGACTATTTATTTATAAATGAATACAAAAACATTTTGATAATTAATGAAATATTTTTCTAAAACAGAATTTTTATTTTCAAAAACGAGTTCTACATCATTAAATTAAAATTTTACTTTTGGATAATTATTTTAATGGTATTTATAAATTATATATTCAATAAAAACATCAAAAATTATCATGTTTTTATTATAGATGTTAGATTTGAATAAATAAATCATTAATATAAAAAATGGTATTCATCTAAAAAATAATTTTGTTTCCTTTTGTAAAATTATTTCAAAATTATATTTTAACCAATTATGAATTTTTAGACTAAATAATATTAATTTTTGAAATCCAAATATCAATATTATATTACAGAATATTTTTAAGATTATTTTTAGAATAATATTTTTAATTAATACTGAAAAATTCTAGTTTTTATTAAAAATTATAACATCATTAATTGATATTTTGATCTCATAAATTTTTTTAAGAGTGATTAAACTCAAAATTATTTCAATAATATATATTTTATTCTAATTTGTGTCATTGGAATCATTTTTATATTTAATTTTTATTTAAATATGATTTTACCTTTTGAACATTTTCTCTTTGATTACATGCTTTGTCATCATGCCTGTGGGATTAATATTAAATTAAAATGTTCTAAATCTATGAAAGAAATATAAATAATGAATTTAATATTTATAATAGGGTTAAAATAAATTCTCTAATAATATTAATTATTTTAACGAAAGTTAATAGTAAAATTACTAAAAAATTATTGTTGTTAAGAAAAATGGGGTTTAATGGGGTTGAAATACAAATTAAGGGTTTGAAATCACATAAAACTATGGAAGAATGTTTTTTGGAGATATTTCAAAATTAAATTTTTATTATTCTATAATTGTTCATTTTGTAAATTTGTTTCATTTGTTAAACATGGGTACACAAATTGTTTTTAAATTGCTTTTGTTCTGCTCACCTCAATTATAAATAGAAACCACCTATCATATTCTATTTACACATTAAAAACCCATCAGTAAACAAAATACATGTCCATATAACATCATTAATTTCACCCAATAATCCCAGTATCCTCATTTTCCCATTATTTCATCATACGAATTATTTTGGTGAGAACCAAGAGAATTTGTCGAAGAAGATAAAATGACTCTAATCGATCATTTAATTTTATTTCTTCTACAACCTCTATAAATTATTTCTAAATAATTATGGTATAATAAAATCATAATTTCAAATATATTGATTATTTTTATGATATTTTAATTACATATAATCATATCCTCATCCATAAAATAATGTGTATATCGGGTTACCGCCTCAGGAGCCATTTTCATTCGTTTTTACATTACCAACTATCATGAATAGAAATAATTATTTATTAAAATTTTAAATATTATATTTATGATATTATTACAGTTATTTAATTTAAAATCAAATTAACCTCCTAAATTTATTTAAATGTGGAATAGTATAACGTCGCTCATGTGTACAGTACACTATCGCGTCACGAATTGATGTGATCTGTTCATTATCAATATGGAACACAATAAAGATATTTTTAGTAATACATAGTGATATATATCAAATAAACTGTTTTTGGAGTGGTAAATAATGATCAACATCTCTTTATTTCAATCCATAATTAAAATGGAAACAACATTCATTCATACATAGGATCTACTATCACCACGAATAGTGTTTTTGATTTTATATATTTAAAATTTATGGATAACTCTAAATGTAAATATAATGAATAAATATAATATTTGTATAATTTTTTAAATTATGGATTTTATATAATCATTATAAATATACAAGGATAAAAAAATTTAGAGTATAAAATAAAAATATCACTGCTATTACATGAAACGTGACTATAACATTGAATTCATAATTAAGCTATAATAAATCGTCCAAATTATATCATATATGATAATATATATACATATATGTATATATTATTTATATATATATATAATAAAATTAAATTTATTACAAAATAGAATAGAACATTTATAAAGGATGTTAAGGCATACGGTAATGTATTTCAACTCTCTCAAGTCTTTTAAGGAGTTATATTCAAATTCACCACTCATTTCATTTCTAATGAGTATAAATTATAAATTATACATGTTATATATATATATATATTAATTATATTTTATGTTTCATTTTATGTATTTTTTTTTATTATGATTCAAAATAGTATTAAAGCAGTAAAATATTTTGATCTCACATTGTTACTTTTGTGATAAAAATTACATATACAACCTTAATTTCATATATATGATGTGTATACAAATAATAAATGTATATTTTTTTTATTATCCACAAAATTATTTGGATTTATGTAATAATTTTCTAATATATCTTTCATGGTGTTAAATTTAAAAAATATGAATGCTATTAGATATTTTGGTCTTTAATTTTATTCAAGAAGACTTATGTTATGTAACACACCTATCATTCTATTTGAGGTTCATATTCATTCATGTTGAGATATTATGTCATTAATCCCAATATTCTAATTTTATTATTATTTTAATTTAACCCTATTAATTTATAAGTTCTAGGAATTAGTGATACAAAATTATTAACAGTTATATGTCATAATTTCATCACATGTTATGTTTTTTATGATTATTCTTCAAATGATGAAAAAATAAGTTATATATCCAATGACACTCAATTATAATCTTATATAATGTTTAATTCAGTACAATTTATATTTTCCTTTCATTTTATTCTCTTTGTGTACAAATATATTCAAAATGATTTTATTAATAAAAAAACTATTAATTTTACAATATGGTTCGACACCCAATTTCTTATAAAACAACGTTTTATAAAATAAATATAAAAAATGTATTAATAATTAATTAATTTATTTATTAATGTTATTTATACACATTTAAAAAAATATTTTATTGGAATCATTATTATGTTCTAACAAAGAATCCTTTCATAGATATTATAAAAAATAGGGAATGAATATTTTTATTAAATTTTAAACGATGAAGGAAAATTTCAAACATTAGGAAAATTACTTTCCTTGATGATTAATTTTTCTATTTTTAACATCATTTTAATATAAAACTATTATAAAACTATTTTTTGGAATTTTATTTTTAAAATTATTTTCAATTAAAGGTTAATTTCTTAATGAAACATTCAATGTGATTTTTCATTAAAAATAATTACACATATAATATGAAATATTGTGAAGTAACATATTTTTTAAAAAAGATATTATACAATGATAAAAATATTACTCATTAAATAGACAATTTATATTTATGAACAAATAATGTTTTATAAACCTGTTTCAATTCCATGATTTATATCTTGATAATATGATTAGGAAACTAACTTATTTTTCCATGAGTTATACTTTGAGTAAATGAATAAATGACTATTTACCCTATTTTTAGATATTATGAATGTTTATTATCATATGGAACACATAAATATGGTTTTCATTATGATATGTGTGTGACTTATATCTCCATCTAATGAATTGGGTAATAATAATATTTATATGATTACAAACGGTTCATTAGAGGTTATGTCGAGCCCAAAAGTGGGTGAACATAAAGATATCTCAACTCTAAAAGAGGGTACATGGGAGGTTATACTAATTCAAAATATGGTATATGGGTTTGTATCACATGTCTAACATGTTATAAATGTCATGTAGGATTCCCATGACATAAGATTTTATAGGATTGTGTTTATTCCACAAATTTATCATTTATGAAACTGTTATTCACTCATGGATCATTTCTTTGAGATTATTATTATTCATTTATTTTGAAAAAACACTCATTCTTACATGAATAAATATTATTATCCTTGAAATTTGGGGTATAGTTTTTAAATTTTATAACCTGGTTCTCAAACCATTTATGACATTTAATATATTCAAATATCCCTTTTTCCATTATAGAGAATTTGAGCTCACAATTTCTAATATTTCCATTCCCGAGAGTAGAAATAAATTATTTTTGTAGTGTATGTCTAGTAAAGTATATATATAAGATGATATTTTTTTTATTTTAAATATCATTCTAAAAATTATAATATTCTTTACATATTCAATAATGACACAAAACTATCAAGGTTCAAAATAATGTGTTTTTGGACACTATTTAATATATATAATATATATTTATTAGAGGCTTGATTTTTCTTAGATGGAATCTAAGGGATGATTTAGTAATATAAAAAACAATTATAATATTCATACAATGAGTTCCCCAAGGACATGTATATGGATAAGTCTAATGATGACACAAATTATTGGAAAAGTTTATAGACTTCTTACAAAGGATTAAGTGAGAAGGTTCGATGGAAAAACATCTATGTTGGGAAACTGCATGTGGATGTGCCTCTAGTACATAGGTACATAGTGGTAATATATATTAAAAGGGATCATTGAAGTGGATTTCATCATCCCCAAGAGTAATATAATAGACCCGACTACACAACAATATTGACACAATTGGGGATAAAATTTTTAAATTTTAAATCACATTATGAACAATTATAAAATATTTAAATAGATGTTAAAATCTAATTACCAATCATAATAATATGGATTTATTAATCAAGAATAAGGTTTCATTATTTATTTACCATGTAAATTATATTTCATTAATATGTGATTCCCCCATAAAATTATTATCGCTCACTAATTTTTTTTTTATTTTATATGATGGATTGAATAGAAATAATTTATTTCAGTGATGCATGATACAAAAAATGAAATGATATTCCTTAACATAAAACATATTTTATGAGAGAGGTATTGAAAACATTTTGGTTCCTATTCTTGTAGAAATTTCTCAAGATACAAATTATGCTGGATATACAAATGTTCAATGAAGGGGACAATATATTATAGTGTTCATTATGAGGAAATGTGCACCATATTTTAGTTGGTTTTAAGTTCCCCTGATTTTGGAGTAATGGATATTCAAAAAAGAAAAATATATTATCCATTATTTAGTGTTCGTGGAATGATGAAATTATGTGTTCTATGTAAAAATTTGATGCGGAAACATATAAATGGCAGAAACATATCATTAATATGATTCAATAGAATGAAAATGACTTCATGGATTTTGATGAGTTCAAAAAAATATGTTTCATAAACTAAATTCATCATATTCTTTGAATTATTATGGAAATATTTTATAAATAATAAAATAAATGGATATTGAATATGTCGGTTTCTATAAGAAATATCTTAATAGACATGCAAGGTAAAATTCTAGAATTATCATTCAACATAAAAGTTATTTTTTGGATTATTTAGTGGGGAAAAACCACAGTTTTGAAGGGTTTTATCGATAAGGGAATTAAGTATCATAGAATAAATATTTTTTTGTTATATAATTGTTTAAATATAGATTGAGGTGACCCTATATCACATTTTCATGATAAGGAATAATATATGTAATTATATTGATAATATAAAAACCATGGAGGGATAAAGATGATATTTCCCTCATGATTTCTTTTTGGGAGGAAAAATGATGGATATTATATTTTAGTCAAAATCAAATGATTTATTTGTATTATAAAGGTTCACAATGAAATCATATCTCAAGGAGATTTGAATAAGAAATAATATCATGAGAATATAGAGAATTTGTTAATGAATTTACCACCTGTAATATATTATTCTAAATTAATGTAGAAAAGGAATTATTAAAATCAATTATATAATCCATTATATAATGTGGCAGATAGGCCACAAAAACCTATAAAAACATGGAAAATATGGGAAATAATATTCCATCATAGTGATTGATGTCAATAATGATAATTTTGGAACTCTTTTAATCCACACCATCATATTTAATTTCATGTTGGACTTTTAATGAGATATCCCTATGAAAATATTATTCTTTTTACATTATAGAAATTTCAACAAATTATTTTCATTTATTATATCCCTATACATGGAATTGTGGAAAATAGAAATCACATTTAATATTCCATGGGTATAATGTTTAACCCATACCACAAATAGAAATGCCATTATATAATATAAGGTATTATTTAAGCAATAGGGGTGAATTTTTTTAATGGAATCACATATTTCTCCTCAAAACATTAACATAAAATTAACGGATACTATATTGGGTTTATGATTTTAATATTGAATATATGTTTAATACCATAGACACCCATTTTTAGGTTTTATGTTAAGGTTTTTTATTAATAATATGGTATTTTTAAGATGTATTTTTTTTAAATAAAACATTGATATTTTATATAATTTGGTGATAATATTATTTCAAGATAAATTTATTTAATTTTTTTTAGAAATATGAATACTTCTAATGTAAAATATTGGGGTTCATCTTATCATTTAATAAGCGGTCATTATGGGTTGTATTTGATCACCTTATATATATAGAACGCATTATATATATCTAAGAATATTTATAGAATTACCCTCATAAAATATTATATATTAAGTATGTTGTATTGTTTTATGGTGTACAAGATTAAATTATACATGAACAGTATCTAATGTTCACCATGACGTCTTGGAGAAGTCTTCTTCCTAGACATGATATAATGTTGTTTTTCATCACTATGTATCATATTCTTGCACATGGTTTTAATGATAAAAATTAAAACGCTATAGGATATTCTATCATAATGTTGTAAAGATTTTAATTGTTTTTGGGATCGAAAATTCCTTATGATATTTTTTAATATAAAAAATATTTCATGAAATAATTCAGATGGATCCATTTAAAACCTATTATGGTAATAATTATATAATTATAACATACAGTATTGAAGTTATATAATGAAGTATATTGAGACATTAGCTATGTAAAAAATTCAAGTGAATTTTATAGTCATTCAAGGAAACATTTTGTCAACACAAAATTTTCTAAAAGGTTATGATAACAATTATCAATGTGATCAATTATTTAAATTCTATGAGAATAATTTTATATGAATTTTTACATTAATAAAAAAGGGAAAACAAAAACCTATGTAGATCTGTCTTGTTGAAATACGTGAGAATATCTGAAAAATAGGTTATCATATATAACTTCTGCAAAACCATTATCATGATCACAATATGTTCCATTTATCTCTAATATGTATTTACATACAAAATCCATGAAATATAGTCATATTAATGTTCTCACGAAAATATCAATTTCTTTTATTTCAGGAATAAAATATAGATATTCTAGATAATGAAAATAATGTTATAGGAAATATGGCCATTATCCTATTCAATGTTTTTTGCAGAAACCATCAACATTTCAAATTTATTTGGTAGCCTAATGATGTAAATAGGAATAAGTATCAATATATTCTAGTACCAAAGTTGTAAAATTCTGATGGGTAAATTCATTTTAATATTGTTGAATGTAACAATCATATACTTTGGACAAATAGTTTTTAAATGAATATTATATTTTCATTATTTTTCATTTTATGTAACATTGAGTTTACCTTACATGACATCCAACAATTATTTTATATCTTGCTATACACAACTTTGAGAATAAATTAAATTTTATTTACAATTATCTAAATATTTAATACACTAGTTTTCACCTATGATACTAGAATTATCGTATGGATAAGATTGGTTAAATTTTAAAATTATATTTGTTATAAATATATATATAATGAATTATTTGGGATAAAATGATTTAAAATTACAATATGTAATATTTAATGCCCAACGAGCATATATTCTAGTGGTATAGGATCCCCCTTAAAATCACAGAGGGTTTTACGACTATGAACTGATGGGAATATGATATATTATAATATAATACCGGCATCATTATTTGATAGATGTTGTCAAGTGGTGTTGTAGGCATGACATAGGCCTGGTGACGCAGGAAAGATGATGCATGCATCAAAATTCACTAGGCTTTCATGAAATATTTTTCCCTTAATGCCCACTGAGATTTTGGGCCTGGTAATATATAAAAAAAGAATTATGGGTGCGATTTACCCTTGTGGGATATGGCCTTCCTCGCCATTGTGGGTGTGTGGTGTTTGAGTCTTTGAATGCAATTTTACCCCCATATACCTAATATATATACATATATAATCATTTTGAAATAAAAATATTATTGGAAAACTAATTTTATGCACAAAAATGTTTTTTAAATAATTTTTTAATGTCACTATGGTTGAAATATTTGATGTAAATTTAATTATTATTCATTCAATAAATATTTTAACAGTTATCTGATGTATTTTTTAGATAAGATATAATAATTAATCCAATTTTTCCACTATGAACATTAATTTCCTAAAATCCATTTTCACCATTTTCAAAATTATATTGAATGAAATTTTTCAGAAATTTATATTTATTTTACAGAATAAATTTCATCTCAAAAATCATCAGTTCAATATTATCATAGAATAAATGCTTCATTATTTTATGAAACTATAAATATTTTAGTTAACAATGAATAATACTGATTTGTATTTGGATTTCGAATTTATCATAACTATTGGAAAATAATAATAAAAATTCTATGATGGGTTTTTAAAAAATTAGTTCAGTTGTATATATGTTAAACTACTTTAAGAAATTTTTACCATATTCATATGTAATTTTTATATAATAATAGTTTAATATTTTGATCATTTTCTCTTTGAAAACCCACGTTCTCATCGTGTCTACACAAATAATTTAAAATTAAATTTTCCCACATAGGTGAATGTAATTTTTCAAAAAGGATTAAATATTTTTAATCATAAAATGTTCTATAATGTAATATGGGAAATTGTATCCTTAAATAATAGTAAAAAGATTATATTTTTTGTGGTTAATGTGGGTTAATTTAAATAATAATGAATAAAAATGGCCAAAAACAAGTAAAAAACTCATTGTATATACATATCTATAAATATATATAAATATATATTATATCTTCTATTTAAAAAAAAATTACCATATATTATCTTTTGGAATGATAATAAGTTGGTTATAACTTTTTTCATTTCTAAAATTTTGTATGTGCCTCTCCCTCGCTTATATAAGGACAACTAATCGTTTCTTGACATAAAAATTTAAAAACCCATAATTTCATAATATTATTTCCAAAATAAATTCATTAATTCTCTCATCCAATCCATTTATACGTATCTTTTTCATAAATCCATCCATGGAAGGTGTTTGGTAAAGACAAGAAAAAATTTTCTAAGGATGAGGTAAATGCCATTATCTTACATTTTATTTTATTTTTTCCTCCAACTACATTAAATATAATTAATAATTATGATCAAATAAAAAAAAATTCCGTATATTATGGTTTTATTTTGTAATATTAATGACATAAAAATATATCATCTTCAATTGAATTGGTTACAAACTCACTATTAGTGTATACGGCATACTATCTCCTTCTGAAATGATATCATTTTCTTTTAAATTACCACCTATCATTTGTGTATATAATGATATATTAAAGTTATATATTTATTATTTATAATATTATTTTAAATATTTAATTATTATATCACATATATCTTCTATCAATGTATTCATTGGGAATTCAATATCGTCAATCATGTGGATGAAGGACTACCACATCACGAAGATATGTGGTTTTTTTCACACATTACAAAGAAGGAAATAAGGATAGGATTATTCAAATAAAATGACACATAAAAAATATTATTTAATTTTAATATATTTTTTACTTTTCCTGTTTTCAAACCATTGAGAAAATGGAAACAATGTTCATGTCAACGTATGACCTACAATCGCCATCGAATCATGAATTTTACTTTATATCTATATATATTATGCATCACTCTAATTACATAAATAATGAATTTATTTTTTATATATATATTTTTTAACAATATGGAGATGATAGAACCATTATCAATGTAAAATGACCAAAAATAATGAATCAATACATACATGACTAAAAATTTGTTTATCACCAGTAATGTAAATTTAATAATGAATATTTACTAAATTGGAAATAATAGGTCATAAGTAAAAGAATATGGTATGATATATATATATATAACATTTATTTAATATATTTATAAAATAATTAAATTTATAATTCATTATTATTTAATATGTATGATTGATTTCAACACATAAGGTAAGCGATTTTAATTCACTATTTTATTTCTATGAGATGTAAGAAAATTGATAACTCATTTCTATTGTGTGGTTTCTATACAAATCCAAAGGCATGTTATATCATTATTATACAACATTACATTAGAGTAAATGTTTCATTATATTTTATTATATGGGTATCTCTTTCAAGGGCTTGTGGTTCAATAGTTATCGTAGGAAAAGGACTTATTTCTCAAATTTACTTCTTGAAGACCTATGCTATTTGGGCATCTATATTCTTCTAGAAGGTATATATAATACATTATTTAAATGTTATATCAAGAGCCTACCTATTTCATATAAATTTTATTTTTAATTTTATTTTTACATTATCAAGTTGAATATATTTAAAAGTTACCAATGCGCTAAGAGTTTGATTTTATAATCCAATTTTTTATCAGGATGTGTATATGATTTTTAATTGATTGATTAAATATATTATATATCAACAAAATAACTAATTAATTTTCATAACCTATTTTTATTTCTTAAAAATATATATTGTTTTTTCAATTTCCTTTATTTTAGGAATGAAGAGTTCCAAAGGATGTTTTTCTAAAAATATTTTTTTGTCTTTATCCAAAACAAATTCTTAATAAAAAAATATTTTCCGGAATATTTTCAAAAAAATTTATACATTATAACAATAATTTATTGGTTATATATTTATCCATACATGACATTTAAAAAAATTCATCATAATATTTATGTAATTTTCCAAACCATGAACATTTAATTATTACTGGAAATGTAAACAGAATATTATTATTATGTTTATAGAACAAATTGGGTTTCCCACCCTTATGAATATTATTTTTATTTAATCATTATTAAAATGTTTCCTATTTTATTTTAAAATGAAATTTATTTTAAAAATATATTTTCAACATTTTATTTTTAAAATGAGTATTTTGATGAAGTGATAATTTCATCAAGAAATTATCAAAGTCATTTTTCATACCAATTCAAATTCTATGACAAAATAAACACATTGATGATACAAATAATTCACTACGGACATGAACCAAGGATGAAATTTATACTTTTTTACAATATGGTTTATTAGTATGATTGTATGATGTTAATGAAACATGTTTCACATACATGATATATATAGTGAAAAAATGCAGATGAAACCCATAGCTTTCAACATGATTTATGCTTCAATGAAATGATAAATGATAATGAACCAAATCTATTTTCATCTGTATTATGTTTTAAATTAATTATGATGTTATGTAACACATAATTATGGAATTCTTTATTATATGGGTTTGACCAAAATGTACCTCTTATTAAATGGAAAATGATTAGTTTTATATTATTTCAAAGGTTGCATGAGGGATTATTCCATTCCCGATGGAAGGCACTCATATGGTTATACATATATGCAAATAGAGTTCACTTGTGGTTATCCCAAGACAAAAGATGCAACACAGGAGGTTATCAAATTATTATAATGTTATCAATGTATTAGAAACTATCACTGACATATGCTTCTCTAGGATAATGTGTATTTCAAAAATAAATTTTTTCCTTCATTTTTAATCAATCAATTTTATTGTTCATTGAATTCCTTATTATTATTTTTAATAAACTGCTTGTATTTATTCCATGACACAACATTATGATCTCAGATATGTATGGTTTTATTTAAAAATATTATTATCATGTCTTACATAGTAATTATCAGGTTATGATTACATATCTGACTTTTTTACACTTGTTGATAATCTGAGAAAACACTTTTTTTATGTCTCATATCCCTAGTTTAGGAATAATTTTTCTCGACATGATAAATAAGAGCACTACTTTCGAAGATACATAACTAAAATTTATAGGATCATTCAAAAAAATAGATTATTTGGAATGTTGTAATAAATTACACTAAATTATTAGATTTATCATGAATTTTTTGGTTAATGTGTTGAATTTATAAATAGAATGATGTAATATATATGTAAGATAATCCCAAGTTATATTATCCACAATGATGTTGATAAAATCATACTGGTAGTGATCATTGTCTCTTAACTATGAGTGATTGATGTGACATTTCGTTTGTGAATACGTTGCCATTTTGTAGATGTTTATATACTAAATGATATGGAATTTCATTTCTTCATATTACCTCTAGGAATTTTTATATATCAGAATTGAATATGACATGAAATTTATATATTTCTTTTTATTAATTTAAATATGGATTAACAACATATATAATTTTATTTTACAGTGGAATACATGGAAATTATGGTGTGTCCCAACACATTATCCTGATATATTATATTTATCCATATATTTTACTAATTTTTGTTCCTCTAATATATCAAATTACTTTCTCACTCATTTCCTCAACTCATTTTTCAATATCCAGATATTTTGGGAGACCATTCAACCCCACTACCATAAAATTTATCTCCACATTAAGAGGATGGTTATTCAAAAATCTATGCGACCCATTCCTATTTTCATTATGTATTAATATCCATTAATCATATAGAAAACTTTGTGTCTTTGGGATATTTCAGTATCATATAAGGTTGAATGAATGGTGGATTATGGATTTTATTCTCCATGACTCTTATTATTTTCATTTTATGATATCATCCATTATATCATATCATGATTTCTTTTACATTGATAAATGATTTGAAAAGATACTATTAAGGTTGGGTCTTCAAGATCCATATTTAATTATTATATAATATTTTATTTTAATTTTATTTAAATCCTTAGATTGATGATATTTTTATATATATATGAAAATTCTCTATTCTAAATAAAATTGCTAGAAATGTCATCACACCACCCAATCCAGGGATATCTCCAAAACTATCAAAAGATCACCTGCACATTCTATGAGGTGGAATATAGTACTGAATGAATATATGACACCTTGTGGCTTTTTTCTATGAACATTAATGAAAAAAAAGTTATATTGTTTTATAAGTGAATATGGAAAGAGAAAAAGATGAAACATTGAGAGAATGTAAACCATTCATGCATAAACTCTAGGGTGTAAAAAAGTGAAAATATGAAAACTACAACATAAATGAAAATAATATATTCCCAACATGAAATATGTCCCATATTAGCAAAACCTAAAATGTGTACTATTGAGAGAGCACATCTCGTATATCATAATATGTGACCACCGTACGCAGTCTAAATTACGAGGTATCCCTAAGATCTTATAAAGTCACCTTTGACATATACATCATTTAATTAATACATGATGAATGGGGGATATCCCATGCATGGGTGAGTATATTCTTACCTAGTAAGATGCCTCGAATGCCGAAGATCAAGTATAAAGAGATACAATAGTAATAGAAATATATTAGATGCAAGGTATAATCCAAGAGAAAATCTCATCCCAATAAAATTGTGGAATCTACCTCAACAAGGAATAAGGGGATTGAACTCATGATTATATAAACTACACGCTGAGTATTCACCAATTATAGTAGGAATGTTTTTTCATCCAAATAGGATATGTTAATCATTAAAATCATGTCGCACGACCCACATGTCATTGCCTATCACGGAAGGAGAGTTCCCAAATCCAGGTGTATGAATACCAAATAATATATATATATATACAAATAGATATATATATGCATATAAAATAGAATCCTAAATGATATATTTAATGGAATATCCATCTCACATCACTTCACAATAATAAGAGTACTCCATAGTTCCAAAAGTACACCTTTATGCCCTAGATATCACGCATCTTCCCCGAAGTGATCGTTAAAGTAAAACCAATCCTCTTCAATTTGTTGCACTGTCAATGGGACATGAACATGAATTAGAGAAATTGTTACATAGTACAACATATGGTACCCACTCTAATAATCATCATGTCACATCTCCCAAACTCTACTAGAGTGTATCAATTTATAGTCTTTGAGAAAGCCACCTTCAATCCCTAATGGACGACCAACTCTTTAGTTTTCAAGGAATCCTTTTCCCAACTACACTAGAGAGTCAACTCGACATACCAAGAGAGATCCACTAATGAAATCTACTAGATGTTCAATAGGGTAGTCATATAGGACTCCACTGACGATCTCTTCAATATGGTCAATTCAGAAGTAATCGAGTACCCCACTGACCATCTCTACTTTAGGTCCAAAAAAGTAGTCATCATGAAATTCACATCCCTTATCTTCTACAACGTCAACTCAATATTGGTAAATATTCCACTTATCATCTCTACAAGATGTTCAACATAGTTTTCATCGAGGTAACCACTGCCCATATCCATTGTAGTGTCAACACAATAGTCATCAAGGAATCCAATTCTCAGATCTACTATTGGGAAATGTCTATAGTATTCGACGACTCCACCGAACGGATCTATTAGAGTGTAAACATGATATAAATCACATACTCCACTAACCAAACCTTTAGTAGGTTCAATTCTATAGTCATCAAAGACTCCACTCCCCATCTTTACTGAATCACGAACTCAGTAGTCAGGGAGGAATCTACTACTCACCTATATTGAAGGGACAACTCAGTAGTCCATCTTGATAGTGCATGACTGTGACCATCTTCCAACATCACCTAACCAAAAACAATTCTGAAATATTTGAAATAAAATCACAAAATATGGAACTGGTGGAATAATTGTGTTCTATGAAAAAAATACTCATGATAGGATACATGCGATCTAAAATCAATGTCCAAATGAAGGATATTTTGATGAATGATTCTTCAAAAAAAGGATCCAAAGGGTACATGACATGTGAGGTAACCCAAATGATTTTTGGTCCCACTCCACTACCATTCAATATCCATGGATAGTAAAAATATCTAAACCTGTTGAGAAATAACACCATTTAGGTAGACTATATGACACGTCCAAGCTAATGAAGAAAATGTTGTATCCTTTTGATAATGTTTGTGTACATGACCTTGTTTCCATATACAACAGCACATTGTGTGTTTATCTACATGGAGAGCATCCCATGTGCTCTGGATATTTTAGTGTACTCTGGTACATGGTCTTGAACTCCCACTTGGATCCATACCTATGTGACTCATCAAATGGATCTTCTACCTTGAGATTTGATTCATGTCATGTGTGAGTGATACAAGACATTACATCATTACGATTTCACATAACCCTAGATACCAATTTTAAAAGCTACAGATCACGTGTTTATCATTTTAAATGGAATGTAGTCGAGATTTATCAGGAATCTCATATCTGATTTTTGTCCCTCAAATTTGATCATTCCATTTGAATATGGCCATGATGTAGGATCAAAATAGTAAATGTAGATGCTAAATTACAATATTGGGGGGGGGTGGTTAATTTTATGTTTAAAAACATTATTTTTTAAAAAATAATGAACACTATTTTTAACAATGTTTAACGAAGACAATTCACAAACCATAAAATGTTTCTCTGTAGAAAACATGTATAGGTTCTGGAAATACGGATTAAAAAAATAATCTTTATAATAGTATACATAGGAATTATTCAACCATAATGTGAATATAATCTTATTTATCATTGTATAAAAACTTACAAGAAAGTATAACAACATTATGAATTCATCTTTTGTCAAAATGCAGTGAAAATAAAACATGAAAAAAATACAAGTAACAGGTATAAAATCGTATGACACAAAGAGAAGGGTATTAAAAAACCTTGGATAAAGGACCATTGATTTATACATTTATAAAATTTTGTCTAATTCACACCAGGGTAATCCCTTTATAGGAATATCAAAATATAACATGCTATCCCAAGAAGCCCTAGATCATTAGGTTAATCTATGCCTCTATCTTCCTATCCCTGGAAATCCTTGAAATTTAAGGTAGTCAAAACCACTGTTTTCTTATCCTTAGAGACCATCTATTGTACTCAGTAACAATTAGAGTCACCCGAAGCAAGATGAAAAAGGTGTTCAGAACACTCAAAGCATGAATGTATCACTCTCTCCCTCTCGAAAAGTCACTTTATAGAATATAATCTTTATATTTTCGTAATAGACACGAGATCATTAAAATAATCTCATATTTATATGCACGACTCCAATGGTCAACTCCCTCCACTAATAGTCATATTTTTCCATGAATCTCGAAGGGACCTTTATATGTGTCACTCAATCAATAGTCTATTTGAAAAAAAACAATGACATCATTTCATAACATTTCTATTGAAAATTAAATAGCATAACAAAATTTTAAAATCCATTATCTAAGGAAAAATATATTTCAGAGTCTAAATATATAAACAATAAAGATATATAAGACATGGATATTTTGATTCTATTTTACAATGACTTCATAATCATATTTATATAGATTTCTATGTCTGAATTTCAATGAATTCAGTGAATAAATTTTGAGGAATTCAGAGTATGAATTCGGAAGAATTTGTTGTCGAAAGTTTGAAGAATTTCGAATCAGAATTTATAGGAATTCCGAGTCTGAATTATGAGTAATCTTGAGTCCAAATTCTTTGGAATTCAGATTTTGGATTTGAGAGAATTCAGAGTGTAAAATTTAGATAATTCCGAGTATGAATTTCATAGAATTCAGATTCTATATTTCGGAGAATTCAAAGTCTAATGTTCAGAGAATTTGGAGTCTGAGTTTCATAGTATTATGTGTCCTAAAATTAGAGTATTCAGTTTCTAAAAATGGAACACTCTATATCCACATAATTACAATATTATGAGGATTTATATACAAATATGAATTTTAGAAATAGAAATAAAATAAGTTTATTTAGAGATATTAAAAAATGAGACAATGAAAACAAAAGTAAAGATACATTTTTCATAGGTAATGGAATCATTCCCTAAAAAATAATCATAATGGAAATATGATTTTCCTTATGATAAAGTGTTTGTGATTTTCAAAACATAATAAAATGGAAAAGATATATGGAAACCTTATTGAATCAACAATCTCCCCCTTTTTTTAAATCACAAACATCCTTTCAAAAATTATTTTTGAGACTAAGAGTTGGATTTTTTAACATTAATAGAAAATAATATCTCTCTTTTATTAAGAATCACATTGAATATGACTAACTCCCCCACCCCTAATTTTCTGAAATCCCTAAGGATCATATTATTGACTTTCTTTGAGAGATTTAACATTTTCTTGTATATAAAATTCTTATTTGATTAAACACCCCTTAGTTAAACTCTTTCTGACTTAGAGAATTATATCCTTTACATATTATTTTTTTATAATTAATTTCACCCCCTTTATGATTTTCAAAATGGAATATTGAGAATAAAAAATGTACATAAAATATTAGAGCTACATAAAAAAACCAAATGAGGAAAAATAATAATATTCATTAATATAAAAATATTTATTCAAGGAAGGTACAAAAAATTATCGGATTGGAAAGGAAAAAATATTTAACCTTCTTTTTCATTTGGGATGATACTATACACAATGGTTTTCATATTTTAATCCCCTTGTGGACTTCTTCGAAGTGCTTGAGCAGCTGTTGTTGTTCCTCATTTTTCTTCTCAGACCATTGATATTTTCATCCTAATTCTTTAAAATTTCTGCCTATGATGTCAAAAGTACATCTTGTGAGTTGAAATTTTCTTAAAACATGATTCTAGGATCTATTGCACTCTTTAAATTCAAACTAACATATTTGATATTCTCAGTCAATTATTTTTCTTCCTTCTTCTAGGATTCTAGTTCTAGGTATAGTTTCTCTAAAAAAATTATAAAATCATTCATCCTCCTATCTTCTCTATCAAAATAATCATTCACAATTCCTTCAAAATTATCAATAATTATTAGATCATAAATATTCTTCTTTGAAAACTTATGGATTTCCTTGGATGACCTCATGTGAGAATCATAACCAATGTTGAACATTTTATAATCGGCCTCAAGCCTAATGAATTTATCTATAATCATGATAATAGAATTTTAATTTTTATTGAATGAGTGATGAATCATCTAAATCCTTGATTCAATACTCTGAAATAAGGGAAATGGAATCATCTAATTTCTTCAGCGACTGATCCAAAAATTCATGACCCATATATGATGTTCCCTATATCTTTTGGGGATTCATGTTCACTATCTGATACTTGAATGATTATATATTTATCAACCCTTTTCTTCTCACCATATTCCTTATGATCATCATGTTGAATGACATCTAAATTTCATCATCCATCATCATATGGTTAATTACATTCTTGAGCGCCCTCAAATTCATTTCTTAAGGAAAGAAGTTTTGTATATTCATCCTCATAATATTAGATTGGATGTTTTTCATAAGGGAATCCCCTCTCATGATATTCTTCAACATGACATATCACATTTTTATAATCATACCATTATTCTTATTATTATTTATCCACTTACTATTCCGGATAAATATCTTGTTATTCTTATGGTTCGGGAATAACACACTTCTTTCCCAGAGTCGTTGGAACTGAATCTTGATTAAATTATTCGGGTATCTAAATTTTTTCAAATTCGTTCTTAGTGTCCTTGAAAAGGTATTGAACTATTTCATCCCCTGATATTTTCTTCCTTTTCTTATTTTTCATTTCATATTTTTCATACTCCTCTACATCATTAATATTCCAATCTTTTTCCTCAGCTGGATCTAGGACAATGATATGTTTTGTTTCCTTCCCATTCATATTCTCTTCTATAAACATGGAAACCACTTCTTTAGGGTAGGTTTTTTGCTTCTATGTTTATGGGGGTGCTAATTGAGTTTCCAGAATTATAGGTTTTTCAATGAATTTTGGTTCTTTAGGTTTTAACTTCTTTGGTACTTTCATGGAAGTCTCTGCTACTTTCAATTTATTAGACAAGGTGTCAATTTCACTTTCAGATATGTTATAAAATTCTCCAGATTATTTATTGAAACCAACCTTCATCTGCCTAAATGTATCATCACTGAGCTACAAGACATTGAATGATATTGTTTTTGTACTATTCAGTATTTTGAATAATAATAGACAAAATATAATGATCATGGATTGGATTGCCGGGTACATAATGAATTGCGATTTGGGGGTCCCATTTTTGATATTTTTGATCATCAGCAGGATATACTCCACTAGATTTATCTTCCTCAAGTTCAACAGGAAATCCATAATGACGATATCTCCCTTACTAAGTATTCATTATCTATTTTTCTAGGAATTTGGAATGATTGAACCCATAATGATTGCAGAATGAAGTTTTTTAGGATTTGGTTTACCTTTGGGGTTTTCACTCCTTTGAGTCTGAGGTACTCTAAATAATTCACATTCTCAAAACATCCTGACTTATATATTAGTTTTTCGGTGTAGAAAATGGAATTCCATTTATATTATATTCCAATTATATTATTTTCCAAGTTGAATGGATGGGAATAGGTTTTCAAATAGCTTTTCAATGAAACTTTATCTCTCCCACCTCCATTAAAAAAATAAATTCTCCTATAAATAAAGAATTAGCTCTAGATAAACTGGATCATTTCTATTCATTTTGTCTACACATAAGCTTTTCAAATAATTTATCTTGATATTTTTTATAATGAGTTCATTATACTTCACAAAGAATACCGAATCAACTAACCTATCCATTTAAAAATTTTATTTTGATATTTCATATTCTGAAGAAAATTTCGTTTTAGGAGAAGCTTCCAATGACATTCAGGGATATGAAAACAAGTAATGAGGAATGACCATTATGAAGAGATAAAAACCAAAAAAGGATTTGGTATGTTCTAAACATTTGAGATTTGAAAGGTAAAAATTTGGTTTTCATGAAAGTGTATCCAAATTTGTTTATTAAAACAATATAAAGTGGTAAAAAAATTAATTACAAACATTTAAATAAGTAAACATACCTTCAAGATATCTATGAAAATTATCAAAAAAGAGGAAAATTATTCTTTATTTAATTTAGGGTCCAAATTATTTTATTAAATAAATGATAATTTTTAATCCTAAAAATTTAGTGGGTAAACAAAATTTTCTTATGAAATTTTGAGTATCAAAAAATATTGATAAAAGAAGTGTTACGAATATTTTGGAAAAAACATTTGACACCAAAAAAAAGTGATTAAAAAATTTAATTATGAAAATTTTGATTACAAAAAAATTGAAATATTATATATTTTTGTTTAATGAAAATGTACTCCTACTATGAAAAAAGAGATACTTAATTCATGGAAATAGGATTCATCAAAAATATAATATGGAATATTACCTTATGGTTATCATTCCTAACTTTTATTTAATGTATTGAAATATATTGGATGGTAATGATTTTGTAAAAATATCATCATGTTGATCTTGAGTTCTGAAAATTGACTAATGATATAACCTTTTTCTTTTTTATCCCTAACAAAGTGATGCCTAATTTAGTTTTTTATACAGGAGTGATGTAAAGGATTTTATCAAAGGGAAATGGAACTTGTATTGTCACAAAATATCTATGTTTTTGTTAAACTCATTCCATAGTCTATGAGTATGTGTTACATCCACAATAGTTGAGCACATTAACTTCAAGATTATACATATTTAGCTTCACCAAGGGAAAGTGCTACTGAGTGTTACTTTGTTCACGACCAAAATCCTAATGAATCTCATAAGAAATGAAAAGTTTATAATGTGATTTTTAAATAAATTTACATACACCAAAATTAGCATCCAAAAAACATTTTAGAACAAAATCACTTCAAGAAGTCTATAAAATCCCAAAATACATGGTTCAATTTAAATGGTAAAAAAATTCACTTTTGTTTAATGCGATTTATTTGGATTAGATTAATATCCGGCACCAGATAATACTGAAAAAATTATGTCAGGATGACTTGCTATCAAACATTGTAAACATCCAATCATACCTCCAAATGATGATTGGTCTACTAGTTTTACATCTTCATCATGATCATGAGAATTTTTGTTACCGATTAGTGTACATATACATTTAGTGTTTTCATATCCATACATTTTAATAATATCACTATATAATTATGTTGAGATATAAAAGTTCGATCTAGATATTGTGAAATTTGATAACCTAGTAAAACATTTATCCCACCCATCACAATCATTTCAAACTCAGATTGCATTATATTCAAAAATAAATCAGGTAAAGATTGATGATTGGAACCAAATATACTATCATCAACATAAATTTGAACAATAAAAACATTTTCCATATCTTCTTTATAAAAAGGGTTGGATAAGAAGAACCTTAAACAGAATTGTTTTGTAACAAAAATATTGTAAATATATCATATTAGGCTTTATGATATTTTTTATGTCCATAAAAGGCTTTGGTATGTTTGAAAACATGTTCATGATATTTTATGTGTTCAAAACCAAGTGTTTGTTCAACATAAAATTTCTCTTGATCATTTTGGTTAATGAAATCACACATTACATCCATTTAAAAATGTTTTAAATTAAATACTACATCAAAGGATAATTAAATGAAAATATATTCACGTCTAGCTACTAGAGCATAGGTTTATTCATAGTATACTACTTATTATTTATCATAGTCTTTAGCAACTAATATAGCATTATTTCTTACTATGATTCCATTTTTATCAAATTGATGTATGAATAACCATTTACTCAAATTGTAGAAGTTTATTTAGGTCATTTAACTAAGGTCCAGATATTGTTTCCTTCAAATTCGTTTACCTCATCTTGCATTGGTTTAATCCAATCATTATCACCAAAATATTAATCAGATTTTTCAGTTCTAATTTCGAATGAAAAGATAGATGTTCTACTTCATTCCATATGGAACTTCTAGTCAATATAGGTTGGTTTACATCACCAATGATACTATCATTGGGATTATTATTAAGAGACAACTTATTTATGTTTTGTGAAACCTATTCATCAACATACGGTAGAAAACAATCGGGGGTAAATGCATTAACAATATTTTCTTGAGAATTTTCATTATTAGAAGAATCTTCTATTAGTGGTTGATAATCTGTTTATGAAAACACATCTGAGGATGTAGGATGAGGTTGTTTAAAAATAAAATGGTTATTTTCATCAAATGTTACACGCAATGTTCCTTTAATAGTACATGTATTTTTATTAAAACCGCTATAAGCCTTAGAAGTAGTAGAGTAGCCTTGGATAATTCCTTAATTTGATTTTGGTAAAAATTTATGTAAATTATCCCTATTATTCTCAATGAATACCTTGAAAGAAAATAATTTTAAGAAAGATAGTCAAGGTTTTCTACTGTTACACAATTCAAAAGAAATTTTTTTAAGATATAGTCTTATTAAAACATTATTTAGGTTTAACAAGCAGTTCCAACAGATTCATCCCAAAAGTGTTTTGGTATTGAAAATTCAAATAACATGGTTCTAGTAATCTCATGGAGGATTCTATTACATATTTCAATAACACCATTTTTTTAGGTTTTCATGAAGTTGAAAAGTTTTGAGTAATGTGTTTAATACTAAAAAAAGTTTCAAAATCCAAATTTTGGAATTATTCTCTATGATCACTATTAATAGTTATTAATGGAAGGTTTTCCTCATTTATAATATGGGTTCTAAATGTTATGAAATAAATAAATCACCATATTTCATTTCTAGAAATTAGACCCACTTAAATATAGTATAATTATCAACTATGAGAAATAAATAAAATATACCTCAAATACTTCTATTTCCAATTGGAACAAAAAGATCCATATGTACTAACTAAAATTAATTAGAAGTAGAGACTTCACTAATTGATTTAACACTTGATTTATGATTCTTTCCATATTGAAACGGATCACGAATTTTAAATAATCAAATATATGTTCTAGTAAATACCTAATATGTATTATCATTGTGAGTCTGTATAGGTTCTTATAGTAAAATTGTCCCAATCATCTATTCCATAACCAAGATTGATCATCCATTTCCCTATGAAAATGGATTTCTTGTCACTTAAGGTCTTCTATGTTATGTGTGTATATATTTTAATGCCTATGGGATGAAATAGTAATTTCTTCCTTGGTATTGTGTACCGATCATTAATCATTCCTAAAATTCACAATGCAATATTCATCATATAATTTTCCTATGCAGTGAGATTTTTCTAAAGACCATTAAAAAATAAAACATTTTAAATCAATGTTTTCTGATGATGAAAAATGTTATCTATACCCACAATTTCTCCCTGAGAGTTATCTCTAAATGTTACTTTTTCTCTTTTTTTATTGATAATATTTTCAAAAAAAAATTAATACCAGTCATACACCAATAACATACACTATCCATGTACCATGTATTGATGTTGGTACATTCTTATATTCCTAAAAATTAAAGATTTATACTTTCAGAATCCAATCATTCTTGGATCTAGTATTTTAGAAAGTAAAATTTTATGAACCCACATTTATGTTGAAAAATAAGCATTATGAAATATTATATATTGCATTTTTTTAAAGAAAATGTTTTCTCCCAATGTCCACCACATTGACATTTAGTAAAAAATGGATCACTTTGGGGGAATTTTTTATAATAAAAATAGGTTTCGAATGAGTATAACCAAATACACAATTATTATTTAGAGGATGAATTTTGGAATACCTCTGGCCAAAGTTTTCCATACCAGAGGTAATGTTTTATAGGAGTTTTCTTGAGGAATATATTTCTATCATTAGTTTAATAACCAGGTTTTTATCCTCTGTGTTATTAGTTTTCTAACCAGGGTTATCCTTTAAAATATTTTTCATAGATATTCCATTGTCAAGTCATTAGAAATTTTTTCTTACTTATAATTAAATTCATTAATTATTTTAGAAAAACATTAATATTCAAAAGTTTTCCTATCAAAATGTTTAGATAGATATGTTACTTGTTTGGTTAAAATATAAATTCTAGAATTATTATTATGTATCTTCTCTTTTATCATCAAATATTCATTTTCATGATGTTTGGAAAACCTAAAAACATCTTAAAATGATGATAAGTTATTATATTCTAAGGAGGAAGATTCATCATATGAAGATTCATAATGTAATTTATTAAAAAAAATCCTTTATAGGTATATTGGTTAAGGATTAAGCATTGTATAACTTATCCATAAGATAGTGATTTTCAATGGGTGGTTTGTTAGTAGACTAATATTATTCTGACCAGAAGATTCATAATATGGTGATTTATATGAAGTGTTACCACCACTGGAACTCAATGGTTCATTATCTTTCAAAACATTCTTAGATATATTCATGTAATACTCATTATTTCTATCAGAATTATTTTACTTCCTCTTTTTTCTCTCTAGCATTTGTGTATCTCTTTTTCACTCATAATAGGTGACTTGAAGATATTTTGTTTCATTTTTTCTTTATTCTTATATCTATACTGAAATTATTTATTTCTTACTATCTAGTTCATCCTTCAAGAAAGAATAGATAACTATTTATAAAAATGTTCACTTTGACTTGAAATAGATAGAACAATGACATTCTTAGAATTAGACCTTGTAAACATTTTAGGAGGCATGGATTTACTAGAAGTAAATTCAAAACATCCATTTGCATTCGTCTTAAAATGCATATAATCATCTATTTTTATTCTAGTTTCATGGTGATGAAGAGTTCCAAAGAGTTTATTAAGAGTAATGTTGGAAAAATTCATGTTTCATCAATAGATGCTCTTTTTTATTCAAACTCGTTAGGAATACTATCAATTATATTGTCCATAAGTGCATCATCATCAATCCATTTCACTCCCAGATATTGTATAATGTTAACCATGGTCATAAATCTTTGTTTTACATTGAAAACAGGTTCTCTTTATAGAAATATAAATCCATGATATTATGTTCTCAACATTTCTCTACTAGTCACAATCACTTTTAATGTTCTAAAAATAGTAACCTCAAGGTTCTTCCAAATGGAATTGGAATCTTCACAAGAAAAAATTTGACTATATATATTCCTAGTCAGGGAACATAGTAATGTATTTTTTACCTTGTAATTTATTAGATGTAATTATTTTTCTTGATTGTTGATGGTTTTCACTTCCTTGTCAGGAATTTTTTAATCTCCAGTTTGCATTAGAAAATTTTCTACTCCATTATTTATGGCAGAAGTTTTCATTCTATCTCTTCAAAACACATAATCATTACCATAAAAAATAGGTGGTCTGGTAGGATTTAGATTATCAAAAGAACCAATATTTATACCATTAATCTTACAAAAGCAAAGAAATTCCTATAAACATGTATGTATTAAATGTTTATAAACAATTATAAAAATATATTTGAAAAGCATAATCATGAAAACATAAGTAATAAAATTTAGAATAAGGAAAATATTAGCAGGAAAAAATATTTCCATGTATATGTATTTCAGAAACCTCCATTGATACCAACTGTAGAATCGAAATAGTCAATGTAGATGCTCAATTTCAAGAGGGGGTGAACTATAAGGTTAAGAACATTTGTTTTTAACCATAAAGAAAACAATGATAATCAATCTTAAACAATGAAAAATTCACAATACAAAAAATATTTCTATGAGAAAAAACTTTCATTGGTGTTAGAAATATGGTTCTATAATCGAAACATAAGAAAAGATTACATAGGCCTGATTCTACCTCAATGTTTATAGAATCATATTTATCAGTGTATACGAAAGTAAAATAAATTATAAGGAAGTTATACATTATTTTGTTATCAAAATAGAGTATAGATGGAAGTTTATTCAATACATGTAACAAGTATAAAATCTTTTAACCCAAAGAGAATGGTATCCAACAAAAATGGATAAAGGTCCCTTGATTTAGAGTTCTATGAAAGCCTATCTTACCCAAACTAGGGTAATAACTTGATAAGAATATCAGAATCTATCTTGTTGTCCTTGAAAGCTCTCGATCGTTATGTTAATAACTACCTCTATTTTCATATCCCTTGAATTCCTCGAACATTATGGTAGTCAAAACCTCTATCTTCATATCCCTAGAATCACTCAATTTTACTAAGAAACAAGTGGAGTCAGATAATCTAAGATGAAAATGTGTTATTAACTCATATGGAATGAGAGAGTCCCTCTATAAACATTCCATCACAACATGTAATATCTCATTCAATGGAACAATCCTGATCTCTTTTAAATGAGATCTTATTTGTAGGTACAACTCCATCGTTCACCTCCCTCCTCCAATGGTCATATTTTTTCATGAATCTCTTAGGGACCTATACATGTTTCTCAGAATATAGTTAGTTAGAATCAAATTTTATGACATAATTTCATAAAATTTGTAAGAAACTGAAATACCTTAACCAAATATGTAAATCTGTAGTCCATAGAAAAATATATTTAGGAATCAAATTATATAAAAAATCATAATCTACAAGAATGGATTTTCGGTTTCTGTTTTGCAGTGAAAGAAAGGTATAAATTTTATTGATTTCATATTTTAAATTCCATTGAATTTGGAGTATGAATTCTAAATAACTCATAATTAGAATTATATATAATTTAAAACCATAATAGAGTCCAAATTTTGAGGAATTTGGAGTTTGAATTTAGAGGAATTCAGAGTCTGGATTTTATGAACTCAGAGTCCTCATTTCAGATAATTAAGAGAATGAATTTTAGAAAGTTTAGAGTCATGATTTTATAGAATTAGTTTTATGAATGTCAGAGAATTCAGAGCCTAAATTTCAGAAAATTTAGAGTCCGAATTTTTGAGAATTCAGAGTTTTAAAATCATAGAATTTAGACTCTGAATTTAATAGAATTTGGAGTCTAAAATTCATTGAATTTGGAGACTGAAAATCAATGAATTTAGAGTCTAAAAACAAAACACACAATATCCAAGGAATTATATGTTCTATTGTTTTTGATATGAATCCTAATTTTTTATAGAGATAGAAAATTAGTTTGATTTAGATAGATTATAAAACAAGAAAATGAAAATAAAGGTATGGAAAAAAGTTTCTTAGAAAAGGTAAAAATTACATAATAAAATAATCCTTAAGGAAATATGATGTTCCATAAGATAAAGTGATTTTGATTTTCAGAACATAATGGAATGAAAAAATCATGAAAAACCATATAGACTCAACATAGTATTTCCCCAGTAATAATAATATATGATATAGGTAAATATTTTTTGGCTCTTTGATGGCGAAAATAGATATATTATTTTCATTGAAGGTTCACAAATCAAATCATACATCACCAAACATTCCATAAATAAATAATCCATCACTAATCCTCAAAATAATTATCCTTCTCTCACAATGAAAATAGATCTAGACATTCGTTTTAAGTAATCTCTTCACATGTGAAATAGTTGTGATTCCAAGCGTAATATTTGGATTAGTACAACCCGACAATGTCTAACCAGATAATTAGGTTCAGCAATGTGAAAAATGGGATGAAAACAATGGAGTAAAACCAAAATAATGAATGTTAAAAGTATAATTTACAATAGTTTTTATCCCCATATGATGATATGGCCATCCATTTTTAGGAAAAAAGTGTAATAAATTATGATTTCAGTACACAATTCTATTCTCAATTCACAATTAGCCAAAATACAAGAATAGGCATAATTCTCCACAATTTATTTATTTAAAAGGAATAAAACAAATTGACGAAAATTCCTAGCATGATATTTGATTATTTGATGCCAAATAAAATTCTCACCAATTATCGTAGGAAGTAGTTGGGTTCAATGTGCTATGATCTTATTTGGTTCACTATTTCATGGTAATAATATATGATTCACCGATGAAGGGCCTATGAGAATCTCTCTACAAATCACACTTTTATAAGTTTAACCACGGTTTAATTTGCCTGTTTGTATATTTATAAACATTTATTTTATGTTATAATTAATTTATTAATTAGTCCACATTATGTACCACCAATAACCGATGAGTACCAATACACTGCTCTGACCCATTTTTGTTCATGCCTATGAAAAAAACTATTTTCCATACTCAACCATGTTTTCATATTTATAGTATGTTCTTTTGTATAAGAGTTATCACATTTTCAATACGAACCATTAATTTCTAATATATTATATACCTGGTGTGTTTATATGATTAATGTTTTAGCACATCAGGCCTCATATTCACATGTCCTCTCAATTCAATGCTTTGGAAATATTTAATGAAATATCTCATAGAAATATTGTGAATAATAATCGGGAAAGGCATAAATACGTACATAGTATTTTTTATCCACAAAAAGAAAATAAAAAAACTAGATATTGATCACACACCTGGATCTCCCTCTGCCAAGAACACTTCTAAAAATTCCAGTGATTCCACAACACGAGAATCAAAGGTATGTTACATATATGGGGTTCATATCCTTTCCATCCTTATTCCACTAACATGTTCTCTGTAATGATGGATCCATCCTTGATGTCCATCTCTCCATATTCAATTATGTACAAGGTTTTATACACATATATCATAATATGTAACACGTGGATGAAAAATTTCACACACACAAGAAATCGGGGTATGGAATGATAGTAACAATATCACAAACCTCTACACTATATTTAGTAGCCCAATAAATATTTGGGATAACTGTAATTCCAAACTGACCTCTGCAATCCTGATAGTGGTGAGACTCTCATGAAAATATTTCTATCTAGTTAAACACTATGGCCCAATGATCAAAATATGTGTAATATTTACATCTCCAATAGACCATCCTCATCACTTCATGGATAGTTTGTAACTTCTATATCGTCACATGCACCATCATTATTACCCATAGATATGTCTCACTGATCCCTATCAAACACAAGGTTTACATGTAGTGTCTCCCATACATGGACTCAAACGGGATCCAAAAGATGGTTGATTGGTATATATTTCTGGAATGCAAACAATATGGGGTGAATTTGATCCTCCAAACTATAGTCAAATTCTAATATGCATGCCCATAGAATATACACCAACACCAAGATAATATGATCCTTCTTCTAATCAGTCTGGGTCGGGATGGATGTAATCATCCATTTTTGTCTCTTAAATTCTTCCAAAATGCCTCTATATAATAATGACATAATCCACACATCACAAACTATGATGATTTTCAATGCAACCCCCAGAAGGATAATGATATCCCATACATACATCTACTTTAAACCCTCCACTAAAATATAATTCCTCAATGAATGTAATTATACTGAAATCATGGGTTAGTATAAAATCACCTAGATATAGTTGTTGACCTTTTTGCCAATATAATATCAGTCAAAAATTTCATGGATAATTCATCCCATATCCACTCTAGTATATCAGAGAGATGAAAAAAACTTGTGTGAACTTGGTTTCTAGCATCCGTCTATTGACAAATTAGTCACTGAGATATTAAAATAAATATGAATCATGTTATGTTGTACCACTAACATTGCATTTGAAAGTCTTTATGAATCATTCCCATCCTGTTTTGTACCACTAGGCCAGATTTTTAGAACTCTCACATCACCTCCTTTCACATATGGACTAGAACCACTATCCATCCCATGAAAAAAGTTTATATGATTACCTACTTTAAAATATTCATTTCTTGAGTAACCTATGGATATATGGCCACATAGTACCTCATAGTTGATTTGTCATAACCTTTAGATTCTCACACATTGAAGAAGGGAACCAGTCAACATCATGGCCTACAAAAAAACTATACCCTCAATGTCCACAAGGGCCATCCCCAGATAGCCCAACTCATCCGAATCCTCCTAAACATACAGAGGGTCATTCATTCTGCAAGGGAATATATTACAACATTTTACATTACTGGAGTCTATAATATCTCCATTTCATAATCTAATTGGAATTCCAACAAGTGTTTTTTTCTTAGTTTCACATATCTATCTGGGAATACATTCATGATACTTTGATGGTCCATATAAACTAATAAAAACTCCATTAAAAGGTATTAACTTATCATCATTAAGATGAATAATACATGATCTATCACTAGGTTATGAGTCTACAGTATTACTCATGGTGTATAAACTTGCTTGTCACATACATGATAATTGTCGGTGACTGTATTAATACACAGTCAACACCATATCATGAGGAATATTAATGAAATACGTACTCCATTCCCACCTATGGTATTCTCAATAAAAGAGTACTCATAAACCTAAAATGCAGCTACTTAAATTCACTATGGATGTGATTAGACTAGTTAAATGGCTTCCCTATCTCTGTTAGGAAATTCAAACTTTCTACAATTAAAGAAAAGTATTACCCAAACCTCATGTACTGTCGATCCAAGACAAGAAATATCCTCACATGTGACATGATATTTTTTGTCTCCCAATAAATTAATTCCCCAATCATCAATGATCCCATGTATAAACCATGCTCAGAAATTAAAATAATAATAAATAGATTCGCAAAAATATTGAACTCGCACAATGTGAGATTCCCATAAATTTGGGGATCCAGAATATAAAATATGATCATCCCCATGTCGCATGCATTCTCCTCCTCTGATTCATACTAGAATTGTATGTCGTCAATGAAGACAACAACAAAATTGACCATGTATAGCTGAATGTGTTGGATCATCAAATCCATAAATACAATGGAGAAATGCGTCACAACAAGGGGAATCACTAATAACTCATAGTGACCATAAATAACTAAGAATGAGAGCACTGGAATATCAGTCTAAAGAACCCTAAACATGTGGTACACAGACCATATATAAATTATGAGGAACCATCTGGGTCCAAAATCATTCCAAAGAGGTAATCAATCCATGGAAGGACATACATGTTCTTTATCATAGATTGGTTTAGTTGATGATAATCTATGAATATAGCTAAAATCCCATCCTCCATTTTCTTGAACAACATCAGTTCTACCCAAGGGGCTATACTACGTCTAATGAAACCTTATATCAATGGTACTCCGACAAAAACTAAATCTCATAGTGCTCATTATAGTCCATGTGGAATGTCATAGATGATGTTAGAGCGGTCCCAATATGAATGTCAATGAAAAAATTAATATCCTACAAAAGGGGTTGTCCTTGAATGTTTTTTAAGACGGTTTCCATATAAACCAACCAATATAAGGAATCCATATTCTTGATCATTCTACTACATCAGGGGTTATACTAATAACTGATGTGTAATGGATTTCATCCACCTTCTTGAAGAACCCAATTTCCATTCCATGACATCTATTTTTTCAGAAAAGGAGAATATCATCCCATCAGTGCATAGTCTTATCAATTCATTTCTTTTAATGTTCATCTATAATTCAACCACATATAACCAAACCATACCAAATATGAGGTTATAGTGTTCCATTATGATGACCAATAGTTCTCACATGAACCACTGTCCACTATACTATATCTCGTACTAAATCGAAATGAATGATATAGAAGAATCATTCCCTATAAGAATCACATAATGATGTGGTTGTGCGAGATCTACAACTGGGAGCACTAGATATAACTCCAAGAGTATTGAGATAATTTAATAAATGAAATCAATGTATACATATAATAAAAAAATATTATAAATAACATAGATCATACCTATAGTCATCTCTTATGCTTCGGGTCATTAGCCTATAATGTATGTCACTATCTACGGCCCCGACTACCAACTACCTGAGATTGACACATTCTACCTAGTGCTTTTGGTATATAGATCACATAACATCATTCAACCCTCATATCTCATCATACTCCTCTTCCATCTCTTCCTTTCAAGTAACACCATGTCATCAACAAGTAAATCAATGATCACAATGATTCATCTATTGTGGATGGCCATCAGCTATCTTAAAGTAATTCCCTATCCATCTGGTCCATAAGCCACACACATTGTTACATCACATATCAAAGGAAATTTATCACCTTCTATTGGTTATCTCTTATATTTTAACTTTCAGGAATATTTTCTTCTACCTGACTGTGGTGTGTTTTTATACATCAATATCCTATCACATGGCATCTAATAGATGATATAGGTGAACCAAATTTGTCATTCCCACTACAATATATATATTCCTAGAATCCAGCTGATAGAATGACCATTATCACTAGTTCTCAATGCAGAATCATGTTATAGGTGGCTATTCACAATGTCTCCACAATAATATATATCACTTTGTAATGATCACACTCAGACATTGAAGCTCAAAATTTGTCCTCCTGGATCTTGTCAAGGATGTATTGGGTAAGGTTTGTTAACCTCAACGAGCACTCAATGAACATAATCCATCCTTATTATAGCTCCATAATATCTATAACGTGAGTAGAGTGAAACATGAATGGGTATAAATCTACATTTAATAGTTACTAGAAGCATAACTATGCTAGTGTTGACTCAACATGAATATTCCTAACAATGATCGACTAGTAACCACATAATATATGGAAATGTATATTTTTTTGTGAAAACTCATAAACAATCATGCACTAGAAATGCATGATGTTTGGGACAAGCTATTGTATCCAATCCACTATTTCATGATTATATGACTTACTGTGATACCTCAGCAGCCAATAGCACTAGAACATGAGAATCCCTCTAATCCATGGAATATCTTCACCCTACTCTATTGGTATGATCTATTTATTAAATATTGGGTGTTCCTTTACCTAACCGACTATTGGAATGGGTCATGGGATGTACCATAAACTGAGACCTCAACACTCATCATAATTTCTCCATGATTCACATATGGTATCCAAGATGGTTTTCATAATGGAGGCCTCAAGGAATCTTAATCGAGAGAGATCGTAGTTGGATAAGAATTTATATATATATATATATATATATATATAACAAAAAATGGGGATATGAAACAATAATGACATTAAAATACTCACTCATATTTGTTACATGTAATATTTGATCTTTCAACCAATAAATTAGTATTTCAAGTCGACTTGCAGTTTTTCTAAGTCTGGTTGAATGGATTCATTATCCACCCACACCGTTAATGGATTCTTTATTCATAGAGAAAAGATAAATACACATTGAATCTACTTCCATAAACCCCGGTATATCCATTTAAGTTTGATGGGGAAATCAATATCCGAAGGATCGAACAAAATATGATAACAATATGTCATGACCCAACCCATGATGGGGCTCGAGCCGCAACTAACCCAAGCTTACCTCTATGGGCCAGGGGATATTGACTAGCCTCCACGAAATATCTAACAAGAGAAGACATTTTCCAAAGATCAATAATACATAAATATATCCATATCAAAGTAAAAGTGAACATGTTAAGTGTAAAATATAAAACACATTTAGAACATAAAACATCAATCAATAAACTCTACTATTTATAGGAGTAATAAATTTCCCAATGAAAAATAATGGGGAAATAAACCTTCCCAACTGGAAATTTATCAAACATGACAACATTGGAAAAGTGAAATGTTATGAGTTCCCAATTCCTAAATCCTAATAAGATTTCATAGAACACGATCCACAACACCACATATCCCAAACCTCTTCTAAAGTTACAATCGACCAGATCATCATCTAAAATAGACATGGCACAAGAGAGGAAATCCCATGCATGGGTGAATATATACATACCTAGTCAGACACCCTAAATTATTAAGGGGGATATGTAAGATATTGTAAGGAAATTGAAATATAGTAGGTGAATGATAGATTCAAATGGAATAAATCATCTCAATTGATGAGTGAATTTAACGTCATCCAAATACATGTGGCTCAACAAGATGAGTAAATAAAATATAGTCCATTTCTTCTACACTAATTGTAGGAGACTAAAATCATCCAACCATGAGAATATAAACATGAGAATCATGTGGAATACCACAATATTTATTCTCTAATCATGGATGGATAGTTATCAAATCCATGGGTTTGGATACATAAGAATATATATATATATATATATATATATATATATATTTAAACAGTCAAAAGATGTCCAAAAAAATAGAATAATAAGATCTCCATCTAACAACTCATCCTAGGAACAATAGTATCTAATACTTCCAAAAGACTATCAAGGATTCCAAACACCTCCCATTTCTTCCGTTAAATAACCATTCAAATAAAACAACCCATCTTCATTGTACCAAAATTTCAAGGGGTAAAAAAATTCATGGAGAAGACCCATGAATAGGTAAACATGTTTGGATCCACTCTGAAAGATATTAGGGACGCACTTCCTATCACTAGTAGAGGGTAACAATCAATTGTCATCAAGGACTCCACTACCCATATTAATAGGGGGGGGGGGGGGTAAATCAGTCTTCATCAAGGACTCCAATACCAAGCTCTACTAGAGGTTCAACATGGATGTCATCGATTACTCCACTTCCCAACTCTTTTAGAGTGTCAACTCAGTATACATTAAGATTGTCACACCACATATATACTAGTGGGTCAACTCAGAAGTCATTGAGGACTACACAACCCATATCTATTTGATGGTCAACATAGTTGTCATCGAGGACTCCACTGCCCAGCTGCACCATAGGGTCAACTTGATAGTCTTCAAGGAATACACATCCATGATCTACTATAGGTTCAACCACACTGTCATCGATGACTCCACTTCCATGATATATTGGATGGGTAAATTAGTATACATTGACGACTCCAATACCAATCTTTAATTGGAGTTCAACTCGTTAGTAATCATAGACTCCACAACCTACCTCAACTGGAGGGTTCAATTTTAGCCACCAGGGAGGCCACAACCCATCTCTAATGCAGGTTCAACTCTTTAGTCATCAGAGAATCAAATACACTGATCTAATAAATGTTCAACTCATTATTCATAGAGGACTCCTCTATCCAAACCTATAGGATTGTTAAATAGCTAGTGTTTGGTTATCTTGTGGAATCACTGTCATCATTGATATTCACATAACAAAGTGTTTTTCTCAGGACATTTACACTCTATATTGAATTCCATAATCAGCAGGAAAAATTGCATATTAGGAAATGAAAAAATATGGATAAGATAATATCCACCAAAAATACGAGTCCAAAGAAATGATATATAGATGATTAATTTATTTATATAACACTCCAAGGGGTACATGGAATATGGGGGACCCATAAGACATGTGGTCCAAATCCACATTCGGATGATATATCATTCCAATACAAAGCTCCCAACCCATGTGGCATTACAAACAATGAATGTGGGATATAGGGAATGTCATGGTTTATCAGGGTCAGGTTGTGTACATAAGGCTATGTTTGTTTTCATGACCCCTTGTAATTGCACATAAGTGCGCAACATGTTTCTCTTGAAAGGGTAACTCCCTATGTTATATGGACATGTAAACATACTTTAGTATACGTTTGTGTTCAGGATTGTTTACTTCTACACGGAATCATTCCCATGTAACTCATCACATCGTTCACATGCCAAGGGATGAGTTACACACCTATTATGAATGATACATGTCATGCCATCACTATGATTTCTCATAACCATATCCTCCACACTTAAGGGGATATTATCCATGAATTATCACTATACGTGGAGTCCATTTGGGTTTTCACTAGATTATATCTTCAAACATTAGCACCACAATTCTAATCATTTCCTTTGATTCGTGCCATGATTTTTCTCAAAATTGTTAGATCATATATTGATCAATCATTTCCTTACTTACTGTAGATAGAAATCTATCTATGATGATATTTTTATGATATACGCTTAACATGTACAAAGAAACCCCATAAAAATGCAAACAATAATTCTCTTATCATCCAAATTATTATCCATTCCATCCAAATAACCCACAACTAGCTTTAATTTTAGGATCCACTCCCCACACACAATCTTATTGGGATTTTGGGGGGTATGATCTTACTTGGTATATCACAACAATGTTTATCTAGGATCGAGAGGTCGAAATGGTTAATAATGAAAATTAAAATGGGGAAATTATCCAAAATGTCTAAATGGTAATTTTGATGATTTCTTGAAAATGGTCAAGGACGAGTCATCTGGGGTTATAAAACAAGAATAATCAAATAATATTTCAAAATATGGTTGCATGTTCAATTCAAAATTGGGGTATTTCCATGAACATGGATAGATAGTCTCAATCTCTTTAATAAAAATATAATAAATCACCAATTCATGATTCTTACATGGAGATTTGATCACTTGTTTTCATGGAATACACTTTAGAATGGTCAATGAATGTTGTTTAATTCAGTGCCCTCTGATATTCTTTAATATGGTGTTTCTTCATCATTTAATATGATTAGAAAAATTAAAGTGTAAATAGAAACTCTTAGAGGATCCCATGATTATGAGTCTCACTATATGAGAATAACCATAGACATGAACAAATAAACATTTCATTTAACATTAAATGAATGATTGAATTAATTAGTTTATTAATACACTCAACTTAACATCAATGTTTTAGGATTCCAAACATCCAATTTTTACCCATTTTTGGTCACTCCTAGGTTAAGCATCAAATTATATTCCCTACCATTTTATCATATTTCAAATACAAGTTTTCTTTTATATTTTATCTATTTTATTTAAGAACCATGTGTGTGTAATATAAAATGAATTTAATATTTTTATAAAAATTATTCTAGCCACAATAGGACTTAGAATCAATTATTGTCTAATCCCCTTTATCTGAATATATATGTTTATAAATATTTTTTAATTTCATACTTGATAAGTCAATGCATTTAAAATAAAGGGGTACATGATTTTCTTTACATGTTAACATTTATATTACATTTGTTTCAAGAAGTAATATCATTCAAATTGTTGAAAATAATTGTTTTTATTGATACATAATTATTGGTTTCATGATTTAATTATTAGAATCACCCATAATAAAGGATAATAACATAAATATTATAATTTATCCAATTCCTTATAATTTTTTTATTATATTCCACAAAAATTAAAATTGTATTGTAGTGGTTACATTTATTGATTGTATTTATTATGAGTGTTTAATGGTAGTGTTTCCATTAGTGGGAATTTATATTTGTTAGAATTATAAATGATGTTAAAAAACTATTATATGTTTTTTTGTTTCAGTGGATGTGATGTTTAGTGTGTGATAATATTGATAATGAATTATATTTTTGGAAGTGATGTTGTTAATCGTATGAATATGATGTTTTATAGTCTGTCTATATTGTCATTTATTTATGGTGGTTTGGATAATATGGATTTAAAGAGAATTTGTTGAGTTCATGATGATGAATTGGTGATTTATGTGATTTTGGTATTATTTTTAATTTTCTTAATTATATATTACCCAACCAGTAATGATAAAATTTATCATATGTGTGGGAAAGAATTAAATGAATGATGAGATGTTCCTAAAATGATAATTAATGTAATGATGTTTAAAATGGTTTTAATTTTCAACGGTAAGAAATTAATATGTTTGGATTTTAAATATTGGACTATATGGTAATATTAACAGAAATTAGTTGGTAATTGGTATATATATGTATATTAATTGAATTATTAAACTAGAAATCCTGAATTTATTCTATGGATGTTTTTTAAAATATTGTTTTTGGGTTTGTGGTGATATAGATAGAATTACTAACGGCCTATTGTAGTGGTATTATGGTGATAGTTATATTATATGTTTTCTTATTGATGTGAACCCTTTAGGTTGTTACTGTGTGTGAATATATATTTATATATATATATATAATTTATTTAATTTTTATTTATTTATCCAGGCCACTCATGTCGGATAAAATTACCAATTCATAGTTGTTTTTGGATTTGAGTGTTTTCCAAAATGTCCAAGTTTGTATTGACGGATTTTTCACCACCTTCTCTTCCCAACATTACATTCAACATAGTAAAATATGTGATTTTAATATATTGGGTTACATTCATAGTAGGATGTGTTCGAGAGGTTTATTTCCTTCATGTTTATGAATCCCAACTACGATGGATGTGGATATGTGATTTTTTAATAATTCCATGATAAGATGTTTTAATTTCAGTTGGTTAGGATATGAAAGGTTATAAATAGACCAATATCACACACACACACACACATATATATATATATATATGGGATTGATGCTCTTTGAATTTTATTATTTGGGAATGTAGGTAGAAATTTACTATGGAAGAGTTTAGGGGATGCATTGATTATATTTCATTAGGTTATTTTATTATATTTAATTTTTAATTGATTGGGTTACCATTAGTCATTCTAGGTGTCCATTTACACGAATGGTGCTTCAGGGTTATTTTGTTTAATTTCACTTGTATTAATGTTCTCCCTCTATATTTTCAAGAGGAATCGTGATTATAGTAATAATTCATTCAAATATAATATTCTTGCATATATACATATATATAAATATATTAATTTTTTTTTCAAGGTGTTTTTTGACTGATGATGATATTTATAGCTCATTATAAGGGATTTAGGATTGCCTTTTGGCCTTAATATTCGGGTATTTTATTTAAAATCACAAATTTGATTAATATATTTTCTATTATTTGAGATTATTTTGGATAGGAAATAATTTAAATTTTTGTTTTCATTTCTAGTTTTATTTATTCATTAATATGATATATTAGGGTAATTTTCCACATTATTATATTTTATACCCTATATGATAATCATCATCTTGGGAATACTGGAGGTGGTCATCAGGGCTTATTATTATATTCATTATATTCCATTGAGGGATTGAAAGACGTTTTGGGTCACCAAGAAGTTATATCAATTCATTAGTAATGATTTGTTGTTGATATTTGATCAGGGTATAAGTGATAATTAAAAGTTTTTATAATGAAACTATACCAGTTTAGATGAGTTAATTAATTTTATCACGAACACCCGATATGACATTTAATTTTAGGTCCCCCATTTTTCATTGTATGGAGACCATGATATCTTAATTAGCATATTACATAGTTATTCTTGTCTTATAAATAAATATTATTGAAATAGTAATTATGTATAAGTGTACATGTGCCTAATTGGGGGTTATTTTTGGGGGAATTCAAATGAATCCAATTTAATTAATATGATTACAAAAATTCATTAATTTTTTAAGGATGAGTTTCTTTCCCTATTTCAATGATATTTGGTGGTCATAATCTATAAGTTGTTTTGGTTAGTAATATTTAATAGTATAACTTGTTTGTAAATAAGACTATTGAATCATATAATAATTTTTATATTTCTTTAAAAATGATTAATGATATATATCCTAACTGGATACCAAGAATGAGGGAAACATATTAAATTTCGTGATAGAGAGATTGATAGATAAGCATGCGATATATTTCAGATTGGATTAATCATGGGTTTATTATCAAAAAAATTTGGTCATTAGTATGTTAATGGAAAATGTTCCTTTTTTTGGATGTTCTATGTTGAGGATATGAAGAATACAATTATTTTTTGGAATGATTTTTAAAAAGAATATTATATAGAATTTATATCATTGATGATAATGGTGGAAAATAGATTTGGGATGTTATCTCTTAAATATGATATATTTATCATTGTGAATATAGGGATTCTATTTAATAACCTTCCTCTAATGGAACATGATCATGATCCAAATAGGGAGACTAGGGAATAGTGATTGGATGAGCCACCACATATGGTTATTAGTCATTTTATCTCCTTATTTACAATATATATAGATTTCAGAGTGAAAAATATTGATGAGGTTATTGAGTGTATAATTTCTCATTATGGATTTTTAAATAGGGGATACATGAGAGAACCTGTAAGAGTAGTTTGAAAAAATATTGAAGTTATATGTACAATAATTAAATGTTCAATCCTATAGGGTGTTAGCCATAATATTTTTGATCCCCTGAATTCTTTAGTGTAAGAAGTTCAGGTTCAACTTATAACAGTTTACCACCTAGGTGATTTTCTTATAGATTAAATATCCACTATAGTTATCAAATTTTAAACATTTATGAGACATAGTATAGTGGTGGTGGCGTCGATACTCATTATCAAGAGAAATAAATTACTAAAATTTTATATGATTAATTGGGGAAATATGAAATTATTTATAGAATAGAAGATAGATCTAGTATATGTTATCCCTTTTTTGTCCTTCAACAAAAGGGATAAAGGTGTGAGTAAGTCCATGGATGTTTTATGAAATAGAATTTAATATGATACTGATTTGTAAAACTTCATGATATAATGGTTAAAAAATTAGACAGGCCATTAGTCATTCAAGGTATCATTCATCTATAAATTTTTATATCTAATGATTTCTTTTATTATGGAGTCTTTCACTACTTTTTTACACAATACATAGTTCTTACCTTTTGATTCTTCATAATGAATATTCCAATTCTCCTATCTTTTTCAATGATTTATTTAGATAATATGGGTTATCCATGTTTTTTATTTTCTTTGAAATAATGATAGGGTAACATCCGTTATATGTGGTTTTCAAATTTTATCAAATATAGTTGTATGATGTCAATCCTGTCATCGTCTGGTTTAATTTTCACCATGAAATTATAGATTTCATTTGAAAATGAATATTTTTTGTGATGAAGGTTTATATTTCTTGAGATTTATATAATCAATTGATTTATGTATTTTTTTATATATGATTCAATCAATTACCATCTCTATCATTGAGTTCATTGGAGGCACATGCAGTGATGTTTCTGTGATTTTTTGAGGAGTGCCATTTTTTCTTGGGTATATTTTTACCATATTCCTTAAATATCATATTGAGGTCATAGTATAATTTTATCTAGGGTAATATATGAGAATGATGATTCTTATCAGATTATATCTTCCTTGATACGATAGATGCAGGTTCATGTAGATGATCTATTGTAGAAGAGTTTTACAAGTCAATGTTTGTCACATTAGGATACAATGGTTGTATTTTCAATGAAGGTAACTGATGGTCCATGGTAGTGTATATAATAACATATATTTATAGTTGATAGAGAGGAACAATTACCCTCTTCCATGTATATATGATATATTCAACTAATTGAATATTTCTATCTAGTTTATGAATATTGATATGTATTCTACAAATACCAAGACATGTTTTGGAGAGGAAAACATTCTAATTATATATTTAAAGTGGCTATATGGGAATTTTAAGTTCATGTTCATGTTTCTTGGGGTCATTGACACCCAGAATATTTTCATAAGACTCATGATATTCGTGTTGCTATATTTTTTGAATCAGTTTGTGATCGCATTAATTGGTGATATTATTACATTCTAATACTAAGTGGGAGATCATGGTGAGCCCATTAGGTATATTTTACATTTCTTTAGACAAAATCATCTATATAGGAAGATATATATCTGCATGTTTTCTATATTGTGTTTTAATTTTCTTGGACATGTGGTTTCTCCACTAGAGGTTAAATTAGCTTCATTTATGAATGTATCCATTTATTTATTATGTACCTGGGAATGTTATAATGATACACCATTTATATATCATTATTTATTGTTATAAGGTAACTTTTTATAATTTTATCATGATCATATCCATATTACTAGTCTTGACTATTAATTACTTCGACTTCTTAAGGATGAATTTGTGCAAGAATGATTATGACTGCATAAAGGTGAGGTTGATAAGTTCTCACATCCTTGAGATTCTAATAGTGTGAGTGATGTTTTTGTAATTATGTTATGCATGTTATACCACAATATAATGAATTTTAATGTATTATAGGTTATTTATTTCATATTGGTAAATTTATATACATCCCAATAATTATAAATATGGAACCCTTGTTCGGAGAATTATCTATAGTAATCATGAATAATAAGAGCATATAAATGTCCTCTATTAGTATGATCTAGATCTATAAAATCATTGGAGGATTGATTTTGTATGGGAATATATAATTTAGAACTTATACACCCTAGTAATGGGAATCATGTTCTCTAATTTTTTAGGTTTCATATCATGAGGTGATGTTTATTTATACTGTGGAAATTCTTAGAGGGTGATAGTTGATCTTGTGGAGATGAAAATAAATAAAAATTTAGTTAGTGGTATAGGTTACTAATTCCATTTGAAAATAAAATTTTACGTCATTTAACAGGTGGAGGAATCATACTGTAGTGACTAGAAGGTATAGGGGATGCATTATGATGTCATCAATTATTATTGTCCAAAGGGGTGTTTGATGAATAGATAGCATCATGTAATATTTTAGAGGTTGTTTTTTTTATCTGTAGTGTGAGAGGTGGTTCACTATATGTCACAAAGTTTAATTTTGGATGGAAACCCATTTGTATCCTTGATGTATCATGCTTTTATGGATCATTAATGTTCTCTGAGAAAAAAGAGGATAGTAGTGAAGCTTGTTTCATGGTGTGTGGTGTGTTTTATGATACAGTAGTGAATAATGTTACAAGATGTTTGATTCTTCAATTATTTGTGACCATATAGAAATGGTAGTGAATATAAATTAATTTCATTACTATACTACCAAATCCCATAGGATGTTATGAAATGATTTGTGTAATAATGTATTGTTTGATTATTTTTCCATACATACAATCAATCATGTAGTATTTTGTGGTACATAATCTAATGATGTAGTATATGATTTATTTGATTCAAATTATTTGAATAATGATGAACTTCATTTCATTTATTGATCATTATATCACCACATGAATCTAGAGATTTTTAAACAGTGATTTTTTCACTTAATAATGCCTTGACCTAAATTCATTCTTCAGATTTTTTGGATATTCATAAGAATATTCCTACATAAGATAATATGATGTGTGCAATAATCATATATTTATATTGTTGATGGATAAATCACTTACCCTATATTGTGTTTCCTTATAAAATGTCTTCCATTATTAAATATTAAAATGATTAAATTACGGAAACATATAGTTAGAATTATTATTATACATTTTGGTGAAATGATATTGGGATATTAGAGGTCATTAGAGTTGATGTGGGGTATAGAATGACATAAATGATTCAGATGGATCGAGAGTGGATAAAGGTACATTTGGACCATTAGAATTTTTATTTCTATCAGAGAATGATTCCACTATGGTTTTTGGATGGATACATTATGTTCAATTGTTTTTCTAATAATCTGGGTTTGAATGTCCTTATTTTGGACTGTAAAAGCTAACAAAGGATTACAAATACAATTTGGGTAAAATTTCATGTGTAAATGTAGTATATTAGTTATAAAATTTTAAAATAATGCATTAATTCTATGATATTTTTTTATGAGAAACCTTGTACAGTATCATAACAATCACCCAATGCCATTCACGTGGCTGAGGTGGATATTAATGATAATATAGTTCATTTATGGGGTGGGTGAATTTGATATCATTATCATTAGTAATGTTGAAAATATGTCGTGTTATTCTCTTGGTTTAGAAAAAAGGAGAGTATGTTGGGAAAACAGTTTTAGATGCATGATCAGTATAATGATTTTATTATTTTATTTGAAAAAAATTTGACGAAATTATTTTTAACGAATTTGAGGAATTGATTTATTATATATTTTAACGTCAGTCTTTCTATATGGAATTGTTTCATGATTTGGATAATGATATTTTATTGTTGGATAGTTATATCTCTTGGGCTAATTGATTAATTGTTCTTGGTTTTCCTTATTGTATTAGATTTAATTCTTGAGGACAAAAATATTTTGAGGGTTATATAATGTACCTGTTTAGACCATTCTAGAAAATTACCTTAATTTTTTTCTTTTTTAGTTTATTGATGATGGTTACTCAATTTGAAGGTTGTGTTTCAGTTCAAATCATATATGGGATATAGGAATTTATTATAAAGGTATGTGCTACACTATTGATTTTTAGATGGGAGTGTCGATTATCGTGTCGATGGTAAAAAATATTGTAAATATCATCATGTTAAGATATTTTGTTCTAAAAATTAAAATACCATTGAGAGATACTATTTTTTTTTGTCATGGGGTTGGTCAAAGGATGGTTGTGATTTCTTGAAGGTCATTAGTTTACGATATTTTTATTAACATTATAACATGGGGCTCATAAGATGGATTCACTATCTCAACCCCCATGACTTTTTTTGAGATGTGGTGTATCATGTTTAGAGGTTGGTATTGGATATAAATAAATGAATTACGGTTTTTAAACAAATTTTTAACAAATTAAATGAAGTCATAGTTGATTGGAATTAATTTTCAAAATGGATAAAAAATATTATCGATAAATATAGAACTAAACAAATAAATTAAAATATTTTTTTGGTAATTGGTATTTCAATATTTTTTTAAAATTTCACGAATATATGTTAAGTCATGATCTATTTTTACATTTGTTTTTATTAGAAATGTTGGATCGTTATTCCTCGAAATATTAGGAGACAAGATGGTTTAGGGAGATGGTACTCTGGAGATTTTTGTTGGATGTAGTGGTGTTGTGTTGATGTGAATCATGTAGGATGGGTATGTGTGTAGAAAGGCCCACACTCACAAATATATATACATTTATATAGGATATTTTATATGTTAACTCATTAAACAATCCACCGGAATCAGATAACCTTATAGAATCCATTTTTTGTTATGGGAGTTTTCACCAACATTCATGATGCTAAGGATTGATGGTTACCTGAACTATCATCCCTAATATTGCTTTATGCTTTTTACATAATTAAATTTGTGTATGTTAAGGGAATTCATTGTGGAAGGAATTAATGTCAATATATTTACTTCAATTTGATGTTATTAATACATTCATAACTTATTATATACATTATTTACTGATTTCACATGAAATGTGAAATTTTTTTGTTAAATATTAAGGCTTAAATATTAAATATAATTTTAGATCACTATTTTTATTCATCATGATTCAATTCTGTTTAATGTAAAAATAACAGTGCTCACTCTACTTATCAAAATTTCACGATTCTTGGATTTTATGGTTACTCAAATTCCAAAATTTCTTTAGAATAAACCTTTGGCCAAATCATCCATTTGAAGGGTCGCATGGTCCACAGAAGATGACCCAAAGAAACTATGAAGATACTGGACCATCCATGATGATGGAGTTACTGGTCTAAATCCCAAATACAAACATTTCTGAACCTCCACAATATGTTCTTGATTATCCAAACGAATCAAGGATAAAACTTTTACGGTAAAACTACAGGAGCAAGGGGCCCAACCGATGCATTGAAGTCCAACCCACCATTCTGGAAGGAAATTAAAATCTGGACACGATTCATAACATAGCTCACTATGTAATCCATAAATCAAGAAAAAAAAATTTAGTGTGTAAGTGGAGATATAAGTGGCCAACCACGTTTAATGATATGTTATGATTTGAAGGTATATTCCTATTGATAAACCCATTCACATTTATGCATTCTAAAAAGTATGGGTTGAAATGGACATAATAATATTTTATAATCAAACAACAATAACATTGGCTCTATAAGTTCAAATTCTTACATATTAAGATATTATTTTGACAATGTTAGTTTCAATAATTCTGAAGAAGGAGATATATCTAGATTCAGATTACTGAATGTTCAAATCATCGAACAAGGTGGAGGGGTAGATTTGGAATGCAAACATTCCACCACCATGGGATATAATTACATTCCCTCCTTCCCTGTCAAAAGGGTTACAATTTCATTAAAAATAGGATAGGATGGCACAACGAAGGATCTACCAAAGGCTTGTAAAGATATTCCATACTCATGTTCTTACTTGAGAAACCATTCCTCCTTGATTCCTTTCATTTTCTTTTGTATTGTTCATTGTTTATAATCATGTAAGTTTTCGTTTTTTATAATTCTGCTTTAATGCTAGTATCTTCTTCAATATCAATTACTATAATCCAAATTATTTAGTATATTATTAATGTTCTTAAAATATTTTCTAATATAGTTAAAACCACTTCCCTTCTTTTCCTTCCTCATTCATTCGAAAATCTGTTTTTAATTATCATTATTGTTTGTGTGTGTGTTTGATGCACCACAATTTTCGTAACCCTTTATATTTATTCTCATATTAATTTATCATCATAATAATTATATCCAAGTTATTAATAATTTCAATTGATTAGTAAATATCTCATTGAGGTGAGTTATAATTTAGGGGTGTTAAGTGATTGAGAGATTTATCTCTATGCGTATTCTTTAAATCAACATTGTGTATGTTGGAGTTAACATGTCATGGATTAATGACTTGTTTTGTTTAAAAACTGGATTCCATTGATTATTGGAACAATAAATACCATACCATAAACAATTTTTTACCATGATTAGAATGTTATGTTACTTTGAGGATTGGATTAAAACCATAACATTTTGGAATTCCAATCAACATCAACATGTGACATGGGTGTTAATTAAATGCAATATAATGAATGGTCCAAGGATATCAGAATTTTAAATACCTAAAGATGAGACCACCTAAATCATTATCAATTTGACAAAACAATTTTAATCAATCTATAATTTCATAATCTTGGCAAACAACCACACCCCCCCAATCAGAATACAATCAACTAAAAACAATCGTCTATTAAAAAGTATCACCATAATGGATTCGACCAGAGTGTTTCTATACATATTAACAAAACACCAAAATCTTGATCAGTCGATAGGTAAAAATTGATCAAGCTTTCAAATGGAACTGTTGGTCAGGATGGTTCAATTATGTAATTGTTAGTTTCAGGTAATCGTAAAAAAAACAATAATAAAACAAATTTTAATTTTTTTTAAAAAAACACAAAGAAAAATCTTTTTTCCTATGAAAAAGTAATTAATAGTGAAAAACACAATAAAAATCACATTCATTTTTCTTCCAACATCTCTTTTAATTCCCCGTAGCCTCCCAGACAAGACCTCATATTTTTTTTACCCTAAAATTGAGCGAACACATCTCCCTCATTGGTGGAACATAAGGGACAATCAACGCATTAAAGAAGCTATCCTTGTCTAACCAATTGAATTATATATGGCCAATACTTGGGAACAAACACCTAAAGAACATGCTTCCCCTGATAAGAATTATCATTCCCTTGGTAATAAATATTCAATCATAGTGGTTGAGTTGGAACTAAAATCATGTCTGATTCTTCCTCTCCCTCATTTTTACAAGATAGCGGGTGAGGATCTACATATCCACCTCAAAGAGTTCTAATTGGTGTTCTCTACCATGAAGAATCAAGGGATTTATGGGGAATAAATAAAACTCATATCATTCCACTTCTCCTTAGCTAACACCGAAAATTCATGGCTTTACTACTTCCCACTTTGTTCCATAACCCCATGGAATGACATAGAGATGCTCTTCATAGATAAATTCTTTCATGCTTCTCGTACTGCTTCCATCTGAAAGGAAATTAGCAGTATCCATCAATTCCCAAATGAATCACTCCATGAGTACTAGGAGAGGATCAAAAGACTTGTTGAAACCTATCCAATCCACTAAATCCTTGATCAACTCTTTATCAAATACATCTATGAGGGGTTATTTTCTATGTAGAGAACTCCCATTGATACCATAAGTTGCGGTCCTCCTATTGTTAAAACTCCAACAAAAGCAAGAGGTCTCAAAAGCATCATGGATGAAAACACACAAAAATTCCATACTCGAGCACATGCTCATGTTAAACAAGTCCATGATTTTCAATTGATAGATCCGAATAGGATGTCTAAGTGGATGAGTGAACTTACATGTCTTCTATGACAACTAGATGTGGCTTCCGAAGCCCCAACCTCAACATCTCCACAATCAATTTTTCCTAGACCTATCAAATACTAGGGAATATATAACAACCAATGTCATCAGACTGACACATGTACACAACATCATTAGGATACATCTCATTAAACTTGACCAATGGAGCTCATTGCAGCATATTCTTAGAGGAACCCCAACACTCAAAATCTAGGTCACTTTGTTAAAAACATCAACCAAACCCACTCTGAGACCTTATCATCTACCTATAACCATGGATTGTGGTATGACAATCTTATTTCTCATCCCCCTAAATTCCCTCATCAAACCCCAATACAATTATAATATGGTCAAGTTGGTGGTAACTTCCATTACCCTTATACTTTTGTTTCTTATCCTCAAAGAAACAAACCTCCACATGGATTCCACTATCCTTGGGCTCCCTACCAATTCCCAAACCAATACATCACATTAACAAGAACCAAAATAAATGTAATACCAATCTAGGACAACCATCTTCTTCCATGAAACCATGGAAAAGTGATGTGGAATATCATTCCTCATTCACTCGTTCCATCCTAAAAAACATTGAAATAAAAATTGGTAAACTTGCATCCCACCTGAACCAAAAGATAATTCACAGTTAATGGACATTGGTTAAATCATAACTATGAGAGGACACACAATCCTAGAACAACAATGAATTCCACTAGATCCCTAACATCAATAGTTGACCCACAACTAGATGGAGATGGAAACCCACCAAATCCAAACCAAGGGCAACTCATTCCATTTAACTTTATTATATCTCTCTTTCCCTCTATCAATCACTCTCTTCCTTCTTCTTCCTCCATGATTATCATTTTTTATTTTACAATATTCCTCATCACATCTTTTTTATTGTATTTATTCACTCTCTTTTTGTTGGTGTGTAGTTAAGAAAATCTAAAAACTTTCAATAAATAAAAAAGAATTTAAAAAAACCAAATGAGTCATACTTACTCACAATCCTATTTTGAAATTTTGTCCAACAATTTTTCTTAGTCAAAAGACAAGGTTTGACCTCAAAAATCATCTGTTTTCATCATATATTTTGATAAATAATATTGTGTCAAGCCCAAAAAATTATGAATGCTCAATTTTTTAATAGGAAACTAATTTTCCCCACTCGTGAGAAACACCATTTGATTTCATGCCAAGGACACCTATAGTCATCATTTCAAAATGTGAGTTTCTCACCCCCATTTGTTAGTCTTGAGTTTGTGGACCTTTGAGTGGAATTTCATACTTTAGTGTGCATTAATATATTATAGGCATATTTTGAACCACATGAGAATCACAATAACGAAATTTCCTACCATTAACATTAATTCCTCATTTGAATGTCCCTTTGAGCCTATGAAATCAATTTCATTGATATCCAATTTACAAGCCTAATAACTTTTTCCACCCAATAACAACATGGATTTTCATTGCATAATTTTATGAAATTTATGTGTTGGTGGAATGGATTACATTTAGGGTACCCATTGTTGATTTAACCATGTTATCATATGCTTGAGTTCAAGAATCCATTTTAGAGTGGGGGGGGGTTTCATTCAGTTTGTTTTGGGGAATGTAATATACTATAATTTATGTAATTTTGTAAATTTTATTAACAATTGTTCAAAAAAATCAAAAAATCCAAAAAAAAAATAACATAAATAAATCGTGTTATTTTATGGGTAGTTCAAATATCACTCTTCCTAAACATTTTTTCTTATTATAAATATTAATATTAGTGTTGTGAGGAGATCAATCATGGGTTGGGATATGAGTGTGAGATGTTTTAAAGATCACCATTCAAAAAATGATGATCATAAAATAAAAACACGAATAATTATGTCATTGGGAGATGTTTTGTGTTTTGTAAATATTTCATATTATCACCCCTATATAATATTCTTCTTATATTGTGTCTTTTATCACACAATTATTCCCTTTTATATATGTGTATTAATTTCCTTACATGATTCAATTCAAAAAGAATGTGTATTGTTTTACCCATGTTGGTGTTTTACCCATCTTCTTCTCTCTCTTAGACATTAACTGTCTAATGTCCCATAGCCAAAGAAAACCCCTTAATGACCTCTTGATTGTTGTTCACAATTGGATAGATATTGTAATATGAGATCTCTTACAAAAACTATGATTTTCACTTTAGGATGGTGAATGAGTGAGGCTCCAGAAATTAATTATATCACCATGAAAGAGTTAGTTTTGGGTGCCACCATTTTCCAATTATAAATTTGAGCGTGATAAAAATAATTTTTTAAATAAGATTTTTGTAACAACATGTGGTGAATTTGAATACGGATGAAAGATGTTTTCTAAACCTCTCCTATTTGATGAAAACAAAATTTTAATATTTGATAGTGAGTGAATTTTTTTTTATGATTTTATATTTTTTGTAGACGAGGACCTGCAAAAGACTAAGTGTTGGGGAGTTGATGTTATTAATATTTTAAAAACTTATTATATACTCCCTTGACAGATTTTATATGAAATTTTCATAATTTTTGTGAAATATTAATGTTTAAATATTAAATATAATTTTAGAGCACTATATGAATTCATCCAAATTCATATATGTTTAATGTTATAATACTAACTCTCACCCTACTTATCCAAATTTCATTATTCTTCTTTTTTATGGTTAATTATATATTTCTAACATTTTATTATAATGATTCTTGTGCTACATCTTCTATTTTAAGGTCATAATGTCCAAACAAGAAGACCCAAAGAAACCGTGATGAAACTGGATAGTCCATGATGATTGAGTTACAGGTCTAAATCCTGATGCCCAAATTTTATGAGACTCCACCATATGTTCATGATTATCCTAAAAAATCATGGACACAAAATTTATGGTCGAACTACATGAACAAGGGGCCGAACTAATACTTTTATGTCCATCCCACCATTCTAGATGGAAATTATAATCATGAAACTATTCATAACATAGATCATGATATATTCATCAAATCAAATTGATATTTGGCTGTGTGAAAAAGGAGAAATAGGCGGCCAACATTTTTGAATAATATAATCGTATTTTAAGGCATATCCTTACTGATAAATCAATTCACATTTCGTCATTCTAAAAAGTATCAATTGAAATTTACAGGTTAACATTGATTAGTAAAATGACAATAACATTGGATCCATAAGTCCAAATACCTCCAAATATGAGATTAGTCGGCCAAAATTATTATCTAAAGCTATTAGGAAATAGATATCTTTAGATTCATCTATATGGATGTCCATATTTTTGATCCATGTGGGGGTAGTTTTGGAATGCAAACAGTCCCCCACCTTGGGATAAAATACATCCCCTCCTCTCCAATCAAAAGTGTTGGAATTTTAGAGTTATTAAGGATAGGTTGGTACAACCATGACTCTACCAAAGGTATGGTAGGATCTTCCATTATAACGACCCATACTTTACATACATTGTTAATACTTCAAAATTGAAGCACACTTATTACAACATATGACAAAACCACAAAGGACCGTATAGGTATAGTGTCTTTAGAAACTGGGAAACATAAACAACTGGTTCATAAATCTTCTACAGTGTCTCCCATTTATTTCATCATATCTAGGGTCCCTTTTAGCATATTATACTTAATATCCATCTTCCTGACCTGGGGAAAAGAAAACATAAAAGGGTGAGCTCAAACGCTCAGCAAGGGCAAATAAAGGAAATAAAAATCATATCATATCTTTTTGAAAATCAAAACCTGCAAAAGAGATCATAATATTTAAACATGGAATAAATCATAGAAGTGAAAATGAGATCCCCATAATCATAACATAAAACTTGAAACTTTGTGGCATGCACACATAATCATAGAGAATCATTTCTTGTTAGTCAAGACTCATTGCCAAGACTATCTTAGTGGACAATGTCCCTTTCTGAACCGAGTCACCCTCGTTCCAGTACTGTTTCACTGAACCGGTATGACCTACCATTCCAGCCATGTCTATCTCATGAGATATAAAATCTTTACCCAATGCATTGGAGGGAGATATAGGTCCCACCCATCTTATAATGAATCATTTCTTATGTGTGCCACATAATCATAAACCATACATCATAGTGTAACCCATGTAATAAAAATGGGATTCTTAAACAACATGACATCATAAAACAATTAATATAAGATAAATGAATTCATAAAAATGTTTCCATTACAACATAATCAAATCTATGTAATAATAGGGATAAAAACAGAATCCTTTTATTATCTTAGATGGAATATAATTTTGATAAAATACTTGAACTCCATTCTTGAGGAAAATATCCTTTCTACTTCAAAAACATTTTTCCTTTCATAACATGTCATACGACTTTAAAATAAAAGAAGTTTATTAAAAATAAACTTGAAAACTTGTAAAGTAAGCTTCTTGGAAATAATGTTTTAAAAATCCATTCATGCCGTATAAGTTAAAAAAACATTCTTTGTACTTTTGTCGGAAAAGTAAAAAAGTACCTCGTACGACAAAAGATTCCTTTCATACATATTTCTAAATACTCACCGAAGGGTAAAAATGGATTTAAACAATTTTAGGTGGATGGAAATAATATTACATTTTTATGAATCATGGATGTGGATGATAAAATACACCCCAGTAAATACTTACGAATAAACAATCTCAGATAAAAATGAGATTGTGATATTTCCCTTACCTTAGGTCCAATTTGCTTTGTACATGTCTGAAGCTCCTGTATAATGGTTTCAATAATGTTATTGACTTATTCCAGAATCATACATATTGATATGATATCATATATGGTCATATTCTTAGCTTCTTGATAGTAATATTTCATCGTTACTTGTTACTCGGGTCTTTATTGCCCTTTGTTCTTATGCGTGTTTTGCCGAATACATTCTTATTCTTCTTTTAAGGTTATAGATACCTTATATCCAGAATGGTATTAGTGTAAAATATATCATATTTATTCATTCAATTCATTTATATAATTACTATGTAATGATGAACATGTAGAACGAGTCGCATCACCTCGTGGAGACGGTATTCCGTACGTACGCACGAGTGATGATATCGTTCCTATGATCGTGGAACTGTATTGGAGTATGTATATATTATTTCAGTATCAATATTACTTTATAATAATCATAAATAGTTACTCATTACACCATTATACCCATCCTTGTAAAGTGATGGTGGAAAATATATTACACCACGGCTTGGAGACGGTATTCCGTACGTACGCACGCGCGGTGATTTCATTTTTCCTTAGGATGGATAGAAGGTGAATTAGGGTTGTTTCATATTTATAATAACATATCAGTATGTAAGTAATACTTATGTTATTACTTTATCATGAAACAACTAAATAAGAAGAAGTTGAAGAAGAAAGAAATTGAAAAGATCGGTAATGGATATTACCTCTTCTTTGGAACGCCTCTTTGAATCCTCCACTTAGGGAACTATGATTGGTCTTTGAAGAAGACCAGGACCTCTAGGATTATTCTATGGAAGTGTAGAGGAAAAATGGTATGGGATGGCCGAGCATTAGTGCTCAAATTGGTGTGAGGAGGAGGGGAAGGAGGTGCCCTTTTATAAGGGAGGAGAGGGGCACCTTAGGAATATCTCAAAATATTATTTTATATTAAAGTCAAAATCGGTTTATAATGGTTCCAAAGGGTCTTATTTCGAATCTAAAGTGGGTATGGGTCGAAATACTATCAACCAATAGGATTTAGACATGTTTAGGGTATTATTTTGACCTTATCAATTAGATTTAACTCTAAGTTAAATAATTTAACTTTTACCATGTCTTTTTGTTTTCTTTCACTATATAGTTAATACACTTACTATAACAAGCCAAACGAACCCCAAATTGTTTATTATTAATATATATATCCTTATCTAAGTCATTTGGCCGAACCTTAGATTTTTAGTAATAAAATATCATTTAATAATATAATATTTTATTTAAAAACTATTTTGTGTCAATTTTGACACTATTTGATATATGATTTTTGTGAAAGGCATAACAGAATTATATGTTCGACAAAAGTTGATTAAATCAACACTAATATATCATAGTAACCTGGAAAAGTAGTGTAATTCATAAAAAGTCTCAAATTACATTTATTTTGGTGTTTATAACATCAATTATGTCAATATTCCATTAATAAGATAATTACTGCATCATCATTGTGTCATAAATAATTTAAATTATTTAATTTATAAAAATTTCAAATAAAATACCATTATGTAGGAAATCTTTTTAGATTTCTAATGAATATTTATAGTCGAATTTATCTTATTTATAACCCCATATTAAAAATTATTTACTTATTAAACTTTGATTTTAACTATTTTGACCCTTCTTTAAATAAATTAATAATAAATGTCCTAATCTAATCCAAGTGGGCCTAAATGGTCATATTTTATTCCTAAGTTTGTTTTTGGTCGAATTACACTTGTCCAATAGAATTAGGACATGTGTTAGGGTAATAGTAATATCATATTTACCCTTAGTTACCCTATTTACTATTAACCACGGTAAAAAAAGTAAAAAGTTACTATTCACCAAAAAATTATTTTTATCTCATTGAACCACATTTTACTTACTGATATCAACCGTGTCTGTCGGATTTTTGAAATTCCATTCACAGAAGTTGTAAAATTAAGTTTTATGCAAAATTCAGTTTTTAAACTACCACTTAGTGGTTTCACTATTCATCAAAAATTGAATGTTTTCAGAAAAATACCAAAATTTCACCCTAGGCTAATTTCGGTATTCCGAATCCAAAAATGAAGTCCATTTTGAAAGATAAAATTTATACAATTTCAAAAAGTGGATATTACTATTCATAACGGCTAGTTTTAATAATATTTTAATAGCATATCGTTGTTTATTGAAACTCGGTATTGCGTATGATGCAAGCTATCGAGGAAGGTCACGATTGCGTGTAAAGTAAGCCAAGCAAGTGTGTAGTGAAAGATTCCTTTGATGATATATAAAAAACAAAATATTACTCATAAAAATCTCGGGTGTTACATTCTACCCCCCTTAAAAAGAATTTCTCCCTCGAAATTCGTCACTTTGTAACAAACAGATGAGGATACTTCTCCCTCATCATATCCTCAATCTCCCATGTAGCTTCTTCAAGTTGGTGGTTCCTCCATAAAACTTTCACCAATTGAGTGGTCTTGTTTCTTAGGACTTTTTCGCTATGATCCAGAATCTCTATCGGTTGTTCTTCATAAGAAAGATCTTGCTCCAGCGGTACAACTTCTGAGCTGAGTACATGTGAAGGATCAGGTATGTACTTTCTCAGGAGAGATACATGGCACACATCGTGAACTTGAGAGAGATTCGGTGGAAGTGCCAATCGGTAAGCTACCTTTCCAACATGATCCAGTATTTCGAAAGGACCGATATATCTAGGGCTCAACTTCCCCTTCTTTCCAAATCTCATAACCCTCTTCCTGGGAGATATTCATAAGAACACTTTATCACCCACTTCAAACTCTAGGTCTTTTCTTCGGTTGTCGGCATAACTTTTATATCAACTCTGAGCTTCTCTTATGTTTTGTTGAATAGATTTGACCTTTTCTGCCATTTCATCAACGAGATCAGGTCCTAATAGCTTTCTTTCCCCAACTTCATCCCAGCAAGTTGGAGTCCTGCATTTCTTTCCATAGAGAGCTCCATAAGGAGCCATCTGAATACTGGAGTGAAAACTATTATTACAAGAAAATTCTAAAAAATGGTAGGTGTTGATCCCAAACTCCATTGAAATCCATAGAGCAAGCTCTCAACATATCTTCTAGGGTTTGAATTGTTCTCTCAGACTGACCGTCTGTCTTGGGATGATAAGCAGTGCTGAAACTCAACTCTGTATCCAGAGAATGCTGAAGACTTTGCCAGAACTTCGAGGTAAATCTCGGATCCCGATGAGATATAATAGAAAGTGGTACTACATGCAATCTTACCACTTCTTTTACATATATCCTGGCAAGCTGATCTAGAGAGAAATCCTCTCTAATAGCAATGAAGTGTGTAGACTTTGTAAGACGATCAACTATGACCCAAATAGAATTATTGCCTTTGGATGTTTTAGGATGTCCTGTGAAAAAGTCCATAGTGATGTTTTCCCATTTCCATTCGGGTATGGGTAATGGTTGTAACATCCCCTTAGACTTCTATCTCTCAGCTTTAACTTGTTGACAAACCAAGCACCGAGAGACATATTCAGCAACATCTCTTTTCATGCCATCCCACCAGAAGTACTCTTTCAGGTCCCTATACATCTTCGTGCTTCCAGGATGAATAGAGAATGATGAACTATGAGCCTCATCCAGCAGCTCCTTCTTTAATTCGGGGATGGAAGGAACACAAACCCGATTCCTGAACTTTATTATCCCATCACAATCAAGGTTGAATTCAGGAACATTTCTCACCTTCTTTTGTAACTCGACATCTTCTTTCTGTGCCTCTTTAATCTTCGCATGTATAGATGGTTGAACATTCATTTGAGAAAGATAAGATTTTTCCCCTTCCATTATAATTCCAAGATCCATCCTTTGTAAATTCATAAATATTGGATCTTTTGGGATCCTCATCATGGATAAACTAGCATGGTCTTGTCGACTTAATGCATCTGCCACCTTGTTTGCTTTCCCAGGGTGGTAATGGATTGAGCATTCATAATCCTTAATCAGCTCCAACCATCTTCTTTGACGCATATTCAACTCCTTTTGTGTGAAAATATACTTTAAACTCTTATGATCAGTATAAATATCACACCTTTCACCATAAAGGTAATGCCTCCAAATCTTTAATGCGAAGATTACCGCAGCCAACTCCAAATCATGTGTTGGGTAATTTTGCTCATGGATTTTCAACTGTCGTGAGGCATAAGCTATCACCATATCATTTTGCATAAGAACACACCCCAATCCCTTCTTGGATGCATCACTGTAGATCACAAACCTTTCTCTACTATAAGGCAGTGTGAGCACAGGTGCACTGGATAACCTTATTTTCAACTCCTTGAAATTATCTTGACATTCCTCTGTCCAAACAAACTTAACTCCTTTCTGAGTCAACTTGGTGAGTGGATTAGATAATCGTGAAAAATCTTTTAGAAAACGTCGATAATATCCAGCCAAACCAAGAAAACTTCGGATCTCAGTTACTGTTGTTGGTCTCGACCATCTTTCGATAACCTCGGTTTTTGCTGGATCCACAGATATCCCCTCTTTTGAGATTATGTGACCCAAAAATGCAACTTTTTGAAGCCAAAATTCACACTTGGTAAATTTGGCATAAAGCTTCTCCTTTCTCAGGGTCTTCAATATAATTCTCAAGTGATATTCATGCTCTTCCTTGCTCTTTGAATAGACAAGAATATCTTCTATAAAGACTACCACAAATTGATCATGATAGTCTCTAAAGACTCTATTCATTAGATCCATGAAGATAGCAGGGGCATTAGTAAGACCAAATGGCATCACTATAAATTCATAGTGTCCATACCATGTACGGAAAGCCGTTTTTGGTATATCCTCCCTTTTGACCCTTAATTGATGATACCCTGAATGAAGATCAATCTTGGAAAAGTATTGAGCTCCGCGTAGTTGGTCAAATAAGTCATCAATGCGTGGGAGTGGATATTTGTTCTTGATAGTGATCTTGTTAAGTTCTCGATAATCAATGCAGAGTCTCATTGATCCATCTTTCTTCTTAACAAATAGAACAGGTGCTCCCCAAGGTGACGTACTAGGGCATATGAATCCCTTATCAAGATTCTCCTGGAGTTGCTTCTTCAATTCCTGCAACTCAATTGGGGCCATTCTATAAGGTGTCTTTGAAATTGGCAAAGCGCCCGGTACAAGTTCTATTGAAAACTCAACTTCACGATTTGGTGGAAGACCCGGTAATTCCTCCGGAAAGACATCATCAAACTCTCGTACAATGGGAATATTCTTAATCGTGAGTTTCTCACCAACCATTTGAGATAAATAACCTTCATTTAGTGGAATCAATACCCATAAGATGGAAGAAATTTCCACTGGAAGGTTATGTTCATCCTTGCATTGATATACGATCGAAGATTGATCTGGAATATGAAATGTGACTTCCCTTCTTTGGAAATTGATATGAGCTCCATGTAGAGAAACCCAATCCATGCCAAGAATCACATCAAATTCCACTAAAGGAAGTATCACAAGATTTGCAGGAAGCACTTTCCCACAAACATCAATCGGAGAAGAATTATAAACTTTTGATGCGACTGTTGTTCCATTAGGTGTTGTCACAGCTAACTCAACAACTAATTGTTGAGGTAGTACGGTGATACCCTTAGAAAATTTTTCAGAAATAAAAGATTGGGTGGATCCAGAATCAAATAAAACATTTGATACATTAGAGTGGATGGTAAGTGTACCTTTCATCACTTCGTTATCGTACTCCTCATCGCTGATAGAAATTGCATGTGAATTTCCTTTGTCTTTAGCCTTAAGATTTTGTTGACGTCGACCATCATCATCAACCCTTGGATTTGGGCATTGATTGGCATAATGCCCCATCTCCTTGCAATTGAAACATTGAAGTGTAGTAGGTTCATTCTGTGTATCCCTTCCTTTTTTGCGTCATTAGACATCTTCTTACCATTATCACGGCATTCAAATGCCCGATGACCTTCCTTTCCACATTTAAAACATTTACTTGTCCCTTTAAGACAACTCCCTCCATGTTTCTTTCCACACATTGAGCATAAGGGAAAGTTCATATTCTTTTCAGTGTACTCTTTAGATTTTCCTTTGAATTCCATCTTACTCTTCTTATCAAACCCATGTGACTGATGGGTTATTCCAATCTCCATCTCGACTTTGAGAGCACATCGAACGATTTCCTCGTAGCTATTGAACTCCCTTATGGCTAACGCCCTTCGAAGACTTGGTTTTATGCCACTAAAGAATCAATCGATCTTACTCTCATGTTGGATAATAATACTAGAAGCGTAACTTGCATGTCTTGTAAAATTTGCTTCATAGGTACCAACAGATTCATCATCCCTTTGCTTCAGTTAAAGAAACTCTTTCTCCATCTTTGTTCGGAGAATACGAGGGAAGTACTTATTGAAAAATAAGTTCTTGAACTCGTCCCATTCCATAGACTCAATTTCATCCCTTTTCCTCGTATTCTTAATATGATTCCACCATTGATCAGCATCTCCTTCCAAACGATACACTGCTAGGATGAATTTATCATGTTCAGAACATTGAAGAACTGAAAATATCTTTTCAATAGTACTAATCCATTGTTCAGCAACTAATGGATCAGTAGACCCACTGAAAGAAGGTGGACGCTGCCTCATGAAGGATTCTACAGAATGTTTCTCCTTCCATTGCTCGTTTGGAAGTCCTGCATGATTCATAGCTTGAGAAATTTGTGTGAGCATGGCTACAAGATTTTTCATTCCAGCTCCCATATCGTTTGGTTGCTCAGGGGGACAATCATTTCATTGCCCATCGCATTCCGCATTAACATGGTTCCTTCGGGTTCTATCCATTGACTAAAACCAAGAAGAATAGTGTGAGAAACACTAATTATAATAGGAAAACCACATAATCAAGGATAAAATTTCACACTTAAGGTCTTATCCTAGGTTATTCATGGCCATTTCTAAAAAACTAAGATTGTGTTCTATGCTTAGACTTATCCTTAGGGTTCTTACTAAGGCTTTCACATCCTAGTTTCCAAAGGTTGACTATACCTTTCCTCTGATACCAACTATAACGACCCATACTTTACATACATTGTTAATACATCAAAATTGAAGCACACTTATTACAACATATGACAAAACCACAAAGGACCGTATAGGTATAGTGTCTTTAGAAACTGGGAAACATAAACAACTGGTTCATAAATCTTCTACAGTTTCTCCCATTTATTTAATCATATCTAGGGTCCCTTTTAGCATATTCTACTTAATATCCATCTTCCTGACCTGGGGAAAAGAAAACATAAAAGGGTGAGCTCAAACGCTCAGCAAGGGCAAATAAAGGAAATAAAAATCATATCATATCTTTTTGAAAATCAAAACCTGCAAAAGAGATCATAATATCTTAACATGGAATAAATCATAGAAGTGAAAATGAGATCCCCATAATCATAACATAAAACTTGAAACTTTGTGGCATGCACACATAATCATAGAGAATCATTTCTTGTTAGTCAAGACTCATTGCCAAGACTATCTTAGTGGACAAAGTCCCTTTCTGAACAGAGTCACCCTCGCTCCAGTCCTATTTCACTGAATCGGTATGACCTACCATTCCAGCCATGTCTATCCCATGAGATATAAAATCTTTACCCAATGCATTGGAGGGATATATAGGTCCCACCCATCTTATAATGAATCCTTTCTTATGTGTGCCACATAATCATAAACCATACATCATAGTGTAACCCATGTAATAAAAATGGGATTCTTAAACAACATGACATCATAAAACAATTCATATAAGATAATGGAATTCATAAAAATGTTTCAATCACAACATAATCAAATCTATGTAATAATATGGATAGAAACAGAACCCTTTTATTATCTTAGATGGAAAATAATATTGATAAAATACTTGAACTCCATTCTTGCGGAAAATATCCTTTCTACTTCAAAAACATTTTTCCTTTCATAACATGTCATACAACTTTAAAATAAAAGAAGTTGATTAAAAATAAACTTGAAAACTTGTAAAGGAAGCTTCTTTGAAATATTGTTTTAAAAAATCCATTCATGTCGTATAAGTTAAAAAACATTCTTTGTACTTTTGTCGGAAAAGTCAAAAAGTACCGCGTACAACAAAAGATTCCTTTCATACATATTACTAAAAACTCACCTAAGGGTAAAAATGGATTTAAACAATTGTAGGTGGATGGAAATAATATTACATTTTGATGAAACATGGATGTGGATGATAAAATACACCCCAGTAAATACTTACGAATAAACAATCTCGGATAAAAATGAGATTGTGATATTTCCCTTTCCTTAGGTACAATTTACTTTGTACGTGTCCGAAGCTCCTGTATAATGGTTTAAATAATGTTATTGACTTATTCCAGAATCATAAATATTTATATGATATCATATATGGTGTATTCTTAGCTTCTTGATAGTAATATTTCATTGTTACTTGTTACTCGGGTCTTTATTGCCTTTTGTTCTTATGTGTGTTTTTCCGAATACATTCTTATTCTTCTTTTAAGGTTATAGATACCTTATATCCAGAATGGTATTAGTGTAACATATATCATATTTATTTATTCAATTCATTTATATAATTACTATGTAATGATGATCATGTAGAACGAGTCGCATCACATCGTGGAGACGGTATTCCGTATGTACGCACGAGTGATGATATCGTTCCTATGTTCGTGGAACTGTATTGGAGTATATATATATTATTTAAGTATCAATATTACTTTATAATATTCATAAATAGTTACTCATTACACCATTATACCCATCCTTGTAAAGTGATGGTGGAAAATAGATTACACCACGGCGTGGAGACGGTATTCCGTACGTACGCACGCGCGGTGATATCATTTTTCCGTAGGATGGATAGAAGGTGAATTAGGGTTGTTTCATATTTATAATAACATATCAGTATGTAAGTAATACTTATGTTATTACTTTATCATGAAACAACTAAAGAAGAAGAAGTTGAAGAAGAAATAAATTGAAAAGATCGGTAATGGATATTACCTCTTCTTTGGAACGCCTCTTTGAATCCTCCACTTAGGGAACTAAGATTGCTCTTTGAAGAAGTCCAGGACCTCTAGTATTATTCTAGGGAAGTGGAGAGGAGAAAATGGCAGGGGTTGGCCGAGCTTGAGTGCTCAAATTGGTGTGAGGAGGAGGGGGAGGAGGTGCCCTTTTATAAGGGAGGAGAGGGGCACCTTAGGAATTTCTCAAAATATTATTTTATATTAAAGTCAAAATCGGTTTATAATGGTTCCAAAGGGTCTTATTTCGAAGATAAAGTAGGTAAGGGTCGAAATACTATCAACCAATAAGATTTAGACAAGTTTAGGGTATTATTTTATCCTTATCAATTATATTTAACTCTAAGTTAAATAATTTAACTTTTACCAAGTCTTTTTGTTTTCTTTCACTATATGGTTAATACACTTACTATAACATGCCAAAAGAACCCCAAATTGTTTATTATTAATATATATATCCTTATCTAAGTCATTTTTCCGAACCTTAGATTTTTAGGAATAAAATATCAATTAATAATATAATATTTGATTTAAAAACTATTTTGTGTCAATTTTGACACTATTTGATATATGATTTTTGTGAAAGTCATAAAAGAATTATATGTTCGACAAAAGTTGATTAAATCAACACTAATATATCATAGTAACCTGGAAAAGTAGTGTAATTCATAAAAAGTCTCAAATTACATTTATTTTGGTGTTTATAACATCAATTATGTCAATATTCCATTAATAAGATAATTATTGCATCATCATTGTGTCATAAATAATTTAAATTATTTAATTTATAAAAATTTCAAATAAAATACCATTATGTAGGAAATATTTGTATCTTTCTAATGAATATTTATAGAAGAATTTATCTTATGTATAACCCCATATTAAAAATGATTTACTTATTAAACATTGATTTTAACTATTTTGACCCTTCTTTAAATAAATTAATAATAAATGTCATAATCTAATCCAAGTGGGCCTAAATGGTCATATATTATTCCTATGTTTATTTATGGTCGAATTAAACTTGTCCAATAGAATTAGGACATGTGTTAGGGTAATAGTAATATCATATTTACCCTTAGTTACCCTATTTACTATTAACCGCGGTAAAAAAAGTATAAAGTTACTATTCACCAAAAAATTATTTTTATCTCATTGAACCACATTTTACTTACTGATATCAACCGTGTCTGTCGGATTTTCGAAATTCCATTCACAGAAGCGGTAAAATTATGTTTTTTTGCAAAATTCAGTTTTTAACCTACCACTTAGTGGTTTCACTATTCATCAAAAATTGAAAGATTTCAGAAAAATACCAAAATTTCACCCTAGGCTAATTTCGGTATTCCGAATCCAAAAATGAAGTCCATTTTGAAAGATAAAATTTATATAATTTCAAAAAGTGGTTATTACTATTCATAACGGCTAGTTTTAATAATATTTTAATAGCATATCGTTGTTTAGTGAAACTCGGTATTGCGTACGACGCAAGCTATCGAGGAAGGTCGCGATTGCGTGTAAAGTAAGCCAAGCAAGTGTGTAGTGAAAGATTCCTTTGATGATATATAAAAAACAAAATATTACCCATAAAAATCTCGGGTGTTACATCCATACTCATGTTTTTTCATGAGAATCCATTCCTCATTTCTTCCTTTCATTTACTTTTGTGTTGTTCTTCATTTGTAATCATGTAAGTGTTTGTTTTTTGTCAATTTAGATTAAATGAATGTTTCTTCATCAATATCTCTTATTATCATCTAACTTTGGTAGTTTTATATTAATTTTCACAAAATATTTGAAATAATTTTAAAAAACCTTCACTTCATTTTCTTCCTCATTCAATCGAATGTCTGTTTTTAATTATCATTATTGTTTGTTTGTGTGTTTGACGCACTACTATTATATTATCCCTTTGTTTTTCTTCTCTTATTAATTTATTATCATAATCATTACATCCATATTATTTATCATTTCAATGGATGATTAAATCCCACATTAGGGTAGTAATAATTTAGGGGTTTTAAGAGATTGAGATATTTTGCTCGATTAATATTCCATGAGTTAACATTGTGTATGTTGGACATAACATGTCATCTATTAATGATTTTTTTGTTTAAAAAGTGGTTTCCATGTATTATTTGAACCATTAATTCACTACCATAAAAAATATATGATTAAAATTAGAATTTTAAGTTATATTGAGGCTTAGATTAAATCACTAACACTTGGGAATATCAATCAACATCAACGTGTGACATGGGTGTTAATTTAATGCAATATACAAAATGGCTCTAGGATATCATAGGATTAACTACCTAATGGTGAACTCACCCCAATATCTACAAATTTGTAAAATATCCCTAAATCAATAAATCATTTCATAATCTTAGCAAACAACCCCCCCCCCCCCCAAATCAGAGTACAGTCAACTATAAACAATCTATTATTAAAAAGTAGCATGACCAATTATTCGACCTGAGTGGTTCTAAACACATTAGTAGAAGACGAAAACCTTGAACAGTTGATAGTCGACAATCTACCATGATTTCACATGTTCATGATACCCTATTATGATTGATATGTATAGGTGGTTGTTTAATGATGCCAAAATATAATTGTCAACAATTCACCAGTTAGGGAATGATGGGATGTTATCCGGCTCAATATATATATGTGTGTGTGTGTGTGGAATTCATTTTGTGGATGTTACAAAATGAATTTTTATTTCGATAATTTATTTTCATCAATTATTTACATGGTGTTTCAAAAATGTCTGATTTTTTTAAATGACAGGTTGGAAAAAAGTGGTGAAAATTTTAATTCACAATATTTATACATGTTTATATGTTTCCATGCAGATCCTATCCTAGCACAACATCAATATTAGGAGACCCATTTTTCAAAGATGGCTCATGTCTTCCATACACATGTTGGATAATCATGTAGCACTTTAGATATTCATAATAAATGGAGAATGGTGGTGATTGTTTTCGGTAAACTATTCAGAAACATTGTTATTCATTCAATCCATATAACAAGTTTTTAATAATAGTTATAATAATATTATTAATATTATTTTTTGTATTATTTGCAAAAAAAAATTTAATGTTTTTATAATTTGTTTCATTATTATAATTTTTATTTGATTTATTATTATTTTAATGATTATTATAAAATTTCTCTCCACCATACTTTTTATGACCCACCACCCTTTCCAATTTACTGTCTCTACCACATCACCCAACCCTCTCTTAATCCAAGTCGAATGCAACAACCCTATATCTCTCCTTCCAGTGGGTGATTTCTCAGTCGACTTTTAGTGCGATTCATTCAGGTGATATTGTCTTCATTTATTCTGCAATATTATTCAATTTTTTCATGGTTACATTTTTTTACAGGTTGGAGAGTGCATTTTTTTAACCATAACAACTTTTATGTGTTTTTATATTATTCAGTTATATTTACGGTTCTTGCATCACACTAAGTCCGATTGTAGTATCATTTATAAAAGAAAACATGTTATCCTCCAAATCAATGTAGTGATTTATATGATTTTCGCAAAACCAATTTTAATTACGGATATTTACTTTTTAGGAACCATATATATTTTTACATAATCTTAGACTTCCCAGGGATACCTTTGGACAACCATTGTAAAAATCGACTTTCACATACATACATATGAAAACATATATATATATTTAATCTGTTTAAATTTTCTTCAGTATGGAATATGGAATATTACAATGGATTAACAGTAATATACATATATTTTTGAAATACTATATGCTTGTATGTTTGAAGAGGATTCATGTTTTTTTCATCAAAATCATCATGTGTATATGTAATTTCCCAATGTATAAAATGTTAATTGGAATACTATTATTTCATGGTTTATAATTATGTGTTTTTTTATATTATGACAGGTAGATGATATGAAAAATGATTATGAAGAATGTAAGTAGCCTTTATTTTCAATATTTCTTTATTGTTTAGACACATGTTGTATACAATGCTGTTTTGTTTCATTAATGTTTTTTTGTATAGTGAATCACAAAATTCCTTGATTAAACTAATAAAATTTCGTATTTATGAAAGATGGAAAATTTTAATTTGTTTCCAAAATATCATTCAAATAGTAAATTTTTTTAAATGATGAATCTCAGTTGGGAGAGTTGAATGATTTCTAAAAAATTTTAAACTTCCATGTATAATCTTTGTTCTATAAGGAATTCCCCTAGATGGTGTCCTGATTTACGCCTTAGTATTTATGTTGGTCGTCCTTATGATCATGATTTATTTAACACCACATGTTTTATATATTCATTGGATACTATGTATTGTTATGAAAATCAATATATTAGTTCTATTCAGCCTTCATTGGACAGAGTAGATCCTAATGGTGTAGTCATGTTGGTTTTTCTAGTGGTGAGTATTATTGAGAGAATCTATGTTGGTTATTGTCTTTGGATTACGTCGATAGGCATGTAGATGGATTCCAAATCAGGTACATATAGGTTCTCTAAAACTAGTTTCTATGAAAACCACATTTAAATTATACAACATATATTTTAATTTCCCTCAATTGTTAATTATATTATAATAAAATTTTATTTATTATTCTTCTATTAAAAACACATAATTTATATCCTTTGGTAATTTTTTCACTGTTTTTCAGGTAAATATCATTTTTTCACATGAATCTAATTATAAATTTGCATTAAAAATTATCTTCATTATTTAAAAACTATTTTTAAAAAAAATAAGGAAAATATTTATCTATAATTATTGACGAGTTACTTGTTTTAGTATTGTATTTAAAAAAAATTAAAATATCTCTATTTAAAACAAGAATGAATGGGTTTTATTTTTAATGGTATGTAACCATTAACAATTTTTTCTAGCATCAATACTTATAACCTCGGTTCCCACTCATAAATTTACCATTCCATCATTAGGTTCACCATGTTATATATCACTTGTGATGTGAGCATGGTTTTGTGAGAGCAGGTTACCCATTAAGTCACTCAAAGGTATGTTTGGCCATTTTTTTCATTCCTTTTTTTTATGTTTGTGATTATTTTTATTCATGTTATTTTTATTTATTTAATTATTTTACATCGGTGAAATCATTCGAAATTGGGTTATTCCAAATTCTTGATAGTAGCTTTTATCCTAAGAGGATCTGGAATGCCTCTTGAGCATTCATATAAGATCTCCTAGGTGAACATTTCTGGGTTAACCTATGATAGATTATGAAAATAGGAATCTATGAAGCCCTTATTATTTTTGGATATATAATTAAAAATTGATTAGGAACATTGGAAATTAAGAGGTATGAGTGCGATGAATTTCAAATGACCATACTCATTCAAAACCAAATTAATCAATGGGAACTAAGGCATTGAGACTTTTGTTAGTGATTTTGATCTCATGGTATCTTGGGGAATAAATGGGGTGTGATTTTATAATATATTGAGAACATTATGGTCCTGTAAAATGATGTGGATTTATTGTACATAAATCATGAAGACACTCTGTGGTGGTTTTGTAGTTGGAATGTGTTGATGTAACACATAGTACCAAGAAGTTAACTCAGACTAGTCCCCTTTTGAAATTATAAGCAAGACACATTTTGTTTAAAATTCAAATGATTATGGTTTCTCTGATGAAGGAGATAAAAGGAGAGTATTAGATTTATTAGAAAGGTTTTTAAGTCATTATGCTTTATTTTTTATATATAATTTTCATGATGATTTCAAGGTAATTAAAATGAATTAAAATGGATTTTAAAATTGAGTCTTTGATTCAATATAAAATGGTTGTAGTTTTTAAATTATAAATTATTTATTTAAATTTGTTGGACCTATTTGGCACATTGAGGGATAACCATTGAAAAAAATAGTATACAAGAAACTTGATTCTGGAATTAGGATGTGGTGGGAAAGTACGATTAAAGTATTTTATTTGGGTATGTTTATATTTTTTATCTTTGAATGAAAAAATGGTTGTGTATAAAATGGTAGTTTGAGGCCAATGACATTTGAATTTATTAGATGAAAATATGTTTTATTAAATTTATAGATAATTTAAAATTTTTTCAAATTTAAAAATTGATTTTAATATGGGTTCTAATATGAAAGTATGATTACATGAAATATTTAATGTGAATTGTAATGTTATAAATGGTTTTAAAGTATGAGTTTTCTATATTTTATTTAGTGATTTAGTTGATTTAATTATTGAATCATTTTTTTGAGTTGAAATTTAATTCATCTTGTCTGGTACATAAACTGATCTTCCAATTGATATGGATTTTTATTCATCTAATTTTTTAGAGAATGCATCTCAGAATAGTTCTCATGGTTAATATCGGTTTAGTAGAGCCTTGTTTAGTTGAAAAAACATCTTATACATTGATAGAGTGGTGGGGACAAAATCTATCATTTTTACATTCATTATAGGTGATATGGATTATAGAGAGTTAACAGAGTTCCTTGATGATATTATGTAAGTGTTAATTTATTTTGGGACTCCTAATTTCATTATGTTGAAGTCTATTTCTGTGTTTTTTGATGGATTGAGATTTGTTATGGGGATGATAATCATATTGTATTCTTGAAATGTTTAATTTTTAGGGGATAATTTGAAGGCCATACATTCTCAGGGGTTCAATATAATAGAGTTTATATTAGTGAAGATGGAAGAGACTATCCAATGTGAACAGCTCTCAGTCACGACATCTTGTGAAATGAAGCCTCCACTTGTATGCCCCAAATGCATTTTATTTCATAACAAAATCCCCCATTATCAAATGTTCCAAATACTTATCACTCTTATGCTCATTTAGGGAACCATTAGATGTTTTTTATGATAATTCTATTTCATGAAATGAATCATAACAAAATATTAGATCTTTATAGTGGTCCACAGTTTATTAATCCATTTTCACATTTATTTTTGTCATTAACATTTTATATTGATTATTTCATACTCATTTGGAGAATTGTGTTATTATGTTTCCAATTTATTTATTCTCTATTCCTATTGAAATCTTATTTTGGTTCCATGATAATTAGAAAATTTCTATTTTTGTCATTGTTTACTTTTTATTGTAATGGCGTACCCACAAAGTGATAGAGCTTTAGTGATTTTTATTTATAATTTTTAATACCCTGGATGGATATTACTATTAATATGACTTTATCTATTTGGATTTTACATTTGGATATAAGGGTCACATTAGTTTTAGTAATCTATATTTGACTTGGGGTCGGATGAAGACATCTAGTTCCAGGAGTACTTACTCATTGGTTGATGATTTTAGTTTTTTTCTCGTCATAGACTGGATGAAAATATATGGGTACAATGTTTTTTTGTTGAATAAAATTTTCATACCCACAATTTTTATTTCATTAATTTAAATATTAAATATAATTTTTTAGAAATTTTACCCTTCATGATTTTAAAAAAATTGGTAAAAATATGCTCGGAAATTTGAATTCTCACAGATATAGCATGATTAGAATTATTGTGTGGAGCCTATATAGAAGAATCTATAATTTTGGGGGACTTTATATAATTATTGGTACATGGATTACCAAATAATATGGTCCAATTATGTAGATCATTTAGAGAACCATGTAAAGGGAGCATGGTTGGAACACAGTTTCGATAAATCATGCTACAACCATCTGATTAACCAAACTAGTAAATTTCTTCAAATAATAAATATAATTATAAATTAATTATTATTGGAATTATTTTTATTAATGTATATGTTCAACTATTTATTATTATTATTTTTAAATATTTTATTATTATTTTTACTGTTATTATTATTATTATTATACCGCCTATCTCCACTCTACAAATCATATCCCACTACCCTTCCAATTTCCTTTCTATGTAGCATATCTTAGCCCCTTACTCATCATAGAATCAATCCTCCACCCAAATGTACTCCCTTCAGTGGTTGATTTCATTGCTGATTTCTTGTGTAATCATTAGTAATGAGATTTTATTCTTTTCGCATTTATTATTCTTCCCATATTTTATAGTTCATATTTTAACAGGTGGTGAGCGTGAATTATTCCAAGCCCTAACCCATTATTTTGGTGTGTAATTTTTCTTTTCATTATGTATTAGGGTACTGGATACCACAATAGCCGATTCATTTTCTTGTTGATGTAGGAGACACATTATCCACATAATTGAAGAATATTTTCTTCTAATTAACTTTTGTTTAAATTATAGTTAGTACATATGTGTCTTTTGGGATCCTTATATTTTAACAGTACATCTTGGACCGCCTTGGTTTGTCTCTAGACCGTCATTTTTGAAGGAAACATGAACTTGTATACATAACTACACACACACACACAAAAACACAAACATATATATATTTGATTATACTCGTGTATATATTCTATAACATATTGGGGAACATACACATAGAGACAAAGGGTATATATATATATTTCTGTGATGGTGTATATGAATTTAAGTGAGATTCATTTTTGATTTTTCATGTTTTTCGGTATGATCCGCATGTATACACCTTTAATTTAAACACTATTTTTTCATATTTTATTGGGTGGTTATTTGTAATATTAATTATATATAACATCAAAAAGATTATGTTTGATGAATCTTTCCACTTTTGTGTTCCCAGGTATTTTTATAATTTCTCCACTAGTTTTCAAGGATGATGTGCGTTTAAAAAAATTTAACTGTGATTAATAGAATTTTTTTATTTATCATCCAAAATATTTTATTTTTACATGTGGAAAAATAAAATATATGCATTGGGATTTTGGATATTGTTTTACATAACATATTAATGAAAGGTTAATTTTCAAATAGGATTATTTTTTTCAAATGGCTAAAAGATGATATCATATTATGTAAATAGGTTGGTACCTATTACTATTTTTTAGAAAATAGATCTCCACCTTGGATACCATTCAATCTATGGGAAATATTCAGGGATGATGTTGTGTGGTAGGAATTAGAATGCTTTGTGTATTTCTGTGCTATTATTATTTCATAATTACCTAAAAACTTTTCTATATCCATGGGATAAAACTATTCATACTGATAGTTTATAGAATGTTTCTATTTATTATTTATTAGATGGGGTAGATCCCCATGGAGTATCCATATATGCTGTACAAAAAACGATTCTAGTTTTGATCATCTATGTTTGTTATTGACTTTGGATTGCATCAATAAACCAACACAAGGATTATAAACTGAGAATATCGAGTGTCTCTTAATTTAGTCTGCTGACATATCCCATAATAACTATTTCACATTTAGTCTCATTAAAAAAATTGATATTTTTTTATAAAATCAATTTAACTATAATGATTCTTCTAGAAACTCATGAATTGACTATTGTGGTATGTTTCTTTCTAATTCTCTTTTAAATTTCTCTTTGACACCTCTTTATACATTTAAAAAAAGATTCTAATTTATTTTATTATTCTTAAATAACTTTTAGAAAACATAATTCATAATGGTTATATAGAATTATTATAATATTAATTATTTTTGAAAGGGAATGAATACTGTATTTTGAATATATATATTTCTAAATAGAATAAACTGTTTTTATTTTTAATGGAATGGAATATATTGTGAATATTTTTTGTTATCCCAACTAGAATCTAACAAATCACATTTAAAATTTAATTTTTTGTTTCAGGTTATTAAATTTTTTCATATCTCTCATAATATGCATAGTTTTTTGTTATGTGGTTATCCTGAGGTTACATAGAGGGATGATTATCCGATAATTTTTATTTCTTTTACGATTGAATTATTATTATTATTATTGTTTTTATATTTATTTAATAATTTTTCAAGCTTGAAATTATTACCAATATAGTTATACATGCTACCTAAACGTCTTTATTTTGTCTAGGATGATTTCTAACAGCTTTCATCCCTCGTTAAGGGATATCCTGGTTAACTGTTTTAGGTTTAACATAGGTTTTTTTATAGATTATATTTGATATGTTGACTGTGATAATAAATTCAATGGGAATGTGGTTTTGGTGAGCCTCTAATTATATTTGGTGATACAATTTTATTTTAATGGAGGACTTATTTGGTGAGTGAACCATAGTGAGGATTGATGAGAGGTTTGATGTCAGGTTTTTATTTATTATTTTATCTAACCACCGAGGCACTAGTATGATCCTTCTAGATATTCATGATAGATCATGGGTTTTTTTATAGAATATCCATGTTCTTATCATCCCAATATAGATAAACATATTTTTTGGTTTTGTGGTTATGTTTGGTGATAGTGGTGAAAATTCCATGCTTATATATTTGGACTATTCTTGTGGATCCATACATAGGTTTTCCAATGTTATTTTGTTTCAAGAGATTTATTTTTATGAAATAATGATTAACTATGGAATTATTTTGAATATCCTTTTTTATGTCATAGATTTTATTTGTCAATATTTTAATAATTCTAAGGATAAATGAGGTAAGTGCATCCAATTTGTTTCATTAATAGAATCCATCATAGAAACATAACTAGATAAAACATTATATATGCATCAAGGGTTACTTTCATCATCAATACATGCAATATAGGGATTACTATTAGGAATGGGTCATGAAAATTAATGTTTGTACAAGAATTCGTGAATTTATCACTAGATATCCCTATATAAAACAAAATATTATTCATTATATTACTATAGTAAAAAATACTGATGGTGTTAGTGAAAATAAAAAAAATATAATCTTCATATTTTATTTAGTTAATGTAATAAATGAATGCTTTTTAAACTCTCCATATACATCAATAAGTAATTTACATTAAATGATTATATTATTTTTAGAAAATATCATTTATGATCTTTTAAAAATATTAATTAGAAATTATTTTTTTTGATATGATAAAATCAAAATGAAAAATCCATTAATGATTTGTGTGTTTTAGATATTGTGTCCCTTTTACTATACCAAAAGATTACTAAAAAATATTTATTCACTTTTTTATTGGAACAAAACTACTTCATAATACCATAACTGGTGTTATTATATGGGTTGATTTAGGAGATAAATAAAACATAATTCTATAACATTAATTTTTAATAATGAAAAAATATAAAATAGTTTTAAAAAATTTAAATTATTCATGTGTAAATATCCCACGATGTAAATGATTCATGTTCAACAAAAATCATGGTAATACACCTATTAAATGTTCTTACCACCAAATTGATGTCTATAATGTATATCTACTTCCCGATTATTTTATATCTAAGGGGAATCATTTACCCAACCTCAATGTCATTATTTTATTTTCTTCATGAAAAGATTATATTGTTCAGTTATGTCAAATTAAAGAATCCCCCATTTCATTATGTGCAATATTTATAAGATTAAATATAAAAAATAATACAAAAGTTAAGCCCTTTACATATTGATTAATTTATATAATGTTGAGAAATATTCAATATACATTTGGTTTAGTCAATCTAAGAACTCTGTGTGGCTTTTACAAATGTAATCTAAGAATCAAATACCATTGAAATATCTAAAGACATCCAAAAAATCACCAACTAATACAAATATTAATTGAACATTGATTAATTGGTATAGAAATAAAAAAAATATTTTAAAGTCATCTGAATCTATGAAGATAAATGAAAATATTAATCAGTTCCATAACATATCAATATAGTGGAAATATACCTTCACCACCATAGATTTTTTATAATCTGGAATCTATCTTCCATGTTTTACTAGAAATTATAATTAAGTAAAATATTTTAGAATAATGTGTCTAGTAGTTTATGGTGACATGTTACAAATTGATTATTACACAACATGGGAAATACAAGTTACCAAAAAATTAAAAAAATTGTTATTCCTCCAATTATTATCAATAAATGAAACCAATAATTCCATATTATCTCATGGGGAAATGATAAAAAGTAAAATTGAGAGATCATACACTACGTAAATGGTGGAATATATGGAAATATAATAGGGTATAATCCCATCATAAGTAATATATTTCTTAAACATTCAATATAACTGTATTGAAATCATATAATATCAAATTCAATGAAAATAGATAACAACAATTATAAAAATAATAATATAATAATAATGGTATACATAATTTATGAAATCATAACTATACCTTAAAATAATTGACCATGTCATCATAGATAAATTAGTATGAATACCCAAAATACCAAACATCGATTGTCCCATGTGTCCAAACGATCTACATTGAAGTTATATAATTTTGGGGAACCATGATATGACCTAAACCACTAGGGCATCACCTTGGACAGTGTAAGATATGTGTCCCACCACAATATCACCTCCAATAGAAATTAATATAGTGAGTATAAAAAAATGGTAGTATTTGTAAGAATCAAATTAAAATTTTTAGAATCAACTATTCTATAAAAACTAAATCACAAGATCATTTATGCATGATTATATGGAACACATGTTTAAAATTAAAATTATTTACAAAATAAAATAGAGTTTAATGGAAATAAAATATCCTCTATAAAATTATATAAATATAATTTGGATAACATAGTGTAAAAAAGATATATCACACCATTGTACTATATGAATCAGAAAAATAGAATTGATTTTTTTTGCATAAATGGAACTCCTTTCTTTCATGAAGTGTTATTATTGTCGAATTCAATGAAGGAATGATAGGGGATACATTACATACTAATATCTTCTTCCAATTATAGAAATAAAAGTCATATTCACATTATATATAACTTGGCATTAAAAATATTTCATAGAAGCTCCTTCATAATGCAATATTTAACTCATTCCTGTCAAAGAAACTCAAAATAGATATTCGATTTTAAAAATTCCTCATATGAATGTAACACCATGTTCAAGTATAATGTGATGAAATAATCATCTTAATTATATATAAGATGTGAAAATGTATTTTTTATTCATTTATTATAATATAATATACACCATGAGCATGAATGGTATAATTTGACTGATATATATATATATATATTTATATATTTATATTAAGGTATTAGATCATATCTCTATCAATAAGGAACATTATGTTAATCCCAATAGTATTTATCCTATTTCACCTTATAATTAGTCATATTTATTAAATTATGAAACCATATCGAATTCCATTTAAGATATCATTAAAAATGTTGGGAATGAACTCACTAACCTATGAAATATCATAGCAATACCCATTCAAAAATATTTTAGTTTACTATAATTGAATTTTAGAAAATATATATAAGATAATTTAAATAGCCATTTAGTAAAAGAAATAATATGACACTATAAGATGTTTTAGTTGTAAATAACTCTTCCCGAGTAGCCTATAGTTAGCAGTTACATTAAAACATTGGAAGACTATATAATAAACCACATCCAAAAAAGAAAAAACAAGTTCTGGTATTTATAAACTTGATAAATAATTAAATATGAATATATAACTAAAAACATAAAAAAATATTTTCTTTGAGAACATCATGTTTCCCTCATATCATATCCTTACATATCAATTACAGAACACTTGTTGGTGTGTTCTGGAAAATGAAACATAATGAAAAGGTGATATATGCGGATTAGTATGGGTAAATGTAAAATTATTCTATAATTAATATATATGTAAAATTAAAATACAATTGTATATAACAGAATTAAAATCACAGCAAATAATTACATGATCATACTAATTTTTTGGAATAAATGATGATCATTTAACTTCATAAACATCATCTCATGTCCTTAAATCATATACATGTATATAATATGATATAAATTAATCTAATAGAAATAAATAAAAATATTAATATGTGGGCATCATTTAGGAAAATAATATAAAATATAATAACTATAATATTCATATAAATGTTTAAAACTAAGTTTAAAATGACATATCATTTATCAAACTGATTGGTCTCATGAGACAAGTCAATTCATCAAGGGATTCAAATAACTGGGCCCCACCCATCACATTATAATTCAATCTAAATCCACATAATTTTTTTTTTGAAATATAATCATATTAAACATTTTTATTCAAATCATTACATATGAAATGTTAATACTTACATCAATTAAAAAACATAACCATAAAATGTACATCTAATATAGTTAATGGTTATAAAATATTACACCCCCAGTCAAACTTCCCAAAAAACTTCTCGAGAAATAATAATTATTGTACAAATATGACATATCAAAAATGAATAATATGTATAATAAAAGATTTTATGAAATATAAAATTAAAAACCACATAAAAATTTCTTCAAAAACATACATGTGGAAAGTAACTTTTTATCATGAAAAGTATTATTTAAAAATAAGAGATAAAAAATATTCAAAATTATTTTCATTTAAATAATTCATAGAATAATATAAATGAATAAGTAATAAATTTATTTGTAATTAAGAAGTAAAAATATTTTCATGACCTAAATATTAAAATAATTATTCTATTCAAATATTTAGAAAAAGGATAAATATACATTTTTTGGATAATAGCATGACGATTCCATTCAAAAAAAATTTACTGTTCTTAAAAATGGTAAATAATTTATTTTATAATTATTATTTTTAATTTCAAAAAAATGTTTGAATTTTTTTAAAATATATATTTTGATGAAACATATTTTCTATCGAAGAGGGAAAAAGAGTGGAATTTCATAAAACATATTTTTGTTCAAATAATGATGCTAAGAGTTGAAAGATATAATATCACATTAAAAATAACATAAATTTAAAATAGGAGAATAAAATATGTTTTTTTAATACAGAAATATTAAATAATTAAACAACGAGAATCTTGAATATAAAAAATCATAAATAATAATAAAATTTAAAAAAATATTTACCACTTATTCAAAATATTCAACATATGTAAATAAAATTAAATAAATTCATATAAAAAACTAAATACCAATAAGAAAAATAAATTACTGATAAATTAAATAATTTTTGTCAAAATATACACCAGACATTTGTATTAGTGTTGAATATGGAATATGTCTCTTGAATGTAAATGTGAGATGAGAGACCCTTACCTATAGTTCAACTTCCTTTGTATGCATCTAAAAATCCTCTATAGTAATTTATGGTTTATTATAAATAAATTAAATAATAATTTTCGTAAATTTAATATCATTTATTATTCATTTATTATCATTAATAAACTATTTAATAATTATTCTTTGGTAATTTCAATATTACAGGTGATGATGGCTTCATATTTCATTTATGTTTTGGTTTAGTAATTGTAGGCTTTATATATAAAATAATTAAATACAAAAAAATGATTTAATAATGAAATTAATATACTATCTATTAGTTTTATATGTATTTATTAATATATGAAAATGTCAATGATAAAAAATATATTAAAAAGTTCATTAAGTTGGTAGTATGCACTAACAGGTGAAAAATGTTTCAATTTTTCTTGATAGTTAGCATGAAAGGGAAATAAAGTTTCAATAAAAATTACATAATATATAATATATTATATATATAATTTTTATTTATTAAATATATCTATATTATTATCTTTATAAAAATAAAATGATGACCATTTGACATTGTTATGTGAAGGTGGTATTTGACTCGTATGCTTGAGGGATATTATTTGTTTTGAAATTGATGGGAATATAGAATTTATTATGATAAAAAATATTTATATAGTTATTATTGATACATAAATATAACATATATTTATTAACAATAACTTGAATTAATTATATATAAAGTGTAAGTGAAATTAAAATCACTTCACTTCATGTGGTGGTACTCTACCGTACAGACGAGCGACATTTAAATATCCCCAAATGAATATAAAGTAATATGGTTTATGTGATTTCACAATTTAGTATGTATATTAATTTAATAAATATAATATAATATGTAAAATAAATTATAATATTTATACTTTAATATTGGTGATCGAAAGAAAATTATATCTGTTCGTCAGGCCTTTGTCTTTCATACACATAATTGAGAATTTCATTTTCAATTCGATGGGTATAGAGATGGATATAGGATATTAAATCAAAATAGTAAAATATAATAATATATAGGATATTTAAAAAATTATATTATCGTTTTTATGTTTTTTAGAAGTATGAATAATATTAAATAAAACAAAGGAGCACTAATACAAATTTACACTTTCATTAGGGAACATCGTTATGTTAATACAAAAATTATTAATAGGGGCGATTCAAAATCAAAAATATGAATCATGAATAATGAGATAGAATAATGGAAAAAAAATCTCTTGTATTGGAAAAAAATAAATGGGTTTAGATATATGTATAAGAGAGTATAGGGCTGTCATTTTAAAAGTTTCTTAGAGGATACATTTAAAATATTTTAAAATAAAAAGTGACACTGATAATTTTATCTTTCAAAAATCGGCCAAAATGTGTCATTATCTAAACTTGTTGGTTGAGTGTTCAACCAATTTCTAAAAAAATTATAATATTAAAAATTTCAATGTCATGTTAACCTTTATCTTCTTAGATTATCAATCGGTAAAACAGTTTATAACAAAAAGGTGGTAATTATTTATCACAAATTTTACAATTACTAATTGGAATAAATTATGCTAAAAATATTATATAATAAATATTATTATTATTCCTTATATAAATTCCAATTTTCCATATTAAATTCACATAAGTTGCAGAATTCAATGTTAAATTAAACCCATGAATACATCAAAAATTGGTTTTTCAAAAAAAAATCATATGTTAAACATATTTTATTATCAAAATTCAATATTCAATTGAATAAAAATTATAATATTATATAAAATTTAATATTATGAACTAATTTTACTTTAAAACTAATTGAATGTATAAATTATTATTTTAAATAATACAAACAAAAAAAGAAAAATTCATAAAAAATCAATATTTTCAATATTAATAAAAAATTAATGTTTTTTGAAAATTATAAATATTTTATCCAAGTATATTTTTGAAGAAATGATTTAAAAATGTCGTTTTTAAAAAAAAATATATATTATTTTATTAGAAATTAACATCCAATTATGTAAACAATGTGTAACTAATAATCCTTTTATAAAAGAAACATTTGTTAGAATTTTTTTTTAATTTCAACGAATATTATATATTTTATAATCAATATATATATATATATATATATATTAAATTTATTTTTCAAATGTACAAAACATATATTTCTATTAATCTAGTTAGATTAATTCTCATAAACATAATTCATATGTTATAATAGACATGTTTTGATAATAAGGTTTTAATAGTGTATTGTCCTTCGTTTAAGACTAATGTTGTATGCATTACATGCTATTTAAGAGGATGAGTTTATTTAAATATAAAAATATTATAATTTATTATTGTTATACATTATAATCTCTAATAGTTTTATATGTCATCTACGTGATTTATCGTGATGTTTCCATTTTATATTCTTAGGATGATACATTATAGATTCCCCGAAAAAGATATTTATTTTCAATTTAATCTTGATCATGATAATCATGGGTTAGATATTTTAAAATAACTATAATGAAAATAAAAAATATTAATGTGTTCAATTAAAAATTTTCTATTTAAATGATAAAGGTATATATGAAGGCCATATATAGTATTCAATAAGTATGATTCCAATGAAGACATCATTGGTGGTATATGATGATATTGAAGTTGGAAGATAAAAATAATAATTTTTTATTGTGTTAGAGAACATAGATAATAAGAATAGAATTATTAGTAAAATTTAATAATTTGATTTCCATAAATATTTTATAGGTGAAAGGATAATTGGTTATTCCAAAATTAGGGTTTTACTGTTTCATTTTATTTAAGATACTTTTGAATGAGTTGGGTAATTATTATATAGTCTAGACTAAGAAAAAAATTCATATATATAGTAATGTGACAAGTATAATATCATATATTAATCATCTTTCACAATAATAGCATTTCTTCCAAAAATAATGAGTGTTCATGTTTAATTGTTTTGGGTCAAATCCCTAAAATAAACTTCTACCGGGTCACTAGACCCATATAATTAAGATAATTTCTATTGAAAAAATTTTCTAAATAGAAAATGTTTTCTGTAAGTCATTATAATAACCCAAACATAAAAACTATATATTATATATATAGTACAAAATTATAATTTTCATCATTATCTCTAACCATATTCTACGTCTAAATATTTTAATGGGTGGTAAGTAATCAGGATAACATTATAAAACCTAGAAAACATAATGTATATAATAATGTCAAATTCAAAATATGTGAATACCATGATTAAAAAAATTAAAGGAATCTTCCATGAGTCTAAAACTAAATTATACTATTTTTAATATGATTTATTACATGAAACAATGTGGTAAAATAGTGTAATGATTACATCATCATAATCAAGATGTAAATCTTTATTCAAGGAAACAAATAAAAATGGAAAAAAGAAAGAAAAGAACCAAATGCCCAGGATGAGAGACCAATGGTGGTAGAATGTAGGAGAGGAAAATGAATTCCCTCAAACCATATTGAATCCCTCTTTTTTTCATTGAGATAAAATTATAAATGAGTATTGGTTCCAGAACAAGAACATCATGAGAGGTGAGGTGGTTCCGGACCTTGTTCCCCTCGTTCCACATATATACCAAGCTTGAATTGGTGTTGATATTACCATGCTCTTTGGAATTAGGTAATGAATAGACCATTGGATATAACTTGTGACTTGAATGGCATTGTGGTGGATTTAGGAATCATTTTCAACCACCGATATGGAGATCCCCTTCTGATAACATAAGAGGAGACACCTAGTAATTAATACATAAATAATTAAATAACACTACAATTTCATTGTAACAAATAATATCCCCTAATAATATATTCATCATTATTATATAAAAAAGGGAACATACCAAGTTGTATAATCCCTTAATAATCCTATTTAAAATAATTTCAACATTACATAGAATCACTTATTTTATTAGTATTTCACACATGATTTTAAATTTTTAAAAAAAATACTATATAGTACAGTCCTTATATGTTTAATATTTTTTATAATGAGAATATCATCGGTAAAATAATTATAATACATAATTCATGAATCCAAATACACAGTGATCTTATTCATTTCACTATTCTATAGTAATATTATAATCATTACTATGATCTATTTTCATATTTTGATTTATACTCTCCCAATGATTGTGGAAATCCGTGGTGATTTTCCACACATCCTTACTATAGAATCATTTATCATTTGTTAAATTCATTATTTCAATTAAAATAAGATGTATGGTGGAATTTATATCAATTTTTTCTAAAAAGTCTCATTCCATTCAAACAAGTATATTTGGGGTTACTTACATAATTTTCTCAAGTGAAAAAATACTTTTATAAATATTAAACCTTATTTATAGTTCTCTCTTAAATAATATTCCCCTATTAGTTAATGTTGAGGGCACAATAAGTATAAAAAAATATCTATATAATGATAAAATTTATACTATTTAATCACTTGATGAAAAGGTTTGAGAGTATAGTTTAATTCAATGTATCTAATTTAACACATAAATGAAATAATAAATAATTATCTTCGGAATATATATAATGTTGGTGTCACGAATTTATATCCATATAATGTTTTTCTCATAAATAATTTTTTTTCCTATTTTATTTCTCAATCATAGGAATACCATTTCCATATTTTCTCATAACTCATGAGGATGATAACTTTTAATGAATAGAACCATAAATACCTTCCATTCAATATATACTATTTCAATTACATTCATAGTGTTTTAATCAATTACCCCTATAAATATTTATCCCAAGAGTGATGATAAAAATTCTTGAATATTTATTCCCTTTCATTACTTCAAAAAGTTAAAAATATTTACCCTGTAGAACATATCCATTTCACATCTAAAAATAGATTTTTTTTCATTGAATGAAGAAGTTTCTGGAGGCATAATGTGATGAATAATTTTTTCACTTTTACTAGATATTTAATTATATCTATTTCCCCATCTCCAACATCATTATCATTGTAATGCGGTAAATAGTCACAAAATGTATATTCAATGATATGGTAACCAGTCCATCCACTATGAATATTTTATAAAAAGATACATAGAAAAGATGAGATCGAAATATTTGGAAATATATTTTATCTTTTGAACCCATCTATTAAATATTATCAAAATTTAAAATTTTCATAATGTCCAATCTCATAAATATAAACATGGTATATTTGAGAGTTTTTTCATGTCTTAAAAATATTTTCAAATCCATAATAATGGTTTGTAATGAAAATTTAAATGATCCCAATAATATACATAAGCAGTATCAAAATAGACACACAGTAATTACCAGTATCATGTCGTCAGTAACACTCGATCCATGCCCTACATTTTTTCATGGAGTTTTTAAACCTATGTACATCTCTTCCAAAACAACACCTAGATGTAGTTTCTAGACATAGATGTTTCAAAAAGAAACACTACACAATCATTTCCATGAAATACCATTTGGATTCTAATCATATATATCCTTAAATTCAATCATGGAATTATGTTCTCGAATATATTATGTTCTGAAATCGTGTTCCAATGTTTTATACTAATCATTATATGATACCAATATTAATTTCATCATCATTAGAATACAATTGTCAATGTTTAATTTAATACATTGGTATAAGATAAATTGAATAATAAGGAAAATTATAGAATGGTCTAGTAGTCATAGTTAAAAATATTAATATATTATATTCACTTAACAATTGGAAAATATAAACATTTTTATTCTTGAAATTTATATTTACCCTTAGAATATCCCAATATACCAATACAAAAATACCTATTGGTGTCATATGTAAAATTAAACAAAATTACGGGTTTATATCAGATTAAAATTAAGGATATGTGAATTTCCAAATCTACCATGAATAAATAAACATAATCAATATAGAATCATACATAATTAAAACACAATCCATTCAAACAATAACCTTTGAATATTATCAAAGGAAAAAATGATTATCAAATAAAGCCAAATATATTATCTTATGATCTTAAAAAATATCCATATAAATTAAAAATAATTATATAATCACACATACATCATCAAAAGATATCAAAATTATGAACATCATAATGTTGGATAGATGAAACATACTTTCTAGACCATTCTCAAGTCATTATAAAATCACATGTATATCCCCATCCGATTTAGCCAAATAATTTGGCTCATAAAAACTGTAGATGTAGCAATGTGATATCTATAACTATTAAGGAGCGTAAATTAATAATTATAGTTCATTCATCATATTATATTAGTGATATATAATTATCATAAGAAATTCAATTGGAAAAAAATAATCAGTAATGTTTCTACTCACCCTAATTAAATAGAAAATTGTAACATCTACCGTAATATGGGGAATGGATATAATATATTCTATAAATAGGAAAATATATCATAAACCATCTAGATAAATAATATATAAAATATAATTAAAATATATCTCTATTTTATTTTAAATAAAATAATTGCATGATGTGGTTCATATGTGATAATACCATTAAAATTTCAGTATAAATAATCATGATGAAAATAGTATTTCTTATTTGTGAATAATTTCTAAACAAAAAAGATAATATGGTAAGTGAAAATCATTTTCTTTAAACAGACCATTGGTAACTTATAACATATTCTTAAAAACATTGGGTGTTCAATGAAATGGAAATTTCATAAATTCCAAACCCAGTAACGAAAAATACCACTGATATTTTTGGTTATTGATAAATTACACTTGTTGTGTAAATGACAAGAAGATTGTATATGAATTTTTTTAAAAAATAAATCTTGGGTAAAATATTTTTTAGGAATCCATCTAGAAAAATTTAATAACATTATCGAATATTTTTTAGAAAACCAAAATGAGGGTTAAAAAGGATTTTGGCCAAAGGGAAAAATAATGGCGAATGTTCCTAAAAAATCATAATTTTAAAAAAGTGTGTGAAAATTGTAATAGTAAATTCAAATGACCATTAATATGAATATTATATTAAAATTGAATTATTTTGTTATATAATGTTAATTAATTTCCACCTGGGAGAGTTAAACATAAAAAAATACCGAATAATGATGAGATTATGAAATAAACTCTTACCACTATGGTAATACTTGATCCATAAGTCCCATAAAAGAAATATAAAAAATTTCCCCACTAAATTACCTGAACAGAAATAGGTTAATGGTATATGGTATAAAATGGTGCATTATAAACACCCTAAAAATAAAAAAGTGTTGAATTTGGTATATTTCTCACAGAAGTGAAAGTGGTACATGAAATCCTTACATTAGTTTTGATTTCATATTTATGTTTCTAAAACTCATTAAAAACATATATAGTTATATTATACATTTAGTTTAAAAAATTTATAATAAATTTAATACCATATATTATTTACATGTAGTCTTTTACGACACATTTAATAGATTTAACAAGAGTGATATTTGGATAATTTTTCATGTATGTTATGGTTCCATAATCTTTTAAATTAATATTGAATATGGTTAAATAATATTTAAATAATAAGAATGCTGTAAATATCAGTTATACTTATAATATAATTTTTTATATTAATTTATAAATGATAGAGATAGAAAATGAATTACATCATTTATGGAGATGTAATTCCATACCTACGAAAGAATGATGTCTTAATTTTTTTCATGATTGAAATGAAAGGAAAATAACTATTCAAAAACTATTATATAATAATTATTACTTCTTATATAAAATATTATTACGAAATTAAATCCTTACAACTGAAAATGTTTAAAAAATATGACAAACATTATTTTCATTACTACTTGGAGGTGATCATCTACCCATACGCACTAGAGACATTAATATTTTGAAATGGTTGGGAATGTGGGGAGTTATATTTGATATTATAATAGCATAAGTATTATTAGTACATAGTTATCTTATATATTAATTAATTTTATCATTAACATGTCTCACATTATGTGTATGTGTAAAATAAATCACTTTACCCCACAATGCTATTGTTTGTCGTACAAACGATCAATATTATAGTATCCCCCATTAAATAGAAATTATGAATGTATATGTGATATAATAATAAATTGTTTTAATTTATTTAATTAATAATATATTAATATTTCTAATCGATAATTATATCGAACCATTAATGGTGGTGAAGGAAGAAAAATTACATAGGTTTGTGAGGTGGCGGTTCATCAAACACACAATAAAGGATTTTGTTTTCCATTTTATAGAAGTAAAGATGGTAATAGGTTAATAAATTAACATTATAACATATAATATTATATGGGAAAATGGTTTTATTATATTATCATTGTTTAAGATGATTTTATGGATTCTAAAGCTAAAATAAATAATGTACAGTCCATTAATAATTTTACCTCTTCTTTAGTGAGTCATTTTAGGTTTATAAATAAATTATTTTTTTTAATATTTTCCTATCAATAAAATGCTACATAACATGGGGTGATATAAGGAATATATTTGGTCAGTACATGACTAATTTAATTGATATTGAATGTTTAAATAGTAGGGGGGAGTGGTATCCTTTCATAGGTGGGAGAGATAAAACACTACAATGTTTTTCAAATAAAATGATGATACCAAAATTGTTCACATTGGAAAATCCTAAAAATGATGTAACTATCAAAAAATATCGGTGTTGAGGTTGAAAAATTTCCGTCTACACAGAATTATACATGTTTTATGTCATTGTTTCTCACATATTATTTGTTTAACCTTCAGTAAACACTTTTTTTATTTCTATAGGGATAAATTATTTTTACTAAATTTTATATTAATAATGGTAAAAAAATAATTTATCATTAATATATAAAATAAATTATTTTTATTCTGAAAATTGAATCCATTTGTTCATATTAAATTCAAATAATGAGAAGAAAAATATTTAAAATATGTGTTTTAAAAAAAAATTCCAAAGAAAAACCTTCAAAACAAAAAAATGTGTTTATTTAAAAATTAAATATTATGTACCCAAAATTTAATTTTTTTTTAAAAAATAAATCTATTTTTACTAATTTTACATTAATCCCATTTAAAAACATAATTTGATTTTAATAAAAATTAAATGAAAAGGATGTTCAAAATGTCACTATTTTTTACTATTCATCAAAAAATTAATCTTTTCATAAAATTAATAAATAAATTAAACCAAAACAAAATTTTGAAATATGTAATAAAAAATGATTATTTTTCCAAATAATGATGTAATAATAAAATTTTAATAATTATTCATGTGTCAATTAATCCTGAATTTTCTTTCCTTAGATGCTATCAAAGTAATTGAATTTATTTTAAAATATATATATATATATTATAGTCTTGGGTGTATGTCTTCTTATGATATTGTTGTTTCAGAACATATACTATATAATAGAAGAAGTTTCTCTCTTGTAGTCTGATGTAATTATGATGGAACTGAAATAAATGTAAATATCTAGAGCTATATATGTAATAAAAGATTGGAAAAATGAAATCGGTATGTTCTACTCAGTATATAAAGGGATATTTAATTTTTTCCATAAAACACATGCACATGTATAAATTATTGCACATGTTTGCATCATATAATAATTAAAATACCGATATATTCTATTTAAAATGACATTGAGTGACTATAAGTTGTGAACCATGTTAATCATATAAAGAAAACTCATATTTTATTGATTTTATGATTATAGACATAAATTCTTGAGTAATAAATTATATTGGATTCAGACTTATGGATGTGAAAACATATATAATTTATCCATATATATTTAATTTTAATTTTTGGTCATCTAATCTTAATGTATATTTCAATCGAGGTCCCTGATGTCATTCTCTTCAAAAAAGAGTAAAAAACATATATTGGTTAAGATTAAACCTACATCATGATAGAAAAAATACATAATTGAACCCATATTATATATGTCAGAATAAATACATTTATAAGTTGGGTATAAAATTATAATGGTTCCCTATATAAGTATATCTCCATATTTATGTTGAAGAGGCTCAAATTTGACTTATGCACCCATATTATTCTAATTAATTCTCATTATTACAATCCATGTGGAATAGTTAGTGGGAAATATAACACACACAAAGAATAATTTACATTTTCTTATTCCTAATGAGAATATTTTTATATATATATATAATATTCATTGTCATTAAATCCTTATAATTTTATCATATCCTATAATAACTCAAGAAAAAAAATTAATTCGTGATAAAATCAATGTCAGGATTTTTAAGATCATATATCATTAAATTTCATATAATATATATATTCATTTATATAACCAACAATGATGAATGGTGAAATATTGTTTTCCATTAATATTTTATTTTTATATTATTAAACTGTATATATATATATATATATATCAAAACCATCACAATATCAAGTGAATCATATCATGTAAAATAAACTCCTAAATCAATCTTATAATTTATACCTATTCTAGGACTTCATTATACATTTTATCAAATTAATTAATGCCACATTCCGATGAGACCATCGTATAGAAAAGACCCACTAAAAATTTCAATAGAATAAAAATATTATGTAATATAGTTTGAATAAGGGTGATACTTAGTAATCATATTACTCTTTTTCAACTATATGAATATAGTTAATTTTTTCTATGAAATCTATGTTTTCGATGTCATCTTTTCTAGTCTATATAAAACACATTTTAATTTCTTTATCACTATCTGGGGAACAAAACTACATAATATTTATTATTTTTAATATTTTTAGTACATAAATTATTATTTTATAATACGTCTCATCTATCATAGAATAAAAAGTAAAATTCCATTTCATTTAACTAGTACAATTGTTTTATATATAATGACTTTAGTTTAATGTAGTTGATGTTTAGAGATCCAATATTTATGAATGAAACATAAGAAATGATAATTTTTATTTTCAGTAAAAAAATATAAAATTCATGTATATTTTATATCATGACTTATCCGAAATTATTTTACAATATTATGTTGAAATCACATTATCAAATCCTAAAATAATTTCTATATCAACTTTTAAAATTTTAATTAAATGTAAAATTTATAATTCTTAATTACCATCACATATAAAAATAATTATAGGTTATTATGTGAAATAAATTAAAATTTTTTTTATTTATACATTTTTTCCAAATTTATATATTATATAAGTCCAGTCACACTCCTTCAATTCTCTTTGAAAATATATTTTTTCAGAGTATTTCTCAAATAAAAACAAAACCTTCTAGGTGATTGATTAACGATAATTTATTTCCATTGTGAATATTAAATAAATAATTTATTATTTAAATATCATACATGTAATTATATGAATGGATAACTTTTAGATTTTGAAAGAAAAGTTTATTAAATGATACCAATAATAGATGGTGGGAACTCATTTAATTATATTTTAATGAATACATGAAAAAATATCATTTATTAATCTCATATATCAGTATTTTTTTAATATATTTAATTGAAACTAATATATCATTAAACTTGTAAATATAAATGATAACATAATTATTTAATATAAAAATTCATTTTAATAAAAAAAAATTCTTATTACATATAGGAAATGAGAAGAAGATATCCATATATTACATATATTAATTTGAAAATGAAAAATTCCATTATAATTATATGGATAAACTCCACACATTGTGAATAAAAACTAAATCATCAATAAATTATTTTAAACATTTCAAACTCCTTCAAATCTTGAAAACACTGAAATATATATTCGATATTATATACAATTCAGAACCCAACAATTTATTTATTTAGCAACCAATATTGACATGAAAAATACATGGTGATTTAAAAAATCCATGTTGCATGTCAAATCATTCCATCATACGAAATCAGTATCCATTCATCATGAAAACATGTTGATCTAAATATATTTTTTGTATTCTGAAAGAATACATTTTTTACTATTAATAATTTTTCTTCTTTTGGATTGTAATTTCACCTACATTATCATTATATAAAGTACAAGAATCCATGTAAAATTTTCTCATTTCATATTAATATTCCAATTAATTTAAAAATATCATATAAATGATTATTTTATTCATTCATATTGTAGGTATATTTCAATGGATGATAGGAGGGAATATTTAACTCTAACATAATATTTTGATTCTCCCATTACCGAATATTGAGAAATTAATAAAATAAAAATTTATCTATAAAATTATAATTTTGAAATTTTATTTTATAAAAATTGTTTAAATTCTATATTTGACAGATTAAGAAGGAAAAATTAAAATATATGTATATGATTATCTATATTAAATGTATCCACGATATCAACTAAGATTCTATTTTCCCTAATAAGTGGAAATAAAATAAAATCTCTAACACTTCTATTATTATATCTGTCGATATATTATAAAAAATATTAAACCATACTGTTGATATCATATATCATCAAAAAAATTTGAGTTCTATATCCATTATAGGTTTAAAGAAACATTTAATCTCACAAATTGATTTATCATATTAAATCACATTGTATATTTTTTGACATAGAAAATAATATATAGTTTATGATTGTAAACTATCATTGATATTATAAACATTAAATTAGTTAAATTTTTAACTTCAAAAAATAAATTTATGATTCATTAATCCTTAAGATTATGTTATTGAAAAATATATTCATATAGTTACTAAGGAAGTATTATAACCCATATTATTTTCATCATGTAATTTCTAGAAATAACATAAGTACATTATGAACATTTATTAAGTTACCAGTCAAAAGATATACCTATATTATTTGTCCTTATTTCAATGATTAATTATAATTTATTTCATTGTAATAATTATAAAGATATTTTCTACAATGAAATATTTTATTTTATTATAACCATATATTGATAAACATTTAATAAAGACGTTTATTTAATGGTATCCCACTAAGATTATGGCCCCTTAAATACGTTGTATTTATCAGTGTTCCAAGATCTATATTTCACAAATAAATAAGAACGATTTGGAATTCCAATAATCATTTAATGTAATATAGGGAATATTAAAGACCATTTAATATATGAATATTTTATTGTGGGTTAGAAAATACATCATCCAATACACCATATAAATTAACACAACTCTATTCTCTTGTATCATTCAATAGGGCTTGCTAAACATTTATAACAAAAAATATTTTTAAATAGAAAAATCATTGGAAATCCACTGTCAAAATTGATTAAAACCCCAACCACATTATTATCCATTTTTATCTATCACATTATCACTATAGATAACATAATTAATTAGAACACTATGAAGGTAGAACAAACCAATTTTAATGAACAAGGACAATAAAAGTGTAAATTTGGATTGATTAAAAAACCTGTATTTAATGGGGATATTAATCTTGGAATATTCTGTAATTTTATTCAATTTTATTTATTATTTCCCTTATTATTTTATATTGTAATCATATTCCCCTTTCGAAAGCATATTGTTGAAACATTATAATGAGTAATTGTTTTTATGTTTAATAGGTTATTTTTAGTCACACTAAATACAATGTAATTTATATTCATAAAAATCCAAATTTATTGTACCTATAAAATACATAAAATCTACATCATAAGAAGAAATTTATCATGATATTTAGAAATTCCACTTTGTTATTCCAAGAGAGGCATATAGACTAACCCATTCACTTTTCTATCAATGTAACCCTTCGGAAATATAGGTTGTCCAACCCCAGGTCTATATATAAGGGGACACATTATTTAGTTTGTAACCAAGTTCATTATAACTCTAACATCTAATAGGAAACAACTATATTAAACCAATAAATTCTAGAACATATCTTCAATTACAATCAATGGTAAAATAATATAGACAACAAATTTCATTTTAGATACATGCCTATCATGCTATAAAAGGTTATATAATAGAATAATATAATATTTGTAATCTAAATAATAAAAAATCATTTTAATAAATAATTTACTAAACATGATTATTTCATGGAGTTAAATTTTCAAAAATAAAATAAAAGTAAATTATTTTTAAATGAGATTAACATTTATAAACAATTCATAGATATATGAAAATTATTTGACCATTTATAATTGTGAACATTATCTTTATAAAAAATAAGTAATATTGAATATAAAACTTTTATAATCATATATTTTTATTTAATAAAAAAACATTATATTATTTATAATATTACCACTTTAATTTTTATCTTTATATATAATTTCAATTTTAATTATATTATATTTTATGATCTTTAAAAAATATATTTTTTAATTTCTAAATATTTTTACATATAAGTAATTGAAATATAATATAACTATTTATTATTTAAAACATAAATAGATCAATAAAAAACATTTGATCATGAATTAAATATATCCAAATAATAAGCCTTTTATTTTTATCTGTTAATAATAACTTATTTTGAAAAATTATAAATTTAATTACAAAATTTATATATTGTGACCTTACTTAATAATTTTTACCCTTTATAAATTATTTATTTTCATATTTAAATAATGATTTTTATTTCTATATCATAAGATCTTCCAAATAATTTTTAATGTAATATCAAATTATAATAATAAATATATGGGAATAAAATCATTCATAACCAATTAATTGATAATTAAAACATAATTATTTAATATTTTATATACCTTTCAAAAATTTATTTTTCCTAAAATAAATTTAATATTTATTTCTAAACATTTTAGAATCCACCAAAACCATTGTATATGTTTAAAACAATTATAATCAAGGAACTCATTCTGGCATAATTGTATGCTTACTCTACTGGTATAAAAAAATGTCGTGTAAGGATAAACAGATTTTGGAGACCTTTTATGAATGTTAATTAATCATTATAATTAAATACCTATAGTTTAACATTCCATGTAATGGTATAAGATTAGTTACCTTTACGTAGCAACAACTCATGTAAGAGTAATTCATTAGTAATTTTTATGGAATATTTTCAACCCCTCCGTTCCCTTTACATAACAAACACTATATAGGGGTATATATATCATAACCTTATTGTATGTTTGGAAGAATAAAATTCCGAATACATTCATTCATTATGTGTAGTGGTAAAACCATGTGACCATTACATAGACCATTCTACAAAGGTATAATTCATGATGACATTTTCATGTACCACTCTAAATAAGGGTAAATACATGGTGACTCTATTTCATATCATCTACATAATTATATGGAATTATATAACAATATGAAACCCAGTCGTATAAATGATAAAATATTTTTAAAACTGAAATATCATATTATGAAATAGAGCAATAATTTATGTTGTCTTCTTTATATCCCTGCATTATTTTGTTAATAAAATCTACAAATTCTCCCTAATACCACCATTATGATTCATAATAATCCAATTAAAATTATTATATTCATTGTAATGTATATGAATAAATCCTAAGGCTAATTTTAGTACAATAATAAAAAATCTATAAACAAGAAGAAATTAAGAACATTGTAAAATCAGTGTGGAAATCAAAAAATATCAATAATAGAATAAAATGTGTTGGAGAAAGATAACATATTAGATAAATAATAATCCCATTTATGTAGTGTATCCATGTGATAATCTTAATTGCTTCTTAAACATGAGAGATTTTCTTTTCTCCCATGGTAAGATGTCATCTCGACATGTAAATGATAAAATATATGAGATATATTGGTTTCAAGGAGTTTCATATAGGTATAAAAATAACACACACAATTCCATTGTATATAATTGAGAATTATAAAGCATCCAAGGATACTCCATGAAAATTTATTCATGAACTCATGTGATTCAATGAACAAGTTAATACTTCATCCAGTTTAATCATTCATTATATGAGAGTAACTCAAAAGTCACATTTGATATTATGAACCAACACTATTATTGATTTCCAAAATGGGAAAATTGATTAGTATTTTAGTTCTCATGAAATTATATATTCCTTGGGAAAATAATGTTATAACTATTTATAATTAAATTAACATGTATAATATATATGTAATATACCACTCCATCTCAATGGATTGTGAGAGCTGTGAAATGATACGTGGCATTAAGTGATGTTCTCAAGGTGACAAAGGTTGACAATAAATAATGAGGGATGCAAAAATAAATTGGGAAACTATTTTCCATTTAGGTTCAACCAACAAACCAAACAATCCAATATCCACAACAATATGATGTATACCCACCACACAACAAGACCCATGAATTACCAAAGGAAAACCAACTAATCCATAACTATTCAACAAGTCAAATACAACCAAGGAAATATCATAGTACCAAGTGGAAGACTACAACAATACTCCAATAGAACTAGGACATCATCCAGCGATCAACACCATGCTTCATTATCCAAGCTCCATAACATCACCAAAAATCATGTCGAACCGCATGCAAAACGAGATGCATTACTAATACTTGTGTCCTTGAATATAACATCGTCAGAAGAACCCATGTGGAAACGTAAGGGGTGTGTAAAAATAATAAGTATATTTTCCCCAAATTAATTCCCTACTCATTTCACTTTGATTAAACCGTTAGAACATTTTTATAAAACAGTTTATACATGACATTTAATGGTTCAGCAACTTGCAACAACTCATGTACTCTATTATGAAGACATTTCAACCTGAATGCATAGAACAAATATGAAATCCAAACAACCATGCAACAATATATTTCACCATTTCAAATTACCACAACAAATTCTATTTTTCAAGAAACACAAAAAAAGGCACCCAATGTGGTGGATCTTCTATCCAACCCATTCACTACATTTCCAACTAGCGGTGCTTGACACCCACTACCAATAATGGTGGTACTTCCGACCACAATACATCACCTTTTATAGTGAGACTTCATGGACACTTACTCAAAACATTCAAAAAAGACACAAACAATAATATAACCCACCATTGCTACTCAACATGAAAATAAAAATTTCCATCACATGGCAATCCACTTCAATAAATCACCCATTTATTGAATCACAGAATAATCATTTTCCACACAAAACAACCTTTGAATAAAAAATATCATTATATAAATCAATTTTCAATCATCCATTTTCAAATATCAATCCCATAAACCCATTGTAAAATCACCATTTTTTGTTCCACAACAATATAATTTCAAAACATATATCCCTTTGTCCAAAAAAATCCCCAAAAACGTCACCAAAAGGATTTATATTCAATTTTGAACATCAAAAATACCATTAATATTATGAAAAAAATTAATTGTACCCAATATTCATGTTCTTGAAAATTATATTTGATAGAGAATCCACCTACCTTTAGGGTTTGGGTGAATTCATCACACATGCAACTGCACCCCAATTTGGGAGAACTCATACCGAAACTACGCTAGATCCTCTTACTTATCATCATAAAGCCTTCAAAATCCGCACCCATGGAAAGATAAACCTATATCTACACACAATATGTGTAGATATATAAAACCGAGGGATTGAGAGATGTAGATCTAGAAGAAACCACAAAGAACCCTGAGAGGAGACTTACCAGTGAAAAACCGCCTTCAATCCACCAAGAAACCCGTCCATCATGCTACCAAAATGAGTGGGAGAGCACCTACAACCCTTGAGAATAGAAAATATTAAGTGAGGCTCCAGTGGGAGAAAAATTGGAGTGATAGGAGGAACCCCCATGGGAGATTAAAAATGAAAAATCTATTTTATGTGGCAACACTGTAAGCCCACACAGTTTGGAAAACATGGCGCTCACCGTGAGCCCACCACGACCTCTAGAGAATGTGTTCTCATGGTTTCCTCGCATGGTTTGGCAATCTGTGAGTAGGCCATATGAAGACCATTGTGTCACCCTACACAGTTTCTAGGATAACCCTCATGATATCATGGAGAACTCGAATGGTTTCCTAGAGTACCAAATTGTTTCCTGGATAACACGCACGATTTTCCCTAACAATGCTCAAACAGTGCACCCTTGGAAAATCGTCCAAAAATATTCAAAACCATTACAAACTCACCCAAACTCTTCCCAAATAATCTGAATAACTTTAAAACATAAAAAATCATAAACAAAAGTTGTATAACTCAAACTCGGGGGTGCTACATGCACCCCACCATTATACTTTATTCCCTCATAATGTAGGAACCGTTGATTTGCTGAATGATATAAGGCCATTGCTCGAAAATCACTTACTCCATCACCCATGTATCATCTTGTATATGACCATGATTCCACAAAACATGAACTAAAACAATTATTTTACCATGTTATACATTCTATTTCCTATCCACAATCTTCACTAGCATATGTACCAAAAATGCATCCAGTTCTGGCTCAACCTGATCACAATAAAACACATGGTCATGACCTATCTTATACTTTTTCAAATATGACAAATGAAACATATTTTTGACCACACTAAATGGTTTTGGAATAGAAAAATGATAAACCAAAACTCCTATCTTCTCAAGTATCTCAAAATCCCCAATAAGCCTCAGAGATAACCTACCCTATTTCCCAAACCGATGATGTCCCAACCGAGGAGATATTATAAAAAACACATGATTACCCACCTCGAATGACAACAGTCATCGATGATGATCCAGATATGTTTTATAGAGACATTGAGATGTCCCCTTCCTCTTTTCGATCAACGTGATATTTTTCATAGTCTCTTCCATAAGGCTAAGATCTATTATCGATGTAACTCTTGTTTCTTCTAAACACAGTGGAAAATGACACAAACACCCATACAAATCCTAAAATGGTGCCATATGTATTGAATGCAGATAATTGTTATTTTATTAGAAGTCCATCAATGGTAATTTATCCTCCCATGAACAAAAAATATCTATCACACATTCCCTTAACATATCCTACATGGATTGTATCATCATCTTAGATTATTGATCTGTCATAGGATGATACACTGATGTCATCGTCAACTGAGTCCCAAGGGTTTGCTATAAGGTTTTCCAGAAACGAGATGTGAGCCTCGGATCACTATATGATAAAGTGGAAACATTGACTCCATTTATCTTGACCACCTCCTGGATATAAATTTGGTTAGACCATCCACTGTATGAGATTCATGAATCAAGATGAAATGGGTCGACAATGTGAGCTGATCCACAATAACCCATAAAGCATCATGTTTCCTGACTGTTCTTGGGAGACACATCCAAAAATACATTACAATTTTCTCCCATTTCCATAATTGGATAAGGAAATACGACAATATCCCTCTACATTAATCCCACCAAAACTATGCTTTCAACACCTTATAAAAATTTTAATTTTGGGATGGGTAGCCCAACTGGAATGATGATAATCCTTGAGAAGTTCTTCTAGAAATCCATTGGTACCACCATCTGATTCTGAAAACACAATACTAAATTCTCATTTAGTTCCTAGTTCTCTATGATCTCCCAGCAATTGAGTTTTGACCCCATTACCATTCAAATATAATCTAATTCATGCGCCTCTTTAGCCAAACCATCTGAATCCGTAACCAACAAATTGGATTGAATACCCATCTGTCACCTTAGTCCTCACATTCCAACCACATATTGGCTATGACCGACATCAACTTCAACTGATCTGATGCTTGTTTCACCACTTGAACATTTGATTTCATACATAATGCATCCCCCTATGAATTTTCCATACCAATTGTGTACATTACGATGAAATAAAACATATAAATATATTTCATCCTCCTCTTTAGCCTTAGGTTCAAATATCGATGGGAGAAAATATGATTTATGATCTTGAGATTGGTAAACACTAAAAATTTCCCACCAAAGAGATAATGATGCCACATTTTTAAAGCATCAACTACTACATAAAACACCAAATCATTTGTTGGATAGTTCTTATAATGAAACCCCATAATCAATGATCTATATGAAACAACATCATCCCCCTCCATGATAACACCCCCAAAACATAATCCAAATGCAAAATAATACACCCTGTACCCTTTCTCTGGTTCTAAAAAACCCATGATTGGTGATGATGTAAGGTGGACCATTAACTAGTCAAAGCATTTATGGCACTTTTCATCCCATTGAAATGAGATATTATTCCTTATTAGAGATTTCATCAATGAAACCTATAATGTGAAATCACAAACAAAATATTCATAATATCCTATTCGAACTAGTAAGCTCTGTATCTCGAAAAAAAATTAGCGGTTTCCGTGAGATAACAACCTCTATCTATTCCTTATCAATTGAAACCCCCCTCTCATAAATTAGGTGGCCATGGAAACGAATATCATGTAACCATAAACATCCTTGGTGAAATCGTAAGACCAAAGGGAATAACCAAAAACTAATAATGGCCATATATACTCTAGAATGTTGTTTTCAAAATATCCTCCATCATCACCTGCAATCCATGATACCCTGACCTCATGTAAATCATAGATAAACACTAAGCACTCCTCTAATAGTCAAAAAAATACTCAATTTGGAGACATGGATATCATTTTAATACCATAACCTCATTATTCCTATGATAATCAACACAGAGTCTCATTGTTCCATCCACCTTTATAAGGAACCAAACTGGAGCTACCCATGGTGACATGCTAGGTGGGATAAACCCTTTTTTATAACTCTCCTAAGTACACTTTTATTTCCCTCAATTATGAAGGTGTAATTCGGGAAGACGTTCGTGAGATTGGACTAGTCCCTAAAAAGAGATCAACTGTAAACATAACTTCTCTCACAGGTGGAAACCTTGAGAATTCATCTGGAAATGCATCCATAAACAAATCCACAACTACTGAGAGAACACTTTTCTCAACATCTTTCACTGATGCCAATGAAAAGTCCAATAACTGATATGATATCATGCTAACTGTTGGTTCCATAAAATCTATTTCACCTAGATTTTAACACTTCTCCCCTATTAGAAAATGTCTAACAGTATCTTTTATCGCAAAAATCATCATTCGTGTATGGTAATAAATGTGGGAATAAACATTTCCAAAAATTCCATTACTAGGATTATATCATAAGAATACATCTCAATCATAGTGAATTCCCACATCATATCAATTCTATCAAAATATAAAAAAACCTCAACATATGAAGGCTAAACAAACTCTAAGACATAGAGAAGTATGTTCTTTCAAAATAGAAGGCATAATTTCATTGTGTAAACCCAATAAATAAATGATTTGATAAGAAATAAATGAATAAAAAGTACAGGCATAAAAAATCGATGCGTCAATGTTAAATTTAAAAGAAAATTACCTCACAATGTGGATGGTCTCGATTGATCATCCTCCACAACCTGCTCATCTATAAACAACTTATTGATTTCTACACTCTACACTTTTTTACCCTTATGTGGGGTCGTGGTATTCCGGTAATCACAATGACCCACATTACTCTATTTCCAAGTGTTATGATACTTCACTCATCCTATCTCTGCATAAGACCCCACCGACCCCTGAGGAGTGTCACAAACACCCGACCATAGATCATTCTAACAGTAAAAATGAATATTCCAAATATTCTTACACTTATGACATGTTTGAGGTTGTGTTGAACAATCCTACATTATATTCCATATATATCCAAAATAAAAACATACTTCCTAGCTTGGCGCATTCGCATGAGGATTCACTGTTCCTTCCATTGGATTCTGAACTATAATCCCACCCTAAAAATATGTTTCCCTCTTCCTAACGAACCCATATTTTAAGTTCCTAGTATTACCCATGGGTACCAACATACTTCCAATTCCTGTATCCCCTAAAAGATCATGCTCATCCTCTATAGCTCAATTTATAGTTTCTGTGTAATCATCTGTACACAACATTGCTATCTTAGAATGAATATCCTGGTAAACACAGCATCAAAATTAGTGCCTTCAATGATGTATTGCATGCCTCAATGGGCACAAAATGCACAATGTTGATAAACAATATCCACATATTCTTTCATCACTGTGATACCATGATTCATACTAATGTAATCCATTGTACTCTAAATTCTAAATGTGTGATGGTAGAATTATTTGTTAAAAAATTATTTAAACAGCTCAAATGTCACACTTTTGTCCATCTCGCCTTATAAGTCATGCTTCCACCAATGGAGGGAATGATATTCCATCATATATGTGTCTAGTTTCAATTTCATCTCATCCGGTGTCCCAGAAAAGTCAAAAATAGTAATCATTCTTTTCAACCATGCTTTAGCCATTTGTGGCTATGAATCACCCCAAAAAATGGTTGGATATTTCCATTGAAACTAAAAAATGTGATCCATATGTTTTGGTTAGTCCACATTAATCCCACTTTAGGCTTGTTGGAATGAATCCAATATACTATGCACTATATTCAGGTTCACCTGATTCTCTGGTGAAACCACATTTTCAGCAACATCATCTAGTTGTTCTCTACGATTCCGGCCTCATTCCATTTCTATCAACACAAAAATAACCATATGTCTCACTCCCATAATAAGAAAGGGAATAGAATTAATAAATTTAACCACAAAACAAATATCACAACTAATATTTTCATAAGTTCACATTTCATATGTTGCAATATTATGATAAATCCACCATATTTTGAAAATCAACCCATTTTCAAAATAACAGAAGTTTTTATTTTACAAATCATTCTGTTTGGAATCCCAATATAGATATTCAATATCAAGACATTCATATGACACCATATATGATTATACAATAATTAAATATGTTTCATAGTGGGAAGTCATTTCTACCTTGAATCCTTGCCCATCACTTTGCCCAATACCATGCCAATGAGATATCCAATTCTTATAAGTGTCTCCAAACTCAAATGTACCCAAATCCTCATTAACATGATGTTCATCCTAAAAGTGTTAGATAAGTCATTTTGATCTATAAATTCCATGTTCTGAAAATTTTATTCCTTGATAACATCCTAACTCAAGGAATATGCCTTGAATAAATTCAAACACCAAGACTAACGATCAACTTCAATGCACCAAACAACTGCTCTCACATGAAATTCAATGACAAAATAAACCAATACCACTTATAACATCCTTCATCATCTCATTGGCTTGAGAAGTTATATGAAAGCTACTTGGCATAAGTGACATTCCAAAGGTGCAAAAGTCTATCAATAAAAGCTGAGGGAATCAATAATAAATTGGGGAATAATTTTCATATGAGGTTAAACCCAAAAAAAATGATCCAGTATCCAAAAATTTATGATGCATGATGACAAAAAAACCAAAAACATACATTACCAAAGAAAAACAAACTAATCTGTAAAAATATCACATGAAAAATACAACCAATCCAAAATCAGAGTACCAAGTAAAAGACTGTAACAAGACTCCTTTTGAACTAGGACATCATCCATAAATAAACACCATGCTCCATGCTCCATGAACCAAAACATCACCAAATATCATGCCGAACTACTAGAAAATGAGATGCTTTACTCTTTCCTGTGTCCCAGAATACAACATCAGCAAAAGCACCCATGTGAGAAAGCATGGAATGAGTAAAAATACTCAATAAAATTTCCATAAATGAAATCCCTACACATAACAATAGGATAAAACTATTATCAAATTTATATAAACTATTATATACAAAAAATTTAATAGTGCAACAAATTACAACAAGAAAAACACGACTTTAAGAATCTATTTCCACCCAAATTCTCAAAAAACAAAGGAATGATAAACAACCATACTAGAACCCATTTCACCATTTCACAGTAGCCAAAATAATTCCATTTTTCAAGAAACACACAATAATGAATCCAAAATAGGGGATCTTCCATCCAACCCGTTCACTACATTTCCAATTAGCATTGTTTCATTAACATTATCCATAATGTTGGAACTTATAAACACTATCCATCAACATTTATAGTCATACATTCCAACCACTTCCACACTCTATTCCAACAAGACACAACAAATAATATAACCCACCATAGCCACATAATATTCAAATATCTATTTCTATCACATGTCAATTGACTTCAATAAATCGCCACTTTATTAAAATCTTCATTTAATCATTTTCCATACAAAACAACTTTTCAATAAAACAACATCTTTATTGAAAAACCTTTTTCATCAACCATTTTTAAAAATCACACCAACCAACCAATTTTAAATATCTATTTTAAAATCTATAACAAGAAAATATCACCTTATAACTATCTTTTTTTCCGAAAATCCCAAAAAAACCACCAATGGGATTTCTAACCAATATAGATCATCAAAATCACAATTCATTTTATGGGAAAAAGACTAATTGTAAACAACCTTAATGTTCAAAAAATGTGCAGTCAATAGAAAATCCACACACTTTTAGAGTTCCAATGAATTCAGCCCTCACACAACCACATCCCAATCTGAGAAAATGCACCACCGAAAATTCTCTAGATCCCCTTCCATATCATCAAAAAGATTTTAAAATAAACATCCAAGTAAACCATAACCCTAGATATACACACAAAAGGCGAGGATCTTGAAAACCATGAAAGATGGATATGTAGATCAAAGGGGAAACCACAACAAACCCCGAGAGGATACTTACCTAAAAAACACCTTAAATCCAAAAAAACCCCTTTTCTTTTCATCCAAAATTAAAGGGTGAGACCTTACAACCCCTAAGATATGAAAATAACTAGTGAAGCTCGAGTGGGAGAGAGTTTGGATTGAAATGAGGCAGCACTAAGTGATCATGGATTTAAAAAACCTAATTCAAAGTGGTGGCACGATTAGCCCAAATGGTTTGGAAAACCGTGAGCTAACCATGCACAAGACACTACCTCAAACGATGGGGTACACTTAATTTCCTCACATGGGTTGTCAAACGAGGCTCAAGATATGTAAAGCCCAATTTCTCCTCCTGCACAGTTTCCCGGAGAACCCACATTGTGTTCCCTAACTGTGCTAAAACAATGCACCCTTCAAAAATCCTCCAATATTATTCAAAACCATTACATACTATCCCAGACTCTTCCCAACTTATCATAAGCACATTAAAAATATTAATATTCATAAAATAAGGCAACATTCCTCAAACTGGGTGTTCTATAAAATATTATTCTTAATGGGAACTATTATATTCCATTTAGCAAAATCATAGGATATTGAATACCATAGAATCTATGAGCATATAGAAACCATATATTTCTTATGAATGATAACAACACAAAACATTAATATAATATATATATATGTAATTGAAATCGATATTTCACATCCATATGGAAAAATATCATATAGTATGATACAAATGAAAATACCAAAATAAACTATACAAAGGACAAACCATTGAATCCAGCTATTATATGATAGTAGAAATAATCTCATTATGGAACGTTATCAAATATTTGACTACATCAAAATCACTCATCATTTCTAACATTAATCACCATGTTACATTAGACATAAAATATTATAACTATGAGTCATTTAAAAACATTAAAACCACCTTATCAACTATCAAAACCATGTCTAATTGTTTTTATTATCTACAAATACTCCACACTTGTGGAAAAAAATCCTATGTTTGTGTGTGTAAAGAATATGTATAGTATACAAATAAACAAAAAAAATTCGATATTCTAGAATGAAAGTATATGAGAAGGGACACCAAAAAGATAATGAGGATTGATATTATAGATAATATATATCATTGAAATTTATAGAAACATAAATAAGTCCCCATAAATTTAGATATAATATTTCATGGTATGAAAACAATATGAAAATTTTGGAAAACTGAAAAACTATATAATTTATGATGTAATAATTTGAAATCCTATGCTCATGATTTATTTCAATTGAATATAAGTGGGTTTTTAAGATTTATTGATCTCAAATAATTCTATTTATCCTATACATTATTATTTACACATTAACTATTAAGTATAAAAATGGTTTTCTTCACATTGATTTAGAATAACCACATTCCATGGGGAAGCTATAGTCTCTGGGCCACTTAAACTGATCTACCAATTTTGTAACTAATATATTAATTCCATGATACCAATATTACATACAATAAACTATATTTGAAAATCATGCACGTCTTTGAGTAAAAGTGTATTCGTCTAGTGAAAGAATGTTCAATGTGGATGAAAAATTCCACATGTAGTCAGTAACATAAGGGGAGGATATGAAATCATAGTTGAAGGATTGGAATCGTTTGTGGCATGTAGAATGAAAATAATATATGTAAGTAGAATAATACCACACTAAGAAATAAAATTTCTAAACTGATAAGAAACAACATATGATAGGGGGAAATAAACATGTTTACACTCCAATTATAATGGTAAAACCCAAACATTAGATCTAAAAATATAATTAATGAATATAACTCTCACACCTCACAAATAGTTATAGATGTTCAATAAGAATGTTACATTATAATCTGTATTGGACAATGTTTTTGATAATATTTTTTATTGAATGAAATGATTAACATGATGTAAATATGAATTTCATAAAAACATTTATGAGATGGGTCCCATAGTGGGACATGGGGAAATTGGTATGAGTATTAAATATAGATGACATATTGGATTTGATTCACATGACATAATGAATATATAATTATTCCACATATGTATCATTAATATGATTTTCAAAATATTATATATTACAATAAATAAATATTATCAACATTAAAAACCAAGTTAATTAGAAATAATATAATTTAGAAGATAATGAAAAACTAAAGATAAAACATAATAGTATTAATTTAATATATATATATATATATATATATATATATATATATTAGGGAAATCAGATCACACCCTTGTGTTCATAAATTCGAAAAATATTGTTTTATTATATCAACTATATAACCCATCCACATGTTCTGTGGGTTTTTTTGTGTCCCCACTACACATATACAGGCATTCAAGCCTACTATCTTGATATACTACAATTTTGTGGAAGAGTAGAAATTATTGACTAGTTCCTCTTAATGTGTTTTAAATAGTTTTTTATTTTATTCTTAAATGATTTTAATATAGTTCTAATAAAATAACTAATAAGTTCAATAAAAATTAATACAAAATAAGTTTATGAAGATTATATAAATATAATATTTTATTCTTGGAATATAATTGGTTATATTAATTTAATACCAATTGGTAAGAAATAATTAAAATATTAAACTAAAAAATTATCCATTATGAAAAAAATAATTAATATTATTATAGGAAAAAATTATTTTCAATGTTTAAATTTACATGGTCATGTGACCATTCCCGTCAATGGGTGATGTAGAAAAACCCATCATGAGGTGTCACAAAAATTATTATAAAAACACATGTCATAAATAATACGGAATAAAAGAAAATAAAATCCATACCTAAAGTTAAATCAGTTGATATTGAATGTCACATATAATTAATCCTTATTTGTTACAAATTCGCTGAAATAGAGTCCTCGATTTTGAGGATTCAAGTGTAACAAACCATGTACTTATAATATATTTCTTTTTCATGTTGGAATTAAAATTTTGAATTCATTATAATTTTACAATGGAAATTTTTATTTATTGAAATTAATGAATTTATACCAGTGGAATACTAAATTGAATTTAAAAATATTAACAGTACAATTCAAAACCGTAATATAGACAATTCAATAGTAATATCACATATAAGAGTGTAAATAAAATTTATTTAACTTATAAATATAATAAGGATAATTTTTTTCATCGAATAGGTAAATATATTTTTTAAATGACAAATTATGTGTTGGTATTTTTTATTTCATAAATAATTTTTTATAATTATTTAAGTAATATAAAAATTTAAAAAGAAATTAATTAAAAAATATTTTTTTAAAATAATTTATTGTTGTCTTTTGATTATAAATTAATTCTATGAGACTCAAATTTAATTTTCAATGTATTATAAAAGTAGCTATAGTTTTATAATATGTATTTTTAGAATAAATTTTGAATTTATTTAAAAATAAAATTATTCTAATTTGTTAAATTATTTTCAAAAAAATGGAGTACATTTATGAATTATACTAGTAAATAAATGTTTAGGATTGGAGTTTTGGATTTATCTAAAAATGAATAATTTTTTGGGCGATAGTGAAATATGATAATTTATAATATTGAACAAATTAATGAATTATTGAGTCATAGATGATGTAAGGCTAATATAATCCAGAAATCAAGAATTGTGCTTAATTATTTTAAAAATAAATAATGATAATGATAAAAATATTCATATTATTGGTCTAAAAATAATAAACTTATGAATATAATAATTAGAAAAACCCCTCACCTCCACATTAAATTACACATATGACAAACTCTTCCCATCACACCGCAAATCGGTTTATACTGTTTAATTTCTTCCAAATTACCTTACCAAGACTATTATCCAAATTCAATTTGTTTTTTAACCAATAGGAAGAAATTAAGGGCCTTAATGGGGTTCATGTTCAGAATAATTCAAGGGATAAAATCTTATTTAAATTTAATTTTTTTTATTTTTAATTTTTTTTAATTTTTATTTTCTCGTATCCTCCCCTTATAGTATTGGAATTAAAGCTAAATTATCTTAAACATGTTGTAATTTTTTCATGTTGATGTAAAAATTTATCATCAAACTTCTTCCCATAACATTTGTACTCAATGAAATTATTCTTCATTCAAGAAGTTCCAATTTGCAGCCATTGTGGATCATACACATTAATTTTTCATTAACACCTTAAAAAAAGTCATCAAACCATTATTGTGGTTATGTAATATATTTTCTCACATATCATATTTTATTTAATGTATTTTAACAAATATATAAACATTATATTGAATAGAATTATATAATTTCTTGATGATCCTAAAAACAATTATTTTATTAATGTTTTCTATAAATATGTATCATCATACAAGAAATTAAAATGATATATGGTATAATTAAAATTTAAGAATCATAATAAAACCATTTCTTTCAACTTATATATTTTTCTCAGATCTGATTAAAAAATGTAAAATAAACAGACCTTCGGAACCATGAAATGAACACACATGAAATAATAGAGGTAACAAAATATTTTTTATAAATGGGTGGAAAATTTTTTATAAAGAAAATTTAAGGAACTATAAATATTATTATAGTTCATTAATAAACTAATAACACTCATAAAACCATTATATAGGAGGATTAAATACATATTAATGAATATGAACACGAGGTAAGAGACTCTTTAACTGAAACACGTTTTTAAATGTTTTAATGATTTATTATACTAAATAATTATTTTTTATGTCTATTCACCCAATGATAATTGTTAAAACATATTGATATGGTTATTAATGTATAAATTTATATTTTTTTTAAATGGATCTCTTTCTTGTGTTTTTAATGGATTCCTTTTAATATCCTTCTAAATGTATCTATAACGGAATTTCAAAAGGCTGATGTTTTATTTATGGAATATGTGATTTATCACAGATTCATGACAACTATTTATCATAATTATATTTATATATGGCATTATTAATATTTAAAATAATCATTATTATGTCTGTGGGTTTAAAAAAATTATATGTTAAATAGGTAATTTTAAATTTTAATGTGTTTTTCTCAAGGGTTTAAATTAGTTATCAAGAGTATTATTCCTGATATATTCCTTGAAAATTTTTTAATATGATTTGATCCCAATATATCTCACTTTATTGTATTTTGATCCCAATAATATAATAAAATATGTTGGGTTGTACCAATTATATGTCTATATATAACTGGTGAGCCTCATTATAACAATCCAAAGTATTGGATACTCTAGAAATATAAACTGACTCTATCATTATTCCATTTATATGTGTGAATGTAAGAGTGATACAATAATTGTTTTTCAAGAAAAATGCATTATATATATGTGGAATCTTATTAGTTTTCATGAAAATTGGTTTTAATGGGTTTCAATGAATTCACTAGATGAACCACTTTCTTTTTTTTGATCAATACTAATAATTTTGTGCTCGTACAATGTTTTTAAAAATATTTTCATAGTGTATAAAGACATAAATGGAAAAAATGGAGTTAATTTTATTTTTTAGATGACATTCCAAAGAAAACATGTTTTATTTTAAAAATATTTACATTTTGAAAAAATGATATTATTTTTGTAGTATACTCTTTATGTGAGTATGTTTTTTCAGTATGTATTTTATACTAATGAACAAAATCTATAAATTTTAAATTAAAAACATTATGAAAGAATAATATTGACTAAAACTCAATATTATGTAATGTTTTAAGGATGGGTCTTTATGGTTGGTATAATAGGATTGGTTAGACATCTATTTTGTTTTGGATGTTTTTAATAGAATTATATAAATTATATTTACATTATTTTCAATTTAAAATGAAATAGAATTTGATGATTATTATGTAGTTTCATATATGATATTTTTTTTTAAAATGGTTTTCCATAGATAAAATAGAGAATCTAATGTTGAAATTCACCATGAGGCTGATATCTATCTGATTTTGAATCTTAGAATAGTTTGAATTTGGAATCGAGAATTTTGTGATAGTAAAGCATCTATATAACCAGGTGATAAGTGGTGGTGGTATTCATGATAGTGAAGAACATAATATTCTATAAAGGAACATGTATTTTGCAATGAATTTGATGAGGACCCCCCACATATTTTAGTGGATCATCTGAATCAATAGTATCCAAAGGATGGATCCATGCGCTTAAAATAATAAACGATTTTATGGGATGTTTATAACATAATAAAGTAACCATTTCCATTTTAAATTTTAAAGGGGAATGAAATGTATGTCTTCAATTCATTATGAATACCAATGAGAATGAATTTCTTCATTAAATGGAATGATTAACATTAAATTATATTTTCCATGAGAAAAATTTCACAACGGCTATTTGACATTAAATAGAAAAACAATTTCTATAATTTAGAGAAAAAAATTAGTTTTTGTAGCATAAAATAAAGATTAATTCATAGGATTTTATTTGTATGTTGATGTCTTATTTCAGGTTAATGATATAAAAATTAATGTTTTTTAATCATGATTTAAATTGTGTTTATCAAGAGATTTTGAATCAAGATAATTTAAAACCTATGAGAAACTTTTTCATTATGATGAAGAGGTTGAAATGGAGTTTTCTAAAACATATGTGCCTCATAATTACAATAAAAATAATTTTTCATATTGGAAAGCCTTGGGATACAATTCATCAATGAAATTTGTAAGTAAGAAAAAGAAATTTCACTCTTGTGAAAAGTGTGGTAAGAATAATTCTAGATAAATGGATGGTAATATTCGTTAAATATAAGGATTTGTGTCATTTTTTAATGTGTATCTAAATTTAGTCACTCAATCAAAAAATAATAATGATTGGAAACATAATGGTGTGTACAAATCAATTGTGACTACTTCCCCAGATTATTATCCTTCAAATGATGTTGTATCAGGTAAATTTCGTGTTTTTATTGAATACATCAATGTTTTATTGATTCAGGGTTTTCATATTCATCCATTTCATAGAAATTTTTTGTTAAATTTGAATCTAAACCTGATAAAATGAGTCAATAACCAATACCCAAATTACCTGGAAGAAATATTAAGGTAAAAATAGATTATAATAATCTTCCAGTAATTTTTTTGGAATTAAATTACAGTAAAATATTTTTATTTTTCTTTTAGTAGAGTTTTATGTTTTCTTGGGCATTGAATGGATTTATTTTTACCATGCTAATAATGATTATAGTGAAAATAATGTTTTTTTAAAGAAATTTTCTATTTTTGTAAAAAAATGATTAAATATTAGTGATAACATATAATAAAGGTGATAAAATGTTAAAATATGGGAATGAAATTTATCTTCCACATATTTTTGAAATTAAAACAAAAGATCAAATTATTGAAATTCAAATGGTAAATGTGAATCTTAATGTTTTCCCTAAGGATTTTCCTAGAGTTGTTTCGAATTGAGAGGTTTAGTTTACCAATAATTTATTTTCCAAGTATATACTAATTTTAAGACCATATTATTTAATATATAAGTATAATATATTGAATTGAAAAATCAGATGCATGAATTTTGAGATAATGGATTTATCTAACCCAGTACTTCACGAAGGGGAGATCCAATCGTGTTTGTTAATAATAATGATTATTTAACGAGAAATTTCATTGATTATGAACCCCGGAATAAAATTAATTTTATGAATATGTATCCATTGCCTCATATGGAATATTTCATTGGTCATCTCTAGGGAGAATAGTATATTTTTAAGGTTGACTTCATGTCAGGGTATTGATTAGGATTGCTTTTGGGAATAGAAAATATTAATCATGAATGATCCAGTTTATGACCTACCTTCAAACATTGTTTAATTCTTCATATTTTGTGATTCCTTTCTAAAATGGATAGGATATATCTTAATAAGGAATGGTTAGATAATTTTGTATGGTTTACGTTAGATGAAGATTCATGATTAATATTACAGCACACATGATTTAGAATTAGCTTCTATAATTTTTTCATTTAAAAATTAGACACATTATATGTCTGGATTAAAATGTGAAATATATAGTAATCTCTAATGAATAATTTATATATTCACTCATATTGACTGAAATTAATCATGCATTATGACTGAACAATTCATTACTATACTATAATGGAAAGAAAAGTGGTTGATGCATTGATTTTGTAATGTAATGATATGTTATACATGTTACATTTAGAACATGACCTGTTCTTTTATTATTTGATAAATTATTTCATGGATATTTTTGGTGTAGTAAATTTATTTTTTTGTTATAGGATTTATTATAGTCATCCTTATAGGATGAAATTATTTAAGCATAAAAGGAAGTCCATGAGTTAAATAAAATCATATAATTTGTGATGAAAGGTAAATTGAATGATTTTAATGTAGATAAAAATTGTATATTGAAATATTAGAAGAGATTATGTTTGACATGTGAATCCAAAATGATGAAATAATATTAGTAAACTCATAGTAATTTATTTTTAGTTCATCATTAATTTACTAAGATGTATATATATATATATTTGGGAGTATTACTAGTGTGATGTAATGAAATGAGATATTTCATATTTTACATGGAAATGTTTGTTATATAAATTAGTAAAAGGATATAAAAACTACCATAGGAGATGATTCCTCACATTATAATTCTACAATGGAAATGGGAAAATATATCCTTGGACATCATGGTGGGACTGTCGAATACATCTCTAGGTACAAATGTGATTTGGGTTATTATTTACTGACAAAAAAATCATCCCATTTACTTCTTATTCATGATACTATGAATTTGTACCATATATCTACAGTGTAAAACAATTATATTTTTATATTTCATGTAATTATCACTTCTATGTATTTTACTGTTATCCTAGGATCAGTTATATCTTCTAGAAAGGCCTTCAGATGTTGCTGGGTAAAGAATTATATTTCATAAATTTTTGTCATTCTAAATATAATTAAATAATTTATTCAATATTATAGATATTTATGAAAATTCATTGAGATTAGTTAATGGGATATGATTTTTGTTGGGATGAACATAATTATTTAGTTAAAATTACATCATTTATTATAGTATACTGATAGAAAATTTTGAATTACTATATTGAATGAAGATACGAACACCAACATTACGGTATTTAGTCAGGGAACAGAAGTTGATGGGGGGAAAATTAGAAGAGTATGTGGATGATAAAGTGAATATAATTCATCAAAACATGAGGACATCTCATAGATGGAAGACATGTAATGCAGATTAGAGTAAAAAATAACTTTATTTAGAGGTAGGTGATCTTGTTTTCTCTAAAATATATCCTTGAAAATTTGTAATTTCTTTAACAATGGAGTGCTAAATACATATTTCATTAAACCATATGGAATTATGGGAAATGTTAGACCACATTCCTACTGATTTTTGTTGCCTCTGTTTTTATCTCTCTTACTCAAGGTTTTTCATGTTTTAATGTTAATAATGTATTTGAAAGATCCATCTAATTTTTTGATCCTAGAAGTAGTTCATCTAAAAGATAACAATTATTTTAAAGATTTTTTTTAAATTATGGTCCAAAGAGAGCATGTATTTTTGAACAAGTTAACTCACCAACATATGGTTTTGTGGAATGATGACATAGTTGAAGAAGCAACATAGGAAAATAAAAATAATATGATGGAAAGGTATATTTATTTGTATAATATGTGAATAAAAATTTCAACGACACAATTTCTAGATGGTTGGGAGAAAGTAATAACTAGGGTACTTATATAATATTTTATTTTCATTATGGAAATAAATAGTCACATTATTATTATGGTACATTAAAAAAGTGGTATTTATAGAATTAGGATATTTATACTGATTGAATTGTAACATGACCACAAGAATAGTGAAATGACCTTAAAGAATAGTAATCTAGTGAATAGATTAGTTACCACAACTATGAGAGTATAAATAAATTATATGTATCTTAAAGTGTAATCATAATATAATTATCCACTGATTAGTAAATTAATGTTTTGGAAATGATAAATTTATTGATGGTATTTTAGTAAATAATAAATATTTAATTATAGTTTTTAATAAAATTTATGATTTAAAGAAAAACTAATTTTAAAAATTTATATTCATATATTAATATTTTATTTTCCTATTATTATAAAATAATTTTAAGAGAACAATATTAATTTTTAAATGTGTTATTTAACCCATTATAGTTCTAAAATAGGTATTTTTGTCAGAAATTATGATTTTAATTAAAAAATAAATTTCCCATATTTAGAAAATTATTTATAAAAAGTGGTGTTCAGTTTTGTATTCTACAAATAATATAATATTTAAGGTGAATATTTTTTTATTTTCCAAAAATACAATAATTTCAGTTTACTTGTGAAATATATAAGTTCTTGATATTTAAATAAATCACTAATTATTGATACATAAATGATGTATGGCTGATGTATGACCAAAATAAAGAAATATACTTCATTATTTTATATTATTTAGTTATACTACACAATATATTCATATTTATTTCCCAAAATAATATTATAATGAATATTCTAATAAGAATTCACTACACTCCTACAATTTAAATATTACCGCACACTACCTCTTAGACTCATATCTAAATGATATATTTTATTTTTAATGTCTTCCAAAGTACCATCACAAACCCATTTTATATTTAATAGACCATATAGATTAACCAAAAAGTGAAAACCAATGTCATTAAGGTGGTTATTCAAGAGGATAAATTAAGAGGTAAAATTCTCATTCATTTTATTTTATTTTACATTCAATTTATTTTTATTTATTAATCTTTCTAACCTCCACTTATCTAAGTGGAATGTAATATAATGTCTCCTATAAATAATTTAATTTTATCTTGATGATGGTAACACATATCATCAAACTTATTCTTCTACACTATTTATTTTAAATTGAGAACTTAAACTCTGACGTGTTGATTTACCACCATAAAGGAAGATACAATTTAATTTGTCATTATCACCTTCATGGATAGTCAAAAGCCCATTATTATGGTTAAATAATATTTTTTTTATACATTATATAGTTTACTTAATAATGTTTATCTAATATATATATTTTTTATTGAATTAAACGATAAGAGTATGCGATGATCATAAAAACTGTAAAATAAATAAAATCATTTTCATTATAGTTTTATCTAATGATTCATCCTCAAATAATAATAATAATAATATATAGTATCATTTATAATTATGGAATAATATTAACATTATTTCATTACACTTCTATATTTGTTTTCATACAGTATGATAATCTATATAAAACTGACCTTGGTAACAATGAAAAATATGAAATAAAATCAACGAAAATAAGACAATATTTTAAATAAATGGGTAGAAAATGTTATAATAAGATCATGAAATGTATTTAATATAGGATTTTTATTCTCTAATAAATAAATATCTCCCATCAAACAAATTTATAGTTGGTTTGATCATTTTTTAATGATGTCAAACCCGATGTATGGGACACTATAACTAAAACAATGTTTTAAATTAATTAATTGTATATTATTATAAATCATTCTATTTTATGTAACTATCATCAAAATGGATTTTATGAATTTATATTTATGGTTATTAAAATTTTAATTTTTTTTGTGTTTAAAATGGATATAAATCTTCTATTTTTTAGGGTACATTCTTTTTTAAATACTTTTAAATTTATCATTTACCATATTCAAAAATTGTTTATCTCATATATGTCGTGTGTGTTTTCTCCTACATTCATGAGTATTTATTATTATAATATCTTATATTACTTAAAATTTAATTATTTATAATATGATATCATTATTATATAACTGATTTTAAGAATGACATTAATGAAAAATTTATACATGGAAATTTTAATGTGTTTTTATAAATGGTTTATATTAGTTATCATGATGTTTATTCACGATTTAATCCTTGGACATTGTTTATTAGGGTTTGATCTCATTATATCTCAATATAAGATGGTATGATCACCATTATAGCTCATGAAATGTTGGTTTGATCCCATTATATCTCATGATTTGATGGATAATCCCCATTATTTCTCTTTAATACATTGGGTACTCTTGAAATGGAATCTGACTATAATAGAATTTTATATGAATATGTAAATGTAAGAGTGATATTGAAATATTGTATAAGGGAGAATATATGATCTCTTAATTATTTCTTATGTGATTTCAAGAAGAGGTATTTTATGGGGTTTTTCATTAATTTACTAGAATAATGATTTCCTTTCCTTATGTTCCATGCTGATCATTTTTTCCTCATTTTATGTTTTTAAAATGATTTTAATAGTGTATAAGGATATGAAAGACAAATAATAAAGTCACGCTTAGTGATATGAATATTTTTCAAATAACTCATGTTTTATTTTAAAAATATTATATTTTTTATAAAAGGATAATATTCAATTAGAGTTATCATTGTATGAATATCATTGTAATATATGTATTATGTCTCTTTCTCTAAATCTAATTACCTAAAAAGATCCTTAATGTGATATAATGTAAATTGTTGAATAAAAATTATGATTATGTAATTTTTCAAGGCTTGGTATTTATATTCTAGGATGTTAAAAATATTCATATAAATATTTTTATCCAATATGATATATTAATTAATTATATTGGAATATTTTTTGATTATTTAAGGATCCTGGAGATTAGATGACATGAGATTCTGATTCTCTATGTTCCATGATATATTTTTTAAAATATTATATATAATTAATATCCTAAATATGTATGTTTATATTATAAAGTGTAATATCTTCTAGAAACACTGTAATATGTCATTTCATGCCACCATTTATTTCATGGAGTATGAATTTTTCTAGGTATAGACTAACCATGGATCATGTCGGATGTTCAGGTTTGGCATAGTTTTCAGATTAAATATTAGTAAATTATTTTGATTTAATTTAATGATTTAATTATGATAACATAACATATTCTCTTAATAATATGGATATGAAAAAATATCAAGGATAACTGCATAACCTTGGATCCATTATAGAGAATGTTGGGGTGTTTTCAAAAGTTAATAATTACTATATCATTGATCGTTGATCTATGTGTTATGGAAATATTAGATCAAATTAATGAAGACAAAGGTGGCTCATTCTTCATCAATGATCGATCAAACTTGATGTAGGATGTCATTTTATATGGATTTATTATCAATTATTTATTCATATGATGAACATAAATGAATCAACTTATGGATATGTTTGCAGATCGTATGTTTTATGTGATTGTGACTATTATTATCCTATTTAATGGATTTTTTTGTTGATTACATTATATCACATTGTTTATAATTTTAATCAAAATGAATCAGGGCTAATAAAAAAATATATGTCGTATGTTCCTCACTTTGGTGTGTTTTGGTTTTCCCTCCCCATTCTCAATTCACCACACAAAATTCATGCAGCCTATGGTTTGAGAAGTAATGGATATTCAATCATTGTACGCTAGTATTTTTGTGTAATAGGTTGTCATTGGAAATTCATATTCATATTTACCAAATAGTCATATTGTAAGTATAGAGATTATGTATTAGGAAAAGATCCTATTTTCCCATAATTTTTTGATGTATAGTGACGACAAGAGATATTTGATACGATGGAAGTGTTCCGGTGATAGATTAAATCAATGATTTTACAGACCAATTCCATACTCTTTTTCATGATTTACACCTAGAAATGGGGAAATATGAGTATAATATGATTTTCTGGGAGATTAATTGGTTTATGGAAATTTTGGGTTATATGACATGATTCCTGTGATCACACACCATGCGGGGCCCCATATTTGGCAATAGGGTTCAAAAGAGTAGATTAATATTAAATTTTGGGTAAAAAATGTAACATGACTTGTGGACTATTCTAATAACCATTTTTCTTATTTGTGGAGGTACACTAAAACATACTTGGAAAGATGTTCATGGACATGGCCATCCAAAAATAGACATGACCAAGAGTACATGTGATGGGATATTCTATGTACTCATTTATAGACACAGACATGGACATGATCTATGATACAATGACATGTCTAGGTTCTTATGAGAGATTATGTGTACTATCAGTACATTCCATGTATTAATCTAATTATGGATTGGAGATCCTTTCATTTCCATCATTTAAAAATTTAATTGCAATGAATACCCTTGAACCATTCCCTATAGGTTAGCAGGGAATCATGTCTGATAAGTAGGATGGTGACTGACTAATAAGGAATTCAGTATTTGATAGAGTTTTTAGAATCCTCTCTAGAAGCATGAGTTTAGAAATTAAATCCTCATCATTTCCCAAGGTGTAATTCAAGGATCCTCATGAAAAAACTACATAGGAGTAAATTTTCTATATTAAATATAAATCTATACTATTAAGTTAGTATACCTCAGGGAGTTTGGTTTCATTCCATTCTATATATTATTCCCATCATTATTCTGAAATTTACATCATATGGTGAGACCCGACAATAAAAACATCTGATATAGACTCTACTAGTGATATCAGACTCATGGAGTGTGTTATACCAAGTATGTGCTTTATGTAACCTTCAAATAGACAACTAGGAGTAAATTATAGTTATGGATATACATTCAGAGTATGTTTATTTGTAGAGTATATATGGATTTTCTGGTTATATTTTTTTTTCTAAAATGTAGATTTGATTATCCGGATAATATTATTCATTATATATGATTAGTTATTTAATAGTGTCATACTAGGTATGTCTATACTCTCCCATACATGGGAATTTTTCATATTATTCATTTCTTATGATGATTACTAACCATTTTATATAGTATTATAAGGGCCAAGACCATGTATAGTTTCTTGTGTGGGGGAATGCTGAAGTGAGTTACTGTGGTAAAATTAATTGTAGTCCTCATCAAAATTATAGGTTTGACTTGTTTTAAATTTCATTCTGGTGTGCTTGAATTTTTTCCTTTTCATTATAATAATTATTTTTTAATATCAGGATTGTATTTTAGATATATTAATGATTTTTTTAAAGTTGTTTTACATTCAATCATTATATGGGATTCGAGATGTGTACATCAGTATAGGGACATCAGGAAATATCCCCCATGTGTTTTACATGCCCACATGGAATTAGTAGGAAGCGGAAAACCTATTTGAGTCGGTCATGGGGTAGTCATAGATAAATATAAATTTATATGGGCTATGATATAGTTGTATCATCGCAATTTGATCTACTATATGACCAGGGTATTATATAATTGTCTATGGAAATTATGATAAGTGTTTCATGTTATGCTTCTCAGAGACAGAATACAATGTTAGTATGACATAAAATGTATCTATACACCAATACGTTAACAAAATTAATTTTTTATTTAGTAAAGTTAGGAACTGGTTTCAAAAAATGAATCATACATCATTTCAGAATGGTTTGTAAAGTTTATGTCCTTCTTAATGAATCTCTGTAAATATACTCATATATCATTGTATATTTTTCCTATTTTAGGATGCCTCCAAAACATTTTACAATTATGATTAAACATCAGGTTCATGGGGATTATCTCCCTAGTGATGAGAGAATAATACAAGGAGTCTTCATGTGGTTTACCTCTTGGTGGCACACTAGTATAACAACTTTATTTTGACCAGAATATTGTACCGATACTACTAGTAGATGAAGTGTGATGGTCGTGGTCACTTAATGGGTTTCATTGATAGGGTCCCATAAGGTTCTGAGTTGATAATGACTCATATGTGGAGAGAACTTTCTTGAGGAATAGATATGAGTCTTATGACTTGTTAGGACACATTCAGATAATTTGGTGGTAATAGAGGTGAGCCTTCCCAATGGATCTTCCATATGATAGCGGGTCATAGTTACAAAATAATATTCATAGGGGAATCCAGAATGGTAATTGATTATGTTCCTTTTTATATTGTATTTTTCTCCCTTTATTTTTATAGATCATCACATTAATCATATTTTACTATAGTAGTTGGGTTATATGACTCTGACTGAGTATTCATTGAGATTCACACACCTATATTTACACTAGATGTATAGGTTTCTGGATTACATTATTATGGAATGAACCATAAAGAGTGGTCTATGCAGACACATTCTATCTGTAGTGATTCTATTATACATTAAATCCTATATTTGAATGATATAAAATGCTTTCATAGTTGAGAGTTTACTGTATAAGAAGAAACTGATAATTGGTGCTCATAGTGAGTATATGGGAGTCGACACTTCGATGGTAGGTAGATGATGAAATTCGATGGAAACTAGATGTGTGAGTCATTTACGGAGAAATATTCAATGTAATAGGTCTATGGAAAAGGAATCATAGATCGATCTAGTTAGAATAAAGAGATCTGGTGACAGTTTTCTGATGACATGGGATATCCCATTTGAGATTTTCGGATCATCGTTGCATTTAATAGAGTCATACTGAATGTGCCTCCTATTAATAGGAACCAATAATGATAGGTTTTATTGTATAGTGAATTACATGGTAGATGAGTGGGAAGATTATCTAGAAGTGGCTAAGGATATGAATTGATTCCACCACTATCCATAGGTAGTACACCATTGGCTCAGGGAGCTATGGGAAAGGGAAGAGGAAAGCTATAGGTGGTTGATGACTATAAACTAAAGGTTACGAAGGTGATACTAGGTATGATCTTTTTTTATACCTAACCTAGAATAATGATAGACATAGGTTTTGTGTATTCCTTTATATACACTTACTATGTTCAATGCATTGATAACATGATTGGTCATTTCCTTGACTGTATGATTAGATACTGCAACCTTAGGTGACTCAGAGATCACACAATTGTGTCTATGGTGTGACATAACTCCCATAGGAAATATTTTCATTTGGAATAACATTGTAATATCATTAATCCCTTATTTCATCATATATAATATTGAATGATTATATTCAATTTAGTCTCATATAGGCAATTTTAGGCCAAGGATTTAGTGTGTCTGCAATGATGGTATGCATTTTTCCTATATAGGAGAAAGAGGAATCATGGTAGAGTATGATAAACTCGTGAATTGGATATTCCATATGATTTATTATCATTTGAATTGCATGGCCAGTGGTTCCTTGGATACAATGAGTGTTATGGTTTATATAGTGGTTGATTTGTATAGTATTATATTTTCAAAAATTCTCATGGGTTATACATACACTGACAGATATACATATTATTTTATCTACACCTTGGGACGACACATATATCTATTAAAAAAAATTATCTTTACCCTATAGATATTTACTAGCTGAGGGTGATGTTGTATAATTTTCATAAGAAGGGATTTTTCAGCTATATTTTTCCCCTATTCATCTATAATGTTGTTATCCAGGAAGGAATATGGGAGCACGAGGTTGTGTGTTGATTAATGTCACCTAAATTATGTGAAGGTAAAAAACATGTGTCGACTAATAATGTTAAATTTTTTATTTGAACAATTTGTAGGGGAAAAGAGTTCTATAATTTTTTCCACAAAAAATCCGTCAGCACTTGTCAGTATGAGATGAGGATACACTAAGGATAGTATTTAGATGTCTCTATGATCACTATGTTTACATGTTGACTCTCTTTGTATTAAAAAAAACCTCATATTTCTTTAGGGTAATCATTAATGATTTTTTTACCATTGTCTGATCAGTTTGTTTTATTAATAAAATATGATATCCAAGTGTACATATCATCCATGGAGGAGCACACAAGACACAAGACAGTGCTTCTCGATGTACTTCATGAGAACCACCATTATTGGAAGATCTTTACATTCCCGTTTTGGATGGAGGAGTCCCATTTTCTATAACAATTTATCTTAGGAGACTACGTAGTAGTGGAATGAGTAATAGTTGAGACAATATTATCTTGGGAGCCACATGTAACATCCTAGGTAAATAAAGAATATAACTATTTTTTATTTATTAAATTTTTTGAATTAAATATTAATTTTACATTAAAGGGGATTCTATTTTTGATGGAATACCATATACAGAACAATATGTATCATTGAAAACATACTTTGCACACAACATTTAGGTATACTAAAAATTATTAATATAACATTATTATTTTAAATGGCAGTTACACATAGAATTTTTATTGTCAAGAATGAAAAAAAAAACCATATTATGATGAAATGTAATTCTTAAATGTTTTTTATTTTATCAAATAAATTTCAATGGCCAAAAATAAGAATGAATCCGATTTGAAGCATACATACTATAATATTCATTCAAAGGTTGATTTAATGTCTTATTATGGAGAACCCTCTTTAAATTTTTTTTGGAAACCTATATATGTAATATTTGACAAAATAACATTCTTCTTTACAATCCGGTTATCAAAATTTACTTTGGATTAATTTTTTGGTATTTTTCTGTTAAAATTCATTTTTTTGAATAGTGAAAAAACTATATTTTAATTAAAAACATTGTACTAATATAATATAATTATATTTTTGGGTTATCTTTTTAACTATATTTAAATTTTAATTAGATTATATTCTGTCATTTAATCCAATTTTGTTCATTGGATGTAATTTCCCTTTGAAATTGGATAGAAATAAGTGTTAATCATTTGATAGTTATTATTACTAAAAAAACTTTTTTTTTACAATGGGAATAAATTTTAAATTAATTTTTGCATCTTCTGTGGTTCAAATTTTTTAAAATATATTACATATTTTGAATTGATAGGTTTAAATTGTGTAAATCGTTATCTTTTATTTTTAGACAATATTAATATTTATTTCAGTTACAAAATCATTTACCAAGGTCAAAAGGTAAATCTGGTTACTAAGGGTTAAAAAATATTATTACAATAATATTAAATTACCCTAAAATGTGTCTTAATCCTATTGGTTAATACATTTCCGACCATGGGCATCATTGGTATGATTTTGGGACCCCATGGAGCTACATGGGTGAGATAATGTCACTTTATATAAATAATTTTAATGTAAAGACAAAAATGACTTCAATATATATCTTATAGTAAATCAATTCTTACATGTCTTATGTAAGTTATCTCGTCAGCCATTATAAGAATTCGGTTCTTATTTTTGAGTTATGGGTTTCTTCTTTTCCTTTTCCTTAACTGTATTTTAAAAAATAAGGAAAATCGGGAAAAAATTCCAATGTTGTGGGTATACGTTGTGTACTTTTCTGAAAGTCGTGTATTTTGGCCATGTGCGATGAGTATACAAGGCGTGTAGGCCTGTTGGTGATGAAGGGTGTAAAAACTTACTACATGCTATGTACTTATTATATACATGCCATGTAATCAGTCGACAGGTGAACAGTAAGGTGGTGGGAGTAGATGCCAGTGAAACGATAGTACATGCCAAGTACATACACATACACGCAGTGTGACCAAGTCGGATGATGAATAGTGAGGTGGTAGAATTTGGCCGCTAGTGGAACTATTAAAATATGGAATGTACATGTTATGTACTTGATAGTACATACAATGTAGTTTTGTTTTTTAAATTAAAACTGACATTAGCTTCCTCTTTTGAAAGAGGAAGCATAGACCACCCCAGAGTCGCGGGAGAGAAGGTTGGATCTTAGAAGAGCTCCTAACTGCACAGCAGGACTCTGATTCCTTCACTGATGATGTTGTTTGAACCGCACATATCTATGTCATTCATGGATGTTTTGGGTGGCTTCTTTCACATATATCAATCAGAATAGATCGAGGTAGGTGGTCTGGTGTTAATTTCCAAATGTTGAGTTGTTTTTGTGTACTATTGTGCTACGCCCCAAGGTTTGGGGTGTTATATGGATGAGGTCATAGCTGATATGTTATCTAGAATTTCATAAATAATCTAATGATAAATATAAACTACTTTTTTGGAATTTTCTTTGATCCAGTGCCACCATATGGGTGTGTTTCCCTTGTTTAGCCATTTGGACTGGATACCCGTGGGTATGTCGTGATTATAAGGAGGTTTTGAGTTTTCATGATTGGAAATGTATATAAATTTCTTTTTTATGTGTTTGGATCGGCTCAGTTTCTTTCTTATCTTTAAAAAAGTGTTTTTCTTAGCCTGAGGGCAGTGTTATGTTTCACCTGAGGGAATCTTTTCTCATGCCTGTGGGCAGTAGCTTCTATGCCTGAGGGCGAAAACATGTATAGCTGGGGAAGATATTCATTATGCATGTGGGAAGTCACATAAGGGTTTCGATTCTGATTAACTGAGGGTAAGGATATACATGTCTATGGACAATTTTTTTCTTTGAATACTGACTGTGGTGATTTATTATGTTATACCTGCCTAGCTATAACACATGCTTGGTATTTTTATTACCCTCTACTAGTTAGATAGCCTATTGTGGTTTTTGCTGCGACACTGTATATGTGATTTTCATCTGGGACAGAGTCTCGGTAACTTATAATTCAATTATATTGAACTATTAAATTATAATTAATATGTAAATATAACATGTTGGAATGATTACTTTGACTAAATCCTACATTACTGCATTTCATTACTGCAAATTGCTATTCAACATGTTCACTGACAGTTGGGAAGAGGCATTTTGTGGTTTCCTACTAGGATTTTTTTCTCACACCCTTTTTGGGTAATGTCATGTTACCAAACAAATTATATTAGTACATGTTTTGATAAGGTAAATGGTCCCTATACAGGTACATGATTGTTTCAGAGGTGTCGAAGAGCATGGGACCGAGCTCAGGCTTGTGATGCTGCTGAGTTCATGTTGGACTGCTTTTGTTTTCTTCACTGTACTGAGTACATTGTACTGTATTTTATTTGATTACATTGTATCATGTTTTGACTGCTTTCTTAGAAATAAGACATATTGCATCATCATATATATATGACTATTGGTTATCTTTTTCTTTAGTACCACTGTCTTTTTAGATTTGTATTGTTTACTTCATTATCTTTTGAGAAATTTTATATTTTTCTACTGCACTACACATTGAAAAATGAAGGCATAGATTCCATACTATCATACCTAGGTCATCAATGCTAGTTTTCAGCCTCTGGAATTTGGGGAAATTCCCTTGAGGTCATGTGACCAACCGGGTTCGGGGCACCCGTGGTGTGTCACCCGGATCCGGGACGTTACAAATTTCTATCAGAGGGATTTCATTTGATTGACTTATAGTTTGGATCCTATAGTCAGGGATAGGATGGAATTGGTATTTGGTAATAAGCAGTTCCCAGGAGTAGCTATCCCACGTAAAGGGAAAATCCAATCAACCTCATTAATTCTGATTTATTTGGTTTTGAAACATTAATGTTGATTTGATTTTCAACGTTGGGGGACGCACTTGTGTTGTGGTATATATATTTTTATACTGGGTTCTATATTGTCCCAAACTGATGAGATGAGGGTATTCCATCTCATGGATCATTTAAGCACATGTTATAACCACATGCCATGCATAGATTCCATGCCATGTAGGTGCATTAGAAATTTCATGCTGTTTTGATAGATGATGATCTCGAAAATGCATGATGTGTGATAGTTACCTTGTTAGATATTCCTACTATTTATAGGGTATTGGTACATGTTATGGTTGGGTTTATGGATGTTATACATTGGTTCTTGAGACGTATGGAGTCTTTTGGACTGGAATTTAGTGGATCATGATCCATATTATAGTAATGTTTTGTACTATAATATGAATGGTTGTGTGTTAAAATTAGGTTCTAGGTGTGTATGTGCCCCCAAGAATCGTAATTTGTCATACCGATGATGGAAATTTAAGTAAAAAAGGGGATCTGGAGTAGTTTTATAGGTGTACTGTCCGAAAATCCGGACAACACAGCGTGTGGTTCTATGACTGCACACCGTGTCCTCTTCTGTTCAGGAAGAGGTGGAAATTTTTTAAGTAAACGCCTTGTACCCACTGTACATGTTGTGTAGTTTCTAACCGTGTCATAATCCGTGTAGGCAGAAACACTGGAGGTGAAAACTCTAGAGGGAACACGGCATGTACTGGTTGTACACGATGTGTCATGCTGACCCTATGATTTCCAATGAGACTAACAACGCAGATGGAAAAATCATTTCATAAACACATCGTATCACTTCCAAACAAGCCGTGTAGTGTAATCTAAAAACTCAGCCATGTAACTAACAACATTGGTCGGTGTTATCTGTTCTAGTACATTTCGTGTCCATATGGAACATGTTGTGTAGTTTGAGCCATGTATCTGGTGGTGTCTCAAATAAAATGGGTCGGTGAAGCTCATTTAGTACATATCGTGTACCAGGGGGACACACCCTGTAGTCTTAACTGGTAAGAGACCATGTGGGATTCACCAGGTGGCTGGGGAGATGGGGCAGTGTACACGTCATGTGCAGGTGTAACATGGTGTATACCTTGTATTGAGACATTCCCATGCCAGTATCAGATCATGACCATGTATGGGCTTAAGGGTACACGAGACGTTGACTTTATACACACTGGCTTGTGTCATTCATAGGATAGGTATGTGGCTAAGTCGTGGAGAGGGACTTAGGAAGGGGAATAAAATTCATGTACAAGTCATGTGTGTGGACAACACGCCGTGTGTTTGGTGTGTTACATGAATAGTGCTTGCAGAGTACACGCCCATGTAAAATACATAATGGAACTTGTCTTGTAGTTATTATATATGTTGTGTAGTCTTTTTTTTAAAACTTGAGTGCTTTATTTATCCTATTCCCTTCTTACAATCAATTTTTTCAGTCCCTGATGATCTTAATCTAAGGCATGTGTTGACCTTATAGAGTCATGCCACCGAGACGACCATTGGTTGTTCTCCAAGAGATCAGAAACACTTATACTCTAGAGATGGTAGGCCATGGTCTTCCAGTTGTTCCTCCAGCAATGCCAGATGTGGCACCAACTGTTATACCAGAGATAGGTGCAGATGCCCTATTCTGTGATGGTTTCATGTGGTCCATAAAGACGATCTAGGGAGCACCTCTGGTTTCCACATCTATGTAATATTTGACATGTATATTCTAGTAGTAGCATCCACCTATGTTTTCAAGTGATGGTGGCCCACATGCTGCAGAGTCCTGGTCGGATTCATTGCAGACTATCTTTGATCATGTTGAGATGTATCCAGAGAGGAGGGTCATGCTCACTACTTATATGCTACATGATTCCGCCAAGATATGGTGGGACGTTACCACCCAGAATGAGCATCACCATCACATGGCATGAAAATATTTTGAGGCAGTATTCTATGACTTTTTATTTATAGAGACGCTACGGGAAGATCTAGATTGAGAGTTCATGATTCTGTAGGAGGGAACTATGTCAGTGGTGGATTATTCTTCCCGCTTCACAGAGATATTGGGTTTTGTACCTATTCTGGTTGGTGATGAGATGTTGAGGGCTAGAAGCTTGGTGGATGGTCTCTGATATGACTTCTGAGCACTGGGAAATGTTTTGAGGTTACCTACAGTGCATGTTAATGTGAACCATGCACTGTTTACTGAGCGAAACTAGTTGGAAGCTAGTGGGGAAGGCCAGGGCTATTCGACACCAGTTTCTCGTACTGTTTATAATATCAAGATAATGAGGTAGATGGATATATATTATGTTAAAAGTACTAGCCAGAAGAATTCATTAGGTGGCCTGGTGATGTTCTACTAGTGTGGTAAATAGGAGAACAAGAGACTTCAGTATACCCGTGACCTAGTAGAGTGCCATGATTTTGGAAAGATGGTTCATCTTCAGCGTTTTTATAGGATGTTTCTACAAATTAGTATTGATATGGTTTATTTGTAGATTCCACATGCGGGAGTAGGTCCAACATCTTCTTACAAGTTAGCTAATTTGAATATGTCGGTATGTTCAGACAGAGGTGGTGGTCGTGGTCGTGGTAGATAGACACCCAGATCTCTGTGGAAGCAGGGCGGGTCAACTCAGGGTAGCTATGATATGTCGTAGGGCTATGGAACTGGGCAGACATATGCAGTGCAACAAACCCAACAGAAGTAGGATCCCAGACCTTCCACTATCAGAGGAACCATTTCGTTGCTTCTATTTTGTCGTCTGCAATTTTTGATACTTTTGTTATGCATAGAATTATATTGGTACCTATTTTGGAGATACATGGGCTCTATGTTTCTTTCTCTACTAATATCATAACTCTAGACACTCCATTCGAAATTAGAACGGCAGGTGTGTGTCATTGTGAGGAGTGCCCCTAGAGGTTGGTGGGTGTCACTTTCAGTGGGACCTCTATGTCATAGAGATGAAAAACTATGATATCATTCTCAATATGGACTGGTAGGTAACCTTCCATGGCTTGGTTGATTTATATCATCGTAGGGTGAGTTTCACATCACCAGAGGGTGGAGAGTTTCTATACAAGGGAAAAAGGGATGTCCAGGCAAGCCGATCTGGACCCAAGCATCGTGGGCAAGGTGGAGTGGCAACATAGATTGAATGATTATATTTGGATGACCAGGTAACTTTTCAGAAGGACTTCCCTCTTGTGGTTGATCATTTCAGGTATGTCATCCTGGAGGACTTCTCAGACCTACCTCTGGAGTGAGAGTTGGATTTCATTATTGAGCTTGTTCCAGGAGCGACACCAATGCCCATACCTATTTAACGGATGGCTACACCAGAGTTTCAGAAGCTCAAGAGGCAGTTAGAGGAGTTACAAGCAATTAGTTTCATCCGACCTAGTTCTTCTCCTTTAGGTTCACCTTTCCTATTTGCGAAGAAGGTGGATTCTACCCTCAGACTATGTCTGGATTATCCGAAGCTGAACTATTTCACGGTCAAAAACCAGTATTCCTTGCCATGTATTGATGATTTTGTTGATCAACATCAAGGATCCCTAGTGTTTTGAAAGATTTAATAATTTCCAGATATCATCAGTTGTGCGTTAGTCCATCAGACATACAACTTATAGCTTTTCGGAGTAGATATTGTATATACGAGTACGTGGTCATGCCATTTGGACACACGAACTCTCCAGCAATTTTCATGGATCTGATGCATCATTTGTTCCACATATATCTATATTCTTTTGTGGTATTCTTCATGGACTATATCTTGGTGTACTCTCACACTCAACATGACCATTCCACCCATATTATGATGGTATTGAGTACACTGAGAGAGCATCAGTTATTTGTTAAGCTCCCAAAGTGCCACTTTTGGATGAACCAGATACACTTCCTGGGTCTTATTATCTCAGAGACGGGAGTTGTAGTAGACCAAGTGAAAGTGAGAGTAGTAGTTTCTTGGAAGAAGCCTTGGAATGTGTTTGAAATATCGAGTTTCATGGGGATGGCTGGTTATTATAGATGATTTATACATGACTTCTCCCGCTTAACAGCATCGTTGACGGGTTTGACTAAGAAGGGTACAACTTTCATTTGGTCAAAATCTTGAGAGACAGCCTTTCATGAGCTGAAGGGAAGACTGACATTAGCAACAGTCCTAATACTTACAAAACAAGGGAAGAGTTATACAGTTTACTATGATGCATTTGGTATTGGGATCAGAGTAATGTTGATGCAGGATGATCGAGTAGCTGCGTACGGGTCTCAGCATTTGAGGCAACATGAGTTGAATTACCTGACGCATGATCTCGAGTTGTATGCATTTGTTCTCTCATTATGATTTTGGAGTCATTATATCTCGGGAGAACATTGTGTGGTGTTTATGGACCCCAAACGTATGAAATACATCTTTACCCAACATGAATTGGACTTGAGAAAATGAAGGTGGGTTGAATATTTTCACTCCTTTGACTTTGAGCTTACCTATACATGTGGTAAGTGTAATGCAATCATTGATGCACTGTATAGGTAGACTCAGATACAAGCAGTGCAGGAGGCCAGCGATGAGTAGAAGCATATGGATTTGTTCTCTGAGATGCATTTAGAGGTTCACGATAGTCAATGGAGAACCTATATTTTTTCCTTATCTGTGACTTCTACCCTCCTTGATAAAGTGGGGATGAGACAACTATCATATTTTAGAGGCCCAGTTCTACTTGAGTCGATGGTAAGTGAGGACCCTCTTCCGGGTTAGACGATAAGTGATGAATAGGTACTACGTATCCTTGGACGAGTATGGGTTCTAGGGTATATACGTGAGGAGTTGATGTGAGATTTTCATGAACATTCTTGGTATGTTCACCCCAGAGTTACAAAAATGTATCGTGACTTGAGACATCAATATCGGTGGCTGGGAATGAAAAGAGAGGTAGCTGGTTTTGTTGTAAGTTGTTCCACATGTCAGCAAGTGAAGGCATAGCATCAAGGGCCATCCATATTGTTATAGTAGTTACCCATTTCGTAGTGGAAATGAGATTATTTCATGATGAACCACATGACCGGTTTGTCGAGGTCAGCTCGCAAAAATGATGTCTCATGTGTTGTTGTGGACAGACTTACGAAGGTAGCTATCTTTTTTCCGATCAATGAGACATTCGGTGTTGATGAGCTCAAAAATATGTATATTAGAGAGGTATTACATCTTCACGGGGTCTCTCAATTTATCATTTCAGATAGGTACTCATGTTATATATCTCTTTTCTGGAAGAGTTTTCAGAGGGTACTAGGTACACAGGTTCATTTGAGAACATCTTACCACCCTCAGACTGATGGCCAGTCATAGTGTACAATGCATGTTTTCGAGGAAATGCTATGTGAATTCATCCTAGACTTTGGGGGCTCTTGGGAGAAGCCCATACCCATGGTTGAGTTTTCCTACAATAATATTTTTCAGGAAACTATTGAAATGGAACCATACAAGGCTTTATATGGTAGGCCATGCCGATCACCTGAGTGCTAGATAGAGTCATGTGAGGTAGCTTTACTAGGACCACATCTCATGCTGCAGTCTTCAAAGAAGGTCTGGTTAATATAGAAGCAGATGGCTAATGGATATTCTCAAAGGAATTTTATGCTGATCGCCGCAAACAAATCTTGGAGTTCGTGGTCGGGGGTCAGGTTTTCATTACTATTTCATTGAGGTTGGGATAAAGGTAGGTCAAGAGTCAAGGAATTCATTCACCGTGGTATGTAGGGCCATTTGAGATTTTAGAGAGTGTCAGGTTGGTTTCCTATCAGTTTCAATTACCACAGAGATACCAGGCCTTGCATGATGTCTTTCATGTATCTCAACTATGCCGTTATCACTCAGAGTCGTCTCATGTTTTTCATCCCGAGGAGGTATAACATCAGGTCAATGCATCCTTTGTTCAAAATTTGATTTGTATTGTTGATAGAAGCATGAAGGTTCTCCGAGGTAGGATTTTTCCTCTCATATGGGTGTTATGGCCACATGGCCAAGTGTAGGACGAAACCTGGGAGCAGGATACCGATGTACATGCTTAGTGGTTAGGTTTATTCACAACATTATCATTACCACCCTTCGAAAGGAAATCCAGGGAAGAATTTTTTGAGGGGGGGGGGGGTTGTAAATAGCTTGTTTGTATTTTTGAGGTAAGGGTTTTTTCATTTCCCTTTCCTTAACTGTTTTTGAGCATATAATGAAAATTGGGAAAATCCTAATGTTTTGGGGATACACTATGTACTTTGGTTGTGTGGGATTAGTAATCAGGGGGTGTAGGACAATAGTTGATGAAGGGTGTAAAAAATGACTACATATTGTGTAAATAGTATATATACACCGTGTAATCATCGAGTAGGTGAATAGTATGGTGGTTGGAGTAGCCTCCAGGAGAACGATAGTACAGGCCGTGTACATAGACATACACATCATGTAACCAAGTCGGATGATGAACCGTGAGGAGGTGGAAAGTGGCCACCAGAGGACCAGTTAAAACAATGGAAAATACACATCATGTACCTGAGATTAAATTCCATGTAGTTATGTTTTTTCTCTTAAAAAAATGAAATAGCCTCCTCTTTCTACAGGGGAAGCTTAGACCACCTGGGATTTGTGGGAGAGAACGCCGAATTTTGGAAGATCTACCGACTGCACTCTGGAACTCTGATTCCTTCACCGACGATCTTGTTTGAACCACACATATCTAATTCTTTGATGGATGTTTCAGGAGTCATCATTCACTTATATTGATCAGAGGAGATCGAGGTAGGTGTTATGGTGTTAATTTGAAATTGTTGAGTTGTTTTTTTGTACTGTTGTGCTATGTGACCATGTTTGGGGTTTCGTATGGCTGAGGTCTTATATGATAAGATATCTAGATTTTTATATATAATCTAATGGTAAATATAAATTTCTGTTTGGGATCATTTCCTTGATCCAAGGCCACCCCATGGGTGTGTTTCCCTTATTTATCCGTTGGTCCAGGATACCCATGGGAATGCCCTGATTATAAGAATTTTTTGATTTTTCTTGAAATAAAATGCAAATAAATTTCTTGATTATGTATTGGGTTCGGACCGATTACTTGTTTTTCTAGAGGGCTGTGTTTTTCTTTGCCTGAGGGCAGTGTTCTATTATGCTTGAGGGAAACCTTTCTAATGCATGTGGGAAATAGCTTCTATTCCTGAGGGAGACATCGCCTTTGGCTACGGTCAATATTTGTTGTTCCCTTAGGTAGTCACTTGAAGGTTTCGATTCTGATTACATGAGGGTAAGGATTTATATGTCTGAGGAAAATTTTTTCTTTGAATACTCATTGTGGTGATTTCTTATGTTATACCTTCAATGATAAAGCACATGCTTGGTATTGTTATTACCCTCTACTGGTTAGATAACCTGTTGTGGTATTTTCTGCGGCACATTATAGGAGATTGTCAGCTGATGATGAGTCTCAAGAACATATTATTCAATTATATTTAATTGGTAAATAATAATTAAAATTGAAATATAACTGGTAGGAATGTTTACTTTGAGTGAATCCTATATTAATGCATTTCATTGCTGCACACTGTTGTTGCACATCTTCACTGACAGTTGGGCATAAGTATTTGGTGGATTCTGACTGGGATTTATTTCTCACACCCTGTTTGGGTCATGTATTTGGCCCAAATAGATTATATTGTTGCAGGTTTTGATAAGGGAAAGGGTCCCTATACAGGTCCTTGATTGTAGTATAGGTGTAGAAGTGCATGTCACCTACTTCAGTCTTGTGATTCTACTGAGTTCCTGTTGCACAACTTTAGTTTGCTGTTTTGTACTTGGTATATTGTACTATAATGTATTTTATTGCAGTGCATCCTGTTTTGACTACTTTCTTATAAATATCCCTTATTGTATCAACATATAAATACGACTGTTGGTTATCCTTTGCATCAGTACCAGTGTATATTCAGCTTTGTATTTTTTACTGCATCCTCTTTTGAGTATATTTATATTTTTATGCTGCGCTACAATTTGAGAAATTAGGGCATAGTTTCCCCATATTAGACCTATACCTTTCCTACTAGTTGGCAGCCTCTGGCATTTGGGGAAATGCAATTGAGATCTTGTGACCAACCGGGTTTGGGGCACCCGTGGTGGGCACCCGGATCCAAGACGTTATAACTATAATTATTAATTTTAAGGATAAAAACATTTTCTATATAATGATATTTTTTTATAATTTTTAGAAATCAAATAAATTAAAATATTTATGACAGAATAATGAAGCATTGTTTACCTCATTAATGAATGATTTAAATAAGTAATATTATAATGATTAAAACAATATCGAAAACCTATTAATTTCTTTTTATATGATTTTATTTGAAACACGAGCCTTCTTATCAAAGAAATTAATAAGTTATGGAATTTTAAAAACGAAAAATCAATATAAAATAAAATAATATTTTTAAACATTCTTAAAGAGCCCATCATCTTCCTTAATAAAATCCCAAACTTATAACCCATTCATCACATTTCTCAAGCTCCATGTATCATCCAACCTCAGCCCAATTGTGCCCTTTACATCCCAATCATCCTCCTAGAATCCTTCCCATAAAAATAAGGAAATTCAATTATATATTTTGGTTCACACCAAAATGACATACCTCATCATCAAAATCATCATTAAATTTTATTAAGATGGAAACCACAAACAAGGATAGTTCCTCATGGAGGACTAAAATAGTGCAAGCTGAGGGAATACCCTCTAACAAGAATCACCCCCTCAAGAGGTAGTGAATTAGGACTGCAAAACACAATGATATCAGTACCATTGGTAGCAGTACAGGCCATAAACTCTGCAACTTGATTTCCCTCCCTCCAAATGTGAAGGACCTCCATGTCTCGATAAAGATAATTCCTACAACGTATGATAGTATAAATGATATACCACATCACTTTTCCAATTTGCTTCAGTGAATCATGAAGGACCATGGAATCCATCTCCACCATTGAAATAGGGATCTTCTTTTTCTAGAAGAGCTGAAGGCCGGTGTAAAGAGTCGTTACCTCCACTTGGAGAGCATAGCCTTGGCCAAAACATGCACTAAAAGTGAGAATGACAAAACCACTGGGTTCCCGAACAAACCCCCTGGAAATAATACAAGAGACACAAAAACTATCAGTGTTGAGTTTAAAACCTGAGGAACATGGAGACCAGTGCACTTGTAACCCTTGTATGTCTCAGAGAGAGAGGGGTGACTTCCCCATATTGTTATGCCTGGGTATTGGGGAATCCTCCCTATAATTGAGAATGCTGAAGAGAACTCTGAGCGGTAGTTTGGTATGTACGATCAGTGAGTGAAACCGGGTGGCCAACCCTTCAAAGCGAGCTGAATTTCGAGATTTCCAAATACAACAGCATCTGACAAGAAGGACCAATGCTCTCACCATTCTCTCTGGTCCCTTTTCAGGGACTCCGGGAAACAAGTATTCAATGAAACAACAATGGGTATCATATAGGTGAATACTTGTAAAATCACCAAAAGTGTTCCAGATTGAACACACCCATTCGCTTTCAAAGAAGAGATGTTTAGTAGTCTCTTTCTTGTAAAAACTACAGCAGGAGAACCTGGACACCGAGGAGATTCCCATGTGCTGAATATTTTCATTTGTGGACAGCACATGGTTCTTAATCCCCCATATTAGGAAGTTGATCTTGCCAAGAATTTCATCCTCCAAAGTAACTTCCCCACACATCCAAGTCCTCCCCTGGCTGCGTCAACATATAATTCTCTCTATCCAAGAATGACCCAGAATCAAACTCAGTGAAAATGCATATGTCATGGTCTGGGGTGAAGACGACGCTGTTGTAAACAAGTCTCTGATCGGGAGTCAGAATAACATTAGTAAATTCCTGAAAGCAACTAGTCTGTTTGATGGTAAACAAAGGTACGGGGCACCTAGGGTAGCCAAAAATCCATTACATCTAGTTGCGGAACCAAAAGGAGACATCACCCCTAACCAAAATCCAGTGAGAGTTGTCCTGGAGCATCTGATTGTCCGTGTAAACTAATGGCCATATCGATGGAGGGTTCCACCCAAAAGTGGTCGCCTTCCCCCTGACATTCCATCTCATGTGGTAATCCCAAAGAGTTTTCTTCACCAAATACTCCCATCAAAGCTTAGCATGCATGCATTGAAGCATGTGTGACAGGTTTCGAACTTTAATTCCCCCTTCCCCATACGGTCTGGCCATACGCCCCCATGAAGCCCAACCTTATTTAAAGGTAATGTCTTCTCTTATGTTCTTCTATTTCATTTTACTTCTCCAACCCAATAAACTATTTTTAATCCATTATTTTATAACAAAAATAGTATACAAAATGTAATAGGTTGTTTTTATGAAAATTATTTGAACCAAACATACAAAAACCACTATTTAATGGGTGAAGAACAAACAGTTTCTATGGAAAACGAACCACTACCTCACGAAACAATGATTGTTCAATATTATCCTACCACCTCTAATGATAATAATTAAGAAGAAACTATATTTATATGTGATATATATTATATTTAAATTGTTTATTTTCTTCTGTATTTTTCATGTATATCAAACCTTTATGGTTTTTATAATGGATAACAGGATAATTTCATTTGAGGAAGTGTAGACAACCACCTCTCAAAGTGACATGACTCATTTATGCCATACGTGAAACATATAAAGGATGGCGTTATTGAATATATATATATAATATTATACTAGAATTATTATATAACTATATATCATTATGTTTTGTTTCATTAAATTTGGAAAATTAATGAATATAGTGTTCTTGCATATGTACGACTTACCATCTCCATGAATTATGAATTTCATTTCTTATCTCCAAATGAAATGTACTATTTAAGTACGTATATATACTGGATATATATGATATATATAATATCTAAATCATGACTATCATTCTAGAGATTATTTAATTTCAACCATATGGAAAATTTATTATTATTACAAGTTCATTTTAAACCCATGTTCCAAACATCGACAAAACGTACGATGTGCACTCAAATAATTAACGAATTTTTAAAGAAAGGTAATAATTGATATAAAATAAATAATAAAATTGAAGAAGGTTCATAAGCTAGTATAGATTTACTTTATTTTATTATTTAGGAGATTAAATAATGATCGAGTCTAGTCGGACACGAGGTAAGGGGTTTCTAATCTCACTTTTAATTCCGTGAGATTTCTATTGTTCAGAACATATTTATTTAATGTGTTGTATTGTGTAATTATATTTGATATAAATTATCATGATACGTTTTCTATTCATGGTATTATTTAATTTATTGGGTGGTTATTAAATCTTGGTCAAATGAATCAATTGGTCACAACGTGGTAAGGGGTTTTCATCACACCTATTATTCTCGTGAGATTCATGGTATATTTGCCACTTTTTAGTTTTGTGTTGTGTATGTCCTACCCATGATTGTATTCATTGTATAATATACATTAATTTATTGGTATTTACATCTTCATCATATGACCCTTCTTTTATGGGGTTTATGTTTCTTATGTTACCAAATCAGTGAGGGAATCTCTCACCCTCCTATTTTTAAAAGACTTCATTTATGGAATGTATTCTAATTTCCACTTAATTATGTTGGGATAAGTTACTATAAATTCTTATTGTTTTTCATTTTGTGTCCATGTGATTATATAACCTTTTCTCTCTCATCAACTCGTTTTATCAATTTTAATGTGATTCTATTAGGCTCTCAAATTTTGGTAATAAAACACATTAACCAAATTTATATTCTTTGGGTTAAACATCTATTTCTTGATTATGTTATTATATGAATATGTGTGAATGATATTTTATATTTTTACACTTAATACCCACATATATTCGGTGTATTTTTATTTTTATCAAATAATTATTTCATTGATTTATCTTAAATCAATGGATATTATATTTGTAAGGTTATTTGCCTCAATTTACATTCCATTAAGACTTTTTTGTTGATATACACAAATTATTTTTTATATGCTATATATACTCTCTTTTGACATATTATATCATGAATCTCATTATTCTCATGATATTATAATGCTTTTATTAACTTTTTTTCCTCAATTATTTGTATTTCGGAATATATCATTTTGTTAATAAAGCCTTAACTAAAATATTGTTTTAATGATTTATTCTTATAAATAGTTCTCATTAATTTCAATTTTTACGAAATAGTTTTACTGATTTATTTTTATAGACAATATTTTTAAAAAATGTTACTTCCATTAAAAGAATCAATGTTGTATTGGACACATTGATTAAAAAATCTCATTATTAAATGTTTTAAATTGTTTTGAATTTTTTTTGATAAAGCATTGATTATGTCAATATCATGAAATGATATATTGTGATTTCAATGTGTAACCATTATCTTTCCTTTATTTTTATTTTATGTGTTATGAATATGTTATGGTTATTGGGAATTTTTTATGTATACTGGTGATTCTGTGATAAACCTACGGTGGGTGAGCCCGAGATGTCTCTTCAATGCATTGGTTATCATGAAAGGGGTAAATGTTAATGTTTCTCCTAAGAGATTTACGTAATATAATGTGATGGGTATTCTAATGAAGACCCTATATAACTGTGATATCTACAATGTATGTATGATTTTATTCCACATTTTACCTTTTATGATTTATGATTTCTGTGTATTATTCATAAATATTATAATTTTATAGGGTATGTTATGATTGAAAAGTATGGTTTCATTGAATTGTATTTATTGATTGGATAATGTTTTTTTCCTTATATTATAACCATTACTATGCTTTTTAGGCCCATCCCAAGTTTTTCAAATGTTTTCCACATGATTAAAAGATAAATAGGGTCATGGATGATATCAAGGAAATGTCATGCTGTCTAAATCATGGAACTTGGCGTGTTTCTTTTTATGAGTTTTTATTTTATGAAAAAATGGATATTGAGTAGCAGTGTCTACTTGTATTTTTCAAGTTGATATGTAATAGTTATCGACTAATTCTCTAATACACTAAACCTGAAAAGATCACCAATGTGAATTATTTATTTAATTCATGATTTTGTAATTTTGTATGGTCATTACTTATAGTTTGTATCAAAGGTTATTGTAGACAACTTTTGGGATTAAGAGTTTACATTAAACACATGGTTAGTCCATATGTCTATTATTTAAGATTAATCCTTGTTTTATAAATTTTTCAGATCAGGGAATATCATATGAAAATATAAGGAGGAGGATCTCAAATGAAATCCCAATAATTTTTTGATGAAATTCATGAAATAATTATTTCAATGTCATGTTAAGATGATTGTGATTCCTTTTGTAGCATAAAACTGACTTGTAAGCAGTTGTTTGAGATATTAAAACCTTTACTATAACTCGATAACATCGTAGATCATGGGTTGTATATAATAAAATCATATTTTCTCAGTATTCACATATTTTCAAGTATGTAAATATTATCAAGGCATTTTCATATATTTTACATTATTACATGATTTTGAAGCATATTTTGATTTTGAAGAAGGTGATGAATAAGGATAAAGTTTCCCAACCTATGTATATTTTCTATTATAATATTTTCTATCACCAGAAACTTATGGTATTTTAAAAATACCATTTATTAAATGTTTTAACTCAAATTTGGTCGGACTATTTGTGAAAAATCAGGTTTTATCAGATGTTTTTATATTATATGTCATATATGATTATTTTCAAAAACTGTTTTCTTGCGAACACCCATATAACCAATGTTTTATAATGTGTCTTTGGATGAATGAAGAAAATTATTTCGAAGGATATATAATTCATTTTGGAAATGCATGGACCATATAACTATGTGAAAGAGATGACAATGAAACCATATGGACACCATGATGAAGGTATGTTGTTCATTCTATAGTGAATAGTTTTATTTTATAAAATAGAAATAAAAAAAATGACAATTTATTAGATGTTGTAGTCTTAATGTATTATAATGAAAATGAAACATATAATAAAACCACTGAGGTTAAGTAATGTTAGGGATAATTTTTTGTTTTATAAAAAGGACTACCCATAATATTAGTGACAACCTGTTATGTCAGAAAAGGCTATAGGAATCGAACCCACAACTGAAGGGCGTCAACGGCACATCGCCTACCACTATCTTACTTGTAGTACCACATTAGTATGAGTTATTCTTTTTAGTTAGATGATATTATCAATCAAAAATATGATGATTATGGGAACTTAAAGTTTTTAAAATAGATATCCTTAATATAGAAAATTGATTTGCTAATTAACTGATAATGGTTATTTTGAAAGATGTTCTCTATTTTTGGATAACAGTATACGCCTATGGAATATAGAATAATTTGGGATTTTTTTGATCAGTAATGGTGAAATTTTATATTGGAAGAATCTATGATTTTATTATGGATATTTTGTGATTTGGGTTATTTATGGAAATGATTATCTTATCATAACGAATATGTGATTTGGTTCATTACACTTCAATATGAGACTTTAAGAGTAAAAAATTTTATATAGAGATAAATGTTTAGATTTATTAAGGAAAACAATGCCATTAAATCCATCTATTATTTGGGTTTCAAACATACTTTGGATTACATTGAAGAATTTTGTTGATAGATGTTTGTTGAATGGTATTTGTTGAAAGATGGGTATTGTTTGAATTTTTTTGAGACTAAAGGTATTATTTTTTTATAATGTATTATACTTTTTTTGGAGATTATTTGATCCTGTACAAACAATTTTGGTTTTGGTTAATGTCTAACAAAAATGGAAAAATATAGTTCATCATTTGTGGATTATATGATTATCTATAATTTTATTCTAGCACTTTTATTTTGAACAAGGCATCTTGAATACTCCTCATTTGGAGAAAATATGATTTTGTTGTAGAAATCTACTAAAGTATGAATGTATACATGAAAAGTAAGTATGTTTACTTATGTTCTTATTCAAGCTCTTAAATAAATTCTTCAACATTATGAAATGTATCAAAAAAACATTTTTTGTTAACTTTTCTTATAGGGGAATCGAATACCATTTAACCAATCCTATTATTGTGATTTTCTTGTCCTTAAAATTCTCATAATAATTTTTTCTACCACTCTCCATCAAACCTTGATGGTTTTGTTTCTCATCAAAATCCATGTTTTTATACATGGAATCCTAGTTTGAGTTGTCATTGGTGACCTTTGTATTTCTCTTTTTTTCTTTTAAAGTGATATTTTTATTGACTTTTTTTTCTGATGTGGGACTTTCAATGAAGTTTCCAATATTAATAATAAAATTGCGAGGACATAATTCCCAAAATAGGGGAATTATGTAACATCCCAGGTAAATAAGGAATATAAATTTCTTATATTTATTAAATGTTTTGAATTAAATATTAATTTTACCTTATAGGAGATGCTATTTTTGATGGAATACATGATACAAAAAAGACGTTTTATTGAAAACATATATTGCACACAACATTGAGTTATTCTGTTAAAATAATATTATTAGTTTAAATATAATTTAATTCATAGTCATTGTATCAGTGGGAATGAAAAAAAACTAACCATATTATTATTTAAAATGTTTCTTAAATGTTTTTTTATCCAATAAATTTTAGAGGCTAAAAATAAGAAATAATCATATTTTTAGTATAAATACTCAAATATTCACTAAAAGGTTGATTTAACACCTTATGATGGAGAATCCCCTTTAAATATATTTTATGTCACTCTGAAATATTCTGTTTATCAAAATAAAATTCTTCTTTAGAATTGGGTCATCCAAAGTTATTTTGGGTAAAATTTTTGTGTTTTTCCGATAAAATTCATTTTTTTAACAGTGAAAAAACTATATTCTAATTCAAAATTACCTTTTAATTTAATTAATAAATATGGTTAGAATATATTTTTAATTGTTTTTAATGTGAAATTAGATTTATTTACCATTTAATCCAATGTTTGTCATTGAATGTAAATTCATTTTGAAATTGGGCATAAATAAGTTTCTATCTTTTGATAGTTATTATATTCTAAACACACTCTATTTAATTTCACAAAAAGAAATAATTTTAAATTAATTTCTTCCACATCTATGTCTTAAATTTTTAAAATGGATTCTATAATTGGAATCGGGAGGATGAAATTGTGTAAATAGGTAACATTAATATTTAGGAAATATGAATATTTACTTTAGCCCAAATTTTAATTACTGTGGTTAAAAGTTATATCTGTTAAATAAGGGTAACAAAATATTATTATAATAATATGAAATTATACTCAAATTTATCCTAATCTTACTGGGTAAGACATTTCCAACCATGGGAATCCTTGGGTCCATTTTGTGACCCCATGGAGCAACATGGGAGTTATAATGGCACTTTATATTAATTAATTTAATGTAAAGAAATAAAGCACATAATCATATATCTTTTAGTAAATAAATTAATACACGTGGTCATATAAGTAATTTATTCATCTATATATATTCATTTGAATGATAAAAATATTTCATACATTATGATTTTATATATATATTTTGACATCAGTTAAATAAAAATATTTACAACACAATAATGGTGCAGTGTTTACCTAATTAATGAATGATTAAAATAAATACTATTATAAAAATTAAAAAATATCCATATCATATCTAATTATAATTAGTTGATTTTATCTCTAACATGAATCATCTTATATTTATCATTAATTTTTTTGACCTTTATAAACTGAAAATCATTATATAATCGAATAATATTTTCAACAATCTTAAAGAGCCCCTCCACCACGTTATAATAATACCTCACTTCCAACCCATTCTTCACATTTTTAGATCCCCTTGCCTCTACCAAACTCTGCCCAATTAGTATCTCTACATCCCAATCCTCCACCTATAAGCCTTATAAGAGTAATAAGGCAATTCAATTCAACCTTTTGGTCCAAACAAAAGAGAGATACCAGATTTAAATGTAATATCTTATCTTAAGTTATTTTATTTTATTTTACTTCCCCAAAACCTAAACTCTTATTATTTATTTATTTAATAAAAAAACTGTATCCTCAATATTCTAGGTTTTTTTATGAGAGATATTAGAACAACACTTACACACGCTACCATCAAATGGGTAATGTACATACTATTTCTGTCGATAGAGAACTATTGCCTCATGAAACGATGATTGTTCAATCTTCTCCTACCACATTGTATGGTATCCATTATGATGGAAATTTATTTATATGTGATATATATTATATTTATATTTATTCTTTTCCTCTATATTTTTCATTTGTAGTATAACTTTATTGCTTCCATAATGGGTATACTCGAAAATTTCATTTTAGGAACTGTGGACTATCACCCCCTAAAAGTAATATGACTCGTTCAGGCCATACGTGGAAGGTATAAAGGATGGAGTTAATAAAACTATAAATTATATTTTACTGGAATAATAATATAACTATGTGTAATTATTATTTTGGACCATTAAATATTAAATATAAATGTTATTACCGTTCATGCATATGTACGACTTGTCATCTCAATGAACGGTGCATTTCATTTCTTATCTTCAAATGTTATGTACTATTAAAAATACTTACATATACTGGATATATATATGATATATATTATATCTAAATCATGAATATCATTCTATAGAAAATGTAATTTCAATCACATGGATAATTTATAATGACCATAAGTTCATTTTTTACTTAAGTTTCGAACATCGATAAAATGTCTAATATAACTCATATTATTAACTAATTGTAATAGTAAGGTAAGAATTTATATAAAAAGACTACTAAACATGAAAAGCGTTTTAAGGAAAGTACAAATTATCTTTATTTTAATATTCATGAGATTAATTAATGGTCGTGTCAAGTTGGACATGAGGTATTGTTTTTTATCTCACTTTTAATTCTATTAGATTTTTATTGTCTGTCACTTATTTATTGAATATAGAGCATTGTGTACTTCACTTTGGTATATATTATAATGATTCTAAATATATTAATGGTATATTGCGATTTATTTTATGTTTATAAACTTTTGGTCATATGACTCAATTGATTATAACGTGGTATAGGGTTTTACCTCACTTTTTAATCCTGTGAGATTCATGCTGTATTTTCAAATATTTCCATCTATGTGGCGTATGTATTACCCATTTTTATAATAATTGTGCAAAATACTATAATTTAATTATATTAGCATCTTCATTGTATGATCCTTATTTTAGGGGGTGTATGTTTCGGAAGTTAGAAAATCAGTGAGGGAATCTTTCACCCTCCCCTTTTTAAAAGACATAATTTATGTTATGTCTTTTAATTTCAAATATATTATGTCAGGGTATGTTATTAAATCTATTTTTTTCATTTTATCCACTTCCCATGTTCAATAAATTGATAATATGGTTTCCCTTTTCCTTGACATTATTTTTAGAGACTAGAACTGGAGGTGACTCAGAGATCACACACTTGTGTCGGTGGTGTGACCTAACTCCCATAGGAATGATTTTCATTTGGAATGACATTGTAGTATCATTAAAACCTTATTTCTTTATATTAAATATGGAATTATTATATTCAATTTTGTACCATATAAAAACTTTTAGGCCAGGGATATACTGTGTCTACAATGATGGTATTTAGTTTTTCTATATGGGTGAAAGGGGAACCTTGGAAGAGTAGGATAGAGTCATCCGTTAGATATTTAGATGATTTCTCATAATTTGGATAGAATGGAATATGGTTTTGTGGATGATATGAGTTTTATGTTTCATATAGTGGTGGAAGTGTATATTATTATATTTTTTAAAAAATCTCCTCAGTTTCACCTAAACTAATAGATATACATATTCATTTATCTACACCTTCATATGACCATGATATCTATAAAAAAAATTAGATTTATCTCATAGATACTTAATAGATAATGGTGATGTTGTATAAATTTCAAAATAATGGATTTTTCATATCTTGTTTTTTACCTTATCTATCCATAATTTTGTTATCCAAGAAGGAATATGTGAGAATGAGGGTGTGTGATGATTATTGTCACCTAAATTAGGTGATGGTAAATAAAATGCGTCCAGTTCCAATTTTATATTTTCGCCATGATTTATTAGATGGGGAAAATTGGTTCTCAAATATTATCCTTAGAATAAGTTATCAACACTTGCGAATATGGGATGAGGATATTCCAAGGATAGTATTTAGATGTCTCTATGATCACTATGATTACGTGTTGATTCCATGTGGAATAAAAAACAACCCAGATGTGTTTAGAGGAATCATGAATGTTATTTTTTAGCCTATCAAAATCGGAATGTTGTAATCATCATATATGATCTCTTATTGTACATATCATCCGTGGTGGAGCACACAAGACACATGATGGTGGTTCTTGATGTACTCCATGAGAACCATCATTATGGGAATATCTTTACATGCATGTTTTGGATAGAGGAGGTACATTTTATATAAAATTTTATCTTAGCAGATAGTGTAGTAGTGGAATATGTAATAGTCGACAAAATGTTATCTTGGGAGCCACCTGTAACATCCTAGGTAAATAAATAATATAAATTTTTTAAATTTATTGAAATTTTTGAATGACATGTTAATTTTACCTAAATGGGGATTATATGTTTAATGTCATACCTAATACTCAAGAACATGTTTCATTGAAAACATATGTTGCACACAACGTTGCGTTATACTGATAAATATTAAAATAAAAATATTATTTTAATTGGTAGTTAATGCATATCCATTGTATTGGCAGGAATGAACAAAACTAACCATATTATGATTAAATATTTTTTTAAATGTTTTTTATTTTTATCCAAAAAAATTTGAGGCTTTAAATAAAAATAATAAATCGGAATTTACGCACACATACTTTAATATTCATTAAAAGGTCGATTTCCCTCTTTTTGTTGGAGAACCCTCTTTAAAATAATATTTGGTCAGATTAATATTTTTTAATTGAAAAAATTAAATTCTTCTTCAGATTCAGGACATCAATATTTTCTTTGGATAAATTTTTGGTATTTCTTGGAAAAAAACTATTTTTTATAAATAGTGAAAAAAGATGCATTTTAATTCAAAACATTATTTTAATCTATTTTATTTACATGGTTATATTAACTATTTAATTTTTTTAATGTGTAATGAAATTATTTTTTTATTAATTAATCCAATTTTGGTCATTGGAAGTAATTTCCCTTAAAAAATGGACATAAATAATTATCAATCTTTTGATAGTTATTATTTTGTAAAAACATACTTCTTTGACAACGAGAAATAATATTAAATTAATTTCAGCCATATAAGTTTTTTAATTTTTAAAATTTTATTCCATATTTAGAATATACAGGTCCAAATTTTGAAAATAGGTATCTTTTACTTTTATACAACATGAATATTTATTTTCGTATAAATTTTATTTTCCATGGTAAAAATTTAGTTATGGTAAATAAGGGTAACAATATATTATTATAATAATATAAAACTTCCATAACATGTGTCCTAATCCTATTTGTTAATACTTGTCCGACCATGGTCATTTTTGGGTCGACATTGGGACCCCATGGAGCCACCTGGGAGTGATAATGACATTTAATATTAATTAATTTAACGTAAAGACAAAAACAAATTAAACATATATCTTTCAGTAAATAAAATCATACATGGGGTTATATAACTTATTTTTTCGAATAAAAATATTAATTTTAAGTATAAAATGATTTCTTACATCATGATATTTTTTTTATTTTAGACATTCAATAAATTAAAATATTCATGACACAATAATGATGTAATGTTAACCTCATTAATGAATGATTTAAATAAATAAGATGACAAAAATTAAATAAATATCCAAAAAAAATTTAATTCATATAATATTATTTTATTTCGAACATGAGTCATCCTATATTCGACTTTAATAAATTTTTTCCTTTAGAAACAAAAAATAATTATATAATAAAATAATATTTTTAATCATTCTTACTGATACCCTCCTCCCCCTTATAAAAAACCCTCACTTATAACCCATTCCTCACACTTATGAAGATCCTTGGCTCATCCAGCATCAGAAAAATTAAGCACCATACATACCTCTCCTCCTCTTAGAATCTTTTTCTCAGTCATAAGGAAATTCAATTAAATCTATTGGTTCAATCCAAAGGGAGATACCTGATTTAAAGGTAACACCTTCTCTTAAGTTATTTTTTTTAATTCTACAACCCCAAAACACATTTTATTCTATTATTTTATAAAAAAAACAGTATACTCAATATCTTAGGTTGTTTGTATGATATGTATTCAAACAACCCTTACACACACCTCCAACTAATTGTTAAAAAACATATTGTTTCTATGGATAGTTAACTACTGCCTCACAAAACGATGATTATTCAATCTTCTCATACCACCTCCTATGGTGGCCATTAATAAGGAACTGTATTTATAAGTGATATATATTATATTTATTTTCTTTTTTATTTTTTATTTTTATAATACCTTTATGATATCTTTAATGGGTAAATAGGATAATTTCATTTGAGGAAGTGTGGACTACTGCACCAACAATGTTATTTGAATCGTTCATGCCATATGTTGAATGTATAAAGGATGTAGTTAATGAAATTATATATGATATTATACTGGAATTATTATATAACTATGAATAATTAATTTTTTATTCCATTAAATTTGAAATAGAATTGAAGGTAGCGTTTATGCTTACATACAACTTACCATCTCCATTAAAGGTGCATTTCATTTCATATATCCAAATATAATTTAATATTATATAAACAAATATATACTAGATAGATATGATATATATGATATATAAATCATGAATATCATTATGGGGATAATGAAATTTTTACCATATAGAAATTTTTTAATTATAACAAGTTTCTTTTTAACTCAAGTTCTGAACATCGACAAAATGTATTATATAAACTCAAATAATTAATAAGTAGTTATAGAATGGTAAAAATTTATATAATAAGAATAATAAATTTTAAAAAAAGTTCATAATAAAATATTAACTAACTTTATTTTATTAATCAAGATATTAAATAATGATCGTGTCAAGTCGGACACGAGGTATGAAGTTTCTTATCTCACATTTTATTCCATGAGATTTCTATGGTTTGCCACTTATATATTGAATGTGGGGTATTGTGTACAGGAATTTGATATATATTATCGTGATTATATTTATATTCATGGAATTATGTGATTCATTTTGTGGTTAATAACTTCTGGTTATACAACTCAAATGATTATAATATGGTAAGGGGTTACATCTCACTTTTATTTCCCGTTAAATTCGTTCTATATTGGAAAATATTTACTTTTATGTGGTGTATGTAATTCCCATGAATGTATTAATTGTGTAACATAATTTATATTATTTCTATTTAAATCTTCATCATATGATCCTTCTTTTAGGGGGTGTATGTTTCTTACATTACCAAATCATTGAGGGAATCATCCATCCTCCTCTTTTTAAGAGACACCATTTATGTTATGTCTTTTAATTTAAAAATTATTAGGTTTGGATGTGTTATTATATATCCTTATTGCTATAAATTATGTGTCCAAGTGTTGATAGAAATTTCTCTCTCTCATAAACTCATTTTCTCAATTTTAATTTTAGGTTGTTAGGCTATCGAATTTTTGTAAGAACGCTTCTTAACCCAATTTCAATTTTTTGGGATAAACTTCTTCATCTTGATTTTATAATTGAATTAATATGTGTGAATTAACTCTAATTGTTTTACACATAATAACTACTTATATTTGGTTTATGTTTTGTAGTCAAACATAATTATGTCATTAATTTATCATTAAACTATGGATACGATCTTTGTAACAATATTTGTCTCAGTTTACATCCCATTGAGACTTATTTGTTGATATAAACCAAGTAACTTTTATATAGTGTATATACTTTCCTTTGAAATATTAAATCATGAATCTACTTATTCTCAAGAATTAATAATGTTTTTAATAAATTTTATTCCTCAATTATTTGTATTCATGAATATATCATTTTCTTAAGAATTCATTAACAAAAATATTATTTTAAAGAATTATTTTTCTAAATGTTTCTCATTAATGATCATGTTTTCAAATAGTTTTAAGGATTTATTTATAAGGACATTAATATTTTAATTTGTTACTTCATTTAAAACCATCAATTTGGTATGGGATACATTGATTAAATAATACCTTTATTAAATGTTTTAAGTTGTTTTTAAAATGGTTTGATTAAGAATTGATTATGTAAAAATCATGAAATGATATACTGTGATTTAATTTTGAAATGTTATCGCTCCATTATCCTAGTTTTTTGTGTGATGAATATGTTATAGTTATTTTGTATTGTTTATGTATATGGGTGGTTCCGTGATAATCCTATGGTGGGTGAGCCTGAGATAGCTCTCCAATGCATTGGGTAACGTGACTGAGGTAAACGTTTATTTTTCTCGTTAAATATTTTGGGAATATTATATTATGGTTATTCAATAGTAACTCTAAAGGTTGTTGTGATAGTTACTATGTATGTATGTTTTAATTCCACAATGTACCTTTATTATTTATGATTTCTTTGTGTTATTCATAATTTTTATGATTTCAAAAGGTATGTTATTATTGAAAATAATGTTTTCATTGAATTATATTTATTGATGGGATAATGTTTTCATTCCTTATTTAATAACCCTTAATGATATTTTTATACCGATACCCAGTTTTTGAAAAGTAATCTACATGACTTAAGGATGAATAAGGTCAAGTATGGGATCAAGGAAAAGTCATGCTTTCAAAAACATGGAATTTGAAATGATTCTTTTTATGAGTTTTTATTATATGAAAAAATGGATACAGAGTAGTAGCATCTACGTGTAATTTTCTTGTTGATATGTAACTGTTATGGAATAATTCATTCAAAATCTAACGTTAAATAGATCCTCAATGTTAATTATTCATTTAAATAAAGAATATATAATGTTTAATGGTCAGCTCCAAATACCTCTAAAGTGTCTAATAGAGGAGAGGAGCTTCCTTGGGTTGGATGTAAACTATTAGAGATTAATTCCGAATATCTTTTGTTTTTCATCCCACATGATATATTTTACATTAATGACGATACAATATTTATGGACAGAGAAGTTCGAGAAATATTTTTAGGAGGTGAGGTACATATTACCTAGTGATCCCATCCACATATTTCTATAGGAGGGTGTCAAGTATGTACTCTTGATTGATTCACTTGGGATAGAGATTTCTTGTTTTTTTATAGAGATATATGGTTATTATTTATGGTCTATGTTATTTGAGACCATGTGGGCCAAAAAAATGACCCATTATCCTTAGTTACTATTAATAGCCTCCATACAAAATATGTGGTGACCCAACCTCAAATGAAAGAAGGTTATCATCAATTTAAATAAAATTAGTCTGATGTTTATCTTACACTAGATGAATCTCAACTTCATTAAGAGTTGATGGATATAGTTCTTATAGGATAATGACATCATCATATGCTATACTATTGATATAGGTTACATGGTAACCCATGATCTGCACATGATATTTAGTTTTTATTTTCTATGTGATGTATTATAGAATTTATATTCATTATATTTATCCATTATTGATGAATAAGGTGACTCATACATCCAATAAATTTTTTTTAAACCTCATCTTCTAATAATAATTGGGGAGGAAGAACCTGGTGTTGCTGAAGCTGAGACTCTACGTACTCATATATCCTATAGTTATTCTACTAATGGATTTTATAAAGTTGGGGATCATATATTTATATTTATGGGATAACCTATTGATCCATTGATGACGTGGGGGGAGGTTTTGAGGGTTTATCTTACACATCACATGGTGGTACATCCATGTGTGGCGAATATGCACCTAGAACTCTGATGTCAGTCTTCGTATTTATAGATGATGAAATAAGTTAAATATATTGTATCACATTTCCTTGTATTTAATAATGTGATGGCTAAACACCATATTATTGATAGTTTCATTTAACCACATTAGATTCCATGGAGGAAATGGTATGATATATTCATGTTCTTTTTGATGTGGTTTCAATATATATCTAAGGAATGCAATGCCATCTCGGTGATCATAGAAAAATTCAATATGTTGTCAAACTCACAATCTCTTTGATATATTTTCTCATTTTAGATCATTGGGATCCTCTATGTGTGAGCTTTAATATATATATATGTGGTTCCCTTATTGATATTTTTTTAAAATGATTTTTATTCACATCACAGTTATGGGATTGATTGTAGGATGAATTTGGGGTTCAGTTGGATTTGATAAAACAAATTCACCGAATGATTTATGGATAGATTGGGTAAAAAATTTAGGTCTTGGGCGACACATTATAGTCTTTATTGTGAGAATTTTAACAAAGCTGTAAGGATTACCTATCATTGGGGTATTTTTCATATAACTATATAATCCATTCCACTATCATCAGCGAATAATTAATGCCCTTCACCAATAATTGAGATAGGTCAACATGATGTTGGACCATCCTAGGAGAGTCAATAATTAGGGGAAAAAGTTTATCTCAATCCACTATATGGAATACGAAGATCATCATGGATCCAATGAGGAATTCATAAATATATTTGAGAACCTATGAATAGTGAAAATAGTGGCCCTTGTAATTCATATAGGGAGACCATGTGTTCTTATGGGTCCCTCCTCATCGTGGGTTATAGAGATGTGAATCGATGTTCCAGTTATCTAAAAGATTCAATGGACCAATCCAGATTCTATGTCTGTTTTCAAGGTGGTATACCTCATAAATCATCCACAATAGTTATTCTAGGTCCATGATTATTTCCACCTGTCATAGTTGAGGTTGTACGTTCATGATCAATCACATTTTATCATATTATATGAGTGGGACATCAAGGATGGAGCTAACATATTTATGTATCTTATAGAGGAAAATGATCAATAGGATAAGATCTTTAAGGGGGTGATTTATTCCCTTAATTCATGTCTAGTGGTATCACAAGAATCGTAAGGAGAGAACCTAGGAGACGTAGACCGAAGTGAGTGCTTAGTACCCAAATAACTTTGTTTAGCCTTTTGTTTTACATTTATATAATCTAAATCCCCATTATGAGGAGAATGTAACTTCCATAAATATTTTCATTTAATTCATTAAAATATTGTATATATTATATATAGTGGTAAGCACTGAGACGTTGTAAGGTTCTATGTCCATGTGTACCTAGAAGTATTTTTTGAAATATATAAAATATATTAAATATCACACATCATTATTTTTCCAGAAAATGGGCATAACTTTTTAATGGAGGGTCATATTGTTAATAAACATCTTTTATTGATATCAAATCATTTGTTTTTTTCTAGTCATGACAAAAAATATTTCATTACACACTCAAGTTAGGAGAGAGGGTGGGAGAACAATCAAAAAAATTATTTGAATTATTTAATTTATATTATAAAAATTTAATTAAATACTTTTAAAATTATGTATATGTTTGGGACAGAATCATGTGATTTTTTAAATTACCATGCATCTATTAAGGATAGTATTGGAGGACATTATATGGGTGAATGATGGTCAAATCATGGATCATCGATCGATGTGTGAAATACCTTAGGGTCTTACCACTAACAATGATGTTGGATAGTTCATCATCAATGATTGATCCACCATTAGGTAATAAATAGTTTTATTTGAATTATCACATGTTTATATATTCTTATGATAAAATTAAATAAATAATATAATGAATTAATTTCCCTATCATATATTTTCATGAATGTGATAGAAATTATCTTGCTGTGGATATTTATTTGTTGATAATGTTATATATATTTTTATATATTTATAATGAAAACACATTAAGGAATACCCAACCAATGGATGATTTTTGTTTTCCATTTATTTTGTTGTAATTTCAACTCAATGTTCATTATTCATCACAAGATATATCATTGGCACACTATTTAATAAATACTAGATAAAAATATTTGTCAATTTTTATTAAAGATCACAAGATTGTTATCACAAATCTAGGTTCAGATAGATTATAAAACTTGTTTTTATGATGGGGATGACAGATGAAAACTATATTTTAGTTCCTCATGTATATTCTGATTTATGGTTACCATGTCACATTATGGTGGTTTTCCATGGTGATTTTGTGGATTGTTTGTTAAGAGTAAGGATGGGGTGGCTTGACCGAACAAGTTCTATATTTTATAGAATGAATCACATATGCATCCAATGTCGGATAAATGGAAATGATTCATGAGGAATAAACAAATGTTTCAACAAATTCAAGGTTTAAAAATCCTTCAATCTAGGTCATATGATTTGCGGGAAATGTAGTGTGGTAAAAGGGATTTCATGGAAAAGATAAATAACACACGGTGTGTCAGAGATGTCACATGACACGTGACCCTTTCCGAGAACCAAAAAAATTTCATATATATATGAATAGACAATATTAGGATATTTCATACATGGAAACAACAATATAGACATGGTAATTTTCATGATAAAATGGTATTGGACAAGTCGTGTACTTATGAATGGACAAATTCACTGGCATAGACCATGATACTTGGTTAGGGAGTAGTTCTAAATTGACATATTGTGATAAATAATTACACACCACGAAATCCTTCAGAGATGGAGTGTATCACTTTTCTTCATCATCTTTGGCATTTTATATTAGGGTGTGCTCCACTGATTCTTTCACTATGTGTATGTATCGAATCTCATATTCTATAATAGATGGATATCCACTCATAGGGACTTCAATCAATGATAGAGTTGTTGGAATACATTAATGAGACCTGGATTGATATTTTCCATCTTAACCCGCTTTTAACATGGTACTTATATTTGTATCCTTCTGACTGAGAGTACATTAGCGTAATTTTTATACATAGTTGGTTATTATAGATTTTATTGTTGGTATGTCCCATTTCCTTGGTCATGATCATATTATATGTATCATTATCATAATACATATAGTCTTTATTTATAATGGTGTGACCCAAAGAGTAATAAATTTGAAACGGGTTCCATCAGTTCTATCTGACTCATCGAGCATGTTATCTCATACGATTTCTACAAGGAATTAACAAGAAGGAATATTATGTTCGCTTTACTATATATAATTTACCACAGGACTATATATCTAGGTTTATTATATCATGATTTTATTGTCATATATGTTGAAAACATATACATATAATTAAAATAATTTAATTATTGATGTTATATAATCGGTGATTTTGGGGTGCACTATTGGGTATTTTTATACCCACACATGCATGGTCATTTCCTAAACATACCCTGCCTTATACAGATAACCGACCCAATGATGGAGTCCTAGAGGGACCAAGATAATGTGAAGATTATTGATCAATATATACGAAGTTGTGTTCATACAATTACATTGAATGTTTTCCTCAGCCACATGAATGGTTATAATTTTTGATATTTTCTTATTTGTCGTATTTTTTTTTTCATATCTAGTAGATGTATTCTTAGTATGATGGTATGATTTAATATTCATACATTCCTGTTAATATGGGGTGTTACATTTCAACAATGAATGGGATTTGATATTTGGGTGAGTGAAAAGGAAAAATAGGTTATGGCCTCCCATGTGTGTTATATTCTTGTTTGTCACTAGTCATTAGGCTATATACTATTGGATGTGTTCTAGGGGTAATCGTGCCTTGGGCCCCATTGTGATGGTTTTTAAATGTAAATAATTATTCATGGATTTATATTTTCCATATGATTTGGTAAAATTATTATTTAATTGTTTGGAATACTTAGGTCATCATATTCAATGAAAATAATGATTTAATTGAATAATTTAATTATATTTACAAATTATTGTCTGGAGGTTCTCAGGGAACCCATTAAAAATTTAATTCAGACAACACTAATGAAAAATACCCAAAAACATACATAATTATAGATCATTTAATCTTATATAGTTTTATATTTTTTTTATTTCCTAAATTTATCAAAAATATGTGCATGGGGGCTTGAGAAAATATTTTTACACATGTAACATATTTGTAAAGGCTCTTCTATGGAAAAAAAATCAATCATTTTTTATGTCATAAGGAATATATCACTCTGTATAATGAACAAGACTGGCATATAAAATTTCATAGACTATCTACTATTTTTAATTTAAAATACTCCAATAGATGATTTCATGATGCTTTGAAACAAGAAATTTTAATGCATATTGTAACGAAATAACCAGAGACACTATTCTTATCCGATCACATAAAAAGTGCAATGAATTTTTTATATGAATTAAATGAAAAAATACTGTGATATGTGATACATATTTCATAGTAACATAGATTTAAACATATTTTATATTTTATAATTAAAATTGACTTTTTCAGGCGTCTATAATTAGAGTAATGATCCATGTAAAGAATCTCAATATAGATTAATAAATATTTACTATTCTCAGTATATAGTGAAATGTGAAAACGTTCTTGACATAAATAATGTGAAAACGTAAATAGTTAATGTAATATCAATTAAAATATTAGAAATTTGTGAAAAATTTTAATTGAAGAAAATCGAGTGTGGTAATGAGTATAACTAAAAGAAAATGAATTACTGGGATGAAAGCATTATAAACTTTTATCTAAAATATAAACATATATGGGTGGAAATTAGAAAATAAATCATTATAATATTTATAAACCCAAGTTTTTATACATATAAGACTATGATTGTGAGACATAGATGATATTACAATGAACAAAATGAATGATAAATTAGATATTTAAAAAGTCACACATTCATGAAATCCAAAATAATGTTTAATTATTCTCTAACATCCTTAAGAAAAAATATTTTTTTCATGTCATGAATGAAATGTTTTTTCATTTTCTTTTCATTGTTATTACATTTAATTCATATTTTATTTGGTATATCTAATAGATAGTATTTCCAAATAGTCATTTTTTGTATCCTGAATAACTCATCTAGAATGAATTAATATATAGATAATAGTCAATATAAATTTATTAATAGTCCAATAAAAATTTGAATCATCATGGTATTTGTCTCATCAATTTTCTGCTGATATGGAATTCAATAGTATGACAACACAAATTTTTATTAACTTTATCTCATGAGTTATTATATAATGAAACATGTAAAACAATCACTAATAATCGAAAATCCATGTATATTTTTATATTTATATACATATCACATTAACATTGAATATTGGTATAATGAAATTATTTTAAAACACCATAAAATTCCAATAAAATATCATTGATCATATAAATCTACAATAATAACATTGGGATCCACATAATAAATGTGTGACCTATAAAGTCCAGTAAGTGAATAATCAAACATAAAATGATCTAACACTGTAAAAATGAGTAAATTGGTATAACATTATTATATATAAAGGAGTAAATCATTAAATTGAAATGTAAACTATGATATAAAATGATAACACCAAGACATAATAATATTTTGAAAAAAAAAACAGAAAACATTACACAATAAGAGCAATCATGGAAAAATACAATTTCATTAAAAGATTAGAAACTTAGGCTCACCTCATGTTCACTATAATTGGTATCTTGGTATAAAAAACAATAACAAATCTATTGGTTAACTATAAATTTATAGGACTACTTGAGAAATTAACATCATATACATGGATTTTTGTTCTTGAAACCACAAATGACATGAGTATGTCACTCATTATATATAAACAAACAATTAGATTACGATTTCTTGTATGGATGCACACATTAACTCCTAGATATATAAATCTAGTTTGGGTTATTACATGGATCCCATAATTACTAAAGGATATATAAAAATATGTGAATACCCTTTACATATATAGGGGATCATTTTTACAACCCAAATGTATGGAAAATGAAATCATGAAATAAATTACGAAACAGAAAGAAGTCCCATAATGATTATTGGATGTGATTAATGAGGGTGAAATGTGATTTTTCTATTATTAGGTATTATATGTTTGCTATCTATTTTTAAAAAAAATCAATAATGAAAATTATTAATTAATATTCATAACAAAAATATAATACTTGAATGTAGTGGAAGAAAAAGAAAATACAATTACCTGATTTGTTGATTTTAAAATCATGTACAGGCCTTATTAACATCTTGACAATAAAATCGAATTTATTTATAATGATATGGATAGAAAAACAAGGGTTAATTAATCGTAAAATAATTGTAATAGAGGGTTTTGTTGGTATTTTTTTAACTATATGGGAATTCAATATTATTTTATAAAAATGGGTTATTGGACCTATTCTAGAAAATAATAAAATCATCCAATGTGATTCCGATGTTTTACAAAATTATTGTAATTTTAAATATTTTATTATGGTAAAAATTTTCCTATTTATAATAATAACTTTTTTGATATGTACGTGACTCATTTTCATATTGGATATGTCATAAAGATATAATATGTAATGTAGGTTTATAAAAGTAATGAAATATTATTAAAAACACATTATCGTATGTGGGAAACAGATTTTGTGTCATGGTTTAATATTTTAGTATTTTTTATATAACTATTGGTAAAATATGATGTAGTAATACATATTATATATTTAAACTGTATTAAATTTTTATCCCAAAATTCATCTACCACATTAATTTGTGGAAAATATACAACAAGATAATATATATGTGATTCATTTAAAAAAATAATTATTTTACTAAATTAATTTTATAAAAATATTTATTTACATTTTTAATAAAAATTCATACATTTATAAAAATACATATAATTTTGATGGTAAAAACATTTATTCCTTTATAATAATTATATTGTACATCCTTAAATCCTATAATATATGCATTTATATAAAAAATATATATTAAAAAATTCATGAAAATGAATCCATTTAATAAAAAAACGAGATTATGAATATGGTTGTTTTCATTGAAATGATATATATATTTTACAAAAATAATTTTTTGGTTACATTATATCAAAATATAATGTTAAAAAAATAATTATTCAATCATGTAAATATATAACGTGATACTAAAAATGGTTACATAAATTCATTATTATATTAATATTAATCTATTTTAATTCATACTGATGGGGTCTGGATATGTCACCCCTATTAGACAAGTGTACACCCTAAGGGAAATTTGTTTGGTGTTAGTACATTCCTTGGGTGTTTCATAGATAATGGTTTTTGGGGGTGGCCTCAATGAGATTGACTATATCCTATTAAAAAATTTAATCATGTTTTGGTTTTATAATCTCATCAGGATATTTATAAAAATAAATTTCCAGTGATCTCATCACCCTCATATCCAAAAAATATAGATTCATAGAGTTAATCCTATCTGGGGAGTCCATCGGTTCATCCATGTGTTCTAATTAGATCTTTTCATAAACATTATTATATTATAATCCTAACGTTTAATATAGAATAACAGTATTTTTTAAGGAAATAATTATTAATAAAACACTAATACTTAAAAAAATTATTCAAATAGTTTTTATTTGTTTAAAATTTTGAAATAATATATCTCAGGTTTTTTCAATAACTCAATTACATAATCATGAATTTATTCATTTATAGGGGATCTTAATTTATTATAGTTGAAATAATTACATTATACCACCCTCTAAGAATTTAACCATAAAATATTTTTTTCATATTAAAATATATTCAGGTGAATTTATTTCATTTCATCTTAATTTTTCCTTGTTACCTCTTCAAACAAGTAATTTTTACATTGAACATTCACTAATTATGTTTGTTTATTTTGTATAATATTCGATCTATAATAATGGCCCTCAATATATATTTATTGTATGTATGATATTGATCCATATATTCTACCAATATCTATCATACATGTGTGTGGGGGGGGGGATATGTTATTTCATTAGAGAGATACATTGAACACATCATGTACATGTGATCGGTCTGTTATTAGTCATAGAGAATTAGCTATAAATATATTACAATTGAATATGTCATAATGGTCAGTGTATCACAGACAATAATTTCTATTCTGGAAAAGACTTATGACTTTTAAGCATTGATATGTAGAGGAAATCATTATATATAACCTCAATCTATTGTTCTCTTAAGTGATTGATTACTTACAGTTTCAATTTTTTATGTATTTCATATAATGAGAATGTTATAAATAATAATTTTATTCTCTTCCAAAAATTCACTAAAAAACTTATTCAACAATCTAAATACATCCTAACTTATGGGAGTCTGATATATATTCTCATAAATATCCTAAAAAGGTTCGATATGAATTATATAATTGAAATGGGTTTTATGTGAGATCTCTAATAAGGGGTGGTGCGGATCCAAAAAAACATGGAAAACCGTAGAACCGGGTCGAATCATGTCATATTGTGTTTGAGTGGCACCCTCATATTTAATACATATATATATATATATTATTGTTCGTGTGATAAATATTACTAAAACTAATCATTGTATAAAAACATTGCAAAGGAATTCTCCAAAACCTTGTGCTAAGACATAGATCTCAATCTAATAATTTTTTTTATTTTACACCATTAATTGACACCAATTATTTATACATGTCATTGAGTGAGTATAATGAGGGTACTAATCCCGGAAAAAATATAAATACATTGATTTTATATAGGGATTTTATATCACCGAAGTGGTGTTATATACATCAATAGTCCTTGGGAATCCTATAAAAAATTGTAATATTTTCCCATTTCCATATTGGAATGGGAAATAGTTACATCATGCCCTTAGAATTAAGTCATGAATCATTGGATATTTGTTCAAGAAATAAATTATATAATCCCCCTCTTCATTTTATCACAATGGTAGTTTTTAATTATATATCAATAAATATTATTACATCATAGTTGAATATAGAATGATTATCTATGACAATGACCTTTCTTCCACCATGAGTATTATTTGATATTTGGCTTCCATAACAAGACATAATGTCTTTAAAATGAAAATTAATACAATATATTCAGTTATATATTTTTCCATTAAAAATAGTTTTTATAAAGGATTTGTTATTTCCATATAATTAAATGATATATTGTATTAGAAATAATCGAATTTTATATTTCCTATATATTTTTTTACATGTTATGTATATTTTTTGGTTCTTGGGAATTGTTATGTATATGTGTGGTTCCATGATAAAACTAGGGTGGGTGAGCCTAATATTGATTTCCAATGCATTGGGTAATGTGATAAAGGTAAACATGAATGTTTCTGCAAAGAGATATAGTTAATTTACTGTGATGGGTATTCCAAATGTAACTCCCTACATAGCAGTGAAAGCGACAACATAGGTTTGTTATGGATTACACATGTTACCTTTATGATTTGTGTTTACTATGTAAATATTATGATTTCAAGAGGTATGTTAAAGAACCTGTGTTATGTATGTATTGATGAAAAAATGTTTTCATTCTATGTTTTATAACCCTTACTATGATTTTTATGCTCATCATATGTATTAAAATGTTTTTCACATGACATAAAGATGAATAGTGTCAAGGAAGGGATCATGAAATAGTCTTGATTTTTAAAACATGGGACTAGACATGGTACAATTTTTGAAGAGTATTTATTTTATAGAGAAAACAGAAACTGAGTAGAAGTGCGTACATAGTAATTTTTGAGATGTAATGTAGTAGTTATGGCCTATTTATTGAAAATTTTAAACCTAAAAAGATCCTCAATTTGAATTTTTCATTTAATTCAATATAATTTAATGTTTAAGGTTGGGTCCTTAATGTTTTTATCAATGGTAGGTTTATACAACATTATAAATTAAGTGTTTTTGTTAAACACATGGCCAATCTCTATATCTATTATTTCATTTAACTATTTTTTTTAAAAAAATGTCATATCAAGGAATTTTTTACAACTATTAGGTGGAGGATCTCAATCGACATTCCTATATCTACCTGATTACATGCTTTCAATAATTATTACAAAGTCATGATTAGATGAATTTGAAACTTTTTCTAGCATAAAATTTACTTGCAAGCAGTTGTTTGAAATATCAAACTCCTCTAATATACCTCTATATCATTATGGATCATGGTTTGTATTTAATAAAATCATATTTTCTAAATATTCTCATATTTTCATGAAATTTAAATATTATCAAGTAATATTCAAATATTTTACCTTATCACATGATTTTGAAGCATTTTATGATTTCAAAAAGGTGTTGAAGAATGAGACCCTTGCAAAAACTATTTATTTTTTATTTTAAAATATAGTTTCTCAGCATATACTAATGGTATTTTAAAAGGAATATTGATTGAATGTTTTAACTCAAATTAACTGTGACTCTTAAATAAAAATCATGTTTTATCAGATATTTTAAAACTATATGTCATACATGATTATTTTCAGAAACTGATTTTATGCGAACACCCATATGACTGAAGTTGTACAAGGTGTATTTGGATGAAGGATGCAAATGATTTTGGAAAATCTGTAAATCATTGTTGAAATGCATGGACCATATATGTATGTGAACAAGATGATGATGAAACCATATGGACACCAGGATAAAGGTATGATGTTATTTCTATTATGAATAGTTGTATTTTATTATATGGAGGTGAAAAAAATGACAATATATAAGATGATGAGGTCTTAATGTATTGGGATGAAAATTGAAGGAATAATAAAAATGTTGACATTAAAATATGTTAAGCTTATTTTTTATTTTTATAAAAAAACAATCCGTAAGATGGGGATATCATGTCACATCCGGAAAGTCCGCATGAATCAATCCCACAACCGAAGGGAGAAAAGGTCACATCACCTACCACTATCTTACTTGAAGTCCCATGTTAGAAGGACTTATTATTTTATGATAAATGATTTCATTGTTCAAGAATAATTATATTTTTGGATCTTATGTTTTATCGAATGGTTATCCATAATATCAGAAAATGATTTTGTGATTTAGTGATAGAGATTATTTTAGAAGATGCTTGTTATTTTGGAAACATTATATACTTAAGAGAAGTAGAATACTATGGGATCTCATTTGTCGAGTAATGGTTGAAATATTATTTTCTAATAATCTATGATTTTATTGTAGACATATAATGATTTTTTTTATTTATTTAAATGATTAACCTATCATAGAAAATATTTGATCAGGTTAATTACTTTTTAGTATGAAACAATAAGAGTAAATGATGTTATTTAGAGATAAATGTTAAGATTTGTCTTGTGAGACTATGTGATTATATCCTTAAGAGATTTGGGCTTCAATATTAATTTAGATTACAATGATTAATTTTTTGGATAGTTATTTATTGAATGGTATTTGTTTAACATTGGGAATTATTTAACAAATTATAGAGATTTAGAGTAGTTTTTATTTTGGTAAATGATTATGCTTTTTTGGTATTATCTGATCTTGTACTAACTATTTTGGTTTTTTTATGTCTAAAAACATATGAAGAATATAGTTTATCTTTTGTGGATTATGTGATTCTTAAAAAACTTGATTTTAGCTCTTTCAATGTGAACAAGTCATCTTGAATACTCTTCATTTAGAGAAAAAAGAATTTGGTGGTTGAAATCTAGTAATGGATGAAAATCAACATGAAATGTAAGTAGGTTTCCTTATGTTCTTATTCAAGATCATAAATAAATTACTCAACTTTATGAAAAGAAAATAAAAAAAACATTTTTTGTTATCTTTACCTAATATGGAATCAAATATCATTTAACCCAAGTCATGTTTGTGATTTTTTGGTGGTTATCCTTCTCCTAATCAGGTTTTCCACCACATTCCATCCAACCATAATAATTTTTTCTCTTACATATCCCCGGTTTCCTATATGGATTCATAGTATGTTATATCTAATGTAACCTTATTATTTTTAGTTCATTCATTTAATGTGATATTTTTATTGAATATTTTTCTGATATGGGACTTTCAATTAAGGTTCCAAGCCCAATTTTAAAATTGAGAGACCGCCATTTCCAAAAGGGGGGTAGAAGGTAACATACCATATAAATAATGAAAAATAAATTTTCTGAATTATTAATATTTAAAATTTAAATATTATTTTTACTTTAAATGGGATGCTCTATTTGATGACGTACCCGATACACAACACTGGGATTCTTCGAGATATTACATTGCACATAAGGCTGAGTCATACTAAAAAGAAATTAATATATTATTATTATTTTAAATATTATCTAACACCTAGTAATTTTAATGGTGGGAATGAAAATAACTAATTAATATATGATTATACATTTTTGTTAAATGTTATTACATTTATCCAATAAATATTAGAGGCTTAAAATGTGAATTAATATAATTTGAAGCATAAATATTGTAATATTCATTAAAAGGTTGATTAAATTCCTTTTAATTGATAACCATATTAAAATCTAGTTTTAGCCACATTTATATGTTCTATTGGAAATAATAATTTTTTTTATAATTCGGACATCAATTTTTTTACTTTGGGTAAATTTTTGGTATTTTTCTGATAAAATTCATTTTTAATGAATAGTGATAAAAAAATATTTTTATTCAAAACTACCACTTAATCTATTTTATTTATGTGGTTTGATTATGTATTTAATTGTTTTTGTGATTTAATTAGATTATATTTTTACCATTTAATACATTATAGTTCATTGGACATAATTTCACATTGAAATTAGACATAAACAAGTCTCAATATTTTGATATCTATTATTTCTTAAAAACAGTCATTTTTGTTTTGACAATGACAAATAATATAAAATTAATTAATGAAAATTTTATTTATTAAATTTTTTAATATAGACTTCATTTTTGAATTCATAATTTCAAATATATCTTGGGTGGAATTTTTGGTATGTTACTAAAAAACATCCATTTCAATGAATAGTCATAACATTGAGTAGTTGTTAAAAAGATGAATTTTATTTAAATGAAATTTTACAACTTCTCTGAATTTAATTTCGAAAATACAACAAAAATAATTGTAATTAATTTGTAAATTTCTGTTCAATAAGATGAAAATATATTTTTGGTGAATAGTAACTTTTGACTTTTATTTACCACGGTTAAAGGTGCATATGGTAATTCAAGGTAAAAACAATATTATAATAATATAAAAAAACCTTAACACTTTTAAAAAACTTATTTTATGAGTAATGGTGGAACATGAAAATACATGGGTGATAATGTTTTATATTGAAAGCCACATGGGTAAGATAATGGTATTAATAAATTTTTATTTAAATTGAAAATAAAAATATCATAAACATGTATTATTTTGATAAAAAAATTAATGCGGGGTTGTATAGTTGATATATTTAACTATTAATATTAATTAGAAAGATAAAAATATTTCCTACAATATGATATTTGATTTATAATTTTTAGACATAAAAAAATTTAATTTATTTATGACACAATAATGAAGCAGTATTCACCTCATTTATAAATGATTTAAATAAATAAGATTATATTGATTAAAATGATATCCAAAACCTGTAAATTTCTTAATAGATGATTTTATTTCAACCATGAGTTATCTTATCTTCTACTATAATAAATTTTTTATCTTTACAAACAAATGATCATTATACAATAAAATAATATTTTCACACATTCCAAAAGAGTATCTCCTTCCCCTTATAAAAACCCCTCACCTAGAACCAATTACTCACCACACTCATGCCTCTTTGATCGTCTAAATCTACCCAAATAGGCTCTCAAGATCCCTCTAATACTCTTTGATTCCTTAAATTAGGCATAATGAACTTCATGAAATCTTTTTGGTTCAAACCAATTGAAGTTACCCAGTATTAAGGTAACGTCTTCTCTTAAGATATTTTGTATTATTTTACTTCTCCAACCCCCTAAAATCATAATCATAATTTATTTTAGAAAAAAACCAATATCCCCAATATACTAGGTTGTTTTGATGATCAAGAGTATAACTAAACATACCCACACCTCAATCTAATGGGTAAAAAACATATTGTTTCTGTGGATGGAAAACCAAAGCCCCACGAAATGATGATTGTTCAATCCTTTCCTACCACCTATTATCCTGGCCACTGTGATGGAATTTTATTAATATATATTAGAAATATTAGGTTTATGTATTCTCTATGATTAAGTAATTTTAATTTACAAACATAACTTTATGCTTTCCAATATGTCTATATTTGATAATTTCATTTATGGAAGTGAGGACTACCACACCCTCAAGGTAATATGATTCATTCATGACATACATAAAACAAATAAAGGAATCTGTTAATGAAATTAAGTAACATATATATCATATTATATTGTACTAGAATTATAATATACCTATGTATCATTATGTTTTCATTCCATTAAATATGAAATAGAGTTCAATGTAGCGTTCAGGCGTACGTACTACTTCCCATCTCCCTTAACGGTGAATTTGATTTATTATCTCCAAATGATATGTAAAATTATAAATACATACATATATTTATACATATGATATATATAATTTCTAAATCATTAATATAATTCTATATATTATAGACATTTGACCACATAAACAACATGTAATTATAAGAAGTTAATTTTTGACTCAAGTACCAAATATCAAAACAGTGACCATTATTAACATAAATGATTGCATAATAATTATAACAAGGTAATATGTTATATTAAAGGAATAATAAACTTGAAATAATTTCATAACTAAATTTAAATTATAATTAGCTTATTATTCAAGAAATCAAACAATGAATGATTCAAGTTGGACACAAGGTAAGGGGTTTCTTATCTGACTTTTAATTTCATGAGATTTCCATTTTTCACAACTAATTAATTGTATGGGGTGTTTTTTCTATATTCATTTGACATATACTATCATGATTCTCTATATATTAATAGTATTATGTGATTCATTTGGTGGTTATTCACTTTCTGTCTTACGAATCTATTGATTACAACATAGAAAGGGGTTTTCATCTCACTTTTTATTCCTTTGAGATTCAGGCTATATTTTCCATTATTTCTTTTTATGTGTTGTATGTGCTGACCATGATTGTATTAATTGTGTAATATAATTCTATTTATGGGTATTTAAATATTTATTGAATTATCCTTCTTTCATGGGGTGTATGTTTCCTATATTATAGATCAGAAAAGAAACCTTTCAACCACCTCGTTTTAAAAGACATATTTTTGTTATAATTTACATTTTTGTATGATGGTATATGTTTATATATATAACGTGAATGATGTAAATTTTATGTTTATTTGATGAGATACCATTTTCTCTATTATAAACTAATTTTATGAATATTAATGTGACGTCATTAGGCTATCGAATTTATATAAGGGACTACATATAAATATTCGTTCATTAGGGAATATTTTTTTATACTAAACAACATTATTTTTATGGTGTATAAAACCCCTTGATATTTACTTTTATTCAAAATGAATATTTTCTATACTAATAATTCTACTAGATGACAAAAAATAATGTACATTTTATTTTATGTGGTGACAATGTCCTTTCCGTCGTCATGAGTATTATTTGATATTTGGCATTCTTAACATGTCCTGTTGGTTTTAAAAGAAAAATATATACCATATACTCTGTTACATATTTTGCTATTAAAAATGGTTTTGATAATGGGGTTTTTTGTCAATATATTTAAATGGTATGTTGTAATTGAAATGCTGAAATTTTATCCTTCCGTTATATTTTTTTATGTGTTATGAATATGTTGTGGTTCTTGGGAATTGATACATATATGTGTGGTTCCATGTTAAACCTAGGGTAGGTGAGCTCGAGAAAGCTCTCAAATGAATTTTGTAACGTGAAAGAGGTAAACATGAATATTTCTACAAAAAGATTTCAGGAATATACTTTGATGGGTAATACAAATATAATTCCATACTTAGCTGTGAAACCTTCTATGTAATAATGTTATGGATTACACAACATACCTTTACGATTTTTGGTTACTATGTAAATCTTATTATTTCATAAGGTATGTTAAATATCTTATGTAATGTACGTATTGATGAAATAATATTTTCTTTCATTTTTAAATAACCTTTACTAATATTTTTTTGATCATCTCATGTTTTTGAATTGTTTTTCACCAGATATAAAGATGAATAGGGTCATAGATGGGATCACGGAAAAGTCATTCTGTCTAAAACATGGGACTAGACATGACACTTTTTATCAAGTGTTTTTATTTAATGAAAAAAATGTAAACTGAGTAGAATTTCCAACCATTTAATTTTTGAAATGTAATGTAATATTTATGATCTAATTATCTAAAATACTAAACCAAAAAATATCCTTAATCTGAATTATTTATTTAATTAAAAATTATGTAATGTTTAAGGTTGGGTCCTTACAGGATAATTGGTTGTTTATAAAACAATACAGAAATATTATAATATAATTTGTAAATATAGGTATGTCAATCTATCAGATTAAAAATTAATAAAAAAATATATATTTTTCGTCCCATGAGTAGTGGTGTTATATATTTTGTTAGTCCATGAACTAATCTAGATAAAATAACACTATAAATATTGTGGAGGTGTGTCATGATAATAAATTATTATCACTAAAACTTTTAAATATTATATATTATTTTGTGGAGTAAATAAATGGTTTGAAATAAGTAGAATAACAAAAAAAATTATTTAATAGGGTAGTTATATTTTTTTTCATGGATACCATTTATAGTTATTATTTCCAAACTATTGGCCCTTGATTATGGAATAGTACTTAATATATATATATACATAATAAAATTTCTATTCAAAAATTCTACTCTACTTGAATATAATGATTCATTAAATATCTCATAATATTGACATTATGATTTGGAAATTAATAAGTATTTATCAAAAAATACTTATAAATATATTAATGAACACCATTAAATAGAATGATTTATATATTTAATTATACTTATTTATTAAATTGAAAAAACTCTACCCTGTATAAAAATATATATGATTTCATTAAACAATATTATTATTGATATTATATAAAATATTATATAGCAGCCATATTTCATGAAATAAATTTTTTTGCAAATTTTTTTTAATTTATAAAAAATATTATTCTAATTGAATATTAATAAATTTCTTATATAATAATTCTTTATTAAAATAAAAATATAAATTTACCAAAAATATTATCTAATTGTGTCTTTATATAATATATTAAAAAAAGGGGATTAATATTTTAATTCAATGATAAAAAATAATGTAAGAAAATTCATACTATTTTTAATCAAAACATAACCACTTTGTACACCAGGGTTCACCCAAAGTGTAATTTGTGCGATATTCGTTCGTTCTTATGGTGGTTTAGTGAACATGTTTTGGGAAGTGATATATATAAAAAATAAAATATTTTTAAAATTTTATTTCTAATGTTTTTGTTATTGAATATCATTCTAGTCTTGTTCAAGTGAAATTCACAATGATTCTAACTCCCTTCGAATCTCCATTAAATGGACTTCATATGTTTTGATTATAGTTGGTTGGCCATCGATTCTTACTTTTATGTTAATTTAAAAATATCATAACTAATAATATATAAAAATCGTAACAATAAATAAATAACTATATTGTTAATTTTTGTGAGGCCTAATTCTATATGAATCCCTTTAGAAAATTATATCTATATTTTATAACAATTGATAATAACAATATAAATTTATAAAATAATTTATATAACAAACATTTCCTATTATATAATGTAATTATTCAGAATGTAATTTTCATTATAAATATTAGGGTGGTTAAAAATAGGTCATTAAATAGTATTAATTCCTAGAATCTTCATAGCTAGTATGTTTTTTTGTGATTTCAAATGAAAATTAATGAATACATTTAATTGAAATGTTAACATGAAAATTTCTTCATTCAAAAGTATTAGATAACTATTTATATTATTATTAAATTTGAATACATATTTTTGGAAATATTTTAAGAACATTTGTGAATGTAGTAGTGGATAAATAATATATTTTCGTTCACATATGAACTGTAAAACTACCAAGGCAGTGATATTGTTATTTTGGTAATTTTAAAAAGAGTTAAAAGGCGATATCACAAATATTTTATAGAATTAATAAAATAAAATAAAATATGTTTTTAATGTTATATTAATATTTTTTTTATTATTATTTTGTATACGATAATGTAAAAGAAACATAAAAGTTTAGAAATCTGTTTTTGAAACTTGTAATTAAATATAATATAATAAATGAAGACAAAAAATAGGTGATCACTCATATACAACTGATTAAAAATATATTAATACAATACCTATATATATTTATCGAGAAATATAAAATGATGTTTTAATATTCTAAAATTCTATAGGATAATAAATAAAAATAATATATAACATGGAAAATTATATTATACTTTGCACAATAAACATTATATATTTATTTGTGGAATTCCAAGATGAGTATTCTAGTAATACCAAAGCCTTAAGAATTGGGATATGGAATAATATGTTTTGATATGGATATATATATATATATATTTATTGAATTTGCATTATGAGTTTGTACAAAAATATGTAATATGGTGTTTATGTAGACATTGAGATGTGTGTTTTATAAATAAAAAATTGATTTATTTTCATTATGGACTATGAATATGAATAACGACGAGTCAAATAATTTTCATTGGATAATGATTAAATGAATTATTATTCTTGTAATTTTAATAAATCCTAAAATTAATTCACTATTGGAATCAATTAATTATAGAATAATAATTAAATGTAGTATAATGATTAAAAAAATTATGGGATTAAAACATTCAATTAATGTTTATATATTAATCTTTTTATATTTAAATGATTTATTTTTTTAATTAATAACTTTTTATTTCATGATTTTTTTTATAAATTTTTTATACATATTTTTATCATGAGGATGTAATTAATATTAATGTATTCATAAAAAACGATTTTGTAATATTTATTAAAAAATATATTTTTTTAAAAAGATTAATTACAATAAACCATAAAATATTTTGAACATTACTATTTTGTAAAATAATCTCATTTTAGAAAATTATAAAGTCTATTTTTTAAATATTCATGTTCAAAATTAAATAAAATAATACTTTCATTAAAAATTTTATATAGAAACAATAATATGTCTTTTATTTCTTGTAAATAAATTTCATTATAGTATTATTACATAATTATTTTATGATTGATGATTTAATATCTATTCACTGAAAATTTATGATTTAAAATATATAAAATTTATTTTAGTAAAAATAAATTTGTACTTATTTTGTAATTTAATTATTTTTATTTTAAACACATAAATTTATTTATTTAATAAATAGTTTTAATGTCCCGGTTCTTGAATCCACCTAGAAGAACCCCATACCCGATTTGTCACTTGGCCTTAAGCGCATTTCCCTGCATGCCCGAGGCTATTGACTTGCAGCGATGGCCTTCGGTGTGATAATGGGGAAACTATTCCCTCATTGGCAGAGTACACATCGGATGTAATTAAATATATACAAAAGCGGATGTATTAATAATGACAAACAACAGTAATACCAGAAAACTAAAAATATAAACTAGAGAACATATATAAAAAGACGCATGATAAATATGTATAAGAAAATTTTCGAACAAGTCACAATGGTGAAATACAACAGTGCTAAACCAAAGTGAAAATAAAAGCATATAAACCCCTTAGCATCACATTCTATATCTTGGTCCCATGCTCTCCAGCTCCACATCATATCACGTACCAGAAGTAGAAGGGTGCTTTCCCTTATTTATACCTTCCACAATACGATCTATCTGGGCCCAAAAGCATAGCCCAAACAGGGTGTGAGACTAAATCCTAGTAGGTAACCACCTGATGAATTTTTCCTAAAAGTCAGGGAATATATGGAAGGTAAAAGTGCAAAAAACTTTAAATAGGAAAGTGCTCATTGGTAAACAATCCATGGTTTTAATATCAAGAAACAACAAAACAAACTGTTAGACCACATATAGGTAACCCTATGGGCAGTGTACATAGCCTAACCCCTCTATTTCAGTCATACGAATATATAATGACTCTTTGTGGAAGCGCTCACAGTCAATTCCCCTTATAGTAAAAGGTAAAGAAAGTCTCACTGTGGAAGCTCACATAGTCAATTCCCTGTATAGTCTATGGTAGTCAATGAATATCATACGAAGCTTACATGTTCAATTACCCTTATAGCCCCAAGTTTTAGGACTCTCTATGGAAGTTCACATGGTCAATTCCCCTTATATCCCTGGTCGTTTGATTAAAACCAAGACTCACTGAGGAAGCTCACACAGTCAATATCATTATAGTCTAAACCAATCAAGGACTCTATGACGAAGCTCACTCGGTCAATTCCCCGTATATCCCAAAGTGTTCCTAGGGTCCATGAGGATGCTCAATTGATCAATCCCCCATATATCCTAATGTGATCAAAGGAACTTTAAGGAATCTCACTCGGTCAATTCCACTTATAGTCTACTATAGCAGGTTCTCATGGCCATGTGTTGGTCAATGAGCATAGAAGTGTGTTATAGAAAAATAAAACCTATAGAATTACTATGATAATAGTCTATAGAAAATCAAGTATGTTAGAATACGAAGTCTCCATCATACAGCAACATGCATGGAAAACAGGTATGGCATCCAAACTGGCTAAACATGACCAAAATGTAGTAAACAGAACATCCAAGGGAAATACATCCAAACAACAGTAATCAACCCTATTTATAACCAAATAAACTCTACAATAGCATACAATCTGGGAAGTTAATCAACATGGGTAAGACGGTAAAAATGTAATACCTCGTTCAATTGTATTGGTGGAATTTGAACATAATACTCCAAGTCTCTGAACGGAAAGGCACAAACCACCTACCTTGGCATTGGGAGATCGATATAAATGATCCTTGAAGCTTGAATCTCCGTAGAATGTCAAAGATCTACAAAAATGTATAATTGTTCAACCCACGATATCTCACAAGAGAGATGAAATTATAAGACGGTGCTCTAGGAGTAGAGAGAACTCACAGATTCAACTCCAATGCAACCAAAAGTGTTTGATTCATTAAACATACACATGATGGGAGTTTCATTGAGGATCCATTGTCTTTAGTCGCTCTTGGATGAGATGAACGAATAAGGGGGTGTTTTGTCGATTAGACGAGACCCCTATGCATTTACTGAAAAATAGAATGTACATGGCGTGTAATTTTGAATTACATAGTGTGTAATTGCCTTCTCTGTACTCCGCATTAAGCGGCCTCCAAGTCACTGCCACACAGACATGTGTGTGGCTACTATATGACCAGCATACAGCCTCCTACGGCAAGGAAGTACATGGCGTGTCCTCAGAAGATTTACCAAATTACATTATTCCTCAAAAACTACCAGAAAAGAAAAAACATTCCAGAAAATAAGATCCGGGTTATTAAAGAAATACCACATTAAAGAAATTCATCCTCGAATTTCCCTAGCGCAGTGTAAAATATTAAACCCTAGATAGCTCTAGCAACTGTAATCGCACGTCTGCCTCCATCTCCCATGTCTCGTCCTGTACTTTCCCATGATGCCAAATCACCCGTACCAGAGGAAAAGTCTGGCCACATAGAACCTTCTTACTGTGATCGATGGTCCAGATAGGATACTTTTTAATGGATGCATCCACTCCCAAATCAACCTCCTCGCATTTGAAGATGTGAGACAGGTCTGAGAAGTATCATCGAAGCTAAGAAACATGGAATAAGTCTTACATAGCTTGATATATATGAGGTAAATGAATCCTATAGGCAACTAGCTCAACTCAATCCAACTCTGCAAACGGTCCGACGTGCCCTTGCGAATACTTACCTTGTCTCCTAATCCTCTTGTGTCCCAACATCAATGTGACATACAGGAAAATGTGATCCCCACCCTCAAATTCTAGAGGACATCTCCTCTGATTATCATAAGGCTACTATGGACATTGTACAGTAGCCATCCACTTCCGAATCAACTCTATATACTCTCTGGTCTCCTGAACAAGATGAGATCCCAACAAGACTGCCTCTCCTGCCTCCTGTAAATATAAGGATGATCAGCATGGCCTACTATAAAAAGACTAATAAAGTTCCATCTTAAAAGTTTCTGGAAAACTATTGTTGTAGGAAAACTCCACAAGAGGTATATTCTTCTCCAAAGAACCTCCAAAATCTAGAATGCATGTCGGAATATATTCTCAAGAACATGAATCGTACCGTCAGACTGGCCATCTGTCTAGGGGTGGTATGATATACTCAAAATTACCTATGTACCCAAAACATTTTGAAGCCCCTAATAGGCTCATGAAGTAAAACGTGCATTCCTGTATGAAACAATGGATTGCGGATCTCCTTGAAGACGTATAATCAATCAGATGTACAACCGTCCTAGCTCATCAACTGTTAAACTCTCCTTGATCAGAATGAAGTGAGAGACCTTCGGGAGTCTATCAATGACAACCCAAACTGTGTCATTCCCCTGAGGCGACCACAGAAAAATGATCGCGAAGTCCTTAGTGGTGTCATTTAACTTCCACTCATGAATTGGTAGCTGCTGTAAAATCCCTACTGGTAGCTGATTCTCCACCTTCACATGCTGATAAGTGGAACATCTCATGATGAAACCAGAAACGTCTCTCTTCATACCTAGCCCCCAATATAGACGGTGTAAATCACTATACATCTTAGTGATGCTAGGATGAACTGCCCAAACTGAGGAATGAAAATCGTGCATGAGCTTATCGTGTATGTATGCTATCACCCATACGAGCCCTCAGAAACGCACGATCTCATCCTCACCTACGGTCCAACCAAGAATATTGTCATCTCTTGACACACATTCCCAAAGGACTAGGCCTTCAGAATCTGATAGCTTCCTCATTCGTACTCAATCAAGAATGGTAGAGGTAACAACTATAGAAGAAAGTGATGTCTGCCCCTGATAGTCAATCACTTATAAATGCATCTTAGATAACAGAGCCACATGAATCCACTCATTGTTGTCCTGCTGAACTGCCTGTATCTGAGTCCTCACGTTCAACACATCATCCACCACGTTGCCCTTCCCAATCGTATAGGCAAGCTAAAATTCAATGGACTGTAGGTACTCAACAAACCTGTGCTATCTCAAATTCTGATCATATTGAGTGAAGATGTACTTGAGACTTTTCTGGTCGGAGAAAAACACAAAATTCTCTCCTATAAGATAATTTATCCAACATCATAGGTCATTAAAAACAACTGCCAACTCCAATTCATGCATCATGTAATTCCTCTCATGTGGCCTCAAATTCCGAGTTCAGTATGCAACGACTCCATCTCCCAGTATAAGCATAGCTCCCAGTCCGATACCCGACACATCACAGTAAATAGTATATCTCTTTCCAGGCTTCATCAAGACTAGCATCTATGCTGAAGTCAACCTCCCATTCAATTCCTGAAAGGCTTTCTCATAATAATGTGACCTTGGGAACTTTGAACCATTCTTAGTTAGACGTATAGGCCGTGCTACTATTCACGAAAAGTCATGTATGAAACATCTTTAGTATCCATCCAGCCCTAGAAATCTTCTCACCTCAAAGACATTCATCAGTTTCTCCTAGGAAACTACATATCTCACTTTCTCTGGATCTAATCATACTCATGCCACTGTGATAATATGACTCAAGAAGTGAATCTAATCCATTCAGATGTGAGATTTTGAGATCTTATCATATAACTGATACTTGTTCAGTGTGCTCAAAATGATCTCAAGGTGGGTAGAAAGGCCGTGTCGAGTTTGAGAGTACACCATGATATTATCCACAAAAATAACCACAATGGAATCCATGTATGGATGGAGCACTCAGATCATCATTGACATGAAAACTGTATGCGTCTTCGTGAGACTGAAAAGTATAACCATATACTCGTATAGACTATACCTTCTCCGGAAGGCTTTACGCGGAACATCAGATGGTCTAACGTGCAGCTGATGACAACCAGACCTCAATTCAATCATTGAGAACACACATGATACTAAATACTAAAAAAATAGATCATCAATCCTCGGTATGTGAAATCAGTTCTTGACCATAAACTTGTTCAGCGTCCAATAATCCACACAAATCCTAAGTGTACTGTATGACTTCATCGCAAACAGGACAAGCGAACCCCAAGGAGAAGTTCTAGGTCGGATGAAACCTTTTTCCAGCAACTCCTGCAACTAATTATTAATCTCCTGCAACTCTGGTTAGCCATGTTATAAGAAGTAATGGACACTAGTGTCGCTCTTGGAAAAATATTAAAAGAAAATTCTACCTCATGCTTCAGGCGAAAACCAGAAAAGTCCTCTACAAAGACATCTCTGAAACGATCCACCAATTGAGAAAAGTCTAACTGTGATGTCCCCTGGTCATCTAGATATAGACTAAAAATCTGGGCTATAATTCCTCTCATCCCATGATTCTCTAGACCCGCTCTGCTTACCTGGACATCCCATTCTCCCTTATGAAGAAAATATTCACCTTCTAGAGATGAGAAACTCACCCTATGATGATAATAGATGTGGAATACCTGGAATGGAACTAACCATTCCATCCTGAGAATGTAATCAATTCCTATCATCTCTAGTACATAGAGGTCCCATAGAAAGTGGCATTCTCCATCCTCTAGTGGGAACTCCTTGCACTTATGTAAAATAGTTTTAATAGTCCCCATTAGAGTGTCTAGAATCATGATATTAGTAGAAGAAAAGATACAGTGCCCAAGGCTCTCCACAATAACAACAGATATAAAGCTACTGGAAGAACTTATATCGAAAAAAGATGAAGATAAAACTGCGACTACTAAGATCGTACCTCGAACTATGGATGGTCCGGGATACTGCTCCCATTGGGTGTGCTCCACTACAAAATTCTGGCCAATGTCATGACCCTGTGACCCTGCCTTACTGCTCTAAGCTGATCCACCCTACTGTCGCTGAAGAACCGATGACTGAATACCATGTCCACGACCTCTAACTTAGCCCGAACAGTCCGAAGAACTCTAGTTCCCAGACTTCTTAGAAACTAGTAGCGCTTCTCATGAACGTGGGGTCATAGAAGAACCCATGTAACCAGATGATGGTGAGAAGAACTTATAGAAGAACTAAAGATGGCCCATATTTCCGAAATATCGGCACTCCACTGGGTCTCTCTAGAAACGTGGCCTCGTATGCTCACTTCACCCAAACTGGTAGCACACCACCTTGCTACTGGAAGATGCATCCTGCCTGCTCTGATATCCTCATGAAGCCTCCCAACGGTGCTTCCTGCTAACAGCTAGTGGATAACTTACTTTGGATATTGAACCACCATGGCTCATAGCTCTAGAATCCCTCAGATTATGCTCTGTGATCAGCACCTGGTTGATGATAGAGGATATCGAAGTCAACATGAAGATTTTCACCTAAGATCGGATGTCATGCCTCAGAACATCCTAAATATTATGTGCAAAGAACAAATCATCACCTCCTGAAATAGCCGTGAAATGATGAAGCTCTGTGAAGATGGAGGAATACTCCATAACAGTAAGAGTACCCTCTGCCAGACATATCAACTCTTGGGCTGGATCGACCCTCAGGTTATCCGGATAGAAGTAATCATAGAAGATGCACCGAAACTCTTCCCAAGCCATATGCTGTTGGCTGACTACCTATGAGATCACATCCCACCACATCTTGGTAGAGTCTCAGAGCATATAGGTAGACAGATTCACCCTCTTATCAGAATGTATCTCCAGATGATTGAAAATCATCAGCGTGGTGTCAATTCATGAGAATATTTTCTATGGTCCTCCATCCCCTGAGAATGTAGGAGGATAATGCTGCTAAAAGACCCACATTAAATAAGATATCGACGGGGTAGGAGGTGATGCTCCCTGAATGGTCTGCCTCATCCTCAGAAAGCCCTCCCTCAATTGTGCATCTACACCTATGTCAAGTACAACCGATGGTTCAAGGCTGGCGCATCTGGAGGATCTGCATGTAATCCCTGATCAGGCATGTTCGGTTTCTGATCACCTTCTGGAAACTAGTGCACAACCGGATGACGTCTTGGAGGAATTACTATACATGGTCAAGAACATTCCTTAGATCTTTGGGTGGTTTCAATCCTTTGTAACGTCCCAGTTCTGGAAGCCACTAAGAGGCGCCCCATACCCGGTTGGTCACACGACCTCAAGTTCATTTCCCCGAATGCCAGAGGCTGCCGACTAGCAGTGAGGGCTTTGGGTATGATAGTGGGGAAACATTTCTCACATTGGAAGAGTACAGAGAAAGATTAAATAAATACATACATGAGTGGAAGCAGTAATAATGAACAAAAAAAATGTAAAATCAGAAAACTAAAAATATAAAGTAGAAAACATATATAAAATGATGCATGATACATATGTATAGGAAAATTCCCAAAAAAGTTACAATGCTTAACTAAAAGAGTAGTAAACCAAAGTGAAAAAGAAAGTAGATAAACCCCTTAGCATCGCAAGCCATATCATGGTCACATGCTATCTAGCTCCACATCATATCAAGTACATGAAGTAGAAGGGCGCATGCACTTATATATACCTGCATCAATAGAATCTGTTTGGGCCCAAAAGAATATCCCAAACAAAGTGTGAGAATAAATCTGAGTAGGTAACCACCTGAAGATCTATTCCTAATAGTCAGCGCATATATGGCTGGTAAAAGTACAGAAAATAGTAAATTAGAAAGTTCTCAGTACAAAAAAATCCACCGATTAATTATCAAGCAGCATAAAAAAAGATAAAACTTATACGGTTAACCCTCTAGGTAGTGCAATCAACCTAACCACTCATGTTCAGTCATATGAATATATAATGTCTCTCAGAGGAATCGCTCATAGTCAATTGAACTTATATTAAAAGGTAAAGCAAGACTCTCTAAGAATGCTCACATAGTCAATTCCCCATATAGTCTAAGGTAGTCAAGGACTCTCTTAGGATGCTTACATAGTCAATTACCCTTATATCCCCAAGGTCTAGGACTCCCTGAGTATGCTCACATGGTCAATCTATCTTTTATCCGAGGTCATTTAATTAAAACAATGAAACTCTGAGGAATCTAACGTAGTCAATCCCCTTATAGTCTAAGGAGATCAAGGACACTCTGAGGAAGCTCACTTGGTCAATTCCCTTTATAGCCCCAAGTGGTCCTAGGCTCTCTATGGAAGCTCACTTGGTCAATCCCCCTTATACCCTAATGTGCTCAATGTCTCTATAAGGAATCTCACATGGAAAATTCCCCTTATAGTCCACTAATCCAGGTTTTCATGGCCTTGTGTAGGTCAATGATCATAGAAGTGCGATCTTGCAAAATTAAACCTACAGAACTACATAGCTAACAATCAAAAAAAAATCAAGCATTCCATAATACAAACTCTCTATCCTATAGCAATAGGAATTGAAAACAGGGAATGCATCCGAACTGGCTAAACATGACCAAATAGTAGTAAATAGAACATGAAAGGGAAAAACATCCAACGTATATAAATCAAACCTATTCATATCCAAATAAACTCTACACAAGAATACAAGCATGAAAGAAAATCAATAGGGGTAAAACAGTAAACACGCAATATCCCATTCAAGGATATTGGTAGAATTTTCACATAATACTCAATGGCATTGAATAGAAAGGAATAATCTTCTTAACTCGGCATTGGGAGATCGATATATGTGAACCTCAAATATTGAATCTCCTTTGAATGTCAACGATCTACAAAAATGTCTAAAACATTTAACCCACGATATCTCATGAGTGATGAGAAATTAGAAGACAGTGCTCTAGGAGAAGAGAGAAATCGCTGATCTGATTCCAACACATTCGATGGTGTTTTATTCGAAGGAAGGATGCATGATCAGTGGTTCGTTGATGATATGTGGTCGTATGATGATCCTGGACGAGACGAACGAAAAGGGGGGGGGGGTGTTTCTATCGATTAGACACTACCTCATTGCATTTAATGAAAAAAAGAATGTACACGGCGTGTACTCTCATTTTCTGTAATCTGATTTAAGTGGCCTCCAAGTCACTCCCACATGGCCATGTGTGTGGCTACTACACGACCAGCACACGGCCTCTCGCAACATGGATGTATAGGGTGTTTACTCATCAAGTACACAGTGTGTACGTAGAAAATTTCTTGAATTTGCTTTTAACTCAAAAAAGACCAGAAAAGGAAAAACATACCGAAAATCAATATTCGGGTTCTAATAATAGTATAAAAAACTAATTGAAATTTATAATTATTGATTCATTAAGTAATATATTTTTTCAATGGAATTTTATAAATTCATAAACAATTATTTTATTTAAAGTTTATTATAATGAATTTTATTTCATTTTAAATTTATGCTATTATTTCAATGGTAATTTAGTATTTTCAATGGTCAAATATTGTTCTATTATTAATATAAATAATATAATCTATATAAAAATAATATTTTTTTTAATATTTCATTAATTAAAATTTTAATTTTTACTATGTTTTAATTTGATATTTTTACCTTGTTTCGAATAATTTATTTCTAATTTATTGTTTTTCATGTCAGTGAAAATTTTCGGAGAATACATCACACTATCATTACTTTAGATAATTAATTAATTTCATAGCCATTGAATTATTAGAAAAATATAATATTCGGGGATTCATTTTGAATGAGTTAGAATAAATTTAGTTTTCTTCTACTAATTATTTTCTAATGATTATAATTTTTTTCTTAGAATATATACTAAATTGATGAATAGTATACATGTCAATATCTAAAAATATAAGGTCAATAGAAAATATCATACAATGTCACAGAAACGTTTTTATCATTAATATAAATATTAATTTGTATATTTAATGACTCTTTTGATTGCCTAATTGAATTTAATTTAACTAAAAAACATTTTTTTGAAATGGTTCTCCACCAACCAAACATTTATCTAAAAATGGTTTTTGAAATTATTCCATATATTTACTTAATAGATCATAACTTTATACCTTTTATCTATGGAAAAAGAGAATCATTAAGAAAATGAATCAAATTTTTTTACATTCTAATAATGAATTTAGAGGATATATGATATAAATTAGTTGACCTAAATACAATTAGTTCTTAAAATTTCATGAAAAATATTATACTAAATTTATTTATAAACATATATGGTAGACTCCATAGAGTTAAATAATTATCTATTAGATTTTTTCAAAATCTATTTTTAAAAAATTGGGTTATAATTATATTTTTATTTTCAGTCACTCAAGGTATCATTCCATCCCAAATAGCGATAAATGTAAAGATTTATAGTGAATAAAAAAGAATTTTTTGAATTTGATCTTGTTTGAGTCTCTGGTAAATTGAGTGTATACTTATACATCAAGAAATAGAACCTCATTTCCAGTAAAGGAGATGTCACTTTACAATTACATTATAAAATAACACAGCACCGTGCATGATAATACAACAATTTTTTTTGATTTATTTAAAATGAACATTTAGATAATGATAGTACAAGGGAATCAAGGACTGACAACCATTATTTTTCCATTTAAAACATTTTCATATAGAAGAATTTGGATTTCACAATTTATTAAATAGATAACATTTAAAACATGTATGGAGGGTATTATAATATTGTTTTTAAGAGATTATAGAAGTTTTAATAAATATGTTTATTTTATATGGATTACAATTTTAGTGATATTTAATAAATAAAATAGATTTTTTTTTAAATTCGTCATTTTTGATTTTTTTCAAAAAAATAAATCTTTTAATTTCTTTTTTGATAGTTGTACAGCACTAATACATATAGATTCTAAGTGAGATATTGAATTCATGAATCCTATAATAAATGTTATATATTAACTTCTTTAACAAAAAATATTTTGGATATTATTTTTTCCTTTATAATTAATGTTTTTATTTTAGTTGTATGATATTATATAGATAAATTAATCATCCATTATCTATATAACCCAAAATAACCATTCTATGTCATTTGTTAGAGTTTAAAATAATCAATTTTATATATTAAACAAATTACTATTTCCCCCAACAAATATTTAGCCACTGGGGTGGTATATTCTATTCTAATGGAATACCAATATATCATATTTTTTCCTTGGTCTTATATTATATAAAATCATTAAAAAGATTTTTCATGTCAGATTTCAAACATCATGAACTTTGGATTTAGAACAAGCTAATAATATTACATCTATATTTAGATGTTATCTATTATTTTTACCTAGGACAATCTTGGATGTTAGTTGTTAGGATCCAAAGTGATAGTATTAACTGACTATTATATTAGTGGATATTTTATTAGTAATAAATAAGTAAAATTATGGTTAGTTTTATGATTTTCATTTTTATAAAAAATTGATGTCAACATAATGATTAATTGTTATAAATAAAACTCGTTGTACAATATTTTTTGTAAAATCACATATATTATAGGAAAATAACCTCTATTTAGACATTTTGTTATGGTAACCCTCTCTTATAAAGGATTTTTAATAATTTTTATGAATTTCACATCACTGAAAACTATTATTAAACCATATAAGTGCATATTAGTTTTTAAATCAATTAGATTAAAATTATGATAATGATGATATGAATTAAAAATTTGAAGAAACATATTTATATAAATGTGGAATATATAAATTAATTAATATATTCACTCTCAGATGTAAGAAAATGATCATATGACATTCGTCCAACCATTGACTATGTTGATCACTGAGGGAAAAATTGTACTATTATGGTAGTCCATAATTTTTTGAATTATTTGTTTTAGAATGGGTATAGATTACCTAGGATTTTATAATTAGAATTGATCATTATGGTTTCAAGGAGACATTTATTAATTATCATAATGTCTATATAATTGAATATTAATCATTGAATTTCTTTATTTTTTTTATGATGGACTAACAATTTTTTTTGTTTCATGCTCATACCATTTCATCATACATCCTATAGAATGTGAGTCCATGTGGTAAGAGAGTATTTATAAAATAAGGAATTATGATATGTTATTTTTACAATTTTAATACGGAAAACTATGTTATAGTTTCATATTGGCATGTTTCTTCGCAACTGACCAAGTAAATCATTTTTGTAGCAGATATTTAAATTAATTATTCATAAAAATATTCTATCATTATGAATGTATGTGTTCCCATCCTAGTATCAAATATAATGTATAATAATAAAAATCGATATATAGAATAAAACCATTAGAAAATAATCTATCTAAAAATAAGAGAATAAAATTTTAGATTAATTTTTTTATAAAATCATGATATTTTAAATAGAATTCAATATTCAATATCTTACAAAATTAAAAAGAATATACTTAAATGAAAAAAATATTATTATTAAATTTTACCCCTATAAACAAGATATTATATTTGGGAGAATGAATAATATTAAACACATAATTAAATACATATTGATTCGACAAATTTTTAATTTATTAAATAATGTTTTTAAAATAAGTACTCAATATTTAGTAATTCCATATTATTCATCTAAAAAATATTTTTTTCTTAAAAACAGATTTTATAGCTTGTTAATGGATATTTTTATAATATATTTATAAAAATAAAAGAATGTATAATTGTAAAAATGAAACTTATTTTTCTATTTAGTGTCTCCAAATTAAATTTGGTGTATTTTTTTATTGTTTTATGAGTTGAAATTTTATTGTTTTAATTCTATAATGGATTAATTATTATAAAACATCCCTTTTCATTATTTGAATATATCCATTTGGTTTTACAATTTAATATCAACATAATATAATTAATATTTAAGATGAAGTAATATAATTTAATAATTTTTAATCATCATTAAACTGTTTGGTGTTATAATTTAATTTTTTTATATAAAAAGGTAATAATCAAAATACCATTTCCACTATGTTTTATATGATTAACTATATATTAAATTCATTCCATTTTTTTGTTATTAAAAAATTTGTAAATTATTTTTAATTTGTGGAATCAAAATTTATAAATAGGGATAATTTAATTTTCTTCATCATTAATACTAAATATATGAATTTTATTACAAGGGTGCAGGTAAATAAATTATCCTTCATTAAATAAAATACGTTATGGACAAAAAATAGGCATAATACTTTCAATAATTTAATTTTAATGGGAAATTTTATCCATAATAATATAATATTTATATCACATAGAATTTCATGGAAACTTTGAAGAGATTATGAACATTATTGTATTGTGTTTTACGAAAAATTAAACACCCCAATCTCTTGTTTTTAATTAATAGATTAGTTTTGGTACATGTAATTAATATGATATGTTGGACTAAATGTTTTTTGTAGAATTATTAAATATTTATCTTCATCATTCAAAGTAAATATCAATTTTAATTAATAAATAATTCCTTAAATTCTTCCACAACAAAAATGGATTAATTATTAAATAATTCGTAAAATAAAGTAAATGATATTAAAAACATTAAATGAATTATAATTTGAGATAAACAATTTCATACATGGTTTTAATATATATCATTAATACGTTTGTTATGTATTTTAATGAAATTTGTTAATTCAATTTATTATTATTTTATTAATAATATCATAGTGATGAATAATTATTAAATTTGAAATTATGGATATTTTATTAAAAAATAACTAAATGATATAAAATTACCTAAAATCACTGATTTTGATAAATCATTAGGATATTATTTTTAATATAGTAAATGTTCAATTTATTTTACAGTTTAACAATTATAATTACCAAGATTAACCATTAGAGTGTAAAAATATATATTGTCATTGAATGTTTAGAAAGGGATAATGAGAGGATAACCCCAAATGATATGGTTTAAAATTTGATCTAAACATTTTAAAACATTTATAAAATATAGAACATACATAATAAATAATATAATCAAAATAAAATAATTTGGATCGATTTGTAATTTAAAATTTAATATATAATAATTTAATATTTTGTGGAATTCATAGAGGTCCCCTATCCTCTCTTATAGAATTGAAAAACTTCATTCAATAAATTACATTTAAAATTGAAATTGTTTTCCAAGACATACATAGATATCATAAAATATCTCATACCCTCAATATGGATGTATTTTATTAGGCACAACACTATCATTATTGGATTAATTTTGTTATGAAATAGATGTTTTCCAAAGAAGATAAATATTATTTATCTTCTATGGAAATGTTTTTATAATTTTGAATCATCTTACAACTATATAAAATTATTTTCATCCAGGGTAAAAATTTAAAAACTATATTATAAATATACAAAAATTTTATTATGATAATATTATAACCTATATCCATATTATCTTTCATCAAATGAGGGAAAAACTATCATTCATGTTTATGACAAACAACCACCTCGTAAACAGAATTTTTTTTCTATCAACCTCTCACTAGATAGGTTATAAGGATGGCCTAAATTATTAAATATCATATTAGTTAATTATTTTTCAATTTTAAAATATAATTAATAATTCACTTTATTATAGTAATATTCAACTAAATCTGATATTTTTGTTAGTGCATACTTGTGGACCTCTATGTCCATGAAGTGAAATGTTTAATTTTTTATAACCGCACCAAATGGATGGTATATATAAGTTTATTTAATAAAATAATATATATATATTGACAATTATTCAAGTAAAAAATAATATTTACCATCTTTTAATTGTGATCATTGAAAAATGAAAACATTACTCATGTGTAAGTATGGCGTAACATATTCATGATTGTAACATAATTTAATTTTCAAAACTATATTATTTCATGGTTGGAATAAATAGAATAATTTATATATAAATGTTAAAATTATTTAATTATTATTTTTATTGAGATGGTATAATAAATAACTCTTTGACCAGAGTCAAATTTTATATTTCAATTTAGACTTATTAACCAAATATCATCATACCCTTCAAAATTATAATAAATAATTATTTAATTGATATAAAATTTTAGTAAGTGGAATGAAATTAATAATAAACTATAAAAAATTTCCAAATAATGTAAATAATTATCATAACTCTATAATTCATGATGATAATGAATATATGTGACATTTCATACACAACATAATATATTTTTATTAAAAAAATCAACATTGTTACGTTTCCATTAATTATATCTTCTAACTATATATAAATATATTCTAGACATGTTTTAAATATCAATTTTATTATTATAATATGAATTTTTTATATAAATTATACAAATTTTTTTCATTTTGAAAATCTTTTTAATAGGAATAATTATTTACAAAACTATGGTAAATTTGTTTCTGTAAAGGGTACTGTTGGAATGTTTTTTTACTTATATGGAATGTTCATATTTTCCCACTTTCATGATTCAATAATGGATTGATTTTTACCTTATAAAAATTCATAGTTAATTTTATGAAAAATTTTACTTTATTATATGTGTTTTTTTTTATTTAACAAAAATTTTAATTGAAAATTGTATTATACTGCTAGAAAATGTTTTTCACATTTGTTTATAAATAATTCTAAGGTTTTATTCATGAGACGGTCATTGGAAAATATTTAACAAGGGTTTGTAACCCTTATATATCATAGATGTGACAATAATATCTTATACAATTAGTTCACACTGATAATGCTCCAAAACCTTGGGTAGTTATTTTATATTTTAGAATATAGTGTTGGAAGTTATCCTAATAAAAATTATAATTTTTAAGGGTTCATGTAAGGGTGCTATGATTTTTTTATGATTATGATGTCCTAGGGAACCAATATTCCAATTCTATTTTTACAATATAACATGTATGGACATCATTAGATTTCAAAAGTTTTTATAATTATAATTTTTAATTAAAAAATGATTCTATTATAGATTCAATGATGTCTTATTTATATAATAATTTTCATAGGTTTTCATATTTTTGACAGTACTAACATTTTTCTTTATTTTAGGTTCCATAAATAAATTTTTGTTCTCATCTATCATTTTAATATGTCTTTCACGATGTTTAATGTTTTCTACCAAAAAACAATATGTATTTTTGAGTTTTGTTAATATAATTCAAGAAAAGAAATAAATTTTTATTTTAAATGATTAAAATATGTAAAAATAGATGATGGTTTAGATGTTTCCACTTTGTATACATATGGGTGAATTATATAATATATGTGAATAAATATTTCAAAACTATAACCCTAAAATATCCTTATAAGTTAATGAATATCAATACTAGTTAAAAGAAACTATATTACATGATGTTTAATATTGGTTACTAAATTTTGGTATCAAATATGGGGTTTATATAATAATATAAAATATGATTTTTTTTGGTAGTAAAATGTGTTTTCAATGTAATCATGGAGTTAAATTTTTAGGTTTTATTTTAATTTAAATTCATAGACACCCCATTTTATGTTTTACGTGGTAGATATCTAAATTAATAAGGGAATTTTGAGATAAAATTATTTTAATAAATCCATGTTGTTTATTATATTTTTTATAGATAATATTATTATAGAAATAATTATGTTAAATCTGATGTACATACGTTTAATGAAACTGGTTTCCATTCATATTAAAAGATATCGCATTCTTCAGGTAACTATTGGTTATTAATATCATAATTATATTGATCCAATTTTTTTAATTTCTGAAAAATTATATAAATATTGTTTTATTAATTGGAAAACATGAATGAATGGTGAAAAAATATCATATATGACATGTCTAAGAGGACTTAATAAAAAATAAAAGGGTGATAATGGTGAAACACCTACCACTAGCCTTCATTTTGTTCAAATTATTATGAAAATGTTTTTTTTAATTAATTGGATTGAAATATATTATTGATGTCGAATTTGGGAACACATTTATTATCATATATATATATATATATATATATTCTATATTGTATATTTATTTGGTGAAAATGTGATTAATTTTATTTTATAAAAAACATAATAATTTTTTGGAGCATAAAGTATTATAAAAAAATTAATACTATGAGACATTAATTTGGAATAAATCTTCAATTATCATTTGTATTATGTTATGATTTTATGTGGCATTATTAATATTTAAGTTATTATAGAAATAAATAGAACATCATTGAGATTTTATGATTAATGAATATACTTTTTTGGTATAATACATTAATATTGATTGATGTTATTTAGAGATGAATAGAAGGTTACCAAAAACGTCTATGTAATATAAATAAATATTATTCTGTAATAATATACTTAATTTTATTTATATATTTTTATTTACTAATAAAATATGAATTTTGGTTATTCTTATTGAATTTAGGAGTATAAATGTATTTTACATTCATTTCAAGGTTTATTCATTTTTTTATTAGCATACATGGTTGAAAAAAAAATTATAATATAATAATAATGCGATGAATAATTTGTAAATTTTTAGTGAATTTATTGTTTCATAGTGTCACAACCCGTCCCCCCCCCCCCCCCCCGGGTCCCATGTCATGACATACCCCAAGCCCTCCTCATGAATCCTAGTGGATGGTGACTACCACCGAAGGCATCAACATGCAAATAAGAGGCATTTTAAAGAGTACCTGTATGCATGCATGCACTGTTAACCAATTCCCAAAGCTGGAAAAGTAAACATGCATGTCACTAAATAACTACTAAGTAAAAGTAAATTTTTTTGGTCAAATGGCGTCGAATACGAAAACTAAAAAATATGAACAAAAAATAGGAATGTAAATAAACACTGAAACCCCACCTGATGGGTATAGGTAGAGTATCCTCTCTAAAACATATAAGTATGCCCCGCCTACTCGGTCTCATGAGGCACCACCATGTCCTGGGACTCCATGTCTTCTATTGTGGTGGAATTCTTCTTCCCTACCCACTAGATGTGTGGGAAAATACTATTCAAGGGTGAGTAACAATATACTTTCTATAACCCCAAAAAACAAGAAAAGGAAACAAAACAATCTACAAATAAAAACAAGAAAGCTTGACAGCTGAAAACAGGTATAATATATTGTATCTAAAGTATGAAAATCTATCACATCACTGGAAAACATTGGCTACTGGATAACTCCTCCTCAATGAGTATAATGGGCCTTCCAGTTCACACAATAAACACTTCTAACCAGGTCCATATTTTTTGAAAACATTCTATCAGGTATTGTGAGTCTTCTAGGTAACAAATATTTGTTCCCCATCATGGGAATACCGGGTCACACAAAGCCTCTTCCCATTAGGCAATCATATATGATCCAAACATGGTCGTTTTCTAGCCATCATTAGGTCTCAACAAATCGTCGGGATTCCTGACATAGTGGTCCTGATTCTAGGTAAACTTTTCCTCATAATATTTGTTGAATTTCAATGTCAATTAATTCTTACATTGGGGGGAGAAAATTTATTCATCGTCATGAGGGTTATAGTGTCACCAACATATCTTCAACCTGACACCCAGTTTGAATGATATTAGTGTTTTTCTTAAAAGGTGTTGGTTGGGTTCAGGTCTGGGCCAACCCACCCAGACGAACCCAGCCTAGGTTCCACCGACCTGGACCAGGATCCCCCTACCCAACCTTGGTCCACAGAACTATCTCAGACCCTGCTTTTCTAGGGATAGGACCACGAGGGTTCCCATGTCCTGCCCAGTCCACCTGTCTAGGACATGGTTGTAAGACACTTCTAGATCCCATTTCCTCACATGTCATTTGTGGGGCCGCCACCATGTCCATTGTTAGTCGACTGTGGAATATTTTGTGTGATACATAGCATGATGCCACGTCTATAGTGCACTGATGTGGCTAGGTGTTGAGTTATCCCTCCACCTACCTTCGACATGGAATATTGTGGATTTTTCTGCAACTCTGCAGCCCAAGCTGGCCGCAACGCCCCTCCTCTAACCCACAGCTACAACTGCCAGTGAGGGCGCCACACTTAGTTCTTATATGGACCACCAGATTCCCTATAGTGGTATGTTCTCCACACCAATTGTGCCTATGGCCACCTAGGGAATCCATCTTTCTATCTATGGACATAAACCTTCTTTGTCCCCACATCAAATACACATTCTCAAATAATCAAATAAACACAGAAGGCGTAGGGGCTTGGTCCTTGTTCGTGTTGGACCACACCCTTCATGTTATTGGTTTATAAATAATGGTATAATGATTTGATGTTCTATAACAATTAAATATTGTACTCTTAGTGAAAAGCCCCAAGAGAATAACCCTCCAACAAGATTGAGCGATCTGTTGATCAACCTATTTGTGTGATGATCTATGTTCATCATTTAGAATAAAGAATAGGGAAACATAATACAAAAAAACACTATACCAAAGGTATTCATCGCTAATGCAATTTTACAATGAGGATTCATGTTTCTTTGGAAGTCATCGGAGTTCATCTCCCTCTTGTCTCGTTCTTCAACATGTTTTGAAATCACAAGCGATTCATCAACACTATTCATTGGTCGTTAATCATAGGAGTGAATTTTATCCATTGGGGTTTTAGTGGAATTATATATTTTATTCCCCAAAGTGTTATCTCATTATTAAAGAAATACTTCTCATCATTTTTATTACACCACATCACCGCAAAGTTTTTATTATTCATTAATGAAACAACATGGTTGTTTCACTTATGTTAAGATGGCTCATTAACGGGATCATTGCCACATCATTGCTTCTCCACGGTGATGGTGTTACACTTCTCAATGGAAAGAAAAGAAAATAAAATAAATTTTATATCATTTAATAATTTTCCAATAAATCATGAAAACTATATTTTTTGGTCGACCCTCACCATTCAATGTTATGTTCATCCTATGAGAATTCCTTTGTTCTACGTTCACTGATGCCATCAGGTTTTTGATCCAAGTAGTGGTTTAAAAGTTAAATAAACCCACTCAAACATTTACATCACTGAACATAAAAAAATTTCAATATTTTATTTTGGGATTACCGGACCACAGAATTCAGATCGGTCAGAGTGAATAGTCTCAAAAAAAACAAATAAATTTAAATAAATTTACATATAAAATTTGGGACTTCAAATTCTCCCCATCATATGGCTTTACATAATCCAAGGCCATAAGAGAGACTAAAAAACAAATGGGGGTAGTCAACATGAACTTGATCCCCCAACTCCTATGTGATCTTCTAGAGATTCCCATGTGGCCAAAAAACATGCACCAGAGGAATCAACTTTCAATTATGGAACCAATCATATCGATCCATTATCTTCGCTAGAAGCTATCCAATCATCTACCAATCATCATTGACTAGCTCTCCCTACTAGATGATGTGTGATTGATCATCCACGTTCCTCCCCAACTATGACATGTGAAAGATAGAATGTACTTGGTGCATATGTGGGGTAAGATCTACGTGGTACGCCACCTTGCTAACTCTACCCAATATCTGAAATATTCTGATTAACCTTAGTGATAATTTTTTTCCCAACCAAATCACTGCAATCCCTATCAGTGTAACTCCCAAAAGAACACATGGTATCCATCATCGAACAACCTGTGTTTTCACCTCCTATCACAATATTATTTATGCTTGATCTTTTCATTCTTCATTTACTCATGGATTATCTTCATCATCTCAGTCATAGCCCAATCCAACTCTAGAACCGTGAGTGCTGACTACCCTAGGTCTGTCAAGTATAGAGGTCATCTTCATGGTTTCCCATACAAGTACTCAAATTGTTCCATGTCAATGGTGGAGTTATAGATTTTTTTGTATGAAAAATACACAAGATAAAGGAGGTCATACCAACTGTGACCAAAATCAAGGAAGAAATAATGAATAATTTTCTCTAATATCTATATGGTCCTCTGTGTTTGACCATCTATCTGAGAGTGAATGGATGTGTCAAGCTCACCTGAGTCTCGAATGCATCCTAAAATCCCTTCCAACACTGTCGTGTAAAGAGTGCATCAAGGTATGAGATGATTATCAAAGGAACCCAGTGAATCCAAAAAATATACTATACATAGAGACTTCTCAATCCATCTATAGATCCATGTTCCCAAATGGGAAGGATCTAAGACAACTCGGTGAGTTAGTCAATGATTACCTAGACAGAATCATGGTACATGGATTATAATATTAATCCCTTCTTGATCTTCATTAAGATACCATCCCATTTTCACAATGGTACCTCGAGTGGCTAGGCCAAGCCTACTAGAACCTGAATCTCAACCTTCATTTGATAAAAACAATGGCATCATGAAATTAACTATGCAATCACTTTTTTCATCCTGGGCCACTAGTATATATATCATAGGTTCTGTTATATATTCTCCACACTAGGATGTGTAATAAATGGGGATGTATGGAATTAATTCGTCATTTCCTCCAAAAACATCACTCATACTATGCTGCATTTTCTAAAAGGATGAAGATATACCCACCTATCGAAATTCCATTACAAGAATGTATTGAGGATAACAGAGAATTTTAGGCTTCATAGTCAACATTTATAAGATGTTCCACCATAAATTGTTGTAAGAGCAGGGGATTGATAGTAATTGATTGAAGGGAAGTTGTTCCATAACTATCCAAAAAGGATATCTACATCGTGACAAACTACCTAGTCACCTCACTCTGTAGCTATAAACCAGAACTATTATTGAGAACATCTACAACCAAATTTTAGAAGAAATGATTATAGAATATATCAAAATTAATGTGTTGGAGGAATTGCAGCCATCACTGATGTCTCTTGTTCTGATTCTTCTATAAGAAGATATACTTGAGAAACCTATGGTCAGAGTAGATGGTAAACCATTCATCCATGAATTACTTCCTCCACATCATCAAAGTAAATGACCACCACTGCTAAATCCAAATCATGGTTCGTTTAGTTATTCTCATGATGCCTCAACTACCATGATCTGTAGGTGATCACAACTAACACATTCCTTAGGACACAACCCAGTATGGTCTCTGATGCATCGCCGAAGACTACATACCCAAGTCCAACTTTTTGTAGCCTCAATATGGAGGCCCTCATCATTCTCTGCCTCATCTCATATAAAATCTAATATAACTTCCCCATTCACACAATGGGATGTCCCTTCTTTTTCATGGATGATAAAGGTGATGCTACTATGGAAAATTTAGGCACAATCCTCTAGTAGTATCTAGCCAACCTTACAAACTCCACACCTTAGTCACAATCCCTACTGGCTCCCAAGAAAGCACTACTTCTATATTTTCTAGAACCACTACAACTCCCGTATATGTGGTGATGTGTCCCATAATTTGGTCCTCCAAAATTCTATAATTAGACCTTTGAGTGAATACTATAAATATAGTTCTCTCATTGTGTATCTAGGACTATCCAAAGGTGTGTAGAATGGTCCTACTCTGCCCCCAAGTACTCCATGTTGTCATCAATGAATACCACCACGTAACAATAGAGGTAAGGCTACGTGATCCTATTCATAAATCCCATGAACAATACTAGGTAATTGGTCATGCCATTAAAAATAACCAAAAACTCATTGTGGACATAAAATCATCTAATGGTTGTCTGTACTACGTCCTCATCCTTTACCCAAAGCTGATGATCGCCTGATCTGAGGTCGATCTTTGAGAACTATCTCGCTCCCTTCGGTTGGTTGAAGTGGTAATAAATTATTGGATATGGATAATTGTTCTTTATGGTTTCCTGATTCATGTACTTAATGTCAACACATAGCCTCAAGAGCCTGTCATTCTTCTTTGAAAACTACACTGGGGTTTCCCATGGTGAAATGCTAGGCCTCATAAAGCCCTTCTTCAACATGTCTTCCGATTACACCCTCAATTCGTGAAGATTTGTGGGAGCCATCTGATATGCCATTGTGGATATTTGTTCCATTTTGGGTTATATGTTGATACTGATTTCTACCTAACTATGAGGATGTAGTCCCAGAATATACTTAAGAATTACATCCCCACACTCGTCTACATCTACAGGAAAGCACTAACTCCTCTTATACACCACAATGAGGTTGAGTCTATTTTTTTGAGTGATTAGCTAAAACCTCCTTGGTGAATATTCTTCATGTTGTACAAAATATCCATTCACTTTAGTGAAGGAAAACCCGGTACCATTCACATGTACACACTACACTTTGCTCCTAATGTAGTCAATTTAAGCATGGAATGTAGATATCCAATTCATACCCACGATAACATCATATGGCCTCGATTCCACTACTATGAGATCCCAAAAAAATCACTTTCCTCCTAGTGTATGCTCACACTTCAGTCAGTAGTGTCTAATCATCGAATTTCCCCCATAAGAGTCTCTAATTGTACGGATCGAGCTAGAGGCTCTACCATAATCTCCTAGAAATGAACGAGGTTCATGCCAAGGAATATGATATACGGACTTATGTCAATAAGAAATTTGATTAATTTGGAGAATACAAAGATCATATCTCCAATAATCTCTGGAGTGTGGTGGTCATATTCCTACATCACATGATGCCTTCCATGACCCTAACTGTCAGCTCCCTGTGCTCGTGGTGGACCACCTATGGGTGGTGCTGGTATCACCTCGAACCATCATCCCATATATTACCCTTTAAATACTCCCATGACACATTTTTTTCCTATGTTCCTCCCCACATGAACCTCATCCACTTCCTTGGTGATCCCATGACCATATCCTGATCGTCTATGTGGCGGGTCGGCTAGCCACGAGCCATGTGTCCGAGCCCACCACAAGAGAATCAAATATCGGTTCCCTAATATATCCCTCTAATTTGAGAGCCATGCACTATCGTCCTAGAGTCCTTGGGTTATTCCATGAATGATCTGAACATATTGGGACCCCATATCTGCTGCCTACTGCTCACTAGTAATACTCTACTGCATGGTGTCTACTGGTGGCTCCGGTTTTCGGTGCCTACTCTTATAAGATGATATCATCAATAATGGATCTCTCTAGCACCCCATCTAGAGTGGGGACGTTGAGAGTCACCATGGATTCATTTTTCACCCATATGAGTCCCTTATAAAAGGGTAGGTCCATGATGAAAGGATATTGCACCATGTCTGTGGAGTAGTGAGAGATGTCTAGAATCATTGTATAGTACTCATCCACTGACATGATACCCTGATATAGGTGAAGCACCTAATGTATGCAAACAAAGCACATGGTCGCAAAGAAAAACTCCACCTTTAAAATCTACTCAATGTAATCCTAATAGAGGGTTGGTTCATCATATGAATGAATCATCAGGCTTCATAATCTCAATATCGAGCCCTGAAGAAGGCTTGCAGCTAAGATCGCCACTTGGTTGTGTGGAATCCCTACTATGCAGAAGATCTATTTCACTGCCAATAGCCAGTCCTCAGCGGCCTGAGGAGTGGACTACCCCTGATCATGGGAGGTATTATTCTCTATAACTCATGAAAGGAATTGAGCCAATGTGTGTTCTCTACTAGTAATTCTGGTAGTGAAATCCGAACAGTGCGTTGTTATAACGCTGGTGCACCACCTGCTAGGGGAATCTCTTGCACTAGTCCTAGAACTGATGCCTCATCACTAGGTGGGATATCCTAATGATCACACATTGGAATCATATGTAGCTGTCTCTGTGGAGGTATCCAGAAACAAATCAGGATGCAAATTTTTATTATATTTTACCTCCTAATATTAATATAATTCAAGAATAACATGAGAAAAACACATTTCCTATAAGATTCAAGAAACCAGTGTTTTTTTGTATATAGTCAAAAAACAGAATTCATGGTTCGGGTGTAGGGATACATCAGTCACTACCCCAATATTGGACTACTTGAATCTGAAAGTCGAACAGAAATCATTTAACATTGATTTCAAAAAACAAATCAACAGACTCTTGGTCACTAAAGTAGTTCCTACGACCATTGAGTTAACAATTGCACAACCTGCCCCAAGGAACCCATGTAATGACATACCCCATGACCACAACTCGAATTCCTGTGGTTGGTGACCGGTGCCAAATGTGTCAACCTGCAAATTGGTTGCATTTTCCTGAGTACATTTATGCATGCACACACAACCACATCACAATGAAGGAAATGTAATCATTCATTCCAGTAAATAACTACTATATAAAATTACAAAATGTAGATCAAATGGTCTATAATACAAACCCAAAAAAATATGAATTGTAAAATAAAAAGAACACGAAAGTTGAAAGTTTCCCACTAAAAATCCCACCTGAAGAATGAGTGTACAGTACCTACTAGAAGCTGTAAATGTTTTCCAAGCATGCCTGGTCTCACTGGGCACCACTGTGTCCTATTCCATTATGTCCTCAGTCATGGAGGCATTCATCTGCACCAAACTCAACACGTGCAGGTGAATCTCATGTAGGGGTTAGTAAAAAGGTATTCTATAGGGACCCAAAAAAAGAAATACCCCATATCAAACCATAAAGAAAACCAAGATCTAAGAAAGATAAAAAAATGTATAATATGGAGAATGGAATGTAAGACAATATTTCAAATCACTTAAAAACATGGGCTACTGAAGAAAACATATTTAATGAGCATAATGGGCCTACTAGGTCCCGCAAAAACTACTTGCCACTAAACAATGTATGTTGTTGTAGTCGTCCTAGATTAGTAACGTGGGAATGCTGGGAGACATAGATGATACTCCCCACTATGGGATTGACAGGTCACACAGAAGCTACTTCCCACCATATCCATACTGAGGTAGTCCTACCATTGAGTACCATGGATCTACCATGTCACATATAGATTCTCCTGACCGTGGGTCTTCCGAGTCACAAAGAGTCACTTCCCACTAGGACATCTTAGTTGATCCACACATTATCTCTTACCAGTAGTCATTAGTTAGTAGCCAACCATAGGGTTTCAGAAAGTAGTGTATTTGATTTTGAGAGAACTATTCCTCAATCAATTTCTCAAATTTCAATTTCCATGAAATCCTCTATAAAAAATTCCAAAATATTCTCCACATCACTGGGGTTCCAACAGTACAAAGGATTCGTCAATTGGATGCCTGGTTCAAATGAAATTTGTTTTTTTCCAGAAAAGCTGTCTGTTGGGTTTGGGTCAGGGATTACCTTGTCAGACTCACCCAAATCGACTCGTTATGGTGTCTACTGAACTGAATCTGGTTTGCTGACCCAACACGAACTGGGCCTGGCCTAGGTCCAAACCAGTAGGGTGGGTCTGATGTACATCTGACCTCGTCTGCTTAGCTAGGATGCTACTCTATGCCACTTATAGCCCCCCTTCCCAGTGGGTTATCCGTAGGGATTCCTCCTCCACCACAGTCAAATGACCATAGCCTTTAGCATAGATGACGTTGTGCGGTGTTACATCCATGGTGTGATTCCACATCCGTAGTGCACTTATGTGGTCAGGTGGCCTCATCCATCCCCCCTACCCCTTCCCCTCCCTTCACTATCATGGAGGCCGATGACTTCTACTGCACTGTTGTGGCCTGATGCATCCGCATTTCTCCTTCATGCATTCCATTGTGGTTTGTTTCCCCCTTTTGTGGCCACCGCTGTGGGCCAAAACTAGCAAGTTCTTCCGTGGAACACCAGGTCTACTCTGGTGGTCCTTTCTTCACACTGCATGCAACTATGATGTCCTAGGTATGCCATCTTCAATGTGATGGCCACAAATCCCCCTTGCTACCATATCAAGTACATAGTAAGGGTGAATTCCCAAAACAGACAAGGCATAGGGGATCAGTACTTCTTCACGTTAGCCCACACCCTCCAGGTAAGATGTATAAAAAACATTGGATAATGTTTTGATGTTATATCATAATTTAATCTATTAATACCCATGAACACCCCCATGAAAAGTACACTCTCGCAAGAATGATAGATCCGCAGATCTATTTATTCATGGGTATTCAACATTCTTCATTTAGAATAATGAAAGGTGAATAATAAAAGGAAACAAAAACCCAAACTCAAAAGTGTTCGTCACTATAGAGATCCTCCCACGAGGATTCAATTTTCATTATAATCCATCATCATTCATCTCCCCCCAGTCTTGTTCTGAGAGGTGTTTTGACGTTCCTAGGGATTCGCTAAAATTCATCATTCATCATATTATATGGCATCAGTTGTATGTTTGTTAGAGGAATTCCAAATATGTTTCCCAAAAATGTTATATTATTAATAGATAAATCTGTGGATGTGTTTCTGTTAAACTGGGTCACTACATCGTTACATTTATTCATTAATGAAACAATGTGTCAATTTCACTTCAATTATGAAGTCTCATTAAAGGGGATCATCGTCGCCACACCGCGATGCTGATGTGCCACAACTAAATAAGGAGAAATTAAAATAGTTAACTTTTAATGTTAATTTTTTATTTTCAGAAATTTCCACAAACATTATTTTTCTGTCGACCATCATCGGCCAAATTTTAATTCCAACCAAGGAGAATCTTGTCATTCTCGGATCAATTCTCCCCTTAGATCTTTAAACCAAGTAGTGGTATAAATGTAAGAAAAACCTAGTCACATTTTTAATTAAATGATCTAAAATAAATTTCAAAATTTTATTATTTGAGCAATCATCCTTACAATTTGGTGTAGTCAAAGCATCTGATCTCAAAAAAATCAAAATAATTTTAAGAAATATCACATAATTTCCAAGACATTAAAAATAGAAGATGATTTCAAAGATTGACACACTACATTTTATCATAAATACACATTTAATGAATGAAAAAGATTACTTTGTGGATAATTTGATTAAATGATGAAATTATACTAGTAAATTAAGTATATAGAATTATTTTCATATTATATTTTATAAAAATTTTACTCAATATTAGGAAAAATATTTTTGAAAAGAAATTGTTCTTTTACTATTCTTACTTAAAATTCAATAGTATTTTATCCCATTAAAATATTTGGATATTTTTATGGTTAACATTCACATGACAATGTACTCTATGAGTCTATTTTAATACTTTGGTGTTTTTTCTTCCATATCCATATTTTTACTTTACACTAATGTTATCATAAATGGAAACATTTTAATATATTATTCTAGATGTCCTTTTTTACTTCTCTTTCCTTTTATTAAAATGGGTTATTTATTTACTTTCTTTAAGATATGGAATTTCTATAATGGTTTTTTGATTAGTCAAAACATGGTTATGTATCCAGATTCCAAATTAAAATTATAAAATTTAATAATGGCGGGTATAATATAACACCTAAAGAACTTAATAGAAAAACAATTTTTGATATCATATAATATATGCTACACCATTTTTAAATGAAAAAATCATCATGTTCATTAAATATGATCCCTATAACATAGTCATTAAATTAGTTTGAATAAAATGCAATAATTTAATAATGAAACAAATAATAGTAATTTTCATTTCTAATGAATAAAATTAATATTTTTAAATAAATATAATAATATTAGTAATTTAATTTTATATATAAAATAATAAATATTATATAAATATTATTTTTATTTAATTAATATATGTGATTACTATAGTAATTCTATATAATTTCAATAAACTTTATTTGAGAAATATGATTTTATGTTATAATTTATCTTGTAAAAAATGTATTATGTTTTTTTTCTAAAAATATTAATTTATCAAAGAATATGAAAAGTTAATATTTTCATAAAATATTCATTTAATATATATTTAAAATAAAACATTAGTGTTATAATTTCATATAATTTCCAATTAAATATTATATATTTAAATATAATCACATTAGTTACATTATAATAGTCTTTATTCATGGTTTTGGTATATGAAATCTTTTTTTCATAGAAAATAAATTTTAATGAAAACGCATCTTCATATCGTATTGAACAAAAGTTTTTTAATTAAATTATTCCACTTATATATAGTGAATTATGATAAAATGATACCATATTTATAATTGGAGGCTCAAAAATTTATAAATATAAACATTTTTTTCATCATTATGGGTATTAACTATGGTAATTTTGTTATCACAATTATGACATATAATGTAATTTAGTTGACAAATTAAATGATAAGGATTATAAAATGAACCAAAAAATTTATATCATTTCATTGTATGAAAAAACTCATACATTATTCATCCATGAATAGGTTATATGAAATTTTATGGCACATTAGATTTGATTGTAAAATTTATAGAGTTCTTCCGATGATAATTCTTACATGTGACATTCCATTTTATAATAAAAACAATATTAAAAATATTTCGTGATTAATAGGATAATTTAATCTAATAAAATTATTCAGAAAGATAGATGATTTATATTCAACATAGATATCTATTTTTAGTTTTATGTGGTGAAATAATTACATTAAATTATTGAACAACGTTGATTATGTAAATATTCATTTTTGGGGAAATTCAAATAAATGATATTAAAACAGTAACATTAGTGTAATTTGATATACATAACATGATCGATGTTTTTTCGACAATACGATAACAAGTACACGATTTAATAAAATAATTTTTATTGGCTTATAAGTATGATTTTTATATTATTAATGGGAAACAAATGAATAGATCTAAAAATTGGCATTATTTATCTTCTTCAATAATGAATATTTTATTAAACGATATAAATTTAAATAAATTATTATATTCAGAAAATTTATTACTATATCATTAATAAGATCAACCATAGTCCATTTATGTGTTTATTTTATATTTATTTTAATAATATTTACACTCATATTGTTAAAATACATCTTCTCACAAAATGTTTTGAAAGGGATAATGAGGGGTGAAAAAAATTATTTCAGAATATATGTTTCCTAAATAACATAAAAAAACAGTATATAAAATGAATTTTAACCATGATGATAAAATCTTTTATTGGATTTAGTTTGGGGAAATTTTGAGATTAAACATAATTTATAAAAATATTATATTTTGGGGAATTACAGTAGTGACCATGCCCTCTCTTGAATATGGAAACATTTATTCAATTCATTAAATAATAAAAACCCATTTGGATTTAAAAATACCATCCAAAATCCCATACATAAGTCTCTATCCTATTTCTAAATATATTTTTTTCTTATATTATATACCTTAGTGGTCTATTAGTGTTATCTTAAGGAGGTTTTCTGATGAAGAGGTATTGTTTTTTCATCTTGTTTTAGTTTTGATTCCTCATGAACATCTTTAAAATATTCCATATCTAAGATAAAAAAATTTATAATAATAATATATTTACTGATATGTAATTAGGTTAATCGAATAACCTATATCTATCTCCTCATCGATAAAAAGGAAAAACAGAACCATCATTTATTTATACAGCAGACTAACGACTCGCAAACTAACTTAATTAGAATTCTAACTTCATAACACGATATATGTTATAATGATATTATTATTGAAACTATATTATATAAATTCCATATTGAGGAATATTAATATATAATACATCTTTTTTATTATTTACATTAAATTCAATAGAAAATTTTATTTTTATTTGTGAGTACTTGTGGACTACCATATCCAAGAAGTTATGTGATTCATTTTCCATCACAAAATCACATAAATTATACATATATTCATATTTATATAAATTAATTTATTTATAAAATGTTGTCTTACATATTTCCATAATGGTAATTAAGAAATGAAAATGTTTATCTGGTATTTGTATGACCTACAATCTTTAGGATTATAATGTAGTTCATTATTCAAAAATATAGTTAGTTGACAGATTTTAATGTTTAATTTATTTATTGATGTTATAATAATTTCATGATTTAAATTATTGTTATTTTGGAATTATTATCTCTTTTACCCTTGTCAAATTATCACGTCCATTTGATCTTATGAACCTAATACCATCAAATCATCTAATGAGAAATAAAAGGATAATGTAATTTTTCGAAGTGTAATAAATGGTATAGTAAACTTAAAAATGGTTCCATATAAAATATTTAATTTACATATATTTATAAATAATCTTTATAAATAACATATTTTAGGATTTAAGATGAATAAAATTGAATTTTTTTAATTGATATATTTCTAATGATTCCATCAAGACACTATGTTGTTCACATTCAATGAATTCAATAAAAAAATTGTTTTCATTATTTATTTATAAAATTTATTGTTATTTAAAACCATGATTTACTTTTCAAATAATAGTTTTAAAGGATGTATTTGTTTTCTTAATGAGCTACATTGTGAACATTTTATCAGAAATTAGGACGAAATGTTTTTTAACATATATTTCACAATCTAATGATCCCACCATCATCATTCAATCATGGTTTTCAAATTAATTTATAATATTTCATAGTTATTTTTAAAAAAAATTTATAATAATTATATACTTATTTTTTTGATATAAAAGTTGTTTTTAATGAAAAGTGTATTTTAATATCTGAATGTTCATTCACATGGATTTAAATGAGTTTTAAATGGGTTTTGTATGATATGGTCCATGATAATTATGTAAATATCATTTATACCTATTATAAATCATCTATGTTCTTGTTAAAGAACATATGATTACATCAACCTTATATAAATATAATGTTGGGTGTTAGAATTTTTTTCTCCAAATAATTATATTATAAGTCCTCCATACATTTATTACAGATAAACTATTATAAGAGTATTATAAAATATTATGAATAAAATATTTAATGATAAATGTAATTTCTAGTAATACGACAACATGTATTGTGATATTTAATTTGTTTTATTAAATTTTTTATTAAGTTCACAAGAATTATATAAATGTTATGAAAATCGGTTTTTTAAAAATCTATGTTTAATGGCCTTCTTTATTAAATAAAAAAACATATATAAAAGGTATCAGAGTTCCCAAAAAAATATATAGAATGTTTTTTGAGTTCAATTGTAATTGGATATATTTTTTAAAAAAATCATTGGCTTTAGGAAAATTTGGAAATCCATTTGGGTTTTAATGGGTAATTTGAATATAGGTAAAATTATTTAGTATTAATCAAATAACATTGAGATATATTTCAGGATTTCCAATTAGGGGGTTTTCTCATTTTTTTTGGAAAACCATTTCAAGGATAAAATTATCAAACCATTGTTTGGAAAAAAAAATTAAAGCATTTATAGATGTGTCTGATCAATTAGAGGTGTATCGATCAATTATAATGAGTGAATATGGTTTATTATTTGAGGAGTTTGAAATTTTTTTAATAAAATTATTTCTATAATATATAATGAATTTTATATGTAATATTATTCTATATAATCTAAGATACTTGACCTAAAACAATTTTCAATAATTTAGTTACACGTTATTTATAATCGTGGTTTTTTTTCAAAATTAATCGTTGATAATAACATTTGTATAAAATACATTCATTATAATTGAATAAGAAATATTATTTTTCACACTATTCCATAAAGTGAAATCATAGGGGTTCTAGATATGTCACATCATGTTGTGGTCATTCCCTGGGTAAGGATGGATTTGGATGTTTTCCTTTGGATTTTCCATCATTTCCATACTACTATACTTCATGTTACCTAAACCACTGAATTCTAGTTCCATGAATCATTAAACTAGATTATGGTTTCAGTTGTAATTTTTTTATATATTTATTATTACACATAGGACTAGGATAAAATAGGCCCCCCATTCAGAAATTCCAATCTATTTTCTAATATCCTACTGGTTTTATGCCCGAAATATATAGCATGATATCCAAAAATCATTAAATGTAATAGGTGTTATAGTACACTATTAATTTACCCCCGAATATATAATGAAATTTTATTATTATATCACTATAGATAATCATAAACATAGATACTTTATCATTGGTTTCATGTATTATTACAAAGACTATATACAAACTAGTATTCCCCCACTATTCTACATAGAGGATATATTAATAATTTAATGTAGGGGTAGGAGAATGTTTCCCTAGATTATGATTTCTACTTTTTCAACATTATTATCTTATATTTATTTTTATACATTATAGAGTGACAGAATTTTTTATTATTTTTTAATTAATTTTTTCCATTGTATTCCTTAATTTTGTGTTTCCATAAAAATTATTCATAAATCATTAAGTATAAATTTAATAATTTTTAAATATGAACTATAGAAGATTTTAATATGATCCATTTACTGATTATTAAATTATGATGAAATGTACAATTCAATTTTCTATGAAACCCATGATTATGAATATAATCTAATATAAAATGAACCTATAAGAGAACAATTTTTTTTAATATTCAATATTAGAATAATATCAGTGGTTGACTATTCATATATACAATAAAAGTTTAAATTTTTTAGAGTGATTAAAAAACAATTGTTTTGTTTTTTAAGTAATAAAGACCATATTTTAATTTAAATATACCGTTTTATAGTTACCATATTAATCATATATTATATTAATAGTTATTTTAATCAATTTGATCATAAAATCACATAAAAGAGCCATTTACATGATAAAATGACATCACATTTTATAATTTAGTTTATTACATATAGATTGTAACATATAAGTATTCAGTAAGAATGATTCTTCACGATTTCCATAGAAGGGGTAAATATTTATTGAAATAACTAATGTATCAATTTATTTAAAATTAACATTAAATGTATATCCTTATTAGAATAATATTTTTAGTATAATTTCTTTAATATATAATGAAAAATCAGTAAATTTTATGAATTTGTTTTGTGATTTATGGAAAAAAGTATAACTATATTGATTAAACAAATGGGGGGATTGAACAATAATGGTTGAAAATAAATTCATCAAATGATATGGAGTCATGTTTAGAATATTTTTATAATAACAAAAAAATATTAAAGATATAGTTACTAGTATATTAGAATTGGATGTCTTCCATCAATTGGAAGGATCTGTATAAATATATTTTTTATTCTAAGAATAGTAAAATAAAGATGGAATCAAATTTGAGTATTCTAAAATATTAAAATTCATGGTACAAATAACTTCATATAATGTAGTTCAATTATTATTTTTTTATTTTGAGTGTTGAATATTACCTAATGATTATGTGTTCTTCTAAGATGATATAGTTTGGATTTTTTAAGAAATTTATTTATGTTAATTTGATACCAACTAAAAAGTTATGTGAAAAAAATAAGATTATCCTATTGATGTAGTTTTTTTAATATAATGATAGATAGATAGGGTTTTGAAGAAAAATATATGATTTTATATTGTAAATGTTAAAAAATACAATTAGTTTAGAGTAATTGGATTCCTGGGTTTTCTGAACCTAAAAAATTTATCAGGTTTATAGTCAGGGATAACTTGTCACATATTTTTGTTTCCTATCCACATAAATAAAATGTTCGTTTTTATATTATACTTTACTAGGTTATTTATCTATAGATATAGTCTTCATATTATATAATTTCAACTCTACAAAATATTTTATTGGTAATTATTACAATTGAAATTGTTAAATTTCCTGTAATGATTATGACATTTATATGATTTTTGGAAATAATAAATTTTTCATTAATGTTTTTTTACATTGATTTAAAATTTATTTCTTTGATGTAATAAGAGATCATACTATTTAAAATTTATTTATATCATTATTTGAAAAAAAATTACAAGTTATTTATATTCTCGTATTCATGTCCCTCATTTAATTTACTTTACATCTTTATCACAGTAAAAAATATCAATATTGGAGAACATGTGTTGATGGATGAAATAGAAACATTAGAGAGAGAAAAACAGAACATTTCTTCACTACATTCCACTTAAAAAATAAAATTTAATTGACACTTAAATTATATATGTTATCAAAGTGAAACTAAAACAACATGAATAGATAATATGTTAAAAAAGAAGAATTATATTATTGTTAATGAATGACAAAAAAGAGGGGATTTCAATATCATGAAATTATTTTTTATTATGATGATATGTTCTTTATATAGTAAATTTACATAAATTTGAAATTAAAATAATAAAATATAGAAATTAAACTATTTCAATTATTTTTTATATACATGGACATTGTGTGTATTATAATAGGATTTAGAAAAACATATAAAAATTCAAACTGATATTTTTTTAAAAATCATTATTTTTTTGATCAAATATTATAGATTTTTATTGAAATGATAATTAAAAGGACGGAATGAAGTTTTTTGATGTTTATTTGTTGGAATTATTTTTATTTTAATTACTAAATATTCAATAGAGACTGAATTCTAAATGATAGAAAATGAGCAGTAATTTTATTTACATTGTTTTTCCACTTCTATTTTATGTCATATTAATTATTATTAATATATTTTTTAATATAATTGATTTAAATGATAGAGTTAGGGAACTAATTTTGCAAAAAATCATTCAAATTTTTTATATTAACATTGTAATATTATTAATTTTTTAATTTATAATTATGATAATATATTAATTTTTATAAAATTTGTATTTTTATTGTTTTTTATTAAATCATATAAAATGTATTATTTTATTTTAAATAATACTTCTAATTACAATTTTATTAAAATGGTCATACTCAATTAAAATTAATTTTATATATATATATATATATTAGAATGTGTGTGGGTAGATTCGAGTTTCTTATATATAAATAACCATTTATTACATAATTAAAATTGATAGATTAAATTGTTTACATGTTGGGAAACATAACAGATAATACTTTTCTTAATAGAGGGGTAATATTTTCATATCAATAAATGATTTTCTTTTTTATCACCCAATTTATGTTTAAAATGAGTGTACTCTATATGAATAAAGAATGGGTAGTATATAAATAATGTTTTCTAGTAATGAAATATATTATGTGTCATAAAATAAAATTAGTTTTTATGTATAATATTTTATATGGGTGATTAAAAAAATATTTTCATTTAATAGACCAATTTAATGATTCTTTGAAATAAAAATATGATTATTTTGTAGAACCATGTTAGTTTATGAATATTGAAAAAAAAATATTAAATGAATAATCATTTATGGTTTTTAAAAGGGGTGTTATATATCATTTTCTATAACAAAAATACATGATAAAATAAAATAAAATAAAAAATTGAAAAAATATAAATAAATTTTTAATATTATTTATTAAACATCGATAAACATAATGTAGGTATTTTATTATATTCATTTTAATTTAACTTTTTTTGATTAATGGGTAAATATTATATTCACTAACATCAATGAAATTATAGACCAAGGACTAAAATTTGTTGATGTTGTGAATAATGGATCAATGATGATCTATAGAACTATAACATCCCAATTGAATATTGGTGTCTGAATTGAATGGTTAAAGATGAAATAGACATTTATATTTTATAATGATCCAGTGTTCTAGAAAAAAAAATTGAGAAATGTTATAATTCCCATGGTAAAAAATTTTACATACGTGTGTGGAATATTTTAAAATAATGGTATGAATAAAGAACAACCAATGGTGGGTGTTTGATATTTTTGGATGTTAGATCTGTGTCTGAAAATGTTGCATTGAAAACTAGTATATTAAAATTTTCTTTTTCTAAATATTAAATAACTTTTACATTGTGGTCTTAATGATGATAATTATGAATTTGAATTAGATTATTTTGGATTATATTATTCTATTCATTGATAAGGATAATGAAATTAGTTTGGAAATTCCCGAATGAAACATTGTGTTTGGAATAATATATGTCTAGGTCAATGAAATCCTAATTTGAGAATGTTGGTATAATTTGATGGTAATATAGGGGTGTAAAATGGTTTTTATGTTCTTGTTGAAAATATTGATAATTTATATAGTCTAAATATTTATTTGTGTATAGTGATATGATTATTTAACTATTATAGAGTTTTTTACTAGATGATGAAATCATTTTTGTTATAATTGAATTAAAATTAAGTAATAATTATGGATGTGGACTGAATGAACAAAATATTATAAAACCTAAAAAACAATGAAGCTAATTGATATGATATATAGATTAATTAAAAAGTAAATATATTTTTATCATTATTTATAGTATTAAATAAGTCAAATTAAAATAATTTATATAATATTTACTTGTTTCATTGAGATGTTGTGCCAAAAAGATTAATTAGTGTGAACATTTTTCAAGAGATATGATGAAATGGAACTGATGACAGAAATTATTCGTAGAATAATAATTCATTGAATTAGAATTTTTGATTTATACATAAAGGTTACAAGAGATCATATAGATGATCTTATTATGTTAATCATGTTTTAATTAGTTTATTATTGAAGAGAAAAAGAATAATAACATTTTCAATTAGACTCTCTTGATGAAAAAATAAGTTCCCTTTATAATATAGTATTGTTATGAGAATGTTTTAAATTTATTTATTTATTAAATTCAGTGGACCTTTAATTCTATATACAGAAATATTATCCATATTTGGGAGAATATTTTGTCTATATTCACATCTAATGGATTGTATAACTCAATTATCCAAGGCAGTGAAAATTATTTATGGATCTATCTAGTAAATTAATTGATTAAAACCTTCGTAGTAGACATTTATTCTACATCATTATTAAATATATATTTCTTTATTATTTTACACTTTGATCAAATTGTTTATAATGATAATTAATTGTTATGTTTCCCTAATATTTGAAAGAAAATCATAATTATTTTAAAAATTCCAAAACATTTGATAGATAATCCATTGTTGATATTGGACCCTATAAATTGAGTAGTTTGATTTTTTTAATTTATAAATCCTCATACTAGAAAATAATTAACACAGTGGAAAATAATGAATGAATATTACACATAATCAATTCATACAATTTGAAAATTCATTTATTGTTTTTTATAGTATATTTTTATAAATTGGACGCTGAATTATTTTATGCATGGAAACCACATATTAATAATGAATAATAAGAGACCCTGAAGTCCAAATTAGAAGACTTTCACTATTGAAACCATCTGTTACACTCTTTTACTGTTTAAATGGTAGTAATTTTTATTAATTAAATTTGTTTACATAAGAATACATATTAAATATAATAAATAGTAAAAAATTAATATTAAAATTAACCTTTGAGATCTTTAGTGCCAACATAATGAGAGAGTAACAATATGAACATATATATTTACTTTTTTTATAAACACTTTAATTGTTTCTTGATTAAAATAATAAATTTCTTTATAAATGATATTATCAATATTCTAATATTATTCAATCTAATTATGTTCTAGTAATATATTTCTTATGGTTAATTTTTTTATTTGGAAAATTTATATATCGATTATAGACATAAACAACATTCTGAACACCTAATATCCTAAATAATATGGATTTGTTATACACCATAAATATCATTTTTAGATACAATTATCGTATATTATTTACATTAGAATAATCATTTTGATATGGAATTCCTAGGTATAATAGTCATATTTAATACCATGCTTGTAAAAATATGATATAAAATCATTACTATGCAGTCATTTAAATTTATCATTCTTAGTATCCTTGATAAATTTAAATACTCTTATTTTGGTCTTCTACTAATAGATATATAAATCATCAAGGGATCATATTTTTGTTTCCCAAAATTATTAATTTGTATTTGATTAAATATATATATATATATATATTAGAGTTATATAATACTTATGCCACATTATTTAATTCATTCTTCAAGGCCCATATATATCAGAATAAATATAATATAAATGTTGATTTGTTTTAATCTATAATAAATTATCTAAAGAGATTCCAATCATCCCAATTTAAATATTAGAAATTTTTAGTCATTATTCCACTTAATAATAAAAATGTATTGGCCATTATCGAATCAAGTGATCTTTTTAATAATATTTTAAAAAAGATAATAAAAACTTTGATTGCATTTTTTTTATTTTTATTTGAAACATATGTTTGTGAATTTTATTTTGGAACGACTAGAAACATGTTACCCATTTTTCATCTCTATCAAATAATATGTAAACCATATTAATGTTTTTTATATGGAATTAAACTATTTAGATAATCCCATAATTTCCTTCTTCATAATTTTGAGATAAATTTAATAATTTTATCTTTAATAATTAAATTTAACAAATGTTATTTCATTAAATTTTTCATTATTAGACTCTATTTAAACAACTCCTTTAGTGTTTATTGAATCATAATTAACTAATTCAAATGATAATTATCTACACATATTATTATAATTGAGTATAAATAAATCTTATGACATATTAAAGGGGCATCATCTATAGATAATTCACTCATATTAATTGTGTACTTATTTCATTATATCTTCTATCGTAGGTTCTTTTTCCTTATATATAAATGTATTAAACATAATATACATTTTACAATCATTAAAAAAATATATCAATTTTAGAAGTATTGTGATATGTATTTTGTTCATAATGATATTGTTTTTCTTGTCTTGGAAAATGTTTATCATGACCAGATATTATTAATCCATACTCTCTATATAAAATTAAAATTTCTTTTGGCATATTTTAATTTTTTTGGATAAACAACCATTATCCAATACCTATATAATATTATTTAATAAAATAATTATATTTCATTAAACTGTATTCTTGATGCTACTTAATTGAACACATAATAAAAACAAAAATAGTCTTCAAATGAAATTTTACTTGTTGTAATATCATATTGACTATCATTTTAAAAATATTAACTATTAAAAATTATGATAACTATTTTTGGTAACTCTATTCAATAAAAATATTTTTATTAATGTTTATTTTAATATAATTTGATCATATTATTATAAAATACTAAAGTTTTATATAAGCTTTCGTTCATTTCAAAATACCATAGATTCAGTTTCCTACAAAATCATTTTATATATTAGTCCAAAAAATATAAGTCCATGTAAGTAAAATAAATGTTGTATTTCTATAATCAATCATTCACCATAAATCATATAATAATTAATACTTTTAAAATTTAATATTTAATAGTTTACCAAAATCATACCATATATTATATAAGATAAACATAAACTTATTAATGTAATTTTTTGGATTATGATTATTTTTAAGAAAAAGTTTATCTTCATTTTCAATGACACTAATCATAACTTCTATAAACACCTTCATCTTTTTCCATTCAATAGTAATCACAATCAAATAGTTTTATATTATAATAATGTTTATTATTTTCCAAAAAGAGAACAATAAATATCCTATAATGACTAGAATATTACATAATGTTCCTATTGTTTTACTCTAAAATAGTTTTTTAAATAATAAATTAGAATCTTCATAATAAATAATATCACATTATTTTTATCTGCATTTTTTGAACCATTATCTTCATTACTATTGATTTAATATTTTTTGAAAATAATAATAAATATATTCTCTAACAGTTTACATGGTGTTTTAAATTTATTTTCCACATCATATAATTATCAATAATCCATCAAGAATTATAAATAAATCAATATGATTTTTTATTTTTTCTATTTCCTTTTTGGAAGACAAAAACATATTATATTATAGTAATTAATATTTTTAGGAAATTATTATTGTCTAATATTTATTAGTTCTTTGTTTGATAATTAGTGCTCTAAAATTACCATGATAATGTTCAGTTGATCGTTATTTGTATAAACGTTATGGAATCTTTCCTTGGTTCATTCCTTTCAATTTTTTAATAAATGGGTATAAAAACTTTATTTTAGTAGATATTTGTTTTCATTACATAATCATCCATATACATTTATATTATTCTTTATTGACTACATTTGGATTTTCAAACCATTTTAATGTATATAAAGTAATTTTTTTCATTACTAGACTAAATAATAATATTTTATCACATCTTTATCATGTATATAATCGTCATGTTATGAAAATTTTCAATTCTAGATGGATTCAAAAAAATAACAATATAATAAAATGAATATGAAAAACATCATAGGATGATCAACACACATGGTAATAATTTATTGTATATTAGTTTTGTATATGGGGTACACCATCTTTAAAAAAATGGAATCCTAAGAAAATCCACCATTTTACATGATAATAAATGGATAAACAATTAGTGTCAACAAAATGAATCACTCATCATTTATAATTCATTTTCTTCACCAATAATCAATAAATCATCAAAATAAACATATCCCTGATCACTATGCTCATCTCAAAAATATACATTGTTTAAACACATTAATCATGTTGGTGATGAGGGAAGATATATGGGTGATAATTAATATTCCTAATAAGAATTCAAAAAAATATGACATTACATGTAAGGTCTAATGTCTTAAAACAAGAGTGTGCATGAATATTATGGTGAGAAAAAACACAACACCTTGATTTATAAGAATTTATAACATGAAAATTGTGTAGTTTTTAGTTATCACATATTAATTATATAATTATTTATTTCATTCATTTAAATGGGGTCACATAATAAAATTAATGATAATTTGTGAATGGAAACCACTGACTAGTATCATGTCAGACCTCGGTGGTGTTTAATGGTAACAAAGAAAATCCCAAAACAACTAACATTTATATCCACAATTATATGTTATTAAGGATCCCAATAATATCTTATAATTTACATCTTTCAGTGAACTATCTAAAAAAATCACATTTTCACTGATAAAGAACATTGAAATATGTTCATGCATCACTTAAGAAATGTACAATGATTGTCCTGGTTATTCTCTATAGATTCTAATTACAAATATTGTAATGGATTCCTGAGTACCCAAAGAACTATATGAAATTGTTAATATAAACCATATCCCATGCTTTACCTCCAAAAAATCTTCATCTTGTTGCATAAATAGAGGTCCAATTACTTTATAGAAAACTCCCCATTTGATGGATTACCAAACAATATATTGTATACATTACAAGACTTATTTTTCGTATATAATCGAAATGGGTTAATATCACTATGATTGGGGAAACAATGAATCATACATATAATATTGTAAAATGAATCATAATATATTCATTGAAACATTTCCCTTGAGTGAACTATGTATATAGAGTGATATTGACCTTGTGGATTCTCTAATCATGCATCAAAAGAAATCCATATATCAATTATTTTTTGTACACTCATTGTTCTATAATGAATTGAACATATACCACTAAAGGATAATATATATTTACTAAAAAATTTCTATGGGATGTTTATCAATTCTAGTTTCAAATAAATCCAAAACATACACAAAGGTATAGGGATTTGAAGAGTTTGGTAAACCACTAATTTCAAAACATTTCCCTATATGTTTGTACTAACATTTAAAAAGTATTATGGTGTCATTATACACATAATATCATGTGTTTTATGTGATGGATTTTAATATCTAGAATCTATAATGTTTGTTATCTATTTATTTTATGCCATATAACATATTACACAACTTGTATTCTGGTAAACATATTTTTCCTCCAACATTAGTATTATGTGTTTACATTTTATACAAACTGAGTAATTCATCATTGGATTATAAATATGTTTGGGTGTATTAATGTTATGTTTGTCAATAACACATACATGTTCTATATATGGAGAATACAGTGAGGAACTCAATTCCACGTAACATGGTATTTGATTGGTACTCACATAAACTATAATAAGTAATATATTTTGAAACCCTTTATTTGTAGGGAATATATAGCACAATGTGAGTATTGGAATTAAATTTCGTATAAAAAATAATTAAATAAAAAAAATTTAAAATAGTCCTAGACACATTGGGTGGTGATAGACAACATTATGTATAGTGAAAAATGCTTAAAATAATAGAATCATAAATTTATAAAAGTTAGAAATGTCATTAACACATAATTTTCTCACATATCCACTACCCACTACTTCTAATACCCTTATATTTCATTAGTTTCTCACCATATATTCTTTATAATCCATATTTTTTTACATTCATCAACACTATTATCGGCATTGGAAAATATGCTCATTTTAATAGGAACATGTGTCACTAAATATTAATTTTAGTAATGAAAAATTTTCAATGAAACATGAAATGAATTATTGAGAATAAAAAATGTGACTAAAGGAATCAAAGTTATAATAATAAATTTTTTTATATTATCATTCATCATTATTGATCATTTATTATGGATTTTCATCATTTATCATGCATCAATCATAGCCTTATTAGGATAATTGTAACAATAAATTAGATATTATTATTAATAAAAAATATTTGTAACTCATGATTTGATCAAAATAATATATAAAATATTATTGAAATTATAATTGTATTATAGTTTTGATAATATTAGTAATCAAATGAAAAAATAATGAAATTTCTAACTAGGGATTCGTTTAATGTGAAAATATTAACAAACTACATTATAAACATTGTATCAATTAATACAAAAAAAATTTCCAATAAAAATTATTTCAAATTTTTAAATATTCCTTCCATCATTGAGTTATATAATGAATTAAAATTCCACATTAATAATCCATTTTTTCATGTTAATCTATATTATAATAAATAAAGTATTTGTAAGAAATATTTTCAATAAAAATTAAATTATTATTAATATTCTTGAAAAAAATATTCCATGTTGATAATAGACATTAATCATGGGATTTGTTTGCACAAATAATTTCCCATTTATCATAATAGTAAATGAACTTTAATATCCCCTGTTATATATGTCAGATAATGATTTTTAATTATCATATATTTTTTTTCTAAAATTAAATTTTTTTCATTGAATAAATTAATGAAATATTATTTTATATCATAGTAAATTCACATATTATAATTACACAAATAATAATTTAATAGTATAACTAATAGATAAAGGTATTAAAACACTATGGAATTAGGTGGAAACTAGAAAAAATGTCATACATCACTTTATAGATGTAAATTCATAAGCATTTTATTAATTTTGAACAATTTTGGTTGATCACCATTATTTCATGTTTTTTCATGACCATGAAAAATGATGATTATTCCATGAATGTGAATAAATTTACATCAAGGGGGATTATATAATTAATTTAACATCATTACTTAGATTAATTGTTCCTCTTATTATTAAAAAAATCTAACAACTAAAATCTATCTTATAAATACATGCATTATAACAAATTTAACATTCCTTGGAATTTAATTTCAAATACCTGCTTATACCCTTATAAATTCATATAATATAAATATATTTCTCTAAAGTTACTATCCATTAAATACACTGATATAGAAATTAATATATTCATATTTATTTTTACAGAACCATTATAAACAAAATTCAATAACCATTATGTATAATTACCGATATTATAAATAAGTATCCAAAAAACATGGTCTATTAATTTAAAACTAAAACCAATTTTTATACCATTACAATTAAAAATACCCAATTAGGAAGGAAATTTTTTTTCCCTAATTTCATCTTTGATATAAATTTGACAATATCTTAATTATTGAATGTGGAAAATAAACATTATTTACTAATATTTTTAATATTGAAATAATTTTATACATAAAAAATTTTAAAATTTATCTCAATGGTAGTGATATTTGTTAAATACCACAGAAACAATAAGTTTTGTTCAAAAAGATATATTCTATAGTGAAATATCCATTTTACATTTTTAATGGACTCTAGAATTCAATTAACAACAATGTACTATGTCTCGTTCACAAAAAAAAATATTTTATTCCACAATGATTTTCAATAATTTGGTGAATCTTGAGAATAATTCATTAATATATTCATTATCATTCTTTTAAATGAATTTTTACTTTAAACACCATATTTGTACCATTAGATATTTTACTTTAAAATTTCATTATATTGTTTTCTCCAATGTACCATTTAATTATATAACTATATTAAAACTAAATAATATGGTAATTTCCTTCTCGCGAATGGAGAAAAATATTATATTTACAATATGTACATAATTATGCATATTATTTGGATAAATTTTAATAAACTAAACATGTTATACATGAGGAACATGTCTATTTTATTCTTCTCTATATCATGCATAGTAAATTATTTTAGATATTGTCACTAAATATCTATTAATATATGATAATTTATTACAGAAACTATATAAATACCAATAATTAAAATTGAACTTTTTTTAATGGCCTCAAAATTTCTGTTCCATTCCATTGTAAAAATCAGGTGTTTGGGGTGTGATGGGAGGTCATTGTGGCTTATTCAAACACATTACCAATTTTTCCAGTTTTGTGGACACTATTTTCAGGTTGGTAGCATTTCTAACGGTTGAAGTAGCTCATCCAACGGTGCTGGTAGATCATCCCATGGTGTAATTTTCACATCCAACATTGGTGGTAGCTCCTCCAATGGTGGTGCTCCCTCGTCCAACGGTGATGTTTGGTCATTCCGACTGTGGTAGTGACTCCTGAATAGTGCTTCCAAAATCCTAAAATTTCACTCCTTTGATATTTTCATTGATTTAAAACGTGTTAAATTATTTTTAATGTATATATTTCCGATTAAAATCCCATAAATCATATCTCATTTTTCCAATGTGTCATGTTGCCTTTTCATGGTCAAAATGAGTGAGCATGCCTAGACCACCATTAATGGACAATCTAATCCATATAAAAAAAATCCCCATTTAAAATTTTCAAATGTAGAACCTTTTTATTTATTCTATGTATTCCTTTGGTATGGGATACCTGAATTATTTCTTCCCATGGGAGATGTGTGTTTCCGGTGTAGAACTCGGATTGTGTTTCCCTTATAGATTTCTACAACATGAAAACTCCCTATTTTGGTGGAAGCTATAATTGCCGATTAGTCTTTGATATGGTATGTTATACATCTATTATTATCGGTTTATTGATCTATTTTATCTTATTTCTACATTCCTTGCAATGACATGTGATTTCCATATTTCTAATAGACCTTTCTTAGTTATTGGTTGATGTTTCCATCCTTGGGTAAATGCAGTTTCTGCGGGGGAGGTGGTTGTCATCCATTATTTTTCATATCCCAATATAAATATTATTTTTATTTAATTAATATATGTGATTACTATAGTAATTCTATATAATTTCAATAAACTTTATTTGAGAAATATGATTTTATGTTATAATTTATCTTGTAAAAAATGTATTATGTTTTTTTTTCTAAAAATATTAATTTATCAAAGAATATGAAAAGTTAATATTTTCATAAAATATTCATTTAATATATATTAAAAATAAACCATTAGTGTAATAATTTCATATAATTTCCAATTAAATGTTATATATTTAAATATAATCACATTAGTTACATTATAATAGTCTTTATTCATGGTTTTGGTATATGAAATCTTTTTTTCATAGAAAATAAATTTTAATGAAAACGCATCTTCATATCGTATTGAACAAAAGTTTTTTAATTAAATTATTCCACTTATATATAGTGAATTATGATAAAATGATACCATATTTATAATTGGTGGCTCAAAAATTTATAAATATAAACATTTTTTCATCATTATGGGTATTAACTATGGTAATTTTGTTATCACAATTATGACATATAATGTAATTTAGTTGACAAATTAAATGATAAGGATTATAAAATGAACCAAAAAATTTATATCATTTCATTGTATGAAAACCCTCATACATTATTCATCCATGAATAGGTTATATGAAATTTTATGGCACATTGGATTTGATTGTAAAATTTATAGAGTTCTTCCAATGATAATTCTTACATGTGACATTCCATTTTATAATAAAAACAATATCAAAAATATTTCGTGATTAATAGGATAATTTAATCTAATAAAATTATTCAGAAAGATAGATGATTTATATTCAACATAGATATCGATTTTTAGTTTTATGTGGTGAAATAATTACATTAAATTATTGAACAACGTTGATTATGTAACTATTCATTTTTGGGGAAATTCAAATAAATGATATTAAAACAGTAACATTAGTGTAATTTGATATACATAACATGATCGATGTTTTTTCGACAATACGATAACAAGTACACGATTTAATAAAATAATTTTTTATTGGCTTATAAGTATGATTTTTATATTATTAATGGGAAACAAATGAATAGATCTAAAAATTGGAATTATTTATCTTCTTCAATAATGAATATTTTATTAAACGATATAAATTTAAATAAATTATTATATTCAGAAAATTTATTACTATATCATTAATAAGATCAACCATAGTCCATTTATGTGTTTATTTTATATTTATTTTAATAATATTTACCCTCATATTGTTAAAAGACATCTTCTCACAAAAGTTTTTGAAAGGGATAATGAGGGGTGAAAAAAATTATTTCAGAATATATGTTTCCTAAATAACATAAAAAAACAGTATATCAAATGAATTTTAACCATGATGATAAAATCTTTTAATGGATTTAGTTTGGGGAAATTTTGAGATTAAACATAATTTATAAAAATATTATATTTTGGGGAATTACAGTAGTGACCATGCCCTCTCTTGAATATGGAAACATTTATTCAATTAATTAAATAATAAAACCCATTTGGATTTAAAAATACCATCCAAAATCCCATACATAAGTCTCTATCCTATTTCTAAATATATTTTTTTCTTATAATATATACCTTAGTGGTCTATTAGTGTTATCTTAAGGAGGTTTTCTGATGAAGAGGTATTGTTTTTTCATCTTGTTTTAGTTTTGATTCCTCATGAACATATTTAAAATATTCCATATCTAAGATAAAAAAATTTATAATAATAATATATTTACTGATATGTAATTAGGTTAATCGAATAACCTATATCTATCTCCTCATCGACAAAAAGGAAAAACAGAACCATCATTTATTTATACAGCAGACTAACGACTCACAAACTAACTTAATTAGAATTCTAACTTCATAACACGATATATGTTATAATGATATTATTATTGAAACTATAATATATAAATTCCATATTGGGGAATATTAATATATAATACATCTTTTTTATTATTTACATTAAATTCAATAGAAAATTTTAATTTTATTTGTGAGTACTTGTGGACTACCATATCCAAGAAGTTATATGATTCATTTTCCATCACAAAATCACATAAATTATACATATATTCATATTTATATAAATTAATTTATTTATAATATGTTGTCTTACATATTTCCATAATGGTAATTAAGAAATGAAAATGTTTATCTGGTATTTGTATGACCTACAATCTTTAGGATTATAATGTAGTTCAATATTCAAAAATATAGTTAGTTGACAGATTTTAATGTTTAATTTATTTATTGATGTTATAATAATTTCATGATTTAAATTATTGTTATTTTGGAATTATTATCTCTTTTACCCTTGTCAAATTATCACGTCCATTTGATCTAATGAACCTAATACCATCAAATCATCTAATGAGAAATAAAAGGATAATTTAATTTTTCGAAGTGTAATAAATGGTATATTAAACTTAAAAATGGTTCCATATAAAATATTTAATTTACATATATTTATAAATCATCTTTATAAATAACATATTTTAGGATTTAAGATGAATAAAATTGAATTTTTTTAATTGATATATTTCTAATGATTCCATCAAGACACTATGTTGTTCACATTCAATGTATTCAATAAAAAAATTGTTTTCATTATTTATTTATAAAATTTATTGTTATTTAAAACCATGATTTACTTTTCAAATAATAGTTTTAAAGGATGTTTTTGTTTTCTTAATGAGCTACATTGTGAACATTTTATCAGAAATTAGGACGAAATGTTTTTTAACATATATTTCACAATCTAATGATCCCACCATCATCATTCAATCATGGTTTTCAAATTAATTTATAATATTTCATAGTTATTTTTAAAAAAAATTTATAATAATTATATACTTATTTTTTTGATATAAAAGTTGTTTTTAATGAAAAGTGTATTTTAATATCTGAATGTTCATTCACATGGATTTAAATGAGTTTTAAATGGGTTTTGTATGATATGGTCCATGATAATTATGTAAACATCATTTATACCTATTATAAATCATCTATGTTCTTGTTAAAGAACATATGATTACATCAACCTTATCTAAATATAATGTTGGGTGTTAGAATTTTTTTCTCCAAATAATTATATTAGAAGTCCTCCATACATTTATTACAGATAAACTATTATAAGAGTATTATAAAATATTATGAATAAAATATTTAATGATAAATGCAATTTCTAGTAATACGACAACATGTATTGTGATATTTAATTTGTTTTATTAAATTTTTTATTAAGTTCACAAGAATTATATAAATGTTATGAAAATCGGTTTTTTAAAAATCTATGTTTAAAGGCCTACTTTATTAAATAAAAAAACATATATAAAAGGTATCAGAGTTCCCAAAAAAATATATAGAATGTTTTTTGAGTTCAATTGTAATTGGATATATTTTTTAAAAAAATCATTGGCTTTAGGAAAATTTGGAAATCCATTTGGGTTTTAATGGGTAATTTGAATATAGGTAAAATTATTTAGTATTAATCAAATAACATTGAGATATATTTCAGGATTTCCAATTAGGGGGTTTTCTCATTTTTTTTGGAAAACAATTTCAAGGATAAAATTATCAAACCATTATTTGGAAAAAAAATTAAAGCATTTATAGATGTGTCTGATCAATTAGAGGTGTATCGATCAATTATAATGAGTGAATATGGTTTATTATTTGAGGAGTTTGAAATTTTTTTAATATAATTATTTCTATAATATATAATGAATTTTATATGTAATATTATTCTATATAATCTAAGATACTTGACCTAAAACAATTTTCAAGAATTTAGTTACACGTTATTTATAATCGTGGTTTTTTTCAAAATTAATCGTTGATAATAACATTTGTATAAAATACATTCATTATAATTGAATAAGAAATATTATTTTTCACACTATTCCATAAAGTGAAATCATAGGGGTTCTAGATATGTCACATCATGTTGTGGTCATTCCCTGGGTAAGGATGGATTTGGAAGTTTTCCTTTGGATTTTCCATCATTTCCATACTACTATACTTCATGTTACCTAAACCACTGAATTCTAGTTCCATGAATCATTAAACTAGAATATGGTTTCAGCTGTAATTTTTTTAAATATTTATTATTACACATAGGACTAGGATAACATAGGCCCCCCATTCAGAAATTCCAATCTATTTTCTAATATCCTACTGGTTTTATGCCCGAAATATATAGCATGATATCCAAAAATCATTAAATGTAATAGGTGTTATAGTACACTATTAATTTACCCCCGAATATATAATGAAATTTTATTATTATATCACTATAGATAATCATAAACATAGATACTTTATCATTGGTTTCATGTATTATTACAAAGACTATATACAAACTAGTAGTCCCCCACTATTCTACATAGAGGATATATTAATAATTTAAAGTAGGGGTAGGAGAATGTTTCCCTAGATTATGATTTCTACTTTTTCAACATTATTATCTTATATTTATTTTTATACATTATAGAGTGATAGAATTTTTTATTATTTTTTAATTAATTTTTTCCATTGTATTCCTTAATTTTGTGTTTCCATAAAAAATATTCATAAATCATTAAGTATAAATTTAATAATTTTTATATATGAACTATAGAAGATTTTATATGATCCATTTACTGATTATTAAATTATGATGAAATGTACAATTCAATTTTCTATGAAACCCATGATTATGAATATAATCTAATATAAAATGAACCTATAAGAGAACAATTTTTTTTAATATTCATTATTAGAATAATATCAGTGGTTGACTATTCATATATACAATAAAAGTTTAAATTTTTTAGAGTGATTAAAAAACAATTGTTTTGTTTTTTAAGTAATAAAGACCATATTTTAATTTAAATATACCCTTTTATAGTTACCATATTAATCATATATTATATTAATAGTTATTTTAATCAATTTGATCATAAAATCACATAAAAGAGCCACTTACATGATAAAATGACATCACATTTTATAATTTAGTTTATTACATATAGATTGTAACATATAAGTATTCAGTAAGAATGATTCTTCACGATTTCCATAGAAGGGGTAAATATTTATTGAAATAACTAATGTAACAATTTATTTAAAATTAACATTAAATGTATATCCTTATTAGAATAATATTTTTAGTATAATTTCTTGAATATATAATGAAAAATCAATAAATTTTATGAATTTGTTTTGTGATTTATGGAAAAAAGTATCACTATATTGATTAAATAAATGGGGGGATTGAACAATAATGGTTGAAAAAAAATTCATCAAATGATATGGAGTCATGTTTAGAATATTTTTATAATAACAAAAAAATATTAAAGATATAGTTACTAGTATATTAGAATTGGATGTCTTCCATCAATTGGAAGGATCTGTATAAATATATTTTTTATTCTAAGAATAGTAAAATAATGATGGAATCAAATTTGAGTATTCTAAAATATTAAAATTCATGGTACAAATAACTTCATATAATGTAGTTCAATTATTGTTTTTTTATTTTTAGTGTTGAATATTACCTAATGATTATGTGTTCTTCTAAGATGATATAGTTTGGATTTTTTAAGAAATTTATTTATGATAATTTGATACCAACTAAAAAGTTATGTGAAAAAAATAAGATTATCCTATTGATGTAGTTTTTTTAATATAATGATAGATAGATAGGGTTTTGAAGAAAAATATATGATTTTATATTATAAATGTTAAAAAATACAATTAGTTTAGAGTCATTGGATTCCTGGGTTTTCTGAACCTAAAAAATTTATCAGGTTTATAGTCAGGGATAACTTGTCACATATTTTTGTTTCCTATCCACATAAATAAAATGTTCGTTTTTATATTATACTTTACTAGGTTATTTATCTATAGATATAGTCTTCATATTATATCATTTCAACTCTACAAAATATTTTATTGGTAATTATTACAATTGAAATTGTTAAATTTCCTGTAATGATTATGACATTTATATGATTTTTAGAAATAATAAATTTTTCATTAATGTTTTTTTACATTGATTTAATATTTATTTCTTTGATGTAATAAGAGATCATACTATTTAAAATTTATTTATATCATGATTTGAAAAAAAATTACAAGTTATTTATATTCTCGTATTCATGTCCCTCATTTAATTTACTTTACATCTTTATCACAGTAAAAAATATCAATATTGGAGAACATGTGTTGATGGATGAAATAGAAACATTAGAGAGAGAAAAACAGAACATTTCTTCACTACATTCCACTTAAAAAATAAAATTTAATTGACACTTAAATTATATATGTTATCAAAGTGAAACTAAAACAACATGAAAAGATAATATGTTAAAAAAGAAGAATTATATTATTGTTAATGAATGACAAAAAAGAGGGGCTTTCAATATCATGAAATTATTTTTTATTATGATGATATGTTCTTTATATAGTAAATTTACATAAATTTGAAATTAAAATAATAAAATATAGAAATTAACCTATTTCAATTATTTTTTATATACATGGACATTGTGTGTATTATAATAGGATTTAGAAAAACATATAAAAATTCAAACTGATATTTTTTTAAAAATCATTATTTTTTGATCAAATATTATATATTTTTATTGAAATGATAATTAAAAGGATGGAATGAAGTTTTTTTATGTTTTTTTGTTGGAATTATTTTTATTTTAATTACTAAATATTCAATAGAGACTGAATTCTAAATGATGGAAAATGAGCAGTAATTTTATTTACATTGTTTTTCCACTTCTATTTTATGTCATATTAATTATTATTAATATATTTTTTAATATAATTGATTTAAATGATAGAGTTAGGGAACTAATTTTGCAAAAAATCATTCAAATTTTTTATATTAACATTGTAATATTATTAATTTTTTAATTTATAATTATGATAATATATTAATTTTTATAAAATTTGTATTTTTTTTGTTTTTTATTAAATCATATAAAATGTATTATTTTATTTTAAATAATACGTCTAATTACAATTTTATTTAAATGGTCATACTCAATTAAAATTAATTATATATATATATATATATATTAGAATGTGTGTGGGTAGATTCGAGTTTCTTATATATAAATAACCATATTATTACATAATTAAAATTGATAGATTAAATTGTTTACATGTTGGGAAACATAACAGATAATACTTTTCTTAATAGAGGGGGAATATTTTCATATCAATAAACGATTTCCTTTTTTATCACCCAATTTATGTTTAAAATGAGTGTACTCTATATGAATAAAGAATGGGTAGTATATAAATAATGTTTTCAAGTAATGAAATATATTATGTGTCATAAAATAAAATTAGTTTTTATGTATAATATTTTATATGGGTGATTAAAAAAATATTTTCATTTAATAGACCAATTTAATGATTCATTAAAATAAAAATATGATTATTTTGTAGAACCATGTTAGTTTATGAATATTGAAAAAAAAATTATATTAAATGAATAATCATTTATGGTTTTTAAAAGGGGTGTTATATATCATTTTCTATAACAAAAATACATGATAAAATAAAATAAAATAATAAATTGAAAAAATATAAATAAATTTTTAATATTATTTATTAAACATCGATAAACATAATGTAGGTATTTTATTATATTCATTTTAATTTAACTTTTTTTGATTAATGGGTAAATATTATATTCACTAACATCAATGAAATTATAGACCAAGGACAAAAATTTGTTGATGTTGTGAATAATGGATCAATGATGATCTATAGAACTATAACATCCCAATTGAGTATTAGTGTCTGAATTGAATGGTTAAAGATGAAATAGACATTTATATTTTATGATGATCCAGTGTTCTAGTAAAAAAAATTGAGAAATGTTATAGTTCCCATGGTAAAAAATTTTACATATGTGTGTGGAATATTTTAAAATAATGGTATGAATAAAGAACAACCAATGGTGGGTGTTTGATATTTTTGGATGTTAGATCTGTGTCTGAAAATGTTGCATTGAAAACTAGTATATTAAAATTTTCTTTTTCTAAATATTAAATAACTTTTACATTGTGGTCTTAATGATGATAATTATGAATTTGAATTAGATTATTTTGGATTATATTATTCTATTCATTGATAAGGATAATGAAATTAGTTTGGAAATTCCCGAATGAAACATTGTGTTTGGAATAATATATGTCTAGGTCAATGAAATCCTAATTTGAGAATGTTGGTATAATTTGATGGTAATATAGGGGTGTAAAATGGTTTTTATGTTCTTGTTGAAAATATTGATAATTTATATAGTCTAAATATTTATTTGTGTATAGTGATATGATTATTTAAATATTATAGAGTTTGTTACTAGATGATGAAATCATTTTTGTTATAATTGAATTAAAATTAAGTAATAATTATGGATGTGGACTGAATGAACAAAATATTATAAAACCTAAAAAACAATGAAGGTAATTGATATGATATATAGATTAATTAAAAAGTAAATATATTTTTATCATTATTTATAGTATTAAATAAGTCAAATTAAAATAATTTATATAATATTCACTTGTTTCATTGAGATGTTGTGCCAAAAAGATTAATTAGTGTGAACATTTTTCAAGAGATATGATGAAATAGAACTGATGACAGAAATTATTCGTAGAATAATTATTCATTGAATTAGAATTTTTGATTTATACATAAAGGTTACAAGAGATCATATAGATGATCTTATTATGTTAATCATGTTTTAGTTAGTTTATTATTGAAGAGAAAAAGAATAATAACATTTTCAATTAGACTCTCTTGATGAAAAAATAAGTTCCCTTTATAATATAGTATTGTTATGAGAATCTTTTAAATTTATTTATTTATTAAATTTAGTGGACCTTTAATTCTATATACAGAAATATTATCCATATTTGGGAGAATATTTTGTCTATATTCACATCTAATGGATTGTATAACTCAATTATCCAAGGCAGTGTAAATTATTTATGGATCTATCTAGTAAATTAATTGATTAAAACCTTCGTAGTAGATATTTATTCTACATCATTATTAAATATATATTTCTTTATTATTTTACACTTTGATCAAATTGTTTATAATGATAATTAATTGTTATGTTTCCCTAATATTTGATAAAAAATCATAATTATTTTAAAAATTCCAAAACATTTGATAGATATTCCATTGTTGATATTGGACCCTATAAATTGAGTAGTTTGATTTTTTTAATTTATAAATCCTCATACTAGAAAATAATTAACACAATGGAAAATAATGAATGAATATTACACATAATCAATTCATACAATTTGAAAATTCACTTATTGTTTTTTATAGTATATTTTTATAAATTGGACGCTGAATTATTTTATGCATGGAAACCACATATTAATAATGAATAATAAGAGACCCTGAAGTCCAAATTAGTAGACTTTCACTATTGAAACCATCTGTTACACTCTTTTACTGTTTAAATGGTAGTAATTTTTATTAATTAATTTTGTTTACATAAGAATACATATTAAATATAATAAATAGTAAAAAATTAATATTAAAATTAACCTTTGAGATCTTTAGTGCCAACATAATGAGAGAGTAACAATATGAACATATATATTTACTTTTTTTATAAACACTTTAATTGTTTCCTGATTAAAATAATAAATTTCTTTATAAATGATATTATCAATATTCTAATATTATTCAATCTAATTATGTTCTAGTAATATATTTCTTATGGTTAATTTTTTTATTTGGAAAATTTATATACCGATTATAGACATAAACAACATTCTGAACACCTAATATCCTAAATAATATGGATTTGTTATACACCATAAATATCATTTTTAGATACAATTATCGTATATTATTTACATTAGAATAATCATTTTGATATGGAATTCCTAGGTATAATAGTCATATTTAATACCATGCTTGTAAAAATATGATATAAAATCATTACTATGCAGTCATTTAAATTTTTCATTCTTAGTATCCTTGATAAATTTAAATACTCTTATTTTGGTCTTCTACTAATAGATATATAAATCATCAAGGGATCATATTTATGTTTCCCAAAATTATTAATTTGTATTTGATTAAATATATATATATTAGAGTTATATAATAATTATGCCACATTATTTAATTCATTCTTCAAGGCCCATATATATCAGTATAAATATAATATAAATGTTGATTTGTTTTAATCTATAATAAATTATCTAAAGAGCTTCCAATAATCCCAATTTAAATATTAGAAATGTTTAGTCATTATTCCACTTAATAATAAAAATGTATTGGCCATTATCGAATCAAGTGATCTTTTTAATAATATTTTAAAAAAGATAATAAAAACATTGATTGCATTTTTTTTATTTTTATTTGAAACATATGTCTGTGAATTTTATTTTGGAACGACTAGAAACATGTTACCCATTTTTCATCTCTATCAAATAATATGTAAACCATATTAATGTTTTTTATATGGAATTAAACTATTTAGTTAATCCCATAATTTCCTTCTTCATAATTTTGAGATAAATTTAATAATTTTATCTTTAATAATTAAATTGAACAAATGTTATTTCATTAAATTTTTCATTATTAGACTCTATTTAAACAACTCCTTTAGTGTTTATTGAATCATAATTAACTAATTCAAATGATAATTATCTACACATATTATTATAATTGAGTATAAATAAATCTTATGACATATTAAAGGGGCATCATCTATAGATAATTCACTCAAATTAATTGTGTACTTATTTCATTATATCTTCTATCGTAGGTTCTTTTTCCTTATATATAAATGTATTAAACATAATATACATTTTACAATCATTAAAAAATATATCAATTTTAGAAGTATTGTGATATGTATTTTGTTCATAATGATATTGTTTTTCTTGTCTTGGAAAATGTTTATCATGACCAGATATTATTAATCCATACTCTCTATATAAAATTAAAATTTCTTTTGGAATATTTTAATTTTTTTGGATAAACAACCATTATCCAATACCTATATAATATTATTTAATAAAATAATTATATTTCATTAAACTGTATTCTTGATGCTACTTAATTGAACACATAATAAAAACAAAAATAGTCTTCAAATGAAATTTTACTTGTTGTAATATCATATTGACTATCATTTTAAAAATATTATCTATTAAAAATTATGATAACTATTTTTGGTAACTCTATTCAATAAAAATATTTTTATTAATGTTTATTTTAATATAATTTGATCATATTATTATAAAATACTAAAGTTTTATATAAGCTTTCGTTCATTTCAAAATACCATAGAATCAGTTTCCTACAAAATCATTTTATATATTAGTCCAAAAAATATAAGTCCATGTAAGTAAAATAAATGTTGTATTTCTATAATCAATCATTCACCATAAATAATATAATAATTAAAGCTTTTAAAATTTAATATTTAACAGTTTACCAAAATCATACCTTATATTATATAAGATAAACATAAACTTATTAATGTAATTTTTTGGATTATGATTATTTTTAAGAAAAAGTTCATCTTCATTTTCAATGACACTAATCATAACTTCTATAAACACCTTCATCTTTTTCCATTCAATAGTAATCACAATCAAATAGTTTTATATTATAACAATGTTTATTATTTTCCAAAAAGAGAACAATAAATATCCTATAATGACTAGAATATTACATAATGTTCCTATTGTTTTACTCTAAAATAGTTTTTTAAATAATACATTAGAATCTTCATAATAAATAATATCACATTATTTTTATCTGCATTTTTTGAACCATCATCTTCATTACTATTGATTTAATATTTATTGAAAATAATAATAAATATATTCTCTAACAGTTTACATGGTGTTTTAAATTTATTTTCCACATCATATAATTATCAATAATCCATCAAGAATTATAAATAAATCAATATGATTTTTTATTTTTTCTATTTCCTTTTTGGAAGACAAAAACATATTATATTATAGTAATTAATATTTTTAGGAAATTATTATTGTCTAATATTTATTAGTTCTATGTTAGATAATTAGTGCTCTAAAATTACCATGATAATGTTCAGTTGATCGTTATTTGTATAAACGTTATGGAATCATTCCTTGGTTCATTCCTTTCAATTTTTTAATAAATGGGTATACAAATTTTATTTTAGTAGATATTTTTTTTCATTACATAATCATCCATATACATTTATATTATTCTTTATTGACTACATTTGGATTTTCAAACCATTTTAATGTATATAAAGTAATTTTTTTCAATACTAGACTAAATAATAATAATTTATCACATCTTTATCATGTATATAATCGTCATGTTATGAAAATTTTCAATTCTAGATGGATTCAAAAAAATAACAATATAATAAAATGAATATGTAAAACATCATAGGATGATCAACACACATGGTAATAATTTATTGTATATTAGTTTTGTATATGGGGTACACCATCTTTAAAAAAATGGAATCCTAAGAAAATCCACCATTTTACATGATAATAAATGGATAAACAATTAGTGTCAACAAAATGAATCACTCATCATTTATAATTCATTTTCTTCACCAATAATAAATAAATCATCAAAATAAAAATATCCATGATCACTATGCTCATCTCAAATATATACATTGTTTACACACATTAAACATGTTGGTGATGAGGGAAGATATATGGGTGATAATTAATATTCCTAATAAGAATTCAAAAAAAAAATGACATTACATGTAAGGTCTAATGTCTTAAAAAAAGAGTGTGCATGAATATTATGGTGAGAAAAAACACAACACCTTGATTTATAAGAATTTATAACATGAAAATTGTGTAGTTTTTAGTTATCACATATTAATTATATAATTATTTATTTCATTCATTTAAATGGGGTCACATAATAAAATTAATGATAATTTGTGAATGGAAACCACTGACCAGTATCATGTCAGACCTCGATGGTGTTTAATGGTAACAAAGAAAATCCCAAAACAACTACCATTTATATCCACAATTATATGTTATTAAGGATCCCAATAATATCTTATAATTTACATCTTTCAGTGAACTATCTAAAAAAATCACATTTTCACTGATAAAGAACATTGAAATATGTTCATGCATCACTTAAGAAATGTACAATGATTGTCCTGGTTATTCTCTATAGATTCTAATTACAAATATTGTAATGGATTCTTGAGTACCCAAAGAACTATATGAAATTGTTAATATAAACCATATCCCATGCTTTACCTCCAAAAAATCTTCATCTTGTTGCATAAATAGAGGTCCAATTACTTTATAGAAAACTCCCCATTTGATGGATTACCAAACAATATATTGTATACATTACAGGACTTATTTTTCGTATATAATCGAAATGGGTTAATATCACTATGATTGGGGAAAAATGAATCATACATATAATATTGTAAAATGAATCATAATATATTCATTGAAACATTTCCCTTGAGTGAACTATGTATATAGAGTGATATTGACCTTGTGGATTCTCTAATCATGCATCAAAAGAAATCCATATATCAATTAATTTTTGTACACTCATTATTCTATAATGAATTGAAAATATACCACTAAAGGATAATATATATTTACTAAAAAATTTCTATGGGATGTTTATCAATTTTAGTTTCAAATAAATCCAAAACATACACAAAGGTATAGGGATTTGAAGAGTTTGGTAAACCACTAATTTCAAAACATTTCCCTATATGTTTGTACTAACATTTAAAAAGTATTATGGTGTCATTATACACATAATATCATGTGTTTTATGTGATGGATTTTAATATCTAGAATCTATAATGTTTGTTATCTATTTATTTTATGCCATATAACATATTACACAACTTGTTTCTGGTAAACATATTTTTCCTCCAACATTAGTATTATGTGTTTACATTTTATACAAACTGAGTAATTCATCATTGGATTATAAATATGTTTGGGTGTATTAATGTTATGTTTGTCAATAACACATACATGTTTTATATATGGAGAATACAGTGAGGAACTCAATTCCACATAACATGGTATTTGATTGGTACTCACATAAACTATAATAAGTAATATATTTTGAAACCCTTTATTTGTAGGGAATATATAGCACAATGTGAGTATTGGAATTAAATTTCGTATAAAAAATAATTAAATAGAAAAAATTTAAAATAGTCCTAGACACATTGTGTGGTGATAGACAACATTATGTATAGTGAAAAATGCATAAAATAATAGAATCATAAATTTATAAAAGTTAGAAATGTCATTAACACATAATTTGCTCACATATCCACTACCCACTACTTTTAATACCCTTATATTTCATTAGTTTCTCACCATATATTCTTTATAATCCATATTTTTTTTACATTCATCAACACTATTATCGGCATTGGAAAATATGCTCATTTTAATAGGAACATGTGTCACTAAATATTAATATTAGTAATGAAAAATTTTCAATGAAACATGAAATGAATTATTGAGAATAAAAAATGTGACTAAAGGAATCAAAGTTATAATAATAAATTTTTTTATATTATCATTCATCATTATTGATCATTTATTATGGATTTTCATCATTTATCATGCATCAATCATAGCCTTATTAGGATAATTGTAACAATAAATTAGATATTATTGTTAATAAAAAATATTTGTAACTCATGATTTGATCAAAATAATATATAAAATATTATTGAAATTATAATTGTATTATAGTTTTGATAATATTAGTAATCAAATGAAAAAATAATGAAATTTCTAACTAGGGATTCGTTTAATGTGAAAATATTAACAAACTACATTATAAACATTGTATCAATTAATACAAAAAAAATTTCCAATAAAAATTATTTCAAATTTTTAAATATTCTTTCCATCATTGAGTTATATAATGAATTAAAATTCAACATTAATAATCCATTTTTTCATGTTAATATATATTATAATAAATAAAGTATTTTTAAGAAATATTTTCAATAAAAATTAAATTATTATTAATATTCTTGAAAAAAATATTCCATGTTGATAATAGACATTAATCATGGGATTTGTTTGAACAAATAATTTCCCATTTATCATAATAGTAAATGAACTTTAATATCCCCTGTTATATATGTCAGATAATGATTTTTAATTATCATATATTTTTTTTCTAAAATTAAATTTTTTCATTGAATAAATTAATGAAATATTATTTTATATCATAGTAAATTCACGTATTATAATTACACAAATAATAATTTAATAGTATAACTAATAGATAAAGGTATTAAAACACTATAGAATTAGGTGGAAACTAGAAAAAATGTCATACATCACTTTATAGATGTAAATTCATAAGCATTTTATTAATTTTGAACAATTTTGGTTGATCACCATTATTTCATGTTTTTTCATGACCATGAAAAATGATGATTATTCCATGAATGTGAATAAATTTACATCAAGGGGAATTATATAATTAATTTAACATCATTACTTAGAATAATTGTTCCTCTTATTATTAAAAAAATCTAACAACTAAAATATATCTTATAAATACATGCATTATAACAAATTTAACATTCCTTGGAATTTAATTTCAAATACCTGCTTATACCCTTATAAATTCATATAATATAAATATATTTTTCTAAAGTTACTATCCATTAAATACACTGATATAGAAATTAATATATTCATATTTATTTTTACAGAACCATTATAAACAAAATTCAATAACCATTATGTATAATTACAGATATTATAAATAAGTATCCAAAAAACATGGTCTATTAATTTAAAACTAAAACCAATTTTTATACCATTATAATTAAAAATACCCAATTAGGAAGGAACAATTTTTTTCCTAATTTCATCTTTGATATAAATTTGACAATATCTTAATTATTGAATGTGGAAAATAAACATTATTTACTAATATTTTTAATAATGAAATAATTTTATACATAAACATTTTTAAAATTTATCTCAATGGTAGTGATATTTGTTAAATACCACAGAAACAATATGTTTTGTTCAAAAAGATATATTCTATAGTGAAATATCCATTTTACATTTTTAATGGACTCTAGAATTCAATTAACAACAATGTACTATGTCTCGATCACAAAAAAAAATATTTTATTCCACAATGATTTTCAATAATTTGGTGAATCTTGAGAATAATTCATTAATATATTCATTATCATTCTTTTAAATGAATTTTTAATTTAAACACCATATTTGTACCATTAGATATTTTACTTTGAAATTTCATTATATTGTTTTCTCCAATGTACCATTTAATTATATAACTATATTAAAACTAAATAATATGGTAATTTCCTTCTCGCGAATGGATAAAAATATTATATTTACAATATGTACATAATTATGCATATTATTTGGATAAATTTTAATAAACTAAACATGTTATACATGAGGAACATGTCTATTTTCTTCATCTCTATATCATGCATAGTAAATTATTTTAGATATTGTCACTAAATATCTATTAATATATGATAATTTATTACAGAAACTATATAAATACCAATAATTAAAATTGAACTTTTTTTAATGGCCTCAAAATTTCTGTTCCATTCCATTGTAAAAATCAGGTGTTTGGGGTGTGATGGGAGGTCATTGTGGCTTATTCAAACACATTACCAATTTTTCCAGTTTTGTGGACACTATTTTCAGGTTGGTAGCATATCTAACGGTTGAAGTAGCTCATCCAACGGTGCTGGTAGATCATCCCATGGTGTAATTTTCACATCCAACATTGGCGGTAGCTCCTCCAATGGTGGTGCTCCCTCGTCCAACGGTGATGTTTGGTCATTTCGACTGTGGTAGTGACTCCTGAATAGTGCTTCCAAAATCCTAAAATTTCACTCCTTTGATATTTTCATTGATTTAAAACGTGTTAAATTATTTTTAATGTATATATTTCCGATTAAAATCCCATAAATCATATCTCATTTTTCCAATGTGTCATGTTGCCTTTTCATGGTCAAAATGAGTGAGCATGCCTAGACCACCATTAATGGACAATCTAATCCATATAAAAAAAATCCCCCTTTAAAATTTTCAAATGTAGAACCTTTTTATTTATTCTATGTATTCCTTTGGTATGGGATACCCGAATTATTTCTTCCCATGGGAGATGTGTGTTTCCGGTGTAGAACTCGGATTGTGTTTCCCTTATAGATTTCTACAACATGAAAACTCCCTATTTTGGTGGAAGCTATAATTGCCGATTAGTCTTTGATATGGTATGTTATACATCTATTATTATGGGTTTATTGATCTATTTTATCTTATTTCCCCATTCCTTGCAATGACATGTGATTTCCATATTTCTAATAGACCTTTCTTAGTTATTGGTTGATGTTTCCAACCTTGGGTAAATGCAGTTTCTGCGGGGGAGGTGGTTGTCATCCATTATTTTTCATATCCCAATATAAATAACATTTGTAATCTTTTTAGGTAGTTGATTTTTGTCATCTATATTCTATTTATTAGAATTAGTAGAGTTATAATAATTTTTCTATTGGATCCCAATGGAATTGACATAATAAATATATTAAGCAGATTAAATTAATTAGTATCAATAACTTTGTTATTTTATTGCCTCCTACTTTTTCTATAGAGTGTGATATTTATGATTTGTATAATTTTCATGTCATTAATGATAGAAATTATTAAATACTATAATGATGGTATTAATTTTAAATTAATTTTCCAAAGATAAAGAGGCATGTCAATTAAATTTTCCGTAGTTGTTATTTCTTCATAATCAAATAGATATAGTAATGAATATTTAAATGACTCAATTAATAAAATATATAATAAATAACTGTTTTTTTGTAAATGATAATCCCTTAAAGGGTTCTGAGTTACCTAATCTATTATTAAATACATGCTCTATATTCACTATCATTTTGAGTGATTTTTGTGTGTGAAGACTAAATGACATGTTTATGGAAAAGAGCCCAGTTTCATTATGGTTTGTTTCTGAATGATTTTGTGGTAATTTGAGTGTAGGATTTTTGATTGTTTGTTGTATGTCGGGGTATGGAGTCCCATTGGTTGTTGTAGGAGTTAACATATGGTGTGGTGAGATTTAGTGTTTTACACAAGTGGGTGTCAGGGAGGACACCAAAGATGTTGAAAATGGTTAAATATGGGCCTACTGGATGATGTGAATATTAGATGCATTTTGAACCTAATTATTGTTTACCTTATTAAATTATCCACTTCATGAGGGATAAACTTTTTCATACCCTCCTTCCATAAAATATAATGGTTAATGGGGTATGCCACATCTTTTCTAGGTATATATTCTCAAAGATGGATGGGTCTGCGCTCCTATTATAGGTTGAAAGGACTCAAAATGTAGTTCATCTATTCACCAAGTTGAGCCTCTTGTGTTTGGAATCATAGAATATTTTCGTATAAAACATTGAAATAAGGAAAAGTGATAATCTTGATATTAAATTATTGAATAGAGGATTAACCTATAGGTTTGGAGATTCTAAGGGTTCAATGATGACGTTATGATTCTAGGAAAAAAGGGACTTGTTTTGGTTATTCCTGGATGACCTGAGAATTGGTTGGATTTCCAATGGAATATAATGTGTAATTTTAAATGGTTAATTAATGATTTAGGAATTATTTAATGAAAAAACTGATAAAAAGGGGCAATATGACTTAGTTAAGATCATTAAATGGATGTGTATAGCGACCCGAGCTTTTCTTTCATTACTATTACATCATTTCAATGATAAACAACATAATAGTATTACACATAGAGGATCCAAAGGTTTAGTGTCTTGGGAAAACTAGGACCACACATAACAAATACAACATCAAATATACACATTTATTTAATTTCATCTTCACTAGATTCTTATTGGCTCATGTCCTCTCCTTAGTACATGTATCCACCTAAGGATATACATCAAAAGGGGGTGAGCTAGAAGCCTAATAAGAGGATAGATATAAAGACCCGTAAAATTCAAGGAAAGTTTTTTCATAATTTTCTTTGGGATTTTACAAGAATGCAGACGGAACCTGTTTTCGAGGCCCGGTGTACCCGGAATGAATTTCTGAAGTTTAGCTCTGGTACGTTTAGTGAACGAACGACTAGGAATTTCTAACTTTTGAACCGGTGCTCGAAATCAAATTCTGAGGGCACCGAAGGAACCGCAGCGCCGGTATTTTCTTTTGAACGCCTATTCCGGAGTTTCGTTTACTCGAGAGAAGTTGATAAAAAATGTGGAAGTTAAAAATAAAAATATAACAACAATTTTAATATTACTCTAAGTGTTTAATCGTTTGGAAGGAATTTGGTAACTACCCAACATCCCTTGGGAGGTTATGAGGGTGGTGGGGACCACACGAACCCCACACCTCCATATCCTCTAACCCCCTCAACTCACCATTAATATTGTTAACTAAAGTTAATAACTTATGACATTAATGTAGTGAGTTTAATGTGAGTTTTTTAAATTCAAACAATTGTATTTAAAAATCCATGTTGAGTTAATAAATTAAGTGTGGCTTAATTTATTTTGGGTTAGTTCTTTTGTTTCTTGAGAGGACTTGGGGGAAGAAGAAGGCAAGGAGATTAGATATCATCTTCTTCAACTTCGACGAAGAATGCGAAGAACGAATGATTCCCAACGAAGAATGATGAGCCCTCGGAGACCGTTTACCGTGATGTCATACCTGTGACGTGCCACCCTTCGTTCTTCTTGCCACGTCAAAGGAGGGGAGACGACGTTCCATGTCAGAAAATCTCCATCAATATCTTCAAATCCTCTTTCTGCGACATCTCTTTCCGCGACGGTTTCTCTGCGACGAATTTCTCTATGATGAAATCCTCATTCAAGTGACGCTCGAGGTAGGGTGTTTACGTGTTTTCTATACGTGATTCTCTTCCGTCTTTTATCCGCATCTATTTGGACCGCATGATATTAGTTAACGGGAGGAGGCTGGACCACACAAACACGGTCGTCCCCCTCCCTTATTATTTTGTCTTGTTGTTGCGGATTGAATGAAATTGACGCGACATTATCACGCCATGCGGGATCGAGTGGCAAGGATGCATAACATCTTGACACCGCGCTGGATCGAACGACAAGAATGTGTGACGTGGTCACATCGCGCAATCAAATTTTTAAACTCTCGTGCATGGGTATTTTATTGCATGGTGTTCGTATAATTTATTTTGGATAAATTAGACCATCGACATGTTAAAAACATGTTTTTATTATTTTCCTATTGATAATACCTAACGTGGAGGCTGCGGGCCGAACAAAACCGGCTCGACAACCCTCCGCAGCTTGTTTATCGATGTGCAGAACAAAGGACGACGACGAATCAGGCCGCTATGGCATTTTAATCCCTTCGTAGTGTAGGTCGGGGCCTGGGAGGACTGTTGGCGAAGACGACAGGAGAAACGGAACACTGGAACGCGTCCGGTGGTCCGCGGAAGGCAGTGGCGGCGCGCCGCACCGGCGACCGGCGGTGGCGGTGGCGGTTTGCCGCCGGCTTCAATCAGCGGCGGGGGGGGGGGGAGCCGCTCACCCCGCTCCACGGCTTCCACTCAGCCGCGCTGGCCGTGCCATGGCTGGCAGGTCGGGCCGGACCGAGCTGGCTGGGCCACGCCGCGCCGGCCGGGCTGGGCCCCGCCTGGTCGGTTCGGGCCTAGACCCACCGTTTTCAGACCGTCTTTGTATTTTTCCCATATCTTGGGCTACAGACCTCCGATCGATTCACTTTTAGTTGCGTATTGAGCCTTGGAATGAGATGGTCGTTTCAGTATTTTATAGTCAAGGTTTTGGAATACTTTGGGTTCGGTCGGGTTGGTTCGGATACGAAAGCAACCTGGCCCTCAGAGCGGAAATGCTCATATCTTGAGCTCCGGACGTCCGATTGACGTGCTGTCGACTTTGATGGATTACTCTAGGTGAGACAGATCTTTTGGCTTACTCTGCTCGAGGTTTGGATGTCATTAGAGTGTGGTCAGGTTGGTTCGCTAACGAAACCAGCCGGGCCCCTGGAACGAAAAAGCTAATAACTCCCAGACCGGGCGTCCGATTGACGTACCGTATGTCTCGTTGACTTCCTCTTGATGAGACAAAACTTTTGGCATAATTCGCCTGAGTTTTGGTTACTGTTGGATAGTGGCCGGGTTGGATCATACCCGAAATTCAACCGGGCCCCTATAACAGAAAAGCTGATATCATTCAGACCGGACGTCCGTTTGACGAACCGTCAGCAACGTTGGTGATCACGTTGAGAAATGGTCCCTATGAGTATACCCTATGAGAGTTTGGGGTACAGTTGAGATACGTCCGGGTTGGTTCTCTCACGAAACAAACTGGGCCCCTAGGACGAAAAGGCTAATAACTCACAGACCGGGCGTCTGATTGACGCGTCGTCTATTGCGTTGAGACCCCTATGATGAGGTGGTCCTTTGTGATACTTCTTCATGGGACTTTGTGATACTTGGAGTATCGACCTATAGCTCATGGAGCAGACTCTCCCGGAGACGAGCATACAGAGTACATAGACCCTGTAGCCGGCTGAGACCTGACGACTGCTTGACCGACTCGACTTGGAGTGAGTCGACTAGCCCAGTGGACGGAGCTCCCGGAATTTGGCGACTAACCCAAAACGGACGGAGAACCCAGTAGTTTGCCATAGACCTGCGGTACTTGACATGAGGTGTCCCTCTGTAGGCTATTCAGGGGAGCCCCCGATATTTGGCGACAGACCCACAGTGGACGGAGCACCCGGTAGTTGGCCGGAGACCCGCGGTACTCGACAGGAGGAGTACCTCAGCAGTTTATGTTAGTGAGCAGTACCTCGGAGTCATGACATTACCATTGTACACTCTAGAGACGGGGTTCTTCAGCAGTTACAGTTTCGATAATCAAAATCCTAGTTTGAGCTGAGTCTATGATCCTTGTGTTTCCTCATGATTGAGATGGGTTACTTGATAACTTAGGTATATGTATGGGCATATACCTGGGGAGTGGTTATCTGTTGATTTCATAATCCTTGTGTTTCTACATGATTGAGATGCGTTACTTGATAACTTAGGTATACATTTGGGCATATACCTAAGTAGAGGTTATCTATTGAGATCTTCTTTGTGGTTATCCTTGTTGGTTTTAGTGAGACATTGAGGGTCTCGGGGTCCCTTCTGAGTATCGTTATACTGCACGGTCTATGCCCGCACCTCGTTGTGTTGGTTGCAGACGACGAGCAGTGCTGATGGAGGCCGAGTGTTCGAGGACTAGATGGTACCCGGAGGTGGACTACACGAAGAGTCAGTATCCGGAGGTGGACTTCACGGCGAGACGACACTCGTAGGAGGTTGACGGGTGAGAGAATTGTGGAGGCTATCTGTACCTACCATTCATGTAGGATCCGTGATGGAAGATCCAGGAGCTATGCCATCTGTACCATCCCTTCAGGTAGGATCCGAGGAGGACAACCCAGGAGCCGCTTTCGTCCTTCCAGCTGTTGTCTTTTCCTGTTGTACTTTGTTTAGTTGTAGTTGTACTTTCAATTGGGTTTGTATTCTGGCTGATTTACCTTTCAGCACATCTCTTTGTACTTAGTGTTTTACTTCCGCTTGTACTCTGTGGTGTTTTGTTTACTTTTATAAAGGCAAGGCCTTCCCAGATATTGGGATTTACGCCTTTGGTGCTAGTCGCCAGCCCCTGGCCTATGGAAGGCGGGATTGGGGTATTCACGACACGGGCCCCGAGGATGGGTCGTGACAAATTGGTATCAGAGGGAGGTTCGGTTCTACCACAGAACATGGGACTCTGATCTTTTCTATGTGAAGTAATAGTGTTTAGCATATTGGGTCTGGTTATCAGTCCACAGAGTCCACTGTTGCTGCGGCGGCCGACGTATCCGTACACCAGGACCCTGACAGCTGATTTCAGACTTTGTGCACGAAAACACTGATTGCGTGTGTGTTTCCAGAAGTTTTAAAAGTTAGCTCAAACAAGGTCTGCTCACCAGTTATAAACGTTGACCGTGTTGCATCTGTTCAGGATGTCTCCACGCAGACAGTCAGTTGGAGTTCCGAGAGAGTACTCGATGACGGCACCCCGAATGACGAGGCTCTTGTGTAGGGCCCTGTTTAATATGTTGGCACCCTCGGGTGGTGTACCAGCAGCACCACCACCTGTTGGTCATCATATTCCAACAGCTATACTAGCAAACTATGCACGTAGGCAGAGCACGTTGCACGAGTTCCAGCAGCAGCGACCTCTGAGGTTACGAGGCGAGTTAGATTCCCAGATGGCAGAGCACTGGCTAGAGGCGATTGCCAGAGTTTTTTTCGCATAGCTGAGACATCAGTAGAGTGGATGGTGGACCTGGATACTAGTTTTTTTTCTATTGATTGACCATGAGGATGGTCCTCTTAGTGATGAGGCTTCGGTACGTGGCCCATGCCTGAGATAGTGCCTTCGGGTAGTGTGTCAGCTATACATCACTACCTGTTGGTCAGCAGTTACAACCGGTGGTTCCGGTAGGTGACATATGTAGGATTACTGCCTTATACGTGTTCCAACATCAGATACCCTAATGTTCTGAGGCGAACTTGACTCACAGGAGGCTGAGGACTGGCTTGAGGAGGCAGCGGAGAGTTTTCTATAGCTTATACAACTTCGGCAGGATGATGTGTCGGTAGCTAATAATTCATCGAGGCGTACCGAACATTCCGGGTACTCTATGAATACGATTCGATCAGTGCTATAGAGATCAGACCTCTGAGCGTGGTGTGATTAAGGACATTCGAGCCAACACCATTTTCTTCTATGAAATCCTACTCATGTTAGAGTTCTAGAGTGAACCTTGAGGTTGAATGTTCATTGGTTGAACGAATATAGCCAACGTATGTTAGCAGTGGGAAGATGCGAACTGGCATCAGTCGCAGAGACTTGGACGTGTAAAATGTTTCAAGAAGAGGAAATATTAAGGATAGATGAATCTGCAGAGCAGCGGACATGGAGGCAGAGCTAGAAGAGAAGCTTGTGGTGGTGTGCATTTCAACATGTTACCATTACCCTCTATTGTAGTCCCCACTAGGCTCAGGGAGTTGGAGAGTAGGGGAAGATTGTTGCTGCTTAGGGTCATGGAGTGCGACCAAAAAGGGCTCTAAGGATGATTCAAAGTGCCGACTTTGTCTTCTACTAGCTGTCGTAGCCACAGACATCGAAACGAATCATCCCTTCCTTCGATGAATCTAGTCCCAGACCTAGAGTTTCCGGTTAAGCCGTAGACTTGACCCTCACGTCTGGAGATACCTTTCGGAGGAGAATCGATAGTCCCACTTACACCGACGGTGTGATCTGACCCTTGAGGTGAGAGTCTCGGTTGGGACCTCTTGGTGGCAGCGTCAAGGCCTTACGACGTTAGTTTGAGTATGGATTTGACAATCACTGTTCATACTCAAATTGATGGTATTAGAAAAACGTCGCGATGGGGTTTCCTTGGTCGCCGAAAGGGAAACCCTGGGCAGCACGAGATAAACTCGTTCATGGGAGGGTGTAGCGGATCATTCTTGGGTTGGCCAACCTTACCCTCGTGGAAGCAGTAGTTTTGAGTTTCAGTTCTAATCTGAAAATGGATACCTCAAGAGTTCGAGGATGACGACCACGTTCTTATATGGGTCTCACCTCGACGAGGTTTACGGAGATGTAGCCAAGGTGGCGAGATATCTCTGAGGTTCAATGGACCTTTCTAGGTCCCCAGTAGGGTAGGCGATGTGGTTTACCGCTTCACCCGTCCACCTCAGTTGCACCAGGTGCATGACATCTTCCACGTATCTCAGCTGAGGAGATACGTGCACATCCCGACACAAATCATTGATCATGGCGAGATGGTCTTTGATGATGTGGTGAATTTTGCGGAGGTTCCAGTGGAGATTGAGGTTCGACGGGAGCTGGTCCTAATAGGATGGTTGATTCTTCTTTTCTTTTTTCGTAGGCAGCTCGGAAACCTCCAGGTGAGCACATGAGAGCGGAAGTCTCATATGCATGCTCAGTACCACTTTTGTTTCCCTAGTTTGTGTTATAACATTGTGGGGATGTAAATCCCTGAGGTGGGAGTAATGTAATGTCCCGTAAAATTCAAGGAAAGGATTTTCATAATTTTTTTGGGATTTTACAAGAACGCGGTTTCTGACGGCACCTAATTCCGTGGCCCGATGTGCCCAGAATCAATTTCCGAAGATTAGCTCAGGTACGTTCAGTGAATGAATGAGCAGGAATTTATAACTTTTGAACCGGTGCTCGGAATCAAATTCCGAGGGCACCGATGGAACCGCAACACCGATATTTGCTTTTGAACGCCTATTCTGGAGTTTTGTTTACTCGAGAGAAGGTGATAAAAATTGTGGAAGTTAAAAATAAAAATTTAACAACAATTTTAATTTTACTCTAAGTGTTTAATCCTTTGGAAGGAAGTTGGGTAACTACCCAACCTCCATTGGGAGGTTATGAGGGTGGTGGGTCCCACACGAACCCCACCCCTTCATATACTCTAACCCCCTAAACTCACCATTAACATTGTCAACATAAGTTAATAACTTACGACATTAATGCAGTGAGATTAATGTGATATTTTGAAATTCAAACACTTGAATTTCAAAATCCATGTTGAGTTAATAAATTAAGCGTGGCATAATTTATTTTGGGTTAGTTCCTTTTTTTCTTGAGAGGGCTTGGGGGGAAAAGAAGGCAAGGATCTTAGAGATCATCTTCTTCATCTTCGACAAAGAACGCGAAGAACGAACAATTCCAAAAGAAGAACACTGAGCCCTCCGAGTCCATTTTCCGTGACCCCATACCCGCGACGCGGCACCCTTCATTCTTCTTCCCATGTCAAATGAGGGGAGACGAGTTCCATCTCGGACAATCTCCATCAACGTCTTCAAATCCACTTTCCACGACGTCTCTTTCCGCGACGGTTTCTCTACGACGAATTTCTCCACGATGAAAACCTCGTTCAAGCCGCGCTCGAGGTAGCGGGTTTACATGTTTTCTATACATGATTCTCTTCCGTCTTTTATCTGCGTCTATTTGGACCGAATGATATCAGTTAACGGGAGGAGGTCGGACCGCACAAACACGGTCATCCCCCTCCCTTATTATTTTTTCTTGTTGTTACGGATCGAATGAAATTGGCGTGACATCGTCACGCTGCGCGGTATTGAGCGGCAAGGATGCGCGACATTGTCACGCCACGTGGGATCGAGCGACAAGAATGCGCGACGTCGTCACGTCACGCAATCAAATTTTTAAACTCTCGTGCGTGGGTATTTTATTGCAAGGTGTTAGTATTTTTTATTTTGGATAAATAATACCCTCTCCATGTTTAAAACAATGTGTTTATTATTTTCCAATTGATAACACCTAACGCGGAGGACGCGGGTCGAACAAACACGGCCCGACGAACCTCCCCTGCTTGTTTATCAATGTGCGGAACAACGGACGATGACGAAGCAGGCCACTATGGCATTTGAATCCCTTTGAAGTGAAGGTTGGGTCCCAGGAGGACCGTTGGCGAAGACGGCAGGAGAAACGGACCACCGGAGCGCGTCCGGTGGGCCGCGGAAGGCGGGGGCGGCACGCCGCCCCGGCGCGGCGGTTCGCCGCCGGCTTCAATCAGCGGCGGGGGGGGGGGAGCCGCGCACCCTGCTTTGCGGCTTCCGGACGGCCGCGCTAACTGAGAAGCGGCCGGCCGGTCGGGCCGGACTGAGCCGGTCCGGGCCCCGCCGGCTCGGAGCCGGTTCGGGTCGACCCAGGGGGGGTCGGGCCGGGTCGGTCCGGGCCCAGACCCCCTGTTTTCAGACCCACTTTGGTCTTTTTCCCATATAATGGCCAAAGGACCTCCGATCGACGCACTGTTAGTTGCGTAGAGATCCTTGGAACGAGAAGGTCGTTTTGGTATATTATACTCAAGGTTTTGGAATACTTTGCGTTCGGCAGGGTTGGTTCGGATACGAAACCAACCAGGCCCTCAGAGCAGAAACGCTAATATCTTGAGCTCCGAACGTCCGATTGACATTCCATAGATTTTTATGGATTCCTCTAGATGAGACGGGTCTTTTTGCTTACTCCGCTCGAGGTTTGGATGTCGTCGGAGTGCGGTCGGGTGGGTTCGCTCACGGAACCAACCGGGCCCCTAGACCGAAAAAGCCAATAACTCACAGACCGGGCATCTGAGTGATGCACCGTCTGTCTCATTGAATTCCTCTTGATGAGATGGATCTTTTTGAATACTTCTCATGAGTTTGGGTTGCTGTTGGATAGTGGCCGGGTTGGATTGTACCCGAAATTCAACTCGGCCCCTGGAACGGAAAAGCTGATATATTTCAGACCGGACGTCCGTTTGACGAACCGTCAGCGGCATTGGTGATCACGTTGAGAAACTGTCCCTATGAGTATACCCTATGAGAGTTTGGGGTACATTTGAGATACATCTGGGTTGGTTCGCTCACGAAACCAACCGGGCCCCTAGGATGAAAATGCTAATAACTCAAAGACCGGGCGTCCGATTGATGCGCCGTCTATTGCGTTGAGACCACTATGATGAGGTGGTCCTTTGTGATACTTCTTCATTGGACTTTTTGATACTTGGAGTATCTAACTGTAGCTCGTGGAGCGGACTATCCCAGAGACAAGCGTATGGATTATGGACACCGTGTAGCCGGCTAAGACCTGACGGCTTCTTGATCGACTAGACATGGAGTGAGTCGACTAGCCTAGTGGACAGAGTGGATAGTATTTGGCGACTAACCCACTACTGACAGAGCGCCCAGTAGTTGGCTGCCGAACCGCTGTACTCGACAGGAGGAGTACCTCTATAGGCTATTAGGGGTAGCGCTCGGTATTTGGCAACAGACCCACAGTGGACGGAGCGCCCAGTAGTTGGCCGCAGACCCGGGTGACACGACAGGAGGAGTACCTCATCAGTCTTATGTAAGTGAGCAGTACCTCTGATTCGTGACATGACCGATGTACACTTCAGAGACGGGGCTCTTCAGCAGTTACAGTTTCGATAATGAAAATCCTAGTTTGACGTAAGTCTATGATCATTGTGTTTCCTCATGATTGAGATGGGTAACTTGATAACTTAGGTATTTGTATGGGCATATAACGAGGTTGTGGTTATCCGTTGATTTCGTAATCCTTGTGTTTCCTCATGATTGAGATGGGTTAATTGATAACTTAGGTATATGTATGGGCATATAGCTAAGTAGAGGTTATCTGTTGAGATCTTTTTTGTGGTTATCCTTGTTGGTTTTAGTGAGACCTTGAGGGTCTCGGGGTCCCTACTGAGTATCGTTATACTCACCCCTGCACGGGCTATGCCCGCACCTCATTGTGTTGGTTGCAGACGACGGGCAGTGCTGACGGAGGCCAAGTGTTCAACGACTGGACGGTACCCAGAGGTGGACTACACGACGAGTTAGTATCTGGAGGTGGACTTCATGGTGCGATGACACTTAGAGGAGGTTGACGCGCGAGAGCATTGTGGAGGATATCTTTACCTACCCTTCAGGTAGGATCCGTGGTGGATGATCCAGGAGTTGTGCCATCTGTACCAACCATTCAGGTAGGATCCGAGGAGGAAGACCCAGGAGCCTCTTCCGTCCTTCCAGTTGTTGTCTTTTCCTATTGTACTTTGTTCAGTTGTAGTTGTACTTTCATTTGGGTTTGTATTCTGGCCCATTTACCTTTCATCACTTCTCTTTGTACTTAGTGTTTTACTTCCGCTTGTACTCTGTGGTGTTTTTTTACTTTTATAAAGACAATGCCTTACCAGATATAGGGATTTATGCCTTTCGTGCTAGTCGCTAGCCCCTGGCCTATGGAAGGTGGGCTTGGGGTAGTCACGGCATGGGCCCCGAGGACGGGTCGTGATAATATATAAGAACAATATATCATGGGGTGAGCATATAACGACCCATACATTACATACATTGTTAATACATTAAAATTGAAGCATACTTATTACAACATATAAAAAAACCACGAATAGACCATATAGGTATAGTGTCTTTAGTTACTGAGAAACATAAACAACTGGTTCATAAAACGTCTACACTGTCTGCCATTTATTTCATCATATCTATAGTCCCTTTTGGAATATCTTACTTAATAACCTTCTTCCTGGCCTGGGGAAAAAAACATACAAAAGGGTGAGCTCAAATGCGCATTAAGGGTAAACAAATGAAATATCAATCACATCATATACATAAGAACATAACTATTGGAAATCTTAACTTACAAAAGAGATCATAATTTCATTACATGGGATAAATCATGGCAGTGAAATGTAATCAAAATAATCATAAATAAGAACATGAAACATTATGGCAAACACACATAATCATAGAGAATCATTTCTTATTAGTCAAGACTCATTTCCAATACTATCTTAGTGGACAAAGTCAATTTCTGAACCGAGTTCACTCCTCGTTTCAGTCATGTTTCACCGAACCGGTATAACCTACCGTTCCAGCCATGTCTATCTCATTATATATAAAATCTTTACCCAATGCATTGGAGGGATATTAATGTCCCACCCATCTCATAATGATACCATTCTTATGTGTGCCACAAAATCAGATCACCATACATCATAGCATAACCCATGTAATAAAAATGGGAATCTTAAACATCGTGACATCATAAAACAATTCATATAAGATAAAGTAATTCATAAAAATATAATTCCATAACAACATAATCAAATAAATGTAATAATAGGGATAAAAATAGAACCCTTTATTATCTTAGATGGAAAATATTTTTGATAAAATACTTGAACTCCACTCTTGAGGAAAATATCTTTTCTTCTTCAAAAACACATATCCTTTCTTAACATGTCGTACAATTATAATCTAAAAGAAGTTGATTAAAAATAAACATGAAAACTTTTAAAGGAATCTTTTTGGAAATAATGTTTTAAAAATCCATTCATGCCGTATAAGTTAAAAAAAATTCTTCATAATTTTGTCGAAAAAGTCAAAAAGTACCTTGTACAAAAAACGACAAAATATTCCTTTCATATCTTTTACTAAAAACTCACTGAATGGTAAAATTGGATTTAAACAATTTTAGGTGGATGGAAATAATATTACATATTGAGGAAACATGGATATGGATGATAAAATACACCCCAGTAAATACCAAAGTATAAAAAATCTTGGATAAAAATGAGATTGTGATATTTTCCCTTACCTTAGGTCTGATATGCTTTGTACGTGTCTAAACCTCCTCTTCATTGAAGTGCTTCTTTTGAGACCTTATTTTAGGGAACTAAAATTTGTCTTTGAAGAAGACCAGGACCTCTATGATGTCTCTAGGGAAGTGGAGAGGAGAAAGTGGCAGGGTTTGGCCGAGCTTGAAGGCTCAAAGTGGTGTGAGGAAGAGAGGGAGGAGGTGCCATTTTATAATGGAGGAGAGGGGCACCTTTGGAATAACTAAAAATATTATTTTATTATAAAGTAAAGTTCGGTTTTAAATAGCTCCAAATTGATTTATTGCGAGGATAAGGTGGGGATGGGTCAAAATACTCTCATCCAATAGAATTTATACAAGTTTAGGTTCCTATTTTAACCTTATCATTTAGATTTAACATTAAGTTAAATAATTTTACTATTACCGTTTCTTCTTGTGTTCTTATACTATAAGGTTAATAAACATACTATAAGCATACAAACGAACCCCAATTTGTTTATTATTAATATATATAACCTTATCTAAGTCATTTGGCAGAAACATATATTTTTAGGAATAAAATAACAATTACTAATATAATATTTGTTTTAAAAACTATTTTATGTCAATTTTGACACTATTTAGTAATTGATTTTTGTGAAAATTATAACAGAACGATTAGTTCGATGAAAGTTAATTAAATCCATAATAACATGTCATATTAACCTAGAAAATTAGTGTAATTCATTAAAATTCTCCAATTACATTTATTTTGGTGTTTATAACATTAATTATGTCAATATTTCATTAATAAGATAATTACTACATCATCATTGTGTCATAAATAAATTAAATTATTTAATGTCTAAAAATTACAAATAAAATATAATTGATTATAAAATCTTATTAGCTTTCTAATTAATATTTATAGTCTAATTTATCTTATGTATAACCCCATATTAAAAATTATTTACTTATTAAACATTGATTTTAACTATTTCAACCCTTCTTTAAATAAATTACTAATAAATGTCCTAATCTAATCCAAGTGGGACTAACTAGTCATATTTTATTCCTAAGGTTGTTTTTGGTCGAATTACACTTGTCCAATAGAATTAAGACATGTGTTAGGGTAATAATAATATCATTTTTACCCTTAATTACCCTATTTACTTTTAACCGTGGTAAGAAAAAGTAAAAAGTTACTATTCACCAAAAAATTATTTTCATCTCATTGAACCACATTTTACTTACTGACATCAACCGTGTCTCTTGGATTTTCGAAATTCCACTAACATAAGCGGTAAAATTATGTTTTATGAAAAATTCAGTTTTTTAACTACCACTTAGTGGTTTCACAGTACATCAAAAATTGAAATTTTTCAGAAAAATACCAAAATTTCACCCTAAGATAATTTCGATATTCCAAATCCAAAAATGAAGTCCATTTTGAAAAATAAAATTTATAAAATTTCAAAAAGTGGTTATTACTATTCATAACAGCTGGTTTTAATAAAATTTTATTAGCATATCATAGTTTAGTGAAACTCGGTATTGCGTACGACGCAAGCTATCGAGGAAGGTCGTGATTTCCTGTAAAGCAAGCCAAGAAAGTGTTGTGTAGAAAAATATTCCTTTGATGATTTATATAACATAAAATTCTCAGGTGTTACATTCTACCCCCCATAATTGAATTTCGCCCTCGAAATTCGTCAGTTTGTAACAAAAAGATGAGGATTCCTCTCCCTCGTCATATCCTCAAGCTCCCATGTAGCTTCTTCTAATTGGTGGTTCCTCCATAAAACATTCACCAATCGAGTGGTTTTGTTTCGTAGGACTTTTTCGCTACGATCCAGAATCTCTATCGGTTGTTCTTTATAAGAAAGATCTTGCTCCAGTGGTATAACTTCTGAGCTAAGTACATGTGAAGGATCATGTATGTACATTCTCAAGAGAGATACATTGAACACATCGTGAACTTGAGAGAGATTCGGTGGAAGCGCCAATAGGTAAGCTACCTTCCCAACATGATCCAGTACTTCAAAACGACTGATATATCTAGGGCTCAACTTCCCCTTCTTTCCAAATCTCATGAACCTCTTCCAGGGAGATATTCTTAAGAACACTTTATCACCCACTTCAAATTCTAGGTCTTTTCTTCAATTGTCGACATAACATTTCTGTTGAATCTGAGCTGCTCTTATGTGTTGTTGAATAAATCTGACCTTTTCTACCATTTCATCAACATGATCAGGTCCTAATAGCTTTCTTTCCACAAATTCATCCCAGCAAGTTGGAGTCCTGCATTTCTTTCAATAGAGAGCTTCATAAGGAGCCATCTGAATACTGGAGTGAAAGCTATTATTATAAGAAAATTCCACCAAAGGTAGGTGTTGATCCCAACCACCATTAAAATCCATAGAGCAAGCTCTCAACATATCTTCTATGGATTGAATTGTTCACTCAGACTGACCATCTGTCTGAGGATGATAAGCAGTGCTGAAACACAACTCTGTATCCAGAGTATGCTGAAGACTTCGCCAAAACTTCAAGGTAAATCTCAGATCCCGATCAGATATAATAAAAAGTGGTACTCCACGCAATCTTACCACTTCCTTTACATATATCCTGGCAAGCTGATCCAGAGAGAAATCCTCTCTAATGTCAATGAGGTGTGCAGACTTTGTAAGATGATCAACTATGACCCAGATAGCATTATTGCCTTTGGATGTTTTAGGAAGTCCTGTGACAAAGTCCACAGTGATGTTCTCCCATTTCCATTCGGGTATGGGTAATAGTTGTAACATCCCATTAGACTTATGTCTCTCAGCTTTAACTTGTTGAAAAACCAAGCATTGAGAGACATATTCAGCAACATCTCATTTCATGCCATCCCACTAGAAGTACTCTTTCAGGTCCCTATACATCTTCGTGCTTCCAGGATGAATAGAGAATGAAGAACTATGAGCCTCATCCAGCAGATCCTTCTTTAATTCGGGGATGGGAGGAACACAAACCCGATTCCTGAATTTTATTATCCCATCACAATCAAGGTTGAATTCAGGAAAATTTCTCACCATATTTTGTAACTCGAAATCTTCTTCTTATGCCTATTTAATCTTCACATGTATAGATGGTTGAACATTCATTTGAGAAAGATACGTTTTCCCCTTTCATTATAATTCCAAGATCCATCCTTCGTAAATCCATAAATATTGGATCTTTTGTGATCCTCATCATGGATAAACTAAAATGGTTTTGTCGACTTAATGCATCTGCCACCTTGTTTTCTTTCCCAGGGTGGTAATGGATTGAGCAGTCATAATCCATAATCAGCTCCAACCATTTTCTTTGACGCATATTCAGCTCCTTTTGTGTGAAAATATACTTTAAACTATTATGATCAGTATAAATGTCACACCTTTCTCCATAAAGATAATGCCTCCAAATCATTAATGCAAAGATTATCGCTGCTAACTCCAAATCATGTGTTGGGTAATTTTGCTCATGTATTTTCAACTGTCATCAGACATAAGCTATCACCATATCATTTTGCATAAGAACACACCCCAATCCCTTCTTGGATGCATCACTATAGATCACAAACATTTCTCCACTACAAGGCAGTGTGAGAACAGGTGCACTGGATAACCTTCTTTTCAACTCCTTGAAATTCTCTTCACATTCTTTCGTCCGAACAATCTTAACTCCTTTCCGAGTGAACTTGGTGAGTGGATTAGATAATCGTGAAAAATCATTCACAAAACGTCGATAATATCCAGCCAAACCAAGAAAACATCGGATCTCAGTTATTGTTGTTGGTCTCGACCATCATTTGATAACCTCTGTTTTTGCTGGATCCACATATATCCCCTATTTTGATATTATGTGACAAAAAAATGAATCTTTTTGAAGCCAAAATTCACACTTGGTAAATTTGGCATAAAGTTTCTCCTTTCTCAGGGTCTTCAATATAATTCTCAAGTGATCTTCAGGTTCTTCCTTTCTCATTGAATATAAAATAATATCCTCTATAAACACTACCACAAACTAATCAAGATAGTCTCTAAAGACTCTATTCATCAGATCCATGAAGATAACAGGAGCATTAGTAAGACCAAATGGCATCACTATGAATTCATAGTGTCCATACCTTGTACGGAAAGCCGTCTTTGGTATATCTTACCTTTTGACCCTTAATTGATGATACCCTGAACGAAGATCAATCTTGGAAAAGTATTGAGCTCCGCGTAGTTGGTCAAATAGGTCATCAATGCGCGGGAGAGGAGATCTGTTCTTGATAGTGATCTTGTTAAGTTCTCTATAATCAATGCAGAGTCTCATTGATCCATATTTCTTCTTAACAAATATAACATGTGCTCCCCAAGGTGATGCACTAGGGCGTTTGAATCCCTTATCAAGATTCTCTTGGAGTTGCTTCTTCAATTCCTGCAACTCAATTGGGTCCATTCTATAAGGTTTCTTTGAAATAAGCAAAGCACCCGGTACAAGTTCTATTGAGAACTCAACTTCACGATTTGGTGAAAGACCCGGTAATTCCTCCGGAAAGGCATAATCAAAATCCCATAAAATGGGAATATTATTAATCATGAGTTTCTCACCAACCATTTGAGATAAATAACCTTCATTTAGTGGAATCAAGACCCATAAGACGGAAGAAATTTCCACTAGAAGGTTATGTTCATCCTTGCATCGATAGACGATCATAGATTGATCTGGAATATGAAATGTGACTTCCCTTATTTGTCAATTGATATGAGCTCCATGTAGAGAAAGCCAATCCATCCCAAGAATCACATCAAATTCCACTATTGGAAGGATCACAAGATTTGCAGGAAGCACATTCCCACAAACTTCAATCGGAGAAGAATTATAAACTTTTGATGCAACTGTTGTGACATTAGGTGTTGTCACAGCTAACTCAACATCTAATTATTGATGTAATACGGTGATACCCTTAGAAAATTCTTCAGAAATAAAAGAGTGGGTGGATCCATAATCAAATAAAACATTTTCTACTTTAGAGTGGATGGTAAGTGTACCTTTCACCACATCGTTATCGTACTCCACATCGCTGATAGAAATTTCATGTGACTTTCCTTTTTCTTTAACCTTAAGAGTTTTTTGAAGTTGACCATCATCATAAACCCTTGAATTAGTGCATTTATTGGAATAATGTCCCATCTCCTTGCACTTGAAACATTGAAGTGTATTAGGTTCATTCTGTGTATCCATTCCTTTGTTTGCATCATTACACATCTTCTCCCCATCCTCGCGGCATTCAAATGCCCGATGACCTTCTTTTCCACATTTGAAACATTTACTTGTCCCTTTAAGACAACTCCCTCCATGTTTCTTTCCACACTTTGAGCATAAGGGAAAGCTCATCTTCTTTTCAGTGTGCTCTTTATATTTTCCTTTGAATTCCATTTTCCTCTTCTTATCAAACCCATATGACTGATGGGTTCCTCCAATATCCATCTCAACTTTTAGAGCACATCGAACGATTTCCTCATAGCTATTAAAGTACCTTATGGATAAGGCCCTTCGAAGACTTGGTTTTAAGCCACTAAATAATGATTCGATCTTACTCTCAGTTTGGATAATAATACCAAAAGCGTACCTTGCAAGTCTTGTAAAATTTTCCTCATAGGTACCAACAGATTCATCATCCTTTTGCTTCATTTCAAGAAACTCTTTCTCCATCTTTGTTCGGATAATACGAGGGAAGTAATTATTGAAAAATAAGTTCTTGAACTCATCCCATTCCATGGACTAATTTTCATCTCTTTTCCTTGTATTCTTAATAAGATTCCACCATTGATCAGCATCACCTTCCAAAAGATACACGGCTAAGATGACTTTATCATTCTCAAAACATTGAAGAACTGAAAATATCTTTTTAGTAGTACTAATCCATTGTTCAGAAACTAATGGATTAGTAGACCCACTGAATGACGGTGGATGCTGTCTCATGAAGGATTCAACAGAATGTTGCTCCTTCATTTGTTCGTTTGGATGTCCTGCATGATTCATAGCTTGAGAAAGTTGTGTGAGCATGGCTACAAGATTTTTCATTCCAGCTCCCATAACGTTTGGTTTCTCAGGGGGACAATCATTGCATTTACCGTCGCATTCCGCATTAACACGTTTCTTTTGGGTTCCAGCCATTTACTAAAACCAAGAAAAATAGTGTGAGAAACACTTATTATAATAGGAAAACCACATAATCAAGAATAAAATTTCACACTTAAGGTATTATCCTAGGTTATTCATGGTCATTTCTAAGACAGAAATATTGTTTTCTATGCTTAGACATATCCTTAGGGTTCTTACTAAGGCTTTCACATCCTAGTTTCCAAAGGTTGACTATACATTTCCTCTGATACCAACTATAACGACCCATACATTACATACATTGTTAATACTTCAAAATTGAATCATACTTGTTACAACATATAACAAAACCATGAAAGGGCCATCTAGGAATAGTGTCTTTAGAAACTGGGAAACATAAACAACTGGTTCATAAAACGTCTACACTGTCTCCCATTTATTTCATCATATCTATAGTCCCTTTTGGAATATCTTACTCAATAACCTTCTTCCTGACCTGGGGAAAGAAAACATACAAAAGGGTGAGCTCAAATGCTCAGTAAGGTTAATAAAAAGAAATTACCAATCACATCATATACATAAGCACATAACTTTTGGAAATCATAACCTGCAAAAGAGATCATAATTTCATTACGTGGGATAAATCATGGCAGTGAAATGTAATCACAATAATCATAACATAGAACATGAAACTTTGTGGAATACATACATATTCATAGAGAATCATTTCTTATTAGTCAAGACTCATTTCCAAGACTATTTTAGTGCACAAAGTCCATTTCTAAACCGGGTTCACTCCTCATTTCAGTCCTGTTTCACTGAACCGGTATAACCTACCGTTCCAGCCATGTCTATCTCATGAGATATAAAATCTTTACCGAATTCATTGGAGGGAGATTAAGGTCCCACCCATCTCATAATGATACCATTCTTATGTGTTCCACAAAATCAGAAAACAATACATCATAGCATAACCCATGTAAACATCGTGACATCATAAAACAACTCTTATATGATAAAGGAATTCATAAAAATATAATTCCATCACAACATAATAAAATCAATGTAATAATAGGGATAAAAACAGAACCCTTTATTATCTTAGATGGAAAATAATTTTGATAAAATACTTGAACTCCATTCTTGAGGAAAATATCCTTTCTGCTTCAAAAACACTTTTCCTTTCTTAACATTTCGTACAATTATAAACTAAAAGATGTTGATTAAAAATAAACTTGAAAACTTGTAAAGGAAGATTTTTGAAGACAATGTTTTAAGAATTCATTCATGCTGTATAAGTTAAAAAACATTCTACATACTTTTGTTGGAAAAGTCAAAAAGTACCTTGTACGAAAAATGACAAAACAATCCTTTCATATCTTTTACTAAAAAATCACCGAAGGGTAAAATTGGATTTAAAAAAATTTAGGTGGATGGAAATAATATTAAATATTGAGGAAAAATGGATGTGGATTATAAAATACACCCCAGTAAATACCAAAGTATAAACAATCTCAGATAAAAATTAGATTGTGATATTTTCCCTTACCTTAGGTCCGATATGCTTTGTACGTGTCTGAACCTCCTCTTCTTTGAAGTGCTTCTTTGAGACCATCTTTAGGGCACTAAAATTGGTCTTTGAAGAAGCCCAGGACCTCTAGGATGTCTCTAGGTAAGTGGAGAGGAGAAAGTGGCAGGGGTTGGCTGAACTTGAAGGCTCAAAGTGGTGTGAGGAAGATTGGGAGGAGGTGTCCTTTTAAAAGGGAGGAGAGGGGCACCTTTGGAATAACTAAAAATATTATTTTATTATAAAGCCATGTTCGGTTTTAAATAGCTCAAAATTGATTTATTTTTAGGCTAAGGTGGGGATGGGTCGAAATCCTCTCATCAAATAGAATTTAGACAAGGTTAGGTTCCTATTTTAACCTTATCATTTAGATTTAACATTAAGTTAAATAATTTTACTTTTACTGTGTCTTCTTGTGTTCTTATACTATAAGGTTAATAAACATAATATAAGTAGCCAAACGAACCCCAAGTTGTATATTATTAATATATATAACCTTATCTATGTCATTTGGCCAAACCTTATATTTTTAGGAATAAAATAACAATTACTAATATAATATTTGTTTTAAAAACTATTTTATGTCAATTTTGAAAATATTTAGTAATTGATTTTTGTGAAAATCATAACAGAATGATTAGTTCGAAAAAAGTTAATTAAATCAATACTAACATGTCATATTAACCTTGAAAATCAGTGGAATTCATAAAAAGTCTCAAATTACATTTATTTTGGTGTTTATAACATTAATTATGTCAATATTTCATTAATAAGATAATTAATACATCATCTTTGTGTCATAAATAAATTAAATTATATAATGTATAAAAATTAAAAATAAACTACCATTATGTAGGAATGCTTTTTAGATTTCTAATGAATATATATAGTCGAATTTATCTTATGTATAACCCCATATTAAAAATGATTTACTTTTTAAACTTTGATTTCAACTATTTTAACGCTTGTTTAAATAAATTAATAATAAATGTCCTAATCTAATCCAAGTGGGCCTAACTAGTCATATTTTATTCCTAAGGTTGTTTTTGGTCGAATTACACTTGTCCAATAGAATTAGGACATGTGTTAGGGTAATAATAATATCATTTTTACCCTTAATTACCCTATTTACTTTTAACTGTGGTAAAAAAATGTAAAAAGTTACTATTCACCAAAAAATTATTTTCATCTCATTGAACCAAATTTTACTTACTGAAATCAACCATGTCTCTCGGCGTTTCGAAATTCCACTCACAGAAGCAGTACCATTGTGTTTTATGAAAAATTCTGTTTTTTAACTACCACTTTGTGGTTTCACTATTCATCAAAAATTGAAAGTTTTCAGAAAAATACCAAAATTTCACCCTAGGATAATTTCGATATTCTGAATCCAAAAATGAAGTCCATTTTGAAAAAAAAAATATAAAATTTCAAAAAGTGGTTATTACTATTCGTAATGGCTAGTTTTAATAATATTTTATTAGCATATTATTGTTTAGTGAAACTCGGTATTGCGTACGATGCAAGCTATCGAGGAAGGTCACGATTTTGTGTAAAGCAAGCCAAGAAAGTGTTTTGTAGAAAAATATTCCGTTGATGATTTATATAACATAAAAGTCTCAGGTGTTAGAGAGCATAATCATGACATAGGAAAAAGATCATGAACATGAGAGGAGCATAAATAATCGACTTGAAATGTGGCAATGCATAAAAATGAAACATCATGTCTTAGTGGTTAACTACCACACATACATATGAACCAAGCTATAATCTATTTCACACATAATTTCACATTTACTCATGAGATTAATCACTTTAACCAATGCATTGGAGCGCTATATAATTCTGGGCACACCCTTCACATTTAATCATTCATATTGCGCTATATAATTTTGGGCGCACCCGTCACATCATAACATTATCATTAACATGATTTCCACATAGAACACATATCAAACATGTACATAAATAACCCATGGAAAGGAATGGGTTTCATCTCATAAAAACAAATTCATAATCATTGGGTTCCCAAAAGAAATAGGGAACAACATTCTTGATACAAGAACCATCAACCTTGAATGAGAGGTAAAAGGTGAGATCTTGAATGAAGAGTTCTTTTGGAAAACATTTTGATGGAAATAAAAACCAGTGAAAAACATTTATATCCTAGAAAAGTAAAGCAAATGATTAAAAAATGGTCTTTGGGGAGTAACCATATCAAAAATGGTGTGAAAGAGGGAGAACCCGAAGGAAGAAAATTGGGTTCGAGATTTCCCCTTACCTTGTACTCGAATGCCTCCTTCTCTGTAATGTCCTGTATAATGACATTATATTCATTAATTAGAAATTACATAACCTTTTATACATTAATTGGGTTCATTCTTATTTCATTACATCATATTATGTTCCTTTGGATGACTTATAGAGTTCAAAAACTTTGATCGGGGATGTTCGTTTTCCTGGTTTTCTTGAGCGGTCCACTTGTATTCTTAAATTGAAGTTCGGGTAGATCATTGGTAAACATATAAACTGATATTACATGTTATTAATGATATTAAATAAGCTTGAATGATTTTATAATGAGTTATATTAGATCCGTGTGGATGAATCATTAGATAAGGTTTTAATTATGGTTATTTGGGTAAATTTGGGCAGTTTTTGGATCACAACGAACCTGTTTTAACTTTTCACTTAGTAATATGGCCTTATGTTATTTCAAGAACATAAAATAGAACATAATACATATAAAATATTCTGGTTCAACCATAAAAATAGTTTCATGGCCAGATATGAAGGTAGAAATGGAAAAAGAGAGCATGTTGTTTTTTAAGGTGATAAATTAACACCACATGAACAACATTCTCATTAATAAAGTAAAAGGAAGAAGGAAAGGGTGTGGTGTGATATAATATACCAATAGAATCATAAGATTATATTATATTTATAATACTGGAGTTACAATACAATTTGGATGAATATAGGTGTGGAGAGATCAAGAAATTAACATGAACTTGAAAGGAAATTAAAGGAGAAGAGGGTGGGAAATTACCTCTTGAATCCTTCACTTGAGAACCTCCTTAAGGGCCTAAGCATTGTATTTTGATGAGACCAGAAGCTTTTGGACGTTGGGAAGGGTCTAGGGGAGATTATTGGGTAGATATTAGACAACTCTTGAAGCTTGAAAGGTGTGTTTTGGCAAGAGGAGGGGGAGGACTTATTTATACACGAGGAGGGTGGTGTTTTTGGCATAAAATATTAAATAAAATAATATATCAAGAGTCAAACTTGTAATAGTATTTTTTTGACATCCTAAATCATATATCAATATAATATAATACTTTATTGGCTTTAACCCTTCTTTATAATTCGAATTCTTTAATTTATTAAAAGGAATGTGAAAGAAAGAGAATAAGACACTTTAAGAAATCATTTTTTGACTTTAGGCTTTGTGAAGTTCTTTTTAGGTTTGAGAATTGGATTAATTGTATTTAAAAGAAATATTTATGAAATTTAAAATAATTTTTCCGAAAAAAATGCTCTAGAATGTTTATGTCATCATTACATCATTAATGATGCAATTTAGTGTACACCGATTATGCGAAAAAGTGTATTTTTTACTATTCACCCAAAAATTGAAGTATTTCAGAATAAACCCAAAAAATTACCCCTACCATTATTTGACGTGTAGAATCCAAAAATTATTTCCATTTTTCAGAAATAATTTTCTAAATATTATTAATTTAATGTTTAATTAAAATCATAATTTACTTAAAAAACAGTTTTTAAAATTAAAAGTGATTTTGTAGTTCTTTCGAAAATTATGTAGGGTCTTATAAAATTATCTAAAAATTTTTAAACATTGATTCAATAAATTATGAATGCATTTCAGGGAAATAAATATTCTTTTAAATTAATTAATTAATTATTATTAATTATTTTGACATATAAAATACCAAAATCGTTTACTAAGGTCAAATTATCACTTTCTATGATGTCTAAATTTTATTTTATTATTAATTGGTAATGTTAAACATATTTACTATAAGGGTCATATAACTATTCATAAGGGTAGGTTAATATTCATAAGGGTAGGTTACTATTCCCCAAAAATTATTTTTGTTTCATTATACTCCAAAAACAATCTTGAACACAACCGTGTATGTCAGATTTTTAAAATTCCAAACATAGGTGTGAAAAAATTATGTTTAAAGGTCACTTATCTCATAGTAGATCATTATTTTTTGTTTTTATGACATAAATATAAGAAGGTTACTTTCCATTGAAATACTTTGGTTCGTTACATTCTTCCCCCCTTAATAAATTTCACCCCCAAAATTTCTCTTTACACAAACAGCTGAGGGTACTTCTCCCTCATTGCCTCTTCTGGTTCCCAAGTTGCTTCCTCAAACTTATGGTTCCGCCAAATCACTTTGTCAAGGCGGGTTGTCTTGTTGTGTAGAACTTTATCACTTCGGTCCAAAATTTTTACCGGTTGCTCCTCATAGGAGAGATCATCTTTCAGCTGCACCGCCTTTGAGTTTAGTACATGTGAGGGGTCTGGTTTGTACTTCCTCAGTAGTGATACATGAAACACAACATAAATATGATCCATATTCGGTGGAAGTGCCAGACGATAGCCCACGGCTCCTATATGGTCAAGGATCTCAAAGGGGCCAATGTACCTTGGGCTTAGCTTCCCATTCTTCTCGAATATAATGACTTTCTTCCATGGAGATATTCGATGGAAGACTTTATCTCCAACGTCAAACTCCAAGACCCTTTAACGGTTGTCAGCACAAATCTTTTTCCAACTATGAGCAGCTTTGATGTGTTTCTGGATGACCTGAACCTTCTCTGTCATCTCTTGAACAAGATTGGGACCAAGTAGCTTTCGTTCTCCAACTTCATCCCAACAGGTTCGAGTTCTACATCGCTTCCCATAAAGAGCTTCATACGGAGCCATATGAATACTTGAGTGGAAGCTATTGTTGTATGAGAACACAACTAATGGGAGATGCTGATCCCAACCACCGTGGAATTCAAGATAGTAGGCTCATAGCATATCATTAAGTGTCTGAATAGTCCTTTCAGACTGGACATCAGTTTGGGGGTGATAGGCCGTGCTGAAATTTAATTCAGTACTCAAAGCATGTTGAAGGCTCCTCCAAAATTTAGATGTGAACCATGGATCACGGTCATAGACAATAGAGAGTGGAACACCGTGCAATCTCCTTACTTCTTTCAAATATATCCTTGCAAGTTGATCAAGTGAGAGGTCTTTTCGAATAGCAATAAAATGGGAAGTCTTGGTGAGTTGATCAACCACAACCCATATCGTATTATTTCCCTTTGACGTCTTCGAGAGACCCTTGACAAAGACCATAGTAACATTTTCCCATTTCCACATGGGTATAGGAAATGGATGCATCATACATTTTGACCTTTTCCACTCATCTTTAACTTGCTGAAATACCAAGCAACTTGATATATATTCTGCAATCTCATTCTTCATGTTATACCACAAGAAGTGTTCTTAGATATCACGATACATCATGGTACTTACAGGATGGATAGAGAAAGTTGAGCAATGTGCATTATCCAATAACACCTTCTTTATCCCGGTTTATGAAGGAGTGCTAAGATGCGTTCCAAACCGAATCACACCATCATCATCAATATAGAACTCATGCAGCTTGCCTTCCTTTACTGCATTCACCCTCTTTTGTATCTCCACATCATCCCTTTCTGCTTCCTTAATCTTCTCTTGGATGGATGATTGCGCAATCATTTGGGCAAGGTAGGATATATCCCATTCCCTTATTATTTCCAAATCCATTCTTTGCATATCCAAGAAGATAGGGTCTTTCTCAATACTCAACAGGGATAGAGTAGCAGGTTCTTCTCTACTTAGAGCATCAGCTACCTTGTTCACCTTTCCAGGATGATAGTGAATAGAGATATCGTAATCATTTATTACCCCTAACCATATCCTTTGACACATGTTGAGCTCATTTTGTGTGAATATATACTTTAGGCTCTTGTGGTTGGTGTATATGTGACACTTCTCTCCATAAAGGTAGTGCCGCTAGATTTAGAAGGAAAAAATCACAGCTGCCAGCTCTAGATCATGCGTCGGGTAGTTCTGCTCATGGATCTCCAACTATCGTGAGGCGTAGGCTATCAGATTATCATTTTCCACGAGTACACAACCCAAGCCTTTCTTTGATGCATCTTTTTATATCAGAAAACATTCTCCACATTTTGGTAGTGTGAGTACAGGTGCAGTGATCAGCCTTATCTATAGCTCCTTGAAACTTCCCTCACATTCTTCCATCCATACACACTTTACCTCTTTTCTTGTTAACTTAGTTTGCAGGCTTGGCAATCGTGAGAAGTTTCTCACAAAACGTCGGTAGTACCCAGGTAATCCAAGAAAACTATGAATTTCTGTGACACTAGAGGTCCTGGGCCATTCCTCAATCGCTTTTTTCTTTTAAGGGTCCAAAAAAATTCCCTCACATGTGATCACATGTCCCAAGAATGTGACTTGATTCATCCAAAAGTCACACTTTCAAAACATGGTGTACAACTTCTCCTTTCTCAATGTCACCAACACAAGTCTTCGATGTTCTTCACGTTCCTCCTTACTCTTGGAGTAAATGAGAATATCATCGATAAAAACTACCATAAATTTGTCAAGGTAATGTCTAAAGACTCTATTCATCAAATCCATGAAGATTTCAGGTGCATTAGTAAGTCCGAAGGGCATCACCAAAAACTCATAGTGCCCATACCTTGTACGGAAGATAGTCTTCTGAATATCTTCCTTCTTCACCTTTACCTGAAGATATCCAGAACAATGATCCACCTTTGAAAAGTATTGAGCTCCACATAACTGAACGGACAAGTCGTAAATTTTTGGGATAGGATACTTGTTCTTTATGGTGATCTTGTTGAGTTCCCGATAGTCGATACACAGCCACCTAGTTCCATCATTCTTCATCACACAGAGCACTGGTGCACCCCAAGGTGATGCACTAGGCCGTATGAACCCTTTGTCAAAATGCTCTTGCAGCTGCTTCTTTAAATCCTCCAGTTCGATAGGAGCCATCCTATAGGGGAACTTTGAGATAGGAGTAGCTCTAGGTATGAGTTCAATTGAGAACTCTACCTCATGATCTGGGGGAATTCCGAGTAACTCTTCGGGAAATACATCACTGTATTCCCTCGCGATGGGCATTTCCTCAAGGTTGGCACTTTCCTTCGACTCAACCATTTGGGCGAGGTATGCTTCTTCAGAGGGAATCAACACCCAAACCATTGAAATATTTTTCAAAGGATATTCATGATCTTCCTTGCATTTTAGAGGAGCATGGGATGGTACAGAATATGAAAATATATTTCCTTTACCCGACAGTTGATATGTGCTCTATATAACGAGAGCCAATCCATTCCCATTATAGCATCTAATTCCACCAAGAGAAGTATTACGAGATTTTCCGGAAGAATATTCCCACATACGTCAACAAGAAATGAGTCAAATACATGGGTTGCAATGATTTCAAAACATGGGGTTTTTACTGATATCTCTACTTCGAAGTTTCGGGGCTTCAATTCTATAGTTCTATCAAACTTGCGCGATATAAAGGAATGTGTAGAACCATAATCAAATCAGACTTCTTCCATTCTTGAGTGAATTGGAAGTGTACCTTGTACGACTTAATTATCATGTTACACCTCCATAGTAGTGATGGAATATGCCTTCCATTGTTCCTTTGGCTTTGGTGGTTGTTGGTGCTGATTACCCTCGAGATCTCGAGGGTTAGTGCACTGGTTTTAATAGTTCCCTAGCTCCCTACAGTTATAGCATTGAACCATGAGTGGTTCTCTCCTTTCATCAGCTACATTATCCTTCCTTTTCATTTCTTTTCAACACTCTTGATCTTGGTGTCCTTCTTTCCCACACATAAAGCATCTCCCTTTACCTTTGAGGCAGTTCCTATGGTGCAAAATCCCACATTTTTGGCATGTGGGTCGTTGATTTTTCTTCCCACCTTTGTCACTAGATCCAACAGCTTGAAACTCCATCTTTCTTTTCACATCACCATAACCATGGGACCATTATCCAAACTCCATCTCCACTTTGACAGCACACCGAACAACTTCTTCATAACTCCCAATGTCTCGAATTGCAAGAGCCTTTCGATGATTTTGTTTTAATCCACTAAAGAATCTATCAATTTTGATATCATTGTTAATAACAAAACCCAAAGCATACCTTGTGAGCCTTGTGAAATTTTCTTCATAGAATGTGATAGATTCTCCTTCCTTTTTCCTGCTCACTATGAATTCTCTCTCCATCTTCGTGCGAAGAGTTCGTGGGAAGTACATATTAAGAAACATTATCTAAAACTCTTCCCATTCCATATCTTCAATTTCTTCCCTTGGCCTGGTGTTCTTAATCAAATCCCCCCATTGATCAGCTTCTCCATCTAGACGATAAACAGCTAGAGTCACCTTCTCCATCTTGGAATAGTGAAGAACATAAAATATCTTCTCCATGGAGTTGACCAACTGTTCCGCAACTAGTGGATCAGAAGATCCTCAAAACGTCAGTGGTCGTTTCCGCATAAAACATTCGATAGCTAGTTTCTCCCTATTTGGTGAATGAGGATGTTACCCATTATTATATTTATTATTCTTAACCCGAGATAATTGGGTAAGCATCACCATGATGATTTGAACTCCACCTCTAAAATCATTGGGGATGTCGTTCGGGCAATCGTTGCATTGTCCCTCGCAAGAGTTGTTGGCCTGATTTCTCCTAGTTCCCACAATTTTCTAAAATAGAAAAGGATAGAACAAAACATAACTAAAAAAGTCATGAATAACATATACATTTAAACAATTATACCAAAAACATAACATATGGGATCCGTAGTTAAATATTTTTGTGTACATATTTGTACTTATTCTCATGCTAGAGGTTTTCTATAGAGTTTACTAATCCTAATTCCCAAATTAACTAATCCTTTCCTTTGATACAAACTATAGAGAAACAGCCTTTTCATTAATTACTATTACATCATTTCAAATATAAACAACATAATAGTATTAAACATAGAGGATCTAAAGGTTTAGTGTCTTTGGAAAACTAGGACCGCACATAACAAATACAACATCAACCATAAAAATTTATTTAATTTCATCTTCTCTAGCTTCTTATTGGCTCTTGTCCTCTACTTAGTACATGTAGCCACCTGAGGAGATACATCAAAAGGGGGTGAGCTAGATGACCAGTAAGAGGATAGATAAGAACAACATATCATGGTTTGAGCATAATCATGACATAGGCAAAAGATCATGAACATGAGAGGAGCATAAATAATAGACTTGAAATGTGGAAATGCATATAAATGGAACATCATGTCTTAGTGGTTAACTACCAAAAAAACTTGTGAACCAAGCTAGAATATTGTTCAAACATAATTTCACATTTATTCATGAGATTCATCACTTTATCCATTGAATTGGAGTGCTATATAATTCTAGGCGCACCTGTCACATTTAAACATTCATATTGCACTATATAATTCCGGGAGCACCCGTCACATAATAACATTATCATTATCATGCATGCCACATAGGTCACATATCAAACATGTACATAAATAACCAATGTAATGGAATGGGTTTCATCTCATAATAACACATTCAAAATCTTTGGGTTCGCAAAAGAAAGAGGGAACAACATACCTGATACAAGAACCATCAACCTTCAATGAGAGGTAAAAGGTGAGATCTTGAAAGAAGAGTTCTTTTGGAAAACATTTTGATAGACATAAAAACCATATAAAAACATGTATATCCTAGAAATTTAATGTAAATGATGAAAAAATGATCTTTGAGGAGTAACCATATCAAAAATAGAGTGAAAGAGGGAGAACCCGAAGGAAGAAAATTGGGTTTGAGATTTCCCCTTACCTTGTACTCGAATGCCTCCCTCTCTTTAATGTCCTGTATAATGACATTATATTAATTAATTAGAAATTCAAGAACCTTTTATGCATTAATAGGGTTAATTATGGTCTCATTACTTTATATTATGTTCCTATGGATGACTTATAGAGCTCAAAAACATTGATCGGGGATGTTCGTTTTCATGGTTTTCTTGAGCTGTCCAATTGTATTCTTAAATTGATGTTCGGGTAGATCATGGGTAAACATAAAAAACTGATATTACATGTTATTTATTATATTACATAATATTGAATGATTTTATAATGATTTATATTAGATCCATGTGGACTAATCATTACATATGATTTTAATGATGGTTATTTGGGTAAATTCGGGCGGTTTTTGGATCACAACGAACCTGTTTTAACTTTTCACTTAGTAATATGGCCATAGCTTATTTCCAGAACATAAAATAGAACATAATACATATAAACTATTATTTTTTAACGATTAAAATGGTTTCATGACCAGATCGGAATGTAGAATTGGATAAAGAGAGCATGTTGTATTTGAAGGTGATAAATTAACACCACATGAACAACATTCTCTTTAATAAAATAAAAGGAAGAGGGAAAGGGTTTGGGGTGATATAATATACCATTAGAATCATAATATTACAGTATATGTATAATACTGGAGTTACAAAACAATTTCGATGAAGATATGTGGGGAGAGATCAGGAAAGGAACTTGAACTTGAAAGGAAATAAAAGGAGAAGAGGGTTGGAAATTACCTCTTGAATCATTCACTTGAGAACCTCCTTAAGTGCCTAAGCTTGGTCTTTTGATGAGACAAGAAGACCTTGGCCGTGGGGAAGGGGCTAGGTGAGATTATTGGGCAGAGATTAGACAATTATTGAAACATGAGAGGTGAGGTTTGGCAAGAGGAGGGGGAGGTCTTATTTATATATGAGGAGGGAGGGGTTTTTGGCATAAAATATTAAATAAAATAATATATCAAGAGTTAGACTTGTAATAGTAGTTTTTTGACATCCTAAATAATATTTAAATATAATATAATTAGTTTTAGGATTTATATCTTCTTCATAATTCGAATTCATTAAATTATTAAAAAGAAATTGAAACAATGAGAAATAGACACTTTAAGAAATCACCTTTTAACTTTAGGATTTGGAATGTTTTTTTAGGATTGAGAATTGGATTCATTGTATTTAAAAGAACAATTTATGAAATTTAATATAATTTTTGCAGAAAATAATGCTCTAGAATGGTTATGTCATCATTACATCATTAATTATGCAATTTAGTGTACACCGATTATGCAAAAAACTGTATATATTACTATTCATCCGAAAATTGAAGTATTTCAGAATAAACCCAAAAATTTACCCCTACCATTTTTTGATGTGTAGAATCCAAAAATGATGTCCATTCTCCAAAATTAATTTATTAAATATTATTAATTTAATTTTTAATTAAAATCATAATTTACTTAAAAAACAGTTTTTAAAATTAAAACTGATTTTGTAATTCTTTCAAAAATTACGTAGGGTCATATAAAATTATCTAAAAAATATTAGAAATTGATTCAATAATTTATTAATAAATTTCAGGGAAATAAGTATTCTTTTAAATTAATTAATTAATTATAATTAATTATTTTGACTTATAAAATACCAAAAACGTTTACTAAGTTCAAATTATCACTTTCTATGATGTCTAAATTTTATTTTATTATTCATATGTAATGTTACTCTTATTTACTATAGGGTCATATTACTATTCACATAGGTAGGTTACTATTCATAACGGTAGGTTACTATTCACCAATAAATATTTCTGTTTCATTAGACTCCAAAAACAATCTTGAACACAACCGTGTATGTCGGGTTTTTAAAATTCCAAACATAGGGGTGAAAAAATTATGTTTAAATGTCACTTATCACATAGTAGTTAATTATTTTTTGTTTTTATGACATAAATATAAGAAGGGAATTTTCCATTGAAATACTTTGGGTCTTGACAATGTGTTCTTATAGGATATATAGTCCTAGCAGTGCCATCAGGGAGTCCGAGAGAGGTTAGCTACAGTTGAGTCTAAGACCATGTTTTGACAATAATGTGGTTATGAGATACAATATATCAGGTTATTTCTCCCTTTTTATAGGCTACTCCATCCTATAAGTTTGAGAAACTCACACCCCTAGGATTCTATGCCCTGGGGGTGGGGGGTTCCCCAACATCCCATTGAGAGGATGGATGGATTACAACCCCTTTAGTAACATACTCTTGTTTTGGTAGTTACTAGTTTTGGTATACACAATGGTGAGTTTTTCCAACAAATGTTAATATAGTTTTGTAAAAGATTGTGGTTATTTCACACACGTATACACATGATATATTTTACTACGGACTACTATATGTATAATGTGTATAGTCTATTGTGGATTCATGATCCATACTCGATGTATGGGCTATAATGTCTTGAGGTATAATACCTGATGTAGGATGCATGTTATATGGGTTATGGAGAATCTTGATAACTACTATTTTACATTGGTTGTTTCAATGGAGTGGTGATTTTACTAGGGATATATTATCAATCCATTGTGTTAACAAGTTTCCTGTTGTGGTGCTACACCTAGGTGTCCTTGGGACACTCTTTTTTAGAAAGATACTCAGGACGTACGATGTTGGGGACAAGTAGAAAACCAGTTGGGAAGTGGTATCTTGTTACCCTTGAAAATCATTATTATATTTTATACTCTTGCAATAGATACTTGGATACAGTAGTAATTGTGAGGATGAGGACATAGTATACCTATTTAGGTGATTTCTTAGATTCACTTGTTGTTCACTGTGATATAACATGATTTCATTAATTTTGAATGAGGGGATTTGGGGTGGACCCTACTGAGTATATTATTATAATCACAAAACGTTCTATAAACGCCTTTTCAGGTCACATGGAGGATGATTCAGATCAAGAAGGATATTACTAGCTTGGGGTTTAAGGAGTATTTTGATCTTCATTGTCTTTCTCGTTTTATTTTCTTTTGATACTTGCATTATTCCCTCTTAGTTGTAGTAGTTATTACATGAAATTACATATTTTTAGTTGGGTTTTATTTTATATTGTAATCTAAGAAGGAGTTGGTTCATTTCTTTCATATCTCCCCCTTTACAATGTGTTTTTATAAAGGGTAATTCCTCACATCTATGTTCTTGTTTTACCATTGGTGCTAGTCGTCACCCTGAGGCCTACTGGAGGTAGGAATCAAGGCTCACTATATCTCTCCCAATATTTTTTCCCACGAGGGGAATAAATTGGGAAAGGGGTCATGAAAAATTGATTTTATTGTTCAATTTGTGCGATAGTATGGAGTTTGGAGTTAGGAACAAGTGAGGTTACATGGGTTGGTAGGGAACCAGTGTCAGTCATGTTCAGGATGTTCTTTGAACACTGGGGACCAGCTGAGACATAGGTATTTATGGCCCTCTGTGCTCTAATTTAGAGAAATTATTTTTTATTTTGGCTAATGAAAGAGGTGATACAAGATGTGTGGTAGGGACGTAGTAACATATTAGGAATAATTCATATTTTCACCTATGTTTGAATGAGAAGACCATGAGATAAGTAATGAATAAAATAATACAAATAATAAAAGTATGTATTATCATATTATATGGTTAGTAGCTCTAAATGTTTGTTATATTTTAGGTATGGCTTTAGATCTAAATTCTCATCCGGTTCATATGGAAGTTTTTAAGAGGTTGTTCGAGAATATCATCACAGTGTAGGGGAAGACGATGAAGAAACATAGAGTAGGGCACTATAAGAGTTTCAGCAGCAGTATTTTCAGAATTCTAAGAGATCCATTTCAAATGCAGTCTTGGAAGACTCTATAGAGTAGAATGATATTGTTTTCTATTTTATCCATTCTTTTAGAGTGCACTGGGTGTCGTTAGTTTTTATGATGATTCATGGGGGAGTGAAAAAGTTCTTATTCATTCTCCTAAGATATCGTGAGGAGTCATCATTTTCATGTGGGGTGTTCCATGAATAGTTCAAAAAATTATTTTTTTATTCGACCATGATGGTGGCTAGTCACCGGGAGCATCATACACTTTTGTAGGGAATCTCCATTATGAGAGTTTTTGAGATCTGTTTCAATAAGATTTTGTGATATTCATTGAACATTTTTTACAGATGAGAATATCTGGGTGTGAAATTTTGAGGAGTCTTTGAATCCAGAGAACCATCACCAGGTCACCCTGTTTATACAGACAACATATGTCGAGGTGTTGTAGAGGTATGATTTCATTGATATGATTTTATCCAGTACCAAATCATAGTGAGAGTGTATTTTTTAGGATTCCTCATCAATAATTGTGGTGGGCTAGTGTTCTTTGTTTTTAGGGCTAAAGAGCTATAGTTCAACTAGGGGTATGTCCCATCCATCGAAATCTCGTTTCTATAGGGGAAGAAACCCACATACCTATTAAAATGGATTATAATCTTGTTTTTATTGGTTATTCCATGTTTAGTAACATCTAGAGTACCCGACCATTCTATGAATTCATTGTGCCTTAAGTGTTCCTCTTCAGGTTTCTCCATTATGACAGTTTCTGCTGTGGAATCTACAACATTTTTTCCCACATAGGATCAGGAGAGAGTGGATGGGGAAAGAATAGGACAACCCTGGGATGCCCCCATCCTCCCATAGTAGAGAATAACCATGGTGGTGGTCATCATCATGGTTAGAGTTTCATGGAGTATGTCATGGTCAACTTCATGGTTTAGTGTTTCCAATGCCAGGTGAGCATGATGTTGTTCGTGGAACCCTATTCTTGTATTCAACTTAGGTGTATGCCTTGACTGATTTATGAGTGATGCAATACTTCATATATGATACAATTTTCCTTGATTTTTTACTTTATTTGGAGAGTCTTCTAGTTCCATTGACATTGACTACACCGGTTGGAGGATGAGATGACATGTTTTAAGAATGCTAATAATGTGTGCTAGTAAAGGGGAAACACCACTCTTGGGGAGTTTTTCTATGTTTAAAAATACAACCATATGATTTCATCCTAAGCATGTATTTTTTGTATTCATATTAGTGTATTGTGTATTTATTTTGGAGGTAGGTGGTATTAATTTATGCAGATGTAGAGCCACCAATTTTTATTTGCGAGTGAGACCCTCAAATGGGTCAGAAGTGTGTTCTTTCCCTATCATCCCAAATGGTTGATACTATATATAGTTTACCAAAGGTTTAGTAGTTGGATTTTCCTAGGGTTGTAGAAGGGAATATTATTATCATTCTAGATGAGTCAGTATCAATAACCCCTCAATGATATATCATGTTCAGGATTATCTTATAGCATTGCGTGTCTCCAATCTCGATGTATACATATAGGATGATGCCTTCTCAGTTGTGATAGATACCTATATAGCATGATGGATTTTCTATATTGTGGTTATATTTAGTCGGTGTTTCACCATGGGGATAAATAGTCTTGTTCATAAACAATAAATAGGATAGTTTATTGATGTGCATTGATTATCGTCACATGAAAAAATGGCAGTGAAGAACATTTATCCTCTTCCATCGATTGATGATTATTTCCATCATCTGAGGGTTGAAATTTGGTTCTCATAGATCGAAATTTGTTCAGGAAATCATCATATTCATTTGAAGGGTAAGGATATCCCTAAAAACTTCTTTCCATGGTCGTCACAGCCATTACAGGTTCTTGGTGATGAAATTCGTTATGACGAATGCTGCAGGTGTGTTCATGGAGCTGATGAATGTTGTTTTCTATGAACTACTGGTTATGACCATTATAATTTACATCAACGAAATCCTTTTTTACTCTACATATCAATAGGATCATTGAGAGAATATTTGTTCCATTTTGTGAGTTATTCTATATGGGATGATGTTCAGTAACGTTTCGATGTGTGATTATTTTTATAAGGATGTATATTTCATGAGGAATGTTGTATCCCAGTATAATTTATCTATATATGTGTTGATGGTAGAACCAGTTTTTGTATTCGAACCCCCAATATAGTGGCAGAGGTGTTATATTTCCATGGTCTGGCAGGCATCTATAATAGGTTCATAGCCAATTTCTCTCGGGTTGTAACTCATCTAATATCAGTGATAAGGAAGGATCATACGTTCATATGGATTGGTTAGTTTCATTAATCTTTGGACTATTTGAAAGAGTAGTTTTCTAGTTCTCCAATTGACTGTCTTCCAATAAAAAATGTTCAGTTTGAGGTATTTTGTGTTGCTTTGTATCTAGGGTTAGGATGTGTACTAATGCCACATAAATATGTCAATTTATATGGGTCCCAATAGTTAAATACCAATGAAAATAACTATACAACACATGAACGTGTGCTGGAGGAAGTGTTATTTTCTTTAATGTTGTGGAGACACTACCTCTTCGGTGAGATTTTTCTGTTATTCATCGATCATAAGAGCTTGATGTATTTTTTCTCATAGAATGACTTTGATATGAGGAATCACTGGTGGATGGGGTTCTTATATAGTTATGAAATTTAAATTTATTATATACATAGAATTGGGAATTTTGTATATGGTATGATTAGAAGAAACACATGTATTGATGCAGTGCATGAATATAATGATTCCTCGAGGGTGATGGAAGAACAATAAGCATTGCATCTAGATATGGGACATGTTGAGGGAAGAGGTTGTATTTTTTAGATGATGGTCATTCACTTATAGTGTTGTAGATTTAAATGACTTACATTGGGTACCATGAGGTAGAGGTCTGGAGAGACCGAATTGTTTGTGGCAAGGCACCTGATGGTTGGTCTAAAGATGAACACCATCGACTGTTGTTTTAAGAAAGGATTTTCGTTACTTGGGAAATATGGGAGACATTTTAGAGTTTACATAGTTATATTGTAGAGGTATATACTGATGTTATGAAAATGTTCTATGATATTTGGATTCAATTTTGGTGGCATGGGTTGAAGCATGTATTTGATGAGTTTTTGTATTGATGCATGGTATTCTAGATGGTGAAATCTATGAACTAGGTTCCCAGTGGTATTTTTACAACCATTAAATGTACCACAGTGTAATTTTGTGGAAATATCCTTAGACTTTGTTTTTAGTTTATCGTAATCTAATGGAGGCTATGATGCTATATGGGTGGCAGTGGATCATTTTTTGAAGTCATCCCATTTTATAGTGATTAGGGATTCAAGTTTAGTGGAGGTTTTTCTGAGGCAGTAACTAGAGGAGGTAGTGAGACCACACAGAGTCTCAAGGATGATCATTTATAATCATGACCCCTTTATACCTATAGGTTTTTGAGTGGTCTCCAACAATATTTGGGTCTTCATCTATGCCTTAGCACAACATTCCATCTTCTAACAGATGGTTAGATAGGGTGAACCATCCAGACTCATAATGATATGTTTCAATCATGCGTCGGTGAATTTGGTGGTTCAAGGATGAATTACCCTCAATTTTCGAGGTTCATATACAAAAAATGGTTTCAATAAACCACATGTATGGAATCATTTTAAACTGTGTATGGGATAACATTCCGTTCTCTGTTGTGTTGTACTAGGGTTGGAGAGTTAGCAATTCTCATGTAAGAACTGGAATAGAATATGACAGAGATTTATTATGTGATTCGTGAGGGGACGAAGGAAACAAAATATGTTTTTTAAGGATACTCCCTATCATGTGTAGTAAAGGTTTGGTCATGGGAGGATGTTCTCTCCTGGGTTATTTGGACTTCAGAGATGTTGGCATGTGTTATAGTTTTTGATATCGGGTAGAAAATCCCTCAAAGATGATCCAAATACATAATTTTTTTCTTATTCCACAGCTTCATAATTATCTTTCTGATGACACTGACATCATTGGTTAGGGAGAGATCGAGGTTGATGATGATGTGACATTCAAGGAGTGGCCTATAGATATCCAATACCACAATGATAAGGACTTATGCAAGTGTGTTATACCATTATTTCATGTATTATGGTGGAATAGTGGTACAGAGGTGTGTATATTTTCATTTGAGTGGTAGTTACATGATCAGTAATGAGATTTGTTTTATGATTAGCTATTTTCATGTAACAATGTTAATTTTGTGGTTGTAAACTATAACAACTCGAGATTTTATTAGAATTATTTGTTTTAATTTCATTGATGTCTTGTGTTGTACCCGACGCCAAAATTTGCTTCTTCCATACACAACAATGTATACACAATACTATTCTTGGCTCGTGTTATACAAAATTTCAAGTTCATTTGATATAAGTTATTCTACGCAACATGGAGTGTATATATATATATATATATATTCAATATATAAATGAAATATGGTTGGATTCTATTATATGCAACAACAACGGAGTCTTTCACTACACGCAACCATGAATTGGCTTTCTTTACACGCAATGGCGACCATCCACGATTGCGTGTGTTGTAGGCAATACCGAGTTTCACTAAACAACGATATGTTATTAAAATATTATATAAACTAGATTTTATGAATACTAATACACACTTTTTGAATTTTTTTTTTCAAAATGGACTTAAATTTTGGATTCGAAATATTGAAATTAGCCTAGAATGAATTTTTGATATTTTTCTAAAAACTCTCAATTTTTGATGAACAATGAAATCACTAGGTTACTATTTAAAAACCGAATTTTTATTTAAATAAATATTTATTTTATCTAAAATTATTTTAGGTAAAATTTGATACATAATACCTATATATGTTCAATTTAATTCATTGGAGTCATTTTATTATAATTTTAGATATATAAAAATTTTATTGAACTTTTCACCGTCTTTTACCTACCTCCTAGGAAATTTTTAGAAACATACATAAAACATAATTTTACCGCTTCTGTGAGTGAAATTTTAAAAATCTGAGAGACCCAGTTAATATTACGGAGTAAAATGTGGTTCAATAATATAAAAATAATTTTTTGTGCATAGTAACTTTTTATTTTCATTTACCATGGTTAAAAGTAAATAGGGTAATTATGGATAAAATGATATTATTATTACCCTAACACATGTTCTAATTCTATTGGATAAGTATAATTCAACCAAAAACAACCTTAGTAATATAATATTATCATTTAGGTCCACATTGATTAAACTAAGACATTTATTATTATTTTATTTAAAAAAGAGTTTAAATAGTTAAAATCAATGTTTAATTACTAAAACATTTTTAATATATGGATATAAATAAAATAAATTCAACTAAAAAATATTAATTAGAAAGATAAATATATTTCCTATGTAATGGTAATTTATTTATAATTTTTAGACATTATATAATTTAATTTATTTATGACACAATGGTGATGCAGTAATTACCTAAATAATTAAATATTAAAATAATTGATATTATAAATACCCAAATAAATGTAATTTGAGATTTTTTATGAATTCCACTAATTTTAAAGGTTAGTATGACATGTTATTTTTGATGTAATTAATTATTTTTGAACTAATAATTTTTTTATGATTTTCACAAAAATCAATTAACAAATATTGTCAAAATGGACATAAAATAGTTTTTAAAACAAATATTATATTATTAATTGTTATTATCTTCCGAAAAAATCATTTTTTTAGCCAAATGACATAGATAACGTTATATACTTTAATAATGAACCACTTGGGTTTCTTTGTCCTTGTTATGGTATGTTTTTTAACCATATAGTGTAAGAAAACAAGACGACACGGTAGAAGTTTAATTATTTATCATAGAGTTAAATATAACAGATAAGGTTAATATAGTAATCTAGACTTGTCTAAAACCTATTTTTTGAAAGGATTTTGACCCATACCAACATCTTCTTTGAAATAATTCCATTTTGAGCTATTATAAACCGAATATGTCCTTATTATAAAATAATATTTTATGTTTTTCCAAAGGTGCCCCTCTCCTCCCTTATAAAAAAGGCACCCCTTCCCTCTTCTCCTTACACCATTTTGAGCCTTGATGCTCAGCCAAACCATACAAATTCTTCTTCTCAACCTCTCTAGTTACATCATAGTGTTTCTGGTCTTCTCAAATGACCCACTCTAGTTCCCTGACAAGATGTTTAAAGGAGGTGCGTCGAGGAAGAGGTAATCTCTTCTACCGACTCTTTCTAGGTTCTTTATTCGTCTACATCCCCTTCAATAGTTGTTTCATTATAAAGTAAAAACATAAGTATTACTTATATACTGATTTGTTATTATAAATATAAAACAACTGTATTTCACCTTCTATCCATCCTACGGAAAATGAAATCACCGTGTGTGCGTACGTACGAAATACCCTCTCCACGCTGTGGTGTAATAAGTTCTTGCACCACCACATTACATGGATGGGTATAATGCTGTAAAGATTAACTACATATAATTATTATAAAATCATACTGATTATATGATATTATATCATCCACTCCAATACCATTGAATAAATATGGGAATGATATCATTGATTATGCGTACATACTGATTACCGTCTGCACAACGCGATAAGATTCATTTTCCATGTTAACAATTCAAGAATGATTATAAAGTATATATAATAATTAAGCATGTAATATATGACATAATAATGCTAACAGATTTATGTATATATATATATATATGTATGTATGTCATCTACATAATTCCATTCAATTCAATAAGGAAACGAAAAACAGCGTTAATGCGTACGTACGGCCTACCGTCACCAAGAATGGTGTATTTTGTTCCATTTAGAGATCTATTATATATATGTATATTATGAATATATATTATATATAAATCTTATTTTATATTCTTTAATTAAGTAATCATGATCTATGTAACCATATTGATAATTACAAATCAAAACACGGGTAATAAATGAAATGATTTTACCCAAAACACTGCCTTAACATGGAATTGATAAATGAACGGATAATATAAAGTCGTAAGTGAATCATATATGATATCATAAATATTATTATGGTTCTGTTACAAGTTTATAATATATTTAAACCCACTATAAAGAAGTCCCAGACACATACAGAAGAAATTGGACATATGGTAAGGGATAATTATTCAAATCTCACCCTTATTCAAGATTGTTCATTCGTAAGTATTAATTGGGGTTATATTTTTCTTCCATGTCCATAAAAATGTTTTTCATAAAGTGTTTAATATTTTTACATATATTTTTATATTCAGGTTTACCACTCTTTCCCTTTTACATTGTGTTATGGAAAGAATCTTTCTTTTTTCTACCATACGAGGCGCTTTTTGACTTTTCCAGCAAAAGTACGAGGAGTATGTTTTTTTAACTTCTATGGAATGAAAAGATTTTTACTGTTTCATAATGCCTAATTTTCGTGAATCTTACTCTAAATTTTTTCATGGTTATTTTCAATTCTTTTAAAATTGTGTTCCATTTTGTGAAAAAAAAACTATTCTGATGAAGAAAGGATATTTTTTCAAGAATTCTTCCAAGTGTTTTATCAAAACCATTTTCCATTTATGATGACATTATTTCATATGTGTTTGTTTCATGTATAATGTATCTATGATTTACATGATTTCACTTATCTTATGATGTTATTATATCCATTTTTTTATATGGATTATGTTATGATGGAATGATGTTTATGAAACCCATTTTATTCATTAGGTTTTTATGAATGATTAATGTTTATTTTGTGGAACGTGAACGAATGATGTCATTATGAGATAGGTGGAACTATATCTCCCTCCAATTCATTGGGTAATGATTTATATCTCATGAGATAGACATGGGTGGAATGGTAAGTTAATGTGGTTTAGTGATACAGGACTAGAACGAGAAGTGAACTCGATTCAGAAAGGGACTTTGTCCACTAAGATGGTCTTGGAAGCAATGCCTTCACTACTATGGATATTCTATCATGTGCTTAATGGGTTTCCACAATTAAATGTTTATTCTCATGTATTTATCATGATTTATATTAACTAATGATATATTCCTTACATACTTCCATGATTTATGTATTTGCTCAAGATTTTGATGTTTAGATTTTATGTTTATGTTTTTTCATTCAAATGTTTATGGATTGTTTTATGTTTTCTATGTTTACCCTTACTGAGCATTTGAGCTCAACTTATTTATTTTTTCTTTTCACCAGGATATAAAGAAAGTTTTTATGTAAGAAAACCAAAATGGGAAGATCTATATATGAGATGTTGAAGATAATTCAGAATGATTAGAAGATTATGTTCCGATTTTCCAATGACGCTAAACTAATACGTTCTTTGGGAATATGTTTTGTCATGTATTAAGTATTCCACAAAATTAATGTAATTTCCATGTACTTCAAGCTTTAGGTCTCTACAATTGGTATCAGGGTGATGGTTTAGTTTACCTTTGGAAGATAGGATGCAAAAAATTTTGTGAAATCCCTAGAGATATTTTTAAGGTATGTATAGGGATGTCCCAAAGGATAACTATATGTATAGTTTATAGTCCTAGAATAACGGTAACAATATTAGAATATAACCTAAGATGTTAGATATTGACGGTACTCCCCCTTTATTATGTTGTTTTCCCTAGCATTATTTTGTCGTCTCACACTATTTTTTTGGGTTTGAGAAAATGGCTGGAAGTAGAAAAATTCACGATAATGGAGGATATGATGGACAATGGAATGATATTTTTCATTAGAAACCAAATTAAATGGGATTTGGAAGTCCAAACAACGTTATTATGCTGAATAAGCAATCTTATAATATGATCAATAACCTCTACTTTGGTATGTTTCTCGACTCAGCTAATAATAGAAAGATGGAGTCTGACGATGATCATAGGGGAAATAAAGTTTAATTTCTCTCATGTAAATAATGTAGGAAGAGGTATCAATGAGAATGTTTCAAAGGTACTGGAAGGTGATTTGGGTGTGTAAAAGAAGGACACAAATCCAGTAAGTGAAAAGGACAAGGTTTAGTTAACAACATGGATAAGGATAATGGTATTTCTAGGACATAAACAATTATTAGATTTCTTAAATGTGGAATGTATGGGCATTATGAAGACCAATGCCCTAAGGGAAAATCCCATGAAGAGAATATGCATGGTCATATGGGTAGTATTTATGTGGATGATGATGAGGAGACTACAAATGATATATTAGATAAAAGAAGTCTGGAATCTTGGTCAATGGTTTATGAATGTAGTGGAATGATTGTACGTTTATCATGAGTTATCTTGTATAGTAAATTTAATGGTACAATAGAATAAAGAAACATCTAAGGATTGTAACACTATTGTTTTTCCAAATGTATATGAATGTATATATTTTATGGTACTGGTTACCCTGAATGGTTATTCAGATATTTTTGGAAAGAAGATGATATGCGCATAATGAAGGGATAAAGAGAAAATGAAATTTTGATAGTATTTATGAGCTCATGACTGATATATGGACAAAGTGATACCATGGTTTGAGTATATATAAATTTTTCAGATTTTGGTATGTGGAATGAGTTAACTTTTGACATCATTAATGATTTCGCTAAGGTTCTATGGTATTTCATTTTTCAAAAGGATACATGATTAATGTAATCACGTGTTTGTAATATGACCAACAAAATATATCTTATGATATATGGGAGATAAATGATGTTATTCACAAGATTTGTATATGACCTCTCTAGTAATCATTTTCTTTATACTATAAGATTGGATAGATGTATTTTGTATAATTCTATAGATTGGAATGGATTATGTTGGACATCAGATAGTATTGTTTAAGGATAGAACTTGTTTTTAGATATTATTTCTGGAATGTTATAATAGTGTATTTTTAGAAAAAGGGAAAATATTAAGGACGGGCGACAACCCATCACGTCGGAAAAGGCTGTGGGAATCGAACCCACAACTGAAGTGCGACATGCCTTTATCGCCTACCACTAACCTATAGGAAGTCCCTACTTACTAGGAACTAGTTTTATTTTATTATGCGGTATGATAGATGATGTATAAGTCCAATTTAGAAAGCATATATGATCAATCTCAAGATAGATGGACATATATATATTTAATAAATTGTTCTAAACTTTTTGCGATAGAAACGAATGGAATGACCTATCGTTCTATCGCATGATCTGCTAACACTTCACGAATGAAAAATTCCACTTCATTTCTTTAGGGTATGAAGTGGAAATTGTTCAAGGAACAAAGAAATGTGAGATTTTACCAAAATCATGTAAGTATTTCTTTTGATTCATCAATTCTTCAACATTAGGTGAATTATCGTGAAAACTAAAAATGTTGTCGTAGTACCCTCATACCCGATAAATCACATGGCACCATAGATCATCACAAATTTATGGATTTGTGATTGATGGCTTTATTATAGCCATGTTCTCTACCACTCTCCATCAGAACTTGATGGGTAGATTTCTCTTCCATATCCATATTTTCACATATGTTCTCATATGTGGAAACCCAGTGATGAGTTAATTTGGGTACCCAATACATTTCATAATTTAGTTTTTTAAAGTTATGTTTTGGTATTCCTTTTTATGATGTGGGTTTCTATGAATGAAACATTCAAATTATAAATCATTTATAACCCCGATGAATTTTGAGGGAGAAATTTATTTTAAGGGGGGTAGAATGTAACAACCCAATATTTTATGAGAATTATTATTTTCAATTTCATTAATGTCTTGTGTTGTACACGACACCAAAATTAACATGTTCTATACGCAACACCGTATATACAACACTATTCTTGGCTCGTGTTACACAAAATTTCAAGTTCGTTTTATAGAAGTTATGCTACGCAACATTCAATATATATATATATATATATATATATATATCAATGTATAAATGAAATATGGTCACATTATATTATAGGCAATAACAAAGGAGTCTTACACTATACGCAACCCTAACTTGGCTTACTTTACATGCAATCGTGAACTTCCACGATAGCGTGTGTTGTAGGAAATACCAAGTTTCACTAAACAACGATATGTTATTAAAATATTATATAAACTAGCCATTATGAATAGTAATATCCACTTATTGAAATTTTAATTTTCAAAATGGACTTCATTTTTGGATTCAGAATATCAAAATTATCCTAGGGTGAATTTTTGATATTTTTCAGCAACCTTTCAATTTTTGATGAATAGTGAAAACACTAGGTTACTATTTAAAAACTGAATTTTTATTTAAATAATTATTTATTTTATTTAAATTTAATTTAGGTAAAAATTGATACATAATACCTATATAAGTTCAATTTAATTCATTGGAGTCATTTTATACTAATTTTAGATATATTAAAATTTTATTGAACTTTTCCCCGTCTTTTACCTACCTCATAGGAGCTTTTTGCAAACTTACATAAAACATAATTTTATCACTTCTATGAGTGGAATTTCAAAAATCTGAGAGACACAGTTAATATCAAGGAGTAAAATGTGGTTCAATAAGTTAAAAATAATATTTGGTGAATTGTAACTTTTTACTTTTATTTACCACGGTTAAAAGTAAAAAGGGTAATTAAGGGTAAAAATGATATTATTATTACCCTAAAACATGATTTAATTCTATTGGATAAGTATAATTCGAGAAAAGTCAACCTTAGGAATATAATATTATCATTTATGTCCACTTGGATTAGATTAGGACATTTATTATTATTTTATTTAAAAATAAGATAAAATAGTTAAAATCAAAGTTTAATAAATAAAACATTTTCAATATAGGGTTATATATTAGATAAATTCGACTATAAATATTAATTATAAAGATAGAAATATTTTACCGAATTGTATTTTATTTATAATTTTTGGACATTAAATACGTTAATTTATTTATGACACAATGGTGATGCAGTAATTACCTAAATAATGAAATTTTAAAATAATTTAAATTATAAATATCCAAATAAATGTAATTTGAGACTTTTTTATGAATTATAATAATTTTATAGGTTAACATGACATTTTATTATTGATTTAATTATCTTTCTTCAAACTAATCATTCTTTTATGATTTTCACAAAAATCAATTACCAAATAGTGTCAAAATTGACATAAAATAGTTTTTAAAACTAATATTATATTATTAATTGTTATTATATTCCTAAAAATCTAAGTTTCGGACAACTGACTTGGATAAGGATATATATATTAATAATTAAACACTTTGGGTTCGTGTGCCTTGTTATAGTAAGTTTATTAACTATATAGTGTAAGAAAACAAGAAGACACAATAAAAGTTAAATTATTTAACTTAGAGTTAAATATAAAATATAAGGTTAAAATAGTAACCTAAACTTGACTAAAACCTATTGGTTGAGAGGATATAAACTCATCCCCACTATACCTTTGTAATAAATCAATTTTTAGCTATTAGAAACCGAATATGACTTTCTTATAAAATAATATTTTACGTTTTTCCAAAGGTGCCCCTCTCCTCCGTTATAAAAAGGGCACCCTTACCTCTTTTCTTCACACCCTTTTGAGACTTGAAGCTTGGAAAACCCATGACAATTCGTTTTCTTAACCTTTCTAGTTACATCATAGTCATTCTTTTTTGTCAAAATACCAACTCTAGTGCCCTAAGAAGAAGTTTAAAGGATGTGTGTCCTGGAAGAGGTAATCTCTTCTACCGACTCTTTCAAGTTTCTTTATTCATCTACATCCTCTTATTTAGTTTTTTCATTATAAAGTAATAACATCAGTATTACTTATATACTGATAAGTTATTATAAATATTAAACAACCCTATTTCACCTTCTATCTGTCCTACGGAAAATGAAATCACAACACCTGTGTACGTACAAAATATCGTCTCCACGCCGTGGTGTAATCAGTTTTTCCCCCACCACCTTACTTGGACGGGTATAATGGTGTAAGTAATAAATATATCTAATTATAATAACATAACACTGATTATATGATATTATATCATCCACTCCAATACAATTCAATAAATTTGGTAACGATATCGTCGCTCGTGCGTAAGTACGGATTACCGTCACCACAACGCGATGAGATTCATTTTCCAGGTTAACAATTCAAGAATGATTATAAAGTATATATAATAAGTAATCATTAATTAAATGAAATAATAATTCTACTAGATATATATATATATATTTATGTCATCTACATAATTCCATTCAATTCAATAAGGAAACGAAAAACAACATTCATGACTACGTACGACCTATCGTCTACATGAATAGTGTATTTGTTTTCATTTATAGATCTATTATATATATGTATATTGTGAATATATATTATAAATAAATCATGTTTTATATTATTGAATTATTTAATCATGATCTATTTAACCATATTAATAATTACAAGTCAAAACATGGATGATAAATGAAACGATTTTACCAAAAACGCTGCTTTAACATGGACTTGACAAATGAACGGATAATATAAAGTTGTAAGTGAATCATAAATGATATCAAAAATATTATTATGGTTCTGTTTCAAGTTAATAATATATTTAAACCCACTATACAAGAGTCTCAGAAACATACAGAAGAAATTGGACATAATGTAAGGGATAACTATTCCAATTTCACCCTTATTCGAGATTGTTCATTCGTAAGTATTTACTGGGGTTATATTTTTCATCCATGTCCATAAAAAAGTTTTTCATAAAGTTTTTAGTATTATTCCATGTATTTATAAAGTTATTTTTACCCCTATTTGACTTTTACATTGTGTAATGGAAAGAATCATTCTTTTGTCTACCATATGAAGAACTTTTTGACTTTTCCGGCAAAAGTACGTGGAGAATGTTTTTTTAAACTTATATAGCATGAAAGGATTTTTGTAGTTTCATAATGCCTAATTTTCATGATGATTAATCTACATGTTTTAATGGTTATTTTCAATAAAATACTTTTCTATTAAAATTGTTTTTCATTTTTTGAAAAAAATGATTTTGAAGAAGAAAGGATATTTTCATCATGAATTCCATTCATGTGTTTTATCAAAACCATTTTCCATTTAAGATGACATTATTTCATATGTGTATGTTTTAAGTATAATGTCTCTATGATTTAAATGATTTTACATCTCTTAGGATGAAATGATATCCATTTGTATTATATAGATTATGTTATAATGGAATGACGTTAATGAAACCCATTTTATTCATTGGGTTATTGTGAATGATGTATGTTTATTTTGTGGCACACGAATGAATAATTTTATTATGAGATGGGTGGGAGCAATATCTACCTCCAATGAAATCGGTAAAGATTTATATCTCATGATATAGACATGTCTGGAATGGTAAGTTAATCCGGTTCGGTGATACAGGACTGTAACGAGGAGTGAACTCGAATCAGAAAGGGACATTGTCCACTAATATGGTATTGGATGAAATGCCTTGGCTACTTTGGAAATCATATCATATTCATAATGGTTTTCCACAAATAAATTTATATTCCCATGCTATTTATCATGATTGATGTTCCCTTATGAAAGATTACTAACGTACTTCCATGATTTATGTCTTTTCTCAAGATTTTTATGTTTAGATTTTATGTTCAAGTTTTTTCATTAAAATGATTATGGATTGATTTATGTTTTCAATGTTTACCCTTACTGAGAATTTGAGCTCAACATATATATGGTTTCTTTTCCCTAGGATATAGAGAAAGATTTTAGGTAAGAAATCCAAAAGGGAATGATCTTTATGGGAGATGTTGAAGATCTTTCACCATGATTGAAGATTATATTCAGAGATTACAAATACACTAAACCAATACAGTATTTGGGAGTTTTTTTGTCATGTATTATGTATTCCGCAAAAGTAATTTAATTTCCATGTACGTCAATCTTTGAGTCTCTACATAAACCATTCATAATTATTGGATGTCGTTCTCATTTTTTATATTAAATGGCTCTTTTTTAGGTAGGTATCTCCCCTGGGATAGTGATTTGAAAGTAGATATAGTTGTTTTATAGCATTACAGGTTTTCCTTAGTGAACGACCAATAGTGGAGGTAGCTCAAATAATAGTGGAAGTAGCTAATCTAAGAGTGGTGGTGACTCATCGAACAAATGTGGTTGCTCTTCAAGCAGTTTTGGTGACTCATACAACGGTGGTCGTAGCTCATTCAATGGTGGAGGGGACTCATCCAAAACATTAGTTATGTCATCCAATTATGGAATTGACTCATACAACTATGATGGTAACTCATCACAATGTAAATGGATAATCATCAAACTATAACAATAGTCCATTCCAATGGTGGAAGCATCTCGTGAAAAATGCATCCAGATTCCAACAATTTATTTACTATAACATTTTAATTTATGTAAAATTCATTCAAGGCCATGCTTTAATAGATTAATAGATGACTCAAATCCTATAACTCCTACATTATTTTTCTTATGGGTCCCAGTGAGTTTACTTGGAAAAAATCTGTGATTATGACTACATCTAAAAATAATAGAAAATCTAAACCATATTATAAATTGATTATACATTTAGATTTTTAATGGATGAACCATCTTTATCCTTATATTTTTCCCCTAGTACGAGATATATAGAGTTCTTCCTCCCATAGGAGTTGTGAATTTTTTCTATAGACCTTGTATTGTGTCTCCCTTTGCATTTTCTACAACATGTGCACCCCATTTTTGGTGCATGTAGTATGTTTCCATCCTTTATTGATATGTTATTATCTATCAACATTATAATGGGTTCATCGATCTATTTCCTCATGTTTCTCCTCGCCATGTATTAAAATGGGATCTTCGTCTTTACAATGAATATTTCACGGATGTTTTTTGATGCTGATCTTTTTATGTGGATACAATTGTTGTAGGAGAGGTGGTTGTGATCAATTGTTTTCCCATGTACTCATCTAATGAACATTGAAAACCTTTTTATGTAGGGGATTGATGGATTCTCTATTTTATTTACATTCTTTAGTATTGTTAGAATGATTTATCCACAAGATCATAGTTTAATTGACAAAATAAATTTATAAAGATGATTAAGAGAATTGGTATCAATTGCATAGTGATGTTATGGCCTATTATTTCTTATTGATAGTGTGATATTTATGAGAATCTAATTTAGTATGTTGTTCTTTATGGAAATTTTAAAATAACATATGACCAATATTAATTATATATTAATTGGACAAGGATAATGAGGCATGTGAATGTATTAGGTTGTTGTTGTAAATAGATTATAATAATATGGAATGATCTCTTTTTGTTTAAATGATTCAGTTAATTAAATATTGAATAAATATATGTTTTTAAAATAATGATAATTAATTAAAGGTTTTTGATTTAACTTGTTACTTTTAATTTCCATGGGCCTTATACATTTGAGGTACGATTTCTCATTGTGAATGTAGGGTGAATGCCTTGTTTAGGGACAAGAGCCCAATTGATAAATAGTCTACTTCCTATGATTTTTTTGTGATATGACCATGGGATGGATGAGCCTATATTGGTATATGTTGGAATAGAAGACTAGGAGTTATGGCAGAAGCAGACGCATGGGGTGGGGAGATATAGCAGTTTATGCCTGTGAGAATTAGAGAGAACACAAGAGATGATGAAATGTGTTGATGTAAGGATTAATTGATGATGTAAATGATGGATTCCTAATAAATCTGTTTCATGCATAACTAATTACATTCTCCACTACTGGAGGAAGATGTTTTTTCTTACCATCCTTCCAAAAAATGGGAATAGGAATTGGAATTACACGTTCTATTTTTTTTATCTTCTAGAGGATGGATGAGTTTACACTCCCTCTATTCAAGGAAAATACTTGTGGGGTAGTTCATCTACTCACAATTTTGATCCCCCTTAGTTTGGATGATTATGAAGATTCCTTAGAATTAAAATGAATATTGAAAAGTGATAATGATGGTATTAAATTATTGAATAAAAATTTAACCCATGGGGTTGATTCTTGTATTGGATGAATGATGAGGTAATGATTATGAGATACTATTGACTCGCTTTGGTTATTCCAAATGGGATTATGACCTGGTTGGATCGAAAATGGGATGACATGTCGAATTTTTAATGGTTAATTAATGGTTTATGAATTAATTATTGTAATATTAAACTAATAAAAAGTGACAAGATGATTTTATAATGCTATTAAAATATTTTTTTTTCTTTTAGGATACGTAGTCTTTGGTGTGGCATCTTGGAGTCCATGAGACATTATATGCAGTTAAATATAAGACTAGTTTTTCCATAGTGTGGTTGTGGGATATATTATATTATATATTTATTGTGTTTATATATACTAATCCACCATTTTGGTTATGGAAACTATCACCCTAGGGATTTTGAGCCCTATGGTTTTCCCCCATCATTCTAATGGGATGATGTATGGTTGACTCCCCATTTAGTCTCGCCATCTTTTCATAGCATCTAATAGTTTTAGTTTTCATGATGGTTATTTTTTCTCATGTATGTGTCTAGTGGGATGTAATGTCTTGTGGTTATTTCTCTCACAAATACTACATATATAGTTTCATATAGACTACTATAGGTATAACATGTATAGGCCATGATAAATTGAGGATAATTACCCTATGTATAGGTTGTAATGGCATGAGGTATAATACCTTATGTATGATAAGCATAAGGTGAATTTTGGTGTCTCTTAATAATTAAAATGTTAAATTGGATTCATGGATGTTGTGGTGCTTTACCTACGAGTTTTAGGGAAAGCCTTGGTGTTGCGTGTGGTGTATATTGTTGGGCTACACACATGTGTCTTCATGACAACAGTTTTTGAGAGAGATTATTCAGAAATTCGATGTTGGGGAAAAGAGGAAATATAATGTAGAAATTGGATTGAGGTACCCTTGATATTCAATAATATATTATACAAACTTTTATAAAAAAATTGGCTATAGTAACCTTTGTGAGGCTGGACACATAGAATACCTATTTATGCAACATGATAGTTTTACTTGTTGTTTACTGTGCATTGACATGCTTTCTTTACTTATGTAAGAAAGTATATAGGGAGGATCGTACCAAGTATACTTTTATACTCACCAAATGTTACATAATTTTTTTCAGGTCACATGGAGAAGGTTAGAGATTAGTTTGGTGACTACTAACATGGGATTTTAGACACTGTTTTGGATTTTTTGTCTCTATTTTGTACGTAGTTTTGGTACATTCCATTTTCCCTTTCAGTTGTTATAGTTTTTTCATGACATTACATAAGTTTAATTTTGAATTACTTTATATTTTAGTCTTATTAAGAGTGTGTTGGTATATATATTACCTCTCAGTTTTGCAAGTGTTCTGTTAAAGTCTAATGCCTCCCATTTGTGTTTTTATTAAACCCTCAGTGCTAGTTGCCACCCTGGGGCTTACTGGATATGGGAATTAGGGGGTCATTATATCAATTCTCTCATTGCCAACCCGAGAGGGGTACACATTGTGTGGGAGGGGTTCTTGAGAATTATTGTGTCACATTGTTTCTATAAAAAATTTAGACAAAATGTGACTTAAAATTATATAATATACACTACTTCTATTCACTAATAACATGTTCATTTTTTAGGGATCCTATGAGAATAATTTTGATAGGAATTTTGGAAATATTGTTATTAATTGATAAAAATAAATATGGGATTTGATTTGATTAGATATTTTTACAACCTATTTTTTAGGCACTCAATGTTATTCATCAAAAATATACAAGAATAATATATTATTTAGTTATATTCATTAGAGAAATAAAACAAAATTTTCCCATCACTAACAAAATTGATTTATTTGTTTAGAAGTTGTATTCATTTATTCTACGATGTTATATAAAATATAGATTACAATTTTTTTCAATTTTAATTTGAAAATGTGAACATTAAATTTTAAATAATAAATTAAATATGAAATTAGAATTAATTAAATTGATTTTTCGAAAATGAATATTGTCAAATGAATAATGAAAGAACATATTTTTTGTAAATCTATAAATTTTTTATCATTAAATACAATAATTTAAAATTCACATTATGATTTTAATTCTATATTATTGTGATATATGTTGTATTTAATTAATAATTTCATAATTAATCACTTAAGAATAAATATTATACATAATTTTGTTATTTATAAATATTTTGTATAATAATCCATTTAAAATAGAATTATGTATCATTTTAATAATTTAAATTAATATTTATTATTTAAAATTTTAATATTAATATCTATAAAAATGTATTACATATTTTTAATCATGAGTTGCAAATTTTTTATATAGTTTCATTTTATTTTTGATAATTATTAATAGTAAAGTTGAAATCATATGTCTTCTCAATAAGGGTAAAACAGGGTTAAAACTATGAGATAATGATTTAAAATACCTCTTAATATAGTCTTTATACTACTAGTTTAGTGTTCATATATCAATATTCTTCAACTTATTTAATGCATATTAGATAATTTGTTCAAATTTTAATAACAGAGGTCGAAATTTTTTTCATAAGTTATATATTATTTAAATAAAATTATTTTATGGGGTATTTCCATTTAGTGGTACGGTTGGAAGGATTGACTCAAAATTTTATTATCAAAGATTATAAAAAATATATTTTAGTTTTAATATCAAAAAAATCGTCAGACACCAAATTTTTTTAATTTATTCATTTGGATGTTTATTTTTATTATTAAATCATGTATTTTATATGAATTTTTTTTCAATGATTTTATTGTTATTGTAATAAAATAAATTTATTCCCATTAACAAAATTGAATCTTTTAAAATGGATTACAATTTTTTACTATAATTATAAAAAATAATTGATGAATGATTTTATTATTGTTCAAATAATTATGTTTTGAGGAAAAATTTAAATTTATCATGATAAAAATAAAATTTTCTTTACTTTTGATTAACTAAGATTAAGGGATGAAGATTTTTTGAAAAACTATTGAATTGTTTTTGGATGACTTTATTTAGAACCTTGAACAATATATCTTGAAATGTTTGGTAACATGGTGCCCCTTGATATGATTATGATATATATTATTTAATATTTTATAAAATTCAATCCATGTAATTTCCAAAGCATATAAAAGGGAGCATACTATCATATCTTTCTCACACTTTTAAGACACCGTAGGTTAGATAATACAAACACAAATTACTCAAAATATCCATATACATATGGTAGTTTTATTTTTATAAAAATAACCAAATCGTAGAAGGCTTTAGTACAACACTTTTACATCTATTTTTATAACATTTGGGAAATAATGACACTATGTATGTGTATATGTGGATAATAAGACCCATTAAGTGATAGTTTTTCTATTGACCAAAAAATCTAAAGGATGGTTGTGATAATGTATTTAATTAATATATTTGATATTATTATCTTTTTTATAAATCTATAATTTTAATATATTTTCTATTTTCATAACATTGAATACATCTATAACATTATAATGTTTCTCAATTGTATGTGTGGACTACCACATCGACTAAATGATATAGTTTTTTTGTAGGATATTAATGTATTAGTCTAAAATGATATTTAATATAGTAAATTGATAATTAATTCATGTGTAATATATTGGATATGATGTAATAATGACCCCTTATATCCACGGTCAATCCACTCAATATATGTATAGATTATGAAACTAAATTTCTCAAACTCTATAATATATCATTAAATGATTATGTTTTTATAAAACAAATATGGTCAAAAATAACCTAAAATATACAATGATATGTAAATAGACACAAAAAATGTTTTTGACCATGTAGATGACTAATATATTTGTATTATTCTATAGTTAAATAATATTTGATTATATTTGGTATTTATGGATATTTATATTTTAAACCACTGAATTATGGTTTTCTATTCAAATCAATTTCTTAAAAGGATATGTTCATTAACATTTTTTTAATAACAATAATAATTTTAGAAAAAATTATGTTAAATTTTACAACTAAAAACCTTTTATATTATTTAGAAGTCTTAAAAATTAATCTTATTATAATTTTCAAAATGTTGTACGTTTATCAGAGGTTTGAAATGAATTATTTTTTACCTTTTATGACATGAATTTAATTTTTTAGGATAATTAAATTTCATTTCATTTGATTTTCCTTTATATAAGTCTATAATTATATTAAAATGAAATAATTTTAACAGTTTTTCTAGAAATATTCATCTTAATAAGTATTCAAAATAATATGAAATTTATCACTATTTTTATTTGAAAACAAGATAGTATTTTTTATTGGTTCCACTTAATTTTTAAAGGGGCTTAAGATGAATTTTTTTAATATGAATATAATGTTCACGATATTTTACTAGAGTGATATATATAATGATGTGTGATTCTATTATAATTATAATGGGAGATACTAATATATTTTTTTGAAGGGTGATCCTGGTATAGCCCTCTAATTCATTGGGATATGGTTCTTTTCAATAATTGAAATAATAATGGTGTTAAAAAGTGTAGTTTATAGTGTGGATTTAACATTAATCCAATTATTTTTTACATGAGTTAACATGTGTTAATAATATAATTCTATTACATTCTTAAATGGGTTTCTGTTTTCATTATATGGAATATAACGGTTTTATTTTAAAAATAAAAATGATTTCCATATGTATTAAACTCATCTTATATTATAATAAAATATTTTTAAAAGAGTAATATATTATTTGTTTTCATTGTATTCATTTTACAAAAGTTATATTTATTTTATATCCCATACTAATATTTACACGACCATCCGACATTTTCAAAAGTTTTTCAAAAGAATTATGGATGACAAAAAAGTGGAATATAGATTCAATGTCATGGTGATTTTTTAGGAAATGAAAACTTGTTCAACCAAATAATAGATATATTAAGGAATAAATATATTCTATGTTGAAGTGTACAATTATTAATTAGTTGTATTTTTTAAAATGAGTTATTATGTAATAATCTAAAACTATAAACCATAAATATCCTTTAAATATATGAATAATCATTTATGATTAATAAGTAAATATTAATTATTTTTCAGTTATGGGTTCATATTTTTTGTATTTGATGAAATTCATATATAATATTGTATTTTAGTAAAATATTAATAGAATTCCCACGAGATACTCTATCTTATAGTTATTTTGAAAGTATATTTCATTTATCCATCAAAATGTTTCACCTTTAATAATATCCCTATATATAATGGTTTGTGGGATGAGGAAAAATGGAAGGTGAAGTAGGAAGTTTCTAAGAGGAAAATGACATTAAAAAATAGTGGCTTGGAATGATTAAATATTTTTTATCATTTTTTACAGTGACAGCTCAGTTTACATAATTTGTAATAGGATTTCCAATCAATGTTAGTGAGAAAAATAACAATACCACATATAAATATTTCAATATTTGATAATTTTATGAATTAATACCCTATAAAATTAGGTTAAACCTCATATCTAACAGAATAGGTAGTATGTACCACTTATCAGGAATAAATATTTAAATTCAAGGGATGTTCATAATTCTAAAAGTTGTCTTTTCCTAGTTATTTTTTAAATGGAAAGACAATTTAAATAGTTCATTTTTTAATAATAATAAAGAGTTATAAAATTGAAATTGAGTCCATATAAATAGATACATTTCATAATGTTTTTATAGAGAAAAAATTACAAAATGATAGATTTATATAGTATGTAGAAATAATTATAAGAATTATGGTGGGTAGAAGGGGGATATAGTAGTCATAGAAGACGAATATTTTACCTGAATTACTAAGAATGTACTAAATTGTATTATGAACCATGATTATAATTTTTTTGACTTTACTATGGAATGAAACAATGTGAATAGATTCTATCGACCTCGATGAAGTTTAATAATTTCTAGAATGTTTTTCATTAGGTTGAGGAATATTAGATTTAGTGTTTTTACAATTGTACCCCTCGTTACGATAATATTAAGAAGATTATATAGTGAATTTCAATAGAGATGTAGATGATGAAGATATTTGTTATATTCCAACTCAAATATTAAGTGAACGTATGACATGAAATTGAATGTGTTACTAGTTTGGTCTGTTTTTTCTTATGTCTTATCCATTCAATTGAATTTGTCCAGATGAATCTAATAATATAGTATATAATATTCATCCTATGGTGTGATGTTTTAATTATATTGAGGTGGTGATCTGTACTGATATGTATATGTTTTTAGTTACTATGGGGGGGAATATTCAGGATAAAAACATAAAAAACATATAATAAAGTAGATGTTGGTCAATCTAATTAAATAGTTTTTGGTGTGTTACTTTTTTATTTTAATTATATTGAAACCCAATTTGATGATGGATTTTACCATTCTTTCATTATTAATATATTTCAACTAAACTAGTAATATTATCTATTCAAATGTAGTTATAACCTTTAAGGGACATTCATGGTATATGTATTAGAAAAAATAGAATTTATAGAATCATCATATTCAAAAACATGATAATGTGTTCATGAAAATATTATTGAATTGCCCATGGTGGAGTTTTATATTCATTAGTGTATGAATTAGATTAAACTAATTCATTCTATGATAGATAAAAAATCTATTAACATTATGTTTAATGGTTTTATAAACTCAATTATTGATTACAAAATTGAGAAATTATTTAAATATGATAGTGAATGTAACTCATCATATGAAATTAAAACGATGAAATTATTCTAATTACTGGGTTACAATTCAAAATTTCATTTATAAATGTATTTCTAAATGATTTTCATAGTTATATTATTATGTAGAGGTTATACATATCAAAATATTTGTCCCTGAAACTAAGAATATTTCAATAAAAATTTATCATATTTTCTAGGAAGAACATTTTTAATTGAAAAATAAATTTTAGTACATACATGATAAATGCATCATTCATCTGAGAACATGAAATTGTGGTTAAACTATTATCATTTTTAAAAAAATGATGGATTAATGATTAATTTTATAAATATTATATCCTTTAATAACAACATTATTATCAATATTATGTATTCGTTATTTTGATATTTTATTAATAAGCACTTACGAGAGAAACAATTATTGATTATTGATATCATATAAGCGTATAATAAGTTTTATCTGAAGGAGTGATATATTTTGATGATGGAGTTTGTTTTTTAATAAAGGTGGTGGTGATGTCACTTTTATTGAAAATAAGAAAGATAGACCTATGAACTAGGTATAGAGTGGGAATAAAAAGAAAAGTGCCCAAAGAAAAATCTAGGGACCTAAATTTTTCATCAATCATTCACTTAGTCTTATTTCCTGGACACAAAGTGAATTTCATTCAGAAAAATATATTCCGCGCCCACGACCCTGACCTCTAGATTTCCCTTCACATGATGGAAGAGATTTAAACCTTTCATATAGGGTCTCAATGGCAGTGCTATCAGAGTCGGAGCTATCTATCTTATACTCAATATTCATTTTCGGAGAGCTGTCCCTCATCCCTTGAACCTCTTCCATCTAGGGAGGAGTCTCTTGTTTCATGGCCCCCAGAGTTGGATGCTCAACCTCCACATGGAGGTCACCCAAGGGCCTTGCATTCTTGTAAGAAACAAGTTGGAATCCCTCATTATCCACAATGGGTTTGGATAGAGCATTACAAATTTTGGAAGTTGGTGGAACTTCAAAATTTTTTATCCTTTCTGTTACCAAAGGTAGTCATTTTTTCATAATAAGGTTTTTGATCAACCTTTTGTTGATTATCTTCCTCATTGACTGGTTTAACCATCACTTCATTGTAATTGCCTTTGGCCTGAGGCTGATCTGACTATAAGCTAGTATTTTATCCATTGATTAGAATATTTACATCAGTGACATTCGCCTCTTCTGAGAAGATGTCAGCCCACGATTGCTGCAACGATCTAGAAGTGATGGATTTAACATTCTTTGTATCATTTGGTCAATTCACGACAATCAACCATTTTCAATTCACCAAGTGATAATTAATTTTCCCCACATGTGTATCATCATGAGAAATGTGTTTTGGAAAGTCTTTGTCAATGAGCTTTGACTTATTTCGACAGAAGCTAACCAAGTGACCTGTCAAACCACGTCCGTCACAAGAGATTTTCATTCGACATTTCACCAATGAGTTATCGACATCCATGCATTCAGAAAAAAGAGGGGCTATTTTCATAGTCATCTTTAATATGAATGTTATAAGAAGGAGTCGAAAGGGTCACCTTGTAGATCAGGGTGGAGCTATGTTCAATCTCCACTAGCATCATGGAAAAATTCTCAAACTATACATCCTTCGTCTCCTTATCATGCCAGATGCAAGTCCCAATTGTTGTTCCAATGTAATTCAGTATTTTTGGGTGCCATAAAACCCAATTAAGTCCATGGAGATGAACCCAAACCTGACAAATTGCATTTCGCGCACGCGAAACAATGATGTCCAAATACCAATCATGTAAATGAAGCCATCCAGGTTTCAACTATAGAGAACCAATGCTCCATGCTCAAAGCATCAATTCATCTGAAGGAATCAAACAATGGAAAAATTCTTGGCCAAGAGAAACACATTTCTAATTGGAGAAATCTCATAGAGTTGAGATCCTTCTATCCATGTCATCGTGCTTTCAGGTTTTCTCAACATTGTGAAAAATAATGCGTGCAATGTGTGAGTTGTTTCCAATTTCAATTCATTCGGCGAATGTCGTAGGATTAGCTTTATCATGGGCTGATGAACCCTTTCGATGTATTCTTCCCAAAGATTAATCCTTCTGAATATTTAATGTCTTTTCTCAACTAGATTTTGTGCCTGCTAAAATCGTATAGGATATGAGAATAATGAGTTTTATGTTATTCTGTTTAGGTTATCTATTGAACATTTTATAATCAAGGATCTAATAAAGTGTTATTTCTATTATAATATCTATATGTTTAGGGTTTTATTTTTTTATTATATTTTTGTTTTTTAGAAAATAAATTGGATCATCAATGAAATGCATTTATTTTATTAAAAAAATGTTATCATATAATTATGTAGATAATTTCTCACATTTTATTTTTGGTCAATAATATTTAATTACATTTGTTGACTTTGTTTAATGATAGAATTATTGATGACCATAATCAATCAAAATTCGTTTAATAATGGAAAATTAATACACATTTCATATACCTACATAGATTCAATGAATTTTTTGGTTACTACTAGACGATCATCAGTAACATTTCTAGATTATATATAAAACTAAATAAGATAATTCAAAAAGGAGGTAAATTACTTTTATAGAATTAATGTAATAACTATTCATGGATATGTAAAGAAGATTGGTGAATTATATTGTTTTTTCCCTTACCAATAGATAATGTGAATTTCTAATCTTCTGTATACTTCATTGAAGTGGATTGGTTGTGTTATATGGTATAATGATATAAAAACTTCTTATATGTCATGTACACTAAAAACACATGTGATAAATGATCCTACACATGTTCCAAAATGAGGTGATATTTTTAATAAAAAAATAGTTAAAAATTTTATGGTGTACAGAGGGAAATATATAATTATCATTAATTTGATATGTTTATATTCATAGATTAAAATTGAACATGATATATAGATGATTATTGGAATTAATATATGATTATGACTGCATGAAACTTTCCCAACTATAAAATTTATTCATTATAGATATTAAATTGATTCCAAATGATAATGAATAAAAAACATGATATATTTTGGACATTATACTTTGGAAAATGAATTATTTAATGATGATATATAAATAGAATAATACTAACAACATATCTTATTTATTAATTTAGTGTGTTCCTCATGTAATGATAAAAGTATGAAATCTTAGAATGATGATACTATTTTTCAAGGAAATGTCGAAATGAAAATCACATGTATGAATTCTATATATAATAATAATAGGAAAAGTTTTATAGGAATTGGAAAATGACTGTTTATGTTATATATCTACCAACTAAAAAAATTTATGTTTTACTAAAGATAAAAAAAACCAATTTCAATCTATCACATCAATACTTAGATTTATAAAGACCTTTAGAAGAATTAATTAATTGATGAAATAAATAATGATATATTAATGTTTATATGGAATGTTTTAACTTATGAATAGTTTATATTGAAATGAAAAATAAAAATATTTATTCTTTGCCCTTTTCCATTTATAATATGCAAATGGGAAAATATATCCATAGATTTTTTGAGGATATTGGAAACGAAAACTCAAGTTAAAAATAAAATTTGTATTAATGATTATTGTTTGAATAAATCTAATATTTTCATTTATTTTCAAGATAATATTTATTTAGATCATATTTATTGAATTAATTTCATATATATTGTTAACCAATAAGATGTTACTAATTCTACTATATCTTAATGTGATCCCATATTTACATCCCATTTCTAGAAAGTCCTTGTTAATTTATAATGTATTGATGTAAATTTATGAATATCACGTCACCCTAAATATTATGGATAGTGAAAATTAATTTCTAGTGCATTGGATTAAATTCATCATGTTTTTTTCAATGGATTAACCAAGAAGAATGACTAATATTATTCATTTTTTTATTTTTCATATAACAACAATTCTAATTCTAGAATAATGATAAATAATTTAGATGCCTTTTATTGAAACTACATTCATACTCTATATAAGGACCTGACCATAAACCTTACATAATATTGAATTAAATGAATAAATCAAATTTAGTACCTTTTCAGGTTTAGAGTTTTAGATAATTAAAACATAACTATTAAATCTCAAAATATTACAAAGCAAAAAATTCTACATAGTTTCCATATTCTTTACAAAATAGGAAATCTTGAAAAAAATAGTCATGTGTAGTTCCATGTTTAAGACATCATGAAATTTTCTTGATCCCATCCTTGACCCTATTCCACATTATCTCCTGTGAAAAGCATTTCAAAAACGTGGGATGAGCGTAAAAAGCTCAGTAAGGAATACACACAGAAGGAAAACTGTTAGTTTTTCAAAACAAAAAGTACACCATGAGTACATTATCATAAGAAATAATTTTCACCTTTATGAAGTAGTAAATACACTTCATTGAATAAAAGATCACTACATACCCATTTGTTACCAAAATATTTGCGTAAAACCAATATAAATCCCACATAACATATAAATTTAACTTAGGAAAAAAACATACATAATTGGAATAACCATACGTGCAACATCCAAACATATCACTAAATATAATAGCTATAATTCCGAATTCAATACCCAAGGCATTAGAGGTTATAACGTAACCACCCATCTTGGTATTCACGGCACCACCCGTCATTTGGTTTATCAAGTAAGCACCCATCAATTGTCCAAATATCACTATAAAATCATAAGACAAAAAATTAAATATAAAGGAATGAAAACATTTCCATATTTCAATAACAATATATCACTTAAAAATATCAACATAACAAATTCATTATCCAAACCATTTTCAATAACAAAATACATAAAAGAGTATATGGTATTTATTTCATTTTAAAAACATTACGGTTTATGGAGGAAGCCAAAGATCAAATAATACTCGTATCGACAGAAAAGGTCGTTATCACCACTTACTTTAAAAGAAACATTTCTTTTTGTCATTTAGAAAAACACTTCGTAGAAAAATATTCCCTTTCAAAATTCAAGGGTGTCTATACAACGTATAAAAGAATGTCGTGTATTAAAATAAAATATGCCTCAATGAATGGGAATTGACACGAAGTCCCTTACAAATATCATTTTGAAAATAAAATAGATGGATTATGTGTTTTCAATATAATCACACATAAAGAAAGTATGAATACATAAAAAATTCATTTATCACATAATCAAAGAACAAGATAAAAAAGAAAGAGAAGATCAACCCAAAGAACGAATATTGGGTTAAGAAGTTCCCTTACCTCGTGACTGACTTGTCTCGATTGTTCTTTAATCTCCTAAATAATAAAATAAATTAAATTTATACTTTCTTAAGAATTTTTATCAAGTTTATTATTCCTTTTATATCACTTATTACCAAATTATAAAAATTATTTAAACATTTAAGTTAATAACATCTATTTTGTCTATATTTGGTACTTGAGTCAAAAATGGACATCTTAAAATTACATATTGTTCATTTGGCCAAAGGCTAATTATATAAATAATTATATTCATGATTTGGGTATCATATATATCATATATATACATAATATAAATGTATTTATAATAGTACATAACATTTAGAGGCAAGAAATGAAATGCACCATTCATGGAGACGGTAAGCCGTACGTACGCATGGATGCTACATTCATTTCATTCTCTTATTTTAATGGAATTAAAACATAATGGAACATAGTTATATTATAGTCCCAGTATTATATAATATATAATATCATTAAATCTACCCTTTTAATGTACCACATATGGTATGAACGTGTCATATCACATTGAGGTGATGGTAGTCCGCACTTCATCAAATGAAATTATCATGTTTACCCATAATGGAAACCATAAAGGTATGCTTTAAAATAATACAGAATTTTAATGAAGAAATAAACATAATATATATCATATATAAATATAGTGACATCTTAATGGAAACCATGGGAGGCGGTAAGAGATAATCGAACAATAATCATTTCATAAGGCATTAGTTTCCCATCCACACAAACATTATGTTCTACACCAACTAGATGGCGGTGTGTGGAAGTGTAGTTTGAATCCTTCCCATTAAAACATACTTGAATATTGAGGATACTGGTGTTGTTACAAATGAAATTAAGAAAAACTGTATAGGGGTTGGAGAAGTAAAATTAATGAAACGAAGTCAAAATAAATTGTTACCTTTAATTTGTGTAACTTCTTTTGGTTTGAACCAAAATGACTTCTTGAAGTTCTTTATGCCTATGGTAAGTCTTCTAGGAGAAGAACAGGTATGTATGGAGTTTAATTGGGTATAGTTTGGATTATCCAAAATTCTTTAGAGGTGTGAGGAATTGGTTTGAAGTGGTCTCCTTTTATATGGGGGTGGATGGGCTCTTTAGAAAAGTGTGAAAATATTATTGAAATTATATAATGGTATTATGTTTCTAAAGGTCCAAAAATAATTAATGTTGAAGATAAGATGACACATAGTCGAAATAATATCATCTAATATAATTGGGAGGGTTTTAAATGTTATTTTAATATTTATAATCACATTTACATTAATCTTTTATTAATGAGGTAAACACTGCATCGTTATTATGTCAAAAATAATTTAATTTATTTGTTGTCTAAAATTTATAAAAAAAATACCGTGATGTATGACATTTTTTTATCTATCCAATAAATATATAAAAAATAAAATATAATTTATATAAAACCATATAAAATTTAATTTACTAAAATATTTTTGTTTTTGTCATTTCTGTCGTTACATTAAATTAATTATTCTAAAGTGTCATTATATTTCAAAAGTGGCTCCATGTGGTCCCTTAATATACCCAAATTTGCGCATGGTTGGCCATTACTCATAAAATATGGTTAGAACATGTTTTATGGTAAATTATCTATTATTATAATTTTCTTTTTACCTAGAATTACCCTATTTACCTTTAACCGCGGTAAATAAATGTCAAAAGTTACTATTCGCCAAAAATTATTTTAATCATATTGAACCACATTTTACATATTGATAACAACCATGTGTGTCGGATTTCTGAAATTCAATTCATAGAAGAGGTAAAATTTCATTTAAATGAAAAATTCAGTTCTTTTAACTACTACTAAGTGGTTTCACTATTCATCAAAAATTGAAGTTTTTCAAAAAAATACCAAAAATTAAGCCCAATATATATTTGATATTCCATATTCAAAAAATATTTTTATTTTACCAAATTATATACATATTAGTTGCATTAATTATCTTAAAATTAATTCTAGTTGTTAAAACATATAGCGTGTTTTTAAAAAACAATAACTATCACAAGATTGACACTTGTTTATGTCCAATTTCAAAGTGAAATTAATTTGAATGACCAACATTGGATTAAATGGTAAAAATATATTCGAATTACACTATAAAACCAATTACAATGTTATTATAACCATATAAATAAATTAGATTAAAACAGAGTTTTGAATTAAAAAACAATATTCTTCACAATTCATTAAAAATAAACATTATTAGAAAAAATAAAAACATTTACACAAAGTAAATTTTATTGTCCCCATTCTAAAGACGGATTTTCTTTGTTCATAAATAAATTATTAAAGTGACCAAAACTAGATTTAAATAGGGTTCTCCATTAAAGGGAGGTAAATCTACCTTTTATTGTAAATTATTCATAAAATTAGATTCATTCATATTTTGTGCCTCTAACATTTTATAGGATAAATGTAAATAAATTTAACAAACATGTATAATAATATTGTAGTTAGATTTTTTCATTCCCGCCAATAAAATGGATAGGAGTTCACAACCATTTAAAATAATAATATCATATAATTATTGTGCAACGTATGATTTCAAAAAACCCGTTGTTGCGTATCATGTATGCTATCGAACATAAAAACACTTATAAAGTAAAATTAATATTTAATTGAAAAATATTAATAAATATGAAATATGTCTTATTATTTATTTATTTGGGATGTTCAATCCTTCCCCGTTTTGAAAATTGCATCCTCACAATTTTTATTCATTGATCAAATAAGTGGGGGTAATTATCCATTATAGCATTTTCCGAATGTCACGTTGCCTCTTCAAAAATATGGTTTTTCCAAAAAAAATTACCCTGTGAATTACCATATGAAGAAACACTGCTCTTTACAGTAAAGAATCTGAACTGGTTGGTCTTTATAAGAGAGATTCTCTTCCAATTGAACTACATCTCGGATCAAATCATTAGATGGATCTGGAATATACTTTCTCAACATCAAAACATGATAAATATTTTGTACCTAGGATAAATTGGAGGTAAATCCACTATTTATGAAACTGATCAAACTTTCTCCAGAATTTATAAGGTCCAATGACCCTCAGACTCTATATTCCCTTCTTACAAAAACATATCACGCTTTTCCATGGAGAAACTTTGAGAAATACATGATAACCTACCTCAAAATAATGATCATTACTCTGGTTATCTACAAAACATTTCATCAACTCTGAGTTGTTCTCATGTGCTTCTGAATCAAATAAACTTTCTATGCCATCTCTTCTAACAATTTTGGTCCCATTATCTTCCTTTCACCTACTTCATCCCAAAAAGCTGGAGTTCAAAAACGCTTTGTATATAATGCCTCAAATGGAGCCACCTGTATACTGGAATAAAAACTATTATTATATAAAAATTCAACCAGAGAAAAATGTTGGTCCCAACATCACTAATAATCTATCAAAAAAGCATGTAACATATACTCCAATGTCTAAATTGTTTGTTCTGATTTCCTATCTGATTGAGGATGAAAATATATACTAAAATATAATTCAGTACCTAAAGTGTAAGATCCTGGTTTGTGGGAAAGGTATGTTTTTGTTGTGTTCTGGTTTAAACACTTTTTTGGGATTTAAAATGGCTCTTGAAAGAGTTAGAGGCCTCAGGGATGTTCTGGGGGCTCGGGGCACGGAAGAAGGGATGTCTGGGCAAAACATACCAAGGCGCACAGCCTGCGCATGGTCAGCCAAACTCTATGGCTTGCCCAGACTAAGTCATGCGAACCACCCTCCTCTGGATAGAAGCAAGCACACAGTTTGTGCACAGTTTTCCAAACTGTGCAGCTAAATTGTGCAACTCCCCCTCCTCCATGCAGTGGTGTGTGCACATTTTGCGCATGGTTTGGAATACCATGTGGCTAAACCGTGCGGCCACTTAAAGATGGAAAATATACAAATTTTCCACTCTGGGGTATATAACCCCAACTCAGGATTTTTCTCTCTTCCTCCTCTCCTCACCATAGGCACAAACCAAAGCTCTGAAGGACTTCAAGAGATAAAACTCCTATGATTCTAAGGCATTTTTGGTGCTGTTAGTTGCGAATCGAAGCACCCGGTAAGGCTAACCTCATCCAACATTCCTTTCTCGGTTTAGAGTTTGTATATTTTCCCTCTCTTGTTCCAAAACCCTAAAACCCTATCATTTGGGTGAGTTCTAGGTTAAAGCGCCTAGGGATGGTTGGATCAAGGTCTAAGTACACGATTCAGGGTGCGTTCAACTGCGGATTCCAGGTAGGTGGTCTACATGTTATATCCCATGGTTATTTGGGTATTTTTGGCATGTTAATTTGTGTTCTAGATTTCCCTTGGTTCTGTTGTGAATAGACTTGGAATTTTTTAGGATAATGATGTTTTAAATGTCTAATGGGAATCATCATGATCCCAGTGGGATGTTTTGGGATGGACATGACCTAGTTGGGGTCCATCCATGGGATGTGCCTGCTTTTCTCGGGTTTGGGATTGTTAATGAAATAAGTGATCATGTTGTGATAAATGGTAGCGCCCATGGAGAATATGTTGACATGTTTGGTTGATCATGGAATAGAAGTTAGGTGTTGCACCTAAACTTGGTAATAATCAAAGGATTATTTGAAATGGAATTAATGATTGATTCCTGGAAATGATGAACGTGTTAAATGGGTTAATGTGTATATTTATTAAAGGCCATAATGGGATAGATTATGGGTCTAGTGTTTAATTCTTAGATAGATAGGCATAACACATTGGAATTTGGTGAATTTTTAAATGATATAAAATTGTAATGTGTAATGGGTTAAGTAATGAGGTCATTTCCTATATGGGTAGTTTTGAATGATGATTGTCAATGGGATAGGGTTGGAAGGTTGATGGTTATATATATATAAGCATGTGACATGGATTCATATAGTGGGGTATGACTTGAGGATCTACGCCCACGGGTCGTGTGAAGACTGATGCTCTGAAATCCACCCCAAATGCATGGGTTAGAAATGTGGACTGATGATCTATTCTCCTAATGGTTGCATCCACCAGGACTGAAGCTTTGAGGTGAGGTTATGGTTGCTATGAGGGGTTAGTCCTAGTGAGATAGGTAAAATATGTGTTTACCCTCTTGCATGTGATTGTTGTCATTATACCCACATAACATAATGTATGTGATTAACCCATGGAATTGTGATGAAATGGTAAATGATGATAATTGGTGCAAAATGAATGGTATTGGATGTGGTAATGGCTTTGGACATGAATTTGTTGAAGGCAACATAAATAATTACTTGGTATTTATCATTCATTTTCATTTTTCATGCAGTACCTGTTTATACTGGATATTTTATAGACACTGTTCATTGTGGCCTACTGAGTTGTACTCACACCCTGCTCAGGCCGTCGTTCGGTTCCTAAGTAGACTTCATGTTTACAGTTCAGGACAAGGGCAAGGGACCTTTCTAGATAGCAGAGTGGACATGAGTAGCACTTGGTGGAGGATCTGTACATGGAGTCGGGACAATTTTGGGATTTCGGTTATTGTCTTTATTTTTGGGCATTAGTTCAATCATGCAATGTAGTATGACATGGCATATTTGTTTTTGGAAATGTGTTTTATACATGTTCCTTGTATATTGGTTATTTTTTCCTCTACATGGTTATTATTTTGTGGATTACACTGATAAAAAGGGGGAATAGTCTCCCCACATGACCACATACACCCTCGCTGCTACTCGACAGCCTTTGGCGTACGGGGAGGCGCACTTAAGGTTATGTAACCACCCGGATTGGAGCACCAGTTTAGTGGCTTCCGGTTCGGGGATGTTACAAACTGGTATTAGAGTAGGTATTTCAGTACCTTCTCTGAGGTCTTAATATTTGGGATTGGTAGCCATGGGATAAGATGTGTCGGGCCTTGGTAATGAGCTCATGCATAAGAGTAGCTAACCCAGGTATGAGGGAATCCCTAGTCACCATGGGTGGTAAATTGAAGTTCTTGGTTGTGTGTTGTTACAATTGATGTTATTTCACCGCTGGGTGATACACATGTGGTTCGATGTGACTATTTTATGATATTTGGCTCGTGGCCTTAACGAAACACTGATTTGCATTTATCCATCATTTTAGGCACCTAGGGAGATTGGTGACATGTATTTTATTAGGCACATGCACAGGATGGGTGTGTGAGGCAGGAAATTATGGTGCATTATTCATTTCATGAAACTATGAAATAATGAGAAGAATGAAATGAAACACGTGGGTAAATGATGTTTAACGAAAAATACGGGTTTGAAATGAAGTAGAAACATTTGGTAAAATGTTGCGTGAGTTGGTGGTAGTGCATGGTTGTTTACCACATGTGGACCATGACCCACAGTAGGGATGGTTGGGGCGGTTTTAGCTAGTAAAGAGCTTTTGTTGTAGTTGTGGAGTTTTAGGGTACGTGTGCTAAATCTCGTGCTTGTAATTGAAGAGAAATGCCTCCATGACATCGGATACCAGGTGGGAAATGGGTGGATGTTGCTGAGAACACTCCTCCGGTGGAGGAGCAAGAGAATGTGGTGACCCACGAAGGTAGAGAAGACCAGTTCTGAGAGAACATGGCTCGCCTTATGCAAATGATAGACCAGGACCAAGGGCGGGTTGCACCGAGTATGTTTGAGCTGACTAGGGAATTCCAGATGCAACACCCTCCAACCTTCATCGGAGAGGGTGGGATAGAGTCAATGGAGTTTTGGTTAGATTCTGTCTAGACGATACTGGATCATCTGGAGACCCCTGTTGAGAAGCGAGTAAAGTTGTCCCTTTACATGTTTCGGGGCTAGGCAAGGTGTTGGTGGGACATTCAGGCTCAGAGCGAGAAGGATAAGGGGATGTCGTGGAATGTTTTCCAAGAAAAGATTCTGCAGCATTTCTACCCAGATCATTTGAGGCAGGAGCGGGCTGCAGAGTTTTTGAGCCTGACTCAGGGGTCATTATCGTTGATGTAATATTATAGTCGCTTCACTAATTTGAGACTTCTTGTCCCAGTATTAGCAGGGGATGAGGTAGTGGTGCCAATACGATTCCAGGAAAGGTTGAGACATAAGATCAGGTCTCGTGTAAATATCTTCCGCGTGAAGAGGTTTGAAGAAGTGTTGGATCGGGAACTCATCTCTGAAGGGAACCTAAAGGGAGATTCGTGTGTTAGGCTTGTCATTCCATTTGGGTGGAGAAGTGATACATATTCCGAAGGTCAAAAGCGTTGATTGGAATGTTTTCAGCATGGTGGTCAGAAGATATGTTCAGCCTCTCAGAGCGGGAATTAGGTGTTCTGCTATCAATGCGGTAGGTCGGGTCATGTGCGTGGTCAGTGTCCTTGACCATCCGTTGTGTTCCGTTCATGCCGCAAGATATGGAATGTGCAGATGTTCAGCAGGAACTCACGGCAGTTGGGCAAGTATGACGGCAGGAAGCAGGTACTAGATACGGGAAGCGGATCAGTTTCCCCGTATCAGGAAAGAAGTTAGAGCTCCACGGGTAGTACTGGAAGGGGCAGTGGATGTGGAACTCTTGGGAAAGATCTCTCATGCCAGTAGGGTAGTGCAGCACATGGCGTTCAGGCTAGAGCCCAGGGTAGAGGGGTGAGTCAGCTTCAGGCAGTTCAGTTTGCGCCAGGTGACGGCGAGGCCGGACTGTCGACTGTTCGAGGTACGATCCTTGTAGCTTCTACATTTTCTAGTGCATTGTTTGACATAGGTTCCACACACTCTTTTGTCTCTGCTCAACTTGTGGTATTTCTGGTTTTACCTGTGGATAGGGTATGTGGATTTATGTCAATTGACACTCTGTTGGGGGTGTAGGTCGAGGATATCAAGCAGTGCAAGGGATGTGCCCTGGACGTCGGTGGGTGTCCTTTTCTATGGGACTTGTTTGTTCTCGAGATGACATGATTTGACTTAATCCAGGTAATGGATTGGTTGGTGTTGTATCGGGCATACATCGACTGTTATCATCGCAGAGTATCATTTATGTCACTTAAGAGTGATGCTTATGTCCACTGTGGCAAGTGGGATGTTTGAATAGGTATTGTAGGAGAGTTGGGTCAACGAATGAGTGAACACATGGATCAAGTGGCATGTCTTATGCTTAATGATAGCGAGGGAGGGGAAAACCTAATTTTCCTCCTATGGTGGATCAGTTTCAGGACGTGTTTCCTAATGACTTCTCAGGGTTACCACCCGAGAGGGATGTCGAGTTCATGATTGAGTTGTTGTCGGGAGCGGAGCCAGTTTCTATTCCGCCATACCAAATAGAACCATAAAAACTCCAAAATATAAAGGAAAATCTTGAGGAGTTGTATCATAAGGGGTTTATCTGTCCTAGTACGTCTCCTTGGGGATCTCCCGTTATTTTTTCAAAGAAGGACGATGGGTTATTACGGCTGTGTGTTGTCTATCGAATGTTGAATCAGATGAGAGTGAGAAATCGGTACCTGCATCCTAGAATTTATGACCTGTTTGACCAGTTGATGGATGCATTGGTGTTTTCTAAGATTTACATGTGATCGGGTTATCACCACTTGAGGGTGAGGTCTTTCGACATACCGCAGACAGCTTTCCGGAGTTGGTACGGGTTGTTTGAGTTTGTGGTAATGCCTTTTGGCTTGACCAATGCACCGATAGTGTTTATGGTTTGCTGAAACAAATATTTCATCCCTATCTAGATCAGTTTGTGGTTTTCTTGGTTGAAGATACCTTAGTGTACTCGAAAACTCATGACGATCATGCCCAATATCTTTACATCATCATGGGTATGATAAGATAGCATCAGTTATACGCCAAGCTATCAAATTGTCAATTCTGGATAGGTGAGGTGCATTTTCTGGGTCACATCATCTCGGAGGTAGGTGTGTCGGTAGATCCATTGAATATGAGAGTAGTTGTATATTGGGAGTTGCCCATGAATGTTTTTGATGTTCAGAGTTTTCTGGGTCTGGTCGGGTATTACCGAATGTTTATCTAGGGTTTCTCTCACATGGAAGCACCACTCTCGGGCTTGACCAAGAAGGGAATCAGGTTTGAGTGATCTGAGGCTTGTGATAATTCCTTCCAAGAGTTGAATAAGCAGTTGACGACCGCACCTATCTTGGTATTACCTGATCCAGGTAAGAAGTACATCGTGTTTTGTGATGCGTCCTGAGTCGGACATGGGGATGTGTTGATGCAGGATGAACGAGTTGTGGCTTATGGGTCGAGGCATCTGAGACCCCCTAAGCCGAACTATCCGACTCATGACCTTGATTTGGTTGCTGTAGTGTACGCCTTGTAGTGCTCGAGGAACTATCTGTTGGGAGAACGATTTACCGTATTTACCGACCATAAGAGTTTAATGTACATCTTCTCACAGCGGGAAATGAATCATCAGCAGAGAAGATGGGTTGAATATCTCTAGTATTTCGACATTGTGTTGGTGTACATGACGGGAAAGGGAAATAGTGTTGATGATGCTCTGAGCAGGAAGGTTCAGAATCAGGCAGTTCATGAGACCAGCACTGTGTGGATGTTGATGGCCTTGTTGGCAGAGATGCTCCAGGAGGTGTAGGAGGAGAGCGGTCAGGTCACTATTGCTTCCATAACAATAGAGTCAATGCTCTTGAGTCTAATTAAGGAAAGTCATCTTGATGATATCGAGTGTTTGAGAATGAAGGAAAATCCTAAAACTGGGGATCTACCTTCTAGTTGGACCGTCACTGTGGACGGTGTAGCTCGTGTTCGTGATTGTGTGGTTGTTCCAAAGTGTGTGCAAGAAGAGTTGATGCATGAGTTCCATGCATCAAAGTGGTCTATGCATCTTGCTTTGACCAAGATGTACCATGATCTCTGAAGGCAGTTTTGGTGGCCTGGAATGAAGAAGGAAGTTTCAAGCTTTGTGGCATGGTGTCTTACCTATCAGCAGGTGAATGCCGAGCATCAACACCCAGGTGGTCTATTGCATACATTTCCCATTCCGGAGAGGAAGTGGGATGATGTAACAATGGATTTTGTCGCGATTATTCGAAGGACGCCGTGGAAGAATGATTAAATATGGGTGGTTGTGGATCCATTAATGAAGGTGGATCATTTCTTATCGATTCAAGATACTTTTACAGTCGACCAGTTGGGTGAGATGTATGTTAGGGAAATAGTTTGGGTGCATGGGTTGCCACAGACCATAGTTTCGGACTGATACATGTGTTTCACATCACGCTTTTGGCAAGGGTTGTAGAAGTCTCTTGGTACGTAGGTGTTTTTTAGTACGGATTTCCGCCCGCAGACGGAAGGGAGGTCAAAACGTATAATCCAAGTGTTGGAAGACATGTTGAGATATTGTGTCTTGTACTTTGGTGGTTATTGGGTGATGCACCTATCATTGGTTCAGTTTTCCTACACAATAGTTTTAAGGATACAATTCAGATGGTACTATTTTGAGGCACATTATGGGAGACCATGTAGATCTCTGTTGTGTTGGCTAGAGGCCGGTGAATCTGAGTTGTTGGGGCCAAGTCTCATGCAATAGTCTTCGGAGAGAGTCAAGATGATCAGGAATCGAATGGATATGGATCAGAGTTGGCAGAGTTCGTATGTAGATCGGAGGTGTATACCTCTCGAGTTTGGGGTGGGTGATAAAGTGTTCATTCGGGTGTCGCCAAGGTTGGGTCACCCACAGATTCAGAAGCAGGGTAAGTTAGCGCCAAGGTATGTAGGACCTTTTGATATTGTGGAGAGGATTGGACTAGTGGCTTACCGATTGGATCTTCCAAAGCGGTATGGGGGGATTCATGATGGGTTTCATGTGTCACAGCATCGATGGTATCAGCTTGACCCATATCATGTTGTTGATGTTGAGGATGTGGTGCTTGAGGTTGATGTGTCCTTTGAGGAGCATCTGGTTCATGTCGTGGATCGTAGTGAAAAGGACATGCGAGACAAGGTTGTTCCCTTAGTGCAAGTACTATGCCAACATGGGAATGTTTAGGAAGAAACTTTGTATTGGAAATCAGATATGCGGGCTCAGTGTCCCAAACTCTTCTCTTTGGTGGAGCAATAAGGCTTGGAAGCTCGGCTTGTGGACAAGCTGTTATAATGTGGGGAGGTTGTAAGATCCCAATTTTTTTGGAAAGGAATGTTATTGTTGTGTTTTGGGATAAACCCTTGCTTTTGGTACTTTAAAAGGGTTCTTGAAAGTGTGAGAGGACTCAGGGGTGTTCTGAGGGCTCAGGGCACTGAAGATAGGAAGTCTGGTAAAAATTGACCAAGGCGCATGGCCTGCGCATGGTCAGCCATACAGTGGGGCCTGCCCAGACTAAACCGTGCAAACCTCCCTCCTCTGGACAGAAGTAGGCACATAGTTTGTGCATGGGTTTCCAAACCATGTGGCTAAATCATGCGAATCTCCTTCTTCCAGGCAGTGATGTGTGCATGGTTTGGAAAACCGTTCGGCTAAACTGTGCGGCCACTTAAAGTTGTAAAATTGGCAAAATTGACAATCTGGGCTTTATAACCCCAACTTAGGATTTTCCTCTCTTCTTCCTTTCCCCACCTTAGGCATGAACCAAAGCTCCCATGGGCTTCAAGAGATCAAACTCCTTCGATTCTGTGGAATTTTTAGTGTTGTTGGTTGCGGATCGAAGCTCCGGGTAAGGCCAACCTCATCCTTCATTACATTCTTAGTTTATGGGTTGTATCTTTTTCCTCACTTGTTCTAAAGCCCTGAATACCTATCTTTTGGGTGAGTTATAGGTTTAATCTCCAAGGGTTAGTCTAATCAAGGTATAAGAACTCGATTGAGGGTGTGTTCAACCACGGATTCAAGGTAGGTGGTCTACAAGTGGTATCCCATGGTTATTTAGGGTTTCGGTTCATCTTAATTTGTGTTCTAGCATTCCCTTGGTTATGTTGTGAATAGCCTTGGAATGTTTGAGGATAATGATGTTTTAAATGGATAATGGGAACCCTCACGATCCTAGTGGGATGTGTCAGGATGGACTTGACCTAGTTGGGGGCTATCTATGGGATGTGCCGGGTTTTCCCGGGCTAGGGATTGTTAATTAAACCAGTGATATTGTTGTGATAAATTGTAGAGCCCTTGGTGAATTGGTTGACATGTCTAGTTGAGTGTGGAATAGAAGTTAGGTGATTCACCTAGTCTTTGTAATAATCAAAGGTTTATTTGAAAGGGAATGAATGGTTGATTCATGGAAATGATGAACGTGTTAAATGGGTTAATGTGTAAATTGATTAAAGACCATAATGGGATAGATTATGGGTCTAGTGTTGAATGCTTAGTGAGATAGGCATAACACATGGGAATTGGGTGAATGGTTAAATGATGTAAAGTGGTAATGTGTAATGGGTTAAGGAATGAGGTGGTTCCCTATGTGGGTTGTTGTGAATGATGATTGCTGAATGGAACTGGTTGTAAGGTTGATGGTTACTTATATATAAGTATGTGCACATGGCTTTGTTGATTGGGGTATAACATGAGGATCTACACCCATGGGTTGAGTGAAGACTGATTCTCTGAACTCCGCCCCAAATGCATGTGTTATGAATGTGGACTGATAATCTATTCTCCTGATGGTTGCATCCACCCGGACTGATGCTTCGAGGTGAGGTTATGGTTTCTATGAGGGGTTAGTCTTAGTGAGATAGGATAACGATGTCTTTACCCTCTTGCATGTGATTGTTGTCCTTATGCCCACATAACATAATATATGTGATTAACACATGGAAATGTGATGAAATTGTAAATGATGATAATTTGTGTGAAATGAACGATATTGAATGTGGTAATGGATTTGCCCCAGAATTGGTTAAAGGAACCTTAAATAATTACATGGCAGTTATCACTCATTTTCCTTTTGCATACACTACCTATTTGTACTGTATATTTTGTATACATTGTTGGTGGTGGCCTACTGAGTTGTACTCACACCCTGCTTGGGCCGCCGTTGGGTACCCGAGCAGACTTTATGTTTGCTGGTCCGGACAAGGGCAAGGCTCGTTGATAGATAGTTGAGTGGACATAAGTAGCACTTGGTGGAGGATTCAGACTTGGAGTCGTGACCATTTTGGGATTTTGGCCATTGCCATTATTTTTGGGGTATTGTTCAATCTTGCAATGTAGTACGACGTGGCATATTTATTTTTGGAAATGGTGGTTATACATGTTCCTTGTTTATTGTTTATTGTTTCTGCTATTTGGTTATTCTGTTGTGGCTTACTCTGATAAAAGGGGGCATAGTCTCCCCACATGACCCCACAGACCCCCACTTCTAGTCAACATCATTTATTGTTCGGGGAGGCATGCTTAAGGTTATATAACCACCTGGCTTAGAGCACCGCTTTACTGGCTTACGGGTTTGGGACGTTACATAATGACTTCTAAATGCCTTTCCAAAAGTTAGAAATAAACATGGGATCACAATCAGATACAATGGAGTGGGGAACTCCATAAAGCTTGACTATCTCTTTAACATACATATGAGATTGTTGATCTAGAGACAATGTCTCCCGAATAGGAAGTAAATGAACAGATTTAGTCAAAAGATCAACAATAAACCAAATTTCATTATTACCTCGAGATGTTTTTGGTAATCCAACAACAGAGTCCATGGATATATTTTCCCATTTCCACTCTGGCACTGCTAAAGGTTGAAGCATTCCTTTCGGTAACTGCCCCTCTGCTTTAACCTTCTGACGAGTTAAACACTTGATAGTAAAATCAGAAATATCACTTTTCATTCCATCCCACCAGCAATACTCTTTAAGATCTATGCATATCTTAGTACTACCAGGATGAACTAAAAATGGAGAACATTGAGCATCACATAACAACTCATTTTTCAACTGTGAATCAAAAGGCACACATAATCTCTTCTAAACCCTCAAAACACAATCATTATCAAAGTGATATTCAGGAAACATACACTTCTGAACCAACTCTACCTTTTTCTACAACCCACTGTCTTATTTCTAAGCTTGATTTATTCTGTTTGACAGAGATGATCTCACTAACGTCTGATACAAAACAATTGAATTTCCTGCACTAACATCTTCTATTACAAAGTTCATCACATAAAAAACAATGGATCTTGTTCCAAATGTAACACAGTTAATAAAGCATTACTTTTTCGACTAAAATCATTAGCCACATTATTTTCTTTTCCCGGATGGTAATGAATTGTGGAATCAGAATCCATGATTAATTCCAACCATCTCCTCAGTCTCATGGTCAATTATTTTTGAGTAAATATATACTTCAAAATTTTGTGATATGTTTATATTTAACAAATCACTCCACACAAATGATTCCTCCATCATTTTAAAACAAAAACAGAAGCTGCTAATTCTGAATCATGTGTAGTGTAATTTAACCCATGGGGTTAAAACTGATGCGAATAATAATTAATTACCTGATCATTATGTATAATGAAACATCCAAGTCCATTCAACGAAGCATCACTGTAGATAACAAAGTCAACATTTATGGAAGGTAGTGCTAAAACTGGAGTATTCACCAATCTTCTTTTCAATTGCGGAAAACATTCATCACATTCTTTTGTCCAAAGTTACTTAACACCTTTTCGAGTTAATATAGTCATTGTACTAGATAACCGTAAATAATTCTGAATAAGTTTCCAGTAATAACCATCCAACCAAGAAAATCATGAATCTTGGTTATATTTGTGGGTCGTGGCCATAATTCAACAACTTTTGTTTTTGTAGTACCAACAGTTATGCCATTTTTTAATCAATGTGTCCAAGGAAAGAAATTTTTTGTTACCAAAACTCACACTTGATGAATTTCTCAAATAGTTTCTTTTCTTTTAAGGATTACAAGACAAACCTTAAATTACATTCATGTTCCTCTAGAGTTTTTGAATAAACCAAAATATCATCAATGTACACAACAAAAAACTTATCCAAGAACTCAAGAAAAATTCTATTCATAAGATCCATGAATACAGTAGGTTCATTTGATAACCCAAAAATGATAACTACAAATTCCTAATGTCCATATTTAGTACAAGACGTGGTCTTCATAACGTCTGCTTCCTTTACTTTCAACTGATGGTACCCCAACCTCAAATCAATCTTCAAAAAATACTGATATCCCTAGAGCTGATCAAACAAATGTTCAATATGAGGCAAATGATTGTTGTTCTCAACAGTGATGTTATTCAATGCTCTATATTCAATGAATAGTCTCATAGAACCATCTTTATTTTTAACAAACATTATAGGAGAACCCCATGGTGACATTCTTGGTCGAATGAAACATTCATCTAATAACTCCTTCAATTTATTCATTATCTCTTAATGATCAATTTGAGACATTCGATAAGGGGGTTTAGAAATTGTATTAGCAAAAGAAGGTTAGTCTACAGTAAATTCAACTTCACGATAATGTATTATACCAGGTAGCTCATCAGGAAAAACAGCAAGGTACTCATTTACCATTGGCACATAATTAATCTCAATAGTTCATTTATTTTCAACAATATGTGCATGGTAACATTCATTTCCATCTTTTACTAGTTCCTAATCTTCCTGATATGTTATCAAAAGAAAGGGATCATTCTTGTAAAAAAACTGAAAATCCTTCTAAAACGAAAATTATGTAGCTCTACAGTCAATCACAGCATGATAATCCAAAATACAATCGATACCCAAAATAACATCAAACTATAATAGAGGCAAAACAATAAGGTTTTCAGGTATATTATTCCCACACACAATGATATGAAGGTTTTTATAATTTTTATTTATCTCAATATTTCCTCTAGCTGTTTTTTACATAAGTTCTATATTCATATCATGATATGGAATTCCCAATTCAATAGAAAACATTGTAGAAATGAACGACTATGTAGACACTGAATAAAACAACACATTAGAATAATATGAACAAAAAAAATTGTACATAATATTACTTCGTTCGATGGAACAACATCAGTTGAATTAGTTTCAATGTATTTCACCACCCATTTTTTCTTATAGTCCAGCTTTTATCCCTAATCTAAGTTCTTCGTTGAACACTCTTTTGCATAATGACCCATTTCATTACACGTTAAACATCTTACCAATGGCTTTTCATTAATATATTTATCATCTTCTTAACGGTTATTAGCAATATGACCATACTTACCACACTAGAATCACTTTACAGACATTGATAAAAATTCTCCCGGATTCTTTTTACCACACTTCTCACAAGTTGGATATTTTATTTTTTCTTACCTCCATGCTTAATTGCTGAATTCTTCCCATTTTCCTTCCAACCGGACCTCTTATTCTGTTGTTTTACAAAGAACACTTGATCATCCAAAAACTCCATTTCCACCTTCTCTGCACATCGAACATGTTTTTCATATGTTTTGAACTCAAAAGAGGAAAATAATATTCAATATGATGGCTTCAGTCTGGAGTAAAAATAGTTGATTTTACAATCAGGATCTCGTATGAAATTTGGTGTATACCTATCCAGTTGAGTGATTATTTCTTTATAAGCAACCACTGAGTCATCCTCTTGTCTTAATTCCAGGAATTTTTATTCCATCCTAAGACAAACCTCCTTAGGAAATTATTTCTCAAGAAATATACCTTTGAATTCATCCTAATCAAGAGCATCAATATCCTTAATTTACCTGATATTTTTCACTATCGACCACAACTGATCAGCTTCACCTTCAAAATGGTAATCTAGAAAACTAACTTTTTGATGTTCTGAATAATCCTTGACATCGATAATCTTTGCCAGTGATTTAATACACTCTTCTACTAGAACCGGATCAAATGATCCTCTGAATGATGGGGGAGGTTTCCTCATGAAATGCTCCAGTACTGACATGTTCCTTTGTGCTTAATTTGGCTGATCTCGTGCATGAATACCACCACTATTTATACATTGAGTAAATTGTTCCATCATTGCAAAAAACGGTTCAGTTCCGATTCTGACCATCATAGGAATCTTATTTGGAAGGGTTTCTTCTTCCTGATGTCTTCCCAATATAGCTTCCATGTTTCCTCTACGGAAAACCATTCTGAAAATAGAAATATCTTAGTCAACTCAACATGGTAATATCTAAATGGTATATCATTTCCAAATTAACAGAAATTAATTTATGGAAATTAATTTCACAATAACATAACTCTTAAAGCTATCTAAATTGACCTCTGATACCAACTATATGGGCCCAAACTTAAACCTTACATAATATTGTATTAAATGAATAATTCACATTGAGGATCTTTTCAGGTCTAGAGTTTTAGAGAATTGGGGCATAAATATTACATCACAAAAGATTACAAAGTTGATACTTCTACATAGTTTCCATTTTTTTTACAAAATATGAACACATGAAAAACTTATTCATGTCTAGTTACATGTTTAAGATATTATGAATTTTCCTTGATCCCATCCTTGACCCTATTCCATATTATGTCCTTTGAAATCTTTTCAAAAACATTGGATGAGGATAAAAAGATCAGTAACAGATACACAATGAAGGAAAACTATTAGTTTTTTCAAAACAACAAGTAAACCATGAATACATTAACAAAAAAATACATTTTACCTTTATTGAGTAGTAAATACTCTCCACTGAATTAAAGAACTATGCTTACCCTTTTGTAACCATAAGATTACCATAAAACCCATATAAAGAACACATAAAATATAAAGGTAATTTGCGACATAAACATACTTAAATGGAATAAAAATACGGTCAACTTCTACACATATCGCTAAATGGAATAGCCATACGGTTGACTTATATACTCAATTCATTGGAGGTTATACCGTAACAATCTGTCATGGTATTCAAGACACCACCTGTCATTTGGTTAATCACGTAACCACCCGTCAAATGTCGAAGTAAAATTATTAAATCATTAGATAGAAAAACAAATACAAAAGAAATAAAAAATTTAAACATTTCAATACCAATATATCACTTAAATATATTGACACAAAAAATCCACTAACAAAAACATTTTCAATACCAAAATACATAATAACTTTATATGGTACTTATTGTCTTTTAAAAACATTACGTCTTGTTGAGGAACCGAAAGATCAAATAATACTCATGGAAGCATAAAAGGTCGTTGTCACCACTTATGTTAATAGAAACATTCATTTTTGTATTTTATTAAAAATCATCATATAAAAATATTCTCTTTGAAAATATAAGGGTGTTTATACAGCGTATAGAAGGAAGTCGTGTCATGAAACAAAATATGCCTCAATGAAAGGGAATTGAGATGAAGTCCCTTACAAAGAACATTTTTAAAATAAAAGAGATAGATTATGTGTATTCCATATAATCACACATAAATCAATTATAAATACATAAAAAAATAATTTATCACATATTCAATGAACTACATAAACAATAAAGATATGATAAACCCAAAGAACAGAAATTGTGTTCAGATGTTCTATTACCTCGTGTCCAACATGATTCGATCATTCTTTAATTTCATGAATAATAAACCAAAGATAATTTCTACATTCACAATAACCCTTTTTAAGTTTATTATTACTTTTATATAACTTATTTCCATGTTATAAACATTATGATATTATTCAATGTAATAACGTTCGTTTTGTCGATATTTGGTACTTAAGTCAAAAAATGGACTTCTTATAATTACATGTTGTTCATGTGGTCAATGTTTCATTATATCTAGAGTGATATTCATGATTTGGATATCATATATATCAAATATATACGTCATATTCATGTATTTATAATAGTACATAACATTTAAAGGTAATAAATGAAATTCAACGTTTATGGACACAATAATCCGTATGTACGCATGAACGCTACTTTAGTTTATATATCATATTTTAAGGGAATTAATACATAATGATATATAGGTATATTGTAATTACATTATAATATCTTATATAATATCATTAACTATACCCTTTATACGTACCACAATGGTATGAATGAGTAATATCACTTTGAGGGGGCGGTAGTTCGCACTTCCTCAAATGAAATTATCAGGTTTACCCAAAATGGAAACCAAAAAGGTATGTTATATAAAAAATTACAGAAGAATAAATTAAACATAAACATAATATATATCATATATAAATAAATTTCCATCTTAATGGCCACCAAAAGAGGCGGTAGGAGATAATAGAACAATCATTGTTTCGTGAGGCGTTGGTTTGACTTACACAAAATCATTATGTTCTTCACCCATTAGATGGAGGTGTGTGTATGTTTAGTTTGAATACATCTCACAAAACATCCTAGTATATTTAGGATACTGGTGTTGTTTCAAAAAAAAGTAATAAAAATATTTACATGTTGGAGAAGTAAAATAAAATAAAAAAATTTAAAAGAAACGGTTACCTTTAATTTGGGTAACTTCCTTTGGTTTGAACCAAAAGGATTTATTGAAGTTCCTTTATATTATGGTAAGGCTTCTAGGACGAGGAGAGGTATGTAGGGTGATTAATTGGGAAGATTTTGGATGAGGAAAAAGGCTTGATAGGTGTGCTGAATTATTTAGAAGTGGTCTCCTTTTATAAGGGGGAGGATGTGCTCTTTTGGAAAGTGTGAAAATATTATTTTATTATATAATGTTATTTGGTTTATAATGGTTTAGAAAAAAATTAATGTCGGAGATAAGATGACTAATATTTGAAATAATATCATCTAATAAGAATTGGACCGCTTGTGGATGTTATTTCAATATTTATAATCATATTTACTTAAATCTATTATTAATGAGGTAAACACTACATCATAATTATGTCATTAATAATTTAATTTATTTTTGTTTAAAAATTATAAAATAAATACCATGATGTATGAAATCATTTTATATTTCCAATTACTTTTTATAGTTGAAAATATAATTTATATAACACCATTTAAAATTTAAATTACTAAAAGATTTTTGTTGTGTCATTTTTTCTTTTACATTAAATTAATTAATCTAAAGTGACACTATCTTTCATAAGTGGCTCCATGGGGTCCCTAAATAGACCCAAAGATGCCCATGGTCATCCATTACTCATCCAATATGGTTAGGACATGTAATAAGGTAAATTTCGAATTATTATAAATTTTTTTTAAAATTGAATTACTCTATTAACCTTTAACCGTGGTAAATGAAAGTCAACTGTTACTATTCACCAAAAATTATTTTCATCTTATTAAACTACATATTACATCGTGATAATAACCATGTATGTCTAGTATTTTAAATTCAATTCATACAAGTAGTAAAATTTTATTTAAATGAAAAATTCAGTTCTTTTAACTACTACAATGTGGTTTCACTATTCATCAAAAATTGATGTTTTTCAGAAAAATACAAAAAATTCAGCTTAAGAAACATTTGATATTAAAAATTCGATAAAGATTAATATTTTATGAAATTATATACATATAAGTTTCATAAATTAATTTAATATTAATTCCCATTGTTAAAACAAATAGAGTGTTTTTAAGAAATAGTAACTATCAAAATATTAACACGTGTTTATGTCCAATTTCAAGGTGAAATTTATTTCAATGACCAACATTTGATTAAATCATAAAAATATATTCTAATTACACATTAAAACGAAATAGAAAGATAATATATCCATATAAATAATTTAGATTAAATGACCATTTCGAATTAAAATACAATATTTTTCATTATTCATTAAAAAATAATCTATATCAGAAAAATTCAAAGATTTTACACAAAGGAAATTTTGATGTCCCCATTATAACGATGTATTTTTTGGTTCATATATAATGGATTAAAGTGACCAAAACTATATTTAATGAGGGTTCTCCATTAAAAGGCGGTAAATTGACCTTTTAATGTAATTTATGCTTAAAATTAGCTTCATTCGTATTTTAAACTACTAAATTTTTATTTGATAAATGTAAATACATTTAACAAACATGTATAAAAATATTTTAGTTAGTTTTGTTCATTTCTACCAATATAACTGCTAGGAGTTAACTACCTTTTAAAATAATAATATTATATTATTAGTGTGCAATGTATGATTTCATAGAAACCCGTTGTCACTTATCAGGTACGCTGTCAATAATAACAACCCTTTTTTAGTAAAATTAATATTTAATTAAAGAATATTAATAAATATGTAATAGGTCTTATTCTTTATTTACCTGGGATGTTATCCTCTAGGTTGATACAATAATGTGAGAAAATGAATTTTTGGGAAACCATTTGGTAGAATATATTGTTAAAAAATAAAATTTGATTCAACATAATATTCAGGATGCTCATAGAAGATAATAAATTTATTATTGCAACTATAGGAATTATGTTTTATTCATATTATACAATGTTATTACTCATATATTATATTAAAGGTATTGTTATCTGAGTTTTGGTAAAAAGGTTAATGATAGGATTGTAGATAATTGGACTATATGCAATTACATAAAACATTGGATGTTATTTTGGAGTTTATATGCCTATATAATTGTCCAATGTGCATGATGTTATCAATGATTCATTATTGAAGAAAATTTATATAACATCAAAATCATGTTTTGATCATAATGGTAGTAAATTTATTAGATTGGAATTCAGGTATATAATAGACAGTTCATATCCTATAACAATGAGATACGTTTTGGAAGAATATGGTAATTCATTATGTTACGATTTTTTGGAAACCATATATTATTTAAGAAGATACCAGGGAATCCAAAAATTATATAATCGAAAAATATGAGAATGTATTTAATTAATAAATAAAATTTTGAAAACAAAATTCATAATCATATGATTAATTCGATATTCTAGATAATATTAACAAAATTCAATAATAGAAATATTGTGGTATTATATTTCACATAGTTATATTCCTTATTTTACAATTAAAAAAAATTTTGTTTTATTCATAATAAACTAGATTCCATAAGTTAAATATTTTTATTCAACTATATAAGTTAAAATATTATAGTATATATTTTATGAATATAAAATCCTTTTTGGGATCATAAAATAAAAATAAAATTAGACGAAAATTTTTGGAACCTTTTTGAGAAGTTATAATTTAATTTAAATAATAAAATATAAAAACATATGCAAAACATTCATTAATTTTCATTAAATAAGTTTATTTAAATGTAACATTATATTTATAATTTTTTTAATGTATCATAAGTCACAATTAATTGTAAATATTAACTATAATTAATATAGATACTACAATATGATTGATTTTTGTATTCATTTATTTTTTGGCATAAAAACGGTAAAACTAGGTGAGAACTATGTGGTAAATCATTAATACCTGTATATCATCTTACACTTTCCGATTTTATGTTTTTTGACCAAAATATTAATAGTGTCAAATAATTTATTTTATAATATAATACTGAATTTTGAAACCCAATCACTATTTTGTGATTATATGTTATGTTTTATTTAATTTAAAAATAATTATTTGTTTTTTTTGTTTAATACTATGGTTGGATGTTTTTATATTATTTTTTATTGGTAAAAATAGGGTTGAAACCATATTTTATATATTAAATAAATAATTTTATTTAATTTTTTTTTACATGAAATCAATGTGAAATTATATTACTGATTAGAAAAGTTATTTACCTAAAATCTATTTTTCATTTGTTCTAAGTTTTTATTTTTTATTACATTTCCAAAAAATAAAGAAATGTAATATGATAAATAAGATTCCAAATTTTGTATTGTTTTGTCAATTTTTTATATGTACTATTTATCTTTGGACTATATAATTTAGGTAGCACGGTAAAATTAATGTTCTCACATTTTATTTAAAATGGGATTACATTATTTTTGTGAAAGGTTAACGACAAAAATGTATACAACAATTGTCAAAAATTGATTGGTTATATTTATAATGACCATATATGATCAAATCATGTCATTTGGTGTGACTTAGTGATAATATAATAGTTGGTGATATATATATATATATATTATTTAGACATATATTCCCTTACATGTATATACATTCATTCACATAATAACTAAATAAACATATACTATGTTCCTCAAACATATTAGGAATATTTTTTTTCAAATAATATACATAAATATCTCGATGATATATATTAAAATGATATAGAGGTTCTGGTGTCACCAAAATACATATCATAAAATGCTAAAGTTATATGCCCAAGGGGATATCATTAGAGAAGGTATTCATTATAAATGGCTCATTTCATGTATAATTATTACATTAAATCATTCAAATAAGCATTTAACATTTTGAAAAAATATATATAGTTTCTTAATTTCTTTAATACTTTTAATTATTACAGTACAAAAAATTTTCATATCTATTTTCCATATAATGGGTAATAGAATAATAGTATGAAAATATTTCATGATAATAACACGAACATAGTAATGTGTTTTGTTTTTTTGTCTGCACATATAAATGATTCATATTATAATTATTTAAAACTATCCATATGATATTAATTAAAAAAAATTCATTATATATAGTTAATATGTCATATATTTTCTTATATTTTTTTACAATTGAATAAATGATAATGGTATCCATCCATAAGTGTTGATAACCACTTCTACTAAGCGATGTGATCCATTTCTCATGTATGAATTTCATGAATGGTTATAATGTTGAATTTAATTTTAAAAAGTGGTAATTATTTCTTTGTTATGACTCTACAGATGATTGAATAATGAACAATTATTTTGATAGTCAATATATTAGAGATATTTTGATATTATGATTTATAAGTCCTCAAAACGTCCAAAGAAAACATAAATAATTAAATTAAAAAATAAGGTGATATATAAAATAAAATGGATGATTATAGATGATTTAAAATGAAAAATGATCTTAATAAATTATATAAATAATTTCATTATATTATTTTTGAGTTAACCAATGTATGGTGATGGAAATTTTATATGGATGGGGTTTTATCATTAAAACCTATTTATAAATTCTACTTTTCACAATTTTTAATGTACATTTCAATGATTATTTAATTTATTAATGAATTATATTATCTATAATCCAAAGGATATTAAATTTCATTTTATGAAAAAAATGAATTTATTTATATTATTTGAGAGGATGTTTTCTTTTTATTTTTTGTAATGATATAATATTTTAGATTGTGTTAGTGTAATAATATATTATCATTTACGACATGAATATAATTTCCCATTACAATGATTTTTCATTCCATTACACATTACCTTAAATTTTTCAATGGTCATATAAAATTGAATTTTTTTTCAAATTATTTTAGAATTTTTTATTATAATTATTGTTTGTATTTAAAGGATAATTATCCAAATTTCTATGATAAAATTATATATGGGGTTACTAATAGGTCAAAATAATTTTTTAATACATTTAGGATTAAATGTTTAATGCATTATTTTCATGACTATGATATTTCTCCTGAGATTTATAGATAACGAAGATATAGGTCAATATTGTTCATAATATTGGTTATACAGATGAAATAAATATGATAAGTGAGGCCAATATATAACTCCAATGCGTTGTGTAAAGTTTCATGTCACTGAGTTAAGAAGGATATAGTTAACTTGAGAGGATTTCATATTGATTTAAATATCATGTATTTATGTTTAAACTATGTGAACATCCCTTATTAATAAAATACACCAAAATTCTAAATAGAATTTCTATTTTCATTTAAATGTGTTTAATGCTTTTCTTTTAGCAAGGGGAGTCTTTTAAATGTGGATTTGATTTATCCTATATGATCAATGAATAATTTAGAAATGGATAAACTTTTATGGATGTGCATATTTTTCATGAGATTATTGTCTTTCATCCATATATATTTTATACTAATTCATTATATTAATATTATGTGTTCATATGTTTTTTGAAGTGTTTAAGGAAAATTATGAACACTGTATATTTCTGATTGAACATTTTTAGGATTTTCCATGAATGGAAAGATGTATAATTTCTAAATATCTATATCCATATAAATTTATACTGAGTAAAATTTGGCACATTTAAATGCATGAATTTGTTACATACGTGTTATGGACTAATTCGAGAAGAATATAAGTCATAATTAACATAAATTTATTAAATGATTTCATAATTTATTTAAAAAAGGATTAAATATGTTTTAATTGTGGTTAAAATATTTTTAGTCAATTAATTAACTATTTTATAATTTAAATAGAAAAAGATGTCTCTACAGGTAAAAATGAATTGAATACTATTTTTTTTAATTTTACTTATTTTATTAAATATAAAATTATAAAATTAATAAGACAATTCAAAAACTAAACATTTGAAATTATAATCATATTATACTCATTAAATTAAAAGGATAAACATATAATATTGATTAATATAGCATATTTATGATCATGAAAACAAGTGATTAAATTGTTCAATATAACCATCCATTGGTTGAAAAAGTGGTATGGTATATAGCTAAATCATTGTACAAAAAATTTAAATCAACTTATAAAAAGATTTTAAATAATAAAATATCTAAAATTGACAATTGATATAATTTAATTTGTATTTAATAAATAAAAAAACATTTAAATTTGATATAATTGAAATCTATCATCAATTAACTTATTAAAAATGAATTTATCAGAAATATTTATTGAACTATAATAATTAAATATAAAAAATATATTCAAAATTTTTATAGTTGACCTATATGATGAAAAAATCTACTAAACTATATTCATTTGGAATAAAATGGTAACTAGACTATATTATCCATAATAAACAACGTGATATTCAAAATCACCCTACAAATTTACTCTATGTATTTTATATTTATGAATAAATTTTATAAACATACTAAAAACATAGTTAATTTCAATCATTCTATTCAAACATATTCTCACCTATCACAATGAGAAACAAATTAATATTACACACAATATGAAACATTCAGAAAACAATTTCTCATTGAATTTGAAAATTCCAATATTGAAATATTTTTTAACCACCAAGTAAAATAAAATATCATTTAATTTAAGTCATTTGAGCACTCTATGTCCTCAAAACTCATTGGATAATGTTCTTAGATGATGGATGTAAAATTCAGGTAGTCAAAGGTGTTATAAAACATTTCTTGTATTCAAATACACATAAAATTTTGTTTTCCACAACATTATACCAAAAATATTTCGATATAACATTAATGAAACTAGGAATATCTACCAAAACATACTAACGATTAATTATAATGAATATAAAGTGGCAGAAATATTTTATTTTCCATTGAATTACCCCAAATATCATAATATTGGAGAAATAAAAAAATTATCTCCTATTCATATAATACATATTCCATTATCCTACCCAACCTCAATTCATTATAAATCTATATATCTACATAAATACCATTAGTTGATATTTACCTTATAATATTAAATTTCCATTAAATGGTTTTTTAATTTGAATAAATAATTTACATGGGATAAACGATGAAATGCGACAACATTTTCTAATGAATTGATATCCATTATATGGTTTTAGTAGTCTTCATTCATTAAAAAACATGTATGGGTACAAAGATGATAAAACATAAAATACTTCAATTTATTTAAAAACATTCATAGATTTTATCTAATATGACAATATTGAAATATTAAATACTGATGTGTATTTTTCATAACTAAACACGACATCCGAAAATAGTGCTGAATTTTAATAATCATTATAAATAAATAAAAAATATATCACAACACCACAACAAAACTCCATTAAACCATAAGAAGATTTAAATATTATTAAATTATATTGTTTAGATATTATATTTAATGAATTAATACATCAAATAAAAATTTAGGTATCATTTTTATCTATTAGAAAAATATAATCTCATTTTTGTTTACAAAATATTACCCTTTTAGGAAAAGATTATATAAAATATCATAATGATTAATAATAGTTTATAAAAATGGTTAATTAATATAGATTCACCTCAAAAAATGTCTTAATATTATATAAAAAATAATATGTTCCCACCAACATGAACGAAATACATTAAATAAATAATCTCACCAAACATTAGCTTGAAGTGGTTAACTGAAATACTCATTAAAACCACTCTAATTGAATATCTAACCATTTGAAAAATAAATGAATGTGAACCACACATTTTAATAGTATTAAATGTAATATAATATAAAATACCCATTACCACTCATACCATGATGGGATTTTCATAACCATTAACTTTATCTAAATTGATTTTCCCATTACAAAATCATGATTCATGTTATACTTTGTATTCACATTAACTTGTTCATATAAAAAATATTAATCCCTCATAGTAATGAATATTAAAATTTTATCCATTAATATATATCTATTTTTTGAGGAATAAGCAGTAATTAACATTTTTGGTTGATAAATTTAAGAAAGTAGTTGTGATATATTAGGTGTCCTTTTTATAATCTTTCGAGACCGCATTATAGGAAAAAAATTGTTATAAGGACACAAATAATAAAAATTCCCCCTTAGACTATATAAATAAAAATTAAAAACATAATACCACCTAATAGATTAAATCACATCACAAGTAGAAATAATACTAAGACTGTGGATGTTGTCTAAACAGTAATCCCAAATAACTTGATAAATAGTAATTCTATAACACATCCCTACCTAAGAGAATTATATATTTTACTATGTATGGAAGATTACCCTTCAAAATTAATAAATTATCAATTAAAATTGCATTATTTAACACATATTTATATTTATTCTAGGTAGAATAGTTAACATAATTCTGAATCACTGAATGTGATACCTCATCACTGTGTAATTATACATTCTCTTCATCAGAAAAAAAATATCGTATGGAATACACAAAAGGATCATCGAAAAAAATTTAAACTCTTAACCACTAATATTTCACATAAATATAGTTAGTATATCTAACAAATGAATTCATATCAGCTTGTTTATTGATTGCATTATTTTAGTCTATTCTCAAAACAAACAAAATGAGATTATGGAAACATAAAAATTAAGTGAAAAATATTCTACCTCTATTAAAAATAATCTAATTATGAAACTAAATTATAAGATTATCCTACAATTATTCATCACCTTAATATGATTTATTTCTATTTCCACCTCAAAATTCCCATTCATTTTATATTAATTATAGACTCGATCATTATATATATTTACGTACATCGTTATAATTTTGAAATAAATTAAAATTTAAAAAATAATCATAAAGGGATGGGGTGAGGTAATAAGTAACTATTTCTTTATTGATTCTCATTATTCCATATAATAAGATGGTCATTCCTGTATAAATGTTTATTATAGAGTAACTGTCTATCAATGATGAACCAAAATATAGCGGATGTATATCATGATATGAATAGTGGGCTTCGTGATATGGTGTAATTTTATTGTGGTTTTTATAATAAATAAAATTAGAGAAAATATTGTAACAAATTATTTGTTTTTTCACACCATGAGCGTGAATGAAACATATATATTTTGAGAACCCTTACATATTTTCATTTATTATTTTCCATCAACATATATAGCCACACAATAACCCTTATGTAATCTTATGAAGCATTGGTATAGGTAGGTGAAATGATAAGAGTTGTTAATCCCACCTCATGATTGAGAGACCAATAAAAATTTCAAGACTGTAATGAATGTGGTTATATCTAGGATAAGAAATCATCACCAGGACATCTGGGTATTTTTTCAGTGTGGTGTTCCACACTGTGACATGTATGATCACACACAGAGGTCTTGTACCGAATATTTTGGATTATATATAGATGTAATATTCGATTGAATGTACTGGGATAACATAACATGTAGAGGAGAACATGAGGGAGGCTCACTTAGAGAATGGTGGATGTGGGAGAGATACCATAGTTATCTCTTACCCCTCTCCATCTACTCTCTATTCCACATTAATGATTGGTGATTTATGGGTCTCCAAAAAAGTGATATAAGTTAATTGTTTCCATTATATACCATCTAGTCTATTTTCTAACTCATTAACATATGATTTCAGTCAATATGGAATAGGGTATGATTTTGAACAAAGATTAAGTATGTTAGAATTGGACCAAGATAACAGGAATTCATTAGTTCCCTTCATGAGATTGATTTTATAGTATAATATTTCTTGGATAATTATTTTTGATGAGGATCTAATATTTGTAGTTAACTATTACTCATTGAAATCATTTAATAATTACTTATATTTTTTATGAATAAATTTTTGGATGTAGAGAATAGTGACATTGAATACATTGGTGAGGAGATCTTGATCAAGTCCTGGAGAGTCTTTTAAAAAAATGACTGAATATGGGATATGATTTCAACTCTTTGTTGTAGGTTTATTTTCCTTTAAATAGAAAAATTAAAATTATTTTATTAATTATTATTCACTTATTGAATATTATATCATTTTTTCATTGAAATGTAAAGTGAAATAGATCACAGTATATAATGAGGATAGTTGGTATTTAATCTCCTTGATTTGGACCATGTTCCCTTTTTCACATTATAGATATTTATATTAACCAATTATACATGTTTGGATTAAAAAAATACCTATGTAAAACTCATTGTCTTTATGGGTTTTAATTGGTATATGTTTGTTCTCTCAAGGATAGATAGTTATTCATAGGATCTTTTGGACATGTAATGATGAGTGATATTAATATTCATGTGGCACCTAGATAAAATAACACACTAGAGGTTAGAGAAGAGTCTTTGTGTATGTAGGGACTATGATAAGACCAACGTAGATAGACATGGGCTGATAAAAGGGATTCATTCATTGGGTGTGACCTAGATATGTCCATAGAAAGGTATGTGATAAAAACCAATCACAAGACATGTTATATCTCTTATGATCTATGAATTAGATCTTAAATGTTATTACTGAGAGATAACATAAAAATTTCATTGGTTGGTATGAAATTATGTGATGATAATCATAATTTTATTTGTAATGGTATCATCATGCTGGGATTTTATAGAGCCTATGGGATTAGAGATAATTATAAGGGGTTGGATATGGATTATATTCAAATTGTTGGTACAATAAATTTTTAGTGACCAAGATGGATGAACTTGAAGTAGAAAAATAAATTTTATGAGGTATGAAATGTTGTAATTATGTAACTAGAATATGTTTTAGATTTTTAGTGTAATAGGATTGATATCAAATGAGATTTGTTTGATGATTTTGATATATTTATTAAGTTACATTATCAGGGTTAATGACATTGTGAGCTTGTTTGATTGGATTTGATTCCCTGTTTTTTTTCATGTTTGAGCCTAGTTTTTCATATATTGGATTTTTATACCTACTATATGGGATTAACATTATAAAAAAGTTAATTGAAGGAATATACCATGGCTCAGAGTGTAAAAATGTTTTATATTAATTTGAACATCATTAACTACCTTTAAGAGGAAGGTATATATGAATACATTGTATGAGATAATACCCTATATCATCAATTATGTGGTAAGACATGTGGTATAATGGAAAATCTTTTTTTCCTAGGTTGATGAAGGTATAGTGAGGTGGAATAGTATATAGTTTGAATATTATCAACAAAAAAACTTCACATATTACTTTTTTAAATAATTTTGTACATAAACATAATAATATATGATAGAGTATAATATAATCACCTAGTGTGGATATACTAAGATATAATTCTCAAAGACTATATGGGAACCATGGTCGACATGAAATTTTTATATCTCTATTTTAGGTCTGAAAAATGGTTTGAGAGAAGATTGATGCATATTATATTAATAAATACTAGGTGAAATGTATGTGGTGAGATTTTGGGATGAAATTATTGTATCTTTATAATCTATTTTATTCATTTTTATGGACATAATTTTTTATGTCACGCTATCAACTGGGATGATTGATTGTCAGAATACATATAAATGTTTCATTACATCAATGTGTTGTTGATTTATATGAAATATAATTATTCAAATATAATGGTGGGTGTGTATATATATTATTAAATATTATGATATTAAGTGTATAATCATTATCATAAATGATTTAATCCTTCCCCACTAGCGAGAAACCAATATTTTATAGGGATATATGCCGGAAGTCATGGGGTGAACTGATTGAAGGACTATAGATTTTACCATATTAAGGAATTATAAAACATAGTTATAATAAAATTAATTTTTTTGTAATATTATAAATATATATATATATATATATAATATTTAATATTAATGTGTTATAAAATGTTATTGAACTTATAATTGTATTGTGGTTAAAAAATTATGATGTTTGTCTTTGAAATTTAAATTATTGGGTATGGATAATAAATTTTATTTAAATATGGTATATTAATAACCAACATACATCACAAAAATGATTAATGTGAAATTTATATTCTTTTATTTGATTTATTTTTTTGAAAATGTAATGTTCCACTATAAACATTTTCAACAAACTTTTATACTATCTATCCCACTATATATTGTTATGGAATTATACTAATATAATTAATAATATTTATTTTGATTATATGTGATATTGATTTTATGGTGGGACATTTGATGATTATTTAAATATATTATCATATCACATGGGATATGTTTTACCCCTCGGTGAGTTAGTTCATGGATTTGATACCTTGAGCACGTTTTAATATATGTTAAATATGCAAGATAGATGTTGTTTAATAGAAATAAACTATGTTATAGATGTAAAAATTATTATCACATGTAAAAATAATGTTACACTATAGGAGGTTGGGGTTGTGAATTGTTTATTTAAATTTTAATACCATATATATGAAACATTAAGGATTATACAGTGATACAAAAATTTTTGCCTCACAAATATTTACAGTAAAAATGATTTAGAACAAAAAATATTTAAACTATTTCAATTTAAAAATATTTTTTTGAAATCCATAAAATTAATAATATAGTACAATGTTATGTTTTCAAAATATTTAAATTTTATAGAAAAACCATTCAAAAACTCATACAAATTATATTATTTCCATCACCATCAATTCAAAGGATATCCTAACTTGTATCCCAATTGGATATTGGATAAACAATAAAATCTTGTTATCCCAGATCCCAAAACTAAAATGGAATAATCACTAAACTCAAATATCAATATATTTTACTTCTTATCCTAAGAATAATTTGACAATAATCATTTTGTATAAACAAATGTACTATCCTTAGATTCATTTTTTCCAACAAAAATTAACTTAATCACGAATGATCACTACAACTTGGAGCACCTTATAGTAAAAATTAATCCTTATGATATGTAGAATCATTCATCAAAATATAAATTCACCAAATCCCAATGATAAAAACATATGAAAACATGGATAATTTATAATTAAAAACATCACTAATAGATTAATTAATATAATCCCTATGAAGAAAATATAAAAATAATAAATCTATGTAATAAGTATTGAAAAATTCAAAATAAATGAACTCATATAGATTCATTGAACTAAATTTATATCAAAATTACATTTCCTTAGCACCTATTTATTAATAACTATATATAAATATCAATTTAAATATTTTTTTATATTTGGTTGATTTTTAATTGAATAAAATATTTATTCACCATTTTCAGTTCATGTATTCCTAAATTCTCTAAAGATGATGTAATTGACCCACATCGAGAGAGTGATACCGCATGAAATAAATAAAATTGGAGATGAACTATATATTTAAAAAAAATAATTCATTAATTTATTCATATACATGGATCCTATAGAAATATATTTACCATATTTTTAACTTCCTCACAAAAAATAGAAATAATAAGAAGAATTATTTCTAATTTATATAATATTTAAAATGATTTCTGATTTTTTATTAAAATTGTCTGCAAACAAAAAAAGAACTTTTTGAGAATCTGAAAGATGTTGTAAATGAAAAAAAAAATTATTTTATTATTTTAGTAAAACTGAAAAAATTTAAAATAACATAATCATTTTTTTAGAAAAATTATATCTATTACCAACTTATATATGATAAAAAATAATATTGAAAAATCCCTTATAATAATTTCCATATTCCCCTAAAATTAAATTTTATAAAAATAATAAGAACATAATATTATTAATTTGAATAAAAATGAAATAATAAAAAAAACTATTTAGTAAAATAAAAAAATCAATCCTTTGAAGTGGTCATTGAAAGAGATGTATAATTGAAATAATTGTTCTTTAACATCATTTTTCAAATTATATTTTATGAAATATATCTTCAAATAATAGAATCATTCATTTATGTTTTGGATATAATAAATAAAACATATTCAAAATATTTCCAAAATCATTAACACTACATAACAATGACATTCAGACATTCATTCAAAATTTTTTAAAAAAATTGAATGCTCAAAATAACTAATAAAATGTGATCTAATTAATCATTTTGAAATAATAATTGACTTCATAAATTTCGTGAGTTATCATATATTAAAATAATAAACATTGATAAATTAAAATATATCAATTGTTATCAAAAAAATATTACTTACATGAACACAATTAGGCAAAAAATATATGATATAACTCTCAATATAGCATCTACTAATGAGCATTCTTGATAAAATTAGTACATATACATAATTATATATTCTACGTCTTATATATATTAAATATAATTAAATTAGTTTAAAAATATATCTAGAAACACTTAAATAATAGTTTCTAAAAAACGTATTTAATCCAATGTTTCATGGAAAACATATGAAATTCAACAATTTACTCAAACAATAAAATTTATAATGGTTTTATGTTATGGTAAACATACCTTAAAAATTTTCATGGTACTATATATAAAAATCCAAAAATATAATTAAGAAAAATCAAAATATTAGATTTATTTTATATTAGATATGATTAATTATTTTCATAAGTTTGCGTGAAAGAAATAATCAACAATCATATTTGATTACAACATTGAAAATAATATGCCTCATGTACTATGGAAATAAATTACCACGTTCTTTCAAATGACATAGGTTTATTTAGAAAATATATTTTATCACATTTTACAATATGTTTAATATTGTTATAAAAAAATTCTTATCTTTTAAAAATATAATTTGAATAATATGTTGATTTTACAAAGGATTTTCATTCATGTTTGGCGTTTGTACAACTTGGTCCCAAAAAACCATATATTTTATTTAGATTTTTTTATTTACATAATGTATTAAAAATTTATTTATTTAAATATATTTTTTCATCTCAACAATAAACCCATGAAATTATATTGAATCATCTTCCTTAAAATATTTTATAAAATGGTGACAATTAAATTTTTAGGGTTAATTATCTTTTGTATAGAAAGAGAGGTAATGGCTATACTATTTCATTTTATTTTAGATGTCCTAATTGAAGTTGAATTTTTATATTAACAAAACTCATAAATAATTTATTATTAATATATATTAATTTATATATAATATTTTCATTAATGAATTAGAAGAAAAACATTTCTTCGTATTTGAAGTGTGTTTAGAAACTAGAATATTATATTTTAAATTTATACCATTCTTGCATGGAAAATAGATGCTAACAATGAATTTTCATTATAAAATCTACATAGATTAGTTTTTTTCAACAATATATATGTTTATTTTAATGATCTTTGTGTATATATATTTTTGTATAATTTTTAATCTTCAGTGAGATAATACTCAAACACCTCTTGAGATATAAAATTCATATCATCATTGGAATTATGGGAATTTTTATAATCACTTTCTTCCTCCCAAGATAAAACTATTGGACTTTTTTAAAATGGAGATCATGTTTTTATCTTATAAAAATTAATATCTTCCCTAAAAATAACACATTATAATGAGTTTTTATATTTTTATAAAATCTTATAATTGTACTACTATAATCAACTCTATCTAATAAAATATAAAAAGAAGTTTCACTACCACTAGAACTATACATTTTTATAATTTATATAATTTCTATAGTACTATCACATGGAATATTTTTGTGAATACATTTATTATCTAATATACATATCATGAAATTCATGTTGTAAATGTCATGGAATAATGTGCTCATAAAATATATTTTTTGAAACATATTTCTTATATCAGGACTATCTTGTGAATTTCATATAGTATCATATAGAATTACCAAGTTATAATATTATGATTTTTATATAATAAAAATTTTAATATAATATTTTATGAAAATAATATTGAAATAACATTTTGACTCAGTACCTTTAGAAAAACTTATGGTATTTATTTTTCTAGATGATAACAAAAAAAAAGAAAAATATATGTCAATTTATTTTCTAAATCACATTATAATTTTATTATATGCTAGAAAACATTTCTGATGATATCAATAAAATTCATCTTGATAATATGATTCTTATCATATATAATTTTTATCATTTATTCCCACTCCTTCAAATGTATTTATATAACTTTATAATAATAATTTTTAGATGATAATTCATCCCCTATAAGTGATTATAATATTTTTCTGATTTTTATCCTCTACTGAATCATTAAATAAATGAAATTCTATAACCTCAATATCGGAAGTCTGATTGATATCTCTTAACATCAAACTATTAGTCACCAATGTATTATCTGTATCAAAATTTTTAAAATCAATAATATTTCATAAACAAATAAAAGTTCCCAATTAAGAAACCTGAATAAAAATGATAAAATATATAAATGAAATCAATTAACTACTCACATATAAATTCATTTTAAATTTAGAATTAACATCTCAATATAATATAATATCAAAATTCACCAAAATATATTAAATTATAATAATCATTAAAAACATTTTCAATAGAATAAATAATGTTAAAAAGTTTGATTCAGTTATTTCTATTTCTAAAGTAATTCCCATAAAATATATATTTTTTGTTTGGATTGTTATTTTTAAAATTTAAAAAATGAATAACACATAAAATATTAATATAATATAATATTTTTTATTAAGAGGTTTTCGAATGGAATCATAATCAAATTTATGATGTTCTAATATATTTTTAATTAATATGATAATGGTTAATATATGAAATATAGAAATATTCTTCTATAAAATGTTGTTACTAAAGTATATTTTGTAAAACATGAAAGTTGGATTAATTATATTCTATAATATAATTAATTTTATTTCAGAATCACGTTTCATATTATCAATAATGAATCATCTTATTATCCAATAAAATATCAGATTAACAATATATGAGTGAAACTAATAATATTATTACTATAATTATAGTAAAATCAAACAATAATATTAATGATTATTGAAAAAATGAAATACCAGATTTTTCATAATAATACATATATTGATAAATTGAAAACAAAATTTTCTTATAATATCATGAAAATTTTGTGTAATTTTTTTAATTACATGAAATTATTTCAAGATCACACGCTTTGACAGAATGTGATTTCGAGGTCAAGAGTGACCATAATGATCGGTCAAAAAATAATATTCTTTCAAAAGTGTGTGTGAGTTGATTTCCATAAAAACTGGCATAAATCATAAATAGTTGGTTAGATCAAAAATATGAGGGCTATATTGTGTTTATGGTGGCATGTTTACCCTAGGTGTGACATAAGTTTAGTTGGTGCCACCCTCTAGTGAGAAGTACCCAAAAATTACATAATAGTAAATAATATAATTGTGTTAAATTATTTTATATTTCAAATTCATATAACTCATGATGGGTGACTCAGATTATAAATTTGAGACCACAACTGATCTCGTGAGGGTATTCATTCCATTGGTAGATCCTAACATTGGCTAGTACATGCCAACAATTGAAGAAATTTTTTGGTGGTAAATAAAATAATTAGTTAAAACATATATTTTTTAAATCCTTATAACTCCAATATGGTAACATAGATTGAAAATCTGAGAGTATGTTGAGCTTGTGAGGGAGTCTTCGCTATACATGGGTCCCAACTTCTATTGGCATAGGTCGAGGGAGAATGTTGCATTTTTTGATCATTTATCTCGAACATTTAATAAACAAGGTAGATAGTTTTTATATCTTTTGTAACGGTTCTCAGATTAACAATTTGAGGGAACCATTGATCTCAGAACACTGGATTCGCCTATTAATGACATTACCTTTTCTGGAAAGGGTGGGGAAGAAAATTTATTTTTCAGACATTTCATGAATATTAATAAAATAATTTAAAGGAATTATTTTATTTTTTCTCACCATTGTATGGAGGATGAAAATGTTGTGGTTTAGTGATGATGTGGTGATGAGTCACATTAACTGAGGGTCAATAATTGCTTGTTTGAAACCACGATGCACTTATATTAATGACACAATAAATGTGGCTCATTTAATGAGAATCATGGACGGGTGCCACATCACTATGATTTTTAATTCTTATAATAATCCATCATACAGGAGTTTGGAAAATAAAAAAAGTTTGGAAATCTCTATTGAACTATTAGAAGAATCCCTCCGTAATGAATAACAATGAAAGAGGAGACGAATTCCGGTGAGGCTTCATCGTCTTCTATGTACCTCAAAGAAAATAGCTGAAATGACATCAAATTTGTAAAAACATAATGATGAACTATTCAGGATCAAACATTAAAGAGGTAGGTGTTTAATTTATGAAAATTCATCCCTGTTATTGTTGTAGAAACCCCAAATGTGGATCAACGCAAGAATATGTTGATATGTGAATCGTGCATTTATCTGAGAGGGTAAATTTATTTTGGGGTTTCGTTATCTGGGATTTGAAATTATCATTTTTGGATCAACACATGAAATAGGTCTTTCACATTCATTCATTATTCAAATGGTTTGATATTCAGTTAGAGAGGTTTTAATGAGTGTTAGAGTTAACCACTACAATAGAATGTTTGGTGAGATTATTTATTAAATTTCTTTCTTTCATGTTCCTGGTAATATATTATTTGGTATATCATATTAAGACATTTCTTAGGTGAATTTATATTAGTTAACCATTTTTATAATCAATTATTAATCATTATGATATTTTTATAATGTTTTCTTAAATGGGTAATATTCTGTAAACAGGAATGGGATTATATTTTTCTAATTGAGAAAAATGATACATAAAATGATATTTGATGTATTAATTCATTAAATATAGTATCTAAACAATATAATTTATTATTAATTAAATCCACTATGATTTACTGGTGTTTTTTAGGGTGTTACGATATATTTTTTATTTATTTATCTTGATTATTAAAATTCTGCACTATTTTGGGAAGTCATGATTAGTTTATAAAAATACACATCAGTAGTGGTTTACTATAATACTCATTAAAACCTATCTAAATGAATATCTATCAATTTGAAAAATGAATTAATGTGAACCACCCATTTCACTAGAATTAAATGTAATATTATATAAAATACCCATCACAACTCATACCATGATAGGATTTCCATAACCCTCAACTTCATCAAAATTGATATTCCAATTACAAAATCATGATTCATGATATAATTTGTATTCACATTAACCAGATCATAGATAAAATAGTACTCACACATAGTAATGAATATTAAAATGTTATCCATTAAAATTTATCTATTTTTTTGAGTAATAAGGGGTTATTAACATTTTTGTTTTAAAAAGGTAAAAAAGTTGTTGTGATATATTAGGTGGAAAATTTATAATCTTTCTATAAAAAATTGTAGAAAATCAAATTTTTATAAGGACACGAATGAAAAATATTTCCTCTTAGAATATATAAATAGAAATTAAATCCATAATTCCACCAAATAGATTAAATCATCTAATAAGTAGAAATAATACTAAGACTGTGGAAGTTTTCTGAACAGTAATCCCAACTAAATTGATAAATAGTAATTCTCCATCCCATCCCTACCTAAGAGAATTATATTTTTTAATATGTATGGAATATAACCCTTAAAAAATAATAAATTATCAATTACAATTACATTATTTATAGACAATTTATATTTATTCTAGGTAAAATAATTAACATAATTATGAATCACTGAACGTGATACCTCATCACTGTATAATTATACATTCTCCTCAGAAAAAAATATCTTATGGAATACAAAAAAGGATCATAGAAAAAAATTAAAACTCTTAATAACTATATTTTCCCATAAATATAGTTATTATATCTAACAAATGAATTCATATCATATTTTTAACATCCCCAACCTAGAAGCCACTAAACAGGTGCTCTGAGCCAGGTAGTTAAATGACCTTAAGCGCGCCTCCTCTTATGACAAAGGCAGGCGACTAGTAGCGGGGGACCATGGACTCAAGTGGGGAGACTATACTCCATTTTTATCAGAGTAATCTGCAACAGAAATGAACTAAATAGAAAAAAATAACCAATAAACAAGTAACATGTATAACAACCATTTCCAACAATAAACATGTTATGTCATACTACATGTGCAAGAGTGAAAAAAACCCAAAACAAAGACAACGGAAAAAATCCACAAAATGGTCCCGACTCCATGTCCAGATCCACTACAAAGTGTTACCCATGTCCACTCAACTATCTAGAAAGGAACCTTTCCCTTCTCATGGCTTGCAAGCATGAAGTCTTCTCAGGTACCCAACGGTAGCCCATGCAGGGTGTGAGTACAACTCTGTAGGCCACAACCTACGGTGTCTACAAAATATCCAGCATAAACATGTAGTGCATGAAAAAGGAGAATGAATGATAATTTACAATTAATTAATTTAGGTTCCATTAGACACTTTTTGATCCAAAGACATTGCCACTTCCATTACCATTCATTACACAACAAATATCATCAATGACCATCTCATCGAATTTCTATTGATTAATCACATACATTATGTTACATGGGTCTACGTCCAACAATCACATGCAAGAGGGTGAACACATCATTATCCTATCTTACTAAGACTAATCCCATCATTTTAGCCATATATTCACCTCGAAGCCTCAATCCGGGTGGATGCAACCTTAAGGAGAATAGACCCTCAGTCCCCTTTACTAACCCGTACATTTAGAGTGGAGTTTAGAACCTCAGTCTTAGCTGAACCCATGGGCGAAGATCCTCAAGTCAAACCCCACTCTAGGAATCCATGTGAACATGATTATATATATAAGTAACTATCAAACATCCAAACCATTACCCTTCGGCAAACACCATTCAGAACACCCCACATGGGAACCCCCATCATACCTTAACCCAATAACACATTAACATTTCATGTCATTTAACCATTCAACCAATTATCATGTGTTATGCCTAACTCACTATGCATTTAGCACTAGACCCAGAACCTATCCATTATGTTGTTTAATCAGTTTACACATTAACCCATTTAACCTGTTCATTATTTCCATGATTCAACCATTCAAGCCATCATGTTTATCAAGGGATCTACAATTCACTACAACAAGGTCACTTGATTAATAACAATCCCTAAACCCGATAAAAGCCAGATCATCCCATGGATGACCCTAAATAAGGTCAATTCCATCCCAACACATCCCACGGGGATCGTGAGGGTTCCCATTAGCCATTTTAAACATCATTATTACCAAACATGCCATGGTTATTCAAAACATAACCAAGGGGAACCAAGAACAAAACTAAACATGCGTAAATTACCAAATAACCATGGGATATAACATGTAGACCACCTAATTCAAAACCACAGTTGATGGAAATGTCAATTGAGTCCTTAGACATTGATCCGACCAACCATTGGATCTTCAACCTAAAACTCACCCAAAAGAAAGGGTTTTAGAGCTTCAGAAAACGAGGGAGAGAAGATACAAACCCTAAACAAAAAAGAGAAGAAAATTTGGGATTATCCTTACCCGTAGCTTCGTTCTGCAACCAGCAGTGCTCTAAACATCCATGAATCGAAGTAGAACCACCCTTGGGAATCTAGGGTCGGACAAGTTGTTCACTAGGGTTAAGAGGGTATGAATAGATAAAAATATATAGTTGGGGTTTAAAATCCTGGAGTGGAAAAGTTGTAATTTTTCCCAAATTTAAGAGGTCGCATGGTTTAGCCGCACGATTTGACAAACTGTGCGCAAACCGTGCACATTCTACTGCATGAAAGAGAAGGTTTGCACAGTTTACTAGGGTAGTCATCACGATTTTCCCTGAATATGCGCAGGCCGTGCACCCTGGCCTGTCTTGTCTAGTTTTCCTGTCATCCGTGCCCTGAGCCCAGGAATCACCACCAAGGCCTCTCATACATTCCTAAGACATCCCTTGAAACATGAAAAATAATAGATTCAACCAAAATATAACAAAAACATACCATTCCAATAATAGGGATCTTACAACCTCCCGACCTTATAATGGCTCATCCTCGAGCCGAGCTTCCAAGCCTTATTGATCCTTTGAAGAGAAGAGTTCGGGCCACTGAGCACGCATATCTGATTCCCACTCCAAAGTTTCTTCCCGAACGTTTCCATGTTGCTATAGTACTTGCACTAATGGAACAACCTTTCCTCGCAAGATCTTTTCACTATGATCCACCACACAAACCAGATGCTCCTCAAAGGATGCATCAGCCTCATGCTCCACATCCTCAACATCAACCACATGAGATTAGTCAGGGTGATGTCATCAAAGCTGCGACACATGAAAAACATCTTGCATCCCACCATACTTCTGTGAAAGAGCCAATCGGTAAAACATTGGTCTGATCCTCTCCACATTCTCAAATGGTCCCACATACCTGGGTGCAAACTTACCCTAATTTCAGGACTGATGGTGACACAACCTTGGCGACACCTGAAGGAACACTTTATCACCCACCCCAAACTCAAGTGGTCTACGTCTCCGATCTTCATACGACATCTGCCTACTCTGGGCTGTATCCATTTGCTTCCAGATCAACATAACACTCCTTGAAGTCTCCTACATGAGACATGGCCCCAACAACTCAGATTCATAGGCCTCTTGCCAACACAACTGAGATCTACATGGTCTCCCATGAAGTTTTTAAACGGTTTCATCTGAATCATAGACTAAAAAAAGTTTTTGTAGGTGATCTAAACCAGTGATTGGTGCCTCTCCAAAGGACCACAAAGGTTTATGTCACAAGATCTTAAGATATCTTCTAACACATGGATTGTATGCTCTGAATACCCATCCATCTGCAGGTGGAAAGCCATACATAAAAACTCCTACATACCAAGCACCTTCTATTACCCATGCCATAAATGTGAAGTAAAATATGGATAACGGTCCGAATCTATGGTCTGAGACACCCCATGCAACCTCACTTTTCCTCGAACATACAGCTCACCCAACTGGTCGACTGTAAAGGTTTCATGAATTGGTATGAAATGGGCCACTTTCGTTTGCCAATCCACAACCAGAAAGATTGCATCATTCTTTTGCGGCGTCCTCCAAAGGCCCACAAAAAAATCTATCATTACATCAATCAACTTCCATTCAAGAATGGGAAATGGATGCATCAAATCACCTGGGTGTTGATGCTCATCCTTCACCTTCTGACAGGTCAGGCACCATGCCACAAAACCTGCAACTTCATTGTTCATCCCAGGCCACCAAAACTGCCTTCAGAGATCACGATAAGTCTTGGTAAAAATAGGATGCGCTACCCACTTTTATGGATGGAAATCACGCATCAACGTTTCCTACACACACTCTGGCACAGCCACATGATCATGAAAACGAACAACATCATCCATGCCAACGGCCCACCCGAAAGGTAGCTCCCCCACTTTTAAGCTTTTCCTTCATGGCCAAGCACTCGGGATCATCAAGATAACCTTCCTTAACATGACTCAAAATCATCGACTCCATCAATAATGATGAATGATCAACCTAACCACTCTCCTCCTACACCTCTAGGTGCATCTCTACAAACAAATACATCATCTTTCAGTAGGTGCTGGACCCCTGAACCGCCTGATTTGTAACCTTTATGATCAGATAATTAGCAACAATATTTCCCTTTCCTGGGGTGTACACCAACTCAAAGTCAAAAGACTGGAGATATTCAACCCATATTTGCTACCGAAGATTCAGATCCCACTATGAGAAGATGTACTTTAGGCTCTTATGGTTGGGAAACATTGTAAACCGTTCTCCCAATAGATAGTTCATCCATCACTTCAAGGAATACACAACTACAGCCAACTCAAGACCATGAGTGGGATTTTTCTGCTCATGGGTTCTTAACTACCTTGACCCATAATCCAAAACCTACTCATCCTGTATCAACACATCCCCATGTCAGATTCCGGATGCATCAAAAAACATGATGTAATTATTACCTAGCTCAGGTAAGATGATGATTGGTGTGGTCATCAACCACTTCTTCAACTCTTGAAAGACATTCTCACAGGTCTCAAACCACTCGAACCTGATTCCTTTCTTGGTCAAGCCTGAGAGTGGTGCTGACAGGTGAGAGAAATACTGAATGAACCTTTTGTACTACATAGCCAAACCAAGAAAAATATGAACATAAAAAAACCATTGGTGTGCTCCAAAGATACAACTGCCTGCACTTTCTTTGGATCCACTGACACACCAACCTCCGAGATGATGTGACCCAAAAAATTCACCTCACCTATCCATAATTGACACTTTGATATCTTGGCGTATATCCAATATTCTTTTATCATACCCAAGGTGATGTCAAAATTATGGGCAAGATCTTCATGTGTTTTCCAGTACACTAAGATATCATTAACGAAGACAACCAAAAACTAATCTAGATAGGGATGAAAGAGCTGGTTCATAAATGACATCAACACCACTGGTGCATTGGTCAATCCAGAAGACATTACCACAAACTCAAACAACTAGTACCAACTCTGAAACACTGTCTGAGGTACGCCAAAAGACATAACCTTCATCTGGTGATAACCTGACCTCAGATCAATCTTATAAAACACTGATTCAGCTTTCAACTGATCAAAAATTTCATCATTTCTAGGATGTGGGTACTGATTCTTCACTGTCATCTGGTTCAAATTTCGGTAGTCTACACACATCCTCAACGACCCATCTAACATCTTGTAAAAAATCATGAGATATCCCCAAGGAGATGTACTAGGACAGATAAAGCCCTTACGATCCAACTCCTGAAGATAAACCATCAGTTGTTGGATTACTTCTGGTTCCATTCGTAATAGAGGAATAGAAACTGGCTCCTCTCCCAGTAGCAACTCGATCATGAACTCAACATCCATCTCGGGGGTAACCCTGATAAATCCTCAAGAAACTCATCCTAAAACTGATCCACCATAGGAGGAAAATTAGATTGTTCCCCTCCCTCATCATCATCAAGTATGAGACAAGCCACTTGAGATGTGAGTCTACTCATTTGTTTAAAAAACGGCCTCGCACGCCCTTCTCGAATATCACATTCACCATGGTGGACATAAATGTCACTCTCAAGAGACATGATTGATACTCTGCAGTGATAACAAATCTATATGTGCCCGATACAACACCAACCAATCCATTCAATTGATTAGGTCAAAACCTAACATCATGAGAATGAACAAGTCCATCAAAAAAAGATACCGACCAACTTCTAAGGCACATCCATTTCACTTCATGATATCATTAACCCGCACTCCAAACGGGGTGTCAATTGACATAAATCCACACCCCCTTCTATAGGTAAACCTAGAACTACCATAAATTGGGGAGAAACAAAAGAGTTTGTGGAACCTGTGTCGAACAATGCACTAAAAAACGTAGAAGCTACAAGGATCATACCTCGAACAGTTGACGGTCCGGCCTCGCCATCACCATGCACAAAATGAACTTCTTGAAGCTGACATGCCCCTCTACCCTAGGATCTAGCCTGAACACACTACACTGCACTACCCTGCTGGCGTGGGTGATTTTTCCCTAGAGTTCCACATCCACCGCCACTGCCAGTACACCCCATGGAGCTCCAAATGCCAACCTGATATGGGGAAAATGATCCCCATTCCGTATCCGGTATCTACTATTCCTTGTTATGTTCACTCAGCTTCCGAGGGTTCCTGTAGAACCTCTACACATGCCCCATTCTGCTGCACGAACGACACTCAACTGGAGGTATAGGACGCTGACCACACATATTCCCCGGAATATCACACTAATAATAAAACACATGGTTCCCACTCTGATAGGCTGACCCCCTATTCTGACCAACTTTCTGGAAACATTCTAAAAGGTGAATCTGTCATTCGGAAGATACACCACTTGCCCGCCCAGCTGGCATGATAAGACCACCACCCGATGCTCCCCTCAGGTTCCCTTCAAATATGGGTGCGTGCCCCATCACCTATGAATGTAGAGACCCGTATCTTGACGTACATGGACACTACATTACTTTTGCGGAATACTTAGTACATAAAAAAAATACACACAAAAGGATCGTAATAGTTTAATGTCTTTGGAAACTCGGAACATAATCTTCTAATCGTGGTGAATGATCTTCAACATCTCCCATAAAGATCTTCCTCCCTTTTTTTACCTAAAACCTTTATTTATATCCTAGGGAAAAGAAAACACAAAAGGGTGAGCTCAAATGCTCAGTAAGGGTAAACAAAGGAGAAATCAATCACATCATATTCATAAGAACATAACTTTTGGAAATCTTAACCTGCAAAAGACCTCATAATTTCATAACATGGGATAAATCATAGAAGTGAAATGTAACCACAATAATCATAACATGAAACATGAAACATTCTGGCATACACACATAATCATAGAGAATCATTTCTTGTTAGTCAAGACTCATTGCCAAGACTATCTTAGTGGACAAAGTCCCTTTCTGAATCGAGTAACCCTCGTTTCAGTCCTGTTTCACTGAACCGGTATAACATACCATTCCAGCCATGTCTATCTCATGAGATATAAAATCTTTACCCAATTCATTGGAGGGAGATATAGGTCCCACCCATCTCATAATGATACCATTCTTATGTGTGCCACAAAATCATAAATCATACATCATTGCATAACCCATGTAATAAAAATGGGATTCTTAAACAACATGACATCATAAAACAATTCATATAAGATAAAGGAATTCATAAAAATATTTCCATCACAACATATCAAATCCATGTAATAATAGGGATAAAAACAGAACCCTTTTATTATCTTAGATGGAAAATAATTTTGATTAAATACTTGAACTTCATTCTTGAGGAAAATATCCTTTCTACTTCAAAAACACTTTTCCTTTCTTAACATGTCGTAAAATTATAAACTAAAATAAGTTGATTAAAAATAAACTTGAAAACTTGTAAAGGAATCTTTTTGGAAATAATGTTTTAAAAATACATTCATGTCGTATAAGTTAAAAATTCATTCTTCGTACTTTTGTCGGAAAAGTCAAAAAGTACCTCGTATGAAAAACGACAAAAGATTCCTTTAATACATATTACTAAAAACTCACCGAAGGGTAAAAATGGATTTAAAAAATTGTAGGTGGATGGAAATAATATTACATATTGATGAAACATGGATTTGGATAATAAAATACACCCCAGTAAATACTTACGAATAAACAATCTCGGATAAAAATGAGATTGTGATATTTCCCTTACCTTAGGTCCGATTTGTTTCGTATGTGTCTGAACCTCCTGTATAATGATTTAAATAATGTCATTGACTTATTACAGAATCATATTCATTGTTATGATATCATATATGGTTCACTTATGACTTTATATTACCCGTTCTTTTGTAAATTCCATGTTAAAGAAGGGTTTTGGGTAAAATCGTTTCTTTTATCGTAGGTGTTTTGACTTGTTGTTCTTGACATTATTATTACTTATATCATGATTTACTTACTTCCAGAATATAAAATATGATTTATATATCATATATATTCAGTATATATATATATAATAGATAGATAAATGAAATGAAAAACACCGTTCATGGAGACGGTAGTCCGTACGTACGCATGAACACTGTTTTCCTTTCCTTATTGTCTTGAATGGAAGTAAGTAGATGACATAAATATATATATATATATATATATATATACATAAATCCAGTAGATTTATAATGTCATATATTTCATTATTATTTCTTATATATACTTTATAATCATTCTTAAATGGTTAACATGGAGAATGAATCTCATCGCGTCGTGGAGACGGTAGTCTGTACGTACGAACGAGCGATGATATCATTTCCATAAATATTGAATTGAATTGGAGTGGATTATACAATATATAAGAATCAATATGATGTTTTAATAACTATGTATAGTTATTCTTTACACCATTATACCCATCCATGTAAGGTGGTGGTGGAAAATAGATTACACCACGGCGTGGAGACGGTATTCCGTACGTACGCACGCGCGGTGATTTGTTTTTCCGTAGGATGGATAGACGGTGAAATAGGGTTGTTTCATACTTATAATAACATATCAGTATATGAGTGGTACTGATGTTATTACTTCATAATGAAACAACCTAAGAAGAAGAAGTGGAAGAAGAAATAAAGATGAAATAATTGGTAACGGTAATTACTTCTTCTTTGAAGCGCCTATTTGAGACCTCCTCTTAGGGCACTAAAATTGGTCTTTGAGGAAGACCAGAACCACTAGTATGTTTCTAGGGAAGTGGAGAAGAGATTTTGGCAGGGTTTGGCCGAGCTTGAGTGCTCAAATTGGTGTGAGGAGGAGGGGGAGGAGGTGTCCTTTTATAAGGGAGGAGAGGGGCTCCTTAGGAATATCTCAAAATATTATTTTATATTAAAGTCAAAATCGGTTTATAATGGTTCCAAAGGGTCTTATTTCGAAGCTAAAGTGGGGATGGGTCGAAATACTATCAACCAATAAGATTTAGACAAGTTTAGGGTATTATTTTAACCTTATCAATTAGATTTAACTCTAAGTTAAATAATTTAACTTTTACCGTGTCTTTTTGTTTTCTTTCACTATATGGTTAATACAATTACTATAACATACCAAACGAACCCCAAATTGTTTATTATTAATATATATATCCTTATCTAAGTAATTTGGCCGAACCTTAGATTTTTAGGAATAAAATAAAAATTAATAATATAATATTTGATTTAAAAACAATTTTGTGTCAATTTTGACACTATTTGATATATGTTTTTTGTGAAAGTCATAAAAGAATTATATGTTCGAAAGAAGTTGATTAAAGCAACACTAATATATCATAGTAACCTATAAAATTAGTGTAATTCATAAAAATTCTCAAATTTCATTAATTAGAGCATTTATAACATCAATTATGTTAATATTTCTTTAAAAGGGTAATTACTGCATCATCGTTGTGTCATAAATAATTTAATTTATTTAAAGCCTAAAAATTATAAATAAAATATAATTATGTAGGAAATATTTTTATCTTTCTAATGAATATTTTTAGTCTAATTTATCTAATGTATAACCCCATATTAAAAATGATTTACTTATTAAACTTTGATTTTAACTATTTTAACCCTTCTTTAAATAAATTAATAATAAATGTCCTAATCTAATCCAAGTGGGCCTAAATGGTCATATATTATTCCTAAGTTTGTTTTTGGTCGAATTACACGTGTCCAATAGAATTAGGACATGTGTTAGGGTAATATTAATATCATATTTACCCTTAGTTACCGTATTTACTATTAACCGTAGTAAAAATAGTAAAAAGTTACTACTCAGCAAAAAATTATTTTTATCTCATTGAACCACATTTTACTTACTAATATCAACCGTGTCTGTCGGATTTTTGAAATTCCATTCACGGAAGCGGTAAAATTAATTTTTATGCAAAATTCAGTTTTTAACCTACCACTTAGTGGTTTCACTATTCATAAAAAATTGAAAGTTTTCAGAAAAATACCAAAATTTCACCCTAGGCTAATTTCGATATTCTGAGTCCAAAAATGAAGTCCATTTTGAAAAATAAAATTTATAAAATTTCAAAAAGTGGTTATTACTATTCATAACGACTAGTTTTAATAGCATATTGTTGTTTCGTGAAACTCAGTATTGCGTACTACACACGCTATCGAGGAAGGTTGTGATTGCGTTTAATTCAAGGAAAGTCAAGGATGCGTGTTGTGCAAGCTCCTTTTGGTGTAGCGTACAACACAAGACATTAATAAAAAAAATAGTTTTCATAAAATATCGGGCTGTTACATTCTACCCCCCTTAAAATGAATTTCGCCCTCGAAATTCGTCGGGGTTATAAATGGTTTACTATTCGAAAGTTTCTTTAATAGAAACCCACATCGTAAAAAGGAATACCAAAACATGGCTTTAAAAACTAATGTATGAAATGTAACGAGTACCCAAATAAACTAATCACTGGGTTTCCACATAGGTGAAAATATGGATATGGAAGAGAAATCTAACCTTCATGTTCTGATGGAGAGTGGTAGAGAACATGGCTATGGAAAATCCAGAAATCAAAAATCCATATATTTGTGACGATCTAAGGTACCATCTGATTCATCAGGTATAATATCACTAGGACAACATTTTTGGTTTTCAAGATCATTTCCCTAAAGTTGAAAATTTGAATTATAATAAATACATTCTTTATTTTGGTACAATCTCACTGTTGTTCATGCCTTGAACAATTTCCACTTCATCTCTTAAATAAATGAAGTTGAATTTGTTATTCGTGAAGTGTTAGCAGATCATGTGATAGAATGACGGGTCATTCCATCTGTCTCAAACAAAAGGTTAGCAAAAATTATATATATAAGTCGATCTATAGTGAGATTAATCATATATGGTTCCTAAAATGGACTTATACTTCATATATCATACTGCTTAATATAATAAAACTAGTTTCTACTAAACAGGGACTTCCTGTAGGCCAGTGGTAGGCGATAAAGGCCAGTCGCACTTCGGTTGTGGGTTCGATTCCCACAGCCTTGTCCGAAGCGATGGGTTGTCGCCCGTCCTGCAGGTTTTCCTTTTTCTAAAACTATATTACTATAACATCCCATCAAAAATATCGAAAAGCTTCTATCCTTAAACAATACTAACTTATGTCCAACATAATCCATTCCAATCCTTATGCTTATCCATAATACTGCAGTCCATTCTCATAACATAGTGAAAATGGTTACCAGAGATTTAACACCATCGTTGATCCCCATATATCATAAGATATGTTTTGTTGGTCACATTCCAAACATTCAAAGGCCTTAATCAAGTATTTTCTTGAATACCCATTGAACCTTAGTGAAAACATGATTGCAGTTAAAAGTTAACACCTTCCACATAACAAAATCCTCAAAATTCTATATACTCAAACAATGATATCACTTAGTCCTTATATCAATCATGAGCTCATGAATACTATTAAACATTTCATTTTCTCGTTTTCCCTTCATTATGCGCATATCGTCTTATTTCCAAAAAATATCTCAATCACTTTGAATACCACATCAATAAATATTGCAATACTCAATGATACAACATTATTTTGGAATCCCATTACATAAACACTTAATCATTTCACCACATTGTTGTCATATTCAACATTGCCAATAGTGATCGCATGTGACTTCCCTTTTTCCATTGCCTTCAGTGGTTGCTCATGTTGATCGTCACTAACCCTTGGATTAGGGCATTTATTAGCATAATGCCCCGTTTCCTTACACTTGAAGCATTGAAGTGTTAGTGGTGCATTCTCTGCAGTGTTTGCTTTATTCACATCATTAGAAACCATTTTTCCATTACTTCGACACTCAGCTGCTCGATGACCTTATTTTCCACACTTAAAACATTTTCTAGTCCCTTTAAGACAATCTCCACCATGCTTCTTTCCACACGTTTTGCATAAGGAAACATTCATCTTCTTTTCACCATTATTCTGAGATTTCTCCTTGAACTCCATCTTTCGTTTCTTGTCAAAGCCATGAGATGGATATGTAACACCAACTTCCATTTCTACCTTGATAGCACAACGCACAATTTCTTCATAGCTACTGATGTCTCTTATAGCTAATGCCCTTCGAAGACTTGGTTTTAATCCACTAAAAAATCGATCCACTTTACTTTCAGGTTGGATGATAATGCCAGATGCATACCTTGCAAGTCTTGTAAAATTTTCTTCGTATATTCCAACAGATTCATCATCTTTTTGCTTTAGTTCAAGAAACACCTTCTCCATCTTTGTTCGAAGAATACGAGGGAAGTACTTATTGAAAAATAATTTCTTGAACTCATCCCATTCCATGGACTCAATTTCATCTCTTTGCCTTGTATTCTTGATAAGATTCCACCATTGATCAGCTTCACCTTCCAAACGATATACTGCTAAGATGACTTTATCATGTTCAGAACATTGAAGAACTGAAAATATCTTTTCAGTGGTACTGATCCATTGTTCAGAAACAAGTGGATCAGAAGACCCACTGTAAGAAGGTGGACGTTGCCTCATGAAGAATTCAATAGAATATTGTTCCCTTCTCTGCTCATTTGGAAGTCCAGAATGATTCATAGCTTGTGTAAGTATAGCTATAAGATTTTGCACTCCATCTCCCATAACATTTGATTGTTCAGGAGTACAATCATTGCATTGTCCATTGCATTGATCAACACGGTTCCTTCGGGTTCCAGCCATCGTCTAAAACCCAAAAAGAATAGTGTGAGAGGGAAAAATCATGCTAGGGAAAACAACATAATAAAGGGGAATTATCCTCAATATCTAACTTCATAGGTTAAATTCTATGATCGTTACCGTAGTTCTAGGACTGTATCTTATAGGTATACTTATCCTTAGGGACATCCCTAGACATACCTTAGAAATATCTCTATGGATCTCACTAACGTTTTCACATCCAAGTTTCCAAAGGTTGACTAAACCTCCCTCTGATACCAACTGTAGAGACCCGTATCTTGACGTACATGGACATTACATTACTTTTGCGGAATACTTAGTACATAAAAAAAATACACACACAAGGATCGTAATAGTTTAGTGTCTTTGGAAACTCGGAACGTAATCTTCTAATCGTGGTGAATGATCTTCAAAATCTCCCATAAATATCTTCCCCCTTTTTTACCTAAAACATTTCTTTATATCCTGGGGAAAATAAAACACAAAAGGGTGGGCTCAAATGCTCAGTAAGGGTAAACAAAAGAGAAATCAATCACATCATATTCATAAGAACATAACTTTTGGAAATCTTAACCTGCAAAAGACCTCATAATTTCATAACATGGGATAAATCATAGAAGTGAAATGTAATCACAATAATCATAACATGAAACATGAAACATTTTTGCATACACACATAATCATAGAGAATCATTTCTTGTTAGTCAAGACTCATTTCCAAGACTATCTTAGTGGACAAAGTCCCTTTCTGAATCGAGTAACCCCCGTTTCAGTCCTGTTTCACTGAACCGGTATAACCTACCATTCCAGCCATATCTATCTCATGAGATATAAAATCTTTACCCAATGCATTGGAGGGAGATATAGGTCCCACCCATCTCATAATGATACCATTCTTATGTGTGCCACAAAATCATAAATCATACATCATTGCATAACCCATGTAATAAAAATGGGATTCTTAAACAACATGACATCATAAAACAATTCATATAAGATAAAGTAATTCATAAAAATATTTCCATCACAACATAATCAAATCCATGTAATAATAGAGATAAAAACAGAACTCTTTTATTATCTTAGATGGAAAATAATTTTGATAAAATACTTGAACTTCATTCTTGAGGAAAATATCCTTTCTACTTCAAAAACACATTTCCTTTCTTAACATGTCGTAAAATTATAAACTAAAATAAGTTGATTAAAAATAAACATGAAAACTTGTAATGGATGATTTTTGGAAATAATGTATTAAAAATCCATTCATGTCGTATAAGTTAAAAAAAACATTCTTCGTACTTTTGTCGGAAAAGTCAAAAAGTACCTCGTACGAAAAACGACAAAAGATTCCTTTCATACATATTACTAAAAACTCACCGAAGGGTAAAAATGGATTTAAACAATTGTAGGTGGATGGAAATAATATTAAATATTGATGAAACATGGATGTGGATGATAAAATACACCCCAGTAAATACTTACGAATAAACAATCTCGGTTAAAAATGAGATTGTGATATTTCCCTTACCTTAGGTCCGATTTGCTTCGTATGTGTCCGAACCTCCTATATAATGATTTAAATAATGTCATTGACTTATTACAGAATCATATTCATTGTTATGATATCATATATGGTTCACTTATGACTTTATATTAACCGTTCTTTTGTAAATTCAATGTTAAAGAAGCGTTTTGGGTAAAATCGTTTCTTTTATCGTAGGTATTTTGACTTGATGTTCTTGACATTATTATTACTTATATCATGATTTACTTACTTCCAGAATATAAAATATGATTTATATATCATATATATTTAGTATATATATATATATAATAGATAGATAAATGAAATGAAAAACACCGTTCATGGAGACGGTAGTCCGTACGTACGCATGAACGCTATTTTCCTTTCCTTATTGTCTTGAATGGAAGTAAGTAGATGACATACATACATATATATATATACATAAATCCAGTAGCTTTATAATGTCATATATTTCATTATTATTTCTTATATATACTTTATAATCATTCTTAAATGGTTAACATGGAGAATGAATCTCATCGCGCCGTGGAGACGGTAGTCCGTACGTACGCACGAGCGATGATATCATTTCCATAAATATTGAATTGAATTGGAGTGGATTATACAATATATAAGAATCAATATGATGTTTTAATAACTATGTATAGTTATTCTTTACACCATTATACCCATCCATGTAAGGTGGTGGTAGAAAATAGATTACACCACGGCGTGGAGACGGTATTCCGTACGTACGCATGCGCGGTGATTTCTTTTTCCGTAGGATGGATAGATGGTGAAATAGGGTTGTTTCATACTTATAATAACATATAAGTATATGAGTGATACTGATGTTATTACTTCATAATGAAACAACCTAAGAAGAAGAAGTGGAAGAAGAAATAAAGATGAAAGAATTGGTAACGGTAATTACCTCTTCTTTGAAGCGCCTCTTTGAGACCTCCTCTTAGGGCACTAAAATTGGTCTTTGAGGAAGACCAGAACCTCTAGGATGTTTCTAGGGAAGTGGAGAAGAGATTTTGGCAGGGTTTGGCCGAGATTGAGTGCTCAAATTGGTGTGAGGAGGAGGGGGAGGAGGTGTCCTTTTATAAGGGAGGAGAGGGACACCTTAGGAATATCTCAAAATATTATTTTATATTAAAGTCAAAATCGGTTTATAATGGTTCCAAAGGGTCTTATTTTGAAGCTAAAGTGGGGATGGGTCGAAATAATATCAACCAATAAGAGTTAGACAAGTTTATGGTATTATTTTAACCTTATCAATTAGATTTAACTCTAAGTTAAATAATTTAACTTTTACGGTGACTTTTTGTTTTCTTTCACTATATGGTAATACAATTACTATAACATGCCAAACGAACCCCAAATTGTTTATTATTAATATATATATCCTTATCTATTTCATTTGGCCGAACCTTAGATTTTTAGGAATAAAATAACAATTAATAATATAATATTTGATTTAAAAACAATTTTGTGTCAATTTTGACACTATTTGATATATGTTTTTTGTGAAAGCCATAACAGAATTATATGTTCGAACAAAGTTGATTAAATCAACACTAATATATCATAGTAACCTATAAAATTTGTGGAATTCATAAAAAGTCTCAAATTTCATTCATTTGAGCATTTATAACATCAATTATGTTAATATTTCCTTAAAAGGGTAATTACTACATCATCGTTGTGTCATTAATAATTTAATTTATTTAAAGTATAAAAATTATAAATAAAATATAATTATGTAGGAAATATTTTTAGCTTTCTAATGAATATTTATAGTCGAATTTATCTTATCTATAACCACATATTAAAAATGATTTACTTATTAAACTTTGATTTTAACTATTTTAACCCTTCTTTAAATAAATTAATAATAAATGTCCTAATCTAATCCAAGTGGGCCTAAATGGTCATATTTTATTTCTAAGTTTGTTTTTCGTCGAATTACACTTTTCCAATAGAATTAGGACATGTGTTAGGGTAATATTAATATCATATTTACCCTCAGTTACCCTATTTACTATTAACCATGGTAAAAATAGTAAAAAGTTACTATTCACCAAAAAATTATTTTTATCTCATTGAACAACATTTTACTTACTGATATCAACCGTGTCTGTCGGATTTTTGAAATTCCATTCACAGAAGCGGTAAAATTAAGTTTTATGCAAAATTCATTTTTTAACCTACCACTTAGTGGTTTCACTATTAATCAAAAATTGAAAGTTTTCAGAAAAATACAAAAATTTCACCCTAGGCTAATTTCGATATTCTGAGTCCAAAAATGAATTCCATTTTTAAAAATAAAATTTATAAAATTTCAAAAAGTGGTTATTACTATTCATAACGGCTAGTTTTAATAGCATATTGTTGTTTCGTGAAACTCAGTATTGCGTACTACACACGCTATCGAGGAAGGTTGTGATTGCGTGTAATTCAAGGCAAGTCAAGGATGCGTGTTGTGCAAGCTCCTTTTGGTGTAGCGTACGACACAAGACATTAATAAAATTAAAAAAAATAGTTTTCATAAAATATCGGGCTGTTACAATGAAAACTTCTTCAAGCGGAAGATATTCACTTAAGACCAGATCCCATGTCTCAACCCATCCTTGAAGCGCCTTGCTATCACTGTCTCATCTGCTGCTAACTTTGGGATGAACCGTCACAAATCAATGAAGTGACAAGCATAGTCCATCACTAATAGTGATCCCTGAGTCAAGATCATAAACTATGCAGCTCGCCACTACCAAAAAGTCTCTGGGTAAAAATTCTCTAGATACTTTTCCTAGAAAATTTTCCATTACATCCCCTCTACCTTCTCGGTCTGAGACTGAATGTCCCACCAATGTGTTGCCTGGCCCCACAACATGTAAACAACCATCTTTACTCGCTTTTCAACAGTGGTCACTAGATGTAAAATTATCATCTGGATATACTCTAACCAGAACTGCACTACCACTGGCCCACCCTCTCTGGTGAAGGACAGAGAGTGTTGCAGCTAGAACTCCCTGGTCCGCTCAATCATACTCGGTGCAACCCGCCCAGGGTCCCGATCCATCATCTGTATAAGGCGAGCCAATTTCTCTCAGAACTAGTCTTCTAAACATTCATTGATGACCAAATTCTTGTGCTCTTCTACCCGAGGAGTGTTCTCAGCAACATCCTCACATTTCCCAAATAGAAATCAACGTTGTGGTGACATCTCTCTACATTGCCAAGCATTAGATTAAACACGCATACCATAAAACGTTCATGACTTCATAAAAAATCTCTTTACTAGCTGCAATATCTTGTTTTCATATGTTAATTCAACAACATTAGCACCTCAAATTTACCACCCCGACCATCCCTACCACATTCCATGGTCCACATGGGGTAAACAACCATGCACTACCCGAAAACTCACTCTAAATTTTACAAAAACATTTTCCACTTCATTTCAAACCCTTTTATTACATTAAACATCATTTACCCAGTTGTTTTTATTTCATTGTTCTCATCATTTACTGGTTCCATGAAATGCATGATGCACTATAATTTCCTACCTCACACACCCATCCAGTGCGTGTGCATAACAAAATTCATGCCACCTATCTTACAAGGTGCCCAAAATGGTGCATGAATGAAAATCCTCGTTACGATAATGTCACAAGCCAAATATCATTAAATTGTAACATCAAACCACATGTGGATCACTCAAAGGTGAAATATCATCAACTGTAATAACACAAAACCATGAATGACATTTCCCACCAAGGGTGACTTGGGTTTTCCCTCGTACCTAGGTTAGTTATTCCCAAGCATGAGCTCATTACCAAGGCCTGACACATTGTAACCCTTGGCAACCTCTCCCAAATAACAAGACCTGCTAGAAGGAGATGAAAGACATCCTCTGATACCGCTTTGTAACGTCCCCGACCCTGATGCCACTATACTGGTGCTTCGAGCTAGGTAGTTACATGACCTTAAGCACGCCTCCCCGTATACAAAAGGCTTCCGACTAGTAGTGGGGGTCTATAGAGTCAAGTGGTTAGACTATAGCCCCTTTTTATCAGTGTAAGGAGAAATATAAATAAACCAAATAGTGGAAACAAAAACCAATAAACAAGGGCTATGTATAACAACCATTTCCAACAGTAAACATGCCATGTCATATTACAAGTGAAAGTGTGAACAAAACCCAAAATAAAGAAAATGGCAAAAAATCCTCAAAATGGTCCTGACTCCAAGTCCAGATCCTCCACCAAGTGCTACCCATGTCCACTCAACTATCATGAATGGTCCCTTTCTATTCACATGACTTTAATAAATGAAGTATTCTCAGGAACCCAACGACAACCCGAGCAGGTTGTGAGTACAACTCAGTAGGCCACCACCAACGATGTCTACAAAATATCCAGTATAAACAGGTAGTGCATGCAAAAGGAGAATTAATGATAATTTCCAATTAATTAATTTAGGTTCCATTTGCAAATTTTTGAGCCAATGTTATTTCCACATCCATTAACATTCATTACACACCAAATATCATCACTCACCATCTTATCACATTTCCATGGATTAATCACATACATTATGTTACATGGGTCTATGGACAACAATCACATGAAAGAGGGTGAACACATCGTTATCCTATCTCACTAGGACTAACCCCCTCATAGAAACCATATACTCACCTCGATGCCTTAGTCCTGGTGGATGAAACTGTTAGGAGAATAGACCCTCAGTCCCCTTTCCTAACCCGTGCATTTAGGGTGGAGTTTAGAACCTCTGTATTACCTCAATCTGTGGGAATAGATCCTCAATTCATACCCCACTCTACGAAGCCATGTGAACATACATATATATATAAGTAACCATCAACCATCCATACCATTTCCCTTCAGTAAACACTATTAACAACACCCACATGGGAATCCACATCATACCTTAACCCATTAACACATTAACATTTCACATCATTTAGCCAATCAACCAATTCCCATGTGTTATGCCTAACACACTAAGCATTTATCACTAGACCCATAACCTATCCATTAGGGTCTTTAATCAGTTTACACAGTAACCCATGTAAATCGTTCATCATTTCCATGATTCAACCATTCATGCCAACATGTTTATCAGGGGCTCTAAAAATCACTACAACAAGGTCACTTTTTTAATAACAATCCCTAAACCCTGTAAAAGCCAGCACATCCCATTGATGGCCCTAAATTAGGTCAAGTCCATCCCAACACATCCCACTTGGATCGAGAGGGTTCCCATTTGACATTTTAGACATCATTTTTTCCAAACATGCCAATATTACTCAAAACACAACCAAGGGGAACGAAGAACACAACAAAACATGTGCAAATACCCAAATAACCATGGGATATATCTTATAGACCACCTACCTCAAAACAGTGATTGAACGCACTCTCAATCATGTCCTTAGACCTCGATCTGACCAACTGTGGGAGCTTCATCCTAAAACTCACCCAAAATATAGGGTTTTAGAGCTTTGTAACAAGAGTGAGAAAAGATACAAATCTTAATCCAAAAAGAGATTCAAGGATGGTATTATCCTTACTCGGAGCATCGATATGACAACAATGATGCTCTAAATGACCAAGAATCGAAGGAGAACAACCGTTTAGATTGTTGGGTCAACCAAGTTCGTCACTAGGGTTGAGAGGGGATGAATGGAGGAAAATCCCAAGTTGGGGTTTAAAATCGCAGAGTGGAAAACCTATAAGTTTTTCCATCATTAAGAGGATTCATGGTTTATCCACACAGTTTGACAAACCCTGCGCAAACCCTATGCATGCTACTACCCGAAGATGAAGGGTTGCACTGTATACCTTGGCAGGCCGCACGGTTTTCCCTGGCCATGTGCAAGCTATGTGCCCTAAACACTCTTACCCATTTTTTCTTTATTTCGTGCCCCATGACACAGAAACACCCCCAAGGCCTCTCATATATTATGAAAAAATCCCATGAAACCCGAAACAAGGGATTCAACCAAAAAATAACAAAAACATACCCTTCCAAAAACCGTGATCTTACAATATTGTTTATTGATAACACTTATTTAGTCTATTCTTAATATAATCAAAATCAGATTATGGAAACATAAAATTTAATTGAAAAATATTCATCCTCTATTAAAAATAATCTAATTATGAAACTAAATAATAATTTTATTCAACACTCTTTCATCACCTTAATATGATTTATTTATATTTCCACCTCAACATTCCCTTTAATTTTATATTCATTATAGACTAGATCATTATATATAATTACATACATCATTATAATTTTTGAAATAAATTAAAATTTATATTTTTTTCATAAAGGGATGGGGTGAGGTAATAGGTAACTATTTATTTAATGATTCTAATTTTTCCATATTATATGATGGTCATTGCAGTATAAATGTTTATTATAGAGTCATTCTCTATCTATGAGGAACCAAAATATAGAGGTAGTATATCATGCAATGAATAGAGGGTTTCATGATATGGTGTAATTTTATTTTGGTTTTTATAATAAAGAAAATAAAAGAAAATATGTTAACAAATTAGTGGGGTTTTCACACCATGAGCTTGAATGAAACATATAAATTTTGAGAACCCTTAAATTTTTACTTTTATTATTTTTCATCAACATATCTAGCCAAACAATAACCCTTAGGCCCTCTGGTGATGCCAAGATGTTTGGAGGTAACATGAAAGGAGATGTTAATCCCACCTCATAATGGAGAGACCAATAAAAATTTCATGACTGTAATGAATGTGTTTATATCTTTGATAATAAATCTTCACCTGTACATGTGGGTAATTTTTTTGGTGTGGTTTTTCACAATATGACATGTATGAGCACACAATAAGGTCTTATACCCAATAGTTTGGATTCTATATAGATATAAGATTCCATTGAATGTACTGGGGGAACACAACCTGTAGTGGAGAACATAAGGGAGGCTCACTTAGGGGATGGTGGATGAGGGAGAGAAATAGTAGCTATCTCTTACCCCTCTCCATCAACTATCTATTCCACAATGATGATTGGTGATTTATGGGTCTCCAGGAAAGTGGTATAAGGTAATTGTTTCAATTATATACCATCTAGTCTTTTTTCCAACTCATTAACATATGATTTTGGATAATATGGAAGAGGGTATGATTTTGTCCAAAGATTAAGTATGTCAGAATTGGACCAAGATAATGGGAATTCATCATTTCCCTTATTGAGATTGATTTGACAGTATAAAAATATTTGGTTAATTGTTTTTTATAATGATCTAAATTTTTTTCTTAACTATTACTCATTGAAATAATTTAATAATTATTTATCTTTTTTGTGAATAATTAGTTGGATATGGAGAATAGTGACATTGAATACATTGATGATGAGATCTTGATCAAGTCCTGGAGTGTCTTTTAAAACAATGATTGAATGTTAGATTTGATTATAACTCTTTGTTTTAGGTTTATTGTCCTATAAATAGAAATATATATAATTATTTTATTAATGATTATTCACCCATTGAATATTATATAATTTTTCATTGAAATGTAAAGAGACATAGATCACTATATATAATGAGGTTAGTTAGTATTGAAACTCCTTGATTTGGACCATGTTCCCCTTTTCACATTATATATATTTAGATTACCCAATTATACCTGTTGGGATTAAAAAAATATCTTGGTAAAACTCAGTGTGTTTATGGGTATTAATTGGTATATGTTTGTTCTCCGAAGGATAGATAGTTATTCATAAGATCCTTTGGACTAGTATTGATGAGTGACATTAATATTCATGTGTCAGCAAGATAAAATAACACACTATAGGGAAGACAAGATTATTTTTGTATGTAGGGACTATGATAAGACCAACATAGATGAACATGGTCTGATAAAAGGGATTCATTCATTGGGTGTGACATATATATGTCTATAGAATGGTATGGATAAAACAGAATCACAGGTCATGTTATTTATCTTAAGATCTATGAATTATATCATAAATGAGATTAGTATGAGATAACATAAAAATTTCATTGGTTGGTAAGAAATTATGTGATGAGAATCATAATTTTATTTGTAGTTGTATCATCATGATGTGATTTGACAGAGCTTGTGGGCTTAGAGATAATTGTAATGGGTTGGATATGGATTATATTCAAATTGTTGGAACAATAAATGTTTGGGGACCAAGATGGACGACCTTGAAGTAGAAACATAATTTTTATGAGGTATGAAATTTTTTGATTATGTAACTAGAATACGTTTTAGATTATTAGTGCAATATGATTGATATGTAATGAGATGTGTTTGATGATTTTGATATATTTGAAAAGATACATTATCATGGTTAACGACATGGTGAGCTTGTTTTATTGGATTTTATTCCTTCTTTTTGTTTCATGTTTGAGCCTAGTTTTTAATATATTGGATTTTCATACCTACTATATGGGATTAACATGATGAATATTTTTCCTTGTATTACAAGATAATTAATTAATATCTACTCCAGGAGTATATAAATTCCCTATGTGTTGGTGTTGTAGAAAAATGAATGTTGTAATTTATCACTTGTGATATTGTAATCATATTTTTCATATTTTTTTCTTTATAATTCCTTATTAAATAATTCCAAATATAACTAGAAATATCTTATAGGAACAATAATGGGATTTCAAGGTATTCTTATGGAATAAAGGTTAAAAAAATATGTCCATTGGGTGTCGTAATCATCTCAAAAGGGTTGTAATGAATATAAATTAAGAGAAAAAAATTTCTGACAAACATAATTGACTCCGATTGATTAAAACAAAACATACCAAAACAAAGGGTTCTGGTACATAAATAATTCCAGATATGTGAATTATCATGAACAAGAAAACCTCATAATCAAATTGATTTAATAACAACCTCTTAAAATCAACAACCTCGATGCATTTCCCAAGATATTGTCATCAAACCAAATTTTCCAGTTTTTCATTATCCATTAAGAAAATTTGCTGAGAAACTCAAATCCAATATCCCTTTTAGTCTAAACATAAAAAATTCAACTTTAAATTCAGTATAATTACTTATATCAAGTACAATGCAGATAAGAAATACAAAAATAACTCATTTTCACCGTAGTATGACCCCTTACTAGTATTATATTGGTTATGGTTATACAATTTGGATAAATAGAAACAACACTTGTAGAAATAATTACAAAATTTTGTTTTTCTTGTCGAGGACTCGAGATTTATATTTTTTGTTTAAATAATGTTTGTATTAAATTTAGTGAAAAAAATTAAAAATTCCCAAAAATCTATTTTCTAAAACCATTTCAATTTATCATTCTTCTTCCTTGCTTACACTTGATGTGTTTAGTGATTTTTTGGTTCGTTGGTGATTGTGTGTCCACCTTACTCATTCCAAAATCAAAGATTCATCGGAGCCTATCCTAATTGACCTAGTGATTGAACTTATACTTCTGAGGCAATGACATACTATCATGGACGAGCACAACCAAAACAATTCCACGACTCAAAACAAAGATGGATCCCCAGATGCTTTTCATGAAGCTGGACAACCATTTGGCCCCGATGAAAACTAGAACCAGTAGGCTTCACTTTCTCAAGAATGTATCCCACAAAAAGTCCAACAGTTCCTTCCAGAGCAGATTCCAAACCGCCATTTGGGCTAGGGTACGTACATCACCCCTCTGACGTAGCAATATTTGAAACATGAACTCCGACAGAAGCCGACTCCATGATGTACTCTCATGGAGTATGGCCTGCCATCCATTCACAGATCTGACACATGAATCATACATATACTGATTCAGGCCCGACACTTCAAGTTAAAGTCATCCAACATGCAACTAATCCAAAACATCGTTAAGTTCAGCGGCCTATCTAGTGAGGACCCCAATTCCCATATCTCCAATTTCCTAGAGTTCTTCAACATGTTCGGCTATTATAGATGGTCCACAGAAACATTTTGTATTGTCTTCTACCAATCCTCTCTCAGTAATAAGGCATAATACTCGATCAATAGTTTACCATGACAATCTAGCCTCACCTAGGAGGAACTGGCCCATGCGTTCTTGTCCAAATAGTTCACATCTTCAAAAACAGAAACCTTACAGAACTAAATAAACAACTTTTAGCGGCATGGCACTAAGTTTTTGTACGAGTCATGGGAGCACATCTTGGAGAGGATTCAAAAATCCCCACACCATGGTCTCCCACTCTAGATGTAGGTTTAGACATTCTATGGAGGACTAATAATGAACACAATATCAACGGTGGATGATGCTGCTAGAGGTATAGTTATGAGGAAGTCCCCCGAAACTTTTTTCGAACTATTGGAAGGAATGTATGCCAATTTCTTCTTATGTAATTCAATGTGGAGTACATATAAATGAGGTATGCACAATATCAATTCTACTACTATGCTTGATTCCCAATTGGATGGAGTTTCCAAAAAGATTCACACACTAAATCTAAAGGAAAAAACCAATGAATATGCGGATAACCATATACCGTGTAGTGAAATTGATGATAACCATATCATGATAGATTTCCCGAGACCTACAGCCATTCTTTCGTTGAGTTAGGTGAGCTATGTTGCTCATTACCATGGGTGAAACCAGAACCAGTAGTACAAGAACATGTTATAGTGTGATCATCAGAACACATGCTGGGGTGAATTATAATAGAATCATCGACCCCAAAGACCGGTCGACTATAGTCAACCTCAATATTAGAGATCGTACATGAGGAAATAGAATCCCTAGTAGGGATCTTACCCATAACAAGGCTACCAAACCCTTAACTGCATAATTTACGGCAGAAATTGCTTACACCATCTACACAACCACCTCAACAGGAAAACACCTCATGGTTAGAGGATCTCAGGAACAAGATTTTATCTACTACTATTAAATGATTATAGTATCTAGAGGCTTCCATTTTTTTCCTAGAAGACCAAATTTTCTATATAGAAAACCAGATCTCTAGGAGGTAGCCCGGTACACTACCGGGTAACAGTGGAAGTTACTGGAGGAGGAGGACCATTTTGTCAGTGTACAGAGTGGAAAGAAGCTACTACGAAAGGAACCAACATAGAAAAGTGCAACTACACCCACTCCTAATGAAGAAGGTACAGTTATAGAAAACCCCTCATCCAAAGGCCCACCAAATGAGGCTACATCGGGTAAAGGAAAAGAGGTTATCAAACCCATCGATTTTGTCATACCATTCCCGGATAGAATGAAGCAGATAATTCTAGACCACTTGTTAAGAATATTCATCTATGTTTTTAGGAATCTTCACATAAACATTACATTTGTAGAGGCACTGAGGTATATTCTGATGTATGTGAAGTTCACGAAGGAGATCCTCTCTATCAAAAGAAGTATAGATGATCTATACACCATTTCACTGACCAAGGAGTCCTCAGTAATCATACAATATTTGATTCCTCCCAAGCTCTAGGATTCAGGTAGCTTCACTATCCCATAAACTAATGGTCCATGTGAGTTTGGGAAATCCCTATGCGACTAAGGGGAAAGCGTCATACTCATTCCCTTAAAAGTTTTTAAAAATCTAGGGCCCAACGATCTGATTCCTAACCAAGAATCCCTTCATCTTGTCGACTGATCCATGAAATATCTGATAGGGATACTTTAGGACTTGCTAGTAAATGTTGACATGCTAATCATCCACGCAGTTTACATCATCCTCGACATGGATGAAGAACTGGAGGATCCTCTCACCTATGGAAGGCCTTTCATGGCCACTGGGAATGTATTGATCGACGTACACTAGGGGGAGATGATTTTCAATGTTGGAAATGAAAGTGTCTCTTACAATGTTACCAAAGCCATCAGGAAAGAAACATTATCAGTTCATGAGGGCTGCTATGAAATGCCTAATATGGACGAACACTTTAGGGGAAAAGGAGATGATCTCGTATAGTCATCCTCCTCAGATGAATTGGTCTCTTTAGACATTATAGTATATGAAGCACCAAAGAACCTTAATTCATAGAAGGTCGGGGTGGCCACTACTGGTATCGTGCTATTATTCCTGACATTCTAGAGTGGGAATAGGTACAAACACTAGTACTTTCAATTTTAAAGGAAAATGCACTAGAACTATAGCCTATCATGTATTCTATGAAGTACTAGTATTTGGGAGACCATCATACATTGCTTGTCATACATTTTGCAAAACTGTCACAAGAGAAGGAGGATGTGATTCTGAAGGATTTTATGTGGTTGAAACAGGCTATTGGGTGGAAAGATGCAGACATTATGGGAATCAACCCTCCAATTTGACCCCAAAAGGAGCTGCTTGAAGAAGGATAAAATCCATATCCTCAACAAAAACGACGCATGACCCCCCCTTATGAAAAATGTTTTAATGAAATAGGTTGTAAAGTTTCTGGATGAATGAATAGTTTCTCCCATATCAAATAGTCCGTGAGTGAGTCCCCAAAATGTGGTACGCAAAAAAGGAGTATCACTATGATTTCAAATGACAAGAATGATATCATCCATACACGCACTATCACGGGCAGTAGAATATGTTTGGACTATAGAAAGATAATTGACGCCACGAGGAAGGATCATTTCCCAAGCCCTCCCTGGAGTAGATGATAGAGAGACTAGCGGGACACCGGTTTTGCTTCTTCCTCGATGACTATTCTAGAGATGAAACACTACTGCACGTTCCCATATGGTATGTTTTCTTAATGAATGATGTACTTTGGTATGGGAAACACTACTGCACGTTCAATAGATGAAATCTGAATATCTTTCATGACATGGTAGAATAGATCTTAGAGGTATTCATGGATGATTTTTCCGTTTACAGAAAATCATTCACCACTTTCTTGCGACACCTGGAGATTATTTTGGAAACATGTGATATCAATAACCTGGTATTAAACTAGGAAATGTGTTATTTAATTTTTTCGGGTGGCACCGTCCTTGGACACAGAATCTCATTGATGGGGATATAGGTAGACCCAACAAAGATAAACGTCATTTCACAACTTCCTATTACGACTTACATCATATCCATCCACATATTCCTCGGGCATGTAGGTTTCTATAGGTGGTTTTTCAATGACCATTCAATGATAGCTCAACCCCACACCAACCATATAACCAAGGATTCATTTTTTGAGTTTGATGAGGCATCAATCATACCTATTATGAACCTAAGTCATTTCCTCATGGGTGATAAAGTGATGATTTCTCCCAATTGGGAAGATAAATTTCAAGTGATGTGTGATACCAGTGAATACGTTGTGGGAGCAGTCCTGGCTACCTTCTTCACTAAATTTTTCAACCCATCTATTATTCCAACATGACACTCAACAATGAACAAATGAACTACACTACCATAGAAAATGAGATGATAGTAGGTGTGTTCCCATTTTACATTTTTTGTTATTACTTAGTGCTATGAAATGTTATTGATTATACTAACAATGCTCACCTCAGGAATTACATTCTACACTTCTTATTTCCTAGTTTTCGTAGCATTTAGTCAGTTTTTCAGATCAGCTGCCAGTTCGACATCCGTAGTACACTGTCATGGCCTGATAAAAATAGAACTTGTACTTTTGTAAACAAACACACACGTGAGAATTTAAAATTTGATATTACATGGTGTGTATGTTCAGTACACACTGTGTACCAACCAAAATTGTCCCTTGGTACCTCAATCAGACAACCACACAACCCATATTTACATGAACATTTTGTATGTTTAGTATATTCCATGTATCCCATTTTATCTGGGTCAGCCCATGTCTATCACATCACACGACCATTTGGAAGTTGTTCCTACAGATGTTGTTCAGTACGTTCACACGGCATGTCCTTCATTTTTTCCCAACTCAGATAGTAGCTGTGTCTTTGAAACACATGAACATGAACCACTTTTCACATATACAGGGTGTAAGTTCAGTACACGCCATGTATCCATTACAGGAAAGTCACATGCCCACTCAGTATGTATATCCAAAGAACACGAGATGATAACCTACTTATTCTAAATACCATGTACTCTGTATATACACACTGTGTTTGTTTATATTTCTGGTTTTCTCAAATTTTCATCTTTTTCTTTTCTTTTTTCATTTGTTTTGTTTACATCTCTTTTTCAATATATTGAAGATGGAGGCCATGCACATGGGAAGAGGCCCACCTATGAAACTAAGGGTGAGAGATCCACTTTTTGCTGGATAAAACTCAAGCCCATGGAGACCCTAACCCCAGACTTCACGATGTACCAGCCTTATCCATTGGCCATCTTACTACCACTCATTGCCTCGACAGAGGCTGGTCGCAGTACTGCACATCCACCACCCACACAGAGCCTCCAAGAATCACCCTTCCATCCCCAATAGCTACCACACCTCTTAAGCCTTCCTCAGTCACAGCTAATACCTCCTCATCCACCATATCTAGTAAAACATCATCTATTATGGCCTCTCTTACACAAGATCCAACCCCTGCTGATGCACCATATAGTCTGAGCTCTGGGGATATCCCATTCCTTGCATGGTGTTCCCTGTTATAGAACTGTCGCATGACAATTTCTGGTGCTTCTCCCACTTCCCAATCCCATTGAGTTGTTGTTATCTTCACAACATCATTACTTAGTATCTATGTATTTGGGTAGATTTGAAGGATTACATCATGAATAAACCATTACTCAGGATCTTTTAGGTCATCACCATTATTTTCATATATTTATTTTTGGGGTTTGTTGATTCCTTCGAGTTCGATGGGCCTATGTACTGGTAGACACCTAGGGACAGTATCTAGGTGGTCCGATTTTGGCTGGGAGGAAAACCTATATACTTTACCATGACTAATTTTAGCCGAGGATGTAGTTTCTATCCCCATACCATCACTCCACACTTTATCTCTACCCTAAACCGACCCGAGTGTTTGGATCTCATCACCATGTGGTGGGACATTGCTAGAATAGTCCACTACTACACCCCCAATTCCATGAAAAGTACCCTTAATTTTGACCATATCCTCTATTTCACTTACAGTTGCTTTAGGGCCATTTTATTTCCCTTACAAAAGGATCTGAGCGTTGTGTCCGACCGTGAAATGGAGCTCCTCACCTGCATCATATGGTATGAGTACCTGGACCTACCCTACCATGCCACCGCATAATTCTATACCATGTTCATCAGCCATCTTGGAAACCTAAACGGTGTGTTCTACACCACCCACCTACCCACCACCTTAGCATTTTCGAGCCTTTTCTCCCCTATGTCCGCCTCATTTCCCCCATCGAATAGTCATTATAATGCTTATTGGAAAGGGATAGGTCCAGAATAAGTGGTCACTTACATCCTTTCCCAGGCCCCAACACCACCCCATGCTGACCCTCCTGCCCCTGGGGATACACCTGTTCCTTCTTCCTGACCCCTCCCTCCTTCTTCTAGCCTTCATTCATCTTCCACCATTCCTTCTTCTTCTGTTCTATCTACCACCCCACCTTCTTCTACACCCTCGGTAAATATTTCTTTTACCCTCTTCCTAGCTGAGCGGGAGCACCACTAGATTAAGAAAAATCAAAATCATAGGCTTCTCAAGAAGATGTTGGGGCTTCTTATTCTGCATCATGGTATTCCACTACCCGGATCTCGTACTACTCCTTCGGCTCCTGGACCTTCTTTCAAAGATCCACCACAATTTACAACACTATACACAGATTTAGTTCTCCTCTCCACTACTAGACCAACATCTTTGGCTTCTACTACCTATTCATTGATACATGTATATACTTATATTCCAATTCCAGATCATGTGGCTCCCACAACTATTGATTATATTCCGAGTGTTGCTTTCAAGCCTCCAACATCCATGGCTGCTGATCCTACTTTGTCATCTACTTCTGTACATGATTGTGCATCTTCTAAGCCAACCCCTGGCATGTTTCTGAGACAATTATTCCATTATATATATATATATATAACATTTTTTATATCTTGTGTCTGTGTTTTATTGTGTACTAATTTAATTTTTGTCAGTCCACGAATGTCATAGGTTCCCTAACATGGTTTGGGCTATACTTTTCGACCACTTCCCATCATTCATCACATAGACATGAGGAAATTATTACTTATTCAACATCTATTATTTTCTTTTTCTTTGTAGTTTTACTTATTTCATTACATCCACTCATCCTGGTACACTTTTGTGTCCCCATATCACGTTCTCCGCCATTATGTGGCACTTGGGGGTCCTTGGTCCCCATTTAGTGTGGGGAGAGTCTCTACATACAGTAATCTTTTTACCATTAACTAATTTAGTAGACCTCATTAATAGATGAAATATTTTAGACTATATAAACTATTCTATTAATTATAATTGTAAATAATAAAGGAATAGTTGAAATTTTAGAAGTTACATGCTTATATTAAAATTTTATTAAATTATTTTAAATTTATTTCTGATATGGATGATTTTCCAACATAAATTTATGTCTGTCTACATTTATAAGTGTATTCATTTATATTCATACCATGACTATATTGACCCTTTAACATTTTCATCATTGTCATGATGTATTTTAATCCCTTTTGACATATATTTTTTATACCCTCTTTCTTGAGAGATTCTTGGAATATGAATAACTACCAAAAGTTTCAAGTTTTTCTCTTGAGAACATGATGATTTTTGAATCTCCATAAATTTATTGAGGTATTTGAATTTTTTAACCCCTTCGACCTTGAGATCTACCCTACATCGAATCTTCGTAAACCCTTAGAAATGATGAAAAGCCATGATATAGTGCTAAATTAGGAGCCTATTTTCCCTTACTACCCAAATTATTCTATAATTTTGAATGATTATTCACTTCAGTATTAGAGAGGGATTTTTTGTTTTGAATGGTACATTTTGGTGAGAAACCATTAACTTAAGTGTGGGTTTAACACCCTGAAATTTTATGAGAATGATAAATTTTAATATTATTGATGTATTCTATTGTATGCTACCCCATGATTTATTTTGAATATATAAAACACCATATAAGCTTGTAGTATACGCAAAAACTATTCACCGCTTTTGTTTCACACAAGAGAGACCTTCCTCAATAGCGTGTATTGTTCGCAATAACGAGTTTCACTAATCAATGATATATTTTTTTATTATTATTATGAACTATCCGTTTTTAATATTATTAAAAATATTTTTAATTTTATAACATAATCATTCATCTTACTCTTTATCTACAACATTTTATGTGAAAAAAATAAAACTTTCGGGTAAAATAAGTACTTGTTTAAAAAATTTAGTTTTGCAGCATTTTAATGGAACACCCACTTTAAATCAAGTTTTTGACATGTTTATGAGTATAACATGAAAAAATAATCTTATTCACTTCAATATGTATATAAAAATTTACTTTGGATTATTTTGTGACATTTTTTTGTTAACTTTCTTATTTTGATGAATAGAAAAAATACGCAAAATTTTAAATAAAATTTTTTTCCCCATAAAGATAATTTATATGGTTACATTATAATATTGGATGGTTTTGAAGAATAAATAGAACACATTTTTACCATTTAATATAATGTAAATAATTATCATTAATTTTACATTTAATTCATTGGTAAAAACATTTCAATATTTTTGCAATGTTTTAACTTTTAAAACTGTTTTCTCAACAGCGGGAATAATTTTTAATTAAATACTACAAATATTATTTTTTGAATTTGGAAAAATGGATTCCATATTTGGAATCAGTATTTCCATATTATGTTAATAGACTATTTTTTTAGACATTATGAATAGTAACTACGGAAAATTTTATTTATTACAGTTAATGGTCTATCAGGTAATTAAGGGCAAAAATAAGATAATAAAATTTTCCTTTCACCTGAAACAAATTTATTGGATAAATAAAAATCCACCCATATCACCTAAGGGTCAGAATAGATTCATTTCATGGACTTTTAAACATTGAAAAGATTTAATTATTATTAAAACCAAGGATTGTGACAACATAGTAGTCTCTTATATCTTATAAGTGTAATAATATTAATTTAGTGATAAACATCATAAAACAATGAACATAAATAGTCCCCGTAAAGATAATAAAATTATCTACATCATGTTAATTTATTTATGATTTTTAGGTATTAAATAATTATCATTAATGGTGACACAATAGTGATGTAGAAATTATTTTATTGATTTAAATATCAAATAAATGGTTTAATGATCATTAAAATAAATATTATGTGAACTATTGAATATTAGAAATGAATCATAAAGATGAATATTACATGTTAGGGATCTCTTTAATATTTTGCTTCTAATATATCTTCTATGTGGGTTTCATTTAATATCAAATAATTGAATAGTATTAAAATTAACAGTATTGATATTTTATAAAAATAACATATTAATAAATTGTTTAAAAATCTCAAAAATATTTAAAATTTATAAATTTAAATTTATATGGTCTAAAATGTCATAAAATATCCAATTATAGTCATGTAACAACACAAATGTAATTATTTATAACAATTTAATTTTTAGAATATTATTACCACAAATAAAATTAAATAGATTAAATAAGGATAAATCAAGTTGATAAGGATTAAAATCAATTCCCAACATGTCTAAATTTCATTTTATGTTGATATTACAACCCTATCACATCTAATATTTGAATTTGAGTCATTTTTAATGTTTTTACGTGGGATTTTTGTTTATTATAAATTAATATTTTAGAGGTTTCCAAAAGTTCCCCTATTCTATCCTTAAAAACGGAACCTCCTCACTCTCCAATTCACAACATTTTGAGCCTTAAATATTGTCCAAAACCTAACCATCACTCTTATACACATCCCTATAATTAGATTAGTATTCTTGGTTTTCTACAATGACCATCTTTAGTTCCATAAGGGGAGGTTTAGAAGAGGAACATCAACGAAGAGGTAATAACTTTTACCGATTCATTCAAATTGGTTTCTTCTTATAAATCCACATCATCAGTTGTTTAACTATAAATTAATAAAGTCAGTATCACTTGTATACTGATATGTTATTATAACTATGAAACAACACAATTTTACCTTTTACCCATCCAGTGAAAAATGAAATCACCGCGCGTGCATACGTACGGAATAATTTCTCCACACCGTGGTGTAATATTTTTTATACATCACCAATATAAATGGATGGGTATAATTATGGAATAAATTACTTTATATTATAATTTTAATTTGATAATAAATCACAAATATTATACACCATACACTTTAATACAATTCCACAAGCATGGGACTGATATCATCGCTCGTGCGTACATACGGATTACCGTCTCCACGATGCGATGAGAGTCATTATCAATGTTAACCATTAAAGATTTATTATAAATTATATCAAATAAATAATCCTGAGATATATGAAATTATAAAGATAATTTATTTATGTATATATATATGTCATTTACTTTAACAAGAAAATGAAAAAAGAATTCATGCGTACTTACGACATACTGTCTCTATGAACGATGTATTTCATTATATTTATCGGTCAATTAATTATATTAATATTTTAAATATATTTGATATATAAACCATGTTTTACTTATGGAATTATGTAATCATATGTATAATTAAATGTCAAAACAAATATGATAAATGAAACAATTTTTCCCAGAACTCTAGTTTAACATGGAATTTGCAAATGAACGGGTAATATATAGTCATCAGTGAATCATATATGATATCATAAATATTGTTATGGTTCTTTTAAAAGATAATAATACATTTAAACCCACTATACGGGAGTCTCGTAAACATACAGAATAAATTTGACCTACTGTAAGGGATTATTTCGCCTCACTTTTATTTGTGTGAGATATATGCCTTAATCGCCAACTATTTATTTTTTATGGTTTTTGTGCTTCTGATGAATGTTTTATGATTTTTTATTATGAAAGATATGATATTTACCTATGTAAGTAATTTTGTTTATTTTTTGGCATGTTTGATTCCACTGATCATAAATGGTAAGTGTTAATTATTCTAATATCATTCTTATCTGAGATTTTTAATTCGTAAGTATTTACTGGGGTTATATTTATAATCCATGAAAATGTTTTATAAAAATGATATCATTAATTTTTTATTATTCTTACAAGTTTTTTAGAGTCATGTTTACCTTTTCTTTATTTTCAAAACAAGATATGGAAGGAATCGTTCATTAGTTTACCATACAAGGTACTTTTTTGACTTTTCCATAAAAAGTACGAGGAGAATGTTTTAACTTATACGGAATGAATGGATTTTTTACGATTTCATAACACCTTATTTTAATAAATATTCTTCTACAATATTTCATGATTATTTTTAACAAAATAATTTTATTTTCAAATTACATGGAATTTTGTGAAATGAAAATGATTTTGAATAAGAAATGATATTTTTCTCAAAAATTCATTTCATGTGTTTTATCAAAACTATTTCCCATCTAAGATGAAATTATTTACTATGATAATGTCTTATGTATAATGTATTCATTATATACATTGTTTTATTTTTCTTATGATGAAATGATATCCATTTGTTTTATATGGATTATATTGTGATGCGATGATGTTTTTGAAACCAAATTTATTCTTTGGGTTATGATGAATGATTTATGTTTATTTTGTGGGACACGTAATAATTATTTCATTATGAGATATGTGGGACATATATATCCCTCCAATTAATTGGGTAATGATTTATATCTCATGTGATAGACATGGTTGAAACGATAAGTAAAACCTGGTTCAGTAATATAGTGCTGGAATGGCTGGTAAACCCGGTTCAATAATGAACATTGTCCACTATAATGGTCTTGGCAGCAATTCCTTGGCTACTATGGAAATAATATAATGTTCTTAATGGTTTTCCAAAATTACATGATATATTACCATGCTAATTTATCATGATTCTTGTTCCTTTATGATTTATGCCTTACATAATGCCATGATTTATTTCACAACACAAGATATGGATGTTCAAACTTTATGTTCATGTTTTTATGCTAAAATGTATATGGTTCATTTTATTTTCTCTATTCTTTCCCTTAATGAGAGTTTTAGCACACCATTTATATGATTTACTTTCCTTAGGATATAAATAAATGTTTTAGGTAAGAAAAGAAATGGGGATGATCTTTATGGGAGATGATAAGGATCATTCACCATGATCAGAAGATTATGCTCCGAATTTCCAAAGACAATAAACTATTATCCTCCTTGGGTGACTATTTTTTTTATGTATTAAGTATTCAGTAAAAGTAATTTAATTTCCACGTATTTTAGTCTTGGGTATCTACAGTTGGTATTAAAAGAAATTTTTATTCAACCATTGGAAACTAGGATGCAAAAACATTAGTGAGATCCCAAGAGATATTTCTTAGGTATGTGTAGATATGTATCTAAGGATAAGTATATGTATAGGTTATTTTCTTAGAATTATGATAATGATCATAAATAACATAGGATTAATCCTAAGAGGTTAGAGATTTAAAGTACTCCCCTTGATTATGTTGTTTTACTAGTATGATTTCTACCTCTCAAACAATTCTTTTTGGGTTTTAGAAAATTGTTTAAAATAGGAAGATTTTTATTAATAGAGAATATGATGGACAATGGAATGATATTTTTTAGTATCAACCAAATGAAATGGGATTTGGAAGTCCAAAAATCGTTATTTTTCATAATCAAAAACCACATAATATGATCAAAAATCTAAACTTTGGTAAGTTTCCTAAAACATATAATAAGATAAAGATAGAGTTTCATGATGATAATAGAGGAAAGAATATTCAATTTCCCTCATGTAAATCATGTGGGATGAGGAATCAAGGAGAATTGTTCAATGAAAGTGGAAGATTATTTGGGTGTGGAAAAGAACGACACAATGCAAGTAATTGTAAATGAAAAAGGTTCTATCAACACAATAGACAAGGATAGTGGTATTGCTAAGACACCAACAATGGTTAAATGTTATAAATGTGTAATGTACATGCATTATGAAAAATATTTCACCAAAGGAAAATATCGTGAAGAAAATCAACACGGTCATATGGGTAGTATTTATGTTGATGATGATGATAAAGGGACTAAATTCCTATATGAGATGAAAGTAGTGTTGAGGAATAAAAGAACGATGCTCACTAAATGGTTTAAGAATGTTGTAGAATAATTGAATGTTTATCAATAATAATGTATGGTGCAATGGAATAAAGAAAAATACAAGGATTGTTATACTATTTTTCGCCATTGAGTATTTGAAATTATATGTTGAATTGTACCGGTAACCATGAAATGTGATTGAATTTTTTTTAAGAAGATGATATGTGCATAATGATGGGATAAAGAGAAAATAATATGTTTGATAGTATTAATGAGATCGTAACTGATATAAGGATAAATTGACATCATGGTTTGAGTATATAGAAATTTTAGAATTTTGGTATGTTGAAATAATTAACTTATTACTGCATTAATATTTTAACTAAGGTCCTATAGTAATTCATGTTTCAAGAGAATACATGATTAAGTTATTCACATGTTTGTAATATGACCAACATGATATATTTTATGATATTGGGGATAAATGTTGGTAATCACAAGCTTTGTATATGACCTCTCTAGTAATCTATTTATTTATACGACGAGATTGGACAGAAGTATTTTAGATAAGCCTAAAGATTGGAATGGATTAAGTTGGACATCAGATAATATTGTTTAAATAAAGACCTTTTTTCGATATTATTTCTGGAATGTTATAATGGTTTAGTTTTAGAGAAAAGGACAACCGGTAGGATGGGAAACAACCCATCCGGTCGGACAAGGATGCATGAATCAAACCCACAACGAAAGTGAGACATGCCTTTATCACCTACCACTAGCCTACAGGATGTCACTGGTTAGTAGAAATTAGTTTTAAGCGGTATGATGGTTGAAGTATAAGTCCCTTTTTGGAATCATATATGGTTAATCTAACCATATATGGACTTATTTATATTTAATAAATTTTTATATCATTTTGAGATAGATAGAATAACCTATCATTCTATCCCATGATATGCTATCATTTCTGGACGGAAAAAAATGAACTTCATTTATATAAAAAATAGACGAAGTGGATGTTGTTCATGGAATGACCAATGATGATATTACACTGAAATCAAGTAAGTATTTATCCTTATGTAAAAATTCATCAACATTAGGGAAATTATGTTGAAACCCAAAAATGTTGTTCTAGTACCCTCATATCCAATGAATAAGATGTTACCTTAGATCATAAAAAATTTAGGGCTTTGTGATTATTGGATTTTTCATAGCCATGTTCTCTACCACTCTCCACCAGAACACCATGGTTATATTTCTATTCCATATCCATATTTTCACCTATGGTCTCTTTTGTTGAAACCTAGTGATGAGTTAATTTGGGTCACTGTTACGTTTCAAAATATTGTTTTTAATATTATGTTTTATCATTCCAATTTATCATGTGGGTTTCTATGAATGAAACATTCATATTCTAAACCATTTATAACCCTGACGAATATCGAGGGTGAAATTCAATTTAAGTGGGGTAGAATGTAACACCGCAATATTTTATGAGAAAGATTATATTTAATTTTATTGATGTATTGTATTTCATTGCACACCACAATTATCATGTGCTATATGATAAACCATATTATCTTGTAGTATACGCAGACACTATTATTGTCTTGTGTTGCATACAAGAGCGACCTTCCTTAATAGCGTGTGTTGTACGCAATACCGAGTTTCACTAAACAACGATATATTGTTATAATATTATTACGAACTAGACGTTATGAATATTATTAACCAAATATTTAATTTTATAACATTATCATTCATCTTACACATTATCTATAAAATGGTATGAGAACAAAATAATTTTTTCAGGTAAAATAAGTATTTTTAAAAAAATGTAGTTTTGCCACCTTTTGAGGGTGTACCCACATTAAATCTAGTTTTTGACATGTTTATGAGTTAAATTTGACAGAAAAAACTTCTTCATTTCAATATGTAAATAAAAATTAACTTTGAATAACTTTTTAATATTTTTTTTAACTTTAATATTTTGATCAAGAGTAAAAATACGCCGAATATTAGTTTAAAAATAATTCTTTCATCAAGATAATTTATTTGGTAAAATTATAATATTGAATTGTTTTAATGTATAAATAGAATATTTTTTTCTTGCTGTTTAATATAATGTAAATTATTATCATTAAATTTTCATTAAATTTATAGGTAAAAACATTTCAATCTTTTGGAATGTTTTATCATTAAAACTCGTTTTCTCTACAGCGGGATTAATTTTAAATTAAATACTACAACTTCTGTGTTTTTAATTACAAAAAATGGATTCTATATTTTGAATCATTAGGTACAAATTATTTTAATAGACTACTTTTTATTTTTATACATTATGAATAGTAACTACGGTTAATTTTATTTACTAAAGTTAAAGGTAAATCAGTAATTAACTGTAGATATCAGTTTATAAAATTACACTAACACCATCCAAATTTTTATAAGATGAATGAATTTATACCCATATCACCTAACGTTTAGAATAGATTTATTTAATGTTCTTTTGACCAGGAAAAGTATGTAATTATTATTAAAACCAAAGAAAGTGAGAACATGTCACTCCCCAATATCTTAGAAGTGTAATAATTATAATTTAGTGAGAAACATTATAAAACATCAAACATAAATAGTAACCAAAAATCTAATAAATTTATCAAAAAATTGTGAATTTATTTATCCTTTTTAGGTATTAAATAATTATCATTAATGGTGACTCAACAGTGATGTAGAAATTATTTTATTGATTGAAATATCAAATAAATGGTATTAAAAACATTAAAAGAAATCTTATATGAACTATTTAATATGACCCACAAATTTTCAAGATGAAAATTACATGTTAAGGATCTATTCAATATTTTTTTCGAACATATCTTCTGTGTGGATTTTATTTAAATTCAAATAATTTAATAGCGTCAAAATTTACACTATTGATATATTATAAAAATAACATATTATTAAATTGTTTAAAAATCACAAATTTTTTTAAAAATTAAAAATTGAAATTTATATGGTCTTATATGTCATGATGTATCCAATTATGAACAATTCACAACACATAAGTAAATATTTATTACAATTTTAATTTTAGAATATTATTTCCACAAATATATTTAAATAGATTAAATAAGGATAAATCTAGTTGATAAGGTTTAAAATAAATTCCCAAAATGTTAAAATTTTATTGTATAATGAGATTACAACTCTATATCATCTCAGTTATGAATTTGAGTCTTTTTGAAATTTTCAAGTGGGTTTTATGTTTATTATAAATTAATATTTTAGATGTATCCAAATGTGACTCTCTCCTCTCTTATAAAAGGCACATCATCCCTCTACTCTTCACAACATTTTGAGCCTTCAATCACTACCAAAACATGTAAATTTATCTTCAAAACATCCCTAGAAACATACTATAGGTTCTAGTTTTCTATAAAGACCATCTTTAGTTCCCTAAGTGGAGGATTAAAAGAGGCGCGTCGAAGAAGAGGTAATATCCTTTACGAATTCATTAAAATTTATTTTTCATCTACTTCATATTCATTAGTTGTTTCATTATAAAATAATAACATTAGAATAAATAATATACTGATATGTTATTATAAATATGAAACAACCATATTTTACTTTTTACCCATCTGACAAAAAACGAAATCACCGCACATGCATACGTACAGAATACTGTCTCCACGCCATGGTGTAATCTATTTTTTGTATAACCAAGATACATGGATGGGAATAATGATACAATAAATTACATTATATTATTATTTTAATGTGATATTTATTATGGAAAATTATACACAATACACTTAAATACAATTCCCAAATCATGGGAATCATATCATCGCTCGTGTGTACGTACGACTTACAGTCTCCACGACGTGATGAGACTCATTCTCCATGTTAACCATTCAAGATTGATTATAAAGTATATCAAATCAATAATCATGATATATATGAAATAATAATTCTACTGTATTTATGTGTGTATATATATATATGTCATTTACTTTAATAATGAAACAAAATCACCGTTCATGCGTACATACGACATACCGTATCCATAAACGGTGTATTTATTTCCATTTATAGATCAATAATATATATTAATATATATAAATATATTGAATATATATGATATATGAACCATGTTTTACATTCTGTGTGTATGTTAACATGACCTAAGTAATTAAATGATTAATTATAAGTCAAAACACGTACGATAAATGAAACTATTTTACCCAAAACGCTACATTAACATGGAATTTACAATTGAATGGGTAATATAAAGTCATATGTGAATAATATATTATATCATAAGTATTATAATGGGTTTTTAAAAAGTAAATAATATGTTTAAACCCACTTTACAAGAGTCTCATACATATACAGAAGAAATTGGACCAACGATAAGGGATTATTTTGTCCCACTTTTATTTTTGTGAGACACATGCCTTAATTTCCATCTATTTCCTTTATATGTTGTTTATAATTACCATGAATATTTTATGATTTTTATTATGATAGATATGATATTTATATATGCATTCAATTTTATATATTTTATGACACATATGATTCCACTGATCATAAATGGTAAGGGATAATTTTTCCAATCTCATTCTTATCCGAGATTTTTTATTCATAAGTATTTACTGGTGTTATATTTCTCATAAATGTCTATGATTTATAAAAATGTTATCATTAAGTGGTTAAAATTATTCCATATTTTTTTAATGAAATTTATACCTTTTTTACTTTTTTCACAAGGTATGGAAGGAATCATTCTTTTTTTACCATACGTGGTACTTTTCGGCTTTTCTGGCAAAAGTACGTGGAGAATGTTTTTAACTTATATGGAATGAACAGATTTTTAATGTTTTTGTAATGCCTTATTTTCATGAAGTATCATCTACCTTATTTCATGATTATTTTCATCAAAATCATCTTCTTTTAAAATTACATCGAATTTTGTGAAAAGAAAATTATTTTTTTAAGAAAGGATATTTTCCTTGAAAATTCATTTCATTTGTTTTATCAATATTATTTCCCATATAATATGAAATTATTTAGTATGATTATGTTTCAAGTATAATTACTCCATTATTTACATGGTTTAATTTTTATTATGATTAAATGATATCCATTTGTTTTATATAGATTATATTATGATGGGATGATGTGTATGAAACCCATTTTATTCTTCGGTTTATGATGAATAATTTATGGATATTCTGTGGCATATGTATGAATGATTTCATTATGATATGGGTGGGACCTATATCTACCTCCAATGAATTGGGTAATTATTTCTATCTCATGAGATAGACATGGATGGAATGGTAAGTAAAATTTGGTTTAGTAATACAGGGCTGGAACGACTGGAAAACCTGGTTCAGTAATGAACTTTGTCCACTATGATGGTCTTGGCTGTAATGCCTTGGATACTATGAAAATCATATCATGTGCCTAATGGTTTTCCACAATTACATTCTTTATTACCATTCCATTTTATTATGATTGATAATCCTTTATGATATATTCCTTATATACTACAAAGATATATTTCACAACACATGATTTTGATGTTTAAACTTTATGTTCATGTTTTTAAGTTCAAATGTATATAGATTATTTTATTTTCTCCATGATTACCCCTAATAGGAATCTGAGCTCACTTTTATATGTTTTCTTTTCCCGAGGATATAAAGAAATTTTTTTTGGTATGCAAAAAAATTGGATGATTTATATGGGAGATGTTGAAGATCATTCACCATCATTTGACGATTACGTTCCATATTTCCAAAAAATAAACTATTACAGTCTTTCTGTGTATGTTTTTGTTATGTATTAAGTATTCCCCAAAAGTAATTTAATTCCCATGTACGTCAAGGTTGGGTCACTATGGTGGGGGAGTTTTTTACATGTTCATTTGGGAAAAATAGTTTCATTGACAAATACCCATTATATTATTTATGATCTATTCTTTATTAAAAACAAGAAAAAGATGGATCAAGTCAAATTAATACACATTACCCATGGTATATTGACCCATTTTTGAAAAATACTTTCATGGTGATGATATATTTTTTATTATATTTTGATTGGTGATGGATTTTCATTGAGCTCTAAGTTTTCAATATCATGCATTGTTGATTATTAATTTTTCTGTCTCTTCTAAGCCTCTTAGATTATATTTCAAATTATTACCATCCAAACCATAGACTCAAAAACATTTGTACCTTGATAAATTTCGTTATAATTTTTTTATTCAATTTTCTGAAGTAGGGAATGTAAAAACATTCATGCTTAAGGATAGAGTTCATATATTTATGATTGAGGAATAATCTGATAAAATGATCATGAGTGATGAGAGTATTATTTTTTGGTGAGTTAAATCATATAGTGGAATGTGTAATTGTGAAATGTTATACGATGTGCATAAAAGAGAATGAATGTTTTATAATTCAACAGTAAAAGAGGCATGATTAGAATATCATTTAAAATTGAAATATACTTTTGGGTCTTTTTAATGAATTTTATTATTCCTATATTATATATAAGTATAATTTAGTGTGAATTCTCCCATTTTTGTTATATAGATACTATTAATTAGATGTTGATATTTTTTTTCAGGACAAGAATATAACTAAGTGTGGGGGAGTTTAATGTGGTTGATTTGTGTATAATTTTTTGTAAATTTTTTCTAGTTTTTAAAACATGTTTTCACAAGATAGGAGTACATTTGGAGATATAATTATGTAAATCAGTGATTATAATGATTTTCAGGTATTTATATGACAATGATACAAATCAGGGGAATGTTGATCAATAATTTCAAACTAGACAATGTGTACGTTCAGATATATGTCGTTTACCAGATCACCAACACAGATTGTCCAAAACAGGTACATACCCATGTTACCAGAATCTTATAAACACCATGTACAAAATATACATGATGTGTATCTTTATCTAGAATTGGTTGGTTGTTGAGAAGATGTCTGCACACCCATGTTTTCGAATGACTATCACATGCCTTGTTCATAATATACACATCGTTTATTCCGTTTTAGATGCATTTTTTGGCCGATGAATTAAATTACACACTGTGTATGGTGGTGATACATTTTGTGTACATCCACCTACCTGGAAGTGCCATGTTCATGTGAATGATGACATGTTAAGCCACCAACCAGCAGGGAAAAACATGGAAAAAGCGTGTTCAAAAGAGTATACACCATGTAATTTTTTGTAAACACCATGTACTCTTAAAATGTAAAAATTGGTGGTAGGATTTCCATGTTCAGGAGCTATTCAGTCATTTAATTCAGATTTCATTTAGTTAGAAGGGATATCACTCCGGGTGTGGCCTAGAAGAGAATAAGAGAGTGAAAGTAGAGTCGAGGAGAAAAAATGGAAGGTGATTTTGTGCTACCTTACCGATGACCATATCTATAAGTCTTTTTACAAGATTCAATGATAAACTAAAAGTTCTTTAATTAATTTCTAGTCCATGAGTAGCTAAATTCCCAATTTTTTGCAGCTGTGGACAAATGAATGTTTTGATTTATCAATTGTGATGTTGTAATCTTATTGATCAACTTTTCTTCCTCATAATTATTTATTAATCCTTTCCAAATATCACTAGAAATATCGTATTGGACCGAAAAAAATATTTCTATGAATTCTTAAAAAATTACAGTTAAAAACATCCATGACCATTGGGTTATTTAATTATCAAAAGGGATGAAATTAATATAAATTTAGTGAAATAAATTTACAGACCAATGAAATTTACTTCTATTTATTTAAACAAAACATACCTGACCAAGGGTGTTCTATTACTTAATTAATCCCTCAAATGTGAATTTCCATGAATAGAAAAACCTCATACGAAAAATGATTTAACAATAACCTCTCAAAATCCATAGCCCCAATGCATTTCCCTAAAAATTTTCATCAATTTAAATTCCCTGTTTTTATTTATCCTTTATATAAATTTGGTAAGAAACTAAAACCCATTCACCCTTTTATTAAAATCATAAAGTAATCAATATTAAATTCCCTATACTTCATTATACCATGTGCAATCTAGATAACAATGGAAAAAAAAACTTTTTTATATATGGTTTGACTCCTTACTAGTACTATACTCATTAGGGTAAAAAAAATTGGATAGCTAAAAATCACTCTTCTGTAGAAAATATTATGACTATTTTCATAAAACAGATAAGGGTTATGTGTTACCATGAGCTTCTACAAGTTCTCCATGATTATATGTCGGTTTTGTAGTATTCATCCATGTGTACAGACCATTACAGCTTCTTGATGAATACGGTATGACCAGTAATAATAGAATCATACATTCGAGTGATATGTGTATAAGGGAAACAAAGCCATCACTATTCTTGTGTGCATTCCAACATATCTTAGTGTACTAGAGATAACCTTTGTGGTTGAAAGTTCTTTAGTCGAGGAGATAAAACCAATGCATGTCAGATGTGTAATAACAGGAAGTTGAAGTCAGTCTTAGAGACACATATGTGAGAAATTTTTTTGGAAGAGGATGCTATAGGGAAATATGAATTTTCAGGGGAGCAGGAGATGGAGATGAGCTAGGAGAGAATTTGGTGGTGTTATACATTTCGACATGTTACAAACATCAAACCAATGTGGTGCCCATAAGTATTAGTGAGCTAGAGGATAAGGGAAGGTAGTAGAATCATGTTGTGAAGGAGTACAACCAAAGGGATCCATTAATGATTTGAGCTTTAGTCTATGTATACTACTAGCTGCTGTATTAATAGACATAGGTACTACTATTTTCTTCTTGTCACCAATCATGATTGAGATCAGGAGTTTCTAGTTAAACCTTTAACCAGGTATTTACATCTGGAGATACCTATGGGAAGGTTCTTTAAAGTCACATTTATTTATATAGTATTATCTTACTCATGTGGAAAGAGAGTCAGTTCGAACAACATTGTGGAAGAGTCGAGGCCTTGAAATTGTAGTCTGGGTATTGATTTGTTATCCACAATTCATGCTTAGATTTAATATTTAAGGAAAAAGGATGTGGTATGTCTGCATTTATGGAATGGGGTTTTCCTTGGTCGGTGAAAAAGGAAACCTAGGCTATACAGGATAATCACATGCATTGGAGGGTATAGCCAATCTCCCTTGAGTCAGTCAGCCATACCCACATGGCTATAGATGATTTGAGTTTTTAGTTCCCATATGTTGTGATGAAGTGTGGGAACATCCATTAAAAATATGTTTCTATGATTTATCTCCCCATAGGGAGAGGGACTTAAACATCTTTCTACACCCTTAGATGGCACTGATATCATCAACATGATATTAGAGGGATGTATAGAGCTTTGGGAGAAGGGTACATAGTTGGGGGAATTGTAGATTAATGTCTTAGTAAGACCGAATGTTCGAGTTTATGTATGGATTACCGTCCGTTTAACCATGTGGATCTGGAGAATGAGTATCCACTACCAAAGGGTCGATGGAACCACCAACCAGTTAAAAGGTGTAGCCTTTATTGTGGATGGAAATGTACCTATAGGATTTTCAGTAGTTGAGACAATGGGGATGGATGGATTTTCTCTAGGACTTTTACTTTGAGATAGTCTATATTTTTGAGTAGGCGAAATGTGGTTGCTTACGTACTAAGAAGGATATCTGTATTGCAGTAGCTGAGTAAGGTGACGAAGAAACTTGCTGTGATCCAGATATCCCTAATGGATAGTGATGGAGAAACATACCTCCAATCTATGACTATCACTCTCTCAATAATACAACAATTTAGGGAGGCAAAAAATGATAATGTTGACTGTGAGGGAGTATGTCCTACGATATTTTCCGTACATGCTCATGTTATATTTTTTAATAGCGGGGAGAACGTCTCCCTTTTTAGAGGATGAATCTTATTACTAGTAACATTGCAGGAGGAAGTGTTGATGGAGTTCCAAACATCCTAACTGGTAGTATATACTATTGTGGCCATGATCTACCAGGACCTTTGATGTTAGTACTGGTGAAAAAATGTGAAGAAAGTTGTGGTAGAGTTTATTTCTCGATGCCTCACCTGTAAGCAAGCTAATTCAAAGAATCAGGACCCGAAATCAGTGACACATACACTTGAGGTACTAGAGCTGAAGTTGGATGGAATATCCATGTAAATCGTGATAGGTTAACCATAGATGCCATGGATCCATGATTCTAACTACGTGATCATTGAACGAATCACAAAGTCAGCTTACTTTCCACCTGTTCGAGAGCATGGATCGAAAAAGGCCTTGGGATGCCTCTACGTTTAAGAGATATTGTGGCTTCACGTGGTGCCTTCGATTATGGTCTCAAATCATGATGCACTCTTTACATCCTAGTTATGGAAGGGGGTTTCAAGAGGCATTTGAGACTCATCATTTCTTGAAAACAAATTTTCATCCCCAAATAGATTTTCAAATGGAGAACAACATACAGACCATAGAGGACATGCATTGTGATTATACCTGGTTTTTGGTCACAATTTGGAGGATCACCTAATTCATGGAGTGTTTACATACAACATTATCTATCATAAATGGATAATTGTTAATCCATTTTCAATATATAATTATTTTTAAACAATTATTATATTTTATAATTGTATTTTACAAATGTATTTTTCACTTTCCTTGTTGAAAACACTTTACCATGTAGTTATGCTCATCACATGTTTTAAATTATTTTCCATATATTTAGTTTATTTTTAAAGAATCAAAATAGTTATCTGACGATGATATAACAATTGAATTTTTTTCGTTATTATATTTTATATTTATACATTTTTTTAAAATATAATGTCATAATAACATTATCCAAAACTGAGACCATAAATTTTCATAGAATGAAATATTCAACTTTGTTATTCATTTGTCTAATTTTAGAAAAAATTAAAATACATTCAATTATATTTTTCTAAAAATGGAATCATATGTTAGGGGTGTATTAAAAACATAGTCACCTATTTTCTCCTTTGATTGTAAGGTGTTATATTTAGGGAAAAATTTCATAAGTGATAATGAATGTAACGATCCATAATTTTATTAACAGAATTTCCATTCATAATTCCTAAAACACCTACATCATATAGATCACCCAATAAAATAAATAATTTCATAATCTATTAGTGATGCATTATATAGTAAAATACTAATAGAAATGGTAATTTTTATATGAGGGGAAAATAAAATATATTATAATAAGAATAAGAAAATTTGGATCTTTTTGACCCACTAGCATGACAACAATAAAAAATAAACATATATATATAATAAATAATGGAAATAATATACTATTTATATAGATGAATAATTTCTATAAAATTATGGTAATATTTCATAATTAATTAAATAAGTGTAATTTATAGAAATTATCGAACATGTACTATAAAAATAGTAAACATTCCATTGGAATAGTAACGTAACAATTAGGTGTAATAATTACACTATTATAATAGTTACCTCATTAATAAATGCATAAATAAAATATAAAAACTTATAAATGAAACTATGATATCATTATATCATGGAATATCTAAATAAATGTTTTAAAAATTTTAAATTAAAGTTTGGTATTTTTGTAATTTTTAATTTTATAATAAATAAATAATTTCAATCAAAATATATATTCATAAAATGATTCACAAATTTATATTATTTTTTATTATAATTATAATACAATAACATTATTCCTTTATTTTCTAAAATGGACATTAAATCATTTATAACATTACAATCGACATTTTTTCAAATAAATGATTATTTTATTTAAACATTTTACTCCTCTAATATACAAAATTATTTTTCTAAAACTTACTCATTTTTTGAAATCTACAAATCAAATAATGGTTATGTTGATTTTTATTATTATTATTTTTAAATAGTTTAATTTTTCTGGAATTTTGAAATATGATAATTTAATGTTTTTATCATAATATTCTTTTTCTTGAGTCAAGGATGATGTAAGAATTTTTTATAATCCCACGAATTCTAACTCTCATAAATAAATTATTATATTTATTCATTGGAATTTACACTATTGGTGGTTTTGATACAATTGAAAATAATGACAATAATAACAAAAACTGCACCTGTCACCATATAAAAACCACCCCTCACATCCTTGTATCATCACTCCTAATTATTGTTTATTGTCAATATTCTACCTAATTCCATTCCTAATATACATCAATATGTCTTAGATATTCTATACTCAATAAGATAATAGACCCAAGTCCCTTAATATTTTTATCATTAAGACGACACAAAAGTTGACATTTAGTGTAAGTGCAGAATGTATTCAGACATCATGTGATGGATGCATCCAAACCTCCATTATTATTTATTTGGTATCAACATTATCTCTATTTAACCCAATTAATTAATTAATTAATCTTATATAATATAATAATTATTGTATAAATGTTCAAAAAATATATATGTATTTTGATTAATTATTCATTTTTGGGGGAATTAATATTATAAATAGTTCTCCTCTCAATTCTTTATTACAAGCATGCTAAATAAAATGGAACTTCTCATTTTCTTAATGATATTAATGTGAAATCCATATTCTATTGTAAGAAGCCATGATTTTAATTAAATAATTTATTTTATCAAGAATGTATATCTTAGTTAAATTTAGGTTCAATGAAAAAAATTACGTGTTAATCCACATTAAATAATATTTTCCTCTTTCTGTAATACCTCCCAGAACTATCAAATTTCCAAACCTACATAACCAATTTTTTCATATTTGGGAAATTCACTTGGAAAAAATTTATTATAATCAATTCATATTTATCCATTTCTAATTTAATAAAATTATTTAATTACATAATTATTATAAACCATTCATATACGCCATTTTAATTATTCCTTATGACATGATTACAAATTCCATGTCATTTCATGTGTAATGCTTACGATTATTTAATATGATTGATATGATTATGTGTAAATCCTATGAATATAAATTTTACAATACGTGTACCCAGATTGTGCTCTAATGCATTCGATAATTTAGTTTGTATCATTAGACTACATTTATGGGACTGAGACATAAATCTACAATTTTATGGGACTGTTTCCACCACGTTATATATTCTTGGGAGATAGCCTTGAATCTTGTTTATTTCATGTTATATGTTTTAGAAACGTTATTTAATTTCATTGTGGATATGTCACATGATCTAAAATCTATGAACATATATGTTTATTCATGACAAATTCCTTTTATGTTATCATGTTATGCCTTTTAACCCATGTTTTTTTCTTTATTCACAAAATTTTTCCCTTTCAGATATTTTTAGATCCTCCCTATAATCATCATATTACCTATAATATCCTATGAATTCATAGGGAGTGAATTGGCGATTGGATCACATTATAAATAATAAACAATTATTTCTTATTTTAATTTAATGTTTTCTAATTATATAACTAGTATTCCAATGAAAATATAAAAATCGTTCATTGGATTTTATTTCACTGAAAATCATATTGTATTATGTTTAAAATACCTCAGACACAACAAAAATGGATTTTTTTCATTAGATTATATCTTCATATATGACATTGGGTTCTTCTTGGTTATATGTTGTGTAATGTTGGGAGGTTATAAAATAATCACAAATTTATAGATTGGGAAATCGAAAATATATTTTATTTTATTGTTGTTGTAGGCCAAGTGCAACCCCAATGATAAATTATCATGGCATGAGATTAAAAACCTTTTTATTTGTTTTTTTTACACCATGAAATTTTATGATAGTTGAGACATGATTTAGTCACCTATGAAACCATGATATAGAGGAAATAGGTTTTACTATTTAAGTGCGTAAGAGTTGCATTGGTTTTCAATGTGTATTGAAGTGAATAAGAGTTTCATTTCTTGTCAATAAGAAGTAAATATGTGAATAAAAGTTATTGAGAATGAATTTGGTGAAGACTTGGAGAATTTTTGTTGATTCAAATCATTGAATGTTATAATTGTCCATTTCTTTGAGGGGATAACATTGATGATTGTTGAACTGGTCTTGAGTTCCAAGAATTTTTTCAAGGTGATTCAATGTTACAACACTTAAATAAGAACATGAAATACTCAATTGCATAAGGAATGAAGTGACATCCATTAATAGTGACCAAATGGATGAAGTGTCTAAGGCCATGCATTATGACTTTATACATGAGTAATGAAAACATGATCCATGCATTATCCTTGGATGGATTAAAAGAATGTATTGAAAATGTTTGGGATTTATGATCTAAAAAGAAAGGAATGGATGATGTTTGATAATGATGAAGATTAGAGAATGAGATTTGAATAAAGAATTATGGTTTTGAATTTTATGGAGAAATTAATACTTGTTTAGTTTGTTTTTATACTAAGTACATTGAATATTCCTTTACCAAAAATTGTTCCAACAATGGAGGGACTGCTGAGGTCCTCAATTCAGGCACTTGCGGGACCCGAGGGTCAACCGTGCTCGGAAGAATCCCTCAAAGCCAGCCCCTCTTGAGGCATGTGTGTGCGGGATGTGTGTAATCCTACGAGTGTCATATAGTGATGAACCCATGCAGCATGGGCACTAGGTGCGCAAGGTAGAAGGATCATAGTGGGATCTAGAGCGTTCCCGTAGGGTGAACTTGGTATAGGGTAGTACCGTGGAGGGAGAGTGGATAATTCTGGAAAAATGATGCGACAACTTATTATTTAATGAAATCACGGACATGTCTCTGTTTCAATGTGGGAGGGCCAAAAAATCCAGGGACCCAATCTCAACAGTCAAATTCATCACAGGAACATGTTCTTCCATTCGATGAATCACGAGATTGATCTCACGGATCGAGACTAACCATATGATTGTGTTCTTCACAGATTTAGATGAGTGTTGTCCAATATCTCCATTCGAGGTCTAGTAAACCTCTAGCCACCTCTACTGCCCTCACGAACCTGGTGCCCCAGTCATAAAACCAACATATCACTCTATCCACAATTCAATATCTGGTCTAGTATAAAGAGATCATCCTGAATAACTGAATACATGCATGAATAAAATGTTCCATGCATGCATCGAGATGATGAATTTGAACGTGACTGGGTAAAATAGAGTTGTGAGGACACATTAGGATGCTCGATGTCTTTGGGAAAATAATCTACATTAGTTCATAAATTCATACTTGTTATGATCAGGCTATAATTAATAATACATCGGTTGAAAAAGAAAATAAATGATAATTAAGAATATCTTTTAAACCCGTTCTTGATGACTTCAATGCCGAAGATCTTGACCCGTTAAATATTTGAGACACTCGGCATACCTCATGGTATATAAACAAGGGGAAACATTATTACTCGCCTAAAAATATAGATTCCTTGAGCAAGTCTCTTTTGTGGAAAAATATTCAATGAACGCTTTTGTTTTTCCGAGAAACAGAGCACTTCGTGAAAGGTTCTGCACAGCCCTGCTATGCGAAGGAGAACTGCACAAATCTTGCATGAAGTAGACTCCTTGCATCATTGTAAGAAGCATGAAACCCCCAGATTCAGGAAAGAGAAGATCCACACCCTCTGTGTGATGCTAACCACAAGCATGCTAAAGGTTCCTTCGAACCCTCGCCGTGTTTCGTGCATGAAGAAGAAACCACAAGTACACAATAGGTGCATCCCCCTTGTGATAGTCTGTGATGTTTCCTGAGCTAAGGATTACCATTTTCGTTCAAAAAGGACAATAACCCTTGAATACACCATTCACATATCAATTCTAGTTTTGTGTGCATTATTTGAAGGTGATGAAACCCAGTGACCATGGAGATGAAAAAAAATTGTTCCATCCAGTTTTGCAAAAGGAAGAAGAACCCGAGGCATTGTGTACTTCACAAAAGGAACACATGCATGAGTCCAAGGCATTCATAATATATTGTGATGGTGTTGGAGAGATGTATGAGAAGGGATTGTGTGTAAAATTTTATGTTGAAAATTCATGCATGATTCACGTGCATGAATATGCTTGAGTGGAGACACTCAAGTGTCCAAGAACAAGGTGAACTGCGAGCAACACTAATTTGGGATTGAAGAATACCCATTTAAAAACACATAAAATTAAATGAATTAAATAAGACAAGTGTGTGAGATCTAAAACCCTAAAGAATATGATAATGAGAGGAAGGGAAATAGAGAAGATATAAAGTGAAGATATTGTGTGTGTGGTCAATTTGTTACACACATTGGGATTCTCACTCAAGAAAGCACAGAAGAATTGTGCATGTATTCATGCATGAACATACACACCTAAAATAAAGAATCAATCATGAATATGCATTGTGAGAAAAGAATAAATGATAGTGCACATGAAAAATCTTGAGACACATTCATTCAAACATGCATGAACACATGAAAGTGTATAAATTCAGATGATTCCAAGTGAGAAGATCTTCATTGTTTGAATAATAACATTGGTGTATTTTATTCCTTCCTAGAAAACATGTACAAGGTTATGTGAATTTGGATTTTGAAATAAGGAAGAATAACATGAGATACCTGTGAAATCCATGTGTGAAGTGAATGTGAACTGAGATTGAATCCAGACTGAATTAAAGAATCTATTCTATCAGAGTTTTCAGTAATTGAGAATCCATGAAGAAGGACACTGCTGATATTTTGAAAGATAATTCTTGAATATTTATATTCCGGAAAACTGTGTGTACACCATTGGAACACTTCTATGTGAGGCCAGGTATTCATCACAAGAATAAAGAATTGTCTGGGAATTTTTTATCTCAACACTGATAAACTGAAGCGATCAGAGTTGTTGAACATGGCGAACAGACCTTATCAAAGGTTGTTGAAGATCCTTGAAGAGATTCACAAGAAAGTGTGATTTATAAATCTTATGTGAAGAGATCAGAAGATCATATACACTGTATCAAAGAATAAAATAAGGAAATAAGTTGCTTGTGTGACTCGAGAGCAGGAAGAACCATGTAAGATTTAGAGAGGATAAGAAGACATCAGTGATACTCTAGAGCAAGCGGGTCAGACTCTGTTAACACTGTGTGAAGCAGTATAATGAAAATTCTATGGGTCTCCTGAGAGATACATTGTGACTATGTATTGACCATTTTAATTACTAACTGAATTATACTAAAGAATCTGTGTTGGGGAGAATAACCAACACGTCAAAGAGTAGGTCTTTGAACCGAACCTTGTAAATCCTTGTGTTTAGTGCCTTTACATTTACAGTATCATTCACGGTAAGGCTAAGAGACACAGGAAGTGTGTATAAATGATTTAACAACCCAAAAGGGTTTAATTGAAAATAATCAATTTGTAAAAATATTGAAAGAGTTCACTGATTCACCCCTCCCCCTGTCAGTGATTCATGTTGATCTGGGCACTTCAAGTGTTATCAGAGGTAGGTTAACCTCTAAAAGATCCAAAGGATTCTTTCTGAAGTGTATATTTAAGGAGGTGAGTGAACAACCAAAAATTTAGATATCTTCCAAGACTCATAAGAAAATAAAAAAGAAATTGGCAAGGAAGATGATGAATAAGTATACTAATACTAGGGAGACACCTTCTACTGATGGTAATATGAAAGGTACACCATGTGTAATTACTTATTTTTCTTCTAATGAAGCCTGCTCAAGCAGTGATGATGATAGATTAATTAGTTATCCTTAAACTACACTCAATGATCATCTAAATAATGTCCTTATAAAAGTGGCAAGACACATTGCTGAAAGCATTAGTACTCTTCGAGATGAAAATTTACTGCTTGAAGAAGAAGCTAATGCCATGGAGGAAGCATTGGCTAAAAGGGTTGGCATGTAAAAAACTCTCACCAAACTACTGAAGGCAATTGAAGAAACAATTTATATTTTCAATGAATGATATTTTCACGTTATTGAAGAATTATAGGGTTGTATTTGTGAGAAATAATTCTTTGAGATTGTATTCGTAAAAGCATTCCATGCATTTTAAATATTGCACAATGTTTTTTTCGTTGTCAAAGCAGCTCCACTAGAAGTCAAAGCCAACATGCTAAATTATCATGACATCTCATTGCAACAATTAAGAAATGCGGATGAATAAAAAATGAAAATTCTCAATGATAATTGGGAAAGTAATATTAGATAATTTGAGGATGAGAAGAACTCTCTCAACATGAATTGTTTAGTGTTGGTGGTGAAATTGAAGAATCAACAATCACTCCATGTTGGAACATCCCACATAGCTAGAAGAAGAGATGTTTTGAATCATGTTTTCATTGAGTAATATGATTCATAATGGAATATAAAATTAACCTTTAATCCAATGGAAATATCCTCTATTATGAAGGTACCCCATAACCCATTTACTTTAATTCAGTTTCATATGAATGAAAAAGTTCCAAACCAAAATAAAGCATGACGTGGATTGAAAAAAATGATGATACATCCATCAAAACATAAAGGGTTTATAATGGAATGATCTAGAATAGATACTCCAGGAAGTATGTTACAAATAATTAAAGACAACTCAAAAAAATTTCTCCAAAACTAGCAGAATTAATACTACAAGAAAAATAAAAAAGATTTTTTGGCTATTTTTGGTGGTGTTGGATGTTTGGGCATCAGGCCAATGATTGCTGGAATAATATGTATGCATATAAAATTTATGTAAGGCCTACATTCATGGAATTTAGATTTGAATAAATGAAACAACCTATAATGGAAAAGTAGAAATCATAGATGATGAAGAATCTATCTATCAAGAACTGATTTGATTATCTTAAAAACTTCTATGATAATTTCAACAATTGTGGTCATGGTTATGATGAGTGATGGTTTATTCCTATCATGACTCGTGAATATGTTGTTACGTAGCTTGGAACATGACAAGGGAAGGAGAAATCAAAAGCATTTGAAAGTCATCCATTGGGAATATGAAATACATTGAATCCAAGAAACCAGTAAAGAAATTAATCCCAAGAAGAAGTATAAGCTGGATTCAATGAATTCCATGTCAACTAAGAAAAGATGTTTCTACTGTGGAAAGAATGGTTATAACATGTATCATAGAAAACAAGCCATGGAAATTAGTGGAATAAGCTGAAAATAAAAGGAGAATCACTCCAGAAAAATTGGGATTGACCGAAGACATTCTTGATGATAATCATAATAAGTTGCCTAAGATGGGTAACTTGAAGACAAGAAAGAAACCATGTGGAAGTTCAAAATCAGAAAATTCTGAGGAGTGTTTAGCTATCTAGCATAATCATATGAAAATTTCTAGATAACTATAATGAACTGAATAAGAAATAATATATAAAGCTAAAGAAAATGAAAAGCAGGTCATTCCACGTGAAATAACATTCGAATTTCACGATATGTTTTCAACACATGATAACCAGAGTGTCCCACAACTACTGTGTGAAAGGTGAAAGAAGGATGGAAATCATGAAAACAAATGATTAACTATTTTACCATGCTAGATGGTGAAAATTGAACAATATATACCAAAATATAATTCACTACTGGATGAAGTGAATAGAAATAATCTATAAAAGATGAATTTGAATGGATGTAAAGAATCTATGCTGTTAATGGAAAATAAAAAAGCAAAATGGATAGGGGACATCATCATGAAGAGTACTAGACACTTTAGAGGTGCATGGAACAGAGGTCATGGGTTCAGAGAAAACACTTATCCCTAGTGCATCGATTAAGAATCTCAGAATTGTTCCATCTTATTCCGTTATACTTTTTTTATACATGTCTGCTTACATTTCATGGAATTGAAGATGAAGGTCATTCATAAAATGACATTTGAATGAGAAAAATCGAGAACTAAAAGTAGAATCATTATTCATGATTTGGTAATTATTTGAAGTGATCCACAATGGACGATTATAAACATTCATACCTTCAATATTATATGATGATATTCTCAACCAAGGAAATTCGTATGGAGTGAACCCCTTGTTGGGGAGAAAATAAAAAAGAGATGATATAAAGGATCATTTCATAACAAATCTTGAAATTCATATCAACTCAGGATGCTGAAAATGATGTATTTTAAAAAAAAATTCATCCTTTCGTATTAATTTTATCTAAAATATCAATTAAGGGGGAGTGCTTAATTGAGGAAAAGATGGTATGAATGGGGGAGTTTTATCTTTGAACTAGATCTTTTTAATATGTTTGGGGAAGTATGTGCAAGATTTATCATTTCATTGTTAAATATTTTTTTCCCTTGAAATAAGATTTTATACTTTATAAAACTGAATTCACATTTATGGTTGTTTATGGACATCACTGAAAAACCAATGTCATATCTCTCTTTTTTTTTTTGCACTGGGTTATCCCTATTAGAGTAAGTATTGATTAACACATTGATATTTGATTCGTGAACCACGTGGCATCATACATCTCTCAGAAACATTCCAAAAGACATTATTCAATGTGAGGAGGACACGTTTTTGAGAGGACCCCAACAACACCTTTGAATTTGGTTTCCAATAAGGGGGAGAAAACATTGGCCCACATATTGAACCATACAAACTGTGCCTGTGTGATATTGAAAAAAATATAAAGGGGGAGATTGAAGTGCATACGAGTTTCATTTGTTGTAAATATGGATTTAAGTACATAAAAGTCTCACTTATTGTCAATGAAAAGTCATTATGTTAATGAATTTAATTTAGAATAATGTTGGTGGTAGACATAGAGATTTGTAGTTGACTCAAATAATTGAATTCTACACATGATCAATTTTCTAAGAGGATAACATTGATGATTGTTGAACTGGTCTTGAGATCCAGGACATGTATCTAGGTGATTCAATCGTACAAAATTTATGAATCACATGAAATATCCAATTTCATAAGGAAAGAAGAGACAACTAACAATAGTAACCAAATAGATGAAGTGTTTAAATACATGCATTATGTATTATTTCATGTTGAATGAATACATGATTCATGTATCATCAATGGTTGGATTTAAAGACTGTATTGAATATTTTTGGGATCTATGATCTAAAAAGAATTAATGGATGATGTTTGAAGATGAAGAATATTGAATAATGGTATTTTAATGAGGAAGTATGGTTTGGCATTTTAAGGAGAAATTAATACATGTTTACATAGTTTTTATACAATGTACATAGACTATTCCTTTACCCAACAATGTTCCAACCATTGAGGGACAGTCGAGGTCCTCACATTAAGAATATGTTGGACCCTAGGGTCAACCGTGCTCGAAGGGAGCCCTCGAGGCTAGCTCCAGGTGAGGTATGTGTGTGTGGACCGTGTTTAAGCCCATAGGTGCCACACGATGATGAACCCGTGCATCATGGGTGCTAGGTGCGCACTCCTAGAGGAGCATAGTGGGAACTAGAGCGCATCCTCAAGGTGATCACGGTATGAGGTAGTACTGTGGAGGGATAGGGGAGAATTATGGTGAAAGGATATGCTGGATTGATATTTAAAGAAGCTGCACCCGTGTATCTATTTCAATGTGGGATGACCAGAAAATCTAGGGATGCGATATTATCCATCTGATGCATCACAGACATGTGGTCTACCATTCGACCAATTGTGATATTGATCTCATGAATCCAAGACAACTATCTAATCGGATGCTTCATGGATTTAAATAACTGTCTCATGATCTCTTCAGTCGAGGTGTCTTCAATCTCCTGCCACCTACACTGCACTTGCGAACTAAGAGCCCCATACAGACACCCAAATCATCACTCTGACGACTATTCTAGCTCCATTCAAGTCCAAAGAATTCATCCTCACAAACTAAATACAAGAATGCATTAAAAGTTGCATGCAGTCATCGAGATGAAGAATTAGAACATGGAAAAAGCAAATAGAGATGCGAGGCCACATTATAATGCTAGAAGCATTTAGAGAAATAATATACATGGGATCTTTAATGAATACATTTGAGCATCATGCTATAAATAATATGACTTCAGTTGAAAAGGAAACAATCAATAATTAAGCATATATTTTTAACCCTCACTTGATGTTTTCAATGCCGAAGATCACAGCCCTTTAAAGATTTTAAACTATCTACATATCTCATAGGATCTGTATAAGGGGAAGCATTATTCCTCGCCTATATATATAGATCCCTCGGATAAGGATTTGTTGTTGATAAATATTGAGAGAAATCCCTTGTTTCATTAATAATCATAGCACTGTACGAAATGTACTATGTAGCACTGCTACACGAAGGAGAACCATGAATCTTTTGCGTGATGAAGTCCCACACATTCCTTGTGTGAAGAGAAGAATCAGAACCCCCTTGGTTCGCAAAAGAGTAGATTCTCACCCTCTGTGTGAAGCTACCCACACACACATTAATGGTTCCTTCAAACCCCGATCGTGTATCATGCGTGGAGAAGAAACCATATGTACACAATAGGTGCATGCGCCCTTGTGATACTCGGTGATATTCCCGAGCGGAGGATTACTCCCTTATTTCACAAAGTAAAAGAACCCACACATACACCATTCACATATCAATTATCGCTGTGTGTGAATTATTTGAAGGTGAAGAAACCCGAGGCCCTTTGAGATGAAAATGAATCGGTCCCTACGATTTTTCAGAAAGAAGAAGAACTCGAGGCATTGTTTTCTTCATAAAAGGAACACATGAATGAGTCCAAGGCTTTGATAATCTATTTATATTGGGTGTAAAAGAATAAGATGATGGGATTTTATGTGCAATTATATGTGGATAATTCATGCATGATGAACAGTCATGCATATGCATGAGTTGAGACACTCAAGTGTCCAAGAACAATGTGAACCATGGGAAACACTAATTTTGGCATGAAGAAGACCCATGCACAAACACATAAAATTTAATGAATTAAATAAGTCAAGTGTGTGAGTGATAAGACCCAAAAAAATTGAAAGTGAAAAAGAGAAAGGGATAATGTGTAAAGAGAAGTGATTGTGTGTGTGCTCAAAGTGTTACACCAATTGGGAATCTCACACAATAAAGGAGAGAAGAATTGTGAATGCATGAATGCATGCACATACACACATAAAGTAAAGAATCAAAAGAGTGTATGCATATTGATAAAAGAAGAAAAGACCGTTCATGTGAAAAATAATAAGACACATGCAAGAAAACATGCATGAACACGTGCACATGTATAAATTCAGATGATTCCAGGTGAACTTATCATCAGTGTTTGAATAATAAAATTGATGTATGTGATTATTTTCAAGAATCCAAGAAAAGATTTAGTGCATTCATCTATTGCACTATTGATGAAGAATTTGAGATAACCATCCAATCTATCCCTGATGTGAATGTGAACTGAGACTAATACTAGACTGAATTAATGAAACTCTTATATCCTAGTTTTTAGTAATTGAGAATACAAGAAGAAGGAAAGTGCTGATATTGTGCAAGATCATTCGAGCATATTTATATTCTTGAAGATCTTGTGTGCACCAATGGAACAAATCTATGTGAGGCCAGGTCTTCATCAGAATAATAATGAATTGCCTGAGCATTGTTGATTTGAGCACTGATCCACTAAAGTGATCATAGTCATTGTGCAAGGCCAACAATCCTTATCAAATGGTGTTAAAGATCCTTGAAGAGATTCATAGGAAAGGGTGATTCATAATTCCTGTGTGAAGAGATCAAAAGATCATCTACAGTGAATCAATGAAGAACATAATGAAAGAACCTTCTCGTGTGACTCGAGAGCTAAAAGAACCTAGTGAGACTAAGGGAGGGAAAGAAGGATTTAGTGGGACTCTGGAGCAGGCCTGTGGGACTCTGTTAACACTTTGTGAAGTAGTATAAATTACATTCCATGGGACTATAGAGAGATAAAGTGTGACTCTGTATCTACCATTGTAATTACTAACCAAATTATAGTGGAGAATCTGTGATGGGTATAACAACCAACATATCAAGAAGTTGGTCTTTGAACCAAACCTTGTAAATCGTTCTATTTAGTGCCTTTAAATATATAGCATCATTTGAGGTAAGGGTGAGAGACATGAGAAGGGTGGATCATGGATTTAACCTACTATAGATGATTAATTTAAAATAATCAACTTGTAAAAATATTGGAAGGTATAACTGACTCACACCTCCCACTCATAATGATTCACACTGATCTGGGCACATCAAATATGATTATTGGGTATCATTGTTTAGTGGATTTTATGGGTGGTTTTTTCACTATAGAAAGTACCCATATGTATGGTAACTACATAGCAGGGGTTATTACTTTATGGAATATCCTATGTATTTGTCTGTGAAAAAAATATTTGTAAACATTTATTCTTTTTTGAAATATGGTCATTCCATGACCCATATACCAAAATATGATTCTTTATTATGTGTAAGTGCTATGTATTTGAGGGAGAAGTACCAAATGTTAATGAGATACAGTGACATAACCATATGGATATAGATATCACACCAATAGGTTCTATCCAATGGCGTTTTAGTACCACATAAATGCATGTTTATATAATGTGATAATTGAGAAACTAAATGTTTTGGATGCTTTGGGGTATGTGTTATAACATAGAGAAAGGCCATAATGTGGCATCACACATTGAAAAAATTTATCATTAAATGACTATAATCCCATATTGTGGAATAACATTATGATTTTGAGGGTCAGATTATGAAATATAATTTTATAATTTGTATAAAATCAATGGTACACCTATAATTTCATAGTAAACCCCTCTATATTTTTATGGAATGTGGGACTATGTTGACCCATTTGTGTTATATCCTCCTCCTATACATCATTTCCTCATACAAAATTGATGATGGTAAATAATTTTTATGGATATTTATGTTGATTAATTCTCTATGATTATCAATTCATTTCAAATTTTATTTTACATTTATTTGGAATTACATAGGGTAGTGACTGATTAAGATAAAATTTGAACAATGAATTATATTGACTTATAAGATAATAATTTTTCATTCATGAATGTAGAATATCATTGGCATAATAATTCAATTTGTTATGTCTGTTTTCAGGGAAGATGCTTTTCTGTGTTTGTTTTTAAATTATTATTCCACAATAAATTAATGAATATAAATATTTATAACATGTTATAATAAATTATTGTGATATGGGGGCCAAAGGTATAATAATTTTTTTCACTTTACGCATGAATGAGGCATTGAAGAATATGGTGGAGATTGAGAAACCCTTATTGTGGATGGTAACTCTGATTTGGAGGTATGTTGTTTAATTAGGTCAATACCATAAATTTTTTTAATGATTTGGAATGAAATAATAAATTTAGAAGGATGCTTAAAACATTCTTGGAATGATATCATAGAGTTCATGTGACTGGGAGGAATTGAACATATTTCAATTTTGGTATGTTATTTTTATCATGATGTCTATATTTATATTTCTCATTTTCAATGTCTCCAGGAAGGAAAATGATATTTTATTTGTTTAAAATATTTCTGGATAAACCTCATGACTATGTTTCATATTGGTTATAATTGAAGGATCTGTTATGGATAGTTTGTGTTCATCGGAGTCTTAGGTATAGTGATGATGACTGATATTATAATATGCCTATGGATTCAATGAAAACACCATAGTGGATATTATTATAAGAGATATTATGATTACATGTTTATTTTTATTGGTATGAAAGAAGATAATCTTGATAATGATTACATTATTGGTTAAAAAGATGAGATTTTATATTTTATGATGTTGGATTTTTTCATGAGTGAAAAATTCATAGGTGATGAGTTAGGGAGATTAAAGGATACTTTGTGATTACCAATAAGTTTTATTATATGAGTCAGGTTTTGTGTCCGATGTAAAATTATATTGTATTTAAAACCATAAAATGAGTGATATGTTCATGTATGAACAATTTTTTTTGGTGGGAGTAAATATTTTTTTATTGGACATGCATTTTAACTTGAGTTTTAGGGTTCATTTTTGGAATTGTGTTACAATAACCCTTATTAAGAATTTGTTTAGATATGTGATGTATGACCACTCTATGTAGAGGTTGTTTTTGTAAACTCATTATGAAATTTATCTTTAAAATATATACATATGTATGGGATGGTTTTAGATTTTAAAATGGGACAAAATCCGGAGGATAAGGTAAGATGTATAGACATTGTATGACACCCTAGCCCGAGCCTTTTGTAATTGGTCATCACATATTCTATAATGACATTTTTTTAATTACTAATGGTAGAATAAATTTTCATAATCTATTTCAATTTTTATTATAATATATGATGGTATATATAAGGGGAATTTAGTGTTACCATATTTATATATATTTCACACACCTCTCATTGGTTTCATTGAGCACATGCCGACTATATCATTACTATATTGGTGTATGATTTGTTTTCATAGTGAATCTCTCTTGAAAAAAATACATGTCCTATGAGGACTTTTAGAATACTGACGATAGTTATTTTACAACACATTTTATTATAAATGATCATCATAGTGATTAATCAGATTGTGTGTATTATGGTGTGACTGGATGCTCATTTATTATAACGTGGATGTGTTGATAATTTATTTACAAAATTTTCATTTTTCATATTAATCTATATTATTAATTTTCTATTGTCATTTCTGATATCGAGGGAATAGTTTCTATAATTTATGATTTGATCCCTCATCATTATTCAACAACCTCAAATATATATTAATATATTATTTTTTAATGAGGTGAACCTATTTGATTACATTATATTGGTTTGTATCAAGTTGTTACATTATATTTTTTTATATTGTATCATTCAGACTCCAACTATGAAACCTTGCATGCCTCATTATATCTTGAGTGTATCTTTTTTTGATTCACCTCTTATTATTTATACACATCCTTAGAATACACATCATGATTATGATTAATTGGTTATATAGGCAAGAATATATAGTGGAACATTAACTAAATGATATATAAGGATATTATGCTATCAAAAATATTACATTCACCCTATAAGGACCAACATTTATTATTTTTGATATATATTCATCATGACATTATATAATTTAAAAAACGATCCTAATCATTGGAATATAATTTAAATATACCAAAATTTTCTAGATGAGATTATTTGTAGGTGATTCCTATTTTTTAAATCATGGGGAGGGATTTCCAAAGTTCATCGTTAACTATCATACAATGTATATTAGGTTTTAATAATATTAAGGATGAATTATACCACTATAATAAACATTATTCCCTAATTTAAAATGAATCACGAACCTCTCTCTAATACCATTATATCATAAACTATCCTAGCCATGAGCCTCCATAAATTAATATTTGTTTCTAGAGTATATCCCCATTCTAATATTATACATTCATGAGGTTAGGATCCAAAGTTCACTGTATAATTTCTTATATAAATAGAATATAATTTTTTAAATTTGTTTATAGTAGTAAAAAAAATAAAATATTTTTACAAAATAATTATCCTCCTTTGAAAATTAATATAATGTTATAAATTCATGAAATTGGTTCGTTGGGTTCATGAACCATAAGAAAAAAAATAAACATATATTAATGATTCCAGAAAACAATATCCTAATGTAAGGATTTAAAAAAAAGTGAATAAAAGAATATTAATATAAATAATTATCTATTATCTATAGATATTTTTTCATCTATTTACTTATAAGTAACAACGATTATTCCATGCAGAGTATATAAATCTATGGATGACAATATATCTAATCACTAAATTACCCGAACCCTAATGTTCCAATGTTTTGAAAGTATATTAATTTCTACAGTAATTATGTAAATGTAAAACAGAAGATATATAATATTTATAGAAATCATCTATCCCCCTTATATATCACAAATCACACTTCCTATTCTGTGTCATGTATATAACCTATAAAATATTTGAAATTTCATTGTAAATAAATAAAAAACCATGACATTAAATATAAATAACAATACATGGCTATCATCAAATACTATAGAGGCAATATAACTACAAAAAACCAATAAAAAATTTATTTAAAAAACAACATACCCATATAAAATTTTTTTACAACCGAAACACCATCAATATGGTAATTGTTCAATTTCATTTAAAAAACTGAAATATATTCACCTTAAAAATCACTGATATTTACAATTCGAAATATAAAAATTCCCCTTGTCCAATTCAATAACAATATTATTACTCTCTGTAAAATAACTAATATTGAATATTACTAATTTATCTTTTAAATTCCTAATGAAAAAATATGATATATATAGTTAATCAATAATCTTCATATCCAAAGTAGTCATGAACAAACATTTCTTGAAAATTAAATAAAAATATAATAAAATAATCCTTTGTAATGTACTTATAAAAATATTTCAGATAAAACATCCCCACCATTATGAATTGATGTATGAATAAGATAATGAATCATAACAAAAAATATAATAATTTAACAATAAAAATCATTTTTGATGGTATTTGAAAACAATAACAACCTCTATATTGTACTATATTCAAATTTACTATCCAACATCACATTGTTATTTAACAATTCAATCATTTAATAACTACAATATTCTAATAATATCAATCAATAATAGTTAATTTAATTAAAATTAAAATTTATCTTTCAATAATTATCTTTTAAAAATTTATCATAAAATTCATATACTTATATATATTCTAAAAATAATAATAAAAAACATTAAATCCACTCACTTTAACTTCACCATGCCATAATTGATTTTTTACATCAATATAATTATTTCCATTTAAAAATATTTATCATATGAATAAAAGAAATATATATCACCAATATTCAATCACATATATTATATGTAAAATCCAAATAGTTAAGGATGAAAATATATATTCAATGTCATACAAGATAGGCCACATCCAGCTTAAACAAATGACTAGATATTATAATTTAAATAAGATATTTGTCACCTATACATTGGAATAGACATAATATATGATATTAAATAAATGTGGAACTTTTATAAAAATGATTATAAAATTAATTCCTCTTTTTAATGACTTATAAATGGAATGAAAAACCAATTAAATAAAAATGATGTAATTTGTATTGAAAAAATATTTTCATTCCTAGAATCGAATTTTATATAATGAAATTAAATTAATCACTATTAGTGAAACATATTCTTGAAATTTTAATTTAATATATTCAATAAAGTTTCTATAAAATATTCCAATATGGTTGGTAGGTATACGATAATAATAAATCCAATTCTATGAATAAAAGTTATATTTTATTAAAGGTAGTTTTCTAACCTTTTGATGGGGATCTTGTTTTAAAACTTAATATTTAGAGTATTATATATTTTAATTTATATAATAAACTTTAATTTTTATTTAATAATTTCAATTTTGTCATATTATTTAATTATTTTGAATATCTCTAATAAAATTCATTTTTGATGAATAAATTTTTTTGAGTTTTATGTCACCATTGATTTTTTGTAAAACAAATTTATAAAAATAAAATATATTATAATTTATATTATTGGATAATGAGATAATGAATAGATATAATAATAAAATTTATCTCATTATGATAATATTTATTCTGAATTTTGATATAATAACATTGTTTTCTATTTATCATTTTTTGAAAAAATAATTTGGATTTTTTATTAGTTCAATGTGATCAATATTAAAAATAATTTTTCGAATTCTGTGAATTTATTATGTTAATATTGATGGAATATTTTTAATTATAAGGTAAAAATTAGGTTGTATAAAGAATTTTATTTTAAACATTAAAACAAATCCATTGTAAAAAAAGCTTAAAAATCATATATGTAAAATAATGTATGAAGATAATGTTATAAATAAAATCTTTAAGACACCTAACACATACAACATTATATGGTTTGTTGTTTTTTCTATAACATTAAGAATCTTGAAAAATTTTATAGTTAAAATAATTCATTTTAATTAATTGCACACCATTTTGGATAGATTAAAAATAAATTATTATCTATTCACTTAAAACAACACATCCTCAAATAAATTTTCCACCCCTTATAACCACATTTACTCTATAAAGGCGTAAAATTGTAAAATATATACAAAAAACTCTATTAACTCTCCCATTTTCATTTTTCTACTGTTGTCCACAAAATAACAAATCCAATGTCCCCGACTGGTCCTTTATAGTCTGGATATCCAAGAGAAAATTTTTTTAAATTACCTCCTTAATTTTATTTTCTTAATCTATTTATTCATGACCTAATTCATCAATCATTGAATTTTAACTCAATAATAATTTATATACATTATTATTGTGTTTATAATATAATATATTTTTCTTTTTATTTTCTCATTTGTAATTATTCAATGTAACACAACCATTTTCCAAATTCTGGTGGTTTTTCTTATCCATGGATAATGATTTTTAGTTTTTAATTACAACCATGATTAGTTTTCATAAAAGTATCATTTTTTAGAAATAAAGTTTGAATAATTATATTATAAATTATTTATTATTCAGGAAATTACATATAAATATAATATTATATATGATGAATCCACTTTGTGCTGTTTGAAAAAACTGCCAAAATAAGATAAAATTTTACTATTAACAGTTTATCAGATGAATAATCATCAAAAAAGAATGAATATGATATAAGGGAACTTTAATACTTATGGAAGTTCACTAATACAATTTAATTCCACTTCTTTAGTTGTAAACCAATTTTACACATAAATTTATTATATTACATGTGTATACCGACCATAAATGCATAAAATGAAAGTACATGACAATAATGAAAATATTGAAAATCTATTTTCTTAGGGGTGGTAATATGTAATAAAAAATTATTATACTGAATTATGAATATGAATATCAATATGGATTAAATTCATAAAATCTGTTAAAGCATTATGACATAGGTTTCAACACATTTTAAGGAAATCGAATGTGAGGTAATGGTATTTTTAACACAATACCCGTTGATTTTTTTTAAACATTTAGATATTAATTATGTATTACTAGAATTATTAATGTTATTAAATTAAAATATAGTTTTTATAAAAAAACTATTCTTTGAGTTTTTAGTTAATAAAATTAAATTTTCCATTTAACTAACTATCAATACAATTATATGATACATGTAAACAAATTTCTATTCAAAATTATATTTAATTATTCCATTTTATAAAAAACAATATAAAATATATATATTGAACAGAATTTTATGTGTTTATTTCTATATAATATTTTTGTCATACCTTATATGTATATATGGTTAAATTCAATTAAAATGTTTTTAATTTTATAGTCACGGTTTTTTCAAATGGGTGATTTCATAATTAATAGTAAATTTTCTTAAAAGTATTATTTTTATATATAAAAATTTCATTATTTATGTTTATTTTATTGTTATTTTGAATTATTTTCAATTTTTTTGTGGCTATGTGATAATACAACGAATATTTATTATGTGAAATACTAAAATTGAGTGGTTCCATGATAAACTAATTATTTTTGGTTCCATGATAATCCAATGATGATTGGATAGGTTATATCCTCCAAATAATTTGATACTAAAAATATGGATATCAGCCAAATTAGATTATCTATTTTTTGAGAAATACATAAAATAGCATACCATGTTAAAAAAGTATATATTAACTGACTTATAATTTTTTTTCATGAAATTATATTTCATTTAATATTTTTTCATATTGATACTATTGAAAAAATGATTCCATTTAATAAATAAGAAGGGTGTGTTGATAAAATTTTGTTAAGGATTTTTAGTAGAGTATCTATTTACATTACATTATTTTTTATTCATATTTTAATATAATATCATGCAATACATTTTTTAAATGGTTATATGGGAGAATAGAGAAAATGATGAATTCATGGGGAAAATAATGAATATTTCAACATCAAAAGAAATCATGTAAATAATTTAAATTTTTTTATATGGAATAAATGGATTCATTATATAAGTGTCTTCTTGTAATGAATGAGTTTATTTATTATGTTATATACCTAATTATATAAAACTCTTAATTGAAAATTATTCAGTGAATGTATTATTGTGGATTATATTTTAATATTTCATATAATATCTATTATCTAAGGTTGGGTCCTTCGAGTAGAGAAACATTAGGGTTAGAAAAAAAAATATTCACCCATAGACCACCCATATATGATCTTTCCAATCCGTGATTTTTTGTTTAATTAACATCAAATGGATTAATATAATTGTTTATTGACAGAGAAATACTGTAATTTATATTTAGAATTATAGAACGATATTCAAATTATACTTCTCTATTACATATCTTTAGATCAAACAATTTATTTTCTATTATATATATATCTACACATAAAAAACAACAATATTCTTTTAATAGATATATACATGATGAAAATATGGAGATCTTTGTCCAATGTAGTTCTAGAATTTCATTTCATTGATCTGGTCTCAATTTTTCTTACCATTGAGAGAAAATGAGTTAATGATAATTGGTATCTTTAAATATTATCTATGAATGGTTGAAAACATGTTTTATGGATTTCATGGAAATTAATATTATTAAAGGTGTATGTAAGGGATTTTTTTAATACTCATAATAGTGAAACACAATTGTAGTTTTTTATCATGGTCAATGAACTATGAGAAACAAATATATTAAAATTATATAAATACATTTTATTCTATTGATATGAATTATAGTTATCAAATAATAGTAGAAATATTAGAAAGATAGTTTCCGTTATATGTATCCTTTTATGGTTTCAACAATATTTTCCTTATATGTTTTTTGTCAAAATACCTTAATAACATATTTCCATAATGGGTCGATATCAAAATTATAACCCAAAAAAAAATCAAATTTCGAGATTTATGTTGCTACCAAAAAATGGTTGGGATCACTATACCAACTATCATAACCATTTAAAATATAATTGATTATATGATGAATAAAATCATCCACAATGTATAATGATCAGAATATATAAGTTCCTATTTTTTGTATATATATGAATGAAATATTTTATTACATTAAATTTATTAAAAATATTTATATATTATAAACTATGAAAATAATATTAATATTATACAAATTAAAAGTAAAAATTTAACATGTCAAATAAAAAATTTAATTTATAATATTATATCTATCATATAAATAATAAATTAATCTAATGAAAATAAATATGAATTGATGAAATAACATAATTATGGTCCATTCAATACCTTTATATATTTTTAATTAGATAATATTCCAAATATCATTCTATTAGAAAATGATAATGTGTTATATTTTCATTACACCAAATAAATATATATCTTCATAGACCATTGGAAAAATTTTAAATTTGTTTTTAATGAATTTTAAATATCTTTTAATTTTATAAATAATAGGTAGAGTTATTTTTACACTATGAGTCTTATATATTAATTAATTTTGCTAATATAGGTATAAAAACTACTAAAAATAAACATGGTAAATGCATTATTATACATTATTAAAATTGATATAGAGAATATTTTGATAATAATAATAAAATTATAAATATTAGGGGAATTAAATTATTAAAACAACTAATACTAAAACTCAAAATAAATTAAATTAAAAACATTTAATATTATATAACAATTTAAAAATTGAAACATAGTAAATAATATAAAAATAATAATTCAATGTATGTGATAATGTTTTTAAGAGGATATGGGAATGAAAAAAACCACATTCCATGTAAAGTTTTTCTTGTGGATGGATTCAAGTGTTTAATAGAGACAACCATCAAATGAGGGACTATTAATGTTATGTATAGTTCACTAACACATATAATATAGAAGAAAATATTTTTTAATCAACTAAATATAAAAATGTAATTACATTTTTATACAACCCAACACAATGAATATATAGTGTTAACATTATTGAAATATATAAATTAAAAGATTTTAAATTACACATTGAACATAATTAGACACAAAATTGGATTGGAAATATTTTTAATGACAAACATGAAACATAGAATAATTTTTGATAACAAAATGATTTATCAATTAAATAATTATGGAACTAAAATAAATATATTTATAAGTTGAATAAATTAAAAAAAATAAATATTTATAATCTCTTAATATGATCTTAATATTTATTTTAAGAAAAAACCATTGTATCTTATATGAATTTATCGTCGCATTTTTTTAACTTTTTCCGCCACCATAAAAAGTATGAATAATTTAATATTTTATCATATGTACATGTTTTTAATTTAATCATTAATATTTGTTAAAATAATGAAAAATATTGAAAAATAAACTTTTTATTTATATTTAAGAAATCATGTCACATCATCATCAAATTAATATTTGTAAATATGACTTCATTTAGGAAAAAATATTTTAAACATTGGAAACCAATTTTAAAAAAATATTATTTAATAAAGTGAAAATATTCATCATAGTCCTTGTGAAAATAATATAATAACACCAATTTTTTTTGTTTTTCCTCATCATATTATTTAATAATATATTTTTTTTTGTAATTTACTTAGAGTCATTGATAAATGTTCAAGGTGGGGATTGATGAAGGGAGTATGTGGTAGTGTTATCCAATCATAAAATATAATAGTAGGGTCCATTGGTTACTCAAAGGTGGTGTATCATAACCATTTTAGGTAAGAAGAGGTTCGAGTCCATTATATTTATATTTGAGTATATTTTTAAGTAGAATTTGGGGACCAATGATACAGTTGGTGGCTGCTAAGGCCTGGCTGGGTACATAATGAGATTATGATATATATTTTTTATAAGAGGAACAATATATATTTTCTTGATCATGGGATTCGATACCTAACACTTTAATTAAAATTATTGTCAGTTTTTAGACAGATAACTGCGGGATATTTTGATCTACAAACACTACCCTATGACTCACAACCTCACGGACTGATTTATCTTCTACCCAGACATGGATTTTTTGATTAGTTTGGTGTGATATGTTTATAATAATAGGTGATTATGGAAACATATAATTTTTTTAATGGTGGTGTGGTCTTGATACCAATGTGATTCAAAGGCCTTTTTCTCTTACCTCACATTTAGAAAATTCACCAGGGGAGTATAACAATGAGAACCTATGTGGTTTAGAGTTATCTCATTTTATTGTCCTTATTGTGGTTGGAATCCAATTTCTCTAAAATGGGTTTTCACATTTTCAATACAATAAATTTGTTATAATTTATTACATTAATCACTATTATCTGTCGAATGTGATAATGAATATTCTTCATTTCAATAAAGGAATTTCTTATTTGTTTTTATCGTAATTATGTAATAATATTTTACCCAATGGATGTAATTATGATTATCAGCAAAAAAAGTTATGAATTAGTTCGATAAATGACCAAAAAAATAAGTGAATCCAAAGAAAACATTAGTAATAATTAAACAAGAGCAATAAATGTTATTATAATGATATAATTAAGGTGTTTAGTGAAATATAATATTATATTATTATTATGGATTTAACGTTTTAATATGTTTAAATGGTGTTTTTGAGATGCACATGTTTGCATACCAAAATATATTTTTGTAAAAATTATAATTTTAAATTGAAAAACATATAAATTAATTTAGGTGGACATTCATATACCATGAATAAATGTATCATTTCAAATGATAGATTTATGTTCCTACTTTTATAGTTTATTATAATATGTGTAATTCATAGAATTGAGTATAAATCAGATGAAATGGTTAGATTTAGTAGAAAAAGGTGTATAATAATCCTAAGGATATTATTTGAGTTAAAGAGTCTACTAGGGGAGATCATTATGCGAGTAAGATTCATTAATAAAATTTCATTGATATTGGAAATGATATTTTTAAATTATTTTATATATCTATAGAAATGTTTTTAAAATGGTTAAGAGGATTTTTTTTAGAATTGATGGTCATAGAGGTAATATAAATGAATCATGACATGAATTCGAAATGAATTTTTATAACATATCGATTATAGAAATTTATTAGATGAATGTGAAGGTATAAGATAGAATATACCAAGAAATTTGGTAGTCCCCTCTGAAATATAAGATATGTGATATTCTATTATAAATTATTGTTGGAACTATGGTTAAAAATATATAAGATTACCTGGTGTTGAATGTCTTAGAGTTCATTATATATATTTTTTCATTGATAAAATTAATCCATTGTGGTAGTTGTAAAATTTTAGAATCTATTCTCTGTATTTGTATAATCATTGGACACTGACATTTTATAATGTGGGTTTGAGTTATCAACATGAAAGGGTTTTCACCTTAATTTTTTTCTTGAGAAAAATATATAATTATTAAATAATTTTACCTATATTTTATTTTAATATAATTAAATAGTATGTCCTTGATATTATTTAGGTTTAAATTCATTCTTCATGGTATTATATTATCAATTAATTTACTTACAAACCATGTGTGTAATTATTACATAAAATATGAGTAAAATAAATTCCAAGATGTCTATTTAGAATGGGTTTATTTTATTATTGAAACTATGAAAATTTTATAAATATAATTTTGATTCATCTATATTGGTGATCCAATTCAGGTATTATTACCTATATTATTTATAATTATTACATTTCAGATTGTACTATATGGTTTTTATTCATTTTTATATAAATCATGTAGATTTATTGAGATACAATTGAGGAGATTGAGCTAATATCTAGGTTTTATATTTTTCAATGATTATTAGATTCTCATATTTAGTTTACTTTTTTAATAGATCACTAAATAATAAACTAATTCCCAAAATATTTCATTAGACCCTTTGGTTGGTTGAAACTATCATATGATTATAATAGAATTCACAATAGTTTATGAAATATTTCACAAAAAATTCACAACAATACAATGGTGGAAAAATAAATAATTGTTTTTGAGTAGTGATTTTCATTAGTCATGATAGTTTGGATATGGTAGAGATGATACTATTTGTTTGTTCGTTCTATCAATCAATTTCTTGGGGACAGTATAGAAAAAAAACAGTGGATATCTAAGTTACCTTAGTAGTATGGGATTTTATTTTTAATATTTTTAAATGATTTTAGGGTATAATACTAACTCTGTTTATGGTGATTAAATGATAATGTAATGAAATATTATTTGAGCCTAGAATAATAGAATATGTGTCCGTAAAAGTGGTTATAGAATCACGTAGGTCATATATTGTGATTTATTTATCATGGATAACTAAAATATGAGTTTTTTTGGATATTATACAATATATATATTTTGTGTTAATGTATTTTTTAAAAAAATATAACAAGTGATTTTCATCCATTTTGTAATTATTTATCCAAAATGATGATTTGAAAAACATTACGTAATATATAATTGTAATGAGCACTTCATCCACTGGAATATTTATGTAACAATAGAGGATGTTCCATTAGTGAAAGAGTTAGATAGCATAATAAAAAAATATAATTGAAAATTGATTTTTTAAAGCTATCCAAAAAAATATGGTGATACACAAGCCCATTTAGTCACTCTTTCTTGGGAAGTGTCATTCTTAGATAGTGGTGATGTACAAGAAGAAAATACCTAGGCTATCTCAATTAGGGGACAATTACTATCATTGATTAAGCATGATAGTTTATAATGTTTTTTTCATATTACTATTCTATATGATGGGATATGTATTATTAGGCCTGTTAGATTTTGTGTAGATTAAAGAGAGATATTATATTTATGATTCATCTATTTTTAAATAATTATACATCTTAATATTTCTTCTTCCTATGTGGCTCTTATGAAGTGATTTTGGTAGCTCTAAACCCCTCTGATAGAGAACTAAATCTAATTGAATTATTTTTATCTCTTTCTAGAGGGATTCCTATCTGCGATATCTTTATTATGATCCATCCTCTTTCCCATCATAGGTTTTTAGATCATCCTACAATTGGATGATCAAGAAAATATTGTTTCATGTATTAAATATAGGTTATATTCATATATTTTTTTCCAATGTTCTTTCTTAGAGTATCATGATTAGGGATTCATTTGTGAGATCTGGTGATTCTAAGGTAGGTGGTTCTATTTGAATTTCCCAATTCTATTGAAAATAAATTTTATTGATTTAAATTTTTTTTTTATTTAATTTTAATTTTACGATATCAATTAAAATTCATTAAAATATTCTATTTAATATAAAATCACTTGTATTGTGGATTTTAAATTTTATATTCGATAAAACAGTAGGAAGCACCCAATTCAACTGAATTTGGATGAATTTTGAATTTTTTTGGATATATTGTAAATTAAATCTCTGAATCTGGTTGTTGAATTTATTCAATGTAATTGATTTCAAATTTCTATATGAGAAAAATAAGATTATTTTTTTTATTAAAACCCATTCAGTTTATGATGGAAAAATGGAATGTTTGACTTGAATTGAGTTTTGAATAGTTTTGAAATAAATTCCCCTTTATTTATTATTACAATTTAAAAAGAAATCCTTTGTATATTATAATTTTGAAAAAAAAACTAGGATAAAAATTCCCTTAAAACATATTGACTCATTAGAAGTCAAACAGAAATTGGTCGGTACATTTTAGTAATTATTAGAATTTAAATTAATCCTTTGGGAAGCGTTACAATGGTATTTGTTTAAAAATTATAATTATTATTATATAAGTGAGTGAGGATTTGATAATCTGGGACAATCATTCCACTTTACAGATGATCATGTTGTTTTTTGATTATATTTGAAATGTATACCATTATTCAAAATTGTTTTATAAATGCATTATAAATTTATATGGATTGTTTTATATAAAATTATTGTTAAGAAATTTGTTTTTAAATATTTCTATTATTTTAAATGTAATGTTTTTTATTAATATTCCCTCAAAAGTAAATTTCTATTTATTTAATATTGATAAAATTAAACGGTTTATTAAATATTGAAATATTATTACTTAATCCATTTTGGAACCATAATATATTTTTATCTCACATTGTTAATGTTCTATTGGGTGTGTGTATATTATCTTCTCTAGCTTGGAGGGTGTGTAATATAAGGCCCCAACCTTAAACATTACTTATTATTGAATTTAATGTATAATTCACATTGAGGATCTTTTCAGGTTTAGAGTTTTAGAGAATTAGGACACAACTATTACATCTCAAAGATTAAAAAGTATACACTTCTACTAGGTTTCCATAAAATAAAAACTCTTAAAAAGAAACATGTCTACTTCCATGTTTTAGATAGAATGTCTTTCCTTGATCCCATCCTTGACCCTATGCATCTTTAAGTCTTGTGGAAAACATTTCAAAAACTTGGGATGAACATAAAAATCCCAGTAAAGGATACCCAAAGAAGGAAAACTGTATGTTTTTCAAAATAACAAGTAAACCAAGAATACTTTATCAATGTAATACTTTTCACCATTATGAAGTAGTAAAAAAACTATTCACTGAATAAAACATCATTACATACCCTTTTTGTAACCAAATTATTACCATTAAAACCCATATAAAGAACACATAACATATAAAGGTTACATGGGACATAAAAATACATAAATTAAATAACAATACTGTCAAATTCCACACATATCACTTAATGGAATAGCCATACGACCGACTTCCATACCCAATGCATTAGAGGTTATAACGTAACCACTCGTCCTGGTATTCACGGCACCACCCATCATATGTTATATCATGTAACCACCTGTAAAATTTTCAAGTACCATCATTACACATAAAATATTGAATATATAAACATTTCAATAATAAAATTTCATTTTCTGTCACATTAAGTAATTCCAAGATATTGAATTAATCAATCCATTTTCAAAAATAATTTAAATGATATTTTTTAATCAAAGTGTCTCATACCTATTTGAATCTTTTAATGGAATTATAATTTAAAAATATTAACGTAAATATAAATAAATATTGAAAACCATTTTGAAAACATGGTCATTAATGATAAAGATATATAATAATGATTCTTTAAAAAATTTAAAACGATATTTTTGTTAAAGAGTTTTTAACAAAATGAGAGACTCTTGAATACAAATAATTGTGGAATAACATTTAATCCAAACGTTATAATATCATTAAAATAAATTTATTCATGATATAATATGTCAAAGGATATTATACACACCATAGAAGAGTGAATTGGTGCATAAAAACAATGAAGTCTCAATGGAAATGTAAATTGAGATGAAATCCATTATAAAGATGGTATCCTTAAATTAAGGATAAATATATCACATAATTAGGTGTGAGAAATTTAAATACACCCAATATAAGTGGATATTAAGTGTGAAACAATGATAGGTCATTCACATATAATATTGGAAAATCAAAAACAATGACATAGATATTTAACTCAATGAAATGAGATTGAGATATGATTTCCCATACATGTTCGTATGAATTTATCAATGAGATGATTATGTGTAGAAATACAATATCTACAAAAAGGTTTGTGTAAATTAAAACATAGATATTCCACACATAATCTTGCATAATAAAATCAAGAATTAGAGGTTTAACCCAAAGAATTGAAATTAGGTTAAGATGTTCCCTTACAGAAATCCGACAGCCAAACGACTTCACTTTAAAATTTAGAAAATGAGTTGATGAGAGAGAAAATGGTATCTCATAACATGGACATAAAATTTACCAAAATAAGGATATAGGAGAACATATCACAAAAATAACAGTATGTGAACTAAAAGACATAACAAAAGAGGTCTTTTTAAAAGAGGAGGGTGAAAGGTCCCCTTACCGAGTTGTATAACATTAAAAACGTACACTCCATGGAAGAAGGGTCATACAATGATGATGTAAATACCCATAAATGAAATTATACTACAAAAAGTTTATAATAATTGGAATTAAATACACCACTCAATGGAAATAGTGTCAAACATAGCATAAATGTCACGGGAATAAAAGTGAGATGAAAAATCCCTTACGAAAACTCGACAGCCTAACAACACCACTTAAAACATATAAAAATGGATTTATGAGATCAAATAGGGTCTCTCATGATATGAACATAAAAATTCCTCTATGAGGTATATAGAATAACATCACCAAACATAATAAATATGATCTTAAAAGAAATTACATAAAAGAGAGTACTTAAAAAGAAAGGGAGAGATTGGATCCCTTAACTCATGTCCGACATGACTCGATCGTTCTTTAATCTCTTGAATAATAGAATTTGGTCAATTGATAATTTCTCAAGGACATACTTTAAATATTATTATTCACTTTGTATCACATATTATAATTTTATAATAATTGGTCAATAAAGTGATTTCATATCAGACATTTTTGTCGATGTTCGGTACATGAGTAAAAATTGAACTTGTTGGAAAATAAATTTCCTTGTAGTTATAGGTACATCATCTAAAAAATAGTATTAATGCTTTAAATGTCATATATATCCAGTATATATTCATTTTTACTATTCCATAACATTTGGAGATAAAAAATTAAAAGCACCATTCATGGAGACGGTAGGCCGTACATACGCATGAACACTACTTTCATTTTTTTGTCATATTAATGGAATTAAGGTTAATATAAATATATATATATATATATTATAATTCCATAATTTTATACATCATTTAGATGTAATATATGACATATATATCGATTTTATATATGTACTTATAATAGTACATAATATTTGGAGATAAGAAATGAAATGTATCGTTCATGGAGACTATAAGTTGTACGTACGCATGAACGCTACTTTCATTTCTTTGGAAAATTAATGTAATTAAAACTAGACGAGAGAGATATATACATTATAATTACAGTATAATATATATGTTATATATATCACATAAGTTCAGCAATTTTATTCTTTATTCATTCCAAATATATCATGAACGAGTCACATCACTTGAGGTGGTGGTAGTCCACACTTCCTCAAATGAAATTATCACATTTGCACAACATGAAACGAATAATGGTATGTATTAAATATAAAATACATAAGCACAAATAGGAAATAAATATAATATATATCATAAATAAATATAGTTCCATCATAATGGCCACCATGAGAGGTGGTATGAGAAGATAGAACAATCATCGTTTCATGAGGCAGTAATTCGCCATCCACAGAAATAGTATGTTCTCTATGAATTAGACGGAGGTGTGTGTTAGTGTATCTATAATACACATCATAACAAAATCCTATTATATTGAAGATACTGGTATTGATACCAATGCTATAAATAAAAAGAGTATCGGGGGTTGGAGAAGCAAAATGAAACAAAAGAACACTAAGGAAGACATTACCTTTAAAATGGGTAACTCTTTTTGATTTGAGCTCAACTGAATCCTTGGGAAGACTTCTGCCCAATGTTAGGCTTCTAGGAGTAAGAGAGGGATTTTAAGAGACATATTGGTCAGGTTTTGGCCGATCTAAAGCCTTGAGACATGTGGATAAGGTGGTAGAGGTTGGGGCCTTTTATAATAGGAGAGGAGGGGCACTCTTGGAGAGTTATAAAAGGTTACTTTATTATAAAATGATTCTAGGATTTTAAAGTTCCCAAAATTATATATTTCGATTATAAGGTGATAATATTTCTAAACACACACATCCAATAGGATTTTGACATGTTTAGGTATTATATTTTACATTATCTTTTCATTTTATTTAAATCGTTAAATAATGAGGTAATCGATGCATCATCATGGTGTCATAAATAATTAATTTATTTAATGTATAAAAATTATAAATAAAAATCATGATTTAGGAAATATTTTTCTCATTATAATGAATATTCATAGTCAAAAATATGACTTTTATAACCCCTTAAAAATTGTTTTAGTAAAATAACTCATTTTTGTGACATTTTTATTTTAACTATAAATAAAAAGTTATTTATTTCATTTTCCTACCAAAGTGGCTCCATGGGGTACCAAAGTTTACTCATGGATTTTGTTGGTCGGACATGACACATCCAATGAAGGTAGACATGTTTCTAGGTCATTTCATATTATTATAACATTATTTTTACCTTAAATTACACTAATTACCTTTAATCACGATTAATAAATCTTAAAAGTTACTATTCACCAAAAATTATTTTAATCTCATTGAAAAAAAGTTTAATTCCTAATTACAACCATTTATGTTGGAATTTTTAAAATCAAATCACAGAAGTGGTAATGTTTCATTTAAATAAAAAATCAGTTTCTTTAACTACCACTTAGTGGTTTCACTATTCATCAAAAAATTGAAGTTTTTCAGAAAAATACCAAAAAGTCACCCTAAGCTATATTTGATATTATGAATTCAAAAATGATGTCTATTTTAAAAAATTAAAAACATATAAGTTGAATTAATTAATTTAATAATTAATTCCCACTATCAAAACAAATACCGTGTTTTTAAGAAACAATATCTATTAAAAGATTGACACTAGTTTCAGTCCAATTTCAATGTGAAATTAATTCTAATGACCACCATTGTATTAAATGGTAAAAATATATTCTAAATACACTTTAATATCAATTAAAAATTTAATTTATCCATATAAATAAATAAGATTAAAAATTAGTTATGAATTAAAATGCAACATTTTCCATAAAAATGATTGTTATCTGAAAAATATCATACATTTACACAAAGTAAATTTTGATGTCCAGATTCTAAATAAGGATTATATTTTTTTCAAATAAAACATATAAAATTGTCAAAATTATATTTAAAAATGTTTCTCTATCAAAAGGCAGTTAATCGACCATTTAAAGAATATTAGAAGATTTATGCTTAAAATTGGATTCATTTGCATTTTAAGCCTCTAACATTTATTGGATAAAAGTAAAATATTTGAAAAACATATATAATCATTTTGAAGTTAGTTTTGTTAATTACCTCTATTAGAACAACTAGGCGTTAACTACCATTTAAAATAATATTATTTTATTATCAGAGTACAACGTATGATTTCAAAGAAACTCGTTGTTGCGTATTGGGTATGCCATCAAGCATAGAATTCCCTTTAAAATAATATTAATATTTTATTCACAAATATTAATAAATATGAAAAAGTAATATTCTTTATTTACCTAGGATGTTACAACCTTCCCCACTTTTGGGAGTTTCATCCTCGCAATTTCAAAATTGGGCTCAGAAACATCATTGAAAACCCACATCGGAAAAAGAGTAAATTAAACTATCACTTTAATAGAAAGAAAGCGAAGTACAAAAGTCACCCGAGTTAACCCATAATAGGATTCCATGTAAGAAAATATGGATATGGAAGAAAAACAAAGGGTCATGTTTTGAGGTAGAGTGATAGAAAACATGTTTAGGAGAAAGTTAACCAGTAGAAAATCACAAACATGGGATGGGTTAAACGGTATTTGATTCCCTAGTATGAAAATTTAGCAGACAACAGTTTTGTTTTTACGTTTCTTTTTTTAAGGAATTTATTTATGAGTTTAACTAAATCATATGGAATTATACTTACTTGTCATGTAGACTCTCATCTCCTACTAGATTTCTTACACAAACTCATATTTTCTCCAAAAGATGAGTATTTAAGATGACTTGTTTACATTAAGAGAGCTATAATAAACATCTATAGAATAACCTAATCCACATAAGAGAACTATATACTTCCCATGTCTTTATACCTTAACCAAAACTAAAAAAAAATATTAGTATGAGATCAGATAATACCCAAAAATTATAATCCTTTAGAAAAAAAATCTATTCGTTATATCCAAAATATGTAAAACAATACCCAAAGTTCAACAAAGACCATTTAATAAAAAATTTGTCCATAAAATTATTCAAAGTAAACCAAACTAAAATTGAAACCCAAATATTTGAATTATTTATTCACATAGTCTTCCTAGTTAAAAATTAACAATTATCTCCAAATAACATTAGTTTCTCTTAAAGTCTCACATAGAAAAGTAATTAACCTAAACACATATTCTCCATGATAGGTTAATCATTTCCATAGATAACCCAAAATAAACTTACTCTTGATTCCTAAAATCATATAACTAAAATGAATTAGTCAAACTATCCAGGTACTTCACGTAGTCCATTGGTAGGAGATAAATACGAGTCGCACTTTGGTTGTGGGTTCGATTCCCACATCATTGTCTGACGTGACGGGTTGTCACATGGTCTGCATGTTGTCCTTTTTCCAAAACTACATAATTCTTAAAACATTCCCCAAAACTAGATAAATCTTCAAAAATTATCATAACTTATTTTAACCTCACGTTTATCTCATGCCTTTCATTTTCCATCATATCATAGAGTAACGCATAATTACCAAAAAAGTAAGGATCATATAAACCCTAATGGTTACGTTTATAATTATTACCTGAACTATCACATTGAGTTGGTTCTCTCGTACGTGCTGCATTAGCGAACTCACCATGGTTCAGGTGGTTGATCATGACTCCTAATAGTTGGTTTAGAATATCCACGAGATTTCTCATTGAATCCACCATTTCATCTAGTCTCTTAATCATAGAACTACCACAATTTCCTTCAAACCCATTGTCACTTTGGTGCCTGCTAGATCCATCCATTTACAAAAACGAATAAATGTCAGTGTGAGTATATCAACAAAATCATCATGTACTAATGATGAAGATAAACACTATGATATACTTACTCATTCACTTAATCTAAAAACTATGAATCTATCTGAAATCCTAGCCATTATGGAAATGTCACTTATTATTAAAGAATACCCTTACCTATAAGGTTATCAAAACTCTCCTATAATACCAACTATAAGGCCCCGACCTTAAACATTACTTATTGTTGAATTAAATGAATAATTCACATGGAGGATCTTTTCAGGTTTAGTGTTTTATAGAATTAGGACATAACTATTACATATCCAAGATTACAAAGTATACACTTCTACTAAGTTTCCATAAAATAAAAACTATTGTAATGAAACATGTCTAGTTCCATGTTTTAGGTAGCATGTCTTTCCTTGATCCCATCCTTGACCCTATTCATCTTTAAGACCTGTGGAAAACATTACAAAAAATTTGGATGAGCATAAAAAGATTAGTAAAGGATACACAATGAAGGAAAACTATTAGTTTTTCAAAACAACAAGTAAACCAAGAATACTTTATCAATGTAATACTTTTCACCATTATGAAGTAGTAAAAAAAACTCTTCACTGAATAAAAGATCTTTACTTACCCCTTTTGTAACCAAAATATTACCATAAAAACCCATATATAGAACACAAAACATATAAAGGTAACCTGGGACATAAACATACTTAAATGGAATAAACATACGGTCGACTTCCACACATATCACTTAATGTAATAGCCGTACGGCCGACTTCCATACCCAATGCATTGAAGGTTATAACGTAACCACCCGTCCTGGTATTCACGTCACCACCCGTCATATGGATTATCACTTAACCACCAGTAAAATGTCCAAGTACCATCATTACACATAAAATATTGAAAATATGAATATTTCAATAAGAACATTTCATTTGCAATCACAATAAGTAATTCTAAGATATTGAATTAATCAGTCCATTGTCAAAAATCATTTAAAAGTGATTTTTGAATCAAAGTGTCCCATAATAGTTTGAAGATTTTAATGGAATTATAATTTTAAAACATTAATGTCCATATAAATAAATACTGAAAACCATTTTCAAAACATGAACCTTAAAGATAAATCTTTAGAATAATGAATCTTTAAAACATTTAAAACAATATTTTTTTTAAAGAGTTTATAACAAAATGAGAGACTCTTGAATACAAATAATTGCGGAATAACATTTAATCTGGACATTATAATATCATGAGAATAAAAGTATTCATGATATAATATATAAAAGGATAGTATACACACCATATAAGAGTGAATTTGTGCATAACAACAATGAAGTCTTAATTGAAATGTAAATTGAGATGAAATCCATTATAAAGATGGTATCCATAAATTAAAGATAAGTATATCAAATAATTATGTGTGAGAAATATTAATACACCCAATATAAGTGGATATTAAGTGTGAAACAATAAGTGGTCATTCATATATAATCATGTAAAAACAAAACCAATGACATAGATATTTAACTCAATGAAATGAGATTGAGTTATGATTTCCCATACAAGTTCGTATGAATTTATTAATAAGATGATCATATGTAGAAATATTATATCCAAACGAAGGTTTGTGGAAATTACAACATAGAGATTCCACACATAATCTTGGAATAATAAAATCAAGAAGTAGAGGTTTAACCCAAAAAATTCAAATGAGGTTAAGAAGTTCCCTTACAAGAAATCCGACAGCCTAATAACGTCACATTAAAATTCAGAAAATTAGTTGATGAGAGAGAAAATGGTATCACATAACTGGGAAATAAAATTTACATAAATAAGGATATATATGAACATATCCCAACATAATAGTATGTGAATTAAACAGCATAACAAAATAAGTATATTAAAATGAGGAGGGTGAAAGGTCCCCTTACCGAGTTGGGTATCTTTCGAAACATACACCCCATGGAAGATCGGTCATACAATGAAGATGTAAATACCCATAAATATAATTATACTACAAAAATTTTATAATAATGGGAATGAAATACACCACTCAAAAGAAATAGTGGCAAATGTAGCATAAATGTCACACAAATAAAAGTGAGATGAAAAATCTCTTATGAAAACTCGGTAGCCTAACGACGCCACTTAAAAATTCCAAAAATTGATTTATGAGATAAAATAGGGTATCTCATAATGTTAAAATAAAAATTAATGTATTAGGAATATAAAATAACATCCCCAAACATAATAAATATGATCTTAAATGAAATGACATAAAAGAGGGTACATAAAAAGAAAGAGAGAGGTTGGATCCCTAAAGTCGTGTCCGACATGACTCGATCGTTCTTTAATCTAATGAATAATAGAATTTGGTCAATTTATAATTTCTTAAGGACATACTTTAAATGTTATTATTCAGTTCATATCACATATTATAATTCTATAATAATTGGTAAATAAAGTGAGTTCACATCAGACATTTTTGTTGATGTTCAGTACATGAGTAAAAATTAAACTTGTTGGAAAAGAATTTTCCATGTAGTTATAGGTAAATCATCTCCAGAATAGTATTAATGGTTTAAATATAATATATATCCAGTATATATTCATTTTTTACTATTCCATAACATTTGGAGATAAAAAAATAAAATCATCGTTCATGGAGACGGTATGTCGTACATACGCATGAACGCTACCTTCATTTTTTTGTCATATTAATAGAAATAATGTTAAAAGAGAGATATATATTATAATTATAGAATGATATCCATCATTTAGATTTAATATATGAAATATAAATACATTATATATATGTACTTATAATAGTACATAATATTTGTAGATAAAAAATGAATTGTATCATTCATGGAGATGGTAAGCCGTACGTACGCATGAACGCTACTTTCATTTCTTTGGAACATTAATAGAATTAAAACTAGATGATATATATATATATATTAATTACAGTATAATATATATGTTATATATATCACAAAAGTTCATCAATTTAATTCTTTATACAATCCATGTTTTGCATGAACGAGTCAAATCACTTGAGGGGGCGGTTGTCCACACTTCCTCAAATGAAATTATCACATTTTCACAACATGAAAAGAATAAAGTAATGTCTTAAATATAAAATTCCAAATCATATAGAGGAAATAAATATAATATATATCATAAAAAAATATAGTTCCTTCATAATGGCCACCATGAGAGGTGGTATGAGAAGATAGAACAATCATCGTTTCGTGAGACAGTAATTCGCCATCCAGAGAAACAATATGTTATTTAACCATTAGACGGAGGTCTGTGTTAGTTCTTCTCTAATAATCATCACAACAAAATTATAGTATATTGGAGATACCTGTGTTGTTACAAAAGAAATATATTAAAAAAATTAGGGGGTTGGAGAAACAGAATAAATCAAAAGAACACTAGGGAAGACATTACCATTAAAACAGGTAACTCTTTTTGATTTGAGCTCAAAGGCTTCCTTGGAATAACTTCTGCCCAAAGTGAGGCTTCTAGGAGTATTATAGGGATGTGTAGAGATAAAATGGGCAGGGTTTGGCCGAGAAAAATGCTTGAGAGGTGTGGGTAAGGTGGTAGAGGTGGGGGACTTTTATAAGAGGATAGGAGGGGCACTCTTGGAAAGTTATAAAAGGTTACTTTATTATAAAATGATTTTCTGATTTTAAAGGACCCAAATTTATACCCCTTTTTATTTGAAAATTTTTAATACTCTTAAAAAATTATTTTAGAACATGGAAAATATATTAATGGTTTTGGACGATTCAAAAAAGACTTCTAAAATTAATAAAATAATATAAAATAAAAATATTTTAAAGGAATAACATTATTTGATATTGGAAAACCATTAATGTATTTATAACATAATTTTTGGGATATGAGGATAACATAGTACACACAATATATTTATACATTGTTTAAAATTTACCCAAAAATTTGATTATCTCATAAAATTATTAAAAATTAACCAATATATGCTATATAAATTATGATTCTAAAAATAATATTCGCCTTGGATAAATAATTTCTAAATATATAAATTCTGAATTTTAAAAATAAAACTGATATTTATAACAAATAATACTTTTCTTGACAATAATGTATTCTGAACCCTTATTGAAATCTATAAGGATTCAAAATAATTATATGACACATATATTTTATATGATAATTGCAATTTATTTAAATATTAGTTATTTTGTAGATGAAATATTATTTTAATGTAAATTTTATTATACAAATTTAATATTATTAAAAATAAAATATTTATTTTATTCTATAAAAATAAAAATTCACTTATAATTTAATAATAATAGGATAATAATATAAATTTTATTCTATAAAAAATAATTTACAAACTCATATTTATTGGTTTATGATAAATATACCTTCAATAGTGCGGAAAACAACATCTGGGTAAGGTTTGCGATGATGAGAAATTCATGGGGTGGTTTGGAAATTATGGTTTGTCCCCTGATCTCGATTAGCTTGAACTTCCCCTGTAAATGGTTTCTCTAATGCTTAAGTTGTTATATCTCATCATGGCCTTTCTAAAATAATAAAACCAATGATTCCATATATATTGGAAGCTCTGATAGTTGGTATTCATAGGGTATGATCCAAATGGTTATGGCCATCCCTCCCACATTCAGTGACCATTGTATTTGTTAAAAAACTATATTTAAACTATTTGTGGGTTACTATTCAATCGATATGTTATAAATGGTAACGATGCATAATTGTCTTTTTAATCTAGTTGAATATATTAAAAAAATATGTTCATGTGTTTTTTATATACATATTATATAAAAAAACATTAAATTAAATCATTATGTATATTATCTTTATAACAGTTTAGGTCATAACATTTTTCAATTAATTTATATTGATAAAATATTTTTAAAATAAAAATAATCATAATCGAAATAAAATTTTATTTTAAAAAGCATGAAAATTAAAAATTAATATTTCCTATGAATGTAAAATAATGAAATGGGGTAATGAAATTATATAGAAAAGTTAAAAATATTCATTTCAGAGATTTTTTAATGAAATTATTAATCATCAAAAATGGAGTTTTGAAATAATTAAAGTATTAATAATGGAATCTATGAAATAATTTCTAAAACATGTTCATAGAGGTGAATGATTATTGAGAAAATATATAAAATACTGTAAATTTCACTCTGAAAAATCATTTTCAGTCAATTATATGCATTTTTTTGGTTAAATACAATGAATACGTGGGTACGAAAAACATAACTGGAATTGATGAAAATATATTAAATTTTTAGAGCAATGTCATTTAATTTTCCTCTAATATAACTCGTGTATAATAAATCTCAATATAAATGCGAGATAGAAAAAATCCCTGAATTGTCCCCCAACATATACTATGTGTCATTAAACATTGGAACAATAAATATTAAAAAAATTATTATTATTAATCCATATTCATATCAGTTGAATATTACAATGCTTAATTTTCATAATTATGTAATATATGAATTAGTTGGTGAATGATTATTAAGATCTTCAAATGTTAATAATTTGTATTATTTCATAATTTTTTTTGTAATTGAAATATTTATTCCCACTCAATGAAAACACGTTCATCATTCAAATATTATAGGAATTAATTAAATAATTATGATGAAATAATTCATGTAATGACTTGATAAATTTATGTAATTCATGGAAATTGTTCATTATAATAGTATTTATGAAGGCCAGGTTTCATGTGATTTAATGCGATTAATTAGTTACATAATATTGAAAATTTATTTTTTGTCAAAAATATATAGTCATATACGTAACAATAATTAATAATCATTATAAAATTGAATGAATGTTAGTTATATGGTATTCATATATGATGAATATGATGAAGTTTCTATATAATAATTCGTGTAGATGGTTGAACTGACCAAAACAGAAAAATATCATACTAATGAATGATTAGTTTTTTAGAGTTAGATAAAGATAATAATATTTTTCTGGAACAATAATGATATGATTATATAATAATTACAGTGAAAAATGTAATTATAATGTTTTAATATAATAATATAATTAGAAATGACAGCGAAGAACAAAATACATAGATTTTTATCCTTTTTAGGTAACTTATTTCATTCAAATGAATTAATTAGGGATTCACCCTGAGGATTTATGCTAAAGAATATTTAATAAGAATTGATGTGTGATTTTTTATTTTAATAATTTAGGGAACAGATGTTACAATCTATTATGACTATGATATATTTCTATATATATTTCTAATGTCTGTGATGAGATAAAATGCGATTATATGTTCAAGTGTGTCTTGAATTAATTTTACAAAAATATTAACTTTATTGTATATTGTGGATATGATTTTTTTAACTAAAATGGGATAAATCATAAATAGAATCATGAATTATAAATTCAAGACAACAGTTTAATCATGAATGTGTGATTTACCCTCCGAATGAGAAAAATAGATTAATGTGGGTTGTCCAGATATCAAAATTTTTATGTTTAGTGAATAATTTAATTAATATCTTCATTCATTCGTTGAACATAATATAATTTTAATATTAATAGAATAATATGGAAATATTCCTTAGGATATATTCATATCACTAAAATTCACTAATATTTATACTTCCTCTTGATCTATTTGTGGAATCACCTCGAAAAATTATGAAACTCTAGATCAGAGAAAATCTGGATGTAATGAAAAATAACTTCCTCGATTCATTGGTTGGTGAAATATTTAATGATGATTAATCCAATATCCATAGACAGATCACATATATTTTAATAATTCACATTTGGATGAAATTAATTGAGTTGAATAGTCCCTATTATTTATCTCATCAAATTTTGGCATTTTTATGCACTCGTATAATGATTAATTTTATTATAAACAGTTTTTCTTACCCTCGTATCAAATATCATGATTCATTAATAAAAAACATTCCCATAGTTGATTAGAAATATGTTCTTATGCCTTTATCTCCCAATTAATTTTCATTCTTAGTCGGTAGGACCCTCTGGTCTTATTTTGACATCATCAGGTAGTACCGATCATGACCAGTACACCAGAATCAAGACAAATCATTGTTTGAGGGACATATCGATAAATTCGTTATATATCTAGTTTGTTAAAGAGACATATGTGATTGTTTTCAAAATTTTATATTAATTCAATGATGATGGAATTGATCAAGATGTGTGGTGTTCCTGACAAAACCATTGAGGATCAATAAAACCAAATTTCCTAAAACATAATGGATGGAAAACCCATCCATTTACAGATAAACTAATTTTAGATGTTGTATAGGTGATATATATTATGGAATGTCAACATTCTAATCACATTATGTGGGTCATAAAATTGATGAAAAACATGACACATGTATAAGTACCTCATTGAACCCATGGTATGTAGCCTCTTTGATGTGGTGGCATGGGTTTTTGGAATTTATAACGATGCAAGACATAGAAGGCTTCATATATGTTATTCACCCTTTTCCATATGTGGAAGAGTCATGTAATAGAGAAAATTTATACGAACACAACATGTACCTAAGAACATAGGGCATCGTCGGAGCACAAGTGTGACATCAAGTGTTAGGTGGAATGTTTTTTACTAAATTACATGGAATGTGGTTACATAAAAAGACATGGAATTACTATGTGGACATGGACAATAACCTTTGTGGGAGCTCATGTGGCATGGGAATGACTTGTATATCCCCCCACAATATTTACATATACATGCATGTTGATCCTTATAAATATGAGGAAATTAATAGGTGATGTAGCATGTCCAAAAAATATTTAGATCCCCTCACTCCCCTCGTACACCTTGGATTGCATTAGGGAAACATATAACTTTTTTATCTCATTTTCATGAACACATATTTTGAACCCCGACTATCATATCCTGAGTGATTATTTTATGTAGTAAATTATGTTTTACTTGGATTCATATTCTTATATATGGTGTAAAATTTTAATGGAATGGTTCTTATAAAGGAAATTCAAAACAATGGAAGTCATCTAGATGGATAACTATTGGTTTCCTATTGAGAGAAACCCCCCAATCAGTATAGGTGCAAGTAATCTACTTTTCTAATGGACCCCCTAGGGGATAGGGTGAGAGTTCTTGGTATCTAGATATAAATCCTCTATGATAATAGGGCGAGGGTCCTCATCCTATATAGTTTAACCCACCCATGATTATGGGATTGGGTCCTCTAACTTCTAAGTGGATCCCCATAATTAAATATAGAATATGTCCTCGATGACTAGAGTGGAAACCCCTAATTTCACTAGGGGAAATTCTGTGACCCATAGAGTGAAACCCCCCAATAGTATGGTTGTCGGTCCTCTACCATTATAGTGGAACCATCCTATTAGATGTGGAACAAGACCTCATAAAACAATAGTGTCACCGCCAATCATAATATTTTTGGATATGCTAACATTCTAGTGGAACCTTTATATCAGATAGGGAAAGGGTCCTCATTAAAATATTGTGTGACCAACAATCTGAATTGTCATAGGTCCGTAAATACATCTTACCTTTTAGAACCCCTATCAGATAGGTTGTCATTACTTGATGATAATAGTGGAAATCCCCCTTTAACACAATGCAGTGGGTCCATGACCTATACAGTGGAATGATACGTCCTAGGATTAATGTATATATACAATAAATATCTTATAAATAATATTTTATACATTTTACAAACACAAACCCAATGACTGTAATAGTTTAATTCCATTAGAAATATGGAAAAAACAAGCTTATAGGATATTTACATATTCTACAACCTCTTTCATCATAACTAGACATATTTTTTACATATAATTCTAAATATCTACCTACAAGTCCCAAAAAAATAATATGTAGGAATTTATGAGATTAGATGCTCAGTAATTGTAATCATGGGGGATATGTAAGGATAACATGAACAAAAGTTTATTAGGATATAATCATAAAATATTTAGTCCATAAACAACATTTCAAGAATAACATACATCAGTCATGGAATAATTATTAGATGTTTATAATACATAAATCGCAAGGGGGTTAGAAGAATATGACAATAAATCATAATAATGAAATAATACATGGAATTGTGGCTGAAACAGTAATATATAAAATTATTCCAATTGTAGTCCAGGATAATTACCATGACCATCATAGTTGAATGGGTTCACTTCCCAAACCATCTTTTTAGAAACGTTTCTCTCCCAAAATAATCTTAATTGTAAATGATAAATTCCAAGACCATCTTAGTGGAAATGGTCCAATACTGAACTAGGTTCACAACACATTTCATCCATGCCTATCTCATGATATAAAAATCGATACACAATTAAATAAAGGGATATATATGTACCACCTATATCATAATTAAATAATTCAGTTATATTCATTTATTCAAAAGTCATTTATAACATCGGTTATTGTTAAAATCTTAAATTTGGTAAACATTTCAACCTAGAATTTATCAATAACAATAAATTTAATTCATAAATATAATTCCCTCAAAATATTATATTTTTTGAAAAATTAAATGAATGGTGCCTTGGGATAACATACCAAGTAAAACAAGAATAACAACAGTTGGTTTTAACTAATACGGAAAAATATTTTAGAATGATCTTTTTAAAAACATTTCTTTAGGAAATTTTCCTTTACAAATTAAAAAACATCTATTAAATCAAAAAATATATATCAAAAAAATTACATTAAATATAATTAAAAACATATAAATGAATCTTTATAAACTATTTTAAACATAATTTCAATGATTTTCATTAAAAATGCATAAAACAACATTTTTGATAAATTTTTAAAAAAACATTGGTTTTGAATAAAATAAATTTCTGACAATAGAGCAAATTAAATTAAATGAAACATATAATATAATTACAATATATATCTTAATAATTAAAATGTTGGATACAATTATATAAACCATACAAATTAATATATGTGAAAGAAATTACCTATGTCTCATATAAGGAACTATGAGACAAAATTACCTTTATAATTTGGTTAATTATGAAACATAATCAGAATGAAACATATATTATAAAAAAGATATGTAAATACAAATAATGTTATAGATATTGATCTTATATTATATTACTGGGATGTATATTTGTTACACCCCAAGATTTTATGAGAATTATTCTTTTTAATTTATTTGATGTCTTGTGTTGTATGATACACCAAATCATCTTGTGCTATACACAACATCGTATTAGCTTGCAGTATATGCAACACTAATCTTAGACCATGTTACACACAATTTCAAGTTTGTTTGATAGTAGTTATTATAAGAAACATTGAGTATATATATATTCAATTTATTAATGAAATATGTTTCTATTTTGTTATATGAAACAACAAAGGAGTCATGCACTACACGCAACCGTGACTTGAATTGCATTATATGCAATCACAACCTTACTCGATAGCGTGTGTTGTACGCAATACCAGGTTTCACTAAACAACGATATATGGTTATAATATTATTATAAACTTTCCGATATTAATATTATTAAATACATTATGAATTTTATGACATTATAATTCATCTTACACATTTTATAGAACATGGTATGAGAACAAAATAAATTTTTCGGGTAAAATAAGTATTTTTAAAAAAAATGCAGTTTTGCCGCATTTAGATGGCGCACCGACATTAAATATATTTTTTGACATGTCTATAAGTTAAATTTTAAAAAATAAAATTCTTATTTGGAATCTAAATATTAAAATTTACTTTTGATAAATTTTTTATTTTATTCTTATAACTATCATATTTTAAGGAATAGTAAAAACACGCTATATTTTAATTAAAAACAACTTTTTTCATTGTAATAATTTATTTGTATAAATTATAATATTGGATAATTTTAATGTATAAATAGAATATATTTTTACCATTTAATATAATATTTGTCATTAGAATTGATTTTACATTGAATTAATAGGTAGAATCATTTCAATCTTTTGCAATGTTTTAACTTTTAAAACTCGTTTTCTTAATAGTGGGATAAATTTTAAATTAATTTCGGAAACTTATATGAGTTTAATTTGGAAAAATGGATTCCATATTTGGAATCATCAGGTCCAAATTATGTTAATAGGAAACTCTTGATTTTTGAGCACTATCAATAGTAACTACAGTAATTTTTATTTACTTCAGTTAAAGATAAATCACGTAATTAAAGGTAAAACATAGATTATAAAATTACTGTAAAACATGCCAAAATTATATTGGATGACTATAAGTCAACCCATATCACCTAAAGGTATGATTAGATTCATTTTATGGACTTTTTATAATGAAAATAATTTAATTATTATTAATACCAAAGAAAGTGACAACATGTCACTCTCTTAAATCATTTGACTATAATAATTTTAATTTAGTGATAAACATCATGAAACTTCGAACATGAATAGTATAAAAAATTTTAATAAAATTATATAAATCATGATAATTTATTTATAATTTTTAGGGATTAAATAATTATCATTAATTGTGACATATTAGTGATGAAAAAATTGTTTATTTTGTGAAAAATCAATAATATAGTTTTTATTAAAATACAAATACCTATCCAAATGACGATAAACTTGACCAAACATTATCGGTAGAGTATATATAATACCTAAGAATCCAAGGGACTATTTTTGGACCATTTGGAGCCTTATAAAACCGATTATGACATTTATATTATTTTATTTTAAATGATGTCAATGATGTCACCTTCATAATTTAATAAATATAAAAATTTAAATATTGTGATTTTGAGATGATAAATTCATGTAAGAATATTATAATGAAATGTATTATATTTATCTTCATTATAGGATTTTATTTTAAATTTTTATGCAACAAATATGTATATTAAATAATTATACTAAAATGTTGAAGTAGTTATTTTATTAAGAGATATACGAAATAAAAGGTTTTAAAAAATATTAAAATAAATATTATATGAACTATTTAATGCGTTCAAATAATTTTATAGATAAATGTAAAATTTTATGAATCTATTAAAGCTTTTATTTTGAACATATCTTCTTTGAGGATTTTATTTAAATTTAATTAAATGAATAGTGTCAAAATTGACACTATTTTTATTTTATAAAAATTACATATTATAAAATTGATTAAAAATCAAAAAAAAAATATTTGAAAATTATAAATTAAAATTTATATGGTCTAAAATGTAATAAATCATTCAATTATGGAAAAATAACAACAAATAAGTAATTATTCATAATGATTTAAAATTTATAATATAATTGCAACAAATAAAATTAAATAGATTATATAAGGATAAATCAAGTTGATGATGTTTAATATAAATTCCCAACTTGCCTAAATTTTATTATTTGATATTATTACAACCCTATATCTTCTAATATTATTATTTGAGTAATTTTGGAGGTTTTTATGTGGGGAAGGAATTTATTATAAATTAATATTTCTTATAATTCCAAAGGTTCCCCTATCCTCCCTTATAAAAGGGAATCTCCTCCATCTCCTCCTCACACAATTTTGAGCCTTGAAGTTTGGCCAACCTCTTCCCATTTATCTTATTCACTTACCTATAAACATCTTGGAGGTTCTGGTCTTCTTCAAAGACTAATCTTAGTGCCCTAAGAGGAGGTTTCAAAGAGGCGTGTCGAAGAAAAGGTAATATCTGATACCGATTCTTTCAAGATACTTTCTTCTTATACTTCCTCTTAATTATTTTTTTAGTTATAATTTAATAACATCAGTGTTAATTATATACTTATATGTTATTATAAATATGAAACAACTCTATTTCACCTTATATCCATCCTACGAAAAATGAAATCATCGCACGTCCGTACGTACAGAATACCGTCTCCACGCCGTGGTGTAATATGTTTTCCACCACCACCTTACATGGATGGGTATAATGGTGTAAAGAATAACTATATGACAATATTGAAATTTGATATTGATTATGAAATATTTTACATACACTTCAATACAATTCCACGATCATGGGAACGATATCATCGCTCGTTCGTACGTACGGACTACCATCTCCACGAACACGATAAGATTCATTTTTCATGTTAACCATTAATGAATGATTATAAAGTATAGAAAATGAATAATAATGAAATATATGACATAATAATGCTACTGGATTTATATATATATATATATGTATTTCATCTATTTAAATCCATTCAATTCAATAAGGAAACAAAAACAACGTTCATGCATATGAACGGCCTACCGTCTTCATGAACGGTGTATTTCATTTCATTTATCAATATATCATATATATGTATATTCTGAATATTTATTTTATATTAATGATTTTTTACATTCTGAAATTAATTAAATCAGGATATAAGTAATAATATAATGAACAACAAGTCGAAACACGTACGATAAATGAAACAATTTTACCCAAAATGCTGATTTAACTTGGAATTTACAAAAGCACGGGTAATATAAAGTCATAAGTGAACCATATATGATATAATAACAATAAATAGGATTCTATAATAATTGAATGAAATTATTTAAATCATTATATAGGAGTTTCAGAGATGTACAAATCATATCAGACCTTAGGTAAGGGATAACTGTTCCAGTCTCGTTCTTATCCGAGATTATTATTTGTAAGAATTTACTTAGGGTTATTGTTATCATCCATGCCCTTGTTTTCTAAAAATTATTTCAAGTATTTTTATGTCCTTTTTACCCATTTTTTAAATTTATGACATTTTAGGAAAGTAATATTATTTTGTTTACAACACGGGGATGTTTTTGACTTTTCTGAAAAAAGTACAAGAAGAATGTTATTTTCAACTTATAAAGAGTGAACATAATTCTACAATTTCACAAAGCCTTATTTTCATGAATATTAGTCTACAATATTTCATTACTATTTTCAAAAAAAATTCTTTTAAAATTTCATGGAATTTTGCGAAAATAAAATTATTTTCAAGAAGAAAACATATTTTCATCAATAATTCATTTCAAGTGTTTTATCAAAACCATTTTCTATCTAATTTAGAATTATTACATATGTGTATGTTTCAAGTATAATTTCTCCATGATTTAGATGGGATCACTTTTCTTATGATGAAATTATATCCTTTTGTTTTATATGGATTATGTTATGATGTGATGATGTTTATGAAACACATTTTATTCGTTGGGTTATGATGAATGATTTATGTTTATGTTGTGGCACAAGTAAGAATGATTTAATTATGAGATGGGTGGGACCTATATCTCCCTCCAATGAATTTGGTAAATATTTATATCTCATGAGAAATAAATGGCCAGAATGACATGTTAATCCTGTTTAGTGATACTGGACTGGAACGAGGAGTAAACTCGATTAAGAAAGAGACATTTTCCTCTAAGATGGTCATGGCAGCAATGCCTTGGCTACTATGGAAATCATAACATGTTCTTAATGGTTTCCACAATTACATGTTTTATTCCCATGATATTTTATCAATATTTATGTTCCATTATAATCTATGCCTTACGTACTACCATGTTTTATGTCATTTATCAAGATCTTGATGTTTAAATATTATGTTCATGTTTTTATGTTCAAATATATATGGTTTGTTTTGTTTTATCCATGATTACCCTTACTGAGTATTTGAGCTCACCCTATATATGTTTAATTTTCCCCAGTATATAAAGAAAGGTATTAGGTAAGAAAACAAAAGTGAATGATCTTTATGGGGGGTGTTGAAGATCTTTCACCTCGATTAGAAGATTATGTTCCGAGTTTCAAAGACACTAAACTAATCTGGTTCTTATGTGTTTGGTGTCTATTTTTGTTATGTATAAATTATTCCGCAAATGTAAAGCAATGTCTATGTAAATCAAGCTTCAGGTCTCAATAGTTAGTATCAGAGGAAAGGTTTAGTTAACCGTTGGAAACTAGGATGTGAGAACTTTAGTGAGATCACTAGAGATATTTCTACGGTATGTCTAGGGATGTCCCTAAGGATAAGTATACATATAGGTTATAGTATTATAATTACGGTAAATATCTTATAATTTAACATATAAAGTTAGATATTGATGGTACTACCCTTTGATTATGAATTTTCCTCTCACACTATTCTTTTTGGGTTTTAGAAAATGGCTGGAAACTGTAAGATTCATGATAATATAGGATATGTTGGACAGTGGAAAGATATTCTTCATGAGCACCCAAAGGAAATTGGATCTGAAAGTCCACATATTGTTATTAACCCTAATTAGCAATCTCATAATATGATCAATAATCTCATCTTTGGTATGTTTCCTGACTCAGCTAAAAAGAGAAAGATGGAGTTTCATGACGATCATAGAGGAACGAAAGTTCAATTTCTCTCATGTAAATCATGTGGGAAGAGGAATCAAGGGGAATGATTCAAAGGAACTAGAGGATGCTTTGGGTGTGGAAAAGAAGGAAAAAAAGCCAGTAATTACAAAGGAAAAGGTTTAGTTAACACCATGTACAAGGATAATGGTATTTATAAGACATCAAAAACGGTTAAATGCTGTAAATGTGGAATGTACAAGCATTATGCAAACAAATTCCCTAAGGGAAAGTCTCATGAAGAGAATCATCATGGCCATATGAGTAGTATATATATTGATGATGATGAGGAGACTAAAAATGATATGTAAGATAAAATAATTTTTGATGCTCGGGTAATGGTTTATGAAGGTAGTATAATGATTGTATGTTTATCAAGAATAATGTATTGTATTATGGAACAAAGAAAAAAATCTAAGGATTGTTACACTATTTCCTTTGCATATGTTTTGAATGTATATGGTACTAGTAACCGTGAATGGTTATTAAATTATTTTTGGGAAGTGGATGATATGCACATAATGAAGGGATAAGGAGAAAATATTTTTCATGATAGTATTCATGAGCTCATGAATGATATAAGGAAAAAGTTATATCATGGTTTGACTATATAGAATTTTTGGGATTTTGGTATATAGAAAATGTTACCTTGTGACAACATTCATGATTTTACTATGGTTCAAGAAAATACATAATTAAGGTATTCACATGTTTGGAATGTGACCAACAAGATATATCTTATTATGTTTGGGGGATAAATAATGGTATTTACATGCTTGTTATACGACCTTTCTAGTAATTGTTTTCGATATACTATGAGCATGGACATAAGTATTTTGGATAATCCTAATGATTGGAATGGATTATGTTGGACATAAATTATTATTGTATAAGGATAGAAATTTTTTTTATATTATTGCAGGAATGTTATAACAGTGTAGTTTTAGAAAAAGGACAACACATATGATGTGCGACAACCCATTGCATCGGACAAGGCTGCGGGAATCGAACCCACAACTGAAGTGTGACATGCCTTTATCACCAAACACTGATTTACAGGAAGTCCCTGGTTAGTAGAAACTAGTTTTATTTTATTAATTGGTATGATAGATGAAGTATAAGTCCATTTTTGGAACGATATACAATATATGGACATATGTATATAACTATTGCTAACCTTTTGTTTGAGACAGATGGAATGACCCAACATTCTATCACATGATCTGCTAACACTTCATGGAAGACAAATTGAACTTTATTTCTTTAAGAGATGAAGTGGAAATTGTTCAAGGCACGAACAACAATGAGATTATACTGAAATAAAGTAATAATTTCTTCAAATTCAAATACATCAACTTTAGGGAAATTTTCTTGAAAACCAAAAATGTTGTCCTAGTTGCCTTATATCTGACGAATCAAATTGTACCTTTAATCATCAATAATTTATGGCTTTGTGATTATTGGATTTTTCATAGCCATGTTCTCTACCACTCTCCATCAGAACATGATGTTTATATTTCTCTTCCATATCCATATTTTCACCTGTGTTCTCCTATGTGTAAACCTAGTGATTAGTTAATTTTGGTAACCGTTACGTTTCATAATTTAGTATTTAAGGTTCAGTTTTGGTATTCCTTTTTACGATGTGGGTTTCTATGGGTAGTAAACGATTTATAACCCCGATGAATTTCGAGGGAAAAATTCATTTTAAGGGGGGTAGAATGTAACACCCTGAGATTTTATGAGAAGTATTCTTTGTAATTTATTTTATGTCTTGTGTTGTATCATACGCCAATATTATCTTGCGCTATACGAAAAACTGTATTAGCCTGCAGTATATGCAACACTAATCTTGGATCGTGTTACACACAATTTCAAGTATGTTTGATAGTAGTTATTCTACACAACATTGTATATATATATATATATATTAAATTTATTAAAGAAATATTGTTGGATTTTTTTATATGCAACAACAAAGGAGTCGTTCACTACACGCAACCCCGACTTGGCTTGCATTATACGCAATCACGACCTTCCTCGATAGCATGTGTTGTATGCAATACTGGGGTTCACTAAACAACGATATATGGTTATAATATTATTATAAACTAGCTATTATGAATATTAGAAATTACATTTTGAATTTTATGGCATTATAATTCATCTTACACATTTTATAGATCATGGTATGAGAACAAAATAAATTTTTCAGGTAAAATAACTATTTTTAAAAAAATCTAGTTTTTTCGCCTTTTGATGGCACACCCTCATTAAATATAGTTTTTCAGATTTTTATATGTTCAATTTAAAAATATAATATTCTTATTTGGAATAAGGATATTATAATTTACTTTTGATAAATTTTTCATATTATTCTGATAACTTTAATATTTTAATGCATAGTAAAAACACATTATATTTTAATTAAAAAAACTTTTTTCATCGTAATAATTTATATGGTTAAATTATAATATTGTTTGATTTTAAAGTATAAATATAATATATTTTTACCATTTAATATAATTTTTATCATTAGAATTGATTTTACATTTAATTCATAGGTAAAATCATTTCAATCTTTTATAATGTTTTACCTTTAAAAACTCATTTTCTTAATACTGGGATAAGTTTTAAATTAATTTCTGCAACTTCTGTGATTTGAATTTGGAAAAATGGATTCAATGTTTGGAATCATAAAGTCCAAATTATGTTAATATGCAACTTTTTATTTCATGGCACTATGAATAGTAACTACAGTAATTTTTGTTTACTTCAATTAAAGATAAATTGAGTAATTAAGGGTAAACCATAGATTATAAAATTACCCTAACACATGCCAAAGTTATATTGGATGACTAAAAGTACACCCATATCACCTAGGGGTCGGATTAGATTCATTTTATGTAATTTTTACCATGAAAATAATTTAATTTTTATGAAAACCAATGAAAGTGACAACATGTCACTCTCTTAAATATTATATGTAAAATAATTTTAATTTAGTGATAAACTTCATGAATCTTCAAACATGAATAATATCCACAAATATAACAAAATTATCTACATCATTAGAATTTTTAGTTATTATATAATTATCATTAATGGTGACACAATAGTGATGTAGAAATTGTTTATTTAGTGAAAAATATATAATATAGTTTTCATTAAAATAAAAATACTATCAAAAAGACCAGAAACATGGCCAAACATTATTGGTCGAGAATATCTATACCCTAATCAACCAAGTGTAGATTTTTGTGACCATTTGGAGCATTAAAAAACAGATTATGACATTTATATTATATTATTTTAAATGATGTCAAAGATGTCACCTTCATAATTAAATAAATATAACAATTTAAATGTTGTGATTTTAAGATGATAAATTCATGTAAAAATATTATTATGAAAGGTATTATATTTATCTTCATAATAGGATTTTATTTTAAATTTTTATGAAAAAATTAGTATATTAAAAAATTATACAAAATTGTGGAGTTAATTATTTTAATAAGAGATATACCAAATAAAAGGTTTAAAAAATATTAAACTAAATATTATATGAACTATTTAAAGTGATCCACTTATTTTATTGAAATATATGACATGTTATAAATCTATTAATGATTTTATTTTGAACATATCTTTTGTAAGGATTTTATTTAAATTCAAATAAATGAATAGTGTCCAAATTGACACTATTGTTATTTTATAATAATTACCTATTATAAAATATTTTAAAAATCAAAAATATATTTAAAAATTACAAATTAAAATTTATATGGTCGAAAATGTAATAAAGAATACAATTATGGACAATTCAATATATATAAGTAATTATTTTTAATTATTTTTAATTTCGAATATTGTTACCACAAACAAAATTAAATAGATTATATAAGTATAAATTAAGTTGATAATGTTTAAAATAAATTACTTACTTTTATAAATTTTATTGGTTTATTATATTACAACACTATATCATATAATCTTCGGATTTGAGTAATTTCTGAGGTTTTTATGTGGGGTTGTAATTTATTATAAATTAATATTTCTTACAATTACAAAGGTGCCCCTTTCCTCCCTTATAAAAGGGAACCTCCTCCCTCTCCTACTCACACAATTTTCAGCCATTAAGCTCGGCCAAACACTTCCCATTTATGTTATTCACTTCCCTATAAACATCCTAGAGGTTGTGGTCTTCTTTAAAGACCAATCTTATTGCACTAAGTGGAGGTTTCAAAGAGGCGTGTCGAAGAAGAGGTAATATATGTTACCGATTCATTCAAGTTTCATTCTTCTTATACATGTTTTTCATTATTTTTTTCATTATAAATTAATAACATTAGTATTAATTATAATCTTATATGTTATAATAAAAATTAAAAACCCTATTTCACCTTATATATATCCTACAAAAAATGAAATCATCGCGCGTGCGTATGTACGGTATACCGTCTCCACACAGTGGTGTAATCTGTTTTCCACCACCACCATACTAGGATGGGTATAATGGTGTAAAGAATAACTATATGTGATTATTTTAAAGTGATATTGATTCTGAAATAGTATAGATACACTTCAATACAATTCCACGATCATGGGAACGATATCATCGCTCATGCGTACGTACGGACTACCGTCTCCACGAACGCGATAAGATTCATTCTTCATGTAAACAATTCATGAATGATTATAATATATATGTAATGAATAAAAATGAAATATATGACATAATAATGCTACTGGATTTATGTATATATATATATATGTATTTCATCTATTTTATTCCATTCAATTCAATAAGGAAATGAAAACAACGTTAATGCGTACGTACGACCTACCGTCTCCTTGAATGGTGTATTTCATTCCATTTTTCAATCTATAATATATATGTATATTCTTAATATTTATTATATATAAATGATGTTTTACATTCTGAAATTATGTAAATAAGGATATAAGTAATAATATCAAGAACAACAAGTCGAAACACATACAATAAATGAAACGATTTTACCTGAAACACTGCTTCAACATGGAATTTACAAAAGAATGGGTGATATAAAGTCATAAGTGAACCATATATGATATAATAACAATAAATATGATTCTATAATAAGTCAATTATATTATTTAAGTCATTATACAGGAGGTTCGGATACATACGAAATATATCAGACTTAAGGTAAGGGATACCTATTCCAATCTCGTTCTTATCCGAGATTGTTATTCATAAGAATTTATTGGGGTTATTGTTATCATCCATTCACATGTTTTTTAAAAAAAATTCATGTATTTTTAAATTCCTTTTTACCCAATTTTGAAATTTACCACTTGTTATAAATGGAATCTTTCTTTTTTTTTACCACAAGGGGAACTTTTTGACTGTTCTGACAAAAGTACCAGAAGAATGAAATTTTTAACTTATACGGTGTGAATGGATTTTTACAGCTTCATAACACCTTATTTTAATGAATATTACTCTATAATATTTCATGAATATTTTCAAGAAAAATTATTTTCTTTTAAAATTTCATAGAAATTTGTGAAAAGAAATTATTTTGAAGAAGAAAGCATATTTTCCTCAAGAATTCATTTCATGTGTTTTATCAAAACCATTTTCTATCTATGATGACGTTATTTAATTTGTGTATGTTTCAAGAATAGTGTCTCTATGATTTACATGGTTTTAATTTTCATGTTATGAAATAATATCCTTTTTTTTATATGGATTATGTTATGATGGGATGATGTTTATGAAACCCATTTTATTCTCTGGGTTATGATGAATGATTTATGTTTATGTTGTGGCACATGTAAGAATGATTTCAATATGATATGGGTGGGAACTATATCTCTCTATAATGCATTGTGTAAATATTTATATCTCATGATATATATGTGGCTGGAACAGAAATTTAACCCAGTTCAGTGATACATGATTGGAATGAGGAGTAAACTCAATTCAGAAAGGGACTTTCTCCACTTAGATGGTCTGGGCATTAATTCCTCGGCTACTATGGAAATCAAAACATGTGCTTAATGGTTTCCAAAATTTCATGTTTTATTCCCATGATATTTTATAATGATTTATGTTCTATTATGATCTATGTCTTATGTACTGCCATGTTTTATGTCATTTATCAAGATCTTGAGGTTTAAACATTATATGTTCATGTTTTTAAGTTCAAATATATATTCTTTATTTTGTTTTCTCCATGATTACCATTACTCAGCATTTGAGGTCACCCTTTATATGTTTTCTTTTCCCCGGGATATAAAGAAAGGTATTACGTAAGAAAAAAAAGGCGAAGATCTTTATGGGAGATGTTGAAGATCTTTCACCACGATTAGAAGATTATGTTCTGAGTTTCAAAAGACTCTAAAATATTACGGTCCTTGTGTGTTTGGTGTCTTTTTTTATGTATAAAGTATTCCTCAAAAGTAATGTAATGTCTATGTACGTCAAGCTTCGAGTCTCTATAATATTCACCGCATAGATGAATAATGATTTCTTATATGGCATAAGCCTCACAGAAATAAATGTGTGACAAAAAATCCCTATACATGAATTATTGAATAATTCTGTACATTGAAAACCTATTATATAATAAATATTAGATTAAAATAAATATACCAAAAATGATATTCTCATATATAATAACATGTATGATTTACTTGTGACATTATATTACACATTTATTAAAATAAAAATTTATCGGTTAACCCATTTTCATACATGTTATGACGTGTTATTCTTGGACCTCTAACATAGATAATTATTTCATCATCTACATAATGGTTACAAATATATAAATATAAAATAAATATTTAGTTTATATATAGTGAATAATATTCTAATAATTTAATGGTATAAAATAAAAAACTAATCTAGGAGATTGTATGTCGTAGGTTTGCATGAATGCGATTTCCATTTTATTGTAATATTTAAATTAAGAAAGATACCTTACCACAAAAAGTCTCTGATTCAGAATCATCTTTTCTGGGACATGATTGCATAGTCCAATCATTGATGAATCTTGTTGGGAAAATTCTGATTTTACCATGAATAGATTTCATATGTTACATGCTACAATATACGTTGAACCAAAAATAGGATTCAGTTTCCATGGTGATGGAAATGTTTGCCAAGATGGAGACAGACATCTAATCTTTCCATATCAACTATGAAGCTCACAAAATATTTTGTAATAAAATGGTGAGCTGGACATAGAATATAGTTGATTATTTGAGAGATCGTGATGAGTTTCAAGATGATGTTAAGAAATCCTTTGATGAAAAAGATAGAAAAATCAAGCATCTCAAAAATAGCTTCGAGGAAAAGAAAAATCTTGAGTAGAATACTCGGATTTAGGTGGTTAAGGATCCAAATGGGAAGATGCACTCTGTTGCTCAAATCTCGAAAAGCGAAAGGGATCACCAGATCGAGACTGAAGAGAATCTAGTGAAGAAAAATGACTTGTTGAAGGCTCAGGCAGAGGCTTGAAAGGCTAAGGAAAAAATGATCAAATCCTTAGAGAAGAAAATAGAAGAATACCACATGAAGTAAATGAAGCTGAAAACCATAGTTAAGAAATTGATACCCATGGAATAGGATGGAAAATGGATCTAGTCCGATATTTTGTTTTATTTTCTTTCCTTGAACAAATTCATCCAATATTATTAGAATTTTGGTTCATCTTTCTTGTTTTCATGCATTGTACTAATATTTCAGGTACTATAAATTCTTTTGAATTCCCTAAAATTCCTTTTGAAAATAAAAAAGGGGGTGAAAGGAAAAATAATTCTATGTAATGAAGAAATATCCCTACGTAATGGGGATTTTATCTAAGGGGGAGTTTTTATTATAGAGATTTTTGAACTCAATTTAATAATAAATATCATTCCTGAAATCTAGAATATGATACTTAGTGTTCAAAATCCTAAGGGGGAGTTAGTTGTATTAATCTTTGACAATGTGAAAAGGGAGATAAGTTTTATTTTCAATGTCTAGAAAAATATTTTTTATTTCCTTTTATTTTGTTTCGTAATTTTGTTGGTGCTTTCCAAAAAGTGATAGATTGTTGAGTCAGTAAGGTTTTCCTTATGACATTTCCATTCCTTCTTATTTGGGGGTGATTTTTAAGTCAATAAGGTTTCCTTATCACTTTACCATTCCTTCTTGTTTTGAAAACCACAAACACCTTATCTCAAGGAAAATCTATTTTAACCTTGTGTTTTACTTCTATAAGGAAAAACTATCTTCCACATGGAAATTTATCCTTACCATGTTTTCATTGTTCATATCATAATTTTTTATTATGTTTAAAATTCAGTATTTAACTAAAATCTTGGAATCATATAATCACCTAGATATGAAGCATTCTGTATTAGGATACAAATTCCTAGAATTCTGGTTACGAACACTTCTGAGTTCTGTCTCTAAATTCTGAATACGAATTCAGGTTCTGAACTCTTCTATGTTCTACCTCTGAATTCTCTTAATTCAAGTTATGAAGTCTTTTGAGTTCTTACTCTGAATTCAGAATACGAATTCAGGTTATGAATTCTTCTGAGTTCTAAATCAGAATTCTCAGAATTTTTGTAACGAACTCTTTTGAGTTATGACTCTGAATTACAAATATGAATTCTTATTACAAACTCTTATGAATACTGGTTTTGAATTATCCTTAGGATTTTCCTCTGAGTTCTAACACCGAATTCAGGTTATGAATTTTTACGAGTTATGACACTGAATTATAATGAATTCAGACATCAAACTTTGTAATTTCTGGTTTCAAATTCTTGAGAATCCATATTCAACATTACCATGAAATTAAGAATATGAAATTCTATAGAGTTCAGGTTCTGAATTCCTTAAATGACACAATATAAGTAACCTTGAATTATAGACTCCGAATTCATTTTTGGTTAGAATCCAAATTTTTATTTTCTTACAATCTGAATATTGGATTTTGGTTATGTAACCATATATTTTCATAAACTTGTTTTTCATTATAAAATTATTTTTTGCTTTCAGTTACTAATAAACTATAGTTTGATGGACACATGTACAGGTACCTCTGAAATTCAATGAAAAATATGATCGTTGGAGGAGGGAGCTGACCGATGGAGATGTACCTACAAATAAGAGCACATTTAAAAGAACTCGGTATTGGACATTAATCATACCTGCATGTTTTTAATGTGATTTGTAGAGAGATAGGTTCTTATAAACTATCAGGCATCATGTAGAAATTTTGAACAGCTTGTTCAAACATTTATTCGTGGAAATTTTCTTTGTGCTGAGGTGTGATTTCCTTCAAATCAGAGACTTCGGGTTGTGAAGTCGGAGGTTCTGATTTCCATACAAATCGAGGCCTTGTAGGGATAGCAATATAGATGCCTATCTTTGGACTGAGGGATTACATGGGTTTGGGTTAGAAAAACATTCTTGAATGTATAAATCAAGGGTCCTTTATCTAGGGTTGTTGGATACCCTTCTATTTGTGTTAAAAGAGTTACTACTTGATACTTGTTGTGTTTTTAGTTTTCTTTTCCATTGTGATTTTTGTTGTTAAGAAATGTATAACTTTATTATGCTTCCATAAACTTGTAATCTGATTATATAAGATTCTATACACATTAAGATAGAATATTAGTTGTTGTAAACTTCTGTTAAGCTTCATTTCTGGAATCACTTTTCTGGAATCAAGCAACTTATTAGAATCTAGAGGTTTTGTGAATTACATTGTTTATCCTTGTTAGACATAATCATCTTTAAAATTTCCAAAGGAATTTTTAAAATATACAATTCACCCCACTCTTGTATTTGAGTATCTGCATCATAGTTTGATACTACAATCAGTATCATATCTATCATATCTATCGATCCTACATATAGTGTTAGGTTAAATAATCAAAAATGTTCTATATAATAAGATTTAAAATAGAAGGACCAACAATGAATTCTATAATGATAGAAATATTTAATGTTAGCCATTTTATTAACAGATTCATTCTAAATTTAAGGTACCATGGTTCCCTTAAAAGTCATGCAGTTACGGCCCATAGGAATCTCAATCTATTAACTAATTATAAATATTTCTTATTATTAATGGATTCAAATATTCATGTTCATCTATATTCTTAAAAATACACGACTACATTTTGAAACTTTCATGAATAATATATTAAGAATTATTTTAGTCAACATGCAATCCATTGAATTTTTCCATGAGTGATAATTTTCTTCTTTAAATCACCATCATAACATTTATTGGATTACCGAACAATATTAATGTTATCCTCCATATTAATATAATTTTTAAAATTCCAAGAAGCATTATGATGTAAAAAATAATTACATCTATTAATATTTAAAATATAGCCAATTGTTTATTCTTATACAAAATAATATTAATAATTCTCTCATATCCATAGGATTAGGAGTAAAATTATATTTTAAATTTATGCATACATTATAATGAACGATGAAAATCCTGATAGTTTCAACAGTACCCCTTTTTATTAAAGAATATTTAATTAACAACTTAGTTCCTTCTATAATTGATATTAATCATTTTCACAGACATCATAATAACATTAAAATATAAATGAAAATTACTTTTACCTAAATAGTAAATGTATGATTTTTCTATTGATTTAAAATGACAAATAAAACAATCATAAATAAGTTGTCATATTATTTTTATATAAATACATAATTATACAATAATATGTAAATGTGATTACTAAAGTATCAAATTGTAAATTTGTGGGATAATTATCATTTAAATATAAAATAAAATATATTTAAATAACATCTTGTCATTATTACATTAATATAAGATCACAATGATGATGATTTCAAGCTTACAGTATTTATATTTACTTATGGTTTCATTTATTTTCTTATAGTTATAATTGGGTGAAATTTGTTATTTTTTTCTATATTTCATTTTGTTTTATAACAGTCTATAATAATGTAAAATTGTATTATACATTTTATTTCTTTTATCATTGATCACAAGATGTTAAAGGCTCATTTTTTCATTAAACTAAACTAAAAAAATAAAATAGTTCACTTTAATATAATATTATTTATGAATAATATATGCTGAGAATGAGATATTAATTTGTTATGTAAACTGGAGAATTGATTTACACATCAGATCACATTTTATTTGTAAATAAATTAATATATTATTCGAATTTTTTTATATAATTGGTTAAAAATACATACATAACAAGTTGGTTCTTTCATCATATGTTGGTATTTGATAATTGTACCATCATAGTGAATTGATAATGTGATTATAGGTATGACCATAAATAGTATTTATCTTCATGATTAAAGTTGATCGAGCTATGATTGGATTGAAAACTACTATACACTAGGAATGTAACCATCTATCATATATGTAAATATTCAATTTCACATATTGTATTACATTGCTGAAAATATTAATTTCATGAAAACCATTGGTGAGAAAGTTTTTAGTGGACAATTTCATGTATAACTGAACATATATTACAAGAGAAATATTTTATATGTAAAATGTCCAAGGCCAATTATATAATTGGCACATATCACAATACATGCATCAATCTTAATGAAAAAACAATGAAACATAATGAACGTATTATATTGACATGACCCAGTGATTCAAATGTGACTTATAATATGACAAAATTTCATTAATTTGTTGTTTTTAAAACAACCATCCAATTTCACATATAATATTTAATATAAAAAATGGAATATTCTAAATATATTGTTAATAAAACTCATTAAAAATAGTGGTAAATATTATTTTCACTTGTGATGTTTTATATATTTCATGTCATATATTCTCAATATAAAATTAATTTATATTTTCATGACCTACAGATGATCATGTACGAGTTTCCATATCAGATATTTTTATATGGGTTTGGACATGAATATAACAATACAATTCGTACACCCAGTTATATTATTCAACATTCCTAAGTGGATATTATAATATTATTTTTAGGGTTGAATTTTTTTACAATGGTTGAATAGAATTAAAAGATTTATATTATGAATTATATCATGTATATCATTAAAACAACCATTGATGGACATGATTGAATATACCAAGTGATAACTCATGTGTACTCAATGATTTTCATTCCCCATTTAGATGACTTCATAGGTAGATTTATTTCATAGGTAGTTATATGTAATGATGTAATTTATTTTGATCATTGGACCATTGACTTGTGAATTTTTAAATCAAATTAACTGTTGTCATTACTATTATGGATTATTTATCTACATTTTGAAGTATTATTTAAGAAATTCATAATATATCACCCGAATAACATTTTATTATACCTCAAAATAATATAATACCCATTGAATGATTATATCCCTATTAAATAAGGATGAACGTGGATTTATTTCTAGAATTTTTACTAGATAACATACCTCCCCATATTATTGAGATATATGAAGATTTCCATCCATTATCTAGTATCCATGATAGTGGTAAATAGAAACAACATTTGGTATATAAGCTGATATTTGAGATGAAAGGATTATAATGGGAGTGATATCCATATAAACATTCTCATCCAAATTAGTCATCATATAGGAATATACTTAAACACTATTTTATTGTTGATTAATTCCATGAAATATGGATAGATTACAAATAAATAGAATCAAAGGATAATAGTTTCATAATATATTGTTCTATGCGATGGATATTATATATCATCGGGTTGTAGGGTAAATCAATAGGTTACTAATGTTTTCTATATAGTTTTTATGTCATTTTTATCTTATTATTCTCTTTCCACCATTAGATACTCTCATATATGACTTGGTATGTATCAATATGATGGATTCCCAAATGTTTAAATGGTGAAATATAAATATATTATTTCAATTTGTTAGTGCATCATTATGAAGTTATGGTGATGGATTAAGGGGTAAATTTTATGTACTATATTTATAGGACCATTCAATAAATAGGTTAATGATATTTTTTCACTCTTTTACAAAGTAATAATTTTTTATTAATTTCATCAAACCATAATTATTTCTTTCTATTTTTTTACCACTATTTTTTTCAATAATTTTATACAACCTATTACCATTTATGTAGTTTATATTTTCGATATGATTTGCGAAAAATGATAATTTATGTTGATAACTATTGTATATAGATTGGGAGTTGATACATGATTCCAATGGGACACCGATATAATAATTGAATATTATATAACTATATTTTATGTAACCATCACCCATGTTGGTGTTTCTATTATATGTGATATTGATGTGTCATGTTAGTTGAAATATAAGTATTGATTCATTAAAATAATTTCTATAAAACATTGTAATACTGTTTGGAAGAAACAATGTCCTATGGTCTTATAAAAACACTATATGATTCTAAAATTAAGTTAAACGATCTAAAAAATCTCCTAATATAACGATTATTATTTGAAAAAGAAAATTCTCATGATTATGTAAATGGAAATGTATAATACTAACAAATTTTGAGACATGTATTATTTGGTCTTCTAACAATAATTATATCATCATTCTGGATAGAGGATCTATATGATCATTCTTAAATTTTTGAATATCAACATGGGAAACTACTACAAGGGATATAAATAATTATTACACAAGAAGTATCTTTTTGTTTATGTTGTATTTATGATGCGAAATGAATCCTTTCTTAAAGGTCGTTCTGTGAATTAGAACCTAATAATGAAATGCACAAAGAATCTGTTCATGAAAAAAATTTTAATATTCAAACTATTATACTATTATCACAATAATTACAATTGTATCAAATAGATATGTATCAAATATATATTCCCCTTTAGGTTTCTGAAAAAAGATTCATATTTAAGAGTATTACTGAGAAACAATTAATGAAAATTTATTATTTATTTATTCATTAATAACTAAGGGCGTTATGTAATAGTTTTTAAAAATAATATTTTCATTTTGATCTTCCATATGGAATGGGTATAGGTGTGTCTAATTAAAATTTTAAAAAATCTACAACTCAACTAATTATTTTATATTTGAATATTTAGAAGTATAGTAAAAAGGGAATGAAAATGAAAATGTTGTGGTTCATACTAATATATATCTAATAAAGGATTCAGAACTGTTGGTGAATCTGGTGTAGGATAAATCTAATCATAAATATCATATCCTTGAATATGTATATAAAAAAATATCATAAAATTAGTTGAAAAAATGAATTAATTATCAATGTTGAATTTTTTGGATGAGATTCTCTTCAATGATTTTGAGGAATAAGAGGATAAGATACCACAAAAAACCCTAATGAAAAATAATTTTTTCATAAATATATAATTTCAATGTATGAATTGATGATTATTATCATGAATTTAAATCGATAAATGTTGTTTATGATAATATCTTTTCTATAAAAAATATTGTTTTGTATTTGTAATTTCTTTTGGATGCATTGAATTTTTATTACAAAACACTAATTTTAATCATTCTCATTATCATCATATGTAGATGCACAATAACATATAAGGGGCGATCAAAAAATAAAATATTTATAGATTGGAATTATAGGGCATAATTTCAATTTTCTATTAATGTGCATGTTTGGGTTTATATATAAGAGTTTAACTTTATTACATGTTATTTTTAGTTAATGTAAGATGCGAGATAGATTAAATGACTTATGAATGAAACTAAATGGTTGTATTTCAAAAATTAATTAAAAAATGTATCTATACAAAACAATGAATGAATTATTGGATAATTGATTATCACTCATATGTGTCCACTCAAAGGGGTATTGGAGGACCATGTGAACATGCACCTTCACTATAAATAATTTTAGGGTATTTAATAAAAAAATATTATGCTCCATTATTTTTTCACATGGGAAGGTATTTATAGGTTATATTAATATTTTTAATCAAAACATGAAATGAATAAACTATATTGAAAAATAATGCATATGGAGTCTTCCATGATCAAATGTAATGTGGATGTTTCCACTACTACGCCAATAACACCTATAATAGGCCAGAGACTAGAGACTATTTTTATGAATAAATATCACACATGGGATGAATTAGACTAATATATATACCTATGCACATATATCCCAAGGCCAATAATGATGAAAATTAAAAAAACTGAAAAAAAAAATTAATACATACTTCTATAATACATTAATAAACGTAAGTAACAATGAAAAATAAATAATAAAAAATTGAAAAAATATATTCCCAACAAAAACTAGACAATAATGTCCGACAAGCTAAAAATGAGGTTTCTAAAATCGATGTAACAATTGAATACACCTTGATTTGTCTATCCTAAACTAAGATCCACCAATTCCTTGTCCTTCATAAACTATACAAGAGGTTCCTTCATCACTATAATACATGATGTGGCTAGTAATAACCCATGATGGGTTTTGTATAATGATAATTATTATGATTCCATAAAAAAAACTGATAAATAACAACCATAGTGATCATGTCATAATTAATATGTATCTAAATCAAGATATGAGAAAAAATGATAACCAAAACATCACGTATATACTCATAAACGACTCCAAGTCATAAAATGTATCAACCATTAATATATACACATCTTGTTTATATTTCAGGGTAATTCTTTCCCTATTTAAACGACACCAATAAATATATTTATTCTTAAAACACTCATCTTATATGTCCTGCTTAGATTTTCCAGAAAATAAGATGAAAATAAAAAATATAGACGGTTCACCCATCATAAAAACAATATCATATTAATACACCAAAATAAATATAAGATCTCAACATATATATATATATGGGTACCTTCATCAGGATCAATCATGGATTATATGCCCTACTAGAAACAATCTCTTTTATTATGGATCGATGACTATGTATTTTTTAGACAAGAAAATTAAACAAAACATACCTATTTTAAACTAGAAGGAAATAAAGACCCATCAAAACCATTCTGATGGATACATGTTTGAATTAACATTGGTGTTTGAGGACTAATTATTTTGAAAATATGCTATAATATCCCCCACAATGATGTAGGTTGAGAAGACCAACCCTAGTATAAGGATTCTCATCCACACTGCACTGAAAAATAGGAACCTATAGAGAACTCATTGGTAATAATAAGATGGAGATTCTCCACTAATCCAATAAAAGAATGAACAATGGGAACTGAATCAACAAATAATCTTCCTAATATGATATTAGAATCACATAATATAGAAAAATTGAGAAGAAGGTAGACTCCAACCAATCCCCAATATAGTACATAGTGTACTCCTAGGGGCACATGTGTCTCTCACAAATTTTTGAACGTAGAATGTCTCATGATCATATGGAAGACACTTCATCTGCATGGCCCATGAGTTAATCCCTAATTAGTTGTCTCTATAAATCATTTCATTCCCCTATGTTCATTCCCATGTACTAACATAGGGCTCTATATAACAAATATTTTCCACATGGTTGATCCCATGTACACATGGCTGTTTATAAGATAATTGATGTGCCAGTGTAATTACAAGGTATATGAAATGTTGGGAAAACTATCCACCTTGGTGGGTACCACCTATAAAAAATAGGAATTCCACCATGTGTCACATGATTTGTATCATGTCAGAAATAAGTTTTTAAATAATATGATTTTAGGGTGTGTACACACAACACATGCCGAGATGGTTGGATAACGTTCACACTACATGTGACATCAACCACATGGTTTGTGTTTCTAATCACTGTGTGGAAACCAATGGTCCAATAAATGTGGATTACAAAGAATGTGTACATAGGACTAGAAAATGTGTATTCTCGAAATTCATATCTTTTCTAGAGCATTCACACATCCTCACATGAGCCTCCAAAATGAATTATTTTTATATAAATCCCACAATATGCCATGGATCTTGGGTAGAATTAATCATCTCATCATCATTGGTATTATTATGACCATATCTAATACCTAGGAAAATGAACATAGTCTCTCTTCATCCTTGTCAAATGATAAATATAATAATCAGAAATCATGATCCAGATATGGGTCCACTATTTTCATCATACACTACATCTAAAACATATTATCTCAATCCCAAAATAGATGAAGGGTTTTTTTTATGACAAATTCATAACATCAACTGATCATTCACCACAAATTCATCTAATCATTATAGAAATGAGAATGAAAATGTTGAACATATGCAGAACATGGAGATAAAAATTAGGAAATATATTAATTAGTAATAACAATTAACCAATGTTCATGTTGAACATGATTCTTTTTTGTTTGGTGAGAAACAAAGAAAAAATTAATAATCAAAAATTAAATCAATACATTCACCATTTTAAGATAAATAAATTACAAAAAATATATATTTTATCTATAAATTAACTGTGTAGATGATTAATTCACATTATCCATGGGTAAATAAAAATATAGAAATTATAAAAAAATTAAATTCATATATGAATCATGATGAATCAATGATGAATAGTTATAAAACATCCCCATTTATGGAGATTTCTACCAAATGCATTGTCATTAGAGATAATTACAGTACTTTATTCATCTATCCACAAACCCAATCCCCAAAACTATTCATATATTATCTCCTCTCAATTTACAAGTTAATGTGGATACCCCAATGTATTTTTTATAAATAAATATTTATACAAAAAACCATATCACAACATAAAAATAGTAAATAAATAATATTATAGAATTCATTATTTGAGTTTCCAATGAAATGTAACCGAACACAAAATGCTAAGAATGACTATTTAATTCCTAGGGTAATACACACATTTTGAAATCAATAACTTTCCCATATTACTTATTTCATACTAAATTTTCAATATGTTCAACATTTATAGGAAAACACCATGCTCATGATATCAATATATTTAATCTAATTAAATAAATAGTTTTCATCTCATTGGGCCTCAAAATGGTATTACATTTTATCTCCCAACTCTAAAAATATTCATGAAAATCATTTAATGACTTAAATGAAAAAAACCATTACATTACATTATTCCCCTGTTCATTTATTTTAATCCTGAAAGCACATATTCTAAAAAAATTTAGGTATACATGGAACTCAACAATGTATCCCACTCTCATGATCTCTCCCATTGGGTTTTGTGTTGTCTCCCAAAATTTAACCGTGTGAAACTCATTCCAATGAATGTTCTCTATCATACTAGAATTTAAAACCAATAGATTATTGAAAAATGATAGTCCACCCTCATGTGATATATAATCCAGGATGATATCATATAATAATTCATTCGCATTCCTCCTTAGCTATGACATTTACAAAAAATTGTATATCAAATGATACTACAATATTGATGTTAAGAGTAACACCCCTCACTAACCCAATACAACTGAATGAATGAAAAAGCTCCTAATAACCGTTAATAATCCAAACCACCCCTGAAAAAACTCCATATCTCATAAATTCCAGAGGCCTTCATCATTGGTCTATATATAATTCCTTATATTTTTTTGGAAATATGTATCTCTACATGTATGAGATGCACCATTACTAGCATCACTAGATCTAAAAGGAATATTCATTTGTTGTTAACGTATAGCATTGACTAGTATATGATTAACCTATATGGACCATCATTCATGACCTCCAAAATATGATATAGTATTGTTGGATTGGTTCTCATTATTAAATGAAAAAAAATTAATTTTAGATGATCCCCCCATCTATGACTCTTAAATGACACGTGAGACATAAGAATGGTCACCAGAACCTGAATGGTCCAGTTACATGTCTAGCTAATTTTTATAAAACATTGTGCTCAAATTTAACTGATTACCTACATAATTCTTCCATGTTCTTTGTAATCATATAGTGATGTAACAGTAATAGTATTTAGCAATTGAGAATGGAATCCCATGAATCCAGACCACAAGTTTCATGTATATGTGTCATAAACTATCCATAAAGATCTATTATTCATCTCCCTCAGATAGTCATTACAACATGATTTTCTATTGAAAACAGTTTTCAAATCCATTAGATGAACAATATATGAAAATTGATCACAATATTCCCTTAGCTCAACTAGACATATAATTATTGTAATGAAACCTCCTTAGCACCACTATCAATAGTGTGACTGGTTTCACTCTATGTCCTCGAACAAGGATTCTGATCGTAACATAATAGTAGAATTAAAAATAAACATATCTATAGGATATATATAGAGAAATAATTACACAACCTATATTCATGAGTTATAAAACCCTATATATTTGATGAAGAACAAGGTAAACAATATCTATTATAGGTAAACATAACCCCCTCAGGCATCTAACATTATCTAACATAGATGATGAGTGTAAATGGATGTCATCGAAAAAGACTGATGTGACATGATCTATATAGGATTTAAGATCTAATACTATTGTCTTGCGTATATCTATTGAAAAAATTCATAAGGGTATCATGATAAAATTATACCACCCACAATAGAATTTGAATCCCACATCCATTATCCCATTCTCTAATATAAGGTGTTCTATTAACATATCACTTATTCAAACAATGAGAACCACATAACCCCAAATTGTCATTCTAATAACACGACTATTATCATGAGTGGATACTCATTATTGAATAACCTAGTTGATGTCACACCTATCCAACGAGGAACTCTAGAACATATTTCATTCATTGGTGAACAACTATTGGTTACCCAAAATGTAATGCCCCAACCCCAGTTACCCAATGTCGGTGCATTATTACATAACATTGGCATGATCACAAGAAAGATCAAATCTCGAAAGACTTTTTAGTTTAGTAACCGTGGAAACAGTAGATACATTCATAATGTTTTACATTACATCATAAAATGAAAAATAAAACAATATAGTCTCCATATTCCACACTCGTATCCCCTCATACTATACATGTATGACATTCATGAATTTACTTCTTCACATCCTGGGAAAAATAAAACATAGAAAAGGGGTGAGCTCAAATGCCCAGTAAGGATAACAATATAACAGAAACATTCATAAATAAGAATAAACATTTAAGGAAGTGTATAACTAAAACAAAATCCTTTTAAACTTGATCTTCAACATAGTATAGAAAAAATAAAATGAAACAATTTCATTTACTTATCCACAGGGATATTCTACTAATAAAATAATCTCATGCAATATCAATAACCACTTTCATAATGATGGAATGCATAATTCCATACTATCATCACCACATAGCCAAGGCCTCATGCCAGGACTACAAATAAGATTTTGTCAAGTCCTTGTGCCAAGACACTAGTTTGTCTCATGAGACCTAATGATGCATAAATGAGCTATAGAAGGCTCCACCCATCACATATTAAGTCCAATGCATTCCCATATAAAAATGATGAAAAATAACATAAAAATTCGATTTAAAACTAGCATATGAAATGTAAATACTTCATCCATAATCCAAGATTGGTATAAAAATAACACATCCACAGTCAAACATATCACAAAAACATCAACATAATATAGAAGTTTTTTACCACAATAAATCAACTTAAAATAACCTTAAAATCCATCAAATGATGTTGACATAGATGAAATAAAAACTCTTTTTAGAGAAATTTATCCTTCTATTTTGAAATCCATTCCGAGTCATATATCTATAAAATAAAACATTTTCTTTGAAAATATTCTTATAAGATTGTAAGGTAAGTTTCGATGATTTTATAACGGCGTAAAATAGCCGCACCCTCAGTATAAGTTAAAAAAACATTCTTACCTTAATTTTGACGAAAAGGTTAAAAAGGACCTTGTTTGGAAAATGATGGAAAGATTCATTTATAAAACACTTATAAAAGTAAACAAGGGTATAAAAGAATTTATACCATATTCTTTAAAATAGTATGATTGATTTGAAATACATTTTTATGAAACATGGACGTGGATGATAAAAAGGTCCCAGTAGATAATCACGTATAAACAACCTCAGATAAAGAAGAGATTGTGAAATAAACCCTTACCATGTAATTTTACTTTGTTGGGGTAGGTTAACCTCCTTTATAATGGATAAATAATTGTTATTAAATTATAAACGAATCATATATATTAATATGATATCATATATGATCTTTTAACATTGCATTGTTAATAATATTTTGGAATTATCGTTGTTTCGGGTGTTAACTTACTCGTTTTCTTTTATATGTTTTTTACATAAGCCATTTTTGTAATGGATATGTTGTATCTTAATCATATCCAGAATTATATCAAGTCCTTAGATACTTTTAATAATAATCAAATGAGAATTAGTCTTGAATGGATATGATGGAGAATGAATCTCATCGCGTTCATGGAGACGGTAGTCCATACGTACACACGAGCGACAATACCATTATTTAGATATTAAAATAATATATAATTTGATGCTATATAATATACACAGAATCATTATCATGTTATATTTATTATTTAAATGAATTACAAATCATTATTATACCCATCCAAATACTAATATATTGAATAACAATTACACCACGACGTGGAGACGGTAAGCCGTATGTACGCACGTATGGTGACATGTCATTCATAGGATGGATAGAATATAGAATATGGTTGGACCATATTTATAATAATATTACATTATATATTAGATACTGGATTCATTATTTTATAATTGTAATAACAAATAAAGAAGAAGTATAATAAGAAAGTAACCTGAAAAAGGTTTGTGAAAACATTACCTCTTCTTCGGGTTCTTCCATTTGATTTGATCAAAAGGGCTCCTTAGGTTGGATTTATGACTAAATTAAGGCCTCTAGGATGATGTGAGGATTGTTTAGAGAGTATTTGGGTAGAGTTTGGCCGAGATAAATGGCTTTTAAGGTGTGAATTAATGAGAAGGGGGAGTACCCTTTTATAAGAGGGGTGAGGGGCACCTTTCGAAAAGCTAGAAATATTATTTTATAAGAAATTCATATTCGGCTTATAATGACTCAAAAGAGGATTATTTAAATTTTAATGTGGGGATAGGTCTAAAACCACTCAACCAATATTATTTATACTGGTTTGGGTTAATATATTAACCTTATCTTAAAGTATTAACTCTTAGTTAATTATTTTCACTTTTACAATGTCTCTTTGTGTTTTAAAATTATATGGTTAATAAACATACAATATACATCCAAGAGACCAAAAAAGGGTCCATTAGTGATACAAATATCATGATATAAGTCTATTGACCGAACATTATATATTTAGGAATTGAATATAAATTAATAATATAATATTTTTTTTAAAAACTCTTTTATGTCAATTTTGACACTATTTGGAAAATGGATTTTTGTGAAAATCATAACAGAATGATTAATTCAAAAAAAAGTAAATTAAATCAATTATAATATGTCATATTATCTTATAAAATTAGTTTAATTCATTAAAAGTCTAATATTATATTTATTTTGGTATTTATAATTTCAATTATTTTAATTTTTCACTATTATTGTAATTACTGCATCATTATTGTGTCATAAATAAATTAAATTATTTAATGTCTAAAAATTATAAATAAATATCATTATGTAGGAAACCTTTTTATCTTTTTAATGAATTTATTTAGTTGAAAATCCAACATATATAACCCTTTGTAAAAATTGTTTTTCTAAAAGATATATGCTTTGTCATTTTTGTATTTATTTTAGCTTAATTAAAATAATGTGTCCCTATCACCAACAAGTGGCTACATGGGGTGCCAAAATCAACCCAGAAATGAACATGGTTGGACATGTATCCACCAATAATGCTAGGACACATTTTAGGTTAATTTAGTACTATTATAATATCATTTTTTTAACCCTTATTTACCAGATCTACCATTTAACCGTGGTAAATAAAATATTTACCGAAGTAATTATTCAAAATGTCTAAAAATAAAAGTTACATGTTTACCCAATTTGGACATCCGGATTCCAAATATGGAATCTATTTTAACAAATTCAAAACACAAAAGTGGAAGATATTAATTTAAAAAAAATTCCCACTGTCAAAACAAAAAGTGTGTTTTGAAGATATAATAATTATCAAAAGATTGGTACTTGTTTATGTCCAGTTAAATTTTGAAATTATGTCTAATGACCAACATTTTATTAAATGGTAAAAATATATAATAAATATTCTTTAAAACCACTCAAATTCATAATTTATCACTATTAATAATTTTTATTAAAAAAGATGTTTTTTATTAAAATTTAGTAATTTTCATTACTCATCAAAATATTAAAGTTATCCGAAAAGTACCAAAATTTCACCTTAGGCAAAATATTATATTATGAATCCAAAAATGAAGTCTATTTTTAGAGATAAAATTTGAAAAATTTTAAAAAGTAGGAATTACTATTCATAACTGCTAGTTTGATCGGTTGTGGTGTGTGTTAGAACTTGATGTTGCGTACAGCACACGCTATTTCATAATTCAAAGGGAAACATACCGTAGAAGCTTGGGGTGTTACATTCTCCCCTCTTTAAAATAATTTCATCCTAGAAATTTCTAGAATACTACTAATGAAAAGACTCGGGTGGTTCTTCATCATAAGTTCCTCAGGTTCCCGCATTGCCTCTTCCATCTTATGGTTTCTTCACAAGACTTTTACCAGACGAGTCGTCCGGTTTCTCAGTACTTGTTCTCCCATATCAAGAATCCTGACGGGCTCTTCACAATAAGGTAGATCAAGTTCCAGTTCTAATTCCTCATAGGTGAGTACATGCGTTGGGTCAAGCATGTATTTCCTCAACTGAGATACATGGAAGACATCGTGAACTTTGGAGAGACTTGGTGGTATTTCCAATCGATATGCTACAGGACCAATTCGTTCTAGAATTTTGAAAGGTCTGATGTACCTAGGACTCAATTTACCTTTATTTCCAAAACGTATGACTCCCATCCATGGAGATACCTTCAGGAAAACATGATCACCAACTTGAAATTCCAAATCCTTCATTCGATTATCGACATATCTCTTCTGCCTACATTGAGCTGCTTTGATATGGTTTTGGATTACCTTAACCATTTCCATCGTTTCCTCCACCAGTTATAGGCCTAAAAGTTTTCTTTCACCGACGTCATCCCAACAGGTTGGTGTGTGACATCTCTTTCTGTATAACGCTTCATATGGTGTCATCTGAATACTCAAATGGAAGCTATTGTTATAGGAAAATTCTACCAGAGTTAAATATTGATCCCATATACCCTGAAAGCCATGTGAGTAGGATCTAAACATGTCTTCCAAGGTTTGAATAGTTTGTTCTTATTGTCCATCTGTTTGAGAGTGGTAGGCAGTGATCAAATGAAGTTCACCATCCAAGGATTTCTGAATACTTTTCCAGAATCTTGAAGTAAAACGGGGAGAACGATCAGAAACAATTGATAGGGGTACTCAATGAAGTCTTACAACTTCATCAATATATAGTCTTGATATACATTCTAGTGGTATATCTTCTCTTTTAGCTAGAAAATGTGCTGAATTAGTAAGATGATCAACAATAACCCATATTGCATCCTTCCTTCTAGGAGTATTTGGTATTCCCCTGACAAATTCAATCGTGATATTATCCCATTTCCACTCAGGTATGGGAAGATGTTGCAATACTCTACCAGGCTGTTGCCTTCTAGCTTTCACTTATTGACAAACCATACATCTTGACACAAAATCAGAAATATCCCTCTTCATGTTCTTCCACAAAAAATGTTCCTTCAAATCTCTATACATTTTGGTGATCCCAGGATTATAGAGAAACTGGAACTATGAGCATCATCTAGAAATTCCATTTTTAGATCTGGTATATTGGGAACACAATGTCTCTTCCCAAATTTCAAAATTCCATCTTTATACAGAAAGACTCTCAATCTCCCATCATTCATAGCTTTAATCTTCTTTTGAAATTATTCATCATCGGTCTGAGAGCTCTTAAACCATTCTAGTAAAGATGGTTTGGAAACCATTTGAAAAAGCATTGATGTTTCAACTTTTTTGGTTGTTCTCATGTCCATCATCACTAGATCCATGAAAATTGGATCTCTTTCAATTCTCATATTGTTCAAAACTCAATGATCTTTTCTGCTCAATGCATCTGCCACCTTGTTTTCCTTCCTTGGGTGGTAGTGTATTGTGCAATCAAAATCCTTGAGTAATTCAAGCCATCTCCTTTGCCTCATGATGAGTACTTTTTGTGATAAAATATACTTCAAACTTTTTTTATCAGTATAAATCTCAAATTTTTCACCATAGAGGTAGTGCCTCCATATATTCAAAGCAAAGATCACAGCTACTAACTTGAGATCATGAGTAGGATATTTTTGTTCATGAATTTTCAACTGTCGTGATGCATAGGTAATAACCATATCATTCTGCATAAGGACACAACCAAGTCCTTTCTTCGATGCATTACTATAAATAACGAACCCATCATTCCCCGATGGTAGAGTCAATATATGAGAATTGACTAATCTTCTCTTCAGTTCTTCGAAAAATTCTTCACACTCTTTATTCCAAACAAATTTAACCCCTTTACGTGTGAGCTTTGTTAATGGGTTAGCCAACCGGGCAAAATTTTGGACGAAACATCTATAATAACCTGTTAAACCAATAAAACTACGTACCTCAGTTATCCTCGTCGGTGCTGGAAATTCTTGGATTGACTTGGTCTTAGAAGGATCAATAGAGACTCCATATTTAGAGACAATATGGCCAAGAAAATAAATCTCATGAATCCAGAATTCACACTTGCTAAACATCCCATACAATTCGTGTCTTCTCAGAGTCTTCAGGATAATTCGCAAGTGATTTTCATCATCCTCGTAGCATTTGAAGTATACCATGATACCATCAATAAATACCACCAAAAATTCATCGAGATATTCCTTGAAAACTCTATTCATTAGATCCATGAATACAGAGGGTGCATTAGTCAATCAAAAAGGAATTACCGTAAACTCGTAATGCTCATACCTGGTTCGAAATGCTGTGTTTGGAATGACTTCCTTCTTCACACACAACTGATGGTATCTAGATCGAAGGTCAATATTTGAAAATTATTGAGCTCCATGCAGTTGGTCAAATAAATCATCAATGCGAGGTAGGGGATACTTGTTCTCTATTGTTATAGCATTGATCTCCCTGTAGTCGATACATAACCTCATAGATCCATATTTCTTTTTAACAAAAAGAACATGGGATCACCATGGAGAAACACTAGGGAGAATAAATTCCTTATTACTCAGTTCCTCTAGTTGTTTCTTTAGTTCATCTAATTCTATAGAGGCCATTCAATAAGGGGTCTTCGATATAGGCCTTGATCCAGGAATTAAATAAATGGAAAACATAACTTCTCATTCTAAAGGATGTCTAGGTAAATCTTCTAGAAAAACATCCACATATTCATTCACAATAGGTACATCCTCTTTTTGAACATTCCTTTCCTCACCCACTGTAATATCATCCTCTTCCTCCACAATAATTGAATTTAGTTGAGCTACTGTGGGTGGATCTAGATAAAAATTAGGTGGTGACGATTCTGCTCTAAAGATTAGTTGTTCCTTATCATCATCATCAAAAAAACATAACCTCCTTCTTCTTACAATAAATATTCGCATCATGGTCCGAAAGCCAATCAATGCCTAGGATTATATCAAACTCAATCATAGTTATGACGATAAGATCAGTGGATAAAGAACATTTATGTGCTCTAATGGGGACTGATTCACAAATCATTATTGCAACGATACTTCCCTTAGGAGTTTTAACTGATAACTCCATTGTTAAATAAAATTTGAAATATCTAATTTTATTATAAAACTGGGATGATATGAAATAATGCAATGATCCAGAATCAAATAATGGAATTGCTAAACTTGAGGAAACCATTAAATTACCTGCCACCACGTCTTTCAGAGCTTCTACCTCAGCAGTAGTGAGATCATAAGCTTGGCATTAATCCCTTGGCCTTTTCTGAGGTAAGCACCCCTGACTCTTAGGAAATTCATTTTCATATTGTACCATCTCCCTGCAATTGTAGCACTGATCATTGGTAGCATCATACTTCCCTTTGCAATCACGAGCTTGGTGGCCTTTTTCACCACACTTGTAACAGTCACCCATTCCCTTCAAGCAAGTACCAAGGTGATTCTTCCCACATTTACCATAGGATGGATATTCCGCCTTTCCTTTCATCCCCTTATTTCCATTCCCATATTGATAAGTAGATCTCTTATTCTATTTCATTGCTTTCAAGTCATAAGACTTAAATAATTCCTTTTCTGTCTTGATAGCACATGAGACAATGTCTTCGTTTGTTAAGAAGGATTGTGAGACTAATACTCGACAGAGAAATGGTTTTATCCCATCAAAGAAATGATCAATCATACTTCTAGGGTTACTTATATAATCTTCTGCATACTGTTCTAACCTTGTAAAGTTATCCTCACACATTGCGACATTCTCATCCTCGTTTTGTTTCAGACTCAGAAATTTCCTTTCCATATCTTCTAGATGGTCACGAGGAAAGTATTTTTCTAAAAACAGATATTCAAACTCCCTCCATTCCATATTTGATACTTCATCATCTTCCTTAATGTTTTGAATCAATGACCACCATTTATTAGCATCTCCAGTGAGGCGGTAAATTTCCATGATAAGTTTTTCCCTTTCACTACTTCCCAAAGCCTAAAATATTTTCTCTAGGGCACTTATCCATTACTCAGCTACCAATGGATTTGTAATCCCATTAAACATTGGTAGTTTTTGCCTCATGAAGCGATCTAACATTGATCCTCCACATTGTGGATCAGGGTTCTCCATATGGGTAAGGTTATTATTCATAACTGGAGTGAGTTGTCCCAGTTTTGTGATTAGCTGATCAGCACCAGTTGCATCACCAGCTCAACATTAATTATCTTGAGTAGGAGGGAAATCCCTAAATAGAGTGCGTTCATTGATACAGTTTTCATTTCTTCCATTAGGATCCATTTCAATACAATGGAATAAACTAGATCATTTTATGAATCAAAATACATAATTTCATACTTATAAAACACTTAACATAAATTGAACTATTTATGGATATAATCCATAATCATAGAATTGCTTTCATTGAGGAACTATATACTCATATACCCTTCATAATTATTTGTAAGTAAAATGAGAGTTATCCTAATCATATCCCCTAGGAGTGTCGTAACCAAGAGTGCAGCAAGGCCCTTTGTCGTGCAGTAGTTCCGATTCAAGTCTTACTCAAAGCAGGGTTTTCAGGTTTTACCCCTAGGTACATCTGTGTCAGAGCCACCTCTACCTTCTCGTATCCAGAAAAGGATGTATTTCTCAGAAAACTCACAAAATCTCTACAATACCAAAATTCTAGGAAGTTCTTCTATACTAATCCTCAAAGTCCATCTTAGGTCTATGTGCTCTAATCAGATTTTATCTAAATCTAGCTTCCATGGTTTGTACTAAACTTTCTCTGATACCATCTGTAATGCCCGAACCCAGTTACCTAGATTCAGTGCATTATTACATAACATTAGCATTATCACAAGAAATATCAAATCTGGAAAGATTGATTAGTTTAGTATCCTTGGAAACACTAGATACATTCATAATGTTTTACATTACATCATAAAATGAAAACTACAGAAATATAGTCTCCATAGTCCACACACTTATCCCCTCATACTATCCCTGCAGGTCATTCATAAATTACTTCTTCACATCATGGGAAAAATAAAACATAGAAAATGGGTGAGATCAAATTCCCAGTAAGGATAACAATATAGTGGAAACATTAATAAATAAGAATGAACATTTAAGGCAATGTATAACTAAAACAAAATCCTTTTAAACTTGAACTTCAACATAGTATGGAAAAAATAAAATGAAATAATTCCATTTAATTATTCACATGGATATTCTACTAATCTAATAATCACATGCAATATCAATAACCACTTTTATAATTATGGAATGCATAATGCCAGACTATCATAACCACATAGCCAAGGCCTTGTGCCAAGACTATAAATAAGATTTTGTCAAAGCCTTGCGCCAAGACACTAGTTTGTCTCATGAGACCTACCGATGGATCGAGCAGCTATAGTGGTCTCTACCCATCACATATTAAGTCCAATGCATTCCCATATGAAAAGTTTTAAACATAACATAATCATTCGTATTAGAACAAGCATAGAAAATGTAAATACTTCATCCATAAACCACAAATGGTATAAAAATAACACATCCACAGTCAAACATATCACAAAACCTTCTATACAATATATAAGTTTTGTATCATAATAAATCAACTTCTAATAAGCTTAAAATCCATTAAAGGATGTTGACATAGATGAAATCAAAACACTTTTTAGAAAAATATCTCTTTCAATTTTGAAATCATTTCAGAGTCATATATCTATAAAATAATCATTTTGGTTGAAAATATTCTTATAATATTATAAGGTATGCTTTGACGATTTTATAACGGCAGAAAATATTTGCACCCGTCGTATAAGTTAAAAAAACATTCTTACCTTAATTCTGTCCAAAATGTAAAAAAGGACCTTGTTTGGAAAACAACAGAAATATTTATTTATAAAATACATATAAAAGTCAACAAGGCTATAAATGAAATTATACCATAGTATCTAAAATAGTAAGAATGATTTTAAATACATTTTTATGAAACATGGATGTGGATGATAAAGAGTTCCTAGAAGATAATCACGTATAAACAACCTCTGATAATGAAGAGATTTTGAAATAAACCATTACCTTGTACTTTTCCTTGGTTGGGGTAGGATAAACTCTTTTATAATGGTGAAATAATTGTTATTAAATTATAAAAGAATCATATATATTAATATGATATCATATATGATCTTTTAACATTGCTTTGTTAATAATATTTTAGAATTATCGTTGTTTCGGGTGTTAACCTACTTGTTTTCTTTTATATGTTTTGTTACATAAGTTGTGTTTGTCATGGATAGGTTGTATCTTAGTCATATACAGAATGATATAAATTCCTTATATACTATAAGTAATCACTAAATTAGACTTAGACTTGAATGAATATGATGGAGAATGAATCTCATCGCGTTAGTGGAAACGGTAGTCCGTACGTACGCACAAGCGACCATATCATTATTTTGATTTTAAAATAATATAAAATTGGATGTTATATCATATAAAAAGAATAATTATCATGTTATATTTATTATTTAAATGAATTAAACATCATTATTATACCCATCCAAATAATAATATATTGAATAACAATTACACCACAACGTGGAGAATGTAAGCCGTATGTACGCACGTTTGGTGACATGTCTTTAAAAGGATGGATAGAATACTGAATATGGTTTTACCATATTTATAATAATATTAAATTATACAGGATATACTGGATTCATTATTTTAGAATGGGAATAACAAAGAAAGATGAAGTGGAGGAATAAAGGAACTTGAAAAAGGGTGGTGAAAACATTACCTCTTCTTCTGGTTCTTCATTTCGATTTGATCAAAAGTGATTCGTAGGATGGATTTATGAATAAAGGATGGACTCTAAGATGAATTGAGGGAAGTTGAGAGATTATTTGGGCAGAGTTCATCTGAGCCAAATGGATTTTATGGTGTTAATTAATGAGAAGGGAAGTGGCCTTTTAAAAAAATGGTGAGGGGGACCTTTGAAAAATCTAGAAATATTATTTTATAATAAATTAATATTCGGTTTCTAATGGCTCAAAAGAAGATTATTTAAATGTTAAAGTATGTATAGGTCGAAAAACACTCAACCAATAGGATTTAGACAGGTTTGGGTTACTATATTAACCTTTTCATTAGGTATTAACTCTTAGTTAATTAGTTTCACTTTTACAATGTCTCTTTGTATTTTTATATTATATGTTTAATAAACATAATATATACATCCAAGAGACTCCCAAGTGGTCCATAAATTATAAAATTATCATGATATAAGTCTTTTGTCCGAAACTTTTATTTTTAGAAATTGAATATCAATTAATAATGTAATATTTGTTTTAAAAACTCTTTTATGTCAATTTTGACACTATTTGGAAAATTTATTTTTGTGAAAATCATAACAGAATTATTACTTCGAAGAAAGTAATTTAAATAAATCCTAAAATTTCATATTATCCTATAAAATTCGTCTAGTTCATTAAAAGTCTCAAATTATATTTATTTGGGTATTTATAATATCAATTATTTTAATTTTTCACTATTAGGGTAATTAATGCATCATAATTGTGTCATAAATAAATTAAATTATATAATGTCTAAAAATTATAAATAAAATATCATTATGTAGTAAATAATTTTATCTCTTTAATGAATATTTATAGTTGAAAATCCAACATATATATCCCTTTGTAAAAATTGTTTTTCTGAAAGATATATGCTTTTTTCATTTTTGTATTTATTTGAACTTAATTAAAATAATGTGTCCCTATCACCTACAAGTGGCTCTATGTGGTACCAAAATCGACCCAATGATACCAATGGTCGGTCATGTATCCACCAATAATGTTAGGTCACGTTTCAGGGTAATTTATTATTATTATAATATTATTTTTTAAACCTTATTTACCGGATTTATCCTTTAACCGTTGTAAATAAAATATTTACTGAAGTAATTATTCAAAATGTCTAAAAATAAAAGTTACTTATTTACACTATTTGGAAATCCTGATTCCAAATATGGAATCCATTTTACCAAATTCAAAACACATAAGTGGTAGAAATTAATTTAAAATTAATTCCTGTTGTCAAAACAAAAAGCTTGTTTTTAAGATATAATAACTATCAAAATATTGGTACTTGTTTATGTCATGTTTAATTGTGAAATTATGCCCAATGACCAACATTGTATTAAATGGTAAAAATATATTCTAAATATTTTTTAAAACCACTCAAATTCATAATTTATCACTATTAATTGTTTTGATTAAAAAAGTATTTTTTAATTAAAATTTAGTAATTTTCATTATTAATCAAAATATTAAAGTTATCCGAAAAGTACCAAAATTTCACCTTAGCCTAAATTCGATAATCATAATCCAAAAATGAAGTCCATTTTGAGAGATAAATTTTCTAAAAAGTATGTATTACTATTCATAATGGCTAGTTTTATCGGTTGTGGTGTGTGTTAGAACTCGATGTTGCATACAATACACATTATTGCATTATTCAAAGGGAAACGTACCGTAGAAGCTTGGGGTGTTACACAAAAGAATACACTAGGTCGTACAAAATATTTTTCACTAAAAACACTTTAATGCACGTTAATTTCATTTAGCTAAATATATACCATTTTATATACTATTTAATGAATCATTGGTGATAAATGGTTCTCATCCATGATCAAACCTAACATATGGTGTGGTTTTAAACTAGGTACATCTATATTTATGATATTAACATACTCTACAAGAACGACAATAAAATAATAGTTCAATAGTTGACATCCCAAAATGTATTATAAGATAAATGATATGATTTTGGTCATAAAATCATGAAAGTGATATAAAAAATTCACATCTATGGATCACTCTTAATCAATGGAGATAAATTGTGTTACAAAAAGACTAAAACACCCCATTACAAAATAGTGGAAAAACACATATAATGTATGATAAGAAACCCATCCATATAGAGGAAACCCTGAAGGGTCTCACTATAACTATGAAGAGATTCCATGGGAGGATCTATTTGTAACTATCAATCTATTACAATAGATTGGCTAACCATAAATTGATGATTTCAATGACTATTTTACTCCACAGGTGCCTCATACACAATGGTTGGTAAAAATGCTCCACTATTACCAATATGTCTCGACAATGAGATTTTTTAAATGTTAATTAGTGTTTGGAATGAAATCTATATAAAAATACTACATTTATCAAATTTACTCGGATGATATAAAATAAAATTGGTTGTTTTATTAACAATTTTATATCAAGTGAATTTTAAGAAATTTAATATTCATAAAAATATATATACTATAATTTTAAAAAAAATTATTTGAATTGAATATTTGTTAAATTATTCATAATATGTTTTTATGTATTCCAGAATCATTGTTTATAAACATGATGTAAAATAAAAACATAAGTAATAATCTCATTTTATTGGAACAATGAAAATAGATCATATACCCTACATTGTAGAGAAATGTATGGTTAATCTCCCCCATAATTGGATGGAACCCTCGGTTTGAGAAAGTGGAAAATATTGTCCATCAATACTACATTCAGATGAAAACCTATATTTTAGGTAACAAATATATGCAGAATCAACACTACTTTAGAAATCTACTGTATGTTTTCAAACATATTTTTTATGTTTTTTCATCACATTAAGGAATCCTATATTTGACTATTCAATGGAGGAGTTCTAAATTCATGATATCATCTATTATTTATACAATGGACTCGATGTAAATAATGATCATTTAAATTATCATTAGGAATGGTTAAATGTATTATAGTAAATGAATTAAATAATTCATATTTCAAATGGATGTTATGGCTGTGTTGAATTATTCCTATTTAAATGATTACAAAATTTCATGTGTCATTATTGGATATAATGAGCAGAAAAAAAATATTATTTGACTTTTATATATGGAGAGAGTATTGTCTATTCAAATATATTGGACATACAACAACGAATATTGATAATATAGTATGATTTTAGAACTGATGCAATGATAAAGCATTTCTACTTTTTTTTCAACGGTGACACTTCCTATATATATATATTTCAACCTCTTCTACTATGTAACTTTTTTTGTGTTTTTTATACAATTATTTAATTTTATTTTCATTCTTGATATCCTCAAATATTTTCATACTTTATGAAATTAATCTTTGCGTAAGATAATCAATATTCATTTAACTATTGTTGCAACTGTGATCTGGAACATGTCATAAAAATCAAATCATTCTCATTGTATTTATTTGTGTTTTGACTTTTAAGAACCAGTCATATAAGAGTATAATCATCTCATAAAAAGCTTCGGAGAAGCTACATCAATCTAAAATAACATTAATGATCTATTTAGAAATTTTTAAATGGTTTCATCTCCTAGTACATAGTGGTAATGTTATTTTCATTTGTGGATGTTGTCTATTGAAAATAACCAAGATCACATAGAGATAATTGGTAGAGTGGACAAGGGGATCTTTATTCCCTGAACCACTATACAATTTATTTTATATCCATTAATATTTATATACTTATAAAATCTCTTATAAAAGTGAATTTTAAATATCAACATAAAATTTAATGTTATCAAAAAGGACATAATCTTTTAAGATTACAGAAAAGACACAATCCACCCCCCTCTTATGTATTGAATAATTATTTCAACCTAACAGTAGGTATTAGAATTTAAATTATGTGATAAATAACTATCATGTTCAAAATTATAAGGATTATACAAAGAAGATTCCTATGGATGATCCTTGAGAATGTATATATATGATTCGTGCTTTATAATTCAATGGTGATGACTTTGGATAAGGAAAATAATGTATGATCATCTATATAAAAATTCATGAATTTATGTTTTATATTATTATTACCTCCCCCTATATAATTATTGAGACAAAACAAATATTAGATAATACAAAAGAAACTCACAATTGTCATCAACTCGAAATAAATAAATTCTATCATTTATGGATTTGTTACTAATTAATTCAATTGAGAATCCCAATATCCTAATACTAATGAAATGTGGTATAAAATCATATTTTCACATGATGGAAATGGAAAATTTTGAAAAATGAGGTATCCTACTTAAAAAAATGTTATACACATTAAGATTTATTGATTATGAAAGAATTAATGAAATGAATGGACAATTAACAGAAATTGATATCAATATTACTTCCATGGGAGATCCAAAAACTCAATTTGGTATAGAAAATAAATTACTAATAGTACTACACAAAAAATTGAATGAAATATCAATATCTATTCAACAATAATATCTTTTAAAAAATTTGACTATGAAGGAATTTGTTGGAATGCTGATGATGTTTGTAGTATGGTTAAAAGATGAAGCTGAAGAGAAAAATATAGTAAAAAAATAAAATAAAACACTTAATTTTACATATTATAAGCATGAAAAGAAATCTTGGGAATATATAAAAATCTCAATAGTTTCATACTAGAGTTATTTAGAAATAGATTGGGCTCAATTATCTATAATTTTATTTGAAATTCATATAAATGAAATTAGAAATAATAAAATATATAATGAATAATTTGTAAGGATATAATAAGTAAGATACAATGAATATAATTTTGTAGGTCATCTCAAAACATTTTTTTTACAACAAATTTAATATGTACGAATTATGAAGAAGATAAATAAGAAGAAAAACAATTATGAGCTAAAAGGGGAATGTGATATGAAAGCAATAGGTATTGAGTATAATGTCTCCAATAGGTCATTATAATAGGATATAGAAAAAGAGATATAGAATCTAAAATAAAACATGAGATTAATTCATAAATAATAATGTTTGTATAAACATATTACTCTTTTTATTTTGATTCAAATGGTTTTCCATATATAAATCTGACAGGCTACAACTCAATCCTTGAAGTAAAATATGATTCTTTTCTAAATAATCACAATTAATTAAAAGGTATTCATAATTATATTTTAATTGAAAGAGGTAAAATGTTAAAGAAAAATCAATAATAAATTTAAAAATTCAATCCATCTACATATCTGTATATTGGTCCTGAAAATAGAATAAAATTATTACATGATGATGCTGAAATTTTTAAAAGATCTCATATTATGTTAACTACAGGATACAAATATTTAAATTAGATTATTAGTAAAATTTTCATTATAATTGAAAAATGTGGAATATAATGAAGTGGTGAAAAGTTAAAGTTATATAAAAATTATTTTATGTACAGCTATAAAAGAATATATTATTCTACATTGGAATAAACATAAAAAATTCTAAAAAATAATACACAATATTAACTCAGATAGGTGGATTAAAATTGGATTTTATTTTTTTAAAATACTTCTGAATCATGAAATATAAATTTTTTTAAAATAAGGAATTAAAGGATTATGTGACCTTCATTTCCTGGCTTAGTTGGAACTGATAAATTATGTGTACCAAATCAGCCTTCTGTTTAACTGTTATTTTTGGAAAACCATCACAAGAAGAAAAATTCAATATTGTATATGGATATTTCCTGCTAAATAAATGATTGTGGAGACTCTTATTTGAATAATACACTAATAAAATTGATGATTATGTAGCCACTTTTGGAAAAGTGAAAAGGAAAATATAGTTGGAGTTGGATTAGTTGATTAACCAAATTCACTATCAATATATAATGTACTATATGTAGAAGGGTTAAACTAAAACCAGATAAGTATTTATCAAAATTGCAATGAATTATATTATATCGATTTCTCTAACCATTAATTAATATTTTTCAATGATAAACTCCTTAAATTTAATGCACCTATAAAATAAAAGTTTTATATTTTAGATATAAATACCGTTTGTGAACAAAAAGTGAATTGACTAAGAGCTAATTCAAATGAGTCATGGATATAGTATAAAAATATTTTTCACTATAATACATTGTACTTACAAAATTTCTCTAGGAACTATTAGTTTAATATTTTTCCATTCTTAATTTGATAATTATATATTTAAAAATGAATACCAAATTGGAAAATAAAAAAAACAATTTTTTAATCAGTAAACATTTTTTTACATCTAAACCTCTATAAATTATCCACATTAATTCTTTTTACAATCATGGGTATATGTTTTAGATGAAAAATTATAAGTTTAATTTTTTTTTATTATTTCATACTATTTACATGGGTTTATTTTCTAAAACTCAAAAGATAAGTAATCATTATTTTAGATTGTTTTTGTAAAAAAATTTCGAATGAAAAATATTATAATATAATTTCATTAACAAGAGATCATGGTAGATAATTTTACAATAATAATATAATTCCTATATTATAATTCTAGGTATTAATTACATTTTTTATGTAACAATAAAAACCCAAAAAATTGATTTTTTAAGTAATTATACTATTCATGAAATTTCATGTTTAATGTGGAATGAATATATTCTTCCTACATATTTTTGTGAAAAAGTTTTATGTATAAATTTTTATATCATCAATATTTTTATATTAAGATAAATTATTAAAATTACACCCTATAAACATTGGAATAATAGAATACCGAATTTCAAGTATATATTTGTATTTTAATTAAATGGGTATATCGTGAAAACTGATTAAAACCATGGTAAATTAGATCCAAAAAGAGATAAAGGAATATTTCTAGGATATTTTCCAATTACTACAGCATTTGGATTACATAATAAAAAATTAAATTTTTTTGAAGAATCAATTTATGTGAGGGTGTATAAAAATACATTCATTTGTTTAATAGAATGATCAAAAAGAATTAATTGTTTACTCAATTGACTATATGAGGCCTAAAATGCATAAAAAATATTTTTTGTCAAAAAATATTAAATTATGTCAAGTCCAAAGGATGATGAGTAATGTGAACAATAAATTTTGTTACATAGACAATCTTGATCATTAAAATATCATCCATTAGAAACTATTATGCTATATTTAGAATCAAGAGTAATATCTAAAAAAATTTAAGAATAATAGCTTATTTATTTTTGTTTCAATCCTAATTAGATCCTATGAAAATTGAATAATAACTAAATAATTATATTTGTTTAATATCTATGAAAAAAGATCATAATCAGTTAAGTAGAATTTTATTTTGGGAGTCAGTTGACAGGCTAACAAATTATCTAGTAATAGGAACGAAATGTGTTTTTTAGGAATAAAATGTATGATCAAGTGGTCATTACTAGAAATAAATCTAGATATATAGAAAAAGATTACAACTAGGAATAAGGGATAGATTATAATTAATCTTTTCATATATTAGTTGATTTAATTCTATTAGTATCATGCTAGATTATGTATCTCGTATTAATTTTAAATTATATCAGATTGATGTAAAATATACTTTATTAAATAGATATTTCATGTACGGAGATTATATTAAAAAACAAAAATATTTTGAAAACCCTCATAAAGTAAATTCAGTTATAACCATACCAAATAACTTTATGTTATCAAACATGGACCTAGAGCATGGTATGAGTGATTAAGATAAGTTTTAATTGAAAATAAATTATCTATGGGAATGAGAGATCATGCTATTTTGAATAAAATCTTCTCCGCTAATAAAATATAAATGAAAAGTTTTGTTGATGATGTTATTTTTTGAGAACCAAATAAAAAACCTATTAATTCATATTAAAATCATATGAAATTTTTTTAAATGAGTATGATATGATGATTTAATTAATTATTACTATTTTACAATTTTTAAAAATATTATGGAAATTTTTTGAATCAATTTTATTAAATTAATGATTAATATAAAAATATTGGACATCAAAACGTAAGACATACATGACTCCCATGCGATCTGTTGTAAATCATTATTTGGATGAAGCTATAAAACATGTTGATTATAACATATAGGATGGATGGATTAAAATATTACTATATACTAATAATAGTATAACATAAATAAGTTATTTTTATATGTTAATGTGCAAAATTTCAATCAAAACCAAAATGATCTCATCTTAATATTGTTAAAAATATTTATATATATATAAAAGAACTATTTTCAATGTATTCATTACACAAAATCCGCTATTTTAATTTCAATTCATATCCAGATGATGACCTTAGAGGATGAAAATTAGATAGAAAAAGAACAATGGAAATCTTTAACATTTAACAAAATTATTTAGTGTCGTGGTTGAGAAAGAAATAATATTCGTTTCATTATGAATAGCTAAGGAAGAATACATATTTACTAACGTTTTTGTTGAACAACTGTTGTTGATGAAATACAACTTAGTAGATATTGGACATAATTTTAATAATATAAATATTTTAAGAAGATAACACCAGTACAATTAATATTACCAAAAAATACATTAACGATTTCATGAACTATGAAAATTGATATAAGGCATCATTTTCAAGGATCTCATGTTATTAATAAATCTATATCATTTCTTAAAATTTATAATATCAATTTTCTGATATTTTTCCTTTTACCACTTATCACTACATGTTTTATTTTTATTAATGAATATTTAGAGACATTAAATTTCAAAAAAAAATATTAATTTATTTCATTAATTTAAATTTCAAACATTTTATGTTATACAAATTTTACTCATATAATTATTTTTAAAAAATTATATCAATTTTATTTCGATTATTTAAATAGAACATCATTTTAAAACATTTAATTAATGATTATAAAATGTAACTTGCTCGAATTACCTGACAACATCATCAAAACTACCAAAAAATATTCATCTCTATGTTCTCTTCATTACCCTATGATTTAAAATCCTTTAAACTTATAATACTCGATTTATCATTCCATAATCATAAATTTTAGTCCATAAACTATTAGATTCTTGGAAATGTTGATGGAATAAGTAGGAAAATAAAGATAATACAATAAAATTATTACATATGGAGTGACGCTTCAGGGAAAGGTAATAGTTTTTGAATGGCACAATCATGAAATTATTTTTCTATTTAATTATTTAATTTTCACCCACTAGAATATATTATAATATAAAAAAGACCAAATATATTTGTGATATTTATTTAATATGGTTCGTCCTAAATTAATAGTTCCATTTCAGAGACACAGAGGTTGTAGTTGTTTCATAGATATATCATAATGATTATAGTCTCTTCGGTTGAAATTGAAAGTGTTTTTATGTGTCCCCATTAATTGGTTTTTATTGTTATCTATGATCAATTGGGAATCCGGAATACAAATCAAATTCTATTATGTACTTTCTATTTGTCTTCTCCCTAATATGAAAATTTTCTTATTAATGATCGTGAAACTGACAACAATTTGGTGATGATGTTTGTTTAACCATCCCTAATTCCATGAAGTGCATAACATTAAAATACTTTTAATTGAGAAAATTATATTATTTTTTCTGATTATGAGTGATATCGAGTTCAATTCACAAGTTATATGTTAATGTATATGCACCATTTCTACCAAATGGATAAAAATATATATTTTATATAATTATAAAAGGATAATATTAATGTTTCTACATAAAAAATGTATTAAAATATATGTAGTGGTACATTGAAAATGTCTCTAGAATAACATTCTCAATCATGTAACTCTATTTAATATAGGTTGTTTCTAGAGTACACTCTAAAGAGAATGGTTACATGTTTTTATGGGATAATAACAAATATTTGGTACAACTACTCAGGAAGGTAAAATAAATATTGGATCAGCTACTGCGATTCAAATTCAACGAGAAGATGTTACAAAAATATTGAATTATTTATGAAACCTAAAAAATGCGACGTCGAATATGTTACGGGGCCTCTGACTAAGATGTTTCAAGAGATTAACCGACATATCAGGGATAAATATTTGAAGGAATAAATGATGTTTTCATATTAATAAAGTCTAGAAATATTGATAAACCATTATTTTAGAAAACAATAATTTGGGAATAATAATTATAGGATTCTATAGTAGGTGTAGTTGGTAGACCATAAATTCAACCAGTAAACATGGAGGAGGAAGAGGCTCAAAATAACAATTAAAATTATACTCACCAACCAAATTCATAATTGAAAGACCTATAAAATTATATAGGATATGGGAAAGCTAATAAATAATTCAGAGACACTTAAAATTCATTATAAAATCTATTATTTTCATTTAAAAATGATTCATTATATAGTGATACCCTTCAACCTACTGATATCACAATGGTTTTGGAAGTTAAATTTTCAACCAATAGTGATAGAAGAAAAGAAAATTTATAATAATTTTATTCATAGAGTCCAACCATATAAAATTAATATTGAATAATCTTTTGATTTATTAAATAAATTAATTGTATAATTTTTTTTCAATTCAACATGTTAAGTGAAAAATCCATGTTTTCTAAGTGAGTAAGAGGATTCCAATAGATCGTTGGAAGAATTAAGAAATATAACTACTCTTAATAAGGAATTTGAAACTTCTTAAACTCAACTAATAAATACCTGATAAATTTATGCATCAAGAAGAGATTTTTATTTCATTAGAATGGATATATATTAACAATATATAAATTTTCATGAAACATTTCATTCAAAAAAATTTCAATGATTTCAAATGATATTTTGGAATTGAATTTGAATATTTCATGATATTCCTAGAAAATACAGAGCTGATACATCTTCACCATACACTTCGAGATACATAGACTAAATAATTGAATCTAGTAATTTCATGATTTCTTATTTCAATCATTGACATCATACGATTCAATGTTATAGTATTCCTCCCAATGTACAGTTATAAAATTAAATAGATATTATTTAGAAGTAAACTACTAAATAACCATGCATACATATTATTATAAATCATTTTGAATTAATATTATCTCGGTTTTTTCATGAAAAGGATATAGTTCATGAATTTGTGAAAGTAAAATTGATTTAATGAGTGAAAATTGGACAATAGTCAAATATTTCAATGTGTATTTTTTATGAAAACTTCACAGAAAATGTTACCTAATATATCAAAAAAAGGACCGAATTGTTTCTAGTTGATAAAGATTCACTTAAAGTATACCATTCCTATAATCAAACCCTATCACCTCCCAACAGTCCTATTATTTATATATTTCACATATAACATTATATTTTCTATAAATAAAAAAAATTACTCTTTGAATTACTTTTTCTTATTATAATTTCTTTTAATATATTCTAATATTTTCTATTTCTAGAAAATATATCCCTTTTTCTTATAAATACCTAAAATTAATTTTTAGTTATATCTTACATTGAATAATTTAAAATACATTTTCATAAAAATTATATCGATATCAAATAATGGGTGGAGAAATTTTTTGAACACAATATACCTGATTCAATTCCACATTAAATTGAAATATATATATGAATACTTTATTTTAATGAAAAAAATATCATTATATATATTTTTTAAATGTTATTTTTCTTCAATTATAATATTATATGTTTTCAATATTATGGGCTTTGTGATCATAAAAAATTGGATATTCTTGGGCTTGTATTTTCTCAAAAATGCTTTATTAATCTTACTGATTGTTTCTTCTCACAAATACCAGTGTTTATTTTATTAATGAAATAAAATATTTTCAATTTGATGATATTAATATTAGTGTAAATATTTATTCTTGAATTATATTCAAGACTTAGATCCATGAGGAATATGCTTTAAAGTATATGGAACATTTTATTATGTATTCTGGAAACACTATTAATACCATGGGTTTGAAAGCATAACATATGAAATAAAACCAATATTTGGAATATCACTTATCGATCAGATACCCTACAACATTGAGGAACGTATGGATAATAAACACAATGTTTTTATGAATACATAAATTTATAATTAAGAATTTGTGGTTCATATACCCTATATTCAGACCAAAACATGTGTTTGAGGAAACAAACACATGGTATATCAACCATTGTTTGGTATTATGTATTACACTGTAAACCATACATTTTATTTTATTTTTATCAAGTTATAGAACAATAAGTTTTACAATTAAATGAAATACATTTAAGTTATTAATATTATATGATATTTTTGCTTCAGAATCGATGTGAATAATGTATTTTTTAATTAGGTTATATTACTTGTTCAAAAGATCATATTGAACAAAATAAATAAGTTGTATTTCTAAGAGAAGATAAAATACACATGAAGGATTAAAATTTAAATGATTATAATATTTCTAGTGACATTTTTATGGTCATTTAAACTTGATGAAAATATATATATTCTATAGGTGTCCATAGTATTCTCTTACGAATATGTGTGAAATACAACTACATATTTTTGAATATCTTATTTATATAAAATTTATGGAACGATCAATCAGTTTTATTACATTATGAATAGGATACATTTTATGTATATATATTTCAACCTATACTAATATCTAGTTGATACTGTTTGTTTTTGAGATCTAATATTTAAGATCGTTATAATGAGGATCTATTGAAGTCTATTCGTACATGAAGACATTCATAATTGAATAAAAAGATCCTTAGTCTATTATTTTCATCTACAACTATGATCTAAAACTTTCCATAACTATTGAATCATATATTTTTTTATTAGTGTCTCGATTACAATGACTCAATTATAGAGTAGTATCATCATATGGGACTATATTCAATACAAAAGAACATTAAGAATCAGTTTAACCTTATTATAAAGAATTAAAATTCTAGAACTATTTTTTGAAGGTCTTATTATAAAATGACCTTCTCTATTGAAATTCACAAATCTCACATTGAGAGATAGAGTTTGTGGACTGGAATATGGGATATTTGGTCCCCAAACATGTATAAAAATTTTATTTTTCTTCCTTTCTAGTTTTCCACTAATAAAGTCTTTAAAATTTGTGAATGTTTTATATATACATAAATTTAAATGGAAAAAACAATAATCATTAGAGATTATAAAAAGGAAAAAATACACCACCTATAATGTATTTTTTTACTCCGACCATAAAAGTAGAGTCTAAATCTCATTGAAAACTTATTATCTATAATAGAAGACACATATCATATCTCCAACTAAACATAAAGCATCTATGGAATAGGAAAAAATAACATTGAAATAATTATACCGCCTTCCCTATTGTTTAACATAACTAGGGTTTAATGTCACATCATATCAAAAAAATCTTCAAGCAAACATTTTAGAGGGACTCACATATAAAACGTTGAAACTATTATCTTTTGATTGATATATCTCACCTGAACATATTTTATACCTCATTTTGGGATTGTTTCTGAATGTAGGGATTTTCCATCTTCCATACATGTCCAATGAATGCCACACAACCAAAATACATATCTATTTTAATTCCATATTTTTCCTTAGAAAAGGATCAATCCTAAAAGGGAAAATAATAGCTCATACATTTTTTAATTAGTAAAATTAATAATGTAGACAGAACAACGATCATACATTAAACAACTCGAGATTCATCTTCGTAAATAACTACAAGTTCACATGGGTTAATGCTATTATAAAAACTATTTTTTTGAGGAAAGAGTTGTCCACTTTTTTATGATGTTTTTATAATCAATAAAATGAGCCACCCACCTCATAGTGTTCCCCAATTTCCTCCATCATATCTATCGTTCTATAAAACTACATACTTCAGCCATTGCAACTTCCTCGGTTGTTTTTCGACGAGCTATTTCAGTGCTACAAAAAGAGTAGTAAAAGCACAAAATCACGTCATTATTACATCAAAATAATAGTATCTTCTCAAACTCGAATATTAGGTCAATCGTTTTCATCTCTGAAAAAACTACATGTCAGAATAGTTTTTTGTACACTATTTTTTGGAAGTAACTTTTGATCCCTCCTCACATTATAGAATTTCCTAATAATATCATGAAATGTTCTAGAACCCATAACATAATCAAAAAAACATAAATTTATATCGTAAAATAATTATAACATGATGAATCAAACTAAAAAATTGATGGTGGGTCAAATTTCTATCATCCAGAGAAAGGAACACTTACTATAAATATAGAATAAACACTGCCTCTTAACTATGACCGTTTAGGGAGGCCTCATAACATATCAGGTTGCACAAATTTTTTTGAATCCCTAGTTATCATCACGGAATAATTATTAAAATTATAATATGTGACATAAAAAATGTGTATTAATACTACGAAAAATCAATTGCTTCAATCAAATCACTCTATCCTATATGATGAATTAAGATATGTTCCCCTTAAACAAGTGCTGACATGCATCAATTTAAAAATAAGGTTATTAGAGTTCTATTATACATATAATTATACTTCTCCAACTATATTAGACACCCTACTCTAAAATCATAAATACTATCATCTTGAAATAGTTTTGATCAACCATGATCTATATCTCACATTTAGAAAAATAAAATACATCAAATCATCAATCCTTGGATGGAACATTATATGATACAAATTTTGTAGGACCAATATCTTGGAGGACTAATTCAAAAACACTCCATGTCCACAATCAAATCAGTAAGGGGATTGGGAACTATGTTAGGTTTGGTTATCACACCCATATAAGGCAATATCCTATTGTACCTATAAAAACAGACATATAAAATCCCATAAAATGATGAGATGAAAAAATGAGTTGTAAGAATTCATGCATCCAAATATAATACTAGGATCAAATAATTAAATAATGTACTAGAAATACTAAAATATGGTTGAATACAAGAACTCAAAAAACTGAAAATTAATGTATGACATATTCATATGGATGGGACTATATTCAAAGAAACACCAGTATACAAATCCGATTTTTAGATAAATGTACGAGAAACCACCTCTAAGCCAATGAAAGAATCCAAAAAAAGGATTTTTTGTAGTTAGATAAGACATGCATGTGAATATCACATGAATCAGTGAGTATACAAATACCTAGTTGGAAATATCGAAAATGAAAAACCTAAAAAATAATGATTATTCATTTCATCAAACCTAGGTATACCAAATACTTTTATGAATCCTACTGATAATAAAGGATATCTGATATACACTCATAATATAATTCATCCACAAAATGTACCAACCACTCATAAACATATATCCACTCTAGTTTTCAATGACATGCTTACCCTGGTGGAATCAATTCTTGAGATATACTAACACTAATGACACTCACCACAAAGGTCACTCTCACTTGGTATAGCCATGAATAGTTACATAGGAAACTTCGAGGAATTATCTAATATACAGAATTCCATGTAGATATACCCCATTAAAAATATGTGATATTTATTATATGATACCGGTAAATGAAAATGGAATTTTATGAGTAATCTATTCCCAATTATTAATACATTAATGGTTATGGGATTGACTCCACTGTATATGTTGGTCATTTCAAATCCATTATCCCTACCTAGGTAAATCATGATGTAAAAGAGTATCAACCATGGAATATCGGAGGGATATATGGTCAACGAATATGAGGTGTCTATAGTCTAATGTTTGGGACTAGATTCCCCATTATTCCCTCATAGAATATGTCTTAGAAGAATCACTCTAAAATAAGGAATATAGACCACAATACACTAATAATCATGAGTCTTTTGGGGGGTCACCAAATATGATTCGAAGGATATATTGCATCAAACCCTTATAATAATTGACTAAGGGAACACACTCAACATATAATAGTTTTAGGATGTTCACAAAATTTCATCATGAAGAATAATTAATATAAAATATTAATCTAATTTGTCCTCAATGTATAACACATCATTCATTTAGATGAACATGACACGTGTCACAATTCCTGAAACTTTTTGTGTCATGTCCTCCAATAGAATGAACATTTCCATAATAAACTATGTGTACCGTGAGGTATAGAACATGTAGATGTTTCCCTAGATCATAGATTAGTGTTCTTCTTAAGATTTTCTACTTCTTGTTGTTCCTGATTATCAACTCCTGTATACCTGGTTATGCACCTGTACACTAAGGAGTGTCTGAGTACATAGCTCATCCTGAGTAATCTGTCATTCTTGTGTAAATTCTTGTTACACATTCTCTAGGGAGTCATGAAAACCATCGAATATACCACATATACATTACAAGATGTATGACTCATCCCACATGGTTTGGGACATTAAACAAATTCCATGTACCAATACATAGATTCCTGGATATGGGTACAACATACACACCAATATAATTGGATTGGGGCCCATAATGTGGAACATATTTCAAAAAATAATGGTACACATATCATTTCTTGGAAAAAAGTGCTATAAAGAAGGGTATATATAAACCATGTTCAAAGAAAAACCTGATGTGTAGTTTAGAATTTAACAGAAATTCTAGACTGTTCATGTCCCCTCACCCGAGCCTCCAGATCCACAGATTTCACTAGAAATCTCACAGTATATCATGGAATTGAGGTTGACCTAACACCATCACCATCATTGATTGGTTTATGATGTTATACCCTACCTGGTAGAATTACCACCATCATGAAACAACACTATCGCACACCTATTATTTGAATGTGAACTTTTGATCCATCTATGGATATACATACATCTTCATAAAGTAAAATCACAAAGTGAGACATCTATTATAAACATACAGAAATGATCCATTGAAGTAAAAAGTAAATGATAAATAAATTTACATGAGGTCTTCATTGAATTTTAGTCAAAAATATAATAATAAATAATAATTTATGCATAATATAATGTGAAAATTAAAAAATATTGGAAATATTTTTGTATTTCCGGCAAATGAACATGTTAGAATTAATTAATTTTCATAGGGTGAAAAATGAATATAAATTAAATATAAACAAGAAATATCAATTCATATATCATAGGAAGAAAAATATATTACCTGAATTACCCAACTTATCAATTAAATAAATGGTTTGATGATTAATTTATATTTTCCTAGGGTAAATCCAAATAGAATAAATGGATATAAAATAAAATGTCAACCATGATTGGGATAAATTGATAACATTGAAAAATATCATTTGTTTTTCATTTTGGAGATCCCAAATATCTTCTTTGTTGGTTATTGTTATGATATGATGAGCATCAATCTAGGGCATTATTTCCATTTAAGGTCACTCCATATTCTCTACTAGATTTTTATCGTTACGTGTTTTTCTAATGAATCGGCCATAACTATTAATTTTTAACGTAAAACTACGTTAATGTGTTTATATGTCAAATAAAATAATTAAATTTAGTTATTTCATCATTTTATAAAATTATTTCATTTAATGAGATTCCATATACTAAAAAATATTATGTCATGCTAAGAAAAATCCACATATTCTAAACCCAATAGTGAATCTAGATTTCCAATCCCAGACTCTCATTAACTATTATTAGACTTTCATCTAGAAAACAGTGTGCATGTGTTACGAAAATATATTTAATATCATTAAATTAGAAATACTGGCCTCCATGATTATCGAAATCTCAGACAATCTGAACAGCTAGATCAAAAAATATTTCAAAAAAATTATAAATATTTGATGGGAATGTTTTTGGAATTTTAGGGTCCCTCTTGAATATTTTGTATTAGATAACTATTATGAGGTCCTGAGAATTTATTTAATCACTATAAATTGAGAATTTTATGTTTAGCAATGACATGTTTTCATATCATATGGAATATTTACATCATTATGTATGTGTTTTTAGGATTTTTTATAAATTGGTGTTTGGGAACACCCTAATGATACATTTATTTCCCATTTAAATCAAAAATTGTATTCCTGTAAGATTAAATAATGTAATCTAATGCTTTTAGGTTTAAAATTAACATATAATTTTATATCATTTACTTGTATGTGTCTTATTGTTTGTCCCTCTTTAATGTTCTTAAATTATAATTTAATTAAAGGGAGAAGTCATTTTCAATGTCACCCAATTTTTTTCATAGATGTAATGAAATAAAATTTTACCTAATTCACCAACTGTAGATTTTTCCTGATGATTTTCAATATTATCATTAATTTAGAATTATATAATAGTTTTGTTCATTTTGTGACATGATGTGATGAATTCTCATTATAGATATCATTATGTTAGTGTGTCATATTTTTTAAAGTAAATAATGATCACATTAGGAATTAATATTTTAATTGATTTAAATATTAATTATTAACCACATGCGAGTTTAAGTGTTAAAGATATCTTCAAGAAAAATAGATAATGTTGAACTAGATAATTAAGGATTCCCATTGTTGAATTAAAAAGTGGAGATTTTTTTTCAACCTCATTAAACTAGAATGTAATTATTATTTATTGGATAATAAAACTAAATATGTAATATTAATTAATTTTCTAATATCATTAGATGAGTTAGTTTTTTTATGTTTTTCATTAAAAATCATTGAGTAATTGGGTTCTTATGTTGTGTGGTCAATCATCCTCATGAATTGAGGCAAATGGTGTTCTCAATGAATATAATAAAATTATAGTGGTATAATAATGGGTTTAAAAAAATTTATTTTTATATTGATCTAGAATATATTATTTAGAAATAAATACATATACTTAAATAATATGATTCAGACCCTGAATAATTCTAAGAATTGGATGGCCTTAATAATTTGTGGTCCCATTGAAGGAGTGCTAAGACGAATTGTGAGATCATTCAGGGATAGTGTTTTTTGAAAAGGAGACATTTTCATCTAGCCAATGATAAATGATCTAGAGAGAATTATGTAAAATTTCAAGATATGAATCCTGACACATATAGTTTGTATATGGAGGGTCTTTATACTGATTTCAATCTAACTTACAAAAAACTGGAATGATCTCATCATAATTCTACGTTATTAGAGAAGACCTAAAATATTTTTTTATAACCTACATAGTAGTAGTGAGTATGTATGTGATATTAAAATTCTATTTGAACATAGGATATCTAATCAACACTATGTATGGAATCCTGAAAAAAATATAGAACTAAATTTTTTTTAGAGTAGGTACCTATTCCAAACATTAATTTAATTAAGAAAAATTGAAACAATTTAATGGGAATAAATTATATAATATGAATATGTTTTAATCATGTATTGATTCATCAATTGGGGTTCCCAAAAAAACATACAGAATATAAATTATTAATTATATTGAAAATTGAAATATTATGTTATGACCACCTACAAAATTGCATGGACCACTCTATTAGTTCATTTCACTATTGAGGTATTCCACATGCCAGGTACATTTTTACATCCAGTAAGATCATTATATCTCAATGATTTTGGTATATTGATGTGGAAAATATTCCATACTATTTATATCATTAGAATAAGGACATAATGTATCTATGTTTATTACATTACAAAAGGATTTGAAAAGAACACATAATATTGTGTGGTAAACCCTCTTAATTTACATAGGTTAATAATATATTATTATTGGTTACATTAATTTTCAAAATTGAGGTGTGATCATATTTCATTTATTACATTAATGTCAGTAAAAACTTGTTTTGTGTATTTTATTGAATATAAATGATAATTTAGTTATTGGAAGAATAATTTTAAAAAAAAATTGGGGGTGATTAGGTTAGGTTAGGTCATATAATTTTAAGATTATTATGATCATTAAATTTATTTAAAATCTATATATTCAATGATTAATAAGTTCATCTAGAATCACTTCACCCATCTCCCTTGGATGAATGGATATTGTGATCGTAAAGGTTACAAAGATAAAATTTAGGAATAACTTTTCTCTATGGTGTGAAAATAATTAAATAAATGACAAATAGTTTACTTAGTTGATTACATATCATTCCTTTTTCATCCTATATAATCCAAGTGTGCACATGTGACACCCCAACGAAAATATTAGTTAAAAAAGTTACACTAACATATAAATTTTATGTATCATAAGTGTAACTTGTTTAACCATTTATGAATGGATGATTATATTAAACTATGGTTCCTCAACCAATAAAAAACCCTTGTAATTTGTTGGATATTCTTATACAACCTATTTTTAAACATAATAAGTACTAATACATAACAAAAAAACCTCACATAAAGCACCTGTTACAATTTGAGAAAAAAAATTAATACTATTACATAATTACCATTCAATGATTGGATAGTATTATATAGTGTATGATATAAATTAAAAAAAAGTTTATATTTAGGTAATACCCATACACAACAAGTCCATTCCCATATTCATGGATGACTTACCCATCCATAGTTTAGGTAATTGTGATTATTTCCATTTTCAGGTCATGAAAATTCCCACAAACACTTATCAATATAATTTAAAACCAATTTCACCAATATGTGATACCATAAAATAATTTATATTGTGAATATTATGGAAAAATAAAATTTCCAAATTGAAATATTAAATTAAATTTGTGTGCTTTATTTTAGTTTAAACATTTAGAATATTACAATTAACACCCTCTAATGGATTATCATTATGAAGATGTTACTCTATTATTTGTTCTCAAAAAAGTTATGTAACTATGTTGAATAACTTGACTCCCACTACTATTTATAATCCAAGATATTTCTATACATACATCAATTCAAAATAAGTGGAAGAATATTTCTTCATGTGGATATCTCTATCAATTATAAAATCCACAACATACATTCCTCATAGGTTGAATATATCTCTATCCTAATGATCTCATAGTTGATAAAATGCATATGATCATCTACATACATATGGTGTTGTGACATATGAAATAAAAAAAGTATACTAGTGTAGTGATATACGTAATCCAAAATTTCCACCAAAATCCCAACCCACACAGTGATATAAAAGAGTCATGAAATTAATGGTTTTTTCTCTATTTGATTGTTTATATTTTCATGGAATAGTAATAGATTCAATCTAAAGAAATTTTAATATTCCAAAAAATGTCCAAAGGTATCCTACTATGGTATGTACATGATCACTTGAATCAATGAGATATTATTAACCACATTTGGATTAGAAGCTATATCATGGAGTTAACATTACCCAAACATATCCCCACCATATCTTCCTAACTATCCTAATTCCAAAAGAGGGGTAAATGATATGGACACCCAAAAAGTGCCTCATAATCCAAAAAATTAATCAACGACTCATACATGGTTTTCTAAAAACTAATTTAAGGCAAGATGATTTTCTCATGAATAAATGATTTATAGAACACAATCTTAATTAATATCACTAATTGTGTTTATAGTTCACTCAATAAATCCATCTATTTGGTGATGCTGCATTGTGATCAATCTCAAAAGATTCTATGACAATTTCTATAATCCATGCAAGAACTGAAATGTAAAATGGTTATCCATATCAGATGTAATTATCAACAATACCACATGTTAATAAATGATCATAGGGATATATTTCATTCTTATATAAAAAATGCAGTGAGTCTCACATGTCGGTAATAGGTGGGAAACCATCACCCACCCGTTGACAATCACCCAGATAACATCACGATTAATCAAGGTCCTTATAATGACTATTGTGATTTTGTATTAATTTTGGAAGATATAGTGAATTGTATAGAGTAAAACACAATGATGTTTCTTTATGGAATTAACCATCTTGAAGTTAATGTATCATGAGAAAAATGTATTAATAACCCACATCATCCAAGGAAACCAACACTATTGTATGAATATATAACATATATTGGCCACAACACGATGTATTTACCAACATGAGGTATCAATATTTAGAATCATATCGTATCTAATTGATGGTGGTTCTATTACTACTCCATTAACAATGATCATAGTTTTATCACGAAACAATCTCATTGGTATTATATCATTTCCATCCAGATGATCTTAGAACACATTAATCTGTGGTCAAGTCTTCTGTATAGTTATTCCCTAGTTTTCTAGAGAAGATGGCACCACTAGTTGGTTATAAGTCGTTGTTACAGTAGGGTTTTTTTGTTTAATTTTATTCTATTTTCATATATTTGTAAATGCAATCATTGAAATATAATCCTTTAAATATATTCATTTAATAAACAATGAAAAAAATACTAATTGATAATAATTTAATTATTTCATTTGGTGAAATTTTTTCATTAATGGAATTTCAAATAATTATATGAATTTGGTACTATATGTTATTTTAATTCATAATTATTTTTTAAAAAATTATTGAAATTAAAATTAAATGTTAATGATTTTTAATCATGGAAATATTTTTTTATAAAATATAAAAATATATATTTTAGTTTTATAATTATAAATCATATAATTTATATTAATGTTTTATATCATGTGTAATTTTTTAATTTTATTATTTAAGTAATATTCATTAATATGTTATATTTACATATATTTATATGATTATATATATAAAACAATAAATAGATATAAACCATATATCCACTTATATATATATGGATAAACCGTATTTATCTTCATCAATACAAGATATCCATGTAGGTTTCATCTTCACGGTTAAATTACCATAGTTACAATCTACTAGTACTACCTCAATGATCCATTGTTTTTATGTTCCACCTAATTATATCTATTGTGTTTCATAAAGAAGTTCATCAGAATCTCTAGGTACTGTTATGTTCTGAACACCACATGCACCACTCGTCTTTTTTGAATCTTATTTTCATTTTTAATTTGGGTACAATCATCCCATTTATATGTATCAAACATGACTACATGTGCCCATAAATAATCCCAACTCTAGAATGATAACCTATGATTTGGTTCCATATTAGAAATCAATCATATAGAATCTGAATATGGTGGTTTGGTTATTATGAATGACATCACATTTTCTTATATATGTTCATTCACATAGCACCTTCCATCCCTCACACTGGCCTTAATACTTATTCTTATCCAGTTTAGAAAAAACACCCTACATAGGGTTACTGAACATTCCACGAATGATACTGATAGGTTACCATAAGGATTTATCATATGTTTTTCTTAAATTAATGATGATATATTTTTATAATGTTTACTCATGGGTAATGTGATATTTTTGGATCAACATACCATAAATCCATTCCTGCTTCCATAAATATTTTATTCAACTGTATAGACCAATATATATGTAACTACTAGATAAATAAAGCTACTATAAGACTAAATTACATCATACCACTAGTGAGTATTCAAGTAATTATTAATATAATCCCATTATGTCCACATGATGTATTTTTAGATGTTATCTCATGACTATTTTTTGAATTTCATAGCATAATTTTTCTAACATGTAATGTGTTATTAAAAACATGAAATATTTGTTCTCATGATTAGTAAAACAACCTCACAAGATGGAATGTTTTGTATAAAGATTGTATGTGTTGTGCACCAAATTATTTTTCCATTATTTTTTTATTAAAGAAAATTATTTCATAGAACATTCTTCTTCATAGTAATTTTCTCTATAAATTTTATGTTATTTTTAATTAAGTTTAGTTCATCATACTCTAACATTGAACAATAATTAATTTATTTGTGAACCTATGAATGGAATTATATCAAATGAGCAATATATTATATATTATTTTATTCACAAAATAATTTGATATTATTGTAGTTATAAAATTTATACAATTCTATTCCAATTTTTTCGCAATTAAATTAGTTAAAATCATTCAATTTGATTATAATATTATGATTATTTGTAATAATTTTTATACATTAATTAAATTTATTCAATATTATTATATATATATATATATATTATATTCATAGAAAATGACACATTCCCACATCTAATAATTTTTTAACCATTGTATGGTGGTATTGAAATTATAAATATCATTAATAATGAAAATTAAGAATTATGTATATTGGTTATATGTAATATAGGTACCATGAAGTGTCATTCATAGAACGAATGATGTGATTTTGTGTACATGATGAATTTTTGAAATTAATTATAATGAAATATTATCTTATTAATCACTAATGTATATCCAAGAATAATGTTCCATTATTCTTATCATGAAGAATATTCCATTCTTCCATTATTTAATACTTAATTTATTTAAAATAATTGAGATATATAATCATCAATATCTTCTAATATCTAGTATTTTATATGGTCTTTCAAGTATCCATCATAATATTTTCATCATATCATTTTTTTATTTTTAGATTTATTTTATAGTTTTCCCAATCAAAATTCATTCATTTTTTTATTCTCCAAACCAAGTGGATCATTCATTTATTGTTTCTACAAATAAAAATTCATGGTATGACTACATTTTAGATCATATAATACTTCAAGATGGTTCCTTCTAGTATTTTAATATGTAGTCTCTATAAATAGGTAATCACTGCATTAAATGTAAATTATTCATTGAGAGTACTTAACATCTCACCAATTACATAATAATTATTATTGTAATATGATATTGGTGATATCCAACAATACAAATACATTTTCTCATATTTATATTTCCATATCAATCAATATTGAACATTTTTTCAACAATTTTTATTCAATAATAGATATTTGATTTCCTATTTGTATGAAATTTATATAAAATATTATTCAACCCATGTATTAACATATTTCCATCTTTCATGATCCAGAAAATTTCATTTCAATGTACTAATTGAAACAGCCAAATATTTTTGAAAATACATTCTAATACTATTTTTAAGTATTCGATAAATTTTGTTACATGATATATTAGGATTTAAAGAATTGTAATATATTAATCCTTTATAATTTAGTTGTTATATTTTATGGATTAAACATGAGTGTCTAAATAATGAAAATTATTTCTTTTGTAATTGAATCAAATTTATTCATTGTATATAAATTGAGATGAAATAGAACTAAATACCATATTAAATGATGAAAACATTCCCACTAAAAAAATTATGCATGAAATGTGTTTTTTGGTCAATAGATTAAATTATATCTCTTTTTCATTATTAATTTTGATTTATATATTATAAATAAAATAAAATGATATATTTTTCATCTATTGTGGTTGTATTCATGGGATAATAATAATTTTATTATAGGTATAAATAATCTATTTTATAAAAGAAAATTTTATCAGTTTTTCACATTTAAATTAGAATTAAAATTTTCAGCAAATAATTAAGGTTTTAAGAATGAAATTTATTTTTTAAATCATCATGGTAAAATTATATTTTACTAAATTTTCTTAATTTTATAAGATGTTTAATATTTAGATAAATGGTGAGAAAAATTTATTTGTCAAATTTTTTTTACAGTTAATGAGTTTAAAAATAAAATTTCATATTAAAATGTTTTTGGATGTATAATTTTTGCAATTAGGTTATTAAAAAAATAATTTGTAAATTTTATGGAAAATTATGTGCAGTTTTTATAAAAAATAATTTATTAATTATGAAAATGTTTTCTTCGTAAATACGTTTCATTGTCGCGTTTATGTGTCAAATTATAACATAGTGTTTACCATGAAGGTTATTTAAATTTTAAAAAAAAATCAATTATTTAAATCATGTTAGTTAGTATTGTAAAATAATTTAAACTCAATTTATGGTCCTAATTAACAATAAAGACATTATAAATTTATTAATTTGGTAATGGTTAAAATGGTTTTAGGGGGGTTAAATTGAAAAAACAACAATGGTTAACATTACATATAGGACTTGTCTAATTGAAATTAGATTTATTTATTTATACCATATGTCATATATGTTTTTCTATATTGGATCCATTTGGTTTTTCCAATCATTTAAAACATATTATTTAATTAAAAAAATCCAATTGTGTCCTCTCACCCCCATATTAAATTTCACCACTCGCCTTTTAACTATAAATATTAATAGACTACAATATTAATAAATAACTAAAAAAATTCATTCCATAATTAACAAAAAATATTATTGTTTCCATAATTTTTTATTAATACCACACAATGAGGATTTTGGGGAAAACTATATGATGTTGTTCGAAGAAGAGGTAAATTTCTTAACTGGGAAATATTATTTGTTTTTTTATTCCACATCCAAATATTACTCAACAATGCTGAAATTAGAAAACACTTAACTAAAATATAATTATATGTAATTATTTAAATGTAATAACCTATATCCATATCCAATTACATTATTTTATAAATGATAGATTCAATTATATTTAAATATGGTCGATGCCTTACGATCCAATGTAATTTGTTTTACACTATTTGTCAAGAATAAATATAATGATAGAATTTGAAAATAGATATCTAATTATAATGAAATTATTCTTATATAATTATAATATCCCATATACCATATTGTGTTCGAATCCATTTGTAAATGATCACATCACTCATGTGTATGTGTGGACTACCACACCCACGGTGTGATATGATTCATTTTTCATTTTATTTTTTAATGGATGCTAAACATTAAATATTTAATTAATATATATTATATATATGGTATATAAAACTATCTATAAAAATGAATTAATAAATATCATTCTTTCATTCTATTTTTCAACAAAATTGAAACAATGTTCATGTATACATACGACCTACCATCTCTATAGATGATATAATTCAATTTTGAATCCTATATATTATGCATGAATATTAATATGTATGAAATTAACATATATTATATTTTTATCATGAATATTATTTTGTTAATAATTTAACTATTATCAATTAAAATTTACATAAAACTCCAAACCAAAACATAATGGGAAAATTATGTAATTGAACCCCGTAATAGTTTTTTTAAAAAATAATATTCAATAAATTTTTGGTAAATGGATATATGAAAATAATATATAATATAATATGTATAATTATTGTCCTAAAGTATTTTTATAATAATAAAAATTAATTATAAATTATTTTAAGAATTTTATAATGAAATTTGAGACATTAGGCATGGGATTTTGAATATTTTTTTATTTATATGATACACATGCCATATTCCACAATTATTTAATATTATTGGTGTAATATACATCTAATAAATGTATTTTTTTATTATTTTAAATATATATTTTCTTATATTAATATCCATAAAAATTGTCATTTCATGTGGATTGTGATTCAAAAATTTAATATAGGTATGTGTTCAGTTCTACAATGACATTGTTTATCATGATTTATTATGAATACAATTTTAATTATTACATATTATTATCAATCTATAATTAAAAAAATTATTTCTATTATCCAATGGTTTTTTCTGTAGAATTTTTGTCTCCTTCCACTTTCATCACATTAGGAACTAATTATATTACGTGTATGTTTTTCTATCAAATCATCATTATCTATCTCTATGTTCTAAAATAAATTTTCAGGAATGTTTATGATTTCTAAAAGAGATTTCAATAAGATTCCTAATATTATACAATGATATCATAAATAAATTTTAACTATTAAATTATTTTTTAATAAATTGTTTAAAAGGACTACATTTTATATTATTATGGAATTTATTTTTAATTTTCACTAATCAAAAAAATAATTGGTGTTTTAAGATGTCTAGAAACAATGATATTTCCCACTATCATGACCTATTAATGATATAGAGAATCCCATAATATATTAAAAGCTTATTTTTAGTGAATTTTATTTCCATATCATTATAAATTTTTTTATTAATTAAATATTTCATTCAAAATAAAAATGTTATTTTTCTCAACAATATTTGCAAGACATATTATGGAATTTGTATTATTCCACAAAAATATCTCTTGGTGTTTCTTAGTTTTTAGGGGATATGATCCAATAGTAATTCCTTTTTTATTTTACAAGATATAATAATAATAATATTAGGATATAGTAATGAAATCCATTTTTATATGGGTATGTCTATTATTAATAGATTAAATGTTTATGAAATATTTATTTTGTATTCATGGATTAAGATATGATGATATGAGGAATGTTTTATTATATTATAGAAAAAAATGTATGCTTTCATTATATACATTTTTGTCCCAAAAATATATATACTACTAATTAATTGATTGATATTTTATATATCATGAGAAAAGTACGGGAAATAAATAAATTTTATTGATATTATGAGAAAAAAAAATAATTGTAATTAATATTTTATGGGACAAATGTCATTGTTCTTAATCTAATATGGGAATTATTTTTTGAATCATGGTGAATTTTGTTTATGTTCCAGGAACAAAGCCGTAAAATAACAAATGGTTTCTATACCTATGATGTTTTCTCACTTATGTGACATGAACGTAGGGTTTATGATTTAATTATGATTATTTCTAAGCATTATAATTCATGTGTGAAGAAATAATAATATTTCTTCTATGACTAATCTATATGGTCCATGATAGATTGTGTATGAACTATATATGTTCTATTCATAATCATATAACATTATTCTGATCATATTCTACCATATGATCATCGATTGATATCTCTCATGTTTACCCGTGATGAGAATATCATTCCACCCTTTATTATGTTTCCCTTCCCTAGGTTATGATGAATGGTTTTCAAAAGGTTATGTATTTGAATATAATAATATTGTGAGATCATTTTAGGATATATTAATTATATTTCATGAATTATGAACATTGTGTAACTTGTAACCAGTTTCAATAGACCTTTATGATCCATGACTGAATATTAGTTAAATGTGATGAATATTATTATAAAAATATATTATTTTGTAAGAATATAATGTGTCTTTATTTAGTTTTACATTATAAAGTATTATTTATTGTTTCGAATCTAGGATAAGAAAACTGTAGTTATAATTATAATTAGTAGTCTATTTATATTAAAATGTATGAAAATAATGGTGATAGATAGATATAGTGGTTTCTAAGAAATTGTATTAATGTATAGATTCTATCACTGGATCTGTCTGTTGAATTGTTGTAACTTTGGGTAATGATTCTAATTTTTTTGATGTTTTTATTCACTCAATCATCACCATGTGAATATTAATTTTCCCTGATTTATTCTTGATTTTATACTCCTCGGGGATATGATTTGTAAAATTCACAAACACTTTATAAAAAAAGGATTTTAATAGATGATGAAAATTAATGCCCATGGATTAACCTAAATATTCATTTATTTAAAATAAATTGAAATGATTCAAGCCATCTTATAAATTAATTTTTATGATAATGTGATTTCCCATAATGATTACTTTTCTAAAAATATTCTTCATGGTTTCAGTGAATGGTGGGAAATTGAAAGAACCATGTTAATGATAAATATTATGGTAATTGAATTGAGTTTACACCCATGAAACCAAATTTCAATGGATCTAAATGAAAAAAATCATCTTCATTATATTATATCATATTCAATATAGGAATCAATATGATCTTAAAAATGAAAAAAATGAGGGAGGAACGTTCTCTTAATCCATTAATGAAGAAACTCCCAAATTCATTTAGTTGGTCCACTGATCCACTATTTTATATTATAGGGATTAAAACCATTGCAATTTTTTTTATATTTTATAGTGTTTGGATCATGAAAAATTTATTTTTAATTTATTTTACTGGGATCGAAGAAAAGATAAATGGTGGAATCTTTTGAGGAATATGAGGTAATATAATGAAATTTCCTCCATGGAGTGGGGTGATTTTATATTGTTATTTTTCAATATATACATTGCGTGTATTATTCATATAAAAATGAGAATTAATACCATGACTAAAAAATAATGGAATTGAATTCACTAGATCCTTTGAGGAAAAATATATTAGAGTTGTGATGCATGTTTATGTTATTATCATCTATCATGAATGTAATATTGATCTATTATTCACTTCCATGAATCTCATTAATCATAGTGTGTTTATCATAATGGACATCATAATTATAAATAATTAATTTTATGTGTTATTATATTGGATGTAGTTATTGGATTTACCAATCATTTCCCCGATTTAATAATAGAAGAATGAATTAGTCTCATTGCAATCGAACTAATAAATTAATTTAAAGAAGATCCAATATCTAATTTTCATAAATGTTATAGTAAACAGAAATGGAATGTCTATAAAAAACATGGAGTTTCATAAAATTTATTTGTGTGGGGAATAGGACTAATGAACGTAAAAATCTAGTCCATGGTTTGGGTAATTTAATTGAAGAGTGTAAAATAATAGCAAATTATTCATCCATAATTCCATGATTGGAAAACATTATTTATGTTATTTATGTTATCTAGTGATCATATATGATGGTAAATGACGTTGAATGACATTAGAAACCTATTATGTATATGTAAATGATAAATAATATAATATAACTATTTTTTATTAGGTTTACCACAATTTTGTGGTGAAATTATCAAAAATAATATATTATTGGACTCCTAATTTATTATTCCACACCAGATATAAATATTCTTATATATCATAATAATTTTATAATGGTATCAAATTGACAAAAAAATTACTATATTTTTTATTAGTAATGAAACCCCCTAATGAAATTACAATCATAGAAGTTGAATTTTATACCTTTAATAGAATGGTGTAGATGTCATTATATAAAGGCCACATAGATTTCACAGGAAGCGATGAAATTGATTACTATCTATACTAAATTACGATTGTCTATCAGAATGAAGGAATATATGAACATCCGATTGAGATCATGCCCAATTTATTTCTCTTGATTAATATTCAAAATAGGTTTTATATCATATAGTTGGGGAGAAACTCAACATTTAGGATATGTATACTATGTTGGAGTTACGTTGATGTATTTTGAGAAGTCATTCATAGTCATACACCAAATGATGAATTTGAGTTCCTAATAGAATTCATACACCATTCTAGACATATTAAAGAGGATCTTAATATATGGATACAAATTAGTTATTAAAATTCAAGAAGAAACTACAATATAATTTTTCAAGGGGAATAATATAGAAAATTGTGCTATATCATATTAAAAAATATAATTTTCAAAAAATATTTGATACAATTTTGTGACTATGAAAATATGAATTTTAACTGAACATTATCGCAATCAGGAAAAATAATTTATTACTCATATTGATGTCATTTTTGGTAGAACATGCATATATCAACTATTTTTTCAAGATGCATCATCAATATGGATATCATGAATTGAGTGTCATGATGGATGATATACCGAAGAAAAAATTGCATACAATGTAAGGACATGGTCTGTTTGTAGTGACAACATCTAGTATTACAAATACCCTTTCTATATTCATAGTTTAATAAATATATTAATTAAATATTTCCATGATTCGTTTACAATATTATTGATTGATTATATTATAATATATTAAAAAATCAAGTATATCAAGTATAATTTTGGATTATTCTAAATACAAGAAGGAATGAATCATTTAATATATAATTTAATAACTGTGAATTTTTTCTACAAATGGAATTAATATTTCAGTCTTATCAATTTAAGACAGTTTATATAGGTGGATTTATCAATGATATATATTACTAAACATGGTATCTGGACAACAACTACAAATGTGATCCATAGGATTATTTATTTTACTAGACAGTATCAATTACTTTCATGAATTTATAATTATTTTATATTCCACTGACCATGATAACTCATAATTGAAAAAAGTTACTATAGAAAATTGATTGTGAAAAAATATAGAGAAATTAAAGAGAATTTTAGTCAATTCATATAGGATTAAATTACCCACATGTGTATAAATGTTTAAATATATTTCTATGAATAATATAATTCATTGGGATGAAACCATAAGAAATATTTTATGGATATATATTATGCCTCATGAATATTTTATGTTCATGTGAAAAGTAATAGAACTTGTGATTTAGAGTAAGCAACAATTTTTCTTAATTAATCATATCAATAAACTAACTATATTTGGAAAATTATAAGATATACACGAATCATACATGTTTAATGTATATATTCCCATGAATGTAGTTTAATATAGTCCATGGAAGAGAGTTGAAAAATAAGATTTTGAATTCTCAAAATGTTACTACCTTTTGAATGAAAAAAGGGTGATAATTCATTCACATTAATGAATCATGAAATTTTATAAAAGATTACATATAAAAAATTGACCAATATTTATTGATTATAAAATAATTGATATAAAAAATTTGAAGGAAAGGGAGAAATATTTGTTCCTCGAATGAGTGTCAAACTATCTATCCATGTGAATATAAAAGAGTCATAAAAGAAGATATTGAATTGTAGTGGATGGTGAGAAATATACCTATTTTAAAAATTGATTTTTATAGAATAATATGTTTCATGACCCATGTGTACATTTTATTTATACAATATTTTAATAATAAGTTGTTAGGGGGATATCATAATTATTTATTCTCTATTTATCTATGAAGAAAAAAATCATAGATATGAAAAAAATTATCTTGGGTTGGACAACACGAAAGGATATATTATAGTGTCTATATCTTGGTGATTATTATGTCATCAAGTCAATTACTAGTGATAATTTTCAATGGATATGTTTAATGATTTTCTCATACAGTAATGGAAATGAGAAAACACCTCCTTTTATTTTGTCACTGGACTACCCAAAATGAATTATTATTTAATATTATATTAGTTACTATTAATAATCTAGTGATGTATAAATACATTATTGATATAAAATAAGACAACCATATTTCACATCTTGACATTATATTCATTAATAATTTTTTATGTTTGTGTGGAGTACCAAATTTAGGTGAATCTGAATAAGATCTTTGGTTTAGCATGATGTTCATGTATAGTATTAAGCAAGACAATGAAACAATGTTGGATTTCAACACTATGTATCTCCCCCTAAAATATGGTCAATCTTGGTGATCCATTCAAATCATTGAGGATGTACTGAGTTATTTTTCTAAAAAAATTTATATTTTATTGGATAAAAAACTTCTTCTTGTATTGTTTTTTATGAATAACATTCAATAAAAAATTTGAATGGCTATTTATGATTCCAAAATTTTAGTGAAAGATAAAATTGAAATGTGTTGGGATAATGTTGGCTGAAAAATGTTTTGGACCTATATTTGGTTAATGAATTTAAGGATAAGGTTTGATCCCCTCAAAAACACATAAGGTGCACACAAATTTTATAGAATAATGTGATACCAGAAATTGACTTTCATATATAAAGATAAATAATTGTGAGAATGTGTTTATTTATATTTCTAAATGAATTATGGTTATGTGGTTTTGTATAAAGGGAAATTTATCCCAGGGTATACTATCTATTTAATGATTTATGATTTATTAGGGATGGTTTCTTATCTATTTACTCCTCCAAATAACCACAATGAATTTTATTATGAGAATAATGTATATATCTTGGGGAAGTAAATAAATGAATATTAATATGTAATAAACTGAATGGTAACATAATTATTTTATGATATATCTTATTTGGAATAATATATGGAGATTCATGATGATATGGAGAATATTCAATGAAATAGGTTAACTCACATTCTCAATGTTAATTAGTGATACCGCCAATTTATGGAAGCTAATTTTGATCCTAAGTATGTGATGAGGAAGATGTATCCATAGTTTAGTTATTATGGATTTATAGTTCTAATGGAAACATTTATTTTATGTAGGGTAGAATGTAACACCACATATATTTATGAATTTTGTTTTCTAATAAATTTATTATTTTTAATAGCTTCAATTATACACAACAGTGGCTGTTGTTGATATATAATATGGTATTTCATTATAAACAATCATTTAATTTTTAATCTATGTTTAAGAAAACCTAATTATAAATATTATTTGTTTTATAATTATACAAATTAAAATAATTTAAAATCAATTAATAAAATTTGAAATGTATTTACGAAAATAGTTTTAATGCTACCAATATTTTAATATCTTCATAAATTTGATTAATCACTAATGGTTTATTAAGTTAATTATATTTAATTATTATAAATTAAATCTAAAATTATAGTTCTTAATCTATAATTTTATACGAATCAGACTAGATATATTTTATATGTTGTTTTAAAAAATCATTGTTCCCAAAAATTATTGGTATCATGTTTTGATCACATATTTTAAAAATAAAATTATAATATTTAATAAAATTTACCTAAAAAATTAAACCTCATTCATTAAATAATCATGTAAAAATTATCATATTATAAATTTTTTAAAACATTCAAAAAATATAATTTTATTAATTGATAGTGAAGAATAAAAAATACTATTCAAAATTTCCTATAATAACACATTTTTTTAAAAAAATTACATAAAATGGTTTAAAATGAAATAATTTTAACTTAGTTAATTATTATAATAATTTAGTCAATTGGAATAAATTTTCCACACAAAAATGATATAATTTCCTTTATTTTTGTAATAATTTTCTTAATTTATTACACAGTTCAATGGAAATATACATCAGTATGCTATTTTTTTAATTAATTTACAATAATATATTAATCAAGATTCAAAAAACTTAATCTATATATAGAATAATCATGTTTAATTTTTTAAAATATTATGGAAATAATATTTTATAATCATTAATATTATAAATAGTAAAAATTAGTATTTTTTGTTATTATTTAAATAGGGATACATGGGGTTTCACCTAAAATGGATTGGGTTTAAATATCCTAAAAAATTTATAATTTATTTTTTCATTCATTATTTAGAAATTATTTCCTCAAAATATCATGGATTTTCATTTTCTATTTAATTTTTTGTATGTAAATTGATTGTATATTTTAATATTTTTATTAAATACAAGTGTTTCCTCACCCACAATTACAGAAACACTCGACATATTTTAATTAATTGAAATATAAAGATAATTTTGGTTAAAAATATACCTTCCCAAAAAAAATTCATATTCCATCTATCATGACTTACAGGTTTTTATTTTTTAGGAAACCCTTACATGAATGATTTTCTTTTATTGAAAAAGTTTTTATTTGAAGAGGAGGTATAATTCCTAAAATTAAATTTTTATAATATTTCTTCATCCACATCATTTAAATATTTATCATCAATGATAAAATAATTAAAATAGTATATAAAATTTACATATATTTAGTATTTTAATTTTATTACCTATATATATATCTTCTCCAAAATTGTTAAATGAATCCCTCGATCATGTGTATGGAGTACTTCCACCTTTGAACTGATGTTATTCATTTTCCATAACAACCTCTCATCAATTGAAATAATGATGTATTTAAAGAATATATATGTGGTATATTTATGATATAACTATAACTATGAAATTATTACATCACATCTATCTTCTTATATTCAAATCTATTAGAAAACTTTAAGACCACTCAGGCATACCTGTGGAGTACGGCCTCCACAAAGCCATGTAATTTTATTTCATTTTATTTTTTACATTTTATTAAAGTATAGATTTAATGAATATAAATTATATTTATGGTATAAAAATTAATAATTTCTAAGAACCAAAATGTTCATTATAATATGGATCCTTAAAATTATAGTCTAAATATTTACATTGGATCTAATATAGATGCCTAATGAGTAAGAAAGTGTTCTGACACTGTCTGGTGCTTTTTTGGAGCTCGAAAAACCTCGTTTTGGGAAAAAACGCCAAGTCACAATGTTTTCTCACGGTTATAGCACAATTTACCTAATCGTGCAGTCTGTGTTTTTTCATATAGTGGCTCCTCACACGGTTGGTGCACGGATATGCAACCAAAATGTGTGAACACCCCTTTTCCTAGGTTTGGGCAGAACCATCTCACAGAGTTTGCGCACAAATTGAAAAATCATGTGGGATAAACATGTGAAGGCTAAAAAACTAGGTAAAATGAACAAAACACCATTAAAGAACTATTAATCATCTCATTCCTCCCTAATCAGAGGACCTGCAGTTTTTTCCACCATTTTATTTCCATTGGATCATTTTTAAGTTCCAAACATGGAATCAAGAAATCTCTTTCATCCGAAATCTGATCGAACATACAATCATCACGTTGGATACACAATGTTATGTACTCAATTTATGCTTAGCCACTATGCTTATATTTTACAATCTTCCGATATATCTCCCTATGAGAATTTTCACCATTTTTAGATCTACTCTGATTTATGGAAAATCAAGGGCTGATACCAGAGGAGAAGGATTGTACAACCATAATGTGGGAGGTCTATAAGTCATCCATAATGTTGGTTGTTTTCATAATGTTGGTGTGGCTCCCACATGTATCATTGGAATCAGTTTCTTCAATTAGAATGTCCTGATTATACTCGTTATAATCATATGGTTATGATTTTTCCAAATATGGGATTATTTTTTTAGTTGTTTCACCCACAATACAATTCACCTCATGCCTGTGGTTATGGCATAATTGTGTTTTTAGTTTTTTGATATATTTTTTCAATCATTCGGGTGTGCCTTTACTTGACCATTCTAAAGGGGTGTCTTTTATCATAAATGGATTGTTATTTCTGAGAATTTCATAATGGCATGCACTATATATGACGACCACATGACTCATCTTAGGTAAGTTCTTCCAAATAATTATTTAAACTGAAATGTGAAATTTAAAATTTGATGTATACTAATAAGATAATATGCCCATAATAAATGAGGTTGAATAAAATTCACATGCCCATATATACCCTTTCCTTATTGATGAAAGGTTGCATAGTGAACCTCAATAATTTAACATTCTTTATTGGCTTACTAATAGTTCGATAAATGGTTGCAACGCTACTTGGCCTGTCCAAAATGATGGAAGGCAATTATTGAAAAATAAATAAATGTTTTCAACTCTACATGACATATCAATACTAATGGAAGGATATAGTTGAACAAAATTATTTATAATATGATTATAAAATCAAATAGGAATAGTCTCACTCAAGCTCTCCTTGTATTCTGAGAGGAGAATACCTTGGGTCTCAGGAACCCCATTCCAATTCAAGGATATTTTTTTCATAAGTTAATACCTGCCTAGACATTGAATCTTTTATATTCCTTGAATTCTTGGTATACTACAATTGCGTTCTTTTTTTAATTACGAGATTCCTCAGATACAGTTGTTGGATCCAGCATTGACTAGTAGGCTCCATGGTGAAATCCCATAGGGCCCTATTTTTTTATCCCCATTTACCTTGGTCAATCACCATAGACGCGGTTGGCATCTTATTTTTAAATTCCTTGGATTACGCTCCTTGGATCACATTCTTACCCCATAGTTAGGCTTAAATACTTCTGAGTTAGCTTTATGTGTATTAATGTTAACATGGTATTTTTCCTAGATCTCCCTCACCAGATATCATTTTTTAGTTACCTTATTATGTCACATGACCATCACTAATTGAAGAATCACAATCTGAGGTGAATGTTATAAATTAATCATGTGAACTATTATCATTAAATGGAAAATGATTAATTTATGAACTTGTTACATTTTCAAACACCAGCTGAGGGCTGAAGCAGGTAATTTTTTATTTAGTTATTTTTTACAACATTCATTACTTCATATATGCAGGCATGAAAACTGCTCTATTCCAATACATGGGTCGGATGTTATAGGCATTTTTGATGTTGGCCCATTGATATTTATCTCAAACCCTATTCGGGCACCATTTGATACCCGGAGTATATTACACGGTTGCAGATATTGACAAAGATAATAATGTAGATTCTAATAATTGATTGTGTGATAATCGGATGAAGCTTTATAGTAGATAACAAAGAAGGATCTTGGGATTCTTGGAGTAGACATTGTTATCTTTTACTAGTTTGACCACGTTTTTTTATTGTATTGTATCCATGAATTGTGGTTATATAGTTACATGACATTATATCATCACAATTCTAGTTGATACATTTATTGTAATTCTAGTTTATCTATTTCATTGGATTTCTTCGGATATTTATTCATATTTCATATGATGTTTACTATTCATTTATATCTCTTCTATTGTGATATAGTCTACTAATGAAGAAATAGTCTTCCCACAGACACAACCTAGGTCCTCGATGCTAGTCGGAAGCCACTAGTGTTCATGAATATGTTCTTAATTTGAGTGGACCACTAGGCTCATGGAACATGTTATGTGGCATTCGGGTTTAGGTCGTCACAGATTATTATGAACGGTTGTGTATTTTCATTCATGAAAAATATAATATATGTCTTGGACCAATTAATAAATGGTTTAAACACTTTTTGACATATCCACACTAATGGAAGTAAAGACATAAACCAAATGAATTAATAAATGACTAAAATATCAAATAAGAATGTATTGACCTGACGTCACCCTAGATTCTAGGAGGAGAATATCATGGGTCTCAAGAACCCCATATCTATCCAGGGATACTATTCTCTTAGGTTGATATCCATCTAGGCTCCTATTATTTTTTATTCCTTGGATACCTGATATACTACTATAGGGTCCCTATCTCTATTATAGGATACCTCAGATACACTCCTTGTATTTAGCATTGACTATTAGGTTATATGGTGAAAACCATAGCGACCTACCTTGTTTTTTACCCATTTTACCTTGGTCAATCATCTTGGACTCAGTAGGTGCCTTATTATAGAATCCCTTGGATTACGCTACATAGATTACACTCTTACACCTTATCTAGAATTAGATAGTTCCAAGTTAAATTTCCATGTGTTTATGTTACCTTGATTTTAACCCTAGAACTCCCTAACTGGATATCATTTTCAGGTTTACTTTTTTCTTCTTAGGAACTTCACTACATATAATATCATCGAGGTGATGTCAGTTTTGGTTGTGCCTCATATGAACTATTAGCATTAAATATTAAATGATTAAATAACTAACTGGTAACATGTGCAGACACCAGCCGAGGGATAAAGCAGGTTCTTGTGTATTTAGTCATATTATACTACATTATTTATGTTATATATGCATCACTGGACACTACTATATTAAATTACACGAGCCAGATGTCAAAGACACTGTTGGTGGTGGCCCACTGAGATTTATCTCACACCATTTCCTGGGGTCATTTGGTACTAGAAGTAGATTATGGATGATGGTATTGAAAAAGGGAAGGAAACTGATTCAAATAATTGATTGTGTGCTAAATGGATGGAGCTTGATAGTTGATAGTCAGTAGGCAATTTCCATATATGGAATTATTAGTTCACTGTGAGACTATATCATGAGATAACCCACCATTGGATTGGTCTATGGACAAAGATTATATCCTTTTTCTATTTGGATGTATCTGGGTTGCTGCAGATGTTAGAGGGGAGTTGATAAAAGAGTCCCATGATTCCCAATGGGTAGTTCACACAGGCATATCATTGATGTACTGAGATATGCATTTCCAGTATTGGTTTCCAGGTATGAAACATCATATTGGAGGCTTCAACACTAGGTGTTCCACCTGTTAGCATGTCATGGCGGAGCACCAGAGACCTACAGGCTTGTTACAACCACTTCCAATCCCAAAATGTAAATGGGAAAATGTTTCTATGGATTTCATAGTCAGATTAACTTGTTCATTGATTCATAGTTATGATATCGAGGTATTCCTTGGCTTACTAACACAATCATCCCACTTTATTCCTATTTAGGAGACTTTCTCGTTTGATGAGCTGGGAATATTGAATGTCTCTGAGGTCGTATGAATATACTGAGTTCCACGAACAATAATTCGGGATATGAATGATTTTTTCACATCCCCATTATGGAAGAGATTTCAGAATTCCTTGGTAACTCGGGTGATTCTAAGAACAAATTTTCACCCTCAGACAAATGGATAATCAGAATGGACAAGACATTTTTTTGTGGATATGTTCGATCATGAGTCTTTCATTTCAGTTTTTCATTATATAAGTATATCCCTCTCATTGAGTTATCCTATAATAATTGATTCCACGCAATGATTTAGATGGATACTTTTAAGGCCTTATATGGTAGTCCATGCCATTCACCCATTTTCTGGTGAGAGGCAGGTGAGGCAGCCCAACTAGGTCATCATCTCATTTAGGAGACTTCAAAATAGGTCCACCTGATTTGGAAGTGTATGAATACTTCCCATTCTAGAAATAAATCATATGCTGATTGCTGTCAAATAACTCTTGAGTTCTAGGTTGGGTATAGGGTTTTTATTTTGTTATCTTTTAGGATAGTTCATATATGGTTAAAAAAAAGCATAGAATGTTGTCACCTCGCTACATCGGATTTTTTTGAGATTCTAGAGAGAGATGGGACAGTAGCATATCAGTTGATGAAAAATCAGAGGTATTGTGACATGCACTACATATTTCATGTTTCACAACATTGAAAATATCATGTTGAATAGTCTCATACCATTGATCCTGATGAAGTAGAGTGAGGGGTTGATGGTACCTTTAAGGAATATCTAGTACGCATCATTGACTTATTTACGAAGGCTCTATGAGGAAATTATGTCCCTCTTATATGACTGAAATGGAAGCATAGATGAGTACTATATGAGACGTGGGAGATGATAACTAGTGTATGTGCTCAGTGGGGAGAGTTCTTCTCAGACAGTTTTTCTTCACCCATGGAAAAAGAACTCAGGGTGGGGGGAGATCATTTAACGGGATAATATTGTAAGTACATAGATTTCACTAATATATGGATCTATTAAAATTATGCTATAAATATTTTCTTTGGACCAAATATATATGCCTAATGGGTTTGGAACGGTTTAAAGGGTTTTTGGGGATTTTTTGGAGGTCGAAACACCACTTTTTTGGTAAAGTAGGTCATGTGGCACATTTTTCGCATGGTTCGAGAACAGTTTCCCTAACTGTGTTGTTTGAGATTTTTCTAATAGTGTAACCATGCATGGTTGGAGTAGGGGGATTCAACCAAACATTGGGAACACCCCCCCCCCCCCCTTTCCCATGATCGAGCAGAATCATCTCACATGGTTTGAGCAAGGTTTGAAAATCAGTGCGGACAAACTCTGTGAAGGGTAAAAACCTGTGTGAAATGACTAAATTCCATTAATGATCTAATAATCCAATCCATCCACCCTAATATATGGTCATGTATTAATTTACTCCTTTTTCATTCTTTTGTGGATTTTTTAAATATCCAAACATGGAATTAAGATATCTTCCTCGTCTTTCATCTGATTGAGCATTCGTTCATCACTTTGGATGCACAATGATAAGTACTCGAGTTCACATTATCCATTCTCTGTCTCTTTTATTCACTACCTAGACATCTCCATGTGATACGTTTTTCATAAATTCATAGATCTACTATGATATGAGGAACATCAAGGGCCTATACTGGAGTAGAAGGATCATACAACCCTAAGGTGGGTGGTCTATAACAAATCCATAATGTTCGTTGTTTTTGGAATTTTCCTTGGGGGACCACCAGTTTCATTAGAAAACTATTAATTAAATTAACATGTCATGGATAAAATTATTATAATTTTGTGGTTATTCTCTTTAACAATATGTAATTATATGTTGGTGGTTTCACCCAAAACGCAATCTACCTCATGTCGAAGGTTGTGCCATAATTAGGTTTTTTGTGTTTTAGTATTTTTATCCACATTTCAGGTGTACCATTACTTGATCGTTCTAAGGTGACTCTTTTATCATAAATGGATTGTTATTACTAGGAATTTCATAATGTAATGTACCACGTATCCCCACTTATTGACCCACCTAAGGTAAGTTCTTCCAAATGGTTATTTAATGTGGAATGTGAAATGTTAAATGGAAAGTATAATATGTATATAACTTGGCCATAATTAATAAGGATGAATAAAGGTTACATGTCCAAAGGACCCCTTTCTTTATTGATGGAATGTGTCGGTGTGATCATAAATAATTGAAAATTAATTAATCAATAACTAAGATATGATTAAATGGTTGCAATGTGACATGCCCTATCCAAACAAACAGAAGACAAGTCTTGGACCAATAAATAAATGGTTTAAACTCTACTTGAAAAATCCACACTAATGGAAGGCAATTCTTGAACCAATTAAATTATAAAATGATTACAATATCAAATAATAATGGACTTACTCGAGCTCACCATGAATCTTGAGAGGAGAATACCTTGGGTCTTGGGAACCCCATTACAATTCTAGGATACAGTTTTCATAGTTTGATACCCACCTAGAATCTAGTTATTCTCTATTTTGTGGATGTATGGTATACTACAATTGGGTTCCTTTCAATTTTACAGGTTACCTAGTATACACTCCTTAGATCTAGCATATTTTAGTAGGTTCCAAGGTGAATGCCCATAATGCCATGTTTTTTCTTAGCCCGGAGTAACCTTGGTTAATCACATTGGACACGGTATATACCTTATTGTGGATCACTTTGGATTACTCTCCATAGATTACACTCGCAGCCCTTAGCTTGACTTAGATATTAATGATTTATCATTCCATGAGTTTACATTTTCTTGGTTACTACCGTGAAAATCAATCACTGGATATCATTTTCTAGTTTCACTATTAAATATTGGGACTTTCACTAATTATACTATCATGATGGGATGTCAGTGTTGGATGTTCCTCATGTAACCTATTAACATTAAATGGTAAATTATTAATTAATGAACTAGTTACTTGTTCACACACCAGTCGAGGGCTGAAGCAGGTAACATGTTATATTGTTATTTTGTACTTCCTACTTTACATTATATATGCATTCATGCACAATGATATATTCCATTACATGGGCCAGATGTTATAGATACCATTTTTGGTGGTTGAATTAGATTTAAATTACACCCTCTCGATATGTTTTTTGGTAACTGGTGTATATTACATGGTTGCAGGTACTAACCAAGGGAATAATGAAACTTCTAATAATTGATAGTGTGCTGGTAGGTTGGAGCTTGATAGCAGGTGATCAAGTAGGATCGTTAGTTCTTGAAGAAGAAATTGTTTTCTATTACCTTGTCGATCATGTTTTACCTATTTTCATGTATCCATGATTTCAAGTATAATAGTAAGGTGACATTACATCATCAATGTTAGAGTAGATATAATTATTGAAAGTCTTATTTATCGATGGCATTAGTTATATTCCTCTATTTATTCATAATTCATTTATTTTTTTCTATTCATTTATATATTTTCTTCTATGCTACAATCTACAAATGAGGGAATAGTCTTCCCACAGACACACCTTATGCCCTAGGTGATATTCGGCAGCCTCTAGCATTCGGGAAGTTGAGCATGAGGCCATGTGGACCCTCGAGCTTCGGTCACCCCATAGGTTGCATCTGGTTCTGTATCACCACATAATTAATGATTGAAAAATATGTACTTTTATATTGTTTCATTTATGAATAAATTAGAAGAAATGTCCATAAATACATACAATCTACAATCTCCATGAATAATGTAATTCACTTTTCTATATATAATATTAATGGATAAATATAACTATAAATATCATATATGTATATATATATATGAAATTTATTTAATGAAAAACATGATTTAAATAGTGTTATTTTAATAATTAAAGTAGTACGAGGGCATGAAGTCCAAAAAATACACAAAAAATAAGAAATTATCAACAAGAAAAATACCTTTAATTATGAATTTTTAATAAATGGGTATGAAGATGTTATAAGTAAATGATAAATTCTATGATATATTAGATTATGATTACGGTATATACTAAAAAATTTCATATACTTGTTAATGATTATTTTTGAATCTGTTGGAATAATATTGATATTTGTGTTATGTGATTTTATTCTCAAATATATTAATGTTGGTTAAATGCAATATTAACCACTTGTTCATTTTTTAGGCTATATATAGAACATTATTTTATTTAATGATTTATTTCATGAAAATAATTAGATATTTATTCACATACATTATTCCTTCATTCATTGTTATTGTAATTCCAAAACCCCAAATTCCTTGATCAAGTGCATTATTTTAAACAGTTGGAATGATTATATGGAATCAAATCCCAAATGACCGATTGGTTTGGCTATATTAAAAAATATTTTCAATAAAAGATCATTTCATTATATTTAAAAACATAAAATACATCATATATTATGATTTGATAACAAAATTATTATCCTTCATTAACAATGCATATCAGTCATAATAAACTTTGTGGATTCTTGGGAAAATAAATAAAAAGAAATCGGTGTGAAAATATGCTGAGTAATTGTAAAAAAATATAGTGTAAGATGTCATAAAGAAGAATAAACTTTTAAGGTATGTTATAGAACATAAGTAGATTAATTTTAAATGCCATATTTATCATAATATGGAATGAATAAAATAGATAATCACATTTAAACGTTCACATGTATATTCTAATTGTCGAATAATCATATGTAATATCTATAAATAATCTTATAATGATAGAAAGTATAATGTTAGACATCGTAACCAGAATGTGATCGTCTCGTTACAAGAAGAGAAACAACGACACCATCACTGTCTATTTCCAAGACACTGTTTTCTCTCTTGAGACCCACCAATGTATCGAGGGTCTATAGTGGGACATGACTATCACTTACTAAGCCTAATACATTTCTCATATGAAAATGGTGATACATAATGATTTGAACATTTAAATAATAAAAAATTTACCTGATTCCTTAAATTTAATTATGTTAAATGTATTCAAGATATAAAATATAATTGTGGCGTTACATACAACACAGATAAGAAATAGGTGGTGAATATGACTTATATCTCAACAAAATTAGGTGTGATATGAAATTCATGTACCATAGGATCAATAGTCTTTGTATGTCTCTGAAAATACTGTATAATGTTTTTAAACATATTATTAGTTTTTAAAAGAATAAAAATAATATTTATGATAGCATATATGATTCATTTATGTCTTTATATTACGCATTTTTTTTACAAATCTATGTTAATGAATCATTTTAGGTAATATGTGCTTGGTTATCGAACGTGTTTAGAATTTTTATTTTTAACTTTATAAATTAGATAATAATTTACATAATTATATAATATATAACATGATTTATATATCAAAAAAATTAATTTAAATATAATTGATATATGCATATATATATATATATATATGAAATGGAATATATTGTTTATGGGGATGGTATGTCATACATACGTATGGACTCTGTTTATGTTTTCATATCACATAGAATATAAAAAGTGAATGAAATATTTTTATGTTTTTAATCTAGTATAATTAATATGATATATATTTCATACTTATTCGGTATATATATATTTTTATAATAATTCATTAATGGTTAATGTGGAGGAAGAATCTGATTGCCTCGGGGAGACATTATGTTGTACATATGCACGAGTGATGATATAATTCTCCTAATGGTTAAATGATATGGAATTGAATTGAATATGAATTAATATTTTCAATATTAATATCATATATTTTATTTAAAGACATTATATTTTTCATTATACCCATGGAAGTATATTATAGATGAAAAATAATTTATATCATGGTAAGGATATAGATAGCCATACGTACCCATGAATGATAAATTTGTTGTATGATGTCTAAAAGTGGAAATATGGTTTTACTTTAATTCTAAAAACAACTCAGAATATTTTATATGATATATATACTTATTTATTATTTACAAACCATAGGAATATAAGTTAGAATATTAAAATAAATTGAGTTGAATTTCTATACAAATTTCCTCTTCTTCAAGTATATGCAATTTGATTGTTAAAAAAGAAATCCATAGGTTAGATTTAAGTCCAATGTATGATGTCTAGTATTAATTTAGGTATTATGAGAGGAAAAATGGGTAGGTTTATGTACAGACAAATAGATTTAGTGGTTTGAATAAAATTTAAGGAGAGGTACCATTTCATAAGGGTGGGGAGGGGAACTTTTGAAAATTCCAAATATATTAATTTATAATAAGATTATATGATATTTGAAAAAAATCAAATGTTATTAATTTATAGGATAATATGATTATGTGTATGAATCCACAAAACCAATTATCATTAGATACATTTTATTCCCAATAGTGACCTTGCCTTTGAGATTTATCCCATAGTTAAACAGTTTAACTCTTACAGTGTTTACACGTCTTTTTTATAGTACACAGTTAATATAGTAAATGTAAAATATGAAAAGAACCCAAATTAGGTAAATTATAATATTATTAATAATATAAATGTTATTTGGATGAACCATTTATTTTTGGGTATTTTATATCATTTAATAAAATATTATTTTTTAAAATATCATTTACGTAATTTTTTACACTATTCAATATTTGTATTTCAAAAAATACTATATCAAAATGATAACATCAAAAAAATACCACCAATATGTCCCTAATATATCTAGGATATTTATGAAAAGATTTTATTTTATTAAATAAAGAAAATTATATTATTTTAAACTATTAATATCATTTTTTTGGATATCTTAGTTAAATAAACCGTAACAACATCATTATTATACAAGCCATAAATTAAGTTATATATTACCTAAAAATTAAAAATAAATTATTAGGATAAATATAAATTTTTTATTATTTTAATTTATAATTATTTTAGAATTTATCTTATGTATAACGCCATAATAAATACGTTTTATTTATTAAAATTTAAATATTACATTCTGAACCCTTCTTTATATAAAATATAATAAATGTCATAATGAGGCACATGTGGGAAAAAAGGATCATATTTTTAATATATGGTTTAATAAAAATTTAAAACACCAATAAAATGAAATTATAACATGTTTTAGCATAATTTTATATTATTATAATATTATTTTATCCTTAAATTCCATTATTTACCTACAATTGTGGTAAAGAAAATTCAAAAGTTACTATTCACCGAAAAAATACTTTGATCCTATTATTGCAAATTGTTCATAAATATTAAAAAAATGTATTTTTATTTTTAAAAATTCAACACACATTAGATTTTAAATTAATATTAATGTAAATCTCATAAATATGGCTAGAAGGCGGTTAAAAGAGACGTTCAAAAGATTATTAAATTTTATTATCTAATTCTTTTATAAAATGATTGAAATTAACTATATTAGAATTAATATATGTATAATTTTTATAGTGTAACAATAAAATCATTGTACAGTAAAATAAGTATTTAAATAAAATTGTCGGTTTTTAACATCAATGTAGTAAATTTAACTATTCATCAAAAATTTAAATATCTCATAAAATTACAAAAATATAACATTAATCAAATTTTTATATTTTGAATTACAAAATTGTGTTTATATTAAATAATTAAATTTCTATGGTAGAAAAATATTAATATTATTATTTTTTAAAAACTTCATAAAAAGTAGTTCCATTAAGAAAATAGTATTTCTATACATATAACTATATTACTAAAACATATATATTTCATTATAAATATGTTATATTTATATGAATTAATTATGAATAACAATTAATAAAAATTCATTACTAACCGTATTACAATATTTAATGTATATGTTATAAATATTTCATTTAAATAATTATAATACTAAATATTTGTTTCACCAAAAATCAATGTTTTATGTAATGAAGTCATATTCGGTATTCTGTGCAAAAAAAACTATTGAATTTATTAAAAATGATCATATCTTGAAATATTGTGGTGTTACATTCCCCCTCATTAAATAAATTATCTCCATTTAATTTTCAACATCACTTTCATTAAATCAGGTATGACTATTAAAAAATCGTTTATTGACACGACACATTGGAACAAGTGTCAATAAATGGTCTAATTTATAATAATGATTGTGAAGAATAAAAGTTAACATAGATAAGACATAAATGTGTTATATCTAGGATAATATGTACATGAATGAAAAATCTAGCCATCATGTTCTGATGGAGAGTGATCGATGACATGATTACGAGAAAGATAACAATGAAAATGCTCTATATATGAAATGATCTAATGTTCTATTTTATTAATCAGAATAAAGTACTAGAGAAGCAATTTTTTTTTCAAGATTATTTCCAAATACTTGAATAATTATTTTTCTATTTAGATAAGAACATAATTGATTTCATTCCATATAAAAATCATAATATCCTCCTATTGTTGTTATTAATTCTATTTTCACTTCAATGCTTACTCTTATAAATGAATGTTCAAAATGTAATTTTATTGATTGATCCTATTTTGATAAATCATAAGGCCCTAAAGTATTTCCTTCATCCCATAAATGTTTACTGAAATAAGAAGGATATCCCATAGTGTCCAATAAATCCAATATTAAACTAAAACAAAAGCAACCAATGTCAAACTTACTCTATTCCAACCATAAGACTTTTCAAAAATACTTATGTCCAAATTAATTGTACAAAATGCCTCTAGATTCCCATAATCATTGATTAATATCATATTCCACAAACAATGTAATGTAGCTCGTATAGAAAAATACCATTATAACCTCAAAACCCATACTGAAATAATTCATGCTTCTAAATACATGGTCAATATGCACTGATATACACTATTTACATATACCATGAATCTAATATCAATAGAACTATTTATGAAATAATTATTCAATAAAAATAAAAAATTTCATTAATCATTCAACATCACTCTCAAACCATCAAATACACTTCACAAAATATTATTCTGTAATTCCTCCATCGTCTCACCTTACTTTTGTAGCATCTTTAGTATCATATATATAACCATTTCATGTACACATGTACTAATTCAAAAAAATTTAAAAAACTCAAAGAATAATGTTAGAAACATAAATCATAGTTATATAATCATGATGTATCATTTATCAGGTCTCTAAATGGTGGAATCTTCTTATCAAAAATTTTTTCCATATGAATAACCTTAATTATCCAATACCAAATATAAAGGATAATATCAGATACATAGAAATATCCTCAAAATCTACATTATGGTCACATTCAGTAATTAATGTTTTCAAAATCTAATTTGCAAGGCTGTTGCTAAACATCCTCTAGTACCAACAGTAACACCACGACCATAAATTCCTAGTTCTGGTACATTATATTATTACATTGGCATGATTAGAAGTAAAAAAATCATGAAGTAATGATCGGTTTAGCTATCTGGAAAATTATAAGACATATATGAAAAATTCCTTAAAATTCTAAAGATAAAATAAAATATAAATAATGATTTGTGAACACCATTATTCACCGATCATAACAATGTATATGATTCATAAGACACTTTGATGGTATCCTTGGGAAAATAAACCATAGTAAAGGGGTTAGATAAAATTATTAGTAAGGTTATACAATGTAGAGTAAGGTATGATAAATAAGAATAAATAATTAAGGCATGGTATAAATATAAAAGAAAAACTTTTTACACATAGTCGTTTTCAAAATATGGAAGGAATAAAACCAATAATTCCACTTAAATTTTCACAGGGATATTATACATGATTAATAATGAAATTTAATATCAACTAATTTTCTAATAATAATGTAATGGATAATGTTTTATATCATAACCATTCCATCAAGGCCTCCTTCCAATACAAACAAATACCATACAGTCAATGACTCGAGTTAATACACTAGTTTGCCACATGAGACCTACCAATATATAGAGGGTATATCGCTAAACATTCTTGTCACATACTAAGTCAAATGCATTCATCATATGATAATGATGATTCAAAAAACAACATAATCATTCATATTAAAAACTAGTATATGAAATATGAATACATTAACCATTATCCAAAAATGGTTTCTAAATAGAACATCCACGGTCAAAATGATCATAAACCATTAAATAAAATATGGTAAATGATATGATAAATTATAAACATCAGTTAGGAAAATGATACAAAAATGGATTCTGAACTAGATGAAAATAATATATTTAAGTAATAAAAAATTTCCTCATACCAATAAACTTTAATTAAATCATTTATTAAAATTTTTTTCACTTATAAATCAAGAAATATAAATAAATATTATTGAATACATGTTTCTCATTAGAATTTTAATTTTTTTAATGAATAAACAATTTAAAAAATTAATGTCCATAAAAATAAATATATAATACCATTTTTAAAATAAGTACATTAAAGAGAAATATTTAGAATAAATAGTTTTTAAAATATTTAAAACAGTGTTCTTATATATTTAGTCCATTACAAAAAACCGTATAAATATTGCATTTGAGAATATTTTAATTAAATTAGTTGTATACATAAAATTTTATTTAACATAATTTAAATAAATACAAATGAATATGTATGGTAATATCAAGAATATTAAAATATATATAGAATTAATTATTTAAACATTTAAAGAATCTCATACCACACTGATCATTTAAATAATACGTCTAATTTTTTCAAATGATTCTTTTAAATAACTAGATGAAAATTTTATTGATGATAAAAAATATTATAGGACAAGTAAAAACTCTAAAAAAAATAAGTAATTGGTGATGTGACTTATATCTCATGAATATTAAATAGGTGATGAAATTCCATTACATTATGTTTGATACTCTAATTATGTGATCGAAACTCATGAATAATTATTTTATGAGTATTATTAACTTCATCCATAATTATTATAATATTTTATAATATAATATATGATTAGCTTCTGTATTTATATTACCCCTTTATTAACAAATCTATGATGAAGCAACTTTTTAGGTAACAATTATTTTGTTTACCATACGTGTTTTGAATTGTCATTCATGATGTATTACATAGATAATGATTTACATAATTCTATAATGGAAAACAATATATATATATAATATATATTAAAAGTATAAATATATATATTACACAGATATATTAAATTGAATACACCGTTCAGGGAGATTGTATGTTCTACATTGTAAAAAAACTTATTTCCCTTTTCTTATCGTATTAAATAGAACCAGGTGACTGACATATGTGTGTGTATATACATATTATTCTAGTGAAAATATTATTTCATATATTTCATACCTAATCATTATATATATATTATTATAATCTTTCTAGAATGGTTATCTTAGAGGATGAATCTAAACTAGTTGTGGAGACGGTAGGGCGTACGTACGAAAAAAAAACATTATCATTATCTTAATTATTAAATTGATTGTAATTGGAGATAATTTTACATATATATAATCACATAATTTCATTTTTATTATTTATATCATTAATATTTATCATTATATGGCATAAACTAAATCTAGCCGCCACCGAAACCGGCACCAATCCCAGCCCGTGACAAGGCCTGAAGGGCATTCCTGATCCCCATGGGCAGGAACAAGTTCCTAGGTGTCATAAAATGATAATTGGGAATTATTTACCCATGTTTATAAATATAAAACAAAAAATAAAACTAATAAAATGATTCTAGATTTTTCAAATCAAACAATATTTTACAAAAAAATTCCGAACTGAATTACATTGTTTTAAACAACTGAAAAAGACTATAACAAAGGTACAAATCCAAAAGAAAGTAGCCCAAGAACCCTCTTGGTAAGGGGCACCGCCCTCAACCCATCACCATGAGACTTCACCACCAAGGACCTGCTTGAATCCCGAACCACTAGAACCAAAAACAATACCCAGCCTACGAAAACAAAAATAACCAATTCTACTTAACCCCAAGGGTGTAAGTACAGTTCGAGACAATTATCACTAGGATTCCACTACTAAGTGATTCCATTTGATAAACATTCAAAGATGAAAACCATGAATGTTTTCAAAAAAATATAATTTCATGTTACAATTTCTAAAAGATGCAAAAAAAAATTAGTTATCAGGTGGCATAATTTTAAGAATCGACACTATTAAAATAAATGAAAAAGCTACTGAATTTTCTATCCAAATATACCATATGTCGATGTTAAGTATAATGGATCTAATGAGAACAAGTAATAGGAAATAACCCATAGGCGGCGGCTCATTGTGGGTCCTAGGTACCTCGTATCTCGATGAAAATAACCATCACTAATATATATTCTAATGAAAAAGACACTAGTAGTAAACATACCAATAACGTATTGGTCTAAAATCATCATCATCATAGTTTAGATAGAGTTGTATGTGTCAATCTTGCTATGTGAAACTGAGGCAAAATCCAACGGATTCCCTAGTATACTAGTACACGTCCACCCACCTAGATACACAGGGATTCCCTTTGTGCTCAGAGAAGTTCAACAATCAATAAACATACTTTTCACAAGAAAATATCATTTCCTCATAAAACATTCACCAAAAATCCCACATGTATACAAAAGAAGTCACAAAAGATTATTTTTCATTCAAATTGATTTAAAATCTGAGTCAGACCGAAATAGCCCAAAACACTTTTTTAATTTCATTAAAACATCCAAAAATCTATTAAACAATTTTATAAAACCAATCCAATATATTAAATCTTACATAACATCCCACTCACATATTACATAATACCCTTTTCTTAACCAAAATCCATTTTTCACATCACACTCACACTAAACATCCGACATCACTTTAACATCACTTACAGACTTTAGTAAATGCTTCCAAAAAAACTTTTATAAAATTTCCATGATAGAACACATTAAAAAAAGCCACATAAACATTTAAAATGTAACATTTAATGATATAAACACTTCAAAGTAGTGTTCCAATATGGTTTAACCTATTACATAAAAAATTAAATCATTCAAATATTTCATAAAACAATTCTAAAGAGTATACCCAAACTTTCCTCATAATAACCATTTCAAAACCAGATTTTATAGAAAAAATCACACCAATACCAATTAAAAACATAATTTGAATCCACAAAACATTAATTAAACTACCCCCATGTGATATACAAATACATCAAACAATACCACAAATGATTCACATGAAAAGCACACGTTTTCAAAATCACTTTCAAGAAGTACAATAAGGTTTTTCACCATAAACCCATTAAAATACCTCTTCAATACCTAATTACACACCTAGTCTCTACCGAAGAAATATTTTCAGCCAAAAAAAGAAATATTAAACCAATTTCATATGTTATAAAACACAACCAAACTATACCCCAAGTGTTACACCTGAAAAACACCCAATTTCATGTTAAAATCATACTATAAAAGTAAATGCTTAAACAAATCGTACATAAATAGTTTTCACACAATACACAACATATTAAGAACATGAAAAAATAATTAATTCAAGTAAACTAACTCATATATAAATTATTACACATGGTATCACCTACCGAAAGTGTCGAAACTTTCAAATATTATGGCGAAACATCAACCGCACCACCGCTGCACCTTAAAGAAGATAAATCCAGCTCTAGACCACTATATTTTACCAAAAAGACACCAAATCAAACCATATGTATTTAACCCTATCTTTTTGACGTTTTAGAACATAATGAAAGAGGGAGGAATCCCTAAGCAGAAGGATGTAATTGAAGAGAGAAACACTTACCTAAAACAATCTTGAATAAAAAAACCCAAAATACACCAGTATCTAAATTTGAAAATATCCAACCATTCAAGGGAGGATCGAACAAATATGAGGATATTATTTAGGAACTATAATGTGGGAAAAGGAGAAAAAATGGAATGAGTCATGAGAGTATCAATTTACCTCTCCAAATCATTGAGATTTCTGATGTCCATAGTGGATTTGACCAATTTCGTGATCCTATTGAGCTCCCAATTGTGGGAGGATAAAATGGGGGCATGCCTTAGGTATGTTGGATCGGGTGAGAGTTGGAATTACCGAACAAAATAAACTATATAAGGATATATTATAGAATTAAAATGTATTTTTAATGCAGAAAATGGGCTTTCGGGCAGTCTCAATCCCTTAAATAAAAACTCATATCCACCATGATTATGGATTCCTAAATTTTCCAAATTAATATGGTGGTGTTAATAGGTAAGTGGATTACAATTAGGTATTTTAATTTTAGAAAAATGTTGAAAAATAAAGTATTTATAAAGGAATAAAAATTTATTTTTAAATCTGGAATTGGGATCACGGTTTGGTCCAATTCATGAAAACTCATCCATTCATTCATAAAAGCATAGAAATCCCCCAAACAAATCATGAATGGAAATTAAATGGAATTTAACATTAAAATAATTCATTGATGTGCCAATTCATCACCCCATGAAAAACTTCCTCCCCAAAAAGTCACATCATGGCCAAAGCAACAACCGAACGCAACTGAGAAACCAAGAGGTACTCCCTTGCCAGGTTTCACCCCAAAAGGCCAAAACACCTTCAGTGATCAATTAATGAATTATTACTCTCACAACAAAAAAAATACAACACATTCCTAAAATGATTAATAAATTTAATACATTATCCCAAAATAAAACTCTTTAAACACTATAAGAACAAGAATCAATCAATTTAACCAAATGAACAACAACATCGAACAAGGTTACATTTAACTTGATAAAACAAAACCATTGGGCACTCTCCAATCTCGAAGTTCACCAACGTAAATTTTATTTATATTAATTTCTCTGAATGAGACCACCTACCGCCATTCCATGACCTTGGATAAATCATAGTTACTGGTATTGGGGCATACAAATATGCTCCCCACCATAAGAGACAACCTATATTTTTTTCCGAGACAGAATCAGGACACTAACAGGGAGAGGCTAAATGGACTACCTAGTACAATGGGTATAAATCCATTTAAAATTTAAAAAAGAAATTATATAAAACTCATAGAGGGTCTCCCCACCATAAGAACCAACCATCTTAACCGACCAGCAGGGGCCGGTACAGAAGGACCCCTAAATTTAAAGAGTTGGGATGACCACAAAGTTATTCTACACAGTTTGGTAAACCATGCACTAACACTGGGGATCCTTCTATCTACATGGTTTTCTGGGGCATGGTGACTGTTATCCAAGTAAAAACCATGTTCTCAGCCTATCTATCCAAACTTCAAAACATTCTCTAAAGACTCAATAGAAACTAAAGTGGGAAGGAATAACATTGGGTGATGGCGTTGGTACAGGGCCCTCCACCTATATTTAATGAACATTAAAAACAGAAGAAATATGATGACATCATATGTTTAAAATTTTACTATCATTCATATTGAGGATACAACTTTGTACAAGGGTTTAAACAAACCTGTGATTTCCCCATACTAAGAGCCAGCTTCTCTCCGAGACCTATGGCTAGAGCTCAAATGATTGAAGCATCTTCGGCCTCACAGTTAGGATTTGGAAACCCCCTGATCGAGAATTCTTTATTCGGTGAAACCAAAAACTACAACACAATCTATGATATGTCTTCCAAGAGATAACACATTCAAAACTCACATTGCCCTAATCTCATATTTCACTGAAACAAGGGTTTAGAATATACACACACACCACACAATGTTTTTTCGGGTGAGAAACAATAGTTGTAAAGAAAACCTGTACTAAAAAGTGGCCACAATATCCTATGACATCATAAGACATCACTGAACATGACCATTGCAACTGATATAAACAATGCATGGAGAGGGACCTTATATAACATCCCCAAACAAAACACAATTCTAGAAAGTGGCCACAATATCCTATCATGACCATATTTACCACACTGGTGGTTTAACATGAACTCATGCTTTAATGAAAGTATGAATAACCCATAGGCCTTCTTAGACACCATCGAGACACTCATCCCCACTAAAAACCCTAGTCCACTTCCAGCTTCGATGAATTAGGAAACATAAGAAACTAAGGTCTCTTTCAACATTCCATGAGAAATCTCCCACAACAATAGGATCTAAAAATAAAATAAAGGAATTGAATTAGACTCAATCAACAAATATCAATAAAATATTCATTATATTGATCAACTGGGGGATTATACAATGGCAACACAATCTGGGTTGAACTTCAGTTATGCATTAACCATTAATGGGGATGTACTTTATCATATGAGAGAACCCAAGGACGCAAAAAATCTTGTCCATTGGTCAAACAAGCCATAAGCCAGATCAAATTACATTATGGGAACCACCATTATGATGTCTTGAAACAAATCTCAGAGGAGACAACTAACCGGTCCATCTACCCAGCTTACCGACCAAACATAAACCGAAAACACAGTTATAACAAGAGGGGTTCTTGGACTCAAAAAATCCCATAACATCATCATTTTCCAAAAACTAATAATATAATCCATCCCAAAAAATTCAACAATTCATCATTTTTTCCTTTTAAAAACATTTCATGAAAGAAAATGGTTCAGCAGTTAGCATATCCATCAATGGTACCCCATGGGCCTTACAAATGCATGTTTCATTGCCACACCAGGCACCATCATCATATCCATCCTGACACTCATCCAGTCTTGCCATAAGCCATCCATTATCCCATATAAACCCATGAATGTGGTTTATCATGGAAATACCAAACGTTAAAACAAAAAAAATTCTTTCCACTTTTCAAAACCAGAACAGTCAACCAACACATCCTTTTTGTCAAAACTACTAACCACAAGTTCAAAATCCAAATTCAAATATTAAAAAACATCGTATAAAGACACAACCATTTAATAAATATGTAACATTCCAGATATTCCCATAAATTTCAAAACTTCTCATCCCATTAAAACACCCATTGATTGTTTTGAAAACTCTATTGGAAACAGTTTTCAAAACCTACTTCAATATAGCTCCTGCTTTAAAAAGAGGCGTAAGCACAACATTTTCCATTTCAAAAAAATACTGAATATTCATTTCCACCATTTCATAAATCAGTCCATTCCCTATTTATTTAATAATTATTTCAAAAAAACATTATGCTTCTAAAACCAAAGTTCCACATTTTATAAACTAAAGCAAAAAATAGTGCGAGAGGAAACGAGTTTTTGTGGGTGACTTGTACATATGGTTAGTGTCCATATTCCAATCACATCACTGTCACAAAGAGTGTTCGAGGGAATGTAAATTTCTCCTCATGGATTTCCAGGACATGCGAGTTCAATAAGAACATTAACCCAACATTCTTTTCATTTCCCCTAATCATCATCGAACCAAGAAAACCAAAGGACTTAGATAAATCCAGACTTATCATAGAAACATGAATCCCATAATGAGGTGTCGTGATCAGGAACACTACCCATAATGGTAATTCTATGTCTGAACATACATAACTCCAGACTATCCTGACTCTTCCCCAAAAAACATTACATAAAGAGTTAACTTGAACCTCTTATGATATCATTTTGTTATGAACTGAATCTGGTCACCGCTAAAGCCAGCACCAAACAAAGCTCCTGACAAGGCCCTAAGGGTGTTACTGATCCCAAAATGATGGAACAAGTTCCTAGGTATCATAAAATGAGAATTGGGAATGATTTACCTGATTTTATAAGCATAATACAACAAATGAACCCAAAAAAAACAAATCTGGATTTTTCAAATCAAACAATCTTTTACAAAAATATAGAACTGAATTACATAGTTTAAAACAACTCAATAAGACTATAAAAAAGGTAAAAAACCAAATGTAAATATCCCATGAACCCTTATGGTAAGGTTCGCCCCCCTCAATCCATCTATACAAGACTTCACCACCAAGGGTATGCTAGAAACCCGAACCAATGGAACTAAAAACTATACCCAACCTACAAATAAATAACCAACTCTAATTACACCCAAAGGTGTAAATAGGGTGTGAGAAAATTCCCATTAGGATTCCACCACTAAGAAATTCCATGAGATAAACATTCAGAGAATAAAATCATGCATGTTTTCAATAACACATAATTTCTACTTACAATTTCTAAATGGTGAAACTAAAAAAATCAGTTATAAAGTGGGAAAATTTAAATCATTGACACTTTTAAAATAAATTAAAATGCTACTGAAATTTCCATACAAATATACCATATTATGATGGTATGTATAAATGATCTAATGAGCACAAGAAATATAAAATAACCACTATGAAGTAGCTCATTGTGGGTCCCTGGTACCTCGAGTCTCGGTGACAGTAACCATCACTAATATATGTTCTCGTGCACGAGCCACTATTAGGGAACATACCCCTACACTATTGGTCCCCAATCATCATCATCATAGTTTCGTTAGAGCTTTATGAATCAATATTGATATTTGAAACTGAGGCCAAAACCCACAGATTCAATAGCATACTAGTACACATCCACCCACACAGATACCCGAGATTTCCCTTTGTGCTCAAACAAGTTCAACAATTCATGAAATATACTTTACACATGAAAATATGATTTTATCATCAAAAAGTAACCAAAAATCCAACAAGTAATCTAAAAAATTCACAAAATTCTACTTTTCTTTCAAATTGATATGAAATCTGACTCACACTAAAAGAGCCAACGACACTTTTTACATTTCATTAAAACATCCACAAATCTATTAAACAATATTATAAAACCATTCCAATATTTTAAAAGTCACATAACATCCCACTCTCATGTTAAATAATACCCTTTTCATAACCAAAGTCCCTTTTTCACATCACACTCACACATAACATCCCACATCACATTCACATCTCTTACACACTTTAGTAAATCCTTCTAAAATTGATAAAAAACATTTCTTAGATGGAACACATTAACAAATAGTCCCATTAACATTTAAAATGTACCATTTAAAAATATAAACACTCCAAAATAATTTTCCAATATGTTTTAGCCTATTACATAAATCATTAAATCATTCAGATATTTCGTAAAACAATTCGAAAGAGTACACACAAAATTTTGTCATAAAACCCATTTCAAACTATATATAAAGGACAAAATCACACCAATAACAATTAAAACATAATTGTAATCCCAAAAAACATTTATTAAAATACCCCCTTGTTTTATAAAAATACCTCAAACAATACTACATTAGATTAACATGAAAAGCACACCTTCTCAAAATCAATTTCAAGAAGTACAATAAGGATTTACACCATGAACCCATTAAAAACCATCATCAAAACCTAATGGAACACCAATAACCTTCCATAGAAAAATTTTAAGCCCAGTTAGGATTTATTAAACCAATTTCATATGTTATAAAACACACCCAAACAATACCACAAGGGTTACACATGAAAAATACCCAATTTCAAGCTAAAATCATACTATAAAATAATATGCTTAACCAAATCCAACATAAACTATTTACGCACCATAAAAAACATATTAGGAACATGAAAAATAATAAATACAAGCAAACTAACTCATATATAATTTATTACACATGTAATCACGTACCAAAAGTGTTGAAACCCTCAAATATTATGGCTAAACATCAACTGCATCATCGCCACACCTCAAAGAAGATAAATCCAGTTCTAAACAAAAATATTTATCACAGAAGACATAAAATCATACCATAGGTTCCGAACCTAACTTATGTACATTTAAAACATAATGAAAGATGGAGGAAACCCTAAGGAGACCGAAGAAATTGAAGAGAAAAACACTTACTGAAAACAATATTGAATAAAACGACCCAAAATCCACCAGTATCTGAATTTGAAAACATCCAAAAATTCATGGGAGGATAGAAAAAGGATTAGGAGACAATGTAGAAACTGTAATGTGGTGGAAAGATTAAAAATAGAAAGAGGTATGAAAGTATCAACTTGACACTCCAAATCTGAGTTAAGTTTGAAATCCAGAGAAGTTTCGACCACTTGTTCCATCTTGTTGACCTCGAAATTTTAGGATGAGAAAATGGGGGCGCTCCAACGTTACGTGGACTCTAGGGAGAGTTAGAATCACTGATTAAAATTAAATATTTAAAGAGATATTAAAGAATTAAATTTTATTTTTAATGTAGAAAATGGGCTTTCAGGATGGCCCAATCCCTTAAATAAAAATTCATATCCAACATGAATATGGACTCATAAATGGCCCAAATTAATATGGTTGTGTTAATAGGTCTGGGGAATAGAATTAGGAATTAGAATGGATGAAAAATTTTGAAAAATTAATGAGATATAAAGGAATAAAATTTTACTTTTAAATCTAATATTGGGCTCATGGTTTGGCCCAATTCCTGAAAACACACCCATTCCTCCAAAAAAGCATGGAAAACCCCAAAACAAAGCATGAATGGAAATTAAATGGAATATAACTTTAAAATAACTCATTTATGTGATATTATACCTCTTAATATAAAGTATAGATGAAAAATAGTTTAGACCACAACATTATGACTGTAAGTAGTACGTAAACATACATGGTGATACTGTTTTTATTATGATTGGTTAAAGGATGAATATTGTTTCCCCTAATTATAATAACATCTCATAATATATTATATTATTTATTTATTTATTTTTTATGGACATAAAATTGAAAAATAATGTAGGATAAAAATTTATTTGAATTGAATTAGTAAAATAATTCCCTCTTCTTCGAGTATCTCCTTTTAATTTTCAGAAAATGACTCCATAGGTTGGATTTTCGACCAATGTATGTACTCTAGGATGAAGTGAGAGATGTTTGGAGGTAAATGGGAAGGTTTAGGCCATGAAAAATGTAATTTTAAGTGATATTAATTGAGAAGGAGTGGTGCCCCTTTTTACTGGATGGGAGGAGCACTTTTGGAAACTCTAAACCTATTAATTTATTATAAAATGTTTTTATATATAATATACTTCCAATGTAAGTTATTTATTGACGATGATGAATATGGTTCTAAATACTCACAACCAATTTTATATAGAGATTATTAGGTAAAAAAATTAACTGTATATTTGGGATTTAACCATTAGTTAAACACATCAACTCTTATAGTGTCTATTTTTCTTTTTATTCTAGACCGATAATATAATCACAATAAAATTACATAAGAACCCCAATTTTGTATTTAATGAAATATTTAAATCTATCCAATTTATTTGTACATACAATATATGTTAATGACATTTATTTCATTTAATAAAATTTTAATTATTTTCATGTATCATTTATGTAAATTTCAATTCTATTCAATGTTTTTGTTTTAGAAAATAACAAACCAACATGATAGCCATGATATAATATATCCAATATGTAACTAAAATATCTATGATATCGATAAAAATATTATATTTTATTAATTTTTCTAAATTATATTTATTTTAATATTTTTAACATCATTTCTTTGATATCTCAATTAATTACACTAATATTATATCATTTTTAAAAACCCCATTAATTATGTTAATTGCACTCTAAAAATTAAAAATTAATTATTATTATTAATATAAATTTATTATATTTCATTTTAATAGTTATAGAATATTTTATCTTATTTATAACAACATATTAAAAATTATTAATTAATAAAATATGAATATGACATTTTTAACTCTTCTTTAAATAAAATATAACTAATTTCATAATATAACATAGGTGGATTAAAAAGGATCATATTTTTAATTTAAGGATTATTTTCTATGAAATGAATGAAATAAAATGAATTTAAAAAATGGTGATAGGGTAAATTTATATTATTACAATATTACGTTTTCCTTTAATTTCTATATTTACCTTTAACAGTGGTAAATAAAATTCAAAAGATATTAATCATCAAAAATTATTTTGATCCCATTAGACCAAAATAATCACTCTTATCACTACCATGTATATATTTTTTTCAAAATATAATTCACAGAAGTGGTAATATTACATTTAATGCAAATCACATAGATGTGGCTAGAAGGGTTTTAAAAGAGACGTTCAAAAGATTAATATATTTTTATATCTACTTATATTATAAAATGAATCTATGTAAATATATTTATTAATTTTATATAGTGATTTCATAATCTATTTATAGTTAAAATATGCCATTAAAAGAATTTTTTATTTTTTAACACAAATGCAGTAATTTGTAATATTTTTACTAAATTAAACCATCTCATAAATTTACAAAAAATCATAGTAAGATAAATTGGAAAAATCAAAATAAAAAATGTTTCATATTTTAAAAAATTCTAGTAATTATATAAGATAATATTTATATTATTATTCTTCACAAAGGGACATATAATGACGTTCTATTATGAAAATAATATTTATAAACATATAAGTATTTTACTATAACATATACATTTCTTTATAAACACAATTTATTTATGTCATAGAATAATGAATATAATTTTAAAATTATTTCTTACAATTAATATTAATATAATTAGTTGAATAATTTTAAATATATAATTTAAATAATTATAATATTAAAGTGTTGTTTCTCCAAAAATTAATGTTGTTCATAACGCATGGCTAGTGAGTGTTAAGTGCATTGAAAACTATTAAATTTAATAAAAAAAGGCACCATGAAATATTGGTGAGTTACTTTTATTGCATTACCCCATGATATTATGGTATGTCACTTTTTAAAAATTAATATATTAGATAAAATTTTTTTCACAAAACACTATGTTTAATGAAACCATTATATATTGTTTTTTAACATGACTATTATCACATATCATTTGGGATGGAAGGAATGAATTTTATTAATTATATTATTGAAATATAGTTCACATATTCTGATAAAATGAATTATTTGGTGATCAATTAAAAAATTTTCAAAATAAAATTCTATGAAACATAAAGGATATGTTTTAAAAAACCTAATTTTCTACTCACAAATGTATTTTATCTTAAGAAATAAATTAATTACTAAAGTAAAAAGATATTAATGAACACAATATATTAATTATTCAATTTAATATTTTTAATATAATCCTATGTGCTTTATTATATCATGATTTGAATAAATACAAATTTAAAAATAAAGTTTCTATAATTTGATAAAAATATATTCTTCATACTTTTAAAGGAATTCCTATTTTAAAGATATAATTTCTTAATTAATGAATAATAATTAACTAAATATTATGGAAATTTTTTTATTATTTTTTGATTAGTTCCAATTTTATATGAGTCTTAAAAAATATACTGTTTTAATTGAAAAATAAAATTCCATCTAAATATTTTATAAATTTTAATGTTTATTTTAATTTTATTTGAAGTGAAATTAGAAAAATGAGACACCTATTAATCGTATTTAGGTAATTCAAATAATTTTCATGTTTATGTATTTTATATAATTATTTCAATCTTTTCAACATTATAAATTTAAAAACCACCTTTATAGTGTCAAATGTGGAATTAATCTTAAATAATATGTTTTCAATTCTATTAATTAAATGTGTTAAATTTAATTAAATATTTTAATCCATAAGGTCAAAATTCGGTTTTATGGACAGTATAATTTTTAGGCATAGGATGTTACCGTGTAAAAAAATATTTACCATAGTATGGGTAAAATAATGAAGTTTGTTAGAGATACAAGTAAAGGAATAAAGTACCATAAAACTACAAACATAATATTTTATAATAGTATTTATATAAAAAACCATCCGTTATAATTTTAATAATCAATATAAATATGTTTTTCTATTTACAAAATAATTCAGTTGTTATTAAACATAAAATAATCATTCAATAATCACTTTAAGAACATACCACCTGTTAGCACCAAAATATGGCCCGAAAGAAAGGAACGAAAAGGACGGCTGACGCGCTGCCTCGCGAAGCACCGACACGAAGTACTCGCACGAAGCCCTGCCACGAAGCACCCGCACAAATCCCTGCCATGAAGCGCCCCGACCATCGCGGCCTCGCGAAGCTCCAGAGGCGGTAATTCTCCACGAACACATTTCACGTTCGCAAGCCGCTGCGAAGCTCCAGAGGCAGTGATGCTCCACGAACGCATTTGACGTTCGCGAGCCACCGCGAACGCATTTGACGTTCGCGAGCCGCTGCGAAGCACCGGAGGCGGCGCGCGAGTTCTGCTTTGTGGCGCCCCTTCCCTATAAATACTGGACTCCCCCAGAGTCCCGAGGACGGACAATCCGACCTTTCGGCTTCTCCTCTCCCGAATCGCGAAGCACTCTTTTCCCTGGGAATCATGAGCTCCTTGAGGTATTTCTACTTCGCGAGACGCCTCTGTTTTGTCTCGTTTTGATCCCCTCTTCCGAGAGGGATGCCTTTCGCAATGCTCAAGGGTATTCGCGAAGGAAGGGGATTCCCAAGGGAACCCAGGCATCCACGGAGCACTTATGCTTCGTAGAACACCCAACCCATACTAGTGATCCCTATGATAAGGCAGGATCACTTCACATCGTGAAGCACACTGCTTCGCAGGACCCTGCTTTGTGAGACACCCCTTCTTCGCGAGGCAGTGCTCCATGAACACTGTTCCACTTCGCGAAGCACCTTCCACTCACACCTATTCCCTATGCCAAGGCCAAGGCACTTCACATCGCGAAGCAAACTCCTTTGCTTAGCGATTCCTCTTCCCGTGCGACCCTCAAGGTTTGCACGATGTGATTTCAAAGTCCCATGGATAATACCACTCATAGCTTTGCTTCGCCTAATGCTTCTTCGCATAGGCAAGCTAACGACTATTGCTTCTTCGCAGAGCCACGCTAACGTGGACCCACTGATGGTTCGTTCCACAACCTCCCATGACCATGGCCTTACTGGTACCTTCCATTCCCCAAGGACCTGAGGTTACCAGTTATGTAAGTCCTAGGGGTGTGGAGTAAACCCACCTCGTCCGAGATGCGGGATGTTAAACTGCCAAACACCACGTCCTCAACACATGACGTTAAACTATGACCGGACCTCGTGTCTCTCACGAAGGGTCACCCCAGCTCGAACATTATTTACACCACTCGTCTCCACGGGAATGGAATCACCCATCCACAAGGGGTGATATCCTCCTTATTAGAGTGGTGTATGTTCATAAGAGAAGGGCGACCCTAGTTCCCCAACAGATGACTGCACCTCTGCATCTCCATACTTCCCCACTACCAAGGTCAGTGGAGGGCGTGATAGGGAATGAGGCACCTCCCACCATTGGTCCCAAATCCCTCTTTCGCTACGCTTTGTCATTCTCTCGGCCTCCATCCTGGAGTAAGTCCCAACACCATGGGCCGCCTAACACGTAAGCCCCTTTTTCGCTTCTCACGGACGCACCCTTCGCGACGTGATCGTCAGGTCCTTGCAAGCTCTTGTTTCTCACACCGAGCATGACTCACGTGGGCTTAGAGTGAGCACCGACCCTGACCCCTCAATCTTTTGAACTACTAGGACTTTGATCCATGTCAAGGCATGGTACGTAGTAAGCCTTCACGAGGTTCAAGCCCACCAATAGTGGACCCCCGGGTCTACTTTCACATCGGTTCACCGACGAACCCGTCCGAACTAAGAGGACTTTGATCCATGTCAAGTCATGGTACGTAGGAAGCCTCCATGAGGTTCAAGACCACCCCCTTTTCATCTGAAATACGAGGTCTTTGATCCATGTCAAGGCATGGTACATAGGAAGCCTCCAGGAGGTTCAAGCCCACCCGTCATCCATTCACATCGGGTCCCATTCCTGTCCATCATGACGTTAAACTGCATCCCGGTCCGATGGCAAGCCGTTTTGACTCATCCAGCTGAACTATGAAGACTTTGATCCATTTCAAGGCATGGTACGTAGGAATCCTCAATGAGGTTCAAGCCACATTGCTCGATCGTTCATTCACGTTGTGTTTTGCCCTCATCCAGCATGCGTTAAACTGTATTCCCCTCCCTTTGTCCTGCATGACATTAAACTGCATACCCATTCCCACCTGAACTACGAGGTCTTTGATCCATGTCAAGGCATGGTATGTAGGAAGCCTCCAGAGGTTCAATCCCACCACTCATTGGACCAAGGTCCACTTTCACATCGGTTCGCCGACAAATCCCCACCTGAACTACGAGGACATTGATCCATGTCAAGGCGTGGTACGTAGGAAGCCTCCACGAGGTTCAAGCTCACCCATCTGGTCATTCTGACCTCATTCACGTCGGTTCACCCCCGTCCCGCATGACGTTAAACTGTATTCCCTCAATATTTTGAATTATGAGGACTTTGATCCATGTCAAGGCATGGTACGTAGGAATCCTCCCAGAGGTTCAAGACCATCTCCCATCAGACCAAGGACCATCATTTACGTCGGTTCGCCGACACCCACTGCCCGTCATTTATTCACGTTAGGGTTCACTACCGTCCCACATGACGTTAAACTGTATTCCATCAATTCTTTGAACTACAAGGACTTTGATCCATGTCAAGGAATGGTACGTAGGAAACCTTCCCAAGGTTCAATCCCACCACTAGTGGACCCACGGGTCTACTTTCACGTCGGTTCGTTGACGACGTCCATCGGACCAAGGTCCACCATCACGTTAGTATGCTGACGATGTCCATTGGACCAAGGTCCACCTTCACGTCGGTACGCAGACGATGTCCATCGGACCAAGGTCCACATTCACGTTGGTTCGCTGACGATGTCCATCGGACCAAGGCCCACCTTCACTTTGGTTCGCCGGCGCCATCATGAACTACGCGGACTTTGATTCCCTACCACGTGGATACGTAGGAAGCCTCTTCAAGGCTTAATCCCAACTTCACTGTCGCCCCCTGCGATGGTCCCATTTCATTTCCCCTTTACTCCATTCAACCACCTATCAGCCATCCTGATTCTCGATCGGACCTCATGTCTCAGTGAGACCATGTCGGTATGCTATTCGTCACAGCCACCCATGGGCTGGCCCCGGTATCGGCATCCCTTCAATGGAAATCCCTCAATCCGATCTATCCTAGATAATGATCTTGTTGGGTTGATCTGTCTCCACTAGACGTTAAACGCGCGGCGTACCCTATGTTAAACACGGGAAGCTAAGGAAAACCTCAGATATGTGTCTATGACATATAATTCCCCGCGCTCGATGTGGGATGCCTCCAGCTTCCATGCCCTCGAGAAGCCCTGTGACCAGGGATAATAGCCAGACATGCCAGGTTCCCCAGCATCCAGACATGCTACTGATGCCTCAACGTGACTACTCCCCCGACTGAAGGTTGCTTCCCTGACCGGACCCTTTGGAATGTCCCGACATATGCAGTGTAATTAACCGGCGTCCATGGAAACATGGCACTAGGAAGAGTTTCATGAACTACGTATGAAATCTATGAGGGAGACCCGGACTAGGTGACGAGTTCTGAGGAGGAATCCGCAGACGGAAGAACTGACATCCCATCATCCCATTTCGATCAAGGAGCAGACGTACCTGAACAAGGGACGAATGCCGCCCGCCTTTGGAAAGCGGGAATGCGGCGCAACAGAGCCATGTGTCCTCCGCGTGACGGACGGATGCGCGCGCGCCCCGGAGAAAGCGTCGGAAACCGAAATGGTGAACCCGACGTGAAATTATTCTCCTCAATATGGAGATTTCTAGAGTTCGAGACACCAGTAGGTTGACGTGTCACCGGATCTAGATATCCGGCGCCTCGTCCCACAAAGCAAATAAGCGGGTCTGTCGTGAAACTCACCGAATGTCAGGGCAGTAGAACGTGAGGCACACCGTTCTGCAGCGTGTTGGTGTGGATCCTTCTTACCGACGTGGAGAATGGAAGGATGTTGGGGCACTGGTTGTCAATCCTTTTCCCTCTCAGGGCTGATGAGTTGATCCCTTCGTTTCTCAGGAACCAGGTTGCTGTTACAAAGACGCGATCACCGCCTGCTAGCCTACACAGGGGAAGGGGCAACGTTGCCACAGCCACCCCACATGGCACCGCTACCGCCACAATGGCTGCCACATCGCGGAATACGGGGCGCCCACATCCCCTTTCCCCATCAGAGGTCATCCTGTGAAGGGTGATCAACAACCTCGTGCGTAGGTACGAGGAGGAAGGGGTCATCCCAACCAGGGATATGGCCCGCCTGGACCTGGAGGGGTCCAGGCCCCGCCGTCAACGCCTCCCTAACAGGCAGTGCTGGGTGCCCCTGCTCCCCACCCCAACGTTCAACCGTTTTGGGAGCCTGCCCCGAAACGCCTTGACAACTCCTCGCCTAACGCTGATGAGGCGGGCGCCATCCAGCTCAGCCCGCTCAGGGTCCCGACCCAAGGGCTCCAGGAGAGAGCTCCCGCCCGGCTGCGTCAGCGACGCCGTCCGACTCTGTAGGAAGAGCAGGCAGGCCATGCCCCTGCACCACCTGCACCAGCTCGCCTGACCCGACGTCAGTGTCGGGCCCGGGCTGAGAACGCTCGCCAAGGCGTGTCAACGTCGACAGCTACAGTGGCCCGAGCTACCGCCGATGTGCATCATGAATCCCCCACATACACTGTGCAGGGGCACTCTTTTACACAACCAGGACTGAGACCCCAACCACCCCACGGGCAGGCTGGGTTGACTCTCCGGGTTGAAGGGCCAAGTGGCGATCGCCGCAAACTAACCGACGATGATGTCACCCCGTACCACTCCTCCACAGAGCGTGGGCCTTCCCCACTCCGAATTTCATCATGGAGGCATGCCTCGTGCTACCCCCATCCCGAAGGAAGACCTACCCCGCAGTAGTGACGCTCAGCACGGAAATATTTCCCGCACCCACTATACAGGGTATGAAGTCCATCCTCTTGCCCCTGACCGCCGATCTGATGGAGCCATCCCTCCGGTCCTTATCCAATGTGGGGGCCCTCCCTATGTCCTCTCTTCAACCGGCGAAGGTCCTACTTTCCCCAGCAACTCGAGGAATGAAGGTCAGCCTCGCTCCGCCCACAGCGACCATGGAGGTCCTCCCCATGCTCCTGGCAATTCCAACAGAGGCCCCGCCTACATGGGTGATTTTCATGGAGGTCCTCCCCATGTAACCTTCGACATTTTCCCTGGTGCCCCTCGCACATCGGCCGTATCGAGTGGGGGCCCTTTCCGCCACCGCGCCAGTGCCACCCCGAGACTCAATGATAGGGATCAACCCTATCCCGAAGAGCCACCCCGGGGCAGGAGAGCAGGTCATTGCTGCCACAAGAAGAGTCCTGGGAAAGCCCGGGTGGAGATAAAACACGCCCGCTTCTCCGACTCTGAAGCGGAATGTGATTCAGCGATGGAACCTTCTCCCCACTCCTCCGTATCGAGGACTGGGGTAGGAACCAGATGCGTTAGCCTCATTCTCCCGGAATATGAGGTCCACAAAATTCCCGTCTCTCTCTGCAGGTACATCCAGGAGGAAGAAATCGTGGGTATTCCGCAGGTCTCGACCACACAATCATCGCCATCATCACCAGAAGCGCCCTCTACCTCTACCAGAGATCATGGATAGTTGTTTTGGGGGCCAGCGAAGGTATACCGATGATATAACTGGTCACCGGTAGCCACGACTCCTGTGCTGGAAGTTGTGGCTATCAGCCCATCGTACCGTGGCATCGTGGCCAGGTCACCTTGCTCTTTGGAGGATGGCCCGGAATTCGGGGGCCAGTCAGCTCGTTTGCCGTATTCTCCATCGCCGAGCTTACTATCCCAGAGGTCGGCCTCAGTACCGCTACCGGTCCCTCAGCCACCCCCGGTTGACGAGTGGGGCATCACAGGGCCGGACCCTGAGTCCGAACCAAGGAGCTTCTGGAGTATTCTTGCAGCGGATTACTTCCCAGAGAAGTTCTAGCCGACGACAGCACTATATTTTCGCGTACCGGAGTCTCTTACCCCTGAATAAGTGGGGTGCTTTTGTCGAACCCTATGGGAGACACACATCCGCCTCCGTTATGAATGGGTTGTGTACCCCAGAAGTTGAGAGCACTTTGAAGAAATTGGCGAGCAGTGTCGCCTGATCGATACGGCCGCACTCCTTGTGGCCCAGCACCCTGAGTCGCCAGGCCTCCAGAGCGCCCTTCAACGAAAATGAGTTCAGAGTTTTAAAGCACTCCAAAGAATCGTCAGAGAAACCACCCCCCATGTGCAAGTCCGTGGATGGGGACACTGTGCCGCTCTCCTCTTTGGCCCTATCCGGCGGCAGCCCGATTCATTATGTGATATCGATGACATGCCCTCGAGAGGAGTCGCGGTCCACATGGACGACATCGTGGAAAAGGAGGACGAGCATGAATTCCTTGATGGACACTTACCCCCTGAGGGCGTACCGCCACTACTGGACCCATCAGGGAGAGTTTCCCGTTAGAAGAGGAACCTGCTAGGCTTCCCTGTACCCACCGAATTGTTGGTGCTCGGTCGAAACACCGATAAGGGTAAGGATCACGTCGGTACTGTCAAGCACTCCGACCCGTCCGCCTCTGTGCAGAAAACGGATGAGGATCCTGAGAAGGCCACGTTACGCCAGCATCTTGCTGAGCAGAAGAGGCTAGTTGACGAACTCTTGGCTGAGCGCGCCGCAGAGCGGCGACCCGACTATGAAGATCCCAGGCCGGGGCAGCAGGGGCAGGAACAATTTCCCCCTAGTGAGATGCCTCCGGGAAACCCTGATCATGCTACTGCTGCAGATAGGGAAGATGCCGGAACATATGTCAAGAGGGCGCGATACGTCTTGCCAAATCCCCCCGAGCGATGGGGCAATCTAAAAAATCCAGTCTGGGTTCCCCCAGTAGCCCCGCAGGTCATCCAGCCAGTTGACCCACGAGCGGCTGAAGCCGTCTACCGTGTTGAAGAACCTGGAAATGCACTTGTGGATAGGGATCCCCGTCAAGATAGGGACCCCCTCCCGGATGTTCTTATTGCGGCACTCACGGCCCGCCTTGAAGCGTTAGAAACGCGGCAGGTGGCGGTCCCACCGGATGGCAAGCCTTATCCCGCGTGGGTGTATGATATGCCCGCACCTCTGGGTTTTGGGAACCCCACTTTTTCTACCTTCAACGGGACAGGGGACCCACCACAGCACTTGGCTCATTTCTCTTCTTGGTGTGGCCCCATGCTGGGGACCCCAGCTCAGCAAGAAGCCTCCAAACTCTGATGTTTTGTACAGACATTGGAAGGTCCGGCATTCGTTTGTTACAGCCAGCTCCCTATATGATCGGTGATCGGTTGGGAGGATCTTCGACGGCAGTTCTTATACCAGTTTAGCTCCACCACGTAGAATACCAGCATTGCATACCTCTTCATGTGCAAGCAGAGGCCCGATTAGCGAGTCGCAGATTTTATCGCCCGGTGGAAGGGACTTACGTATTCCCTCGATATGCCACTGACTCAAGAGAAATTACTGACGATGTGTGTGGGGAACGTCAAGACAGAGCTGGTACCCTCCCTGATCACCCATAACTACCCTGGAGGGTTCATAGATTTCTCATATAGGGATCATTGCCTTGAGGAATCCCTGCAACATGCTAGTCAGGCGCGTTTGTTGCCCCCTATGATCCCAGCCAGGAGGACCGCTAGGGATGAACCTGCCGCGGTGGCCCAAATAGAAGCGCCAAGGCAGCTGAAGTTACTACCGGCGGCACCACCCCCACAACCCCCCAGAGGTCCTCCACCTCAAGCACAGGCTCCCGCCCAGCAGCGACCGCCTCAGAACCGACAGGTTCCCCCGCGCAATGCGCCACTGCCACTTAGGTGAGACAATCAGGCACCGCCTCCTCGGCAGGCCCCTCCGGCCCCTCATCAGGGCCAGGCCCCTAGGGCCCCATATCTGGAAAGGACGCACCAGACATATTCATTTAACGAAAATCAGGTCCCTGGCAATTTCTGAAGTGCTCTAGAGAAAGGGATCGTGCGCTTTCCCGAGTGTAGAAGGCCGGCAGAGGAAAATCTCACCGATCACCCCAACTACTGCCCTTATCATCGGATTCTGGGGCACACCATCAAGCAATGCTATGTGTTTAAAGACTGGCTTCAAGACCAGGTCAATAACAATATAGTCATGTTGGACCCGACACCAGCACAAGTGGCGGGTGTCTCTGTAGGATCAGAGATCGGCAGCGACAACGAATGCGAGTGGCAGCAGGTCCCCAACCACGGATCCCGGAAATACGATGACTGGATGGCTCGAAAAACCATCGTCCGTGTCCAAGGTATCATCTGGGCATGCCTAAAGCAGTCGGAACCTTCAGAAGAAGTAGCTGGTGCCTCCTCTTCATCTTCATAGTCGGCCTCTTCCCAAAAGGGCAAGCATCGGCGACGCAAGAAGAAGCAACGCGCACCACAGGTGCCGTCGTCATCCCACACTCTCGGCGATTTTATGCCCCCTGAAATGGGGATTCCTCCCAGAATCCGCCTGGCGGTGGATGACTCCTTGAGTGACAGCCAGGGGTACACTTCAGTTAACACCGTGGAGCTGGTAAAGCCCTATATGACCCCCGACGAGGGGGAACGCCAGGAAGACCTCCCCAACGTTCCCAGCCGACGTCAAAGTCATTGGAATCACAACCGCACCAGTCATCGAGGTAGGTAAGCAGGAACTTTCGGCCAAGCTGTGCACGCTACTGAGACTAGGCAGTAGGCTCAGTGCAGATCTCAGCACGTGCAACCCCATCTAACGCCCTCGGCTCTACCTCCACCGTCGTTCGTGCTACTGGATCGGGGAGAGCAGCCTCTTTCGTATCACAGTCAGTCTTGCCCAACTACAGGCCAGCCTCCATCATCCAATCCTTGTCCGATGACTTTTTTCCAGGCTTCAACTAGTAGGCAGCAAGATGTGCCCAGTACTAGCCAATCGTCGGTTCAACCGGCAGGACTCGCTGTGCCTCCAAGTGCCGAGCGACCTCCTGAAAGCAGAGGTTCGCGTTTTGGCACGAAAGTATGATTTACTGAAGCACTTGGCCGGAATTCCGGCGAGGCTCTCTATCCTTGAAGCCCTTCTCATGTCATCCGAAATGCGCGAGGCACTTGCCAAGGCCCTAAAGAGCCCCCTCTAGTTTGAGATGGAGGTGGCAGCTGCAAAAGCCTTACATACCGAGGCGATTGAAATTTTCGAATGTCAGGCCGTTATCTCGTTCTCCGGTAAAGATGAGGACCCTCCTATACAAGGGAACATTCACCGGCTCTACATCACTGGCCACTTCAATGGTGTGGAAATCCGCCGCTGCCTCGTTGACACGGGTTCCAGAATCAATTTAATTCTGACCCGGACGTTGCGAAAGCTGGGTCTGTCTGAAGGTGATTTAACTCCCTCTGACCTCAGGATCCAGGGGTACGATAGGACCAAGCAAACCCCAGTCGGCAAGATCCGCCTGAAGACTCAGTTCGGTGGCTTAATTGCCAGCACCGAGTTCATGGTCGTCTCTCAGGACACCGGCTACAACGCGTTGATGGGTAGGCCATGGCTCCATCTGCACACGGCGGTCCCTTCATCGTATCACTAGTGCCTCAAGTACTCGCTCAACGGTCGAGTAGGCGTGATCCAAGGAGATGCGTCCCCTTTCTCTTCTTGTGAGGCCCACTACCGGGATGTGTGTTATTACAAAAGTAATGATAAACAGATCCTAGTAAGCGAGGATGAACCCGCCCCGGTCACAAGTGATCCCTGGGAAAGCATAAATGATGCCTACATCCTCCCGATCCACCGGTTGGAAGCCACGACCCCCGACATGGGGCAATGTTTTGTTGTTTTGGGTACGCAAGGAAGGCATGTTCCCGTGTCCATGCGACGGCGGAAAATCACCTCGTACTCCAACATCAACCAGGCTCAGGTGATCTCGGAACCTCCTACCCCTGTACGATACCGGGACGTCAAGCGGATGGCAACAGCGGTGCGCCATACGTGTCTCTTCCGCCGGGCTGGAATCCATCTACACAGGATGAAACACCACCACAGCATTGATATCATCAAATGGGGCCCCTTATGCCGAAGGCTGGATGGGATAGGGTTGACTGCCTTCATTGCTGCGGTCTCGATGGCAAGTGAGTCTCCCGATGTGATGACTGCTGCTGCCTGAGCCGGTACTAGCTACCCAGCAGATCTTGATAGCCCAGAATTATCTTCCATTGTGGGACGTCCCCCCACGGGTGGGGAGGAAGACCTGGAGGATGCTCCCCCCGCCTGTGAAGAAGGCCTCTCTACCACGGTTGATGAACTGGTACAGGTGAACCTTGGCAGCGAGGCAGATCTAAGACCCACATTGATCAGTGCAGTTATGTCCCTCGAGGAGCGGCAGTAGTACGTAGACTTTCTCAAACAGCACTGTGATGTGTTTTCCTGGAGTTACAATGAAATGCCAGGGCTAGATCCCCAGGTGTCCGTTCACCATTTGGGCCTCCCGGAAAAACATCGTGGGTTTAAGCAGCCTCCCAGGAAGATGCACCCTTCTCATGGTGCTATGGTTGAGGCCGAAGTTGATAAGATAATCAAATCCAACATCGTTAAGGAGGTTCAGTACCCCGAGTGGCTTTCCAACATTGTGCCAGCCAGGAAGAAGAATGGGCAGATCAGTGTCTGCATCGACTTCTGCGATCTTAATCGCCACTGCCCAAAGGATCACTTCCCACTCCCGGTGATGGAGTTATTGATTGACGCCACGGCCGGGTTCAAAGCCCTCTATTTCATGGACGGATACTCTAGGTACAACCAAATTCAGATGGCCCCCGAAGATGAGGAGTCCTCTGCCTTTAGGGCTCCCCAAGGTACCTTTTTCTACCAGGTTATGCCATTCGATTTGAAAAATGCAGGTTCCACTTATCAGAGGGCTATGCATCACATATTCAAACCTATCCTCGGGACATTGGTGGAATGCTACGTGGATGACCTCGTAGTCAAGTCATGTCAGCACCAAGACCATCTCAAAGACCTTGAGAATGTGCTCGATTTCCTCCGTTCCCGTCACCTGAAGATGAACCCGTTGAAGTTTTCCTTCGGGGTCACCTCCGGGAATTTTCTGGTCTTTGTTGTCAGATACCGAGGTATCATGATCGACCCGGAGAAGATCAAGGCCATCAGCCAAATTCCTCCCCCGAGCAACATTCGTGATCTTCGAGGCCTTCAAGGCCACTTAGCTTATATACGCCGATACATCGCGAATCTGGCCGGCAAGTGTAAGCCCTTTTCCCGGCTCATGAAGAAGGGCACCGCCTACGAATGGGATGAGGTGTGTCGGATCGCTTTCGAGTAAATCAAGCAGTATCTTCTCCAACCTCCGGTCTTGATGCCACCCGTCTCCGGAAAGCCGCTGGGGATTTATGTGACTGCCCTAGAGAGATCCCTCGGTGTGCTGCTCGCCCAGAAGAATAACGAGGGTACTGAGAACAGTCTCTACTATCTCAGCCGCATACTTCTCGATAAAGAGGATAGATACTCACCCATCGAAAAGAGCTGAATTGTTCTCCTATTTGTCGTGCAGAAGTTGTGACATTACCTACAGCACCATGATGTGCAATTGTTCTCCCAGGTGGACCCACTGAAGTACATCCTGAACCGCCCCATGCTGACTGGCCGACTAGCACGGTGGGCAGTGATTCTCCAGCAGTTTGATATCAGGTTTTTACCTCAGAAGGCCATTAAGGGATAGGCATTGGTAGACTTTCTAGTTTCCCATCCAACCTCTTTAGATCAATCCCTGGACCTGGATTTCCCTGATGAGACGATACTCTCAGTCGATCATGTTGTCCCGTGTTGGAAAATGCATTTCGACGGCGCCTCCCGGAGCCCTACCGGTAGGAGGCTCAACGATCCCAAGCTTAACAAAGTGGGCCTGGGTATTGTCTACATTACTCCGGCGCAGGCTGTCCTGCCATACTTGTTCCTGTTTTCAGAAGGTTGTACGAACAACGAGGTAGAGTACCTGGCTCTCATCACTGGCCTTGAGTTGGCCCTTGAGATCCATGTTCCCCATCTACATGTGAAGGGAGATTCTGAGCTGGTAATCAAACAGGTTAATGGCGACTACGTCGTTAGGAAGCTAGAGCTTGCACCGTTGCTGGAGTACACCCTCCTCCTAATGGCCCAATTATCTTCTCGACCAGAGGTTACCCATGTCCCATGGTCGCAGAACGGCCAAGAAGACGCCCTGGCTGGATTAGCCGCGTCGCTCGCAGAACCCGAGCAAGATGACTTGATCAAACACGTGGCACACTGGAGAGTCATTTCCCCTGTCACCCAAAAGGACAATGATGGCCTACAGGTAAGTCATCTCACTGCCGGAACCTCTGCGTCAGGGGTCCCAGGTTCGTCAGACGCAGTGATTGAAGCCACTCCCGACTGGAGGGCACCTTTTGTCGAGTATCTCCAAAATGGTCACCTCCCAGACGACTGGGATGAGTGCGAGCAAATCCGATGTCGCGCACTGCAATTTACCCTCCAGAGCGGCCCCAGTCTTGAACAGATCCTTTATAAGAGGAGCTTCGATGGTGTCCTCCTCTGTTGCATCCAAGGAGTAGAGATACCTCATGTTATGCAAGAGGTTCACGCTGGTTCCTGTGGCACCCATCATGCTGGGCCGAATATGTCCCATCAAATTCGGAGGTTAGGGTACTCTTGGCCCTCTATGATCCACGATTGTATTGGGTATGCCAAGAGATGCCACACGTTCCAAGTTGACACCAACTTCCTGCATCATCCGCCGGAGCCCCTCCACCCCACTAAGTACTCTTGGCCATTTGTGGTATGGGGGCTTGATGTAGTGGGACCGTATCCACCGGAAACAGCCCGCCAGTGTAGGTTCATCCTGACTGCTACAGATTTCTTCCCCAAGTGGGCAGAGGCAGTTCCGCTCAAAGAGGTCAAGGCCCGTTCCATCGTTGACTTTGTGAGCTCCAACATTATCCACTGGTTTGGGGTACCTCACACTGTCCTCACTGATAACGGCACCAACTTCCGAGCAGCTGAATTAATGAAATTGTACGCCAAGTACGACATCCGGTCGAACCATACCACCCGCTACCACACGCAAGCGAATGGACAGATCGAGGCGTTCAATAAGACCCTCTCTAACATTCTGCATAAGATGGTTGGTCAGAACAAGAAAATTTGGCCGGACAAGCTCCCCAACGCCCTCTAGGATTACCGGACGACGACTCGCAACTCCACCCAGGTGACCCCATATTCCCTGGTGTATGGAGCTGAGTCCGTCCTACCCATTGAAATCCAGCTGCCGTCGCTACGCACTGTTATTTATGATCACCAGACATCAGATGAGGTAGTTGAGATCCGTCTAGCTGAATTTGAAGCACTAGACAAGAACCGGCTTAGTGCCCTGCACAATCTGGAAAGGCATCAGGACAAGATAGCGAGGGTGTTTGACAAGAAGGTTCGTCTCCGATCTTTTCTACAGGGCGACCTGGTGCTGGCCCTTCGAGCGCCAATGATTCCCGGTAGGAAACCGCCCAAATTAGAACCTAAGTGGGAAGGGCCTTATATCATCCATAAGGTTTATCCCAATAGAGCATACTCCTTAGTGACCATAGATGGAGAGCGTATAACCCCTCCCACCAATGCCAAATTCCTCAAGCGATACTTTGCCTAGGGAAAAAGGGTCCTGCACGACCCTAAACTGCGACATGGTCCCGCACGACCTTAAACTGCACCCCCGACCTTACTGCAAGACGTTAAACTGAAAGCCAGTCAGACCTTCCTGACCGAGGCTCAGCCTCAGGCCCCTTGGTCTCTTTGGGCCCCTGTCCCCCCGTCCTTACTTCAAGACGTTAAACTACAAGCCAGTTAGGGCGTCCTGACCGGGGCTCATCCTCAGGCCCCTTGGCCTCCTTGGGCCCCTGTCCCCCCATCCTTACTGCAATACATTATACTGCAAGCTAGTCAGGCCTTCCTGACCATGGCTTAGCCTCACGCACCTTGGCCTCCTTGGGCCCCTGGCCCCCGTCCTTACTGCAAGACGTTAAATTGCAAGCCAGTCAGGCCTTCCTGACCGGGGCTCAGCCTCAGGCCCCTTGGCCGCCTTGGGCCCCTGGCCCCCCTTCCTTACTGCAAGACGTTAAACTGCAAGCCAGTCAGGCCTTCCTGACTGGGGCTCAGCCTCAGGCCCCTTGGCCTCCTTGGGCCCCTGGCCCCCCGTCTTCATCGCGAGACGTTAAACCGAAAGCTAGTCAGGTCTCCCTGACTGCGGTCTGGCCCCAAGCCCCCTTGGGTTTTTCCCCAACTTACCCTCTTACGGGATCGTACGGTGTGTTGTAGGACTAAGTCCTCATTCACGTCGGATTACTTTCCGCACCGTACACATCCCCGAATGAGATACCCCTCGTCCTGCATGATGTTAAACTGCATGTCAAGAACTATGTGTGGCTTGATTCCCATCTTCATGGGATACGTAGGAACGCTCGGACGCCTCGTCTAGAGCCCATCCCCAAGAATTTCTTTTCCACTATCCCCCCCTAGGGGTAGTTTCCTTGGAGGATATTTGTGTAGAAGGGAGTAGGCTTTCTTATCCCCGCTCATACAACCCAGCTCGCACAAGGATTGTAACGGTCACACCATGTGCCCACTCCCGTTCTTCTATCCTCCCATGCCCTCACCGCACGACGCTAAACTGCATGGCCTTCAAGAACTACGTATGGATTGATTCTCATCCTCATGAGATACGTAGGAACGCCCGGACATTTTGTCTGTTGGCCCATCCCAAAAGCCAAAATCTTCCCCTCCGGTAAAGACATGGTAGGGTGCACACTTTTTCCCCAACTCACATCGAGCAAGCCTCGACCCGGCTGCACATCCCCCTGGAGATGTTTGCCTCTTTCATGGATGGATACAACTATTCTTCACCCACCCTTTGGCTGGGATTCCATCATTTTTGCACACCCAGAGGGATCCCCATGAACGGCCTGGATACTATGCCCAAGGGCTCTCCTACCGATACGGGGCAATGCCCCCGAGGGTTTTCAAGCAACAAGCCGATACAAGTCCCGCGTTGCGAATTTGGTCAGCGGTCGACGCTCATTTTTTGCTCCCATATTGGGCCACCATAGGAACATTGTGTTTCGAACATGTTCAATAGTGTCATGGATCTTTGGGTCCACCCCGAGATGTCCCAGACATCGAGTGCAGTGATTCATTCTGCCCCATCCCGAGGTGACAAACTTCCCCCCGGGTGGTGCTAGCGATCGGGCCCACAGCCTCGATTCCCCGTAGGTGTGTACGGTGTGGCATAGGACTAGTCCTCATTCACACCGGGATCATGTACAATGCCGTACTCCTTCCCTTATGAGGCCCAGCCTCAGGCCCCTTGGCCTCCTTGGGCCCCTGGCCCCCCGTTCTCATGTAGGACGTTAAACTGCAAACCAGTCAGGCCTTCCTGACTGATGTCTGACCTTTGGCCCCAATGCCTTCTCGGGCCCCCCGGCCTAGGTCCCCTTTTACCCAGGGTGTATGGCGTAGTGCGGGATTATGTCCTCATTCACGCCGGGATCGTGTACCATGTCTTACGCCCTCCCTTTACGAGGCTCAGCCTCATGCCCCTTGGCCTTCTTGGGTCCCCGACCCTTGTCCTCATTTCGAGACATTAAACTACAATCAGGTCGGGCCTTCCTGACCAATGCCTAAATATCAGGCCCCTTGGCCTTTCCGGGACACGGCCCAGGTCCTCCCTTATAGGAGTGTATAGTGTGGTGTGGGACTATGTCCTCATTCACGACGGCTTCTTCGCCATACCGTACACCTCCCTTGTTTAGGGGTATATTACTCCCCTCCTCATCCCGTATGACGTTAAACTACGTTTGGAGAACTACATGTGGCTTGATTCCCATCCTAATGGGATACGTAGGACCACCTGAATGTCTCAGATTTGGGTCCATCCCCATCCCTCAGGAATCCTCATCCCATCTTAGCACCTTGGGCTACCCTTCCTTCATGAGAGGATTATATGGCGTGGTGTGGGATTATGTCCTCATTCGCGTCGGTCTCGTAATGACCTCCATATACCTCTCCCTACTGAGCTGTTTGGTCGATCCATTTTCGGCAGTTCACTGATGTGCCTGGGAGTACTCTGGTTTATTACCCGGAATTCCAAGCATTAATCGGACACGTCTGCACCCACCTTCCAGGATTTGTGTATCCCTGCATCAGGGATTTCGTCATCCATCACACCCAGAGGGACCCCCAAGAACGGCCTGGATACTATGCCCAAGGGCTCTCCTACCATTACGGGCCAACACCCCCGAGGGTTTTGGACAGCAAATCGATAAAATCCCGCGTTGCGAATATGGTCAGCGGTCGATGCTCATTTTTGTTCCCATCTCAGGATAATGCGATATGGACGCTGCGTTTCCCCCATGGTTAACAGTTTTCCTCTCTCACCACGCCAACCCATTAGGCCCAAAATGTTGGGTACACAATTAACGCCCTTCATCACTTCGTCGTGTCCAAGTAGAGTTTTGAAACTCCTGGTAATTTTCCTCCGTGCACGTCTACATGTTGGGGAAACAAGCCGTGTCGAAGGTGTCCTTCGAGGCTCTCTACCAACTCCCATTTGACTCACCCCAAGTATTGCGATGAGGATTCCCCCCTTGTTTCCCGCACTGAGTTTAGCTCATGTGGGCTTAGGGATCGGGTTGACATCTGTGCTTACTTGGGAAGTTGTCTCCATCCATGGTCCGAGCTCTAAGACCATAAACTAAGATTCCCATCTGGAACTATGTTCAGCTTGATTCCTATCTCAATAGGATACGTAGGAATGCCCAGACCCCTTGTCTCTGGGCCCATCTTGAGTTCAGGTAATTCGCCTCTCGGGTCCTGCCATCGGGACCCCGATTACGGGACCGCGGGGCGTAGTGCAGGATTATGTCCTCATTCACATCAGGTCTGAAAAGGATGCACCACGCACACCCTCATTCTGAGAGTTAGCCCTCATATTCCTTGTCTAGCATGACATATAAGGCACCCTTTAGAACTACGTGTGGCTTGATTCCCATCTTCATGGGATACATAGGACCGCCCGGACGCCCTGTCATCGGGTACAGCCCATTTGGGGAACCAGTCTTCCCCCTGTTTCACCTATTACCTTTATATAGGCCCCTCGGCCTGAGATCTCCCTCTTGGAGTGGCGCATTGTGTGATGTGGGATCATGTCTCCATCGGTTGTCTAAGGACACTTCGCACATTTCCCGCCTAGCATCGTCTCTGCTACGTTTGTGCTGCATGACGATAAAATGCATGCATGGTCCTATCATACGACCCTAAACTGTGACATTATCGTCCTGGACGCACGATGAAAAATGGAACTGCATTGTGATGACCTCGTTGTAGAGGACATCACGTTGGGTATTGGTCACGTGCCATGCCATTTTTCAACGCCTATCACGGCTTGATCCTTGTGGCGACATCACAGCCTACTATTCTAGGTCTGTCACTTCACAAAAAAAACCATTCACCTTAAAGAACAAACAAGATTCATCAAATTCCGCTTCTTTTAGTGCAAGGGCCATGCCCGCACTCCCCTATTCCCCTGGCACTAGTACCCTACCGTGCTACCCTCCTGAACTACATATGGATTAATTCTCATTCTTATGAGATACGTAGGAGCACACGAGCACATCCCTGCGGGCCCCGCCTAACCTTTGTGTTCGGTCCTATGACTCGAGCATTTCCCCAGAGAATGCATGGTAAGTAGGGCTTAGGTCCTCATTCACATCGGGTTTTGTAACCACCTTTCCATGTATCCCCTGCTCCCCTTACCCATCCATGGTCTGAATTCTACGACCATAAACTATGATCTCCCTCTAATACGTTTCGTTGTCGTATTCAGATGTGCTTCGACAAAGAGCCCGAATAGTGGGATTTACATGGGGACATTCCTCTCGTCCCATGACCAAGCTTCGTGGACTCGCTATTTGGATCCTCATATTCCTCCACATCCAAAAGGACCCTCGGACGACATGGATACTAGGCATAAGGTCTCTCCATGAATGTTGTACCTAAGGGCCCTACATTCGTTTCAGGCCAACGTCCCTACGGATATTTGACAACATTTGTGACATGGTCCTGTGCTTCAAACATGGTCAACGGTCAACCCTCATTTTTTGTCCCCATTCTAGGCTAACGTGATAGGATGCTGTGTTGCGAACATGGACAGTAGTTATCTTCCATCGTCACGCCGCCATCATAGTGGTCTGAATCGCGAGCGCTATGAATCACACATTTACACTTCCTAATGTTCAAATGCAATTCCATCATACTCGTCTATTTCTCTATGCGCATCTAGGTGCACTAAATGATCGTGTTAGTGTTATTGGGCCGATATTCACCAAGCGTCCCTTTTCCCTAACCTTCCCTTTTTTGTGTCGGGAAATTCCAACCACAACCGCTTGTTTCCCACACCGAGCATAACTCACGTGGGCTTAGTAGTTTTGGAAGGATGTGTACCAACACGACCGGGCTTTTCATCATCCCACATGACGTTAAACTGTGCTTACATAACTACGTATGGCTTGATTCCCATCCTCATGGGGTACATAGGAATGCTCGACCACTCTGCATCGGGCCCAGCCCAATCAACACTCTTGGTCCCTCGACCTGAAGAGTTTCGTCCGGGGGTATATGGTGTGATTTGGACTCCATGTCCTCATTCACGTCGGTTTCATATCTTCCGCGCCACACGCTCCCTGGGATCATTCTTTTGCTCCACATCATATCGTATGACGTTGAACTACAGGAGTCTGTGTGTCCTCAATGCATGACACTAAACTGCGGTTATACCCTGAACAATTTCAGGATTCCCCAAGATCCCACGTGGAAGTGACAGATCCCCTCGTCAGAGAGGCCCTGTCCCAAAGAAGGAATGATCCATGATCAGACCGATGCGCCCATTTGGTGTGCTCCCACCACGGTGGTGTAACTACCTAAGTGTTGGATTCTGTTTGGACAAACCATCACTTCATATTCTACACTTTGCGTACCCCTTATTCAGACCCTTGTCCCCTTTCATGTCTGAATGAACCCCCTAACGGCCTGGTCTCATGCCACATCGGCTCACCTACTGTCCTGGGCCAACGTTCCGGAAGACGGGTCATGTCTGGAAGGACCCCCTAATAGTATGGATGTCTGACCTATGGTCCGCAAACTGTCCTGGGTCAACGTCCAGAAGGATTGACCAACAACATTTGTGACATGGTCCCATGTTTCGAACATGGTCAACGATCGACCCTCATTTGGTGTCCCCATTACAGGCTAACGCTGTAAGGGTACTGATTCTCCTCTAAGGTTAACGACTGTCCCTTATTGTCACGCCATCCCCACAGTGTACCAGATTTTGGGTATCGTGATTCACACTTCCCATTTTCATCTGTCTGGATCGATCTCAGCGCCCCTGGTGTTGCCCGTTCGTGCATAAGAGCACGCTGAAGAAATGGTGGGATGAGAGAGCAACTATCTCCCGTTTCTCACATCGGGCTCGACCCACGTGGGCTTGGGGAATTGTCGCCGAATGTCCTACAAACATTGTAGGGATGTAAAAAAGGCAATTCAAACAGTGGAAATCGTGCACGCTACAGCATTCAAAACAAAGGAATGAAATTGAAGCACGAAAGTAACAATAAAAGTGTTTTTTTGGGTTTGTTACAATACTCGGGGGTCGACTCCCGCCATGGACGGGTTGACCCCGTCAAAAGAGCATTGCAGCTCTGCCACCCGTTGACTTGTGGCATCCAAGTCTTGCTGCCACTGAATCAGCTCCCGCTACTCCTCAGCAGCGGCGGGGCGCAGTTCGTCAGTTCTGGCTTTGGCCCTCTCTACGCCCGCTTGAACAGCAGCCATCTTTCCAGAGGTCTGCCTCATATGCTCTTCTGCCTCTGCCAGTTGGGCCTTCAACCGTGAGACCAGCTCAGATTGTGCATCAAGAGAGGCTGAAAGATCGTCTGCCTGGGTCTGCATCTGTTGGACCTCGCCTTCAGCCTCCTAGAGATTCTTAATGCTGGTCGCCTTCCTCTGCTGCCATCCCACGCAGAGCCCACGATCATTCTCCCGGATCTTCTCAGCCATAAGATCTTGGATGAGTGCGTGAGGACGTTGGGCATACACTCCCCCAGCACACAGTTCGCGCAATCGCGTGTGGAGGCTATCCATTTCAGCCAGCCATTGCGCTTGGGGGTGTCCTTGATAAAGCGCATGATCAGCTTCCACGACCGGCGGCAGACTATGCTACTGTCTTCTTCATCGGAGGCCATTTCATCTCGGTCTGCGTGATTGGCAGGCTCGTACGCGGGGTACACCCGTAGGAAATCCTTGGCAGGATCTACATCTGGTGTTGAATCTAGTACGACACCTGGCGCCGAAGCAGGCGCGACAGGACTGTGACCGACCGGTTGATCCTCTTCCTCGGAGTCCACCTCAATGACTTCGGGTATGGCCCAGCTGATGGTCCCGCCATTAATGGTGTCCGTCTCAGCCTGAAGAGATGGGGGGACTATCGCCACCATCACCGGTATGCCCTTAGGAGGGGTGCCACCAGACATCCCGACCAGTCTTGCCGCAGCAGCCCACGCCAGTCGAAGAACTGTACGACAGAGGGGGACATAAACATTAATTGCCATGGCCTACATGTGACAACAAGGAGACTGGTAGAGGAGTCTTACGAAGATCGACCTCCTGGCGCTGCTCTTGAGCTGGTGCTAATGGGACCCCGAGACGAGGCCCTCCGTATACTGTTGGAAGGTCTGAAGGTTCCAGAGGAGCCACCTCGGGCGCCCCAGTCCCACCAGACACGGAACTGGACGCAGCCATAGGCACGGGTTCTGAAGGTCCCGCATCATCACCCGCCAAGGGGCGAGAACGAGGCATGCGAACAAGTTCCTCCTGCATGGCTCAAACATTGGTGAGAAGTCCATAGAGACCCAAGAACTGATCGCAAGGAGAGAAGTTCTGAATGCTGCCTCGAGAGCCTCCGCGAAGTCGTCAGATTATGAGCCTCGGTCTCCGACCTCGCCCTCCTCCAACCGACTCCCTCCTCTAACCTCATTCTCCCGAGAGGAGTCCTCTGATTTGTCCGGCAAGGGGAAGCGCTCCCTCAGATCGGCAGCCGATAACTGTGGGGGGACCGTCTGATTCAACAGTACCCTCACCCGGTCTATCATTGGGTGAGGGACACCACTGGAGTGGACGTAATCCTTCAGCTCATCCAGGTACTGTTCTGCCTCAGCCACAGATGCCATGAATCCAGCCCGAACTGGGCCTATGCCCGGTAATTCCAACCCGAGGCGATTCAGGTGGGCCCATATCTCGGGTGGGCTGAATAATTTCCGGTTGACATCCCAAATGTCCCAAGATTCCAAGAAGACGGCATCCTATACCACGTTAATATGACGCAGAGACCTCCCCGGAGTCTGAGTGGATATCCTACGAAATCCCCTCGGTGGTCGCCCCTCTGGATGACCCTGCTCTTCCGGAATCACCAGGTCCACCGTTGCTGCCATACCCTCAGCCGGTGCGGGTCTCGCCGCCATGGAAGCCAGGCTACCGTGAGCGGCCCTAGATGACCTCTGACCCCGACCTTGAGATAGAGGGGGCCCACCGTCACCGACCTAGATAGTTGATTGCTTCAGCATCTCCCCTGGGTAAGCAGCCTCCCAACTGATGGCGTACTCCTTCACCAATCCGAAAGCGGCGGTGGATGGAGGAAGTGAAATCCGCATCTTCCCATCTTCCAATGTGAACATTAGCCACAGTTTCCTCATCAAACAAGGGTGCTCCTCGTGACGCACCTCCCAGTAGACCTGCGGGGTCAGCCGCTGGAGGCACCGGAACTGCCTTGCAAACCGATTGGGGTGTACGGTTAGCAAAGTGGCTCACGATCTATCCGTGCCAACAAAACTCCAACTCGAAAGGCCAAGAGGTAAGCCCGATGTTCTTCCGTTCCCCACCCGTCATCAGTAAGTATCCTAGTCGGCAAGGGGAAGGGGTGTAAATTAAACTCGTCCGCCCTCCACACCCGATTCAGTACCATCGGAACGGCCAGTTTGAACGGGAAGCTCCCGACCGCGTTCAGGATGGAGTGGCGGAAGTTCGATCCTGGTCGCGAAATGGGGTTTGGATACACGTAAATCCCCCTGATATATGCTGCGATCCACCCATATAGGAGGTGGAAGGGCCCGCATATCCTTGGCAGCTTCATGCCCTCGCTAACATGTCGCAGCATTCTATACAATTTGGTGAGCATCGAAATCCCCAGATTGATCTGTTGCCCCATGGCCAACATCGACGCCATGATAAATGAGATGGGCCGCACCCCCATGCTTGTATCTCTCACCGGTAGGATCTAGCCCTAGATGAGAGCCGCGATGAACGCCGCCAGCCTGACTATCGGCTGTTTTTCAGTGCTGACACTGAAACACCAAGTCTTCCATTGGCTGACCTCCAAGACCCGCCAATACGAGTGCCCCTTGCCCCGTTGGGCCGCCCTCAGACAAGTTCAAGGCCTCGGAGGGAACTCTCGATACTCTGGGAAATTCAGGAAGCATTTGAACCATCTCCTAAAATGGACATCCCTCACTACCTCTTTGTCCTCTCCAGGGATAAGTGCCATCAGCGCTGACGCCAGTCGCGACATTTTCTCTGTATCCTCCCACGCGCTGATGACGGGGAGGAATTCGTCATACATGGCCCCCAAGATCGGAACCCCATAAATCTGGTGGACATCCCACAGGCTGATTCCCACCTCCCCATGATGCAGGTGAAAATTGTTGGTCCTAGAAGACCATCTGCTCAGCAATTCCGGCATCAGTTGCTTGGGTTGGTAAATGTGGAATTGGGAGGCCCATGCCGCCTCATACAACCCCACTATCCTCAGTTTGGCCCCGAACTCCTCGCATGAGGCACCTACCCAGTAGGACAAGGCCCAGTCATCAGTAAAGTTTCCGCCGTGGCGCAGGTCCCACTCATCGGACCATCCCTTCTTCGAATCCTGCAAGGCCACCTTCAGCATGGTACGGTAGATAGGAGGGGACGTCTCCGGTTGGAATGGCCTCCCATCAATATCGTTCACATGGATGTAGAGACAATCAGCGGTGACGGGTGTGAAGTCCTCCCGCGCATGACCATCGGCCGCCCTGAACCATTGGTGTTGTCACGGTATGCTCCTGAACCAGCAAGCTGGTTCATCCCAACTTGCCTCAGGGATAAAGACGTCATCCCTCAGCCCAAAGCCGTACAATGGTAGTTTCTTGCATTGCGGATAATCCTTCTGACCCTCTGATAGCAGATCTGTCAAAGAAGTGTGGTCTGAGTGGCTTCGGACCATCTCCCCCAGGCCTGGACAGTTGGCCATCTCATCCCGATGAGCATCATCTGCAAGCACCCCCAATACAGCCTCTTGATGGGCCATTTTAACTCTGGCCCTCAGAAAAGAATTTTTTTTGGCTGGATCGCGAAGCTCGACCGCGAAGCTCAACCGTGAAGCTGAATCGCGAAGCCCGATCGCGATGGTCGGTCGCGAGACCAAGCCGTGAAGTCTGTCCAAGGCTGACAAGAAGAGGTTCCCTTGGCGTGGACGCGGAGCCAGAGACCCACGGTTCGCTGCGAAGCTAGATTCGTGGAGGGCTGTCGCAGAGTACACGAAGCTTCACAAAGTCGAGAGCACAAAAATACAATGAAGGCACGTGAAGACAAAAGAGTTTGACCCCCCTATTTATAGGCGGCGACCCCGGAGCATCGCGGCGCGGCTCACCCGCGCGGAGCATCGTGGCGCGCCCAGATTGGTGGCCCCGGTGGGCACCGCGGGGCCCCTTCGTGTAGCGGCATCGCGAACCAACAACAATTTTGGAGATTTTCCCTCAGACTTCAACCCTTCGCCCTCCGCGGCTCCAAGTCCGAGGGGGGGGGATTTTTTGGCACCAAAATATGGCCCGAAAGAAAGGAACGAAAAGGATGGCTGACGCGCTGCCTCGCGAAGCACTCGTGCGAAGCCCTGCCGCGAAGCACCTGCGCGAAGCCCTGCCGCGAAGCGCCCCGACCATCGCGGCCTCGCGAAGCTCCAGAGGTGGTATTTCTCCGCGAACGCATTTGTTGTTTGTGAGCCTCCGCGAAGCTCCAGAGGCGGTGATTCTCCACGAACGCATTTGACGTTCGCGAGCCACCGCGAAGCTCCAGAGGCGGTCATCCTCCGCGAACGCATTTGACGTTCGCGAGCCACCGTGAAGCACCGGAGGCGGCGCACGAGTTCTTCTTCACAGCGCACCTTCCCTATTAATATTGGACTCCCCCTGAGTCCCAAGGATGGACAATCTGACCTTTCGGCTTCTCCTCTCCCGAATCGCGAAGCACTCTTTTCCCTGGGAATCATGAGCTCCGCGAGGTATTTCTACTTCGTGAGACGCCTCTGTTTTGTCTCGTTTTGAGCCCCTCTTCCAAGAGGAATGCCCTTCGCAAAGCTCAAGGGTATTCAGAAAGGAAGGGGATTCCCAGGGGAACCCGGGGAGCCGTGGAGCAATTATGCTTCGCGAAACACCCAACCCATACTAGTGATCCCTATGCTAAGGCAGGATCACTTTACATCGCGAAGCACACTGCTTCGCAGGACCCTGCTTCGCGAGACGCCCCTTCTTCACGAGGTAGTGCTCCTCGAACACTGTTCCACTTCGCGATGCACCTTCCACTCACACCTATGCCCAATGCCAAGGCCAAGAAACTTCACTTCGTCAATCACACTCCTTTGCATATCAATTCCTCTTCCCGTGCGACCCTCCAGGTTTGCACGATGTGATTTCAAAGTCCCATGGACAATACCACTCGTAGCGTTGCTTCGCCTAATGCTTCTTCGCATAGGCATGCTAACGACTATTTCTTCTTCGCATAGCCACGCTAACGTGGACCCCCTGATGGTTCGTTCCACAACCTCCCATGACCATGGCCTTACTGGTACCTTCCCTTACCCAAGGACCAGAGGGTACCGGTTATGTAAGTCCTAGGGGTGTGGAGTGAACCCACCTCGTCCGAGCTACAGGACGTTAAACTTATAAGCACCACGTCCTCAACACATGACGTTAAACTGTGACCGGACCTCATGTCTCTCACGAAGGGTCCCCCCAGCTCGAACAATCTTTACACCATTCGTCTCCACGGGAATGGAATCACCCATCCACAAGGGGTGACATCCTCCTTATTGGAGTGGTGTATGTTCATAAGAGAAGGGAGACCCTAGTTCCCCAACGGATGACTGCACCTCTACATCTCCATACTTCCCCACTACCATGGTCAGTGGAGGGCATGATAGGGAACGAGGCACCTCCCACCATTGGTCCCAAATCCCTCTTTCGCTGCGCTTTGTCGCGCTCTGGGCCTGCATCCTGGAGTAAGTCCCAACACCATGGGCCGTCTAATGAGTAAGACCCTTCTCGATTCTCACGGACGCACCCTTCGCGACGTGATCGTCAGGTCCTTGCAACCTCTTGTTTCTCACACCGAGCATGACTCACGTGGGCTTAGAGTAAGCACCGACCCTGACCCCTCAATCTTTTGAACTATGAGGACTTTGATCCATGTCAAGGCATGGTATGTAGGAAGCCTTCACGAGGTTCAATCCCACCAATAGTGGACCCCCGGGTCTACTTTCACGTCGGTTTACTGACGAACCCATCCGAAATATGAGGACTTTGATCCATGTCATGGCATAGTACGTAGGAAGCCTCCATGAGGTTCAATCCCACCCCCTTTTCATCTGAGCTATGAGGTATTTGATCCATGTCAAGGCATGGTACGTAGGAAGCCTCCATGAGGTTCAAGCCCACCCGTTATCCATTCACGTCGGGTCCCATTCCTGTCCAGCATGACGTTAAACTGCATCCCGGTCCGACAGCAAGCCGTTGTGACTCATCCACCAGAACTACGAAGACTTTGATCCATGTCAAGGCATGGTACGTAGGATTCCTCAATGAGGTTCAAGCCACATTTCTCGGTCGTTCATTCACGTCGAGTTTTTCCCTCGTCCACCATGACGTTAAACTTTATGCCCCTCCCTTTGTCCTGCATGACATTAAACTGCATACCAATTCCCACCTGAACTACGAGGTCTTTGATCCATGTCAAGGCATGGTACGTAGGAATCCTTCCAGAGGTTCAAGCCCACCACTCATTGGACCAAGGTCCACTTTCACGTCGGTTCGCCAACAAAGCCCCACCTGAACTATGAGGACTTTGATCCATGTCAAGGCGTGGTACGTAAGAAGCCTCCATGAGGTTCAAGCCCACCCATCCGGCCATTCCGACCTCAATCACGTCGGTTCACCCCCGTCCCGCATGACGTTAAACTGTATTCCATCAATCTTTTGAACTATGAGGACTTTGATCCATGTCAAGGCATGGTACGTAGGAATCCTACCAGAGGTTCAATGCCATCTTCCATCGGAACAAGGTCCCTCATTTACGTCTGTTCGCTGACACCCACCGCCCGTCGTTTATTCACGTCAGGGTTCACTACCGTCCCGCAGGACGTTAAACTGTATTCCATAAATTCTTTGAACTACGAGGACTTTGATGCATGTCAAGTCATGGTATGTAAGAAACCTTCCCAAGGTTCAATCCCACCACTAGTGGACCCACGGGTCTACTTTCACGTCGGTTCGTTGACGACGTCCATCAGACCAGGGTCCAACTTCACGTCGGTATGCTGACGATGTCCATCGGACCAAGGTCCACCTTCACGTCGGTACGCTGACGATTTCCATCGGACCAAGGTCCACATTCACGTTGGTTCGCTGACGACGTCCATCAGACCAAGGCCCACCTTCACGTTGGTTCGCCGACGCCATCCCGAACTACGCGGACTTTGACTCCCTTCCACGGGGATACGTAGGAAGCCTCTTCAAGGCTCAAGCCCAACTTCACTGTCACCCCCTGCGATGGTCCCATTTCATTTTTCCTCAACTCCATTCATCCACCTATCACCTATCCTGATTCTCGCCCGGACCTCATGTCTCGGTGAGACCATGTCGGTATGCTCTTCTTCACAGCCGCCCATGGGCTGGCCCCGGTATCAGCATCCCTTCAAGGGAAATCCCTCAATCCGATCTATCCTAGCTAATGCTCTGGTTGGGTTGATCCGTCTCTGTTGGACGTTAAACTAGCGGTGTACCCTGTGTTAAACACGAGAAGCTAAGGAAAACCTCAGATATGTGTCTATGACATATAATTCCCCGCGCTCGATGTGGGATGCCTCGGGCTTCCACGCCCATGATAAGCCCTGTGACCAGGGATAACAGCTAGACACGCCAGGTTCCCCAGCATCCAGACACGCTACTGATGCCTCAACGTGACTACTCCCCCGACTGAAGGTTTCTGCCCTGACTGGACTCTTTGGAATGTCCCGACAGAAGTAGTGTAATTAACTGACGTCCATGGAAACATGGCACTAGGAAGAGTTTCACAAACTACATATGTAATCTATGAGGGAGACCCTGACTAGGTGACGAGTTCTGAGGAGGAATCCCCGGAAGGAAGAACCGACATCCCATCATCCTGTTTCGATCAAGGAGCAGACGTACCTGGACAAGGGACGAATGTCACACGCCTTTGGAAAGCGGGAATGTGGGGCAACAGAGCCGCGCGTCCTCCTCCGCGTGACAGGCGGATGTGCGCGCGCCCCGACGAAAGCGTCGGAAACACCACCTCAAATATAAATACAAACTTCGACAACCTCATTTCTTCATAGAATCTTGTACGCACCAAATTCCATTAAAATCACTAATAATCACTCCACCTATATATTTGGGGATTTTGTCTTCCAAATACCATTTATAGGGTCTTTAAGGGATCCTTCAATGAGGTAATATTAAAGAGGTAATTTTCACAAATCACACCTCTTATTTCCATTTCATCATTTAATTTTTTCTCACCACATTCATCCATAATATATTAGTAACTAAAAACTCATGAATATACTGGAGTTTAATGTTTCTAATTTAACATATTATATATACATATTTTATTTCCTCTACTAATTCAATGAAACAATACTAATGCCCAAATTATTCTGGTTAGTCACCTCAATAAATAATATATTTTTTCATTTTCCATTACTACCTCCATTCAATTTATTAATAACATTATTCAAGATATATATTATTTTACTAATAATATTATAACTTATTTCATGTTCATTAAATAAGATATAAACATAAAATTATTTAAAAAAACTAGTTTGTTATGTTCGAAAAACCAACTTAAAATTAAAATGACATTTATCATTAACATAATATCTAATATATCATCCTAATGGATGAAGTAAAACATATATATGTTACCCATAAAATAATTTCATTTTCATCAATAAAATTTAATTTCACGTCTATATTTTTATTTGCATTTTAAAATATAAATAATAATTATATGCAAATGAATTGACCATGAAATGAAGAAATGATCACACCTAGAAAAATGCAATTAATTAAATATTATTAATTAATAAAAGTTAGGATGTTATAAAATATAATAAATATAAATATCATTATTATTATATTAGGAATTTCTATCATTATTTATTTCATTATAATCGAGGATTATGAATACAACCTTAAATAAAAATATGAGGTTAGTATTTCTCATCGTGATTTTATTTTTATGGGATATATTTTTTATTGACCACTTATTTATCATTTTTGGGTTTATATTTAATTCTCATTGGTATATAATATCATGAATTTTATTATTTTGAGGTATTTCATTTTTAAAATGTAAATGCTTCATGGGGAAAATAATTCCACTAAATACAAACTGGTAATAGATTTTGTCTCAATATACATTGAATTGTTAAAGTTTTAATAGTATGAACAACACCAATCTTATGTGATGTATATATTATCGATTTTAAATTTAATATAATTATTTTTTAATTTTTAATTATATCATATGTTTTATATTTAATTATTTTTACCAAGGGTTTTCCCTTTAATGTTACAAATTTATAAAAGTGAGTGTACATAATTACTTTCTTTTGTGATTGTTCACATTTTCTGGAAGTATTACATTCAGATATTAATTTTTATAAAAACATTTATTTTATATAAATTTTGATAAATATTTTCACGTTGTATATGAATGGATCCTATAATAAGTTTAATTTTCACGAAAGGTGTGTACTTTTAGATTTATTTTTCTAATTTTGTAAATATTGTTAAATTTATGTATTTTGAATCAAAATAGATATTTGAAGATAATAACCGTGGTATATTAATTAAATATAACATTAATAATATGAATAATTATTTGGAATTTAATACATGATTTTTTCTAATTATAGATATCCCATCAATGCATCAGTAATCTCATAAGATAAAGTAGTTGAGCTAGCATTAAACATGTGCAACAGCAAGAACCTTTCAGCCCATTAATTTTCTAATGATCGGATGATTGATGTGGCAGGTGGTATTTAATTTAATTTTTTGGACATGTGATTCATTCAAATAGAAAAAAACTTAAGGAATTTTTAAAATTTATAGTTTTTAAGTGGTGACTCAGATTGAATTAACAGTGACTCACCAATGGTGACTCATTTTGACCTAACTGTGACTCACCAAGAGTTACTTATTTTTAACTAATGGAAACATTCTATGATGAATTTATTTGATCTTATGGTGAATCAAAAACGTGGATTCATTTTGAACTAATGATGAATCATTTTTAACTGACGGTTAGTTGTCAACAATGATTCATTTTTAACTAATATTTATCCACCAACACTGACTCATTTTGAACTAATAGTGGATCACTAATGATGACACTTTTTGAAAAAATATTAAATAAAAAATAGTGACTAAATTTAAACTAATATTGAATGACCAACTGTTACCCTTATAATCTAATCGTTGCTCACCAACAGTGACCCAGTTTAAACAAACGGTGACTCAAAAAATGGTTACTCGCGAACAGTGATTGCATAATTTTCTAGTTTTCGCTATTGAAATCATTTATTGACATAAAATAATATTATATTTATATCTAAGAGTTTTGGATGTGGTTTCAATGGATACAAATCATGTTGTCTGTTTTTTAAAAGTATAGGGGATTTTAAGTGGTAAAAATGTGTGGTCTTGGTCAGATCCCACTTTAAGTGAAACTAATACTGTATTTAATCCTGTGTGTTAAATCTAATCATTATAAGGAAAATATATCCTTTATTCCCGTCACTATTTCCATTTTCATTCTATTAGGAATAGGAGTCCTCAATACCTTTTTACCTGTAGATATTTCTTATATTTCATTAATTTTTTCATAGGGATCTCATTAATGCACACACACCTCTACTGTCAGTGCAACAAAGCAATGATGATAATATTTCTCTCATGTTGGATTTCATTTTACATTATTAACTTTGTAACATGTGGGATGTGGATATAAATTATAATACTTATGGAGTTTTTTGAATACATAATAATAAATATATTCTAATTGGTATAAATTCAATAGAGAGGGGTTAGGGAATGTGACCCATGATCATACAACTTTTATTTGATTTTATTTTGTTCAATTTTGTTCTTACTAACTCTATTGTATATATAACCCATTGAACATTTTGTCATTTGGTGTTCTATTCTTGTTCTTTTGATGATTTTAGATATATAATTTATGTTGTGTGGTTATTGAAAATAGATATTATGAAATTGATTAACCACAAATTTTTGGTTAATAAAATCGATGCCCTTGGATTATAAGGCATGGGTTATAAAACCCAAATACATAAATTGAAATTAATTAAGGAAATAGTTTATTATTTATAAAATATATATTTGGATCTAATAGGTGGTTTATCACTTTTGTGGACATTGTTATGTTCTTTGTGTGGCTTCATTGATAGGACGGATCATATATGACTATGTTTTGATACATGGGGGTGGTTGAGACATTTTATTCATCTGGGATACAATGATGGATGTTGTGATGATTTTATGAATTGGGGATATTAAAGAAGTCAAAATTGGCTTTTGGATTTTGGGTTTCTACTTTTACTATGTTACATGATATGTGTTGTCCTATGAAAGTTGTGTTGTTGGTAAAGATGGTTAAATGAACAATAATCAAAAAATATAATTATTAAATGATAATTATTTAACTATATGTTTAATTTAAACATATGGTGATGGAGAATCTAGAAAAATATTTAATATTAATTAAATAATTAAATTTTTTTTCTTCATGAATGTTTCTTCTATGGAGATATGAATTCAGACATGGTATGACTGTGGGTATGTTATGAGTTGCTTGTAGTTTTTTTATGAAACATAGGTTGGGATTTTTATCCTTTATATATATATATATATATATGTATATATATATATATATATATGAATATGAAATTTATATTCCAAATATTTTTATACACATCCCACCCTTGTCAATCACTCTATGTCAACACCCACATAATCCTATGGGAGGGTGTCTTTCCAATCATCACTATGGGAGGATATATGGCTAGCCACCCACTCTTCTGTGCTCTCCCTTCTAAGAGGTGAAGTCCCATGATCTATCTACTTTGTTTTGATGTGGTGTCCCATGTTTATTTCAGAAGATTTGTGATGTGGTGTCGAAGATTCCATCAGGATGAATAGGGATGGGATTTCCCAGTTTTACTTGGATGGGATGTGATGTGATGTGATGCGATATGTGGCCAAGGTGTGTGTGGGTGTGATGTGTTTCAAGGAACAAGTTTTTGTGGGTGGGATGTGTTCTGACTTCCATGTGTGTACAGCTGGGATGTGGTTTTATTTATAGTTTTGAGATGATGGTATGTGATGGGGTATATTTGTATGTGGTGGGAAAAATATATCACTTTATATTTTACTGTGAGAGCAGTTAATCAGTGGGAAGAGGTGTTGGGTACCCAATCAACAATGTTCATTATATTATATTCTATTACAAGGATTCATTATTTGGTGATTGATATTAGTTGTGGTTGGGGTTATGTTTAAAATATCTGTTTGTGATTTTGTGTTTTGGGGCCTTCTCATGAGTGAATTTTTATCCTCATTTCACTTGTTCATGAAAAACATTGGATATCGTATTGAGTATACAAGTATACATACACTACACATTTAAAGAAAATCACTTTTGTAGGAGTATTTCATGAACCATTCTGGTTTTTACCATCTTAGGCCATGGTATATTTTCAGTGTAGCTTCTCTATTTTGTTTTTAGTTTTTTTGTTTGGGAAATTTTATGTATAATAGTTCTATTTACACATATATTGTGGGATGGTTTCTGGTTTTTCATATATATATATATATATATATTTGTTTGTGGTGTTTCATGATACATCCTACATCTAAATAATTTTTCTTATAATGGCTATTGCCTCCCATATTGTGATATTTGAACAATCATAGTGCTTGTCTCCATCCTCGGGTCTACTAGTGGTGTGACTGGGGATCCATTATCTCCCTTTCTTCATTGTCAGCCTAAAATATGTGTCACTGTAGAGATAGGGACATGGTATAGTAGTATTAGAGGTTATGGTTAATAGATGGTGTGTGGTTCAATGTTAGGGATAGTGAGTAACACATGGCTTGGTTTGGAAATATATCTATTTTTCCTTTTTCTGTAATATAGGATAGGAAGACTAGATTGGGAATGTGAATTCCGGACCTAACATGATCTATTTCATTGGATCTAATATTATTAAGAAACAAAGATAGAATGGAAGGATGATAGTGTAGTGACATAGGAAATGTACATGCACTATGATGACATGTTTTCAGGTTTGAATTGTTTTTTAGGGAAAATAAAATAGATAAACATAATTAAATGGATTAATGTTAATTAAATTATATAATAATAATACAATTAGTTCATGGTATTATAAATACTTTTTTTCATTCATCTATGGATCATGTTCATTGTGTGCATGTGGATCAGGTAGTTGATGTTGTGAGGATGGACTAGTTTTCCCTATTTGGGTTGATTATCATTGGGTTGATTCATTTTAGGAGGACGGTCAATGGAAGAGGAGGTTTTGAAATTTCCGATAGTAGACATTGGGGATGAAAAAATAATGTGTTTCAAACATGGAGGTAGAGATATGTCTAGATGATATTGATATCACTTATATTTTGACCCTTTCTCTAACAGATAATTGGGTACCTTTGGTAGTCAATGATATATGGTGAGTTGGGAATTAGCGGTGGATTCTATATATGATAGAGTGGAAGTAGGTCGACATTTTGTTGGTTGATTTCCAGAAGGGTTTTCTAGTTAACTTCATATCATCGACCATGAAGTATGTGATGTAGTAGGTGTTACGATCCCTTCAGTATGGTAGAATGTATATGAAATCTATCTGGATAAAGATCAAGGAACATGTATGCATTCCCCAAATAATTTCCCGGAGGAGGAGTCTTAACCGAGGCGACTCGAAGAGGCACTTATTCCATTGATCTATTATATAGTTACATAATTTATATTAGTAATGTACTTGTAAGATCATAATAAGTAATATTATATTGAGAAGATGAAATCATGATTAAGAATTCCATGATTAGGGATGCCAATTGGTACCATGTAGAGCATAGTTGTTAGCGGCATGCCTTTTCTATTGGGGAAACAGTGATTTCAACCATATAGGTGTCGATCTTAGTGGATTCTTTTTAAAACTTTTAAAGACCTGGAAATTTCAATGGAATTGTTTTTCGTAATTGCTTTTTAATTTTACGAGTCCGCAGTTTTCGACGACACCTAATTCCGAGGCCCAGTGTGCCTAGAAACAATTTCTGAAGTTTTGCAAGGCTATGTTTACTGAAAAAATGTGCGGGATTTTCTATCTTTTGAACCGGTGCTCAGAATTGAAATCCAATGGCACCGATGAACTCGCAATACCATAATTATCTTAAGAGGACCTTTACCATGGTTTTGTTTTCATGGGAGGAGAAGGTAAATTTTTTGGATTAAATAAGAAGTGAATAAAATTGTGGAGGAATTTTATTTTTATATCTAAGGGGGTATTATTGTACATGGGGGAGTTGGGGTGGTACCAAGAAGCACCTAACTACCAATGTGGGGATATATCTGAGGTGGGGCCCACAAGAGCCCCAACATTTCACATTCCCTTAAACCCTTGAACTCCACATAACTAACCCCTTGTTTAATAAATGACAACTCCACTCATGTATTCGAGTGGATCCTCTCCACCTTTTATCTTTCTCAAAACACATAATATTTTTCCAACCATTCAATTAATTATTGAGTTTTAATTAATTTGAATTAGCCGGACAAGTTGTTAAAATGGGAGACTCCTTATTTTAAAATTTGGTAGGGAAAAAATTTTGTAGGAAATTCTTGGAGAATTTAGAAGAGCCTCCTCCTTCCAACGAAGAATTCTCTTGATGAAGAAAAATGACTCTTCGATGAAGAATGCCTCCGAAGAAGAACGCCTCCGACAAATAACGCGAAGTCACCGACGATGTGCCTTCTCCACTTCTTCCTCAACGTCAAGGGAGGAGACAACACCTCGGGGAATGTCGCCATCGATGACGACACTTCCTATGATGTCAATGATGTTGAAAGTGGGTGCCCTAGACCCAACTTGTTTTGTACTTTGATTACTGCTACAAGTATTCAGTTTTTTTATACATGTATTTATCTTGACATGATAGTGTAGATACTTCTGTATCCACTTTATTAATGGCAATGTCCTTATATTACCTGTCGCATCAAAATGGTTATAGCAGGTCCTAGGCTACAATGTGAACCCTGAAATGTCATGACAGTAATCTTAAAGTAATGTCCTATGGTCCAGTTACATCATTCTGAAAGGACACAGATGATCTGTGACTATCAGGTGCTAGGGGCTCATAAGCATTGAGACTTCATCTCATGATGTTCGCACTTGATGATCTCTAGCTAACGAGATCATGAGGACAGACCCGCTTAATAGGAACACCACATGATTCTGGTGTCATTCGTCATTCCTATCCACGGACATGTGTAATGGTCTCCGGACTTGAGATTATTATTAGTGAATGTCATTTAATTATGTACATTTGATATAAGGAGAAAACCATGGCGACAAGTCGTGGTGAGGTAGTTTATATCGGGTACGTCATTAATGGCATGGCATTGATGGAATGATCGAGAAAGGATTTGTCACTTCTGAGTTTAGGAAGAGATATCTCGGGCCTGGTTGATTAGGATGGTTGCACCTAATTAAATCCATGGCCATGGTAGTGGAAGGTAAGACCGTCCGAAAAAATCAACGAACAAAGTAAAGAAAGTGAAGAATGATGACACTGAGTATGCATTCTGCTTTATTTAGATATCGATGAAAAAGATATTAGATTACACAGACTGTGTTCGTGGGAAGGCAGTCGTTGCATTGACTTTGCCTTATCTCTATAGGGGCATCGATGGGTTGCTAAACCCCCTCTAGGTCGGTGATATTATTCACTACTATTGAGATAAGGGCCTAGAGGGTCACACACAACAGCGCTTTGACAATCTGCCCTATACTGATGAATAGGATTATAGGATTTGGTGGGACCCACTACGGGGTCCGTGTTTTATCCAAGTCTTATCGATCACCATGTAATAAATAAATTCTTTTATTATTCAAGTTTGGAATAATTTGATGAATTTATTTATAACATGTATTTACGAGTGATTAAGTAAATACATAGATAAATGTTAATCGGACAGATATTTATGTCTTGGGTTTGATTAATTTTATCAGGAGGTGCGGGCCGAGTTAAACTCATGTTTATCACGTAATATATATATATATATAATTATATATATATTGCAGTTTAGTGATAAATAATAAATATTATTTATGGCATAATTTAATTTGTCATATATAATTATTTATTTAATATATATATATATATATTGAATGTTTAGTACACGGGGACCGGGAACCCTTACCGCGTATAATAGATATTCCCTATATATATTTAAAGAGTGGCTCTTCCCTATTGACTATTCATCCGTTGGAATTGAGAGCCTTTCTCTCCTCTTGAGTTCTAGAGAGAGACTCTCTCAAACTAGCATGTTCTTCATGTTCCGCCTTCACGGATCGAAGATGCTAGTTTTGTGGTGAGTATTGCTACGTCAAAGATCCGCGCTAGCACCTGGATCTTGACGAACAGCGCGCGTGCAGATTTGCAAGGCGTGTGTGGACGATCTAGAGGGCTTCGTCATCGGAGTCTTCGAGCAACGATCGCCGGCGTCCCGCACGTCAATTCTGAACAAGGTAAATGTTCAAGTTTTTTTTTTGTGCTCCAAAAGAACCTTGCGAGATTCTCGGACCAAGCCGGGACACGATCACCGGAGCTGACAAAGTTATGTCACTCTGGTGAAGCAGAAAAATTTTAAAATCCCTACCCACAGGCTTCCGCTGCGGAGTCCCGAAACCCTCACAGTGGTATCATACGGAGCGCAAGGTTTTTCTGAGTCAAAAATATTAAATTGCATTAAATTTAATTGCGGGGTGTTAAAACGGTTCATTCGGATTCGACCGCGCGTCATTTCGATTTCGAATGATCAAGATACGTTCATTTGAAAATTTTAATCAGATCGACGTCGCAAGTTCTTGATCATTTTATGTTATTTATCAAATTGAGTGAAGCATCAAAAATATATTTTATTATAATTTATAACAAATATTTTATTATATCTTATAATAAATTTTATTATAATAATAAAATATATAAAATATTTTCCCACAAAATTGTGTGAAAAAATTTTATAATGAAAGGAGGAGACCAAGACTTGGGGTCTTCCTCCTTTTGTTTATAAAAAAAGGGAGTGGAAAAGACCCCAAAATGGGGTCTTCTCCTTTTTTTTTTTAAATAAAAAAAACAAATGGCTGGACATTTGTTGTCAAAAAAAAGGGGTGGAAAGGGGAGGAAGACCCTTATGGGTCTTCTCTCCCGCGGCGCACCAGGGGAGGCCGAAACCCTAGGCCTCCCCTCCTCCGGCGGTCCAGCACCATGGTGCACCGGCACCGGTCTTCCCTGCGGCAGACCGACCTCGCGCAAGACCTCCAAGCACCGAACCCTCCTCGCACCGGACCTCCCCTCCCGCCGGACCTACCCCGCGTCGGACCTCCCTGCGCCAGACCTCCCAGCGCCGGACCCTCCTCGCGCCGGACCTCCCCTCACGTCGGACCTACCCCGTGCCGGACCTCCCTGCGCCGAACCTCCCAGTGCCGGACCCTCCTCGCGCTGGCCTCCCCCCCTCCGGCGGTCCAGCACCACGGCGCACCGGTGCCGGCCTCCCCGCGGCGGACTGGACCTCGCGCTGGACTTCCCAGCACCAGACTTACCCCGCGCCAGACCTCCCATCCCCGGACCGACCTCACGCCGGACCTCCCTACGCCGGACAGCCCTTGCGTCGGCTTCCCCGCACTGGAAAGCCCTCGCGTCGGCCTCCTTTTCTCCGGACCCGGTCCGCGTCGGACTAGCTCCGTCCGGCCGCCCCGAACCATCACCGGAGCAGTGAGCTGTCAGGAGATGCAACCATCGCGGGAAGCGCTAGATGTCGCGGTCACGTCGCGGTTACGCCGTGGTCACGACGCGGTTACCCTGCAGTCATGCCACGGTCACGATGCGGTTCTAGGACGATATCTCACGGCGGTATGCAGACCCGTCGGACTACTCTCCGGTTAGAGGTAACCTGCATTGAGTTAATTATAATTAATTTATTTTAAATTAAATTAATTGAAATTAATTTAGGGGTTTAGATTATTTTAATCCAAGAATATTAATTTAATTTAAGTTTAGAATTAAATTAATGGTTTAATTTAATTTAATTTTAGAATTAAAATTAAATTAATCAAATGGAACCGATAAAAATAAATTATTTGAATTTAATCAAATTCATTTAATTTATTAAAACACCCTTGCATAATTTAAAGTTATTGCAATTTAATTTTTCTTGCATGATTACCCCGACAGGTCTTGAGCTTTTGACCGACCTGTGTATGTTTGGCATGTATGTATTTATTTAATTATTTATTCAATGCGTGCGATGATTGTAATATTTAATTAGATAAATGACGGTCTCCGAATCGTCTTTTAATTCAAATATGTATAAGGGTCTGCGTCTCCATTGCACCACTTCTATTTTGTACCCTAGACCCCCTCGCCTGCGTGCGAGTATATTTGTATTTATTCAATGATGATCCGAGGGCAGACCCCTCCAAAATGAGGCGGTAGTCCAGACAGGAGTTGGACGCTTTTCACTGGGGCCAGCAGCGACATGAGTCTTGTATTGACTCAGGTACGGGTGCCCCTAGGTGATGATTGATCAGTTAATGATCAATCATTATAGAATGCTGAAGACCAGCTAGAATGCTTGATTTACTTTATGCATAATTTATTATTTTTATACAACTTCATGATTTTGCATGATCACATATGATAGTAAACAAGAGAAAATACATAAAGTTATGACGAATAAATACTCTTTTGAATGTTCAGTTGTGAGCATGACAACCTAGTTTGAACATAATAAATAGAAAAGGGATTATATTTGTCAATTAATAATTTAAAAAATCCCTCAATGATATATTAAGTCAAAATGCCTTCCATTTCTCATATATAAACAAAACCGGTTGTTTGGGTGCTCATCAGCCTCAGTTGAGAGTGCCTCTTACTACCAGGGCGTTTCCATGTGAGGAAGGGGTCGACTTAACTAAAGTGAGTAGTCAAGGATTAGCCTTTGCTAAATTCATATCACATTAGAGGCAAGGGGTTGAGGGAATCAAGTACAGATTCCAAAAAACTGGGACATTACTCAACTATACAAGGAACCACAAGAACAAATGGTTTTCCAGCATAGTGCCTACCTTGAAACCCTTCATGTAATGTCGTAGCCCTATCTTTTAGATTACGAAAGGGGTTTCATAGGATCCTTGCCACTAGAATGCTAATGCGATAGAGTATTCCGAAACTAATGGTGAGGGCTATTTAGGTTCGTTAAAATAGTGGGAGAAATTAAATGATATTTTATTAATCATAAAAATGTCAAAAGGTAATCAAGACAAAGTACTAACTGCTAAATGTTTATCTGATATAGATTTGAAGTGGCAATCACCAACACCACTAATACTTTATCACTGCGATCAATCTGGGATAAAGAAAATATCCTGACCGGCAATAACTTCCAAGAGTGGTACAGGCGCTTGCGCATTGTACTACGCCAAGAAAGGAAGTTATATGTGCTAGAATCCCCAACTCCTGCTGAGCCTCCTCAGGGAGCAAGCAAGATGAAAAAAGATAAGTGGAAAAAGAATGTAGACGATGTGCTTGATGTACAATGCATCATGTTGTCATCCATGTCCAGCCAATTGCAAAAAATGCATGAGGAAGAGGACGTCTACAAGATGATTTCACATCTCCAAGAACTATATCAGGAGAGGGCTAGGCAAGAAAGGTATGAAATCTCAAGTGCGCTTTATAAGTGCAGGCTAGCAGAAAGGAACATATCTGGTCCTCACGTACTCAAAATGATTGGGTATATTGAGAGGCTCGAAGCCCTTGGGTTCAAACTGAACCAAGAACTAGCAGTGGATCTCATCCTTGCCTCTTTACCGTCAAGATTCTCAACTTTCATTGTCAATTATAATATGAATGATATGACAAAGTCGCTCCCGAATCTTTTGGCTTTAGTTCTCCAAGATGATAAGGTCATGAAAAACACCAATACATCTGTCCTTATGGTGAACAAGAAAAACAAGGGCAAGGCAAAGGGGTCTAAAGCCAAGTCAAGGCCAAAGACACCAATGCATCGTCCTGCCAAGAAGCCAAAGATTCAGAGGCAGAGTAATGAGTAGGAAGATGTCTGTTTTGGATGTGGCAAGAAAGGCCACTGGAAAAAGAATTGAAGAGATGGGAAGAAGAAGCAAGCTGACGCTTCTGCTTCAGGTATTTTTGTCATTGAATGCAATATATCATTATCTACAAGTTGGGTATTGGATACGGCATGTGTCTCACACATTTTTATTCATATATAGGAACCATGTAGGTTTGAGAAGATTGAAAAAGGTCAAGTGGATCTCCGAGCTGCAAATGGTGCAAGTTTGGCGGCCATGGCATTGGGAGACTATCACTTGACTTTACCAACTGGTTTGGTTCTTGTTTTAAACAATTGCTATTATGTACCGTCTGTTACCAGAAACATTATCTCTGTGTCATGTCTAGACACTAAGGGTTTTTATTTCAAGTTTGGAAATAAAAGTTGTCTCTTTTATAGGGATATCATATGTTATGGTATGGAACATCTTAAAAATGGTTTATATATACTAGAACTAGAAAACTCAGTAATGGGTATCAATAACAAAAATAACCAACATGACTCAAATAACACCCACCTATGGCACTTCAGGCTTGGTCATGTAAACAAGAAGCGATTACAAAAATTACATCAAGAAGGGTATCTAGACTCGGTACAGTTAGAACCATTAGATGTATGTCAAGCTTGTTTACAAGGAAAGATGACCAAAACACCTTTTCAGGAAAGGGAGAAAGATCCAATGCAGTACTGGAATTAATACATACCGATGTATGTGGTCTATTTCCAGTAGAGGCAAGGGGTGGTTTTCTATACTTCATCACTTTTACCGATGATTATAGTAGGTATGGATATATCTACTTAACGCGGCATAAGTCATATTCCTTTCATTTCCTTAAGGAATATCAAAATTAAGTTGAAAACCAACTTGGTTAGAAGATAAAAGCACTTCACTCAGACCGAGGTGGAGAATATCTTAACCAAGATTTCATTGATCATTTGAAGGAGTCTAGAAAAGTATCTCAACTCACTCATCCTTATACACCACAATGGAATGGTGTTAGTGAAATGAGGAATAGGACCTTTCTTGACATGGTCAGATCAATGATGAGTCAAACAACTCTTCCATTATCCTTTTGGGGATACACCTTAGAGACAGCAGCATATACCATTAACCGAGTACCAAATAAAGCCACAGATGAGATTCCATATCAGTTATGGTTTGGAAAGAAACCCAATCTGACACACATGCGTGTGTGGGGGTGCGAGGCATTTTTGAAGACTTTACCAAGTGACAAGTTAGCATCCAGAAGCACTAAGTGCATCTTTGTAGGTTATCCTAAGGAAACTTGAGGATACAACCTATATAACCCTTTAGATAGAAAAGTCATTGTGGAAAGATACGCCACATTTCTAGAAAGGGATCACATTTCTACTGGAAATAGTGGGAGCAAGATTGACTTTGATGAAGTCAATGCTCTAGATGCACAAGAGTTGGTAGATGAACAATCTCTACAAGAACAAGTGGAAGAAGAAATTTTTCCTGAGACACAGATACTGCGTAGGTCTACGTGAGAGGTTAGAGAACCAGAGTGTTATGGTTTTCTTGTCACCGAGTCAGGTGACACAATAATCCTTGAGGATGATGAACCTCTGACCTACAAGGAAGCAGTAGAAGGAAAAGAAGCTGTAACATGGAAAGAAGCCATGAATTGTGAGACGGAGTCCATGTACCAAAATCATGTTTGGATTTTGGTACACCCTCTAGCTAATGTAATGTTCATTGGTTGTAAATGGGTATTCAATAAAAAGCCGGACATGGATGGTAAGGTTAATACCTTTAAAGCGAGACTGGTTGCAAAGGGTTTCAGACAACGTCAAGGCATTTATTATGATGAAACCTTCTCACCAGTGGCAATGCTTAAATCCCTCAGGATATTGCTTGCAATAGCAGCCTTTCATGATTATGAAATATGGCAAATGGATGTCAAGACTTCTTTTCTAAATGGGAAGTTGGTTGAATACGTCTATATGACTCAACCCGAAGGGTTTGTTAAGTCAAAGAATGCCAATAAAGTATGCAAGCTGCAGAGATCCATTTATGGATTAGAGCAGGCATCAAGATCATGGAATGTACGATTTGATGAGGCCATAAGAGATTTTCGTTTATTCAGAAATGAAAGCGAGCCTTGTGTCTATAAAAAGGTTGAAGAGAATGCTATCGTTTTCCTAGTTTTATATGTTGACGACATATTAATCATGGGAAACGAGGTGCAAGTCTTATAGTCAGTTAAGACTTGGTTAAATGAATGCTTCTCCATGAAAGACATAGGTGAAGCAGCCTACATCCTAGGGATCAAGATATATCGAGATAGACATCAAAGGATGCTTGGCCTAAGTCAAAGTACATATATTGACAAGGTACTCAAAATGTACAATATGGAACAGTCGAAAAGAGGATTGTTACCTATGTCACATGGTGTAAATATCTGCAAGAAAATGTGTCCACAAACACAGGAGGAGATTGACTGAATGAGTAGAGTCCCTTATGCTTCGGCAGTGGGTTCTATCATGTATGCCATGCTATGTACTAGGTTTGATGTTGCCTTTTCTTTAAGCATGGTCGGTAGATTTCAAGCCAATCCAGGAGAGCTGCACTAGACAGCTGTTAAAACTATCCTTAAGTACTTGAGGCGTACTAAGGATACGTTCCTGGTGTACGAAGGAGATGAGGAACAAGTTGTGAGGGGATACACTGATGCTAGTTTCCAGACAGATCATGATGATATGAAATCACAGCCAGGATACATCTTTTTCCTGAATGGTGGTGCAGTGAGCTGGAGAAGCTCAAAGAAAGCTATGGTTGCTGATTCTACAGTAGAGTCTGAATATATTGCAGCTTCCGATGCAGCAAAGGAAGCAGTCTGGATACATAGCTTTATCTCAGACATTGGTGTTATACCTAGCAGTGCAGACCCTGTTCCAGTATATTGTGATAATACTGCTGTAGTGGTGCTTGCCAAGTAGCCCAGGTCTCACCAGAGGACAAAGCATATTCTTCGGAAGTTCCATATCTTGAGGGATTTCACTCAAAGAGGTGAAGTTACAGTTAGCAGAGTAGCCACAGAGGACAACATGGCAGACCCCCTAAGTAAAGCCATTTCTCAGCAGAAGCATGATTCACATGTGAGAGCTATCGGATTGAAAACTGTTAGCAGTTGGCTCTTGTGCAAGCGGGAATGATGAAAGTGGGAGCCCTAGAGCCAACTTGTTTTGTACTTTGATTACTGCTACATGTATTCAGTTTGTTTTATACTTGTATTTATCTTGTCATGATAGTGTAGATACTTCTGCATCCACTTTATTAATGGCAATGTCCTTAGATTACCTGTCGCACCAAATGGTTATAACAGGTCCCAGCCTATAATGAGAACCCTGAAATACCATGACAATAATATTAATGTAATGTCCTATGGTCCAGTTACATCATTCTGAAAGGACACAGATGATGTGTGACCATCAAGTGCTGGGGGCTCATAAGCATTGAGACTTCATCTCATGATGTTCGCACTTGATGATCTCTAGTTAATGAGATCATGAGGACAGACCCGCTTAATAGGATCACCACATGTTTCTGGTGTCATTGGTCGTTCCTATCCACGTACATGTGTAATGGGCTCCTAACTTGAGATTATTATTAGTGAATGTAATTTAATTATGTACATTTGATATAAGGCGAAAACCATGGCGACAAGTCGTGGTGAGGTAGTTTATATCGGGTATGTCATTAACGGCATGGCATTGATTGAATGATCGAGAAAGGATTTGTCATTTCCGAGTTTAGGAAGAGATATCTCGGGCCTGGTTGATTAGGATGGTTGCACCTTCATTAAATCCAGGGCCATGGTAGTGGAATGCATGACCGTCCGGACAAATCATCAAACAAAGTAAAGAAAATGAATAATGATGACACTGAGTATGCATTCTGCTTTATTGAGATATCGATGACAAAGAGATTAGATTACGAAGACTGTGTTCATGGGAAGGCAGTTGTTGCATTGACTTTTCCTTATATATACAGGGGCCTCGATGGGTTGCTAGACCCCGCTCTAGGTCGGTTATATTATTCACTACTATTGAGATAAGGGCCTAGAGGGTCACACACAACAGCGCTTTGACAATCTGCCCTATTCTGATGAATATGATTATAGGATTTGGTGGGCCCCACTACGGGGTCCGGGTTTTATCTAGGTCCTATCGATCACCATGTAATAAATAAATTCTTTTATTATTCATGTTTGGAATAATTTGATGAATTTCTTTATATCATGTATTTACGAGTGATTAAGTAAATACATATATAAATGTTAATAGGACAAATATTTATGTCATGGGTTTGATTAATTTTATCAGGAGGTGCGGGCCGAGTTATACTCATGTGTATCACGTAATATATATATATATATAATTATATATATATATTGCAGTTTAGTGATAAATAATAAATATTATTTATGGCATAATTTAATTTGTCATAAATAATTATTTATAATATAAATATATAGTGAATGTTTAATACACCGGGGCCGAGAACCCTTACCGCGTATAATAGATATTCCCTATATATATTTAAAGAGTGGAACTTTCCTATTGACTATTCATCTATTGGAATTGAGAGCCTTTCTCTCCTCTTGAGTTCTAGAGAGAGACTCTCTCAAACTAGCAAGTTCCTCAAGTTCCGCCTTCACGGATCAAAGATGCTAGTTTTGTGGTGATCATCACTGCGTCAAAGAGTGCGTCGAAGATCCACGCTAGCACCCAGATCTTGACAAACGACGCACGTGCAGATTTGCAAGGCGTGTGTGGACGATCTAGAGGGCTTCGTCGTCAGAGTCATCGATCAACGATCGCTGGCGTCCCGCACGTCAATTCTGAACAAGGTAAATGTTCAAGTTTTTTTTGTGCTCATAATGAACCTTTGGAGATTCTCGGACCAAGACGGGACACGATCACCGGAGCTGACAATGTTATGTCAGTGCGGTGAAGCAGAAAAATTTTAAATTACTGGCCCACAGGCTTCTACTGCGGAGTCCCGGAACCCTCACAAACGGAATCGACACCGATCTTCTATGATGTTCGATCATCGCAATGTTTGACTTTTTCAATGGATCGACAAAGTGCGATGTCTTTGCGAGGCAGGGGTTATCTTAGTTCTTGTTCAAGACTTTATCATCATTCTTTGTTGCTTAAGGAATTGGCCACATGATATCATCATAACGGGAGGAGATTGGGCTGCACGAACAAGACCGATTCTCCTCCCCTCTTCTTTGTTGATCTTCATTGACGTTTGAAGCAGAGGCAGACGACGTCGTTGCACTGTATTGTGATCGGAAGGGAACCAAGGTCATGCAAGGCTGCAGTGAAGGCGGCGCGGTGTTGTTGCACCGCACGAAGTTGATGATGACTGCGGCCGGAGTGGGCCACGATGGTGGTGCTTGGCGCCGTCGTGCCTTACCAGTGAGGCCGAAGAAGGCCACGACCAAGAGAGGTCAACGGTGGAGGGGCGCAGTTCCGTTGTGCCGCTCCGGTGAGATGAGGCGCGCCCTAAGGCCGCAGCGAACCAGCAGGGGTAGCCGGCCGAGCCGGCCGCCGGTGACTCCATGAGGCATGACCCCCTCTAGGTCTCGCGGCGCCTCACAAACCATTCGAACGTTACCCAGAAAACTGGGGGGGAGCGGTGGTGTAACCCCCCCCAGACATGCTACTATGGAGGACCCCACTAGGTCCACCATTTCCAGAAAAGGGGGTTGCGCCCCTTGCATCCCACTCAGCTAGCGCTGAGCCGCGCCCCACATCCGAGCTGAGCCTCGCCCAACTTCCTAGCCGGGCCACAGGCCGCACGGGCTGGGCCGGGCCGGGCCGCACCCAACCGAGCCAGACCCAGACCCGGATCAGGTCGACCGGGTTCGGCATGACACAGTCGGTATTGGGCTGGGTCGGACCGGGCCCAACCCCCATATTGTCGGACCATTATCAGTTAATCGGTCATATCTTGAGCTACGGACCTCGGATAGACGCATCATTAGATGCATAGAAATACTTGAATCGTGATGGTCATTTCGGTATATTACACTCAATCTTCAGGCGATGTTTGTGTACGACCGGGTTGGTTTGAACTCGAAGTCAACCAGGCCCTCGGAGCGGAAACATTTATAACTTGAGCTCCTGACATATGATTGATGTGATGTCAAATTTGTTAGATTCCTCATAATGAGAAGGTTTTTTTTGGAATACATCACCAGAGGATTGGACGTAGTTGGAGTGTGTTCAGGTTGGTTTAGCTTAGAAACCAACCAGGCCCGTGGAACAGAAAAGCCGATAACATTCAGACCGCATGTCCATTTGATGAACCATCACCGGCGTTGGTAATCTCGTTGAGAAATGGTGTATTTGAGTATACCTTATGAGAGTTCGGTGTATAGATTATATATGTTTGGGTTGGTTCATACACGAAACCAACCGGGCCCCCAGGACAGAAAGACTAATAACTCATAGACCGAGTGTCCGATTGACGCGCTGTCTATTGCGTTGAGACTCCTATGATGAGGCAGTCCTTTGTGTTACTTATTTTTGGGACTCTGTGATAATTTTAGTATTTTCCAGAAACTCATGGAATGGATCCTCTCGGAGAAGAGCGTACGGAGTTCGGAGACCTAGTAGATTTGGACCTGCGACTGCTTGACCGATTTGATTTGGAGTGAGTCGACTAGCCTAGTGGACGGAGCGCCCGGTATTTTGTGGCAGACCAATGGAGGGTGGAGCGCCGGGTAGTTTGCATCAGACCTGTGGTACTCGATAGGAGGAGTAACTTTGTAGGATATTAGGGGAACCAGTACTATGTTTGTGCGGTAGAACCCAGGCGGGGAACACTACTGTGTTTGGGTGCAGACTCGCGGTACTTGATAGGAGGAGTGCCTCAGTAGTTTAATGTTAGAGAGTAGCACCTCGGAGTCGGGATAGGACCACTTTACTTGACAGAGGAGGTGTTCTCCAGTAGCCGTGGTATCGACATCATGAATAAAATCATGGTATGAGCTGATTCTATGACATTTGTGTTTCCTCATGATTGATATGGGTTACTTGATAACTTAGGTAAATATATGGGAATATACCAATTTAGTGGTAATCAGTTGATTTCATTAACTCTGTGATTTCATCTTGATTGAGAATGGTTACTAGCTAACATAGGTATAAGTATGAGCTTATACCTAATTAAGGGTTATCTGTTGAGATCCTTATTTGTGGTTATCCTTGTTGGATTTAGTGAGACCAAGAGGTTCTCAGGGTCCATGCGGAGTATCGTTATACTCAACACTACATGGGCTATGCCCACACCTCGTTGTGTTGGATGCAGACATCGGACATCACTGACAATGATCGAGTGTTCAAGGACTGGATGGTAACCAGAGGTGGACCTCACGACGAGTCAGTACCCGGAGGTGGACTTCACGACGAGAAGATACTCAGAGGAGGTTGGAGGGCGAGAGCACTGAGGATTCTATCTGTACCTACCCTTCATGTAGGATCTGAGGTGGACGACCCATGAGATGCTTCAATCATCTAGTTGTTTTTCTTTTCTGTTGTACTTTTGTTCAGTTTTACCTGTACGTTTTAGTTGAGTTTGTATTCTGGCCCATTTACTTTTTAGTACATTTTTTTGTACTTAGTTTATTACTTCTTCTTGTACTCAAGATGGATATTTTTATGTTTTATAAAGGAAATTCATTCATAGTTATCGGGATTTATGCCTTTGGTTCAAGTCTCCAGCCCCTGGCCTATAGATAGAGGGCTTGGGGTATTCATGGCACGAGCCCTGAGGACGGGTCATGACAAATTGGTATTAGAGGAGTCTGTTCTACAACAAAACTCATGAAACTAATATTTATTTTCATTGAAGTAATAGTGTTAAGGGTACTGAGTGTGGTCTTCAGTTCATGGAGTCCAGTGTTGGTGTGGCAGCCAGCATATCCATACCTCAGGATCCTGACTACTGATTTAAAACATAGGGCACAAAAACACTGATTGCGTGTGTGTTTTCAAAATTTTTCTCTATGTCAGCTCAAACCAGGTCAGTTCACCAGGTTTTCATCATTTGACTGTGTCGCATCTGTTCAGGATGTCTTCACGCAGACAATCAGTAGGAGTTCCGATAGAGTACTCTATAACGGCTCATCGAGCAATGATACTCTGGTGCAGGGCCCTCTTTCTATGTTGGCACCTTCGGGTGGTGTACCAGCAGCACCACCACCCGTTAGGCAGCAGATTCCACAAGTCATACTAGTGGACGGTGCACGCAGACAGATCTCCTTGCACGAGTTCCAGCAGCAGAGGCCTCCAAGGTTACGAGGTGAGATAGATTACCATGTAGTATTGGACTGGATGGAGGTGATTTATAGAGTCCTACACCTAGTTTAGACACTAGTAGAGTAGATGGTGATCTTAGCTACTGGTGTTTCCCAGTGAGTGACCTTGAGGATGGTCAGCATAGAGATGGTACTTTGTTACGTGGACCGATGTCTGAGATAGTACCTCTGAGTAGTGTGCCATCTATATCATTACCTGTTGGTTAGCAGTTTCAACCAGTGGTACTAGTAGATGGAAGATGTAGGTTATGTACCTTACAAGTGTTTCAGCATCAGATACCCCTTAGGTTTCGAGGCGATCTCGACTCGCATGTGGCTGAAGAATGGCCTGAAGAGGTGGCTGAGAGTTTCCTAGAGATTATATAGCTTCGACAGGATGACATGTCAGTAGTTGAGTAATCACCAAGGCGTATAGACCATTCCTGGTACTTGATTACTACGTTATTTTCAGTGCTTTAGGGATTGGACTTCTGAGCGAGGTGTGTTTAAGGACATCTGTGCCATCAATTCATCCCTTATGCATTCCTACTTATGCTAGGGTGCTGGAGAGAACCTTTGTGGTTGAGAATTCTTTGGCTGACTGAATGCGTCTAGTGAGGGATAGTAGTGGGAAATCATGAAACTGGCACCGATCTCAGAGACTTGGGTGCATAAAATGTTTCATGAAGAGGATGTGTTAAGGACAGAAGAATCTGCAGAGTAGCAGATGTGGAAGCAGAGCTAGGAGAGCAGCATGAAGTGGTGTGCACTTCAACATGTTACATCCACCCGCCATTGTATTCCCTGCTAGGCTCATGGAGCTGGAGGTCAGGGGAAGATAGTAGCTACATGCGGTCAATGGAGTGCGTCCAAAAGTCTATAGGGAAGATTCCAGGAATGATCTTTGTCTAATACTAGCAGCCATATCATCAGAAATTGATATGAGTCATTCCATCCTTCACCGAATCTTGTCCCATACCTAATGATTCTAGTTAAAACCACTGACTCAACCCTCACGTCTGGAGATAACTTTGGGAGGAGACTCGATAATCACACTTACGCCGACTGTGTGATCTGACCCTTGAGGTGAGAGTTTCAGTTGGAACCTCTTGGTGGCAGTGTCAAGGCCTTAATACGTTGATCTGGGTATGGATTAGATCCACAGTTCATAAATAGATTTACTGTATTAGGAAAAAAGGTTGTGGTTTACCAACAATGTTGGGATGGGTTTTCCATGGTTGGGGAAATGGAAACACTAGGCAGCACATGATATACACATGCATAGGAGGGTGCAGCCGATCACTGTTGAGTCAACTAGCCATACCCTCTTGGCAGAAAGATTTTTGAGTATTCACTTCCTCCATAACTATGACTTCGAGATATTCTATACTGCTAGGAAAGGGAACATTGTTACGGATGCAGTCAGTAGGAGGACTGGAATTCACCTGCTAGGTGAGGCGAAAGAGTAGCTGGTCGCATTGTTGATATCCTTTGTGGATAAGAGAATATCTAGTTCTAGGAATGGATGCCATTGCTCTTGGTGCTTTTAATTTCCATGATGTTGTTGTTTGTGGTTGTTGTGTGTCTTTTACTACAAACTATAGTAATGAAAGTCACTTTTCTTTGTGACTTTTACTTACATGTATTTTTTGTTGGAATGATGCTGAGGGGTTACGGATAAAAACTGTTGACATGACACTCACTTTCGAGATTCCTACTAGAGGAGACCGAGTGACCACACACAGATGCCGAACAGTGTGACTCAACCTTTGGAGGTGAGAGTGACAGTTGGATCTCTAGGTAGTATCTTTTAGGCCTTACGATGTCATCCAAGACATGAATTGTACTATTCATGCAAGGATTGACAATATTAGGTAAAGAATCTGGTTCATCCGTGGGATGAGACCAGATTTCTCTTTTTGAGAAAGGAGAAATCTTAGCAGCTCTTTGAGTATGTAAGTGAAGAAGGGTGATCGTCGACTGACTTACCAAGTCGTCCAACTGCCTACCGACCAGAGATGGTATGAGCTACGACGGAGAAGGTGCAGATCATCCCGGAGCAGATGGAGAGTATACAGAACAGACTAAAGTCCTATGCTGATAGGAGACAGAGACCACTGGAGTTCAAGGATGGAGACCACGTTTTCATACGTGTCTCACCTCGATGATGTCTATGGAGATGAGGTTGAGGTGGAAAGTTATCTCTGAGGTTCATCAGACCCTTCTTGGACCTCAGCAGGGTAGGCGAGGTGGCTTACCGCTTGACCTTTCCACTGCAGTTGCACCTGGTGCATGACGTCATCCACGTATCTTAGCAGAAGAGATGCATGCAAGACATAACTGTCATCATCGTCCACAGGGAGTGGAACATCGATGATGGGGCGATATTCATGGAGGTTCCACTAAAGGATGAGGATCGACAGGATCGTGTCCTACGAGGACGGTAGATTCCTTTTGTGCACTTTCTTTGGCAGCATGGGAACCTCCAAGAGATCACATCAGAGCTGGAGGCTCAGATGCGTGCTCAGTACCTTTTTTAGGTATTCTAGTTTGTGTTGTAGCTTTATGAGGATGTAATGTCCTGTGGTGGGAGTAATGTAATGACCTAGAAATTTCAAGGGAATTTTTTTTCTTAATTTCGTTGGAATTTTATGAGTTCGCAGTTTCTGACGGCACATAATTCCGAGGACCTGTGTGCCCGGAATCAATTTCTAAAGTTTATCCCAGGTACGTTCAGTGAACAAATGAGCAGGTTTTTATATATTTTGAACCAATGCTCAGAATTGAAAACTGAGGGAATTGATGAACTCGCAATACCGGTATTTTCATAAGGGGAACTTTACCGCTCTTGCATTTGAACAGGAGGAGAAGTTAAAATTTGTGGATTAAATAAGATGTGAATAAAATTGTGGAGAAATTTTATTTTTATATCTAAGGTGGTTTTATCCTACATGTGGGAGTTGGGGTGGTACCCTCAAGCACCTAACTACCCATGTGAGGATATTTGTGTGGTGGGTCCCACACGATCCCGAACCTTTCAGATTCCCTCAACACCCTGAACTCCATATAACCCACCCCATTCTCTAGTACATGACAACTCGACTCATTTATTGGAGTGGATCCTCTCCAACTTCTATCTCTCTCATAGCACTTAATATTTTGTCAACCATTCAATTAATTATTGAGTTTCAATTAATTTGAATTAGCATGACATGTTGTTAAAATGGGAGAAACCACATTTTAATATTTGGTTGGGAAAATATTTTGAGGGAAATTCTTGGAGAATTTAGAAGAGATCCCTCCATCCGATGAAGAACGTTCTTGACGAAGAACGACGACACTTCGACGAAGAACGCCTCCGAAGAAGAATGCCTCTGATGAATAACGCCTCTGACAAAGAATGCGAAGTCACTGAAGATGTGACTTCTCCTCTTCTTCCTTCGCATCAAGGGAGTATACACCATCGCGAGGAAAGTCTCTATCGATTTCGACACTTCCTCCGACGTCAACGGAATCGGCACTAATCTTCCACGACATCCTATCATCGCGACCCTTACCTCTTTCTGCGGCTTGACGACCCGCGATGTCTTTGCGAGGTAGGGGTTATTTTTTTCATGTTCAAGACTTTATAATCATTATTTGTTGCTTAAGGAATTGGATGTATGATATCGTCAAAATGGGAGGAGATCGGACCACACGAACACGGCCGATTCTCTTCCCCTCTTCTTTGTAGATTTTTGTTGATGTTGGAAGTAGAGGTACACGGTGTCGTTGCACCGTACGATGATCAGCAGGGAACAACGGCCATGAAAGGCCGCGACCAAGGCATCACGGTGCCATTGCACCACGTGGAGATGAAGAGGAACACGGTCGGAGTGGGCTGTGGTGGACAAGTAGGGGGGCCGTCCGAGCCGGTCGCCGGTGACTCTAGGAGGCGGGACCCCCTCTGGGTCCTGCTGCGTATCACAAACAGGTCGCCCGTAATGGTTGGTCGTTACCCAGAAACCCGTGGGGGGGGGGGGGTGTACCCCCCCCCACGAACTTCTTCTTGGGAGAACCCCACTAGGTCCGCCATTTCCAGAAAAGGGCTCGCACCCCTTGCGTCCCGATCGGCCAGCGCTGAGCCGCTGCGGGCTTCTGAGCCAGGTCTTAGGCCGCACGGGCTAGGTCGGCCACGCCCAACTAGGCTAGGAAGCGTTGGTCGCGGGTCGTGTTGTGCCAGCTGGACCGGGCCACGCCCAACCGGGCAGGACCCGGACCCGGATTCAGTTTCCCAGTTCGGGCCGACCCATATGGAATTGGGTCGGGTCGGACCTGGACCATACACCCTATATTCGGACGATTTTCAGTTAAACAGTCATTTCTTGAGCTACAGACCTCTGATTGACACACCGTTAGTTGGTAAAAATTGTTGAATTGAGATGGCCGCTTTAGTATATTACACTCAAGCATTCAGCGAAGTTTGGGTACAACCGGGTTGGTTTGAACTCGAAATTAACTGGGCCCTCAGAGCTGAAACACATATAAATTGAGCTCCGGACGTCTGATTGACAAGTTGTCGAATTTTTTGGATTACTCTTGATGATAAGGTTATTTTTCTATACTTCACCTGAGGTTTGGACACAGTTGGAGTACTTTCGGTTTGGTTTAGCTTAGAAACCAATCGGGCCCCTGGAACGGAAAAGCCGATAATATTCAGACCGGTCTTCCATTTGACGAACCTTCAGCGGTGTTGGTAATCACGTTCAAAACGGTCCTTCTGAGTATACCTTATGAGATTTAGGGATATATTTGAGATACGGTCAGGTTGGTTCGTACACGAAACCAACGGGCCCCTCGGGATGAAAAGGATAATAACTCAAAGACCAGGCATCTGATTGACACATCATCTATTGCGTTGAGACCCCTATGACGAGGTGACCTTTTTTGTTACATATTTGTGGGAAATTTTGATACATGGAGTATTGACCAGTAGCTCGTGGAGCGGATCCTCCCAGAGACGAGCGTACGGAGTGCGGAGACCTTGTAGCTGTGGACCTGATGAATGCTTGACCGATTCGACTTGGAGTGAGTGGACTGGCCCAGTGGATGGAGCGCCTGGTATTTGGTGGCACACACATGGCGGACGGAGCTCCTGGTAGTTGGCACCAGACCGGTGGTACTCGACAAGAGGATTACCTCTACTGGCTATTAGTGGAAGCGCTACAATATTTGGACAACAGACCCCTGGTAGGGAGAAATATTGTGTTTGGGTGTGGACCTGTGGTACATGACAGGAAGAGTACCTCAACATTCTAAGGATATATAGTAACACCTCAGAGTCATGACAGGACCACTGTACTCTACAGAGGAGGAGTTCTCCAGCAACCGTGGTTTCAACCTCATGAATAAAATCCTCATTTGAGCTGAGTCTATCACCTTTGTGTGTCCTCACGATTGAGATGGGTTACTTGATTAAATAGGTAAATATATGGGCATATACTTAAGTAGTGGTTATCCGTTGATTTCATAACCTTTTTGATTACCTCTTGATTGATATGGGTTACTTGATAACTTAGGTATAAGTATGGGCTTATACCTAAGTAATGGTTATCTGTTGACATCCTTCTTTGTGGTTATCCTTGTTGGATTTAGTGAGACCCTGAGGTTCTCGGGGTCCTTACTAAGTATTGTTATACTCAACCCTGAGCGGGCTATGCTCGCACCTCTTTGTGTTGGATGCAACTGACATACAACGCTAACAGATATCGAGTGTTCAAGGAATGGCCGGTACCCAGAGGTGGACCTTGCGATGAGTCAATACCCGGAGGTGGACTTCACGATGAGGCGGTACTCGGAGGAGGTTGGAGGGTGATATCATTAAGGAAGCTCTATGTACCTACTCTTCATGTAGGATACGAGGTGGATGACTCAGGAGATGCTTTTATCTTCCAGTTATTTGTCTTTTTTGTTGTACATTCGTTCAGTTGTAGCTGTACTTTTCAGTTGGGTTTGTATTCTGGCCCATTTAATTTTCAGTAATTTCTTTTGTACATAGTATATTACTTTTAATTGTACTCTGGATGGATGTGGTTATGTTTTATAAAGGTAATGCCTTCCTATTTATCGGGATTTACGCCTTTGGTGCTAGTCGCCAGCCCCTGGCCTACGAAAGGTGGGCTTAGGGTGGTCACGACACGAGCCCCATGGACGGGTCATGACAACATTTTGTTTTGGACCCTTTCTATCGGGGTTGGGTATAATGTTATTCTACAATGTATTTCATGTCCATATTCATAAGCTAGTTCCCAATGGAGTATAACACTTATTTTTGGTGTTGCTGGATAGGTTCAATGCCAACCTCATTAGTAGTTTCCAGTGAAGACATTTCCTCAGTAGGGATAGTATTCTTAAGTTCTACAGAGGGGATATGAAGTAAGTAGATGACTAACTCAAGATGTTACACGTTTTCAGGGAGAAAAACCCATGCGTGGTCATGGAGACAGTTTATATGATAGATATATAATATTTGGGTTGGGATATTTCCATGTAATCGATGCAATATTTTCATAGGGCCCTGAGATCATAATAAGGAAGATCTATTTATTTAGTACCCTATATTATTAATTATTTGATTCAAGAGCTAAAAAAACTTTATTACATCCTCTCTATCCCATAATTTGTCACTAGATATATAGAGGATTCCAATTCCACTAGTTTTTACTATACTAGTCAGATTCCAGGCCATACCCTTGGATGTGTATAGAGGGTGTATACTAATGATGGGGAAACATCAGACCCATGGGGCTATAATTATGCTACCTATGGAGTCCTACAATTTCATCCTCATCATTGACTAGATGAAATCCATTGGAATTGTTATAGAAATCATCTTGAGAAGTGTAATGTTTTCGAATGTGGATTGTCAGTGAGATGAGTTTCAATGTTGGAATTCAGTATTTGGAGCCACTTAATTACTTGTTAGATGTGATTTAAATGGAATTAGTGGATATTGGGTTGGTAGATATTCTTATGGTCATTATGGTGTTTCTGGATGTTTGTCCCAAGTAGTTTGGAATACTACCACCACAATATGATGTTGAGTTTGAGAAGACATATAGCCTGATTGTTCCCTGATTTTGATGGCACTTTATCAGATGGAACATTCTGAGATATCGTAGTTGAGGATTTAGGTATATGATTTGATGAATAAGGGATTCATCCAGCATTGTCTGTCACTATTAAGTGCTCTAGTTTTGTTTTCTTTGAATGGATAATGATACTCTAAGGCTGTGCATAGACTACAGGAGGTTGAATCTGGTGACTTTTATAAAAATTTACACTCTTCAAGGATAGAAGAACATTTCCACCAGGTAAGTAGAAAATTTGGTTTTCGAGGATAGATCTTAAGTTTGTATATCCCTAGTTGAGGGTGACGGAGGGTGATACCCCAATAACTAACTTTATATTATGGTATTGGAACATCATGATTTTATTCATTAAATTCAGTGTTACCAGCACAAAATCAATGTTCATGGGGCTAAAAACCATTGTGTTTCATGGTTTCTGGATTGGTTCATCATTGTATTTATCAATAATATCATGATAAACTAGATATTATAAGAGGTGAATGCCACACATCTCTAAAATATCATTCATTTTTTATGATTCCACTAGCTATAGGGAATGTTTCTTATGTGTACTTTTTTTAAAATGAGAGGATAAATTTGGCGAGCATGTGGTGTCTTAGATGGATGTTTTTATTGAGAAAAAAATTAATGTGGTTGTTTATTCTTGGTAAATACCCTATAATGCGGTATATGCTCATAGTTTCCAATGTTTTCCAGTGTATTTTTAAATGTTTTCATTAATTTATATCATGTTTAAAACTCATTTAAATAATTTAATAAGAAGGACCAAAAATTTTTATGGACTCACCCATTCTAGGAAGCATTCAACTACCCAATGGGGAAGTTGTTTAGTGCAGCAGTTCTTCATCATCCGAAGGAGTGTGTGATGTTTAAGGAGATTTTTGATGCTTCTGGTCTACGATCAGGATGCTTCAAGTTCCAGTAGAAGGAGATGAACTTTTATGGGTCTAGTAGGTTATTCTCCAACGAGCGTTACTATAATACAAATGTTCTATAGTTTGATGATTTTTAGTTTGAGATAATGTTGTGGTGAAATTACCTCTTTTTGGAGTGTTTGGTGTCATTGTATATCATAATATCTTTAGCTATGTATTTTACTAATGTTTTATGAATAAATAATAGTATAGGTGGATATAGATCAATCATGACTTTGAAATTGTGATATATTACATCATAAGAATTGGTAATGATGTGGCCAATGATTTTATTAGAAAGGCACGGGAGAATGTTGTTTGGGAGTTTGTGGATTCTGGAAGAGAAATGGAGGAGTTAGCATCATTTCACTATATGAAAGGGTTCATAGTGGTATAGGTTTTATTTTTCACATGAAGTTTCAATATAATCTAATAAATCAATTGATGGAGTCTTTGTGGGGAGCCTCAGTGTCATATGTAATTCAAAATCAGGTTTTCCCTGGATATACTTTGTAGGGATGGTATGAGTATAGTCATAACCATGTATTTTTTCATTAGGGTTGTTCGTTCTGGTAGAAATGAATGATTTATTAATTTGTTCGTTCCATATATAACCTTTTGAGGCACACTATATAGTCTTCAAGTTGAACCGTGGCATGAGGATGATGTTTCGGTAACCTTGGATGAAATATGTAGTGGAAGTGTTTTTGAAAAAAGTAATTGGTTTTCAAGAGGGTAAAGGCTTATCATTGTGTTATGGGATGTTTTTTGTAGCACATGGATTTCCCATATAGAAATGAGATTACATATAAATATATTTGTTTATATTTATACCCCAATCATCAGGAGGATGCAATGTTATTTGGGTGATAGTGGATATTTTAATGAAATATTCCAACTTCATAGCGATTAAGGATTCATGCATAGTTGATTTTTTGTCTAATTGATATGTGGATGAGTTTTTTTTAGCCTCATGGTGTTCCAATGTACATTTTCTTAGATTTTGATGCACATTTAACCTCATGAGTATTGAGGAGATTTCATCATGCTTTGGCACTCAGTTACACCTTTTCACTATTATCCACCAATAGAATAATGGGAACATGTAATATATTGTCCATACATTAGAGGGAATGTTATGGGTGTTTGTTTTAGACTATGGTGGATCTTGTTTACAAAAAATTCCAGGTATTTTTTTCTTATAATAATAGTTACAACAGTTCCATTGTCATGGATTCATTTGAGGATTTATATGGGAAATCGTGTCAATATTCATTGTGACTTACTGAGGCTTAGGAGACAATCATTCTTGTTCTATATGTGGGGCCGATCATGACAAAGAATGATAATCTTTAAAATAATATGTTTGAAGTTTCAAAATAATGTATTATGTATTTTTCTTATCACAGGAGGAGGCCCCTTGAGATCAGAGTTAGAGTCCATGTGTTCTTGATGTTTTCTCATCGACGTGGGAGGTAGAGGAATAAAAATGAGAGAAATAATTCTCCCATTTTTTTGGGTTTATTCGTGGTGTTGGGGTGTGTTAGAGAAGTGATGTACTATCTGGCATTTCTGCTATATTCAAATAGGATCCATGACATCGTTCTCATCTCTCATCTTCATCGATAACATCATGATAACTCCCATGTCATTTAGTAGGAAATGATTGATATTAAGGATGGTGCGTCCATCATAGATAATGTACTGGAGATCCAAGATCATCGAGGGAAGGTGGTGAGAGAATAGAACATTTCCCTGGTTTGGGTTCTATGGAGGCATAGTGGCATATAGGAGAGAACTAAGGAGACCAAGACAAAGATGAAACACTAGTACCCAAATTTGTTTTTTGTTTATCCATTAAATTTTAAATTTTCTTTACAATGAGATGATTGGATCCATAGAATTTTTTATGATATGTTTTTTTATCACTTTAATTTATGTGTACTGTGTGATTTAAGATAATGTTATTACATGATAAACTAGGAACACATGATTTCTAATGAAGAGGAATTTTAATATGATGTGATTAAACCCATGTATGTGAGTCACCATCACCTAGTGTGGATAATATTTTCACATAGAGGATGAAATTATATTATACATATGTCGTTGATGTTATGATCGTTTAGATGTAATGCATGTTTGGGTTAGTGGGTTGGATTTGTGGAGGTGTTTCATGTGTAAATAGAACCATTAGTGGTTTCTTGATGGAATGATATTCATACCCTTCCTCTCATATCGTCACGATCATATTAATATTTTCAATTGCAATAACATTTTATGAGGAATCTAATGTCATTTCCTAAACATTCAACCCCATTACTTATACAAAGATACGATGATTGAGGTTTCTGTTGGTAGTTCAGATGTATTTGGGAATGGTAAGTTATTCCATGGATGACTCATTTCAAAATTGGTCAACGTATCCATTTTACCAATAGCCCATTTTGAACTAACAGTGACTCACTAATAGTTACTTTTCAGTAGTGACTACATTTTAACTAATGGTTACTCACCAACTATTACACTATTTTTTCTAACGATGACTCCCCAATGGTGGCTCATTTTGAACTAATGGTGAATCACCAGTGGTGGATCATTTTGAAAACAATGGCTCAGTAATGGTGACTCATTTTGAGATAATGTTGGGTCACCAGCGGTTCCTCATATTAGACTAATGGTGACTCATTTGGAACTAACAGTGTCCAACAAACAATGACTCCTTTTTTACTAACAATGCTTCACCAACGATGACTCATTTTTTACTATCAATCACTCACCAATGATGAATCATTCTGAACTAATGGTGAATCACCAATAGTAAAAAAAATTGAACTATTGGCATCTAACCCGTGGTGTCTCATGATTAATGTTTCATGAATAATCCACTTTCACCCAAATCATGTATTTCATTGATGTAAAATGACATTAATGTCATACATATGTTGTTTGGAATCCATTTCAAAGGCTATAAATCATATCATTAATATTATTATAGTCTATATTCATTTGATTTTTTAAAATGTATGATCTTGATCAGATCCAAAAAAATTGAAATAAAACATTATATAATTTTATGTCATAGATATGATCATTCTAATTATTATATATTCTCCCATCCCATTTTTATTTCGGTCTATTTTTCTCTTTAGACAATGGATCACCAAGACCATGTTCTTTGGACAGTTTTCTTACCATTGGTTTGTGTTTCCCAAGAGTTCTTCCTACTAAACACAGACATCTATTTTTTAGTGTAATTAGGTTGTTTCAAATATCCTTCTTCCATGTTGAAATTACTTTGACATTCTTAATTTTGTATCATGTGGGATGTATTTATAAATATTCATCCTTACTGAGATGTGTTATTCCAGATTAATAATTATAATTGAAATTTTTTACAATCAAGAGAATGGGGATTGATAATGTGACATATGATCTTATAACATTTATTTGATTTGATTATGTTACATTTTTATTTTATGAATTTTTTGTGAAAAATTACATGTTGGATATTGTGGCCATTGGTGATCCATGCTTTTTCTTATGATGATGTCATATATGTAATTCATGTTTTGAGTATGTTGATGCAACTTATTTTGAATTTTTTTATTCATGTACATAGGGTTAATAAAATTATTCCATATGATAATGTGTATATTTTTTTATAATACCATTAATTTATAATGTCAAATGAAATATGGTATTCATTTCTAAATATGAAAATATATTTTTAACTTGTATGATTTGTAATAGGTTTTTGGAGACGGTGGTGTTATGTGGGGTGGCCTTAATGATATGATAGATGAGATATGACTATGTTTTGATATTTGGGGGGCATGTGATTATATTTTTTATAGAGTGTGGATAAAATGAGGGTATTTGTGATATTTATTTGTAGTGGGGATGTGGTTGAAGGTTGAATTGGTTTTGGTTATCGGGTTTTATCTTTTACTATCGTGTATGATATGTGTTGTGCTCCAATAGTTCCATGGTAGTTATGGATGAAAAAATTAACAATAACAATGAACTAAAATTATGAAAATGTAATGATTTAATTTATATGTTTAATAGAATAGGTTAGTGAGAGAGACTCATGAAAATGATTTAATATTAACTAAATAATAAAAAATAATTATGGATTGCATTGTTATTTACATTTTTTTTCTAATATAGTGGTTTCAGTAATATAGGGATGTCTTGATTAGTTTGGTTTTTTAAACCCATGGGATTGGATTGTATTCCTTTATCAATATAAATATATAAATAAATTTACATTGATTTCTATACACACCCCATCCTTGTCATGAACTAATTGACAACAACCATTTAGTCATGTGAGAGGGTTTATTCCCCAACATCTGAAATAGGAGGATGGTTAGTTGCCCACTCATTCATCCAACCCCATCTTCCCAGATATTATATCCTGATCTTCTTCACGAGTGTTGTGATGTGGTGTTCGATGTGTCTTTTAGATGAGCAGTGGTGTGGTGTCCTAGTTGTCATTGGGATGAGTTGTGATGTGCTTTTACAGTTTCATTGGAATGATATGTTATCATATTTCATGTAATCTATGGCCATGGTGGTTGTGGGAAGGATGCGTTGTGAATCCCAGGTGTGTGTTGGCAGCCTTTTTTGTTATCACCAGGTTTTTTCAGGTGGGATTTGTTGTGAGGCCCAGTTATGAGCCTGTGATATGTGATGTGATATATTCAGAAATGATGAGAGCGCAATGAATTTTCCCATTGTAGTGTTAGAGAGAAAATTAAATGGGATTGTGGTGTGTCATACCATAATATCTATCCAATTTATTTTATATTATATTACATGGATCTATTATTTTTTAGTGATCCATGTTGTGTTTGGGGATATTCTTAGTCGATCTATTTGGTGTTTATGGATTTAATTTTCTCTAATGGGTACATTAGTATGCTCCATCCACATTGGTATGAGATATATTGATTTTATTATATAAAATACTTGTATTATAACATTACATATATAATATTTTTTATAGGTATCTAGATGAATTTTGGGGACCATGCACAATGTCACTAGCTCATATCTTGAGAATGTTGTTGTTTTGATGCTCTTTTTTTGGGTATTTATATTATAAAATTTTATTCATATAAATTAAATTTATATAAGAAATATGGGATGTGTTTTTCTTCATATATATATACATATGTAATAGAGTATATTTTTTATTATACATCTTATCTCTCAATAATTTTTACTTATAATGGGTAATCGTTCCTATATTGTGATATTTGTACACCCATGGGGCTAGTCTCTAACCCATTTCATATTAGAGGTGGGACTTAGTGGTCATCATCTCTCTTTCTTCATTACCATCCTTGCAGTAGGTTTCTTTAGAGTGAGGGGATCATTAAAGTAAGTTTTTACGTGTTTGTTAAAAAATATTGTAAAATGTCTTGATAGTAGTTTTTGATGTTCCAGATTCCTGGCATCCAATAATTAGAAATTTCCATCATTCAAAATTTAATCATTACATTCGTGGCTATATTCACTATGAAAAAATCTTTGGATTAATTTCATTCTCAATATTTTATTAAATTCATTCTATGAAAAGTTAATTATCATTCCTTGTTAATTATTCTCATTCACTCATTATTTATTAAATTGTATATAAAACATACTACGATGTTTAAGAGAACATAATTTCTTTTCATTCCCCATGTCATGAAGAAGAGATCATTGAATGAGTTTGCAAGGATGGATTTTATTTTTCCTTTATATTTCATATGTTTTATTTTATATTACCAATGTAAAATGGGAATAATGTATATAAATTATTTCCAAAACTGATAATATAATTCTCCATTTTGGATTCGAATCACATATCTAGGACAATGTATTAATTTAATAAACTACATCTAGATATATGGTATTATGGTCGTTGTAGTTTTCTTTTGAGAAATTTATGTTCAATCAATGAGAACATTATTTAGGAAATCATAGATTAATGAACATAACCTTAAAAAAGTCTTCCTGTACATGTAAATAAGAACATCCCAAATAAATCTGTTTTGTGATTATGACATTAGATACACATAAAGTATTCATTTTTTATTATTTATTTATATTTGAGAATATATTTAAAGGAATCCCCAAATATAATGTATTTAATCATTTAGAGATGTTTTGTAATAGAATAAATTAGAAACTCACCAACAAATATAGTATGATGAATCAAAATTTTTATCGTGTGATGCTAACATATCAACGAGAATGAAAAGGTGTTGTTTAAATGCTATAATCTCGCACTTAATGACTTTGTTAGGGAAGGTGATGTAGCAATGCTGGTATCCTGTTGGTCTGACCCTCTTTACACTATACCGGAATCATGCACTGTATCAAGGGTTTTTGTTAGAATGTGATGTTTCAATGTTGGACGATAATCTCCATAGAAAATAGGTCTAAATTTTTACTGAGTTTCATTTCAAATTGGTGTTTTTATTGTATTAAAGTGTTTTACAGGTTTCATTTCATCATTCATTTTACAATCAAATTTTTATAGTAATGTCAAGGACATGTATCCTATTAATAGAGAAGAGAAGTTATGCTGTAATTGAATTCCTTTCCTAAAATAGATTTATGGAAGCCCCATGGACATTAAAATCATTAATGATCAGGTAATAGTTGACAGTAGGTTAATTCATTCAATTTTTTATTGTATAGATTTTATTGGATTTTCATCAATGTTTTCAGGGTTGTAATTCACTCAATTTATGCTGGTTTATGTTCATTACACCTCGTGTTTTTACTACCACATTATTTTAATAATTTATATTAGGGCATAAATTGAGACACCAATTCATGTCACCACATTTATTAAAAATAAATTTTAATGAGTCTCTGAAACATTCTAATAATATAAGCACATAATATCAACATAACATTAGAAAGTGAAATAATACATCATATTTATCGATTAACATCATCTTATGATGAAAATGGAAAAGTTAAAAAAATATGGATAGAGGAAAAAGATAATGAATTTTTTTCCATGTGTTTTAATTTTTGAATAAAACACCTCATTTTTTTCTTAATATGATTGAGAGTATTTATATATATGAAGTGAAATTAAACTGTTCATATGATATAAAATTTGTGTAAAAGGATTCCAATATACAAGGATTCAAATACAAGGAGATGGGACACTACCCAATGAAATGCCACATCCATAAAAATAATATAACATGAAGTATGAAAAGGCATCAGGTAAATGATTATGTTGTTACTATAGTTTCAGTGGAATAATTAATGAATTTTGTTATTTAGATTAAAAAAATATTTGGTAAAAGTATTTCTTTCAATCATTTTATGCATTAAAGAATTAAGAATTATATAGGATTGTACATCATTTATTATTATTTATAGATTTGGATGCCCAAATATTTAAATTAAGGATTAAATGTAATTAAGGAATTCATATATTAAATATTTGGAAATTATGGCTACATTATTTTCTCTGGGAAATATTATGTTATGTTCATTTTTGAAATTTAGTGACCCTCATTCTATATTTATTGACTATGAGTTTTAATAGTTTTATTCTGGATGATTATTATGATTTAATATTTATTGAATGTACTAAAATAAAAATTATATATTATTTTTTGATTATAACATTGGATAGGATGTTTTTATTATTAAATATTTAAATTCTGAATCAATAAATTTTTGATATTATGAGTCGTTAATTTTTGTCTGGAATGAAAAATTAACATCGAATAACCATTTCCTCTAATTAGAAGTAATAATAGTTCAATGTAGAATAAAAAGATTAGAATATTCTTGTGACATAGAAACAGATCAAGTATGTTTATTTTCTCCAGTTATTCACTATATAGTAAATAATTTCTCAACGAAAAGAAACATATTTTCTAATGAAAACCTTATCAAATTAACTTCCTATAAAATAAAACAATGTTATTTAATCCTTCACATATTTATAGTATTATGATTATTAAAATTGTAATAATTTTTTTCTATCACTCTCCATTGTAATATTATAGTTATATTTCACTTCTATGTCTATGTCTACACATCAAAATATTATTATCCTATTAAAATGCCAAATTTTTTTGTGAAATTCAAATTTATATCCCCCCTATCAACAACATGATTGATTATCTTTTTTTATGACATGGGTTTCCCAAGAAAAAAAATCCGATGTATCCATATTATTTTTTTATGATCAATTTCATGTTTAAATGATGCAATATATTTTTATTCATTTATATTGTAACACATTAATATCTTATAGAATCTCTAATTTTAAAATTTAACATCATTTAAATAATTAGTTTCAATAAATACTGATATTAAACATACCACCCTATACTATTTTTTACACATATGTAATCACCTCGTTGTAGAATGGTGGGAGTGAATGTGATTAACTAAATTATAAAAATATATTTTACACATGATTCTAAAATTAAATCATCAGTTAAAAAATGATTAAAAATGAAAATATAAATTTATTGAACATAATGTTTTTTATATAAAATTTATTTTTTATGCATACAATACAATTTTATCATAATAAATTCTATAAAAAATTTTGCGAAAAATATTCATGATTTTTTTGTTTTTTTATTCAATAATAACTTTTTAAATTGTTGAAATTTGTTATAACATCTTTCTAAAAGAAAAACCTAAATATTATAAAAAAATCTATATTTTTAAAAGGAAATTTTCCACTTTTAAAGGAACACCTATTTTAAAACAAAATTATGAAAATATAATTAAATTTTATTTCGAAAAATAAATTTCATTTTTTAAATCTAGATATCAAATCCATCTTATAGTTATTTTTTTATATTTTTATATATTTATTTCAATTTTTGATTATTAGATAAAAATGCATCATTTTAATTTAATACCGACTTTTCAACTTAATAATTAGTAATGTTAAATTATAATTTTAATTTCTTTGAAATTATAATTATATTATTTATATACATATTTATCCATTTTTATCATATTTTAATACTTTTTTTGTTGAATATGGATTTAAATATGTTTCAACATATAATCATATTCACTTTAAAACACCGTATTCTATTATCTTCTTCATAAATAATTTTAAATATAATTATTCTAACACTATAAATTTTATTAGGTAAAATCAATTCTAAATATGTATTTTAAGGTATTAATTATTTTGTATGTTGACATTTATTTTTATGCATGTAAATAATCCATAGAAAAAATGTATTACTGTGGTGTGGGTATAATAGTGGAACATGTTAATGTTAAAAGTCTGTGGATTAAAATTTCATATAACTACAACATTTAATTGATGGTTGAGATATTTAGTAACCTTAACTGGCCTTTAAAATATTAATCATAAACATAATAAAAGGTAATTAATTCCACCACAATGTGGTTGTCTTAAATCATAAAATAATTCATATTTAATCACTATAAACCACAATCAAGTATAAATAACCGCCCAATAAACCATTTCTCATAAAAATATGTAATTCTATGAAAATATATAAAAATAATAATATTTTATACACTCATAACATGTCCAAGTGATTATAGTATATCCAGGGAAAAAATGTATCAATGGACCTCAGAACATCATCTTCCATATCCCTCACAAATCCTAGGGTTTCTCTTTGATTCATTCCTCATACCCCCTTCAGAAAAATATCTTCTCACAGTGGTTGTGGGTTCGTCTTGACATTGGCGTTGTTTCTTGTGTGACATCATTTCTTCTCGGAGGAGGTTTGATGATCATATCGACATAGAATGGTTTCCAAAGACATCATGGTACGATTATCGATGGAGTTCTGGAGGTTGGCCTAATGAGTTTACCTCTTTCTGATGGCTACGAGGTGTGGGGTGGCCCCGATCATGGTTTGGTTGGCTAGGCCAGTCTGGTGTGCTTGGAAACGGAGTGCTCTAGTTACCTAACTGGATTAGGGAATTATTCAAGTAATTTTTTGTTGTGGCTGAGGGCTTGATATTAGTTCTTCGGATGGAGAAGACCTTTTGTCTCAGATGCTATGAGTTTTACAAGAAGTCTATTTGGTGATAATTTTGAATTTTTAATATAGTTATGGTTTTGGTTGTATCAGTTGTACTTCGCTGGTGTTTATTATTATTTTCATCATAAGGCTAGTGCTGGAACCTTGTGAGGGTGAATATGTGGCTTTGATCGGAGATGTTCTATATCCAGAGAGGCATTTCAATTTCAAGAAGACAAAAATTCCCTCATTAATGGTGGTCCCATAGAGTAGGGTTGGTCCATCCAGTTCTAGTTGATAATGGATTGAACATGGGTTCTTTGGATTATTTTGTATGAATTTGTGGTTGCGGTGAATGCTGGAGGTCGACGAGGTTGGTCCTGGAAGATCAATTTTTGGTGGAATATTTTGTTTTTCTATTCGTGGAATAGTGAATTAGTTTATGAGGTCTGTTGGTATGGTGATGCACCCATACACAGCCATGTGGATGAGGCCCCTGATGAGGTTCCATAGATTACTATTCATCATTAGAATGCTTTTTGGTTTTGGATGCTTGATAGGGTATGGGATTTTGCAATGGATCAGGACTACCATTGACATATGACTCTTGTTGTTCATTCATCCCTACACTAGTGGAGATATTTTTGATGATAAATTTCTATGTAGTGGTATCTATTTGTTTTAATCATGTTTTTCCTCGCTAAACGTTTAGTTTTTTTAGTTTTCCTATGTTGATGATGTATGTTTTTATTTCCGCCATTTTTCCATAAAAATAGTAACCTTTAATTAAATTAAAATTTTGAGGGCCTCTAGGTTGTTAGATGGATTATAGTCTACCAAAATAAAAATTTCATGGCCATTAAGGGATTCTCCAATGACGCGATATTCGAGAAGTAATTTTACCAAAACACCTCTCTTATTTTATTATTATTGTTTACTATATAATCAAATAATACATATATAATGGTATAATAATTCCAAAATCATTGTTATTTTGTAATTTTATATTTGAAATGGAATATATTATATATGTCCATTTTTCCACATTTAATTCAATGAAAAAAATTTATTTTACACATTTTTCTATTCAATCGCCTCTGTGAATAACGATATTTTTTAGTCTTACATTACAACCTCCATGTCTTGTAAAACAATTTAGTCAAAATATATAATATTTTAATAATTATATTATAATTTATACCATGTTCTTGATCTAATACCTGGAAATAATATTTTATTGAATTAAAATGGTTCACAATGTTTTGAAAAATCGTACATTATAAACTAAACATGAATCATTAACATTCTATTAAATAAATCATCCTTATGTATGAAAGAAAAATTATAAATGGGACCATTAAATTTTTTTTATTTGGAATAATAAAATATAATTTGATTTCTATATTTTCTTTTTTATTTGACAAAAAAATAAATAATTATACACAATGGAACTTATAAAGAAACCATGAAATGAAACAAACAAACACATTAAAAATAATGATATATTTTTAGTGAATTGTTGGTAATATGTTATAAAAAAAAATATATGTTATTATACAAGGTAACATAGTTATATAATGAACTCATTAAATATTTTAAAAAATTATATGGGAAGATAGTGAATTCTATGCTAAAGGGAAACCAGAGATAAGGGTTTATCATCTCATTTTTACTTCTCTGAGATATATGCCTTATTAACCATAAATTTATCTTGTGTGGTTCATATATACAGACATTGTTAAATTATATAATTATTAAATTAATTTTAGGGGTTTTATAGTTTTAAAAAAAATTAATTCATCTGTAGGGTAATCTAATCTCCTGATTACAACGTGGTAAAGGAGTCAAAATCAATTTACATTTCATTAGAACGTATTTGTTATTATGAACCAATTAACTTCTATGTGGTTTATATATTTTCAAATTGAAATGTAATATAATGATTTGTTCAATCAATATGGCCTGTTAAAAATCAAATTGAATTATTTGACACTATGGTATTTAACATGAAAATTACCGTGTCATAAAATATTTTATACCCAGTCAATTTTTTTTTTCAATTGGGATCTTTCTCTTAAACCAGTATCTATTTTATAAGAATTTTCCATCATAAATTAAATTTCTCTAAAATATACATTTATGTGTATGATGGGTATGATATTAGCCTAAAATATATTACATTTTAAAATTTTGTGTTTACTTTGAATGTTATTCGATAAATTTGTGAAATATAGACAAATCTTAGTATATTAATCAATAAATATACATTATGATTAGGATCATAATTAATTTATTAAATCCATTATATGATATAAGTTTAATTCCATGGGATGGTTGACATATGTGGTTTAATGTTGTATATAACCCCTTGATGAATTGATATTCTCATGGGATGAATCAGTTATGATAGAATAAAATTTTGTTTTACCTATCTACATGGTTAAATATATTAAAAACCACGGGTCACGTTCTAGATACATATTGTTAGAAATTTATGAATTTCCTCCATTCATAATTTCATTTTTCTGTCCACATGGTTTTCATTATGGAAAAATCTATTGATGTATTTCATTACTTTTACTGATTAAATATATCAAGTATGTAGTTAATTATGTATCCCATTTAATTATGAACATTTATTTATTAAGAATTGCATTGTTACTAACAGTTACAAAGAATTTGACTTCCCCGTTATTTTTTTCCTATTCCAAGTTAATGAAGAAGTGATCTTTGAATTATTTTTCAAGGATGAATATTATTATTTCTGTAATGCGTTATTATTATTTTCCAAATCCCAATGTAAAATGGGTATCAAGAATGTTCATAGTTTAAAAAACTAGAATAATTATTGATTATTTTAAATTCTAATATTATATCTATACCAACATAATAATGTAGGGTAATTGAGTGAGCTATATGTTTCAGGTTCATTATAAGGGTTATGATTAAAAATTACAAAATGAGAAATCAATTTATGTTAAAATTTCATTATTTATGGGTTTGATTATGATTATTCACATGATGATGATTTTTTTTGAAAAATATCTCATTAAACACATGAGTTTTATTCATATATTTATTTATAGATAATATATTATTTGTATAAATTTTCATCTAATTAGTATAAAATGATACAAAAATAAATTTATTCTAAATAATCAATATTATTTCTCTCAATGGTAAAACATATTTATTCGTATGTTTCGATATCATTTAAGAAATTATAATAATAATATATTTATATTACCTAATGTTTATTTTTAGAGGATTTTAACTATTTTTTAGTGGGTTAAAAAAAATTTTGTTCCTTTTTCAATTGAGGATATTTTTCTTTTTATTAAAAAATTTTCAATGAATCAATATTTTAGCATTTATGACATAACCAATATTTCACACCCTAATATCACTAAATGAAAAAAATAATCCATTAAATGTTTGAATGGTTATTTTAAATGAAAATTATTTCCTTATTGTTTGTGAATTTATTAGATTTTAAATAAATAATTTTAAAATATAGAGAATTATTTTCACTTGAATGATTTAATTTTATTTTTTGTAATTTTTATTCCTAAATAAAAAGACCCTTATATATTGATTATGTTTTATAGATGATTTTATTTAATAAAACTATCATAATGGAACATTTATGGTATCGTGTAACATATATGTATACATTTTATTATTTTATTGCTAGGATAATAATTATATAAAACTCAAATAAATTGGATATTTTATATATATAAATAGATAATTATAGAAAACTAGTAAATTTTCAGGATTCACTAGGGAAATCAAGTTTATATTGTTGATAATTTATAAAAAAACAAGTCATTGTGCTTAATTCACTGTTAGAAAATGTTTTTGATTGATAATCCATTATGATTTTATAGTCTGGTTAGTTATCCTTTAAATTTTCAATCGTTTCTATAAATATGATGGGGATCGACATATATAACATAATATTGTTGTTCAATTTGATTTGTCATGACTTATCACTCTTATAATGCTTGTATTCAGAAAGGAAAATGTTGTAAGCCATGGATCATGATTACACTCTATGATGTAAGAGGTATTAACATTTTATGTTACATTATTCATCTCATGAACCTATGATAATCTTATTTTATAATATTATAATCAATTTATGTAATTATTTTTAACCATAACGTGTTTTATAGATCACCCCTTATTTTTTTCATTACCCTTATTATGAAAAATGCAATTATGAAGGGTTTGTTTATGATGTTTAGTAAATGGGATGATCTTTAGGGGATATGTTGCATATATTTCATGAAATAAGAATATTGGTTATATATTCTCCAAATAAACTAAATAATTATGGTACTCTAGTGAGTAATTTGTATATGAAATGAATATTCATCTAAACAAATGTAATATTTATTTATAAACATCTTTGGTCATTATAATAATCCATTTGTATTGTTTTGTTAATATTATCTAATATTATATAATATAATTAATAGACCAAAAAATATATAGAACCAATATTTTTTCTTCATGATTAATGGTATCAATTCTATTGATGTTTTGAAACCAGAACTGCATAAAGTTATCGACACACATGTTATTTTGTATTGAAAAGACCAAATAAAAGTATATATGAAACTATTAAATGTTTTTCATTTGAAATTACAATTGAAATAAAATAAATTGTGTAATTATATTCCACAATAAAATTATATAATAATTTTATATAGTATTTTATTAATTATAGAGTATGAATTATAATGTACCATGCAATAAGAAGAGGTGCATGCGGCCATTTTTTAGTTTGTAATATATCACACAAAATTTGAGTAATTATTCATGTCACTAACTATGGGATATTTTCATGAAAGAACTATATTGGGTGCACAACATGTGGAATACTCAAATATCATGATTGCGGAATATGAGTCAGTAAAAAAGTTTTTAAATATATTATAAATAGAATGACTGTACCCGATGAAGAACATTACAAAAAAAATTATTTTAATGTCTAATAACTATAAAAAATTAATAATGATTTAAATGAATTTAATTATCTGAAATAGTAAGAATTTTTATGTGTATAAATTAGATGAAATAAGTAGTTTTTATTATGGAAAAAGTTTTATTTGAAAACCACTGATGATGATGAGCCTATAATAAAAAATAAATTTATTTCAAGTAAAAAAATAAGTTTTATCTAATGATTAAAAATATGATTACCAATATTATCATGTTCATGTTCATCACATAATAACACATGTTTTAAATTATATTAGATAAGGTTTCATGAAATTGATTGGGAAGATTAATACAATGTAATATAAGAAAATTAGTCCTAGATAGAAATGTCAAAATTAATTGCTTCCCTATCACAACACATAAAATAAATATATCACTAGGATTGATTTCAGTAAAATTATTAATTTAACGAATAAATATTATAATTGTAGGATACAATGCAAGTTATTTTTTGGAGAACAAAATTTCAATGAATTATATAATTTATTTAGAGACTTCGGTAATGTAATGAAAAATAGAAAAAATTACATGATATGTGTATAATGTCAGGAACATGATTTATTATTTGCTAATTTAAAAACCAATACAAATGATTATTATAATAATATTATTGAAGATGAAAAAATATTAGGAAATGATGGTATTAAAATAGTTGTCAAATATATGAAAAAATAATGTAAAACTACGAAATTAGATAATGAAAATTAAAAATATTAATGGGAATGTGAAAAGATGAATATATGTGTTTCCCTTACTGAGTAATCTAAAAAAATATTTTTATATGAAGGAACTAAAATTAAAAAATTTAAAAAACAAATTATTTTCAAGAAGTGAATAATGAATTTTAAGAAAAACAGATCGAATTAATTATTCTGTGACTTGATTTTAGAAAATATTTATGTTAATAAATATAAGTACATAAATCCTAAACTAAAACATATATCTTCTGGTTCAAAGGATTATTTTTATATTGATTTATTATCTATTTAAAAGGTATATATGGATTTGGAAAAGATTTTACAATATATTATGGGGTCTTCAAGTACTCTTCCATATGGAAGATGAAAATATGATAAAATTATTATTATGATGAATAAAAACAATTATAATAATTCATTTATTAATAAAAACATTTCATCAATCATAAATAATGCTACTTTTTTCAAAATAGCGAAATAATTTATTTATATTGTAACATGTTTTCAAAATAGAATGAAAATGAAATATTTTAATGAATTCACTATGAGATCTTCTCATTAATGAAATTTTACTAACATTATTTTATATATAAATATAATTCCATTAATACCCTAAAAATAAATTTTGAATCTATTAGTGTGGCCAAAATATATGATATGGCTTATGGTGAATCTACTAAATCAATGGTTCCAAAAGAGTGTTTCTAAAATTATATTGTACCTTAGATGTTCACCATTCATAAGAAAGTATTTTAATATGAACGATATGAATTAAACCTAATTTTTTATAATGATATATATTGTAATAGATAATATATAATATTCCATATCATTTAATATTCTATATTTAAGTAATATACAATAATTTTTGATTTTTTATTGTTTCAACTAGAAAAAAGATTTTTATATACGACTTTTAAATTTTCAGCTATATAAATATATAATGTTAACATATATTTCAAATAAAAACAATCAATATAATTTTATTTTATAATAATTTTACTTAGTTACCACTAATTGTTACATCAATCAAAATGTTGATATTTATGTTTTTAAAAAATTTAAATTGTTATTATATGCCTATATTTTTTTGGATTATTTTTTTGAAATATTGTCAAAAAATATTTATTTTGTTCACAGGAACTGATATTATTATTATTAACATATTGTAATATTATTTTACCTTTTTATTAGGTTCTATTTATATCTAATTTTGTTATCAACCTACAACATTAGAAGTTTTATTATTGAAGTGGATACTTGTATTACTAATTTTGAACTATCCTGGTTTATAGAAGTATTTTAAAAAGACTAAATTAATTTTCATCATAAAAATATATTTAATTTCTTTCTAGATTTTCAATATTTTTGAACTTATATATCTATATACTATTGTTTAATTATATAACGTATTTTTAGATTATTTACAATGGTGCATTTTTTTATTGAAATAGTGAGAAATTTTATGAATCCATTATTTTTTTAAACCATTTGAAATATTTATAATACTTATTATTATTGTAATATATTTTAATTTAATGTTTTAATTTGTAGGATAAATTTTTTTTTGAGTACCTTTAGGGACAATGAGTTTTAAATTGTTGGAGAAAATATCATTATAATTTTTTTTAAACTAGAATTAAAAATGAACTACATTTTAAATGTTATCCATTCATGGAAGTTTGTTTTGTTCTTATTTTATAAAAAAATCATGTTAAATGACTTGTTTTTTAAAATTTTTTCAATCATATGTATTCTCTCTGAAATTTTTTTAGGTCATTTAAATATTCTATTTATAATGGTGATAATATTTTTCATTACAATTAATATAGGGAAATATCAAAATATATTATTTTTCAGTTTCAATAGAAAAATAATATAATTTTATTTATATCTATTTCTCTATTATGATAAATTTATATTAGGATTTTAAAGTTATAATTCTCAAATAAATGAATTAGTTATCAAATTTATAAAAAGTTGTACATTTTTAGTGTGTTTTATTTTCTATATATTTTAATTGTTTTGATAAATTTCTAAATTATATTCAATGAAATAACATCTTTGGAACATGTATTCTAAAATCTCAATTGAAATTAATTTAATTTCTCTATTTTTGTAAATTATTTTCATTGTTGTAATTTTTATTCCATTTACTTTTGATTGAATCCTGTATTGAAAAAATTATTCTTTTACAAATTGGTAATTTATATTTTATTTTAACGTCAATGAATATTTTCTATCACTGTACATATTGAAATTTAACAAATACAAATACATTATATTTTATGTTATTAAAATTTTAAATGTTATAATAAAACATTAAATCATGTGTTATTTTAATATTGTAATGTATAAATATATTTTTAACATATATTAGAATTATATATATGGTTATATATAAATATATATCATGTTATAAATAAATATAAATTGTGTTGACAAATTCTACCCATGCTTAATGTTGATGTGGTCCCTTGTAGTACAAGATGTGTTTTGGAATCCTCAGATACCTGTGAAGATACATAGGGACACCTAAATTCGATGGGAGGTGATTTGGCTTCAAAATGTAAAACATCCTTTAGATATCATATTGATTAAATGAACTATAAGAGACCTCAGTGAAGTGAATTTCATATAATTGATTCATCTGATGATGTTTTTTGGTGTTTATTGGATGCATTTAATAAATATATTTAATTTCAAAAATTAAATAGTGATTAATTTAATTAAATGAGAAGTTCCTGTAACACTATGTGGATTTTTATTTTTGAAATTTCTTGTCAACTAGTGTATTAATGTGGAGGAAGAAATTCATGAGGACTCTAGGAGAGAGTATCACTCACTCTTAACATGCAGCCTTAAAATAAATAAGGCCCAAGGATATTCTACATCATTAAATAAAAATATTTACTATAAAAATTGATGGGTAATTATTAGAATGTGAAATAAAACCCAATTAAGCTCATTTAAAATTCTATATATCTGCTCATAGTATTATTATCCATGAATTGATTAAAATATTTCAACAGATGATGAATATAAACTTTTGGTGGAAGAATTGATGAATTGAATAAAATGCAATATTGAATAATTATGTAATATAATAAACTAACCAAAATAGAAAAAATTATAATATAATTGAACTATTGATGGTTTCAAAAGTGTCTCTAATGAAAATAAAACATTTATATTCTTTAAATTTAATGAAAATTATTTGTAACAATAAAATATATTCACATTTCATCAAAATTTACCTTTTTAGAAAATTCTAAGAATTAACATTTAGATAATTTTGATTTTAGAATTGAAAAATAATGTTTATTTTTTGAATAATTTTAAATAATATGTAAGAATTAATATTTTCATATATGATAAAAACAGAATGAATTAATTTTCAATGAAAAATATCACTTTTAAAAAACAAAGAATTTTAAATATATTTATTTTAAATAAATATACAAAAAATGATCATGTGGGAACCATATTTTTTTCCCTAGTAATAACCAAAAAATTAATGGCACGGTTATAATTGTTATGTTTTAAAAATAATATTTTAATACAGTATGATGATCATTTAAACAAGGTATTGTCTATATCAATTTCAATTATAGATATTGAATTTATTTAAATGGAAAGATATAATATAGTATCGCGTTAAACATTTTTTTGGGAAATTTTTTCTTCAAACAAAAAATAGATTTTCTAAAAATGTTGAGATTATTTAAAAATAAATTTCAGATAAATTAGAATTTAGTAGGGAATATATATTTATATTTCATAATTCATTCCAACAAGTTCAATTAATAAGTTATAATGTTCCTACATAAAAAACATATCTTCAATGTCAACTAATAATAGTGTTAAATGCCATATAAACTACTGAATATAATTTTAATGATAAATAATATCATGCTGTTTTCGAATTTCAATATATGCACTATTTAAGAGAGACATTTAATTTGTGGGTTCTCCCATATCTTCATATTTTAACTAAAAAATAGAAATACATTTATCTTTTGTTATCTACCAACATTCTCAACATTATTTCCCCTTCATAAATTCATTCACTACACTAAACATTGGTATCAAGGTATGCTATTACATTTGACAACTAAAGATGGTATCTATCAAATTTATGAATACATAAATTGAGAAAAATGTATTATTTTTTTTTTCAATGGGTCATATTTTTTTGTAATTATTTTTACCATCACCATAATAGTGTTATTTTTTTCTTGAATTCGTTATATTTTACCCCTTTAATAATGAATTTTTTTAGTGCAATATCAAGAATATAAGTGTTCTTTATCTATTTCCAAGGCCAAGGGACCTAGAGACCATATCATGGATATTATTGGTTTTTAATTGTAGCCTCCCATAATATTTGAATCATTTATTTCCTTTCCAAATCATTTACCTAATCATGAAATAAAAAATGCATAGTCATAAAGATATGGATTTACCATAGGATTCGATTAAATGGTTTTTGGTATATCATGTTTCCACGATCTTTAACATCAAATTATTTATTTATTCTAGGTCATGAGAGGTACATAACCAATGTCAGGAGACTATAATATCCAATAAAGGGTACATTTTTATATTTTTTAATATGGGGAGTATTATACATATTTTAATTTATTATTTTAAGGTTATTCATAAAAAACTAATGAAAATGCATTTCTAAGTCTAACACATTTAACCATTAAATGATGATTAATGTAAAAAAGGGGAAGGAGATGTATTGGAGTGTATGGGGAAAATTATAATTTAAAATATCTCTTTTAAAGGTGGTGGCATTCAGTTTAAATTCTGGATGTTTAGACGATTTATATGGGGGGGAAATAAGAATTGGACCCACCATGATAGAATATCATAGAATCATCATAAATATAGGGGTTTTAAAGTCAATATCCTGGATAATATATATTAGATGTAATGTATTAAGACTTGTTTGTGATTATTGGTAAGGGAAACTGTTTTGATGGTAGATTGTGATACGTTGTTTTCAAGGGATATTGATACAGACTTATATTATCTTAAGGGAACATATTCTATAATATAATAGTCAATATATTGTGTATATATTTAAATAAATATTTGTGGATCCATGTAAATAGAAAGTGAAATAGTTTTAATCCATATATTTATATATATATAACAAATAATCATGTAATATTTTTGAGGATCTGAAATTCCCGAGGCACTAAGTGTGATTGGTGATAATAACATGCTCTGAATGTATGATAGTGGAATATACCAGTGAATGGGCAATTTATGGAATGTTCACTATATAGTTCTGACTCATTTGTACATATAACTTATATGTCCATTATATATTGTTTATTGTAATTAATAATGTAATTTAAGGGATACTGATGCTTTTTATTGAATGATATTTACTATTGGTTGTAGCTACAATGACCTAAACATTATTTGTTTTCCAAGAATGCTCTGATTTTTTTGATATGTGGAGTGAAATTGAATGTCATTATTTTGTGGCACTTTGATCAAATTTGTTGAAATGGGAAACATACTACAATATTAAATATAGACTATATTAAGAAATTAAATACATATTTCAATGTAGTTTAGGAATACAAGGAAATAAGATTTTCCCTATAAGTTGAATAGGCTTCTACCTGACGAGAAATATTTTTTTGAAAATTAATGTAGATAAATATTTTGTTTATAGTTTATATAGTTTTAATATAAATATAAATAAGATTAATATTCTATTCACCAACAATTTAAATAGAATACTTTTTATAATGATATTTTCCGATTACATGATGTGTGATTTTAGAAATAATATGTTAATAATTCATAATGGAGAAATTAATGTCCATAACAAATATGAATAAGGGATTTTGATACCCTTTAGTGTTAGTATTCCCAAAAAAATTACCATGTACCATTAAGAATAAATTTTCAATAATAACCAATCAATTCATAGTTTTATTAATGAGATCCCAAGTGTAGATATTTTGTTTATATATAGAAAATTAATATTTATCTTAGAATACGAGTCTATAAATGAGAGATCTCATGTTATAATTTCCCGAGAAGATCATATTTGTATATCAGAGATAAGGGAAATTTTAAATTTCATATCATGTCTAGGATAAAGGATAACTGAATCACTATAAAGATTTTATCAATTTGAATCTAGCCACATTTACTGTTGGGAGGAATATCCTCACCCAAATCAGGTTCTCATTAAGGGTAAGGGGTTTTCAATCATATTATGGATAGTCGAGGACTCAATGACTAGGAATCACTACATATGTCATAATAATGAGAACCTATAAATTCATAGTTCCGAGAATGAGGTGGTCCATTGTATTGAATCAACTCAAATGTTGGTGATGGGGGATAATTTATTCAAATAAATACAGGTTCATAAATAAGTGAAATTATTATTTGACCCCATCTTATTGATTTATCTGGTATATAGGCTATTTTGGAAATTTTCATAATTGAAATTTTTACTATGAGGAAAAATATAGAATTATATTTTTACTAGGGTTGGATAAAATGAAGAAACACATAATCAAATATAGAGGTGTGTTATGACATCACCACCATTATTAGCTTCCCTCTCTAGCAGGGGTCATAAAAACATGTAATTTTATATCATATGAAATCAAATTCTTACTATTGTAAAATATAGTGAATTATGAAAGAATAATTTACCTATTAAGATATTTCATCTTCGACAATTACTAAACGAGTGGATTACAAATACAATTATGTTGTTTTTTGGACATTTATTGATGAATTTAACATAATTTTAAGGAGAACTCATGGTAGAAAAACGTGTTTGAAATTATTAACACATTTTTTATAGAAATTATAAATTGAATAAATGGAGGATTCCTATTTCTTGACAATTTATGGATTCCCAAAAACTAAATAAAATTTCAAAGGGGTAAATATTGGGGAAAAAAATAATACACTATGAGGGGTGTCCATTTTAATGTAAAAGATAAAAATAAAAAATCTGCTCCGGTATTGGACATTCACTATGATAGAATTTCTTCAATGGTGTGTTAGAATTATATGTGTAGTATTAAATCATGATCCATGTTTATTTTCATGTATTTTAATGTCGTACAACCACATAACATTGTGTACCATTTAAGGTGTTTCATGAAGGACCACTATCATGCCTTTTATGGGCATGAGACTTAGAACATGTGGTATAGATTATGTGAAATATTTCATTGAGAATATAAAATTAGTAGGTGGTGTATTATTCTCCTCAAAATTTTAGAACAGATAATATTCCACATTTGAGTGGATATTATGAATATAGTATAGTCCTTCACAATTGGTTTCATGAGTTGGATATTTCTTCTATGGTATCACTGAGCTTTGATGTGCCAAAATAATATATCCTTGAAAGAATGAATTATGGAACTATTTAATGTTATAATCTAGAGTTATATTTTATTTTTTTTACCATTAAATTGTGAGGGGTTTACAACTATTTCTTATTCAGTTGATCAAATCAATCTCGTATCATTGGAGATTACTTATCAATGGAAAACTAATAAAAATTTTCGATATAGATTAAATGTAATTGTAAATAAATAAAAACAATATCTTCTATCAAATATAAAAAAATGGGGGTTCAAGTGTGGATATAATTCATATAGTATTTTAAAATCAATATTAGTATGTAATATAGTTATCCAATGATTAATTTATATTTATGCCGCAATTTTTAGATTATGATTGATATAGTTTTATTGAATGCATTGATATATTCATTCAATGATGCATTATAGTGGGAACAAATGATTGTCTCAATGTTAAACACGTGGTACATGATTTTTATTTCATAGGATGAAAAGTGTTCCCTTTTATGTCATTATATTCTATGGGTAACCAAATATAGTATTAATATTACATTTCATGAAATTCATTATGATCATCATTCTAGCATCCATTAGTTGTATTACCATTACCGTTTGAAGTAGGAATAAATTATATTGATTATATCCTAGATCTAGTTATCCATATGTAAAATATATATCCATATAACATCCATTCCCCATACATATTGTTTATAGGAATATTTTACTAGGTGAAATTGCTTCTGGGGGAGGGTGATCAATAGTATTATCTTCTATTTTATATAAATGGAATATTATAGTGACTTTTTATTTCCATATGTATTATAGGCCATAATTAGCCCTTCATTTTTTATTGATGGGAAATATGGATCGTTGAATGGTGGGTTCAATAGGACCAAATTTTGTAATATTACATAAAGGAAATAGTATATTCTCAATCAGTCCATGTGAAGGAAACTTCATCTAATTAATTTTTATTTAGTACATTATTATCATTAAAGATATAATAATGTGTAAATGTTATTCCTATTCATTGGATTTTTTATATTTTATATATATTAGTGAAGAGATACATCTTTTAGGAGGTCCAATATGGGAATCTTCCATCCAAATAATCGATTATCTTCAGTTGGGATATAATTTATCTCATTAAAATCTTCCATTATGTTACTACCAAATTATAAAACCATCATACATTGAATGAAACTAATGAATGTTTCATCTCTATCAATCTCATGAAAATATAAATCAAAACTAGACTATTCATATTTCATGGAGATTATTGAATTCAGGAAATGAATTAATGTGTGAATTGAGGGAAATTATACCATAAAACTACACACATAATCAATATTGTGGGCCAGATATTCATTTTTGATGGAATATTCACCATTTATATTCGTTATCACTAATTCTAAATAGAATTTGACGTTTTAGTGGATCATGATTAATTTTGGTTCCATTAATAATCCTCAAATGAAATCTTGGTAGGCTAGTTCATTGTTGGTATAAACCTATTTAAAAAAGATAAATAAAGAGTGATTATCTTTTTTGTATACATAATAATGACTCCAAAAGAAAATAATTTTATTGTTTGGTCATACATAATCTCTATAGTTGTTCTTATATATGGTTTTTAAAAATTATACTCCCATAGCTGGGGAAAATCATGAAATGAAAATATCACTTAATTGGGATATCAAAATTTAATGGTGTTAATTCATCAAAGGGATGTCCTACAGACATAATCTACTAGAACAATCCCTTTATCTAAATATTCTATATGTACCAAATGTAAAACTACTAGAGAAGTTTCTACATTCAATCCAAGGATCATAATATCATTGTAAAATTAAGGATATACATTAGTGGTCCATTTTAGAGACCATGTGATCCTCACTATGCTATAGGTAGTGAGTTAGTTTCTGAATTGTGATGATAAGAAGAAGGAAACTCTCACAGATATTTCAATATCGTGATCTATATTGACAAAGGGTCAACTAATATTATAAAGGATATTATCATTCCCATAATAATTTTTCTGTTTGGGGTACAGTTAAAAGTGAATACTCAAATGAATCTATATACCATATGTTTGTCCTCTTATCATTGGACAGAATTATCAATAGTTGAATAAAATTATTTTTTTTGATGTTATCAAAATATTATTTACAATAATTGGTCCGCTTATAAGAAATCCATTTTTCATTACCCTAGGGAATTATAATATTATGTTTTAGGGTTATCTATATTGTTTTTTTGTATAGTTGGTGTCCATAATTTTACCATAGCTTATTGAGATTTCTAAGAGATGACATTTAAAAAATAGCCTTGGTTATTTTAAGGATAAAATTTATTACCACAATTTAATAATATGAATATAATATATTTTAATTAGGGGATAAAGGAAGTGAATTTCATGGAATTAAATTTTATTGTTTCAAATCATAGATTTTTGAAAAATATCTCAAGATCAACATGATAATCATAATACATTATGGGTTTCACAACAAAATTAGAATTACCAGAATTGTATAGACATTACCAATAAGAGTTTAAAAATAAAATTCATTGAATGTCAGTATGTGGAACCATTCATCATGCCACTGAAATGAATTGAAAAATATAAATATTTTCCTCAATAATTTTTAATAAATATGCAATCATTATCATTAGGAGACAATCAATAATTTTTATAATTAAAATAATCATCAATGAAGATGAGAGCCAGATAAACTATATTTGTTTCAATCTAGTTCTCTATAAAAATAATTCATAAATATTCCTACATTCAATTATTATTTATATATCTAAAATCAATGTATCCTCTTATTTACCCATGATTCATATTGACTGGGACAATATTGTAATTCCATTTGAGTAATTGGACTTCATGAATGTTGTTGTTTTAGATGATTTTACAAAAATACGATTAACCATGGAATCATGAGAATGGTGTTTTCATATAGTCACCTTATTTTAAACCTGATTATCTTATATAAAACATATGTGGTGGGTTGAAACATCGTGATCCATGCATTAAATTTTAACATATTTCATGTTGAGGAGATCGTGGTGATTCAGTATAAAAATGATATATTGATATTTCACATTATAATAAAAGGAAACACTAATCAACATAGGTTATAATTCATCCCATGTTTCTTGATATTCTTATTAGATATCATCAACAATGGAATATACACAATCCTATAATGTTGGTGGAGTATGATCAAGTTCTTCCTCCTCTCCTTCTTCTCTAACCATAATGAAGGGAATGGGTGATGATAGAGAATCATAATAGATGACAGAAATTAAAATATATGTCTTTCATGATGATGAACTAGGGAAAATCAAAAACACTATCTACGATATAAGGATGAAATATGACTTAGATGAAGATACATGAGTCTATTGATGTTTATGGTACATAGTAGGAATTATTTTATATGTGGTCATACCAATATTAAAATGATCATAGACAAATTCCCTTAACATTGGGTCCGGTTTATTTAAAAAAAACATATGGGATAATGAGTGAATATCTAAATCATGAATTATGATTTAAATTTATTTTATTAAAATAATTTATTCATCACAATTAATTTTGAATATTTTAGTCTAGGGCTTCAATAATATATTTGGGGATGTATCTCACTTGAGATCACCAATAATGGGTCATCTCCTAACTATCTAGTGAAATAAAAAATTCATCTATTGGCATTTTCACGAATTAAATGATAATAAAATTCACAATGAAGTGAACCTATATTACAATAGACTAAATGTTGGATACATAAATGCTATAATGGAGGGAGTACATTATATTGACATAGCCATGGCCTTCCTTGTATGATATTCAATGTTGTGTTTTCCAGTAGAACCAATAATTATTAATCATACATCATTTCCCATAATTTATTTCTAATCTCAATCTATTGTATAGTTTTTATATCACTATGGTCATAACCCTTTAATGTTATAGATTTGAAGGAAATGGAAACATTAGTTTATCTGAATAAATGAATCATTAACAATGTAATGATATTGTTTCATGATCCATTATCATTTAATTATTGTTCAATGTTATTATCATGTATCATTCTAGAATCATACAATGGTCTATCATATCATTTTTGAATAGTATCCAGTTATTTCCCTTTATATGATATAAATACATTACACTCTCGAGGGTTAATATTTTTGTGATGAGTTTCTGAAATAACAACCTCAGAAAGGAACCACTATATAAATATTAAATGTTAAAAAATATCCACCTATAAATTTACAAATAAATTTATAAAATCATGGTTAATGATATTTACTATGATCGTGGTTAATTGTTTCATAATGACATATTTTTTACCCAATGGTCTATTTTTCCAAACACGAGGGTTTACTTTGGATGAATTTTCGGGTTTATTTTATTGTGGTGGATTTGGAAGGCATTTTAAAAAATTAAAGAGCTCATAAATCTACTCGATTATACTATAACGGTATAGAAACCAGTCTGAGATGATCAAATGGTTATATCAACTCTAGATATTTCCCAAAAAAATCATGTTTTGGATAGTGATGACTGATGTGGGAGAATATTAATTAACTTTATAAGACCATTTAAGGGATTCCAATGGTTTTAAGTAATATGAAAGACACAATTTAATTTAAAATTTTTATCATGGCGTTAAAATTGACTTAAATTATCCATTTAGTGTCTGATAAATTTATTTATAGATCCTTATCTCCGCTATAGAGAATTAATATTTATAATTATAATCATTCATAGACAATGTATCCACTAAATAAATGACATTAATGGGACAAAACACATATTCTTCTTATATTGTAGATTACGCGTCACACATTAGTCATCATGGAACAATTTAGTGGGATGGTTTACATGATATTTGGATTTTTGCAATGAGGCCAATTATTGATTGTATTTTCATATCATTTCTATCATTTCATCTTACTCAACATTATTTTTTCATTTTTATTTGAACCATTTCTTATATGAGTGGACGATAAAGGTATATGATGTAGATGTGATTAGTTACACCCTAAAAGAATATACACATTGTGTAATTGAATGAACTAACTATGCCTGAATGAAAAAATTATTTTAGGTGATCATCATTTTTTCCATCCATACATGAAAAAAAAATTACAACTTCTTTATAACAAATATTCATTCACCCTATTCCCCATAAATAGTAGTAGAAATTTGTGTAACATTCAAAATAAAAATAAAAATTATAAATTTTCTAGAATCAACCATCTACTATAGAATATATTTTAAAACAAACCAATCTTGGATATAATTTTCCCTCTCTTGAAAAAGGGATATAATTTAGGAAATAATTGGCACCAACATAACCTAGAATTTTGTGCTCTATCATCTTAAATATGAATTCCACTGTGGAGAAAAAGTAACATGAATCATTTTAATCATATTGTGAAAAATATTAATTTTATTGTTCCTCAACTTGATGAATCATCTACTATATTCTCTTATACATGTTGTGATATTGATACATAAAGATCAATTCCGGAAGAGGAACTATAATAATGGACATGAGCCTTAGATAATAGAAGATGTATGACATTAGATAAGTTTCAAAATTTCATTTTTTACATTATCGATTCTCTTCCATTGATCTTCTATCATTAGTAGATATTTAAATTTGGTTCCTAAATTGAAAGCTCCAAAATTTCTTCATTTTTTCATGTTTCTGCATCCCGACTTTATTGAGTACCAAAATTAATTATTTTTGAGAATTGTCATTGATTTTATATATAAATAGATCACACATGTATTTTTAACGGATATATGTCTTTTGATTTAAATTCAACCACTTCCACATAATGATAAAATTGGATAATCACTCAATAAGACAACATTTCAAAATTTAGTTTTAATGTATTGTTATGTTTTATGTTTCAGAGATTAACTGGTAATGATAATACCCATAAAGATCCAATCATCCATTGATTGACCTAAATCGTAAACTAGTATAATAAAAAATAGATCAGCCTTCGATTATATATATAAACTCTGTTTTTCTACATATTTTTACTCATGGGTTCACATCAGTGGACCCAACCTATTTTATAAATGATTCAGATGTGGTTCCGGATCACTAAATGATTAACCACTAGAAATATAAGATTTACAATGTTAAGATATTGATATGTCATGCATAGACATTTAGGGTCTAGAATTATCTCTATATAGAATGGTGTATTCTATGATTCCATAAATTCTATTTGAATGTAAATTACACAATCGTATGATATTATCTAATATGATGTCTATGTGGTTACGAAATTGAATGGTAGATGTAATTTTACTTACCTATTTTAGTTTTAATCCCTTTCATTGTAAAAATTCACTATTATGGATAGGCTTGGGGTGATCATTTTGAAATGTCTCACACTAAAACTCTTAAATAAGAAACTAATATTTTTTTACTAATGAAGGATCCCTATTTATTTGTTGTATAAATCCCATGCCAAGTGAAAATAAATGCTCTTACATTGTCATGTGATGAGATATTCATAATGTGGAAGACATTCTAGGATAATTCTATAAGGTTACACATGAAGAACATTCCCAATGAAAATATTTATTATATTTATTTAATCATTGAGTCTGTGTAAATATTTTAAGTTAGCATCATACTATGAAAAACACTATAGAAGTGTAATTGCTTCAAATTATCTATGAAAATGATGGCAAGTGTCCACATATATATAACTATTATTAATCAATAATTTTTGTGTATATTGAAGCTGAAAATTTTAGGGCATCCCCAAATTATTTTCTAACCTATGATTCATTGTATTGACACCTTTATCAGTCACATAATTGGAGAATATGTTCCAAAATGAAATATTATACTGTTGTTACATTAAAATTAATTTATGTTGAATAGTTTCAATAGTAGTTGTGCTGATTAAATTGATGGATTCATAATGAATTATAATAGTGCATTGGTATATTCATAATCTAAGGATTTGTTTCCATTAGGATATCCATTAAAGGGATCGTAGTTTTCTGATCATTATTATACATGATATATATGTTTGTCTTAAATTTTATTTTTATTCTCTTCCTTACCTTAATAGATTATCTCAATAATTTTTTTGATGAGTGATCATAATAGAATTTCAATAATACATTACTAATATGTTCCTAGAGGAAGGTTCTTGTGATGGGACATACTATGAGTAGTCATTAAATGATACAAATCCTAAATTAGGAATGACTGGAATCAATTATGGATGAGGTTATGATGTAAAAATTACTCTTAACATGGGGTGTCATGGATTATTCTTCTCCATTATTGTTTAATTTCATGACCAATTATCTATAGAGAGAGATATAAAATGATGAATATAACCGCATCCATATGGGTTAGGCCTCTACCAATATATCTGCAGTTATAGATGTTGCAATATGTTTCTAGGCCAATTTAATATCTTTATTAACTGTGATTTGGGTCAAAATAAAATCATTTAATGTGATCTTCATTCATCCAAAACCATTGATTCTTCTCAACAATAATAATTTTATAAGATAGCGGCATGCATAATTTTTTAAAATTCATCTTGAAAGAGTATTTCAATTAAATTATCTCATAGAGTCCGTTTCTTATTATATGTGGTAATGCTTGATTGTTACAGAGCATACTATATTCCATTGGTAGACCTCCATTATTATCATTGGAGTAATGTTATAAAATTTCATGATGTCACATATTTTTGGAATTTATTATCATTTTCAATATAAGAAATTTATTTATATATAATATCCTAATCCATTTATATAATTATAAAATAGAGACAAATAAAAAATTGATGTATTAATAACAATTTATCGAGATAGGCACATTAAAAACTCTATGGTTGTTTTACCAGTTTCTAAAGTCACACAACAGATAGTGTATCTAGGTAAATATTTAAAATATATTTATTTATTATGTTGAAAGGAATTATGTAACCTTCATTATGACATAATATTATTTTTAATTGTATATGAATCATCCAAAAATTTAGAATAATGTTATTTTCAAATTCCTCTAACCACATGTGCATAAATTTTTATTTTGGACTTGATGAGGGATAATAGGTGACAAGTAAATTATCTTTTTCTATTTCCCAAAATTAATATGATATCTACATCTTAAAAAAAGGATATTTCCAGAAATACTTTCCAAAGATAATATTTCCTGTCCAACTTAATAGGGATAAATATAACTGAATTAATCTCTTCTTCATTGTCAAAAGCCATGCTATCGAAGGGTGGTTCAGTGAATGAGTATTTCATTGGGTTATGATAAGGATTAAAAAAGAATATATTTTCATTTAAATGCATCTATAAATTCCAACCACATTGTTAGAAACCGATACTTATTATGAGTTATGAGTTTCATTGTTTTTCATTTTTTTGAGTTGTAATGAGAAAACAAGGAAAATAGAAAAAATGTTAAAATTTAGCAGATCGTGTCATATAATCCTATGTACACATCATGTAGTTTGTCCATCTAATATAGGGGTACATGGTGTTTTATTTTTTTTGGATATAGAGTTAATAAAATGAAACTATGTGTCGTGTACATCTTTGTACACCCCCATGTAGTCCTGTCAGCAGGTTGATGGGGAACATGTCAAGTAAATCAGAGAATTTATGAATAGAAAAATTATATACATGCAATGTATATGCTCTTATACATCATGTAATACTAAAATTAGAATTAAAAAGTGTAGTATAGTTTTTTTCTATTCTAATAGATAAAATATCCCCTGAGTGATGATGAAGGGGTCCTGAGATAAATTCCTTATCTCATTTCTTCATCAACATACCAATTCAACTGTCGTTGTTCTCATTGGATTCATCTTGGGAAGATATTCCTTATCATTTAGCAATTATTGATGAGTTTTCGTGATAATATTATTTAATGTTTAATTATTTTTCTCTTTTCATAGATATATGATTTTCTAGGATGATTTAAGGGATGGTGTCACTTTATATCACTCATATGACATTGAGGTAGGTTTCTTTGTTCCTTTCATTTAATATTAAGTCGATTATGTGACAAATCTATCTGAGTCCATTTTTTGGTATTGTTTATCACTGGAATTGAATCCTTTCGATACCTAATGATGTTTAGGTATTTTTTTATATGAAATTTAATCATGTGATTAATGATTGTTTTATTTAGGGACACCTCATGGAGGTGTTTCCCATTGTTAGTCATTTGGATAGAACTCATTTGGATCTTGTGAGTGATTTCTCATTTGGGGTTGATTAGAATGATATATATTTTTATATGAAATGAACACATGAATTATTATGATTAATGAATTGAAATAGTTTGATTTTTACGTGGATGTTTCTAAGTGAATTTCCCAAGTGAGTTGTTTCTTTAAAGCTATGTGATAGTTTAATTCACATGTTATGTTTCTGATAAGAAATGATAAATTATTAAATGAGCTAAATATCCATGATTGAGCCCTATTATTGGTTAAAGGACACGGTCCAACTCAAATGACTAATTCCACCTTTTTTAATTTGGGTGAATCGTTGTCTCGGCAAAATTCAAATGGATAGACTCAAGATGTTAATTACATATGGTTTGTGATAGAGCCAACACTTTGGTGTTCATGCTTACAAATTATTCATTGTAAATGCGGAAAAAATCCTTGGTCTATTGAGGGATACCTAGGATGATCTCTATTGATAGTTGATCATAATATAAAATGATGAAATACTAATATTCTTAAATGTGAAATGATTATGTCACCAGTTGATAGTTATTTTAGTAAGGGGGTTCGATAGGCCTAGGCCAGACATCAAAACCATGGAAAATATCACAAATAATGTCAAATGAAAGTGAATGTCTTATGATGCATCTGCCTAGCCAATGAACATGTTTGGAATCATTCATCACTTATTTATCTATATGATATTCTAAGACATCTTCTATGATTACTATTAAATGGGGGATTGAGAATAAAAGGAAGAATCTTCAGATAATTGCACCTAATATAAACTGAATTGATAAAAACATAATAAAGATAAATGGATTATTTACATTAGTAATTCCTAGTTACTATTTTCATTTACTACTATTACATATATTCACAGACATTTAGGTAAATATCATTGGTGGATACCTATAGGGATTGATCTCACACCATGTCTGGGACAGGATATTGGGCCCAAATAGATTATATTATTGCAGGTTTAGTCATCTATATTTTCCCATTATACAAGTACTTGATTATTGATTGGGTGTATGATAGCATGGGACCATGCCGAGGCATGCGATGCTTCTATGTTTTATTTCTATTTCTGCAGTAATTTGATATTTTATTTCACTATAGTCTATACTTTATTCCCTACTTTAATAGATGATATAACATGATACATAATAATTTTTATGGTTTGAGACATGGATATCTATCGATCAAACATTGGCTATTTTGTTACAATCGTGTACTATTTACTTCTTCTTCTACAATATTGTTTTGTATTCAGTTGTGTTATACTCTACCAATTAGTGTATAGTTTTCCTACAATAACATCAGAGGACCTCTCTACTAGTTGGGAGCCTCTACCATTTGTGACAATGCACTTGAGGACATGTGGCTGACTGGTTCGGTTTTCGGTTTAGTGGTGAGATGGGACGTGAGGTTACAAAGTTGTATTAGAAGATTTATTTTCATCCATATCCTACTATGTAGAGCTAATAGAATGAATAGGATGGATAAAGGGATTTGGTAATAAATATTTCTCGAGATTAGCTTACCAGTGTAAAATAAATATTGAATTAACTTGAATGAATTGGGATTTTTTGGTTTTCAAGGAAAAATATTTCACTTTTGGGCGACACACATGATTTCTACTATTACTACTGAATCAATCTTGGGTTCTATTTTACTTGAAACCCATTGTGATGATGGTGATCCATCTCATGCATCAAATAGACACTTTTTAGAGTCACATTCTATGAATAATACAATTCCATATATGATCCACCAGTTATCTATTGCTGTTGTGATAGATGATGTTATTTAAATGCCTACTTTTGTGATAGGTTTATTGGAACGTGATATGGTTTGGATTAAATGGATGCCAACTATTACTTCCATAGGTCTATGGGCCTTATTGGATTGGAAGTTGGAAGATCATGATTTAGTTTTTTCTATTATTGTTTCATGAAATGTTCTTATTGGGTGCCAAACATTGATCTATGGGGAGTATTGGCCCTCACAGATCAAAATTTGCAATCCCAATGGTTGGTTTTCTGCAAAACAGGGATTTTTTGGGCAATCTGGTGTTTCTATCCTAAAAAATCCTATATACACAATGTGTTTTCCAGCCTAACACTCTATGTTTTCTTCTTGTTTGAAGAAGATTGTATTCCAGGATTTGGGAAGAACACACAGTCCACCCCATGTACATGTCCGGTAGTCATTGACCATTTATATTACAATGTGAGGTGGGAACACTGGTTTTCGAGAAACAATTAATACATGCTATGTACATTGAGTACACTCTGTGTAGAAGTTGACAATGTATCTGGTCATGTCAATAAGGACATGGGTTGATGAAAATTTTGATGTACACATCAGGTCTAGATTGAACACCACGTGTAGTCTTACAGCAGTAGAACTGTGTTTTTCTTTCCATGTAGAAATTCATTGGCAAGAAACAAACTCAATCACAGGTCCATTCTCATTGTGAAAACACTGTGTACATGGGGAGTTACATGGACATGTTGGTAAGAAGTACACGCCCATGTAATGGCATTGTATAACACTCCTTGTAAAGATATATACACGCCGCGTACTCCTATTTTAAAAAACATGAGTGTTTTTTCTTCTCTGCCCCATTTTCACTTCAGAGATTCATTTTTTCTTTATTAAACTTGTGCTGAGGTATGTGTGCTAGAATTTATAGTTAAATTACACCACAATGACCACAAGTAGTGATCCCAGAGAGTGGAAGTGATTATACACTGGAGAGGGTAGTCCATGGGCTACCGATGGATCCTCTAGTTGTGCTAGCTATGACACAAGCCATTATACCCAAAACAGGTGCAGAAACATAGTTTTGATAAGGTTTTTTGAGGTTCAGGTAGACCTTTCAGGGAAAACCCCAGGCCGCCACATCTATGGCAGGGCTGATGCATATTTTCCAACAGTAGAATCTACCTACTTTTTTAGGGTAGGGTGGACCATAGGATATAGAATCATTGATAGAATCAATGCTGACTTTCATTGGTCATCTAGAGATGACTCTTGAGAGGAGGATCAGACTCACGAATTATATGTTATGAGATTCCCCCATAATGTTATAGGATGTTATCACACAGATAGAGGGACATCTGAACATGGCATGGGAAGGATTCCAGAGAGCCTTCTATGGCTACTTCTACAATGATATCATCATGGAATATTGATAACAAAATTTCATGATCCTAGAGAATGGTTCGATGTCAGTTATGTCATATTCTTCCCACTTTACAGAGCTTCAATGATTTGTACCTATTCTGATTAGTGATGAGGAATTGAGGGATAGGTTCTTCATGGATGGTCTTCGATACGACAACTGAGAACATGTGAACGTTTTCAAGTTTAATTATATTCATTTTATTTTGAATTAGGAACCAATAACCAAGTGGAACCTATGAGAATCTGGGGGTGTCATACAGGGAGGCTCACCAACGAGATCTTGGAGTATCTCGACTGGATGAAAGAAGCATCTAATTGAGGTTTTAGGTAGGAATACTAGAAGTCCTGATATATCATATGGTATCTAGATGAGGTGCCATCAATGTAAAAGATATGGGCATACCAGACCATAGTTCCCAGAAGACCCAGTTGAGTGCTAAGATTGCAACAAGATGGGCATCTACATCGCTTATGCATGTCATTTCCAAAAATGGCCATTGAGAGAGGTTCTGTACAGACTAATCGTACATGATCGTGGTCAATATCTTCTCACCAATCTGGAAACTAGAATACGTCAGGACTTTCAGGACAATGGGGTGGGTATATCCATGGTAGTGAAACTCTATAATCTCATCTATAGTAGGGTGGGTCAACTCAAGGAAGCTATGCACTGTCACATGTCCATGATATAGTTAATACATATGTAGTGCAATATACCCCACAAGATCAGGATCCCGAACCTTCTATTATCAAAGATAAAATTCTAGTTGACTTGTTTTTTCATCTTCATTTTTTGATACTAGAGCATCAAATAGTTTTATATATGTTCATGTTTTTGAGATCCTTGGGATTTTTTATACATCTAGAACATTATGATGCTATACACTCCTTTGGGGATTTGAATTGCAGGTGTGTGTTAGTGCAAGGAGTGCCCCCTTGAGATTGGTGGATATCGCTTGTTTAGGGATATCTACATCTTAGACGTGACGTGGTTTTATTTCATACATGTAATGGATTGGATGGTATCCTATTAGGTCATTGTTGTCTACTCTCCCTGTAGGGTGAGTTTTTCGTCACAAGAGTGGAGGTCTATTCTATTCATGTTCTAATGGGATGTCAAGGAAACATGAGATGAACCCAATCAACATGGGCTTGGTGGGAGAACAACACAGATTTCATGTTTATATCTGGATGATCATTAAATAAGTCTGGAGGATTTTTCATTATATGGATGATTGTTTCAGAGTCATTTTCCCAGAAGACTTCTCAGGCTTACCATCAGTTAGATAAGTGGATATCACTATTGATATATTTCCATGAGCTTCACTAGTATCTGATCCTACTTATAGGATGGCTACAAAATAGTTTCTATTTCTCATGATGTAGTTGGATGATTTGGAAGCTAAAAGTTTTATCTGACCTAGAACATCACCTTAGGGGACGCCTGTCCTTTTCTTGAACAAGACAAATGGTACTCTCCGAAATTGTGTGGAATATCATAAACTAAACCAATTTACAGTTTAATATCAAAATCACTAACCACAGATTGATGACCTATTTGATCTTCCAAGAGGATCCTGAGGGTTCTCGATGATTTATATGAGGTCAGGTTATCACGATGTATGTGTTCGAACTGCAAACATACAACGTAAAAACTTTTTTAGCAGGTACAGTCTCTATGAATACAAGGTTTTTCCATTTGGTCTCATGAAAACTCTTGTAGTATTCATGGCACTGAAGTACTGAGTATTTAATCCTTACCACGATTCATTTGTGGTCGGTTTTTGTGGGTGATATCTTGGATTATTATAGCTATCGGCAAGACCATTCCTAACACCTTAATAAAGTTTTCAATACCTTTAGAGAGAATTAATTATATGATAAGATCACAAAATTACTCTTTTGGATGGATCAGAATCACTTCCTTGGTAACATCATCTCATAGACTAACGTATTAGTGGATCTATAAAAAGTGAGAGAAGTAGTTACCTGAGTTCAGCCAATAACTTTTTTGATGAGAAAATTTTCATGGGGCTATCTTGTTACTACATGAGTTTTAAATGTGAACTATCACAATTAGTAGCGCCGATGAAGGGCATGACTAAGAACAGTGTGAAGTATTTATGGTCATATTTTTGTGACACTAACTATAAAGAGTTTATGGGTCAATTACTTCTACACAAATGCAGATATTGCCAAATCTGGAAAATTATTACACTATTTACATTGACGCATCAGGAATTGGGCTGGGAGAATTGCTTATATAAGGATATTGAGTAGTTACATACAATTATAAATAGTTGAGGCCACATGAGAGAATTTACCTGAAACATGACCCCATGTTGGCTAACATTGTTCATGAATTGATCTTCTATAGACATTATTTATTAAGAGAGAATTTTTTTAGTGTACACTAACCACAAAAGTATAAAATACATCTTCACCCAGTGTGATTTAAATCTTGAAATAGAGAATATGGGTGGAATAACTTAGTCATTTGACATTGAGCTTTGTTATATTCTTCGCAAATGTAATATAGTGGCTGATCCACTAAGCTTGAGAACTCAGATACATTCAGTTCATGGGGGCAGTGGTGAGTGAAAGTTCATGGATTTGTTCTCTAAGATGAATTTAGAGGTGCAAAAGTATCATGAAAAAACATATCTTTCATTTTTGGCTGTTAACTCTACCATACAAAACATAGTAAGGATTAGGATACTATCAATTATGAAGGCCTTGGTATAAGGGAGATGGTGTTTGGTGAGGACCCACCACATTAATGGACAATAGGCGTGGATGATGTTTTGTGTGTCCCAATATGTGCCTTTGTTCAAGGGGATATACGTGATGATCTGATGTAGGAGTTTCATGATAAATCTTGGGAAGTGCATTTTGATGTCACTAAGATGCACTGTGACCTGTGATTTTGGCACTGGTGGTTGGTAAAGAAGATAGAAGTAGCTTGTTTTGTGATGAGGTGTTCCACATGTTAGCATGTGAAGGATGAACATCAGCGGACAATGGGACATTTTTAACAAATGCCCATTACTAAGTGGAAATGGGATGATGTCGTGATGGATTTTTTGATGGGGTTATTGAGGTATACTAGAGTCAGTGATGTGCTGTGGGTTATATTTTCATTCAAATAATGGATACTCAATTCTTAAAGATCATGGAGACAATTGGGGTTGATGAGCTTCAGAAGCTGTATATTCCTGTGGTGGTATAACATCATGGATTCCATCTTTCTATAATTTTACAAATGTATTCCCTCTTTACATCTCATTTCTTCAAGAGTTCTTAGAGGGATAATAGTACATAGGTGCTTCTGAGCATGAAATACCACCCTCAAGCTGGTTGCTTGTTAGAGCATACGATACAGGTTTTAGAGGGAAATTTTTATTCCTATGTCCATGATTTTGGGGGTTGTTAGGATAAACACATTCCCCTATTTGTTTTTTCTATAATAATAGATTCCATTCTAATATTTATATAGATATATATGAGGATTTTTATGGTAGTTAATATCGATCACTCCTATGTTGGATGAAGGTAGGAGAGGCAGCTATGATGGGACTTCATCTTGTCTAGAAAAATACATATGAGGTTCACATGAAGCAATGATGGATGGCAACTGCACTGTCACATCATAAATCATATATCGATCATCGTAGATGACCCTTGGAGTCTGAGGTTGGTACCAGGTTTTCATCTGTGTCACACCATGATTGGGACCCAAGAGTATCAAAAGTCAGGGTAAGCTTTAAAAGTGATATGTCAGACCATTTGAGATTCTGGAATGAGTTGGTTTGGTTTCATATTGGATATAGTTTAATCAGCTGTACTAATCCATGCACAATGTCTTCCATGTATATTCGTTTTTCAACTATTACTCAGACCCCTCCCACGTTTTTTATCTTAGAAGGGTGAACTTCATAATGATGCATCTGTTGAGGAGAATATAATTTATATAGATTTCATCATCATGAAGGTTCTCTGAGGCTGCCCAGTTCCTCTCGTATGAGTATTATAGCTACATGGCTGAGTACAACAAGAGTCTTGGGAGAGGGAGGCTGATGTACTTTCTCAGTGGCCAGAGTTATTCTCAGATATTCCATCACCCACATTAGAAGGGAAATTCAGGGATGAATTGATTTATAGTGGGTAATTTTTTATGAACATGGTTCTTTTTATGATTTATGAGTTTCTTTATTTTCTTTTCCATTCAGTTGTTTTGAGAAATTAAGGAAAACTGGAAATATTTAAATTTTAGCAGAACACAACATGTACTCTAATGTACATGCCATATAGTCTGACCATGTCAGATGGGAATACACAGTTTGTGCTTTTGATGGCTAGGGAGTGAGGAAAAAACCCCTACATGCCGTGTAATTCCTAGTACACACCGTGTAGTCATGTCTTCATGTTGGTGCGGAACATGTAAATTAATATGTCACATTTATGAATAGGAAAATGATATACATGTTGTGTATATGATCTTAAAATTCATGTACTACTAAAATTCATCCTCAATGGGATGTAACCACGTTTTCTCTACTTTTGGATAGAAGAACAGTCATGTGAAGAAGAAATGTCTATGTGATCGATTCTTTCTCTAGTTTCTTCATCTGAAACACGATTCAACGATAGTAGGTCTCATTTCATTCCTCTCGGTATGTTCATCTTCCCCTTGAGACGTTATTGATGATTTCTGTTTCAGTGAAAGTATTTCATGATTGAATAATTTACCTATTTTTGTAGATATACACCGTTCAAGGGAAATTAAAGGGCCGATATCGGTTTGCATTTCTCTTATAACATCGAGATAGGTGGTCTTGTGACTTTCAGTAAAGGTCTATTTTATTATGTGCGAAAATAATCTGAGACTATTTTTGGTTCGTTTTTTTTCTAGAATTGAATTCTTTTGTAACCTAATGATGTTTAGGTATTTTTTAGGTGAAATTGAATCATGTTACTGCTGATTGTTTGATTTATGGAAAACCCATTGGTTCATTTCATGTGGTTAGATGTTTGGAAAGATCCCCATTGAGTATTGAGAATGTTTTCCGTTTTGGGTATGATTTGAATAATATATATATTGTTATACTAAATTACCACATGATTTGTTATGATAAAAATTAGGAAATAGTTTAGTTTTCATGTGGATTCTTCAATTTTAACTTCCCTCATGAGTTGTTATGTTTAATGACATGGGATAGTTTAAATCACAAGTGATGTTTTTGATATACAATGATAAATGAATAAAACATGTAATTATACATGGGTGAGAAATAATCTCAGTTAATAGAAAATGTCAAGATCATGTGTCTAATTACACCATGCATAACTTGGGTAGTCCATTGTCTCGGTAAATATGAAATGGATAGACTCAAGAGGTTAAATACATAATGCTATAGAGAGAGCCATAGTTATGGATGTTAGGCTTACAAATAATTAATTGTAAATACTTAGTGAATCCTTGGTCTATTGAAGGACAAATAGGACAGAATCTATTGGAAACTAAACATATTATTAAATGTTGAAATGGTGATATCCCTATATTCACAATAGATATGTCATGATTTAATGGATAATTTGGTATGGGGAGTCGATGGGGATAAACCGGATGCCAAGACCTTTTTAAATTTCACAGAACATGTTATATGAAATGGAATAACTTATGATGTCTCTTCCAAGACAAATCACAATCTTGGATTCACTCTTAACTAATTAATCTAGATGATTTTATGAGACATTTTCAGTGTTTTTTTCTATATGGGGGATTGGAAGGATATGGCCAAATCTCAAGATATTTTTACCTAAATGTATATTAAATGATAAAAAACATAATCAAAATAAATGGATAGTTTTCTTGATTACTTACTATCTATTACTATTTTACTGAAATTGCATATATTCATTGATTATTAGGAACATATATTTGGTGGATTCATTCTGGAATTAGTATCACACTATTTTGGGTCATGATTTTTGGCACAAATATTTTATATGATTATAGGTGTAGACAAGGGAATTTTTTTTAATATAGGGACTTCATTGTTGCTATGGGAAAGGAGAGCATGTTACCATGCTAAGGCCTAAAATACTTCTGAGTTTTATTTCAATTTATGCACTTGTATAGTATTTATATCTAATTTTAATATATTATCCTTTCTATATTTTCATATAACATATTACATGTTGAATTATCATTTGTTTGGTTCGAGACTTGGATATTAATCTATGAGGCTTCTGCTATTTTGTTTTAGTCGTGTATTGTTTTCCTCTTATACAACTCTTTTGTTTTATATTCCTCAGTTTTATACTCTAACAATGAGGGAATAGTTTCCCTAATATAACACCCAAGGTCCTCGCTGCTAGTTGGTAGTCTCAGGAATTTTTGGGAAATGCTCTTGATTCCATGTGGCCAACTGATCTGGATATTAGTTTAGTGGTGGTTCAGGTCGGGATGTTAGACAAAACTTCCCAAGAACAAATTTTTTTAATGAATATCTCATAATTTATTATCTATGATGAGGGCCTCCATATAAAATTATAATATATATGTTGAGATGAAATTCATTGAAAATTTTATCATCATGATTAATTCCATTATGGGTTATCATATTACTATTGGTAAAAATAATTTGGTATTTTCATTAAGGAGGTCCTTCACAGTGGATGATGAAAAGAAGATGAAAATATTTATCTTCAATATTATGAACATACAGGGGGATTTAATTTTAATTCTCACAGGAAGGGAACAAATTATCTAACATCAAATTTCGTTGAAGGAATACTTCATAAAATTATTTTAAAGAGGTCCTATGGAGTTGCTAGTGGAAAAGTTGTGTGGTTGGCCATCAATTCTGTAACTACTAATTCATTAAGGAGTTATTGTGGATAGTTGATAGTTTCTTATGGACAACCATAGACCATAATTGTGTAGTGTATAATTTTTGGGGAGATCTAGAATTTTGAATCCCATTTGGGGATAGTGCATCATAGGTTATCAGCTTTAGGTTCTATTTTTCATTTTCTCTGGACAACATATTTAAAAAAATTGATGCCATGTAATAGAATATTTGGTGGTTGTCCTAATTTTATGATATGATATACGTTTTTATAGTTAAATATCCCATTCTAGGATTAACTGGAGAAATTCATCTAACATATCCAATGTATTTTTGATACATTCAATATCTTTTTGTAGATTTGTCGTAGGAGGGGGATAATGACGGTCTTAGATGGGAACAAGAGTTTGTGACAACTTCCTGATAACATTTCATTTATTCTAATGAGTCACATAGATTGTGGGGTTGGATTATATTAATAGATCATAAATTATATATTTTATATCAATAATTTTTTATATTGTCATATAATATGTGAGGGGGAATATGACTGTCCTTCCATTAATTCAATGACTTGCTTACTAAAATAATATCATGTGTTTTTTTTGAAAAGATGAAATTTCATGGGAATTTGAATTTTATCATTTGGTGGATATTCACTTTTTAATCTAAGATTTGTAATGTAATTTCTAATCATTTGGGTATCTCAATGTGTAGTTTTTTGGATGTGGATCAAGGAAATGTGGTTGACCCGTGTGTTCTATCTAGTTTTGGGAGTGAAAATATCTGAAACCCCAAGTCGGGATGAGATGACATGAGTGCACAATTTGTATGGAAATGGGTGGTCCCAAATAAGTAATAGTTCAAACTAATTCACATGCGGAGAAGGTGTTTCATGGGCTTCTCAGGGTTTATGACAAGTATTTTCCAATTCCACAAGGTTAGCCCCACATAGAAACTATGGTTTAACTATTCATCACATGGTTGGAGCATGATTAGGGTAACCGCGTGGGATAAGACTTTTTTGGTAGAGTTTTTATGTTGTGGGGTCCACATTGATGGACCATGGTTAGTTCTGACATATTGAGCAAACTATGTGACCTCGTTTTGTGGGAAAAATATCTTTTCCCCTTTATTGAATTTCTCATTTTTGTCCACTTCATCTTCATTCATATCCTCTAGCATGCACAAATCCCTCTCTTATGGGTGTCCCATATCACACATTTTTATCAAGTGATCTCCCTTATTTCTCCTCAATTTTTTCTATTAACATAATGATTGAATATATCACTATAATCTCTATCATCATCTCCCTTCTATTTCAAGATTCTACAATCATCAATTTTTTCTATTAAGTTGTATCTATAAATTCACTATTTTCAGGTTTTTGTATATATTTTTATCTCTATTATAATCATATATAAATTTGATATAGGATTTACTAGTCATTCATGGTTTAAGGGATATGGTCTAGTATCTTTTCCAATAGTTTTGTTGCATTTTTTATGGTTCGTTGTTATGAATCCTACCATTCTCTTCCAGTGACACATATTTTTTTAATATAAGTAGATTTAACAATATTACAAAGTTTGTTATAACCCCAATGATTTTCAAATCACCATTTTGGGTGATTTTATTCATTTTATACACTCAAAATGGTGCGATTCCTCCTTTGGTACCAAATTAACTTATTTCATTCATTTTTGTACTATTATTGGATTTGTTATACACTTAAAAAAGGAAATTATATGGTGAAATAAATAGATATAAATATTTGAATGACCATGATCTATGTTCCTTTATTTGCACATAACCTCATTTTTTTTAAAACCATGAGATGTGTTACAACAGTAATGAATTCCTAGAATTTATGTTTTTATTTTAGATTAATTTTTTTCTATTAGTTATGACACTTGGATTGATTCCATCATCCTATACTTCCATTCAATTTTTTATTTTCTTATGAATTTTGTTAAATTCTTTTGATTTGTTTTTATTGCATTGTTTATATATTTTATTTTCACGTAATCGATGTTCAACATTATCAATTCGAAAAATCCATGTTATACCTTTTTCCTTATAATTAATTCTTGTTTATCATAACCTTTTTCTTATGATTATTGATACGTGAACATGTATTGTATCCTAGTTCTTGTGATATAATTAGTGCTACATGCCTATAACCTTATGAAATAGTTATATGGAATGATTTAAATGTTATGATAGAATAATTATCTTGATGTACATGATATTATCTATTGAAATTTCATTTTTGTGCTTATAGTTTGACTTTTTAAGAGATGAATACTACCTTATATTATGGGATTAATCAACTACCTCTAATATTGGGATCCAAATTACAAGTGGAATTTATGATTTATAACATTTAAAGGAACAAGAATACATCGGAGGTTATATAATGGAATTATATTACAGTAGAGAAGCTTGAATTAATATGTAGAAATTAGTGTTATAGATATACCTATCACAAAACTCGATGATATCATAGGAGGTCTTTATTTTCCATTCCTTGAGTCTCAGTATTGTCAAAAAAATCATGTTGATGATTCATGGAGGGGATTATATGAAACCAATTTATATTTTTATGGATAGTGGTGGGACATGACTGGAAAATATCATATTTATAAAAAATCTATATACGGTTTGACCATGCGATAAGGGAAATATCATGTATAATGTGGTGGGGTCTACCACAAATAGTCTTCCGATGATGGGGTTCAATTAACAATGTGGTTTATTAATTTTTCAGGAAAATACTGATATCCCCTTTAAAGTTTTTTCCCATATTTATACATTCACATTTATTTTTTTTGATCCCATATTTGTGGGTTTTCAGCTTTATTTTTTAGGGAGAATAAAACAATTATATTGTAGTGATATTAACAATTAGATTATTTCTTACATTGTATTTTTCATGTATCCTATTGGGTTTACTCTTATATATCCCAATATTGATTTAGAAGGAATATAGCTATTAATATGTGAAATAAGAAGAACAAGTCTCCAAAAATGGTAATAAAAATAGAATATCATATTCAATGTGTTATGAAATAAGTTATTCTTCATCTGTAAAAAATATTTGTTTGTTTACTAGATAGATTATCTAATTAAAAAAATAATAATTTCTTCTATTTCATGAATTGGGTATCCACATTACACTTGAAGTTATTTTCATTTACATGGTCTATTTATGACCACCTGGTTCCATAATGTGTTATAATTTTATTGTGTGTGTGATTACCATCTCACATCCAAAATAGATTCCATTTGTATTGTAGTTATGTTACTAGTGGGATCTGAATATTGTTTACCATGTATAGAAAAAGTATTGTTATATGGATTTTTCTTCTCATTCACATATATATCACTGGTTCTCATGTTCCTAATATGGGGGATGGTTACTAAAATTATCATGATAACTTGTTTTGTTTCTTGAGAAACCTTTCAGTTCCTATATATACCAATTGAATTATCTAATTATAACATAATAAGAAATATTAAAATTTTAATAATTTATATATTACATATCAAAATAAATAACACAATCCATGAAATTGGGTTTAATATATTTTATTATTACATAGATAAATGTGTTTTTGATAAATTCTTATTTATCATCTCAGAAAAATTTCAATACAGATGACTTTATAATTTTTATAATTTGGCTTTAAATTTAACGGGAAATTTATAAGTCATAAGAATAGATTTTATAAAAGGTTATGTGGAATAGAATTCAATAATTTAAATATTAATAAATTATATAGATTTGTTAAACATTAACATAGGGAAATGATAATATAAAAAGTATTAAATTTTAAGACATTACATCATGTAATGATAGATGTGAATATGACATTAAATTTATAATAATGAATTTTAACATATTCCATCAAAATAGAACTTGTAAAAATTTGAAAATAACCATGATTAATGGGTCATGAAATTTAAATGTTTTATAAACAATTGAATATAAATAATACCATGTGTCCATGTTGATTAAAAGAGCCACCACAACATATAGGATAAAAAATCCCTATGATTGCCCCATAAAATTATACATGGGCATCACAATCCATATCACATTGTAGATTGTTATTAACTACAAATGTCACATAATAATACCGTGTTATTAAAAAAATTATATACTGAATTGGAGGGAACCATTAAACCCACAAATATAAAATTTAGAAATCTTGAATATTTGATAAAAATAAATCCAATAAAAATGTAATATAATTTATAATCCTTTGATATATTAGGGACTTGATTTGAGTTTTTAGTTGTATAGAAAATGTAAAATTCATTATTTGGAATAGAAAATGAAAAAAATATTATTTAATAATGTTTTTTAGTGTGATTTGGGAATAAAAAATATATAGGTGAAATAACATTTTTGTATAGATACGAAAACGAAAAATAATCATAGAAATGTAATTCAATAAATTATAATAAATTGTATTATAAAAAAATAAAAGAGAAAAAAAGTTTAAAAACTAATTTTTTCAAAGGATACCACATTCTATAAAAAAATATTTTAATTAAATTTAAAATAATAGAACCATAACTTGAATTTAAGTATATATAATTATATTTTGAGTGGATTATAAAAAAATATTGTAATGATATAATAAATATAAATTTATGAATTTTGTAATGTTTTAAGGAAGAACATATTGATGGAATTGTAAAAAAATATTCTTAATATTATATATTGAGATAAATAAATAATATATAAGATTATAACTAACTAGATTCCAAAAATTTTTATGGAAACATTTATAATAGAATGAATATAAACCCATTAGATAAAATTCCAAAATTTAGAATTATAATTTTAAATAAATCATTCAAAATTTTAAAAATTAATTAATCAAAAAAATAGAGGCCTTTGACATAAAAATATAACATCACATTAATGAAATAGAGAATACAAAATAATATATATATTTAGATTAATGTAACATAATTTTAAGAATATATTGAAAAAACATATCATGAGATAATCAAAAGGAATTATGGTCATAAATACCCATACCAATGATTTGATCAATATATATCTTTGACTCAACTCTCAAACAATTAATTATAGGATTATTATTCTATTATATTCTGAACATATAAAAATTTAATTTTTATTTTTATAGTTCAATTATAATGTATTATTACCACTTTATTATTCATTAATTTTTATAATTATTATTGATATTCAAATTATCATAATTTTGTATTTATAAGATTGGTGTGGTGGTCGTTAACGTTAACACATGATCATATTTTCATCACCAACAAGATAATCTTTTAGGTTCCGTGTTTATGTATTATAATGTTCTATTTTCAGAAGATCGTTTCATTGATGTTTTGGTGGTGGATCATAGAGCGAATAAAAATTATCAATTTTGAATGAAGTTAGTGTCATTTAACTAAATTAAATTAATAAAGATTGATATTATATTTTTTTAAATTCTATATTTTTAAAACATTTATTCAATTCACTACTATTTTTTATATTATGAAAATTTAATTTTTTTAATCATTATAGATATAACCATTGTAGCATCGTCTAAAAAGGTTGTCATAACAAACAACACATAAATATGTTATAAAAAACAATTAAACAAGACCTTGTTGTAGAATATAAATAAAAACACCATTATAGAAGTATAACATTCACATTAATATTTTATTGATAAAATAACATAGATTGAAGAAGATGATGACTAAATTTATAGAGATAAATGAGTATAGGGAGAAAGAAACAATATTTAGGTCCAGAATGTTATCATAGAATTCCTTTTGTAAATTATATATTATGGACACTATATTATGTACCATGGATTCAAGACACAAGATATATATTATATTGTGGTATTTTTTGGTTAACGTTAAATGTAAAACTAAAATATTGGTTTGATATTATGTTGGCGGAGTGGGTTATTTTGTATTTGACAGGAGGATAAATTTTATTTAATACATATTATGTAATATAAATGGAATTACCATTTCATGGAATTTGGAAAAACTATGATAAATAATGTATTAGTAAAAATGGGAGTTTTTTCAATGCATCATAATCACATTTTCTATTAACTTTTTTGAAACATTAGATTATTACCCTTAAATTTAACCCTTTATACACATTTTATCTTCACTGTAATAGCTATATGAAGACCTCATTGAATAATATTTATTTTTTAAAAGGTATTTCGTTTTTACGTAATTTTAATATTTTTAATAAAAATATGTAATATATTTTATAGAAATTAATTAAAAAAATTGGAAAATAAAATTTTATAATAAGAAATAACACACTAATATTTTTATTAGAAAAATGATTTTTCATTCCAAATAATTATTTTAATATTTATAAATACCATGCAACATAAATTATTTTAATTTATGGGTTATTTAATATAAATATTATGAATGCATTTCATTCAAATAATTATATCACAAACAAAGATGGGTTTCAATCCAACCTGAAAATTTAATGGGATTGTGGTAAGGCATAATGAGCATTCCTGATCTCCATGAGAAGTAAAATAGCACATGGTTGACAAAAATTTAATTCGTCGAAAGATTTCACACATGAAAAACAAACATAAACAACAGTCAATAGTAATACATCACTATAAATATGATAACCATTACATAATAAAGAATACATCATGTTTCAGATTCAATATTCTACAACATTAATAAAATCAAAAATAAAATAAATGAAAGGGACGAACATATTTCCAACACAAAAACCTCCATGTTTAAGAAGGTAAATCCCTTTTAATCTACTACAAAAATCATATACATGAAGTTGAATGCAAGAAATCAGATCAACCATCACCTCCACGGAACATCATGCCTTTAACCGGGTCATACATAACTAAATCTACATACACCAAAGGTTACATATATGGTGTGATCAAAATACTAGAAGGATACAAACCAAAATAAGGGATACATGAAATAATAATAGAAGACAAATAAATTATAACGTTTTTATAAGCTCATTGGGAAAAAGTATGATAAAAAATTCTAAAGGACTAAATTTCTAAGAAAAATACTCTCAAAATATTCATCAATTGAATTAAAAATATACACAAGGTCCAATGTATAATGGCACCTTGTATCAATCTCCTGAACAGATCACTATATGGGAACACATAACAAAGTCTAGTGGTCATTAATCATAATATTATATTGTTTACTATTGTATAAAAATTCATTCTACCTAAAACTGGTCCTTGTCCCCATCATTGCAACAAAAATACTTGTTCTAGTCCCCCCACATAGATACTGGGGAGTCCCTTTTTTGGTCATTTTCAATTTTACATCACTCATAAATCATCACATTCTAAAATATATTCCATGAATCACGACCACACATTTAAATCCATTTCATTCACATGAACATTCTCCAATAATAAAATTTCACTTGAAAACAACTTGTTTCCATAAACATAGCAATATTCAAATCCAAAGATACAAAATAATCAATTTTAAATAAAATTAAGACCACATTAAAAATTCAAAAAAACCATTTTTAAATACCATATGAAAGGAAAACAACAAATCTAACTATTTCATTAGTATATTTCCCTTTAATTGTATATTCATACCAAATACATTATAGAATGTTTTTCTCATCAACTTCACAGATCATATCACACATTTAAGAAACTTAAAAATGTATATGACATGAAAAAACACAATTTAATTTATAAAAACAATCTTTTATGACACATTTTTCATATAAAATTTTTAAATTACATCCCACACCTTACATAAAATCCATTAAACATATTTATAATGAACAGAAAATAAACACACATGAAACAGAATCAACATATGTTAGAAAACCAATTTCTAATAAATATTAACATGAAATTATTTTGAAAACACATTTATCACCACCAACATAATTCATAGATCAATTTTCTAAAACAATTTATACATACCAAAATATTATAAAATTGATAAAGCATGGAACCACCAATCTCAAACATTGAATCTTACATAATATGGTGTCAAACCACAACTCCCCTTCAAGAGAAACATATGAAGGAAATATAAAAAAATGATAATATATAACAGAAAAAAACAAGTTGAAACCAATAATATGTCAGATAACATTTCGAGAAATAATAACCCAAATAAAAATTTAGAGGAACTATACAAGAAGGAAGAAACCATGTGAAACGATACATAATTGATGATTTATTAAAGAACCAATCCTAAACAAACAAAAATATTGGATTTCAAGGGTCCAAAGAAGGACATGAGGATGATCCTAGAGTAAAATCCCATATGGATCTAGTTAGGGGAAATTTTAGGTTCATATAAATTGGGATAAAAAAGGTAATTTCTTAATTTAGAATTACATGAATAGGTCACATGGATGACCTGTAGGGTTTTCCGCAACAAATTGTTACCGTTCATTACACTCTATCTAGGAGGAATTGAGTCACATTATATACTATGTAATGGTTCATGCTCGTTCTGAAAATGGTTTAGATTGGATATTTTCACTATAACAGGCTCTCAGTTTTCCTTGGGCTGGTGCTCAGTTTCCCATAATAGTGTTCCAAACATGAACAACTATTCGTGTGCCCAAAAAATCAATTGTTCTTCCGAAATGCAATGGAATCCAAAGGAATAAATTCCTGAAAAAAAAATTAAACAATATAATAGCTCAAAATATTATAATTTATGTCAAAATTATCCCCACCATGAAATCATTCCACCACTAAAAAGTCACTCCAATTCTTGATCAGAGAACAGAAATGGGGACTTCTTTTTAACTAGAAATATAATCTCCCGTGATTTTATATATTCTTAAAATGTTTAAAAAGGATTCATACTCATGGTATGAACATTCCATGAAACAATATCTCTGGATAATACACAATAAGCACTGTCCAATAAAACAAAGAAAAATCCAACTAGAATTATATCTTTTCCAAAATTAATATTTGAAAAAAATGGATTGCAATTATTCTTATAGGATACATTGAACACAACAATAATTTGATGAGAAATGATTCTTTCAATACTAGTTTTATTCCACCATACTATCAATCTTGTTAATCAAAAAAGTTCTGAAATACATCATCTTTATCTTCATATTCATACCAAAATGTCGGTGTGTGAAGAAAGGTGAAACATTAAGGGACTTCTACTCGCCCATAGGGAATTCAAATTCTATGAAATTATGATCAGAATAATACATACGGATACTTCACACCATTATCCACTACAACATTTTAACATAAAATTATCATATCTTTCCTGCACAACGATTGATCCCCACGATGAGGTATCACCCACCACAACCCATCACAATGATGTCTAACCAAGTCATCCCTAAAACTCGTTAAATGAATCTATTCAGATCAATGATTAGTAACATATATTATATGGAAACTAGACCAACCCTATATGACTATCCCAATGAATAATAAAATACAACAATCATTCATGGATCTTGTATTCAATTTTTATATTAGACCACTCTTTCTGACCATTTTTTTGAAGTTGGTATGTCGTAAAAAACATTACTAGTGATCTCATCACATTATGAAGGGCTTCAAAATTCTATGTTGTAAAACAAGGTTCAGATCCCAAAAAGATTACCAATGGAACACAATGAAATCACACTATCATATGAATGCACAACTACCCCAACTCATCCTATTTGGATGAATCCCATGATGGAATTAAATGGATTTATTTTTTCAAAATATCAATCACTACCCGAATATCATTCCTTCCTCAGGATGTATGAGGTAATACATCATTATTTTCAATGGAAAACTAATCCCACATCTAAAATGAATGGGTAATGGTTGAAGAACACAATAGGGCCTTTGGTGATCTTTATTAACATGCTGACATGAATAACACCACAACAGAAATTTAGTTTTATCCCCCCAAATACATTGACACTAGAACAGATGATATACATCCGAATACGTCCTTATTGTAACAGGGTGAATTCACCACTTACACTATTGTATATCATATATCAACACCATCTATAATTATTATGACAATAAGAAGATATGATTGAATCTAAAAAACCACTTCTGGAAACAACAACCATTCACAGGGAACCACAAAACTATTTAAAATACTCATAATAAACTTGCACAACCAATCACATGGGAGCTCATGCTGAATAAATTCTAAAATGGTTGGTGTCAGCAGAATACATTCCAATAATTTAAAAGCACTATTATTTGTGGTCTCTTGATGCATCTGGGATAAAAGAACTATTAAATTCAAATCATTACAATACTCTTTAAACACATTCAGTAGAACACTATTTTTCAATGAATCATCAAACACAATACAATATCTTTGTGTTTAGGAAATATCAATGTTAAACCCTTTAAGGTACTCAGCCAAACAACATTATTTCAAATTCATATTTTTTGAAGAATTTGTAGGCCAATATATTATGATTAGAATTGTAAATAATCTTCATTTAAAATACATAATAGCACTACATCATCAATACATGAATTAATTTGTGTAACTCCATTTCATGGTTTGGATACTTATTTTCATGTGGTTGACGTTGGTAAAAACCATACATCCCCAGATGCATATCCTAAATCAGATCACACTAAGGATTCACTCTTGTAGCATCACAGTAGACCACATAACCCATAATAGTCCGTAAAAAAATCAAAAGCGGGTAATTTTTCAACAGTCATTTAAGTTCAATAAAAGATTCTTAATTGTCAAATATCTATTCAAACGTCACCCCTTATAGGTTAGGTAAATCATGGATAATGATTTTTGAGAGAAATATATAAGGAACCACATATAATAACATAACATTCCCAAAAAGACCCTCATCATAATGATATTTTTTAGCTACTACCATGAAATCAATTACCAAAAACTCCTCCCTCAAAGATCAAATGACGTAGGAACGTCACTTATGTGAAAAAAGGATCACTTGGAGAGCTTCATAGTGAATCAGTGATCACAAAGGGTTCCAAAAAAGATCCCTAAATGATTTTCAGGGTCGTTTTTTGTCCCAGAATATACCAGAATGTCTTTGCAAAAGACCATGACAAATGAGTAAAGATATTAGTGAAACACTTTATTCATTAGTGTTATGAAAACCACTAGATCATTCTTCAACCCTAACATGATTACTTAATACATAAAGTGGTTATACCTACATCCAATCTCTATTTTTGAAACATCATCCTCTATATGTCTAATATTTTGATAGCCAAAACACATATCTGTCATGGATAAACATTTCACCCACATATATTGATCAAAAAATGTAATCAATTTGTTGAACAAGGTAATTATTCTACATTTTTAATTTATTAAACTATTTATAATTGATACATAACCAATGATATCCATCATCCTTAATAGATAAAATGAATGGGTTGACCAACGATGAGATGATCGTGTGAATGAATATTTTGAATTCCAAATAATCCATAAATATATTTATATACCTTAACTAGATGACGACCATACTATTTTATAGAATAGATATCTGTTGTGATCCCTATGCTATGTCGATGGTGAACTCAACATCCTAATCTAGATGTAATCTTGATAAGTAATTTTACAAAACCTCTTGTAACTCATGCACTAAATGATGTAATTCAACCTCAAGTGCACTATCATCATCCTCCCTCATAAGATATTCCGTCAAGAAAACTAATATTCCCTAATTTAAAAATGAGAGGTCAAGAACGTACTTAACAAGTATCACATTCACTATAAAGAACCTGAGTGTTACCTTCTAGTTCCACAAAACAAAATCACCTTAAATAAAAATTGATGTGTTATTGAAAATGAACCCTCAAATCTAACATTTTTATCATTTCAATGAGGTACATCAACAAATAAATTAAATTACATTCATAAATGACACCTGAAATGGTATTTAAAGAATATTAACACTTGTTACCCTTCTCTTGATTCTTACCAAGTGGTGTCACCAAATTTATTGCACCAAAAAGATGATATAATTTTTATTTTCAACACTTATACATGATGAGAATAAGAAGAAAAATAGTGGCACTAATATCAAATGAGGAATTGTCTAACGAAGAGTCAATAATAATCATACCTTGAACTTTTATAGTCCTTGCATATGATTACATTGAAAATTATTACACTTTTTAAATATTCCTTGTCTATACCTTACCATGATAATGACAACTGATATGTGTATTTTTTATGAATTTACGTTTCCTATAAGAAAAACATCACCTCCATTCACAATCTCCAATCCTAATTCCAACTATCATGGATAGTTCTGAGTAGGATGACATCCCTTTGAATTAAACATATCATACACCACCATGAGATGGGCCCTCCAATTTTATAAATCAATAAAATTTACTCATATATCCACAACGATGTAAATTCATGGGTGGAGATAAATAACATGATCACAGGTTACCTAATATCTTTTACTGCTGGAAGAATAATGACCAAGCATTGGAAGAAAAAAATGAATATATATGGGATGGATGTCATGAAATACCACCTCAATAATTCTCCGCTTCATCACACATCAACTTCCTCTAAAATAAACATCCACTTCCCTTAACTACATCTAGCACAACTTCATATAAAATGTATTTCCCACTACGATTGATATAAACCATTAAAGCATGGTCAATCTCCTAAACATAAGTTATTATCTTGTCCAAGAATATGTGTGAAATAATTTCTGGATTCAACCGAATTTCTAATATTGATTAATTCATGTATTCGTTGGAAAATACCTCATCATGAAAATTAATCAACTCTACAAAGAGGTTTGCGTACTCCACCACATTCTTATTTACCTATAAAATATACCACAAAACATGAGACTTTGTTATCGACAAGGTGACATGGAACTATTACGTTTTTATTATGTCCAGCAAATCATTACATGTAATTTTCTCGTTATTCCAAAATATATCCACTAAGTTCCGCCACATATGACTGGATCCTTCCAAGATGAGGGATCCACAATTCACCCGGACTAACTTAAGAGTATTGTGAAACTAAGACTTCACCTCGGTTTTATTAATTTATACCATATATTCATGGGTTTTTCTGTTAACTATAAATGAATACAACATTTTCATTAATCAATCCTATGATTTTTCCTATTCAGGACCTAGTTCACCTACTACAACCTATGAAATTCCATATTCAGCTCCATTTCTCAAATAATGGATAAATAACAAATACATGAAATAGTCTATGATTAATTTCTAGGCAGATATCTCTGCTTTGATTTTTCAAATAGTTTCATAAGATAACTCTTATGAGGTAGGTCTGAACATTAAAAAAACACATTGAATGTCTATTAATACAATCATCAATGTATTATTCTAAAATATTTCATTAATAAAAAATTTCTCAAGAACAGACCTCAATAAAAAAACCATACTAATTCAACAAAAATCAAAACCCCTTTACCCCAATAAGTGTCCATATATAAGCTGGTGTCGGCTTGTCTCACAAGGAGGAATATTCAAGAAATAATTCTTAGCTTCCCAGGGGATATATATATCGATCATGAGGTGTGCTGGCCAGACACTTGACTCATAACTAGAACCTCAAGCTCTGAATATCCTAGACCCAGTCTATCCATCATCTATAAAATATCATGAACCACATTAAAGGGATAAAATCATAATTTGATACAATTTTTTTTCCGAACCATGTTAGGGTTCCATCCAATCCATCAACTGACCGGCCCAATGATATTCCTCGATGAGAATTCTTTATCAGAATGAGCAAGAAAATAGTTCCTGGGTATCAAAAATGAACTATTGGGAATGAAATAATCTATTATAAACTCCAATAAACAATCAATAAAAAATACATCATCAAACAACTAATATCCATGTGAAAAAACCAATAAATAATTTCTTAATTTTGAAAATTTAATAAAATAAATAATTCCACAATATTAGTGAAAAAAATAAACTATAACCAAAACAAAAACAAAAAAGATGACCACCCCCTCAATACAAAACCACCAACACCCATATTGAGTTTAACATAAGATACCATATCCACTATCACTAATAAAAAAAATTTCCCTAAACTATGTCACATTCAAAATTATCTATATACTAAAAAGGTTGTACATAGGGTGTCAGTTAAATCCTAGTAGAATTCCACCAAAAAAATTATTCCATGATACAAAATTAAATGAAAAATCAACATGAAATGTTTTATATAAATATATGAAACATTTATGAGAAAATATTTTGAGGAAAACATTTATATGGAATAAATCATCAAAAGAATATTCATTTGAAATTAAAATGTATAAATTGTTCAATATATACTGATGTTTAGAACAAAATCACAAAATTATCACAAAATAAGATAGAATAGTAGGAAATACCATTTGGTACTAGATATAGTGGGACCCCATTAAACTTATACAAATGCTCCATGATCCTCGAACCAACCCCCACAACATGCATGTGTGTGATCCACTACAAGGGAACACATCATAAGGTCTGTTCGTCCCAAATCATATACCAAAAACCACACCATCCTTTTGAAAAATAAAATATAGGGGATCACATACCATGTTAAAATGGCCTCCAATTATATCACATGTTTGGTTAGGGTTGTATCATCAATCCTGTTAGTGGAAACATAGAGATAACATCACCAAATCAAACTAGAATACTTGTTATAGTATACCCACATAGATACTCAGGATTCAACTTAATCTCAATTTCCATTACACATGACATATAAATCATAAATTTCAAATAAAAAATCAATGAATAATGATCTAAAATGAAGAAAAAAATTCATTCACTAGAATGTTCATCCATGTAAAAAACATCAGATAGTAAAAAACATTTTCAATAATCAAATAAATCATTAAATTCATAAAATCATCAAATCCATTTGGAAAACCTATTCACACCGCATGAAAATTTAATAAAAATACATTTGAAAAAAATACAAGAATAACACACATGGAATGATTGTATTTCTATAATAAAATCCCCTTTCAAATGTATACACTAAAAAAGTCATTTAAGATGTTCTTCACAACACATTCTCATTTCATGAAACACATTTAAGATACCTAAAAAATTATATCTCTTGAAACAAATCCCTTTTAAGGTAGAAATACATACATTCACTACAAATATACATAAAAATCATTTTAAAACACAGTTTTCACTGTTCACAGAATGCAATGAACACATTCATAATGAATAACCAATAGAAACACATGAAAGCCAATTGAATTATTTTAAAACCCATTTTTGATAAAATATTCTCTTAAAACCACATTGAGAAAAAAATCCCCCCTAACACATAAAATTTATATAACACATTTATGAAACCAAGAACGAACTCCATAATAATTTAAAAATGTTATATCACATAACAACCTACATCATCTATGGAAATATCCAAAATCTGGTGGAATGTGATGAACATTCCACATAAAAACACAATAAAAGAAAATTCATAACACCAATATTATATTTCCTCCAAAAACACATGATCAATCCATTATTTGGTCAAATAACGAGATGTATAGTAAGATCCCAATCTAGGAGGAAGATGAATCCAAGAAGATGGACGAACCCAAAAGAAAAGAAACTTACATAGTGATTTCAAGAAGAATCAAATCCATAACCTCTAAAATATTATATATTAATAGGTTTAATTGGGCATGGATGAAGATAATAGAGAAATAATTCTCTTATGGATCATATTAGGGGTGATTAAGGGTTAAAATGAAATAGGTAAAAAATAAATACCATATTTTTAATGACCTCAATTGGTGTCATAGTTAGCCAACACAGTAATACAAACCATGTTGAATCCTTTAATACAAATCTATCTAAGAGAAACAAGGATCAAAGGTTTCCTAGGGAATGACAAAATACCATGTTGAAATATACAGGGCCTAAATAGTGTGGATTTCCATGGATCCTGATTTTTACTAGTCTAGATCATTGTTTACCATATTGGTTCTCCAACCATGAATCACATATTATCAATATTGAAAAAAATATTTTTCTCCAAATTCTCACTAGGATAAAATCGATGAAATAAATAACCAAAAATAAAAAATGGAATATTTTAAAATAAAATCGCAGTCATGAAAAATTTTATATTCATGATTTATTTATTCCTTTTAGAAAAATACACTAATCATGAATTACCGTGTTTCCCAAACTATTTATTTTTACTTTATTTAATGTAACGTCACATCCATGATGCCACTATACTAGTTCTCGGAACCATTGGGTCTCTAGTCCTCATGCTCATCACCCCATATTCCAGAAGCATCCAACTACCAACAATGTCATATGGCCTGACAATGGGTATAATATTACCTCATAAAAGAGTCAAAAAATAGTAGAAAACAACTATGTATCATACACAATGGAATGTAGAAACAACAAATAATTAGTTAATAACGTAAATTGAACATGTTGTAATAATAAAATGATATAGAAATACCTAATGACTATGCAATAAAAAACACTCGCCAACACTAGGACGACCATAAATATACATTTACAAAAGAAACTGGTAATATAAGTACATGAGTCAACCACTAACTCTGAGCCAAACAATGTACCCAATATCTATACATAGTCAAACTGAACTGGCCCAATCTAATGAACCACCTGACTAGCTTCGCTCAATCATGAAACCCTAGGACTCAGCCTTATACAAAATTCAACTAATTATTAACCGGAAAAACATACATGAGGTCTATACATACATTGAGGTGCACATCTAGGGAATAGAAATAATCTTTGTAGTCCACCCTACAAGAAACATGTTAATGTGATATTAAAATGTATGAAACATAAGAGTTAGTATCCTTGTTGAGACACTAAAAATAGTAGTAATCCAAACATGAAACCTTAATAAAACCATAGGTATTTGATACATATCCAATAAGAAAGAGCCATAATGAATATCCTTAAATATATGAATTCACATATATAGTCTCATTCCTATAAATATATTCATATATATGAATATTAATTGGTGTATGAATCATATAATAGGAATCCCAATTTGAAATTGATCATTGGGTTTGTATTTCTTATTGCCTAGACATCTTGTACACGGACATTAAGATAGATATGATTTCGATCAAGTCATGTTCATTAAGTCGATCTCTAGTGAAGGATTCCCAATAGACATACAGTCACATTGGTCAACTCTGAAATTATATCCCTATGATTCCTATGACACCATTGGGGGATACTAGTCCAACACATGGGGTAACATGTACTCTCCTCCTTTCACTAACACATATACCTTATACTGATGGTCAGTCCTATAAATAAGAAAATCGTATAATGATGGTCAATCCTATAAAAAATGATATTGTATACCGACGTTCAATCAAGTAAACTGGATTATAGGGTGTACATCCATGCATCCTTAAAAAGGACACTGAGTTAGTCACTATTCTAACAAAGCCGGTATATCGGGTCCAATGTCTGAGCCCTAGGTATTGGTACATAGGTGATCAAAGTAGCCGTAAGTCAAATAATCAATAATGGTATTAACCTTATGTGATATGTAAAAAGTGAACTCATCACATAAAATCCATGATAATCCCATCAAGAATCATAACCGATCAAGAAGAGCATAATCATTCTGATCATTGGCTAATGTGGTAGTATTTATCCCAGTCACAGGAGAGTGAATAATCTATAATGTTTATTGGTTCCTCATGCATGTATAAATAGGGAACTCACCAATGAGACTCAATGATACACCCCTAAAATCATGTTACTAATCTGAAAGAGATTAATCATTCTGATGAATGACTGAGGAGATCGTAATCTGCCTGACCACTCGGGTGTTCTAAATCTACAAAAATTCTTGGGTCCCCATGCCTAAATCTAGGAAAGCGTAATCATCTGGATCATATATTATACGACCTTTGAGTTTTTCAAAGGACTAACAACAACGAGAATCAAAATTCCACTAAAGGAGTACATGTCAACATGTATGGATTAGTTGTTAGATTCCAAGAAACACCTAAGAACATCCCAATAATAAAAATGTCACAATATATATGATATTTGGATCAACAACCAACACCCAGTTTTTAAATATGGGAATAAAATATTATATCATAAATAACACGAATGATTTTCTGGGCATCCAAATAAGATATTCCGATCAAATAAAGAACATATGGGTTTTATGAGAGAAATACAGAGTCCTCACATCATGCTCAATTTCCACCAACCAGGAAGCACCCCTAGTTAACATCACTTCCTAAACAAAACAATGTCAATAAGAATCATTTACTAATGGTGGCCTGAACGGCCAAACCAACACTACATCCGTTGCCCCATGGGATTTCCAGTTTGACATAGGTTCTAGGTGATACCTGACCAAAATTACTACACAATATTGATGATAAACTCATGGTCGATTATCAATGAGAACACACTAGGTCCCTCATGAAAATAACATAAATACTTCCTACTCGGGATCCTCCAGGTAAACACGAGCAATGTAATCCTACTCAGGATCCTATGTTAAAAAAATTAATTGAGTAATCCATCATGAGATCCTCTAATAGTAAACAATAGAGGGATCAATCAATGGGGATACACTAAACGATACACGAGAAAAGGGATCCAATAAGGGACTCCCAATATTAGCATATAAAAAGTGTCATATGTCAAGGGATCGTTAGTAGAAAAATGCCTCACGACCTCATATGCCAGAAGGGAACAGATTAAAAGGGAGATGTCATCAAAGCATGTGTAATATGATATGGATCATCGATCATCCCAGAACATGTCTAAATATAAAAGACATTTGATTTAATAATTTGTGCAAGAACTTAAATATTTAGATAAAATCCCCACGACATCAATTAGATATCCTAAAAACACATCATGGGTTTCACAGTAACGATCTATGTAAAAAACTAATAAGAATGGTGTCACGCCTGTCGTTTCTAATTTATTTATGTTATTAATTTTTCTTTGTGTCAGCTATTTTGGGTCCAAACCCGACTTAAGTTTTAGAGATCATTATGTTTTGTCCTTGTTTGCGTCCAGCGCAATGTAGTGGAAGTCATGTGGCATCACATGGGCCATCGCGCGACCCCGACCGGGTCACCCCACGCCTTGCCGATGTTAAATTGTTGAAATAAAATGATTTAGGAATGGTTTCAATAACAAAATGAAATAATATCAATTCCACTTTAGAATATCATTATTATTATCTTGGATAATAATTTAATTAAGAGCATTATTTTTATTAATATAATATCATTATGTTTATAATTTTATAGTTTATTATTTAGATTATTAAGTATGTTATTATGTTGTTGTTATTATTATTATTATTATTTTAATTTTTATTAGTGTTTTGGGCTTTGCGTCACCGGATGCATGGGTAGGGCGCAGTTTTGAGACCGCGGGGTCTGCCTGGCTTTAAAAATTATTAATAATTGGATGATGAAATAATAATGAATAATCAAACAGGAATAAAAAAAATTAGATGTTTAATAAACATTATGTAATTGTTTTAAGGTTAATGGTAGTAGTGTTGTTTGAGAGTAATAATAATTCAATTATTAATAATGTTAAGGATATAAAAATTTATCAAGTTTTTATTATCATTGTAATAATATTTATTATAGATAATATTATGTAGTGTTAGTAACTTTTTTTATATTTCTATTTCACTTATTTTATTTTATTTATTTCATTACATTGTTTTTTTATCTTCATTTTTTCCTAGGGTTCAGCCAGTCCCTCTTCCTTCTCCCCACGTAGGATGCACCTCCTCCCCTAGGAACCCTCTGTCGCGCCGTACCTCACCCATCCCCCCTTGTTGTCCCGTTCGAGTATCGCTCCCCCCATGTTTCGGATTGCCGCCCTCTCCTACTTCGGCTAAGAATCCCACCTGACCTCCCTATTTCCCCTTCCCGTCACGACCCTCTCTCCCATGGCCAGCCGTATTTGTTTTCCTTCCCCTCACTTCATGTTGTGCCGGCACCTCGCTACCTCACCACCGGACCTGGCTCCCCTTGGCCAACCTATGTCTGACGGCACCGGCCCACGCCGCACCTCCCCATCGCCAGCTGCAGCCCTAACTCCTTGTGCCCCCCCATGGTGCCCTAATCCCTTTCCAGTCTTTTGAAACCCGTTGAAATTTTGTCCGGAGTCTCCTCCTCCCCTCGGAAAACAACTTCGGCGCACCACGACAAGCCACCCTACATCCTCTCCCCAAACCCCAGCACCCATATCCTCACATGGACACCATCGTCACACCTCCCTATTCTTCGCAGCCTTTTTCCGGTGATACCCTTATTTGTCATAGCCTGGTTCGGCGCGACTCCTCCCTCACTGGTCGGTGTCACCCCGGATCCCCCACAGGCATCTCACCGTCCTTCTGCGAGCACAAAGCCCTCCTTCGAATTATCTCTCTTGTTTTTCCTATGTGTTTTGTTCCATCCAGTGAGTATGAAGCTAGTTAAGGGTTGTTTTTGACTCTCTATTTTTTCTTCGAATTCTTTTTATGGGTATTAATTGAGTTGGTTGTGATGAAAATTGGTTGCTATTGGAGTTTCTCACCCATGTTTGGAAGTATCATCGTTGAGGTAGGTGGTTCCACATTCAAGTTATTATTTGATGAATTAATTTACAATGCTTAATTTCTTTGGCACATTATTCAATTAACTTTTGTTTTGTGATGTTGGTTTTATTTGAGGTTTGATTTTCATTGGAATTTATTTTGTAGTTTGTTTGTATTAGGGTTGTGTTTTCTGCTGAGATCTTTGTTGGTGACCCTTGAATTGTATGGTAATATTATTATGTTGTGAAAGTGTTGCGAATTGTATTTTTGGCGTGACGTCGGGTGTCTGTAGCCGTGAAATGGGTTTTGTGTGGGATTATTGGTTAACTTCAAGAGAGTTAGTTTAAATTGTTTTACAATATTTTAATTTTGGACTGTTTACTATTGTTTTGTAAATTGTGTAGTGTGTGAGTTAGGGAGTGATCATGACCCGGTTTATATTTTGGCGTGTGTCAGAATATGTTTTATTTTGGAAAGAGATTTTGAATGACTTTTTCCCCTTTTAGTTTCTTGAGACATGTTTGAAAACTGTTTATTAAATTCTCTTAGAGGTTTTCTTAATTGTCAAAGTGTTTTGTTAAACCATGCATCTCGATAAATTTAATGTGTAAGCAATACAGGTTATGTTTTAAAAAGATTTTGGTGTGCGTATGGTTTTAAAAGCGGGTTTGGGTGTGCAAATTATGATTTCACGTGTGTAAGTACCCTGTTGGCTTTTATGCATTGTTGTGACAGGTGACATGAACTTGAAACATGATTGAGCCCAAACTGGGAATCCTGGGTTGTTAGGATGGTGGACCAGACTAGTGCACTAGTGTTTCGGAGGTGACTCGACTCGGTTTCACTGACAGGACTGAAGATTTCAACACTAACTAAAGATATGTTTTTCTGAGGTTCGTGGCCTTCTAAGCCACGTTTCATCGAGACGCGATGATCTGGGGACCCAATCTAGCTAACACCCATGCGGCCTCTCCCATGATAGTGCTCATTGGTCACTTTACGCTCTTTGGTGTGACACCTTGGTTATATTAAAAAGTAAGGGTGTGTGTGTGTTTTAATTTAAGTTGTTTTATTTGAAACTCTTTTCCTTAATCATGTTTTCGTTAAAACTGTTCCAACATTTACTTCTTGATTTCATTAAAATTGAAAATGTATTTGTCATTTGATAATTTTGCGTGGAACCTTTTTATTGGGTGACATCCTATTAGGCTTTTGGCTCACACCCTACATACACCTTTTGGTGTATGTAGATTCTATTTATAATATATTCCAGGTTGAATAATTTAGCTCAGTGTTGGTGGTTTGGGTTGCAGTTGGTCTTTTCATGCAGAGTGGTGTCGATGTGGCCTCTCTTCTGCGGGGTGGTTTGTGTAAGAGTTTTAGTTTCCGCTGTCGTCTATTCATTTTAGTTTTTGGTTCGAGTTGTAGACTTTAAAAATGTTCATAGTTTAAAGACGTTTTTTGTCGTCATTTTTTCAGTTTCAATTTATTTATCTGGCTAGTTGTTTTTCTTTCTTTTATCTCGGGAAAAATTGTTCCCACTAGATACTTACGATACCCGGGCACTTGTGCCAGCCCATGGGGATCGGGAACGCCCTTCAGGCCATGCCGTGGGCCGGGTCAGGCATCGGGTCAGATGGTGACCCAGCCTTGTTCGTGACAAATGGACTAATCATGGTTCAAAATAATACATCAGGACTGAAAGACATGAATACCCTCTATGTGTTACATGAGGACAGTAAATGACGTATATCCTCAGTTCATGGCGTGTACACACATCATTCCACATGGGTGTGTACTCTCATTATCCAAAGAGTGTAATGCCTCAGGTATACAACATGTGAATTTTGTATAGGAAGTGAAACATACATGGGGTACATTAATATGTCCCTAAACTGGCATGGTCATTTACTTGACCAATATTTCAACATCTCTATATTGTCCTACACTTCACAGGGTCTGGACATGTACTCTACATATTTTTGTACTCTTACATTGTTAGAGAAGCCAAAATACTCGGCTACCTAGTCGACTATAAATAGACGGTGTGTATATTCCATAAAATGTGTGTATTTCATAAAACATAATCTTCCATGATTAAGAAGAACACAAAACATGTCACCTAGAACTACACTCTGGGTAACCTGATTTCCCCAAACAGGAATCATGTAGATCACCCCAACCCCATGTTTTCTCCCAGAAATCAATAGATCATGCCTCAAGAGACCAGAATAATAGAATATATGGATATAAAAACATGAAAACACAAATATAATGGGGATGTATAGAGAAAAATTTAATTTTCATACCTTCATGTAGACACCGATGAAGTTTCATTTGATTTCAAGGTCCACGAATGTCGTACATTAAATTAGTGCATTGAGAGCTATGTGAAAATTTTTCATTACTTCTGTATCACTCATTATCTATCCATTTCTGGTATCAAACATAGTTGATATGAGTAGGAGGAAGAGAATCACTGTGTGTTTTAGGACAGAAAAAAATAATAATGAAAATAATGAAAAACCAAATGAAAATAAAAATAAGAAAACATGGATTGGGTCGGCCTCCTTGATTGAATCATGTTTATACCTCACCTAGGAAAAAATAACTATTCTGGACACAATAGAAATGGATAAATGTCAATATAATTCTTTGTTAAATATATATGGATGAATTAACACACATTAATAAATTAATATATTATTAATAGATATTAATTATTAATTATTACACCAAAACATGAACGGCTCAGATTTATACAAAAATCCATTTATATGGTAAATATTTTCTTTTGGGACAAATGAAGTGGTCAAAAATTATCTAAGATCATCTGTTAGGGGAAAATTCAATTTCTCAAATTACGAAAAATGAAAAATCCAAATAAATATTTATGATCTAAACAACAGTCCAAAAAAACATGGTTTCTTACCAACTCCACACTATAAACCTTATCATCCCAAAGAATACTCGTTAATAGACTGTCACTCATGATCTTATTCTAGTTATATGCACAATAAAGATTTTTGGACAGTCTAAAGACCTTCCTTATAGCATATACAATTACCTTATGAATCGAATGAATTTAACTATAACCAATCTGGTTCACCTCAATATAGTAATACCCTTATTGTCATCTCAAAAAAAACATTGTGCTCAACAACTTATATAGAAACCTGAAGAGAAAATGAAAACATGGATCACCACATTCAAATGGAAAATGGAGAACTCCACACCATTTTCAATACCTTACACTACTTTTCAGGAATATTCTTAATTGGTTCCATTCCTCTACTGGGGAGAACATTTAAATGAATAGGGGATTAGTGTAGAGTGGACACACTCTTATAATACTAATGATGAATCAAGATAGAAAATTATTTCCACTAATATGATTACACTATGATTACACCAATATGTATAAATCTCTCTCAATGATATGTTCAATATCTATCAATACCTATCCAGGATGCATCCATGGGACATCCATTTTATAATACCCCAAATTTTCATTATTTCATCTATACCACAGAGGGGAATTCCAACACAAATTTCGAGCTCCAATCTCTTTAAATGTCTTGAATAATCGGTCCTCACCTTCCACATGGACACTCATAGATTTAGTTTCAAATGATCCCATTTGAAACAAGTTTTTATCATTAACACTCGACTCGTACTCCAAAAATCCCTCTGACACACGGCTAAACAAACTGTGCTACATGGAAAATAATTTTCACAAGCCAGAAGGTCAATTTGAACACCTATTCAAAATCCATATCCCCACACATGCCATGATTTATTCCATGACCACCCATATCATTACTTCATTTCAGTCACACACAAATACCAATGCACTAACTACAATAGATTTTGTGGAAACACTAGTTGAACCAGACCTGTCGAAGCCATCATCAGAGAACAAGAACCAAATACACTTTTTCAATAGGTGAAGGCATCATCATGCCTATCGCAAACACACGCACCTTCCATGCCTCAATCTCGAAATGTTAATAAAAATTATCAATCCACAAAATGGAATCATAAAACAAAGGTCATTTTAACTCACAAATATTTCCCTAGAACGAAATAAATGTTGACCTACTGGGGTCCGTGTCTATCAAAGGGTCACTAGGTCTTCCACCTAGACATAAAAAATAATCTTCATAATTTGGTGAAATATTCCAAACACAAAGCCGAAAAATATCAAAACCTATCAAGATTAGGTAATGATAAAAATGACTTATATAGGTAAAAACTATAAACACGGCCTACAAGGAACAGATCCTCTTGGATCATTTTTTATGCAACTACTCACTAGAGGTCACAACTGACGCGGAAGGGAACTTTAACTAACACTAATCAGGTATATGTATGTGGAATTATGCGTAGAGGTCATGTTCATAATAAAATGTACTAGTCATCTGTAAAACCAGACACTATCAGTTCTATATGATGCAAATACTTTGTTCTAAAAAATGATGCATGGAATACTTCTTTTCTTTTGAACAAAATATTGAAAAATAATCTATGACCTCTTCCAAATATCCAAGAGGCATAAATTTGAAGTAAATTATATCATCAACACCACATGTGCATCACTCAATGAAAAATCATATACAACTGAAAAATCTCAAATTAGAACAACAATTTGAAACCCCTAGAAAAAATGAATTCTCACTACAATATGTGTTCTCAAGGCACAAGTCAGATACCTATCATAAGTTCAAAAAAGTTATAATAATCCTATCTACCATTTCCAAAAATATAATAGAGTAGTAAAATAAAACACCTCCAATACCATTTTGTAACGTCTTGACATTGATTCCACTAAACCGGTGCTCTAAGCCAGTGGGTCACTAGGCCTCAAGTGGGATTCCCCATACACCAGAGGCTGCAGACAAGAAGCAAGGGCCTAGGGTGTGATATTTGGGAGAATATTCTGTCATTCTAGAGTAGAAAAACAGTGTTATATAACTATGTATCATACAAAAAATAATATAAATATAATTTAGAAGCATTAAATAACTAAAATATAACATGTTGTAATACTAAAATTCTGTAAAAACCATGAATAAATACAAAATAAAAAACAACTCTACTCACCCACTGGTTCGACCATACAGATTCCATAACAAATGAAACATAAAGTAAAAGTACATGGATCTACTACTATCTCTGATGAAGATCTGTAGAAACCGTTGAACTGCAACAGACTGATCACAAGAAACACCCGATCAGGAAACCATCAGCTTCATCTCTATCCACCATGAAACTTTTTCTCAATGTAGAAAATATGACATATGGTCTAAAATTAGATCATGGTACATGTGATGGCGTCCAAATAAATTCCACTAGGACACCCTGATAGGAGACCTCAACATGTGCAGTTAAAAGTGTACACAAAAGCAGACTGCTCAACCTCACTAATTTACTACTAAATGAAGTAAACCAAATGTGAACCCACAGTTAATCCAAGGTTCCATTATCCATTTCAATTCAGAACATGCAACCATGTATGTCCCTAAATATATAAATACCCATGTATTGTCTAATACCTACAGTTATATACATAGATATGAACATTCATTAGTATCTGAATCATAAAACATGAAACCTCATCAGAAATCAATACATTGGTCCGTAATCCCAATTTATAGGACATCATATTCAAGATAACTTAGCGTAATGTCATGAAAATCATGTTGTGTATCATTAAGCCGATCTCCAGGTCCTTAATCCCAATCAACATATACCACTTTTGGAGAATGATTGATATATATCTCTGATCAATCAATGTCCCCAAAGGTGGACACTTTTTATACACCTGGGATCACACATTCTCACATCCAATAACTAATATGGATACCATATATAGACGGTCAAGCCTGTAAAGAAGGATACCATATACCGATGGTCAATCCTATAACAAAGGATATTTTATTCAGATGGACAGCCCTACAAAGAAGAATTCTAGGGATTACATCAGAACATACTATAAAAGGTAACTCAGTCAGACACAATGAAGCACATTCCAATATATATAGTAAAATTTCTTATCCCTATGTCTTTGTCCGTGGGCGGTCACGAAATTTGGATCTCGTTAATTCTATAAGGGGCATACACTTATGTGATATGTAATAAAATAACTCATTGGTGGGACGCCATGATACACCCCTCATGTCTCAAAGCTGATTAGGAAATGTGTAATCCTTATTATCATATACGGAGTAGATTATAGTCACCCCACAACTCAAGAGTGTATAAGCTTCCAAGAGTCTTTGGTATTTATGCCTATATAAACAGATAATCTCCGATGAGATGTCAGGATACCACCCTCTAGTCTCATAATTATTCTGAAAGTGAATAATCATTCTGATCAATGTTCAAGGAGATTGTAATCATCCCCACAATATGGGAGTGCATAATCTACCTTGAGTATTTGGGTTTCTTTCCTAAATCTAGGAGAGTTTAATAATCTCCATCATAAATCATCCATACTGTGAGTCTATCCAAGGCCTTCCTATAATGAGAATCCATGTATCACTCATGGAATGCAAGTTACTATGTAAGGATCAATAAATGGATTTCATGACACATCTATGGACATCCCGACAAAATATATATCACATTTGTGATAAAATCCCACTCAACATCCATCTCCCAGCTAATACTAATGGGTATATAATAAAATACATTAATAACACGTCTTGGAATAAGGATCCTAGGAAAGAACATATGGCCATCCCAAAAATAATGATGATCCTAGAAAGAATGTTCAGGTATCACAGATGATAAAATGGTTCCTCATATCATCCCCAGTATCCACTAACCAGGAAGTACATATGGTGAACATCACTACATCCACAAAACCATGTCATGAAAAAACATCATGTGAGTGTGACCCAAACACCCAACCCAACAACCCACCTACAGCCCCGTGTGCTTACTAGTTTGGCCCAAATTCTATGTGACACACGAACAACATCTATATAAAAAGAAGATGTAAAACTCATGGTAAATTATGCAGTGGTCACCCGCTAGGTCCCTCAAGTGAGCCACTGAATGGCATCCAACTCGTGATCCTCTAGGTAGGCCTAAGTGAATGAATACGAATGGAGATCATTATTTGTAAAGGTAAAAGTGAAATTTTACAGTGTTTCTAATAAATTTAAACAATAGAAGAATCTTATAATGGTGTTCCTTCAAATTATTTATTAGAAAGGGATCCTAAAAGGGACTCTGTTGATCAGCATATAACGAAAGTCATTATTTAGCGGATCATTAGAAGCAACATGTATCACATTATCATATTAAAGGATGGAACACCTCACAAGGTGGATTTTCTAAAATCATTGGTCATAAGAGATAACACATAGATCATCTAAAAACATGTCTCACTATTAGAAGTCACATGATTCAAAATTTAGAGGAGGGACATCAATATTTAGTTAAATGTCTGAAAACACCCATTATAATACGTCAAATCACTCCATGGGTTTCATCATCTTGATTTATGTGGAAACATACATAGAATATACTTCTAAAGGGTCAAAATATGATATCACGTCAGTAAAAAACCTCAAAGGGTTATAATTGGATAGTACAATGTGTGTAGCTATGGTAAATAACATGTACTCCAATAAAAACACATGGGCATGTACTCTCTCCAGCATGGGTGTGTAAAACCCTATGTACAGACTGTGTGAAATAGTAACATGATGTGTACCCTATGTTGAGTAATTCTTATTGTCCCTCAACTGGAGTGGAGGATTAATTTGACATGCCATGCATAATTTCATAATGTGTTACCCTACATGCGGTCTGACCATGAACTCCACATGTCGTGTACCCCTACATAGGTAGATAAGCTCTGATAGTAAACTAAACGTCTGAGTATCTATACAAAAATTTTATACCCCAAAATGACAGTTATTCCATAAAACAACATCTTCCTCGAATGGGAATAGCCCAAGGCATGTCACCCCGGACAAAAAACCTTTTGACATGGTTTCCTCGAATAGTAAATCCACATATCTCCCAATAACCCCATTTTCTCTCTGAAATCAATAGATAAAACATTTAGAGGACACATAAAATAAATATACGGTGATAATAATGATAAGAAAAAAATTTAATGGGGATATAAGATTAATCCGAAATGGTAGTACCAGTACACTGAAACCACTGATGCTTCGGTTGATTTTAAAGTTCACAGATGTTGCACATTGAACAGGGGCATCGAGAGCTCCATGGCACTACCTCTTTTCCTCCCTGTCTATATTTCCCTATCCCTCAATGTTTTTACCTAGGTATATATTCATTATAGTAGGAGATTAAGTATACATGCAAAATAAGGATAAAATAAAAGAAAAAATTAGAAAAGGAAAAAGAAAAAAATAAAATGAAAACGGGCCCGGGTGCCAGACTCAAGTTTATGAAACCCCTTTGATAAAATAAATGTTCCAAACTTAATGGAAAAGAAATAATCCCAGGCCTAAACTCCATTCATATGACATGGATCAACAAACCTGTAATAATAAATTAATATTTAATTAATATCCATCCATTTTTAATTATTCCTCCAAAATTACAATGGCTCAAATTTCTACCAAAAACAGGTCCTAGGGTAAACACCATATTAAAGGAATAAGGGAGTGGTCATAAAATTTTTTGGAGATCATCTGCTCATGGAAAAAGGCTATTTTAATCCTTTACAAGCATTCACAAGAAAAAAATTAGAATTTCTCCTCAAAACTGCAATACATAAATAATGTGTAGGTATAATTACTATTTTTGGAATTATTTGTTATATGAAATTAATTTAATCACCAATAATTTAATTTTACAATTTTTTTTATTAAAACCCCATTATAGTTTATTTTAAATTGAATTTTAATAGAAAATAATTAAAACATATAGGTATTAAAAATTATAAGAAATAGTATAAATAAAATTTTTTGTAATATATTTTTTTGGTAAAAATCAATGTTTATAAAATAATATTTTAAAAATAATAAATATCCCAAGACCACATTGTCACGACCCATCCTCGGGACCCATGCTGTGACTACCCTATGCCCGCCTTCTATAGGTCAGGGGCTGGTGACTAGAACCAAAGGTGAATCCTTGATAAAAAGGGAAGGCATTTCCTTTAAACTTGTAACACACAGACTCTGAACAGAAGAAGTAGAAGAAAATATCACTAATATATAAAGGAAAAGTGTGTGGAATGTAAGTAGGCCGGAATACAAAGAAAACTGATCAACAAGTACAAGTAAAAATGAAAAAATAGCTCCTGGAAAGTCCACCGGGAAATCTTACTAGAATGGTAGGTACAAAACTCGAACAACATTTTCATGACGTACATCCCGTCTAGTCCCACTCCGAGTAGCCTCTTGTCTGTCACTCTCAGCCTTGATCACTACTGACCATCGTCTGCAGAGAACATAATAAGGTGAAGGCAAATCCCTTACAGGGGTGAGTATAACAATACTTAGTGGGGGACCCCGAGACCCCTGAAGGTCTCCCAGAATATACTAAGGATAATACATAGAGTAAAGGTACAATCATGATGTATCAACCAAATCTACTTTGGTATATTCCCCTACATATAGCTAAGTTACCAGTCACAGTCTAGCTCCAACTCTCGAGCCCAGGCACAACCCAGTCCACAATGGAAGTAAATTCAATCACCATGATTATAATGATTGAAAGATAAGAATCAACTCACATAGTTATTCTACACATGAATGGAGGTAGAGACGATTACATGTAGCCTCTGAATCACATACTCTGTAGAGCCCACGTAGGATCCTGGAACAATATAAGCGTTGTCGAACCCACGGAGGATCCTGGTACAGAAGTCATCAATGCCAAACCCACTGAGGATCCCAGAACAGAATTCACCGTTGTTGAACCCACAGAGGATCGCGGTATATAATTCATTGTTGTCGAACCCATGGAGGATACTGGTACTATATCATCCATGTCGAAGACATGGAAGATCCTTTTATCTCAGTATCAGCTAGCCATAGGGTTCCCGCACACAACTTGCTCGATTCTGGGAGGGTCCCCTCCTCGAGCCAAGTGTCGATACATCATCAAACATGAATTATCGAGTTGATGTATCCTACAATTCCATCGCATCATAAGGAACCCTACACGATAAACGGCGCGTCAATCGGACGCCCGTTCTGTGAGTTATTTGCGTTTCTATCCTAGGTGCCCGATTGGTTTTTAGGCTCAAACCAAACTGAAAATTCCTTAATATCATCCAAAAATCATTTGGAGTATTCCAAAAGAATCATCTCACCCCATGAATTCCGTCCCTGCAGATGGTTCGTCGATCAGACACCCGTAGCCCAAGATACGAGCTAAAAGGTGTTAATGGCACGAGCGGGTTCGAGTCCGATTCGACCAAGTCAGACCGACCCGGACTGACCCTGTTCGATCTAGGGTTGGATTTGGTCCACAGTTCTGACCAGGTCCAAGGGTGTGTCCTTACCCGAGTGTTCAGCCCGACCCGAGTGGGCGGCCCGAACCAAGGGAGCGGCCCGACCCAAAGAGCGGCCCGACCCGAAGGTGTGGCCCGACCCGATGGCGCAGCCCGGCATGAGGGCGGCACGACCCATGGCAGCTCGGCCTAAGGGTCGCCTGGACCATGGTGGCCTGGCTGAATGGAGGCACGACCTGTGGTGGTCCGGCCCATGGGGGCCCGGCCGAAGGGCGGCCCGGTCGGCCACGCGTGGGAGGGAGGTGCCCCACCCTCGGTTTGTCAAAATGAACCGCCACATCGTGCAAGTTCATGGGCCGCGAGACCTGGCTGGTCGAACTTGTCTGGCTCCATAGAAGACATCTTAGCTGGCCTCCTCTGCACCTCCACCGCAGCATGAAGGCACCTTGGTCTTTTGGCTCTCCATACGAAGCAACAACGTCGAGCCACCACTGCCACGACCCGACCTGGTCGCGGCCTTCTTCTCCACCACGTAGTGTGACGACGCTGTGCCTCTTCACCTGTCACAGTGCTACGGGCCGCAGTTCCTCTCTAGCACGATGTGACGGCACCGTGCCCGTCCTGCACCACCAATAACATCTTGGTCGTGGCTCGGTTTCATTTTGTGGCGTGGTGATGGCGTGCCCTTGTGGTGTCCTGGTGGTCTTGCACCACCGACTCCTTTTTTTGATCCACCTCTGTCATCATCAAACAGAAATAAAAAAAGGGGAGGTTTGGACCGTGTTTGTACGGTCCGAGCCCTCTTTGTTACGATAATATCAGTTGGTTTCCAAACTATAAGTTCAATGATGAAGAATGGAAATAAAAACTACACAAATCCCCAACCTCGTATTTATTGTTTAACATTGAAGAGTCACGGGAAAAGGCTGCGTCAATTTGTTAAAGTCAGAAAACATCTGAGGATGAAGTGTCATCGGTGTTCTTCGTGGGTGAATCCTTCTCTTTTGTCCTGGTAAAAGATCAAAGTTGAAGTTCATCATTCTTCGGTGGTTCTTCATTGGAAGGATGATGCTCTTCCACAAGTACTCCAAATCTCCACAAAAAAGGATCGCCAACAATAATATAATAAAATATATCAACTTATTATAAGGATGGCATAATGAATTAAAAAAGATTCAAATTCATTAAGTCACATTACATAATTAAAATGTAGTGTTGGCTCATTAATTTGGAGGGATAAGGTGAAGACGCTCCAAAAATTTATGGGGGAAGTGGCGAGTTTCATCTTCCTTAATTGGGTGTTCACGGTGTTAAAGGGGAGTTAATGAAGATTAAGAGCTCAGGTGGACCCCACATATTAAGATCCTCCCAAGGGAGGTTAGGGTGTGGTGGGACCACCTATATCCTCCACTTGGAGGTTTTAACCACCCAAAAAATATAAATATGCCACATATATTTTTATTTAATTTTATTGAAAAACCACAAAAATTAACTTCCAACCTCGATAAAATGCAACTGTGGTAAAGGTATCCTTAAGAAAATACTCGTGCTGTGAGTTCAATGGTTCCCTAGGATTTCAATTCTGAGCACCGGTTCAAAAATATTAAATCCTTCTCATACTTTTACTAAACATTCTGGAACAAAACATCAGAAAATTATTTTGGGAAGACCGGGCCTCAGAATCAGGTGTCGTCCTAAACATTGGACTCGTAAAATTCCCATGTATTTTAGAAAAAAATTTACATGGAATTTCCTGTTCTTTAAATTCTCCCTACCTCTAGGATTTACTTCCTCGTAATCTAAAACATACACTATGGAAACAAATTGGGGTACTAAGCATGCATCAAAGCCTCCCACTCCAAAGTTCTCTCTTGGAGGTTCCCGTGCTGCCAAAAAATGTGCACAAGAGAAATCGACTGTCCATGTATGACCCGCTACTGTTGATCCTCAATATCCACTGGAACTTCCGTGAATATCACCCCGTCATCAATTTACAACTCCCCATGGTCGATGATTTGATAAGGGTCATGAACATATCTACTCAGCTAAGATACGTGGAAGACGTCGTGCACCAGGTGCAACTGAGGTGGAAGATCCAATTTCTAAGCCACCTCACCTACCATGATGTGGCCCTGGATAGATCCAATGAATCGCAAATATAACTTTCCACCTCGGACAAATCTCTATATACCTCTTCGAGGTGAGACCCGTAGAAAGACGTAGTTACCATCCTCAAACTCTAGTGGTTTCCATATCTTATCGGCAAAAGACTTCTTCCTTCTCTGTGCAGTCTACATCTACTCTTGGATGATCTGCAACTTCTTCGTCGTATCCTACACCATCTCTGGTCATACTAGTTCTGACTCTCCAGGGACAGTCCAGCAGAGAGGCGATCTGCAGGGTCGTCCGTACAGTGCCTTGTAAGGTGTCATCCCGATGGTGGAGTGGTTGCTGTTGTTATATGCAAGCTCTACCAAGGGTAAGTGATCCTCCCAGCTACGACCAATGTCGAGGACGCATGCATGGTGCATGTCCTCGAGAGTCTGAATGGTCCTCTTAGTCTGACCATCTGTCTAGGGATGGAAGGTTGTGCTCAAGCGAAGCTAGTCCCGAAATCCACCTGCAACCCCATCAATAGCGGGAAGACAAACAAGAATCTTGATCGGAGATGACTGTCAATGGAACACCATGAAGCTGTATTATCTCTCATACATAGAGGCATCCCAAGATCCCTACTGAACCCTTTTTTATCGGTAGGAAGTGGGCTGACTTAGTGAGTTGGTCTACAATCACTGAGATAAAGTTGTGTCCTCTAGATGTACGTGGAATTCCCATAATGAAATTCATGGATATACCAGCCCAATTCCACTTTGGGCCCTCTAAAGGCTGAACTAATCCTGCTAGAAGCTGATTCTCCACCATCACTTGCTGACATGTGAGCCATCGTTAGACAAACTATGCTACAACATTCTTCATATCTGGCCACTAGTGTAGTCATCAGAGGTCTTGATACACCTTCACCACTCCTAGATGTACCACAAAAGCTGATGTGTGGACCTCCCTAAAAACAGCCTCCTAAGGTGAGAAAGGTACCATAGTACGTCCTATAAAGATAATTACAATTTCCCCACCTTCAAGAAATCCATTAGGTGCGTGCCTTGTAGATATCTGAGCATGTCGCGTCTCATAGTCAACATCCCCACGTTGTGCCTCCCTTACTCGCTGAAGAAGTGGACATAATGTGGAAGACTGTAGAAAGGATGCTCCATCTCTATCCACAAAGGATATCTGTAACACATCCAGCTTCTTTGTCACCTCTCCTAGTTGTTGAATGCTTAATATCTTACTGAGTGCATATGCTACAACGTTCCCATTACATGGAGTGTAAACTATCACGATGTAATAGTCATAGAGGAACTCAATCCATTGGCATTGTGTAAGGTTTAGTTCCTTCTATGATAAAATGTACCTGAGACTCTATTGGTCAGAGTAGACTATAAATCGTTCTCCCATAAGATAGTGCTGCCATATCTTTAAGAATAAGACCACAACTACTAAATCCAGGTCAAACCAGAGTCTGATCCCAGATGCGTCGCAGTAAATTATGTACCAAACACCCTCCTCTGGTAGCCTCAATATTAGCGCACTAGTCAACCTATGCCTCATCTCTTGAAAGCTCTCCTAGCATCTCTCTAACCACATGAAGTGTAGACCCTTCTTCGTCAATACTGAATGCAGTTCTACAATTCTGGAGAAGTATGGAACAAATCATTAGTAGTACCCAGCCAGCCCCAGAAAACTTCGTACCTCAATCACACTCATGGGTGGTTCCCAAGTAAGCACTGCCTCGATCATTGCTGGATCCATAGCAACTCCAGCCTCTAAGATGACGTGTCACAAGATTTGAACCAATCAAATCCAGAACTAGCACATTGAGAGCTTACCATAAAGCGGGTGATCTCTGAGTGTGTCCAGTACTACCCGTAAATGGTAGGAATGCTCCTCCTCAGTAGTCAAGTAGATTAGTATGTCATGAAATAAGACTAAGAAAAAGTGATCGAGGTAAGGCTAGAAGATCATGTTCAGGATACTCATGAACACTTCTGTAGCATTGGTTATGCCGAAGGTCATAACCAAGAACTCGTAGTGTCCATACAGACACCTGAAGGCTTCCTTCTGCACATCCTCGTCTCGGACTCTGAGCTGGTGAGAGCATATCCTATTGTTTATCTTTGAGAACCACCGTGCTCCCTTGAGCTGATCAAAGAGGTCATCAATCCTTAGGAGTGGGTACTTGTTTTTCAGGGTCAAATGGTTCGGGCACCAGTAATCAATAGACAGTTTCAAGATCCCATCTTCCTTCTTGTAAAACTAAATCGGGGATGCCCAGGGTGAAAAACTGGGTCAGATAAATCCCGTCCCCTGTAAGTCCTCCAGCTGTACCCGCAGCTCACAATGCATGGCGGCAACCATTCGATATGCTGTAGTAGATATTGGTGCCATCTCGGGGTACAAGTCAATGTATAATTCCACCTCTCTATGAGGAGGTAGTCCTAGAACATCTTCAGGGAAGACATTTGTGTATTGATCCACCACAAAAGGATAACTTGGACTCCTCACATCAACCGATCCAAGGATGAGGCTATCCAACTGATGTGTGATTGGCTTCCCCCTCATCTGGCTAACTCCATAGTACACTTCAAAGAATCCCTTATCACCAGTGAAGGTAAACCTAATCCCATCCTCGTGGATACACCACACTTTCTACTTAATACAGTCAATCTGAGCAGGAGCTGTGGATAACCAGTCCATACCCAAGATGACGTTGTGAGGCCCCGATGCTGCTACAAGGAGATCCCAGCCGAAGCTGTCGCCTCCTAGAGTAATCTCACACTACCATCACCGTTGCGTAATCTTAGAGTCAGCTCCCGTAGGAGTCTCTCGTCGTAAGGATCGAGCAGACGACTCCGTCGTAATCTCTGAGCTCCAAATGAGGGTAGCAGAAATAAAATAATGTCTCACAATTGTGTCTATAAGTACCTTAGCAAGGGTGGAGTAGAAATAGATAATACCTCAAATAATCTCATGTGCACTGTGTTCTAGGCCCTGACTGCCTGGATCTGAGCTCGCCCCTGTCTGCCAACTCCGTGTGGTCGGGGTGGACCTCCAGATGGTGGTGGTGGTAGGGCCTCGAAACGTCGTCCACCACCTCCTAATCGGACAACTCCTCTTCCATGACCACCTGCTCCAAGAGTACCACCACTATAAAACCTATGCCTCTACTTGGGAGGTCCTTCTATTGTCTGTTTCTTATCTGCATGGTGGGTCTGGCAGTCACGAGCCATATGAATCTACCCGTCACATCCATTCCACTACATACTCCTCGTATGGCTAGCTCTGTATATAGTGCCATGCACAACTGAACATGTATCTTAGGGTCACCCACCTGATGGCCTGGTCCGCATGGACCTCTGCGACATCTGTCTACTTCTGGATGTAGAAGACTCCGATACGTGTCGCCCTGTGTTGGATCTCAGTAGTGGTGGCTGCTCATCCAGAGAACTCTCCATAAGAAGGGCTATCTCCCGTACCCCCACCTACGTTGAGATGTTGAGGGAGATCATTGAATCCCTTATCTCATGCCTGATTCCCTACATGATGGTTTGGGCGCTGAAGAATGGGTCTCATACCATATCCATGGAGTAACACAAGAGGTCGGTGAATCTCGCTGAGTACAGAGCTACCGACCTACTACCCTACTGTAGAAGTAGTAACTCCTGTATCTATACAACATGAAGGGTGGCAGGAACAAACTCTGAGAGGAAGAGACTCACAATGTATTCCCAGAGTAATGATTTCACATCATTCACCTTGAGCATCAGGCTCCACCAGCTTCCTGATGCACCATGCAAGAGACTCGCAGAAATGATCACCATGAGGTCGGCTAGTGTCCGTACCAATCTGAAAATTCTCACAACAGCCTTCAGCCAATCCTCAACTACTTGTGGGCCTGTCTCTCCCCAGAACCTGGGTTGCCTCGGGAGCTAGAACTCATTCAACTCACTCAGATGGCATTCACTCTCTGATCTAGGAGCTGGTGGTATCGGTGGACCAGTGGGTTTTGGTACCGCGGGTACCTCCACTGTGATGGGGCCCTGCATCGAGTCCTCATCGCTCGGTGGGCTACCATCCCATATGAAACTCATAACCCATTCTGGATGCCTACGTGGGGCCATCCTGAAAAGAAACAAGTTCTCTATGGTCAAAACAATATACCTAGTGAGCTGACACAAAGTAATCATTATGAAATCATTTCATAGAAAACACACATGCAATCAGTGTTTTAGTGCACTATGTCAAAAATCAGAAGTCAGAGCCCTAGTGTATGGATAAGTCGCCCGCCGCACCAACATCGGTTACCCCAATCTGATATCCAAACCCAAAAAACATAACACTATTTCCATTAAATGAATCAGAGTCAATGTTCTATGGTAGAACTGACTCCTCTATACCAATTTTTCACGACCCTTCCTCGGCGCCCATGTCATGACTCCACCAAACCCACCTTCCATAGGCCATGGAAAGGTGACTAGAACCAAAAGATATTCCCAGATAAAAAGGGAAGGAATTTTTTTAAACCTGTAACACAAAAAGTTTGAACAAAGGCATTAGAAGAAACAAGCACTAATATAGAAAATAAAAGTGTGTTGAAAGTAAGTGGGTCATAATAAAAACCCTACTGAACAACAAGTACAAGTAAAAAGGGAAAAACAACTCTTTGATCATCCACCATGAAATCCTACCTGATGGCTATGCACAAAACCTGAAAAACTCATCCCTGAGGTACGTCTCGTATAGTACATCTCTGCATAGGCTTCCATCTGTCACTCTCTGCCTCGATCACTATTAGTCGCCATCTGCACTGAACACAACAAGGTGTGGGCGAAGTCCTTGTAGGGGTGTGTATATAAATACTCATTAGGGGATCCCGAGACCACCGAAGGTCTCCCAAGATTCCACAAAGTATAAACCACGGAATAATGATACAATCATGAAGTATCAACCAACTATACTTTGGTATATGACCATACATATATCTAAGTTACCAGTCACTGTCTGACTCCAACTCTCGAGCCGAAGCACGACCCAGTCCATAATGGAAGTAAAGTATGTCACCTCGAAGATAATGATTGAATGAAAAGACTCAGGTCACACAATTATTTTACAAATGAAATGGGGTAGTGGTGATTAGATGTAGCCTCTAAATAATCTCCTCAATCGAACCCATGTAGGATCCTGAAACAGTATCAGCACTGTCGAACCCATGAAGGATCCTAGTATAGAAGTCATCACTTTCGATCCCACGGAGGATCCCGGTATATAAGTCACCACTGTTGAACCCATGGAGGATCCCAGTATAAGAGTAATTATTGTCGAACTCATGGAGGATCCTAGTACAGTACCGTCATTGTCGAAACCACGGAGGATCCTGTCATCTCAGTAGTAGCCACCCATAGGTTTCCCCCACACAACAAGATCAATTCCGAGAGGGTCCCCTCTTCGAGCCAACTGTCAATACATAAAATAACAAGATGTCTCGAGTTGATGTATCTTGTTGTTCTTTCTCATCATAAGGAACCCAAAACAAAAAACGAAACATCAATCGAATGCCAGGTCTGTGAGTTATTGGTGTTTCTGTCCAAGGGGACCGATTGGTTTTTAGGATAAAACCAACCCGACCATACCCCAACTGTGACCAAGCCTCAAGTAGAATATGCCAAAAGAATCATCTCTCTCCCTGAATTCCTTCATCGTAGACATTTCATAGATCAAACACTCGTAGCCCAAGATACTATCTAAAAGGTATAAATCGCAATAGTGGGTCCGGGTCCCGTCATACCCAGTCTGAAAGACCCGAACAGACCCGGTCCAAACCGGGGTCTAACTCGATCTATTGTTCCGACCCGACCCTAGGGTGCGGCCTGACCCGACTGGTCAGCCAGGCCCATGTGGGCAGCCCGAACCAAGGGAGCGGCCCTGCCCAAAGGGCCGCCCTGGCCCCAAGGCGCGGACTGGCCCAAAGGCGCGGCCCGGCCCGTAGCGGCCCGACCGAAGGGCGGACCGGCTATGGCTGCCGGGAAGAATGGGAGGACCGGCCGTAGATGACCGACTGAAGGTAGGGCCAGCCATAGTGGCTAGATCGATCACTTGTGGAAGGGAGGTGCACCCACCCTTGGTTTGTCGAAAGGAACCAGCGCCTCGCGCTGTTTTAGGGGCCGCGAGACTGGGCAGATCCCGATTGTCAGGAACAACTGCAGATGACCAACTCTACACCTCCATAGCGGCGCGACCTCTCCACCGCCGCGGTGATCTCTAAGCGACGTGAAGGCATCAGGCCATCCCCACCACCGCCTGACCTGGCCACGACCTTCGGCGACACCGCGCGATGCGACGGTACCATGTCTCATCATCTGTTGTGGCCCTCATGGCCATAAATTCTCTCTGGTGCGCTGCGACAACACTGCATCCCTCCAAGAACCATTGAGGCCCACCTGGACGCGGCTCAGTTCCTCTACACCGCATGGTGATGTCGTGCCCTTACGGAAACCTAGTGGCCATGTGCCATCAGCTCCTTTTTGTGGTCCACCTATGTCATCATCAAACAGAACCAAACTAAGGGGATGGTTGGACCGTTTTCATGCGTTCTAAAACCTCCTTGTTACTATAATATAATTTGGTTTCCAAACCATAAGTTTAATGACAATGAATGGAAATAAAAAAACAAAAATCTGCTACCTCATATTTTTCATTGAACGTTCACGAGTCGTGAGAAGAGGCGGCGTCAATTCATTGATGTTGGAAAGCATTCGAGGATTAAGCATTGTTGGAATTATTTGTGGGTGACTCCTTCTATTTTGGCTTGGTTGATGATTGAAGGAGATGTTCATCATTCTTCCGAGGTTATTCGTTGGAAGGATGAAGATCGTCCATTGGTTCTCCAATGCTCCACCAAAAGGGATCACCATCGAAAATAAAATAAAATAAAATAACTTATTATAATAATGGTATAATGAATTCAAAAAGATTCAAAATCCTTATGTTATACACCTTAATTAAAATGTGGTGTTGGATCATTAATTTAGAGGAAGAAAGTGAAGAGGCTCCAAAAATTAATGGGGGAAGTGGAGAGTTTCATCCTACTTAATTGGGCGTTTAAGGGGTTAAAGGGGAGTTAAGGAAGTTTAGGAGATCGGGTGGACCCCACCTATTAACATCCTCCAAAGGGAGGTTACGTTGTGGTGGCCCCCCACCTCTAACCTCAACTTGGAGGTTCTAACCACCAAACAAATAAAAATATGCCACACATATTTTTATTTAATTTTATTTTGAAACCCCAAAAATTAAATTCCAACCTTGATAAAACGCAACAGCGGTAAATGTCTCCTTAAGTGAATATTGGCACTATGAGATCAATGGTACCCTCAAATTTCAATTCCGAGTACCGGTTCAAAAGATATAAAATCCTGCTCGTACATTTGCTAAATGTACCTGAACAAAGTGTGCCAGAATCAAGTTTCGTCAGAAATTACAGACTTGTAAATTTCCAATGTATTTAAGATAAATTTTTCCATGGAATTTCTGGGTATTTACACACATCGTAAGAAATAATTTTATGATATGAAATTTTATACATCGTGGTTACTAATATAGGTAACATGGATCTCATATTGATTTCTATAAACCTATAATTCTCTTATAGATGATTTTAATAAATTATTAAATTGTTTTGTAAAACCATTTACCAGAATTGGGAACACCCTAGTGATTATACAATAAATCTACGGTTATAATAATGACGATCATAAAAATTGATTCCACAATTTTTATCAACACTTTTTCTTTTAAAAATAGGTTTTTAGAGTGTTGTAATATATTTCACCCAATAATTGAATTAAAATGTTATAATGGACGCATTTTCAATTAGTATTTCATTTTGTAATATTATTAATAATCAATTATAAATTATTATATGTGGAGATATCTATTGTATTGATATTTGGGCTGATACACATCATAAAATATTATATATAACAATTCCTACTGGATTATACATTATATACGGGGTGAGGTATCTTCAACAATAAAATATTTTATATTAAACAAAATGTGATAAAATAGGAATGAAATGACACATTCATAATGTTACATATAGAGGGAATATATATGTGTTCATTAGAATCCATAATGTATTCTTCAAATAATAATGTAACTCCTAAAATGATTAATATTTTTTATAGATCCATTTTTATTTCCTAAATTACATTTAATTATATATACGCTACAGAATATCAAATAGCGATCTTTTAGACATACAAAATCATCTTTAAGGGTGAGGATTTCAAACATCTATCTATCCAAGTGAATTTATATTCAATTAGTATAGCCATGAAAGGGTGGTGATAAAATAACTAAATTATTCTTTCTTATCTAGGAAAGTGGTGTTAGGTTGATGTATCATAGTGAAATCATCAATTTTAGGTGACTAATTTCAGCAACCTCACACAGTTAAAAAATATCAACTCCACCAAAATAATATTGTAGATAAATTTTATAGTATATGTGTAGGGAAATAATTTCTTGTGAACTTGTCCTAAAATTGTGTTAGTGGTGCTATAGCATAGTCATGTATTATATAATAATCACAGTATAATACATGATATGATTTCATTTATTATTTGTGTATTATCACTTGTATAATAAAATTGTAACATTGGAGCCTTATAATAAACCTTCTGATAGAAAATCCTGATAAACCATGTGACAAAATTATCCTTTATACAATGAGTTTAGTAAGAATATGATGGAATAATATATAAATTTCATGTACTTGTTAATCAACACATATCTTAATCTATTCCATAATTTAATATAGGAGGAAATCATGCATTACCTATATCATAATTTATCAGAAACAATTATTTACATCACAACTATTACCTACTTTATTCAAGATATGCAATTCATTTCAACATTATTAATAGATTGATAATATAATATTAAATTACATGTAATTAAATAGATGGATGTGTTTATGACTAAAATGGAATAGAATGTTAAATCCAAAACACTCAAACAATGGTACCATAATATAGAAATAGAGATATAAAATACACCCAAACCACCCATTCATATAACTTATTCTAGAATAATTATATAAAAGTGAAAGTGGGTAGTATATTTATCCATTGATAGAATATGGGTAATGTTATCTCTAACAAAGTTAAATTAAAATTAATGGCAATTTAACTTCCCACCAATAAAAAAAATATGGAAATTACCTAACTAAGTTACTGGGGAATGTTATGAAATTATTTTATATTAAACTTATATTTAATCAATGATTTATTGTTTAGAAATTATATAAGTTGATGGATCTCAACTGTGTACAATGATTGTGTATTAATGTAGAATATACGGAAACATCACTTATCAGGAATATTCAAGTGTTTTTTATAGACACCATTATATTAAGATATGTTTTATCATAATTATCCTATAATGAAATTGTAATCTCACATATATATACACTCAAGGGTTTTATTAGGATCAACTACTTCTATTGGTTCCACCTAATGAGTTATAGAGAAAGGAATAGCATGTCAATTTGATGTATGATATTATTATCATACTTGAACGTCCTTACATAATTAAATATTATTTCAGAATGTATATAATCATTTCATGTATACCTTATTATGTTAGGTATAGGTAATTAATATAATTCAATTATGTAAATATATAATATTTTGTGATTTGAAACATAGTATATAATTGTCTTTTAATCATGTTATATAGATTGGGTTTAGATTCATTATGATGACTATTTTATTAAGAATAAATAACTATTAATATTGTGTACTATTTTGTTTTATTATTATGATTTTGTTACCCAACAATTAAATTTTTTTTCATAATTTGAAGGATTAAAGGGTTTTTTTCAAGAATGTTACATGTCACCTGTTAATGATATAAATAGATATATTTTATTTATATTTTCATAAAATATTATGTATTATTTTCTAAAAATATAAATATTAAATATGAAACATATTTATTTTATTGAAATGTGTACTAGAAACTTTTTGACGTATTTCCTATTGAATTCTATTTAAATTAAATTCATATCATGGTTTGTGAAAATATGTGATATAAATAATCAGCAATGAGCCATATGGGATTGTTCATTATTAAAAAATTTATTTAAAATAATATTATATTACATTTATGGATTGTTATTCAAATTATTGGAATTTATTATTTTAATAATTTAGTGTTTTGGAATCAAATAATTACAATGGTGACTCATATTAGAATATTTAAATAAAACATTAAATTTTTTTTTGGAAATTATCATGATATTGTATTTTGAAAATGGCAATTCATCAATAATTCAAAATTTAGAAAATAGATAATTTATGAAAATTTGAAATTATTAGTAGGTTGGGTATAGTTAATAATGGGATAGATCATTTTTTCAACATTGAATTAATAATGGAGTTTTTTTTTGTTTCCAAAGAGTATATAAATTAAAATATAATATTTTCTTTATATTTTTATAAATAATATTATATTGTGGGATTTATTAAAATAAGAAATTTCTTATTGATCTTTTATGTACTCATTTATAATTTTTTTAGGTACTAGAAAGGTTATTCAATTACGTATTTGGATGCCTATTAAATGGTTTTCGTCATGTTTAAGGATATGACATATATTCCTAATAGTTGGAATTTATTTGGTTAATAACACTATGTTAATGGGAGATCAAATTTTGATATGGGTGTTACACATAAAATAAATTGTGATTTTTTGAAATGGATATTATAATTTTTTTGTGTAAATTGGTAATTTATATCATGAGGATCCTATTGATGTATAAATTTACACTCTTCGCTAGAATGTAGATTATAGGGAAATAATGATCATTTAAAATTTTTATGGATGGAAATTTATATTCTCTTGAGAATTGAGTGTCTTCGTACATTTGGTTTTGCTAAAATTAGATGTTATTTTATAAAAAATATCAATGTTTTTTCTAAAAATGGGGAATTTTTAATTAAGGATAATGTTATGAATTATGAGGATTGGGGATAGAAACTTTTAAAATTTTAAACTATATTTTCTCTTCTCTACTATTATGGATTCTTCGGTAAGTAAAAAATTTATGTCACATACCAAATTTGGATTAAAATGAGATCATGATATATGTGGGTTCTCGATATGTACCTGGTGTGGATAGAAGATGATAAAAACATAGGTTTTCCATTAGGTACTTGTGCTTCTCTAGTCATTTAATTTCCAAAATTAGTTCAATTTTACTATATAAAAAATGAATTTTGAACATTTTTATGTTATACACATAACCCATTATAGGGTTTATTCATCTCCACAATATTTTTCATTGAAATGATCCCTTAAAAATTGCCTCATTTTATATTATTCCATTCTCTTTAACTCTAGGTAATTCCAAAATCAAGGGATTACATTTTAATAAATTCATGTTATTTAATTAATTATATCATATCATATCATTACCATATATTCACATTTGATATGAAAATATGTGATATTATTTTTGTTATTTCACTATGAAATGCTAATATCATTTTAATGGTATTTTATTTCCCTACAATTTTTTAATGGACTACAAATAGTTGTTTTTTCTTAGAATGATTCAATTTTTTATTAAATGTGTGATTTTTTATATTTCATCAATGGCTTATAAGAGTATTGGATTTATTTAAGATAGTATATGAGGATTAAAATTCACTAATTTTTTGTTATTATTTTAGATAAATTATTAAATCTATATTCCAATGTTTCTTTGGGTTTTTTACATATAGCTATTATTTTACAGGGGTTCCTTTGTTCAAATATTTTACCTTGATCACTCATAGGGTTAGAATTTTTATCTCAGGATTATTCTTCTGCAGAATATGGACATTATATATCAATATTGATTATAGTTCTCGAATCTCATATCACATATTAAATTTCCATGATCTCCCTAGAAAATTACCTCCAAGGGTAATCTTAATGTATGAATAAACCATCAATAATCTATTTTACATGTATATTTATTACTTCCATGGGATTTTTCTATATCTATTAAATTATTTTTATTTAACTTATATGATTCTTCTTAATCTAATATAAGAAAATATATTTTAATTACAATTAAATATTTTTATCATAAATAAAACCCATCATTAATTACAGTTATGGTTATGATATAATTATTTAATATGGTTATTCAAGCATGATTTGTTACATTATTTGTACTTTTACATGAATTTTTTATAGTAATTTTTTTAATTACTAGTAGTACCATATTATATGTTTCCCTATATTATAATTTTTTATGAGTCTATAATTGTAGAATATCGTAAACGATGTTTTCCATTTTATTTCATTGTAGGATCCTAATTACGAATAGGTTATCACATATACATTTAGAAATAATTAATAAATAATCTCTTAGTATTTTCTTAACAATTAACTAATTCAATTAAGTGTTTTATATCACCAATATAAACATAACATGTTTGAGATTTCTGATAGTGGAGAGGTGATAAATGGTGTTGTCATGTGTGAGGATGTTATCAACTCTTATATATGCATGTGCTCTTAATTTATTTTGTCTTATTAAAAATATAACATAATCTTCTATAAAATTATAAAATAAAACATTAGTTAATGAAAAAAATCTAAACTATATACACTTATTTTTCATAAACAAGAATTGCGGATTTGAAATCCATACATTTTCTCTCTAATTCTTAAAAACACATCCTTGTTGAATAACTAAAATAAAACATTAATAACAACTTAATATTAATAACATAAATAAATTTAATGGTTATAATATTCAATAATTTCATTATATACATCAAATGATGAATGTGTTCCTTTAATGAGGCATGTATCAGGTCTATATACATCAATTTTTAAGTAATATTTCTTTTATTAGTGTTTTAAAATAATAAAAATATATTTTGAATTATATAAACATAATTATTCAAGAGAATTAAATTTAAAATTATCAGTTATCATTAAATTAATTCAATTTTCTACACCATGTTGAGAATATCTCTAGTCACTGTGGGTAATTTTTAATTATATAGAATTTTTATTAATTAGATAAACCCAGTGCATAAATTATAAATTCATATTTTACAGAGTTCATTGTCTTGGGTGGGAAATAGAGCATACATAATGTATTGATTACACCATTCAATATGTTGTATTTCTTACTTAATTATTATTCATAGGTGATTGTGCAATTATTTAATTATACTTAATAAACTAATTGGGAAATTATGATTTACCACCCATTTTATGTTCATATTTATCAATTAATAATATTAAACATGAAAAAATTCCATGATATTATATGAGGTAGTGTTTCATAAAGAATAACTTTTTTCATTTAAGTAACGGTATTTTCTATTTTTTTATTAATTATTATAATGACATTATATTTTGTTTTAATTGAATAAATGGTGTATAAGTATTTTATGTAAATAAAAATACTGTCATGATTTTATAACTGGAATCAGATTATGATGATGAGATAGTCATTTAATTTATTCACTATATATACTCCATTACCCTATTCCATTGGATGAGCTGTGTACCTGTATTTTAGAACACCATTATTTTTACTGTTGTATTAAATTATGCAGCCAGACTTAACAACCTCTAACATATATGGGATTTTCCATTACATTACCCTATATTTAACTCAACTTCACTAACAGGATCTTTAAAACTATCTAATGTAATGTAACATCATGAATAGATGCCCATAGTGTTTAGTGGTCCTTATTATTTCATTCTACTATAGCATGCTATTAATTTTTTGTTATCATGTATATATTTTATTAATAGTTGAAGTAAAATAACTTATTATACATACATAAATTTGTAAACATGATAATACATATAATAATATATTTAATCTTGTGTTATTTCATATTTTTGGTTCCCTAATAATTATGCAAAAGGTTACGCATCACATTGAATCATTAGTGGGTATGCAACATTTTTTGTTTTATTTTTTATAACTGAATTGTTGTAGATTAAAAAATTCAACTTTTCCTCATTATCATTGGAGTTCATATCATTGGTAGAGTTACTTAGAGTTATATTTTGTATGATGTGCGGGTATATAGGGATTCTAAATGTTTTTATGCAAATATTTACCCTCATTATATATTCTCTTTGTTGAATATTCAATACTTGTTTATTCATAAAATTTTCATTTATTAGTGTTTTGGGATAGTTCCTTATAATTATTTAGATGACATGATCAATAATTTTATTTTAATGAATAATTTTAAAGATTTTAATAATTTTCTTTAATAAATAATATGTGGGAATATATCATGATAGAATTAGTTGATTATAATCCCATCTATCCATCCCATGTATAATTAAATAATTTTATATAATATAAAATTTATTATTCAAACTATATTTCTAATGGAAGAAATATTCATTTTATTATCTTTTATACACCCATTAATTTATTCCATCATATGGATATTGACTTTTTTACTTATGTTACTAAAGGGAACGAACAAATGGTTTTTTTAAATCAAGTCACAATTAATATATAATCACAAGATGATAGACAAGTATGTGTTTGTGATGTAAATTTTTCAGTAGAATTATTTATGATTCATATTAGCTTCACCTTCATTGACTAATAATTAGTCATAATTCATCTCCAGTACTCATTGGGTCGTGTTGTTGGGTAATCCATAAGTATTTTATTCATTGTATAATCATATGGAATGATGATATATATTTATCATGGAAAATTTTTGAAACAATATTGGTCTTCAAAAGTTGTGGGATAATTAAAATATATGACCAAAATAATTTATTGTTATGATATGTGTGATTGGTATTTTGATACATAAATGTTTTTTATTGGCACCATTGATCTTTATTTCATTGTACTACATTGAATTATTTCATTATTAATGAATTATATTATCGCATCATGACTTTTACTTAGAATGAAATATTTATGTGACAGTGTCTCAACAATACATGACTCACTAAAAGGTCATAGTAGTTTTTCACAATAATTATCTCCTATACTATAATAACCCACGCTTCTATGGTATGTTTCCCTTTGAATAATGCAATAGCTTGTTTTGTATGTGTCTTCGAGTTCTAGCTCCCCACGACCATTCAATCTAGTAGTTATGAATAGTAATACCAATTTTATGAAATTTTATAAATTTTTTATTCAAAATGGACTTCATATTTTGATTCAGAATATCAAAATATTATTATGGTGAATTTATGGTATTTTTCAGAAAACATTCAATTTTTGATGAATAGTGAAAACCATTGTGCTATTTTTTAAAACCTAATTTCTATAATTTTATTCAAATTTATTTAGGTTAAAATATATACACAATACCTATATAAGGTATATTTAATTCATTGGAGTCATTTTATAATAAAATTAGAATTATAAAAAAAATTAAACATTTTAATGTATTTTATCCACCTTCTAGGAACATTTTAAAATTTGAATAAATTATAATTTTACCAATAATTTGAATTTAATATCAAAATTTTGAGAGACATGGTTGAAATTAGTAAGTAATATTTTTTTTAGTTGGATGAAAATAATTTTGGGGAATATAAACTTCTGAATTTTATTTACCACGGGTAAACATATTTCGGGTAATTAAAGGTAAAATTATATTATAATTAAACAAAAAATGTTATAAATGTATTAGATAAGTGTATATCGAAAAAAATTAACATTTGGAATAAAATATGATCTTTTTGGTCCACTTTTATTTGAATAGGACTTTTATTATTATTTTATTTAAAGAAGAGTTAAAAGTTTTAAATTTAATTTTTATTAACTAAACCATTTTGATTATTCGGTTATACATGAGATAAATTAGACTATAAATATTCATTATAAATATAGAAATATTTCCTATATAATATTATTTTCTTTCTATATTTTATAAATTAAATCATTAAATTTATTTATGACACAAAGATGATGTAGTAATTACCTTATTATAGAATGAATACAATAAGTGATATTATAAATATTAATATTATTTTAATTTATGAATTTTGAGATATTAGAATAATTTTATAGGATAATATGACATTGTATGTTTGATTAAATAAACTATATTCTAAGTGATAATGTTTTTATGACTTTCACAAAAACAAAATACTAAATACATTCAAAATTGGCATAATTGAGTTTTTAAAAAAATGCTCTATTATTAATTTATATAATATTCCTAAAAATAAAAGGATTGGCCAAAGGACATATATAAGGATATAAAAATCAATAATGAACAACTTTTGGTTCTATTAGATTTTTATATTAGTGTTATTAACCATTTATTACAATAATACAAGAATACATGGGAAAAGTTAAACTATTTAACTAAGAGTTAAATATAAAAGATAAGGTTAATATGGTAACCTAAACCTATCCAAAACCTATTTGTTGAGATATTTTTCACCTCACACCACCTTAACCTAGAAATAAATATTTTTCGATCTATTATAAACCGAATATGACTGTATACTAAATTTATATTTCAAGATTTTCCTACAGTGACCCTCACCCCTCTTAAAAAGGGTACATCCCCTTATGTCAAAATCACACCTCCAAAACCAATTGTCTTGGACAAACCCTGATAAAATTACATCACAAATACCCTCAACTCATCCAAGAGGCCTTAATTTGATTAGAACCAAACTTAAGGATCTCTTTTGGTCAATTCAAAAGGAAGCACCCAAAGAATAGGTAATAATTTGATCACTTCGTTCAAAGTTTATTTCTTATTCCACATCCTCTTTCATTGTTGTTTCCATACCAAAATAACAAATCTAGTACCTTATAAATAATGTGATGTTATTATAAATATTTTACATCCACATTCATTATTCATTCAATCCTATGAATGACAGATTCACCATACATGCGTACATACGACTTACCATCTCCATGGCATGGTGTAGTTGTTAATAAACAGTTCATTATTTTTATGGGTATTATAATAAGTATATAATTGATTAAAATAATAAATATAACTTGTTAATAATTCTGTATATATGATATACCATCTAATTACATACAATTTCACCATCAATAGAATGATATTTTTTCTCATGTGTACGTACAGAATACCGTCTCCATGAACGCGATAAGATTAAATCTCCTTCATAATAATTCAAGAATAATTTTCATTTTATGATTAAAAATAATTTTTAAACAATTAATATAATTATCAATATGAAAAAAATGCATCTTATACATAAAAAACATGACTTTTGTAACAAAACATATAAAGGAAAATGAATCAGTTAACACAGAAACTATGACACTACTGAAATATTATTAACAATGAAATATTAGAAGAACATATATAATATCATATTTATATATATAGTTATTGTATAATTAAATAGTAATTATATAACTATTATATATGAGGTTAAAGTACTCTTGAGAAAGAAAATATACAAGGTATGTGTTAATTCTACAATCTCTTCATTATATGTAGTTGTTTATACATAAGTATCTAATATGACCTCTTGATCATCCACATATTTGTTTCTTAAAAATTTATTTAAAATCATTTTTACTATTTTCTATATTATGGTTTAAAGTCATTTATACCCTTTTTTTTATTTTTATAAAATGTCTTCAGTTGAATCATTCTATCATTTTCCAAACAAGGTACTTTATGACCTTTTCGATGAATTATAGTAAGAGTGTTTTCTAAAAATACGGCGGGTGCATATATTTTACTCCATTATAACACATTCAAATATTCCATTACAATTTTAGAAGAATATTTTCAAAACAAATATTTTCTTTTAAAATTATGTTATATTTAAATTATTTGAAAATAAAAAGAGATTTTTCATTCAAATAGTTTTGACTTCATTTCTGTCAACATCCTTTGATGGATTTTTCAGTTTTTTTAAGTTGATTTATAATAATAAAATCATCAATATTGTACTAATGGTTTTGTTATCTGATTTTCATTGGATGTGTTATTCTTATACCGTTCACGGTTTAAAGATAAAGTATAAATTTTTCGTATTTGTGTTTAAATACGAATGATTGTGTAATGTTTCATCATTTTAATATGTGGAATTCATTGGACATAGTACGTGATGTGTGGAGCCCGCTATATCTCGTTGATGCATCGGTATGTCTCATGAGACAAACTAGTGACTTGGAAGAAGGCCTTGAAAAAAAGTATTTTTAGTTTTGGCCTGAGGACTTGAATATGTGGTTATGATGTCCTGGAGTATGCATTCCATCATTAGGAAATTGGTTGTTGAGATTTCCTTTGACTATTTAACCTCAAGAATATTCTTGTGAATAAGTAAATGTAATTATATGATTTAAAATATCCATTCTATTCTAATGATTATGTTTAAAATGATTTTTTTAGTCTTATACATTGCCTTAATTTTTTATTCTTATTTATGATTGTTTTTGATATATTTTTATCCTTATATATAATCTGAGCTCACCCATTTCTATTTTTATTTTTCCTAGGATATGAAAAGTATATTGAGATTATCCTACAGGAATAAGATAAGGGATATAAGAGTGTTCAAAGGGGACACACTGATGTTTTTATATTTCGATATGTAATGTAACATTTATGTATTTATCTAGTAATCTCAAGGCTGCTAAACTGATTGGTCTTTTGGAACCTGATACCTTGTATCATGCCAATGTTATGTAATAATCCACCGACTCTGGGTAACTGGGTTTAATTCATTGCATATATGTTCCAAAAAAAAAATTCATTTATTCTGGTTATATGAAAGAATTATATTATCTAATAGGACATAGAAAATATAATATATCTAGCATTGGAGAATCATGAGACATTGAAAAAACATCTAATATTGCTCAACCATTGAAATCTTGAATATATGCGATTTTGAGAATAAACTCATTTGTAGAAAATTATCATTTCCATTTTTCATTATATTTTCCAAAAAACTGAATTATTTATTGATCCATAGAAGGTAATAATAACATTATTTTATATCATGAGTTTTGTATATTTATGTATTTTAATAAACTAGAAATCGTAATCATGTAGTGAGGAAATATACATTGGGAGAATCAATATTGATGTCAAACTCTTTGATATTGATTGAAATAATTTATCCCTTATGTTCCTTGATGAAACATGAAATGTTAGGCCTTTTTATTGGATTGGTAAACATATGTAAAAAATAGTCATTATGGTTGGTAGGAAATTACATTTAATGAAATTCAAAAAAAATAGAAATTTACCATATTGGTTGATGATACCATCATAAAACCTATATGATTTGAGATATCAAAATAAATTTATTATATTACATGTAATTTTTTTAGTTTGAAGGTTGTTTCAAAATTTAATTCATTTTTAATGAGATTAATATTATTTTTCTTGATGATGGCATTGGAAGTCATTTTTTATTCCAAATTCAATAGGGAACGATTATTCATTGGTCAAAATGTATGTTTATTTTCAATCATAGTTAGGATGATGAATTGAACATTTCATATCATATTTAATAACATGGTTTCAGGTATGGTTTATTTCATAATTAAAATATCAATTTAATGTAAATAATTATTTTCTAAATAAATTATATATATTTTTATTTTGAAGAATATTATATTTATTATTATTATTATAGTATAGTGAAACAACATTTGTATATTGAATATGGATTATTATTGGATAGGTAATCTTCACTGATGGAATTATTATAGGGATTAGTTGTATAATTTGAAATGGTATAAATGATATTTATGTCTATTCATAATATGTTTCAAATTTTAAGAGATTAATAATGTTTAAATATTGTTTTACATGAGGTAGATGATTAATTATTACGTCTCAATAGGGGTTCAATGTGTTTTCCAAACCATATATCTTCCGTAATATATAACTATTATATACGTCTTTACATCTTTACAATTGTTAGGTATAGTTAATAAGGAAAGAGTATCACCATCTATATAGATGAATATATGTTGATCTAGAGTACACATTCAATTCCTCTGCTCTATATCAATCAGGAGAAGATTAATATTTCATCCTACATAGATAATACTTCTTCAACAATAAATAATAAAGTATTTAGGAAATATGGATTAGCCATGCTATCACCAAGAGATTATATGGAAATGTTCAATGACTAAGTCAAAGAAATTATCACCACTAGAGTGATTATTCATTAGGATCTTATATATATATAAATGAACCTAAAAATCAAGTAAATCATATATTTAAATGTAGTAAAATTATTTTTAGGTAATTATATAATTCTCATATTCTATGTAAAAATTACATGTGAATATCATCCACTTCTAGTTTTAGTGTTATTATTGTGTCATGTAATTGATTATTTTCTATTTATATGACAATTAAATCAACTAGATCAATCATTAAAAATAATATTTTACAAAAAACAAACATATCTTTTCCATAAAATTACGATTCCACTTATCTAGGAACCATAATGTAGTATTAGATTGAATATTATTTAATTTATATTTATATATTACTCATTTATTTTTTTTCCAGGAATCACATTTTCTATTACTTGTATATATTTTTTGAAATATATGAAATCATATTCATGAGTATTACTCATTCATTAATAAATTATCTATAATTGTTTATGATTTGAAAAATTGAATAACATTTTTAGAACCCCATTTATTGGATCCAGAATCATTAACTATACAATGGAATAGAACACCTTGTGTTTTTTCAACAAAATTATGTTATATTTTTTTCTTTTTATATACATATCATGATAATATCAACCGTATATTCTATAATATAATATACGATACAGAAAAATATGAGATTTTTGTAAAAATATACATTCATAAACATGGATTATTTAATTTCACACCTTGTAAGTACAAAAAAAGATGTGTAGTACATAATTTTCATAGAAGAGAATATGTAGTGTCCCTGCATGTGATGCATAAAATATATTACATGTGGATTATAGGGTGTTGCGTCTCGGAGTCTACTCAATAAGAAATCATTATACAATGTATCTAACTGAATATCTGCTATTATGGGATACAATATATATGGTTATCCAATCCATTTACACAAACTCATACATGATATTTAAAATTTAATATAAATTTTTTATAAATCAAGGATTGTAAAGAACTAGTGCATCAATAAAACAGAGTTCAAAATACACCAAATGAAACTAAAACATGGAATACATAATATAATCTCAATAGTGAGATCATGAATCTTTTTGATCACCTATTTAATCATTATATAATATTTTCAATTCATTAAACAAATGAGTGACAAAATAACATAGTAATGTAATAAACCTGATAATGAAGCATAAAATGAATGGCTAATGTCTAACATGATATTATAAATGACCAAGAACATGTGTACAAGTGTGGGGGAATGAATAAATTATATTGGTTTTGTGAGACCATGGAAACATTGGAAATTGGTTGTCACATTAAAAATGAAATAAAAATAGGTCATGGATAGGTTATAAGATATCATCACATGGTGGACTGTGCCCCACAATGGATTAGGTTCACTCTTTCTTTTCATACCTAACATCCCACAACTCTTAACAATTACACAATACATTGGATAGATATATAACCTTAGTACCACAAATAAAATACGTTTCATTTAAATTGACATGAATTCCACAAAAGGAAAAAATTTATAAATGAATAAAATTATAATTACCCTTTAAAATAAATGGGTTTCATAACCATGTATCATAACATAACCAGAATATTATCTCTAATGACGGAATTTCCGTGATATTTATAATGTTTTTATTACAGATTTAGTGGAAATGAGAATAATCAAGGTATAAAATTTAGATATATACACAAAAAATTTATATGAAGTCTATAATAAATATGATACTGAATTATAGGTAGATGTATAATGATCATAGTCTAATGAAAATAGTTGGTTATAAAACCCCATTATCATAGGCCTTTGTTCAGATCATGAATTATTTAAAACCAAAAGTAATAAAAATATGTTAGATATTTTTTTTTATTATTCATTTTCAATAATATTATTATTGAAAATTCATGGATTTCTAGATCATATTAAATTGCATAACCACAAAATTTCATTTCAAATGATTTCACAACAGAATCTTCCCTTGTCCAAAATCAAACTATTATGTTAAAAAAGATAAAATATTCTTTTATATAAATATATTAAATATGTTTATGAAGATATAAGTACCCTTATTTAGAATAAATAATAAATTTTCAACATGCAATGAAACATGGTTTTGAAAAATGAAGTATGGTACAATCATAGAGAAAGTGGGTCATTCGTAAACATTATTAAGGTTTCCATTTTTCAATGCTCATGATGTAAAATATTAATGAGATATTTTAACGTTCTAGGATCATAATTATATAATAAATTAGACATTATTATTTTAATAACCTTACTCATAACATTAATGTGATGTGGTAATAAAAATGAATCACATTGTCCAGTGAGGCGTTATTCCACCGTAGATGTGAACAACATTATCATTTATTCAATGAATGATAGGGTAATAAATTATATGATATAATTAAATAAAAAATTCTTAATATTATATGTGTTTCATATATTATCATCAAATTAGCCCTTATTATCTTTCATGGAATGAATATGTTAAAAAAGAATCTAATTTTTTCGTGATATGATAGTCTGACGTACAGACAATGTCATCATATTTTCTATGTTGTTGATTGTAAGATGGTATATATGATATTATATTTCCATATTTATACTTATATCAATAATATAATTTATTAAAATACCATACAAATTATATTTTATCTAGTTATGTTTTGATGAAAATTTTCGTATATTGGTTTGTGAGGTGATAGTCAGCCATACCCAAGATCAATGATTTCATATCCCATTTATGGTAGTATGATATTATTTTTAGTCATGTACAAAACATAAAACAACTTATTATATAGATGATATTTTTTTCAAATTTTAATAGTTTTAAAAATTCTTAGGGAGGTGGACGGATAAAGAAAACAAAAAGTCTCAGTTAAGGATATTACTCTTCTTTAGAAGAGAAATTTTTTATTTCAAATAATGAAATCCCAGATTTGATTTATGAAATAAATTATTATATGATAACTGTAAAAATCAAATAAATACATTCTTGTATTCATTTTTTAACAATGGTTTTTTAATGATTATTTTGTATATGATAGAGGGTGTACATTAAAAATGTGGCGAGAGGTCAAATTGGAATTTATGAAAAAAATTAATCCCAAAATCATTTCATCATTCGAAAAGGATTAAAATTGTACCATGTATGAACAATAGTGTATATAAATCTATAATATGTCTTTATAATAGTAGTTACTGATGTTTTGGGTAATTTTTAAACCTTATATTTTTTACTTTGACCCCAAGAAATACCATTATTACCTCAACCATGGTAAATAATATTCACTCATTCTAATATACATTATAGTAAAAAAGTATGTTTCCCATGTAAAATAATATATATTAATATCACTTTAAATATTTAAAACTATTCTTAAATTTCTACTTGTAGATGTTGAATAATATTATCTAATGTTATTCATGCCAACGATTCAATTTTTTTTACATAATGAAATTTTTAATTAAATGATGATCTCATATTATATATATGAAAATTATTATTAATTAAATGAATTTAAATTGATATTTATATATATATATATAAAATAAATTTAATTTAAATCATTCGTCATTGTGAGATATTTTAATTATTTAAAATTTTATCTACCTCAAATCATTTTCCAATAAAAGGTGTTGTAATGTCTACAAATTAACTAACACACAAAAAAAAGTATAAAGATAATAAAAATTTAATTGATATAATTTAATGTAATTAAATAAATATTGGGTAAATTGACGTAATATTAAAATAATATTGCGACATAATCTATTAAAAATTTTATTAAAAATTCATAAAAAATATAATTTATCAATATACACTGAAAAATCATTGTTTTCAAAAAATACAAATAATAATCCCTATGTTAGTGTTTATATCAAAATTTGAAAAATTATTTTATTCAGTAAAATAAATATATAATTTTTTAGAAAAATTAAATTAAATTTATATGAAAATGGGATGAATATAAATCCATATATAAAATGAATATTGAGTAATTAGAAAATATTATACTTTATTTATAATGGTTCTTATTTTATTTATAATCAGTAGATAACCCATGGTTTTATTTTTTATATGTAAGCAATGTAATTTTAATTATTTCATTATATTTATTAATAATCAGAACCAAAATGACTGGGTTATAATGGCAATGATAAAAATTAGTATGATATTTTTTTAAACTGATCTTATGTGAGATGCATGGTATCGAAATGTATTAAATTATACAAAATAAAAATATATTTTATATTATTTTGGTGTTACATTCTTCACTCATTAAATAATATAACTTATTAAGTTGAAAATAAGTGTCTATACATTTACTATATCATCTCTTACAATTCCTAACTTTCATTCCCAATCATTTTTGGCACAAATCATTGACTGGTGAGTTATCTTGTTTTCTAGAACATTGTATATTAACCATATCCACCACATAGGAAAGTAAAAAACTAATGATTCCACCTATTTATTTATTACATGTAATGATATCGGTATCAACATTCTTAGAAGTTATACATGGAACACATAATGTACATCAGATATGTTATGAGGGAGTGTTAGTTAGTAGGTCACTACTCAATTGTGTTCATGGATCTCAAAGGGGTAGTTATAAGTTATAATATAAATTTCATTCATCCAAATACACCTTGTATTAATCCATGGAAAAATATGTTAGAACTCATTATCAATAACCATAATATCTATGTCTCATCGATTGTTGTCTGTGAATATTTTCTATCACAATTGTATTGATTTCATATGACATTGAATGGTTTGAAACTTTTCTGTAAGATTTTATGTTTCATCTCTATATCTTCATCTCAGATTTTTTGAGTCTGGCTCTGATTCCCATATAGATCATCACAAGGATTCTTTTGAAAGGAACATGGAAAATATTGGTATATGAAAACACAAATAGGTGATGGTGATGATCTGTAACATCATAGGAAATCAATTGGAAAAGAACTCGATATAACCTATATAGTTTGGATGGTTCTCATAGAATTTCCCTCAATTTTAGGGTGATATGAATTACTCAATGTGGGTTATGTAACTGAAACTTCCTGAAGGATTATTTTGAACCATAAGGTAATGGTAAAATTGTTTCCCTCAGATTTCGGGGATGACCTCATTTGTTGGGAGGTTGAATCATTCTGATCGGTTTCGAATGGGTCTGTTTGTAGAACCGGAAACATCCAATGATTCCACATCCATTTAGACCTACTTTCCAAAGGTAGGCTCTCATTTGTTTGTGGACTGATGAGGCTTAGGAATTTTCATTGGTCGAGAGGATGGGAGATCGGACTCATCACACCTATTTGGGGGAATTATTGTCTACTCCGGGACTCTCTTTATAGATTTAAGTTAAGTTCGTGAATCCTTATTACATTACCAAGTATAAAATGAGATTTCCTTCATATTTTTCAATCAATGATTAAATATGTAGGAAATTTAGAGAATCTTTAATATGTATTTGAGGTTCTTCATCGATAGATAATCATCTGTATTTATTAGAGATTCATGGTCAATGGTACCCTTCGACACATTTATATAGAAGTCTCTTGGACATTATGATGACCATGCTGGTTTTAAATCCACTCAGTGGGGCACTTGATGTTTTTTGTCATTTATAAGGACATGAATTATTTCATATTTGGGATCGAACCCACAGATGGGATACCTACGTATCCTTTGTTTAAAAAAGGAATTAAAACCCATGTAGTTCAATTAAAGGAGTCTGATGTTTATTATTGATGGATCAAAGAAGGATTTTATAATTACTTTTACACTCTAAGATCACGTGAGTCATGCTCGATGTGTGAAAAATGAGGTATCGGTTAAAATTAGACAACTGTGCCATAAAAGATACAATCATGAGAAATAATGTGGGGCAATGTATGTATGACTACCCAGATAAATGAAGGATAGGATTTACTTTAGGGAAGAAATCCAAGATCAGGGTCCATAAAGGTATATGTGCTTTATGGAGATTTTGAATACTCTAACTTGGGGATTACTCCTAAAAAGGAGGCCCAAATTAGAAGAGGACTTATGATTGGGTTTTACTCCAGAAAAGGAATCCCAGATCAAAGGTAAATTAGGACTGGTTAAGAGAAATTAAGACTGGGGCTTACTCTTGAAAAGGAGGCCCAGGTTAAGAGATTTGAAAAATTAAGGGACCTGGGGCTTACTCCTGAAGAGGATGTCCATGTTTGGACTGGGGTTTACTCCTGAAAAGGAAGCCCAGGTTAAAAAGAATTATTGTTTGGGGATTACTCTTGAGGATGATGCCCATATTTTGGGGAATTATGACTGGGGGTTACTCCTAAAAAAGAGGCCCAGGATAGGGGATCTGGGGATTACTCATAAGGAGGATGCCCAAATTAGAGGACTTGGGGCTTACTCCTAAAGAGGATGCCCAAAATAAATGAATTATGACTGGGGATTATTCCAGAAAAGGAGACCTAGGTTAATGATTCTATCATCTTAATGTATTAGGTTTAATGAATGAAGTCTCAATATTTAGTGACATAATGATGTGTAAATCACTAGGTTTTGAGAGATATTCCACAAAATTCCTTTCAGATTAGGATGTCAAATAAAGAAATCATGCCAGAAATTTCTTTGAAGAGTGTCTTGAAGACTTAATCTTGAATAGGAAATGTGGAATGGCTTAAGAGGGGTGAAATGGGCATGAAGGGAAGCCAAAAAGGCAGGGGCACGCAAGTCCTGGGAGGCACGCAGGTACTGCGTGGGCGTGCAAGTCCTGGTCGTGCAGGTACGCCTGTGCGACATATGGGGTACTTGAACGATGGTTAACCAGCAGGGTAATACTTGAGAGACTCTTGATTAATGCCTTTATAATCTTCTTAAGGTTCTTCCAGAAGAGGGGCGGGCAAGTTCTATTGAAGGAGTAAGGAGGCGCGCAAGTGTGGCCTTTTCCCATAAGGTCTAGCCACTCAGGCGCGCAAGTGTTGATGAGTTTCAACACTTAGGCCTTCCTCCCTCTCTTTAGATCTTCCGGTCTAGGCCTGAAATTACCTTAGAAGTGTTTCAGAAGCATTGAGAAGAGACTAGGGCGCCGGGAGCTCAAATACGAGTTTCTGGAAACAATTCCTCATTTAATGGGGGGGCCCACATGGTCTATTTATAGGCAGGAGAAGACCCCGGACGGTTATCACTTAGGACGCCCAAGTCACTTATGTGACCGTCATGCGTCACGCATGTGGATTTGCACGACTATGATGTAACTTGCGCGACTTATGGTCAAGCTTCTACTTGTTCATCCCTTTGTCGATTTTTGATATTTTCTTCAAAGGATGAATCAATTTTTTCTAAGTCATTTCCCTTTACATTCCTTTGGACTCTATGAAGAAAAAGGAGTGTCAAAAAAATTCCCCCCTCATATTTGGATTCGAATTAAATGAGGATGTGACTCTGAAGAAAAAGGAGACATCCAAAGGGAAGGCGACGTGCAAGTGTTCATTGCGCAACACTTGGCACGCAGGTTCGAGTCGCGTAGGGCTTGAGCGCACTTGGTGGAGGTGCATAGATAGGCTGCTTGGCATATAAATACATGGTCATTGGCCACACATAGCATCTGATTCCGAATTCTCGATCTCTCACCATGCAAGTCATCTTCACCACGTAAGTCTCTTAATTCCGGTGTTTCCTCGCCGGCGCGTTGCTGTCAAGGTAATAAGACTTTCACTATGACACATGCGCGTCAAAAACTTGCAAGGCACATTTAACACTTGTGCGACACATCCATACTTGATTGCCTTCATGCCTTAGCCATTTCTTCGAATTTATTCACAATGTTTATGAAAAATCAATCCATTTAAGAGTTAAATTATTCAACTCTTGTGCAGAATCAATGGCTCTTAGACCCGTAATAGTTGACGAACTGGATAACAGGCGGATAGATGAAATGATGAACATAATTGGCCATGATTATTATATTTTCAAAGATAGCACTCTTCCGGATTTGGCTAAGTATCTGAAGAAATATCATCATGACTTCCCACATAGCACTTATCTTCCTTTGTATGGCTATGGTCATCTGCGAGAAGTCACCATTCCAGAATCAAAGAACTATCTTCCATTTTTGTGGTTTCAGAAATATAACAACATTTCTTCAGCAAATATCTTAGGTGTAGGAGTATTTTTAAATGCTGGAACAGTGGAGAAGGCATAAATGATACATCATAGCCCTTGCACACCAGATCTGAAAGATCATACACCTGAGCTGCAACCACATTATCATCCTTAAATCATCCGAAATGCTCAGATGGATCAATCCAAAGGCTGGAAGAAATGTTGGGACTTCCGTCCTGGGAGAGGCCTGAAGCCATCATGGATGTGGGCATACTGGGTGTGACAAACCTGTGCAGATTTTGTCGAGGTTCAGAAGGGAGCTGTAATATATGAAGCTGTATGTGGGGTGTCTACATGATCTTAGGGGCTCCAATTTTGGGATATATGTATGATGAATTCATTCCTCCCAAGGTGACTTGGAATGATTTATAGAAAACTCTTGTTTATCTTGGGAATTATTTATGATCTTCAATAGGCTCAAGAGTTCAGAGACCTTATTAACTCAATCTAGAATAGATATTCATCCAGAGAAATGGATGAATATATTTCTTAATGAGAATAAAGAGAGGGAGGAAAAGGAGAAGGATCCGAAAGAAAAAGGATCCATGAAAATGAAATCCAAGGATAAGAGGCCCAAACGTCCTACCACTTTCCCAAAACCTAAGAAGAGGGGTGATCCTGGCACATTCTAGCCAAATCTAGAAGAAAGAGAGTTCGAGAAGTGGGGATATGAGGAGAATCAAAGAATCCCAAAGAAGACTCATCTGGCGGTCTTCATAGAAATGTTTCTTAGTGTTTATCTATTTCCAGTCAGGGATTCGAAGGGAGGAGTTAGGCCAGGGACCTTCGTCATTGCGGCAAAGTTGGTTGAGTGAAAAATGGATGGGTTGGCTACCCCCATTTTAGAAAAGATTCATAGGAGTTTACAACATGTCTTCATGGGTAAATCTCCTTTAAGAATAGTGGGACCATTCCAAGTTTTATGGGGATGGATCACAACTCACTTCAGGACTTACAATGTTCAGAATGGATTACAAATTCCTGGATGTTCTTTCAGGTCGTCAATGCAAGCATTCTCTAGAGTTTCTCTATTAGATGTTAATGCATATGACCTGAATGTGTGGCTAAGCATGTTTAAGGAATTCAACTTCTTTCCCTTTGGAAGTCTGCCAACAGAGCGGTTTGTTGATGAGGGAACAACCCAAGATGCCTTAAATCAAATGAAGAGTTATGTTGAAATCTTCTTGTAATTCTTTAAAAAAAAGAGAAGAGACTGCAGTCTATGGATGTCTTTCTTTCTCCTATGTATCAATGAAAAAAAACTTTCATATTCAATCATTTGTACCTACATTATTTTTCTATATGCTTTAAATTTTACCTAACCCAATGGGCCTAGAAATCATAGTTTGAATTTTACTAGGATTGATGTAAATACCCCTACAAACTTCGAACCTTTTAATTTCTCAATGTTACCTAAATCATAAAAAATATATGTTTAGTGATATGGGAACATCACTTTTATTTAGAGTTCCCTTGTCTTTTGTGGGAAGTTTAAAGTCATGCACGTTGGACATAAAAAGGCTAATGTTTAAGGTCGAAATAGCTTTGATCGAAATGGATTAAAATTGACTCAATTCCTTGAAATGTCATCTGAAAACATATTACCATACTCACGTATGAGGCGAAATATGTAAGCTATGACTTAAGAATATTTGAATCTGAGGAATGATATGAAAAGGAGATAAAATTCATTAGAATAATTAGTTTCCAATAATGAAGTTACCGTTATTTAACAAACCCGTTAGGGGGTTGAATTATGCAGGGCCACCTAAGGGAATAGACTGCATAGTTAAATAAAATAGTATCTTTTGGATGACAAGTCTGTTATGTAGACTATTTATGCAAGGCCGCCTATAGGCACGTGCTACATAGTCAGGCAAAAGAACTCTTAGAAATTTACTTTCCTAGTGCTAAAAGCCAATGAACGTTTATGGAGATTCAAATCTTCCAAAGTATAGAGTTTTCTGTATAGAAATATGTACATGAATGTGGAGAAGATATTTCCAAACAAGATTATTGGAGAACTGGATGAATATCACTCATACGAAGGTCTGACCCAAATGTAGGAATGGAGAACATATACCATAGACTTGAATACTTTCAGATCATGAAAAAGGATGTGGGACAAATATTTTAAGGATGGATATTTTTTTGGATCATTATATACTATCATTTTAAAAAATTAAGGGCAAAAGAGGAATTCTTCCCAAGAATGAAGTTACCACTATCCGAAAAACCCGATAGGGGGTTGAATTATGCAGGTCCACCTATGGGCATTGGCTTCATAGTCAAATAATAGTATCTTTTGGCTAACAAGTCTTGTTATTTAGACAATTTATGCAAGGCCGCCTATGGGAACGTGCTGCATAGTCAGCCAAAAGAACACTCAGAAGATTGACATTTTTGTGACTAGAAGTCATGAAAAGGGTTATGAGGAAATGAAAATATTTAAGGTTAGGATTATGACACATAAATATGGGTGTTTTTCAATGTATACAGAGATACACAGATCAATACTAACCATAATCATGTTGTGGCTTGGTCTTGAATTTAAATGTTGGACTTCACTACGTATCCCATAAGGATGAGAATCAAGTCATACGTAGTTCTTAAACACCAGTTTAATTTTGTGTGGGAAAAAGGATTAGAGATCATAGTTTAGGGTTATAGAGCTTGGATGATTATAAGAAATACACAGTGTGTGTTTTCATGGGGACTTATCAGCCAAGGGACTGAAAATGGAAGTTGGGGTTAGGCCCAAAGGCTTGGGGCTAGATTCGAGGGACACTCGAACGTTCCTACGTATCCCATAAGGATGGGAATCATTCCCATGTAGTTCTAGAATTAACCTTTGTACAAATTTCGTTTGTACATGTGAAGGGTGAAAGGGGACATTAGTACAATAATGGTTTAATCCAAGATAAAAGGTTTGGGCGTTGCCTTGTATGCACATGGCCTTTGAAATGATACATGATTGAAAAATCAATGTAAACAATGGTTCCCTATCATGCGAGGGTATCAAAGAATATTTTAGTTTATTGTCATACTGGAAAAAAGTGTTGTATAGTTTAATGTCGTATAACAAGGAAAAAAGTGAACCAATGTAAAGATATTGATTCTAGGGTCGGTTTCACGAATCAACATCGTATGAGATGGAGGTGAACCAATGTGAAGAGATTGGTTTTGGGGTTGAACCTTGGGAGGTTTCCTACATACCCATCCTAGAAGGCAAGGATCAATGTCCGTGTAGTTCAATTAAAGAATGAATTAATTAGGAAGTTGTTCTTGGGGATAATGACCTAATAAAAAAATTTTTGTTGGGACTTACAAATGGTCAACAGCCAAAAGAGAGTGTTATAGATGAGGATTGCTCTAATCTCACATGAGTCATACTCGGTGTAAGAAACAAGAGGTAACAACAACCTTAACGATGCATAGTTTAATGTCATGTAGGACATATAAAAGGATTATGCAGTTTAAAGTCTTGCATTTAGGACTATAGGTGCTGCACAGTTTAGCGTCATGTAGTTAGGAAGATGGGGACAATAGAGTTTAATGTCATGTTAGACAAATGGGTGACTGTGCAGTTTAATGTAATGAAGTGAGGACAAAAGAGAACACAATTTAATGTCATGTTGGACACATTGGGGATTTTTTTTCCACATTTTAGCATCATGTTGGATGAAAGTGAGAATAGTTAAAGGTCATATGCATGGACCGTGGATGGTGCAGTTTAAATGTCATACATGACAAAAGTGTATTTTAAGATCATACAGTACCATTGATGATTATTTAGTTTATCGCCTTTCCGGACAAAAGGTACTTTTATACAGTTTAGCGTCATATAGTTAGGAAGTCACAGTTTAACTTCTTACTAGATGTATGTGACTTGTAAATAGTTTAGGGTCATATGCATGGACAGTTGATGATGTAGTTTAAGGTCATACATGACCTAGTTGCAGTTTAAGGTCATACTGGAAAAATTAGGGAACTTTTTCACATTTTAATATTTTGTGGGACGAAATTAATACAAATAGTTTAAGGTCATATGTATGGACCATTGCTGTATAGTTTAACGTCATATAGAAAGGTCGAAAGAGGGAATATGCAGTTTAATGTCATGTAGTGAGGACATCACAGTTTAACGTCATGTTGGACGAAGTTGTAGTTTAAGGTCATAAAGGACCATTTTGGAGACATAATTTAACATCATGTTGGACCAAGGGGACACAATTTAACTTCATGTTGGACCAAGGGGGACACATTTTAACGTAATTATGGACCAATGGGGACACAATTTAACTTCATGTTGGACCAATAGGGACACTGATTAACGTCATGTTGGACCAAGTTGCAGTTTAAGGTCATACTGGACCATTTTGGAGACACAGTTTAACGTCATGTTGGACCAAGTTGCAGTTTAAGGTCATATTGGACCATTTTGCGATGTATTTTCTGTTTATACAAAACACTTATTCAAAAATCTGTCATTTGTTGGAGTAGTGATGAGTTATATATCCATCGCGATTAATGAATAAGCTCCATTGGTGTATACCCTATTTATTGAATAAGGTCCTTCCTATTTTGGCTCAATCTTGGGAGGTTTCCTTCCTGGTATCATTGGAGTTCTGAGAACAAATAACAATTCTCCCTCAGTGAATGAACGAAGATGATCCTTTTTGTTAAAAACTCGTGCTATTCGATTCTGATAGACTTCCAAGTGGTGCAAAGTGCACAATATTTTCTCATCTAACCGTTCCAATTCATTCAATCGCTTTTGAGATTGTTCATCTATAGATGATTGATCAGAAATGGAAACTCTGAGTGAGGGAAGTTGAACTTCAATGGGAAAGACATCTTCCATTCCATATACCAATGAATATGGAGTTGACAGAGTTGCAGTGCGGGTGGTAGTCTGATAATCCCATAAAGCATGAAAGAGATTATCATGCCATTAACTATTATCTTTATCCACCATCTTTTGTAGTATATTTGAAAGAGTCTGGTTAAAGGCTTCTATCTGGCCATTGGCCGCTGCATGATACCGAGATGAATGGTTGGATTTGATGTTGTATTCTTCATACAACTTCTTCACCTCGGATGAACAGAAATTGGTGCCATTGTCTGCCCATATGGTATGAGTGACACCAAATCTGGTATTGATGTTAGACATGATGAAGATATCAATGCATTTATAACTGACTTCCTTGAGAGGTATTGCCTCTGCCCATTTGTAAAAGAAGTCAGTAGCAGTAAGAATGTACTTAAACTACTTGGCCATAACCGAAGGGTATGGTCCCACCACATCCATTCCCCCATGTGGCAAATGGCCATGAGCATTTAGCTGTATGAAGAAACTCTGTAGGTTGATGAATGAAGTTGGAATGTACTTGGAATGAATGACACTTCTTTGAGAAATTGACACAATCACGTATCATTGATGGCCAAAAGTATCCAAGCCTTCGAATATGATCAGACAGTCTATGTCCACACTGGTGGGAACCACAGACTCCTGCATGCACTTGTTTCATGACAGCCATTGTCTCTTCACCATCAATATATCTGAAGTGAACTCCATCAAAACCACAATTGTAGAGAATTTTCTCTAGGTGATCTGGTCTATCATAAAGAGTAAAATTGACCACACGTCACCAGATTTGTTCTTTCTCAATTCTATCAGGTGAAAGTGTTCCATTTTGATGTTATTCCCTGATAGGTGACATACATCCTGTTGTATGACCATACGGTTCAGGAATGGGACAAATTTCATTAATTTCCTCTGTTCTGATTCGAATATAAGGTGAAATGGCACGACGGTGGGTAATACTGATGGTTCTCTACTCCCGATTTGGATCTGCGAGAGATGTGGCTATATTTGCCAGTGCATCAGCTTGAGAATTTTGTGATCTTGGGACCTAAGAAAATGTCGGTTCCAAAGGTAATTCTGCCATGAACACTCTGATGTAATCATACAAACGGATTATTTATTATTTTGTGATGGCATAATCCCCATTGACTTGTTTGATTACTAGGTCCGAATCACCATTCACCTTTATGTGATTCATTTGTGCTTGAAGTGCTAATTCCAAGCCTACGATGAGAGCTTTGTATTCTGCTTCATTATTGGTACCACCTTCCCACAATTAGAGGAATAAGGTAACACTACCTTTTCTGTAGAAATAAGCACAATTCCTAAGCCAACTTTTTTGAATTTAGGGTTTTTCATTTTCCTCCCTGTTGGACTTTTGGAAGAACCATCAAAATACATTTCCCATGCCTGAGGACATTTTTGAATAGAGAAGACTTCCTCATCAGGGAGTTCAATATCTGAATATTTTTCTTCCACTGAAGGGTGTTTGGTTAAGAAATCAGCCAGATCTTGGCCCTTTATCGCCTTTTGAGAGACAAAATGAATGTCGAATTGCTATAAAATAACTGCCCACCTTGCTATATGTCCTGTAAGCATTGGATGACTAAGGATAAATTTGAGTGGGTTATTGTGAGATACCAATTAGACCTCGTGATGTTGCAGGTAGTGTCTCAACATCTGAACTGCAAAGATTAATGCCAGGCATCACGTCTCAATACTTGAATAACAGGTTTCTGCTTCATGTATGGTTCAACTGAGATAGTAGAGGTTGTTTTCATTCCTAGAATCATTCTTTTGAGCACGAAAGGCACCCAATGATCTCTATAAAGCTGTCACGTAGAGGATAAGTGGTCTTACTTCAACAGGTGGCATGAGTACCGGTGGACTCAAGAGTTATTTATTGATAATATTGAATGATTCTTGATATTCTTCAGTCCACTGGTAAGTGACTCCCTTCTTCATCAATTTGGTGAAAGGTAAACTTTTTTCCTGCCAAATTGGCGATGAAACGCCGAATATAGGATAAGTGTCCTTGAAGTCCTCTTAATTCATTCAAATTTTGAGGAGGTGACATACCAAGGATTGACCTTTTCTTCCTAGGATTGACTTCAATTCCCCGATGGCGTACAAAAAAGCCAAGAAATTTTCCCGAGGTTACCCCAAATATACATTTTATGGGGTTCATATTCAAATTAAGTTGTCGAAGCATGCGGAATATGACGTCTAAATCAGCCAAGTGATTAGAAGATTGTTTGGATTTAACTACCAAATCATCTACATAGCATTCAACAAACTTACCTAAGAAGGGATTGAAGATACGATGCATGGAACACTGATAATTTGAACCTGCATTCTTTAAGCCAAAGGGCATTACCCGGAAGCAAAACACACCCTTATGGCCTCTGAAGGCTGTAGATTCCTCATCTTCTAGGGCCATTCAGATATGATTATATTTTGAATATCCCTGCATGACGGAAGGTGCTTTATAGCCATCTGTTGCATCAATTAGAAGTTATATAATTGGAACTAAGAAATCATCCTTAGGAAAATACTGATTAAGATATCTGAAATCGATGAAAACTCTAAATTTTCTGTTTTTTTGTTACAGGGACAATATTAGCCAACCATTTGGGATACTGAACTTCTCTGACGTTGTTAGATTTAATAATCTTATCCACTTCAACTTCAATTTTGGAAGCATAAGTTGGGTGTGTTCTTCTTGCGGCTTGCTTAAATCCTCGATGTTCTTCTGGTAAATCCAAATAATGAGCAACAACATCATGATCAAGCCCGAGCATTTCTGTATAGTTACAAGAAAATATATCTCTATTATTCTTTAGAAAAGAAATATACATCTCTTTCTCTTCAAGAGTCATGGCCGCACTAATTAAAGTGGGGCGTGGATCTTCTTTTTACCATGATTTATTTCTCTGAGTTCATCCACTGTGGTAGAGATACCCTTTTCAAATGCCGGAGGATCATCTCTGAGACTTTCTTCTTCTTCTTCGTTATGTGTTATTTCTTCTGTTTCTACTTGCATAGTAAATGATAATGTAGAATTTTCATGATCCAAAGAGATGTCAAAATTTGCATATCTTGAAGGAGAAGATTCCATTTCCGACCTGATTGATGATGAAGGGTCTTATTTGGGTAATAAATGGGAGATGATGAATTGAGAATAAACATCATTGTTCACCTATGATGTTGCTATAACTTCTTCTAGCCTAATTGGAGAATCATAGACTTGTTGGACTTCAGTAGATGAAATGAAGATGTCACCATTTGTGCTTTAATCACTGCTTGGTAGATTACTAATTTCTCCCATGTTGTCTGGCTCGATTTCCATAATTGACATTATGGATCTTTGCATAAATGTATTTTGATTTGGGTCTATATTGTCAATTTTATTGATAGGCAACACAAAATCTGTACTCGCATGTGTAAATGGATTTATAGTAATTTTCTCCAAACCATATGGAGCATTAACTTTGGTAATCAAGTTTGGTGTTCATGTGATATAATTTTGCCTCAATGTATTGAGACTCACATGTCTTGAACGAGGACTTATCACAATACAATGTCCCAACTTGACCATCGAAACAATATTTGAGACATTGATGGTATGATGAAGGGATAGTCGCATGTTGATGTAGCCAGGGTCTTCCAAGCACGATGTAGAAAGCTGAGTCTTGATCAACAACCATGAAATCTGAATTGGATACAAGATCACCAAACTGAGTTCTGAGTGTAACTTCACCCAGTGGTTCTTGTTCATTTTTATCATATCCTAGAAACATCATAGTAGAAGGATATAAATCAGATTCTTTGAGGCCCAATCGATGAAGTGTACGAATGGGCATGAGGTTGACTCTTGAACCATTTTCAATGAAAGCTCTTCGAACATCTACGCCATTGACCTTGACAGACAAGTACAATGGTCTAATATGTCTATGCACAACATCATCTTCATCTTCATTAGTAAAATATATTATTGCATGGAATTCTACAGGATTATTCTCTTTGTGATAGACTTCAGCTGCATCAATTTCAACTTCAAACTCCTGAGGACTTGACAAATCCTCGATGAGTGCTTCTCGAAGATCTTTTGACAGATTCAGAGCATCCAAAACTGATATCTTGTCTGGTACTTGGGCCAAGTGTTTCAATATATCATACTTTTGATCCATAGGTCAACATTTCCAAATAGGAATATGTTGTTTAGCAGGTACCTTGGAAGAAGATGCTTTGGAAGTTGACGCATCTTGTATTGGGATAGGAGTTGGCAATATTCCTGGTTTTTGAAGATTAGACCGAATATAATAATTTACTTACTGAGAGGAAGAAGATGGAACCATCAACCGGTATTCCAAAATAACTATTCCAGGACTGAATTTTCTATTGGTAGATGAACATTCTTGTTCTTGTTGAGCTCACTAAAGGGCTCTACCATGGGATTCTATTGCGTACAAAGTTCTAGCAGGGGTAGAATTAGAATAGTGGCTTCTGAAAGTTCCACGTATTCCCCTGTATCCTGAGCCCTTGGAACTTCCTCGGAGTCCCCTTTTTGATACAGGGAATTCAGGCTCATTGAAATCGAAACTGCGACTGGCATATGGATCTGTTAATTGAATCATATTAATAGAACCAATGATTAACTCTTTGTCTGATGAAGACTCTGCCTGATTAGCCTGTTTAGGCTGTGCCGTTTGGTGGGTAGGTGCCCGTGGATTTTAAGTAGATGGAATGAAGTCCACCAATGTCATAGACAACTTAGGATTTGAGACATACTCATCTTCTTCTAATTATTTTTCTTTATTTGAATCATGTCGTTTCATTGAATACTTTCCTTCAGATGAAGAGGGATTTTCCACAACATTCAAGGCATAAGACACAATTGGTTTATTTAATTCTGTTCGCAAAATAGCATGAGTTCAATTGATTGTCTTTCTGACCATCCAATCATCATAATTATATGCATGTTTGCTTTTGACTTCATTCCATTCGCCTTTCTCCTCTGGAACTGTAGTATTAACACATGCTACCTGAGATGAAGAGCCTTTCAGTTTGACATGTCCTGAGTCAACCATTTTTTTCAGGAGGTCTTTGAAGACAAAACACTTCTGGATGGGATGCCCCAACATTTGATGAAAAAAGCAATAATTGGGATGTTTTTCATCTTCGTTCTTGTTTGGCATCTTGGCCATTTGCAATTGAACCAAATTGTTTTCCAGAGCCAAAATGAATTAACTAGGAACTTGTTCATTTCAGAAAGAGTATGTTTTGCTCTTTAGATCCTCAAATTGTTTTTGTCTTTGACCTATTTGATCATCTGGACGAAACAGCCTTTGTTGCTGCCGCTCAAAAGGTGGAGCCCTTCGAGAAGACGAAGGTTTTGAGGTAGAAATAGGTAAAAGTGCTTGTTTAAGCATAACTGTAGTAGTTTCTGTTTTCCCATTCTCCTTCCTGGAGCTGATGGAATTACATGAGATTTAGCCTTAGCCTATAAAAGGTAATCTTCAATCTTCTGAGCGATTGATGTACGGTCTTGAAACCCTCCTATTTATTTCACAGGGATTAACAGCATGCGTAATTCATCACACAGATTTTCTACATAGATTGGCAACAATTATTCTTGAGGGAGTGCTAAAATCAAGGAATATGTTAATCCCTTCCATCGAGCAATGAAATCAGAGACCCTTTCATTCTCCCTTTGCTTACAGTTTGTAAGATCAAAAATTGTTGTCTTTTGCAATGTTGAGCTAAACTGAAGGAGGACATTTTGGCGAAGATCCTCCCATCTGGTAATTGACCGGGATTTCAAGCTTGTATAGAAGGCAAAATCTGGTCCTTGCAAGGTTCGCACGAAGAATCTGAGATTCACTGCTTCTTGCTGCTCCAGAGTTCCCAGCATAGGATCTCAACAAGACACGTAATGGGTCAAATGTTGTTCAGGATCGCCTAATCCATTTAAAATATGGAATACAGGGGTCCCAAAACTGGATGGAGGAGAGATTGAATCTATCCATTCAGGGTAAAATTTCATTTCTATTTGAACATGCGCAAGTTTCCCTTCCATAGTTTCTTACCGAGCTGTTAATTAATCAATAGTAGTTATTAAATTTTGAGAAACATCTGGTTGAACTTGTACTTGGGTAGGTGCAATGACTGGAGCTTGGACAGATGTGGTGATTGGTGCTGCAACTGATTGGAGCACTGCCAACTGTTGTGGCACTTGACCCATAGGATTAGACATGTGAGGGTGTACTAATAGAGGAGGATATTCTTGATCCATCTTAGTAGCGACAACAAATTACGTTGGCTGACTGACTCCAGCATGCTTAAGAAAAATACTACTCTGAATTAGTTCTGCATTCAACCTTCTTAATTCCTTCATTTCTTCCTCCTGTTGTGAAAACCATTGCTCTAGTGAGAGAGATTGACCTTCTCCAGAGGAAGGATATGTAACCTGGTTCGTTCCCTTCCCTTTGTTGTATCCTTTTTGGAGATGGGGACGTGGGTTACTCGAAGGATTACCTAGGTTCTGAGTAATCCTTGGACTTCGTGTACGCACACCTTCTTAATTTGTGTCGGTGCGTACATCTTTATAAGAAAGAACTCTTCATCTGAGTCCCCTGAGTGAGCCTCATCTGGTGGATCAGCAACAACGGCTCTAATGACAATGATTGATTCATAACTCATCGCATCCCTCCTATCATCATTTTTGTGATATTGTCTTCTTCCATGTATTTGATGAGACATTGCCTTTTTTGATTCAATCCCTCATGAATTTCTTGACGAATCGTAATTTGGAGGGAATCTCTTGATAATTTGGCTCTTCGTTCCTCTTGAGGTTTCTTCCCCAATCGGGAAAATACCTACTTTCTCTAAGGAGGGGATTAATGATTTGAAAAAGTCCCCAGTCCGGTAGACTGGGGCTGTTTCTGTTGTTCTCACTCAACTCTGAAAATCTTATTTGTTGATTCTGAGGGTTGGTTTCAAAGAGTCCCCAGTCTCGTGAGCTGGGGTGGCTCTTGACATGCTATGTTTGAGACTATATTAAATGTCCCCCTAATCTTGTGAACCTTAGTCCGGAAATTAGCTAGATTCATTAACTTATATCCACTATTATCACCCGGTTCAAAAGACCATTGGATGATTTCTGACACTTCTATCACTTGGTGATGTGCTTGCTCCAAACGAGAGGCCTGTTCAATATTCTTGTTTTCTTGATGCAAGAGTAATTCAACAAATTGTTATCTATATTCTTGATTTTGAGAGGAACTAGTTGAAGCATGTTCTTGGTCATGCTTTTGATTAAAACAAAGCCATTTGAATGTGGCCGGCCATGGGCAATAAAATTGCATGAGAGCATTTTCGGCGGGCTTTGCTAATTGGAGAGCACTGTGAAATGCAGTGCTCCATGAACACCCCATCCTATGACATGAATACCAGATGGGGAATTGGAAAATAACTAGCATAATCTTCTTAGTGTGCTATGGCATGAACGTTGAAGGGCTCTCTGTTGTTTTTCAGCCTTCAGATATCGAGAGACTAATAGAGACGCCAAATGAGTCTGACGTTGTAATCCTTCTATTATCTTAAGATGATTTTCATATTTATCAGAAGATAATACTATCTTTTTCAACTGACAAATATTTTTCTATATCTTGAGATGAATATCATGAAATTCATCTTCCTTCAACATTTCTGGAATGTTATACTGAGAGTCAGCCAAAGGCCAAAAAATGACTGGCACATCACCTTTCGCCAGTTGTTTTCTCATGTTCAGCATTTCCTCTATATCATTTGATGATGTTTTTTCTACATGATTTGACCAGAGTTGGTGATTACTTGTTGCTTCATTGGAATCAATAGGATTGGTAGAGAAATCATTGATCAAACTAGAAGATGCATGACTTTGGGGTGGTTCAGAGAATGACCTACACCCTGGGCTATCTTCTGATTGATAAAGTATTTCACCTGCTAGCGATGATTCTTCAGACATGACTGGTTTCGCATTTTCAAGTGCCTCATGATAAGAGGGCTTTCTTGGCACTACATTATCCACTAGAGCATTTTCCGAGCAATGTGCATCACTACTGCAGAGAGGAATTTCGCAGAGAAATTCATCATCATGGGGAGGACCACCATAATGGGTTACAAAAAAAGATGAGATATCTTGCTCCTTGGACTTCTGACCACACAAAGGGTTCCTGCGGCTCCCATCTGAAGATGAAACATAGATATAGACTGAATTTTAATGATACAAGCCTTCATGAGGAAGTGTCTATTGATGAACTTCGGAATTTGTGTTCCCACTATTGGGAAATATGAGAGTAGAATCTTGAATAGCATTAGATAATTGTATGAGGGTTTCAAGAACTCCAGCATCGAGCAAGGACTTGTTATAGATTGTCTCTTGATCACCAGACTTTGATGGGTGTGTCTTTTTCATAGACGCCTTCTTACTCTCCTTGGAAACCACTTGTTGAAAAATGTGGCTACTCTGAGAAGGTGTATATGCCTGATCAAGAAAGATGGCCAGGTTAGGCTGATGATCTCCACTCAGATCAGGTGAATGTGCCTAACATGGTTGTTCGTATGATATGGGGGAGTATGCGCCACAACCCTCTTGGACTGGAACAAATGTGTGTGTCTATTCCGGAGTGAATTGTTGATCTGTCACTCCACTGGTAGGGATAGATTTATGTGTCTTTCCCTGAGATGCTACTGAAGTTGTTATAATATCCTGGCAGGCATCCAGAATATGAGCAGGTATTTTCTTTTGCTCTTTCACCATTGATAGAATATGCTTGGTGACTTCAGCTACCGGAACATGAATATATGTCCTTTCCGGGCTTGGAGTAGGTGTATGTGCCTGCTCCTGTCATAATTTTCTTGTCAGTGAATCCTGAAAGTACTCATGTGTGCAGGATGAGAGTTGAGTCTGCCTCCTGTTTGTCACCGGGGCTTTCTGACTTACTTCTCCAAATTCTACCAAGCGAGACTGTTGGTAGGCTTGATTAATACTAGTAGTTGTATGTGCCTGCTGATTTCACTTTTCCAAACGTGGTTAACGAGATCCATTATATGTAGTCAGACGAGCCTACTGACTAGCTGATGATGAATAAATAGGTGTATGTTCCTGCATTTAGTACTCCGCCAAAAATGCCTGGCGGGATTGGCGTGATGCTGCCAGACAAGTCTGCTGGACAGCAGAATTAAAATTGGCAGGTGTGTGTGCCTACTCGTTTATTGCCACTAAGTTAGGTTGGTGGACTTCTCCAAAGATGGAAGAGATGAAAACATGCTCACTATTGACCGGATTCTTCCTCTGGTGGTTCTTCTTTCTTGCTCGGGATCGAGGAACCTGAGATGAACGCATTGAGTCAACACCCTCATCATGTTGAGGGCGCACTGACGCACGAGTCTGGCGGTGATTGTTTGTGGGAACCCTCAGGAAAGACTCATGTCTGTTTGAATTAAGGCCCTGAGGGACCTGCTCATTCACCTCCCCAGAATAAGGGAGAGAATGGTGATTGCGTTCGGGGGATAACGACCTGAAATGGTTGGAGACATTAGTCAGCACCGCCTACTTCTGGATCACGGGTCGTCGTTGTTTGGACGACCTGTGTGAGTTTTTCACTTGGAGGGCTTGTCGGGCAGCCTCCAGAGTTGGGATGGTACCATGTTGATGGTACTCCTTAACCAATGCATTTGATACCCAGCATTGAAGACGGTAAGTAGGTGATATCTTCCATAGAGGGGACGACGATCCAGTAGGAGTAGCAGCAGTGACATTTTCAGCAGTAGTATTCACAGGTGTGAACTTGAGAGCAGCCATTCTAGAAATGCATAATATCATGGAAAAGAGTGTCTGTTTGATAAAATAGACGTAATCAAGATAAATGCATCCACTATATCATTTGGATGAGCATATATGTCAATGACGTTTTTTTGGCCCTTTCATTGAGTTGTAAATAGGGGCCTAACAAAATAGGTAAAACATCATTTTAACTTGGTTAAGGATTCACGTCGGGTTCACCATTTTTTGTTTCCCTCAGATTTTGAGGATGCCATCCTTTGATGCGAGGTTCAAGTATTCTGATCAGTTTCTAACGGGTTTGTTTGTAGAACCGGAAACATCTAATGATTCCACATCCATTTAGACCTGCATTCCAAAGGTAAGCGCTTATTAGTTTGTGGACTGATGAGGCTTAGGAATTTGCATTGGTCGAGTGGATGGGAGGTCGGACTCATCACAGATTTTTGGGGAGAATTATTGTCTACTCCAGGACTCTCTTTATAGATTTAAGTTATGTTCGTGAATCCTTATTACATTACCATGTATAAAATTAAATTTCCTTCAGATTTGACAATCAATGATTAAATATGTTGGAAATTTAGAGAATATTTTATATGTATTCGAGGTTCTTTATCGATAGAGAATCATCTGTATTTATTATAGATTCTTGGTCAATGGGACACTTTGACACATTTATATAGAATTCTCTTGGTCATTATGACGACCATACTGGTTTTAAAGCCACTCAGTGTGGCACTTGATGTTTTTTGTCATTCAGAAGGACATGAATTATTTCAGAGTTGGGATCAAACCCGCAGATAGGCTACCTATGTATCCTTTGTTTAAAAAAGTAATCAGAGCCCACGTAGTTCAAGTAAAGGGGTATGATGTTTATGATTGATGGCTCAAAAAAGGATGTCATAATTACTTTTACACTCTAAGATCACGTGAGTCTTGTTCGGTGTGAGAAACAAGATGTATTGGTAAAAATTAGACAATCGTTCCATGAAAGTTGCAATCATAAGAAATAATGTGGGGCTTATGTATGTATGACTGCCCAGATAAATGAAGGTTAGGATTTACTTTATAGAAGAAATCTAGGAGTAGGGTCCATAAATGTATTTGTGATTCATGGATATTTTGAATTCACTAGCATGGGGCTTACTCCTGAAAAGGAGGCACAAATTAGGAGAAGAATTATGATTGGGTTTTACTCCTGAAAAGGAATCCCAGATCAAATGTAAATTAGGACTGGTTAAGAGAAATTAAGACCGGGGCTTACTCTTGAAAAGGAGTCCCATGTTATGAGATTTGAAAAAATAAGGGTCTTGGGGCTTACTACTGAAGAGGATTCCCATGTTTGGTATGGGGTTTACTCCTGAAAAGGAGGCCCAGGTTAAATAGAATTAATGTTTAGGGCATACTCCTGAGGAGGATGCCCATATTTGGGGGAATTATGACTGGGGCTTACTCCTGAAAAGGATGCCCAGGTTAGGGGATTTGTGGCTTACTTCTAAAGAGGATGCCCAAATTAGAGGACTTGGGGCTTACTCCTAAAGTGGATGCCCAAATTAGAGGACTTGTGACTGGGGATTATTCCTGAAAAGGAGACACAGGTTAAGGATTCTATCATCTTAAAGGATGAGGTTGAATGAATGAAATCTCAATCTTTGGTGACATAAAGATGTGTAAAGCATTATGTTTTGAGAGATATTCCACATAATTCCTTTCAGATAAGGAAATAAAATCAATAAATCAAGCCATAAATGGCATTGAAGAGTGTCTTGAAGATTGGATCTTGAATAATAAAGGTGTAATGGCTTAAGAGGGGTGAAATGGGCAAGAAGGGCACCCAAAAAGGTAGGGGTGCACATGTCATAGCAGGCGCGCAGGTACTGCGTGGGCGTGCAAGTCCTGGTCACGTAAGTAAGCATGCACAACATATGGTGTACTTGCGCGACGGTTAACCAATAGGGTAATACTTGAGAGACTCTTGATTAAATCCATTAGAATCCTCTTGAGGTTCTTCCAGAAGAGGGACTCACAAGTTATATTGAAGGAGTAAGGCGGCGCCCAAGTGCGGCCTTTTCCCTTAAGGGATGGCCACTCAGGCGCGCAAGTGGAGATGAGTTTCAACACTTAGGACTTCCTCTTATTCTTTATATATTTCATTCTAGGTAATAAATTACTTTAGAGGTGTTTCGGAATCATTTAGAAGAGACTAGGGCACCGAGAGCTCAAATCTGAGTTTCTGGAAAAAAATCCTCCTCGAATGGGGGGGCCCCGCATGGTCTATTTATAGGAAGTAGAAGACCTTGGGAGGTTATCACATAGGTCTCACAAGTCACTTTCGCGGCCATCATGCGTCACGCAAGTGGATTTGTGTGACTATGAGGGAACATGCGCGACTTATGGGAAAGCTTCTCCTTGTTCATCCCTTTGTCGATTTTTGATATTTTCTTCAAAGGATGAATCAATTTGTGCTAAGTCATTTCCCTTTACATTCTTTTGGACTCTGTGATGAAAAAGGAGAATAAATAAAAATTAATACTGTATATATAATATATTGGTAAATAATTACATATTACCCCTTATATTATTTAATTAAATGGGAGTTGGTCAAGATATAGATCATCCATGAGAGAAAAGAAAATTGATGACTTTGAAAGATGATAAAAAAACATGATAGAGTTATTACAATTATATCTCCTTGGGAGTCTTACAAAGAAATCAATGGATGTGTCTTCCAATTTACATAATAATATTGGAAATTGTTGAATAATTCCTTAAAACATCAGCCATTCATATTTGACATAATGGAATACAAATAATAGAAAAATATATTATGTAATATCTCTCTTCTTGTTGTCACATCAAATTTAATTATTTATATATCAATATATATTACTAAATAATGGATTTATAGATTATTATGAGATTTGAACATCATCCAAAATCACCCTATTCTATTATGGTTTTTATGGGACAGAAATAAATTTTCCTAACCATATAACCTAATTTTCAGATACTTTTACCTATTGAATATCCTCAGTAATTTTTGTAGAAACTCATCCTATTTTATGACTCTCATATTCTTTCATAAATAGAGTTTCTAGATATATTTGTGAAAATAATAATCATGATCCATTTATTACTCCCATATCCATCATTATGAAGTAAAATAAAATTGTATCCTTCTCAATTTTAATCTTTTAAAAAAATATCTGGATCTTATATATCATGATAATATTCAGTATTTTTTTTTATTCCCATGAAGTTAATGAATTGAGAATAATTTTACTTGATCATATCTGATTATATTTACATTCACATATAATTCTCATTATGCGAAATTATATATTTAGTGATATTATGACCCATATCTATTATTCTAGCATATTGGTTTTTTTGGATCAGACAAAAGTTCCAATGGTATTTGTGTTTTTTAGTTGGAGACTGGTTCATTGTTAAATAATATTTAAAAATTGAATTCATATGATTGGGAAGCATAAAAGTGTTTTTTTGAGACTTTATGGATGGAAAAATAGGTGTATTAGGTGTCTCAATGGGTTCCAGGAGTGGCAGACACAAAATATAAATTTTGAAGAAGGTTTATAGGGGAGAAAAAATTACTTCAAAATTATGTGGCCCTTAAAAAGGAATAAAGTAGCCTTATTATAGTCTTCCAAAGTGTAAACCTATTTGGAATAACCATACACACCATTATTAATGTTTGTAAATATTACATCATTTTTTGAGTAGATTAAATACACTATATTTTTGCATGGATTCACAAAACATGTGAATCAATCATGTCAGCACCCTTCTTAGGAACTAGTACATGTAGAGTCGGTGCTTGGTTTGGCCGATCGTTCATCCAAACCATGCGCCTCATAAAATTGGGTAAAATTACCCATTTAAACTATTTTATGAAATCTAAAACCTCTTATTTTCTATCTCTACTGTGTGTACCACCTCCCCTCTCCAATGGAGGCCCTCCTATGATCTCCTATGAATGCAGAGATATAAATCATCCATTGTGGGAGTCGTCTGCCATTGGACTAATTGGATGATTATTAGTAATTGGATTGTTCTTCTAAATTCGTTTGTTCATTCTCTTATACTAATATACCATATATTCATGTGACCAAGTTTCCCCAAAATTTTGGTAATTCTTATATTTCCTTCATTTCCCATGAACCTGAAAAAATCAATCTCTGATATTGGATTTGTGGAAAATACATGGTATATGGTTGGTGATCTACATATTTTACCTTAAATTCATTTTGTTTTATATAATTCATCATTTTTCATACAACCAATTGTCCATGTGATGTCAAAAATAATAGAATTTGAATCATAGAGCCAAAAATCATGATTCTAGTAGTAGTAGTGAATTATTTATATTTTTATTATCTTTGAACTAAATGTGTAACATTCATTAAGGGAACCCTCTTAGAACACCATTAATTAATTAATATTTCTTTAGTATTTCTCCATGATGATATTTCATGTCTTTAAAAATATATATATTTTTGTTTATATGAACTATTAGATGTGGTTTGAACCATCATGTTAGCCTTTAGATATCAACCTAATCTCTATGTGGTTATGGTCGTCCTGTTTTGGGGTGTTATTAGTGATTTTGAATTAAATGGATTATCGTATACCTAACCTAATAAAATATAATGTATTATTTTCTATTACTTGTGAAGACCTCATATAATTAATGTATTTAATCAATACTATTTTTTTATTAATGATGGAATGGACTGATTTTAATTTATTAATTGACATGATCATTAGCATGGCCCAGATTTTAGTTATATGATAAATGAATATATAAATATATTAATCATTTAATACTTTAGAAATAAATATTCACTTTTATTGATCCCATCGTTCTTTTAATAGGTTGTTGAGACATTATACATTGATAGTTATACATGATATATCACAAATGGACTATATTTTTAGGATATATAAATTTATATGAGTGATAATGGTTACCATCGGAGATCCTATAGAATGAATAATTTTAAATATGGTCACACCATTACACATGTGACAGTTAGAACCCATTGTGAGACACATGGGACCAACATGGAGGGGACATCTTTTACTTAATGCCGAGATTGATTCTTGGGATTCCATTTATGTATTCCAACTGACTAAATAATTTTTCTTTTTAAAAATAATATAATCCTAGTGAAATAAATGGGTTATTGTTTAAGGCTCTCCTTGGATAGTCCTATCATTCCATTAAATTTAATGTAAGAGATTCCCTTAAAAAAATAAATTCAAATGATCATAAATTAAATTAAAGAATATTTAATCTTGGAAAAATCACATGCATATTCATGATCCATCCTTAATTTTATTTTTGATGGCCTGTTATTACACTCATCAAATATTTTTGTAGGATTACCTTAGTATGAGAAATTCTAAATTTTTTCAAAGTTAATATGGTCATCCAAGTGTCCTTTGGGAACATAAGATGACCAGTTATGTGTATTGATTTATTAAATTATATCTTGAATTATACATATACAGTATCGTACATTATATAATAAATGTATTATGATTGAGACACTGCTTATTGTGGAAAACTGTATATATCTCACAACTTATTTGGGCATCGATTTACCTAAGGTAAGAAAACATATCATCATATTCATAGAAACTTTTTTTATTTCTTATTTCGTGCAATGTACAATGGGGATTTAGATAATACAGATGATCATGTACTTAGGATGATCATGGAGAATCCCTTTAAGGACATGATTCCTTTTCCAATTTGTTATTATATTATTAGGATGAAAAATATATTTCACTAATAATATCATGTATCTACAAACCGACATCAATGGCTTGTTGTACACTTGGAATTTTTCACATTCTTTAGAAATTATATAATCTTCAACTACAATGACCTATGTTAAGACTACTTCCATAATTTATAGTGATTATTAATATCTGATAAATTTTTTTACTACTATCAAAATAAGCATATTTTATCCACACTGAATATCTATCTGACCATCACAGATATTCAGAAGCCTCAGCCATATGAGGAGGTGTGGTTGAGGTCAGGTGTCCACCAAACCTGGTACTAGTTTCATATTTAATCTGTTCGAGAAGTTCCAAAGTTGTTTAAGGATTTATTCCATTTCCATAATATTATGGTCTGTTATATAGGAGACAAGAATCATTTCAGTTCTTTGTAAATAGTTATTTATAGGAGTGATCATCCTATATACGGGGTAAATTACAACTAGTGAGGGGTGGGATTATAGTTCATTTTATTCGTTATTACATGTTTTTATGATTTCACCTGTAGTGATTGGAGTATAATATAATTATTACCAACCTATGAGATTTATTTTATTTTACTATTATCATGGTCTGATGAAGAGGTAACATTACATTTATCATTATTTTTACATAGGTATTCATCTGTCATGAATATGTCCTTCCACGTACACAGTATCTGGAATTTTTTTTAAAAAAATTCATTTTCCTTGTGTGTTTTAATAACATTACATATTTGTTTATAGGAATTTATGAAACAAATTATTTTATATGTTGTTATGAGATTATTATTTTTATTTCTTACATAACATAATTTGTTATTTATCGAGTATTCATAAGTGTAAAGTAATTTTTTTTATTTATTTTTCAATCTCTTTTTATAATTCATGCTTGGATATTTTACATACATAAATAGTGTATTGAAATGCTTATTTTTTATGATTTGATTCTTTATTAATCATGATTAATTGATATAGATTTTGTGATAAAAATAGTTATACGTGTTTCCCTACTAATGTTGTAGGATTCCCATTTACCTACTATTCCATATAATATGATAGCATGTTGAATGCATACCTTTTTTGAATGATTAATTATTATTTGTTTTTATAATTCATTTTGATATTCTAATAAAAAAAAGTTTAATATATTTAATACTTAAGACATGTTTTGCAGATATAGTTATACTGTGTAGTTTAGTTAAACAAAATTCTCTCATCAATATATGTTGTGTTTTTTGGAATATATTTATGGTGAAATTTTATTTTACAAAATGTCATGCTATTTTTGAGCCATGAACTATTGGTTACATGGGATAAAAAATTCATGATTCATGTAAATGAGTCCAATTTGAAATTTATACTTTGTATGGTTTTTTATTAAATAGGGAAGTGGTGACCCATGTAAAAGAAGCATCAATTCTGATATATATATATATATATATATGTATGTATTCAAATGCTGTGAAATTTTATTACAAATGTTTAGATTTTTCTAATAGTAAATATTTTAATGGGACATGTGGTCGGAGATCCATATGAATAAATCAAAAAATTCATATATTTTCTCTTGTAGGTCAGTTGGGGAATTTTATTGTGGGAATGATTTGGCTCGATCCATGTAGATCTATCATCATGAATTTTTATTATGGGTAAACTCATCAATAGTCTTCTATTTGTTTTAATGTTTCAATGAAATGGTGTTACATTACTATGATCCAATAATTATTTGAACGATGCCCTTGTAGATTTCATTTCTTTGTATATGTCCATTGGTGATCCCTGTGGGGGTATACTTCTTCCATATATGAATAATTATTTAATGTGTTTCTGTCAATTTCTATGGTTTTACATATAAGCACATTATAGTATAATTCCTGAATAATAAATCTTATATAAATTATGGTGTTTCTATATGATTTTGTTCATTACTCAGGTTTGTTTATTTAGTCAATTAAAATACCAATTAAAACCTAACTTATGTTTCTAAAAAAATATTGGATTTGAAATTTTTATTAATGATCCCCAATGTGGAAGATTGAAACCAAATAATTGATGGTTTTAAATTATTTTATTATAATTAATTACATAATTGTGAATGGATTTCAGTTATGTAATTCATGAATCAAAGTGATTTTAATATAGCTTTCTGATTTTTGATTTTGGATTCAAATATATAAGGTACACAATGCTTGTTTCATATGACCAGTTTAAGAATATCCATAAAACCAAACATTTGAATGTTAATGATTTATATGGGATCTGATTAATGTCATAGAATGAAATGTATTGTTGTGTTCTTACCTTCCACCCTCAAGTAAGTGTTGGAGTAATATGTAATAAATGTTTCCATGAAACAAGAAAGTGAGTGTTACCCATAGGCCACTTCTTTCAGGGAATGAATTTACATAGTAGGCCCTTGAATGTAATGACCATATTAGCAAAACACATTCTGGGTCAATGATTTTGGATTACATAAGGGGATGGATATTAGAGGTATAACCATCAAATAATTAATTACCATGATTGTATTTTATGAGATGTAGTTGATGTGAGGTATCATTAGGGTTGCGTTTGACCTCATAAGAGTCAATTATTTTAAAAAATGACCCCAGGTCTAGATTCATGTTCACTATGTTTTTTTAATATCGTTTTAAGAAGTATCATCATTAAATTCCTAATCATAGTGGAATAGAAATTAATATGTGATTTTCATTACCATAGTCAGTTCAGTGACCCTTCATTTCCATCATTGCAATGTTGGATGACTTGGGAGGTTATTATATTGTCTTAATATTTTATGGGATAATGTGTCAAATGTATACTTATTTTTATGGACGATATCATTCTAGATTCATATGGTTGAAATGAATCTTTATAATGTCAAAAGATGTTCCATTGTGAAAACTATTATCAGGGTTGTATTTGTCGATATAAACACATCACATTGAGTCTCGATATAGTTATACAATGATGTTTGGTTCAGTTGAAATCATTAAAGACATGATATATTTTTAATGGATAACAATTATTATATAGAGTATTGTGAAGTCAGAGTAATATAATTCTATCTTATCAGAATTATTAGTTTGATTTATTATAGTGGATCAGCTTTTTTGACATGTAGATAGGCCGTTTTGGAATTACACCTACTGCTATAGAGCATGTGTACATAAATAGATTGGTATTTATTTTAATCCTGATAATGTGATTTTAATCAATTAGTTTTATGAGCATAGTTATCTACTTATTCTATTTAACATTTTCTAATGTTTTTCATCTACCACTTGTACTTTTTGAGGGAGGTTGAATGAGCATATTCAATTAGATGAGTATATATTTCTAGTGAATTTGATGATATGTAATCACCTATGGTGGGGATAATCATTCCAATTATGGTTAATATTACCCTTACAATTAGAATATATAGACAATTAAGACTATTCTTAAAAGGTGATTTTCCTCTATCATTCTATTGAGGATAGTATGATTTCAATATGTTGGTTCTTTGAAGATATCACAGTGACAAAATGATTGGATATTAATGAATTCATTAGAAGATTTGAAAGTTAGGTTTGACTTTACTAGGTTGATATGAGTAATCATGTGATACATATATTTATATGGGGATTGTATATGGCTAGTTGGGATGACAAATTAATGGGTGATGTTGATATCTTTTCAGATAATTCAATAGTAATTGGATTATTGGTCTCTCATTAAATATTGTTTGATGGATTAAAATTCATGTTGTTCACTTCTCTCAGATACAACATGAGTATCTTTGGTCCACATTCAATAATTTAAATTCCCTTACTATAATCATCATTCATAGATGCGAATTTACCTTTTCATGACATTTTCCAAGTACATTGAATGATCATTATTTATACAGCAATCTAAATTAATTATTTGATTATCTTATTAAGTAGAATATATTGGAGTTTCCTTAAATAATGTCATTTTTTTTGAGAAATGGTTAATCTTATTTGATTAATGTGTTTCCTTGTAGGAACACCATGGATGAAATCACAGATACCAAATGGGGATTCACATGATCTTTCAATAGAGGTAACTTTTTTTTTCATTAGTGTTCTTCAATCATTATCATTTATAATTGTACTAATGTTTTATATGAAAATGTGGTAGTATAGTTTAATTAGAATGATTGACATGGTTCCCATTTCATTATTCCAAGGATACCACAAAAATTAGTTAGGATATCTTGTGTTTTTTATTGGAGGTGGTCCATTTATAATTGATCAGGTATACACTCATGTTCATTGAATGGAATGAAAACATATATAAATAAATTTTCATGATATTTCAATAGACGATGGTTTGGGATTTGGTGTATGTGTTCGATGAAAACAATATGTTCCTTATCAAAATGATCTATTTTTTGGATTATGTTATATTGGCCATATAATATGTGAAATTTCAGAATGATTAGTGGGAGGTGTCTCCACTTGTTATATTATCGTTCCGTTCAATGCTGAGAGTGAAAAACCATTTCAGGCCCATCATCTGGTTATATTGGATGAGATGAATATGATACCTAAGGATTTTAATGGAATGTTTGGCATGACCAATATACAATGCGTAAAATTTGGGATTAATCCTTTGACCAAATTCGAAAACATTTCATGTGATTAATTGGTATACTACTTCCACTCTATTATAGTTATCAGTGATGGTGGAGAAACAATAACACTGAATTTACCATTAATTTGGAGAGACTATAGTGGAGAGTTCTATAGGCCATATGATGAATGATATGGATTCTTGATCCGACGATATCAGGTAATATAGGATGGGTTAAGAAATGAATTTATTTTGAGGTTTATAGAAAGTCAACTGAATATAGTTTCTAAATATTATGTACAATATGTTTATGGTTATACTGAGTGGTGAATATGGAATTTTAAGATATTTTTTTACCTTTTGAAAAAGATTTAAAATGTTGCGAATGTCTAGTGAATTTTTTTATTTACATAAGTACTATAAGTGTTGAGAAGATTTTATGTAGAGAGATCGAATCATCCTGGTTTTTTGACCAGATGAATGGTTCTTGGTTTATTTACTTATTTTTCTTAGGAGGTAATTTTATATTGTTAAACATAATTTCATATTGAAATGTAGAGATTTATAAAATATAAAAATTTTCTTTTAGTCATTGTTGAAGTCCAATGAGGTTTCCTAGGTGTCCTGATGAGTTTCAAGAGTGAAAAACCTGATATCAAAAATTCAGACTTGGATAACAGTGGAACACAATTTTTATGAAATGATGAGACCCTTAAACAAAAAATAAAATTCTATTTTAGAGAGGATGGATATTTGGAATTGTTACATATATTTATGTTCGCAAACCCACACATTCATACCTATTTCCTCTAGTATAATGTAGACGTAAAATTGAATTGATGAACATTGTTTGGGAATCCATGCACCTAGACCATTTTAATTCCCTTAATGGGTAGTGGTGCTGGCATGTTTGATGAAAAATTTGGCCAACCCAGTTTTGAAACCATGATCCTCAATAATGGGGGTAAAATTAAAATTTTACCATTGTTTTTTTAAACCTCAACCACCAATATTATTTCCCATTGTTTCCAGTACCACCCCCTCCCGTTGAGATCCTCCACAATTTTTATTGAAAGAGGGAGATCTACCTCATTGATTCATCTATATTGGCTTTCATGAGTCCCATTGGATGAACTCCGGTAATGTTTTTGTTTGTCTAACTCCCTTCATTGTTTCTCTTCTAAAATATTTAACTATAATTGGTCAGCATAATTCAATCTATTATTTGTCTTTCTTCTATATAATTTATTTTTCTTGAACAATACCTTAATAGGAATCCATATTGGACATGTGGGTTATTCATTATATATGTTAGTTGTTTTATTTATTTTATCAGTACATATTATTTTTTTATATAGTTCACCATTGTTCCTCATGCTATAATCTCACTGGGAACATCATAAATATAGAATTTTTTATAGAACCTACTAACATGAATCTAGTATACATTGTGAATTAATTTCACCTTGATGAAAATCATGGATATCAACGTGGAATTGAACATAAGGGTTGGTTCCATGGACACCTTTACTTAATTATTATTTTTAAAATATATCCCATCGATCTAGTGGTATATCTATGAAAATATAAACATAATGATTAAATGAATTTTGGGAGAATGTTCCCCCTTAGGTTATTTCTTATCTACCAACCCTTACTATATGTGGGTATGTACTTCATCTTATGGTCCATTATTAATTTTTTTTGTATGGAATCCATGATCATATAACAAACCATATACAATTTCATGTTTGGGGTTGTAATAACCTGATTCTTTTTTAGGTATGGATATTATTTTAATATATATTTTGAGAAAATATAGATGAATAATAATTTTATTGGAAAACACCGAGTACTTTTTTGTACATTTCGTGTCCTCTAGAATAGAGTACATGCTGGGTTTTGCTATCTTATGACCGCATACATGATCAGGTGATGGAATGAAAGGTCCACATAATGAGGTCCCACTAAAGGCATATACACATTGTGTATCCTTAGAGAACTCACTGTCTATTTTTATTGTTATTTGTTATATCAGATCGGGGACACATCTCCTTTACAAAAACATCTTCTTTAGGCTCTGTCTCATCCAGTAGTGACGGAATATTGATGATTTTTCTTTATTCCCCCGAACAACCATCTATGCTCTGAATAAAACTTTGTCATTCACATTGGAATTACATCACTATGTTATCTATTTTTATGGGGCCTCATCTCTTTATTCCTCCTCTTTAGTGTGATATCCATGGTTGAAATTTTTTATTTTTCTATATATCTACTATGTTATAGGTCGAATAAAATGTAGATATTCAACAATATTGATCATACAATGTTGATGTATGTGGTTTGTGATTTTACGTAGATTGTATTTGAATTATATGTGAAAAATGTGTCCAATACAATAGTCATAGTATTAAGTGATTAGGGAATTTATCCCTTTTAATTCCCGCCATTCTTTATTTACTTGGTTATGGGTTTTTTATTGTTAATAGAGTTATTTACCTTGCTATGGGTGTGTTTTCACATAATTTATCAGATTTTGGCCATTGGGTCTAGGATTTGAATTTATGATACTCCATTTTCCTTACCTAGTCATGTTATGATGGAGTGATGTTATCATACATGCTTGTGATATTCTTTGTAGACATTTAGCCAATTAGTTTTATTGATTTACATGGGATGTTGAATATCATTTGTGCATGATTTTTTTACACAGGGTTGTGTGAACCTATTGTAGTGAGACCATAGTGGGAATTGACGTTGAGGGCTTCCCCAAAGCGTCTGTTGTAAATTTAACACTACAAAATCATAGGGAGGATTGACGTTGAGTGCCTCCTCATTGTTTCTATAGTTATCATTACGAGACCGTAGGGGTGGAATTGCAGTTGAGTGATTTATCAGAGAGTATTTTGTTAATCGTTAAAAGATTATAGGGATAATTTACCATGAGTTAATCCTCCGAGATAATTTGTTTACATGATACCAAAGGGGTTAGACTATGTGATCTATTAAAGGGGGTCATTATATCTTTATAATTACAATAATAGTTGAACCAGGGGGTTTTTCTATTAGAACATTCCCCAAGGGTTACTTCTGAATGGTTGGTTGAATAATAAATAAATATAAATGAATGTAATTAAAACAATTGGAATGTTTACTTTTGAATAATTTCTTGTTTATTACTTCAATTTTTATATTGTATGCTATATATATATTCATTAACAATTAGGCACAGATCAATGGGTTGTTTATGTCAGGTATTCCTCTCACACCCTATTTGGGTCACACTTTTGTGCCCAAATAGATTATATTGTAGTAGGTATCGAAAATTGAAAATTCCCTTCTACTTTAAGAATGTGACTACTATGAAGATGGGGAGATTGTGACCATGATGAGGCTTGCAATTCTATTTGATTTTACCTTTTCCTTTGTACAATTTTACAATATTGTATTCCTATATTGTGACTTGTTTGGAATCTTTCCTAGATAGTTGTGACATGAAACATTATATACATATATATGTTGTAGTTGTCTATTTTATTTAAGTCATTCATCGTTTTCTTATTTTATAGAATTGTTATTTCTATAACTATTATACATTTATTTACACTGTGTTACTCTTCCAATGAGGGCATAATTCTCCCATTATCACACCCAAGTCACATGATGCCAGTCAGAAGCCTCTGACATTCAGGGAAATGCTCTTGAGGCCATGTGACCAATCAAGTACGAGGAACCTTTGGGAGTTACCCAGAATTGAGACGTTACATCGGTTATATTATATTGGAAAACCACAAAACCTTAATTTATTGACCCAGTGATTGTTATTTCTTGATGATGAAATTTACTGCTTTAATTTAATTAAATGATATTTTCATGATCATGAACCAATTTTTGTGTTCATGTGATGGGTTATTGATGGATTATGTTTGTGACCTCCTTCTCTGTATAATTAGAATGATTAATTGTTTGGGAAATCCTTGTTCATAGATGATGAATGTATAAATTATTAAATAAAATTTTTACACCATGAGTGATACCTGATTTATTATAGTACCAACGTACATGCTAATAGATTTTCTAAAATTATATGCTGAGTTTGATACATGATAAATCTATTACATTCTCTCTATACATGTTACACACATCCGTAGGAGGTATATCGGTTCACATGGGAGAATCTATGGATGAAATCAGTGAAAATATGAATACACCATGCCGCAATTCATAATATGACCCCGGTATGCGATATTAAAAATTGGCTCAGAGAGAAAATCAGTTAATTTATGCCAAGAGTGATACTTGGGATTCCATTTATGCGTTTCCATGGATGGAATCAATCAAAACTGGATTATTGTGATGATATAAGTGTGATACATGGGATTCATTATAAGGATCCCCATAATTGTCCCATGATTTTGTTAAATTTGATTGCAATAGATTCCACATTGAAAATAAGTGAAAATGATAATTAATTACAATAATGGATGTGTCTTCCATTCTATATTACATAACAAAACATAGTAAATCATTATAGATTATCAATGGGGACATGTTATTAAACAGTTAACAGGTTTTATTTTTTAAACTATGTCCCTGACATTTGACATAATATGAATCATGTATTTTTTTCCATGTCTGTTTGATGAACCCGGTAAAAAATAATATGGTTCATTATTTAGCTTTTTTCATTAATTATGCATGAAAACTATCATAAATTATATATACATATTTTATTATGAATTAGACACCAGCCAAATGAGTTTATCTCACACCATACATTGTCCTATATTGAACTAGGTTACCTGAGTAAATCATCTTGCTTGTAGGAACTTGTTTTGTTTCATTTATTTTGAAATGTAAATTGGGGCATTCGAGAATATAAATGATATTGTGGTAAGGATTTTCACCAATATTACTATTGGTGATTTTGTTTCATTTTATTATTTAATTTTTTATTTTTTTCCTAATTTTGTTTTTTCTGCTTGTACCTTATTGCTCCATACAAACGTGCATGACTTTTTTTATACATGATATTTGAAAAACTACTTAAGTTATTATATAACATTAATCTAATTTTTTAACATTTATTATTTCATTTATTTTTTTTCTATTATTATTTATATATGATATTCAACATTGCTACACTTGTAAAGAGGGTATAATATCACCACCATACTAAAATCATATCATTACTTCTAGTCTGAAGCCACTTTCATATGGTGAGCATTAGTTGAAGCCATCTGTGAAATAGTATATATGCAGGTTTTATATACATATATGTCGTAACATTAAATTTTTTACACTTTTTCGATATATGTTTTTTCTCTAGATCATAAATGAAAACATCATTATATATCTCTCTAAATCATGTGTTGGATATTTTTATTCATTAATATTCAACATCAACGAGGTGTGGGATAACAATTTGTAATCATACATTCATATAAATCCCAAACAACTTTTTTATGAATTAATTTATAGAATGAATTGTTACCCCCTAAGAGAAGAACATGTAATATTTCACTAATGAGACATTATTTCACCTCCATAATGCTCTCATCATAAATGATAGGGTGGAAAAAATAACTCACAACCATATTCACATGGTTTGTGTGGTTGATAATTGCAAATGGTTTCTCATAAATCATTAGATATACATATCTATATTGAAGAATCAAATTATATCCAACACATTTTTTTCACTAGGATAATCCACATTTATTGGCTAAAAATATTCTATATATATATTGATTTTTAATTGATAACATTCTCTAGTAATGAATATTGTTTCTTATACAAGAAAAATATACCATATTTTTCATCTACATTATTATTTTAAAATGCCTTTAAAAATTTATATAAATAATCCTCATCCCCCCACTTTCTATTGGAGTCAAATATAATATCATCAATAATGAAATGTAAAAACTCATACATGTAATATATAACATATCTATTGTCAGTATAATTCAGAATATCATATCATTAGTGACTAAAAAATTAATTTATAATAATTCATAGTGTATATAACATATTGAAAATTTAATATTAGTAAAAACATCATTCAACGCAATGAATTAGAGATATCCTGACCAAAGCTTCACCATAGAGAAATATTTTTCCCCACACAGTTGATTGTAAATGAATATTTATGTTATAGTGTATACTTTTTCTTTTGATTTTTCCAAAAACTTTATTTAATATGTAGATGATAATTAACCCATAGTTCTTCAAGATATATTGGAATGTTTCACATAATGGTTATGTACCTAGAAATGTAAAACCACTACCTAGATTCTCCTACAGATGCATTTTTAGTTCGTCAGGTAAATTAATTTTCATTCTAAGTGGAATATTAGATATTTGGAAATATATTGATATAGATTTTATTGAACAGTCAAAAACATTTCTAGGTGGAAGACATACAAACACATTGGAAATACATTTTTATATTCCCACTTAATGGGAATATCATAAAACATGATCAATTCATTATTACCACTCATTTGAAAAATATATTTATTATTAGAAGTAAAAAATATCTAATAGAGATTATTCTTACACATTACTATTTTATACAAAGAGAGTATTATTTTTGATTTTGAGGGTGACTTCCTAATCAGGGAATTTTATATTGGGTCAATATATAGAAATCAAATCATTTCTAATAATTTCATCAAATTATATAAAAAATATATCACATTTCATATTTGGGAATTTATACCAATAAATATTAGTAGGGTATGAGTTATAATCATGGGATGAAATTACAAACACATTTCACATTTTTTTTGACATCTCAAAATCCATGTATTGAGGTAATTATCGATTAGTTCTTATAGACATGCATGATACAAAATAATTTCTAGAAAATGAATAAAATATTACTTTTTAATACATAAATGAATAAATAGAATTCGAATCAAATATTAATTATTGGGATGTGTATCCACAAATATGTCAGAATAATCTCTCTTTTGTATTATAGTTCATGCCGTTTTTCTTCATCTATTCTCATTTCCAACACTTTTTTTCATTATTGGATCCAACAATGTCTATATACCTTGTAGTTGTATCATTAGAAATTATGTTGAGAGTTGGTTGGAGTATTCTTTTCATCCATTGCATTAGTGTTTTTCTCCTATATGGAAGCACTAGTTAGGTTACCTTCCTTCTTGCACTAAATACATTTACTAGACCCAATTAGGCATTTTATAGGATGATTCATCCCACAGATTCGATAAGTGGGGTGTTATATTTTCATTCAAATATTTTATTTACACATTATACTACTGTAGTTAAAATAAATTTTCTATTTATTAACCACATGAGATCCTTGAGATCCTGTAATCACCATTTTTTCTTTGTGGGACCATTGTTAAATTTCCCCATAGAGTTTGATGTCTCGAATTTATAATTATTTTAAATAAATTTGGATTTTTTTCGAACGAAAAGTTTCCCAATTTACATTAAGTGGAGATTAAAAATATATAGATGTTTCATGAATGTCTATTGATGTTTTATTCATACACCCTATTAAATTCATTAGGATTTTGGTTCCAAATAATAAAATTATTCTGAATTATATTTTTGATATTGTAGGGAATATATTTCAATAAACACAATTTCTAGTTTCCTTACAATCATCATTTCTAATATGTTACTAAGGATTAGTATTTTTGAACGAAATCAATCATTGATTATATTCTCCCTCAATATGATAAATAGAAAACACAACTATCTTGTTCTAAACACATAGATAAATATAAATGATATTTTCAGTGAGTTTTTAAATTATTCCACAATTAAAAGACAAAATAATTTTGGAGGTCTTTGTCACATGACCATTCCAATTGAAACTTTCTCTCTCTTGGGGGTATAGATAATTCATCCTAATTAAGGTTTTGATTAAAAAATTGGTGTACATGAGAATATATTGTAATGAGGTTCTAGACTCATTATTCGATTTTTTGGAATCACATTTCTGTAGTCATCACATGGCCCCTAACAATAATTATTTACTCAGTTTCCCCAATTACCATCCAATTGAATAAAACAAAGAGAGAATAAAGATTGATTATTCACAATGTGTTAAACATATATATTAGAATAAATTTAATTAAATTAAAGAAATATATTACACAAAATATTAATTTCTAGGATTCAACATGTGTTATCCCTTATCTATTTCCAAATATAAAATCTTGTGATAATTTATGTAGCCTTTTCAATTTTTTGTAATGTTCTTGATAATGTACATAACATATCCCCCTATAGTGTCAAACTAATGTCTAGGAAGGCCAAATTTCATGTACCAGGTAACACTCATATCTATGCCAATGTGATTTTTCTTGGTTACTACCTCTAGATATATATATTCAAAGAACACATCCTTTTATAGTATCTATAATGGGATTTAATTTCTCTAGGATCATATTTAACATCACTGACATCAGATCCACTAAACTGGTACACCATAATGGGTGGTCATATGACCTCAATAACACATCCTCTTGCTCTAAATTTCCCTAACATGCAAATATGGTCTAATAGTAATGTAGGGATACTATAACCTCTGTAATAGAGAAATACACAACAAAAAATAAATAATATAGCAGAAACAACATATAATAGCTGATGAAATTTCACAAATAACAATAACTAAAAATAGAGTAAAACCACAAAAAACAATAAATGTATCATTTCAGAATTTATTTTCCAATGAACAAAATAAAAAATATTTAAAAACAATGAAATACAAAAAAAATGGGGTTCACTTAATTTATAGATCCTCAATGATGACTATCTGAATATTGACTCAAATTCCTTACACTTGGTCATTTCCCTTATATGAACATGAAACAATGAAGTCCTATAGGGTACCCAATGGTGGCCTGAGCAAGGTGTATGTATAACCAAATAGGCCACCACCATTGATGTCTACATAAAATGTAACCTATTAGATAGTCATGAGTGTAATAAATAAATTACATGTAAGAAAGGAAAAAATATGTACTATTTCAAAACCATCGTTATATTAACCCTTAATATCTTTATCGGTGTTTCCATAACTTATTTCATCTTTTTTATATAATCTATTTTCATCATCGGTTCCATGAGTTTTCCATTTTCATCCTCATCACATTGTTCTAAGGAAATAAATTTATAAGAATAAGGGGATAAGTTAGCAACCTATCTCACTAAGGATATCCACATCACAATGAAAAAACTATCCTCACATCAAAGACGTTGTATTGGTGGAATTCAACTGTTAGTGGAATTGGTTCTCTCACCCCTTCCCCGACTTATTAATTTTAGTATGGAGTTTATATAATATGCCTAACTCAACCGATTTGAAGAAAACCTCAAGCCAATAACCCAAACGGCCAATCCATATTCACATGGATATTAATCCATTCACCACATACAATCAAATCACAACCAAATACAACCAAATCTAAAAAAAATCATATACCCTATCAATAGACATGATTATTGATACTATTACATAACCTATTAAGACATATTTCATTACATTATTTATATATTAAGAAAATATCCCATCCTTGTGATTTAACCCATTAATTATATTAAAATGTTCCAATGTTGTATCCAATATTCATCAATTAACATACTTTATCCCATTATCCAATGATCATTTCACAAGTAAAATTAATATATCAATTATTAAAACCACATTATTATATTCATCGCACAATGTATACCCTACAACTCCAATGTATTAAGTCACTAAAAATATTCATTAATTCCCATATTAATTCTCATTTAACATATTCTATATTTTTATTGAAAATACCAATTTATAAGATCACTATTTCATATTCACTAATCCAGTTAGGCCTTTCTATATAAATTCATTAATCATTCTACAAAATCACATTTTACTCATTTCCTATTTTCTTGTCTGGAAAAACAATGCATTATTCCACGATCAATAATAGACCAAAATACACATGTCTCGTATTAATCATCAAAATACCCAATTATGATGTTCATATTTTCCACTACAAAAAAAATACAATTTATTACTTAACATTTCGATTAACCAAGTTAGGGAGGGCCGACTCACCCCATGGGTTCCCATAAATTGGTCCATTTATCCTCAATTCATCCCATGATGATAATGAAGTGTAAATTTTTTTTATGGATTCCCATTTTACCAAATCTCACTAACACAACCAAAATCACAAAAATGATAAGAAAATAATACATCCATATATGCACAAATGTACATAAAAAATATGGGGTATAACATGATGACCACCTATTATGAATCCAGTGATTAACACAGTCTTAATCGTATACTTACATTCATTTTAAAAAAAATTGAATCACCCAACTATGATCCACTAGAAAACAATGGGTTAAGAGATTCTAAACCAGATTAGCCAAGTATAAAAACCCATTTCAGGTAGAGAATAGAAGAGGATATTTGATAAACCATATGATTTGATAAGAAACTGATTGAAACTGAAATGGAATAGATTTGAGGGAAAATCACTGTAGGAATATTTTGGAACCCTGGATTATCTCTTGGGATGAAAGGGAAGAAATGGGAGATAATATTTCACATATCATATAAATCTCATAAGGACAATTTTGGAATTTTTCCAACATTACTAGGTCACACCGTTTACCAACATGGTTTTCCAAACCATATGTAAACATGGTGCATGTAATCTTCTATGATTGGCGATGTCACTTGATTACCTAGTATTCTCCACATGGTTTACAAACCCAATTACAACCATGTTATATAACACTATCCATGTTTTCATAGTCTTCCTAGGAAGGCTATACAGTTTTCTTTATTGCGTGCTATTTTTGCGCCTTACATATTTTGGTCTAGTTTTCCTTTAATTCGCGTCCTAAACATCTAGAACAACCTAGATGTTCTTAAAACACATAAGAGTTATTTCTTTTTCCTAAACAAGGAAGTTAATGAAAATCTAAATATGGATATACTACTTCGATGTTCCAATATATGTCGATCCACCACTCATGTCATGATTATCACATTCCATAACTGGACATTAATATGAAACCAAAAGTCTAATGGAACTAATAAATATGAATTATAGAAAATTATAACCATCAAGGACACGCCCTCAAATGGTGATTACTCGTGTCCCTCAAACACCAAATCCAAGATCATATCATTAACCAACCACATGTCCATTATGATTCACTCCACCATCTTCCATTACTTTTCACCCCCTATATCGAAGAAATTCCACCATAATCGCAACTCAATATTCACATCACCTGATGTGTTTAAACCCACCTTGAACAAAATTCCTTATAGAAATTACCCAATATTAGCATCAAGTCTCTCTATTGAAACCACATGGGAGGACATACATGCTCCATCCATGCAAGGACTAAGATCATCATTACCTCACTCGAGTAGGACTTTATTTCCAAATAGCACATTTTTTCGGACATCGATCTACATGTGGGTCACTCTCACGACAGTCATCCTACACTACTGACATTCTACCCATTTTTCACCTTCCATATGTTATTTTTGGTATGAATAATATCGATAAAATAAAGGACACCCATCGAGGTCAACCACCATCATCTAGTATATTTTATCCATAATGGAATCATTTCCTTCAAGAACATCATCAGACATCACCACCCTAACTAAGATTCAAATTATGAATACATATAAGACTCAAAAAATAATAGATTTTAGGTTCTCAACCAATCATATTCCTAAATTATATAATTAATTTTCATCCCAATCCCCCACTAAAGGTTATTTACATCATTCCATATTTGTCCCCACTCCTAGCTGTGCTGATATGTCCTTGGGCGACTCATCCTAGAACACTTTGGTTAAAAATTTTCTGAACACTAGATCACATGGTTACACTAACCTCAAAATTCAACACATTCCAACACCACCAAAAGAAAACTACCCAAATTTTATTTTATATTTTGGGATTAATAAAACCCAACCTCTCCTTCAAAAACTGTTATCATAAATTAACCTGTATATTAATGAGTTCCACACGGACATCTCCTACTACAATTAGAACCACCCTGATCCCAAATCCAATGCTTGTCTCATCAATAACATCATATAAGGACCACACAACCTCTCCGAGGAACCTACCATTCACCTCAAGGGTTCTTAATTGACATCCTAGTGCTGCTACATCAACTCAACATTCTCCACCCCACATCTAGAAATAACATATTACACCACACTATAAGAGTGTATTTACCATTCCTCTCCATGAGGGATTCCAAAAACTGTTCCATATCCTCGATCACAATATAATCCCCTCAACATAGACTAGGATATCAAGAATTGTTTCAAAAAAGAAAATGGACATAACCTAGTGCATGTTCCTAGGATCTGTGAATGGCACCCACAACATTCATTGTCCTCCAATCCTGCCCTAGGACCATACCTAAAAACCGTTGATGTTTCATATCCCACTATCATGATAAAAATTTATTACCCAGTGAGGAATAATATCATTATTACCTCATTCATTGAAAATAACTTATAGTCTATTAGAATAAATCCAATGAGTTTCAACGTACCTAGTAATAGGACACAATGTTGGGCATAAACATAACTAGATGATGTATGCTAAATGTTTTCAAATAATACTGCCACAAAATTTTCCATTACAAAAATCACATTCCACTTGGGAAACCATGTCCTTCCCTAGATTATTGGTTTCCATACTACACACATCCCATTATTATTGAACCACCATGCTCAGATGTGATTGACAACCAAGACTCACAATCACTCTACATATATACTCCTGGTGGACATGAACAAATTTTCCGTGCAACACTCAATTTACCACACCACTTATGATCCTTATATACTCCACTAAAATAGTTGAAACACAACAGTACACCACACCAAGAAAATGAAAAATCTCCCACTAGAAAACATTTATATGAGCATAGTCGAACACCCACAAACACATATAACTAGGTCTTAAGGTTAGTCAGAATCATCGACCAAAGATATTCACTAAATTTCACACATGTTTCATATTACAAGGCACCTACATCATTGGATTAGACACCCATGAGGTAACCCATAAGATTCCTCTATATTTCAATGAATAACCGCAAAACCTATCACATAACAATCAATCAATATTCTTATATTGACCTCTATGCCAAACTCAAACTAAGAAACATTCAATGTATCCCACTATTAATTTCCAAACATAAAACCATATGACTTACATACAAAAGAACTATGATCCCCATCCGACCACTATAATAGGATACCTAGATGGATGAATGACACCGACTCACTAAACTGGAGTCACAATTAAAAAAGTCTCCAATCCCCTTACCAAACCAATAACATTAAGTTCTGAAAAAAAATCCATAATCAAGAATGAAACTCTCACCCTCGTACTAATACACATTATGCTATGCACAAAAAATGAACAGTTAATCTACATTCCACACCAAATGTAATTGGACTCATACATCAATACTATGAGGGAAACAAGATCTCCCAAATTCTAAAAACAACTCAATAGTGTCCCTACTTAGAAGGTCACCAAAACCCAGGGAATATCTATATGTTCTATCATACACTATTTATTATCAGGACAACAAGTGTTTCCACACTCAAATTATCAAACAAGTATAGTAACAAAAATCAACATCCCTACTGAGGGTGCCCAATGGTTAAATCATATTCTCTATTATAACAAGTAAGGTCTTACATCCCAAATCCAATGTATAAAACTAGAGTACACCAACTTCCCAAACCACCTCTAAAAAGTCCAATAAAAAACACAAGAAAAACCCACTACCTGGTTCTAAAAAATCATTCATCATTACAAATCTATTTTATAATAAACTTCCCCCTTTTAAATTCAAGAATTTTCATTTTTAAATATCAATTACATAATTGTCTCAAAATTCATACTATATTCATGGCCATAATTCAAAACATCGTCCTAATCAGACACTTCATTGAATGATAAATAGGATCGAACCACTAATGGATAGATTTTACAATATCTACCCTAGAAAACCCACTCCGCCTTCGTTATCCTGATGCGCATGACCATAATAATGACATTACCCTCTATTATCTCTATCTCTGTCCATGATCAACATGGGTTATACAAAATTAACTAAACGATAATTTTTCAGAAAAAACCTTTTCATACCATTCTTCTTTCACAATTTAAACATGTCTCTTATGAAAATTTACCATCTAATAACATGTCATGATAATTATTTTTTCTTATTTACTCCTTTCATTAAGAAAAATATCAATAACAATTTTACTGTCACTATTAAAAAACTTATATTTTAAACACCAATTCATCCTTTATAATTTATCAGAACCCAATAATTTTTAATTCGTTCCTAATGATTATTTTCTACACACAAAATAATACTTAATATTTTTTTTCTTTCCTTCATTAACATTATTTGATAACATTTTAATTGAATCAATCATGGATGTAAAATGTATTCTTCTCTTTATTCCCCACACACCCATAATGTGCAGTCCTACCATGATTAATGCCACCAATATTCTTAAGTTCCTAAATTGATTCATGAATGAAAAAACACATGCCATTCCTTCCATGGGAAAAATAATATAAGACAGTCATATCATTCAAATTATGAATCACCCAATGGAGAAATTTCAATCAACTTTAATGACATATATCATGAATAACATTTCCCACCAGTGTAATATAGGGTATCCCATGATCATGGATTAGATGCTCCTAATCAATTTTCTCTATATGAAGGAATGACACCATAGAAACTTCCAATTTACAATCAGAAAATATTGTGTCATACAAACGACCTCATCTGATACCACATTATAATGTTCACGATGAAGACATATTAAATTGGAACACTATGCTTGGTCATCACATGAAAAAATTTGTGTCTCCCCATACATCAAATGTTTCCAACTAGTAGTATGGGAATTAAAGTCTTCTAGGGAGACAATACCCAATTTACCAGAGAGAAATAAACTAGACAATTAATATAATATTGTAAAAAATATACTATAAAAGAAGAACATTTATAAATAACAATCATCCAAAATAGGGTACAACCACAACCAATATTGAATATGTCATTCCTAAATGCTATGTAAATTGGACAAAACCCAAAATAATGACAAATGAAGGAATCCCAATGAATTTCCTAAATCCAAGTATAGTTCTTCTTATGTGGATATCCCATTATATAACCAACATCGTAACATCAATCCATTTCCCTATTATGAACCCGAAATAATGATTTATGCTCTAGTACCCAATGGCAACTCGATTAGGGTGCGAGTAAAACTTAGTAGGCCACCACCAACAGTTTCAAAAAAATATCTAGAATAATAGATAGTGAATTTAAGTAATAAATAAATTAACTATTACTAATGACAACTCATGTACCATTAGCTAACAATCATTAATTTAACCCTTTTAATGTTTATCAATATATCTATCATTTATGTCAACTTCATTACATAATCCTTTTTCATCATGTTTTCCATCAGTTTTTCAAATTTATCTTGTATACATGGGTATAAAGAACACAATCACTATTTATAAGGGAATATGTCATTTTTCTCTCTCACTAGGGATAAATGCATCACAAAAAACACATTATCTCAACCTCAAATACATATTCTAGGTGGAATGAAACTGTTAGGCGAAAGGATTCTCTGTCCCCTTCCCTAACACATTCATTTTGGGTGTCATGTTTAAATCCATGGTCTGTGTCAAACTGTGGGCATATATCCTCATGTAAATAACCTACAATGACAGGCCACGTTCAAATGATTATTAATTCATTCTCCATGTACATGTCATATCACAAACAAGCATAACCAATCTAAATAAAAATCATATTTCATAACCCTAGAAATAAGAATTGATACATTTCCCAAAACCCATAAAATATTTTTAATTAAATTACATAGTTGTTTAGACCAATTCACATTATTTTTCCTTAACCCATTTATAATAACCCACAATTATTTTAACAAATCCAATATTCAGAACTTACAATAAATTTTCCAACTATACTATTTTGATTTTACAAGAACATTTCTTTTATCACATAGCACAACTGATTTATTACATTTAACCCACAAGGTATACCACATAACTCCCATGTATTAACTCAATCCACATATTCATAGATTACCTATTTATATCTCATTTAACACAATCCATATTTCTCATTACATTAACAATTTACAAGTTCACCACTTCATATTCACTAATCCACTTAGGCATTTTTAATGAAATAAATTAATAGTTTGACAAAATCTCAGTCAACAAATTTTAAAAAATTTCATGTTCTTCCAAAGGAAACTATATTACACTATCAATAATGGGACCAAAAACCAATGACACATAATAATCATGAAATTACCTAATAAACATGTTCATATTAGCATCTACTTAAACAAAAATCAATTTAAAACATAAATTTTTTGTTATCCATGTTTGGGTAGGTTGTCGCGGCCCATGGGTGGCCCTAAATTTGTAAAATCATTCTAGAAGCATCCCAAAAGGATAATGAGGGGTTATATTTGTTATATGGATACCCATTTTACCAAATCTCATTATCTAAACCAAATTCACAATAATGAGAAAGAAATAATGCAACCTCACATGTACAAATGTAGATATAAACTGTGGGATACAGCTTGTAGACCACCACCCTCGAATTAGATTATGGACACATTCATAATTGTAGCCTTAGATCCAAATTCAATAAATATTTGAAGCCCCATGCTCAGTTGCACCAGAACAATTATGGTTATATAGATTCGAAAGTAAATCATAGATGGTTCAAACCCTAATATGGAGTATAGATGAAAAGATGAAGATTCATCCTAGTGATACTATTAATCCATGATAATAGTCTTCAAAAACTCCTCTATTTTTTGGTAATGAAGTTATAAGTACACTAACTAACAATCTATTCATTTCCTTAAAATATTAGTCACATTCATATTTCTAGAGGAAAATGGATCCTATTTTTATCATGGTTATCTTAACATCCCCAAATGATAAAGGGTTAAATGACTAAATGATATGACTAATGTCAACAAGGTGCACCTTCTTTTTCGGGAGCCTGTCTGATTAGAACTCCACAGTTAAGCGTTCTTGGCCTGGAGTAGTGATCCAGATGGGTGACCTCCTGGGAAGTTTCCTAGGGTGTGTGTGAGTGAGGAAAAAGCATACTAGAAAGGACATGTGTTGGCCTGTGGGGAATGTCATTAGTCATATGACCCGTTCAGGCATGTGGGTGGACCCTAGGGTGGGCCCCACTTGTCTGCGGGGGCAACTGGTGGTACCTGGTAGGCCAGGACCCGACGGCCATGTTAAGGCGGGGTGGCTGTGCTGTCACTGGGGCCCAGTTGTCACATTTGGTATCAGAGGAGGAACCCAGCGTTAAGTGCGGTGCACTGCCTGGGTTGATATGTAGGGCCCACAATGAGGGAGTTGTTCTCTAAAGGGGGGGGGGGTGAATGTAACATACCCAAATGATAAAGGGCTAAATGACTACTTCCTAGGTTGATATGTAGGGCCCACAACGAGGGCGTTGTGCTCTAAGGGGGGGGGGGGTGGTGAATGTAACATCCCCAGATGATAAAGGGTCAAATGACTAAATGATATGACTCATGTCAACAAGGTGCACCTTCCTTTTCGGGAGCCTTTCTGATTAGAACACCACAGTTATGCGTGCTTGGCCTGGAGTATTGATCTGGATGGGTGACCTCCTGGGAAGTTTCCTAGGGTGTGTGTGAGTGAGGACAAAGCACACTGGAAAGGACATGTGTTGGCATGTGGGGAATTTCATTAGTCATATGACCCGTTAGGGCATGTGGGTGGACCCTGGGGTGGGCCCCACGTGTCTGCAGGGGTAACTGGTGGAACCTGGTAGGCCAGGACCCGACGACCATGTTAAGGCGGGGTGGATGTTCTGTCACCGGGGCACGGTTGTCATAGTTATTAGATTACAAGTCCATGAGAAATTCACCACAAGGAATATATAATATCAGACCAGAAAAATAAAGAACTAATCTGAATCATATTGGATGGTCTCAGATGATATTCATTAACATCCATCTTTTATGGATCTATGAACATACTTATATATGCGATTATATAACCCAAAAATTATTTTTTAATACTAAAATTAACATTAGGTAATTTTTTTATAAAGATTATATTTCATTATAGTCTTCATAACAATCCACAATGGTTTTTTATTCCCTTCCCCAGACATCGAATATTTGTATTTGTATTCACATAAGACAACCGTAAACATTTCAATGTAATCTCTAATTATTGTATTCATTTAATCCATAAATATTTCAGAGAAATCGTTAATAAAAAATAGAATCACAATAAATTCATAGTTTCTATAACCTGTATAGAATTATTGTTGTGAATATATTAAATTTTGACATCAAACAAATATTATGTAGATTAATTATAGAGTTGGAAAAATATTTTGAAAATGTAATTTATCAATCATAGAATAAAAAGATTGAAAAGGATACATATTCTTGAATGTTTCCTTTTTTATGTTCCCAATAATGAATGCCTGAGCAGCTTGAGTCCTCATTATTCATATGAAAAAGAATTGTTTCACCCTAAGTTGATCACATAGATGAATAAATGCCTTATCAAGATTCTCCTATTGTTATTTATTAATTTTTTTTATCTTCATATAGGCCAATATTTATAATGTTTTTTATATAATTGTACCATAAACTATATTTTATATTATAAAATAAAATTCAGTATTCATAGGATGAGTTGATGTATTCTCCAAAAAACATCAAAAAACCACCTATGTCATTGGAATATAATTTACATAGAGTTTATCACCACCATATATGATAAGAAAAATATGTAAACAATAATCATTTCCCATATAATGGATTTTATTTATATCATAGGTTCTTATTTATCATTGAAATTAAATGAAATAACAAATTGATTTTTAATATCAAAATGAACTTCTTATCCTTGTATATTATTGTGGAAATTATGTAATGAAATCCAATCCTTGTAATTGATATCATAAGGATCAAATGAATGGGAAATGACCTGATAAAGAGGATATAAATTCTCACAAACATCAATCGGAGATGAATTATAAGCATTATAAGTGATCTCAACACCATTAATAGTTTCATAACTAAATCATTATATAATCAGTTTTTATTGGAATTTTTGTTCCCTATGTATTTTTATTACATAAAGTAATTCAAATTATAAATCTTAGATAAGATACTTCTATATTTGAGCATTTTTATTTGCGCCTCAACAACATCATTATGTCCTCATTCACATAATAAGACCAAAATATTTAGCAAGACCATAAATCACAGTTATGGTGACTAGTCAATAATGAAAATTCATTCTTAGGATGTCTAAATCAGAACACAATATTATCAATCTATGATATTAAGTTTTCATGTATATATTATATAAAAATAATGTTTTATTTACCCTTACAATGGTTAATAAAATAATTTTAATTAACCTAATAGTATTCTCTAGGAATGTCAAAATAGGTGTGCTGAAAGAGAACACACACAATGCCAGAAAAAATTCTTATTTTTACAATATAAAATCATTTATATTTTTTATCAGCGGTAGAAATTAATTTTATTATTTTCAAAAAAAATTAATTGAAATTAATTTTTTGGGGGGGAATTTTTTTTAATCATAAAATTACGTTAATAAAAATATAGTGAATATTTATCTATAATTTTCAATATATTAAACCATTATATATGAATGTTATTTCTATTTTTTTTTAAATTCACACAAAAAATACTTATTCTATGTTATAATAATATGTTACATTAAGGAATTTTTACAAATATGTTTTCTTTTTTCACAAACTAACAAATAAATTCAAATTTATTTATGAGAAACATATCTTAAATCATGGGGTCTTGCATCAATTTTCATTCTCTTTATTTTTGTGTTGACTATGATGACCATATATTATCTAATAGATATATGTGTTTCACTATAGTAATATTATTTTGTTATTTGTAACAGATATCAATCATTTTTATGTTATGTGTCTACTAAATTTTATTTATTTTTTATATTTTTCTATATTTCGACCACATGGAATCCTCCATGTGAAATTGTTATAATGGGACTATAATTTAATAATATCTATTTTTATATAATTATTGGTTGAATTAATCCCCGATAATTTTTTTAAAAAACATAAAAACATTTCATACATATAATTAGATAGGTAATTACCCTAGAGTTTTTCACAAAAAAACCATTTCCCTCTAATTTAGGTTTATGGTGAGGTTGTTCATGAAATAATGGAATCCAAGGAAAGGATGTTCTAATATATTCATTTTTCAATTCCATTTTTTGGATTTCACATAAACTATATAATAGGGCCATAAAACATTGAGCTGATGAGAAGGAGAGTGAGTAGGGAGAACATACTCACTATAACTGTTACTCATCAGATGCCTCGTGTTTCGATGGGTTGTTGGGAATTGACTCTTGTATTTTTAACATTATCAATTTATATTAAGTATTGAAATTCTTATTAATGTTATATTGAGTGCTATTTTTGTTATATGTAATGTTGCAAATTTTCTATGTTTTGGTGGTGAATGGGAAGGATGAGTAAAATGTTCATTGTTATACCTATTTACATTGAAAGATTGTTTAGAGAATCTATAAATAGTTATGTTTTCTTGGTATTTTTAGTTCCATGGATTCCTATTGTTTTAAATGTAGTGTTAAAATAATAGTAATATCCACCATTGTACCGATAAAACATTCTATATTTCTATTTTTATTCGATTCATTCATCATATTTATATGAATTTTATGTTAATGAATTCAATTTATGTTTTAAATAAATATAATATAATTTCAAGGATTTCAATATAATGAGGAAATAAAATGTTTTATGATAATGAAATAATTTTAATTTTATAATTTTATGAGGGTGTCTATAAAAATAAAATGGAATATTTAATGAATAATGACCAATGAATTCTATAAAAAGAGTACTTTTGTAGAATAAATTTAATTTTTAATGGGAAATTAATGTTTCAAAATTTTGTGATCTCGTTTGAAATGGTTTTTATATTATGATTTAATACATAGATATCGAGATGAGAAATTGTCATATGGTTCTAAAATGTGAAATTTTAACCCTCAATTTATCTATTATTGTTAATTTGGGGTATTTTTTCAAAATAAAAATTGTTTTATGCTGATTTTGGTATGTTTTTATATTTAAATTTTTTTTGAAATTATTTATTATTTATTGTATGCCTCCATTCAATTTTTTGATGATTAGTATGGATTTGAGGGAGACAATGTGACTTGAATCAATGTCATAGAATCTTGATAGAGTGGTGGGTAGAATTTCTTGTTAAAGGATTATTATTCATTTAGGCGATTGAGGTTTAATAGAGGAATAAAAGTTTCTTGAGAATATTTTGATTGTTTATCAATATTATGGATTCAATGAGAAGTATATTGTGATATTCAATTGTTTTTTCTCAGAATAGATGAGTATAAATTATTGGAATACGATAATCCTTACTCGGTTTAATGTTATAATGAAATTCTAGTTCATTTTGAAATTTTTTATATATTAGATTCCTATGGTTTTTATGACAGAGATAATGGTAGAGCCCATGTGTCCCTAGAAGGGTCAATATATCATGAAAGAGTAAATTGACCAATTTCTTTTGTGCTTGACCAATTTTTTTCTAGGATCATGTTGAATTATTACTTATTGGTTCACAAGTTCATAAAAGATATTATTTTTTGATCTCAATTATCCATCCCGTTAGTTGGATATCTTATTGTTTAAATATATATTAGATAAAATCATTATATAATAGGATTTTTCTTGTGGGAAACCCATATCATGGTGTAGATATATATAAATTTTTTTAGGTAAGGGTTCCCCATATGATGAATAGTATAGGCTAGATGATCCTACTCATGGAATGTATTCTAATTTTTTTTTATTTTCAATGAAAAAATATGTCCTTGGGTACTTATATTGTACCCAATTTGGGTATTCGAAGCTCATTTCTATGGATGTTAAATTCATATATCATCCATATGGTTGATTATGACACATCCGAAGGTTCAATATATTAATACGTAACATGAGGAATATTTACCTATAAATTAAAAAGTATTTATGGAAGTAATTTTTTTAAACAATTGTTCAATCTTATATGCTAACAGTTCTAATATTTTACGTATAATTTGGGATGTTAAGAGTTTCAATTCCATATGAAGAATAAAAATTGATCTGTGAATTTGCTGATGTGCCTTGGTTTTGTTTTTACCTTTCATATAAGAATTTTGGATATAAGGGAATTTCTTTTTCATTGCGGATTCAGAATGTTATAAAGATACTAAATTGCAAGGAGATGTGATAGGGGCCAGTTTTCTAATGTCTTCTCATCAGATTAGTTAGGTTTTTTCATGTTAGATTGATATTTATTGATTTCACTATCTATTTGGTTAGGAACTCATGATTTTTTTCCTTTATTTTTATATTTAATGGATTTCATAAGGAATAATGTGTTATGGTGGGGATTTTTTAAAACCCATACCTCTTCTATATATAAAAAATTATTCTCATATTAGTATTTTCTAATATCCTTCTGTATTAGTAGAATGTACCATGACATTTCTGAAATACAGAAATTGTAATATAATAAATATATTTGAACATGGTATCTACTATCCATATGGAAAATTGTGTAGAAGAATTTGATTCATAATATATTATTTTATAGGATTCATAAAATGATTGGTAAGTAGTGTTTCCAAATTGTGTGTAGTTTTCAATATATTAGAAATAAATTATTTTCGAAAAAAATGGATAGTTAATAAATCCAAATGAGTTTTTTAATTTCCCATTTCATGCTTCTCATCATTGGGATTATACCTAGTATATTGTGTATCCTCTTTAATATTTCTTTTTCCACCACATTTCCAGGGTGATTTCTCATAGGTCAATCATAATTATGAATCTCTCTTCATTTTAATATGTTTTTATTTATCTTCCTTATCCACTTCTTCAATTTTAATACATAATTAGTAATTTTAAAATAATGATCATTTATTCCTTATGTAAGGGTTTGATTATTATTTCTCAAGTATTCTTCATCATGTTTTTAGGTTTTATAACATTTATTCCATCTTTTTGGTTAGTGGGCTTGTTTAATTTAGTTTTCTTCACAGCACAAGGGTGGTCCATAATTGAAAAAGTGTTTCCTAAAAAAATATGATGGTTTTGGTACTATTGATAATTTTTTAAAGTAATTTATGGAAATTATGGTAACTATAACTAATTTAGTGGAAATTTTAATTATTAATATTTTTTACAGATTCCTTAATAGGGCTTAAATTGGTTTGGATTATTTAATTTATATAATTGTATTGTGATACATTTATATGTTTATATTATATTACTGAAATGTAGTTTGACATGGTTTAATGTTTCCAATGTAATTTTGGTGTTTTATATTATTTAACACAATATTTTTAAAAAAATTATCTATTTAGTTTCTTTATTGGATATATTTATGATTCTATTAAATAATGGTACAAAAATATAATTATGGTTAAGAACCTATATATTTATCCCTATGATGAAATATATTTCTATCTTAATATATATTTATGTGTCTGTGTGTGTGTGGGGGGTGTGTCTATATATGATTTCATAGAAATCATGAATTTAATATTAGAATTCTATAATAATTTGGGTTTTCGTAATGATCTAAAAATGATTTACAAATGAAACACACATTATGTAAAATTTATTATTGTTTATGATATCCAAAGGGATCTTCAAGATTTGGTGAATTGTAAATGATATTGATAGGGGTTTTTGTAAAAGAAACTATATTAATTTATTTTATGTCATCAATGAATCTTTGAAACATTTTAATTAATTGTGTGCACCCGCATGTAATACTAATTGTTTTTTTGAGTTAATTAAAATTATCCTAGGAAGATGTTTCAGTAATAAATTTTATTTTAGAATTCATATCCTTTATGTTCATTTTTTATTTGATGGTTTTTCCATCCACAACCATTAATATCATTATTTGATGATATGATTTTTAAAGTGAATTGGTCCATATTTACTACATCTTTTTGATTTGGAATAATAGATCCATTATTGAATAGGTACGTTAAACATGAGTTCCACCAATGATGTTGGATAGGATTAGCCTATTGGTTATTGACAAATGTATTCATCTAATTTTTATTATAATGTAATAAAAATTGATATTTTAATAAAAATTATTTGATGAATTATTACATATTGAAACATATAATTCGAAACAATGATAACACAAGGCCAGATGAATTTGTGTAATTAAGTACAAAATATAACTTTTTTTAAATTCTATAAAATTATTTAAAACCTAAAAAACAATCACCTATAATAACTATATATTCTAAAACATAATGGGATTTCCTAGGGATGTAAATAAGAAAGGGTTGAGAAAACATACCATTAATTAAAGAAACTAGGTATAACATAATGGAAATCCATAGATGTGAGGAAATAGATATAGATATATATATATATATATATATCCGAAGAGGTGTGATGATCATAATATCTAACATTGACTTATTATACAACATAATAACACATAGTTAACATTAAAATTTCTAAACAACATAAAACATGATATTGTAAAAATAAGTAAATGTTAAATTTTTGGATTACATAAAATAATGTTATTATAGTGACCTCTCAATCACTATATATTCAATATAATAAGCCAAAAACAATACAGAATATATTGTAATGTAAATACTATTCTATCCCTATCTATTAAATATATATCATTTACATTAATAAGTTTTCCACCTAGATTACACAACATAATTCTTTATTTCATTATTATTAACCCAATGATTATGTAATGTGGCGTTCATAAATTTTTATCCCCAATAAATTAAGGATATTTAAAACTTGGTGAATGGAAATTAATGAAAATTTATATGGGCATTTAGTATAAAAATTATAATCCAAGAAAATAAAAGAATAATTTCAGTAGCATAATGGGTGTACATAATGTTTTTTCAAAGCGAAAAAAGAGAGATAAGGGTTATGTCATTAATTATTAATTATAAATATTGAAACATGTGTTCATCAAAAAATTTCTCTACTTCAACAATTAGAAATAAAAACTAAAGAAATAAAGAAGGGGTTGTAATATGTAGGAGAAGGGGAAGAACCAATAACTATAGGGGTTTTTTTAATTCTTCAGAGAATATTTTTAGGATCGCAAGGGATCCTTAGGAGGGATCCAGAGAGAAAAGTGAAAAGTAATTTTGGTGTCTATGATATTTTAGTGAAGTGGAATTTGATTTTTGATGGTTTCAAATTTAAAAAAATAGAATAATTATTTATTATTCTAAAAACATTGGTTTTGGTGTCTATATTATAAGTTAATAACACCCATAATAAATTCCATGGGATATTAATTTTTTTTCTACCAAATGATATGGAAAATCCTCATTTAAAAGGGATTATAATCCCAAATATTTTAACCATTCTATTTGGGATAGGTATGTGAGTCAGGTTTGTAAATATTTAATTTTAAATTGTAATATATATTATTTTATATGGATGTTTCATCATGGTTTTGAGAAATGAGAAAAATAATATAATAATACATTATTTTTAATGGGAGACATATTTTATTTCAATTTTTATATAGTTTATTTCATCAGTTCTATTACTTTTTGATGTCAAAATACATAATGTATTACTTTGTTATATTAAATTTGTTCCAAAAATTTAGTAGTGAATTAATATAATGGAAATATCACCAATTAAGAATTATTACATGAGTATTTCATAACAAATACTAAATTTATCCAAATATTAATCTAAATATTATAATTGAATTTTTTTCTTGAAATCCATGTTAATTAAAATGTAGTGTTTTAAAAAACATATATCATGCCATTACTAAAATAATATTTAAATATATAAAATTATATTACCATTTATATTTGATAAATTTTAATCATTATTTATATTGTACTATAATATAATTTATATAATTATTAATTTATTAATAAAAATGATTTTTTGATTTAATAATTAAATATAGAAAATATACAATTTCTATTTCACATATCATAATCATGTTTTTACCCAACATGTTATCAAAACATTATAAAAATAATAAAAATATAATAAAAATAATATTTATTTTAAAAAAATAATAAATAAAAATTCATGAAATTATTGTTTATATATATATTTCACTTCATTACACCAGTGAAAACCCAAATTTAAAGGTGTGTGTAGTTGTATTGTCTTATTGTGGATTAAATAACACATTTTGGTTTGGGTACTCAATTTCATCAATTTATCACAAAAATAAATTTATTCATGAATTTTTTTAATGAATCTATGAATTGGTATTATTAAGAGAAATAACAGTGATGTTACCTCCCAGGAATTCTCTAATGGTGGGATTTATAGGGTATGATCCAATATGTGGAGTCCATCTCTTTATTTGATTGTGTCCAATGTTCATTATCATAACATTTAATATATAAATTTTATGGGCTACTATAAAATGAATATATTATTAATAGTAATGACCTTTATTGTTTTCTAAAATTTTATAGACTATGTAACAATCAAATGTAACTAAACTTGTTCTTGTACATCATATAATATCATATCATTATAAAACATTTTCTCTTTAAAAATAAAATTTCATTATAAATGTTTAGGTAATTACAATATTATTCCCTCCTGAAATATCACCCACAGAATTTCATACATACACCAAAAAAGTTGATGGTGATTATATTTCCTACACTAATATTATTCCCATTTCTTTTCATGAATATTTTAGTTATACCACAATATTTTTGAAAGGCGAGTTATCTTTTTTATCAAACATTGTAACATTGATCAATAACCATCATCGTCTATTAATTGTATCTAATTTCATTCATCAAAATTAAAACCTATTGATATAGTTATTAATAGTGTGATGGTATATACATCATCGAGAATGATTCATAGAGGACATCATGTACTTGAGATATGATATGTCTTGGTTCTAGTAGATATACTACCACTTAAATTCGATAAATTATCTATATGGGTCCATTGTATCATAAACTATTATTTCCCATCTTCAAAAAACCTATTGAATACTTTCATAGGGTGTATAACAATGAAAATATTATCTTTTACCTCAAACACTTAATTCGTTTGATGTATTTCAGAAAAATACTTTTTCATTAATTTCTATCGATAAAATATGATTTGAAATTGTTAAAACATTCTTTTTCATATCTATGGTTATATAAGACCCCCTCAAAATCCAGTCACCAAATTAATCTAAAAATATTGGAGTTCAAACACCTCTTACCATATAAAATATTATTAGGATCCATTTGGATAATATAATGAGAATTATTATATTACGATACTGCTACTAGGGAATTGTTTTGATCCCAATATCCATTGAAATCTTTTTAACATGATTCCAATATATGCTGCATTTTTTATTTTTTCTTAGTTATTGATAATATATCTTGGGGAGATATTTAGCCATGAAGGATAATTCTATATGTAGTGATTTTGGAATTCGAATTGTAAACCCTCAGGAATACCAACGATATTGATTAGATAAAATAAAGAGCGGAACTCCAGGAAGTATTCCAACATTAAATATTCCTATAATATAGAGTTTGTCATGAGATAAGTACTTCATAAGAGAAATAAAATTATAATACATGGTAAGGCGATCAAAAACCAACATGATGGTTATATTTCCATTAGTTATCCCTAGTATGTCTATAATAAATCAATAGATACGTTTACCCATTATTATACTAGTTCCTGAAATGGTTTCACTGTACCATTATACTTATATCAATCCACCCTAAATGGTTGCAATACTATGAATAAGAATAAAAACATTATATTCATTATCTTCATGTTACCACTATATAAATTTCTCATAAAATATGTATTCATCTTAGTGATTCCTTATTGAATATATATGGTTAAGATATGAGAATCATCGAATAGTTCCATCTTAAAAACTATTTTTATGGGTAACATATCATGGATTTAAACATACTCTTCCAACCATTTTTTTAAAAATAGTAATATAAATTAGAGTCATCAATATAAAAACATCATTTTTCTAGACATCCATAATCCTGTGAAATATATATAGGTGGGCCTTTATTTAAACATGGTAAGATTACGATCATCTTATTTCTCTAGTATCCATCGTTTTCATGTCCAATAATATTTTAGACCTTTCATACCTCTTCATGGAAATAGTTCTTTAGTCCTTTCATCAAAAACACGTGCCACATTGTTTTCATTCTCAAGATGAAAATGGATTGAGAAATCATAATATGTATTCATTTACTATCTCCTATATCGGATCTTATTGAGCATGATTGATATAATTATATATACTAATATTAAATGACATATATATATACATCAAAATTTTCTTAACAGTGAAAATGTTTCCTAATATTTAATTTTACGATCATTAAAACAAATTCTAACTAATGTGTTTTTAGACCTTCCCTTGGATCATTAATTGGAATGAGTCATGGGCTATCACTTATAAATATTACATGAGTATAGGACCTAGTACCTATTTATTTTCATTATTTTTGATCATAAGTCTTTCACTAGTGGTTGTTATCATTTATTAATGTGGAGTTAATGTACTCCTATTGAACTCTTGAATTATATTTTTCCATTCATCTGTCTTAAAAAATGTTGCCTTAAGGTACATGATCATAAAAACTAATTCTTTTAGAAATTTTAAAACAAGAAATAACATTGTGATAAAAAATATATTTTTTGATTATAATATAAGAGAATTACAAAATACGGTTTCATAGTAAAACAATACATTATAACATGAAACATATATTTACAATGCATTAATTTTCACTAAACACAACACATTTTAAAATAAAATATGATTTTTTATAATGATTTGAATTCTATAATTTCGTATGGATTTATTATATTTAATTATTAGAATTTATGACATTTCAAAATTTTCAATTCATGGTTTGAGAAGAATAAATAATAAACGAACATATAGAATAAAAAAATCTCTAACCCTTTATAAAATAATTAAATCAATTTAAAAATATTTATTAAAAATAAAAACTATCATTCAAATATTTTATTCCTAAAGTAATATAATTTTCATAACTTATGAAATAATATAATATCTATTAAATATAAATTTCAAGTATATAAAAGTCATATAGTTTACATTGGATATAATAATCATAGAACACATATATAACCCATACAAAAATAATTGTAAATTAGAATAACCGTATGACTGACTTAAAATATAATACCATGGTTATCAAAATCATTACTAAATGCATTAGAGTTCTATCTGAGAGCACATAAAGTTATAACAGGGTCATCCAAGAGATATAATGTTGATAAACCTTTAATATTTAAAATACGACCAAAAAATGGATAAATTTTTTAAATTTTTTTGAAACCAATTTGTATAACATTATCAAATATCAATAAACCATTTTCATGAAAAAACATCAAATTTAAAATTTAAAAAAATGAATTATTAATTACAAAACCATAGAAAATAAATATGAAATCATATAATGTAAAAATTAAATCATTTTTTTGTCCTGAATGAATAAACATAGAGTCATTATTTATAAGATAAAAAATAGTCCTTTAATGATTGGTAAAAAAGTTATGAATGAGGAACATTTAAAGATTATTTAAAAAAAGACCCATTCAATTATCATATCAATTATCAAGACGAATTTATTAAAGTGTATTAGATGAGAATACACATAAAAATCATTCATAAAAAATATTAGATAATAAAAATTCATTTCACACATTATCATGTCATTATATAGTAAATGATAAAATGATTGACAGAAAGAAAGGAAATTAATTTATGAATTCCCTAATTACATTGTAATTAGTCGAATTGTATTCCACGTGAAAGAGTAAAATTATATAAACCATTAAATATCATAAAAATAAATATATTCCTGATATAACATGTAAAATGAGAGTCATACGCAACTTTTAGAATAATATATGTTCAAAACATCAAATTATGCCTCAATTAATGAAAATTGAGATGTAGTCTCATACCATGAGTCCAAATTGTCACGTACAATGATTATAATTATTAATAAGAATATTGGTTTAGTTATTTAACATATTAAAATTCTTTTTATATTTTATTAATCAGTTTATATCAGTCATTATAATGTTATAACAATTACCTAATTAGTCATGTTTATGTTAGATATTTTGATGATATTCATTACTTATGTATAGAATGATATTAGCATGATGTCTATATAATATTTTTATATTACTACATCATCTCCAAAATAATAATAATGAAGTATTTATTATATATATATATATATATATAACAATTTAAAATTTATTAATTATGCTTGTATTTGAAAACCGAACTGTGTTACTACATTGAGAGGGTATGCCATACGTACGCATGCATATCATTTCTATTTTTCAATGATCATTATAGAAAGAAGGTAAGTATTAATTTATATTTTCATAAGGATAATAATATCATTAAATTGATATTAATAATTTAAAAATATTAATATATATAATTAATGTGATGTGGTGATGAAAAACTATTTTCATCTCTTCATGAAGGAGATAATTCCCATATACGCATGAATAACATTATCATAATTCTATACCTGGAAAGATAATAATATAAAAGATATAATATATTTAAATAATGATAAATATTTAATTTATTTTTCTTAAATTAATTCCTTTATTATAACCAGTCCTGGGTGATGGGGATGGAAATCAAAAAGTTATTGTTTCATGTAGAAGTTGTTTTCCTTACACACAAACGATGACTTATTGACCCATTTGATAGATGTAGTGATGAATATGCATCAAAAAACTGACATAATAAAATTTATATAAATTTATGATTAAGGGTTGTTATTTCAGAATGGTCAAATAATTTTTCATAGAGGTGGATGATATAACAAAACCAAATCACATAATAAAAATAACTTACATCTTGTTTTGAAATCATTTTTTTCATTATAAAATAAGACCACTAAGCATGGTGGTATTTCATAAAAGAATTATATACTATATAAAGTTATACTATAATGATAGTTGGATGGATATTATCTAATCTAAATAAGTATTTATGTGTGATTAATAGAGAATAATCTTTTCATATTATAGGTGATGGGGGTACACTTTTAGAATTTTTCAAAATATTTAATTAGTAAAAATAAATAAAAAATTAAAAATGTGTCAAAACATATAAATTTAAAAATGAAGTTATTTTTTTATTGAAATATTGTAATTGAATAGAAATTTGATTTTTTTAATAAATATATACCCTTAACATTAGGATTTTACCATTATTTAAACTTTTTTACTCTTACAATGAATACATTTTTTGTAATTTGATTGTTAATTTAATTACAATAAAATTTAAAACATAACATAAATGGATCACAAAAGATTTCTTTATATTATTACATCCATTTCCTAAAATTTATTATATTTCAAATTTTTATATCATTTTAAAAATATTATATATTTTAATATATCCTTGACGTAAATTTGGACATGATTTAGTACATTTAATGTTTAAATATTCTTTATAACACATATAATTCCAACCAAGTAATTTATTACACATATATAATATTATGGTAATTTAAAAAATTAATTGATCATATTAATTATACAAAAATATTTCCATTTTAATATTTCTAATAAAATTCATTTGATATCTCCATTGTCAAAATAAATACTAAATCATTAATGTGTAAGAATTTAATGAAATTATTTATATAGTAAAAATCATTAATATACATTTATTTGGACTATAAATATTATAGATTTTATATTACAATTTATACTCAAATTTATATTCAGGATAAACCTATATCAGAATGTTTATACATCTAAAAAACATTAGTGTCATAAGAATAAATTTTCCTGAAATAACATAATATAAGGCAATAAATATCATATAAGTTTACCCAGGAGATCATTAAATCATCCTAATGATAAATTTTTCGAAACTAACTAATCTATAAAAATTAGAACAAGTTTTAGTGTATTTTTATAATCCTTATCACAACCATTTTTACCCTTATTTTACTGATTTACCCTAAACTATGTTAATATATATTACTATTTTTACAATTCATATAATGAATAAATAAAATGGTAAAACTTAATAAATATATAACATATTATTACATAAATGGAATCAATTTTTACGAATTTAGATAAAATAAATTTGAGAAATTAATTAAATATTTTCCATATAGACATGATGAGTAAGTGATTTTTAACATGAAAAACTTCAAATGATTAAAGTGTTTTTAAATCATAATTAAATTAAAAAATAAAAAAAACAAGATTAATATATGTTTTATTGACCTATTGTTTCATTAAACACAATAAAATATTCAATTTATTATTATAATTTATTTTGATTAAAAATCAACTTCAAATAAAAAAGATGTATTTTAACTATTCATAAAAATTTAGAAAAATCCACCATAATAAAATATTAAAAATAATATATCAAAATTTAAGTATATTTTTAAAATATAATTCATAAAAGTTATTTAATATAGTTTGAAATGATGGTTTCAATCAAATGGTGGAAAACTGTCTTTATAAAAATACTTATTATTAGGCATGAAATTCGATTTTTTTTCATGTCATGAAAAATAAATAGGCTGATATTTCAAAATAAGATTGAATATATTATATATTAAATTATATATTCTATAACTAAATGAGGTTTTATTTGTTTTTTATGTATTAAACATAACATTATTTACTAAAATTATATTTTTAATAAGAGATTACATTTAATTTTCAACAAGAATTTATTTTTATTTATAATTACTTGATTACAAAATAAATCATTATATATATATATATATCTAAACTATATTCTCATAACTCAGTTTTTCATGTTCTGACAATCCACTCTAATGACTAGGTTATAATTATAACACATAAATAAAAGTATTCAATTTTTCATTTATGCACAATGTGGCGTAGCCTATAGGCTATAAAAAATAGTGTTATCTTTTAAAATATCAGTATGGTACATAATAAAGAACATTAATAAATTCATTTTCTGCATTTTGATGTTGGAATTTTCCCCTAGGGTAGATCTAATAAAATGTAAATTTATTATTGTTCCACATTGGAATAAGGGTCAATAAAACAACCACATTAAATTTAAGAATGAGAAGAACAATGGTCATATGGAATAGTAGAGAAGTAAGTATAAATCTATTAAAAGATGGATAAAGAAGATAAAAATTTACTATAATATATTGATTTATTATTATAGACTACATGTTCAATAGAATGTTAACTCTCACAAAATCATAAATCTTTGATGGGTTAAAAGGTTATTTATTTTATATTAAGAAAATTAAATAGAACAATTTTTTTGGGTTCATTTTCATAGATTTAATGATTATTTTTACTATATGGACAAATAACACAGGTAAATATACTTACTTGACATGTATTATTTCATCTTTCAATCATTTTACATCATAATCTCTTGTTTTCCTACAAATGATGAGTATTTAAGATGATTTTATTCTCAATTGAATCATTGGATACATCATCTACAAAATAAATTAGTCCTGAAATTATTATATATTAAATTATACTATTTTGAAACAAAAATATGGAAAAAAACATTAAAGTAAAAGATAAATTAATTTTCCATAAGTAATAAACCATTTTATGATGAAAAACTATTTTACTCTCTAAATTTCAATTGTAACCCCTATATTCAAAAAATAAGATTCAAAAAGTATCTATACATCCAATTAAACTATTCTATATTTTTATTAAATTCAATAAATAATAAGTATTTGATCAGATATTAATCCAAATAACATTAATCACTCTTAATGTATCATAAAAACCCAACTTTATTAAATTAAATGATCTCTATGATTATATATACAATACCGAACATTTACAGAGTTGTTTTAGGAAAATTTATAGGTAAATTTTGTTTTGTATAAGTTTTTTTGTTTTGGAGTTGTTTCTTGGGGTGTGTTCAGGAGTGTTTAAAAAAATAATGGACAAAGGAATAAACCTGGTTTGTGCACAATTTGAGTAAAATTGTGCCTAGGTAGTGAGGGTCCACACAGTTAGGGAATAGTTTGATAAACCATGCATCTCTTTAGGTGTAACCATGAAATTCTAGTCATAAATTTCTTCATGGTACACACAGGTTGGATGATGGTTTTCCGTAACCTTGTGTTTTCTCCCAGGAAACCGTTCGTAGAGGTTGTTATTATCCAAAAATTAGTTTTTAAATTCCCTAACCCAAAACTCTTATATTTTTACGTAGCCTCGGGCTTGATGTATTACAGAAGATCCCAGAGCCGTCTATATGGATTCCATGTAAATTAGAACAATTTTTTGAGATCTAAATCTCGAATTATTGATCGGCTCTCTTGCTGGTAAGTGGATTTCACCCAATTTCATCATCTGTTTATTCCTATATCATTATTTTCTGTTTTGAAGGATGATCTCAACTATTTCAGTAGATCTAAACCTTTGATTTGAAATATATATCTATTATTTTATATCTACATATAGAGCTTAATGATCTTTATGTATTTGGGGATTTATGTTGCGAAGACATCTATCAATGAACCAATTTATGTAGCCATAATCTACCTCACATAGTCATGGATTTGATATGTGAATTTGATATTATTCTTTGGACATAATTCCTTTATATTTTTTTATTAAATTGGAGTAATTAGGAATAAGGAATTTATATGTGGTTTCCATGGTGATTAAATGGATGATTAAACCATGGGGAAAATGGTCTATCCAAATAGATTAATGAATTAGGGAAATTTTTTATGATTTGTTATATTTTAATAGAGATATATAATGTGGTTTTGTTTGAGATTATTAATAATGGGGAATTAATTATGAGATAATGTTTGGATATATTAAATTATTAAAATTGAATTAATTTTGTTACATGATGTTGATTATGATAATTAATTGAGATATTAATTAATAAATGTTGAGATCTTGTTTCTGTAATTAATTTTGAATAATTAATTATAGACTACAATTTGTGTTGATTGATTAATTAATTAATTAATTAATGGTTTGTGTAATTAGTTAATTTTTGTGTTAAATAATAATCTCAGATATGTTTAACTAATCGTTGGATTAGTAAGGAAATGTCGTGGTTAATTATGATTAATTAATAAATGATTAGAATGATTTAGAATGTGGGTGATATACATTTTTTTTAGACAAGTTGAGATTTTGGGGCATGAGATATGGTGTTTACCCAATTTGATGATAAAAGATATTATGAGGTTGAGTGCTCGACACAACGATCTACATCGACTGTGAATGAGGGGTGGGAGATATGGTGATCTACACTAACTGATATGTTGAGGGTTAGACATGGTGTTCCACACAAAAATAATTATAATGATGAATTTTATGTTCAATTAGAGACAAGGATGTAACCTGAGATAAATGTGACCAGTTAATAATAAATGAAAATGTGATAACTATTTAGTTATACAATGAATTTATTTCTTTATAGATTTTCACTCAATATCCTTTATTTATAATTATTTTAGACACCATTTTTGTTGGCCTACATAGAGGTATTAAAACCCTATTCAGGCCTCTTGATTGGTACATGAGATGACCTTGTTTATGTAGTATATGATAAGTGAAATTTCATGGGATGGGTTATTGTTTTGGAAAGGTTCATGAGTGAGGGAACCAGATGTGGTTCGAGACCCTCTAGGTAGTTGTTGTGTCATTATTTTAAGTTACACTGTTAAAAATGACCCTTTTAATTTCATAGAATGGTTTCCCTTTTTTAATTTATTACTGTATTTCATGTTTTGACTATCATGTGAGTTGGAATTGTTTTTTTATTTATAAGGTTCCTCACTTGGTTATCAATTTTTTCTTCTATTTACGTCATACAATGATAAAATAAGGTATATTCTCCCCATTAATGACCTACCAGACCTCTGCTTCTAGTTAAAACCCTCTAGTGTATAGGGAGGCATGTTTGAAGGCTCTTTACCAACCGGCTCTGGTCACCGTTTAGTGGAACTTTTGGTGGGACATTACAATGTGGTGTCAAAGGGATATTTTCATTATTTTTATTCTTTTATATTTCTATTTGTGGAAGGTATATAGGATACTAGGATGAATAGGGTAATGGTAACGAGATCGTTCATGGGAGTTTCAAACCAATGCATGTGGGAATATCTGCATACTCAAGGTGGTATTATTTTCATTGTAGTTTCTTGTAAAAATTTGATATTATTCTGCCTTAGGTGACACACTTGTGTTGTGATGTGGTAATTGTTTTTTAGATCTTTTGGTTTTATATTCATAGACAAATGTGGAATGGGATATGATTTGGAATGTATCATTCTTGGCCCTCAGGTTTATTGTGAAATGCATAATTTTAGACATTCATGGGAAATTTGGTTATTGGTATGTTGTTGACCATAAATTGTTTTCGTTGTTTTGAAACTGAAATAAAAATAGTGTCTACAATGAATTAAAAAATATTAAATAATGATTAAAATTGTGAATAAGTGGGTTTCTAAATGAGAATATTTTTAATGAAAATGTGTTTACCCTTGTTAACCAACACCGAGAAGTTAGATATTTACTGGTAGTGATATTACCTTGGTGTTGAGAATGTGGTGAGAAATGAAAAAATAACATGATAAAACTTATTGTGTTTGTTTTTTATATTATGTAAATTTTATAAGAATGTATTGGGAGACCAAAGACGTGTTTTTTTTAATTTTAGAAAATATGCCTCTAAAATGCATGTTGATAGGGATACTAAGATGTATGGCTTGGAAAAAAACCATAAAAGAAACATCAGGTACCATTAGAATCAACTAAGGATTATGTGGAGGAATTTTGATAGAACATTTCTCATTTCAAGAAATTCATAGAGAGAGGGAAATTGATGGTTCTAAAATTCATTTCATAGTTGATGAGGGATTTTCTGCTAAATCATCCCCTAAATTTTTCTAGAGAGGGTGGACATGAAGGAGATGAATTTTGGATTGATTCCACAAAGATGATAATTTTCCGTTGTGAGACTCCGATTGAGAGGAGGGTCAAGTTAACCACTAATATACTATGGGGGTCAGAAATGTGATGGTTGACATTTAGGTAAGATATGGATAGACTTATGATATGTTATTTAGGGACTTTCAGGAGAAGTTACTTGAGAAATTAAATCCAGAGGCACTCAAAATGGATTTAAATTTATATTTTATCCATGTAACACAATAAATCATATCCTTAAATGATTATGATGAAAGATTCATAGATAAACACCATTTTTTCAACATTGGTGGCTGATGATGATACATTGGTAAACGATTTTAGATTTAAATTAGATGTGAAATTATGTCCAAGGTGAATATCATTATGTTGAATAATATCTGAGAAGTGGTTAATGAGGCTCTTATTTCAGAGGGGAACTAGAATGGGGCTGTAATTACTAGGAATGTATATGTCACTAGATGATTATAAAGATTTCATTACAAGAGATGTAGCGCCATTATGAGAATCATTGTTAGGATAGTGGAAAACAAGGTCGATAGTTAGGAAAAACATTTTCTCTGGATATCATATAGGTTCTCTTCATCCAGTGTGGTTAGACAGAAAACTACCAAAGACAATGTTCTCAAACACCTGTGGAATTCCAATATCATGTAAGATGGGACACCTATATATGTTCAGTAAGAATCATTGACATGCTACTATAGATGGATTAGTTAAATAAAGTCAGAGTTTGAGAACATATTCTTCTACACATGACATGCCTAACTGCTGGGGTTCTATAGGAAGATGCAGAAATGGTTATAAACGTGATGCTTTAGGGTATGTGAACCCATATCAGCATATTTTTGCAACTATGGATAGTCATAATGTGCTTCTGGGGATTGGGTCATGAAAATTACAGGTGTTTCACCCTACACTTGTGGAAATAGAGGTAAGGACATTGACAATGACAGGTTCTAGTCTAGTAGATTCAACATTATCTAGTGCCTTGTCTGATAATGGTTCCAACCAATTCATGATATATACAAATCTATTTAATGGTTTGAGTCGGAAGGTGGAATCCATAATCAGAGTAGTGAATATAGATACACCATTTGGATCCTTGTATAAGGATATAATTCTATGTAAGCCATTTTAAATAGATATTAGATAGTATCATTTTATTTGGGATATCTATTTCTTTCATATGACGGTCTTCAACATGATCATGGACATGGACTGGTTAGTCACATACCAAACCCACATCGATTTTTATCACAAGAGTGTGAACATTGTCTATTCTAAGGGAGACTAGTTTGTTCATCGTGGAGAATAGAATGTCCATGGGATCCAAGAAGTTCCAATAAATGAGTTACTGGGATACATAACAACCAAAGATTCTATTATTTTTCTTGATTATGGGAGTGGTATTCCACACATGCTTCTACCATTTGTAGATATTTTCCTAAATATCTCTCATGAATAATTCTCATGTTTGTGACCTGAGAGATATTTGAAATTTTATATTGAACTGATTCTAGGAACTGAGCTAGTGTATATTCCACCCTAGAAATGGAACTAAATAAGCTTTAAGAAACCAATACTCAGTTGGATGAGGAGAAAGATAATGGGTTTATCCATCCCAGTATGTCTCCCTGGGGATCAACTATATTGTTTGCAAAGAAAGCCATTAAGAGTATATGTTTGTGTGTTTATTACCAGAATCTAAGAAAAATGACTGTGAAAAACATATATCCACATTAGCGTATCAATAATCTATTTGACCAGCTAATGGGGGTATTCTATGTTCTTAAATATTGATTTAAGATTAGGGTAATATTAAGTGAGAGTTACAACTTCTAATACACCGATGACTTCTTTCAAGAGATTGTATGGCCTTTATGAGCTTTTGGGATTTTGTTTGGGTTGATAAATGGTCTATTAGTGTCTATAGACATAATTAACATGATCTTTCATTCATAACTGGATTATTTTGTGGTGGTGTTAATAGATTAAATCTTGGTGTACTCCATGACTCATGATGATCAATACCAACATATTTAAACCATTTTATGTACACTGAGAGAGAATTGGTTATACACCATGATATCTAAATTTAAGTTTTCTATTGACCATGTAATATTTTTGGCGAAAAACATCTCAGAAGATGATGTGTTAGTGGACCTAGACATGGGGAAATTAGTGGTTTCATGGGTATATCCCAATAATGTTTTTTTAAAATCCGAAGCTATTTAAGATTAGTTTGATATTACAGGAGGTTTATACAGGAATTTTCATGATTGGTAGCACCAATTTTAATATTTAAATAGAATGTGATAATTTTTTAATGGTCAAAAGCATGTGAGAATGATTTCCAGTTGTTGATGAAGCAATTGACATCGAGCCCAATTTTTATATTACATGAGTCTGATGAGTATTACAAGGAGTGTTGAGACACTTTTTGGATATGACTTGGTGTTTTGTTGATGTAAGGGGATAAATTTGTTGCATATGGATCATGATAGTTGAGGCCACATTAATTGAATTACCACAATCATTACCTTTATTTAAGGTGTATTATTCTCTATTGTTTTGTAAGCTCTATCTTTTGGTTGAGAAGTTTACATTTTTTTAGATCACAAAAGTGTGATGTAAATATTTTCAAAGTGCTACATGAATCTTCTATAACAATAATGGGTTGATTATATGCAATTATTCAATATTGAGCTTGCATATACACCTAGCAAGGGTAACAATGTGTCTGATGCCTGGATTGGTAAAAATTAACCTCAATTGGTACATGATTCGAGTGAGGATTGGACGATGATGCCTTTTTTGGTTGAAATCAAAGTGTAATTTTAGGAGTGTTAAGATAAAATGACTCTAGTTTAAATTTCAATGGAGTTTAAACTTTCTAGATAGATCAAGGATAGGTAGTAAAAGGATTATGATTGTTTATCCTTGAGGTAAATCCTTGAATGTAGTGAGTCATGTTAAGACTAGATGACTGATGAGGATGAGATCATCTATATGAAAAATTGGGTTTTTATGCCTAGGTGTATGTGAGAGGAACTCATGTGATAATTTTATTCATCAATGTGGGTGGTAAATCATGGGTTCAAAAAATGTATCGTGACCTACACACACGGTTTTGGTGGATAGACATGAAAAATGATAAACCAGGATTCATGAAAAACCAACATGATGGTTATATTCCTATTAGCTATCACTTGGATTTTTATGATGAAATCAATGGATACATTTACCCATTATTATACAATTTTGTGAAATGGTTTCACTATACCATTATATATATTTAAATACACCATGAATGGTTGCAATACTATGAATCAAAATAAAAAAATTATAATCATTATCTTCATGTTACCCCTATATAACATTCTCATTAAATATGTATTCACCTTTGTGATTCCATATTTAATATATTGGGGTAAGATATGAGAATCATCGAATAGTTACCTCTTAAAAACTATTTTTTCTTGGTAACATATCTTAGATCTAAACCTTACTATTCCAACCAATTTTTTTAAGCTATTAATTTTAATTAGAGTCATCAATAGAAAAACATAATTTTTCTAGACTTCTATAATCCTATAAAATATATACAGGTGAACCTTTATTTTAACCTGATAATATTAAGATCAACTTATTTCTCTAGTATCCATCGTTTTTATGTCCAATAATATTTGAGACCTTTAAAACCTCCTCATGGAAATAGTTTTTTAGTCCTTTCATCACAAACACGTGCCACATTTTTTTCATTCTCAACATGAAAATGGATTGAAAAATCATAATATGTAATCATTTATTATCTCCTCTATCGGCTCATATTGACCTTCCCTTGGAACATTAATTGGAAGGAGTCATGGGCTATCAATTATAAATATTACATGAGTATATAACCTAATACCCTTTTATTTTCATCATTTATGATAATAATTGTTTCACTAGTGGTTGGTAATATTTATTAATGTGAAGTTACTGTACTCTAATTGAACTCTTGAATTATATTTTTCCATTCATCTGTCCAGTATAATGTTACTTTATGGTAATATAAAATAAAAACTACATCTTCTAGATAATTAAAAAGAAGAAATAACATTATGATAAAAAATATATTTTTTGATTATAATATAAGATAATTACAAAATACGGTTTCCTAGTTAAACGATACATTATAACATGAAACATATATTTACTATGCATTAATTTTCAATAAACAAAACACATATGAAAATAAAAACTAATTTATTATATTGACTTGTATTCTATAATTTCATATTGAAATATTATATTTTATTATTAATATTTAAGACATTTGAAAATTTTCAATACATGGTTCGAGAAGAATAAATAATAAAGGAACATAATGAATAAAAAACACTCATGCACTTTATAATATCATTAAAACAATTTAAACATATTTATTAAAAATAAAAACTATCATTAGAATATTTTCTTCCTAATGTAATATAATTATCATACCTTATGAAATCAGAAAATATATATTAAATATAAATTGAAATTAAATAAAATTCATGTAGTTTACATGGGAAATAATCATCATAGATCCCATATATAACCCATACAAGAATAATTATAAATTAGAATAACTGTATGACTGACTTAGAATATAATACTATGGTTATCAAAATCATTACTGAATGCATTAGAGTTCTATCTAAGAGCACATAAAGCTATAACGGGGTCTACCAAGAGATATGACGTTGATAAACCCTTAATATATATAATAAGTCCCAAAAATGGATAATTTTTTGAAATTTTTTTGGAACCCATTTGTAAAGAACTATCAAATATCAAAATACTATTTTCATGAAAAAACATCAAATTTATAATTTTAAAAAATAAATAATTAATTAAAAAACCATTAAAATAAATATGAAATCATATAATGTAAAAATTAAATAATTAATTTGTCATGAATGAATAAACATATAGTCATGATTTATAAAATCAAAATAGTCCTTCATGGTTTGGTAAAAAAGTTGTGAATGTGGAACATTGAAAGATTATTTAAAAAAAGACCTATACAAATATCATATCACTTATCAAGAAGAATTTATTAAAGTGTATTAGATGAAAAAACAAATAAAAATAATTCATAAAAAATAACATATTATACAAATTTATTTCACACATTATCATATCATTATATAATAAATGATAAATTGATTGACATAAAGAAAGGTAATTAATTTATGAATTTCCAAATTACATTATAATCAGTCGAATCATATTCCACGTGAAATAGTAAGAAGTTATAAAACATTAAATATCATAAAAATAAATATATTCTTGATACAACATGTTAAACGAGAGTTATACACACCTCATAGAATAATATATGTTCAAAACATCAAATTATGCCTCAATTAATGAATATTGAGATGTAGTCTCATACCATGAGTCAAAATTATCACGTAAAATGATTCTCATTATTAATCGGAATATTAGTTTACTTATTTAACATATTAAAATCATTTTAAATTTTATTAATCATTTTATATCAGTCATTATAATGTTATATCAATTACCTAATTAGTTATGTTTATGTCAGATATGTTGATGATATTCATTACTTATGTATAAAATGATATAAGCATGATGTATATAGAATATTTTGATATTATTACATCATATCCAAAATAATAATAATTATGTATTTATTGTTTAGATATACAACACTTTCTAATTTATTAATTATGCTTGTATTTGAAAACTGAACTGTGTTACATGCATTGATAGTGTATGTCATACGTACGCGTGCATAACATTTCTATTTTTAAATGATCATTACAGAATGAAGGTAAGTATGAATTTATATTTTCATAAAGATAATAATATCATTAAATTAATATTAATAATTTAAAAATATTAATATAAAACATTAATGTGAAGTGGTGATGAAAAACTATTTGCATCTCTTCGTGAATGCGATAATTCACACATACGCATGAATAACATTATCATTATTCTATTCCTAGAAAGATAATAATATAAAAGATGTAATATATTTAAAAAATGATAAATATTTAATTTACATTTTTTTAAATTAATTCCTTTATTATAACTAGTCATGGGAGATGGGGATGGAAGACAAAATTTACTGTTTCATGTGGAAGTTGTTTTCCTTACACACAAACGATGACTTAGTCTCTTATTTGATAGAAGTAGTGTTGAATATGTATCAAAAAACTGACATAATAAAATTTATATAAATTTATGATTATAGGGTTGTTATTTCATAATGATAAAATAATTCTTTATAGAGTTTAATGATATAACAAAACCAAATCTCATAATAAAAATAACTTACATCTTGTTTTGAAATCTATTATTTCAATAAAAAATAAGACCACTATGCATGGTGGTATTCCATAAAATAATTCTATACTATATAAAGTTACACTATAATGATAGATGGATGGATATTATCTAATCTAAATAAGTTTTTATGTGTGATTAATAGAGAATAAACTTTTCATATTATAGGAGATGGGAGTACACTTTAAGAATTTCTCAAAATATTTAATTTATAAAAATAAATTAAAAATTAAAAATGCATAAAAACATATAAATTTAGAAAATAAGTAATTTTTTTATTGAAATACTGTAATTGAATAGAAATTCGATTTGTTTTCACTAAATTAACACACTTAGCTTTAGCTTTTAACCACTATTTAAACTTTATTACTCTTACAATGAATACATTTTTTATAATTTGATTGTTAATTTAATTACTATAAAATTCAAAACACAAAATAAATGGATCAAAAGGGATTTTTTTATTCATATACCTCCATTTTCTAAAATTTAATATTTTTCTTATTTTTATATCATTTTGAAAATATAATATATTTTAAAAAATCATTTACCTAAATGTGGAAATTATTAAGTGACTTTAATGTTTAAATATATCTATACAACACATATAATTCCAACAAGTAATTTATTACACAGATATAATATTAAGGTAATTTCAAAAATTAATTTATCATATTAGTTATACGAAAATATTTCCATTTAAATATTTATAATAATATTCATTTGATATTTCCATTGACAAAATAAATACTAAATCATTAATGTGTAAGAATTTAATGAAATGATTTATATAGTAAAAATCAGTAATATATATTTATGAGGACTATAAATATAATAGATTTTAAATTAAAATTTATAGTCAAATTTATATTCAGAATAACCCTATATAAAAAAGTTTATACATCAAAAAAACATTAGTGTCATAAGAATAAATTTTCGTGAAATAACATAATATAAGGGAATAAATATCATATAAGTTGACCCAAGTGGTCATTAAATCATCCTAATGATAATTTTTTCGAAACTGACTCATCTATAAAAATAAGAACATGTGTTAGTGTATTTTTATAATCCTTATCACAACCATTTTTACCCTTATTTTACTCATTAACCCTAAACTATGTTAATAAATATTACTATTTTTACAATTTATTTAATGAAAAAATAAAATGGTACTATTTAATAAATATATAACTTATTATTACATAAATGCAATCAATTTTTTCTAATTTATATTGAATAAATTTGAGAAACAAATTAAATATTTTCCCCATAGAGATGATGAGTAAGTGATTTGTAACATGAAAATCTTCAAATATTTAAAGTGTTTTTAAATCATAATTAAATACAAAAATAATTAAAAAAACATGATTAATATATTTATATTTGACCTAGTTTTACATTAAAACCAATAAAATATTAAAATTATCATTGTAATTATTTTTTATTAAAAATTAACTTCAAAGAAATAAGTTGTATTTTAACTATTCATAAAAATTTAGAAAAATCCACCATAATAAAATTTTAAAATTAATATATCAATATTGAAGTATTTTTATGAAATATATTTCAAAAAAATTAATTAATTTAGTTTGAAATGATGGTTTCAATCAAATGGTAGAAAACTGTCTTTATAAAAATACATGTTTCTAGGCATAAAATTCGATTTGTTTTTCATGTCATGAAAAATAAATAGGCTGATATTTCGTAATAATATTGAATATATTATATATTAAATTAAAAAATCTAGAGCGAAAGCAGTTTTTTTGTATTAAACATAACTTTATTCATTAAAATTGTATTTTTAATAAGTAATTTCATTTAATTTTCAAAAGGAATTTATTTTTATATAAAATTATTACATTACAAAATAAATCATTATATATAAAAATCTAAACAATATTCTCATAATTCAGTTAGTCATGTTCTGACAATCCACTCTAACGAATAGGTTATAATTATAACACATAAATAAAAGTATTCACCTTTTCATTTATGCTCAATGTGGCATAGCCTATACGCTATAAAAAATAGTGTTTACTTATTAAATATCATTATGTTACATAATAAAGCACATTAGTAAATTCATTTTCTGCATTTTGATGTCGTAATTTTCCACTAGGGTAGAACTAATCAAATGTAAATTTAATATGGTTCCACATCTGAAACATTGTCAATAAAACAACCACATTAAATTTAAGAATGAGAAGTACAAAGTTCATATGGAATAATAGATAATTAAGTATAAATCTATTAAAAAATTGATAAAAATGATAAAAATTAACTCCAATGTATTGATAGATGATTATAGACTACATGTTCAATAGAATTTTAACTCTCACCAAATCATATATCTGTGTTGGGTTAAAAGGATATTTATTTCATAGTAAGAAAGTTCAATAGAACATATTTTTGTTTTAAGTTCATTTTCATAGATTTAATTATTATTATTACTATATAGACAAATAACCAAGGTAAATATACTTACTTGACATGCATTATTTCATATTTTAATCATTTTACACCATAATAACTTGTATTTCTACAAATTATGAGTATTGAAGATGATTTAATTATTACTTGAATCATTGGATACCTCATTTACAATATAATTTAGTCCTGAAATAATTACATATCTAGTAATCCTATTTTGAAAAATAATTTGAAAATAATTAAAGTAAAAGATAAATTAATTTTCCATAAGTAATAAACCATTTTATGATGAAAAACTATTTTAATCTCAAAATTTCAATAGTAACCCCAATGTTCAACAAATACCATTCAAAAATTATCTATACATTGAATAAAATTGTTATATATTTTTATTAAATTCCATAAATATTAAGTATTTGATCACATATTAATCCAAATAACATTAATCACACATAATGTATCATACAAAAACCCACTTTCCTAAATCTAATGATCTCTATGATTATCTATACAATACAGGCCATTTACAGAGTAATTTTAGGACAATTTAAAGGTAAATTTTTTCTTTTATAAGTTTTTTTGTTTTAGAGTTGTGTCTTGGGGTGCGTTTAGGAGTGTTTTAATAAAAAATAATGGACAAAGGAATGACCCCAGATTGTGCACAGTTTGAGAAAACATTCCCCTAAACCAAGGTAACTATATGACTGTAGGTGGTGCGGGTCCACACAGTTAGGGAATTATTTGATCCACCATGCATCTCTTTAGGTGTAACCATGAAATCCTAGTCATAAATGCCTTCATGGTTCACACCTATTGGAAATTGGTTTTACCTAACCGTGTGTTTTATCCCAGAAAACCGTTCGCAGAGGTTGTAATTATCAAAAAATTAGTTTTTAATTTCCCTAACCCAAAACTCATATATTTTGATGTAGCCTCTGGAATGATGTACTACAAGTGATCCCAGTGCATTCTATATGGATTCCAAGGAAATTAGAACAATTTTATTGAGATCTAAATCTCAAATTATTGATCGGCTCTCTTTCTGGTAATTGGATATCAAATAAATTTATTCTTCCTTTCATATTTATATCATTATTTTATGTTTCCAATGATGATCTCAACTATTTCAGTAGATCTAAACCTTTGTTTTGATATCTATATCTATTAATTTAGATCTAGATATAGAGCTTAATGATATTTATGTATTTGATATGAATTTTGGGTTTAGTTATTTTTATCACGATCTTGATCGATGTCGTTGTCCCATTCAGATTTTGGGGATTTATGTTGTGAAAACATCTATTAGTGAACCGATTTATGTGGCCATAATCTACCTCCCATAGACATGGATTTGATATGTGAATGTGAGATTATTCATTTAATATAAGTCTTTTATATTTTATTTCTTAAATTTGAGTAATTAGGGATGTGGAATTTATATGTGGTTTCCTTGGTGATTAAATGGATGATTAAAGCATGGGGAAAAGGGGATATACAAATAGATTATTGATTTAGGGGAATTTTTTATGATTTGGTATATTTTAACAGAGATATATAATGTGGTTGTGTTTGAGATTATTAATAAGGGGGAATTAATTATGAGATAATGTTTGGATATATGATATTATTAATATTGAATTAATTTTGTTACATGATGTTGATTATGATAATTAATTATGATATTAATTAATGAAATTTTAGAATGGGTTTGCGTAATTAATTTGGAATAAATAATTATAGACTATGACTTGTTTTGATTGATTGATTAATTTATTTATTAATTAATTGTTCGTGTACTTAGTTAATTTTTGTGTTAAATAATAATCTCTGATATGTTTATCTAATCGTTGGATTAGTCAGGAAATGTTGTGGTTAATTATGATTAATTAATAAATGATGAGAAAGATTTATAATGTGGGTGATATACATTTTGTTTTAGCCCAATTGAGTTGTTGGGGAATGAGATATGGTGTTCACCCCAATTTATGATAAAAGATCTTTTGAGGTCAAGTGGTAGACATGATGATCTACATCGACTGAGAAAGAGTGGTGTGAGACATTGTGATCTACACCAACTGAGATGTTGAGTGTTAGACATGGAGTTCCACACAAAAATGATTATAATGATGAATTTTATGTTCAATTAGAGACAAGGATCAAACCTAAGTTGAATGTTACAAGAAAATAAGAAATGAAAATGTGATAACTATTTAGTTATACATTTCATTTATTTCTTTATAGAGTTTCAAACAATATCATTTATTTATAATTATTTTAGACACCATTTTTATTAGCCTATAGAGAGGTTTTTAAACCCTATTCAGTCCTCTTGATTGGGACTAGAGATGATCATGTTGATGTAGGATATGATAATTGAAATGCCGTGGGATAGGTTTCTATTTGGAAAGGTGCATGAGTGAGGGAACCGGATGTGTATCGAGACCCTCTTGGTAGTCGTTGTGTCTTTATTTTCAGTTACATTTGTTAAAAATGACCCTTTCAATTTCATAGAATGGTTTCCCTTTTTTATTTTATTATTATATTTCATGTTTTGACTAGCATGTGACTTGGAATTATTTATTTATTTATAAGGTTCCTCACTTGTTTATCATTTTTTCTTCTATTTCCGTATTACAATGATAAATGAGGGTATAGTCTCTCTATTAATGACATACCATACCTCTTCTTCTAGTTAAAACCCTATAGTGTATGGGGAGCCATGTTTGAGGTCTTGTTACCAACCAGCTCGTGTCACCATTTAGTGGAACATGGGGTGGGACATTACATTGTGGTGTCAAAGGGATATTTTATTTATTTTAATTCTTTTATAACTATATTTTTGGAAGGTATATAGGATACTAGGATGAATCATGGAATGTTAATGAGATCATTCATTGGATTTTCAAACCAATTCATGAGGGAATATCTGCATACTCACGGTGGGATTATTGTCATTGTAGTTTCTTGTAACAATTTGATATTATTCCACCTTGGGTGACACACTTGTGTTGTGATGTGGTAATTGTTTTTTATAATTTTTTATTATTTATTCATGCAAAAATGTGGAATGGGATTTGATTTGGTATGCATCATTCTCGAAACTCATGTATATTGTGAAATTCATCGTTTTAGACACTCATGGGAAATTGGGTTATTGGTATGTTTTTGACCATAAATTGTTTTCGTTTTTTTGAGAATTAAATAAAAATAGTGTCTTCCCTGAACTGAAAAATATTATATAATGACGAAAATTGAGAATAAATGGGTGTCTAAATGAGAATATTGTTAATTAAAATGTGCTTACCCTTGTTAACTGACACCGAGTAGTAGGATATTTACGGGTAGTGATAGTACCTTGGTGTTGACCATGTGGAGAGAAATGAAAAAATAAAATGATAAAACATATTGTGTTTCTTTTTTATATTAATTAAATTATATAAGGTTGTATTGGGAGACCAATGATTTGTTTTTGGAATTGTATATAATATGCCTCCAAAACGCATGTGGATAGGGATACTAAGAAGTATGTCTTGGAAAAAACAACCATAGAATAAACTTCAAGTACCATTATAGCCAACTAATGATGATGGGGAGCAATTTTGAGAGAACATTTCTCATTTCAAGCAATTCACAAAGAGAGGCCAATTGATTGTTCTGAAATTCATTTCTCAGTTGATGAGGGATTTTCAGCTAAATCACCCTCTAAATTTTTCTAGAGATGGGGGACCAGAAGGATATGAATATTGGATTGAATCCATTGAGATGATACTTTTCCATTATGAGAATCTGATTGAGAGGGAGGTCATGTTGACCACTAATACACTATGGGGGCCAGCAATGTGATGGTTGAACATTCAGGTACGATATGGATAGACTTATGATATGTTATTGAGGGACTTTCTGGAGATGTTACTGGAGAAATTAAATCCTGAGTCACTAAGAAAGGATTTCAATTTATATTTTAGGCATCTGACACAAAGAAGAATATCCTTAAATGATGATACATAAAGATTCATAGATATAAATTTTTTTTTCAACATTGGTGGCTGATGAAGATAAATTGGTAAACGATTTTAGATTTGAATTAGATGTGAAATTATGACTTAGGTGAATATCATTATGATGAAGAAGATCTGATATGTGGTTATTGAGACTCTCATTTCAGAGGGGAAATGGAAGGGGGATTTATGTACCTGGCATGTATATGTCACTGGATGATTATAAAGTTTTCATTAAAAGAGATGGTAGTGCCATTATGAGTATCATTTTCAGGAATGTGGAAAACAAGGTGGATAGTTAGGAAAAATATTTTCTCATGATATCACATAGGTTCTCTTCATCCAGTGTGGTAAGCTAGAAAACTACCAAAGACATTGTCCTCAAACACCTCTGGACTTCCAATATCCAATAATATGGGACACCTATATATGTTCGGTAGGAAGAAGGGACATGCTACTGCAGATGGAGTAGTTGCGTAGAGTCAGAGTTTGGGAACGAATTCTTCTACACATGACTTTCCTAACAGCTCTGGTTCTATTGGAAGATGCAGTAATGGTTATGGACGTGGTGCTTTAGGGCATGCTCACCCATATCAGCAGATGTTTTCAACTCTGGATAGTCAGAATGTCTGGCGGAGGATAGGGTCATGATAATTACATGTGTTTCCCATACACTTGTGGAAAGAGAGGTATGGACATCGACAGTGAGAGGTACTAGTCTAGTAGATTCCACATTATCTAGTGCCTTGTATGGTAATTGTTCCAATCATTTCATGATATATACAAATCTAGTTAATGGTTTGAGTCAGAAGGTGGAGTCCATAATCCGAGTAATTAATATTGATACACCATTTGGATCATTGTATAAGGATATAATTCTATGTAAGGCATGTTAAATAGAAATCAGGGAGTATCATTATATTCGGTATATCAATTTCTTTTATATGAAGGTCTTCAACATGATCATGTATATGGACTGCATAGTCACATACCGGGCCCCCAACAATTTTTATCACAAGTGAGTGAACATTGTGTATCCTAAGGGAGACTAGTATGTTCATCGTGGATAATGGTATGTCCATGGGATATGAGAATTTCTAATTAATAAGTTACTGGGATACCTAACAACCAGAGATTGTATTATTTTTCTCAATTATGGAAGTGGTATGCCACACATGCTTCCACGATTTGTAGAGATGTTCCAAAATATCTCTCATGAATACTTCTCAGGGTTGCAACCTGAGAGATATGTTGAATTTTATATTAAACTCATTCTAGGTACTAAGCTAGTGTATATTCCACCATAAAAATGGAACTAAATAAGCTTCAAGAACTCAGTACTCAGTTTGATGAGGGGGTAGATAATGGGTTTATGCATCCTAGTATGTCGCCCTCAGGATCACCTACACTGTTTGAAAAGAAATCCTATAAGAGTATATGTTCGTGTGTTTATTTCCAGAATCTAAGAAAAATGTCTATGAAAAACTGATATCCACTTTAGCATATCAATAATCTATTTGAACAGCTAATTGGGCATTCTATGTTCACAAATATTGATTTAAGATCAGGGTATTATTAGGTTAGAGTTAAAACTTCTGATACATTGAGGACTGCTTTCAAGAGATGGTATGGCCTTTATGAGGTTTTGGGATGTTGTTTGGGTTGATTAATGCTCTATTAGTGTTTATAGACATGATTAACATGATCCCTCATTCATAACTGGATTAGTTTGTGGTGGTGTTAATGGAATAAATCTTTGTGTACTCCATTACACATGATGATCAATAACAACAGATTTACACCATTTTATGTACACTGATAGAGCATTGGTTATACACCATGATATCTAAATTTCAGTTTTCTATTGACCATTTAATATTTTTGGTGAAAATCATCTCAAACGATGGTGTGGTTGTGGACCTAGACTTGGGGAAAGTAGTGGTTTTTTGGGTATATCCCAATAATGTTTTTTAAAATCCGTAGATATTTTGGATTAGTTGGATATTTCAAGAGGTTCATACCGGACTTTTCCTGATTGGCAGCACCACTTTTAAGATTTAAATATAACGTGATAATTTTTTAATGGAAAAATGTATGTGAGAATGATTTCTAGTTGTTGATGAAGCAATTGACCTCAACACCAATTTCTATCTTACATGAGTCTGATGAGGATTACAAGGAGTGATGAGGCATTTTTAGGATATTACTTGGTGTTATATTGAATTAATGGGATCGATTCGTCGCATATGGGTCTTGATAGTTGAGGCGACCTGAATTGAATTACCACAATAATTACCTTGATTTAGAAAGTTGTATTATTATCTATTGTTTTGGAAGCTCTATCTTTTGGATGAAAAGTTTACATTTTTTTAGATCACAAATGAGTGAAGTACATATTTTCAATGTGCTAAATGAATCGTTGGTAAAAATGATGGGTAGAGTATCTGCAGTAATTCGTTCTTGAGCTTGTATATAAACCTAGAAAGGGGAAAAATGTGTCTGATGCCTGGATTGGTAAAAATTAAGCTCAATTGGTACATGATTCGAGGGAGGATTGGACGATGATGACTTTGTTGGTTTAAATCAAAGTGGACATTTAGGAGTGTCAAGAGAAAATGACTCTAGTTAAAATGGCAATGGAGTTTACACTTTTGAGAAACATCTATGATATTTTGTACAAGGATTATGATTGATTAGACTTGAGGTAAATCCTTGAATGTAGTGAGACATGTTATGACTAGATGACCTATGAGGGTGAGATCATCTATATGAAAAATCAGGTTTTTCTGCCTACGTGTATGTGAGAGGAACTCATGTGAGAATTTTATTCATCAAATTGGGCAATAAATCATGGGTTTAAAAAATGTATCGGGACCTATACACATTGTTTTGGTGGATAGACATGAAAAATGATATTGCATGATTCATCATAGGGTGCATCACCTATCATCAGTTGATAAAAGATTATGAAGAACCTAGATTCTATTTGTAACACGCCATGATTTTATAGTATGTTATCTATTTAAAATCAATATCATGTGATACGTGCATCATCGAGTTCATATACATCAAAACCTATAAAACTAGCTAATTAAAAAATGTTTTTGAATATTATTAACAATATTTGGAAATTCATATATATATTATATAATTTAAACATTAATATTTTGTGTTTCTTAGACATAATATAAGGGAATATTCAATTTTTTAGATAAACGTTATAGTATTCAAAAAAATGTTGATTTCTGCCTTTTAATGGTGAACCCTTTTTAAATACAAATTATTACACTTTTATAAAATCAATTTATTGAAATTAAATTATTCTTTGAATAAGTAAATAAAAATTTAGTTCGGATAAATTTTTTCATTTTTTCAGAGAACGTTCATATTTTTATGAATACTGGAAAATACAAAATTTTAAATTAAAACATCTTTTTTAATAAAAAAAATTTGGTGTTAAATTATAATTTTTTTGGTTTTTAAGGTATCAGTAGACTATATTTTTATCATTTAATATAATATATTCCATTGGATGTAATTTCAAATTTATATTGTACAGAAACAAATGTAAATCTTTTGATAGTCTTTACTTCATAAAAACTGGATTTTGGTTTATGACAAAAGAAATTATTTATAATTTAATTAATGCAAACTCTATGTCTTTAAATGGTTAAATTTGACATAATTTTTTAATATTTAATATCAAAATTATCTTAGGATGGTTTTTTTGGTAGATTTGTTGAAACATTCAATTTTGGATGAAAGGTGAAAAAAATTGTGTTATTAATAAAAACCGACTTGTTCATTAAAATAAATTTTATTAATAACAAATTTATCGTAATTTCAAAATAGATATATAATACATATATTAGAACAATGTAATTAGTTTGAGTAATTTTAGAATAATATTAGACATATAAAATTTTATTGAACATTTTTAACTTCTTTCACCTTCCTTATAAGAACATCTGTAAATTTGTAAAAATGTAATTTTTCCATTTCTATGAATTTAATTTCTAAAATACTAAAGAAATAGTTGATATAAATATGTAATATGTGGTTCAATGTGATGAAATTAATTTTTGGTGAATATTAACTTTTTAAATTTTATTTACCAGAGTAAAAAGTAAATAGGGTCATTAAAGGTAAAAAACTATAATATTATAAAATTACCCCAACACATGTCCTAATTCAATTGGATAAGTGATTTTAGAACAAGATCAAACTTATAAAAAAATTATGATCCTTTTTTATCCACTTGGATTATATTAGGACATTTATTATATTTTATTTACAAAAGGGTTAAAATTGTTAAATTCAGTTTTTATTAACTAAACCATTTTTAATACAGTGTTATACATAAAATAAATTCAATAATAAGTATTCATTATAAAGATAAAAATATTTCCTACATCATGGTATTTTATTTATAATTTTTAGATATTTAATAATAAAATTTATATATGACATAATGATGACGCATTAATTACCTTTTTAAAGAAAGATTAAAATTATTTATTTTTAAATATCAAAATAAATATAAATTGAGATTTTTGATTCCAAAAAATAATTTTTTTAGTTGAATATATCATGATAGTGATTATTCAATGAATTTTATTCTATGTAATTATGTTATATGACTTTAAAAAAATACTAAATTGTGTCAAAATTGAAAAAATGAGTTTTTAAAACAAATAATATTTTATTAAATGATATAATATTTGTATAAATCTATGATTCGTCCAAAATACTTATATAATGATATAAATTTCAATAATATTCCCCTTGAGGTTTGATTGGAATTTTATAGTATGTTTATTATCCATTTAATATAACAATACAAGAAGATGTGGTAAAAGTTAAACTATTTAACTAAGAGTAAACTCTAACAGATAATGTTTACAAGGTTAACTAAACTTGTCTAAAACATATTGGTTGAATGTATTTTGACTGAAAACCACCATATCCTTGAAATAAATTTATTTTAATCTATTAGAAATTGAAAATTATTTTATAATAAATTATTATATCAAGCTTTTTCTAATGTTCCCCTCACATCTATTATAAATGGGATCCACCCCTTATCTTAAATTTACACCACAAAATCCATTATTCTCAGCCAATCCCTACTCATATTTCTTCCCAACTACTTTAACATCATCCTATATTCCATTAAATTATTAGAAATCCATCCTATAGAGCCTTTTTGTTCAAATCATGTGGGAGTACCCAGAGAAGAGGAAATTATTTAATCACCTCATGCAATTTTTTTTCTTATTCTTCCACTTCAACATTATTTTTTATTTAAATAATAAAATAATAAATATAGTACCTTATATATTCATAGAAGTTATTAAATATATGGTAAACCAATATTTATTAATTTTTCCATCATATTCATGACAAAGTCACCATACACGGGTACGTACGACATACCATCTCCTTGTTGTGGTGTAGTTTCTTATTCAACACTATATTATTTGGATGGGTATAATAATGAGTATAATTTAATTAAATAATTAATATAACATGATAATGAATCTGTATATATAATATAACATCCAATTAATCTCTTATCTACCATATATTTAAAGATATTGTCGCTCGTCTGTACATACGACATACCGTCTCAACGACGTGATGAGATTCATCTTCAACGACCACCATTCAAAATTTTTTATAAAAATAAATTTTGTTAATAAGATTTTAATATATATAATAATAATTATAATCGAAATATATATATATATATATGAATGTATTTATATATATCTAATTATCTTACTTCCATTCAGTACGATATTAAATTTGAAACATCGTTCACGCATACGTATAGCCTACCGTCTCCGTAAATAGTGTTTCCCATTTCTCATATATAACAATTATCCTTATTAATATTATGAATATATATGATACATAAATAATGTTTTATATTATGTAAGAAAATAAATTTTTATATAATTGATATGATCAAGAATAACAAGTTTAAACACGTACAATAAAGAACACGATTATTACCTTAAATGTTGTTTTGACATAGAAATTATTATTAAATAATTAGTATAATGTCAAAAATGATTCATGTATTAAATCATAAATATGAATAAGGTTCTGGTTTAATTTAATAACCTATAGTGGTCATTATTAAGGTAAGGGTTAATTCCTAAATCTCATTATTATCTGAGATTGCTTATGTGTATGTTTTTTAATGGGACATATTTATTATCCATGTCCATGATTCATAAAAGAGTCATAAAAACGATTAATTTGAGGGGAAACTTTAACAAAAACAACATTTTAAATTGTTTAAATATTTATTCATTTAAATCATTCTCATTGAAGTCTTTGTTTTCAAAATGGTTTTATGTATTTATTTATATAGACATGAATTTTTTAAAATGTTAATTCCTTTAAAATGTTTTAATGTTATATATGTCAGTTTGATTTAAAAAATTATATTAACAGTCCTCCATTTTAAATTCTGGGACATTTAAATGATTTCATGAAAAGGGATATTTCTCTCAAAGAGTTTTACTGATCATTTTCAACGATGTAAACATCCTACATTAGATATTATTCATGATTGATGTTTATTTATTATAATAAAATGTTCTATATTTTATGGAACGAATAATGATATGTTTGACTATAGATGTTTTTTAATACTATTAATTCTTTACTATTGAAGTATTGAAACATCATATACCAGTTTTAATACGAATATTTATTTTATGTTTCACCAATTTTATAAAAGTAATGAATCGGACGTAGTAATTGATTGGTGGTGCCCTATATAACTCTGCAATTCACCGTTAGGTCTCATCAGTAAAATTATTGTCTTGGCACCAAGCCTTGACAAATTTTTTATTTTTAGTCTTGGCACAAGGCCATGACTATGTGGTTATGATGTCTGAAATTAATTATTACATCATTATTAAATTAGTTATTATATGTGATTATTTGACGACTATAATATCCATTTGCATGTTTATATGGTAATTTTTGATTTATTATTTCCATATTATTTTCATGTTTATGTTTAAAAATTATGTTGTTTTTATTACACATCTTGGCTTAATAATTCATATCTTTTGCAAAATTATTTACCCTTACTGAGTATCTGAGCTCACCTGTTTCTAATGTTTAGTTTTCCCAGGTATCCATGAAGTGTATAATGATTGATATGTAGGGTTAAGATAAGGGAATAATGGCATTCTCAAATGATTTTTATGCTGGGTTTTATCTATGCATTTGTAATGTAATGTACATTTATGTATTCTATTTTCCAATACACTTAAACTGAATGGTCCTTTCAGACTCAATTACTTGTAATCATGCCAATATATTAAAATAATGAACTAGATATGGGTAACAAAGGTTGTGGTGTTATGGTCGGTATCAGAGGATGTTTAGAAATAACATTGGAAACTAAATTTAGATATACATTGATTAGGAAAAACTACCATAAGATTAAATTTGAGGATTAGTATAAAAAAGCTTCCAAAAATATTGTCAATGTAGATATTATGTGGGTTTTACAAGAAATACATCCCCTTATGTACACGACACAAGGAAGTGGATCTAGAAAACATGTGCATAACACAGAAACTCCGAATTGAAGTTTCGAGATTTACCCATGGTAACCTCGTACACGACCACGTGCCTTACTGCTCACCTTGTGTGACACTCCTAGGGTATATGCTTATGATAATTCACATTTTCTTTTCTAACCATTATGAAGGATTTATGAGTAAATATGTTGTCAAAGAAACCAATGTTATGATTATGTGACCAGATTTGGGTAAATATTCATTTAATAATGACAATTTTTATAATGAATATATTATAAATTATGATATATATTTTTATCTAGTGTTTTTAATCGTTTAAAAATGGCACCCTGTTGAATGATTGAGAACTCTAGAAGTACACATTATACATAGAGTAATAAGTATCATATCTTTCATGGTCTTAAGCATATATTTAAAAGGGAAATTGTATCCCACGTATTCACATCATATGAAGAAATAGAATAACTTGTTAATAAAATAATTAATGAAATCTATGAGTCTTATGGATTTGAAGTTTATAAAGAGAAAAATAGGATGGTAGAGAGATAGCTGTATAAAGGGAAGAATGGAAAGAAATATATTCCAATATGTGATAATTGTGGAAAAAATCATTCTAGGAAATTCATGAATGTAATGGGAGTTTGTTATATGTGTGGAGGAAAAGGACACCAACTTCATGATTTAAAAGGTAAGAAAAATGATAAAAATGTAAAAAATTTCATCTATAAGGAGTTGGAACAATAAGAGAATCAATGTCCAAATCATCAGAGTATACACCAAATTATTATATTAGATAATAATAGTGTTATGATAGTACCACAGATGAAGGGGAATGATTGGTGTCTTATGTTGATATTAATGAATTATGTCATTTGAGTAATTTATTAATGAATTATAACTTATAGGAATTATATAGTATATAATTATTTTGATGAAGTAATATTTTTAAAAGGATTTGGGATAGTGTGGTACCATGAAATGTGCCTCAATAGTATGTTAAACATTTTTGAAGAATAATCAGTTGAGAGAAAGTTAAACGATAAAATAGACACAAGGCTGAGGTAATGATTTTGTAATAAGAGATATTTTAGTTGGATAAAGTATATTAGATATTATTCACAACATTGGAAATAATTAATGGTTTTTTTATTAAATCATTTTTGGATATTACAATATTTTTCGATGTAAGGTATATATCCAGTATTCTATATGAAATAAGGGATCCTGAATGTAATCAATTAGGTTTTATGAAAATTATATGTGTTACCCTTTTTTAATAGAATATATGGCAATGGTTTTTACATTTTATTACATGGAAAAATAGATCATCAATATGTTTACCTTCATTATAAAATTCTGGACATTGATTTTGGACACATGTATTTTGGATAAGTCTAATTGTTAGAATTGGGTAATTTTAACTCATTATATTTTGTTTGAGGTTAATATATGACTTATTTAATAAATTCTCATAACATTTTGGTTTTCATAAATCATTAGTTGTTTAAGAGAATACATTAGGACCCTCTGATTTATCAAAATATCTACAGACATAATGAAAAATCATTTTTAAACATTTCTTTCATAGTGTAAGAAATGAAGTGAAAAAAGATCCAAGCACTACCAAATTATGAAAATATTATTATGACAGGTATTGAAATAATTTTTTTTATACAGTTCTTATCTTGATAATAAATTAATCCCTCCTCATAAAAAATAATGTATCTATAAATTTTTTTATCCCAATACCATGTTTTTTGATGAAACAATGATACATTAAATCATTATAGACTGATGGTTTTTAGGACCTCAATTTTAAATTTATTATTCACATGATTTTGATAAATGTCCTCAATCACTCCCTATAAATATAAAAAATTAACATCTAATTATTTTTCTCTAATTTCCACAAATGTTCCCCTATTCTGAATCACAATTTTGTGGTGACTTATTAATTTTCCATTCCCATTTAATTAAAATAAATTTTATTAACCATATTTTCTATGTTGGTTTTCAAAAATGATATTTTCTATTTTTAGAATTTTTTTGTAGAACAAATTAAATGTTGGAGGATGAAATTTATTTAAATATGGGATAATGTAACCCCACCAACAATTCCTTGCACATTATATCTTTAATATAATTCAATAGTTTGTGCTACATACAACACCGAGTTCAATCTCATCACAATCAATCAATGTTGTTTTTTAAAAAGTGGTTATGAATAGTATTAACTAAATTTTGTTTATTATATATATACTATATGATTTAAACATTTATATTTTGTTTTTTATAGACCTAATATAAGGAAATATTCATTTTTTTAGATAAATGATGTATTTTAAAAAAATGTAGTTTTCCACTATTTAATGGGGAACCCTTTTAAAATCCAACATTTGACACTTTTATAAAATACATTTAATGAAATTAAATTTTTATATATAATAGGGAAATAAAAATTATTTTGGATAAATTTTTGATTCATTATTTAAAACATCCATTTGTTGATGAGTAGTGAAAAAAATAAATTTAAATTAAATAATAATATTTTTAATCGAAATAATTTATAGTGATGAATTATAAATTGGGGTGGTTTTAAATTATCATTAGATTATAATTTTTATATTTTAATATACTTTAGGTCATTGGATGTAATTTCACATTTAAATTGTACTTAAACACATATCAATCCTTTGATATTTTCTACTTATTAAAAACCCGCTTTATAGTTTTGACAATAGGAATTAATTTAAATTTAATTAAATAAAATTTAATTATTTTAAATGGGTTAAATTGAAACTATTTTAGACTTTTTAATATGAAAATTATAATTTGGTGAATATTTGTTATTTATCTAAAAAAATTCAATTTTTGATGAATAGTGAAAAACACACTATTGTAGAAAAAAACCGACTTATTCATTTAAAAATTAATTTTAAATTTAAAATATATCATAAATTCAAAATAGATATATAATACATATATTAGTTCAATTTAATTCATTGGAGTCATTTTATAATTATAATAAACAAATAAAATTTTATTGACTTTTTTCGTGTTTTTACCCACCCTATAAGGACATTTGCAAATTTGCATAATAAATAATTTTTCTGCTAATGTGTATTGACATTAAAAAATAATAGTGACATGGTTGACATCATTATATAAAATTTTCTTCAATGGGATATAAATAATGTTTTTTGAATAGTAATTTTTTAATTTTATTTACCACGGTTAAAAGTAAGTAGTTTAATTAATGTTAGAAATAATATTGTAATAATATAGAATTACCCAAATACATGTCATAATTATATTATAGAAGTTTTTTAGACCAAAAGAAAACTTAGTACAAGAATATTATTCTTTTTTATCTACGTCGATTCGATTAGGAAATTTATTATATTTTATTTAAAGAACCGTTAAAAGTGTTAAATTCCAATTTTATTAACTAAAACGTTTTTAATATAGAGTTATATATAACATAGATTCGACTATAAATATTACATAAAAATATAAAAAAATTTCCCACTTGAAGGTATTTTATTTATAATTATTAGACCTTTAATAATTAAATTTATTAATGACACAATAATTATGCATAAATTACCATTATTAAGGAATGATTAAAATATTGGATTTAATAAATATCAAAATAAATGTATATTGAGACGTCTGATCCCATCCACTAATATTATAGGTGAATATGAAGTGTTAGGTTTTATTAAATTTATTTTATCATGGTAATTAAGTTGTTATGACTTTATCAAAAAAATCAAATACTATATAGTGTCCTAATTAAGATAAATGGACTTTTAATACAAATACTATTTTATTAAATGATATAACATTTATAAATATCTAAAATTAAAATAATTGGTGTTATATAATGATAGATATATCATTAATGAATCACTTTTGATTCTATTAAAATTTTATAGTATCTTTATTAACCATGTAATATTAAAATACAAGATGAAATCGTAAAAGTTAAACTATTTAACTACGAATTAAATATAAAATATAAGGTCTATATGGTGATGTAAACTTGTATAAAACCTATTGGGGGAGAGGATTGAAACCCATACCCACCTTATCCTCTAAATAAATTTATTTGGAGCTATTATAATCTGAATATGAATTTATAATAAATTATATTTCATGCATACATAAAATGGCCCTCCCCTCTCTTATAATGGGGAACATCCCCTTCTCTTAAAATCAAATATCCAAAGACATTTAGATTGGCCAAAACCTACTTACATCTTCTCAAAACTACCCTAAATTTAACATTGAGGCATTATGTTGATTATAAAGTCACCCTAGAGTGTGATTTTTCTCAAAATTAATGGAATCACCGAAAGAAGAGGTAACGTTTCCTTTACATCTTTCATAGTTCATTTCTTCTACTTCAACATACTCTTTCCTGGTTATTTAAATAATAACATAATAACTCAAGTAACTTCTACATACTACGATTTTATTATAAATATTGTAAAATCCTATTAATTATTATATCCATCTTATACATGATAGTTTCACCATACATGCGTACGTATAGATTACTGTCTCCACGTCATGGTGTAATTTGTTATTCAACACAAAATTATTTGGATGGGTATAATTAATATAAATAATGAATAGATCATTGTATTTATTATATATATATATATATAATATAACATCAAATTATACACCATTTTTACATTGCTATATTTATATTATCGATCGTGCGTACGTATGAATTACGGTCTCCACAACACGATGAGATTTATCTTCAACAATCACCATTCAAGAATTTTAAATATATATATATTATTAATAATTATGTAATATATGAAATAATAATTCTAATAGAAATATATATAAATATATATATGTATTTAAATATATATCATTAGATTAATACAGTTCAATACTATATGAAAACAGAAACAACATCTATTCATACGTATGACATACCGTCTGCATAAAAGGTGTTTCCCATTATATATATATATATATATATTTTATAAAAATTTATATTATGAAAATATATAATACATAAATATTGTTTTATATTCTGTAAACAATTAAATCATGATATAACTGTTATGATCAAGAATAACAAGATAAAACACATATGATATTGAAATAGATTATTACCCACAATGTTAGTTTTAATTGGATATTATTATTAAATAAGTAGTATAATGTAATAAATGAATAATTTATTAAATCATAAATATGAATATTGTTCACTTATAATTTAATATCTCAATATTGTGATTATACAACAGGTTAAACATACCCTCGAGCAAAGATATGTACACAGTAATGGTTAATTCCACAATCTCATTATTATCCGAGATGTTTTATGTGAATAAATTTACTATTAAATACTTATAATCCAAATTCATGTTTCATAAAAGAGTGTACAAAAGGAATATTTTTAAGGGGGTTTTTCTTAACTAATTAATAAAAATGGTTTTAATTTTTATTCTTTTAAATCATTTTCATTAATGTCCATGTTTTGAAAATGGTTTGAATGACTTATTTATATGGACATGAATATTTTGAAATGTTATTTCCTGTCAAAAGATTCAAAGTTTTAGAGGAAAATTTCATTCAAAAATGAATTTTTAATTTCTTACTTTTTAAATTGTGTGAATTCTAAATTATTTCATGGAAAAAGTTTATTTCTCTCATAGAGTTTTACTGATAATTTTCAACTATATAAACCGCCTTTATAGGATATTAATCATGATTGTTTTTGTTAATTATTATATAATATTCAATATTGTATTTAATGAATTAGGATATGTTTGAATATTTATGTGATGTTTTTTATAAAATACATCGTTTATAGTTGATGTATTGAAATTTTGTATTCTACTATTAATATATATGAATATGTTCTATTTCACCCTTTTCATAAGAGAAATGTATTGGACTTAGTATGTGACTTGTAGGTCCCTCTATAGCCCCCCGATTAATCGGTAAGTATAATGACACAAATTTTTAGCATGGAACAAGGCCATGAAAATTAAAAAATTTATAGTCATAGCACGAGTCCTTGAAAATTTAGTTATGAAGTCCGACATTATTCATTCACTCTTTATGAAATTATTTATCTAATGTGATTATTAGACTAGTAGAATATAAATGATCATGTTTATATGGTAATGTTTGACTATTTTATTCCATATTATGAAAAAGTTTATGTTTAAAACATATGTTGTTTTTATTACACATCTTGCCATAAAATTTTATAACATCTGCTGAATTATTTACCCTTACGGAGCATCTGATCTTACCTCATTCATATGTTTTTTTACCAAGATTAAAAGAAGTGTATTATGATGGTTATGTAGGGTTAAGATAGGGGAATAATGGATTTATTAAAGTATTTGGTATGTTGTGTTTTATGTTTTAATGTGTAATTTAAAATTCATGCAGGTAATCTATTTTCCAAGACTGCTAAAAATATCAGTCCTTCAAGACTTGATTTCTTGTAATCATGGAAATATATTAAAATAATTCACCGAATCTGGGTACCTAGGGTCGAGGAATTAAAAAATTTAAGTCATTTCCAATTATTTAATGGATTTGGGATTATGTGACTATGGACATTGGGATATGTATTTTATAATCTCTTAGGAAGAGTGATTGTATTTGTGTCATTGTTGATAGACTGACAAAGGTAGCACATTACCTAACTATCCAGGAAACCTTCAAAGTTGAATAATTGTGGATACTATATGTTCATGAGTTAGTATATTTTCATAGGATTCCATAGACTATAGTTTCATATCATTACTCATCTATTACATCACATTTTTGGATGGGATTGTAGAAGGCACATGGCAGATAGGTTTGGTTGAGTACATATTTCCATCTAAAGAATGATGGGTAGTTAGAGCGTAACACATTGGTGTTAGATGATAAAATTCAGGAACATGTTCTTAATATTGGTGGTTCTTATGATAAGTTATTATTTTTAGTGGATTTAACCTATACAAATAGTTATCTTAAAACTACACAGATGACACCATATGCAGAATTTATTTTAAATCTTAGAGATCACAACTCTGCGGGATAATGGAAGGTGAGTTAAATCTGTTGGGACCAGGTATCATGCCATATACATTAGATCTTGTGTAGTTGATAGAAAAATGTTGGGATATGTCTCAGAGTATAAAAATATATTATGATGAGAGTCATAGAAAACCCCTATAGTTTATAGAGAGTGAACGTGTATTCCTTCATGTTTTGCCTAGGGTAGGTAACCGCATGATAATTAAGTAGGGAAAGTTGACACCATTGATTATAGAACCATTTGATGTAGGGGAAGGAATCAGTCAAGTGTAATACCAGTTATCCCATCTATAGTAATTAATCTCTATGCATGATGTTTTTTGTGTCTCACAAATATGGTTGTATCACCCCGAACCATCATCTATGATCATTATTGATGAGGTCCACTTTGAGATAGATGTGGTCATTCAGGATCATATGATATGTGTGATATATTGAAGTGAGAATTTGTTGTGGGGATAGAATGTTATGATAGTTCACGTGTTATGGAAATATGGATGTGTTCAATTGGAAACATGGAATTGGTTTGCAGATATCAAGGCTAAATTTCTTAATCTTTTGTCTTAGAATAATAGTGATGTTCATGAGTGTAGCTCGTGGAAGAGCTATTAGAAGGTGGGGATATTGTATGATCATGACTATTTATGTAGTCAAGAAAAGTCCATTTTTATGTTTGCTATTTTATTTTTATGTACCTTTGTTTTTTAGATGTTTCTTGGGCTGCATTTGGGTGAGGTATTGTGATAATATAATAGATAGAGGGTTGTTCATGGATTGTGCATGGTTTGACAATTCATGCACTAAATCCCAAGTAATAATACCACCCTTGGTAGTGAGGGTCTACATGGATAAAGAGTAGTTTGATAAACAATTCAGCTATTTTAGAGTGACAATGTAAACCTAGAATGTGTGGTCTGTAAGGTTGGGGAAAAATATAAATTAACAATGTACCCCTTCCCATGAAACATTGTGCACAAGATTTAATTAACCAAATATTAATTTTTAAATTTCATGAACCTTTGAAACAACTATATTTCAACCTATTATCGGTTTTGATAAATTCTAGGGGATTCTAGATCTTTCAGGAGATATTATTTGATAATATGAGAACTATTTTTCCTGGTTTCAAGACTGGATTTAAGATCCACTATCTTCCGCAAAAAGAGGATTTCACCTCGTTGATTTATGTTCATTCCACTATCATTAATTGATCTTTTAATGGATTGTATTCATATTTTTCATATATATAATCCTATGTGTGGATATATATGCACAATATTTTATATCTAGATCTATAGTTTCAAGATCATGACGTGTTTTATCTTAATTTTGGGTTTAGTGATTTAGATCTGGATCATTATAGACGTTGTTCTACAATTTAAATTTTAGGAATGTTTGGTAGGATATCATCTAACAATGAACTGATGTAGGTTGTCTAAATATAACTCCTACCATCATGTATTTTATATGTGTATGTGATATTATTTATTTGTTAGCTTTAATTGATAATTAATTTTCTAAATTGTATTAATTTGGATGGTTGGATTGCATTGTTGTTTCCTTGGTGATTAAATAGATGATTGAACCTTGGGGATTAGGGGATATGGAAATAGATGATTTATTTAGGGTAATTATTTATGAGTTTGGATATTGTTATTGAGGTATAGAATGTGGTTGTGTTTTTGATAATTAATCATGGGGAATTAATTATGAGATGATGTTTGGATATGTAATATAATTAATGGTGAATTAATTATGTGTCGTGAAGTTGATTAGTTAATTAATGAAAAGATTATTTATGAAAATTTTATATATGTTTTTGGATAATTAATTTTGGATATTTTGTTATGGAATATGATTTTAATTAATTAATTAATTAATAGATTATATAATTAATGTTTTGTTTACTTAGTTAATTGTTGGGTTAACAAACAGTATTAGATATGATTCACTTATCATTTGATTTTTAATGGATTTGTGTTGTTAATATTGGTGAATTAAAAAATTATGCAAATAAATTAGAATGTTGGGTCTAGAAATTTTGTTTTAGACAAATTGAGATGTTGGGGTGTGATACATGGTGTTTCAACATACTAATTGAGACATGTTCTTGTGAGGTTGAGTGGTTGACATGGATATCTACACCGATTATGAAAGAGAGGTGTTACACATGGAGATCTACAATAATTGAGATGTTGAGTGTTAGAAATGGCACTCCACGCCAATATAATGATGATGATGATTTTTTTTTTGAATTAGGCACATGTATCAAAATCATTTTTAATGAAAAAAGTATATAAAAAATGACAATGTTATAGCTATTTAATTATTTTTTATATTTTTTTCAATTTTAACTTTCATACACTATAATTTAGTTGGGCTACATTTAGAAACAATTGATGGTGTCCTGTATAAATTGTACTGACACCTTATTGTGGCCGCTTGACTGACACCTGAGTAGACTTTATTATTGTATGATAGGATATGGGAATGTCCCTATGATAGTTCTTTTTGGGAATGGAGAATGGATGGGGGAACTAGACATGTTTTAGGACCTTCTTGGTAGTATTTGTGTATTTATTTTTAGCTCCATTGCAGAAACATGATACTTACACTATCATAGCATGATTTCCCATTTCAATTAAATATTTTATTTTCAATTTTTAAAATCATGAGAGTTGGAATTTTTATGGTTGTTTATATGATTCCAAACCCTTTTATTATTGATTTAATCCATTGGTGTTTCACTCTACGAATATAAGGTATAGTATCTCCATGAATATCTAATAGAATATATATGCTTGTCAGAACAATCTAGTGTATAGAGAGGCATGCTTGAGGGTATGTAACCAACTATCACGGTGCATCGTTTAGTGGAACCCTGGTCAAGACGTTACATTTTTCAGACCATTTCGAAAAATTACATTAATCACCATATGTCCACAATAAAATGGTATGTGACTCAAAAATAAAATTCATCCATAATTACTCATAATATTCCATTTTCCTTAACCATATAGGATTCCAATAATTATGAATATATTCTGAAATAAAATTAATCTCTTAATCACTGAATAATTAATAAGCAACAACATGTAATACTCCATAATTACCTCTATAATAATTTTCTCTAAAAATATCACTATTCACATTGAATATTCATAAATGATTAAAATTGGATTGTAAGATATTTTACATTTTTCCATTCACATGCTAATAAATGTAGGATGATAATGAATATTCATAAAACAAACACACATTAAAACATCCAAATCTCAATAGATATTGGAACCCTACCCTAATACAAATTGTAATGATACAACCAAAAATAATACATAATCGATTCATTTTAATACTAAAAAACACACTATATTCCCTTATATAATTTAGGTTTATCATTTGAGAAAAAATTTTAAAACTACTATAGAGAAAACACAAACTTTATAAGTGGACACTTATACTCAAATTCAATTATTTTCAACCATATGAAACCACTTCTAAAATAAAAAAAAGATTTATATATGACACAAATTCAATACATTTATCATGGAATATTATTTCACCTTACCAATAATTATGTCAGTTAAAAAATATATTATAACCTAGTATGAGATCCAAAATAATAGTAAGGTACATAAACTTAATTAATCCATTTTTATAGTAATAAATTTGAAAACTCACGTATTTTTTTTAAAACAATTCATTTTCGTCTGAAAGGAATGTCATTAATTATTAAATTAAATCATTATACTTCCTTTTGAAATCAAAATATTTCAATGAAAAAATATTAATGAATAGAAAATTGACAATTTTTATCTAGGACATCATCATTATATAACACTTATATGGACCCTTAAAAGTTGTAATAACTATATGACTAACTTCTTCTATTATTATATAGAGAGAACAATCATAACCAATTATAGTGCAGTGATATTTCATCACACCAAAATATATAAAATGCTCACATGTGAGATATAATGGATCTCAATAATTCATAAAAAATTTATATGGAACAAATAATGAATTAAAATTATTATAAATCTAATAAAACCATTTGTAAATAAATTTTGGATATGAAACTACAATTTTCTTGAATAATATTTCTTCAAAAGTCGAAAAACAGAATAAAAAGTAAAATTAAAACCATTTTCTTTTAAAATAATGATAATAATTTAAATGAAAATATTTTATGTATTACTGATTCCTCAAAAACAAGGATGTTCCCTTCATTACGTATCGATTAAAAAACATAATATTATGGTTTTATAAAATGTTCTGAAAGAGGAACATTAAAATATGGCGTAAAAATTTACCTTAGAAATATGATACCATTTTTTTAGAAGAATATATTATGTTTATTATATATAAAGATATATAATAATAGGCTATGTAAAATATAATATAATTAAAATTCCCTTTACAAGTAATATTAACATAAAATACTCAATACAGTATATGCTAAACCCGAGGAATGAAAATTGATATTTGAATCCCCTTACTGATTTATAATATGTCAACTAGAATGAAATATTAAAAAAAACATTTAAAATAATAATAAATATCATGAAAAATGATGTGTTCATGATATAAAATATTTATGGAAAGTTATATATAATTCATAAAAAATGTAGTTTTATAACATCCAAATTTTCCTCAATGAAATAAAAATTGGTGAAAGTCCCTACTATTGAATCTTAATGATCAGGTAGGTTTCTTATCATCTTGAATAAAAACAATTGTATTATTATTTACATTAATGGTAACCATTTACATTTTTATCAGTAATTTAATAACACTTATTATCAAGTTAAAACAATTAATTAATTTATTAGTTTCAAGTTTGTGGTTTTAATGATATTATATAAATGAGTCAAAACATGATTTGATATGATGTCTATAGTCAGAGTGGTAATTTTTCCAGCATCTGAAAAATAATTATCATGAAATATTTATATTTTTTTATATTTATATTTTAATTATCATTATATCCAATATATATGTATATTAAAAATGAACTAAATGACAAGCCTAAACACTATCAGCCTTGTGTACACATTTGTAATGTATCTATTCCTCAAATATCATTAGGGAAAGAATGTTACTATATATTTATAACTAAAAATTTATAATAATGTCAACACTATGATTTTGTTAATTTATATATAATAATATATACAATTTAGCTGATGCAGTGACGAAAAAAGAATCACATGGCTTCATAGAGATGATAATTCACATGTATGTGCGAACAATATTATAATATTTATGTGCAATAATAAAAAATTGAATAAATTAAGTATAATCATATAATAATGAAATATATTTAATTAATAAGGAACATTCAATTATTAACGAAATAATTATAAGCATTCATGATTGATATTGGTGAACAAACAATTTCATTGGTTCGTGAGGTGGTAGTCCAGTGTACAGACTAATAATAACTCTATTAACATTTGACAGAAGTGGGGATGAATATGGGTCATTTCGCTAAAATAATAACATATATATATGTATTATAATTTATTTATAATGATATCTTTTTTTTATTTTAATATGGTGGAATATGTAACAATACAGAATGATGTATATTAAAATGGTATCTCATTTTTAAAAAATGTTTTTTTCAAAACACCTTAAAAACAATAAGAGTTTATTATGCAGAAAATAAGGAATATCATAATAGTTTAGGTGTTTTATTATGGTTTTTTGATATATAGTGGATGATAAATAAAATATTTTTATGTGTCAGGAAAAAGAATAAAATGTTCCCTTTTATAGGATAAATGAGGGGAACAATTGGAATTTCTCAGTAGAATAAATTTATATAAAATAATTTTCTTTTATAAATAGCTCAAAAAATATTAAAATTTTTTATAAGATGATTTTTTGTAAAAATAAATTCATCTAATAAAATTTTTATTTGTTTTTAAGAAATGTATACCTTTATTCGTATTATTTTACCCTTATTTATCCTCTTCAAATAATTCTATTGTAACATATGGTTTTTAAATTTTTTGGTTAATATAGATAGAATAAAATGACTAAATATTCGTAAATGGATAGTTTATGAAATTTTAATCCTTATCCCAATTATTTAGATAAGTTTAAATATTTTCAAGAATTATATATCATTATATAAAATATTATATATTTTATAATATCAATAATGTCAATTTTGAAACTTTTTATTATATTCAATATTTAATAATATAAAACAATATTTTAAAAAACAATTTATTAAATTTATAAATGTCATCATACACTAAAATTTGTTGTGCTCACATTTACTGTAGAAAATTATTTATATTTTAATATTTTTAGGAGAAAATATTTGATATTTCAACTAATTAATTAATTAATCAACTAGTGTTTTGTAAGAATTTGGTGTAACTATTTAATCAATAATAATAAAACTGAAATTATCATAATAACGATAAATAATTTGCAATTAAAATTTCTGTTTATTGTCAAATAAATCTTCTAGATAAACAAATATAAGAAATTTTATACTAATTAAATATATTACAATGATAAGATGGACTTTTTGTAATATAAAATACTATATAGAGATTAAATTCACACATGTGGCTCAACACAGACATAAACTCATCTCAGTTATGATTTTTTTTCAACAATAACACATAAAGATAAATTATTAAAACCATTAGGATAATTTGATAATCCTGAAAAAAAATATTTTTACACTTAATTACCTGATTAACCCTTAATGATTGTAATAAATATTACTAATATTAATATCTATATTTGAAAAAAAAAATACTGTAACTCGGTATAATATATAAAATATAATAATAAAAACATGGAATCAAATTTTTTAAATTATATTTACAAAATTAAATTCATTTAATTAAAAATTGAACCCACATACATTGAAAAAATGTGCTTTTTGAACGTTAAGATGATCGAAATAGTCAATTTTTTAAAATTCAATTTCATTATAAAAATTGATTAAAAAGACCTATATAGTAATTATATATATATATAATTATTATAATATAATTTTAAAATAAATATTTAATTAAATTTAATTTTATATTTACCTATGAAAAAACTAAAATTTCAATAAAAATATATATTATTCAAAATTTAACGAATAATAGAACAGATCATAAAAATTATAAATTTAAATGTAATATATTTATAAAAATTTAATTCAGAAATTTATTTTATATTGTTTTAAAATATTATTAACATTTTAAAGATATATTTATTAAACAAGTGCGCCATCAAAATGATGCAACATGACTTAATAAAAATTATATTTTTATACAAAAAAAAATTCATTTTTTTTATATTTGTCTATAAAAAGAAGGATAAATTATTTAAATTATGATGATTATATTTTATAATTATTTAATTATTATAACATCAAATCTGTGATTTATATTATTATTGTTTAGGAAATACACTTTTGGTGATTTTAAATAATTTTTCAGAAAAAGACTTCCTTTTATTTTGAAAATGATTTTATATGCATTTTAACTAATTGGTTACCAAATAATTTAAAATATATAAATTTTTAAAATGAATTTTAATTATTTAGTTAATAATATTTATCCCCACCACTATTATAGCGAGGATTTAGTAGTTACATGGCTCTCTTCCAGGAAAAATACGCAAGAGGTATTTAATATCATGATAATTTTCTCTGAAATAAGCAATATTACCCATCTGGTCAATGTACACAATGGATTTCTATAATTAATTTTGGTTTTGGTAATCCTTCAAATTACCTCAATTTTTAATGGATCCTAAAATATCCCATTATTATTGAGTAAATGCATTATAAAGGTTACATTTTATATCCAGAACTTATATAAAAATTATTTCAATAATTACTTCTCTCTTTTAAATTTTTTAGATACTAAATTTAATAAATCCCAATGTTGTTACAATATTTTATTGTTGATAATAATATAATCTATAAATACTACATTCAATTTTCCAAGGTAATTCCTAAAAACACATTCCATCATGTCCCTGTTGAATTATTTGAAATTAGTGTTCCGAATTGGTATCATTATAAAAACAATTTTTTCATACCTTGTTGGAAAATAATTTTTTTGTTATATATCCTTTCTTAACCATTATATAGTAATATTCTAATCAAATATCCACCTTATAGAAGTATTGGACTCAACATAGTGGAAGTTAAAATTAAAAATGTATGGAAGAGGTTAATTGTTATTTATTTTGATATTCATGATTCCACGATATTAAAAGTATTTGCTCATTTTCAATTGCTTCCATTTAAGAAAATGAGTACTGAACCACATGGTGATACACATATGAATATAAACCCTTTATACTGATTTTTTTTAACTATTTCATATACTCCAAAATTTCAAGAAAAAAATCCTATATAGAGTCTTGGTTAATGGAAAATAACTACTAATGATGTAAATTATTAGCATAAATTCAATAAATGTATAATGATCATGATATTCATAAGGAAAAAAATCCAAAAATACCCTACCAATTGGCATATTATCAAGGATTGTACATTATGTAGTTTAAATAATTTGATCTCGAGACACATGATTATAAAGATATAATATCCATTATTATCATGTTTTTACCAAAAAATATTCATCACTGCTCCGCTAATGTGTATAGCAGCACTCGGGTCGAATCCTCGGTGATGATACTTTGAAATAGTCGTTTGTTTTTAGTTAATTGTATACTGATTGGGGGGTTTGTTTGCGATGATTATGAAATAATTTATGGATGATGTTTGATTCAACAAATTGATAAAGATTGGGGTGAGTTCATTATTAGGGAGTTAGGCTTGCGATATCCTTGAGCTTTACTTTATATTGCATTTAAATTAACACCCACTTCACAAGTTGACATTGATTAGAATTCCTAAGTGTTAAAACATTAATCCAAGCCTTAACATAGTTAGGATTTTAATCTCAATCAATACATGTTTATGGTAGTGTATTTTTAGTTCCAATAATCCATGGAAACCACATTCTAATCAAAATATGTCATTAATCAATGACAAATTATGTCCAATATAGTCAATGTTAAATTAACGAATACTCATCGAGAAAATACTCTCAATCACATAACATCACAAAATTATAACTCACCCCAATGAGATATTTACTCAGAAAGATGGGTGTTTAATATTCTGTTTATAATAATTATGATGATAAATTATTAATAGAAGAAAAATAAAGGGATTAGAAAAGAGTGGTACGTCGACACACACACACAAACGATGATGATAATTAAAAACGGATTTTCGATTGAATGAGGAAGCAAAAGAAGGGAAGGGGATTCAACTGAATTTAAACTATTTTAAGAATATAAATATTAAACTACAGAAGGTGGATGAGAATAAGATATATTGAAGAAGTAACTAGCATTAAAACAGAATTACAAAGAAAGAGACTTACGAAATTACAAAAATGAAGAACACGAAATTAAATGAAAACAAAGAGAGGAGGAAAGGTCTCTTAAGTGAAAACCTAAGTATAGAAGATCCTCCCAAGCCTTTTGAGAGGCCTTGTTTGTGACAATATGTTCTCCTCTCTTCTGAAATGTCAACCCCTCTCAAGGAGAGAAGGGGATAGTATTTATAGCCCAAGGAGGGGGATGTTTGCATTCCCAATCTGTCCCTCCACTTGAATCAACAAATTTGGCTATTCAGACAGAAGAATCATTAAATATCTCCTTCAAAGTTATAGAAAATAATATTTTCTGACTACCCTCAAAATTTGGAGTCATTTGGACTTAAGTATCAAACGTTATGGCCGGTTGATTAAACACAGTTAAACTATCCATTTCAATCCAGTGTTTTGGAAGTCCATAATGTGAAAGGGTTTTTGAATATCAATATTCCTTCAAATCCAAAAGGTTTCATCAACAATGCCGGCCGCCTATATCTCCTCTTTCACACTTCAATATATCTACTCAATTTGATCCTTACATCATGAGATATGTTATGCATACTATACTAATTTTAATTCTCAGCCCGAATGGTGGGCTAGTCTTCAAAGCTTTATTTGGGCCCCTTGTACTTGGATTTGGGCCTTGAAATTTTTATCCAATATGACATGTAGTTTTCCTAGAATTATGGGGGAGAGTTAATTTTTTGGACTTCTGTAGTGAGCCCAGTAAATCAATCTTCCAGGCTGGTTCAGTTTGTTCACAGATTCATTGGTCTTGTTTGGGAGGACCATATGACCCTACAAATGACAGAATTGGATCATGGTACCATCTAATGAAATGTTTTATATTTAATGGATAATCCTAAAAAACAATAACCACACAATTTGGATCAGTATAGTGACAGTTATTATTAAAACATTAAACTGACTCAACTGGACTGCTTCTAAAAATGCTCAAAAATTATACTTAATATTAAAACATTAATATTTCACACAAATTATGCGCATTTCATATAAAATCAGTAAAGGGGGAATATAATATGTCATGAAAATATTAATAACATAAACTCCCCCACACTTAGTTTTTTGCATGTCCTCATGTGCAACAAATATAAAAACATTACAAAATCATTTTTACTCACCATAATATATTAATATTTTGTTTTCTCCAATCAGGGGAGGTTTAGACTATTTCACTCATCCATTTTGAATTCCACCACAAGTTGTTACAGAAACAATGTTCCAAAACTAAATCATTTTTTCATGCACAAATTTAGAAATGGAAAATGTGGACACTCAAAACTCACACCTCTCAATATGATAAAATTCATTTGTGGAGGTTCACTCTTTCACCAACCAAAAGTGAAAATCCTAGAGTTTGAAAAGAGCTCTTAGCTTAAAATCCCTATCCAAAGTGCACAAGAATCAAGAGGTATTTTTAAGGGGTTTTATGTGGCTATGGGACGGTAGGAATATAATGTCCAAGAGAGAGAAGAATAGGGTTAAAATACCAACATAGAAAAACAATGCACATTTTTTTAAAATAAAACATGGAAGGAAATGAAAACACATATTTACAAGGAAATGATTGTGTGAAGAAAGACACAGTAGAGAAGGAAAATATGAAGGTGATGAGAAGATTAAATATTTACAAACCACCAATCTTTTCCAAATGATATAAGAATATAATGCAAGTGTTCTTTTTTTCTTTTTTTCTCTTTGTTTTTTCGAAAGTTGAACTTGGAAAAGATCACAAAATCATAACCCAACCCATGATTGATCTCCTCACAACACTAATTGTAATAGTTATAACAAGATGAAAGGTTGATGAAGAGTGATTTTTTACCTACCCAAGACACAACCCATTTTTTTCATTTTGTTTTTTAATTTTTTTTGTTGATTTTTTTTTATTTTTTTTGAACACTTTTCAATATCATTTGTACAATACATTCCCAAATCCCAATGAATGACAACCTCCCCCCCCCACACTAAAATGGATGCTTTCCCTCAAGCATATGATAACACACTATAATGTAAGGAAATGATACCCAAAAATGAAATCCATTCCGCCCCCCCACACTTAAATTTCAAAAACTTATGCATTGAAAATCCATGTTGATATTGGGTGGGATAAGGTATTGGCCTTGTAATGTGGATATCAAAGAAACTGTTTCCATAGTCTCAAAGGGGCATTCAAAAGGAGGATTAATGTAAGGGAAATGGAAGGCTATTTCGCTATTGTGATTTTCATGTGGTTCAGAAAATGCCTCTATCATATTAATACACACTACGGTAGGAAATTCAGCCCGAAGGTCCACACACTCAAGACTCACAAATGGGGGTGAAGACACACATTTTTAAAAGATTTACATAAGTGGCCTTGTCATGAAAGCAAATGATTGTTCTCACGGGTTGGAAAAATAATTTTTCAAATCAAAAATTGAGCATTCAAGATGTGTTGGTTTTGACACAAAATTCATTATCCAAAGTCTTAATGAAAATACAAAATTTTTTAGAAGAAAACATGTCTGTTAACTCCCCAAAATGGTTGTTCAAACTTTCAAAACTTGATGGTGAGTAAGCATGACTTATAATTTTATTGGTATTTTAAGAGATTTTTTGTTGTTGTTTTTTTTGTTTTTTAGGTTTTTATTTTTGTAAAGATACACCAACACAAAAGAGAATGTGAAAAATAATGGTTTTGATAAAGAAAATGGTTAAAAAATGAAACAGAGAGGAAGAAGAAGAAAGAGGTAGAGAGTGGAAATGATAGAGAGAGTGAAATGGAAAGAGGTGCCCCTGGTTTGGATTTGGCGGGTCGCCTTCTCCATCTAGTGGTAGGTCCTCTAGAGAAGTTAGGGAGACATTGGAAGTTGATGTTGTTCCAGGATTGCATGTCCTCTCATGGTGATGCTTTAACCGATGTACATTAACCGTGAATGTCCTTTTGGAAGAGGGGTCTTGGAGTTTCACTACACCAAATGGGTAAACGTTAGTAATACTAAAAGGACCTTCCGAACGAGAATTAAGCTTACCTGGATGAAGACGAAATTGAGAATTGAAGAGCATTAGCTTTTCACCTTCATGAAATACCTTTCTCAGGATGTGTCTGTCATGGAGTACCTTAGCCTTCTATTTTTACAGATTAGAATTCTCATAGGATTCAAGTCGAAGCTCCTCCAGTTCAGCCAATTGAAATAGTCTTTCTTCACCAGATTTTTCACAATCAAAATTATAGTTTTTCACAGCCCAAAAATACTTATATTGGATTTCAACTGGTAAGTGACATGCTTTACCAAAAACTAGACTAAAAGGAGACATCCCAATGGGTGTTTTATAGGCAGTTCGATAAGCCCAAAGGGCATCACCAAGTCTCTCAGGCCAATCTTTTCTGGTAGGTTTTACAATTCTCTCAAGTACCCTTTTCACTTCTCTATTAGAGATTTCATCCATGCCATTTGTTTGGGGGTGATATTCAGTTGAAGATTTATGTACAACCCCATTATTTTTCAGAAGAGCGTCCATTGTTCTATTACAAAAATGGGTTCCTAAGTCACTGATCAATGCACGTGGTGTGCCAAATCTTTCGAAGATGTGGGTCTTTAGGAACTCACTAACAGTATGATAATCATCCTTTCTAGTGGTTTTGGCCTCAACCCACCTTGAAACATTATCGACTGCAAGAAGAATGTATGAGAATCCATTGGAAGGGGGAAATGGTCCCATGAAATCGATACCCCAAACATCGAAGATCTCACCGAAAATTAAAGGCTTTCGGGGCATTTCATTTATCTTTGAAATTGTTCCAAACTTATAGAAAGTGGACATGATTGACAGTACTCATGTGAGTCCTTAAAGAGTGAAGGCTAGATGAATCCAGATTCTAGGACCTTTCAGTAGGTCCTTTGTGGTCCAAAGTGGCCACCTCCAGGATGTGAGTGACATAATTCTAAGATGGAAGAATATTCATCTTCATCAACACATCTCATAATTACCATGTCTGCCCTAGATTTTCAATGTTTATTTTCATCCCAAAAATATTATTTTGAATCACTTTTCAACCTCATTTTTTGTTCTTTTGAAAAATTTTTAGGAAAAACACCAGAAACCAAGAAATTTACAATTGGGGCATACCATGGTATTTTTTGAGTGAGAGATGGAAGGTGCTGAGTGGGGAATTCAGGATCTATGATTTCAGATTGAGAAGAATTAGAAATTCTAATCAAGTGATCAGCCACATGGTTTTCATTTCCATGTCTATCTTTGATTTTATGGTCAAACTTTTGGAGCATTAGAATCCATCTTATTATCCTCGGTTTGGAATCACTTTTCCTGAGTAAGAACATAATAGCAGAATGATCTGTGAAGATGATTATTTTGGTACCTAAGAGATAGGACCAGAATTTCTCTATGGAAAAAACCACAGTTAAAAGTTCTTTTTCAGTGACAGTGTAGTGAGATTGATTTTCATCCAACGTTTTTGAGGCATAATAGATGACATGAGGAATTATTTCTGTTATTTGACCAAGAACATCCCCAACATCTCTATCAGAAGCATCAAACATCAATTCAAAGGGTAAAGACCAATCAGGGGGTTGGATTATGGGGAAAAAGTGAGAGCAGTTTTGAGTTCAATGAAGGCCCTCTTGCAAACCTCCTCAAAATGGAAAGTGACATCATTTTGGAGCAAACGAGTGAGTGGGAGGGAAATCCTACTTAAGTTATGGATGAATCTCTGATAGAAACTGGCATGACCGAGGAATGAACGGATGTCTCGAACAAAAGTGGGTGGAGGAAGTGATTGGATCACTTCAATTTTTACAGGATCGACTTCAATACCATATTTTGAAACTATGTTCCCTAAAACAATTCCATTTGAAACCATGAAGTGACATTTTTCAAAATTTAAAACAATGTTGCACCTGACACACTTTTGGAGGACAAGAGAGAGTGAATTCAAACAAGATTCAAATTACTCACTATAAGTGGTGAAGTCATCCATGAAGAATTCGATGCATTTTTCAATGAATTAGGAGAAGATACTCATCATACACCTCTGGAATGTTGCAAGAGAATTGCAAAGTACAAAAGGCATTCTTCTATATGCATATGTTCCAAAGGGGCATGTGAAAGTAGTCTTCTATTGGTCCTGAGTTGAGATTTGGATTTGAAAATTGCCGATGTATCCATCAAGAAAGCAATAGTGTGACTTTCTGGCTAATCTTTCTAGCATTTGATCAAGGAATGGAAGAGGGTAGTGATCCTTTCGTGTTTCAGCATTCAATATTCGATAATCGATGCATACACGCCATTTGTTCTTCACTCGAGTTTTGACTACCTCCCCATGTTCATTTGTGACAACAATTATCCCACCCTTCTTAGGTACAACTTAAATTGGACTAACCCATTCACTATTAGAAATTGGGTAGATAATACCAGCTTGAAGAAGCATAGTGCACTCTTCCCTAACTACCTAAAGGATGACTGGATTGAGTCTTATTTGTGGTTGTCTAATTGGTTTGGATGATTCCTCAAGATGGATGTGATGCATGAAAAGGGCAGGGTTGATTCCTGGTATGTCATCTAGGATCCAACCTAAGGCCTTTTTGTTTTCCCCTAACACCTGAACAAGTTCGGACTACTTAGTTTCAGTAAGGGTGGCAGAGATAATGACAAGATATGAGTGATCATGGAAGAGGAATTTATATTTTAGGTGTTCAAGAAGAGGTTTTAGATCAGTCTCATCATTAATTTTTGGGTTAGGAAACTCAGAAATGGAGGATGGGACTTCAGTTGCTTCAGATTCAGTTTTCCCAATACTGTCAAAGGCGGAGCAGTTTTGATCAGAGTTGAGATGAGATTCAAGAGAGTTTTCAAGATCCTCTAAATTGATGGAGTCTATGAATGAAAGCTCCACATAAACTTCACCATTTACGACTTGGTTAATCCTAGTGCAGATTTCACAAGATCCTATCTCTTCAGAAAAGGATGAACATGATGGAATGGGGTTCAATTGACTCTTAGAAGCGTCCTCAGAAGCATTGATTGAGAATGCAGAGTGATCCTTAGATGGGTATCACATGACTTGGAAAATTTTGAACATGACCAGTTGGTCACAAAAATCCATGGATAGGATTCCTGAATGGACATCAATCATGGTTCTCGCAGTCATGAGGAATGGTCTTCCTAGAATTAGGGGAGATCGAGAAGAGTTCGTCTCACCTTCCATGTCAAGGACATAGAAATCCGCAGCAAAGATAAGATCATTGACTCGAAAAAAGGCATCCACAATTATTCCCTCAGGACTGGTTGTGCTTCGATTGGCTAACTGAATGACAACACCCGTTGGGTGCAAGGGACCTAGACCAAGGATAGAGAAGATGGATTTGGGCATGACATTAATTGAAGCTCCTAGGACTATGAGTGCATCATAAAATTTGGAACTTCCAATTTGGCATGAGACTGTAAAGGTCCCTGGATCATTCCACTTTATGAGAATATACTGTTGGTTGGAAACATTTTCAAAGGTCCTATGTTGTCTCTTGTGGGTGAATAATTCCTGAAGAAACATGGAATAATTAGGAATTAGTTTTATGGAATCTATGAGGGGAATGTTGACTTAAACACGTCTAAACATGTCGAGCATTTCAGGATTAGGTTCAAAGGACTTCCTTGGTTTAGAAACGGCTTGAGGAAAAGGAATTGGATTCCTAAGTGGAATGGAAGGAGGTGAGGGAATGGTTTCAGGTTCCTTTTTATGTTTCCTTTTCTTTTCATTTTCTATGTAAAAATTCAAAGGAGGGTTTGAGGATTTATCTTGAGGCATAAAAAGTTTCTTTCCTGATCTAACTGCACTTACATTACCCTTGGGTTTGGGTAATGGTTGAGCTGGGAGTTGGGAATAATTAGATTGTTGTTTCTGGCTCAGGTGGGATGCAAGTTGACCTATTTGAGATTCAATGTTTTTAAGGCTAGAACGGGTGAAGGAGGCAAGATCTTCCACTACACTATCCCATGGTTTTTGGAAGAAGAGGCTCCCAAATTTGGATTTCCTTGATTTTGGTTCCTGGGAAATCGATTGTATTGGTTTTGGAATTGGGAAGGCTCACTATGATTATGGAATCCAAGAGGAGGATTTTTCCTTTGAGGTTGAGGAACAAAAGTATAAGGTTGATGTAAGATACCAACACCTTGACCATATTGAAACTGGTTTGGATTTTGACGTTGTAATTGATGGGGATGAGAGATAGGATTATCATACCTCAATCCTTGGTTAAAGTTAGAGGATAAGGGCACAGAGTGAGGTTGGTTGAATTTTCTAACAAACTAACCTGATAGGTGAGGGTTGGTTTTCCATTGAGCATATGCTGCATTGAGCTCCATTGGTCTAGATGAATCGGATTGATCCTCTTGAAGTTGTGGACATGTGTCTGTTGGATGAGCTGGGGAGCTACAGATTTCACAATTCTTGATAGGTCCAGGGAATAGTGACTGTGGAGAAGATGAGGTTGGGGCTTTGGTAGCCACCGCTAGTTGAGGCACAAGACATGTAAGTTCACGCATCCACTCAGTCATCTTATTAGGATCTATGGACTGATTATCATGGGATTTTCTGACTTGATCATGTGCTCGAGTATGGATTTTTTGTGTTTTTGCAGCCATGTTACTTATGAGATCTCTTTCACTTGCTGGAGTTTTTTCAACAAGAGAACTGCCACTTGCGGCATCAATGAGGGTTCTCTCCATATCCAATAACCCCTCATTGAAGTATTGGATCAAGAGTTGGTCAGGGATTTGATGGTGTGGGGAGGTTTCCACAAGCTTTTTGAACCTCTCCCAGTACTCATGGAGTGATTCATTTGGGAATTGACGGATACCACTTATTTCCTTTCAGATGGAAGCGGTACGAGAAGCAGGAAAGAATTTTTCTAGAAAGAGATGCTTCATGTTAGTCCATGTAGTTATGGAACTAGGAGGGATGTAGTAGAGCCTTGACCTGAAAGAGTTAGCTAGGGAGAAAAGGAATGCTCAGAGTTTGATTTGTTCTTCAGAAACCCCTGAGGCTTCATGGTAGAGCACACCACCTGTAACTCTTTGAGATGTAGATGCGGATCCTCACCGGCTAGCCAATGGAAATGAGGTAGAAGATGAATCAAACCTGATTTGAGTTCTATGTTAGCCTCTATGTTTGGATATTGAATACCAATGGGTTGTCAATTCATATCAGGGGCATCAAGTTCTTTCAATGTTTGTTCCCTAGGATTGGCCATATCGAATTCAATTGGTAGGGCAATGATTGGTTCTTGGGTGATTTTGTTATCCCTAATGGTCCTCCTAAGTCGACGAAGAGGTCTATCAATTTCAGGGTCAAACAAATATGAGGGATTTTTTGGGAGACTACGGGGAATTCATAGAGATTTATAAAGGATGTGGAAGATGGGTTTTCCTTTGTTTTTTTTTTCAGTTTATGATTTTTAAGAGGAAGATGGGTTTTTCATTGTGTTTTTTTCAATTTTTTTTAAATTTTTTTTTGTGTTTTCATGAAAATAACCAGAAACTAATGACTAATTAAAGCATTATCCCCAGAAATGGTGCTATTTGAAACGCACGGCTGATTGTCTCATATCGACCGGTCAACGTTTCAGTGCTCTACTAATGTGTATAGCATAACTCGGGTCGAATCCTCGGCGATGATACTTTGAAATAGTCGTTTGTTTTTAGTTAATTGTATTCTGATTGGGGGTTTGTTTGCAGAGCTTATGAAATGATTTATGGATTATGTTTGATTCAAAAAATTGATAAATATTGGGGTGAGTTCATTATTAGGGAGTTAATCTTGTGATATCCTTGAGCTTTGCTTTATATTGCATTTAAATTAACACCCACTTCACAAGTAGACATCGATTAGAATTCCTAAGTGTTAAAGTTTTAATCCTAGCCTTAACTTAATTTGGTTTTAATCTAAATCAGAACATGTTTATGGTAGTGTATTTTTATTTCTAATAAACCATGGAAACCACATTCTAAACAAAATATGTCATTAATCCATGACAAATTAAGTCCCACATACACAATGTTAAATTAACGAATACTCATCGAGAAAATACTCTCAATCACTTAACATCCATAAATTATAACTCACCCCAATGAGATATTTACTCAGACATTTTGGTGTTTAATATTCTGATTATAATAATTATGATGATAAATTAATAATAGAAGAAAAAGAAAGGGATTATAAAAGAGTGGTATGTCGACACACACACACACGAACGATGATGATAATTAAAAACGGATTTTCGATTGAATGAGGAAGAAAATGAAGGGAAGGGGATTAAACATAATTTAAACTATTTTAAGAACATAAATATTAAACTATATAAGGTGGATGAGAATATGAGATATTGAAGAAGTAACTTTCATTTAAACACATTTACAAAGAAAGAGACTTACAAAATTACAAAAATGAAGAACACGAAATTAAGTGAAAACAAAGAGAGGAGGAAAGATCTCTATGAGAAAACGTGAGTATGGAAGATCCTACCAATCTTTTTTCAAGGCCTTGGTCATGCCAATATGTTCTATTCTCTTCTGAAATGCCAACCCCTCTCAAGGAGAGAAGGGGAGAGTATTAATAGCCCAAGGAGTAGACTATTTTCATTCCCAATCTGTCCGTCCACTTGTATCGCCAATTTGGCTATCCCGAGAACAAAATCATCAAATATCTCCTTCTTTAATGTTGTATAAAATAATGTTGTTCAATGACTCTCAAAAGTTGGAGTCATTTGGAATTAAGGATCAAAAGTTATGGCAGGTTGATTAAACAAAGTTAAAATTCCCATTTCAATCCAGTCTTTTTGATGTCCATAATGTGACAGGGTTTTTGAATATGCATATTCCTTCAAATCCGAATGGTTTATTCAACAAATTAGGCATCCTATATCTCCCCTTTTACATTGAAAAATCTAAGCTCTATTTGATGCTTACATCATGAGATATGTCATGCATACTATACTGAGTTTAATTCTCGGCCAGAATGGTGGGCTGAACTTCAAAGCACTATTTGGCCCCCTTGTACTTGGATTTGGGCCTTGAAATTTTTATCCAAGATGAAATGTAGTGGCCCCCTATTTATAGTGGAGATTTATTGTTTTTGGAATTCATTATTGAGCCTAGAAAATCAAACTTCAAGGCTGGTTCAGTTTGTTCACAGATTGTTTGGTCTTGTTTGGGAGGACCATATGACCCTTCAAATGACAGAATTGGATCATGGTACCTTCTAATGAAATGTTTTATATTTAATGTAGAATCCTAAAAAACAAGAACCACAAAATTTGGATCATTATAGTGACAGTTATTATTAAAACATTAAACTGGCTCAATTGGACTACTTCTAAAAATGCTCAAAAATTATACTTAATATTAAAACATTAATATTTCACACAAATTATGCACATTTCATATAAAATCAGTAAAGGGGGAATATAATAAGTCATTAAAATATTAATAACATCATCACCCTCCATTCACATATATAGTATTTGAAATAATATATTATATAGAGGGGGCGTTCCCTATCTAACGAAATTATATTTTATCTTTTAAAATAAATACAATCAAAAACAGAAACTAGGTTTTAATCTTTTAATGTGGTTTGTCACATTATTTTCATGTAAATTATTTCAAGAATTTTGGATATGTGTGATAATTCTTCCTAGAATGCATCAATTGATCACTTATTTATAATAATTTATAACTCAACATCCATGTTTTTATGTTGGTGTCTAAATATTACTACTAAATTAGAATGATATGAAAAAATTAATAGATTCATAATAAAATAATATGTTAACTATCAAGGAATAAATGACTAGTTTTCCTATCACCATATAATTATTGGAATAAATAATTTATATAGTGATGTAATAAATTATACATTAATATTTAGGCCTTAGATATTGATTAGTTTTTTTATAATTGGAAATCCTTTTTTAGGGTATTGATTTCCAAATTATCCAATTTCAATAGATTCAAAAAAATGAATTATAGATAGATAATTTATTGGATAATCCTTTTCTCTATCACATTAGTGGGTATTTTCCACTATTAATCACATGATATACTCTCTTCTTTCAACACTAAAAGCACTTATTTTCTAATTTAGGAATTTTTTGGGATAATTCATCCCACTCTTCCAACATTTTGTATGTTTTCTATTATTACCCATTGTGATTTTCATATAATTCATATATAACTAAAATATATTCTATAATTCTAGTCTCTAATTAAAATTTACTTTTGATATTCACATATATCCTTTATGAATTTAGGGAACATCTAACATTATATGTATATCAATCAAAGTCTTTAATAGGAATATAATTCAATGGATTTGATCCATTTCTCTATTATTAATATAACAGAATATCCAATAAATGGGAATGGACGATCTCACCTGATGGTGTCATTATTAAATTTGTCATTCCTAGGGGAATTTGGGAGTTCCTACTCACACATGTATTAAGTCCAAATATTATTTATCTAATAGTGTATCGTAATAATTTTTGTAACTCTTACCCACAATGAGTTGGGAATCACATTTGAGTATTACTCACATTATCCCACAAATTTTTTTTGGATATGTTTCAAAAATTTGGAAAAATATAATAAAATATTATAAACCTAAACATGAGACCATTAATAGGAAAGGTATAAATGATAAATGAATTATATTAAATAATAATTGATTTTTTGGTTTAAATCTATGTCACTCATGAAATATTTATTAATATAGAATTTTATAGTCATTTTGTTCCTTTAATATTGGATCATCAGGAGCATGAAATATTTATAATACATACCTCCCTAGAGTTTGAAGATATGTTTTTAGATAAGCAAGTAATAATATACTACATAATGCTAAATTCCATTTCAATGTATCGTGTTATGTGTTTTTACACCTAGGTACAACTATGAAAGAGCCACATAAACATGTAATATCCTCACATAGACATATTTTATTATAATCCACTAAATTTATAAATTATAAAAATTTAGGCAAGTTTTCAAATTTCTAAAAATATCCATAACAATTTTAATAATTTATATATTTATAAAAACAAAAATAACTATGCTTTTATATAAAAAAATTATGACAACCATTATTTTAATTCAAATTATTTAATAAATTATTACATATAGATGAAATTTATAGCACTATAAAAGATTTTGGGGACTAGATTATTTTATTTATGAAATGCAGAAGACACATGTTTTTAAATAAAACTATAAAAATTTATTCATAAACTTCATAAATTGTCTTTTATTCATGCAATATTTTAAAATTTAATGGGAAAAATTTGGACAGATACAATAAAGGCGTGAGATAAAAAAAGGGATAAGTAAATAATCACGGAAAACATTATGAAATGTAGTGAATTTTAGCCCACATATATTTTAGGGTTACCTAAGAAGAGTGAAAAACATTATATTGATAAATGAGTGGGGATATAATATGTGTACCTAATTGAATGACATGAATTGAACAACAACATAAAACATGATATCATAAACATTTTTCAATGGTAACAACAAAGAAAAAACATAGATTTCTTAGTAGAACAACCTTTTCATAACACATGCAATATAATGAGATACTAACAATACCAACTTCAATTGGTGTCTATATAATTTTGGGCCCATCCATCAAATTTTTATCATGTTCATGGATTACTATTCTACTTAGATCATTCAACATAGGGATTTCATTAATCAATTTACAAACAATGATTAATGAGAGAGGATTAAAAATATATATATCCTCATTAAATAAAGAATAGTGAAAACTAAATGAGTACCAATGACTAGAACATTGAATGTCTATTTACTACTCAAAATATCTAAAAAGAAATTCATAGGACAACTTTAATGGAATAAATCTATATAAATAGGTTTATATAAGGGGTTGCCAATGGATAAAAGGGTCAATAATTAATTGGGAAGAATAAGTATAATAATATTTATGGGTGAAAAAAAATCCCAATATGATCAATAGTAAATAAAAAGTCAAGGAATGAAGAATGTTATTATATATCAAGGCAGAGGAGATTTTCCTTTCGGTTAAGAGGGTGCTTCTTAAATCTTGTGAGGAGAACGATGTAGTATTGGGGGAACATTGTTGGTATCTAGAGAGGGATATGTAAACTGAATATATTAAGAAGGAGTAATGGGTGATAAAGAATGATAGTATTAGAGGATTTTGATAGAATTAGAGAGGATAATTATTTATTAATTTCCTAATAATAGGTTCATAATTCCTAATGATAATATAAAAAACCATAAACATTAACATGTATTTTTTAAAAAAATCTCTTTAAATTAAAAGTGTTTTAATCACATTTTATAGATACTAAAATTTATATTAAAATAACTATTGTGGTCTGGATGTTATTCATGATTATAAACAAATGAAATTAATGTAATAAAATATAATATATGATTTTGGATTAATTATAGGTTTATAAAATTATTTAAATAATTTAAATAAAGATTATATTAAATCGGAAAAATATATTTGGTTGTCTATATTGTTTTTATTATTTATTATATCACTGTTGTGATTTTATGATTTCATAATACAGGCCTTATAATTATAATTTATTAAATTTCCTCCACAATTATTCGACTATAGTACTGAATAATGATAAAATATTCATTAGAAATTTCAATTTCATTATTAAAAAAATAATATTTATTTTATCGAAAAAATTATAGATAAATGTTATCATGATCATTTAAAGAAAAGATACACATATTGGAAAAGTTATGTTTTTTGAAAATTGCAGTTTTATATCCATTATAAAAATGATATTTGATTTCTATAAATCATGTTACAATTTTTATTTACTAAATATTATATAAATAATAAATATTATTAAAATATAATTTTTTTTAAAATTTATTAATTTCATCAAAAAAGTTATCTAGATTTATTGTGTGCATAAAAATATTAAATTTATGTTATGATGTATATCATTTCAATTTTTATAATTATTATTTTATTTTAATTAAATAATTAAAAATTAAATTAATAAACATAATCATTATTTTATTGATAGAAAATTTATAAATTCATAATATTAGAATATAGAAGCATAACCCATTTTCAATCAAGTGAATGACATATGTATAAGGCGTGCATTGGTGATATTTTCATAAGGTTGTTTGGTTAACATGGTTTTATCCAGGATCTAATTCAGCTCAAACGTATCCCTTAAATGATTTTGTTTAATATTTAGTTGATGAATCTCATCATTGGATTAGATACGGGAAAAAACAAATTATGTTATTCTTATGTGATTCTTTAATAAATGTTCATCATATGGTACAAACCGACAGGTTGAGGACATCAATTCCATTATATTTTTCATACAGAAATTTTCATAACCCGTAATATACTAATCTTAGTCTCCTATATATAATGGTAATATAATCAATGGTTATGATGAAAATTGGTATTTTAAATTTGAATGTTCATGTAACTATCGAATATAACCAAATTATTACATGTGCCTTCTATAACATCAAATATTAAAACTCATTTATTCATAAAAAATATACTTTATTTTTTAAATTTTAACATTTTAACATGGTTACACCACCAGTTTTTATAGGGATTCCCCATTGGATATTATCTAATTAACTTTGATTATCTTTGGTTTATATTATTTCCATTTATTAATCATTTTTAATTCTTTAATGATATTACATATTGGTTGAACATTTTTATTATCCCTCTCTTTATAATATTTCTTATCTATAATAATTGTTATACTAGGGTGATTTGGGAGTTAACCTGAAATAAATGCTCCAAATTTTTGTCATTAAAATGGGTTCTTCATAAGGGTTTCAAGTGATTATATAAAGAAAAAAATTTATGTTATCAAGATTCATATATTTAATTCTCAATATAATCTCAATGAAAATATGAAAAAAATTAGTCATTCTATTCAAAATGTAACGCTTTATCTATTTTAGAAAAAGAATATGATGACTCTTGTGATTTCCTACTATGTTGTATTATAATTACACCGTAATTATATAATTCATCATAGACAAAATAGTTTTTTCTAGTTCTAGTATTGTATTGTGATATTTTGTGTTGTATGATAAATTTATGGATGGATTATGATAAAGAGAACAAATGGATATTATGATATGATGGTTTGTTTTATTTATTGTATCGATGCATTGGGAATGACTAAATTTTTTCCCTAACAATTTTATTTTTGAAGCTAACGATATAATTTATTTTGAATTTTTAATGTTGTTTATCTTGTTTATATATAGTTTTAAATTTTTTTCATATCAATTAATAATTCTTCAATACATGTAAACATATTTCATTACTTTCATGTCTACAATCTGGGAGGATTCTCCTAGTTATTCTGGGTTTTTGGGAGAAATCATCGATGATTATTTCTTTTGATTCCGTTAATTATATTCATCATCATGGTAAATCCAAAATTTCCAACATGGTTGATGAAAATCATCTTGACTGCTTGATTCAAAGGGTTATCTTGAGTTATTTTGTGATATTCAAAATTATGAATTCCAAAAAGAGGTATTTATATCATATATATAATTTAAAATAAAAAAATATGACATAAAAATACACTCTTATAATATATGAAATCAAAATAAATTTTGAATAAATAATATTTATTTTTATCAGTTGTTATATATATATATTTGTATATGTTATAATCTATTAATTATTACATAAATAATAATTAAATAATTATTGATATAATAAATTTATATTTAAAATAATTTTTTTGTTACATAGTGAGAATTGTATTTTAAAGACATGAATAAAAATTGTAATTAGTTGATTTAAAATTTTACACAAAAATTACAATGTAATTTAAATAAAAATATTACATTTCAATATCACTACGGTATAAAATTATTATAAACATTATGTTATAATTTATTGATATAAAATAATGGATTATTTTTGAAATTAATAATGAATTTTTATAATTTATCATTCTTGTGTTAACTGCCAAATTATAATAATGTTTATTTATGTAAGTATTTTCACAATTCATATGTACTGTTCTACACTTTTTAGTGTTTCCCATAGAAAGATTCAAATAGTTTAAATAATTTATTCTTAAATGATGAATTGAAAATTAATATATTATTAAAAATATTAATAGTGAAATGACATTAATTACACTTTCATGGACCATTCAGCTCCTATCGAGCCACATAATCTCCAAAAATGGGAATCATTTCATAGTAAGACTAACCAACCATGGAATCCAATTACTTTTAAAACATATATAGTTAATGATCTACCTCCTCATAATTTTGGAGTGAATTCTCTTCAACCACATAATTCTGGTTCACTATATATATTATAAATAGGTTGGGTATAAATTTAAAGCCACATCCCATGGAATATAAAATTTTTAAATAACTCGCAATATTCATAACATGAATTTGGATATTGGACTAATTATTCATTAAAATGAGTATATATTTTCCATATTTAATAATCATTAAAATTCATTTAAAATTGATATCGATGTGATTTTATTTGAGTCTTATCGTACTGAGAATTTATTTTATGACTACAATATAGAGTGATTTTAAAAATCAAACAACCCTAAAATTGTATCCCAATGGAACATCAATCCCCACATTGTATGTATTATGTTAAAATAAGTAAATATTCATTAACATTATATAAAAAAAGTTTCAAGTCATAATCTCAAACCAAATCAAACCATTAATTTCCTTTGGTTAGAATAATTTTTTCTCAATCAATATAGGGAACTGATCTTGGTATATGATAAGAGTGTGCAAAAAATATTCTTCAATGATCATGATTAGAAACATATAATTGGTCATTATTTTTTTAAAATGAACTCATGGATTAATAAATGTATATATCATTCAAATATTGACATAGGAAACGTGACTACAAATGAATGAAACATATTTGTCATCTTATTACTAAAGGGTGATTCAATCAAAAAAATTTCAAAAATGACTAATTTTTTGTGATATTTTTACTTTATTTATATTCGAGAAACAATATATTGATTTCATGTGTTACAATAGATTGGTAAATCTATATCACATTCATAAATTTTTAACTGTGATGGCTATTAATATATATTTGAATTTATATCATCCAATCCATTGGATGGTGTGAAATATTGTTTCCTGTTTCCAAATCTCTTTATTGATATTAAACCAAAAACTATAAATACTATTAGTTCATTGAGAAAATAAAAAAACTCTAAGAACAAAAAAATTCTATTTGGGGTATCAAAATTTTATCATTAACCAATCTTCTAGAACCAAATTATAAAATATATCCTTTATATATTTATTTAATGAATGAAACCTCACATCCATTAACAAACTAATATTGATAATCCAATATAATTTATAAGACCTTTGAAATAATTCAATTAGTGTGTGTCTAAAATATTAACTGTAAAATATGAATAAAGTTTTTTCTTTATATGGAATGCATTGTCTATAATTGGAATTTCATGGAATTGATTGGATTTACCCATATGTTTACCTAAATTTACAAGATTTAATAAATAAAAAATTTTATCAAAGATCATTCTGCAAATAAAATTTATTCATATCATAGATCAATTATTGATGAATCTGTGAATTAATTAATTAATTATAATTTTATAAAATTACTAAAATACATAAAATAGTTGGAAAACATGAATCCTATAATGGAAAATTATGAACTAATTATATTATTTTTGGAATTATGGTACCTTAAAAGAATGTATCCAAATAATGTGTGGTGTCCAAAAATTAAAATAATTTAATATTAAATTATTATTAAATAATTATTAATAGTGTATGATTCTAGTACATAAAATAAATGTAAATGATTAGTGTATCTAGAAATTAAAATTCAAAAATAAATGTTACATAATACCACTGCATCGTATCTCACTAAATTATTCCCATATTTCACTATATATCATATAACATTCATCATATCCATGTGAAAGGAAACATAATAAAGGTTTATTGATGATGTTCAATATGGGTAAAAATGGATAGATAAATGATCATTCAAATTAAACATGACCATATGTTTAAGATAAATTATTGATTTCATGGGAAAAACGTACTCCATTAATTAATATATCTAAATCATGATTACTGTGATAAAGTATGGATGTTCATATGACATGAATCATCAAGGAATCAATGATCATGATCCATGATAAAGAAACATTGGAATTAAATAATATCATATAATAGTGGTATCAAACACTATTTAATCATAGTAAGAGAAATATTATGTGATAGATACCTCAAAAAAGAATTATCACATGTAATTATTCGGTGAACCACCATTGCCACATATGTGTGATTGGTATAACCTCACATGATCTCTCATGTGGAAATGACATAACACCTAGAGTACCTTTTTTTCATTGTATTTACTCCCATATACCTTTTAATATAAAAATACATTAATCAATAATATATATAACTTAGGACTATAATAGACTAACCATTTCTTAATGATAATTTAATTATATTTATTTCACCATGTAAAATAAACATTTAACATTTTACGATAGATTAACAGAAGGAAAATAAATCATTTTTCAATAATAATTCATCATTATAATCATAAACTATACAAATAATGAATATGGTTAATTTAATATGATGAATCCCGCAATTACTCATAATTTACCTCAAATTTTGTATTTATGGATGAAAAAATATGTTCTAAGATCAAAGAAACCATTAATAAGGAAATTAAAATTTTCTTTTTGAGACACATAAATTATAATATAATTTATAAAAATTTATTAGAGAAAATTATTCTTTGGATTATATCGTTGGATTATTTCAAAGGAATCCTCAATAAAAAAAAATTTCAGGATTTTTGGAAAATATATTTATATTGTATATTGTATAATTACAAATTTATTTCCTCAATTATTTAAAATTATATCATCTCAAAAAACCAAAAAAACTTCTAAAATATATAATTGTAACATAATAATTTGTAACATTTTATTTAATCCAAAATTTATGAATTTTAAAATATTTCTAGAAACATTGTAAATAAATTATTTTCATTAGAGATACAGATTCCATATTAAAGAGAAAAATAAGGTGGGTTTTTATTGTTAAAATGTCTTAAGTATCTTATATATTAAATGATAAGAAAATGAAATTAAGAAATGTTGTCTCAAAAAATAAATAAAGATTAATTAATTACATGTCATTATATATGTAAATATTTCAATTAATTTCATCATTGGTAATATAAGTGAAAAACATTCTTGAAAAAACATTGAGTGTAACATAAAACCCTTATCTCGTGTATGAATTGATTAATAAGAAATCCAATAACATTTATTATAATATAAATTTTAAAATATTTGGATAACATACCAAATTGATAGTTATGTTACCATAAAAGGTATTAATATAAACATTTATTACTCTTTAATTAACTATCCCTTATTTGAATTGCCACTCCATGTCCCCCGCGCATGTATCATTACAACCCCAAACCCGCCTTCCATAGGCCAGGGGCTGGCGACTAGCACCAAAGGCGTAATTCCCTAAAACTGGGAAGGAATTGTCTTTATAAATCATAAAAACAACAACTAGAGTAAAAGTGGAAGAAAACACTAAGTAAAAGCTCTATAACTAGTGTACTAAATGTAATGGGGGGCCAGAATTCATACCCAACTGTAATGTACAAATACAACTGAAAGAAACTAAAACTGAAAAGGGAAAAAGAGTTGAAAGGTGAAAGTATCTCCTGGATCATCTTCAGGGGTTCCTACCAGATGTGTAGGTACATAGGGACTACACAGCACTCTAGGTCCTTCAGACACCACCATGTAATGATTCTTCTAATGGTCCTCCTTCAGTTAATGTTCATTCCTGGTGCTCCCGGCCTCCGTCAGCGCTGTCCGTTTTCTGTATCCAACATAACGAGGTGTGGGCATAACCCATACATGGGTGAGTAGAACGAAACTCAGCATGGACCCAGAGACCCTCAAGGTCTCACAAAATCTAATAAGGATAATCCAAAATTTATGAAATCAACAGATAACCATTACATAGTTATATGCCCTTACATATAACTATGTTATCAAGTAACCCATCTCAATCATGAGGAAAACACAAAGTTCATTGACTCATCTCAAATGAGTATTGTCATTACCGAAAGCACGACTACTGGAGAACTCCTCCTCTGTCGAACACAGTGGGTCTATTGCGACATCGAGGCACTTCTCACTAACCAGGTACAATTGAGGTACTCCTCCTGTCGAGTATCATGGGTCTGCTGCCAACTACCAGGCGCTCCATCACCTATGGGTCTGCCGCCAAATTCCGGGCGCTCCCCTAATAGCCTGCAGAGGTACTCCTCTTGTCGAGTACCATAGGACTTCTACCAAATACTAGGAACTCCTCCACCATGGATCTGCCGCAAAATTCTATGCGCTCCTTACCGAGCTTGTCGAATCACTCCGAGTCGAAACGCTCAAGCAGTCGTAAGGTTTGTCAACTACTAGGTCTCTTCACTATGTACACTCATCTCTGGGAGGATTTGATCCATGAGCTACTGTTCGATATTACAAGTGTCACTAAGTATCGTATAGAAGTATCTCAAAGTACGACCACGTCATAGGGGTCTCAATGTATAACACCACACGTCAACCGGACGCCCAGTCTGTGAGTTATTAGACTTTTAGTCCCAGGGGCCCAGTTGGGTTCATGTACGATCAAACATGACTGTATCTCAACTATACAACGAACTCCCGTGGAGTTTTATCAAAGGGAAGGCATCGTTACAAGAAAAAAATCTCAACTGACGGTTTTTCAAACAGACGCTCATAGCCCGTGTTGTGGGTGATTAGGTGTAATCGGGTCTGATGTGTTTGGGTTTGGTCCGCCCTGAGTAGACCGACCCAAACCGACCCAAACTGGGCACTGACTGGTGTCTGACCTAGTCTGTGGGTTTGACCCCACCCAATGGGGCGTCCTAGCGGCCAGCGTGGCCTGGGCGGCCCACCCGCGTTGCCTGGTGGGCCGGCCTACTTGTCCTGGTGGACCAAGTGTGGGTGGGGGGTGTCTCACCCCCATTTATCCAAAATGGTCAGCCCAAGGATCCGACCCCTGGTAACCGTGGGAACTGTTGTGTCCCTTCTCTAGCACGCACCGGTGGTCGGCTCAGCTAGCCTTCCTCCCCTGTTCGTCGCAGACTATTCCCACGGACCTACACCACTGGCGCAACGCGATGACACCGCACCACTCTGTCGCGGCCCACCCTGGCCGCCGCTCCCTGCTACTTCATGCAGCATGATGGCGTCACGCCACCATTTTACCATCGCGGCCCTCCTGGCCGCATCCCTTTTCATCCAGCACGGTGTAACGACACCATTCCCCTCTGGCACCGCCGAGTCCCACCTAGCCACAGCTATGTTCACTATGCGACATTGTGGTGTCGTGCCCTAGTGGCAACCTGGGTGCCTTTCCCTGCTGACTCTCTTCACATCCAGCTCATTTTTGGATGCTGCGTGTACTACCTACATTGTCATCAAACAAGAACCAACAAAAGGGGAGGGTTAGGCCATGTTCGTGTAGTATCAACTCTCCTCGTTATGGTGATATCATTCTGTACTCATTCCATAAATTTGTAATATGATGAACAGGTACAAAACAATTCAAACCACCTACCTCGAGTTCATTGATCATTGATGGAGTTGCGGAAAAGTTTAGTCATTTTGTCAACATCGGAGGAGAAGACGAAGAAGTCAAGAAAGAAGGATTCAGGGAAGTCATGTTGGGATAACCTCATCAGTGTTCTTGGTGGACGGTGGTGTTTCCTCTACTTTCCCCAGTTGAAGAGGGAGAAGATGGTGCATGACATTCTTTGTTGAGAAGTTGGAGTCCTCTCAATTCTCCCAAAGGCTCTTCCTCTCATTAATTCACCAAACAATGATTATGCTATCCTCCCACAATAATAGTAAATCACATACTATAAAGTTGGCATTATGAATTCAAATAATTTAAAATGATTCCAAATTATTTATGATACATTACTTAATTAAATTGGAGGAATATGCTCATTAAATGAAGGGGGAGGTGAATAGTTTCACCAAATTAATTGGAGTTTTAGATGTTGTTTAAAGCTCATGTGGGCCCCACTTAATAATCCTGCAAAGGGAGGATATGTGCAGGTGGGACCCACCAACATACCATCATCCCATGGGAGGTTATGTGGGGGTGGTCCCCCACCACTATAACCTGTCATGGGAGGTTATGGTGCGGTGTCCCCCACCACTATCCTCCCCTTTGAGGTTACAACCACCAAAATAAAATAAAGTTAAAACTTTTACTTTATTCAATTTAATTTAAAACCCCTAATAACAATTATCCACTCTCGATAAAACACAACTACGGTGATGGTCTCACTATTAAATCGTCAATGATGTGAGTTCAACGGTGCCCTCAAATTTCGATTCAGAGCTCCGGTTCAGAATTTTTAAAAACATAATCATACATTTACTGAACATACCTAAAAAATACATTATAATTTGATTCCTAACACACAGGGCCTGAGGAATAAGTTTCATTAGAAACTGTATACTCGGAAAATTCCCATGCATTTAAATAAAAATTTCATTGGAATTCCAGGTCTTTACATACTCCCCACCACATGGCTTTACATCCCAGTAAGCTACAACTCGAACTAAAGGAACAAATGGGGGTACTGAAAACATATCTGAGAATACCACTCCAATATGATCTTCTGTAGGTTCCCATGCTTCTAGTGAATGTAAACCATAGGAATTGACCATCCATGTAGGACCCACTCCTGTTGATCCTCAATCTCCACTGTAACCTCTGTGAATGTAACACCTTCATCGATGTCCACCTCTCTATGGTAGATGATGTGAGATGAGTCGTTCACGTATACTCTCAAATGAGATACATGAAAGAGGTCGTGCACCTGGTGCAACTGAAGTGGAAAATATAAGAGGTAATCCACATCACCTACTCTTCTAAGGACCTAAAAAGTTCAAATGAATCGTGGAGATAACTTGCCGCCTCAGCCAAATCTCCATATAACTCATCGAGGTGAGACCCATAGGAAGGTGTGGTCACCATCCTGAAACTCCGGAGGTATTCGTATCCTATCAACAAATGTCTTCTGCCTGCTCTGTGAAGTCTTCATCCTCTCTTGGATGATTTTCACCTTCTCCACGGTCGCTCATACCATATATAGTCCCACTTGTGATGACTCCCTTAGGTTTTTCCAACATAGTGGGGATCTATAATGTTGGCAATACACGTCCTCAAAAGGTTCCATACCGATGGTTGAGTAATATCTATTGTTTTAGGAAAACTCTACCAAAGGAATGTGATCCTCCTTGCTGAGACCAAAGTCGAGGACACATTCACGTATCATGTCCTCAATGGTTTGAATGGTCCTCTCAGTTTGACCATCCGTATGAGGATGGACGACGATGCTCAAGCGTAGTTATGTACCAAAAGCCTCCTACAACCCCTTTCATAGACAGGAATTAAATTGTGCATCATGGTCGGAGACAATCAAAGAGGGTACTCCATGTAACCAGAAAATCCCTTGTGCATAGAGGCATCCCATGCTCCCGAATTAGCTCTCCTCTCTGATCAGTGGGAAGCGGGATGACTTGGTGAATCTGTTAACAATCACCCAAATCGAGTCATGAATCCTATATATACATGCAAGACCCACCATGAAGTCCATGGATATCCCTTCCCACATCCACTCTGGGACATCTAAGGGATGAACCAAGCCTGCTGGTACCGGGTTCTCTTCCATCACATGCTGAAAAGAGAGGCATCGTGAGACAAACTCAGCTACTACCATCTTCATACCTGGCCACCAGTGCTGTCGTCGAAGGTTCTGGTACATCATAACTACTCCTGAATATACTGCTAGAGGAGAAGTGTGGAATTCCCTCAACACTTCCTCCAGAAGGGAAACTAGTACCTGGGTACGTCCTTTGAAGGGGATGACATGCTCCCCATCTTTAGAAAATCTATCAGGTGCATTTACTATGGATATCTAAGAACAACGCATCTCGTAGTTAGCATCTCCATGTTGCGCCTCCCCGACTGACTGAAGAAGTGGGGGTGTGACTTTAAGAGACTATATATAGGTTGATCTATATATATATTCACAAAGGATATCTATAATGAGGCCAGATGCTAGATCGCCTCTCCTAGCAGCTGTATACTAGTCCTCATGGTGAGCACATCAGCAACACCATTCCCTTCTCATGTGTATATACAATCTCAATGTCCTAGTCTTGGAGGAACTCAAGCAATCGCCGCTATCTCAGTTTCAGGTCCTTTTGAGTGAATATATACTAGAGACTCCTATGATCATAGTGCATGGTAACCATTTTACCATTTGATAGTGCCGCCACATATTCAAGGAGAAGACCACTCATGCTAAATCCAGGTCATGGGTAGTGTAGTTCTTCTCATCTTTTCTCAGCTACCGAGAACCGTATGCGATCACAACACGTTCCTGCATCAGGACACACTCGAGTCTGGTCCCTAATGTGTCGTAGTAAACTACGTACCCTATGACTTCATCTGGAAGCCTTAGGATGGTGGCACTAGTCATCCTCTGCCACATCACTTTAATGCTCTATAGGCATCTCTCCAACCACACTAAGGGGTTCCCCCTTCTTCTATAAGGCTGATAGCGGTGATGCAACTCCGAAGATATCTGGAACGAATCTCTGGTAGTATCCATCCAATCCTAGGAAACTCCGTACCTCTGTCACATTCCTGGGTGGCTCTCAAGGAAGAACTACCTCAATATTCACTAGATCCACTGCAACTCCAGCCTCTGAGATGCCGTTTCCCAAGAACTGAACCTCTCGAATCCAAAACTGGAACTTCGAGAGCTTACCATTAAGCTATTTCTCTCGGAGTGTGTCCAGTACTACTAGTATGTGGTAGTCATGCACCTCCTCAGTAGTCGAGTAGATCAGTATGTTGTCAATGAAGAGTAAGAAAAAGAGATCAATGTATGGATAGAATATCTTGTTCATGAGACTCATGAACACTCCTAGAGCGTTGGTTACACCAAAGTGCATGACCATGAAAAAGTAATGGCCGTAACGACACCTGAAGTTCATCTTCTACACATCCTCATCTCAAACTCTAATCTGGGATAGCCAGATCTGAGGTATAACATCAAGAACTATCAAGCTCCCATGGGATGATCAAAGAGATAATCTATCCTAAAAAGTGGGTACATGTTCTTCACAGTCACCAGGTTCAGGCGACGGTAGTCAACACAGAGCTGGAAGCTCCCATCTACCTTCATGGTGAACAGAATCGGGGCTACCCAGGGAGAAACACTGGGTGGATGAATCCCTCTCCCTGGAAGTCCTCCAACTAATCTTACACCTTGTGAAGCTCATCGAGATCCATCCGATATGTTAAAGTTCATATCGGTGTCATCCCTGGGTATATGTCAATTTAGAAGTCCACATCTATTTGAAGAGGTAGTCCTGGAAATTAATCAGGGAAACCATCCGAGTACTAGTCCACCACTACAGGATAAGTCATACTCTCCAAATCAACTTCCCTAAGGGTATGGAAATCCAACTTGTCAGTGATAAGATGCACCCTCCTTTGAGTAAGTCTGTCCTGTGTAGCAAAGGTTCCCTTCTTGCCGGTGAAGGTGAGCCTGGTCCCATCTGTGCGGAAACACTGCAATTTTTACCTAATATAGTCGATCTGATCATGGACTATAGATAACTAGTCCCAACCCAAGATGATGTCGTAAGGCCTCGACATCTCTACAAGGATATCCCATAGAAATCTCTCACCTCCAAGAGTAATCTTTTACTACTGGCACCAATGCATAATCATCGAATCAGCTCTTGTAAGTGTCTATAGCCATAAGGATCAAACCAACATCTCCATCAGAATCTCCAAGCTCCGAATGATGGCGGTGGATATGAACGAGTGACTGGAACATGTGTATATAAGAACTATAGCTAAGGTGGAGTTGACACAGATCATACCTTGAATCATCTCTAGATAGACGTGGTTGTATGGTTATACTGCCTGAAGCTGATCCCTCCCCTATCCACCAACTCCCTATGGTCGGGGTGGACCTCCTGGTAGTGGTGGCGGTAGCACCTCGTAACATCAAACACCGCCAGCTGCATGACAAGCTCTTCTTCCACATCCCCCTACAACCTGCGTACCGTCTTGATCGAACCTCTACCCTTGCCTGGGATGTCCCTCAACTGTCTGATGGTCATCAAGGCAGTGGGTCGGACAGTCATGATCCATGTGACCAAGCTCGTCCCAAGAGTAACACTATCCTATCCTACCATGACTGGCTCTGTCTCCAATATGGGTACCCCATACAGCCGATCCTGAATCGTGCGGTCGACCACCTGTAGGTCCGGTCCTCTTGGACCTCTGCATCATCTGTCTACTACCAGCTGCAGAAGACTCTGCTACATGTAGACTAGTAGTATGGTTTGCTGATTGTGACAGCTCAGCAAGGAAAATCTCTACTAGGAGGGATCTCTCTAACACTCCAGCCTACGTCAGAATGCTGATGGAGATCATCAAAGCTTTGACCTCTCACATGAGCACCTGCTCAAAGGTCTGATCCCTGAAAAATCGGTCTTATACAATATCCGTGGAGTAGCGCGAGAGGTCGGTGAACCTCACTAAGTACTGAGCTACCCTCATGATTCCCAATAACAGATGTAGTATCTCAGGTATCTGCACATATCGAATGGTGGCTGGTATAAACTATGACCAGAATAGGCACACTATGTCTCCCCATTGATGTGTCCCCTCATCATGTATCAGAAGAATCAGGCTCCATCATCTGTATGTTGCTTCTCGAAGGTATATGGTAGCAAGGATCACTATGTACTCTGCTGGTTTCCCTACTAGCCTAAAGACTCTCACCACAAACCCTAGTCATTCCTCATCCAATTGTGGGTCTATCTCTCCTAGGAAACTAGGTGGCCTCTAGCACTGGAACTCTTGCAGCGCGCTCAAGCGGTAAGCACTCTCTACTGCTAGGGATTATGGATTTAGTGGCCCAACATAAAGATGTACCGATGGTGCCTTCGCCGGTGCCTCAAATGGAAGAGGGCCATATACAGAGGCCTCATCGCTCGGAAGGCTGTCAGTACGTAAAAATCTTGCGACTCTAACAAGTCATTCACAAGGAGGAATCCTGAAATAAATAGATGTGACATGGTCAAAAGACTATACCTAGTGAGATGACCTGGTTAGATATGACTTAAAGAAAACATTTTAAAACAAAGGCACAATCAGTGTTTTCGTGTACTAAGTCATTAATCAGTATTTTGGGTCCTGGTGTACAGATACACCGACCACCACACCAACACTAGACACCATAAACTGAAAACCACATTTAATACCCTTAAAACTATTTCTTCGCAGAAACAAATAACAGAGTCCAATGATATGTGGTAGAACTGACTGATTTGATACCAATTTGTCATGAACCATCCCCCAGGGCCCGTGTCGTGGGTCCCCCAAGCCAGCCTTCCATAGGCCAGGGGCTGGAGACTAGCACCATAGGAATTATTCCATAAATCATGGAAGGCATTGACTTTATAAATCGTAAACACAACAACCAATGAACAAGAGGAAGAAAACACTAAGTAAAATCTTTAGAACAACTGTACTGAATGTAATGTGGGCCAAACTACAACCCTAAATATAAATTACAAATACAACTGAAAGAATGTACAACTAAAAATGGACAAACAACTGAAAGGTGAATGTAGTTTCTGGATCTTCCTCCGGGGATCCAACATCAAGGGTAGGTACAGATGGCCTCCACAGCACTCCAAGTCCACCAAACTCCACTTTGTACTGATATGTCAAATGGTCCTCCACAAGGTACCGTCGATTCCTAGTGCTCATGGCCTCCGTCAGTGTTGTCCATCGTCCACATCTAACCCAACGAGATTTGGGCATTTCCTGCACAAGGGTGAGTATAAAGATACACTGTAGGGACCCTGAGACCCTCAAGGTATCTGAAAATCCAACCAGGATAAACCAAAAATTATGAAATCAATGGATAACTGTTAATTATCTTTATGCCCTTATACATACCTAAGTTATCAAGAAACCCATCTCAATAATGAGGAAAACACAAAGGTCATTGACTTAGCTCAAACCATTATTTTCATTATCGAACCCACAGATGATGGAGAACTCCTCCTCTACCGAGAATAGTGGGAATGTCGTGGCACTGAGGCACTTTTCACTAACCTTGGATTGATGAGGTACTTCTCCTGTTGAGTACCATGGGTCTGCTATAAACTACCAGGTGCTCTGTTCGCTGTGGGTCTGCCGCTAAATACTGGGCCCTTCCCCTAATAGACTACAGAGGTACTCGTCCTATCAAGTACCACAGGCCTACCACCAAATATCGGACACTCCTCCACCATGGGTATGCTGCCATCTACAAGGAGTACCCCACTCGGCTAGTCGAATCACTCCAAGTCGAATTGGTCATGAAGACATCAGGTTTGTCACCTACTAGGTCTCCACACTTTGTATGTTCATCTCTAAGAAGATTTGCTCCACGAGCTACAAGTTGAAACTCCTAGTGTCATGAATTCTCACATAGAAGTATATAGACGTACTGGCAAGTCATAGGGGTCTCAACACATCAGACATCACCTCAATCGGATACACGGCCTGTGAGTTATTAGCCTTTTAGTCCCGAGGGCCAGTATGGTTTCGTGTATGAACCAACCTAACCATATCTCAACTATATCGTGATCTCCTATGGGATATTCTTGAAGGGAAAGCTGTGTTCCACAAAAAATGGTGCCGCTAACTGTGCGTCAAATAGACACACGTAAATCGAGTTTTGGGTGATTAGTTGTAATCGGGTCTGACGGGTTCGAGTCCGGTCTGACCCAGGTGGACCCGACCCGACCCGACCCGACCAGGGTGCGGATTAGGGTCCGACCCAGTCCATGGGTCTAACCCAACATGAAGGGGAGGCCCAGCCCGACGGCCCACATGTCCTGGTGGCAGCCCGCGGGGCATGGCTGGCCACGCGTGGCAGGGGTTCCATGCCCCGCCGTTTGTCTACAATGGCAGGGGTGATGGGTCGGCCCCAGGTAATTGTTGGACCATAAGGGTCCCTCCTGTACTGAGCACCAGTGGCCAGCTCATCCGGCCACCCTCTCATGTCTCCCATGGCCTAAGGCCATAGTATTGCACAACCGGCATGGCGCGATGTCCCATCGCCCCTCCGCCGCAGCCCGCCCAAGCCGCGACTCCCTGATGCTCAGCACTGCGCGGCGGCGCTACGCCACCATCAGACTGCCATGACCTTTTCATTTGGCACGGTGCGACAACACAGCGCCCCTCCGGCAATGCCATGTCCTGCCTCACCACAGCTCGGTTCTCTACGCGGCCATGCAGTACTGCACCATTATGGCAACCCGTCGGCCTTGCGCCGCAATCTTTCGGCGTAGTCGTCTCATTGATGGTCACCATGTGTATTGCCTCCATCATCATCAAACAAGAACCGACAAAAGGGGAGGGTTGGGCTGTGTTCGTGCAGTCTGCACAGTCCTCCTTATGGTGATATCAATCGGTTCTCATACTAGAAATTTGTACAATGAAGAACGATTACAAAACAATCCAAACCCCTACCTCAACTTCAGTGATCCTGACGGAGGTGGAGAAATTCGGCGTCGTTTCATCAACGTCGGAGGAGAAGACTAAAGTGTCGAAGAGGAAGGATTTGGGGAAGATGAGTCGAGATGACGACGTCGGCGTTCTTGGTGGACGTTAGTGTTTCCTCTACTTGCCCTGGTTGACGAGGGAGAATACGGTGCTCATCATTCTTCGTTGAGAGTATGAAGTCCACTAAATTCACCCAAAGGATCTTCCTCTCCTTAATTATCCTAACATGGATTTTTCCAACCCCCACCATAATAATACATCACATATTATATGTTGGCATAATGAATTCTAATAATTCAAAATTATTCCAAAATAATTTAGATACTTTATTTAATTAAATTGGAGGAGTTGTCTCATTAAATAAAGGGGGAAGGTGAAGAGTGTCAACAAATTAATTGGGGGTTTAGAAGAGGTTTAAAGCTCGTGTAGACCCACCGAATAATCCTCTTAAGGGAGGTTATGTGCGGGTGGGCCCCACCACTATAACATCCTCCCAAGGGAGGTTATGTGCGGGTGGGTCCCACCCCCATAACCCTTCATGGGAGGTTATGGTGTGGTGGCCCCCACCACTAACCTCCCCTTAGAGGTTTCAACCACAAAAAATCGAGTACATTTAAAACATTAGATTTATTCAATTTGACTAAAAACTCCAAAAAACTATCTTCCACTCTTGATAAAACGCTACTGTGGTAAACGTCTCACAATGCAATCGCGAACGCTGATAGTTCAACGATTCCCTTAGAATTTGATTCTGAGCACTCGTTCAGAAGTTCTGAAAACCGACATGTATGTTTACTAAACGTACCTGATGAAAACATTAGAAATTGATTTCGGACACACCAAGAATTAGAATCCAGCGCCATTAAAAACTGAAGACTCGTAAAATTCCCAAGCATTTGATAAAAAATTACATGAGAATTCTAAGTCTTTACATGATTCACTATTTTAGTGATTACCATTTTTTTTCATATTTGTTTTGATTATACTACTTTTTTACTTCCATATATATTATCACTACGTCATTTAAGGAATAATAATCATGATATAAATATTACATGTTTTCATTAAATAGTTATTTTTTAGCTGATAAAATGTTGAGATTGAAAAATTAATATCACCATTCATTGAAATGGTAATTAAAATGTACAAAGAATGGTTATTTTCATTTTATTATGAAATAATGGAATGAAATATAAATTTAATTTAATCAATAATTAATACTGATTATATAAATATAAATATATATATTAATTAAAAAATTATATATGTTAATGTGATGTTGTGATAGAGAATGATTATATGGTTACGTGGATGTCATATCTACATGTACACAAGAGAGATACATTCATTTCTCATTTGATGGAATGGATGTGAAAAAATATTGAGAAATGATCTTTAGAAAATATTATAATTTTTATTTTTCTTTGGTAATCAATTAATGATGGGTGGAAATTATTTTGATGTGACATAAGATATAATTATATTGTATGAGGTCAGTTATGATTTATAACTCTCACTTGAGAGACGAAAAGTTTTTAACATAGTATATCTTCAATGACTGATCATAAGGGATGAAAATAGAATAAATTATATAGGTATGGAATTGTGGTAGTTATATAGAAAATTATTTTCATACATATTTTGATCATATTTTTAAAATAAGGGTGGAGTGGAGGTTCCCTTTAATATGTAAAGAATCATGGAATTACATAAATTATTTAAATAATAGAACATCACTTTCTAGTGTAAATTGATAAAAAAAAGATTACTTATTTTATTGTTGGAATGTATATGGTATAAATAACTCAATAAAAGAATGATTTTAAAATATCAAGTTGAATTCATAACAATCTACATTTGTTTAACCCATGGTATTATTATTTTAACCATTACTATGGTAATAAAATTATAATGTTTTTACTATTAATTATGACCAAAAATAAAAGTGGTATAATAAAACATTTACACAATTTAATTGACAATATGTTACCAAAATTTTATAAATCAATTAATTTTTTTTGAATTTTACTTTCAAATATAAATGAAAAAATGTAGTGAAACACTATTATTAGAAATTGACTTTCTACGCATAGAATTTAATTTACTTTTGATTACATAAATTGAAAAAAGTGAATAATAAAATCATTGATGGAAAATATAAAACAATAATTTATTTCTTACTATTAATCAATAATTTTTATTATATATTTTTATTATAAAACTCATTTTTTAAATAGAAATAATTTTATAAAAAAAATAAGTTTTTCTATATTCAAATGGTACTATCATAAATCCTAGATATATTATTACTAATATATGGTTGTATATTCATAAATGAATAATACATTTCATTAATATAAAATTAAAATAGTTATCATGTTTTTTTATAATGAGATAAATGATATGAAAAAATATATTGTGTCTTAAATTTGATCATTTTACTATTAAATTATATTTTTAAAAATTTAATGAATAATTAATAGTCAATAAAAAATATATTTAAATTTTGGAAAACACACACACACACATATATATATATATTATAATTTATTTATTCTTAAACATACCATATAATCCATAAACTATGATAGAATGTTATAATATATCACATGATTATATATTTATAATGTTTGGTGTAAAAAATGTAATGAAAGACTAGATTTTTAAAATATATTCTAATAAAATTAATCATTGATACATTGAAACCCAATTAAAATTTATTACTACACCAAAATAATATAATTATAATAATAGAAATTACGATATATCTTCTTCATCACAGATTCAGGCATGGATGAAGATTCCTTAAATATTTTATTCCTCTATTGAGAATTAATATGGTGAGTTATCTTATTCTCCAAATGTTTTTTCTATAGTACCACATTTTTAACACTTCTTATTCTTTGAAATTTTCATCATCAAATTATAAATCATTTTGGTTTTTTCACTTTAATAATTAGGTATTTACAAAATATAAATATACATAAAGAACACACAAGGATTTTTTGAGATCTTTAGTAGATGAACCATGGGTTGTTCTTCCATCCATACTCAACAAATAATATTGAAGTTTCCAAAATAACTGGGGATAAACATTCTTTCATTATAAATTTCATGTTCATCTTTAGTGGATCAAATTATATGAATAAATTCATTCTAAAATCATATTCTATATCACATTTAAGATATTCTTTATAATTAATATATTAAATCTGAGTTCACATAATGATATCCTTAATAGATCATACCATATATTCAATTTCGTATACTCACCAATGAACTAATAGAATCTAAAATTAACTTTAACAGACAAATTTCGTTATTCAATCCTATCTATAGAGTTCACCAGGATAAATTATTTGATTTATAATTTTAATTATCATTTTAAATCTATTTCTATTAAAAAACTCATAAATTGAATCATGTTAATCCCAAAAACCTTTTAAAAATACATAATATGATCTGAGAATATCCACTTTGGTGAAAAATTTTCATCCTAAATATACTATCTATATAAGTATGATAGACAACCAATAAATAATACTCTATATGAAGATATTTTAAATGTCTTCTCATGATTATCATCATAATCCTTGGACCGTGATCACATATTATAGAATTATGGTACACAATGAAACATTTAATGTTCCTTATTGTATATATTAGTATTTTTTTGAAGAATAAAATATTCATTGATATTAATGATATGTTAGAAAAAGATACAATTAATAATTTTACCCAATATTATCATACATGGATATTACATCATTTTAGATGAATATTCATCCTATTACAAAAAATACGTTCTTGAGGACTGTAATAGATTAGTGTATTTGTATAAATGGAATCATATTCTTCTATATCAGTGAAACAACATCAACACTTCTTTTAAATATATTTCACCTTAGTACATATACGTAAAAACATTCTTTATATATTTCAGAAATGAAACATAATAAGTGGGTGAGATTATATTGTCATTAATGGTAAACAAGTGAGATATGTAAGAGTAACATGAGAATTATTGTATGAGAGCATTATTTTTACCCTATAAGGTCATACCCATTATATAAATCTCATAATCAATAGTTTGGGAATAAATACTAGAAGCTATATATAAATGAATCATAATGGTGAAAAATCATCTAAAGTAAATAATTAACAACAAAATCATGTCATATGAGTGTAAAAACATTATAACTATAGAAAACCAATTCATTTGTCATGGTTAACTACAATGACAATCAACATTTCGACCTAGACACCCATTTCCCCTTTTTGGATAAGGATACACTTATTTTCCATAGTGGATCATGACACCTAATTTCCAATTTATGATAAGTATAGTTCTTTTTCATATTATGGATAAGGATATACATTATTTCGAATTTGGATTAGGACAAACATGATTCCCTTTTTTTGGATTAGCATAGACATGATTTTCCATATACATCTTGACAATCATGATTTCCCTTATAGATCAAACACATAAAGTTACTTCCCATCAATATATCATAAGATACATATCATTACTCAATGCATTGTAGGGACATATAGATCCCACCCATCACACAAAAAAAACATTCACACATGTTCCATATGATAACAAAACATTCATCTTATATTGATCAATAAAAATAGAAATGGATTAGAAACAACATAACATAACCCATGAAATGAATCTATATCATAAAAATTTAATCAAATCCAAGCATATGGAAAAAATATAGGTCTCATAATTATTTCATCAAATAATAACCTCTGAAATGTATTAGGATTCAAAAGCATTTATCCCATAAAAGAGAAATGGGATTTAGAAACATAATTCTATCAAAACATAAACCATTCAAGAAAAGTACGCTTGTTATTTGTGGGAAATATTCCTTGGAAATCATAAATTATAGAAAATTATTTCATCATATATATATAATGATTCTGATAGGCCACCACAAACATTATTTAAGGATAATAGCGTTACATTGAATATCATAAAATAACATCATTCGAAAATTAAGTTACTTAAAAAAATTATTAAAATTCAATCTAAATCATATCATATGGAAAATATGTTTTCAATTTTAGAATATTCCATTATAATATTGAAAAAAATGCATAAATTTTCATTTTAAAATAAATTTTAAAACATATATTTTAATGTTGATGGTATTTTGAAAAACATTACATTAAAAACGCCATGAAAACACATAATGAATGATTTAAAACATGATAAAAAACATTTTCTTTGTAAATAATTTGAATACATATTAATATAAAGCAACAAAATTTTGTAAACACTTTCATGAAATTTTATTTGTAACACTAATAATGAAAACATAAAATCAATGAAATTATCTTCATTGAAAACTACCTTTTTAATATTATTATTGAATAATATAAAATTATTTAAATAAATTTTTAAACAAAACATAATTTTGAAAAACAATTTATTTGAAACAGAAATTAATTATTAAAAAAAATCTGTAATATTAGGAAATTAATTTCGTTAAAAAAAATTATTAACCATATAATGGATGATTCATGGAAAAATGGTCATGATAGTTGTTATGCCCATATTTTCCCAACATTCATCTTGCACCATAATAAGTGTAGAAAAGTGCGTTGATTGGGAAAAAATTATTATTTTAAAATATTTTAAAAAAAAGGTAAAATGAGGGTAAACATTTACGTTAATATAATATGATAACAGTAAAATATTTTGAAATCTTTTTAGTTTCTGTTTTTTTAAAGAACAAAAATTTCTGTATGAAAGGGGAGATATAGTTTTATTTTCATAAATAGACTTTTGTAACTATCTTTAGTACCAAAGTTGGTAAAAAAATGCTGATAATGCATGAATATACCATCGATAAAAATAGGATATAAAAATTAAATAATTTTCTTTACAGTTGGATCACATGATTTCATCAATGTAAGTATAATCATATACAGGTACAATAAATACTGAATTCATGGAAATTAAATATTATTTATTTGGTGATTATGAACCTTACATTCCAGGAGATAAAAACATTATATGGAAAATGAAATATCATTTTACAAGGATATTCATCATATAACACGTCATAGGTAAATATATAGAACCCATTTTAAAATATAGGTTCCGGAAATGGAATATATCTCAATTAAGGAATCATGAGACCAAAATCACATAAAAGATTTGGATTGTTTTGAAAAATAAACCCTATGAATTGAATATCAATAAATGGATATGAAAATACATATAATTTAATTATAATATTCATTAAATACATTCATGGGTATTATGTACACCACTACACATAAATGTGTGGTGAATAAGGCATGTATCTCATTGATATAAAAACTGAGATTAGAAAACCCTTACCTTAAGTATTAAAATTGTATATAGATGTTAAATTCCACTATTTAATAAATATATTTTTATTATCTATATACAAAAAATAAAAATTCGTATATAAAATACCATTTATTATTCACATATGAATTTATATTACACATTTATTAATATTTCCTTGATAAAGAAATGTTTCGGGTAATAACTACATTGTTTATCATATGTAATTGGACTCACTATTCATAATCCGATTATATAGATCCTGATTTAAATATATTTATAGAATATAATATATGGATTTCTGATCATAAAAATTTAATATACATATATTTATTATAATATATAAAATATTGATATAGGCAATGGAATACCCCATTCATGGAGTTGGTAGGAAATACATAACAAAGAACACAATTTCCATTTTTTATTCATAGTTAAATGATTATGAATGGAATTCATGTATATATATATATATTATAACTAAAATATAATTATTATTTCATGTATATTGTATGATATCAATATATTTATTCTTAATACATTCAATGTAATGTGTGATTGAATATCATCTCATTGAGGAAGTATTATTCCACACATCCACAAATGGAGTCATCTTATTTTCAAAAAATGGAATGAATGAATTTATGAGTTATATAATATTTAAAAAATAAATCATTAAAATATACATATATACATCATAAATATCATATATAGAATACTTAAATATAATTTCTATCAAAATTAGAAACATTGATATGTGGAAAAGTAAAAACGGACAACATCGTTTTGTGAGAATGTAGTTTGGTACAAAAAAATGGTATGTTTGTTAACCATTATAAGAAGGTATGTTTATGTGTGTGTCAAAATTTTACAATGATTAATTATAATTATAATGATGATACTTAGGTTATTATATAATAATGATATAATAAAATTATAGGGGGTGGATAATGAAAAAAAATAGTTTGTGGAGGGACGCTACCTCTTCTTTGAGTAACTCCTTTTGGTTTTCACCAAAAGGCTACATTGGTTGGATTTTGTCCCAAAGTGGGTACTGTAGGGTGATATGGTGGATTTTTAAATATTATTTGTGTTATTTCATTGATTATTAGATATTTCCTAGAAGGTTTATTGATGTGAGGTGGTAAGTGCCATTTTATAGAGGTCGAGGAGTAGAATTATTGTAAATATAAGAAAGGTAAACACTATCAAAAGTTCTTGGTAACATAATTTTCGTACAATAATTGACATAATTAAATAATATATTGTAATTTTTCTATGTATATCTATAAAAATGATATTTTATAGGATTATTGGTCTGTTAGATTCATAAGGATAATGTTTAAAAATTATGTAATCATGATTTTAGCATAGTTAAGGTAAATAATTTTCATTTCATTATCTAATATTTTTTGTGAAAAATGAAATTCAAATTTTTATAAATTATAAATTATTTATATTATAAATATGTAATCCATTTTTTTATTATAATCTCATTATTTAAAGAATATTTTTTAATGTTAATCCCTTAAAAGTGATGACAAATTATAGTTTTAATGTGAAAATTTTTAATAGTTTTCTATGTTATTAAATTTAAATTTATTATGAAATTGTTTCCAATAAATTAATTTTTTTTATCTAAAATAAAATATATCTAATGATAATTAATAAACAATTAAATATATTATTTATCTATATAAATATATTATATTAAAATATTTTGTAATGCAAATTTACTATTAGTTATTATTCATAAAAATTAATCTACTTAGAAAAATACCAAAAATTCCCCTAAAGTAAATTTTTGTATTTCTCATTCAAAAATTAAAATTATTTTTTCAATTAAAAATTTTAATTTGTAGATACAATAAATGTAAAAAAAATTCTATTTTGAAATGACATGAAATTACCTTTTAGAAATATACCCCATTTACTCATAAAATGTTATTTGTTCTTATCATATGCCAAAACATTATATTGGAAGAGTAAAAATTAATGATTTAATATATAAATTATATTGATGTAATTTATAAAATGTGGGGTTTTTAATTTATTGTGAAATATATGATATGTAGAAAAATATTTTTAATAGAAAAAATATTTCTTTATCGTCAAATAGTAATTAATTTCATCTATAACTATTTGATCCCAACATTTTTTCTATTTATATAAAGGTCAAAATCCTATCTTTATAAATTAGTTAGACATGTCCAAAACATCCATTACAATATCCAGGGGGTATTTTTAATAATATTTTTTTAATAAAATTGATTATATATTTTAGTTTAGGAAAAATCATCCTTGCATGTAGCGAAACCTATATACGGGACATGATATTTCATATAACAATACAAAAACCCTATATTGCATATAACAAAATCATATTTATGTGTTCTGTGTAGCACCAACATAACCTAATATTGTATCTAACCCAATTCCAAGATCCATCATTGATCTTAAAAAATCTATATTTTGTGATGTGTTAAATGAAAAAAATATAAATGATTAAATAAATTCGACAAAAATTAATTCAAAAAATTTAAAGGGTTATATTTTACACCGCATAAAATTATATTCACCCTTAGAATTAGTCCCGATCAACAAAGGTTTATAAATTGATAGTTCCTTTTATAAGAACCCATATAATTAAAATTCTTACTAAAACATCCTTTATAAAGGATAGTTTGTAATCATAACACTTACCCAAATTATCTAATAACTAGTCATCCACATATGATGACATAGGTGGAATGTGAAGACATTGAAATGGAAGGAAAACTATATTTTAATTTCTGATGAAGATTCACTTATTAACACCAAGGAAATATCACCAATTGGTTACGTCTCAACCAATTTACACTTCCTCTCATACTCTAATAATTAATATGAATTTTTTATTCAACATGCACTAATATATCATAATATCCTTAATAAATCAGCCAATATATCTTTAGTTATCAACAAGGCAATGTTTTGGTAACCTGATATTAAATACTCATAAAACCTTATATGGATTGATAATACATTAATCTCCCAAAACTCAATAAATATTTTAAAAAAACTATTCTATAAATGGTTATCAATTTAACCCTTCAGAAAGGTATAAGTACAAAACCTTATAAATATGTTTACTGAATTAGTTTAACATCTATCACACATATGTCATAAGGTTGTTTTGGATGTCTCACTATAAACAATTGAATATTTTTATTATGTATTCTAATGAAACATGGTAATAAAATGAATTACCATAAATCCTTATTGAACACATAAAATATTTCATGAAGATTTATTCTATAAATGAAGTAATATAAATCCAGTATAGAACACAATACATTATAAACAAATAAATTATGAGTTATAGGGTCTCAAATACAATCCAATTTACATTATCCAGATCATCGTCTCTTTATCCATACTAAATTTCATTTTCTCATCCTCGTGAACTTAGTAAGGATACTATCCCTTAATAAAAATATCGTTATTTTATGTCTTTAAAACTATTCATCATATACTTTTTTTTTCTTATTGAATAACATATATTATATATACTTATATATTTCTTGAACCATTAAAACTAATCATTAAATTCCAAAATATATTCTTTTTACACACACATAGTAATTCTTAAACCATTACTTTGGTTTTATCATCATGTCACATAATACCCCATTAATAGAATATGAAATAAAAAACACGTATAATCAATTTAATCATGATTATATTTAATAAAATTTGATAAAAACATAACTTTCAAATGTTATACATGATCTCCTTATATTCTGGAACATAACCAACATGCGTACAACGTTTCTGATTTTCATCAATATATATCCACTAGGGAAACCATTTTTCATAATGACCATACATTACACATCAAAAAACATAAAATTGTAATTTAGTTCCTTCTATATCTCTCAATTGACTATGACTAGAAATTTAAGTAATTGAAACACCTATTATATAATAAAACCCTATAATAATGATATACTACATATATAGTTATTCAATAATGAAACATACTATTGAATCTATAAAAATATCGTTTTAAAATTTTATACATCCACTGATATATCCATAGAAATTTTCTAATGGATTGGACTTATGTTTTTTGAATCCTAGGTTCCAACAGATGAAAAAAACATTGCTTTTATAGAAACTATTATAATCTGAAAAAAAACATAAATGGATATTATAATAATTTTTAGGAATATTTATCACATTAAAAAATAAATAGCTGAGGTCCATAATTTTTTAGTTTCTTATGAATATTTGAATAATAGTCTTAAAACATGGTGACAGATTTTTAAAATCTCCCATAATGATATTCTGCCTAATTAATCCTAAAAAACCATTCATTCTGAAATAGGGAAAGGAAAAAGATAATAGTGGTGAGATCATATTATTAATAAGGTTAAAAAATGGACATATATAACCATAACATGAGAATTATGGTATGATAACATGAAATTAACATTAGAAGATCATAACATTCATATCAATGATAATAAGAAATAGTATATCGATTAAGATTTTAAATTCATATGGCATGAATAATAAAAGACATAAATTCCAATTAGTCATGAGACATAATATCATGACATGTAATTATGGAAACATTATAACTATAAAAAACCATTTCATGGGTGAAATACAACTACCATGAACATCAACATAGTTGATTTGGACACATCGATACCATATTTTAGATCAGGATAATCATATTTCCCATAGTGTATCAGGAAGCACATGTTTCCCATTTTTCATCAGGAGAGACCTATTTACCATTTTGAATCAAGAATAATTTGTTTCCCATTTTGGGATTAGTAATTATCTCTTTCCCTTTTTTGGTTCAGGATATACTTGTTTTCATTTTTATATCAGGACAAAACTATTTCCCCTTGTCAATCAACCTTGTCGACTTGATTCCCATGAGTATCTCTTATGCTTAAAAATTTCGTAATTATTTTGAGGGATATATTGGTAACACAATTCACTAAAAAAATGATACATTGATATTCCAAAATATAGAAATACATTAATCATATCATGGCCCATAAAAATAAATGGGTTTCATAAACATCATATCATAATCAATGAAATGAAATTTGTATAATAAATATTTCATTATATCCAAACCTATGGAAAATAGGTAGGACTATTAATAATATCATTAAATAATTACCTATGAAATGAAGTAGGTTTCACATGCTTATACCCCATGGAACATACACATGGTTCATAAACATCATTCCTTCAAAACATAAACCATTCAATAACTAATATGAATGGTAATTTTGAATCATATACCAATTAAATAAATAAATAAATGTAGGTATGTAATATTTTATGGGGAAGGATTTTCAATTATCATATGTAACATTTCATAACAGAAATTTCATTCCATTGAATGCAATTTTCATAATCCCAGTTCAAAAATTCTTCTCATTTAATTAATGATTTAATATTTCCTTTACACAATATCTTCAGAAAAACTATATTTAATATTTTAAAAATATATTATTAAAACATCAATGATTTTAGAAACATTTTAAATTTAAAATGTATTTGAAATCATATAAATTATGATTTATTATATTTTATAACACTTACATTTCAAACACCATCGAAACTCATAATTAATGCATCAAATATTTTTGAAAATTCATTTAATTGAAAATAAATGGAATAAAAAATAAAAATTGAAATCATTTTAGATACTATTTTATAAAAAATTGTTTTGAAAACTTATATATAAAATTTCAAATCATTAATATTCATCATGTTGATAATTATAATTTGAAAACATTTAAAGGTTTCTTTAAAAATAATTTTATAAACATATTAAGCATACATTTATATTGAAAATATTTATCATTGAAAACCTTATTTAAATCACCAAAATTATAGAATATTTTGAATTTATAATATATAAAAATCATCGTTTAATAATTCAAAGGATGTTTCAAGGAAATGACATTCATGATGGCGAGAATGATCCTACATTCCAACAATTTTTTTTTTCACAAATAAATGTTTTGAAAAGTTCCTCAATGGGGAAACAATAAGAACATTTATTATTATAACATTTCATAGAAGGTAGACCATGTATATTATGTAATTTATTTATCAATGGATAATATTAATACACTGAGGATAAATTTTATCAAAACACTATTTTAATTGACCATAATTTTTTTAACAAAGTTATAAATAATGTTAGATTTTCATAAAAACTTTTCATTACTAATATTAAGTACCTAATAGTGGAAAACTAAACTATTAAATGAATATATAATAGTTTACCATAGAATAATAAGAATTATTATAGTTATTGAGATTGGAATCATCATATTTCATTAATTGATGAATAATTGTTAACAAACATGATAAGTGGTTAGATTATATCAACATATTATTACCACATTGGTAACATTGACCCATACTCTACCTGATTGAAAAAACATAAATAAAGAATAATATACCATGATTGAATTATACGGATTATGTAAAATGTAAATGTTATTTATATACTCACCATTAAAAATCAATTATTTCTAACATCACATGTATATCAAGGAAGGTAACTTGAGAGAAAAATAAAAATGTTGTTTCAGTAAAAAAAATTCCCTTAAAAACCATAAAATAAAGATAATAAAATATATTTGATAATAATAAAGTGTCAAATTATAAGATTGATTTAATAAATTTTTTCATTATAGAAACCCCACAAAGAAAATTAGTCATGAATAAGGTATATATCTCACAGAAATAAAAATACGGACGAGAAAACCACTACCTCATTTCTTGATTTTATTTATACACATTAAAAAATAGTGTGTAATAAATATAATTTAATTTTAAATATAACACAAAAATATATTACTGTATATAATACCCTATATGATTCACGTATAACATTATATTACTAATTTAATAATAGTACCATGTTATATAAATATTTCAGGTTATAACGACATTGATTATCATATGTGTTTTAACATGTTATTCTTGATATTCTTAAATAGATCATGAATTAATTATCAAAAAAATGTAAAACATGATTTATATACCATATATTTTCATTATATAAGTACTTTAATAATATATGAATATATATATATATATATATATGAAATGAGATACATTATTCTTGGAGATGGTTGGCCATACATACGTGTGACAGCTATTTCGATTTTCATGACATATTGAATGAAAAGTAAATCCAACAGACACATATATATATATAATCAATACAAAATAATTACTATGTTATATATATATATTATATATGTTATCTAAACACATCATGAGTATGTCTCATATAATTATTGAATGGATCATATCTTTTCGAGGAGGTAGTAGTCCAAACATCAAAAAACAAAGTTATCATATTTATACGAAATAAAAATATTGATGGTATGTGTAATATAATTGTTAAAAAATACATAAATACATCATATATATAATATTTATAATCTAAAAATATATTTCCCATAATATTTACCAATCATGGTAGGTGGTAATGAGAAAACTATTCAACATCATTTCGTGAGGTGGTAGTTCACTATTCACAAGAACATTAATATTGTCAGCCATTCGATGGAAGAGTGTGTATGTGTAGTTCGGTCACATAGAACAAAAAAATTTCATTTTATTTATAATAATTACGTTTTTTACATAAAAAATTAATAATTATATGTAATGTCCTGGTAAATGAAAATAAAACAAAATGGTATTTCGAAGGATGTTACTTATGCTTTCAGAAACATCATTTGTTTTTCACTAAAAAAATACCTTAGTTGGATTTCGTCATAAATTTATTCTTCTACATTTGAGGGGTATGGATAAGGTATTTTTTTGATAGGTTTTGGATGTTTAAATGTGGTATTATATATGTTTGTAAGTGTAGGGTGGTTTTCATTTTATATAAAAGTATAGTGACATTCTTGTAAGTAAAAAAATGTAGAACTATTGTGATAACTCCTTTACATAATGTACCTTAAATATTTGGTAAAATTAGTTTAATTATAGGAATTGTAAGAAATATGACAAATAAATGGATGTTGGAAATATTTTTAGGACATTTTAGATTTTATGATTACTGTTTAACCATTATGTAATCTTTTTTTACCATAATCATTGCAATAAATATTAATTACATTTAGTAATATTTTTTTCAATAACTGGGTTGAACATGTAATAAATTATTTATTATGTTGGTTTCCATTATGGATTGAATTTCACCAAATTCTAATAATATTATGGGTGTAAATAAATTTATTCTTCATCTAATATATTAATATACAAAGTGTGTTTTTAAAATAAAATTTCTCAAAATATTGTTCTGTTTTTATATATGCATTTAATGTGTAATTTTTTAAAATGAACTGTATACGCTTAAATATTATAATAATGATATAATTTTTATTAAAAAAAATTAAAAAAATTTGAAAAAATTGCATTATTTAATATGAAATGTAGATTTTAGTTACAAATTTATGTCAGACTATATTAATCAATAATTGAATCTTCTCAGAAAAATAAAAAAAATCACCCAATGTAAATATTGATATTATAATTATATTTTTTATATTTTTTCAATTTTATAAAATTCTCAAAAAATATATCTAAAAGGGGTTCCCAATTAAATTTTAATAAAATTACCATTTAAAAATATACATATTTTTATTCATAAAATTGTATTTATTCTTTTCATACCTTTATAAATAATAATCGATACTGAACAAAAATGTAGACTAAATATTTAATTTTTAAAATAAATTCATCAAAATTTGTTAATCATTATTTTATTGAGAAAAAATAGTAATTTTTTATAGAATAATATTTTTCTATGAAATTTATTTTATTTTTCTTCAAATAATTCATATATTTAATTCTAACAATTATTAATCAATGGATTTCTATTATATACATGTGTAAACCTTATTTTTATAATTTAGTTAATCATATTCATAAATTCCATTACAATTGATATATGGTAATAATTATTATTATTTAACAATTGTACTAAGTTGATATTATTGTTTGGTAAATGTCGATATTGTGCGTAGTGTAAGGTATCATAGGGACTCAGTATTGTTTGTAATAAAATTAAATCACAATGTTATATGTATTGAAATTTAATGAAATTGTTTCAGGTAGTGAAATCATAACCTCAATTACATATATCATAGTCGAATAAGTATATTTTTATTTAATAAAATATATTTAATGTTATATGGAATGAAAAATAAAAAAAAATTTAATTAATTTTAAATAAAATAATTCAAAAAATCTCATGGTGTTATAGTTAATTAAAATATACCAAAAATATTTATGGTTTTTAGTGTTTTGGAGAGTATGATGCCAACATACATGCTGATTTTTTCCCATTTATAATTCATTATTTTTAATTTGTATGAAATCCATATATTTTTTTATACACCAGTCATAGCTTGAACACATGCCCAGAATCGATGTATGTTCTACTCACATTATCACATCATGTTTTTCTACTAATGAAACTCTTTCAAATCTCTATACAAGTGCATCTTTCAAAGGATATTAAAGAGTGATTATCTATGTTATTCTCCCCATGGCACATTATTTATGTATGATATTTATTAGAAACATTCTAGGTTACTTAATCATAAAATTTTATCACAGTCATGGTTCATCTCCAAAACATTTATCAACATCCTTTTTTTATTTAAATCCTTATTTTCACCATATTTTCTGTTAAATGTATAGATAGGGGAAAACACATTTGAGAAATATATAATTTCTCCTCTTACATCAATATATCATTTGATGAAAATCAAAAATTGAGGAATATTACACCCATTTTTATCCCCATAATAGAGAATATAGTATTATCCTTTCGACTCAAGGAGTCATCCTCCATTTTCCCCAGTGATGTAATATATCAAAAATTCACAGTCATTAATATACTCTAAAAATAATATTGGGAAATATTAAAATATTTCTAGGATAGTATGTACTAGAGTATTATATGGTCATTATATATTTCACTCCATTTTATATAATGATAATTCACACATATAATTAATAAAATTAGTATCCCAACTAATTCCATCTCATTAGTGTGATATTTTTTATCCTAAATCATCATTCTATTATATTTATTTGTTATATCCATATAATTATAAATATGAATACATAAAGAACCTTCCCTGAAAAATAAATGTTAAACAAAAAGGGTTTTCACTACATAGATATGTGAGTAGGGGTGGACTATCGATCCTTCTCTTCAATTCTAGAAAAATTACTTCATGTTTCTGCAGTGTAAACGAACTTGGACCCCTTCTGATTAATCTTTTTTATCATATTATATAACCGTGATAATTTTGTCATAAGTCATCGATAATATACATCCAATAAAAGAATACTATAAATCAATTTCATAATGGTTTGGTTGGACCAATTTTATATAACATGCAATTTTCTAATAATACATTGGTATACTAAAACATTAGTATAAATGAATATGAAATAAGTATATCTAAATAGATATTTCACACAGGTTAAATTATTCCAAAATCATATCCTTCCTTAAAGAGTTCATAACAACCCTCATGAGATATTAAATCTTTTCCTCATTATAATAATATATATGAATATAATAATTAATTATTAATGAATATTGATTATCGTATTCTCTTAACATAATATTTATTTATTAAATGAAAATATGGAGGATTATAAAGAAAAAATGGAATCACTAAATTTCATAGTGTCATTATGCAAGGATATTTTGAGGTTATTTTAGGGATTGACATAAATATATATTATAATGAATGATAGACCATCCTTGATAAGTATTTATCTCTATGAAATTCACAAAAAATCATCAATACGGGGTAGAGGATACTTACTCTGGATTTTCACCATTTTATGTTTCAAAAATAAATTCAAAGTCTTATAGCAATTTTTTTTTCAAAAAAATAACTAGTTTACTATATGGATATGAACATTAATAAATTGATATAGTATAAAAATTATCCTAGATTTGTAACATAAATTCTAGTTGCACAATAATATCCACTCTATATTCAATATTATAAATATTTTTATCACCATCTACATGTTCTATAGAAAAATATACATTATGATTCCAAGAAATAAAAATAAACTCTTACAAAACGAAATCCTAAATATTTAATATTGTTATAATATCTTCTAATTCTTGATTTGAACACACTATATAGGTTAAATACCACTTTTAGTTGATAATGAAACCCATATAAAGGATTCAAATTTCCTGGAATGTCAATATTTATTATTACCCTATTAAATGGTCATATGTTTTTTTAGAATATAAAATTTCACATTATTTACTCAAAATTATTGATATATTTATATAATGAACGAATATCCATTACAAAATTAATATTTAATTCAATTAGTGAAAAAATAATGAGATTTTATATAAACACCTTACCAAAAATATCAAGTGGTGAAGAATAATATACTTGAGATTTGAACATTATAATGTTAATAAGGATCAAAACTAATGTAGTATCTGAAAATTGATGTGGAAAAGTGATACATTTAGATTTGTTTTCATATACAGAATAGTTAGTATATGAAGGATCAAATAAGACATTAGAATTGTTATAATGGGTGATATGTATTTCATTCACCAATTTATAATCACACCCAAAATTGGAAATATATATCACATGGTATTTTCTATTATAATAAGTAATAAGTGTTTTTTGGCATTGATCCTCATTATTAATAGAAATATTCAATAATTGGTCTGAAAAATTCTTTCAAACATTAAATTTGAAATTTTATAATCTGGTCTTCTCATTATATATATCATTATATGAATTTAAAAATTTATATAAATTATTCACATCCCATAATCATTTAATTTCTATATGACCAACCATTATATATTTAATCACCTTACTAGTTTACATAGAAGAAAAAAAACTCAATGATACATTCTATAATTATTTCCTAATGAAATTATAGTATTTTTTCTCTAAAAGATTAATACATAAAATTTTCATTTAATTTTATATTTTTTCCAATAAAAACCATGTTATTGTTGGGTATCTTATATATACATTCTTACCATGAGATCACATAAAACTATTTCTCAATAAAAATTAGTGTTTTAATAGATAAATAAAATATGTGACATGATTTTATGAAACTAATAAAGAAATCATTATTGAATTGTGGTTTCTGATAATACCTAAAGAATAACTTTATTTTTTAGTATATTTTTCCAATTCAGTAATAATATATACACCATCCTCCTACAATATCTTAGTAAATTCCTTTTATATTTATATGATGAATTAAATTATTGAAAATAATCCTATAAATTTATAAAATTGAAAATATTCAATTTAATAAATATTTTAGGTGTTTTTATATGAGTCTATTATTGATCTACAGAACCTATAAAATGATATAAAATGGACATTTCATTTTTAGATCATAAGAAAAATAGATTAATAATTATCTTTTACATGGTAGTTCTCAATATCATAGAATAATTTCATATGTTACATCACTTGTAGATTAGTTATATTTCATTATGAAGGACTCAATGGAATGATGATGCATTATTTTCTTCTATATATAGTAATCATGAATCATGATTTGAAAATGTTTCAAATGAAGGAAAATAATATTTCTCAAAGTAAATTCAAGTAATATATTTCATTGGGGTGGGGGATTTTCATTTTCCATTAAATGAAAATTTTAAATTATTCATTATTTTTTAATAAATTTTATGAAACTAAAAAGAATATTTTGAGAAACATTATTCATTTGGGGAACAGAATAATCATTCTAATCATGTATATGATGCATAAATAACTATACATTCTTTTCAATCAATAAAAAGGCTCTAACTATCATTATAAATTTTCAACACCTATTTATAACCCATTTTACGGATCATAATGAAAATGTTAATTTACCGAATTAAATCTATCATTAGGGTTGATTATAGAGGGTAGTATTTTGATCACTAATCATGTACCTATGATAATCAAGTAAATACCAAATCCAACACATTTTGATATTTCACTAATATATGAATCTCTCACGTAATCACATATATATTCCCAAATCCTGATAGGGATATATTTTATAGGAAAACAAAATTATTTTATTACCATAATATATAACGTTCTCATAACTATAGGCCTATCCAATAGGTTATAATTAAAGTCTTCTCCACTTTTTCTTAAAAATAAAAAATAAATTTTTTGGATACCAAATTTGTTGAAAAAATATTATGTATACAAGTATTAATTTTTATTATATTAATATTCATAAATATAATTATGATCCATGATAAAATTTATTGGTTTTGTTTTCTATGAAACATAGATAACTAAAAAAATGTTTATATATATGACGTATATCATATCTCATTTTGTTCTTCACAACTATAACTCTTTATAGACATATAATACCTAAATCAATTTTTTTATATCATTGGTAAAATTATGTAATAATAATTAATTCGATTATATTCTTGTCTTGGGTATGCAAGGGAAATATAAATGATTCTAGAAGAGGCTCAGTCATGGTATCAAAGACACATGAACCCAAAATTTATTGAAAGAGTTAAAAGTTATAAGATATAGGGGGAAATGTTACCATGAAGCAGACCACACCAACAAATAAAACTACAAAACAGTCAAACATCACCTTTCTCTAGGACGACCTCATCCCCGAGACCCTCCACGATTGGCCGGGAGACGTTTGCGCCCCCTTTGCATTCCAGCTTCTTTCTCCACTGGCAGAACCTCATAATTTTCCACAGGAGAAGCTTCCCCATGCAGACCAACTTCCATGATGGCACCATCCTAGTGGTCCATAGCAGCAAGAATCTCCTCATTCATCTCATGACAAGCCTCCTATATCGCCAGAGAATCCTGCACATCAGTTGAAGAAATCACAGCATTATGTATAGGGCATTCCAACACCGGTGAGGTCTCCATCCCATCAACATCAGCAGGTATCAAAGAAGCAGCTATTTTATTGATGCATCCTACATTCTTGAGCCATTCAAGGTTAAGAAAGTCAAACTCCAGAGTATTTATAGATTACTATAACATATATTAATCCAAAGACTTTGTTTACACATTTTTTATGGAGTTCCATATTTTTAAAAAACCATTAAAATGCATTTAATAAAATTTTATATAAATTTCAAACATGTATAATATTATAATCAATATATAATTGGATCATTTTGAAGCATTATTGCTTACAATTTGACAATAATATTGATGTAGAAGTAAATTATTCATAGATAAAGTGGAAAAAATGGAATTTTTTTAAATAAATCAATCATAATCAAAATTTAAAAAATAGAGTAAATGTAAAAAAGAACTTTTAATATATAATGAATAAATAAAATTTGTTAAAAAATATGATTTTATTTTTATAGAGCATATATTTTCATCCAATTTTTTATAATATTAATTAATCTTGTTAAAGAGTGAGAATATAATGCCAAATCCATACCTCATGTTTGACTTTCCTTATAAGCACTCTATCTGCTCATAGAAAAAAGTTTTAATTTTTATAATTCAATAATTGAACCATACTATTTACATCTAGTTCCATAATTTTTAACATATAACATATTATGACATGTTCATTAATAAATATTTATTAAAATTTCTATTCTAATAGATGACTGCATTGTTTTCATGTATGTCTTGATTCATCTATTATGCTCATTTAATATTAACCATGGTTATATACTATATATAATTCTAACATTGAAATAAAAAATATTTGTATTCATTAAATAATTATATGGGACATACAAATAATTTATATTGGGAATTAAATTATAAAATTTATGGAGAAGGTAATTCAAAAAAATTTAAGAACAATATTTGTATTCTCTAATGAAAAGATATAAATAATGATAAATGAAATTTTATCATTAATTAATCATACATAACTTATTGACAATATATATATATATATATTGAATCCACTATCATATCCATCAATTTAATTTTGTGTTCGTGATAGAAACATATTGCCATGTTGAGGTAGTTGTCCACATATATGCATGATCTACAATTTTGATTTCTATTTCATAGAATATTTTTTAAAAATCATTGTCCACGTACTATATAATGATTAATAAATTTTTTTTACTGATGTTGATGAATTTAAAATATTAAAATATATCAGTTTATATGTATTTATATTCATTGAGAGAACTCCTTTCTCTTATAGTTTAATCCATGACTGATTTTTCTATATGTAATAGAAGGGATTTATATGAGCTAAAGGAAGATTGAAAGGTATTATGGTAGCATTTTGACTTGTTATATGGTTCATAATTAAATAATAATGGTTTGGAGGATGGTACCTTTTATGTGTAAATGAGAGTACATGTGAGGAATGTCATAAAATATTTAAACAATATAATTTAACAATCTTGTGAATATGGATTTAATTGGAAAAGAATTAAAATATATAATAATATTGGGTACAAATATGTCTTAATAATATAAATTACACAATTTTGTGGGGGAATTCATCAAATTATCTCATCATTTAATCCCATGGTAAATATTTTTTTATGTTAACTATGGTAACAAATTTTAATTTTTTTAATACTCTTTCAAAATGTCCAAAAAAATTTCTAACATAATTAATAAGTTTTCATATTAATATTCCAAATATTTATTCCTTTTTATCAAATTATATATATAAGTGGATGAATATAAAACTAAATTTTTGTTGAAGAAAAATATATAATCATTTTAGTAGATAAATGTTTATTATGAATTCATATGAGTCTACATTCATTCATTACCTTGTAATGAAAGTCAATTGAATATAGACCTATAGTATAGACTATATAATATATATTTTCCATTAACACAATTAATCAAAAAATTTATATAATTTTTAATTATAAAGACAAATTGAAAAAATATAAAAAAAATTATCTATAAATTTTAAATTGTTATATGCCGAAAATAAAAATATTAATTAAAGTTGTTCAATAGTATGAGGGGCGAAAAATAGGGGGAACAAAAGGAAGAGTGAAATAATTAAAGATTAAATTAGCGGAACCCCAAGGCATCAACGTGAACGAGGTTCACACACTCCGATGGTAGAGATCCAAGACTTGAAGAACATGTAATATGGTTCTCTTCAGTTTCTGAGGAAGATAAAATGTAAGTAACACCATTTCCTTAATGCCATGTATGAGATATTAAAAGGTGTTGTTAATGATTTCCTTACAATTTTTTTAGGTATAAACCATGGACCATGGATTAGTCCCACATTCTCAAATATCATGATTAATGTCCATTGAATTAGTTTTGACCGCTGTAATATGACTATGTTTCTTGTTGAAAATAATAATGCTTTGCTTCATTTTAAGAGCCTCCATCTGAAGATAATTTCCCCTACAAAACCTATATTAGAAGGAAAGGACCACATAACACATAGGGTCATAGACCAATCTCTTACCTCTCATATTCCCCCTGATACATGACCAATCTGTATTCACTTTATGATCCCCATATAAGGGTTCCACCTCACCCATTTACCTAGTCTGTTGTGGCAGTCATCACAGAATGTGAGATTAGTGAAGAAGGGTTGGATGAATGGTTTAGAACAACATTATTTTCATGGATATGAATATCAAAAAAAGAGCACATGATATTTTCCATAAGACCCATTTACGATCTTGATATCCCTTGATGTCAATACATGTTATGTTCTCTCTAGATTCACCAACATCCAATTTCAAATATGGGTGAACAATCCCTTCCCTCGAGGCCCCTATACGCCACCCACTAGAACTACAACTCAAAAAAGATACTACTAGTGACCCCCTCCATGGTTTAGCTAGTGATAATATAAAAAACAAGGAACATCATCATGTCCGAGTCATTTTCTATTGAATATGTGAGTAAAGGATTCAGACTAAAGATCCCTGCAACTGTGGCACTTAGAGGCGAGGCCAACTGGCAAGAACATTATACTCTCATCAGTTGAAATAAAATAATTTTGTACTCTCCAAATTATGATTTTGATATTAAAAGGAATATTTTTGGACTAAATCATTTCATTCCATTCGGATCAATTGTAATCTGTGGATCGAGATTCGAGATAGGCCATGGATGAAAATTAACAATATGATGAACCCGTAAATGTACAGGAGTCTATGTCTGTACTAATGAATATGTTATCAAAGTTAACATGCTCCTTGTTATCTATGATGGAATAAATAATGTTACTATGCAAGTTGGCATGACTGAATGTGGTGTTTAGAACAAGACATCTATGGAACCCAAGTGTTTAGCTTTCCCAATTAAACATCCATACGATGGAAATTCTCATGCCCACAATCCAACATGACAGGTTTTAAAGTTCCATGATGTATGTTTGAACCATGTTAAAGTAACCCAATTTTCGACCTCTTTGACTCTCCTTGTCATTACTATATCTAAACATTATGATCCTCCACCAGAGAGATTGACCCCCAATCACTTCACACACAATCTTGTCATGAGGAAATCTCATTGTCTGAGAAAATCTATTCACATTCACCCCACCCTCCATAATCAGTTTTGAAAGCCTGTCCCATGCTTCCAAATGTTTTTTACCCTAAACCTCAACATCCCATAAAAAAGTTTTTGTTTACATTATGTGTAGTTAATCACACCTTTTATAACTATGGGGAGTAAAGGATGTGTAATTGAATGGATGAGAGTACTTTACTAATTAATGTTATTCTCTCTCCCAATGATAGAAAATAATTATTCCAATAAATAAATCTCTCATTTGTTTTTCCCATTATATTTTTGATGTCATAGATATATGGATTTTGATAAGAAACTAGAGAACTCATGTACTCTGTAGGGAACGTCCCTCTCTAAATTCCATGTTTTCATTCCATACGTTCGACCCGTCTTTTGGAGAACCTACTAAAAAATAATATGTTTCTTTTATCCTTGCTCACCACTTGTCCTCCAAATCTAAATTATTCACCAATAGTTTCAATAAGTCCCCTGATGGATATATTTCCTCCATTAACAAATACAATAGTATCATTCTCAAAAACAGGTTTAGATTAACCATAAGAATGAATCTTGGATTGGAATGAAATAATGTTTCCCACCATAATGTTCTTGTTAATATACATAATTTAGTTGTCCTAAGAAATGATAATGATAGTGGTGGAAATTGGCTCACATTTCCTAATACCCCAAACGATCTTGAAGAAAACATACTAATTCCCTATAAAGGATTTATAAATCTAGGTGGAACTGAAACATAAAAAAAGATGGTCAATCGTCCAATTGAAAAATCCCGTCCTAGATAGGACACAAAAAATAAAATTCCATTCCAATCTATCATAAGAATTGTTCATGTCAATTTTAATTGCTATATTAGAACCAAAGGAAATTTGATTAATGTTACCAATCATATTATTATATAGGATGATGGCTCCTTGGTTAGAGAGGACCATGATGAAACCATGTTTCTATTCTTAGTTACACTATGGAAGATAATAATATTTATTTTTTGAGGATGCAGACCAATACATTATATAGTAAATTGCACATACTGATTGGTCTATTGTGCTGTAGGGATATTTGATTCATGATTTTCTGTAGCATCACACATTTAGTGGCACTAGACTCCCTTAGAAGGTTTACACATTTAAATTGATCATGAACTTCTCACACCAAATTTTGTTTAACTATCTTCGAGCAGGCCCTATGGAACGATACCAATAATCCATTAGGGCAAGGAGAATTTTCATGATTATGGTACAATAATGCATCCCTGATTTCAGGCCTGATCATCATATCATCCATGTGTGAATTAACCTCCCCATAAACTATGTTCAGAATGAAATAATGAAACTATAAATTCTCACTCACGTATCAATTCTGAAAAGTCACAGTTGGTTCAGCCAACTGCTTTAGGATAATTCCATTAGCCATTTTACTAATCCTGCCTATGTCATTGGAGAATGAATCATCCTCCATCAGAATATTTGACATACTAGTGCATCTCCTCTCCATGATGGAGTCAAGAAAGAACCCTGAATTATGGTCACCGTAGAAAATCCATTTGAACCTCAACCATTATAACGCATCTCAGTCCTTCATAAAAAGTAAGTCCACTAACAAGGTTTCTAGTTAGTTAGTTAACTAAAAACATAATAATCCTGTTTTTCCGTGAGGCTGGACTGAAGCTGCATAACTGTACAATTAATGATTTACAGTTCCTTCTGACACATAGAATAATTCCTTTTCTAGGATTGAAGATCACCCATGAGCAGCCTGAGTTTTTTGTGATGATGAATCCTTTCCAGTTTATGCACATTGATTTATCCATGATTCATTAACCACATGATGGAAGCTCTAGTCCCTCTTCCATATGTGAGTAATGACGAATTTTATTCCCATTAACATTTATAAGCCATTGTAAAGCATAACGATGAGTGATAAAAAAGATTATTAGGACGATGAAAAACCATAAAATCCTATTAGGCGTAGATGAGAGTGTAGTTTTCTAGGCATTGATCAAGATGACACAATGTTCCATTCAAGGCACATTGGTTGTTGCACCATGTTAAACATTCCACTTCATATCCTTGGTTTATAATAACGGTGTCGGTCATAAAAGCGGTGAGGTTTGGGCTATCTATTCTTGCGAGGGGACACTCTTCCTTCTTCATGAGCTGTTCTAGAACAAGGTAATATCCACCCCCATCATCCTTGGATTAAGACCGTGGGACGAAATCCCCATGCTCATTCCAATTTTTATTGTGCATCTAAATCTTATATTTATCATAAACAAATGTGTTGAAGAAATAATCAGTTCATGATGTTATCCTAATGGTAATAGACAGATCCAACGAATCAATTAGATCAAAAGAGATATTTCACATCCAGAACAGCTAGATATGTGTAATTTAAGGACTGTAATAATTAAATTGTTTCACTCTAATCCTACAAGCAATATTTATCCATATTATCACATTTTTGGGTTATAAAACTACATCCAATTAGACTAAATTTTTCTATAATTCGTTGGATCTATTGTTGTATTTGGACCCAACCCTAAGACCATGGGACTTCAAGATAAGTAAATTTAACATTGAAAAGAAAGGCATCTAGTGTTGGCCCTAGACAAATGGATGTGTTGAGATGCGACTAACGTAGCGGTACCTTTGAGTTTGGAAAAGGATATTGCATAGAAACCCTATTGGAGAGATGACTAGATGAACCCTTGTTCAAGAGGACCAGCTTTTAGTGTACTATCCAGATATTCTCTACTGATATAGGGGGGAATAAACAACCATGCAGGGAGCCACACCAACTTCATCACTGTGGAGGTCATGAGCCCACCCAACAAAGAGATCCTACATCACTTTAAAGAATGAAGTTATTTTTAATTTGTGAGACTCACTCTCGGGGAGAATCTATAAGGCCCCAGCCTTTAACCTTACTTAATCTTGAGTTATTACAAGATTACACATTAAGGATCTTTTCAGGTTTAGAGTATTATAGAATTAGATCATAAAACTTGCATTGCATCCCACATATAAACAAAATGGTTACATAAAGATAGTCTTCTTATTTACCATCAATGGAAACATATTTGAAATAAACATGGATTCATTCTTGACACTTCCTTGACACTATCATCATATCATGTACCTTTCCCTTGACCTGTGAAAAACATTTCAAAAAAGACTTGGGATGAGCATAAAAAGCTCAGTAAGGGATATACAAATATTTGGAAAGGAAACATGGGTACATATATACATAAGAATAAAATCATACTTTACCCATAAAACATAAGCACTTTAACATACCTCATCAAATCATGAATAAATCATAGAAATCATAAGACATAAAGGTAACTTGAGGCATTCATAACATTCTTACGTAGGGAGTAACTCTCTTGGTTACGTTTGGAATACCCATCACCGTATATTCCCTAAATCTATTCAGAGAAACCTTAACATTTCACTCCTTCGCGTTACCCAATGCATTGGAGAGCTATATCGGGCTCACCCGCCCTTAGTTTATCATGGAACCACCCGTCTTCCTAATAATTCCCAAGAACCTCAACATAATTGTATCACATAAAACATGCATAAAGGAAACATAACATTTCCACATTTAAATCACAAGATATCAATACAACACATTGATATAAAAACATTATGAAAACCATTTTCAATACCAAAATAAAAGACAAGTAAAACATGGTATTTATTTTTCTTTTAAAAAGAAGGTATGGCTTGTAGAGGAAGCCAAAACTCAAATAATGGTCATGGCGGCAGAGAAGTCGTTGTCGCCGCATACGTACGAAAAAACATTTCCTTTTGTCGTTTAGTAAAAAGCTTCGTATAAAAAAATATTCGTTTTGGAAAAAGTTAAAAGTCAAAGGGTTTTATACACCATATAAAATAAGGTTGTGTATAAAACAAAATATGCCTCAACGAAAGGAGATTAAGACGAAGTCCCATACCTCGGGTTTGACATGACTCGATCGTTATTTAATGTCTTGAATAATAAACTTGAGTTAATTTCTACTTTCTTAAGAAACTTCTTTTAAGTTCATTATTCTTTTTATATCACATATATCCATGTCATGAACACTATGTTATTATTTAAGTTAATAACAGTCATTTTAACGATCATTGGTACTTGATTCAAAAATAAACCCTCTATAATTATAAGTTGTTCATGTATCCATTATATCCAGAATTATAATCATGATTTATATATCCTATATATACAGTATATACATGCATTTATAATATTACATAATCATTTAGAGGTAAGAAATGAAATGAATCGTTCATGGAGACGGTAAGACGTACGTATGCGTGAACGCTACTTTCATTTCTATTTCGTATTTTATAGAATGTAATCATAATGATATAAAGGTATATTATAATTCTAGTATAAAATCATATATAATATCATAGTTCCATCCTTTATACGTCCCACATATGGTATTTAATGAATCAAATCACTTTGAGGGGGCGGTAGTCCGCACTTCCTTAAATGAAGATATCGCGTTTACCCATAATGGAAACCATAAATGTATGCCCAAAATGAAAAATATAGAATCATAAAAAAAACATAAACATATTATATATCAAATATATATATATTGACATCTTAATGTCCACCTATGAAGGTGTTAAAAGAATGCTGAACAATCATCATTTCAGGAGGCATAAATTCATCATCCACGGAAACCGTATGTTCTTTAACCTTTAGATGTAGGTGTGTGTAAGTGTAGCTCTAATCCCTCTTATAACAAAATCCTAGTATATTGAAGATACTGGAGTTGTTACAAAATAAATGAATAAAAATAGTTTATGGGGTTAGAGAAGCAAAATAAAACAAAAGGACTCAAGTGAATACATTACCTTAAAATCGGGTAACTCCCTTTGGTTTGAGCTCAAAGGCTTCCTTGGGAAGACTTCTGCCCAAAGTGAGGCTTCAAGGAGTAATATAGGGAAGTGGAGAGGCAAAATGGGAAGGGGTTGGACGAGTCACAGGCTTTGGATGTGTGGGTAAGGAGGTAGTGGTGGGGGCCTTTTATAAGAGGAGAGGAGGGACACTCTTGGAAAGTAAAGAAATGTTACTTTATTTTCAAATGGTTTTCGGATTTTAAAGGTCCCACATCAATATAATTAGAGGGTATGGTGATAATGGTTATAAATATACCCACCCAATAGGTTTTAGACATGTTAAGGGCTTAGATTTTATATTATCGTTCCATTTTATTTAAATCGTCAAATAATGAGGTCATCGTTGCATCATTATGATGTCATAAATAATTTAATTTATTTAATGTCTAAAAATTATAAAAAAATACTATGATGTAGAAAAGTTATTTATATTTCCAATGAATATTTATAGTCCAAAATATAATTTATTTCGACAAAATTAAAAATATTTTACTTAGGTGATACATTCTTTGTTACATTTAACATTCTTTAAAAAATAAAAAGATAAAAAGTCACTTTCTCACAAAAGTGATTTCATGGGGCCACCATGTTTGGCACAAGGCATAAAATGGTCGGATATGAGACAACCAGTATCCTTAGGACACATTTTGGTTTCATTTTTTAATATTAAGATATTATTTTATTATCCTTAACTACCCGATTACTCATTAATCAAGATAAATAAAGATTATTACTGTCGTTACTATTCATAATGTCCAAAAACAAAAGTCTTAATAACGTAATTTGGACCTTCTGATTCAAAATATGTAATCCATTTTACCAAATTACAAACACATAAATTGCAATAATTGATTTAAAAATAATTCCCGTTGTCAAAATAAATAGCGGGTTTTTTTGAAACCATATCTATGAAAAGATTGGCATTAGTTTATGACCAATTTCAAAGTGAAATTAATCCTAACGACCACCATTGGATTAAATGGAAGAAATATATTCATATTAAACTTTAATACAAATTAAAAATATAATCTAACCATATAATTAAATTAAATAAAAAAGCAGTTTTGATGTAAAATGCAGTATTTTTCACTATTCATTAAAAAATGAACATTGTCAGAAAAATACCAAAAATTTATCCAATGTAAATTTCAATTTCCCAATCATAATAAATATGTTTATATTGACAAATATAGATTATAAAATTGTCAAATGTTTGATTTAAAAAGGGTTTTCCATCAAAAAGCAGTAAAACAATCTTTTAAGAATATTAGTGTATTCCATGCTTACAATTGGATTTATTTTCATTTCAAGCCTCTAAAACACTATCTAATTCATTAATAGACATAGATAAAAATATTTATTATTCATTACTTACTTGGGATGATACATCCTTCCCCCCTTTAGAAAATTTCATCCCCGCAATTTATTTACTTATAAAATAAATGGGGGTACTTATCCCTCATTGCATTTTCAGATTCCCATGTTGCCTCTTCCATCATGTGGTTTTTACACAAAACCTTTACCTGATTAATCACCTTATTTCGTAACACTTTCTCTATGTGGTCAAGAATCTGGACTGGTTGTTCCTTATAAGATAAGTTCTCTTCCAGTTGAACTACCTCTGGACTCAAAACATGAGATGGATCTGGCATGTACTTTCTCAGCATCGAAACATGAAAAACATTGTGTACCTGACATAAACTCAAAGGTAAAGCCACTTGGGAAGAAACTGATCCAACTCTCTCCAGAATTTCATATGGTCCAATGAACCTTGGACTTAGCTTTCCTTTCATACCAAATCTCATCACACTTTTCCATGATAAGACTTTGAGAAAAACATGATCACCTACCTCAAAAGTTAGATCCTTCCTCATGTTGTCTTCATAACTCTTCTGCCTACTCTGAGCTATTCTCATGTGTTTCTGTATTAGCTGAACTTTTTCTGCCAACTCTTCTACCAATTCTGGTCCCATCAACTTCCTTTCACCCACATCATCCCAGAAAGCTAGAGTTCGACACCACATCGCATATAATGCCTGAAATGGTGCCCTCTGTATACTAGAATGAAAACTGTTATTATATGAAAATTCAACCAATGAAAGATGTTGGTCCCAACTTCCCAGATAATCCATCGAACAAGCTCGTAGCATATCTTATAAGGTCTGAATTGTTCGTTCTGACTGCCCATCTGATTGAGGATGAAATGCTGTACTAAAATTTATTTCAGTACCCAACGAATTCTGAAGGCCTTCCCAAAAGTTAGAAGTGAACCCGGGATCATGATTAGATACAATGGAGAGAGGAACTCCATGTAACTTGACTATCTCTTTAAGATACAAATGGGAATGTTGATCTAGGGGAAACATTTCTCGTATAGCAAGGAAATGAGCAGAATTGTTCAAGCGATCAACAATAACCCATATTTCATTATTACCTTGAGATGTCTTCGGTAATCCCACAATAAAGTCCATGGATATATTCTCCCATTTCCACTCTGGCACTGGTAAAGGCTAAATCATCCCTTTCGGTAACTGCTGCTATAATTTAACCTGCTGACAAGTCAAACAATTCACAGTAAAATCAACAATATCTCTTTTCATTCCATCCCACCAGTAATAATCCTGATGATCTCTATACATGTTTGTACTCCCTGGATGAACTGAAAACAGAGAACTATGAGCTTCACATAACAACACTCTCTTCAAATGTGAATCACAAGGAACACACAATCTCTTCCCAAATCTCAAAACGCAATCATTATCAATGTTGAATTCAGGCAACTTACCTTTCTAAACCAGCTCTATCTTTTTCTGCAAGTCACAGTCTTGCTTCTGTGCTTCCTTGATTCTATCTGATAGAGATGATCTCACTGATACCTAAAACGAAATAGAAGAACTTCATACACCAACAACTTCTATGCCAAAGTTCATCAAATCCTTAACCAAAGGATCACATTCCAAAATCAACATTACTAATGAAGCATTACTTTCGACTCAAATAATCAGCCACTTTATTTGCTTTTCTCGGATGGTAATGAATTTTACAATCATAATCCTTGATTAATTACAGCTATCTCCTCTGCCTCATGTTTAACGCTTTTAGAGTTAATATATACTTTAAACTTTTGTGATCAGTAAATTTTTCACACTTTACTCCATACAAATGATGCCTCCAAATTTTTAAATCGAAAACAACAACAGCTAATTCCAAATCATTTGTAGGGTAATTTACCTCATGAGTTTCAACTGTTGTGAAGTATAAGAAATTACCTGATCATTCTACATTAGGATGCAACCAAGTCCTTTCAATTAAGAATAACTGTATATAACAAACTCAACATTCCTGGAAGGTAGTGCCAAAACTGGAGCATTCACCAATCTTCTTTTCAATTCCTGAAAACAATCATCACATTCTTTTGTCCAGATAATCTTAACACCCTTCCGAGTTAGCATAGTCATTGGACTAGATAACCATGAAAAATTTATAATAAGCCTTCGGTAATAGCTTGCCAAACCAAGGATGATACGGATCTCAGTTACATTTGTGGGTCTTGGCTAGTCTTCCACAACTTTTGTTTTTGCAGGATCAACAGTTTTCCCATATTTAGAAACAATGTGACCAAGGAATGAAATTTGTTGCAACCAAAACTCACACTTGCTGAATTTTCCATACAGATTATTTTCTTTTAAGGTTTGCAAGATAACCCTTAAATGTCTTTTATGCTCCTTTTTACTTTTAGAAAACACCAAAATATCATCAATGAAAACCACTACAAACTTATCCAAGAATTCATGGAAAATTCTATTCATTATGTCCATGAATAGAGTAGGTGCATTGGTTTTCCCAAAAGGCATTACTACAAATTCATAATGGCCATATCTTGTACAGAATGCGGTTTTCGGAGCATCTTCTTACTTTACCTTCAGCTGATGATACCCCAATCTCATGTCAATATTTGAAAAATACTGTGCTCCCTGGTGCTGATCAAACAAATCATCAATATGAGGTAAATGATATTTGTTCTTAATAGTGATGTTATTCAAGGCTCTATAATCAATGAAAAGTCTCATTGAACTATCTATCTTTTTAACAAATAAAATAGGAGCACCCCATGGTGATGTGCTAGGTCAAATGAAACCATTATGTAATAAATCTTGCAATTGCTCCTTCATCTCTAAATGTTAAATTTGAGCCATTTGATAAGGGGGTTTTGAAATTGCCTTAGCATCAGGAACTAAGTAAACAGTAAACTCAACTTCCCGATCTTGTAATATTCCAGGAAACTCGTCAGGAAAAACATCAGGATACTCATTTACCACTGGCACATCATTAACCTGAACAGTTCCCTTGTTTTCAACAATGTGTGAAAGGTAACATTCATTTCCATCTTTTACAAGTTTCTTGGACTCTTGATAAGTTACCAATAGTAAGGTTTCATTCTTGTACACAAACGTAATGTCTTTCTGAAAATAAACTTCTTTAGCTCTACAGTCAATCTTAGCATGGTAAATAGATAGCCAATCCATACCCAGTATAACATCAAACTCTAATAGACGTAGAACAATAAGGTTTTCAAGTAGGTTCTTTCCACAGATAAGGATAGGAAGATTCTTATAAATTCTTTTTGCCTCAACATTTCCCCCATGTGTTTTTACCAAAAGAATAAGAGTCATTTCTTGAGATGGTATTCCCATTTTACTAGAAAAGGTTTCATAGATGAAAGAATGTGTATACCGAGAATCAAACAAGACACTGGCATAATCTGAAAAAACAAAAGAAGTACCTGATACAACATCATTTGATGGCCTGACATCTAGTGAAGTGGTTCCAAAGGATTTCACCACCCCTTTCTACTTGTAGTCTAACTGCTTCCCATCACTCAAGCTCTTTGTCAGACACTCATTTTCATAGTGACCCATCTAATTGCACTTAAAACATTTCACTAACTGTAAATCAAATTTGGTCTTACCTTCACCTTGATCTTTTTCAGTGAAATCACGAGCCTTGTGTCCTATCATACCACATCGGTAGCACTTTCGAGAATTCAGAAGACATTCCCTAGCATGCCTTTTTCCACATTTATTAAAAACTGGTAACTTAGTTTTCTTACCATCAGACTTTTTTGATGAATTCTTATCTTTTTCCAGCCACCTCGGTCTCTTCTTCTGTTGGTTGTTATAGAGCACTTGATCATCGGCAAACTCAATTTCCACCTTCTCAGCACATCGAAAAAGCTTTTCATAGCTTTTAAACTCACGATAACCTAATGCCCTTCAATATTTTTGCTTAAATCCCGAGTAAAAATGATTGATTTTACTATCAAGGTCTCGGATAAAATTTGGAGCATACCTTGCCAATCGAGTGAACCTTTCTTCATAGGCAGCCACTGAGCCTTCCTCTTGCCTCAATTCTAAGAATTTCTTTTCCATCCTAAGTCAAACAGCCTTAGGAAAATACTTCTCAAGAAACATACATTTGAATTCATCCCAGTCAAGAGCATCAATCTTATCGGCGTCCCTGATATTTTTAACCATAGACCACCACTGATCTGCTTCACCCTCCAAACGGTAACTAGAAAGACTAACCTTTTGATTGTATGAACACCCCATGACATCGAAAATCATCTCTAGTGCATTAATCCACCCTTCAGCTACCACATGGTCAGATGATCCTCTGAATGATGGGGGATGTTGCCTCATGAAATGTCCCACCACTGACATGTTCCTCTGCGGTTTATCTGGCTGATCTTTTGTATGGATACCACCGCCATTTATCGATTGAGTCAACTGTGCCATTACTACAACAAACTGTTCAGTTCCAATTCCGATCATCTCAGGATGCTGATTCGGAAGGTTATTTCCTTCTACATGCCCTCCTAGCATTGCTTCCCTGTTTCCTCTGTGGAAAACCATTTTGAACAAACATGTCTTAGATGAAGAAAAATGGTAATCTTCAAATACTATATCACTTCAATTTGACCATAAAAAAATTTTGGACTATCATTTAGTAGATTTATAACTCCTAAAGTTATCTAAACCTCCCTTTGATACCAACTATAAGGCCCCAGCCTTAAACCTTACTTAATCTTGAGTTATTACAAGATTACACATTGAGGATCTTTTCAGGTTTATATTTTTAGAGAATTAGATCATAAAACATGCATTGTATTCCACATATAAACAAAGTGGTTACATAAAGATAGTATTCTTCTTTCCCATCAATATAAACATATTTTAAATAAACATTGATTCATTCTTGAGACTTCCTTGACACTATCATCATATCATGTACCTTTCCCTTTACCTATGAAAAACATTTCAAAAAATGCTTGGGATGAGCATAAAAAGATCAGTAAGGGATATAAAAATATATGGAAAGGAAACATGGGTACATATATGCATAAGAATGAAATCATAATTTACCCATAAAACATTAGCACTTTATCATACCTCATCAAATCATGAATAAATCATATAAATCATAAGACATAAAGGTAACTTGAGGCATTCATAACATTCTTACGTAGGGAGTATCCCTCTTGGTTACGTTTGGAATACCCATCACAGTATATTCACTAAATCTCTTCATAGAAACCTTAACGTTTCACTCCTTCGCGTTACCCAATGCATTGGAGAGCTATATCAGGCTCACCCTCCCTTAGTTTATCACGGAACCACCCGTCTTCGTAATAATGCCCAAGAACCTCAACATAATCGTATCACATAAAACATGCATAAAGGAAACATAACATTTCTACCTTTCAATCACAAGATATCAACACAACACACTGATATAAAAACATTATAAAAACCATTTTCAATACCAAAATACAAGAAAATTAAAACATGGTATTTATTTTTCTTTTAAAAAGATGGTATGACTTGTAGAGGAAGCCGGAACTCAAATAATGGTCACGGAGGCATAGAAGTCGTTTTCACCGCATACGTACGACAAAACATTAACTTTTGTCATTTAGTAAAATGCTTCGTATAAAAAAGATTCCTTTTGGATAAACGTAAAAGTCAACGGGGTTTATACACCATATAAAATAAGGTTGGGTATAAACCAAAATATGCCTCAATGAAAGGAGATTGAGACGAAGTCCCATACCTCGGGTCTGACTTGACTCGATCATTCTTTAATGTCATGAATAATAAACGTGAGTTAATTTCTACTTGCTTAAGAACATTTTTTTATGTTCATTATTCCTTTTATATCACTTATATCAATGTCATGAACACTATGTAATTATTTATGTTAATAACGGTCATTTTAACGATCATTAGTACTTGAGTCAAAAATAAACCCTTTATAATTACAAGTTGTTCATGTATCCATTAAATCTAAAATTATAATCATGATGTATATATCATATATATCCAGTACATACAATCATTTATAATATTACATAATCATTTAGAGGTAAGAAATGAAATGCACCGTTCATGGAGACGGTAAGCCGTACGTACGCATGAACAATACTTTCATTTCTATTTCATATTTTATAGAATGGAATCATAATGATATAAAGGTATATTATAATTACAGTATAATATAATATATAATATCATATTTTAATCCTTTATACGTCCCACATATGGTATTTAACGAATCAAATCACTTTGAGGGCGTGGTAGTCCGCACATCCTTAAATGAAGATATCACATTTACCCATAATGGAAACCATAATGGTATGCCAAAAATGAAAAATACAGAAGCTTGAGGAAAACAAAAACATATTATATATCATATATAAATATAGTTACATCATAATGGCCACCTTTGGAGGTGTTAAAAGAATGTCGAACAATCATCGTTTCGGGAGGCTTAAATTCACCATCCACGGAAACAGTATGTTCTTTAACCATTAGATGTAGGTTTGTGTTAGTATAGCTCTAATCCTTCTTATAAAAACATCCTAGTATATTTAAGATACTGGTGTTTTTACAATAGAAATGAATAAAATGATTTTAGGGGGTTGGAGGAAGAAAATAAAACAAAAGGACTCAAGTGAATACATTACCTTAAAATCGTGTAACTCCCTTTGGTTTGAGCTCAAAGGCTCACTTGGGAAGACTTCTTCCAAATGCGCGGCTTCAAGGAGTCAGAGACAGAAGTGGAGAGACAAAATTTGCAGGGTTTGGCCGAGCCAATGTCTTTGTATGTGTGGGTAAGGAGGTAGAGGTGGGGGCCTTTTATATGAGGAGAGGAGGGGCACTCTTGGAAAGTAAAGAAATGTTACTTTGTTTTCAAATGGGTTTCGGATTTTAAAGGTCCCACATTGTTATAATTCGAGGATAAGGTGATAAGGGTTCTAAATATACCCACAAAATAGGTTTTGGACTTGTTTAGCTCTTAGATGTTACATTATCTTTCCATTTTATTTAAATCGTCAAATAATGAGGTTATCGCTGCATCATTATGATATCATAGATAATTTAATTTATTTAATGTCTGAAAATTATAAAAAAATTACTATGATGTAGAAAATCTTTTTATCTTTACAAGAAATATTTATAGTCCAAAATATATTTAATGTAGACAAAATTAAAAATATTTTACATAGGTGATACATTCTTTGTTACATTTAACATTTTTTAAAAAATAAAAAGATAAAAGTCACTTTCTCACAAAAGTGATTTCATGGGGCCCCCAAGTTTGGCACAAGGAATCCCATGGTAGGCCAGGATACAACCAGTATCCTTAGGACACATTCTGGTGTCAATTTTTATTATTATGATATTATTTTATTATCCTTAACTACCCGATTACTCATTAATCAATATAACTAAAGATAATTACTGTCGTTACTATTCATATTGTCCAAAAAAAAGAGTCTTAATTACATAATTTGGACCTTCTGATTAAAAATATTTAATCCATTTTACCAAATTCCAAACACATAAAATGCAATAATTTATTTAAAAATAATTCCCGTTGTCAAAACAAATAGCGGGTTTTTTTGAAACAATATCTATGAAACGTTTGGCATTAGTTTATGACCAATTTCAAAGTGAAATTAATCCTAATGATAACCATTGGATTAAATGGTAAAAATAGATTCATATTACACTTTAAGACCAATTAAAAATATAATCTAACCATATAATTAAATGAAATGAAAAAGCAGTTTTAATATAAAATGCAGTATTTTTCACTATTCATTAAAAAATGAACATTGTCAGAAAAATACCAAAAATTTATCCAATGTAAATTTCAATGTCCCAATCATAATGAATATATTTATTTTGACAAATATATATTATAAAATTGTCAAAAGTTTTATTTAAAAAGGGTTTTCCATCAAAAGGCAGTAAAAAATCTTTTAAGAATATCAGTGTATTCCATGCTTAAGATTGGATTTATTTTCACCTTAAGCCCTTAAACCACTATCTAATTCATTAATAGAAATAGATAAAAATATCTATTATCCATTAATTACATGGTATTTTACAAAATCTTATGCTTGTGATTGATATTTTCAAGATAGCTAATCCATGAGGGCTAAGAATCAATCAAAATTTGAAGAACCCGGTCCTTTAACTTCAACAAAGGCACCGGCTGATAGGACAAGACATGAAGAATTGCTCCATAGGCTATTCGAGTTTGGTTATTCTCTATTCAGAAATCCGATAAGAACTAGTCGTCCTATATCCCTACCACATAATGTAAAGAGGATAGGTCACATTGGTAAGAAATGTATTATGGTTGGGGATGAAGATCCCTCCAACACTAATTCACTATCCTCCAGAGTTATCTATCTAGATACTAATTAAACTATGGAATAGGAGACTATACCACTTCAATAAATGTCCATAATAACACTTTTGACTAGAGGAGAGATAACATCCAACATTCTAGGTTGAAGAACATATTTAATAGGCCCCCCTTGCGGTGGAACATGGTTCTTATGGGTCTTGAGACTAGCCTATAGAAATTGCACCTACAACATCTAGTGTGGGAACACATGGGATGGCGATGGGAAGAAAAGGGGATGGGACCAATCATTTAAGCCTTATATTAAATTAATAATTAATGGTGGGAGAAGCAATGAGGGGTCCCTTCCCACCCAAAATGGCACCATGTTTGTAGCTTCAAGATGCTGGGTCCAGTCATCCACATAACGAAATGTTCTAAAATAATAACCAATACCATGTAAGAAAGAGATGTTTTGAAAGGGAAGATGAATCACTGCAAGAGGAATCATTACCACCGATTTAGAAGAATCGTGCCCAAAATTAGATTCAATTGACCATCTTAAGAGGATGAACCTCCATTGAAAAAAAATCATGTACTAAAACACAATGCATTGATAAACACTTCCTTAGACCCTATGATGATGCAAAAAGAATTTTGTTCCATCATGGAAACCTTTTTCGACAAGTTATGATAACATGACTTCACATGTTCAAGAGAAACATATATCAAAGGATTCTCATGACTGAATTGAGAAACTAAGACCCATTTCAGTTTGTTCAAATCGTCTTCAAATGTGCCAGTAGGGGTAGAAAATGGGTGAAAATATAACTAAATTTATTATAAAATGGTTATTAATATTATGGCCAATCAATGAAATATCTATGTTATAATGTTATAATATATCATGGGGTCATTTATAATCTCAATTTCATGTAATGTACATTTTTAAATAGTTATCATTCAAAATAAATTCATATAAAATCTTCAGATGTTATCTGATGAAATATTATTTCTAGTGAATGGATTTATGACTGATGATAATCAATTTTTTTCATATATTTTATTATTTTATTGACATAATTTTTATATCCATGTTTTAATAGATACTAAAAATAATAAATCCACAACCTTCTTGGCCCCCATTTTTTGTAATACTATATTGTTTTTCCCTTTGGATTCAAAATAATTGATAGAGGATATTAGGGGTAATGTAAGAATAATACAGACCCCATATTTAAAATAATATGACTCAGATTGATTACAATCTATTTGGCATAAAACAATATTTAGTTAACTTCTACTATAATTGAAAAAAGAAATTTCTAAAATATTATGGAATATTCTAAACATGAAACTATTGAGGTTCATTCATTGAGTCAATTATAGATAATTAAAGTGGTTAACAATCCACCATTAATGTATCAAGGTATGTTTCAATAATAAAAAATATATTTTATATATTTCCCAATCATAGAATCAATGAGAGTCAATAAGACTTCACAGGTTCTTCAAAATTGAAAATCATTTCAGAAAAAATGCTATGAATATGTGTCTATTTCACCATATTTTTTATGAATATACAATCATAAATATCTGATTAGGAATCATGTCATTCATTATAAATCATTATGTACTATAAAATTCATTCTATTGATTTATTTTCTTAAATATAATAATAAAATTGTATTATGAAATTTGAAATAATATTGTTTTTTTGGAGATCATTTAATATAATTGAATTTTGAAGACACAGAAAATAGAAAATATTTCAATATTTGCACTGTCTTGGATGTGTATATTGTAATGAATCAATCATTTTTTAATATAAATCTCCCCTGATCTAATTAAATGTCTTATTATGTAAAATGGTTTTAAAAAAATATTCACTTCTTTGGTTCTATGTTTCTTTATTTTAAAATATAGTTACAAATTTTTACTATTTCTAATATATCCATTTAACAGCAATCACATGATTTTTATAAATATATGGATTTATCAAATCCAATTTACTCATAAAGAGGAAGTGATTTTCTCCTACTATATAATATCTCTATACGAATTCAATTTTTCAGAGCTCGTAACAGAGTTAGCGTCACTCAGCTTCACTCTTGAACATGCCCATGCTGAGCTTTATCATTCTATGCTGAAATAGAATTTCATACGCTATACGTGGAAGTTGATGGATATTATCACACGAGTGATGTTATCTAAGCCACCCCTAGATTTTGTCCCTAGTGAAAACCATACCCTTATGACATATGCATGTGTTATAAAGGTGTAACATCCCAGGTAAATAATGAATAAAACATTTTCATATTTATTAATATTTACGAATTAAATATGAATTTTACTTTAAAGGGGTTTCTATGTTCGATAACGTACCTGATACGCAACAAAGAGTTTCTTTGAAATCTTATGTTGCACAATAGTAATAAAATAATATTATTTTAAATGGTAGTTAATACATAGTCGTTGTATTGGAGGGAATGGATAGAAATAACTAAAAAATGATTATATATGTTTTTTAAATGTTTTTACTTTTATATAATTAAAGATAAAGGCTTAAAATATGGAAAGAATTCAATTTTAGGCGTATATGCCGTAGTTTTCACTAAAGGTTCACTTATCACCTTTTGATGGAGAGCCATCATTAAATATAGTTTTGTTCACTCTTATACATTCTATTGGACCAAATAAAACTCTTCTTTAGAATCGGGACATCAAAATTTACTTTGTGTAAATTTTTGGTATTTTTCCGACAAAGTTCATTTTTAATGAATATTGTAAAATGTTGTATTTTAATTCAAAAATTCTTTTTAATATAATTTATTTATATGATTAGATTTTCTATTTAATTGGTTTTATGGTTAAATTAGATTATATTTTTACCATTAAATCTAATAGTGGTTGTTGGAATCAATTTCACTTTGAAATTGGACTTAAACTAGTGTCAATCTTTTGATACTTATTGTTTCATAAAAACATGTTATTTGTCATGACAACGGGAATTAATTATTAAATTAATTAATGTGACTTATATGATTTGAATTTTCTTAAAATATACATCATTTCCTAATTCATAATATCAAATACATCTTAGGGTGATGTGTTGGTATTTTTTTGAAAAACTTCAATTTTTGATGAATTGTGAAACCACCAATGGTAGTTAAAGAAACTGATTTTTCATTTCTATGAAACCTTGTAACTTTTGAGATTTGATTTTCAAAAATCCGACATACATGGTTTTCATTAATAAGTAAAATGTAGTTCAATGAGATTAAAATAATTTTTTGGTGAATAGTAACTTTTAAGTTCTTAATCACGATTAGAGGTAATTAATGTAGTTTAAGGTAAAAATAATGTTTTAATAAAATGAGATGATCTTGAAACATGTCCTACCATCATTGGAAGTGTCATGGCCGACCAAGAAAATCCATGGGTCATCTTGGGTACCCCATGAAGCCATTTTGGTTTGGAAATGACATAAATAACTTTTTATTAAATGTTAACGTAAAAATGACACAAACATGAGATGTTTTACTAAAACAATTTTTATGTTGGGTTATACAAGTCAGATTTTTCATTATAAATAGTCATTGGAAATCTAAAAAGATTTCCTACATCATAGTTTTTTTTTAATTTTTAGACATTAAATAAATTAAATTATTTATGACATCATGATGATGTAACGATTACCTCATTAATAAATGATTTAAATGTAATGAAATGATAATGTAAAATATAGGACCTACACATGTCCACAAACTATTGGATGGGTGGATTTCGAACCCTTATCACCTTACCCTCGAATTACATAAATGTGGGACTATTAAAATCCGAAACACATTCTAAAATAAAGTAACATTTCCTTACTTTCCAAGAGTGCCCCTCCTCTCCTCTTATAAAAGGCCCCCACCTCTACCACCTTACCCACACTTCCAAAGTCTTTGGCTCGGCCAAACCCTGCCCATTTTGTCTCTCCACATACCTATATTACTCCTTGAACCCTCAAGTTGGGCAGAAGTCTTTCCAAGGAAGCCTTTGAGCTCAAACCAAAGGGAGTAACCCGATTTCAAGGTAATGTCTTCACTTGAGTCCTTTTGGTTTATTTTACTTCTCCATCCCACTAAACTATTTTTATTAATTTATATTGTAACAAATCCAGTATCATAAATATACTAGGATGTTGTTATAAGAAGGATTCGAGCTACGGTTACACACACCTACATCTAATGGTTAAAGAACGTATTATTTCTGTGGATGGCGAATTTCGGCCTCCCGAAACGATGATTGTTCAACATTCTTTTAACACCTTCAAAGGTGGACATTATGATGACACCATATTTATATATGATATATAATATTTTTATTTTTTCCTTAATATTCTGTATTTTTCATTTTGGTCACACCTTTATGGTTTCCATTATGGGTAAACGCAATATCTTCATTTAAGGAAGTGCGGACTATAGACCCCTAAAAGTGATTTGATTCGTTAAATACAATATATGGGACGTATAAAGGATGGAGTTATGATATTATATATGATATTACACTGGAATTATAATATACCTTTATATCATTATGATTCCATTATATAAATATGAAATAGAAATGAAAGTAGCGTTCATGCATACGTACAGCTTATTGTCTCCATGAACGGTGCATTTCATTTCTTACCTCTAAATGATTATGTAATATTATAAATGCATGTATATACTGTATATATACGATATATATGATATATAAATCATGATTATAATTCTGAATATAATGGATATATGAACAACCAGTAATTATAATGCGTTTATTTTTTACTCAAGTACCAATGATCGTTAAAACAACCGTTATTAACATAAATAATTACATAGTGTTCATGACATGGCAATAAGTGTTATAGAAGGAATAATGAAATTGAAAAGGTTCTTAAACAAGTTGAAATTAACTTAAGTTTATTATTCATGAGATTAAAGAACGACCGAGTCAAGTCAGACCCGAGGTAAGGGACTTCGTCTCAATATCCTTTCATTGAGGCATATTTCGTTTTATACACAACTTTCTTTTATACGGTGTATAAAACAATTTGAATTTGAATTTTATACAAAAGGAATCTTTTTCTACGAAGAGTTTTACAAAATGACATAAAGGAATGTTTCTTTTAACGAACGCTGTCACAACGACCTTTTCTGCCGCTCTGAGTATTATTTGGTCTTTGGCTTCCTGAACAAGCCGTAATATTTTTTTTAAATGAAATAAATACCATATAATCTTTTATGTATTTTGGTATTGAAAATAGTTTTTTATAATTGATTTTTTATGTCAATATATTTAAGTGATATATTTTGATCAAAGTGTGGAAATGTTTTTTTCCATTATATTTGTTTTATGTCTTCTGATTTTTATAATGGTACTTGGAAATTTGACGGGTGGTTACATGATAAACCATATGACGGGTGGTGCTGTGAATACCAGGATGGGTGGTTACGTTATAACCTCCAATGCATTGGTTATGGAAGTCATCCGTATGGCTATTCCACTAAGTATGTATGGATGTTGGCCGTATGGCTATTCCATTAAGTGGTATGTGTGGAAGTAGACCGTATGATTATTCCACTTAAGTATGTTTATCTCCCAAGTTACCTTTATATGTTATGTGTTCTTAATATGGGTTTTATGGTAATCCTTTGGTTACAAAAGGGTATTTAATGATATTTTATTCAGTGAATAGTTTTTACTACTTCATGAAGGTGAAGGTATTACTTTGATAAAGTATACCTGGTTTACATGATGTTTGAAAAACTAACAATTTCCATTCTTTGTGTATCCCTTACTGAGCATTTTATGCTCACCCCACGTTTTTTTGAAATATTTTTCTAAGGACATAATGTGGAATAGGGTCAAGGATGGGATCAAGTGAATTCCATGCTATATAAAACATGGAACTAGAGATGTTTCTTTTTAAGAGTTTTTTTTATTCTATGGAATCTTAGTAGAAGTATCTACTTTGTAACCTTTTGAGATGTAACAGTTATGTCCTAATTATCTAAAACTCTAAACCTGAAAAGATCTTCAATGTGAATTAATCATTTAATTCAATATTAAGAGATGTTTAAGGTCAGGGCATTATAGTTGGTATAAAATGTTGGTTTAGACTACTTTAGTATTTATAAAAGTGTAAAATTATAAGTTAATTTATGGTATGATTGAAATGATATAGCATTTAAAGATTACCATGTTGCTTTGCCTAAGATATTTCTATGTTCATAATGGTTTTCCGTAGAGGAAACAAAGCAGCTATGTTGGGACGACATCAGGAAGAAGACAACCTTCCAAATCAACAACCTGAGATGGTCAAAATCGGAACTGAACAGTTTGTTGCAGTGATGGCACAATTGACTCAGGCTATAAATGGTGGTGGTATCCATGCACGAGATCAGCCAGATCAACCGCAGAGGAACATGTCAGTGGTATAACATTTCAGGAGGCAATATCCCACATCATTTAGAGGATCAGCTGACCCCGTGCAAGCTGAAGGGTGGATTAAAGTGCTGGAGAAGATTTTTGATGTCATGGTGTGTTCAGAACATCAAAAGGTTAGTCTTGATGTTTACCATTTTGAAGGTGAAGCTCATCAGTGGTGGTCGATGGTGAAAAATATCAGGGATAGTGATGATCCAAACTTCATACAGGATCTTGATAGTAAAATAAACCATTTTTACTGAAGGTTAAAGCCAAAGTATCGAAGGGCTTTAGCTTCTAGTGAGTTCAAAAGTAATGAAAAACTTGTTCGATGTGCGGAGAAGGTGGAAATGGAGTTTGTCAATGATCAGGTTTTCTATGACAAACAATTGAATAAGAGGTACAGTTGGCAGGAAAAGGGGAAGAATTCATCAAAGAATCAAGGAGGTAAGAAAACCAAATATCCATCCTATGAGAAGTGTGGTAAAATGCATCATAGAGAATGTTTATCCAAGTCTGGTAAGTGCTTTTAGTGTTGTATGTCTGGTCATATTGCTCATAACTGTAAGGTTGATGATAAAATAGGAAATGAAATTCTAGTGGTAAGACCTTTTAAGTGTAATGAAATGGGTCATTATGAAAATGAGTGTCCAACAAAGAACTGAACTGGGTGAAATCAGCATGACTACAAGAAGAAAGGGGTGGGGAAATCCTTTGCAGAAACCTCAGTAGATGTTGGGCCATCAAATGAAGTGGTATCAGGTAGACTATTTGTTTGTTCAGATTATTCCAATGTGTTGTTTGATTCAGGGTCTACACACTCTTTCATTTCTGAGAAGTTTTCTAGTAAATTGGAAATTACATCTCAAGATATGAATCCTGAACTTCTGGTAAAAACACCCGGAGGGAACACTGAGACAAAAAGGAATTATTAGAACCTTCTTATCCTTGTGCGTTGAATGAATCTACCAGAAAACCTTATTGTTTTGTCTCAAGTAGAGTTTGATTTTATTTTGGGCATGGATTGGCTTTCTGTTTATCATGCTATGATTGAATGCAGAGCTAAAATGGTTTCTTTTCAGAATGATTTTCAGTTTGTGTACAAGAATGAACCCTTGATTTTGATAACATATCAGGAAGTTGAGAAACTAGTAAAAGATGGAAATGAATGTTACCTTACATATATTGTTGAAAACTAAAGGAACAATTTAGATTAATGATGTGCCAGTGGTAAATGAGTATCTTGATGTTTTTCCTGATGAGTTGCTTCGTATTATTCATGATCGGGAAGTTGAATTTACTATTGACTTAGTTCTAGATTCTAAGCCAATTTCAAAACCCCCTTATCGAATGGGCCAAGTTAAACTGTTAGAGTTAAAGAAGAAATTGATGGAGTTATTAGATAAAGATTTCATTCGACCTAGCACATCACCATGGGGTGCTCCTGTCTTGTTTGTTAAAAAGAATGATGGCTCAATGAGACTTTGCATTGATTATAGAGCCTTGAATAATATTACTGTTAAGAACAAGTATCCTTTGCCTCATATCGATGATTTGTTTGATTAGCTCCAGGGAGCATAGTATTTTTCGAATATTGAATTGAGGTCGGGGAACCATAAGTTGAAAGTAAAAGAAGCAGACATTCCGAAGACTGCGTTCCATACAAGATATGGCCATTATGAATTTATAGTTATGCCTTTTGGGTTAACCAATGCACCTGCTGTATTCATAGACCTTATAAATAGGATTTTCCATGAGTTCTTGGATAATTTTGTGGTTGTTTTCATCGATGATATTTTGATGTTTTCTAAAAGTAAAGAGGAGCATGAAAGTCATTTAAGGGTTATATTGAAAACCTTAAAAGAAAAGAAACTATATGGAAAATTCAGCAAGTCTGAGTTTTGGTTACAAAAAATTTCTTTCCTGGGTCACATTGTTTCAAAAGATGGCATAACTGTTGATCCTGCTAAAACAAAAGTTGTTGAAGAATGGCCAAGACCCACAAATGTAACTGAGATCTGTAGTTTTCTTGGTTTATTAGGTTACTACCGAAGGTTTCTTGAAAATTTTTCATGGTTATCTGGTCCAATGACTATGCTAACTCGGAAGGGTGTTAAGGTTATCTGGGAAAAGTAATGTGATGATTTTTTTCAGGAGTTGAAAAGAAGATTGATGAATTCTACAGTTTTTTCACTTCCTTCTAGGAATGGTGAGTTTTTTATATACAGTGATGCTTCATTGAAGGGACTTGGTTGTGTCCTTATGAAAAATGATCAGGTAATTGCTTATGCTTCACGTCAGTTGAAAACTCATGAGATAAATTACCCTACACATGATTTGGAATTAGCTGCTGTTGTTTTTTGCTTTAAAAATTTGGAGGCATCATTTTTATGGTGTAAAGTGTGAAATATATACTGACCACAAAAGATTAAAGTATATATTCACTCAGAAAGAACTGAACATGAGACAGAGTAGATGTATGGAATTAATCAAGTATTATGATTGTACAATTAATTACCATCCAGGAAAAGAAAATAAAGTGGCTGATGCTTTGAGTCGAAAAAGTAATGCTTCATTAACCATGATATGTTTTGAACGAGATCCTTTGGTTTTTGATTTGATGAACTTTGGCATAGAAGTTTTGGGTGCAGCAAGTTCTTCTGTTTTGTTTCATGTATCAGTGAGATCATCCCTATCAGACAGAATTAATCAAGCACAGAGGGAAGACAATGAGTTGCAGAAAAAGGTAGAGCTGGTTCAAAAGGGTAAGTTACCCGAATTCAACATTGATAATGATTGTTTTTTGAGGTTTGGGAAGAGATTATGTGTGCCTTGTGATTCACAGTTGAAGAATGAGTTGTTATGTGAGGCTCATAGTTCCCCATTTTCAGTTCATCCTGGATGTACTAAGATGTACAGAGATCTGCAGGAGTATTACTTGTGGGATGGAATGAAAAGGGATATTGCTGATTTTACTGTGAAGTGTTTGACTTGTCAACAGGTTAAAGCATAGTGGAAGTTACCGAAATGGATGCTTCAGCCTTTACCAGTGTCAGAGTTGAAATTGGAAAACATATCCATGGACTTTTTTGTTGGATTACCGAGGAAATATCGAGGTAATAATGCAATCTAGGTTATTGTTTATCGCTTGAATAAATCTTCTCATTTCCTTGCTATACGAGAGAATTTTTCACTAGATAAACATTCCTGTTTGTATCTTAAAGATATGGTCAGGTTACAAGGAGTTCCTCCCTCCATTGTGTCCGATCGTGATCCAATGTTTACTTCTAACTTTGGGAATGGCATTCAAAAGTCGTTGGTAACTGAATTAAATTTTAGTACAGATTTTCATCCTCAATCAGATGGGCAGTCAGAACGAACAATTCAGACCTTGGAGGATGTGCTACGAGCTTGTTCGAAGGATTATCAGGAAAGTTGGGACCAACATCTTTCTTTGGTTATGTTTTCTTATAATAACAGTTTTTATTCTAGTATACAGATGGCGCCATTTGAGGCATTATATGGGAAGCGGTGTCGAAGTCCAGCATTTTGGGATGAAGTGGGTGAAAGGAAGCTGATGGGACCAAAATTTGTAGAAGAGATGGCAGAAAAAGTTCATTTGATTCAGAAACACATGAGAACAGCTCAGAGCATGCAGAAGAGTTATGCAGATAACTGGCGGAAGGATCTATCTTTCGAGGTAGGTGATCATGTTTTTCTCAAGGTTTCTCCATGGAAAAGTGTGATGAGATTTGGTAAGAAAGGAAAGCTGAGTCCAGGGTTCATTGGACCATATGAAATTCTAGAGAAATTTGGATCAGTTTCTTACCGAGTGGCTTTACCTCCGAGTTTATCTCAGGTACACAATGTTTTTCATGTTTCGATTTTGAGGAAGTATATGCCAGATCAATCTCATGTTTTGAGTCCAGAGGTAGTTCAGCTGGAGGAGAACCTATCTTATGATGAATAACCAGTCCAGATTCTTGACCAAAGAGAGCAAGTGTTTCGAAATAAGGTAATTCACCAGGTAAAGGTTTTTTTGGAAAAACCATATGGTTGAAGAGGCAACGCGGGAATCTGAAAATGCTATGAGGGATAAATACCCCCAACTTATTTTGATAAGTGAATAAAAATTGCAAGGACGCAATTCCAAAAAGGGGGGATGGATGTAACATCCCAGGTAAATAATGAATAAAACATTTTTATATTTATTAATATTTACGAATTAAATATTAATTTTACTTTAATGGGGATCCTATGTTCGATAGCGTACCCGATACGCAACAAAGAGTTTCTTTGAAATCTTACGTTGCACACTCGTAATAAAATAATATTATTTTAAATTGTAGTTAACACATAGTCGTTGTATTGGCAGAAATGCATAGAAATAACTAAAATATGAGTATATATGTTTTTTAAATTTTTTTACTTTTATCTAATAAAAGATAAAGGCTTAAAATATAGAAAGAATTCAATTTTAGGCGTATATGCCCTAGTTTTCACTAAAGGTTCACTTATCGCCTTTTGATGGAGAACCATCATTAAATATAGTTTTGTTCACTCTTATACATTCTATTAGACCAAATAAAACTCTTATTTAGAATCGGGAAATCAAAATTTACTTTGTGTAAAGTTTTTGTATTTTTCTGATAAAGTTCATTTTTTTAATGAATAGTGTAAAATGTTGTATTTTAAGTCAAAATCACTTTTTAATATATTTTATTTATATGATTATATTATCTTTTGAATTGGTTTTAAAGTTAAATTAGAATATATTTTTATCATTAAATATAATAGTGGTTGTTGGAATCAATTTCACATTGAAATTGGACTTAAATTAGTGTCAATCATTTTATACTTATTGTTTCATAAAAACACGCTATTTGTCACGACAGTGGGAATTAATTATTAAATTAATGAATGTGACTTATATTATTTGAAATTTGAAAAATAGACATCATTTCCGAATTCAGAATATCAAATATATCTTAGGGCGAATTTTTGGTATTTTTTTGAAAAACTTCAATTTTTGATGAATAATGAAACCACTAAGTGGTAGTTAAAGAAACTGATTTTTCGTTTTAATGAATCTTTGTCACTTCTGTGATTTGATTTTCAAAAATCTGACATACATTGTTGTTATTAGGAACTAAAATGTCGATCAATGAGATTAAAATAATTTTTTTTTGAATAGTAACTTTTAAGTTCTTAATCACAAATAGAGGTAATTAGTGTAGTTTAAGGTAAAAATAATGTTTTAATAAAATGAGATGATATTGATACATGTCCTACCCTCATTGGATGTTTCATTGTAGACCAATACAATCCATGGGTCAACTTGGGGACCCCATGGAGCTATTTTGGTAGGGAAATTACATAAATAACTTTTTATTAAATGATAAAGTAAAAATGACACAAACATGAATAGTTTTACTAAAACAATTTTTACATGGGGTTATACAAGTCAGAGTTTTTATTATAAATATTAATTGGAAAGATAAAAAGATTTCCTACATCATAGTATTTTTTGTATTATTTTTATACTTTAAATACATTAAATTATTTATGACATCATGATGATGCAGCGATTACCTCATTAATAAAGGATTTAAATAAAATGAAATTTTAATATATAATATATGACCTTATCATATCCAAAACCTATTGTATGGGTGTATTTAGAACACTTATCACCTTACCCTAGAATTACATCAATGTGGGAGCATTAAAATTCAAAACTCATTCTAAAATAAAGTAACATTTCCTTACTTTCCAAGAGTGCCCCTCCTCTCCTCTTATAAAAGGCCCCCACCTCTACCACCTTACCCAAACTTCCAAAGCCTTTGGCTCGGCCAACCCCTGGCCATTTTGTCTCTCCACATCCCTATATTACTCCTTGAAGCCTCACATTGGGCAGAAGGATTCTCAAGGAATCCTTTGAGCTCAAACCAAAGGGAGTTACCCGATTTTATGGTAATGTCTTCACTTTAGTCCTTTTGTTTTATTTTACTTCTCCAACCCCCTAAACTCTTTGTATTCTTTTCTTTTGTAAAAAATATAGTATATTAAATATACTAGGATGTTGTTATTATAAATATTTGAGCTACACTTACACACACCTACATCTAATGGTTAAAGAACATACTGTTTCCGTGGATGGCGAATTTCGGCCTCCCGAAACAATGATTGTTCAACATTATTTTAACACCTTCAAAGGTGGCCATTAAGATGAAACTATATTTATATATGATATATAATATGTTTATGTTTTCCTTAATCTTATGTATTTTTTATTTCGGTCATACCTTTATGGTTTCCATTATGGGTAAACACGATATCTTCATTTAAGGAAGTGCGGACTACCGCCCCCTCAAAGTGATTTGATTCGTTAAATACCATATGTGGGACGTATAAAGGATGGAGTTATGATATTATATATTATATTACCCTATGATTATAATATAATTTTATATCATTATGATTACATTCTATAAATATGAAATAGAAATGAAAGTAGTGTTCATGCGTACGTAAGGCTTACCGTCTCCATGAACGGTGAATTTCATTTCTTACCTCTAAATGATTATGTAATATTATAAATGCATGTATATACTGTATATATATTATATATATGATATATACATCATGATTATAATTTTGGATATAATTGATACATGAAAAACTTGTAATTATAAAGGGTTTATTTTTGACTCAAGTACCAATGATTGTTAAAACAACCGTTATTAACTTAAATAATTACATAGTGTTCATGACATGGAAATAAGTGATATAAAAGGAATAATGAACATTAAAAGGTTCTTAAACAAGTAGAAATTAACTCCAGTTTATTATTCAGGAGATTAAAGAACGACCGAGTCAAGTCGGACCCGAGGTAAGGGACTTCGTCTCAATCTCCTTTCATTGAGGCATATTTCGTTTTATACACAACTTTCTTTTATACGGTGTATAAACCCCTTTGACTTTTACTCTTATACAAATGGAATATTTTTCTATGAATCGTTTTACAAAACGACAAAAAGGAATGTTTCTTTTAATGTATGCGGTGACAATTTCCTTTTCCGCCGACGCAAGTATTATTTGGCCTTTGTCTTCCTGAACAAGCTGTAATGTTTTTTTTTAAATTAAATAAATACCATATACTTATTTATGTATTTTGGTATTGAAAATAGTTTTTCATAATGGATTTGTTATATCAATATATTTAAGTGATATATTGTGATCAAAGTGTGGAAATGTTTTCTTTCCATTATATTTGTTTTAGGCCTTCTGATTTTTATAATGGTTCTTGGATATTTGACGGGTGGTTATGTGATAAACCATATGACGGGTTGTGCCGTGAATACCAGGATGGGTGGTTACGTTATAACCTCCAATGCATTGGGTATGGATGTCGGCTGTATGGCTATTCCATTATATATGTATGGAATTTGGCTGTATGGCTATTCCATTAAGTGATATTTGTGGAAGTTGATTGTATGGTTATTCCACTTAAGTATGTTTATGTCCCAAGTTACCGTTATATGTTATGTGTTGTTTATATGAGTTGTATGGTAATCCTTTGGTTACAAAAGGGAAAGTAATGATATTTTATTCAGTGAATAGTTTTTACTACTTCATGAAGGTGAAGGTATTACTTTGATAAAGTATACATGGTTTACTTGATGTTTGAAAAACTAACAGTTTTAATTCATTGTGTATCCCTTACTGAGCTTTTTATACTCACCCAATGTTTTTTTTAAAATGTTTTTCACAGGACATAATGTGGAATAGGGTCAAAGATGGGATCAAGGGAAAGTCATGCTATATAAAACTTGGAACTAGACATATTTTTTTAAGATTTTTTTTATTCTATGGAAACATAGTAGAAGTGTCTACTTTGTAACCTTTTGATATGTAACAGTTATGTCCTAATTATCTAAAACGCTAAACCTGAAAAGATCCTCAATGTGAATTATTAATTTCATTAAATATTAAGAGATGTTTAAGGCCAGGTCCTTATAATGGGTTTATGTAAAAGGACCCTATAACTATGATTATGTACATTATGTTTTTATATAATTAATAACATAAATTCATTTTATTATTTGTAATTTGTAAATAGGTTTTAAATCAAAAATAATATTTTTAGTTAATATTAAATTTTGAAATATGTTTTTTCTATTTAATGTCATTATTAATTAAATATTTTTTTATAAAATATTATTACTAAATTATATATTTAATATAAACTACCATATAAATTTTTATTATTACAATTGAGATTTTTATTATGGTTTAAAAACAATTATTATCAAACCACATTAATTTTCTATAATTGTGAATTTTTCATAATTTTCTGGGACAATAATTTTTTTGGGTTAAAATTAAATACCATTTAATATATAATTTGTTTTATGACATCATAATGACCCAATAGTGATTTAATAAAATAATATTATATCTATTTTCGGCCAATATATGTTTTTTCATTAAAATAATGACATTTTAGATTTTTTTGATTAATTATATGGTGCCTTAGTGGACCCACCAAGACTTACTAAACATTTTACAATTTTAAAATGATTTCCTAGACTGTGTAACCCACCTCCACATAAGAAAGAATAATATTTTAATAAGTTCATCCATTGAACATATAATATTAGGTTTTACACTCCCCTTTTTCAAAAACAATGGATAAACGTTTGATGGTTTTTGGTTCGATTAGATTAATGTGTAGTGTCCAAAACCTAAATAATAGAGAATTTCATCTTCTTTCCTATATAAACCCACTCAATATAAAATTCCTCTTCACTAAAATACTTTGGAGCCCATTTAAACTATGGACTCCTCTCTCTCGAATCTTCCTATAGAGACCCCAATAACCCAATAAGCCTCTACCAAGTCTTTGGTATCACACTTCCAAGTATGGTATTCTAACAATCCCCCATTCCTTATTTATGTCCAAGTTTCCTTATATTTTCAAGCACTTTTATTTTCAATTACAAATTTTTTATTATGATTTCGAACCTCCCATATAATTTCCTCTTTATTATTTTATAGATTTTAGGCCCCATTATCACACATTAATTCTTCCCATGTACAGTTGTTACCATGGATAAATTCCATAAGAAATTTCTCTCTTCTCTTTTACCTTCAAATAATTATTTTATATTACGAATATAAGTTCCATTAAATATGATGGGATATTATGTTATATGACCCATTAATTTTCATTCCATGTATAAGTGGTGATAGACCCGTTTCTCTCTCATTAACCCATTTGATGATTTCTATTTGTCTTCGTTGTACTGCCAAAGTTGACGCAAATTTTCCCATGCCCAAATCACTATGTAAGTGAATACCATACCAATTTATATATGAGGTGTATTCAAATTTATGCACATTCACTTGTTGATTGGGGAATTAAGTTGATGTATTCCACATCTTTTATTCATTTAATAAATTATGATTTTTAACAAATCCATGATTTATGATCCATGTGGCACACTTAGGCATGAAATGTAATCTTTATAAAGGGTGTGCCTGGATAGCACTCCAATTCATTGAGTAAAGAATATTATAATGGTACGCCATCGGAAATTATGGTACATATAAAAATCCTTATATTATTAAAATATAATAAGGCATTTTAATATCTGAAAACATAAAAATGTGATATAAATGAATGTGAGATGAAATTTAAGATAATAACCTTTCATATTATTTTTTACATTACATTTTTGTAATTTATATATAATTTACTAATATATTAATAAAAAAAATTACTACTTTTAAATTAGATAATATACATTAAATTTTTCAGTAATTGAATATAGAAAAAATGATCATTCGAATAAAATTATTTCACCATTCCTTAATATTTCATATTGATATATAAAATTTGGTATACAAATTAATGAATCCAAAATATATCAAAATAAATAAAATAAAATTAAATATTTTTTATTTAATTATACATAAATATTTCTAATAATGATGAATAATATAAGGTAACTATATAATTTCAGAATTTAAAAATAAAATTTAATAATGAATTTCATTTCATTATTACAGAAATATAAATTTATATTCTTTCATATATATATTTTTTCTCAATCCTTACACATAAAAATATAAAATTGAAGAGAGTGATATTTTTAACTATATTTGACCATAAATTATAAATAATTTATTTTTAAAAAAATTTCCCAATAAAAAATTCAATTAGATATTATGTTTATAATGGTATATTCACATGCATCCAATAATTTTTTTGTCATGTCACATATTTTTAAAACATTTCATTTTTTAACCCTTACTTATCCATTTTAACTATTACGATGATATCATGTAATTTATAAATTATTTGTTAGAAATATTACTATAAAATTCAAAAACACAATTAAATGGATCATTGATAAAATTATTACCTTATCCCAATCAATTGTTATAATTATATATTATTACGAACATTATGTAATCTAATAAAATATTATTTATTTTAGATATAATTATTGTCAATGTTGACATAGTCATTATTTTTCCTTATTGAAAAAAACAATGAAAACTGATAAATTCAACACAAGAGTTATAATAGATTAAAAAAATTAATTTTTTTAAAATATTATGATGACAATAAAAATAAAGAATAATAAATCCATTTCAAAGATTTATATCCAAATAGATAAAAATTCATTAATATTCAGTATACCTCAATTATATAAGATTTATATGAAATAATACTTACGTTAAATGTGTATTAGAGTAAAATTTTCTAATATCCAATATTTAAAAAATAATTATCTCAATGATATACTATAAAACATTACTCATAACAATAATATTTTACTAATTTTTTTAAACATTTATATTAAATAAATTAATACGATATGTATATTTTCTTCATCAGGTTCAGTCTATTTTGTTGTTCATATGTTCTTCAAATGAATTGTGATGATCCCTCTATAAATACATATGTAGGATTCTCTTAAAATATTTTTTTTATTACAATACCCATCAATTATAAATATTTTTGGAAACTGGGTGGGTTGATTTCTATGTTCAAACATATCAGTGTCATATGTGAGTCACCCAATAAATCAACGTAATTTTGTTGAAGTGGATTAATCAAGAACACATATAGATTTGGTTTAGATATTAGTTTGATAAGAACTATGGTGTTATAAAATTGTTTCCATTGATTCATTTGTTGAATACTACTCGTTATTTAGAGGACTGACACACGTGGCTTCCCATTGTTACCATGGTGTCTGGCATGTGGGAGTTGATTCACACTTAGGTATGGTTGATTACATGGTGAAATAATTTTAACATGTATGATTTAGAGTAATTGATCCTAATAGTATTTTATAAAAAGAGGAGAGAGATATGAATGAATCGATGATTGTTGATGTCTTTTAACTGTTTGGTCATGACATAGGTGATATCAAGTCGAATGTTTAGTGACTTCTCGTAGGTTGTGGTGAGGTATTATGATGATGTGCACAACATGAAATATCCTCCAACCCATACCATATAAGTAAAACTCTGTGGATTTTCTGATTACCACATAGTGGCTATGAAGGCAACAGAGTATAAAATTTGTTATATTCAGTTTCCACAGTTGGGTAGCCCAAATAATCGCGTGGTTCAAAAAAAAACCCATGGTAGAATAATTTTTTCCATGTTCACAATGACTTAATGTTTAATGAGGGGTCTGAAAGTTCCCCAAGATTATTTTAATGCACTTTTCGTTGTTTGCTAATAATGTTAATGTTGGTGGGTTCTCTTATCTATGGAGACTGACTCCAGAAGAATGTGGGGGAATAGAATCTGGTACCAACATCCGGGGAAATGAAACACATGACGTTTTTCTGATTAGGGGAATGGGTGGAATCCTGTAAAAAATACATCACAAAAAGGGATTAAAAAGATGAAGTTCATATTGAGGCTAAGAAAAATCACACCTCCATATGTGTTTTTCGGGAAAACTATTTTGGATTTTTTAGAGGTGATAAACTTACCCCATTATATTTTCAAAATGATGAGGAAGAAGGGTGTGAAGTGAATCACCTATTATAAGGCTATTTATAGTTCAAAATATTGGATAATGATAATAGAATAATACATGGTACTCTTGGTCAAAGGAAGAATAACTTGTCGGTGATTTCCACCATTCATCTTCAAATAAATAATATAGAACCATTATAGATTCATGTGGCTTTATCCATCATATGTTGAAGCTATGAAGAAGTATGGACTATTAACATTTTCCTAGTCCCCATTTGACACGGTCATTTAGAGAAGATACAATCCTACAAAAGTGATTGAATGTTATAAAATGCATCCAAAATAAAAATTATAATGGATTTATCATGAATGTGAAGCTACAAGTTGATAAGATTATTGGATCAAATACAAAGGAACATATAGCCATTAATTTAGATAATTTAGATAAGGAAGACAGCAAATCTGAAATAACTCAGGATATCGTTATGGACTATTATGAGTAAATAATGGTGGATTCAATCGTGTTCAAGGTTTCAAATGAGGATTCATATAGGATGTTTTTAATGAATTATGTGAGTCTACATGAATAATGATTAATCCTCTAGTATTGATAATCAAAATAGTATTTCAATACACGGTTTCAATGTAGGGGAAATAATTTAAGAACATGTGTAGTCATGGAAAAATATGTAATTTTACAACATTGATATCATTAAATAAAATATAGATATGTAGTTTTTCTCTGTATAGTGGAAACTATTCATGATTAATAAATATAATTGATTACAATTATTCTGGTTTTGGATGTTTATTTCTTATAAGGATTGATCCTATTTTTTACTCTATATCCTGTAGGATTCCTACTTTTTCTGTAAAATTTCAATGAAATAAAATATTGTATTTATAAACGATGATGGAATTATTTTACATATTCATAATCATAATATGGATTTTATTATAATATTTATTAACAATATTACCAAATTAAACAAACCATGTATATCTTTTTGGAAGAAACACATTTTATCACGTATGGATGTGGTAAACCCCACATAAAAAAGTAATTTTTACAATGGTTAGGAAGAGAGTAGAAAATCGATATTCAAAAAGAATATAAAATATATTTTAATTTTATGAAATTAATTTTATTATATAAAACCATCATATTATTTTTTTTAATATTATATGAATATTAATTAAATAATAAATGAAAAATTTATAAATGATACTATAAACTCATTCCATGGAATTATTAAATTCCAGAAATTATTAATGTTTTTAGAAGTTGTGTTTTTGGTAGAAAATAACCACTTCTATGTTTATAGGACCATTGATGAATTATTTGAGGAATTTATATTTGAATGAAATAATCGTTTATGTGACAATACTTGGAGTGGAGATGGTCCATTTTATAATGGAGAGGAGTGGAAATGTTTAATATATAATATTTAATTTTTCTATTGCAAGGGTAAAAAAATTCCAATAATAAAAAATAATGGATTAGGGGAAGGATATGTATGTGAAACTGGAATTCTATAAAAATAAAACAAGTATTTATCATGTCTCTATATGTTTTTCTATTTTATTTTTACAATTACTTTATTTGGTTTTTACAATGGTAAAAAATATTAACTATCATATATTAATTATTAATTCCTAAAAAGAAATTGGGCTTAAAATATAATTTTGATGTAATTAATATAAATTATAAAAATTTTAAATTTAATTAATTATTATATTCTAGAAAAAATATCAATTCTAATATTATCCCATCTAACACATAAAAACTATTTTAAATAAATATCTATTTTTATGAATAACAATAATAATTATAAAAATATTTTCAATGATAATTCTTATCCTGAAATTAATTATGTGATTATTTAAATAATTGAGTTATGATACATTAAATGAAAAAATATAATTTCCCATATTGAAAAAATAATTAAAAATTACATTCTAAAACTCTTTCTTATTTTAAGAAATAATAATTAATATTAAATTTATTGCAAATTATATTTATGAATTAAATTGACTAGTTTTAAATGCATCATTTATGAAGAGAAAGATAGTTTTTACTATGTATTTCTATTTATATGTTCTTCTGTTGTACTTGATCAAATTTTCATAATGAAATAAGTTTATTGATTTTTTTGTTTCCACCAAAAAACAAATTATTTGAAATAAAATCCCAAAAATACATTTTATGATAATACTAATATGGTAAACCAATTGAAACTAGTTCGTTATTTAAAATGAAATATTTTGGATTCTGTTATTCATTATTTATGAGAATCTATTATTTAAATTTACATAAAATGAAAATATTTTTATATAATATTTACTGATATATTGTTTATTTCCAATCAATTAATAGTTAAATTTGTGTTAAATTTATATAAATATAAATTGTATATTTGATCAGTGAATTATTTAGTTTTGAAAAATTAGGAACAAAATATTTAATATTATATTAAAAGAAAATATAGCATTATTATTTATTGGGTCTATATTATATGACTCTTATCAATTAATTAGTATTATATATGATCAATAGTTTTCTATATTTGAAATAATGTAAAATACATACAATAAATTTGATATATGAATACATTATTACATTGATACATAAATATTTATATCTTCTACAATTCTAATTACATTCCATCTCATGATTTTCATGTAACATAAAAATAAAATATATTCTCTAATGTAATTTGTGGGTAGTGCTTTTGGTACCATATATGTAAGGGATTGACCAAACACATAACTTATTGTAGTGTTTTGGAACTAAAATTCACATTTTCTGATATATTCAGTTTATAGTATTAGAAAATTAGGAAAAAATATTAAAAAGTCGAATCATGTGTTACATGTGGATTGATATACACAATATAAAATTTTTTCAACCATTGTAAACAATTTTTATTATGATTTTTCTTTTTTTCAAGACACGTCTTCGATATAGTCCTCACGATAAACTCTTTATCAAAAAAATCATATGACATATTATTTTTAAAAAAGAATTGTGATGATCATAGAAATATAAATAATGGTTATAAATGAAAGAAAAAAACTTTTAGTCCATGAATATTTTGACGTCACAAATACATTTTCAAAAAAACATTCCTTTCACCCATGAAACACAAACTCTTATTCCTGCCTCATTAAATAATAATATTACTATAAAACTCTATTGAAATTATAAATAATAAATTTAACATACTGATTCTAAATGAACATTATATTTTTTCATTCAAGACTACTTGTTGAGTAACATTCATGGTTATATTTTGAATAGCCACCATGGTGTATTCTCTAAATATCATAGGAGAAACCATACTAGATAACTCTATATCATTTCCCAATATATCAGATAGCTATCTTAAGATCACCTTCCCTCGAATAATCATGGAAACAATAGTATTCATAGAAAATGAACATGAACAAAAAATTAATAATAACATATAAATTAATAATAGAGTAAAAAACCAATTCAAATTTAAAATCAGATTTCATTTTTACAAAGAATTCACTCATAAATGAAAACAATTTATTTAAAAATAAAATAGTGAAATTGTAATTTATACATCAGAAAATTAATGGGAAATAAAATTTAAAATTTTGGTTCATCGCGTAAATGATAAAAAAAATATTCCTTTTTATTGAAATAATCAATCCATTTATAAAATACATGTACAACATTTAAAAATATGTTTTTTGAATCAATGTGTCCCATACCAATTTGAAAATATTGAATGGAATTAAAAATTTAATATATTCATATATAAAAAAATACTAAAATTTTATTAATAAACATATATTAATGATAAATATTTATAGTAATAAATCATTTAAAAATTTTAAACGACGTTTTAGTTTAAGATTACCTTACATAGTGTCAAAATCATCACGCTAAATCATTATATTAAAGAATAAAAAATTTGGAAAATTAATATTTTATTTAGATCATTTTTAGGTTTATTATTAACTTTATATAACTTGTTAAAATTTTATAACAATTACATAATTATTTTTTATCATATCAGACATTTTGTCGATATTCGTTATTGAAGTAGAAAATTAACTCGGTACGATGTCAATAGTCTGTGTGGTCATAATTATATTGTCTATAAAATTATTTCCATGAAATAATAATTAAATTCATATTTCATTTATATATATAATTGCATTCAATAAATATGGATATGAATAATGAACAATGTAACCTTCATGGAGACGGTAATTTGTACGTAGGCATGGGTAACCGATTTCTTTTTGATTGATCATTATGGAACGAAGGTAAATGTTATTAAATAATTTAATAATGATAATAATATTATTTATATCATATACATATTTTAAACGTTATATTATATATTAAATATATAATGTGGTGAATAATAGTGAATCACATCGCCAAATTGTGCTAATAGTTCACATGTATGGACGAACCACATTATCAGTTTTATATGCATGTAATGTAAAAATTTCATTAAGAAATATTCCACTTATAATGATATATAGGTCATTATTATTGTATATAAAAATTTATCCCATTATTATAAGATGTTTTGAGAGAAAATAATTTAATATTAAATATATCGGTTCGTGATGGGGTAGTTCGCCATACACACAAACGAAAAGATCATTTATCATTTGATGAAATTAGAGATAAATTGAGGTGATGATTTTTACAAATATAAATCTAATTATATTGAAGATATAGTAGTTTTGATTTAATCATGGTTAAGGAATATTTTAACGGTTTGTAAGATGAAATTATATCGAAACACTTAATAAAATACATTTTCTTTTACATGAGATGATCACATTTTCTTAACACTTAAAAACTCTATGGAGGTTTTTGTACCAAAACTAAGGCTTTTAAAATGTGTGGATGTATTATATTAAGATAATAATGAATATAATGAATGAAATAAATGTTTCTGATTGTGTATGCAAAAAATATTATTGGGTTCCTTTTTAGACAAGAGGGGAGGGGTACTTTTGGAATTATCATAAGTAATAAATTAATATAAATTAATTGTCTATTCCAATATGTTCCAAATTTATATAGTTATAGTATATTATCATTATGGCTCTAAATATAATAATCCAATGATTATTATTAATGGTTTAATATATTTTTTATCCATATCTTTTTTTTTATCAATTTTAACTCATACAAATTTTATTAAGTAATCTATAATTTAAGAGTTTAGATAATTACTAAAATAAAAAAAATAGAAAATTAAGTATTAATTAAAGTCAAATTATAACATACAGTATTTAGTTGGATAAATTATGTAATTATATAAATTTTATAACATTTAATAAAATATTTTTTATTGAAAAATACTAATACTGTCAATTTTGACACAATTCTATAGTTGAAATTTTCAAAATACGATAATTGAGTTATATGTTCATCCCAACTCCATTAAATCATCACCAATATGTCAAAATTTATATATAAAATTCTATTATATAACCAATTATGTAAAAATATATTTATTTTAATATTTATAATATAATTTATTTGATTTTTTTCATTAATTAAGAAATTACTTCATCAACATCTTGTCACCATATAAATTATTTATTTATTTCCTAAAACTAAAAAATAAAATCACCATGATGTATGTAATATTTTTATATCTATATGTACAATTTGTATACTATGATATGACTTATACAACATATTATTAAAAAAATTAGTGTTGAGAGACATGATTATTACATGTTGGTTTTCACATTATATAAAATGTTATAAATATCAAAATCACACCTAATAGGCATCCATAGAACAATTTTTGGGTTCAATGATTCTATTAGTTGAAAAAAAATCATAAAATAATAATATAAAAAATGTAAGGGTAGTTTAATAATATCAATTTTAATATTTTAACCTTTAGTTACATGATTAACCTTTAAATGTGGTATGAAAAATAAATACTAAAGATAATATTCAAAGTGTTAAAATAAAAAATGGTCATTTAATATAATTTAGACCATATTATTCCAGATATATAATTCATTATTCCACATTCAATAAATATTGTAACACCGTAAGATTTCATAATGTGTTATCTCATAATTATAATTCAATAGCTTGCATAACACGCTACACCGAGCTTGAGTGCAACACGACTTCCCAAACTAGCTGTTAAAAATGAATATATGAATAATATTAAATTTATATTTTATTTTATATACTTTATATAATTTTAAATTCTATATTATGTGTTTCATATAATTAATATAAGAACAAATTCAATTTTTCATATAAAAGGAGTATTCTTCATAAAATGCAAATTTACAACCTTTAATGGAAGAACCCTTTCAAAATCAAATTTTTGGCACATTTATATATTAATTTTTTTCAAAATAAAATTCTTCTTTAGAAAAAGAATATAAAATTATATTTTGGAGAAAATTTTGATGTATTTCTGATAACGTTCATATTTTTATGAATATTGAAAAATACTAAATAATAATTGAAATCAACATTCTTTATAAAAAAATTTTATATTGTTAAATTGTATATTTTAATTTTTTTATGTATAATTATGTTATATTTTTATCATTTAATCGAATTTTGGTCATTTAATATAATTTTACATTAAAATTGGACATAAACACATTTTAGTTTTTTGGTAGATTTTACTTCTCCAAAAACATTATTCTGGTTTTGAAAACAAGAATTAATTTCAATTTTATTTATACAACATCTATGTTATTAATCTGGTACAATAGAAATAGTTTTTTAATTTTTTATATCAATATCATGTTCGAGGGATTTGTTAGGCATTTGTCTGAAAACATTTAATTTTGGATAAATACTGAAAAACAGGACGTTATAGATAAAAACAACTTTTTCATTTAAGTTATTAATTTTAAATAAATGTTTATCTTCAAGTTAAAATACATAAATTTTACTTATATTTGTTCAATGAAATTCATTTTATTCATTTTATAATAACATTAGATGTATAATGTTTTATTGAACCTTTTTAACATCATTTACCCACCATCTAGTCTCATTTGAAAATTTTGTATAAAACACAATTTTAACTCTTCTATGGTTTCAATTTCAAAAATAAAATAGAAAAAATATTCAACAGTAAGTAAAATGTGATTTATTTGGATGAATATATTTTTTGTGGAATAGTAACTTTTGAATTTTATTTACCACGGTTTCAAGAAAATATGGTAGTTAATGGTAAATATGATATTATAAATATCCCAAAGCATGGCATAATTCTATTATATAAGTATATTTTGACCAAAATTAACCTTAGGACAAAAAAAGGTTCCTTTTTTATCCACTTGGATTAGATAAATACATTTATAATATTTTATTTAAAGAATTGTTAAAAGTGTCAAAATCAAATTTTGTTAAATAATATATTATTATTATAGATCAATACATAAATAAATTTTTATTATAAATATTTATTAGAAATATAAATATATTCTCTAGATATTGGTATTTTTTATATATATTTTAGATATTAAATAGTTAAATTTATATATGACACAATGTTGATTCCGTAATTACCTTATTAATGAAATATTAAAAAAAATATTAAAATTATCAAAATAAGTGTAAATTGAATCTTTTTTGTCATCCACGATTTTTCTAGGTGAATATGAAATTTTAGGGTTGATTTAATGTGTTTTATTTTTGAAAATAATGTTTTTATTACTATCAAAAAATCGAAATACTAAATAGTGTAAAAATTGACATAAAAGGGTTTTAAAAAAGAATTATATTTAGTTAAATGTAATAATACTCCTAAAAATCTATGATTTGGCCATATGACTAAGAGATGTTTAGATATTTCAATAAAGAACCACTTGGGGTTATCTTGGAATTTTATAGTATGCTTATTCACCAATTATTATAAAAATACAAGAAGACATAGTAAATGTAAAACTATTTAACTAATATATAACTAAAAACGATAAGGTTAATATGGTGACTTAAACATTAATAAAACCTATTGGTTGAAATGATTGAGACCTATCATCACCTTATATTCTAAATTAATTCAATTTGTTCTATTAAAATAGATAATTATTTTTAATAAAATAATATTTACTTATTTTCCTAAAGTGCCCCTCAGTTATCTTATAAATGTTACTTCCCCTTCTCTTAAATTCAGACTTACATAAGAATTTTTCTCTTCTAAAACCTATTCAAATATCCTCCCAACTATCATAAATTCATCCTATATGCATTATGCTGATCATAAAACCATATTAATGAACCCTTTTGTAAAAATCAAAAGGAAGTGCCCAAGGAAGAGGTAATTATTCCATCATCTCTTTCAAAAAAAAATTTCATCTCATACATACTCTTTCTATGTTGTTCCCATACTAAAATAAAAACACTAGTAAATTATAAATAATTTTATGTTATTATAAATATGGTACAACCATATTCATTATTCTATCAATCCTATGAATGAGAAAGTCACCATACATGTGTATGTACGGATTACCGTCTCAATGTTGTGGTGTACTTTCTTATTTAAAATTTCATTATTTAGATTGGTATAATATTGAGTATTATTGATGTTCATAAAAATATACCATTTTAATGATTATATAGATATATTATACAATCCAATTATATACGATTTAAACATCAATATAAGTATATTGTTGCTCATAATGACATACGACTTACCATCTCCACAAGGCGATGATATTCATTTCCACATTCACCATTCAAAGATGATTATAAAAATATATATTATAAAAAAGTATGTAATATATTACATAATAATTATACTAGATATATGTATTTATGTATCTATGTATGTATTTATGTATTGAGATATAGCTCATTCACTTACTTCTGTTCAATAAGATTTGAAAATTGAGACAATGTTTATGCGTACGTACGGACTATCATATAAATGAATGGTGTTTCCATTTTATATTCCTAACTACTATAAATATTTATATATTGAATATATATATGATACCTAAATTATATTTTAGATTTTAGATTTCTATAAATCATGATCTATGTGATATGATCGGGAATAACAAGTTAAAACACGTACAATAAAGAATGATAGTATTACCCAAAATGTACTTTTAACATGGAAATTATTATTAAATGTATTGTATAAAGTATTAAATTAATAATCTATAAAATAATAAATATTTTTATTCTTTTTTAATAATTTTATAACATACTATGGTCATTATATAAGAGGTTAAATATACCATCGACTAATGTAAAGTGCAAGGTAAATTTCCATTCCACAATCTCATTATTATCTATGATTATTTATGTTAATGTTTTCAAATAGATATATTTATTATACATTTCCATGATTCATAAAATAGTTTTCAAAATGAATCTTTTTAAGGAACTCTTTAACTAAAATGTCATTTTATATTGTTTAAATAACTATTTGCATAAATCATTCACATTTATTTCCATGTTATAAAAATGGTCTTGAGGATTTATTTATATGGACATGAATGTTTTATGATGTTAATTCCATTCAAAATTTTCAATGTGGCCTAGAACACTTTAATTAAAAAATTTCTTTTAAATGAATTCCTTTTAAAATTGTTTTACTATAAAATCATTTCATGAAAAATGGTTATTTATCTAAATGATTTTTACTAATAATTTAAACTATTTCAACATCATTTATAGGATAATATTGATGATTTAGGTTTATTTTTTATAATAAAATGTTCAATGTTGTATTGAATTAATTATGATATGTTTGACTATCAATGTGTTGTTATTATACCATTCATGGTTTAGAGTTGATGAATTGACATTTCGTATTCTATTTTTAATATGAATGTTTACGTTTTGTCTCAAAATTTTCGTATGAGGAAAGCATTGGACATAGAATGTGGTGGGTGGGGCCCTATAAAGATAATCGATGCATCGGTAGGTCTCATGTGAAAAATTTGTTTCATGGAACAAGTCCTTGGAAAAACATTAGTTTGTAGACTTTGCACGAGTTTTTGACTATGTGGTTATGATGTCTCACATTATGCATTCCTTTGTTATGAAATTATTTATTACATGTGATTATTAGACTAGTATAATATCCATGTTCATGTTTTTATTATAATGTTTGAAATGTGTTTTCAATATTATTCTCATTTTTTTGTTTAAAATAATATTATTTTTATTACATATCATTCTTTAAAATAATACATCTTCTACTAAATTATTTACACTTACTGAGCATCTATGCTCACCCCTTTATTATGTTTTGTTTTCCCATGATTCCAAGAATTGTATTATGATTTATATACAGGGTTATGCGAGGGTAAAAATGGTGTTCTCAAAGGATTTATTTATGTTTTGTTTTGTGTTTGAATGATTTATTTACCTTTCATGTTTGTAATCTATTTTTGAAGACTGCATAATTGATGGGTCCGTCAGGACAAGATTCCTTGTAATCATGAAAATATTTTAAAATATTACACCAACTCTGGGTAACAGGGTTTGGAGTGTTACAATTTTTATCATAGGAAGATTAGTATCAACCATGGAAATATATATAGATAAACTCTAATCAGAAAACATTACCTTATGATAAACTTTAAGGATTATTACAGATGAAAAATCAAAAAAATAAGTAGTATAGATATTATGGGGGGTTTTCATGAAATACATCCCTTTATGGATACTAAAATTGGCCATGGATCTGGAACATATATAAATATGAGTGAAAACAATGATAAGGAGTTTCGTTCTTAACCCGGGGTATCCTGGTACCAAATAATGAACCTTACTGTGCAACAAGGATTGACACTCTCAGGGGAAAGTCTTAGGATAATTCAGATTTTAATTAACATACATTATGAAGGATTTATGAATAATTTTTTTAGAAAAGAAATCATTATATGATTATTAGACAGGATACGTAAAAACATTCAATTACTATTGAAATGTATTCTAGTTTTTTTATTATACATTATGATATTATCTAACCTATGTATTTCGTCATTTATAAATGGTGCCCAGTAGAAGGAATGAGAACACCATCAATATGCATGATCCAATGAGTAAAAGGATAATATATATCATAGACTTAATCTATCATCTATAAGAGAAATAGTCTCCCACATAGTATCATAATATGATGAAATAATATAATGTGTTAATAAGATAAGTATTGAATTCTCTATGTCCTATTTATTGGAATGAAATCAAGAGAAGAAGAGGATGGATGAGAAAAATATAGATAATTGGAAGAAGGGAAGGAAGTATTTTCATACATGTGGTAACTGGGGAAAGAATCACCTTGGTATATTCTGGAATATAATGAGAGATTGTTATATGTATAGAGAAAAAGGAAACTATGACCTTGATAGAACTGGTATAAAAAGGATTCAAATGTACAATTATTTATCTAGAAGAAGATGGGAAAATACGTGAATGAATGTACCAATCATTAGAGTATATCCCAATTGATGTAATTATATAATAATCAAGTTATAATGTAATGACAGATGAAGAGTAATGAGTTGTGTTATTATGTCTTTATTTAAGAATTGTGTCATTTCACAGTTTTATTAATGATGTACAAGATATAATAATTATAATGTTTATAAGGATTAAACTATAGTATTATTTAATCAAGGATTTGAAATTGTGTGGTACCAAGAATAGTTACTCAATTTCTAGTTAATCATTTTAGAAAATATATGGTTGAGAGAAAGTTACACTATAATATGGTTCAGATACTGATATAGTGATTTTGTAATAAGATATAATAGGGTTTTATAATGTATATTGATATTATTCACTACCTTGTAGCTAATTAATAGTTTTTTATTCCATTGTTGTTTTATATTACAACATATTTTGATTTATGGAGTATATCCAGTATTATATGTTTTACATAAGGAATAAGGAAGTACATACTTATTCAAATAACATTTTATGGTAAGTTAGAATGTTACCAAATTTTAATAGAATACATGATGAAGTTATTCACATGTTTTTATGTGATAAAATACATCTTTATTAAGTTATGTTGACCTTATTTATAAAATTTTGGACTTTGATTTTAGACACAAGTATTTTGGATATTCCTAATTGTTGGAATTGTGTTAGTAAAACACATAAAATTTTTTAAGGTTAATGTATGATATATTGAATACATTTACATATCATTTTGGGTTTTAGCAATAATTTTACGGATTAAAGGAATACCAGTGGACTTTATTCTTTTTAAATTGTGGTTCAGGTGAAAAAAGACATTTATAAAAATTCATTTCTTCGTGTATGGAATGATGTTAAAATAGATAGAAGCACAAGCCAAAGATTATAATATGATTGTGACATGTAATGAAATGAAGAATGTTTTCTTGAGTTCTTATATATATAGTAAATTAATAACACCACTTCAAAAAAATTAAAATAATAAACTAATGTGTCTAAAATAAAGTGTTATCTTAATACCTTATGTTTTCATGAATTGATGATACTTTAAATCATAATAGATAGATGGATTTTAGGCCCTAAATTTAACATTTATTTTTCACTTTTTTGTGATTGATGACCACAATCGCTCACAAAATTTATTTACATTTTCCTCCAATTAAGTTCCCTAATTGACACCAATGTTTTCTATTAAAAATCCTAATTTTTTGATGACTTTTTAATTTCCTTTTCCTTTTTATTAAGTATAAATTTTATTAACCCTTTTTCCAATGTGGGTCTGCTAGAATTGAATTTTCTATTATTGTAATTTTATTTTCGAAGAAAAAATTAAAATTACGAGGTGACAATTTATTTATGCAGGGGAGAATGTAAAAAACCAATATTTCATAGTATGTTATCTCTATCATGTAATTTAATAGTGTGCGATATAAAAAAACACTGAGTTCGAGGGAACCTTGACATAACAAACTACAAATTAAGAAATGGTTATTAATTTTATTAAAGGTATTTTGAATTTTATATACTCTATTTAATTTTAACCACAATATTTTGAGTATCTTAGAAAAAATATAAGAAAAAATTCAATTTCTGAGATAAAATAAAAATTTCTAAAAAAATGAAATGTTGTCTTTTTTTAATGGAGATTGATTTTAAAATAAAATATTTTACACTTTCATATATTATTTTTGAAAAAATAAACATCGTCATAAGATGTGGGACACATAAATATTTTCTGGATAAATTTTTAATATATTTTGATAACTTTTATATTTTGATGAATTGGGAAAAATTAAAAATATTAATTCAATAAAACTTTTTTAATCAAATTAATTTATAGTATTAAATTATACATTTGAATGGTTTTGAAGAATATTTAGATTATATTGTTATCATTTATTCCAATTTCGGTCATTGGATGTAATTTTTCATTTAAACTAGACATAAACACATATTAATATTTTGATAGATTTTATTTCTCAGAAACTCGCTCTCTGGTTTTGATAAATGGAATTAATTTTAAAATAATTAATAAAAATTCTATGATTTTAATTTATAAAATAGGCATCATTTTTGAATTTGTAATTTTAAAATTACTTCTTGGTTATTTTTTTGTATTTTTCTCAAAACATTCAATATTTTATAAAGAGTGAAAACCACTTCATTTTAAATAAAAACTGCCATTTTCATTTAAATAATTATTATCAATTAAAATTTAATTTTAAAATAAATATAGATAAATAATAAATATATTAGTACACTAAAATTAATTGAATACATTTTATAATATTATTAGACATATAAAATTTTATTGAACCTTTTAACGTCTTTTACCCACCTTTTAGACACATTTGTTGATTTTCATAAAACATAATTTTTCTACTTATGTGATTTGGCTTAAAAAATACAACCGAAATGGTTTTCATCATTATATGAAATTTGATTTAGTGGGATAAAAATAATTTTTTTTTGAATAGTAACATTTGATTTTTCTTTATCACTATTAAACGTAAATAGAGTAATTTATTGTAAAAACGATATTATAATTACCAAAATCATGTAATAATTATATTGGATATGTATTGTTCGACCAAAATCTACATAAGGACATTAATATGATCTTTTTCAATCACATGGATTAGATTAGGACATTTATTATATTTTATTTGAAGAAGTGAAAAATGTGTTGAAATAAAATTTTATTAATTAATATATTTTTTTTTAGGGTTATACATATGATAAATTATACTATAAATAATCACTACATGTATAAAATGATTTACTACATTATGGTATTTTATTTATAATTTTTAATGATTAAATAATTAAATTTATATATGACACAATGATGATGTTGTAATTACCTTATTAATGAAATATTTAAGTAATTTACATTATAAATATCAAAGTAAAAGTAAATTGAAATTTTTTATATAACAAAAAGTTTTCAATGTTATTATAACATGTTAGTATTTATTCTCAATATTTTTTATAACTAATAATGTTTTTTTGACTTTAAAAAAAAATACAAAATATTGTGAAATTCTACATAAATTATTTTTTAAAACAAATACTATTTATTAAATGATATAAGTCACATAAAATCTATTATTATGATAGATGACATAAATAAGGATAGAAGTTTTATTATTAATCCACTAGATATCCTCTTATAATTTTATAGATTTTTATTAACCATGTAATATAAAAATACAAGAATACATGATAAATGGTAAACTAGTTATGTAAGACTTAAATCTCTAATATAAAGTTTATATGGTGACCTAAACATGAAAACAACATATTGGTTGATAGAATTTAGACCTTTACCCATCATAGATTATAGTGAATTCCATTTGGAGCCATTATAAACCGAAAATAATTTTTAATAAAATACTATTTCAGGATTTTCCTAAAGTGCCCCTCGCCTATCTTATAAAAGGGTACTTCCCCTTCTCTTTAATTCACTCCTCGAAGCCATTTAGAACATCCAATACATACTCAAATATCTTACCAACTACCCTAACTTTACCCTAGAGGCCTTTCTTTTTTCAGAGAGAAATCATAAAGAGAACCTTTGTTCAAATCAAAATAAAGTGCTCGATGAAGAGGTAATTATTCCATCACCTCATTCAAAGTTATTTTCTACTTATACATCTCATTTCATTGTTGTTTCTAGAATAAAATAGTAAATATAATACCTTATACAAACTGAGATGTTATTAAAAATATTGTACAAAAATATTTGTTATTCTATGCATCATATTAATGAGAAAGTCATATACATGTGTACGTATGGTTTAACGTCTCCACATCGTTGTGTAGTTTGTAATTAAACACTTCATCATTTTGATGTGTATAATAATGAGTATAATTTTTGTAAAAAATTAATATTTCATGTTAATGATTCTGTATATATATAATAGCATCCAATTATAAATGATATAAACATTAATAGAATGATATTGTCGCTCATACGTCCATACAGCTTACAGTTTCCACGATGTGATGAGATTTGTTTCCTCGTTCACTATTTTTAGATAATTATAAAAATATATATTTTTAATAAGTATGTAATATATGAGAAAATAAATCTTCTATATTTATATATATATATATATATTCACATATATCTCATTCACTTACTTCTGTTCAATACGATATGAAAACGAAAACAATGTTTATGCCTAGGTACAAACTACCATCTCCATGAAAGGTGTTTCCATTTGATATATATACCAATTAAATATATATAAATATTATGATTATATTTGATATATAAATCATTTTTTATTTTTTCTATGTGTGTATATCATGATCTATGTGATACTATTCGGAATAACAAGTTTAAACATGTATGATAAAGGAAAGCAATTATTGGATGAAATGTTACATTAACATGGAAAATTATTATTAAATGTGTATTATAAGGTAAAAAATTAATAACATAAGATATAATAAATATTAATATGCTTCATTTATAATTTATTAACATACAATGTTTATTATATAAGAGGATAAACTTTATCTTAAATATAGGAATGTATAAAGTAAGGGTTAATTAATCAATCTCATTATTATATGAGATTGTATATATGAATGTTTTTACTCGGATATATTTATTATCCATATACATGATTTGTAAAATTGATTTTTAAAATGAATTTTTAAGGGACACTTTAACGTAAACATAATTTTATGTGGTTTAAATATTTATTCTTTTTAATCATTCTCAATAATGTACATGTCTTTAAAATAGTTTAACAGATTTATTTATATGTACATGAATTTATTAAAATGTTAATCACATTCAAAAGTTTCAATGTGTTTTGGGAAACACTAATTAAAAAATTTCTATAAAATTTATTCCTTTCTAAATTGTGTGACTTTTAAATGATTCCATGAAAAAGGGATATTTCTCTCAAAGGGTTTTACTAATCATTTTCTACAATTTCAACATCCATTGATGGATATTATTTCCGATTATGATTTTTTTTATAATAAAATTTTCTATATGGTATTTATCAAATTATGATCTGTTTACTAATAGATTTTTTTTCCTTATACCATTCATGGTTTCAGTTGAAGTACTGCCAATTTTATACCAGTTTTAATACGAATGTTTATGTAATGTTTCACATTTTTCATATGAGGAATGAATTGGACATCATAGGTGATGTGTGGGGATATCTATACCCTTAGATGGATAATTAGGACTCATGAGAAAAATTAATGTCTTGGAACAAGTCCTTCAAATATTTATTTTTATTCATTGAACGAGGCCTTGGCTATGTGGTTATGATGTCTTGAATTATACATTACCTCATTATAAAATTACTTATTGTTTTTTATTATGAGACTAGTAGAATATCCATGTGAATGTATATATGGTGGTTCAGAATTCGATTGCGTGTATATCTGCCTCTTTATTGCATCATAATAGAGAGGAAATTGAGATGCAATATTAAACCTTGATATCTCTTAATGAAAAAAGAACTAGGATATTGTTGACCCAGAAGAAGTAATGACCACTGAGGTATTGTTGATGCCTATGACATGAGACGGTTCTCCTAAAAAAAATTATTGAAATAATAAGAGGACTTCTGTGATTCTAAAATAACTAATGCATTGATTATTTTAAAAAGGATTCAATATATTCATTCATGAACGAGACGATAGAGACGGTGGGGGCATGGTGATGGAAGGGTTGACGAGAAAGACCTTTAAGAAAAAGAAAAGATGCGGAGTGAAAGACTATTTAAAAAGAACTATAAGTAATTACTGCTTTGGGTGTTTCCTTGTTTCTCCATACTCTTCTCAGCCACTATCTTTTTCCTTATTATATTAAGAGTCCCATCATCCATATTTCTTCCCAAAAAAATGTTTTTGTTTATATCATAATTTCTTATTTATTTTTACATATTATTTATAGGTTTATATTCACAGTTACATAGCATATGAACTCTTTTTGTATGTTTTGTTTTCCCAGGATTCCAAAATGTGTATTATGATTGATATACATGGTTAAGTTTTGAAAATAATGGCTTTCTCAAATGATTGATTTATGTTGTGTTTTATGTTTGATTGTGTAATGTATCATTCATGTATGTAATATATTTTTGAAGGCTGATAAACGTATTTTTTATTCATGACCTGATTCAATATAATCATGCAAATGTATTAAAATAATTAACCAACTCTCTGTTACTGGGGTTAGGGAGTTACCAATATAATTGGTAGAAATTAATTAAAAATTAATCACATTGATGGAAAAAAGAAAACATATTTTTTATGTAAAACATTTAAAATTCCACAATGTTTTTATATATACATATAATATAAAATTGACTCTAATAAACTAAATCAGATTATATGATAAAAACAATTAATATAATTATATTCTAAAACCAGGTAAAAGGATTGTCTAACATTAGTCATAAATTTGTAGAAAACGCAGTATTGAAATAAAATGCATAATTTTTCACAATTCATTAAAAAAAGAAAATTATAATTAAAATAACAAAATATTATCCCATGTAAAATTTTATTTCCAATATAAAATTAATAAATTTATTTAGTGACAATATATATTTATTATTGGAAAAACAATAGTTAAAATGGGTACTCCATATAATGGCCGTAAAAATTTATTTTCTAATGATACACCTTTTGCGTAGAATTGAATTTGAACTTTTATAATATCTATAAAACATATAAGCGGAATTTTTAACAGTATATTGACATTTAATATAATTAATATAAAAAATTAGGGAATTTAATATCTTATAAAAACAATAATTTTCATTTATGTATATCATCAAAAAAACAAAACATTTTTATTCATTTGGATTAAATTTCGATTTATAATTAATATGGTAACAAATTAATGATTATATAAACAATTTAAAATGATATTTCTGTATTAGGTAATACATTCCATTCTATCCATTCAAAAGGATAGGTTATAATGGTAATTACTGAATAATAACATTTATTTTTATCATTTAATCTCTAGGTGGCATACCATGTACGATATTGTACACAATGATTCCATTGAAAACAAAATGGGATATTACATTATTCAATTATTTGGAAATTGTGTCCTCAAAATTTTATTTTGTGTTCAATAACTAATTTATGACTTTTCAAAACAAAATTTATTACAATCACAATTTATATAAAGTATAAATATGAATACCAATTTAATAGAATGAAAGGAAAATATGAATATTACTTGATACAAAACATAAATTAATTCCTTGTAGGAAATAATGGATAATGAAGATAAGACTAACTATAATGATCATATGGAGTTTAATATAAAAAATTGTTCGGTGATAGTTATGAATCAAAAAATAATGAATTATATATGGGTTAAACAATTTTGATTTCATAGTAGGAAAATAAACATAAAATGTATTTTAATATAATTTTCACAGAGAAATTTTTTTACATCCTAGACTAATATCACAAGAAAATATACATATTTGACCTGATGTGTTTCATAATTTAATCAATTTTCCCCAAAAAAACATATTTTTTCTGAATAAGTATTTATAATGTTTTTTCATTCTTGAAACATCTTCTAGTGAATCACATTATAGACAAAAGATTAACTATAAGTTCATCCTATCATGAAAAAAAACAAATAAATTCAAACGATAAAATTATACAATTCCACAATTATAATAACCTTTAAAAAATAATTACTTCTTTTAATCTCTAAAATTTCATAATAATAATATAATGACCTAACCTTAAACAATACATAATTTAGATATTTAAACAATATTTCAGTTCTCTATATTCCCAAAGATCATTTCATTTTTCAATTTTAGAACATTAATAAATTATTAATAAATATCATCCCACAAGTATACAAAAGTTGAAACTAATAAATAGTATTTGTTCCATTCTAAACCTAAATTTTAATACACAAAATAACCGCATGATTTCGTTGAAAAACCATGAAAACATTTAATAAATCTTCATTATTTCTCATAAAAATATTAATATCTAATGAAAAAAATTTAAAGACACAGGATGATAATAAAAATCTCAGTACATGATATAAAAAAAAGAAACCATTTTTCCATGAATACTTATTAACATATGAAATAATTTTTACAAATAAATACTTCTCACCCATATAGACTTACATTGTGGAACATGAGATTTTCATGAAAAATTAGAGAACATATAAAAAAATAATGGTTTCTTGGGGAATTGTATAGTTATATTATAACCTATGAAACTAATTTATGATTTGTAACCCACAGGACTACCTTACAATGTAATAATTAAAACTATGTTATAGTGTAACCATTACTGTTACCAATGGAATAACCATATAGACAACATGTAACATAATAATAAACAATAAATTCGAGGGAGATATAGGTCCTAATATTAATTTTAAACAATGATGAAGAAATAGAACATAATAAAAAAACATTCATAATTTAAATAAAACAATGGTTTTATATTTTTAAAAATAGAATATTAAAAGATTATTTTAAATTATAAGTCCTGTAAAAATAACATAAAATTTAATTAAGAATCAACAGAATGAAAAAATATATTTATACAATGTAGGACCATAATATAAAATATAATATAAACCAATTTTAATTACTCAATTAATCATTGTGTAACATAGTCAATGAAGTATAATGTTTACCGAAGGAGTTGAAATTTGATTAATAATTAATTTACCTTGGATTCCTCATTCTACAATCATGTTTAATTCACCAAAAAATGGTTAAAATAATGTTACTAATATTTTTCAAAAACATATTTATATTTATGACACCATATGTTATCAATTAATTATAATATTACGCCCATTAATAATATATTATTCCTTCTATGGTTTCGGGTGTATCCATTAACTGATTTCTATGGTCAGTTCAAAAATGGTTTTCTTGTATAATGGAAGTGAAACTCTAGAAGAGTATTTAATTTTTTTGTAAATAATTTACATGATATTAAATTATTATATAAATCAATTTGATAATATGGCATGAGTAAAAATAATTTGATACATTATTATTGATATTCGTTTGGACAATTATGGCGGTTCATTGATAATTATGATTAGTTTCATCATATGAAATTAATATTATACATATAAGTTAATTATAGAACATAATAGATGTCAATTAATACGTTTTAAAATCTATTTCAACCATTAATATGTTTTAAAAACTATATTCAAAAGAAATAATGGATATTGAAAACCCATCATTAGCGATGTCTGTAAATCGTCAAATTACAGACTGTGTTTTTATCTTTAAAATATCATAAGTGTAAAATAAGTAAGTTGATGAATATTTCCATTATCATGATTAAATAAAAAAATATATATTATTCATGAACATTCAATATTATTGGATATTGGGTGGTGAAGGGTGAATATGAATATAGAATAATTTAAAACATAATAAAAGAAAATGAAACACGTATTTCACCTCTTGATCTCTTCGCATTGAGATCCTCCTTAATGCCTTTTGTTTTGTCCTTTTGGTGGGTCCAGCTAGTCTTGGATGTGGCGATTATCCATGAGAAGTGTATTGGGATGAAATTTGGCAATTCCAAAATCATTATAGTTAGTAGATGAAGATACGAGGGTGAGGTTGGTATTTATAGTGAAGGAGAGGAGTGGTCGTCCATTATATGCATCATTAGTTCAATATTTCCATCTCTAAACAATGAATAAACTAGATTCATGTGACCAAAAATAATAATAAGATCATGTGAGTTCTTTAAAAATTCCATTTATACCATCCAAGACTAAACAAGGATTAAGAAATTCATTTATTTATAATATTTTGTAATAATCTTATTTCACTATTCACAAAACAAATGACGTATTTTAAAAAAATACGTAATATTTACTCTTAACATTTTTAAATCTATAAAATTCAAAAATGAATTCTTTTTTTTGAAAATAATATTTTAAATATGATTATTTTTTTTTCAAATAAAATCCAAATTTATTCAAATAAATAATAAGTAAAAAAAAATTTATTTTATACCACTTAAACAAATTTAGAATGATCTAATTATCATGTAACATTGAGAAAAAAAAGAATAAAATGATGTACTATTAATAAGGGTTGTATTAATATTCATATTAAAATTCATAAGGGTATATTACTATTTAATAAAATTCATTTTGGTTCATTAAGACTCAAAATAACATAATTAATGCAACTATGTATGTCCGTTTTTCCAAATTCAAAACAAGGAAGCAGAAAAATTATGTTTAATTGTATGTTTACAACTATAATTATAAAAAAAATTCTCATGAAATTTAATTTATTTTCAAATCATGGGGTGTTATATTCTCCCCACATTTTAGAAATTTTATCCTCACACTGTATTTAATTATTTAGTAATTAAACATTTGAGGGTTCCTTTTCCTCATAGCATTTTCAGATTTCTATTTTTCTTCTTCAACCATTTGGTTTCTCTAAAAAAAATTATAAGGGTGATTAACTTATTCCTCAATACGTTTTTGTTCTATCAAGAATAATTCCATTTTCTCATCATCATAATTGTTCTTTTCCAGTATATCTTCTTTTAGGATCCAATCAAGATATTAATCTGGCATATACATTCAAAAAATCAAAACATGAAAAACATTTTGTACCTTGAATAAAATTAGTGGAAATGATACACAGTAGGAAAATTGTTCCAATTTCTCTTTTATTTCATAGATTCTAATGAACGATGTACTCACCTTTTGTTTCATACCAAAATGGAAAACACCATTCCATGGTGGGATTTAGGAAAAAATTGATTGCCAACCTCAAATGGAATTTATTTCCTCTTGTTATCCACATAACATTTCTACTTACTATGAGCATTCATAATGTGTTAAAAAGTCATCATTAGTTTCTAATCAACTTCTTGTACTAATTCGAGTCCCATAAACTATCCTTTGTAGTCTTCATCTTATAGAGCTATAGTTCAGAACCATATCCCATATAATGAATTATATGTTTCCATCCGCATAGTCGAATGAAAACTATTATTATAAGAAAAATCATCTATGTAAATATGGTCATCCCATATTACCAAGTAATATATTGAACCCCCTCAAAGCATATCCTCCAATGACTGAATTTTCTATTTTGATTGCCCATCTGATTTTGGATGTAAGTTAAAATGAAATTTAGTTCAATTCCCAATAGCTCTTAAAGGATTTTCCAAAATTATGAAGTGAACCTGGGATCAATGTCAGATTCAATGGAAAGTGTAAATACCTATAATCAACTAATATCTTTAAGATAAAGACTATAATGTAGACCCAAAGGCATTGTATCTCTTATAGTAACTAAATGAGATGATTTATCCAAACGATCAATAATAATCAAAATTGCATTATAACCTCTCGATGTTTTCAGTAACCCCACCATGATGTCCATGGATATATTTTCCATCTTTCACTATATAAATAATAAAGGCTGAACCATCCCCTTTATTAACTTCCACTCTAACTTGACCTATTGATTTGTTAAGAATTTCACGGTAATAATTTCAAAATCTCTTTTTATTCCATCCCACCAGTAATACTCTTGAAGCACTCTATACAACATTACGTAGCCATGATAAAATGATAATGGATAACTATGAGATTTAGACAATAACCCATTACTTAGTTTAGTATAAAAGGGCACAAATAATGTCTTTACAAATCATATATCACAATCTAAATCAGAGATAAATTCTGGAAACACCCTCATTTTAAAATGTTCTACCTTTTTTTATTAATACACATATTCATTCTGTTCATTCATTAATCTATTTGAAAATTTTGAATACACGAAAACAAGAATAATATTAAGGAATTTCCTTCAACAACAACTTCTAAGCTAAAATCCATCATATCAGTAATCACAGTGTCTTGTACCAGCCATAATATAATTAATGATTCATGATGTTTTTGAATGAAGGAATATTCCACATGGTTACATTCTCATTATGGAAATTGATCCTGCCCTCATAATATTTTATCATTTTATGCAATAATTTATGCATCATATTTATTTCTTTCTATTTCATGATATACATCACTATTTTATAGTTATAAGGCATTTCACATTGGCTCTGTATAGATGATACAACCAGAATTTCAATGAAAAAACCAAGCATGAAATTCTATATCATTCTTGGAATAATTATACTTTTGGGGTTTTAGTTTTCATTCAGAATAATAAATTACCATTTTATTTGGCATCTGAACCCAACCAAGTCCCTTTTATGGAGCATCACTATAGATGAAAAACACGCTATATTTGGAAGGTGGGGATAGAGCATGATAATTCATTAATATTCATTTCAGTTTAGTAAAAATAATCATCACCATCTTTTTTATAGATGTATTTTACTCTTTTTCGGGATGACATAGTCATTGGACAAGACAAATTTGAAATGTTTTCAACAAACCCCATATTAACTTATAAAACGAACTACAATGTCATCCATAAAGACAACCACAATATTATTCAAAAACTCATGAAATATTATATTCATATGATTCTTTATTAAATTAGGTTAACTAGAAAACCCAAACAACATATCAACAAATTTATAATGACTGTATCTAGTTTTAAAATTTATTTTTAGAATGTTAACATATTTTACCTTCATCTGATGGTACCCAAATCTCATGTAAAATGTGGAAAAATACTAAACACCCTTCATATGATCAAATACGTCATCGATATGAGGAAAATGATACATATTATTATCATTAATTTAATTCAATGCTGCATAATCAATACAAGCTCTCATTGAACCATGTTGATTTATTTATAAGGTGAAGTGATAGGATGAATGATGCCTTTCATAAGAACCACTTACGACTTATTTTTCAATACATTATGTTATATTTGGGACATTCGATAAGGATGATTTTAAATATTCTTGTCATTATGAACTTTTTTAATTATTAATTCATCATCACGATCACCTATAAAACTTAATATCATATCAATAAGAAAATCAAGGTATTCATATTCCACTAGTATATGATTAATTTAAACAGTTACCTTATATTCTATAATAAGAGAAAGATAAATTTAACTTCCATAATTCAATAGTTTCTCTGATTCCGGATATGTTATCAATTATATGTGTTCATTAATGTATCGAATCTAAAATTATTTCTAAAAAAATATCATTATATCAATAATCATTGTTGTCATGAAAAATATAAATCCAATATATACCCTAAATGACATAAATCTCTACTAAAGGAAAAACCAAAATTATTTGAGGTAATGTCTTTCCATGGATAACAATAGGATTATTCTTTAAAAAAATTATTCCATTTAATTTCCCCTATGTGTTTTACCAATATGTTTTGGTCTCATTTTTTGAGGTCATATTTCCAATACATTGGAAAATTTATCTAAAATAAATTAATGTGTAGACCTCGTTTCAAACAATACATTTGAAAAATCAACGAAAACAAACAATATTCCTGATACCACTTCATTAGATGGCCCAACATCTGCTGTTGTCATCACAATGGATCTCCCTACACATTTTTTTTATGTTACTATATTCTTTCAATAACATTGATATTTCTTTGGGAATGAATTTTCATAATGTTCCATTTCACCAAATTTGATACACTTTGGATTTTTATTATCAAGATTAATCTTAGGATCATTTTCATTGCATTAATGGGCCATATGTCCAAACATACCAAATCGAAAACACATCCCAGTTTTAAAAAGGAAATTTTCATGGTGATTTCATTAACCATTTCAACAAAATGGAAAATAAACACTCTCTCCATCAACTTTTCATGTTTGATTATTACCCATTGGCTGATATCTGGACCTCTTCTTCTCTTTGTTATTATATTACATGTGATCATCATTGAATCCAATTTCGACCCTCTCATCACGTCAGACTAGTTTATAAAAACATTTTAATTCTCATGAGTCCATAGCCATTCGGTAAATTCATTTCAATACAAAGAAAATTTGATTTATTTTTCTTTCAAATCATGAATAATATTTAGAGCATATCATTCTGGTCAGTGATGTTTTAATAATACATTTTGACTAAGTCTTCCTCCATTTTCCACATGTTAGGTAATTTCGTCTACAACCTATGTTGAACCAATTGAAGAAAAAAATCATGGAAAATACTTTTAAATTCATCCCATTATAAGGCTTTAATTTCATCTTTATCTTTGATATTCTTGACCATTTACAACCACTGATGAACTTCAATTTCAAAATGATAAATGGAAAACTAAACCTTTTATTATCTAAATGTCCCACATTATTGACGATTTTTAAATGGGATTTATTCCATCATTCAGATGTTATTGGGTTGGAAGATCCACATGACGTAGATCAGAGTTACCTCACAAAATATTCCACCTTCACCATGTTCCATTATTGTAGGTCTTCTAGTTCCGTTTTATGGATTCCACAACCATTTATTTTTTGTGTCAGCTAAGACAATACATTCACAAAAATCTCAATTCCTATTCCCTCTATTCCCGGCTGCAGATGTGAAATGATATCACACATTCGGTACCTTCCAAATTCATATTCCATGTTTCTTTTATGGGGAAAAATTCTATACATACAAATCATATATAAAAAAACATGGTAATATTTATATCTATACAATTTCATTATAAAAATAAGTCAAGACCAAGTTATGTTATTTTACTAACATTATCATATCCCTTAAAATTATCTAAAATGTTCTCTAATAACATCTATAATGACCCATCATTAAACATTACATAATCACAATATTTAATCGATATTTTACTTATATACATTTAGAAATATATTTTTAGTTATAGGATAAATAAATCCAGGGAATAAATCATACGTATCAACAATAATTATAAAAATGTGTGTACCATTAAAATAGTATCCATTCCTTTCAAAACATAAATTTTTTAACACAAAAAAACACCATGATTTCATTGACAAAACATAAAAACATTTAACATTGTTTCTTATTTATTTTAAACATTCATATATCCCTAAAAACATTGAAAAAATTATATGAGAATAAATATATTAGCTATTGAAATAAAATGATGGAACATAACCATTAGTCCATGAATACATAAAAACATATGAAATAATTTTCAAAAGACAAACGTATCACCCATATATATTTAATTTGTGAAACATAAAATTTACATAAAACATTAGATAAAATATATATATCCAATTATGCTTATTTTTAAATTATAATCTTATAATTTATCCCTCATGATGTACTAATGATTTTTAACCCTCACAACTACCATACAATGTAAAACAAATGGCTACCTTATGGTGTAACCATCGCTGTTACCCTTAGAGTAACCGTACAACCAGCCTCCAAACTACACATACCAAATGAAATAGAGGAAGATATTAGTCCCAAATTTATTAATAAACAATTCCCAGGAACTAGAACATAATTATAAAACATAGATAATTTCATAAAAACCTTACGTTTGAATTTGGTAAAATATAATATTAAAAGAGTTTTTTAATGAAACGTCCTTTAGAAAAACCATATAATTCATGTCAGAATAAATAGAACAAAAATAATATGTTTATACATTATAAGTACACCAAATACGACATAATATATACCAAAATTAATTTCCCAAATAATCATAGTTATACATAATCGATGATTTTGAATGATAACCAAAGGAATCTAAATTTGTCTATGAATTACATTACTTCAAGGTGGTATTACTTCCAACATATTTAAAACTCATCCATATTGGATTAAAGAGTTTTATTAATTTTATACAGAATTATATTATTATTTATAATACATTATATGATAATTTTATAACATCATTCAACCAATTAATAATATTTCTTTCTTCTCATTGTTTCAGGTGCATCATTTAGAATATTTTTATGGTTTGTTCATAAAGTGTTTTATTATCAAATGGAACTAAAACACCGAAGTGGAATGAATTGATTGTAAAATATTTCTGTAATAATAAAATTTTCCATAAAAAATTTGGATTATATTGTAGATTATGAATCATTATGTAAATCTTTATTGATATTTATTCATGTCATTTTGGAAGATCTTCGATAATCAGTAACTATTTTCATTATATACCATTAATATTATACATATTAGCTAATTACAGAACATAAGAGAAATCATATAATAAATATGAAAATATTTTTCAATAATTAATATGGTTATAGTACTATCTATCAGGATGTAATAAAAATTGAAAACACATCATCCATGATGTTGGTAAATTGACACATTATAGATTGTGTTTTTTTACAATAAAAAGAAGCGGATAAGAAGTATGTTGATGAATTTTTTTCATAAAAATAATAACATCTAGAATATATAAGATTCTAGATCCTTCATGCCTCATGGATAAAGATAGTTAAATAGAGTATAACAAAATAAATGAATTGAATGAAAATACAAGAAAATGAATGACGATTATTACCTCTTGATCTCTTCACCTAGATATTCTTCTTAAGGACTTTGGTATGAGCCTTTTAATGGGACCATTAGGTCATTGATGTGGGGGAGATCCATAGGGATGGTATTGTGTGGAACATATGAAATTCATAAGGATAGAGATGTGTGATATGAAGAGGCAGTGATAGTTTTATTTATTGTGGAGTAGAAGAGGGGTTGTCGATTATTTTAATCATTAGTTAAATGTTTTCTCTCAAGAGGATTAATAGTCTTGATTCATGTGACCATGAACAGAAATATGTTCATGTGATAATGAAAAAATGTCCATTTACATCATCCATGTTGCATGAATTAGGTAGATAATTATTATTTAGGATATTATGTAATTATCAAATTTCACTATTCTCCTAAAATTAATGTATTTCATAAAATTACTAAAACACATCCCCAACTGTTTCTATAAGGCAATAATACATTAATGAAATACATTTTTTTAATTTTTTATAAATATTATTATATTAATTTTGAAATAAAAGAATACTTCATTCGATAAAATAACAATTTAAAAACTATAACTTATTTGATATCACTTTAAAAAATTAAAATGATCTCATTATCTGATAAGCTTATAAAAATCAAGTAATAATAATATTTTCTATTCATAAGGATAATATTAATACTCATAAAGTTATGTCTCTATTCATCAGAAATCAGGTTGGTTCTATCAGACACCAAATAACTTACTTATCGCAACCATGTATGTCCATTTTACAGAATTCCAAAAAGAGAAGTAACAACATTATGTTTAATGACTTGTTTAAAACTATTTCCTATATAAAATTTTTTTTATTTCTTTTAAAAAATTTTAATCATTGGGGTGTTTTAAATACCTAATTTTATATATAACATTTAAAAAAATTCAATACTTATAATTCCCTAAATATAATCTAGACTATCGAAACACAAAAATTACTTTATCACATAATATTTCAAGAGAAATTTAAACATTTATTTCCAAATAAAATCAATCACTCTTAATGTTTCATACCAAAAATATAATTTCCTATATCAAATAATATCCACGATATAATAATTATTTCCATAAATTACCTTATTCACCAATATTCCACGATTAAGTCATATGTACTTCACCAATATAAATAAACATTTAATTCGTAAAATGAAATCTCATAGTATTATATTTACCTTTTTCATATAAGACTCCAGCAATAGTGTTCGTATATAAAATAAAAATTGAAAACCTGATCCCTAAAATAATTTTCCAATAATAAGGATATCCATTTCATAAATTATATGTTCCCAAAATAATCATATTCTTAATACATAAACACTTATTAATAAAAATAAAAGTACATACTGTCTAGGGACATCACGTAGTCCAGTGGTAAGTGACACACACATATTACAAATTTGATTTTGTATTAACTTCCATGGAATTTTTTGACATGATGCCTTGTCACACATCATGTGGGATAAAATATATCTAAGACAATATAGATCCAAAAGTATTATAGATACCAAAAAAAACATAACATGTTTTACCTTCAATTATTATCATCTAAAATTTATTTTTACCCCAAAATGTAATATCACATAAATACCTCAAAAGAAAATTTATAAAAAAATAACATTACCCATCCTATCATTTCATATTATAATGCCTCTACATTGACTATATGAAAGTAAACTTATAATCAAAAAAATTATAGAACTCTGATGATATCCCAAACACAATAAAAAAAATTCTAATCTCTAATGTTTTCTAATCCAACATCTGATACAAAATATAAGGACATGACCATTTAAAATACTTATTTCCCTATATTTTACAATATTTAAAATTCAATGATCATTTCATTTTATTGTTTCTTAAAATTTGGAATAACTCTTACCAATTAGACCCAAAAATTATATGTCATCACTTTTACATAGAATTTATTTTTTCACCAATGGAAGACCTTTTGAAATAGAATGTGACCTCTTCTGAAGACACATATTTCGTAATTTCATCACAACATCTACTTTATCAATAAAAATAATGATAAATATGAAGAAAACTATAAAAAATTGTACGAGAAAAGGAATATAATTAAGGGGTATAAAAGAATGAATGAAACTGTTAGTCCATTAATATTTTAATCTCATGAATTGTTTTCACAAAATCATAATTGTCTCCCATAAAAAACAATCAAGAATAGCTCATGAAATAATAAGATATTTATTTAACTCCACATAAATAATAAATCATATAGGTATCACATGAAATTCATATCAATATTACATTTTATCATTTATAGCTACATAGTGAGTGGCATTTATGGTTATGTTTAAAAATCCCATCAAGGTATATTCCCTAAATAACACAAGAAAAACTCACCAAGTTCAATTCATCTGATTACCCATTTCATTGGAGAAATATCACAGGCTCACCCACAAAACCTTTATCATGGAACAAACCATAATCATAAAAATTTCTAGGTATAAAAATAAAATCAGAAAATATAAAATTAGAATAATGGGATAAAATAACATTTTTAATTTTGATGAACATTTTATTTTTACTATGTCATAAACTCATAAATAAAAAATCATAAATTGAAATCAAAAATGGGAATTTCTAAAGTATAAATAAATTCATTAATGTATCATAAAAGTGATAAATTCTATTCATCATATATAAGTTAAAAACATATATATATTTTATTGAAATAATAAAACCATTTTAAAAAACTAATAAAAACATTAAAAAGATGATTTTCTAATAACTGTTTCCAATACCACATTGATGCATTAGAAAAAAATTATCATTTTTAAAAATTAATATCTATATAATTAAATCGTAAAAACTATTTTTGAAAATATTTAAATTAATTTGAAATATTATGAATAATAAATCATTAAAACATTGAAAATTATGATTTCGATAATGAGACCCTTACCTTGAGTGTCACTCATTACATACAATGTGTATACTCCTGAAGTGTAAAAACTTTTAATTTATATTTTAATGAGAAGAATTATCATGTTTAATATTCCCATTATCTCACTTATTAGATTTTTTTACAATAAATGAATTATTTAATTCTATATCTGATGTCTGGTCGATATTCATTACTGGAGTCAAAAACGAATGTGGTATGATGTTAATAGTCTATGTTGTCATAATTCCATTATATCGAAAATATTAATAATGACATACTAATAAAATATAAATATTAATTAAAAATTTATTTAAATCCATTATATATGGATATGAAAAATGAAAATTGTTAGCATCATGGATATGATATGCCATTAAAATGCATGACTAACACATTCTTTTTTCTATGATAATTCGTGAATAAAGTAATATATTATTTTATCCTCATTGAATGATACGAATATAATTAATATAGTAATCATAATTTTAATAGATGTATATATATCATATATGTGATGTAATCACATCGCTTCGTGGATGTGATAGTTCACAAATACGCAAGAATAATCTTATAATTTATATGAGCATAAAAGGTAACAAAATTGTTAATATATTACAATTTTAAAACAATAAATATATCAATAGTAACATATAAAAACACTAAATTCATCATCATAACCATTCTCGAGGGATGGAAATGAGAAATAATTATATCGTTTCGCGAGGTGGTTGTCTACTATACACATGAATTTACTGTTCATTTCACATTTGATGAAACTTCATATAGATTTATCTATTGATATGAACATAATATAATCTCATTATATTGAGTATATTATATTTATTATCTCAATAAAAATGGAAAATATTTTATGGAAATATAATGACAAACTAAATTGAAGCACTATAATAAATACATTTCCTTCCTTTCAGATGATCACCTATACATAACACCATAACAACTATAAGCTGGGTTTTTATCCTAAAATACGCCTCTAGAATTTATAATGGTATTATGTGATACTTATCGGTCAGATAACGACAAGAGAAAATGGGTTTTTATGTCTATGTAAAATATAAGAATGTGTTTCCTTTTACAGAAAAGGGGAGGGAACATTTTTAATTATTTATACTATTAAATTAAAATAAATAAATTATCCACAAAACTAGTCCAAACTGATGTAGTTATAATATATGATATGGATGTGAATAAATCTAATCATCGAATGAAAATGAGAGATTTTTTAATTTTTCTAATACTTATCTTTTTGTTTTCACACTTTTAACTCCTACTATATTATTATATATGTTATAATTTGAGAGATAAAATAATTACATAAACTGCCAAATGACTAATTAATGAGAAATTAATGAAATATAAGAACCTATCAAAACAATTTGGAGAAATAGTGTATATTTATAATTTATATATCATCAAAAAAATATTTTATATTTTAAAGTCGCAATCATCTCAATTTTGACAGAATTTGTTTGTTGAGTTTTTTAAAATATCATAATAGAAATATATATTCTGACAAACTCCATTAAAAAATCACCATAATTTCAATTTAATACATAAAATTCATATATAGAATACATTATGTCAACTTATATTTATGTTAATATTTATAATATCATTTATTTGATTCATTCATTGGTTTATAAATTACTGCATCTTCATTGTGTCATTGTATACAATGATTATATTTCTCCAAATAATAATAAATAATTTACCATGATGTAGGTAAACAAATTTACCTCTAGTTACTATTTATAGTCTAATATATCACTTATATTACGTTGTATAAAAATTTCATTAATAATAAGAGGCATAGTTTTGAATTCTATGTATATACTCTAAATAAAATTTTGTGAACATCATAATAAAACCCAATTGGATTCTAAAAGCTAAAATTTCGGACCAATGATTTTCTTAGCTATGAAGAACACATCCAATAAGATTATAAAAAGTGTTAGGATTGTTTTACTATATTTATAATATTATTTTTACCACTAATTATCCTATTTACACTTATCCATGGTAAAAAAATAATTACTAATGTACTATTCATATTTTCCAAAAAAGGGACTTATTCAAATAATTCATAACTTTTAATTGAAAATATGGAATCGATTTATCAAAATTATAAACAAAGAATTTAAAGGAATTATTTAAAAATTGTCTCATTGTTGCAATGAGAAAATATGTTTTTAAATTAAAACATTGGAACATTCACATATTTTTTTATATCCAATTACAATATGAAATTGATTCCAATGACATCTATTGGATTAAATTATAAAAAAATACTCAAATATAGGCTTGAATCCGAATAAATGGATAATATATCTAGTTAAATTAATTATATGATAAAGTAGTTTTGAATGAAAATGAAGTATTTTTAACTTTTCATTATCAATAAATATTATCCAAAAATAAATATAAAACTATACAAAAAAATTATTATCCTTAATAAAAATAAGATATTTATTTTATCATATATAATTTCCAAAATTTAAAAATGATATAATTAATATGGGTTCTGTAACATCCCAGGTAAATAAAGAATATGATATTTTTATATTTATTAATATTTGTGAATTAAATAATAATATTACTTTAAAGGGTATTCTATGTTCGATGGCGTACCAAATACACAATAATGAGTTTCTTTGAAATCTTATCTTGCACACTAATAATATAATAATATTATATTAAATGGTAGTAAACACCTAGCCGTTGTAATGGAGTTAATGAATAGAACCAACTAAAAATTAATATATATGTTTTATAAATATTTTAACAATTTCCCAAAAAATTATAGAGGCTGAAAATGCAAATGAATCCAATTTTAAGCATAAATATTCTAATATTCTTTAAAGGGTCGATTAACATCCTTTTGATGGAAAACCCTTTTTAAATCTACTTTTTTCACATTTTTTTAAATTAGACAAAATAAAATCCTTTTTTTAATATAGACATCAAAATTTACTTTGTGTAAATTTTTGGTTTTTTCTGATAATGTTCATTTTTTAATCAATAGTGAAAAATGGAGTATTTTAATTCAAGACCTATTTTTAAACTAATTTATTTATATGGTTATATTTTACTTATAGTTTGGTTTAAATATTAGTTAAAATATATTTTTACCATTCAATCCAATGGTGGTCATTGGAATTAATTTCACTTTGAAATTGGACATAAACAAGTGTCCATCTTTGGATAGATATTGTTTCTTAAAAACACTCTATTTCATTTGACAGTGGGAATTAATTATAAAATTAATTAATTCGAATTGTATGTTATGAATTTCATAAAATGGAAATCATTTTTTAAGTTGGAATATAAGATTTTCTTATGATAAATTTCTGGTTCTTTTCTTAAAAATGTTCATTTTAAATGAATAGTGAAAAATACTAAATTTTTCTTCAAAAGATCCTTTTAATCAAAAGTATGAATATAGATAGATTGTAAATTTAATTGATTTTAATTTTTAGTTAAATTATTCATTATTCACTTAATTCAACTTTGGACATTGGAAGTAATTTCACTTTTTGATTGGATGTAAAAACAAGTCAATCTTTTGATAAATTTTACATCTTAACAACATGTCTTTGGTTTTGACAATGAGAATTATTTTTAAATTAATTACTGAAATTTTTGTGTTTGTAATTTGATAAAATAGATTCTATATTTTTAATCAGAAGGTCCAAACTATGTAATTAAGATTCTTTTGATTTTGGTCATTATGAATAATAACGAAGGTAATTATATTTAATCATCATGATTAATTAGTAATAGGGTAGTTAAGGGTAATAAAATAATGTCATAATAACATAAAATGACCCCAAAATGTGTCCTAATTCTTTTTTTTGAGTCATGGACGACCATGGTAAGATTTATACCAAACTAGAGGGCCCATAGAGTCACATGGGTGTGATTGTGACATTAATGAAATTATTTTTTTAAAAAGAAGAGAAATATAACAAAGGTTTGTATTTCCAAAGTAAACCAATAATAATTTTGATTACATAAATGGTATAATATACTATAAATATTAATTGTAAATCTAAAAATATTCTCTATATCATGGTATCTGTAAATAATTTTTTTACATTAAATAAATAAATTTACTTATGACACCATGATGATGTAGTGATTACTTCATTAATGAGGGATTTAAATAAAATGAAGAGATAAGGTTAAATATAATAATAACACTTGTCTAAAACCTATTATATTGGTGGATTTAAAACCCTTACCGCCTTATCCTCAAAATATATCATTGTGACCTTTAAAATCCAAAAACCATTTTATAATAAAGTAACATTTCAAGACTATGAAAAAGTGACCTTCCTCCCTCTTATGAAAGTCCCCCACCTCTACCCCCTAAACTATAAGGCCCCGGCCTTAAACATCTCATAATATTGAATTAAATGAATAATTCACATTGAGGATCTTTTTAGGTTTAGAGTTTTAGAGAATTAGGACATAACTGTTACATCTCAAAAGGTTACAATGTAGACACTTTTACTAAGTTTCCATAGAATAAACAAAACTCTTAAAAGGAAACATGTCTAGTTCCATGTTTTATATAGCATGACTTTCCCTTGATCCCATCCTTGACCCTATTCCACATTATGTCCTGTGAAAAACATTTCAAAAAAAACTTGGGTTGAGCATAAAAAGATCATTAAGGGATACACAAAGAATGAAAACTGTTAGTTTTTCAATCATCAGGTAAACCATGTATAATTTATCAAAGTAATACCTTCACCTTCATGAAGTAGTAAATACTCTTCACTGAATGAAATATCGTTACTTACCCTTTTGTAACCAAAGTATTACCATAAAACCCATATAAAGGACACATAACATATAAAGGTAACTTGGGACATAAACATACTTAAGTGGAATAACCATACGGTCGACTTCAACACATATCACTTAATGGAATAGCCATATGGCCAAATTCCATACATACGTAATGGAATAGCCATACGGACGAATTCCATACCCAATGCATTGGAGATTATAATGTAAACATCCATCCTGGTATTCACGGAACCACCCGCCATATGGTTTATTACGTAACCACCCGTCAAATGTCCAAGTACCATTATAAAAATCATAAGGCATAAATCAAATATAATGGAATGAAAATATTTCGACACATTGATCACAATATATCACTTAAATATATTGACATAACAAATCCATTATAAAAAACCATTTTCAATACCAAAATACATAAAAGAGTATATGGTATTTATTTCATTAAAAAAACATTACAGCTTGTTCAGGAAGCCAAAGACCAAATAATACTCACGGCGGCGGAAAAGGTCGTTGTCACCACGTACATTAAAAGAAACATTCATTTTTGTCGTTTTGTAAAACAATTCGTATAAAAATATTCCTTGTGTATAAAAGTAAAAGTCAAAGGGGTTTATACACCATATAAAAGAATGTTGTTTATAAAACAAAATATACCTCAATGAAAGGAGATTGAGATGAAGTCCCTTACCTCAGGTCCGACTTGACTCGGTCGTTCTTTAATCTCCTGAATAATAAACATGAGTTAATTTCTACTTGTTTAAGAATATTTTCAAGTTAATTATTCCTTTTATATCACTTATTGCCATGTCATGAACACTGTGTAATTATTTAAGTTAATAACGGTCGTCTTAAAGATCATTGATACTTGAGTCAAAAATAAACCCTTTATAATTACAAGTTGTTCATGTATCCATTATATCCAGAATTATAATCATGATGTATATATCATATATATCATATATATACAGTATATACATGAATTTATAATATTACCTAATCATTTAGAGGTAAGAAATGAAATGCCCCGTTCAGGGAGACGGTAAGCCGTACGTACGCATGAACGCTACTTTCATTTCTATTTCGTATTTATAGAATGGAATCATAATGATATAAAGGTATATTATAATTCTAGTGTAATATCATATATAATATCAAAACTCCATCATTTATACATCCCACATATGGTATTTAACGAATTAAATCACTTTGAGGGGGCGGTAGTCCGCAATTCCTTAAATGAAGATATCACGTTTACCCATAATGGAAACCATAAAGGTATGCCCAAAATGAAAAATAAAGAAGATTAGAAAAAACATAAACAAATTATATATCACATATAAATATTTTTTCATCTTAATGACCACCTTTTAAGGTGATAAAATAACCATGAACAATCATCATTTCGGGAGGCCGAAATTCGCCATCCACGGAAACAGTATGTTCTTTAACCATTAGATGTATGTGTGTGTAATTTATGCTCGAATCCTTCTTATAAAAACATCCTAGTATATTTAAGATAATGGATTTGTAACAAAAGAAATGAATAAAAAGAGTTTAGTGGGTTGGAAAAGTAAAATAAAACAAAAGGACTCAAGTGAAGACATTACCTTAAAATCGGGTAACTCTTTTTGGTTTGAGCTCAAAGTCTTCCTTGGGAAGACTTCTGCCAAAGTGAGGCTTAAAGGAGTAATAGAGGGATGTGGAGAGACAAAATGGGAAGGGTTTGGCCGAGCCAAAGGCTTTGGAAGTGTGGGTAAGGTGGTAGAGGTGGGGGCCTTTTATAAGAGGAGAGGAGGGGAACTCTTGGAAAGTAAGGAAATGTTACTTTATTTTACAATGATTTTTGGATTTTATTGGTCCCAAATTGATGTAATTCGTGGGTAAGGTGATAAGGGTTCTAAATCCACCCATCCAATAGGTTTTGGACATGTGTAGTTTATAGATTCTACATTATCATTTAATTTTATTTAAATCCTTTATTAATGACGTAATCGCTGCATCATCATGATGTCATAAATAATTTAATTTATTTAAAGTATAAAAATTATACAAAAAATACTATGATGTATGAAATATTCTTAACATTTCAATGATTATTTATAATAAAAAATCTGATATGAATAACCCCTTGTAAAAATTTGTTTTAGTAAAACATCTCATGTTTGTGTCGTTTTTACTTTAACATTTAACAAAATGTTATTTATGTCATTTCCCAACCAAAATGGCTCCATGGGATCCCCAGGTTGACCCATGGATTTTCATGGTCGGCCATGACACATCCAATGAGGGTAAGATGTGTTTCATGCTCATCTCATTTTATTAAAACATTATTTTTACCATAAACTACACTAATTACCTCTAATCGCGATTAAGAACATAAAATTTACTATTCACCAAAAAAATATTTTAATCTCATTGAACAACATTTTACTTCTTAATGAAAACCATGTATGTCTTATTTTTGAAAATAAAACCACAGAGGTGACAAAGTTTCGTTTAAATGAAAAATCAGTTTCTTTAACTACCACTTAGTGGTTTCACTATTCATCAAAAATTGATGTTTTTCAGAAAAATACCAAAACTTCAACCTAATCTATATTTGAATTTCAGAATTTGGAAATGAGGCCTATTTTGCAAAATTCAAATCATATAATTCACATTAATTAATTTAATAATTAATTCCCACTGTCATGACAAATTGCGTGTTTTTATGAAACAATAAGTATCAAAAGATTGACACTAGTTTAAGTCCAATTTCAAAGTAAAATTGATTCCAACGACCACTATAAGATATAATGGTAAAAATATATTCTAATTTTAAATTTAAAATAATTCAATAGATAATCTAATCATATAAATAAAATATATTAAAAATACTGTTTTAATTAAAATACAACATTTTACACTATTCATTAAAAAATTGAACTTTATCGGAAAAATACCAAAAATATAAACAAAGTAAATTTTGATGTCCCGATTATAAAGAAGAGTTTTATTTGTTCCAATATAATGTATTAGTGTGAACAAAACTATATTTAATGACGGTTCTCCATCAAAAGGCGATAAGTGAACCTTTAGTGAAAACTAGGGCATATACGCCAAAAATTGAAATCTTTCCATATTTTAAGCCTTTATCTTTTATCAGATAAAAGTAAAAACATTTAAAAAACATATATAATCATATTTTAGTTATTTCTATCCATTCCCACCAATACAACGGCTATGTGTTAACTACCATTTAAAATAATATAATTTATTACTAGTGTGAAACGTAAGATTTCAAAGAAACTATTTGTTGCGTATCGGGTAAGCTATCGAACATAGCAACCCCTTTAAAGTAAAATTAAAATTTAATTCATAAATATTAATAAATATAAAAATGTTTTATTAATTATTTACTTGGGATGTTACATCCTTCCCCCCTTTTGGGAATTGCATCTTCGCAATTTTTATTCACTTATCAAAATAAGTGGGGGTATTTATCCCTCATAGCATTTTCAGATTCCCACATTGCCTCTTTAACCATATGGTTTTTCCACAAAACCTTTACCTGGTGAATTACCTTATTTCGAAACACTTTCTCTCTTCGGTCATGAATTTGGACTGGTTGTTCTTGATAAGATAGGTTCTCCTCCAACTGAACTACCTTTAGACTCAAAACATGAGATGGATCTGGCATATACTTCCTCAACATCGAAACATGAAAAACATTGTGTACCTGAGATAAACATGGAGTTAAAGCCACTCGGTAAGCAACTGATCCCACATTCTCCAGAATTTTATATGGTCCAATGAACCTTGGACTCAGCTTTCCTTTCTTACCAAATCTCATCACACTTTTCTATGGAGAAACCTTGAGAAAAACATGATCACCTACCTCGAAAGATAGATCCCTCCTCCAGTTATCCGCATAACTCTTCTGCCTGCTATGAGCTGTTCTCATGTGTTTCTTAATCAACTGAACATTTTCTGCCATCTCTTCTACCAATTTTGGTCCCATCACCTTCCTTTCACCCACTTCATCCCAAAATGCTGGAGTTTGACACCGCTTCCCATATAATGCCTCAAATGGTGCCATCTGTATACTGGAATGAAAAATGTTATTATAAGAAAACTCATCCAAAGAAATATGTTGGTCCCAACTTCCCTGATAATCCATCGAACAAGCTCGTAGCATATCCTCCAAGGTCAGAATTGTTCATTCTGACTGCCCATCTGATTGAGGATGAAAAGATGTATTAAAATTTAATTCAGTACCCAACGACTTCTGAAGGCCTTTCCAAAGGTTAGAAGTAAACTCGGGATCACGATCAGACACAATGGAGAGAGGAACTCCATGTAACCTGACCATCTCTTTTAGATACAAATGGGAAATTTGATCTAGTGAAAAAGTATCTCGTATAGTAAGGAAATGAGCATATTTAGTCAAGCGATCAACAATAACCCAGATTGCATTATTACCTCGAGATGTCCTCGGTAATCCCACAACAAAGTCCATGGATATGTTTTCCCATTTTTACTCTGGCACTGGTAAAAGCTGAAGCATCCCTTTTGGTAACTGTCACTCTTCTTTAACCTGCTGACAAGTCAAAAACTTCACAGTAAAATCCGCAATATCCATTTTCATTCCATCCCACCAGTAATACTCCCGCAGATCTCTGTACATCTTAGTACTGCCAGGATAAACTGAAAACGGGGAACTATGAGCCTCACATAACAACTCATTCATCAAATGTGAATGACAAGGCACACAAAATCTCTTCTCAAACCTCAAAACACAATAATTATCAATGTTGAATTCAGGCAACATACCATTCTGAACCAGCTCTACCTTTTTCTGCAACTCACTATCTTCCCTCTGTGCTTGCTTAATTCTGTCTGATAGGGATGATCTCACTGATACCTAAAACAAAACAAAAGAACTTCCTGCACCAACAATTTCTATGCCAATGTTCATCAAATCAAAAACCAAAGTATCGCGTTCCAAACATAGCATGGTTAATGAAGCATTACTTTTTCGGCTCAAATCATCAGCCACTTTATTTGCTTTTCCCGGATGGTAATGGATTGTACAATCATAATCCTTGATTAATTCCATCCATATCCTCTATCTCATGTTCAATTATTTATGAGTGAATATATACTTTAAAATTTTGTGATCAGTATATATTGCACACTTTACTCCTTACAAATGATGCCTCCAAATTTTTAAAGCATAAACAACAGCAGCTAATTCCAAATCATGTGTAGGGTAATTTACCTCATGAGTTTTCAACTAAAGTGAAGCATAAGAAATCACCTAATCATTATTCATAAGGACACAACCATGTCCCTTCAATGAAGCATCACTGAATATAAAAAACTCACCATTCCTGGAAAGAAGTGCCAAAACTGGAGCATTAACCAATCTTCTCTTCATCTCTATAAAACAATCATCACATTCCTTTGCCCAGATAAACTTAACACCCTTCTGTGTTAGCTTAGTCATTAGACCAGATAACCGTGAAATATTTTCAACAAAACTTCTGTAGTAACCTGCCAAACCAAGAAAACTATGGATCACGGTTACATTTGTGGTTCTTGGCCATTCTTCAACAACTTTTGTTTTAGCAGGATCAATAGTTATGCAATATTTTGAAACAATGTGTCCCAGGAATGAAATTTGTTGTAACCAAAACTCACAGTTTCTGAATTTTCTATATATTTTCTTTTTTATTTATGGTTTGCAAGATAACCCTTAAATGACTTTCATGCTCCTCTTTACTTTTGGAAAACACCAAAATATCATCGATTAAAACAACCACAAACTTATCCAAAAACTCATGGAAAATTCTATTCATAAGGTCCATGAATATAGCAGGTGCATTGGTTAACCCAAAATGCATATCTACACATTCATAATGGCCATATCTAGTGTGGAACGCAGGCTTCGGAACGTCTGCTTATTTTACTTTCAACTGATGGTACCCCGACCTCAAGTCAATCTTCAAAAAATACTGAGCTCCCTGGATCTGGTCAAACAAATCATCAAAATGAGGGAAAGGATACTTGTTCTTAACAATAATATTATTCAAGTCTCTATAATCAATGGAAAGTCTCATTGATCCATATTTCTTTTTAACAAACAATATAGGAGCACCCGATGGTGATGTGCTAGGTCGAATGAAACTGTTATCTAATAACTCCTGCAATTGCTTCATTAGCTCTAAAAGTTCAACATGAGCCATTCGATAAGGGGGTTTTGAAATTGGCTTAAAATCAGGAACTAAGTCAATAGTAAATTCAACTTCCCGATCATGAATAATACCAGGCAACTCATAAGGAAAAACAACAAGATACTCATTTACCACCGGAACATCATTAATCTAAATAGTTCCTTTATTTTCAACAATATTTGCAATGTAAAATTCATTTCCATCTTTTACTAGTTTCTCAAATTCCTGATATGTTATCAAAATAAAGGGTTCATTCTTGTAAAAAAACTGAAAATCGTTCTGAAAAGAAACCATTTTAGCTCTGTAGTCAATCTTATCATGATAAACAGAAATCCAATCCATGCCCAAAATAATATCAAACTCTACTAGAGGCAAAACAATAAGGTTTTCTGGTAGATTCTTTCCACACACAAGGATAGGAAGGTTCTTATAATTCATTTTTGACTCAATGTTCCCTCCGGGTGTTTTTACCAGATGTTCAGGATTCATATCATGAGATGGAATTTACAATTTACTAAAAAACATTTCAGAAATGAAAGAGTGTGTAGACCCTGAATCAAAGAACACATTGGCATAATATGAACAAACAAACAGTGTACCTGATACCACTTCATTTGATGGCCCAACATCTGCTGAGGTTGTTGCAAAGGATTTAACCACCCCTTTCTGCTGGTAGTCTAGGTGCTTTCCCCCAGTTGAGTTCTTCGTTAGACACTCATTTGCATAATAACCCATTTCATTACACTTAAAACATCTTACCGCTGGCTTTTCATTGCCTTCATGATCATCCTCCTTATAGTTACGAGCAATATGGCCAGACTTACAACACCGAAAGCACCTACCAGACTTGGATAAATATTCTCCAGGATGCATTTTACCATACTTATCACAAGATGGATATTTGGTTTTTCTTACCTCCTTGCTTCTATGATGAATTCTTCCCCTTTTCCACCTAACTTGACCTCTTATTCTATTCTTTTTCATAGAACACCTGATCATCGGCAAACTCCATTTCCACCTTCTCCGAATATCAAAAAAGTTTTTCATAACTTTTGAACTCACGGGAAGGTAAAGCCCTTCGATACTTTGGCTTTAACCCTAAGTAAAAACGGTTTATTTTAATATCAAGATCTTGTATGATGTTTGGAGCATACATTTCCAATCGAGTGAACTTTGCTTCATAATCAGCCACCGAATCATCCTCCTACCTCAACTATAGGAACTTTTTTTCCATCCTAAAATGAACCACCTAAGGAAAATATTTCTCAATAACCTTACCTTTGAATTTTTCCCAGTGAAGATCCTCAATCTCATCACTATCCCTGGTATTTTTCACCATCGACCACCACTGATCCGCTTCACCATCAAAAAGGTAAACAGTAAGACTATCCTTTTGATGTTCTGAAAACCCCATGACATCAATAATCTTCTCCAGTGCTTTAATCCACCATTCATCTTGCATGGGGTCAAATGATCCTCTGAATGATGGGGGATGTTGCCTCATAAAATGTTCCACCACTGACACGTTCCTCTGTGGTTGATCTGGCTGATCTCGTGCTTGGATACCACCACCATTTATAACATGAGTCAACTGTGCCATCACTGCAACAAATTGTTCAGTTCTGATTCCGACCATATCAGGTTGCTGATTTGGAAGGTTGTCTTCCTCATGATGTCTTCCCAACAAAGCTACTTTGTTTCCTCTGCGGAAAACCATTCTGAACACAGAAATATCTTAGGCGAAGCAACATGGTAATCTTTAAATGCTATATCATTTCAATAATCCCATAAATTAACTTATAATTTTACACTTTTCTAACTCCTAAAGTTGTCTAAACCGAACTTTGGGACCAATTACAAGTCCCTGGCATTAAACATATCTTAATATTGAATTAAATAATTAATTAAAATTTAGGATCTTTTCAGGTTTATAGTTTTATAGAATTAGGACATAACTGTTACATCTCAAAAGGTTACAAAGTAGACACTTCTACTAAGTTTCTATAGAATAAAAAAAATCTTAAAAAGAAACATGTATAGTTCCATGATTTATATAGCATGACTTTCCCTTGATCCCATCCTTGACCCTATTCCACATTATGAACTATGAAAAACATTTCAAAAAAAACTTAGGGTGAGAATAAAATGCTCAATAATGGATACACAAAGAATGAAAACTGTTAGTTTTTCAACCATCAAGTAAACCATGTATACTTTATCAAAGTAATACCTTCACCTTCATGAAGTAGTAAAAGCTCTTCCCTGAATAAAATATCATTACATACCCTTTTGTAACCAAAGGATTACCATAAAACCCAGATAAACAACACATAACATATAAAGGTAACTTGGGACATAAACATACTTAAGTGGAATAACCATACGGTCGACTTCCACACATATCACTTAATGGAATAGCCATACGACCAACATCCATACATACTTAATGGAATAGCCATATAGCCGACTTCCATACCCAATGCATTTGAGGTTATAACATAACCACTCGTCCTAGTATTCACAGCACCACCCTTCATATGGTTTATCACGTAACCACCCGTCAAATGTCCAAGTACAATTATAAAAATCATAAGACATAAAACAAATATAATGGAATGAAAACATTTCCACACTTTGATCACAATATATCAGTTAAATATATTGACATAACAAATCCATTAAAAATCATTTTCAATACCAACATCCATAAAAGAGTATATGGTATTTATTTCATTTAAAAAAACATTACGGCTTGTTCAGGAAGCCAAAGACCAAATAATACTCACAGCGGCGGAAAAGGTTGTTGTCACCACGTACGTTAAAACAAACATTACTTTTTTGCCATTTTGTAAAATGCTTCGTAAAAAAAGATTCCTTTTGTATAAAAGTAAAAGTCATAGGGGTTTATACACCTTATAAAATAAAGTTGTGTATAAAACGAAATATGCCTCAATGAAAGGAGATTGAGACGAAGTCCCTTACCACAGGTCCGACTTGACTCGGTCGTTATTTAATCTCCTGAAAAATAAACATGAGTTAATTTTTTATTTGTTTAAGAACCTTTTCAAGTTCATTATTCCTTTTATATCACATATTTCCAAGTCATGAACACTCTGTAATTATTTAAGTATATAATGGTCCTTTTAATGATAATTGGTACTTGAGTAAAAAATAAACCCTTTATAATTACAAGTTGTTCGTGTATCCATTATATCCATAATTATAATCATGATGTATATATCATATATATAATATATATACATTATATACATGCATTTATAATATTACATAATCATTTAGAGGTAGATATGAAATGCACTATTCATGGAGACGGTAAGTCGTACGTACGCATGAACGCTACTTTCATTTCTATTTCATATTTATAGAATGGAATCATTATTATGTAAAGGTATATTATAATTCCATTGTAATATCATATATAATATCATAAGTCCATCCTTTATACATCCCACATATGGTATTTAACGAATCCAATCACTTTGAGGGGGAGGTAGTCTGCACTTCCTTAAATGAAGATATCACATTTACCCATAATTGAAACCATAAAGGTATGCCCAAAATCAAAAATTCAGAATCTTAAGGAAAACATAAATATATTATATATCATATATAAATATAGTGTCATCTTAATGGACACCTTTTAAGGTGTTAAAATAATGTTGAACAATCATCGTTTCGGGGGGCCGAAATTCACCATCCACGGAAACAGTATGTTCTTTAACCATTAGATGTAGGTGTGTGTATGTGTAGCTAGAATAATTATTATAAAAACATCCTAGTATATTTTAGATACTTTATTTGTTACAAAAGAAATGAATAAAAAGAGGTTTGGGGGTTGGAAAAGTCAAATAAAACAAAAGGACTTCAGTGAAGACATTACCTTTAAATCAGGTAACTCCCTTTGGTTTGAGCTCAAAGGCTTCTTTGGGAAGACATCTGCCCACAATGAGGCTTCAAAAAGTAATAGAGGGATGTGGAGAGACAAAATGGGCAGGGGTTGGCCGAGCCAAAGGCTTTGGATGTGTGGGTAAGGTGGTAGAGGTGGGGGCCTTTTATAAGAGGAGAGGAGGGGCACACTGGGAAAGTAAGGAAATGTTACATTATTTTAGAATTAGTTTAGGATTTTAATAGTCCCACATAGATTTAATTCGAGGATAAGGTGATAAGGGTTCTAAATCCACCCATCCAATAGGTTTTTTACATGTGTAGGGCGTAGATTTTACATTACCATTTCATTTTATTTAAATCCTTTATTAATGAGGTAATCGCTGCATTATCATGATGTCATAAATAATTTAATTTATTTAAAGTCTAAAAATTATAAAAAAATTACTATGATGTAGGAAATCATCTTTGATTTCCAATAACTATTTATAATAAAAAATATGACTTGTATAACCCCATGTAAAAATTGTTTTAGTAAAACATTTCCTGTTGGTGTCATTTTTACTTTAACATTTAGTAAAAAGTTATTTATGTCATTTCCCAACCAAAATGGCTCCATGGGGTCCCCGTGTTGACCCATGGATTGTCTTGGTCGGCCATGACACATCCGATGAGGGTAGGACATGTTTCAAGCTCATCTCATTTTATTAATACCTTAATTTTTATCTTAAACTACACTAATTACCTCTAATCGTGATTAAGAACTTAAAAGTTACTATTCACCAAAAAAAAACATTTTAATCTCATTGAACCACATTTTACTTCTTAATGACAACCATGTATGTCGTATTTTTGAAAATCAAATCACAAATGTGACAAAGTTTCATTTAAATGAAAAAATTGTTTCTTTAACTACCACTTAGTCGTTTCATTATTCATCAAAAATTGATGTTCTTCAGAAAAATACCAAAACATCACCCTAAGCTATATTTGATATTCTGAATTTGGAAATGATGTATATTTTACAAAATTCAAATAATATAAGTCACATTAATTAATTTAGTAATTAATTCTCGCTGTCATGATAAATAACGTGTTTTTATGAAATAATAAGTATCAAAAGATTGACACTATTTTAACTCCAATTTCAAAGTTATATTGATTCCAACGACCACTATTAGATTTAAGGGTAAAAGTATATTCTAATTTCAATTTAAAACCAATTTAAAAGATAATCTAATCATATAAATAAATTATATTAAAAAGTGGTTTTGAATTAAAATACAACATTTTACACTATTCATTAAAAAATTGAACTTTATCGGAAAAATACCAAACATTTACACAAAGTAAATTTTGATGTCCCGATTCTAAAGAAGAGTTTTATTTGGTCCAATGGAATGTATAAGAGTAAAAAAACTATTTTTAATGATGGTTCGCCATCAAAAGGTGATAAGTGAACCTTTAGTGAAAACTAGGGCATATACCCCTAAAATTGAATTCTTTCCGTATTTTAAGCCTTTAACATTTATTAGATAAAAGTAAAAAACATTTAAAAAACATATATAATCATATTTTATTTATTTCTATCCATTTCCGCCAATACGAAGGCTATGTGTTAACTACCATTTAAAATAATAGTACTTTATTACTAGTGTGCAGCGTAAGATTTCAATGAAACTCTTTATTGGGTTTCAGGTATGCTATTGATCATAGAAACCCTTTTAAAGTAAAATTAATATTTAATTCGTAAATATTAATAAATATAAAATTTTTTATTCATTATTTACCTTGGATGTTACATTAACCACACCTGTCAAGCCCCTGGAACATCCAAACTCGGATCATATAATCTCTCTACATCCCTCTATTACTCTTAGAAGCCACACTTTTGACAGATGTCTTTCCAATGAAGCATTTGGCTCAAATCAAAATGAGTTAACCGATTTAAAGGTAATTTCTTCTATCGCGTTTCTTTATTTTATTTTCATTCTTCAATTACCACTATAATTTTATTATTTGATCCCATAATAACACAAATATCCTCAATATACTAGGATTTTGTGGTGATATGTATTCTACCTACGCATACACACAACTCCATCTAATGGTTAAAAAACATACTGTTTCTGTGGGTGGTGAATTACTGCCTCACGAAACGATGATTGTTCAATATTTTTTTAACACCTCTCATGGTGGACATTATGATGGAAATATAATTATATATTATATTTATTATATTTATTTTTACTATATGTTTATGTATTTTTATTTAAAACATACCTTTATGCTTTTCATGTTGCGAAAATGTGATAATTTCATATGAGGAAGTGTGGAAAACCGCCCCCTCAAGCAATGTGACCTGTTCATGACAAGCATTTAATTTATAAAAAATGTATTTGGTTAACTTATGTAACCTATATAACATATATATTATCATGGAATTATAATATATATATGTATCATTTAGTTTTAAATTCCATTAATATGACAAAAAATGAAAGTTATGTTCATGCGTACGTATGACCTACCCTCCACATGAACGATACATATCATTTCATTTCTCCAAAAATTATGGAATATTATTAAATACATATATACTGGATATATATGATATTTAAATCATGAACACTATTCCATATATTATGTACTTATAACTACATGGACAATTCTCTTCCAACAAATTCATTTTTGACTCATGTATCGAACATCGACAAAAGTATGATATAAACTCACATAATTATATAATTATTATAACATGATAATATGTGATATGAATTTAATAATAAAATTTAAATCAATTAATTATGCAATTATAAATTGAACAAGGATTATTATTCAGGAATCAAAAGAAACAAAAAAGACATGCTGGACTTGTGGTGAGGGATTTCTTATCTCACTTTTATTTCCATGAGATTTCCATTGTTCACCACTTATTTGTTGCATGTGGTGTATTGTGTACTGAATTTTCATATATATTATCACTATTCTATTTATATTGATTGTATTATGTGATTCATTTGGTGTCTTTTATCTTTTGGTCATATGACTCGATTGATTACAACGAGGTAAGGGGTTTTTATCTCACTTTTTATTCCGATGAGATTCATGCTACATTTGACACTATTTCCTTTTTTGTGGTGTATGTACTACCCATGATTATATTCTTTGTGTAACATAATTTAATTTATATGTATTTACATCTTCACTGTATGACCCTTCTTTCATGGGGTGTACATTTCTAATGTTACCGAAATCGGTAAGGAAAGCATTCACAATACTCGTTTGAAAAGACTTCGTTTTGTTAGGAATTTTTATATACATATTCTTATGTTGGGATATATTATTATATATCATTATTGTTGTAAATATTATGTCCATGTGATGAGATACCCTTTTTATCTCTCATCATCTCATTTTATGATTTTTAAAACGATGCCATTAGGCTGTCGAATATCTTTAAGGGGACTTCTTAACCCAATTTCAAATCTTTGGTTCAAACCTCTACAACTTGATTATGTCGTGCTATGAATATGTGTTGTTTTACTCTGATTGTTTTAAACTTAATATCCACTTTTATTGGGTGTATTTATATTTGTCACACATAGTTATTCAATTGATTTATCATTAATCTTGGGATACCGTCTTTGTATGGGACTTCGTCTCGATCTCCTTTCAAAGTAGAATATTTTTAATTCCACACAACAATATTTTATATGGTGTATAAAACCCTTTTTACTTATATTTTCATCCAAAAGTAATATTTTTACATGAAGTGTTTTTCTAAACAACAAAAGGAATGTTTTTGTCTTACGTATGTGGCGACAACAACTTCTCCGCCACCCTGACCATTATTTCAGTTTCAGCTTCCTCTACAATCCATAAATTTTTTTAATGAAATATAAATACCATGTTTTAATTTTATTTTATTATGGTATTGAAAATGTTTTTAATAATGTTTTGATTATATCAATGTGTTTTATTGATATCTTGTGATTGAAATGGGTAAATTTTGTGTTTCCTTAATGCATGTTTTATGTGATACGATTATGTTATGGTTTTTGTGAATTGATTATGAAGTTGGGTGGTTCCGTGATAAACTAACAGCGGGTGAGCCCGAGATAGCTCTCCAATGAATAGGGTAATGCAAAAGAGTTAAACGCTAAGGTTTCTCTATATATATTTAGGGATTATACTGCGACGGGTATTCCAAACATAACCATGAGGGTTACTCCCTATGTAAAAATGATATGAATGCCTCATGTTACCTATAAGTATTATGATTTCTATGATTTATTCATAAATCATATGATTTCATGAGGTATTTTAATGTACTTATGAATTATAATTAATGTATGATTTCCTTTATTCTTATGTATACATGGACTAATTTTTTCTTTCCGTATTTTAATATCCTTTACTGAGATTATTATGCTCATCCCACGTTTTGAAATGTTTTCCATAGAATTTAATGATGAATAGGGTCAAGGATGGGATCATGGAAAGAAATGATGTTTAAAACATTGATCTAGTCATGTTTTTTTACGAGTATTTTTACGATAAAATGGAAACTGTGTAGAAGTGTCTACTTTATAATCTTTTGAGATGTAATAGTTATTTCCTAATTTACTAAAACTCTAAACCTGAAAATATCATCAATGTGAATATATCAATTAATTCAATATTATGTAATGTTATAAGGCCTGGTCATTATAGTTGGTATCAGTGGTCAGTTTAGATAACTTTAGACGTTATGGTATTTTTTCAAGCTTAAGTGACATTATCATAATGGTTAGGATTTCAGAAAGAGTCATAGTTTTAGATAAAGTTAATGAGTTTAAGATAATAAGAATAATTATACCTTAGTATTATATGATGATTTTACTGATATACTGACTGACCATTTTTGTTTTAGTAAATGGTTGGATCCAGCAGGCACCAAAGAAACAGTGGATGTGAAGAAAACTGTGACTGTTTTTGGAATGAGCAACTGAATGATATGGTAGTTGCAATAAGAACTCGTGTGGTTATTCTCAACAATCAAGCTGGAGTGATGATTAACCACCTGATCCTTAGTGATTTTTATAAGACAACATATATGTGAGAAAAATATACCTACTCATGTTCAGGTAATAATCATAATGGTAAGTATGTTAAAAAACATATGTGTCAATGATGTGGAAAGAAACACCTAGGAAAATGATTCAAAGGGAAAGAAATATGCTATAGATGTGGAAATGAATGTCATAAATCAAGAACCAACCATGGAAAAAGGAAGCATATAGTTGACTCTAGGAAAGGGAAATAAGTTCTTTCCAAAGGACCAATTGTATGTTTCAAATGTGGTGTGCATGATAATTATGAAAACACATGTCCTACACAGATGTTTTATGAATGGGATCACTATGATCGTACAAATATTCATTTACTAATACTTAATGCCATTCCAATTGAGGATAAATAAACCGATAATGACCAATTAAAGGTATGGATTATTTTCTACCATATGTTTTCCAATTATCGAATCTTAGTATAGGATTCATGATTTTGTTTGTTGGAAAGAAATATTTCACAATAAGTTGGAACGTAATGGTTAATGGATCATGAAGAGTGTTTAATGAGTAAGAAGTCAACATATCAAAGATTCCAGAGTTATGGTAGATTTTAGGATGGTGATATTTTTAAAAGCATTAAATATCTTTTGATGATGAGATTACATTATTAGACTTTTTATATAATGTGTATCCCTGATGTTTGATATATGAAAATTTTATTCAAGGAATAATTATCTTTTCTTTTATGGATATAGTTATGAAAAACAATTTGGGTTTATATATTCCTTGAATTTGAGGCAATTACTAGTTAATACATTTTGGGATGCAAAAAAAAAGTTATTAGATATCCTTCATAGTTAAAATATGTTATGGTTATTTTTGATGAATTTATCTGTAACACCCCGAGATTTTATGAGATATATTATTTTTTATTTCTTTCATACCTTTTGTTGTATGCTAAACCATGATTATCATGTGCTATACGTAACACCATATTAGCTTGCTGTATACGCAACACTATTCCTGGATTGTGTTACACAAAATTTCAAGTTCGTTTGATAGAAGTTATTCTATGAAACAATGAGTGTATATATATAAACTCAATGTATAAATAAAATATTGTTGGATTCTATTATACGCAACAACAAAAGAGTCTTTCACTACACGCAACCCTGACATGGTTTGCGTTACACACACATGCGACCTTCCTCGATAGCGTGAGTAGTACGAAATACTGGGTTTCACTAAACAACGATATATTATTATAATATTATAATGAACTAGTCATTATGAATAGTAATACCAAATTTTTGGAATTTTATAAATTTTTTCATTCAAAATGGACTTCATTTTTGGATTCGTAATATCAAAATTAGCCTAGGGTGAATTTTTGGTATTTTTCTAAAAACATTCAATTTTTGATGAATAGTGAAAACACTGGGTTACTATTTAAAAACTGACTTTTTATTTAAATAATTATTTATTTTATTTAAATTTATTTTATGTCAAAATTGATACATAATACCTATATAATTTCAATGTAATTCATTTAGTCATTTTATAAAAAATTTAGATATATAAAAATTTTATTGAACTTTTCACCATCTTTTACCCACCTTTTAGGAGAATTTGGAAATTCACATAAAACATAATTTTACCTCTTCTGTTAGTTTAATTTCGAAAAAAAAGAGAGACACTATTAATATCAAGGACTAAAATGTGGTTCAATGTGATGAAAATAATTTTTGGTGAATAGTATCTTTTTACTTTTATTTGCCATGGTTAAAAGTAAATATGGTAATTAAGGGTAAAAATTATATTATTGTTACTCTAAAAGTTGTTCTATTTCTATTGGATACAGGTAATTATACCAAAAACAACCTAAGGAATAAAATATTACCATTTAGGTCCACTTAGTTTAGATTAGGATATTTATTATTAATTTGATTAAACAAGGGTTAAAAAAGTTAAAATCAATGTTTCATAACTAAATTATTTTTAATAAAGGTTTATACATTAGATATATTCGAATATAAATATTCATTAGATATATATAAAATTTACTACATAATGGTATTTTATTTATAATTTTTAGACATTAAATAATTTAATTTATTTATTAAACAATGATGATGCAGTAATTACCTTATTAATGAAATATTAACATATTTGATGTTATAAATACCCAAATAACTGTAAATTTAGAAGTTTTATGAATTACACTACTTTTATAGATTACTATTTCATTATTTTATTGATTTAATTACTTTTTTTAACTAATCATGTTGTTATGTGTTTCCCAAAAATCAATTACCAAATAGTGTCAAAATTGACATAAAATAGTTTTTAAAAATAATATTATATTATTAATTGTAATTTTATTCTTAAAAATCTAAAAATTGGCAAAATGACTTATATAAGTATATTTATATTAATAATAATCCACTTGGGGTTCTTTTTTGTTCTTTTTTTAAGTTTATTAACCATATATTGTAAGAAAACAAGAAGACACGGTAAAAGATAAATTATTTAACTTAGAGTTAAATCTAAATGATAAGTTTAAAATGGTAACCTAAACTTCCCTAAAATATATTGGCTAATATAATTTAGACCCATACCTTATGTATCTTATATATAAATCAATTTGGAGCTATTATAAACCGAATATGACTATATTATAAAACAATATTTTGAGTTTTTTCAAAGGTGCCCCTCTCATCCCTTATAAAAAGGGTACCCCTTCCCTCATCACTTCACACCCTTTTGAGCCTTGAACCTCAGCCAAACCCTGACCATTTATCTTTTAAACATCCCTAGAAAAATTCTTGAGGTTCTGTTCTTCTCAAAATACCAACTCTACTTCTTTAAGTAAAGGCTTGAAAGAGGTGCGTCGAAGAAGAGGTAATTTCTTCTTTCGATTCTCTCAAGATTCTTTCTTCTTCAACTACTTCTTATTTAGTTGTTTCATTATAAATTAAAAACATCAGTAACCCTAATATACTTATATGTTTTTATGAATTTAAAAAAACCCTATTTCACCTTCTATCCATCAAACGGAAAATGAAATCACTACGTGTGCGTACGTACGGAATACGGTCTCCACGCCGTGGTGTAATCAGTTTTTCCACCACCACCATATATGGATGGGTATAATGGTGTAAATAAATACCTATATATGGATATTTTAATGTGTCATTGATTCTGTAATATTATACATACACATAAATACAATTCTACGATCATGGGAATGATATCATCGCTCGTGCGTACGTACGGACTACCATCTCCACGAACACGATGAGATCCATTTTCTCTGATTAACCATTTAAGAATGATTTTAATGTATAAATAATGAATAATAATTATATATATGACATAATTAAGCAACTGGATTTATGTATATATATATATATTTCATCTACTTAGTTCTATTCAAGTCAATAAGGAAAAGAAAACAGCGTTCATGCGTACTTACGACCTACCGTATCCATGAATGGTGTATATCATTTCATTTATCTATATTATATATATATAATGAATATATATGATATATATATCATTATTTACATTCTTTAAGTAATTAAATCAGGATATAAGTCGTAATAATATCAATAACAAGAAGTGCAAACATGTACGATAAATAAAATGATTTACCCAAAACGCTGCTTTAACATGAAATTTACAAAAGAACGGGTAATATAATGTCATAAGTGAACCATATATGATATCATAACAGTGAATATGATTTCTTTATAAGTCAATGACATTATTTAAATCATTATACAAGAGGATCAAATGCGTACGAAGCATATCAGACCTATGGTAAGGGATAATGTTGCAATCTCAATTGTTTTCTATTCAAGATTGCTTATACGTATGTATTTACTAGGGTTATATTTATCATCAATGTCCATATTTTATAAAAATGTTTTCATTTATCTTTAAAGTCCTTTTTACCCATTTTTTTACTTTTACTACATGGTATGTAGGGAATATTTTTTTGTTTACTGTACTAGGTATTTTTGACTTTTCTGGAAAAAGTACAAAAAGAATATTTTTTTAACTTTTACGAAATGAATGGATATTAACGATATCATACCGCCTCATTTTCATGAAGATTAATCTAAAAGATTTTATTACTGTTTTCAAAAAAATACGTTTCTTTTAAAATTGCATGGAATTTTTTGAAAATAAAATGATTTGAAGAAGAAAGGATATTTTCGTTAAGAATTCATTTCAAGTATTTTATCAAAACCATTTTCCATCTTAGATGACATTATTTCATATGTGCATGTTTCAAGTATAATGTCTCTATGATTTACATGGTTTCACTTTTCTTATGATGAAATGATATCCATTTTTTATATAGATTATGTTATGATGGAATGATGTTTATGAAACCCAATTTATTCATTTGGTTATGTTGATGGATTCATGATTATTTTGTGGAACACGTAATAAATATTTAAATATGAGATGGGTGGGACCTATATCTCTCACACATTCATTGGGTAAATATTTATATATCATGAGGTAGACATGGATGGAATGATAAGTTAATCTGGTTCAGTGTTACAGGACTGTAATGAGGAATGAACTCGATTCATAATGGGACTTTGTCCACTAAGATAGTCTTGGCAGTAATGCCTTGGCTACTATAGAAATCATAACATGTGCTTAATGGATGCCACAATTACATGTTTTATTACCATGCTAGTTTATCATGAATAATGTTACTCTGTTATCTATTCCTTGTGTACTTCCAAGATTTATGTCATTGCTCATGATTTTTATGTTTAGATTTTATGTTCATGTTTTTGTATTCAAATGTTTATGGATTATTTTATGTTCTCTAAGCTTACCCTTACTGTGCATTTGAGATCACCCTTTTTATGTTTTATTCCCCAGGATATAAAGAAAGGTTTTAGGTTAGAAATCAAAAGGGGAAGATCTTTATGGGAGATTTTGAAGATCTTTCACCGTGATTAGAATATTATGTACCGAGTTTCCAAAGACACGAAACTATTATGGTCCTTTAGTGTTGGTTCTTATTATGTAATAAGTATTCCTCAAAAGTAATGTAATGTCCATCTATATAAAGCATTGTGTATCTACATTATCTCTTTTTGGGAATGTGTAAAATTATATTGATTTTGAAAAATGACAACACACAAACCATGTGACAACCCTTCACGTCGGACAAAGTTGTTGGAATTGAACCCATAATAAAAGTGAAACTCGTATATATCACCAACCACTGGACTATGTAATGTCCCTGGTTATTATGAAAAATTCATTTTTTAGATGATTTTATGAATCATGAATAAGTTTATTTTGGGTTATATATGGAAATTATTATCCTATCATGGAAGATATGTGATTAGGTTAATTAATTTTTAATTTGAGACTTTTAGAGAAACTGATGTTATTTGGAGATAAATGTTAAGATTTATCTTCGAAGACTATGTGATTAAATCCTTCAGAGATTTTGTTTTCAACCTTAGTTTTGATTACATTGATGAATTTTATGGATATCTATTTATTAAATTGTCTTTCTTGAACCTCGGGTTCTTTTTATATAATTTTAGAGATTAAGAGTAGTATTTCTTTTTATAAAGGTTTATCTTTTTGGGGATTATCTTATCATGTACTAAAAATTTGGTTCTAGTTAAGTTCTGAAGACATGGGAAATATATAGTTCATATTTTGTGGGTTAGGTGATTCTCAAGAAGTTGAATATAGCACTCTTAATGTGAACAAGTCATCTTAAATACTCATCTTTTGAAGAAAATATGAGTTCGTGTAAGAAATATAGTAAGAGATGAAAGTCTACATGACAATTAAGTATGATTCTGTATGTTTTAGCCACGCTCATAAATAAATTCCTCAATGAAAATAATATTAAAAAATGTTTTCTATTAACTTTTCCTACAGTGGAATCAAATACTGTTTAACCCATAACAATTTTTTGATTTTCTGGTGGTTAACATTTTCCTGGACATATTTTCTATCACTCTCCATCAAAACATGACACTATGTTTTCTCTTCTATATCCATGTTTTCCTACATGGAATTGTAGTATGGGTTATCTAGGTTGACCTTTTTACTTCTCCTTCTTCCTTATAAAGTTATAGTTATACTAACTCTTTTTTATATGTTGGACTTTCAATGATGTTTATGATCCTGATTTTAAAATTGTGAGGACGCAATTCCCAAAAGGGGGGAAAGATGTAACATCCAAGGTAAATAAAGAAAATTCAATTTTCAAATTTTTTAATATTTGTGAATAAAATAACAATATTAATTTAAAGGGGATCCTATGTTCTATGGCATACCCAATACGCAACAACGAGTTTCCTTGAAATCATACATTACACACTAATAATATAATAATATTATTTTAAATGGAAGTAAACACCTAGTAATTTTAATGGAGGGAATGAATAAAACTAACTAAAAATTTATTATATATGTTTGTTAAATATTTTAACAATTACCCAATAAATTATAGAGGCTTAAAATGCTGATCAATCCAATTTTAAGCATAAATATTCTAATATTCTTTTAATGGTCAATTAACCACCTTTTGATGGAAAACCTTATTTAAATATATATTTTTATCACTTTTATATGTTATATTTGGAAAAATAAAATCGTCATTTAGAATCCAGACATCAAAAGTTACTTTTTGTAAATTTTTGGTATTTTTCCGATAAATTTCATTATTTAATGAATATTGAAAAATAATGTATTTTAATTCAAAACCTCCTATTAATCTATTTATTTATATGGATAAATTATAATTTTAATTCGGTTAAATGTTTAGTTAAAATATATTTTCATTATTTTATCCAATGGTGGTCATTATAATTAATTTCACTTTGAAATTGGACATAAACAAATGTTAATATTTTGATAGATATTGTTACTTAAAAACACACTATTTATTTTGACAATGGGAAATAATTATAAAATTACTTAATGAAACTTATATTTTTTGAATTGGGTAAAATAGAAATAAATTTGGAATTTCTAATATCAAATTTATGCTGGATAAATTTTTGGTATTTTTCTGAAAAATGTTCAATTTAAATGAATAGAGAAAAATACTGCATTTTATATCAAAACTGCTTTTTCATTTAATATAATTATATAGTTAGATTGTCCATTTAATTTGTTTTAATGTGTAATTGAGTTTTGTTTTTTAAATAAATTTATTTTTTCATTAGAAGTAATATCAATTTTCAATTTGATGAAAAAACAAGTCAATATTTTGATAAATTTTACTTTTAAAAAACACGTCATTAGTTTTGACAATGGAGTCTATTTTTAAATTAATTATTGAAATGTATGTGTTTGTAATTTGGAAAAATGGATTCCTTATTTAGAATCATAAGGTCCAAATTATGTAATGAAGTCTCTTTTTTTGGACATTATGAATAGTAACGATGGTAATTATCTTTAATTATCGTGATTAATTAGTAATCAGGTAGTTAAGAAAAATAAAATAATATCAAAATTATATAAAATTACCCAAAAAAGTGTCCAAATACACTTTTTTAATTCATGTCCGACCATGGGTAGCTTTATAACAAATTTGAGGGCCCATTGTGTCACATGGGTGTGATAGTGATATTTATGACATTATTTTTTAACAAATAAGAGAAATATAACAAAGGATTGTATATCCTATGTAAAAAAATTTTAATTTTGATTAAATAAATGATCTATTAGACTATAAATATTCATTGGAAAGATAAAAATATTTCCTACATAATGGTATTTTTTTTATAAATTTTAGACATTAAATAAATAAATATATTTATGACACCATGATGATGCAGTGATTACCACATTAATAATTGATTTAATTAAAATGAAAAGATAACATAAAATATTAGACTTAAACATATAGAAAACCATTTGGATGGGTGGTTTTTTAACCCTTATCACCTTATCCTCAAAATATATCATTGTGTGACCTTTAAAATCCTAAAATAATTTTATAATAAAGTAACATTTCAAGACATTCCAAAAGTGAACCTCCTCCCTCAAATAAAAGGCATTCAAACCCTCGATGAAGGCATGCCTACCCTCAATGAAGTCAAAACATTCCATACATGTGACTCATTCTGAAGGAATGCCTACCCTTGATGAATTCATAATGCCCTAACGCCTGATCGTCACCCAACCTTTCCAGGTCTAGGGGCCCAATCCCATAGAAATAATAACAAAACACCTCTCTACTATGGGCCGCTATCCAATGTGTAATATATAATAGTGTGACAATTGTTCATAAAAAAACTCACTCAGTATGTCAGGTTCTGATGACAACACTTATAATAAAAAATACAGTGCTGAGTCACCAAAGTCAATCATGTAGCACAACCATCACAAACAAGTCATGCAGTCAAGGTACATCAAAGATCACCCCTGAGTCAGCCCAAAGAGAGTTTTCCAAAATAATTTATTTTATTAATGTTCCAAACGATCCATCACAAATCTTAATGAACATCCTCATTTCTCAAGACAACCAAAACACATGTTCTCCATTCAAAAAAATAATTTTTCAATGAACTAGAACTATATTTTAAATTTTATGAATTATTTTTATAGTCCAAATGTGAATTCATTCACTACTGGGTGTATGTTCATCAAGAAAATATTTCAATTGTTGTGTATATAATAAACGACTTTTTTAACCCAAACAATAATTTTAAAATTAATTATTTTATATATTTTCTCAATTATTATCATTAATAAAGTATCATGAAATTAATAAAATCTGAATTTAATGGATATTGTAGTAAGGGACCTACCTCAGATTGCTGTCTAAACACAATGGTGTGTCATGGCTCACACGGATGCTCTACCACATGTAAGCTGACGAACGTAGTTTCATGGAATTACCTCTCCAAAGCGCTGGAAAAAACGCACAACAACTAATAACAATTATATACTAACAGAAGGCAATAAAAATGAACAAATCGTGTTAAAACCACCTTGACATGTTTTCAAATCACAACTTTCACCAAATTAAATCTTCACAAAACACAAAAATTATAATAAATAATTTACGTGAAACAATTAACCAAACAAAATAATCTATAATACCACATTATTTATTCTAAAAATAAATATACTCAAAACCAAAAGTAATTAGTTAATATTAACTGAAATTAAGTTATACATGAATTCAAATACCTCATAATTTAAAGGTGCATTGGTCGTCGTGGGGATCACTCGATCAGCGGAGTCACACAGCCATCAAAAAGGGGTGGTGTGCACCATCAAATTGAGGGATAAAAAAAGGGTGTTGTTAGTTGTCCGAAACAAATGAAGGCCACCACAGTGAGATGAGGCTGGATGGACAGGGGAACGACTGGTGGGGGATTGCGACGTCCAAACGAAGGAAAAGGGGGGGGCCAGACTGGAGGAGGTCGTGAGTCCTGGCCGTGCGCAATTAACAGTGGCATCTGGGGGGTTCTAGGTCGGCCAAACAGGATGAGTGTGCCGGCGAGAGGGCGGTTTGGTCGAGTGGTTGGTGAAGCCATGGTAGGGTTGAAAAACGAATATTGGTAGGCATGCAGAGAGCCTGCTCGAAGGGAACAGGAGGCGGAGAGGAAACAGGCGACAAAGCGGGCAGGGGGTGCGGGCTGGTGTGGTGTTTCATCTGAAGCAGCGGGAGCCTGTGATGAAATGATGGAGGGGGAGCGGTGACCAGACCTAAGGCTGTGTTGGGAAAGCTGGATGTCACTCTAGTTGGTGAGGGGAATAGTCAGCCATAGGTTCCATGTAGGAGTCACGGAGGGAGAATTTTGTCATGGTGAGTACATTTGGTCGGTGTTTGGACAGAGAGGAGATGATATTAGGTCTGGGATAGAGCCTGCAAGAACGAAATACAACAAGAGATGCATGTGGGTTGAGGGAGGCATTGTGTGTTGGATGGATGTGGAGCGTGGGTCGTGCGCAGTAGGATGGGGTGGGTTTCTGCAGAGAAGGAGGGCCAAGGCTCTGTGTGGGGATTACGCAGGAGGATGGGGTGTCCTTCATGATAATGATGAAGAGAGTGGATGAGGCAGTTAGGTGTGGTGGAGTGTGGGGGAAGGAAGAAAAGCCGTGTAGATAAAGAGAGAAAATAATGGAAACCCTAGATAAAGGTAATACTAAATAAAGAAAAAAAACATAGAAAAACAAAACCTATTAATATTAATAATAATAGTAATAATAATAATAATAATAATACTAATAATAAAAAAATAAATTTAATAAATTTTATAAATAATAATAATATTAATAATAACAAATACAACATACATATAATGATATGTATAATAATAATATTTATAATGATTTTAATAATAATAATATTGGTAACAATAATTTTAATAATAATAATAATAGATGTAGAAAAAGTAAAAAAAAATCAGTGATAGTATTATTATCCACTTAATTTTAAATTTACCAAATTTCTCATTACATAGTCTTACTAATTGGATACCACAAATGCACGGCTCATGCATAACTCAAGCGCTCATGTGCGGACTGTGTGGTTGCTTCTGTCTGATCCACCAGTAGTTTCATGGGTTCCCGGGCTAACCGCACAACTTTTTCAAATCGTGTGATGCCTGCAAACAAGCCAGAGTAATAATAATAATAATAATGATAATAATTTATCATTTAATTTTTAATAATAATTATAAAATTATTTACAGCAATAAAATTTTTAAATGACACAATAAATAACAATCTTTACTCATTTTAATTTTCTCTTGGGAGGAAGATCTTGTCGATGCCTAAGCGGAGCCGCGCAAGGTTTCCAAAATGCTCTCTTCCTGTGCACCTAATGATGTAATTTAAAAAAAAATTATACTTTTTAATATCACTAAAAATATTTTCGTCTGGGACTCAACCCAAACCCCAGAAAAATAATTTAAGGCCAACGAAATAATGAAATAATATAATTAATTAGGTCTGTGGGTGACGATATGGACCATCCATTTGTTGCCAGTATAAATAATATATTAATTTACTTGTTACCACTATAGAGGGGAAATCAGGTAATTAAGGGGACAAATAATATGATATGAACTTTAAAATTACAACTAAACATTCTAAAAATTTATTTAATATTTTATTATAAGCAATAAAAATAGATTTATTTAATTTATAATCATTGCAAGACACATTGATGAGATTATGTCATTGATGATATTTTATTTAAAAAAATAAAGGATTCCATCCTCGTGTTTCGAATAACTATAATTTTTATTTTTCATATTATGTTATTTTTAATTTCTTTATCTTTAAATAGCCATTAAAAATATAAAATATTTTATAATTGAAAATGTAATTGAGTTTTATTTTTTGGTGAAAAATATAAATATCTTAAATAAGTATTTAACTATGATGTAATAATTTTTTACTAAGAAAAATATCAAATAAATGCTTTTTTAATTTTCAAAACAATAAATATTATGGATAATTAATGATATACATGATTCTATAGATGAAATTTACATTTAATAGATGCATTAAAATATTTTTTTAATGTCTTTTTGTTTTTAAATTATTAATTTTCAGTTTAATTAATATTATTGAAACTTTTATTACTGATATTGTAAAATAAATAATATTTTATTAAGTGATGGAAAATTAAAGAAAATTCAATAACTTAGAAAACTAATTTGGAAAATGATTAAAATTTATTAAATAATTAATTTATTGGTTATTTTTAATTTTATATTATTTATATTAACCCTCAATGTGTAAAAAAATGTGATTATGGTATGAGTCGAAGTTACTAAATAATGGTTAAAAGAAAAAGATAATGATTAAAAAATAGTGAAAAAATGTATAATTTTTTGGAAAAAAATATATCAAATCATACGTATCAAATATTTAATATAAATAATTTTCGAAACAATTTTATTGAATCCTAATTTATATTAATGTAATATTATGAGAATCATTATGACTGTCCCACCCCTCTATTATAAAAGGGAACCTCTACTTCTCATTTATTAAAACTAAATAAAATTTTAGATCAACCAAGACCTAACCTATTCCATTCTATAAATTCCACCTGAATATCAAATTTTCATAGATTATGCATAACACAACCATTTGTGGTCTTATGTTGATATGTAATGGACATTTTCCAAAGAATATGTATCATTTTCCACAATACATTTATTTATCTTTTCTTCTTCTAAATTGTCAAAATAAATTTTAGGAATTTTAAAATAAAAACTATATTATTCACCACATTGTGGGATTTTATTATTTTAGTGGAATGATATATATCAAATTATAATTTAATGAAAATGGAAAAAATATTAATCGTTCATGTGTACAGTGGAATATAACATCATAAACTGATGGAATTAATTTTTCATCACTGCTTCTCAATATTTGATATGATTTTTTATTTAATTATTATATATGATATTCGAGTTATATTTATAATTAATAAAATGAAATATGTTATATGAATTTTTACATTTATATTAATTTATAAATCTTAATTTCTTTAATGATAAATGTGGATTATTTCCTCCATGAATTGATGTGATACATTTTTCATCACCATATCACATATATGGCATATATTAATATATTTAAAAGATTAATTTGAAATTTTTTATATTATGATTATTTTGTAAAGATAATATTTTTTCATACATTAATTTTTTATCTTCATTGAAAAAGAATATGTTACTCATGCATATGTACGGTCTACAGTCTCTATGATTATAATTTAGTTAATTTATATTATCAATATTCAATGGATATATTTGAAATTATAATTTACATATAAAATGGATTTCTATGTAATTAATATTAATCTATAGATGATGAACTATTAACCACATTATTTATAGACATCATAATAAATTTATTTAGGTCTCATGTACTGAATATCACCAAAATGTTTATTGTGAGGTAAAATGAATAAGTAAATTTAAATAAAAATGAATTGGGTCATAAAAATGAATAAGATAAATTAAATTGGTTCTCAAAAAAGATTAAATAAATTGAAATTTATTATTCAAAAAGATAAAAACTATATGTGATGAGTTAGAGTCATGTTATGAGACTTCATCTGAAATTTCATTCGTTGAGGCATATTTTTTTATGTCACTAACAAATTTTATATTCATAGAGGTATGAAACTACCCATTCACAGTGTTATCATAAATTTTCTCTTCTAAATATATCAAATTTTTTATTAATTTTACTCTTATAAGTTGAAATGATTAACATAATTATAATTAATAAATGGATTTTATAACAAAATTTCCATTCATTATGTAAAACATCTAAATCATTGATTATGTCAAGCTATAATTATGAGAGAAAATAATTTTTGTTATCTTATGTTTTAATTATATTTTTTTTTACATTAGATAAAAATAAAATATTTTTTTATTGACATTTTGATCAATGATACATTTATTAATGGACTCTTTAACCAAAACATTATTTGTAATGGTTTTAATGATTTATTAACCTAAATATTTTACATTGATTTCAATGGATTAAATATTATTTTATTTTATATATTTATATGGAAAATAATATTTAAAATATTAATTTTTTAATTTTTCCCATATTTTTTGAAATTTTTATATTATTGTTGTTTTATGTAAGAGAATTTTATTTTAAAGATGCATATTACAATGAAAATAATTATAAAATTCAAAACTAATGAAATTCTAATTATACAGAATATATGTATTTTTTGATTTTAATGAATGCATAATGATGGTAAAATTAATTTATAATATTAAAATAATATTTTCAAATATGTATTTTTCATATATGAGCTTGAGAAATTTTCAAAATGAAATGTGATTTCAAGATAAAATATTTATTTTCATTAAAGAATATTATTTTATATAATTATTATGTGTTGTTCATAAGTTTTAGTTCACAAGAGATATATATGATAAAGGTTTGTTCAATGATAAATTTAGGGTTGGTGAGGATTTTATTTTTCGAAACTGAATTGGGTATTAGTAAGGAGTCAACTGATCAATTTTATGATGATATTTTTGTAATATATGTTTGGTGGTTATTCCAAATGTAACAAAATTTTTTATTTATTCTATACCAATTATAGATAATATAGCCAATATAGATGAATTATATGTATGAGTGATAGGAATATAATGTTTCCATTTACCTATATGATTAATGATTGCTATTGATTTTATTGGAAATGTATGATTTCACATGGTATGTTGAAGTGTTTATGTTTTGTGGACGGAAGTTATAAATTTTTGAAATGTTTTCATGAAACCCTTATCAGTTTTATTTATTACATAAATATTTATTATAAAATTTATTAGGTAGAAATTATTATATAAAATATATTTTCATGTGAATGAAAATATTCTTTTTAATCATAATGTATATATTTATAAAAGGAACATTTTTTAAAAGAATTCACGAAAAAAAGATTATTTCATTATTTTATGTCCGCTATTTGTTTTTTTATCATAACACACTTTTTAAATATATTTAATTGGTTTATATAGATGATTATAGAAAAGGATAATGACAAGATGAAAATATTGAATATTTAGTATGAATATAAAACCTGTTTTACTTTAAAAGAATTCCCTTGGTGAAGAAAATGGATTCATAGTACAAGAGACCCCATGTATCGTATGTGTTTAGTATGTGAGTGTTTTTAATACAAATAAAAATATATAATCATAAATATAACAGTTCAAAATAATAAATTCAATTTCTAGTTTATATATAAAATAATTTGAAATTTTTATAGCATGATCCTTACACATGAAGTGCATTATTGATTAATGTCATTGGAGACTAGAAATAAAAAAAATTTATTTTATGAATGCTCTTCCAAATCTCTGAAAAGAAATATTTTTCTTTATTAATTTCATTTTCTATACAAAACCAAAATATTTATTCATATCCTAGTGCTATAAACATAAGAAATTATGGCATCATATACTCAAAAAGTATATACGGTTGATATTACAATATATGATTATTTGAAAGCATATAATAAACAGAAGGTTATTTCATCATTAACATATCCTACCATGTTCATACTAACAATAAATAGATTATAATTATGATTAATATAATCAAACTTTATCCATTAAGGAAACATATAATATTAGAGTAATGATCAATCCTGAATAAATCAAGAACTATAATTTCATATTATTAAAATCTGTCCCTTCATAAATATAAAAAAAATAATATGTATTTTTTGACAAAAAAAAAACCATAATAATAGTTGATCAAAACATTTGACCTATTTCTCATGGTTGATTGGGGAATATATATTTCCTACAGTGTATCAAGACTCACCTGTTTTGAGTAGTGGATGAATCCTGACAATTTTCTTCCAACTATTATCTGTTGAGATATAATTCATCACCCAATTCATTAGAGGGAGATATATATACCAAAAATATCATAATTAAAAATTAACTTTTGTGTATTTGAATATCATAAATCATTCATCATGTCATCACATAATAATCACTATATTAAAAATTGATTTCAAAATTATTAAAAAAAATTCTATAGTATATCTCATGAAAATTTATTTCTTTTATAAAATGTTCATTAATAAAGTATCAATAATATAAAGGAAAATTAAGTATAAAATCATTCAATCCTATCCCATGTAAATCATAAGTAACATAAATTGATTTTTCTATTTTTGTAAATTTATATTTAATGAAAACATTAAAAATTAATTAATAAAAGTATCTATCTAACATTTAAAAACCCTTTTTCAACGAATTATAATTTTTAAAGTCATTTTATTAAGTGATAAAATAGGTAATTATAATGTATCCTTTAAAATTAATTAAAAAAAAATTATTGAGGAATGTGTAATATCCTATTTGGAAAATTATTTAGAACTAAAATTACATGAAATAATTTTTTTTATAATTTTCATTGAACACAAAGATTTAAACATATAAATAATTCATTGAAAATTTATGTTTTGATTATATTTTAAACTTGATTCTTCTTATAAATATTAAAATATAAATCCTTTTAAATTTCTAGTAACATCCAAACATGTATTATTTGTTAAATAACATGAATATTACTGTTATAAATTTTATATGTATAAAAAATTGTTAGAATTTTATATGTGTAAAAAGTTTGATATTTTTTCTCAATAAATAATTTTATGAATTCTTTATGAATTATAATCATGATTATAAAAAAAAGTTGGGCAAAAAATGATTTTCAATTGATGTTAAAAATAAATAATTTTTTAAAAAATATTATTTAGAACTCATGAGTATAAAAATAGAGTAAAACGAAGGGAACTTGTTTTTTCATTACATTTAATGTAGATAAAAACATATTTTGTCTCATTATATATGTATCATAACATTTTATCATTGAAATCATAAAGTTATACAATCTTCATAAATGAGGACATCATAAAAGTAAACCCTTACCACATTGGTGACTTTTTAATTGAGATATCTTATAAAAATTTCATCAAAAAAATTAAATATAACAATTATAGTTATATTAATGAAATAAAATGACAAAGGGGCACTATCATCAACTCCAAAAAAAATTATTACTGCATGCCATAACATTTTTCTCATGAAAGTCATTTAGACAATGATATATATGGCCACCTTGTTTACATTTGAATTGTAAACACCCAAAAAGAGACATAATTAAAATTTTAGGTAAATAAAAAAATTTCTATAGAATAATGTTAAAATACATTCATGTTCATCATATACACCAATTAAAAAATTTGTGGGTAATGTGGAATGTGTTTTATATAATTAAATTTTCAAACAAAATATCATAACTTATGTCTCAACATAAATTATACAAATTATAGTATACTTTATAATAAAATAATTTATTTATTAAAAAGATATTAAATATATATATTTTATAATATAATAATAGATTATATAATATATTTTTAAATTATCAACATTTATATCCAAATTATTAAAAATGAAATTTTAAAATATCGGTTCAGTTAATAATCTCATTGTTATTTCATATAAACTTGGATATTTAGTATTTTTTCATCTTATTATGATCGTGGTTAAATAATATTAAAAATTTTAATCATGAATGAGGTATAATTTATACTAATTATACCTTAATTTAGTGCAATAAACATGTCCTTGTTATCGTCCATTTAAGAATAAATGAAAAATGAATCACATCATTCGTGGGGTGGTAGTATTCCATTCAAACAAACGAGATAATCATATAACCTATGTAATGAAACATAAAAATATATATGTTATATTTTTATTAAAATATTATTAAATTATAAATATCTTACTTATTCATTTATATTTTCCTCATTACTATCTAGGTAAAAATAATGAAATAAACATCACATCAGTTTGTGAGGGGATATTATTCTATAGACATGAGTGACATTATTATTTTTGTTGGTTTGTGTTGTATAAATGTAGGAGAAGTATAATTATTACAAAGGTAATATTAATTAATATATTATATTTATAACTATTAAATAATTAATTATATCATGAATTATAGGTCATGATGGAAAAAGAATATCATCGGTTCTCAAGGTGGTAGTCCTTTATACACATCATCGACAATTTTTTTCCATTTAATTGAATATTATATAAAATTATTTTAATTAATAAAAAAAATCTAAAAAGATATTATACAATGGTTCTAATATATTACAATTAATATATCATGAATTAATGTTGTATTGGGATTAATTAAAAGAAAAAAAATTTACGATGATAGTTACCATTTCTTATAACAACCCCATTTGTGTCTTTTATTTAGGACCATAGGGATTTTTCTATGGGTTGAAAATTAGATCAATCACAAGGATACGATTTTTTTTGATGTATTTTAGGAAGCCTTCTTATCAAAAATGGGGCTTTTGATCTCTGATGAAGTGTGGTTGTCACTGAGTCTTCTATAATAGAGAAGGATAGTAATTTTTTAAATAAATAAATACATTAAATAATGGGGAGTCACTCTAACCCATTTTTCCAGATAAATTGATTACAAAATGAGAGGCGAGATGATATAGTCAAGCCACACATCCACCAAAGAAAACAATATTTAGTGTTGATTTTCTTTAGAATTTATGTTTTCATAATATTAATATTCTAGTATTCAAAACAGTAACGAGTTTCATTATTAATTTACCATAGTTGTTCATTCCTTAAGTAGTAAAAAAATTATTCATATTTGAATTTTATTATGTAGTAATTTTAAATAACAATTTAAAATTTCAAAATCAATCTCATATGTATATATAGAACAAATATTAACATATGCATACAAAATGGGTATAACCTTATTTTACCATTTACCAATGTAAATTAATTTTACTATTTAGGGGTCAATGAAATATTATAAATGATTAACCCTTAGAGTAATAGATAATAATTTATAACATTAATCATTTACGAGTAACATGCAATATGTATTTAATTTTTTGTAATTTTATATCCTTGAATAATATTTTATTAGTAATAATTAATCATTAATGTCTATTTTGACACTTTATTTAATTTGAAACTAAAAACTGAATGAAAAAAATTAAAAATACAATTTGATATTTTAAAATCTATATATATTTATATAAATATAAAGTATTCATCATAGAAAATAAATAATAAAATTAATTATTCATTTAATATTTTTTGATTCATTAATTTTTTGATTTCCTAAAATATAATAACAGCTTTGGAATTTCATAATAGTTTATAATAATTATAAAATTCCACAAAATTTACAATATATATTATATATGAAATTATTTTAAATATGAAAAATAGTATAATAAATATTAATTCATATAATTCTTTTCTTATATTCTGTAAAATAATTTAAATTTAAAATTCAGTGGGAGATATGTTTCGTTTTTTTATTAATTTGAATTATTACATTGCTCAATTTCCTGGAAAAGTGACTCAGAAACTCATAAAATTTATCAAGATATAATAAGACATTAAATATGTCTATTACATGGTTTTTGGACAAGATTTTAGGTAATTTTATCCATATTGATTTCGTTGAACCCCAGTTAATGGAATCGAGACCATGGCCATTAGGTCGTGTCACTCAGTATGTATATGTCCCACACCATTTCCATTATTGGCGTGTCACTCTACAAATAAACATAAGACCCATACCCTAATAATCCAGGGGGTTCCAATCAAATTATATATATATATCCCACAAAACATATTTTTGTTAGAGATAATCCAACATGTGAATTGATTCATGTGGACCCATATCCTAGTAGGATAGTTTTGTGACTAATAGAAGACTTTATCTGATGATACTTCATGATAAATCATATCATTTAATGATACCTAGTGAATTTCATTCTCGCAACAAATCTCACTTTGTCCAAAAACCCCAGACAGGGCCATCGTTTCACAATTCATGGACACAACTCAAGATATGCCACTCAATTGCCGAAATCATTTTCAAGGAAAAGTATATATTATATAATTATGTATATAGTGAAGTACATGGCATAAATGTGGCATCACATCGTGGGTGGCCCCACCATGTCACATGTCCATCTCTCCTCTAGACATGGCTCGATGTCCATGTTAGTATACATGGATTGTATGGATCCCACACGGTGAATCTCATCTATTTAGGTCCTACCCATGTGTTCTATGTCATTCTAGTTTCCTTCATGTAGTGCCTATGTATCTTGAATTGTACATGTAAATTTCCATGACATGGTACCTTTTTATGTCTAGGCCAATGAGGTCATGTTGTGTCCATGTGGTTGTCCATGTCCATGCCTATATACTCATGGAGTAATCATTGGACCTCTAACACTTGGTCAAGAATCATGTGGGAGACTAAATAATATTTGATATTTATCACAATATAGAATCCCATTTCATTGTATCTTCGAGACATCAAGTAATATTTTTATATGATTACATTCTTTGTAGGTTGTACTTTCACATGAAGCCAATTGTGCACCATAGATCCAAATTATTCAATATACATCATATTTTAATCATTCTGACAACACAATGACTACAAAAATTGGGCTTAACAACATTATAAGTCAATTTACTAGCCTATGGTGGCCGTAAATCGGTCACCCATATGAATATCAGAGAGAGTTCTTCATGCATCCTATGTAGATTCCATCAATTCCTCTGATTCTGAATCATTATAGCCATCACAAATACTAACAACCCATCCCTATATGTAATCAAATAACTAATACAATAATCTTTATCACATCAAACATGATTCTGGTTGTATCATCACACTCATAACCACCCATCAATGTTGACATATAGGCACGTATCCCAACATAATTGATATTGAAGAACATGTGGGGTAACAAAAAACAAAACATCACATCTATAATTGTCTCATTTATCTTGAAAAATTATCATATATCCTAAATATTAGGGTAATGAATGATTGAATTTTTTTAAATAATCTATATAATTAATTTAATTTCATTCATAATAATATGTAATTTATTAAATCAATGTGAGTTCATATAATTATATATAAGAAAATGATACATATTTTAATTAATGGAATAAAAAAATATATACTTTTCATCATGATTGAGTCATTATTTGGTGATGAAATCATTCTCTAGTTATTATGATAATTGTAGTGTTCTTTGATTGTATATTGACCACGATCTGATCACTACTCATCATTCGATCTTGATTAACCAATAAAGAATAATGAATCATACTATCAACAATCCTATAGTTATTAGAATAACCCCATAATTTTTTCATGAAATTATATTTATATAAGGCAATATTTTTAGGAATAAAATGAATTAATTAAATAGTTAAGATAACATACTCGCCAACAGTTTTGTTATTAGATCATTCACATGAATGATTTTATCATATACCCCATAGAATGTATTATAAGAAGATATATGATATATAATAAATACATGATAACAATTATACAAAAAATAATATTTTTTTCCTTTAATATATCTTTATTTCAAACATAGTAATTCATAAAAATGTGTCACATTGATTTGTGAGTTCGTAGTCTGCCATACAAATGAGCGACATTATTATTTTCGAAAATTATTGATTTTGAGAATGTATATGTTATATAATAATTTTGAAATATTATAATATTACAGACAACATATATACACATTAAATATATCATTATATATATTTGTGAGAGAGGGTGATGGAAACAAAAAAATTTATTTTTTGCGTGGTAGAACAATGTATATATGATTGTCACTTATTATTCCATTGAATGAATAATGATATGGATATAGGATAGTCCATAGACATAATACATTAATATAAAATGAAATAAAATTATGTTACTATATTTGAATTAGTAGAATATGATTTAATGTAGTATGAGTGGAAATAAAGGAAAGAGTTTATTAAAGACACTTATATTCTCCTAGAACAAACCCATTTTAAACTATTATTAATGACCCAATAGATATTATTATGGTATTAATATAAGATATATGATAAGGATAATGATTTTTGGAAGGTATTTTGTAATTTTTTTTGTTAAAAATAACTTTTTATGTGAGATGAAATGAGGGAAGAAGATTTCCTTTTATATTATTAGAGGATTAGAATTTTTGAAAAAAAAATTAAATAATGTGATGTCACCATAACCCCAGATGATAAAAAAATTCATAATTATAGGGGTTTTGGGAATCTAACTATGTTAAATACCCCATCAACAAAAATACCATTATAAAAAATTTATTTCGTAGACTTTTCGTTTGGTTAATTTAATTATTTTAGTTTTCCCAATGGTAACAAGTTTTTTATAATTTTATCTTGCTGATTCATACATTAAGAATATATATATATGAAATGATTCATATTAAAAATTTATGAATAAGGGATTATAATTATTAATTTATATTTTGAAAATAAAAAATCCTATCTGTGTGTAAAATCAATTTTCAAACAATTTAATGAAACTATTAGAACCCGATAATACCCATTTATATTGTAACTATGTTTTCAAAACATAAGGTTCAACATAATTATTATAATTGCATCATTTTATCTTTTAATTGACCATGATTGTTATTTTTAAACAAATAAAAATTACATGGAATGTGATTTGTTTTTTATTAATTACAAATCATTTAATAAAATATAAATAATTATTACAAAACATTAACTTTAATGATGAAATTGTTCATTTAATTTATCATAAAAATAATTATTTAAGAAATGGACATTAATTTTACATATTTAGGGCTGTTTCTAACGTTTTAGTTGTAAAAAATTAGATTTAATTAATTTAATTATTAAATTTATACTAATTTAAATATTTTATTGGTAATTAATAATATTATTCTATATATTAATATATTACTATGTTGGATTTGGTTATGAAGATAATATTATTATATAATTTTTCTAAAATTAGAAAATAAGTTAACCAAATCAAATTAATTAAATTATTTAATAATTTAACAGAAATAATTATTCATCTATTTAATTTTTATATATATGAACTCATAATTGATAACTAAAAAATAAGTGGGTGTCATTATTTTTATTTTATTTTATTTTTTACATAGGTTTATTTTCATGGATAATAGTCCTTCAAAATCCTAAAAATGGATAAATATATAATAGCATTATAAATATATACTTATAATGGGTTTTATTTTCATTTCATGGTTATTTACAGCTTTTCCAATTATATTTATCCTAGGAAAACCAGTTTCGACCTTATCGGTGGTAAAAAAGTTTTACTATTTTTACAAATCATTATGCTGAAAATGTAACTGGACATTATTAGATAATATAAATTATACTGAATCAAAATATGGAATTAATTTTTATAAATAATATTCACATTAGTTGAATGTTTTTATATACTTTTTTAACCCAATAATGCTTTTAAAAAGAGTTTTTTCGATGAGAAATGCTGCAAAAGATTTAAAGAAATTATATGAAAATCCATTATTGAATTGATTAGAATGAAAACATTTTATTTAAAATATATATATTATTTAGGTAATTTTACTTTTAAAACTATATTCAAATATTATTATATTGTAAATTTTGTGAATGAAATATTGTTTTTATTTACAGCTAGTACACATCACTATTCACCTAAAACATTACACTTTTATAAATGAATCATAGAATTAGTCCAATATAATTAAAATATTAATATTTTACATACTTATTTATGTATATGAAATAAATTTTTAAATTTTGAAAAAATAATTACAGTACAATGGAATAATATTTATCAAAATGAATTTTTATATAAATATTGTTTTTATTTATAAAATATAGACTATTATTATCTTATGACTAGAATGATATAAGATTAATTTTAATATTAATATTTAATAATAAATATATAAATTTTCATAAAATTAATTCACAAAATTGTATTTTGACATATTATAGGTGAAACACACTTCTGTACAATTAAAAATAGTTTTTTCGAAAAAAAAAATTGTTTAATTTAATTTGAGTTTGATTTTCATTAATAATTAATTATTAATAAATGAATTAAATATATGTATATGGATAAATAGTTAATTTAAAAATATATTTAGTCGTATTCTCATAATCAATTCCATTGCCTAGGTAATAAATTTTATTTTAATAGTATTTAATGTCTTTTTAAAACATGGTGTTAAATTTAGTAAATGCTATAAAAGAAATTAATATTATTTAAATAAAATATTTCATTAAATATTTTTTTGTTTTTGGGGTATTTTTTACCTAGATCCTACCATCCCCATTAATATATTATATTATTTTTCAATATCTATCATTTATGGATGACCCTAACTATATGTATACTTAATATATATGATATTCATATGATTAATTTCAATCGATAGATGATGTAACCATAATAAAAGTAAAAATACCATAACTACATATTAAAATCAGTCCTGAAAAATGTTATTAATTGTTGAAATAATGATAATATTAAAAATAAATTCAACAAACATTTGATAAAAAGATCTAAATGGATCAGTAATTACATTATATATATGTATATGTTTTTGAAGTATGTAAAATAAATTTAAATTTATTATACATTAGGATAAAATATCATATGTGTAATGTCTATCTCTATGTATAATTTTTTTTCTCAATATCCACTACATTGATACATTTTTATACTATGAATATGTTTATTTTTAAGAGCTTTGAATACATAGCAGTTTACATATTTAACAATAGCATCCATGAATTATTGATGGCCAATGATTCAATTCTTTTTACACATTAAAATATATAGGTTAATAAATCATACCATTTTCCTGTTTTCTACACATATTTCTATTCCATATCCATATTATTTAAAATTATTTAACGATAATAATTATATTTACAAAAAAATATAATAATTCATTTTTTCCCTAATTTCATTTGTACATTCAATGAAGATAACCATTTTAATGTTTTTTCGAATGGATTATTTTTCAAAAATATTCCAAAAATGTAAAAATGAAAAATTTTAAGGTATAAATATTTTTTAAAATAACTTATTACCATAAATTTTATACCCCCATTACTTATTTTACATGTATTCAACCATTTTTCCAATAAAACATATAAGTAATTCACATTAATTGTTACATATTATAGTAAATTTAAACTAGAATACAATTTATTACATTCCTAATGAACGTTTAGGTTTATAGTTTTCGATATTTTGGATGTAACTCATACATAGAAGACACATATATTAAAAATGTATACTTCTACTCAGTATCAATTTTTCTTTGGAAGAAACATTTAAAAAGAGATATGTTTTCCTTTAAGGAAACATCGTCATTAAATTTATCTTGCCCTTATAATATTCCCTTCTAAATCTTATATTTTAATGAATTTAAAAAAAGGTGAATGCAAAGATGAATTCCAGTATGTTACATAATAAATTACAGATACATTAGTCTAGTAAATATCCTAAAACATTAGAAAATAATTTTCATGAAATGTAAATTATTGTTGAAAAAGAAAATCATTTTTCTTTTTAAAATATAATAATATAAAAAATTTAAAATAATAATATTTCCATGAAAAATCATTGGTGGCATTGAAAATTCATATAGGATTATAGGTTTAATCATCATCATATAACCATTTCAAATACATTAATCATGGAATATAATTATTTCAACCATCCAATATAATTATTTATATAATATAATTATTATGAAATGTGTTATATTATTATCTAGAATCACCCATCATATAAGATATAACAGGATCACCAAATACTATCTAGATGAACCCAAATTATATGATATATTGTTCTCAATCTTGAGATATAATTGGTTTGAACCCTTTAAAATGAATTTCTGCATACAATATCTTGGATAAAATCCTGCAAAAGATTTTTAAAACCCTAATGTAAAAACACTTTTGGATATCAAAATTCCATTTAAATATAAAATATATTTAAAAAAAATTAAATGGAATTCATGGATATTTTAATAGATTCTAAGCATCACATAATGTATACAATAAAGGGTGAAGGTTTTGTTTTTGTATATGTAAAAATAGAACATTCATTTTTTCTTTTTCAAGGAAATAAGAAATATTCCATAATATTTTTTTTAAATATATTGAATAAAATTTTCATAAAATTTTCATTATTATTATTTATATCGATTTAAATACATCCATTGTTTTCTAAATATTAACATGGAATATAATAAATTTAAAAATAATTCATTATAAAATTTAGAAGAATTTTTGACATTTCTGTGTCCCTTCCCTTGAGACTATCTCATCATGTGTGTTTTTTATCTTAATGAATAGTACTTTTATTGAAATTATATAATTTATGGAGGAAATTTTCAAGTTAATAATTTATTGTATTCCACATATTACTATGTTATATGTCATTACATTATATTTTATATTCTAATCATACATTTTGAGGTCACTAAGCTCACATGTCCGAAAGGGTTTTGTTAGGTATACAATGTTCAATGTTTTCAATACCCAAACATCTACAGAATAATAATCAATACATAATAATAATTTTTATACATTAAGTAAAGTTTTAAATACAATAATAAAATGTAGTTGTTAAAAATAATCATCATTTTAATCATAGAGATGGTAGGAAAAATATACGCATGGGTAACATTTATTTTTTTCAATGGTCATTATTAAAATATGTAAACTATTATTTTATGATTAAATAAATACAATAAAATCCTAAATATAATATTTATTCATTAAATATTCATCTATAAACCATACATGTTATGTGGTGAGGAGAATGAATAATCTTTTTATTAAAGGTGGTAGTCCCCACGTACCCATGAAGTGATTGAAATTATTCAATGAATGGAATATAAAAAATGATATATTATGTCTTTAGAATTAAACCATTTTCTTTAATTATATATATATATATATCCACTAAAAAATATTCCATGATTGATGGTGATAGAAACATTATTACATTGGTTCTTGAGGTAGATTTCCACCATACACAGAAATGAGGGGTTTGTTTATCAGTTGATTGAATATGATATGGTTATAAGATGTTAATTTTTAATAAATACCTATTTATAGAGAATATAGTGTTGTTATTATTTTATAATAATCAAATAATATTTTAAGGTGGTGGAGCATAAATAAAAAATACACTTGGCCTAGAATTATACTTCTTATTCAGACAATTATTAAGGTTCTCACTAAATGTTTTTATAGTTTAGTTGATAAAAAAGTCTCTATGATGTTATAATTTATATAGGTAAGGTATTTTTTCTATACCTAGTTGAAATTTTTGACAATTTATGTTTCACAAAATGGGATCAAGAGTTTCCTTTTTATGAGATATAGTAGGGGTACTCATAGAATTCTTCAAAATATTATATTAACATAGAATAATTTTCAATTCGAAAAGGGTCTAAAAAATTGATTTTAATTATTGGACTATGATTTTATTAAATAATATCCTATAATTTAAATTAGATTTTTTTTTAAATTATGTTACTATGGTCATTTGGTTTTACCCAATGATTAACCCCTTTCACACATACTGTGACAATAATGACATTTTCACATTATTGGTATGGATAGTTAGTATAAATTGAAAAAAGTTCAATAAAGGGACACTGTTTAATATTATTAACAATTAAATAATTATTTGGATGAATAAATAATTTTTAGTAATTTGTTATCATTAAATAAAATTTTATTTATTATAAAATTTCATCAATATAAATTTTTAGAAGAATTCATTAAATTGGCATTAATAACATTATAAAATTCATAAAATCTAAAAAAAATTATAACATCCAAAACTAATTATATTTATCAATAAAAATAATGAATTATATTGTTTATATAATATTATATTTCTGTTAATAATATTAATGTCATTAATTCCATTTTTTCAATAATATAATAATTATTGTGTCATTTTTGGGTAATAATTAAATTTAATTATTACGACAACAAAAATTATAAATAAATTATATTTATAAATAAAATTATGTTATATTTTAATTAATTCTCATAATTTACAAACAATTCATTTAACCTTATGATAAAAATATTATAGTTATTAAAATCATTAATATGAAATTTTTTATTTATTTTCATTACATAATATATTTTAATGGTTCAAATCTATCATGAATAGAAAAAAAAAGTTTATATAAATGAATATTTAATTGTCATGGACGAGGTTAAATATTATAATAATATTAAGGCAAGACTTTTTGTAATTTTATTGTCATTATCATATTATATTTATCCATTAATTATATGATTTACTCATCCCCATCTTAACAAAGATTACTTTGGTTACTATTAAATTTTCTAAAAAATAATCCTATTTTCAATATTTGATCCAAATGAATCCTGACAAGGAATATAATATTTAATTATAAATTCAATTAATTTGATTAATATAAATAAAAATTAACCTAAAAAACATGAAGAGAATAATTTGTTCAGAAGTAATTGCTTTTAATATAAAAATAATTTAATGCAAAATTAAAATATAAAATTCATCATATATACCATAACATTATTGTAATAAATAAATATTAATTAATGAAAAATTAAAAATAAAAAAAATTGAATTTGTAATTACTTGAAAAGAATAATTAAATCTATATTCTCACTATTTACAACAAATTCTTGGATTTAGAAAATAAAAAATATATCCATCATAAGAAAACATTAAAATGAAAAATGAAAAATTTATATTAAATTTTGGAAATTCAAAATATATAATTGTACTATTATTATTTTAAATAAAATAAAAAATGAAATAGTTTAATAAATTTTTATAATATTTAAATTATAAATTAGATATTAATTTTATAATGAATAAAACAATCGAATTATAAAATTTTATTAATTTAAAAATTATTTATTATATAATTACCTTGGATATTAAATTCACCAAAAATCTTGGAAATTTTTTCATAAAAATTTAATCAATTACTAATCAAATGGGATACCATTACCTCATTTCATTTTTAGATACCCATGTTTTATTTCAAACATAAACATTATTACCAAAAACATATGATGATGAATTGCCTTAATTCGCATCCAATGATATTTTTGGGTAATAATTTGAATAGGATATTCCTTATATGAATGAAAATGTTCTTACTCAACTGCCACATTATATAAAACATGTGATTAACCCATCTTATAAATTAATAACATTTAATTGTAAAACAAGTTGTCTACCTACTACAAACATAGATGAATGGATACTCAATATGAAGATAAACCAACATTATCAATAATTTCAAAATTTATAAAAAAATATGGACCTAGAAAATATTTTTTACTAAAATTCATAACATTTTTTCAAGAAAAAATATTTACCTACCCAAAATAATGATATTTCCTCCAATTAGTATCATATTTTTTTGACTAAATTGTGTCATCCTTATATACTATTGACTGATATTTACCATCTCAATAATTAATAAAAAAATTATAATGAACATCTTTTATCTTATATCATTTCATCAAGATACACATTAATAATAAATTATATATAAAGCAACAAAATAATCAATTTATATATTTTAATGAATAATTTTATTTTAAGAATAACCATCTAAATCATGATGATCCCAACATCCCTTACCATACATTGAAAAGAAAATATTATTAATTTAATTATCTACATTATTCATTCCAACAATCCATTTTATTACGGATGAAACTATATACGAAAATTTAATTTATTATCATAAAAATTTGAATACCATTCCAAAACATTGAAGTGATTCTAGGATCATGATATGATATAATAAAGAAAGGAAATCCATAAATTCAAAAAATATCTATGATATATAATTGAGAAAGATGATATAAACACATATTAGATCAAATGTGTAAGAAATTAATTGGTTTAGATAACAAATCAATAACAAAAATTTCATAATTACACCAAGATATATATTTCAATTCCACTAAAAATTGCATTGGTTAATTTTCCCATTTCCATGCAAGAACTAGAAAAGAATTATTTGACCTATTCATTAATATTTATTATACATTAGACTGTTTAAAATTCAATAGTTTCATGTTAAATAAATTGATATATATTTTTATCCAATCCCACCATTCAAACACAAGAAGGTCTATTTACATCATAGTGCTTAAATGATGAGAAAATAGAGATGTAAAAGATTTACTCAACGATTATACCTTCAAACATATAATTGGGAGGAAAATATAACCTTAATGTAAATATGGAAAAAGTATCATTTTATATAGTAAATTCATCCAATATACTCTTATTAACCAATTATACATTTTACAATAACTCATGGTATCCCTTCTAAACACACTATAATATTTCTCTCGAAGATGATTGTACAAACATATCGAATATTGTATTAGAAGTTCCAGAATCAACTATATAAGTAAAAAATTTATCAAATCATTAACTTGATTATAACATTATATATATAAAACGGTCTGTGTAGCCCCATTTTTCTAAATCTTATAATTGTATAATGTTTTTTCATTTCCATGATAAAAATAAATCATATAATCATTATACTGGAACAATTTTGATAATATTCATAATCTCTTATTAATATATTTATGAGTGATTTCGTACATATAAATTTTATGATCAGATTGTATTACAAACATAGAACCCTAAAAATGATAACTTTGAAAATTTAACGAAAATAAAAAAAGTCATAAAACTATAGATCATGTGTATGATAATTTTACTAATTATAATTTCATTAATGTGAAGAAAAATAAATTCCACAGAAATTATGTATCATCAAACAACAAAGTAACATCAAATATGCATCAATTTTGAAAAAAATCACAATTTTCAAAGAAAATGTACAATACAATATTATTCAACTAATATTTTTTTAGTTATAGGAAAAATCATCATACCTACTATTTTATATGACTTTAAAACTTTTTTATTTTAACAAATTTTGTGGGATAGAAAAAAGCACATTATTTTCAAGAATACAGATTTTGTAACCCACTAAAAAACGAAAACGATTTTTCTCTATAACATTGGATGGTATTATAATCTCTCCAAAAACAATTGATTTATTATGAATAGTAGTTAAGTTATCTTTATAAGAAATATTATCATTGAAATAAATTTATTGAAACTAAATTTATCTCTAAAAATGTTTTCTCTATGTTATATTATATATTCTTGATTAAAAGAAAACCCATTGGTTTCTATTGCGAATGCCATGAATTTATAGAAATAATATTATTTCATCAAAACCAAGACACAAAATAACCTAAATATTAGTGGTAGACACTATTATAAATATTATTATATATAACCCCTTCACTAGGCAACCCAAATGTAATAACTAAAAAAAAAATTATTTAATATAATCTAAAATTTAGTATTCATGGTATCTTCTACAATTACTTTATAATGACGGTACCATAACCTTACATCAATCATAAAAAAACTATTCTCCCTGTTAATCACAAAACAAATCATTAATAGTAGGAAACATGCATTTGTTCTTAAAAGGGATATAATTCTAGGCTCTATAATTAATAAAAATTCTATTGGATGTATCTTTTTTATTAACATATAACACATGAAAACACAGTGGTGAGGTCAAAAAATTAATAAAACCATAATATTTCTAGTACGATAATTTATTTTTCAATTTTAAAACAACTACATGATGTATCTAAATAGGTGGTTTTTCATATATGCTTATAATAATGAATGAAGTCAATAGAAAATGTAACCTCTCAATTAGAAATAAAACCAAATATTTCATCAGAAAAATCAAACATAAATTTATTCAGTACATAGAAATAATTAATTTTAATATTGTATATGTTTTCCATAACATGGTAATGATATCATTCTACAATAATTCATAATCAATTTCTCTTATTCTTTGAAGGTCATCAAATTTATGGAACCATTAAATGTAATTTTCTATGCATTACAATATATCATAGAATTTAAATATAAAATAAAATGCATAGAAAAATAATAAAGAATCGATATATATATAAATTCATCAATATTTTTATGTATTATAACCACAATAATAACAATAGAAACATTCCAATAAAAATGGTTTGACTAAATATTTTCACCCAGAGTTTTCCCAAAGAGTGTTATATTACTATAATGTATTAATACATTCTATTTTCATCAATTTTTCTTTTAATTTAATTAATGTGAAGCTCTATATTCAAATAATGTATTATAATATTCATAATAAACAAGTACATAATAAGAAACACTCCATTCGATGGATTTTCATCAACTGTACTGGTAGAAAAGTATTCATCCAGACCATTATTTTTTTATTATTTTTTATTTCAATTATGTTTTACTAAATTAAGAAACAAGTCTTCATAATTACAAAATAAATTGAATTAAAAAAATGATGGATGGTTATGAGTTACACAATTTATTTATTATTCATGAATATATTATTTTTTGTATATGATGAAATATACCCCACTAGTAAAATATTTCATGAATTTACCCCACAATTCCATCGATTATTTTTACCACACATATAAATGGATGAAAACATTATCTCCTTTAATCATTATTTATTTAATGAATGAATCCAAAATTCATTCCATGAAGAAAAATTTTCACTTTATTACCAAGGAATACATAATCATCAACACACTCAATTTAAACATTCTTTTCTCACATAATAAGTTATACATAATATTTAACCTCACGAAATGCTAATTTCCTTCCATTTCATTTCATAAAATGAATTAATACATATTAATCATAAACACAAATATTTTAGAAAAAATAAATTACATAACTAGAGAATATTGTATATATTTTTCATTTGAAACTGTTGAATCATTATCTATTTGAATCAATTCTAATAATGATTTATCCATTCTGAGTAAAAAAATCATAGGGATATATATTTCATGGAATTATTCATAAATAATTTTATTATATGATATAAATTTCGTCACACTATTTCTTTTTCACACCCAATGAAAATTATTTATTACCTCTTCATTCCTTATGATTAATGTTGAGGATTTACTTTTAATGATTAGAATATCCAACTACATAAAACATCCCTATTATGTATTTTATCCAATAATTAACCATAACATTTTCTTGTGTTCCACACATTGCATAAGGATTTTATTCCATGATGTTGTCAAAAAATATCATATTATTTAATGGTATATCGGGATACTCTCTATAATGGAATCCATTATCTTATATACCTCACATCAACTGATCCATAACCACAAAAAAATATTTTGTTCAAATCCGTCCATTTGGTGATGAAAATTTGAAATGATATTATCCCCTTGGTTATTTCCATGAACAACATAACTTTATACTCGATAGAAAACCAATCAAAATAAATATTATTTGGATAAAAAACAAAGTAATCTTCTAATTATTTATAACACAAAATCAACAATTATGTGAAATATTTTAAGGATATTATATTATAATTATACTTACTTCTAAATTTATCTAAACCATTCCATTGATAACAACTCTATGGACCCCACCTTTAACTATAAATAATCTTGTAAAATTAATAAAGAACTCACATCATAATTTTCCTTTGATATTTCAGCCTCATAGTATTATAAGGTTATTATAAGGATCCAACCTTAAACATTACATAATATTTAATTAAAAGAATAATTCACATTAAGGATCTTTTCAGGTTTAGAGTTTTAGAGAATTTGGATATAACTATTACATATCCAAATAATTATTAATCAAACAATTCTAAAAAGTTTCCATTTTCTCATAAAATAGAAACTCTTGAAAAAAGAGTCATGTATTGTATCAGGTTTTAGACAACATGACTTTTCCCTGATCCCATCCTTGATACATTCATCTTTATGTCATGTGAAAGCATTTCAAAACATGGGTAGAGCATGAAAAGCTCAGTATAATGAATGATGAAATTTTTTCATAAACACATACAAATCATGAACTCTTTTAGTTACCTCATGAAATCATATGATTTATGAAAGACACATAGACATCATAAATCATAAAGGTATCTTGTGGCATCAATATTATACATACATTGTAGATATAACAGCAACATAGGGAGTTATATTGGAATACCCATCATAGTATATTCTCTAAATCTCATAAGAGAAACATTCAAATTTACCTTTGTCACGTTACCCAATGCATTGGAGAGCTATCTCTGGCTCACCCTCGCTAGGTTTATCACAAAACCACCCGTATACATAAATAATTCCCCAGAAACATAACATGATCACAACACATAACATAAGAATAAATGAAAGATAATATTTCCACATTGCAATAAAAAATATAATTTCAATATATTTAAATAAGAAATCCATTCTCAAAATAAATTTCAATACCAAAATATGTAAAAAGTGTATATGTAATTTATTTTTTTTCTTTTAAAAACATTCCATCTTATTAAGGAATCCAAACATCAAATAATACTCACAGTAGTGGAAAGGTCGTTGTCACCGCTTACGTAAAAAACATTCATTTTAAAATTTTAGTAAAATGATTCGTATAAAAATATTCCGTTTGAATGAAATGAAATTTAAAATGTGTTTACACAGCATTTAAATGAAAATTGTGTATTATAACAAAATAGGATTCACTGAAAGGAGATTGAGACGAAGTCCCTTACCTCGTGTCCCACTTGAATCGATCATTCTTTAATCTCCTGAATAATAAAAAAAAGTTAATTCCTACATTATTAAGAACATTTTTCAAGTTTATTATTAATTTTTATCACTTATTACCAGGTTATAAAAATTATCTAATCATTTAAGTAAATTACATCCATTTTGTCAATATTTGGTACTTGAGTTAAAAATGAACACCTTATATTTTCATGTTGTCCATGTGGTCAATAGTCCATTATATCCATAATTATATTCATGATTTATATATCATATATATAATATAAATCCATTATATATTTATATTTAAAATAGTACATAACATTTGGAGTTAAGAAATTAAATGCACCATTCATGGAGATGGTAAGTCGTACATACTCATGAACGCTACTTTCATTTCTATTTCTTATTTTAATGGAATTAAAACATAATGATACATAGGAATATTATAATTTCAATAAAATATCATATATAACATCATTAAATCTGTCCTTTATACAACCCACATAAGGCATCAACGAGTCACATCACTTTGAGGGGGCGGTAGTCCGCACTTCCTCAAATGAGATTATCATATTTACCAAATATGGAAACCATAAAGGAGTGCTATAAATGGAAAATACAGAATAATTGAAAAACATAAAAATAATATATATCATATATAAATACATTTCCATCATAATGGAAACCTTGAGAGGTGTTTGGAGATATTTGAACAATCATCATTTCGTGAGTTGTTAGTTTTCCATCCACAAGAAACATTATATTCTACACCAATTAGATGGAGGTGTGTGTAAGTGTAGTCCTAATACTTCTCATCACAACATCATAGTATATTGAGGATATTGGTGTTATTACATAAGAAATGAATAATAAGATTTTAGGGGTTGGAGAAGTAAAATAAAATAAAACAATTTAAGAGAAACCGTTACCTTTAATTTGGGTAACTCTCTTTGGTTTGAACAAAAGGACTTATGCCATTGCCTTGTGCCTAAAGTAAGGCTTCTAGGAGGTGGAGAGGAATTTATAGAGCTTAATTGGGAATATTTTGGATGAGCCAAATGTATTGAGAGGTTTGAGAAATTGGTAAGAAGTGGTCTACTTTTATAAGGGAGAGGAGGGGCTCTTTAACAATGAGTGAAAAATTTATTTTGTTATAACATATAGTCAGTTTCAAAAGGTCCAAAAATCGTTAATGTCCAAGATAAGATGGCTCTAATTCTAAATAAAATCATCCAGTAAAAATTGGATATGTTTTGTATAATATTTTAAAATTTATAATCTTATTTAATTAAATGAGTAATTAAAGAAGTATAGACTAAATCATTATTGTGTCATAAATAATTAAATTTATTTGATGTCTAAAAATTATAAAAAAACCATGATGTAGGAAATATTTTTTATTTTTAAATAATATTTATTGTCGAAAATATGACTTTTATAACACCATATAAAAATTAATTTACTAAAGGATATTTGTTTATGTAATTTTTTACTTTTCATTAAAATAAAAAATCTAAAGTGTCATTTTCATTCATAAGTGGCTCCATGGGGTCCCAAAATAGATCCAATGATTCCCATGGTTGGACATTACTCATTAAATAATGATAAGACAAATTTTATGGTAATTTTATAATATTCTTTTTACATTTAATTGCCTTATTTACCTTTAACAGTGATAAATAAAAGTCAAAAGTTACTATTCAACAAAAATTACTTTCATCTTATTGAACCAAATTTTACTAACTAATAACAACCACGTATGTTGGATTTTATAAATTCAATTCACAGAAGTGGTAAAATTTTATTTAAATGAAAATTTCAGTTCTTTTAACTATTACTAAGTGGATTCACTATTCATCAAAAATTTATGTTTTCCAAAAAAATACATAACATTCAGCCTAATTTATACTCGATATTCCAAATTCAAAAAGGATGTCTATTTTAACAAATTATATACATAGATGTTTCATTGATTAATTTATTATTTTTTCCCATTGGTGAATCAAATTGCATTTTTTTAAGAAACAATAACTCTCAAAATATTGACACTTGTTTATTTCTAATTTCGAAGTGAAATTAATTTCAATGACCAACATTAGATTTAATGGTAAAAATATATTTTAATTACACAATAAAACCGATTAAAAAGATAATATTAACCTATAAATAAATTAGATTAAAATTTATTTTTGAAATAAAATACAATATTATCATTGTTCATTAAAAATTAACTTTATTGAAAAAACTCCATAAATTTACACAGAGTAAATTTTGATGTCCCAATTATAAATAAGGATTTTATTTTTTCATATATTATTTATTAAAATTATCAAAACTAGATTTAAATAGGCTTCTCCATTAAAATTTGTTAAATCGACATTATAATATAAATTGTTCTTAAAATTATATTCATTCATATTTTAAATATCTAACTTTTTATTTGATAAATGTAAATACATTTTTCAAGCATGTATAATGATATTGTAGTTAGTTTTGTTCATTCCTGCCAGTACAATGGGTATGTGTTAACTACCATTTAAAATAATAATATTATATTATTAATGTGCTACGTAAGATTTCAAAGAATCACATTGTTGTGTATCAGGTACGCTATCGAACATGAAAACCCCTTTAAAATAAAATTAATATGTAAATAAAAAATATTAATAAATATGAAATATGTCTTATTCTTTATTTACCTGGGATGTTACATCATTCCCCCCCCCCCCTTTTGGGAATTTCATCCTCGCAATTTTACTTATCAAAAGTAGTGGGGGTATTTATACCTCATAGCATTTTCAGATTTCCATATACCCTCATTAACCATATGGGTTTTCCAAAAAAACATTTACCTGATAAATTAACTTATTCTGAAACACCTGATCTATATGGTCAAGAATCTCGACTGGTTGTTACTCATAAGAGAGATACTCTTCCCACTGAACTAACTCTAGGCTCAAAACAGGAGATGGGTCTGGAATATACTTTATCAACATCAAAACATGAAAAACATTGTGTACCTGGGATAAACATGAAGGTAAAAACACTTTGTACACAACTGATCCCACATTCTCCATAAGTTAATAAGGTCTAATAATCCTCGGACTAAAATTTCCCTTCATACCGAAACTCATCACCCTCTTCCATGGAGAAACTTTGAGAAAGGCATGATCACCAAACTCAAAAGAAAGATCCTTCTTCCAGTTATCTGCATAACTTTTATGTCTGCTCTGAGTTTTTCTCATGTGCTTCAAAATCAACTGAACTTTCAATGCCATCTCTTTTACCAATTTTGGTCCCATCATGTTCTTTTCACCTACTTCATTCCAAAAATCTGGTGTTTGACAACACATTTTATACAATGCCTCAAATGGAGCCATCTGTATATTGGAATGAAAACTGTTATTATTTGAAATTTCAATGAAAGAAATATGTTGGTTTGAACTTCCATAATAATCCAACAAACAAGCACGTAGCAAAACAACCAAAGTCTGAATTGTTTTTTATTTATTCCCATCTGATTGAGGATGAAAAGCTGTACTAAAATTTAATTCAGTACCCAATGATTTCTGAAGTCCTTTCCAAAAGTTAGAAGTAAACCTGGGATCAATATCAAATACAATGAAGAGGGTAATTCCATGCATACTAAATATCTCTTTAACATACAATAGAGAATTCTGTTCTATAGAAAAAGTGTCTAGAATAGGAAATAAATGAGTAGATTTAGTCAGTCGATCACCTATAACCCAGATTGTAGTATTACCTAGAGATGTATTTGGTAATCCAGCAATAGAGTCCTTGGATATACTTTCCCATTTCTACTCTGGCACCGGTAAAGGATGAATAATTCCTTTTGGTAAATGCTGCTCTTCTTTACCTACTGACAAGTCAAACAATTCATAGTAAAATTAGAAATATCTCATTCTATTACATCCCACCAGAAATACTCTCGAAGATCTATATATATCATAGTACTACAAGGATAAAATTAAAACATAGAACTATGAGTTTCACAAATTAACTCATTCATCAACTATGAATCATAAGGCACACATAAACACTTCCCAAACCTCAAAAAATAATCATTATCAACATTAAAATCAGGCAACTTATCCTTCTAAACCAACTCTACCTTTTTCTGAAACTCAATATCTTCTTTCTGCACTTTCTTTATTCTATCTAATATAGATGATTTCATTGACGCCTAAATCAAAATAAGAGATTTTCTTGCACCAAAAACTTCTATGACAATGTTTATCAAGTAAAAAACCAAAGTATCTCGTTCCAAACATATCCTGGCTAATGTGAAATTACTTTTTCGACTCAAATCATTGACAATGTTATTTTCTTTTCCCGGATGGTAATTTATCATGAAATCATAATCCTTGATTAATTATAGCTATCTCCTCTGTCCCATGTTCAATTATTTTGGATTGAATATATACATTAAAATTTTGTTCTCAATATATTTTTCAAATTTTACTCCGTACAAATGATGTATCCTAATTTTTAAATAAAAAACAACAGCATCTAATTCCAATTCATGTGTAGGGTAATTTAACTCATGAGGTATCAAATGATGTGAAGCCTAAGAAATTACCTTATCATTCTTCATAACTTCACACCCATTTCCATTCAATGATGCATCACTATAGATAGAAAACTATCCATTTCTGGATGGAAGTGACAAAACTGATTCATTCACCATTATCCTTTTCAATTTTTCATAACAATCATCACATTCATTTGTCCAGATTAACATAACACCTTTTCAAATTAACTTATTCATTGGACTAGATAACCATGAAATACTTCCCAAAAAACCTCCAGTAATAACCTGAAAAAACAAGAAATCTACAAATATCAATTATATTTTTGTGTCTTGGCCATTCTTCAACAACTTTTGTTTTAGCAGGATCAATAGTCATGCTATTTTTTGAAACAATTTGACCATGGAAAGAAATTTTATTTAACCAAAATTCACACCTTCTGAATTCCTAATCATTATAATTTCTTTTATAGTTTGAAAGAAAATCATTAATTGAACTTCATGTTCCTCCTTAAATTTGGAATAAACCAAAATATCATCAATGAACACTACCAAAAACTTATCTAAGAACACCCAGAAAATTCTATTCTTAAGATCAATGAATATAGTAGGTACATCAGTTAATCCCAAAGGCATAACTAAAAATTCATAACGGCCATATCTATTACGAAATGCAGTCTTCAGAATGTCTTCTTCCTTTACATTCCAGTAATGGTACCCCAACATCAAATCAATATTCAAAAGATTCTGAGCTCCCTAGAGCTGGTCAAAAAAATCATAGATATGAGGCAAAGGAAACTTAAACTTAACAGTGATGTAATTAAATGATCTATAATTAATGAAAAGTCTCATTGAACTATATTTATTTTTAACAAACAAGACAGGATCACCCCATGGTGATGTTCTAGGTAGAGTGAAACCTTTTTCTAATAACTCAAGAAATTGCTTCTCTAACTCTAAAAGTTCAATTTGAGCCATTCGATAAGGGTTTTTCAAATTGGCTTACCATTAGGAACTATGTCAATAGTATATTCAACTTCCTGATCAAGTATAATGCGAAGAAACTCATCAAGAAAAAAATTAGGTTACTAATTTACCATTGGTACTTCATTAATCTGAACAGTTCCTTTATTTTCAAAAATATGTACAAGGTAACATTCATTTCCATATTTTACTTGTTTTGAATCTTCATGATATATTGTCCAAGGAAAGGGTACATTTTCATATAAAAACATAAAATCATTCTGAATATAAACATTTTTAGCTCTGTGTCAATCTTAGAATGATAAACAGATATCCAATCCATAACCAAAATAACATCAAACTCTGTTAGAGGCAATAAAATAAGGATTGAAGTTAGATTCTTTCAGCACACAAGGACAAAAATATTATTATGTATTCTTTTTGTCTCAACATTTCCTCTAGGTGTTTTTACTGTAAGTTATGTATTCGTATATTGAGATGGAAATCCAAATTTACAAGAAAACTTCTCAGAAATGAAAGAGTTTGTAGACCCAAAATCAAACAACACATTGGAATAATCTGAACAAACAAACAGATTACCTGATTCAACTTCATTTGATGGCCCAACATCTGCTGATGTAGTTGAAATGGATTTCACCACCCTTTTCTACATGTATTCTGACTTATTTCCTTCGGTTGAGTTCTTTTTTAGAAACTCATTTTCATAATGACCCATTTCATTGCACTTAAAAAAATTTAATGACTCTAAATCAGATATTATCTTACCATTACCCTGATCTTTTTGAGGGAAATTACGAGACTTATTTCCCATTTTACATCATCGATAACACTAACTAGAATTCACAATACATTCCCCAACATGCTTTTTACTGAAATTTTCACAAACTGTAAACTTAAGTTTCATACCATCAGGCTTTTATGAATGGTTCTTATCTTTCACCTGCCACCTCAACCTCTTATTCTATTGTTTTTTAAATAATACATTATCATCAGAAAACTCCATTTCAACCATCTCCGCACAAAAAAAATGTTTTTTCATAACTTTTGAACTCACGAGAATCCAAATCCCTTCGATACATTGGATATAATCCTGAGTAAAAATGGTTGATTTTAATATCATGATCTCGTATGAAATTTAGAGCATACATTGAGTGTTGAGTGAATTTTTTATCCTATGAAGTCATTCAGTCATCATCCTGCCTTAATTACATGAATTCTTTTCCCATCCTAAGATAATCCACCTTAGGAAATGTTTTCACATGAAACATACCTTTGATTTTATCCCAATTAAGAGTATCAATCTCTTCACTATGCCTGCTATTTTTCACCATCGACCACCACTGATCAGCTTCACCTTCAAAATAGTAAACAAAAAGACTATCCTTTTGATCTTTTGAACAACCCATGACATTGAAAATATTTTTTATTGTTTTAATCCACCATTCTGCTAGCACAGGATCAGATGATCCTCTGAATGATGGGGGATGTTGCCTCATTAAATTATTTTCTCCTAACATGTTCCCCTATTTTTGATCAGGCTCATCTCGTACATGGATACAACCACCATTTATATCTTGATTCATCTATTCCCTCTCTGCAAAAAATTGTTCAGTTTCGATTCTGACCATCTAAGGTTGCTGATTTGGATGGCTTTCTTCTTCCTAATGTCATCCAATCATAGCTTCCCTGTTTCCTCTACAGAAAATCATCCTGAACAAAGAAGTACCATAGGAAAAGAAACATGGTAATATTTTAATGCTATACCATTTCAATATTTCCTTAAATTAATTTTTGGAAATTTATTTAACAATAACCTAACTCCTAAAGTTATATAAACATACCTTTGATAAAAAGAACTATAAGGACCCAACCGTAAACATTACATAATATTGAATTAAATGAATAATTCACATTAAGGATATTTTCAGGTATAGTGTTTTAGAGAATTAGCACATAAATATAACATCTCAAAAGAATTACAAAGTAGACACTTTTATAAAGTTTCAATTTTATCATAAAATAAAAACACTTGAAAAAAAGAGTCATGTCTAGTTTCAGGTTCTAGAAAGCATAACTATTACTTGATCCCATCCTTTATCTTATTCATCTTTAAGTCCTGTGAAAACATTTCAAAACATGGGACAAGCATAAAAATCTCAGTAAGGGTTTTAAAACAATGAATGAAAACATTTGTTCATAAATACATACAAAACATGAACTCTTTTCCTTACATAATGATATCATAAGATTTATAAAAGACACACTGAAATTATAAATCATAAAGGTAACTTGTGGCATCCATATAATTCTAAAATTCTAGATATCACACCTACATACAGAGTTACATTGGAATAATTATCACAACATATTACATAAATATCTTATGAGAAATAGCCACGTTTACCCCCATCACATTACCCAATGCATTGGAGAGCTATCTCGGGCTCACGCAACCTTGGATTATCACAGAACCTCCTGTATACATAAATAGTACTCAAGAATCATAACATGATCATAACACATAACTTAAGCATAAAAGAATGATAAAATTTATACATTGAAATAAAAAAATTCAATTCATGATATTGAAATAATTAATCCATTATAAAAATCATTTTCAATACCAAAATACATATAAATATTTTATGGTATTTATTTTCTCCCTTTGAAAAACATTCCATCTGGTTATGGAAGCCAAAGATCAAATAATACTCGTGGCGGAAGAAAGTTCATTATCACCGCTTACATAAAAAAACATTACTTTTTTTCATTTAGTAAAATGCTTCATATAAAAAGATTACCATTGAATGAACTGAAAAGTCAAAGGTTTTTATACAACATTTAAAATAAAATCGTGTATTAAAACCAAATATTCCTCAATGATAGGAGATTGATACGAGGTCCCTTACCTCGTGTCCGGCTTGACTCGATCGTTCTTTAATCTCTTAAATAATAAACAAAAGTTAATTTCAACTTTATTAAGAAAATTTTTTAAGATTATTATTCCTTTTATATAACATATTACCTTGTTATAAATATTATGTAATCATTTAAGTATATAACGTCCATTTTGTTGATATTTGGTACTTGAGTCAAAAATGATCACCTTATATTTTCAAGTTGTCAATTTGGTCAATATTCCATTATATCCAAAATGATATTCATGACTTAGATATCATATATATCATATATATCTAGTATATAAATGTATTTATAATAGAACATAACATTTGGAGGTATGAAATTAAATTCAACGTTGATGGAGACGGTAAGTCGTACGTACACATGAATGCTACTTTCATTACTATTTATTTTTTTAATGGAATTAAAAAATAATTATACATATTTATATTATAATTAAACTATAATATCAAATATAATATCATTAAATCTATCCTTTATACATCCCACATATGGCATTAACGAGTCATATCACATTGAGGGGTGGTAGTCCGCACTTCCTCAAATGAGATTATCGTATTTACCCACTATGGAAACCATAATGGTGTGACATAAATGGAAAATAAATAAGAATAAAGATAAAATAAAAATAATATATATCATATATAAATACAGTTCCATCTTAATGGTCACCATCAGAGGAGGTTGGAGATATTTGATCAATTATCGTTTCGTGAGACATTAGTTTTCCATCCACAGAAACATAATGTTCTCCACCCATTAAATGGAGGTGTGTGTAAGTTTAGTTCGCATAATTATCATAAGAACATCCTAGTATAATGAGTATACTGTTTTTGTTACAAAATAACGGAATAAAATGAGTTTAGGGGTTGGAGAATTAAAATTAAAGAAAACAATTTAAGAGAAATTATTACCTTAAATTTGGGTAACTCTTTTTTTATTGAACCAAAAGTCTTATTGATGTTCCTTATGCCTAATATAATCCTTTTATCAGGTGGAGGGGGATGTATGAAGCTTAATTGGGCATAGTTTGGTTGAAAAAAAATCCTTTAGCAGAGTGATGAATTGGTTTGAAGTGGTATTTTTTTATAAGTGAGAGGACATGATCTTTAGAAAAGTGTGAAAACATTATTTTATTATAAACATATCATGGGTTTATAAAGGGTCAAAATATTTATTGTAGATGATAAGATGACTAATATTAAAAATAAAATCATCCAATCAGAATTTGACATGTTTTGGATAATATTTTAATATTTATAATCGTATTTAATTAAATGATTTATTAATAAGGTAAACACTGTATCATTATTGTGTCATAAATAATTTAATTTATATGATGTATAAAAATTATATAAGATATATCATGATTTGGTAAATCATTTTTTCTTTCTAAGGAATATTTATAGTCTAAAATATGACTTATATAACACCATATAAAAATAAATTTAATAAAAGATTTTTGTTTATGTCATTTTTTTCTTTACATTAAATTAAATAATATAAAGTGTAATTTTCATTCATAAGTGACTCCATGGGGTCCCAAAATAGACCCCAATATTCCCATGGTCGGCCATTAATCATCCAAAATGTTAGTAAAAGTGGTAAGGTAATTTTATAATATTCTTTTTACCTTGAATTAACTTATTTACCTTTAACCGCGAAAAATAAAATTCAAAAGTAACTATTCACCAAGAACAATTTTCTTCTTATTGAACGACATTTTACTATCTAATAACAGCTATTTTATTCGGATTTTTGAAATTCAATTCACATAAGTGGAAAATTTCATTTAAATAAAAAATTTAGTTCTTTTAACAACTACTATGTGGTTTCACTATTCATCAAAAATTGATGTTTTTCATAAAAATATCAAGAAATCATCCTAAGATATATTTGATATTACAAATTCAAAATTTTTTACTATTTTAACAAATTCAATACATAAAATATGCATTATTTAATTTTAAATTAATTTCCATTGTTAATAAAATAGCGTGTTTTAAGAAACAATAACTATCAAAAGATTGACACTTGTTTATATCCAATTTCAAAGTGAATTTAATTTAAATGAAAAACATTAGATTAAATGGTAAAAATTACTCTAATTAAACTTTAAAATAAAATAACAAGATAATCTATCAATATAAATTAATTATATTAAAATTATGTTTTGAATTAAAATACAATATTTTCACTCCTTATTCAAAAAATGAACTCTATCGAAAAAATTCAAAAAATTTATAGAAAGAAAATTATGATGTTCCTAATCCAAAGAAAGATTTTTTGGACATATTTAATATATTAAATTGAACAAAACTACATTTAAGAAGTGTTTTACATTAAAAGGTGGTAAATCGACCTTATAATGTAAATTATTCATAAAATTAGATTCATTCATATTTTAAGCCTCTAACTTTTTATTGGATAAATATAAATACATTTATCAAACATTTATAATCATATAGTAGTTATTTTTGTTAATTCCCACCAATACAACATCTGGGTGTTAACTACCATTTATTATAATAATATTATATTATTAGAGTGCAGCGTAAGATTTCGAAAAATCCCATTATTGCGTATCGGGTACACTATCAAACATAGAAACCTCTTTAAAGTAAAATTAATATTTATATCACAAATATTGATAAATATGAAATATGTCATATTCTTTATTTACCTTGGATGTTATACTTATTCTATAAATCTAACATAAAAATCATGTATATTATAATGTTGGATGTTTTACACAATATCCATGTATTCTACAAGGAGGAAAAATTAAGGAGAGTCATGATTTAATTTCATGGACACTGTTCAAAAATTTGATGTTGACATTATAATTATCTCTACTCATCAATGAATATATTTTTAAAACATTTTAATACTTAAGATGAGAACAATATGATCATTTAGGTATATAAAAATAAGTAATATTATAATATAATGACAAATATGATAATCACAAAAAAAATTCATAAAAACAATGAATTATATCAGTAATGTGAATCATTTTTCCATTAAAAATATTACTAACAAAAATATTTATATTAAAAAATTTCATTGAATAACATATAGAATAAATATAAAATTCCGGGAGGCTTATTTTTACATCATTATCAGAAAACACATACATAACAATTATAATTGGAATAACCCAATATATGAACTATATTAAAAATATATGGTTACCATAATTAATACCCAATTCGTTAGATAAAAATATGGGTGCAACCGTCATATAAGCTATAGTAGTCTCTATCAATACTATATTTGTACATCAATCATCTAAGCTCTATTAGGATCATTCATGAGATATAATGGGTCTCAAACCATTATAAACAATGTCCATGGACCATATAATGAATAAAACTCCCATATAACCCTTATAAACTTATATGTAAAACAAATTTTGATATCAAAATTATATTTCTTATCTTATAATTTTTTTAAAAGTAAATATGAAAAAAAACTTGATATATGGTCATTAATTTTGGAAAATGATAATTATTTTAATTTAATTAATGCATCAAACAAAGATTATGGATTTGAGATAAATCATTTTTATTGGATAAAAACAAATAAAAAAATTACATTTTACTATTTTAAAGAATATCAAAATATTTAATAAAAATTTACTTTTTAAAATAATTATGATATTGATTAATAAATTTCCATTTAAACATATTTTATGTATACATGAAACAATATCATAAAAAATCATTTAGATATGTATTTTTAGGAGAAATATTTTAAAAATAAATAACTATAACATTTAAAATATCTTTTTAAGTAAAATAGCCTCCTACCACGAGTTTGACTCATCCCATAGGTTTTTTATCATTATGAATAATATTACTATTTTAATTATATAATTACTTGAGAATAATTTCCATAATTTCTATACACTTTAGTTCCATTATTTACCTAACATATATAGTTTCTGAACCATATTAGTTTATCATATACATCTTGATGATATTTATGTAATATATCAAAAAATAACTCATTATCCTAACTACATTCAACGTGGTAATTAACACACCATCACTATAATAATATTCCATAAATTATTTTTATTTTTATACATATATTTACATTAAAATCCATCCATTAAAAATTTAACTTAAAATGAACTATCTTACAATCATGGAGTTCATACGTTGTATATATGCATGAGTAACATTTAAATTTTACAACATTTACTATCAATGGAAGGTATGTTTTATTTTAACATTATATATAGATAATAAATTCATAGTTATAATCATTATTTGTAAAACAGTAATACATATATCATACATGTGATTCCATGATGAAAATAAATCACACTGATTTGTGGATGTGGTAGTCCATAGCGATGCACCAATGACAATAACCTATTTTAATGTATGGAGTGGTAATAATTTATATAGTATATAATATGGCCATAATGATTAATATGTATTGAAAATCATATATATATATATATATATATATTATATTTTATAACTGACCATGAGGGACTGTGATGTAAAAAAATAACATTAGTTCACAATGCAATATTCAGACATGCATAGGATTGAAAGATTAATTAACAATAGGATATAAGAATATATTAATATTGTATATATAAATAGTCTAAAAACACCTATTTATATGATATTTACATGGTATATTTTTTCACCATAATAATATAATCTTTTATGGATGATTAAGATGAAACAATTAAAACCACATTGTTAACAATGAAACATTATTTTCTGAAAATATCTTATAGATTATAAGAAAATATTTTGAAGGATTGTTTTATGAAAAAATCATGATAATCTAAGATGTAAGATGGGATTTATGTATTCAAAATGGATATATATTTTTTGAGAAAAATGGTATTATATGTGATTAAATGTGAAGATGTGAATCAATTTAATATGAGGGTAGGGGGGAATCTTGTATTTTCTAAAAATATTAACCTAATATAAATTAGTTTTCTATTACATTGGTACAAGAACTTATTTATTTCTATTTATGAATTAATAATGTTTTAAATAAAATTATTTAATTTAAATTATATATGTATTCAATATATTTTTACCCATATCATTGACATTAACCCCTCATTAGTCCCTTTCAAGGTCATCATGACAACAGGAATTGGTATATTTTTACGACCAATTAAAATACCTATAAAATTGAAATAGTCCCATGAATAGAAAAAGGTTGAAATTATAAATAATTTAATTATTATTTTGTGTGAATCTAATGTTCATATGAATTTTATATTAGTTAATAAATTATTATTTCTTATCGAGTTTTATTAAGGTCATATTTTTGATCAATTCATTAAATTATATTAAATAATATAAAATATTGAAACTAATATGGAATATTTCATTATAACCCTAACTGTTATATTAATCAATAAAAATAGAGGATCACATTAATTATATAAAATCCTGTTAATATCATTTATTTTAATATCATTTATCTGATTATTATTCATTAATTTAATAATTATATTCTCATGCTTTTGTAATCATTAAAGATAATTATTTCATCACTACTAATTAAAAATATATTATAATGAAAAATATATTTCATTAATATTTGAAGTTAATAATTATTATTTAACTTATCATCCCATTATTCTCATGCTAAAAATAATATTATTATTAGAAATATGAGTGTTAAATTCTAGAGTTGCAATTAACAAAATTATGATAATTTTCATAATCATGAAAAAATTTACAAGATAAATTTTACAGAATATTTGAATATAATGGATGGAATTTAAAAATAATAATAAAATTAAGTAATGTTTTAGGTATATTTTATAGTAATTATTATGTTAATTATATCTTATAAATACCTAATTTATCCTTCACATTGTTAAAAAAAATTACTACAGGAGGAATTTAGTATGACTCGAAATGCACTATACGTAATATTTAAATATTGAAAAAATTATTCCAAATACAGAATGAAATTTTTAGTATTAAATTCATACAAGTGTTTTTTTAATTTAATATTAAATATGAAAAATTCAATGAAACATATTTTGTTCTGAAATATTCCATTTCAATAAGAAAATATTTTTATAAATAAGAAAAGTATAAAATTCATTTAATAAAACATTAAATTATTAATTTAAATCTAAAATAACTAAGGAAAATATATTTCATATTAATATTTTAAATTTAATTTTAAAAATCATGAAAACTAATAAATATTTTAATAATAATGTTATTAGTATTCATAATTCGGTAAAAAGTTAATTAATTCAAAAAATAAAAAAAATATCCTAATTTAATTTTGCCATTCATTATTCAGAAATGGAATTTATTTTTTTCAGAAAAAAAATTATATTTATCCTTATAAAAATTAGTTTAATATAACTATTTCCATATTTATTTAATCATTAAATAATATTTATATGATAAAAATAATTATTTAATTAATAATTTATGAAAATATAAAAATGATTTATAATATCATTATCTTGAATATTATGACACTCTGAAACAAAATAAATTTTTATATTTTCATCTTCATTTATTCTTTAAAAGAGTTTATTTTACTGGAGATTTTATATTTATTATCATCTATCATATCATAATTTATCTATATGAAATTTAGTTTTTCTGAAACATTCACATTATTATGATCATTGGAAAATACATATCTCATGAATATTGACATTTTTTGTATCAATAATATACAAATTTGATAGGCCATATACCATATCTACTAATGGTCTATTATATTGAACATTATTTTATTTACTAAGTAATTATTGGTAATTACCATTCTTGACACAATATAAAAATTATAAGATATGTTTTTCACAAAATAAATAGGTCGATATATATGAGGAATACATAGTTAATGCATTGATGGGTGCGTCGTTGAATTATATTGCCTCACGATGCATCAATCTTCCAGATGATGAATATTAGTTATCCAGATTAAATATATCATTATCTATAGTTTTAAACAATCTTGGTGTAATGAATTTATGAAGAAGTTTATGATGAAACATATCATGAAGTCCAATAATATGGATTTTCTTCACTAGGAATTTAGTTATTAAAATATATGAGACCAATATTGTGATATAATATTTGGGTGTTTTTAAAACTAATGTTGTTGAATAAATATCATTTGTATGCAGTTAGAAAAAATTTTATATTTACTATTACTTATTAACTAATTATATAATCCATTTTACATTAAAAATATTATGAATATGAGGCCACCTTTATTATGAAATATTTATACATGTTTTGGTGAATAATTATTTTAATGAATTTCAGGGTTTCCAGATGTTTACTTGTGATATGAAATATATTTAATAACCAATATAAAATGGGAATAATTCTTATATCATGTTCTTCATGCCAAATAATTTAATTTTTATATTGGTATACAATATCTTCTATAATATTCCATTGTTATAAAATGTATGTGGAATATGGTATAGGTGACTTACTATTGTTATATTTCAAACCACTCTTGTTAAGTGTTAAATAATAAAATTATTATTTAATTTTAAATAATTTTTTATAAATATACGTTAATTAAACATTTCATTACCACTTTCATATTTATATTGGTGTGTTTTGATAGGAAAAATCCATAGGCATCGATTAAATATTTAATTAGTAATCAGTTATCCTTTTTCAGGGTGATTTTTTCTAAGCGAATATGTACCAAATCATCACCCACTTTATAGTATACCTACGCGATATTGATTGTTGGGATACCATGTACTAAACATAATGAAAATGTTTTATGATATTAGCATACACTTTAAATAATACAACCCGTTGTCACTAATGATCACTCCTAATAATTTATAGAATAACATCATTAATCTTTAATTGTAACAAAAACTAGATCAAATAAAAACTATGAAAACCTAGAAAAACACTCCCACATTTTGTGATAAATTAATGTTCATTAATTAAAATATTTTATACCAATTTATATGACCCAAACTAATGATATCATAATTTTTATCACATTCAAAAAATTTAAAATAGTAACAATAGATTAACAAAAGATATCTAATATAGAATTTATTATCCCACTGAGGAAAAAGAATAAAAACATTTTTTATTTCAGATGCGAAAATTTCTATATAATTGATATTCACAACACTATTTTAAAGACTTATCATAATATATATCCATCCTCATAATATGGGAAATGGAATCATAAGAATCCAGTGAATTCAAATTCAATAAAAGTGAAACACACCAAAATTTCACCTATGGTATGATCATAAAAATATAATACATCATTATTAGATGATAGATAATTCATTAACATGAACATGGAAACAATATATATGTAAATGTATATCAAATTATCATACATATTCTGTGCACAAATAGCTTGATAAAATAAACATGAGCTAAGGGAGAATAAATTATGAAAATTCAAATACGAAGATTCAATATAAAATAACTCAATAAATATTTTAAAAAAAAAACATAATCACAAAAAATTATTTGAACCATGTTACAAACATAATGATCGAACAATTACTAGTGAACAATGATATCAATATCATGTTCAAAAGAACATTTTGTGAATAAAGAGCCATGAATCACAATCTTTTGGTCAAACTCTGAAAAAATCTACCCACATATATTATACAAATATAAAATTTGAAAATAATTACCCACATCACGTTGATAAAAAAATCATATGAATATGTAATCATGTTTCATGTTTATGAAAATATATTCAAACAAATATAAAAGTGTACCATCAACAGAAAAAATTGAATCATTAAACTCATGTCATGTTCACATAACATTTTATGAACAAATACTCATGCATGAATCTAAGATAACAAACCATTGAAAATGGTTTCTAAAATCATTTTCACATAGTTTCTATTGAAACAATGAAATATGTGTTATTTTCAAAAAACACATATGAATAAAGCTACCCAAATTCAAAAGAATCAAAAAAACAAGTGACAATGGTTCATAGAACCAAATTTTGAAAAAATATAACTATATCAAATAAAAATGTATATTCTAAACAATGAAACATACATAAGGTTCACATAATGTAACATCCCAACCTTGGATCCTTGTGACAATGCCCTTTGATGGTTCACTGCAGGACCTCAAGTATTTATCCCCATATTATAGAGGTTACTAAAAAGAAGTGAGAGTCTAGAAAGACATTCATGGGGAGAAAATACCATTATTTATCATAATAAAATAGAAGTTTAAATAAACAAAGAAACATTGAAAAATATATAACAAAAAATAAATCATCTCAAAAAATATCCAAACAAAAAATTATATACTCAAATAAAAGGGAAAACATGCTTTGTCATTATATGGGTCATTTTCCTATTATAAAACATTAAATAAATACACTAACACTCCACAAGAAGGGTTAGAACCATGTATGGTTCCCTATACTATGTTACATCCCCAATCAGCCACATACCCTTGGTCATTTCCCTTATCCAGTATTCTAACAATCTATTATATTCGGTAAGTTTTTAGGAATACCAAATAGGGTATGGGTACAACTAAGTATGCTAGCTCTAATAATGTCTAAAAAAATTCCAATCAAAATATTGTCCATCTAATTCTATTGATAATTATGTTCAATGGAATATTAATTCTTTTAACATTTTTATTTATTGTTATCTAACTATATTAACACTAGTAATCCCATGACTACCAATACCCAAATACTAAAATCATCTCATACATGTTCAAGAAGTGTTCCATAGGCCACACTATATCTTAATACATACATCTAGATAAAACATTAAGTATTCAGGGTGAAATGAAATCTTAGTACTTGATTTGACATATTATGGAGTTTTAATATTCTCATGTCTTGATACTACATAGAGTTTCATTGTTTCAATTAATTAACTTCACATTTATAACCCATATTTAAAAATTATCCAACTTCAGAAACATATTTAATATATAAATGTTATCATTCTTACTTTTCAATAGAACTTCCATGTTTCCAATGTCTTTAATCATAAGTATGGGGACCATGTTACCAGGTACAATTCACATTACAATGGCCATGTTCCCATTAACATACTCATAAGTGTGGTGACAATTTTACCATGTTCACTTCACATTAGAATAAACATGTTCCCATTTTCATAGTCATAAGTATGATGACTATGTCACCATTTGAACTTCTAAATTTAGAATCACCAAGTTTCTAATTCATTAACACATAATTAATTTTCCAATTAATTGTTCACACAAATCCCATTAATGATTCAGAATTTATTTAAAAAAATCCATTCCATTGGTTATTAACTTCATTAACTAAGTAATTCAATAATTTAATTAATTTATAAAATAATTTATCAATATCCCAATATATATTCCATAATTAATTTTCTAGAATTAATTATAACATTATAATATCAACTTTTTATAATTAATCCCATTATTAATTATCTAGGTCATATTATCAAAGGCTCATAATTAAACAAAAATTATTTTCCCCAACATATTCAAAATGATTTATCATAATTAATTTTCTAATTAATTATCTAGATCACCGCCCCTGTTCCTTATAATTGACTTTCCCCAAATTAATAATCTATAATTGTATCCCCCTAATCTAATGATTTTACCCCAATTAATAACATAATATAACAAAACGTTAATAAATAAAATGGTAAAACTAATTAACCCAATTAAAAGAAATATATTATTAAAGGATAATATAAATTGTATAATCATTCATATATATAAAAATTCCACAACTATAAGATTTATATTTAGATCACCTACCTCAGTTTTTTGATGGATTTTTTCCCAATGAAAATCCCTAAAGTTTTATTAGCATGAAAATGTCGATATGAGATTCAAGATCTAAACACCTATCTCAAGATATCAATATATCATGATCTATTTATTATAAATATATATTTAAAATATGGCATCCAGATATCCCCACATAGATTTAGATCTGATGAAACATAGGATAAAGTCCACAAAAAGATCTTCATAGGATGAAGTAATGATCGAGGTTGGAATTGGGATGAAATCCACATACTGAGAGATGAGTGTATCTTTGATTCGGGATTTGAATAAAGAATTATGGAGGTGTAGAAACCTTGGAACCCTGACCGAATGTTCCGAGATAATCAAAATCATGTTAAGCCAAATGCTAGTTAAAAATGGCGTTGTTTAGGGGGTTCGAGGATTTTTTAAAATAATTTTCCAAAAAAATAATATAGCCTACGTGGTTTTTAATAGAAGGGTGAATGATTAGGGAAACTGTGAAATAATTGTGTGGATCTCACTATATGAGGTCTCACAGATACCTAGGTTTGGGCATATGTTTTTTCAAATAGTGTTAAAACCATGAAAAACTTTAAATTATTTAATATTTCTCAAAATAGCTCCCTAATGAACCCTAAAACATAGTTGCAAACAAAAGAACATAAAAAAAACATACCTAAAAACATACCCATGATGACTATAAAAATGGTCGACATCATATAATATCCCCACCTTATAACAAATCATCATCGATATGCACTTTTAAGTCATTCTATGAATCTTAGAAAAAAAGATCAATCTATTAAGCCCTCACATATACATCTCTTTTTCATGTTTCATCGTGTAGAAATCCATGTTTCCAAATAACATAACCTATCATCATAATATTTACCAGAAACAACATCAAACTATAATTAAATACACATATAGGATTTTCTTTGAAGGATGCATCTATGTCAATGTCAAACTCATCCACGTCGATTACATGAGAAATTTCATCATGATACCACTGAATTTGTGTTACACGGTAAAGATCATGTAGGATGTTGTGTCTATGTGGAAGAGAAAATCAGTACACCACCCGCATGATTCCTTCTACTATCTCAAATGGCCCAAAAAACCTAGGCACTAATATTACATACCTCCATATATTGTGGTGATCAAGTATAGGTGAAAACTGAAAGAATACAGGATAACCCTCTATAAACTCTAGGGGTATTATTGGTCAATCATCATATGGAATTTTCCTACTTTGAGTTGTATCCCTATTCTTCTTAATCAAATATTCCTATTATATTATCTCCTTCACAATACTTAGTCCTAATAACTCTGACTCACCAACCTCCATTCAGCATAGCGGTGATCCACATATCCTACCATAAAGATCTTCATATGGAGTCAACGTTATTTTTTCCTAATAAATATTGTTGTAGTAAAATCTATTAAGGAGAAGAAATTTTCCAAAGATAAGCTAATTTCATGAACACATGCTCATATAAAATCATCACACACTTATATAGTACATTCTATATTTGAATCTGTGTATGCATGGAAAGTCATACTCAAGAAATCTTTTGTAATAAGTGCATTCTGCATTCCCTTATAGAATAATGATGTAAAATGTGAATAATGATCTAAAACTAAAGTCTGTGTAAGTCCTTGAAGGTGGAAAATATATCAAAAATATTTTCCTCCAACCAGTTCTATTGTAAAAGATTCCCTTATAGGCAGGAAATGATCTACCATTGTCAGTGGATCTATAATGACCCAAATAGAATCATTTTTCTTAGGATTATATGGGAGACAAACAATAAGATCAATGGTCGCATAATCCCACTTCCATTCTTGAATAGGAAACAATTGTATAAAATGACTATGTTTTTATGCTCTCCATTCACTTTTTGACAGGTGAGGAATCTTTTTATAAACCATGCTATCTATTTTTTCATTCCTGGCCACCAAAACTATCATCTTATGTAATGGTACTTTTTCATAACCCCTGGATGCACCAACCCACTTTGAGGCCTAATAACCATGCATGAGCTCTTCTTGCATGCTCCAAGGTACCATAACTTGCTTCTTCACACAGATGATCTACAATGCATCTAACAACAAGTCCAAAGATTTCCCCCAACTTTCAATGCATTCCCTCATGTCTATGAACACTAGATAATAATACGACCTATACTTGTTCCATCACAAAAGTATAGACTATACTACAACTGAAACCTCAGTAATCTTATTCTGACTCTCTTGAACCACAACATTCATTTCATCTAGAATGTTATTTATGTTCCACTACACTCGACTCCTAAACCATCTATGTATCACATTTCCTACTCAAGGCATCAACGACACTATTTTTATACTCATGTATATACGCTAGTTCAAAATAAAGATACTTCACATATTAAACCAATCATTGATTACAAAGATTTAAATAATGCTATGAAAATATTTTTTTCAATATCTTTTGATCTATATGGACAGTAAAATTTTCTAAAAAAAATATTGTCACAAACACTTAAGATCACAAACCATAGCTGCGAATTCATGATCGTGTGTTTGGTAATTCCTAATATTATCCCTCACCTACCGAGACATATATGCTACAAATCTATCTAAATGAATTATTAATGATCCTTGTCTGATCCTAGAATCATCACAATAAACCGTATCCTCCTCACCTAAATCAACTAGGATCTATATTGGTGTATATTTCAAGACCTTATTTTACTCCTGCAATGGTCATTCACATGCCTCTTACCATTCAAAATTTATTGCATTTTTTGTCAATCACGAGTCGATTATAAAAAATCGGAAAATTATATGATTAATCTCATGTAATATCATGTCATTCCCATTAAACATTATATATCAAAGATATTATTGGGCTTCATCCATAAAACCACTGACCAAACCTTATATAGGTCCACTAACACAACAGTCTCTAAGATGATGTTCCCCAAAATTTACATGATCAATTGAAAAACAATGCTTAGATATATTGTTGTATATATGATAATTTAAGAGTTTACTCGTGGATATTTAACAATTTTGGGTATGATTTTCATCATTCTTAGAGTACACTATGTAGTCATACAAAAAAACTACCAGAAACTTATCTTCATATAGATGAATTATCAAGTTATTCAAATTCATAAACACTGATGCTGCATTTTTCAAACCAAATGGCCTTATGAAAAACTGATATAGGCCATAACTACATCTAATAGAATTCATTGGTATATCAAAATTCATTATTCTCAAGTAATGATTCCCTGATATCAAATTTATCGTCAAGAAAACAAATCCTCCCTTCAATTGGCCAAATGGATCATTGATATGTGTTAGAGGAAATAGGCTCTTTATAGTAATTGTTTTACCTTATGGTAATTAAAAAATAATCATAAACTCTTGTCATACTTCCTTGCAAAAAAATGGTATCCCCAAGGAAACACACTTGGATTGGTAAATATTGTGGACTCAAAATCCTTCAAATGAGACTTCTTCGCTTGAAGCTTATTAAGATCCATTATTTATGGTGGAATAGATATTGGATGCTACCTAGAGATGAGAATAAGTGTTATTTATATATATTTCATATGGTATATCTCTACAAAGTCATCAGGAATGAAATAATGAAATAGTTACACTATTGGTGGATGAAAATCATGCCTATCACCGCCATCATCTAACAAAAGACTTGAAAATTTGGATATGTTCACCCACAATTTCTTTGTAATTTTCCCTACTCATACGTCTGGAATATCCCACTCTACATGATTAATATACTATTCGCTATCATGAGATGCAATTGTAGCCCTCATATCTTAAAATTTGATGTGGGATTGATTTGTGAGTAGCCAGTGCATACCCATAATTGGTCAAAGACTATCATATCTTGAACATTGAGATTCAATATAAAATAATATTCTATGATCTCTAGCTATAATATCTTTTACTGAGAGAAATCTATAAACATTACACCAAAAGGTGTATCTATCATCATTACCTCACTCACAAACACCACTATCATGCTAATACCTTTAATTTTTTTAGATATAATGAATTTAGAGGCACCGGTAATATATAAGTGATTAGATTAAGTATAATATTCTAGAATAATACCTCTCACTATCGAATGGTCCATACGTTTTATCAACAAGTCTAGGTTGTACTACAATTAACTATAATTTCCCTCTTTTATGTGATGTTGTCTTACTCCCCTTAGTAGAAAAATGTTAATGATGTGGGCAATCATGATTAGAAGTTCCACATCCACTAACATTACCTCCTTGTCTAGTTAAACTCTTTCTTTCATCCAATTATGATGGAGGGGACTCTCTTCCCACATTATGACTCTACTCGCTAGCTATATCAGTACATGACTGCCATTTCATACTTCAAAACATCTATAGAAGTGTCATCTTACCACATGATCTGATCTCTACTAGTGGTTGAGAATAGTTTCAATGTTAGTGTCCCAAAATACCAAACAGATGACATATCACCTTCGTAATGGCCTATCTAATCAACCCTCTTGTCTGTATAATCTTATTTCCACTTCTTTGGTTAATGGTTTTATAATGGAACATCCTTTTACAATATGTTAAATCCCCATATCATCCAGAAAAATTTCATATCCAGCACTGGAAGACTCCCTCAGGATCCATTCAACTATGAGATCTTGATTATGAATTTATTTAATCTTCTTCATTATGATGATGTTCACATGGGACAAAATCTCACATTTATGTCCATCTGGAATGTATTTTTTTTATAGCTTCCACATATCCGTCTTAGGTTGGGGTAGGGCATTGTAGATATGTGTAGGGTCCTGCATATTCCATCACAGACATTCTCTCCTAAGTCATATATATTAACTAATCTTCATTCCCTTGTCTTAATGTCTAAGGATAAAATTAGTCCATTATCCTCTCTATGATGTACTTATTTAACATTCCATTATTCTGTGCAGTTCACCCCAAAATATCCCACTAGTGCTTCGTTGATCCCTAAAACATATAATTGGCCAACATGACCCTCCACTCATTCATTGTCTCTAGATGGTCATTTATTTTTTCTACAGGTACAACCTATAATTCACCACCCTTGGGTCCTCCATCTACATTAATATTTGGAGGGTACTGTAATTTAAAATCACTTTTCAGACTCAAATATACATTTCAAACCTGACCTCTGCCTCGTTCCATGAATTTCATGAAATGTGAAATGTTCTCCAAAAATAGATCCACATCATATTCACCTTACATGATTAGTTTCTCAAGATACCTATCAAGTAAAACATTCCAAGGAACTCTCCGTGGATACCCCCTATACAAGAATCAAATAATAATCCACTATAAAAATAAAAACAAGAATATAATTTAACATATCACAAACCTGTAACATTTGAATAAGAGTAAATAATCACAAAAAACCTTTCCCCCTACCACACTATAAAAACCGAGGCTCTATCACAACCCTTAACTATCCTACTAATATGTTTTCTTTAATATAGTTAAAGACCATGTCATAATCAAGTTTCTCATTTAAAAACACCATTATTATCATTTTTCATCATTTTAAAACCATTCTTAATTCATAGTTGTAAACATTTTACATTATAATATCACAGAAAATGAATATAGTTTAGGTTTAACAATGTACCCATTAACCATTTTTTCATGCAAGAATATAATTATGAATGACACAAAAACCTTGAGTTTCATGAATGATGCATGCATACTCATCTCATGTACCATTATGGGAAAAAAATAAACACAATGAATTATTAGAAAAAATAGTCACATCATACTACAACTATTCCCATCATGGTGAAACAATATTCAACTATAATAGAAAATAGAAATCCCAACAATCCATATATGAGTACCTAGGATTTCAACAGTACATGGTTGTGCCTCTCCCATTCAAGAGCACATTACAAATCCCCCGATAATCCTAATATTATATCCACCTTTCCCAAAGTAGTATGAAAAAAAGAGGAGAAAGAAAACTTGTCATCTGATACAACTTCATAACATCCCAACCTTGGAGCCACATGACAGTTCCTTGAGCTAGTTTCCAAGATAACCTCAAATGTGCCTCCTAGTATGCTAGGGTGAGTAGACTAGAAAATATGGTCTAGGAAGTCATTAATGGGGATACAATTCTTTATTTTATCATAAAATAACATCATGTGAGAAAAATTAAATTGGATGAATATATAACCAAAACAATACTCATGTCACATGATAACCAAAAAGACTTTTTTATACTGAACATAATGGGAAAAATACTATAAATATATATGTTTCATGTGTGTATAATGATACAGAATATAATGACACTACGATGCAAAAAATAATGTTATGAACCATGATGGGTTCCCACATCCATGATCCAACCCCAATCATCAACCTATCATAGGTCCTTTACCCATAACCAGTTCTGTAACAATTTAATCTATTCGGGTACCGGTCAGGAATCCTGAATATAGTGTGAGTATATCCCAGTAGTCCACCACCAATAGTGTCATAAAAAATTCCATTCAAATTATTATGCATGAACTTATATAGGGAAATAAATAAATGTAAATAAATTTTTTATCACATTTTAATTTATTCTTATATTACTACATTTACTCCATGGTTCCCCAGGATACCAATACCTCAATACTAACTTAATCTCCTACTAGTGCACACAGTGTTGATAAGCGAATACCATGTCTTAATACCTGCAACTAGCCAAATTTTAAATTATTCATGGTCCTAGTAAATCTTTATACCTGAATTAAATCCTGAAGAAGCTAGAATATTCTCATGTGAAGCCATAACTCAAAGTTCAATTATTTTTATTCACTAATTTCACATTTATAATTGATATTTACGATGTTATTAATATCACAAAAATAAGTAAGATGACCAGGATACCAATATTACTCCTTCATAAAATGAGAATATTACCATTGTATTTATTAATATTTATAATAAACATGATACTGTGTATTCATATAATTAGAATAACCATTTTACCATTCAATTACTCATAAGTATGATGACCATGTTATAATTTGTTCATCACATTATAATTACCATGTCCTCATTGTATTACTCATAAGTATGATGACCATGTTATCCATTGTACTTCTTAATTTAGAATGGCCTTATTTTAATTAATTGTAAAATAATTAAATTTTCAATTAATTATCCTCCCCAATCCCATTACTTATTCAACAATTAGTTAAATGTTATCATTACATTAGTTAACTGAACTGTCTACTTAGGGATTTAAACCAATAATTAATTCATCAATTAATTAATAAATATCAGAATTAATATTCTATAATAAATTTTCCAGAATAAATTATCTCATTCTAATATCAGTATTCCATTATTAATCCCAAAATTAATTGTAAATATTATATTTCCAATGGCACATGATTAATCCACAACCAATAATCTCAATATAGCCAATATGAAACCTTATAATTAATTTTACAATTATTTAGCTAGACTATCAACTTGATCACATATAACTAATTTTACCTTAATAAATTTTCTAATCAAAAATAACCTTTATCAAAATATTAATCTCTCAATTATTAACTTAATTCAACAAAACCTCATTAACTCAATTTTTCAATCTTATTAATCCAATTAGAGGATTTAATCTTCTAAATAATGCAAAAATTTTATAATAAATCATATACATTTTAAATTCACAACTATGTGAATTATATTTAGTCCACATAACTCAAATAATTGATTGATGTTTTACCAATAGAATTATCCAATATCTGAGCAGCACAACGAATTAGATCTGAGATTCTGGATCTAAATCTGTAAATTATGGTACAAAAATATCATGTTCTAGTAAACATTAATATTCATATACAATCATAGATTTAAACCTCACTGCATAGATTTATATATGATAAAATAATGGATAAAATAAATAATAAATATCAAGATATGAAGAAATAATGAGCAGGATATGCATCATGAAGAAATCAACTTATCTAGTGAATGGTAGATCATTGATTTGGGCTTTGAAACGTGATGAAAGGATGTCAAAAATCCTTGTAACTCCGACATAATGCTATAGAATCATCCAAAATATGTCAATCCCTAGCCTACATCAAAATGGGGGTGTCTCTGGGGTTCCGTGACTTTTAAAAACAATTTCTAGATGAAATGAAATTGTGCTCATAGTTTACCCTTGCATGGTTGCGCTATAAGGGAAACCGTGTGGTAACCTTGTGTTCCTCAATATCTCATGTTGAACTATAAACTTAGTTTTTGTGAAATGTTTTATAAACCATTACCAAACCATTTAAAAACACATATCCTTAAATATTCTTAAGACACCATCTATATCCACCCCAAAACACAACTCCATAGAAAGGTACTTAAAAACAACCTAATGTACACAAAAATATTCATGAGAAACTCTAGAAATTTTAGTATGTTACACATAATGACATGTCAAAAATTATACATGCATGACATTTATAAAAAAAATCGTTTAATAATAGTTATCCACATATCTTTCATGAAATATTTCATATTCTAATGTGGAATGATATCATAACAAATAATTTTAGGATGAAATATTACCCTAGATAGAAATTAGCTTTTCACACGTCAGGTAATTAGAATAAATTATTCCCTACATCATAATTAACCCATTGAAGGGGAAATTTGTTTCACTAAATTTATATATATTTTATAAAAAAATTACCACAACAATATAAATGGTTAATAGTAAAAATTCAATCACCCAAAAAGAGTGTTAAAAAATTGTGTTTATTTGTTGATTAAAAATAATAATTTCAAAATAAATAAATCATTAAATGATAATGAGAATAATAAGAGGAAAAAAATAAAATGGATCTTAGATTATGTTCGTAGTATTGGAAAATGATATGATTTTCTAAGATGATTGATTTTCTTTTGAAATATGATGTGATTTTTTATGAAATAATTATATTTTAATATTTAATTTTCATTGTGTATCCATGAATCAATATAAAAACAATACTATGTAAATTAGTAATTAATTATTAAATAAATATACATGGATGAAATATAATATTTTTGTATATGAATATACCCTTATTAAAATAACATTTTGTAAAAAAATTAATAAAAATAAATTTAAATATAGGAAAAGGGAAACGTAAAAGACAAAATATATAAAGAATTTGGTTTATAAAAATAAAGGTTAATTTTTTGGGATTTGGAATCATAAATATGGAATAAAATGTGCATACATGAAATATATTTTAAATATTCATAAGCATGATATAATATTATAAGGATGAAATTCAACATGGAGGATAATTTATAACCAAATATTAATTTTACAAATTTATAAATAAAATGTCAAAAATAAATTATATAGGAGGATGAATCTAGTTATATTTTGGAGAAGATCAATATAAAACATGAATTTCAAATTTAGGGGTTTTCAAAAAAAAACCATGCATAATATTCATATTTCTAATTTAAAAATAGAAAATTAGAGAAATAATTAGACTAAAAAATCCGAAATATTTCATGAAAAATTATAACAAATGAAATCAAAAGAAATTATATACACCAAAAAATGAAAAACATTGATAATAAAATTAAAATATCAATGAAAAAAATTATGATAAGAAATCATTAGAGCATATATTTTTCAGATGAATTTTATCAAAACATTATTGTAAGAAATATAAAAATATTATTATCCATATTAATTTTTTTAAAAAGTTAATCATTTAATACGGAAATGTATCTCCATTTACTAAAAATATATATGTTAATTAAATTTTATTTTCATTATTAGATTTTATGATCTTTAATTTTTGGTTTATAACAAGATTTATAATGGAAGTGTCAATTATATTAATAGATTTAATGTTAGTAATTTTGAGAACATTATACATTATCAAATATAAATTTAATAATTATTTACAATGTTGTAATTTAAAATTTTCTTTATTTTAGATTGGAGTGATGAAGGAATGTTTGTGAAAATCTTTTTTCGTTCATTTTCACAAAGAATGAGGGGTATTAAAATAAGGTGATAAATATTATTAATACCATTATAGAAAAAATTATATATATATATATATATATATATATTTAAATAAGTATAAAAAATAATCATTTTTTATTTCTAAACTTACACAAGATATATATTTTTACCACTGTTCACATATGTGGTTATATCGAACCAAATAATAATATGTTATAATAAATTGGGTGGATATGGCAAACAATATTAACCATTGTAAAATTATAATTATTATATTTTATAATGATAGAGTATTTGTTTCATTGAATAAGATAACAGTGCTATATGATGGGTAATAAATTTAAAAATTTTACATTGAAAAAAACACATTGGTAGAAGTAATTGTCTACATTTTCACATGGGAAACATGAACACTATCCATAAATCAAAATTATGACTTAAATTAGATTCTAAATTCATAATTTAATAATCTTATAAATATAAAATTGAATAACAATATTACCAATTTGAGCAATTTATTACATGGTTATGAAAATATTGATCATGTAACTTATGGAGACAATATTCCGACCAATACACATGTAAAAAATTATTCAAATGGTTGAGAGGATGGTTGATAATGGATATGTAATTAAAATAATGGAATTATATTATTACTATTAAAATGTTGAAAATATTTCAAAAAATATATATTATATTTTTTTTTGTACAATAAGAATGAAATATAAATGTATTTAAATCGATGTAATTCATTTTTCTATTTTAGTACTTAATAGAGATGAATTGAAGAAAACATTAAATATTTGATATAATATTTGTTGAGAATATATATATCCATATATATTTTATAGGACTCTTGGAAAGTTTCATTCTTAGATTGTTTTTGAATCTATGTGTCTCGTGTTGGGAATACATATCATGTGGAAAGGACACATTTTATATGTCATAAGACAATATTTTTTTTATACATAAAAGGTAAATTTAATATTAAATTTTCACTTGGATAAAATAATGTAGAAAATTTGAGTATGGTGAGTGTGATACTAGTACAAATTATACTAAAATTTTCACACATTATTCTACATAGAATTTAAAAATGTTATCTTATATTTTTTAATTTTAAATTATCATATTTTTTCTACGATATTTAAATTTTTACTACATTATTTAATTTCAATGAAAAAAATTTGTGCTTTTACATTATTTGATAATAATTATTCCATATTTAAAATATATTAATAAATTACATTTTTACATGAGAAAAATTGCTTTAATATTATGAATAATTATAGATATGGCAATAAAATTTAAATAAAAATTTCATTTAACATAACAAAAACCTAATTAATGGAGCATGAGTAACAATATTTTTATAAAAATATACCATAATTTTTAAAATACTGAAATTTTTTATGTAAAATAAATATATTATTATTAAAAGAAAAAAAAATAACTATAATAATTTGATATTTTTCAATGAAAAAACTTTTTATTTTTTTGTTAAACATACTTTTTGATATAGTCATTAATAGTAGGTATTTTTTAATTACTAAAAGTTTCAATATTCACGTTAAAATATATTATTTCCTAAAAAATAAAAATAATTTATTATTATATAAATAATATTGTAATAGAATCACTAATTTTTATCATATATTTAAAATTTAATAGTTTATTAGAAATAATTGTATAAAAATATAATAAAAATTTCGTTTATATATATATTTTCTTATTGAGTTTTTTTTTATTTATAACAAATGATATTAATGTTAATCTATAATTTATACAATCAATATATTTAATAGATGACATATTTATTATCATAATACAAGGAACATGAAGTATAAAATTTAAATAAAATAATTATTAGTTTATTTTTTAATTTAGCAACAATAATAGAGTTTTATCAGTGCATTAGTATTAAAAATAATTATTCATCTAATTTATAATAAAAATTAAATTAGTAATATAAATTAATTATTTATGAAAATTATTTTCTTGAAAAATAAAATTTCATATTATATTAACTTCAACATGTATAACCCCTCAGAATCGACACTTATGATTTAATAAATTCATATGCACTTGTGGATATTGTGGGTGGTAGATATGCATACATTGATCTCTATGATATTTTTACAGGCTCGAAATTTTAATTTATTTGATTTTCTTAAACAAAAATTATTGGAGTTTATAATAGTTTTATTTTGGAGAAAAAATTATTTACCTGACTACTCTCCCTTGATTATATAATTTTTTTGTATAAATATTACTTCTACCAATTGATTTTATTTGATCTAAATTCAAAATAAATTTTCATTTATGTTTACTTCTATTTAAACCCTCTAATTTGATAGATATATTATAACTATAACACTATGATATATATAATTTTCTCTTAGTAATTGTAAAATGGTTTTTTATATATTTTTTATTTTTATTATGGAGAAATATATTACACACCTTACATTTATTAAAAGGTAAAATATAAATCTTACACAAGTGGCATTATATGTCCATATATAACTGATATACACTCTATTTAAACATCCACATCTCGGTCTAAAATTGAACCTATAAACCTACACCATTGTGATCCTCATGTTTGATTAATAAATAAATAGTCCAAAGACCACATCTTTATAAATCAATAAAAACTAGCATTGATATTAAATTCGGAACAGATGAACTACTGGGCCATTAGAAAGGAGAAATAAACCACATCATTCACTATTGGAAGATACCTCAATGGTCTGAATACGTACTACAATACAATAACATTTATTTTTTTTAATGAACAAAATTGGATCCAAAATAAAGAGAGCCATGGTTAATTATTCTACCCCTTAATGACCCTGACCAACATGGACACATGTAGATATATAGAAAATGTAATTTTTTACCATATATATAATCATCATCCAAAAATCATCTTATAAACATCATGTCAAATAATCCTTACCTACAAAATATATAGAGGTTAATCTAAGAAGACCTGTGTCCTTAAATATAATATAATGTACACTTATGCTACATTTTTAGTGGGTGTTATGATCCTAACTATTATCTACCATCATAATTGAGGATATAAAATCATTTCAGAATTAATAAAAAATAAAAATAATCATTATACTCTATTTTATTTTCTTGATAGATGATCCCCACAATTAATCTATTCTTATTCATATGGTTAAAATACAATAGAACCTAACACCCATCTATTGAATGATTACAAAAAAAAGTAAATCTCTTTTAGGAAGTGAATTGTCCTTATATCAAAGGTCATTCCATTATACTTATTAATCAAATAAGTTTTAAATTATTACAAAATCGTCCCTTAATGATTTTTCTACTATAATGGGTGTTTCATCCTATATTAAATTTGGTCAACATGTTCTACATTAAATTATTTAATCATCTGTAGATGAAAAATAATTTTATTTTTTGAAAAAAGTGAATAAAACTACTTGTCATGGTGGCATCGAATTTATTAAAACTAATATATATATTTATAATAATATAATTTATCATCATCGCCCAAGTCTCTGCAATTAAAAAATAGTAGTTCCCCACACGTTTTGGTAATGCCGGTGATATTTTATTAGGTTATGGGGGACCCTAATATCCCCTTACCTAGACTATAAATGTATACTATAACATCAATAAGGCCTAAAATGAATTTTATCCCTACAATTAATGAAATTATCACCGTTGAATGACTCCAAACTCTGTTTTAGATGTCAGAAATTTTCTATAATACCCCTATATTAAAACCATCAAATATGTTGAACCCATATTTTCATATAGCTAATGAAATGTTTTACCCTTAGGGAAAATCTATTAATTTCCCAATATATAATAATAACACCAATTTTGTAAAAAATGTAAATAACAATAATTATAAACAGATATATATATTTTATAAATAAGAAAACCTACTAATTAAGACCATATATATATCAACCATTGTTCAAAATTGCCCCATAATGCATTAATATACAATAGAAATATAAATTAAAAAAAATACTAAATGAATATATAATAATCAAATCTGCATCCGCTATTGAACACTATGACAGTATAGCACATATCATTCACCAATCATGGTGTGGAAATAATAATAATTATTTATAGATATTTTGGTGTGTATAATATGTGTACATTATGGAATCATACTAAACACCAAACCATAAAATTTTTAATCATTATAATAATGAATCAATGTTCATACTGTAGTACCAACTAAGATCTTAGATAATAACTACCACCCTTCCAAAATAAGGATCAATCACCAATCAGAAAGTGTTAGTATATGAAAAAATAAAAAATGAGTATAAAAAAAGGGTCCTCTATAAGATCATTTCCAACTTTTATTCACACTATACTGAAGGGAAACACAATTTTCTAATAATATATTCAATAACCCTGACATAACACATCATATATAATTTCATTACCATATCAGTTTGCAGTACTATATCACACTAATTATCACACAACCACCTCCACAAATCACCTCTGATATATATATCACATATCCAATATAGTATGTCATCATTGAAATAAATGACATTATCCTCATTAAGTGCTCAAGCCAATGATATACCACTTGTAGTATCATCTCATTAATAACCTAAAAGGTTCGTCATTAAATTAGGTACCAATAATTATTCCAATATCGTATAGGGTATACCAGTACATAACATACATATTATAACTAAAATTTCCCATTAGATCTTATATCACATAAAATAATATTTTCTTCTGAATAAAAAATCATCAGCTCCTAATAACTAATTCTATGAATAGAATGTAGGGAATGGGAAAGAGAGTTTTTAGCTACATATTTCCATTTCAAACAAAGATGATATAAGAAAACAATAAGAACTAAAAAAAATTTATTGTCTTTTAGGATATTTGGATCGGGTTGGTTGAGTATTGAAATCAGAATGTTTATTAAATTATAAATATATTCCACTAAAAACATATCTATAATGGGTAACACTAAAATAAAACTACCCGGCTAAAATTTCAACCATATTATAATTTCCTTGAACATTCACAAAATCCATTTAAACAAAACCTTTGAAATAACAACATATTTGAAACAATTAACAATGATATGAGGAAATTGTTTTTACCAATACACCTCACTTACTAATTTTTTATATTTAAAATTTACCATTACATTTCCATTTTTAATCAATTTAAATAAATCTATATTGTATTGCCTTATTAATCAAATGACTATATCAAATTTATCTATTTACCATGGATTTCATAGGAAAGTAATTAATTAACACCATGAATATTCTCAATTATAGAAAAAAACTCCTTCATTTAAATATTCAAAATTATATTCATCTGAAATATATAAAATAGAAAATGAATTAATGGAATCATTCAATAATAATATCAACATTCCACATTGGCATCCCTCAATAGGAAGCTGAATCCAGACTGAAGAATTCTATATCATGAACTATATCATTCTAAACCAATAATAGAATCCATAAAAACACATGATAACCCAAAAAACACTATCAAACCATGCAATACATCCAAATAAAATAAAATAAATAGTACACATTCAAATAATCATTAGAAAAGGGGGGAAAATAAAATAAGCCACAATCCCCTTAAATATATGAAATGATATCACATTACATGAAACATGTTAAGTTAAATTTTTTAAGTTAAACTACATTTATTAAAAATTGATATATAATGAAATAACAAAATAAATAAACAATGACCAAAACAATAATGAATTTCATAAATACTATCAGGTATGAATATATATCAGAAAAAATATTAATGAAACTAGGAGATGAATATGAATAAATAAATTTAAATAAATTTATATTTTGTGAGGTTCATTACCATAATTTATATAACACATACTATCTACCAATTGAAAAAAATATCATGCTAATCAAATAATTTACAAAAATGATGTGATTGTTCTTGATTTAATTTCCTCATTATATTCTTATTATCCACTTGCCATTAGAAAAATTTTGGAGGGGAAATGCATGAAAAAACACATTAAAGGTATTCTAAAATAAAAAAAATATCATAGTGATTCATAAAAAAATATTTATAACCCATCAAAACCAAATTCAAATAAACAACATAAAATGTATTCCATATATTTAATGTCCTGGAACAAAAGGGAAGGAGAGGGAATATACAATCTATAGTAAAAAATAACTCTCTGGAAAAATTTTACCTGAGTAATGGATGTAAGGATGAATGTTCTCCCAATATTTGAATACGTATACCTTACAGTCTAGTTAGGGAGAAGGAAAATGGAATTTTAGAGAACACCAAAATTTTTACTAATATTGGAAAGATACAAAATCATGATATAAGGGTATGGAATTAAACATATGGATATGTTTTTCCCATGCCCAGAATTCCAAATGATAGTCCACAACCTTACCAGTTCTAGTACATCAATTATTACAATTCACATAAAGGTCAATGCCTAGATCCTATGTTTTGAGTAAAACCCCAAAACACTAAATACCCCCAAAATATGTGAGTCTAAAACTCAATCACATTAACTAAGTAACATATGTTGTATGGAACATTGTGACCTAAAATTTCATTTAAATTATTATGACCCCTATATTGTCATCAAAATAATATAAATACCATAATAAAACCCATGAATTCAATCCCAAATGGATCCATAATATTATGAGACTAGATATCCAAAATTACCACTACAATGTGGAATTTAACATAATATATCATCAATATGATACCGATAATTCTATCGTGATGCAACAAGGACAGCCAGTGAATAACAATAAGACTCCATTGTGAAAAAATTCCACCACATTTCATAACTAACCCCAATTTACATTTTATCAGACACAATAAATCTATAATTAACATATCTTCTTGAATATCCATCACTCAAAACACATAATTTAATTATAGGAATGAGTAGTATATTACCAAAAAAATATGTCATTATATGGTTTAATGAAGTATTAAAATCTATAAAATTTAATCTATATATATTGAAAAAGGTTTTAAATAGTACACCGTCTTTGAATATCTACAAATAGACAAATAGTTTTACTATATCATATATAACCATCAAAAGGACATTTATATTCATGATATTTATGATATTTATTTTGAGTAAAATGATTATAAATAATAATGTATGTTTCTGTATATAATATAAATATTTAATATTTTAAATTTTAGGATAATATATCAACTAAAAATTTCTTCCCTACTTGTACGAAATCAGTTCACATCATCAAATTAACAAGAAAAACCAAATCAATATAATTTCTATAACATATATATGGAACAAATAACAACATGTTATGTGTCAAAACAATAAGTTTTAATACAATTGACCAAATAACCCCTAGGAACAATTTATAACATAGATACTTAAAAATAATAATTTTTCCATATATAATGTGTGGAGACTATAGAATATTTTTCAAGAAATAAATTCATAAGTGAAAATTTATTTAACCCAAGAAAAAGAAGTTTAATATTTTGTTATTAAATATAATTGATATCCATAAAAAATTTATGATATTGAAGATATTTTACCCACAATGACTAATAAATACAAACATACATATATCATAATGGATAATCCATTAGGGAAATCAGGTACATAATTATGAATAAATTAAAATTTTAATTGATTCATAGATTCAAAAACATTTTCCAATCCTTAGTGTAGTTTGAAAATATTCATTCATAACCTGCATCAATATCCAATTTATATTTATGTACTTTAATGTTAATATTAATGATCTATATGAACACTTGGTTACTCGTATAGTGTGTATGAAAAAATGTTGTATGGAACCACTAATAGAGTTCCACATTTTTATCACAATATAATGTTTATGAAAGCATATGAAATTAAATAATATTCACAAAAGTAAACTCATTAGTTCATCATGAGATCAAAAATACAGTAGTACTAGTGAGAACAAATTATATTATCAATTCGTAAAACAAATCTATCATTCTTACCTGAGATAAGAAACACACTATGGTAAATTAAAAAACAAAATCATACCCATAATTAATAATCCCATATGGGATAAGAATAAAAAATATAGTACCAGATTTATATTTAAGTTATGGTTAATCTCATAAATCTTCGGACAATAAATCATACAACACATCATAAAATATGGATAATATAGAGGATATGGATATAACCCTTAGGAGAACATCAATTAAACACCAAAAAGCCTCTTGATCATTTACATACATTATTAATCAAAGTAATAATTCTATAAAGTTAGTATGAATATAGATTAAAATACATAAATATAATTATTTCTCAATGTTTTCTTTTTCATAGGAAGAGGTGCAACTCCTTTCTTATAGATTATGAATTTTCCTTTCTGAAACATTTACCAAGTGTATACCCCCACAATAATTTCATCCATATATTCTTGAATCATGGGGTTTTCTAGATTTCTAATTGGTTTATTGAAATACTAAAATATTTTTTTTGTAATAATGATTGGAATAATACTATAATCATAAATGGAAATGTTGATCATGGTCCATTGGTAGTTTTCCAATGAATTTTTATTAATGGTCCCAAGATTTCAGCATTGATTATAATACGTCCATTCTAGTTAGTATTAAATACATTACTACTTACCTTATTTTTACTGTATACCCTATTTTTCATTTATATAACTATTGAAAAAACTATAAAATTATAATATTATATTGAGACACTTTATAGGTCTTTAATGTATACAATTTGTACATAACTATACATATTTCAACCTCTATAATCCCATATATGGATACACATTGATGAATCATCTATTTTTCAAAAAGATATCATAAAAACCATCATTTTTATTGTAATTTTTTTTAAAAATTACCCAGAATGCTAGGATATATGGATATATGTCAATTATATCAAACGCAGGCACTAAAAATAACTGATTTTGTGTTGAAAAAAGGGGACTGGTTTTTTATTCTGCACTATTAGAGGATCTTAATGATCCCAATGTTAATATGAATTTGGAAGAACCTTCAATAAATCATATATATCGTAAATAAATCTCTATATTTTTTATGGATAATTTCATATCAATTAATGATGATAATCATTTTCTGAACATCAATATGAAATCTATCTTTAAGGTACCTGGAGTTGTCTAATCTGAAAATGTGGTGGAAATGGATGTCCACTATGATTCTGTTGAATTTCCATATGATGTTTGAGATCAAACCTATCTGATTGAATATTCTTCTATGAAAGAGTTATCTAGGAAAACAAAAAATCTAATTTTGATTTATATATATTCATTACATAATTCACCTTGAATACCCAAAAACATATAGATTGGTCTAACATTGAAAGAATGAATGATACACAATCTATAAAGTCCTATAGGAATGAAAAAAATAGATTCTCCTAATTAGTCGGTGATTCCACTATATGGTGATGATGATTTAAAAGGATTAATTGTGGAAGAAGTGGTGGATAACATTATAAAGGGTGATTATAGGATTGAGGAATCCATTATAAATAATGTCTTCGGGTCTTGTTATGGAGATGCTGATTATTTTCTATTATTAAAAAACAAATATAATAAAGTATCTATGGAAACCAATATTCAAAAAAAGTAACACATTCTTCCCCAAATTGTTTAATAATTGAAAAATAATATCATTAATATTTAGGAAATCCAATGCAAAAAAATAATTTTTTTGTTTTTAGGATTCTATAATTTTCTAGCAAATTCTATCATCATTTTCTAGTTCATAATTTACTAAAATATCAAAAGTGTTTAATTACTTTTATATTATTTTATACACATTGAATCATATAATGATTTTATAGGTTTTCTATATTTTTTTCATGAAATAAAATTTTTTATTTCAGATATTTTTTAGTGTTTCAACTATCATAAAATACTATGACGATTAGATCATCACGATTAAAACATGGATTCTTATTTTTCTTTCAAGCAATTATCTTGACTATACAATAAATTTAATGGAATTGGTCCCATAATTCAACAAATATTATAATAGATGATTCATATTTGTGGTTTATGACAACCATGATTTTTATTACAACTTAACCATGCTTTATTACATAAAACTTCACTTGATACAACAAAGAAGATCGAGATGTTTAGTGTCTTTGGGGCTTAGGATCATTACATAAATACATTAAACTTTAAATACATCATCTTTATTGAAAACTTCCTTTACATGACCACTACATTCCTTCGTACTTAGAATTGAATGGGATAACCTGAGGACATGCATAAGAAAAGGGTGAGCTATAAATCCCAGTAAGGGAGTACACAATGAATAACATGACAAGTATAATACATGTTAGGCAATCGGAACATCAATAGATCATTAGAGTAACATGAACATAAAGGCATGATAAAGCATGATAACCATAACTTGGAAATGTGACAACAACACTTAACATTGAATTAGCATGAGCCAAGGCTCATTGCACATTGAGCATGAGTAAACCCTCATTTCACTTGAAGCACGAGTAAACCCTCATTGCACTTGAATTATCATGAGTCAACACTCATTGCACATGACGTATCATGATACTGTACTTTACCCAATGCATTGGAGTGCTATAAAGGGCACACCCTTCTTAAACATTTCATTTCATGCATAAGTGTGCCACATGGATCACAAAACATGGATTCATAAAACATAATCATTTATTCCACGATAAAGAAATGTAGAATTAATACATGAAACTTTCTAATCAATAAGTAAATGTGCATAAAGGAGAATACCCTTGATGGAGAAATGGCCATGGTATTCACTACAAAATGATATTGGTTTAGAAAATCGGTGTGATTTTGGCAGCGTAACGGCGTGACATAAGAATTCATAAAAATGGTTGATGATAGATAAAGGGGTTCCTCATCATATTTAAATGTAATGGATAGTAAGGAGGTCATATAGATATATTTACCAACAATTGAAAAGGAATTTAGATTCATGATACAAAAGTATTTCTTGAATATAAAAGCGGAGAAAAAAGTTCCTTTCGGAATTTCAGCATAGTAACGGGTGTACATGGGAGGCATTTAATGAGAGAGAAAGGGGTATCCCCTCATTAAAACAAAAAGAGGGCAGTATGGGAGAGGTGCGAAACCATACCCCAACATTCATTATTGAAATTAAAATGGAAATACAACTTATAGAATATTGACAAAAATGAGAAAGGAAGAAAAAAACCCTTACTTGGAAGTGTGCTTCCAAAGGCTAGAGAGAGGCTTATGAGAGGATTATTGGGAGCGTGGGGCACCTTGAGAGGATTCTAAAGAGAGTAGGGTAGAGTTTTTACGAACTCCATGGGATTTTAGTGAGGAGGAAGTGGGAGATATGGTGGGTTTATATAAGAAAGGTGAGGGAATTCTTTATTATTTAGGTTTGAGACCCCTTATTTTAAAATAATCCAAACCACAAACCATCCCATGGTATTTGCCCATGGTTTCTGGAAAAGGAAAGAGGAAAAAAATATTTTACATGTCCAAGGTCTGAACTTATTAAAAATTAGGGTTGCTTATGTGGAGGTGAGTCACATCCCCAGGGAAATAAATTTAAAAAGGCAAAGTGTTGAATAAGTCTTGAGGGCTCCATTAATGCTTTGAAAAGTAAGTCAAACAAAACAAAAACCTCATTATTTTAATGATAAACGACATATTGGACGAACATAAGGATTATGTTATTTTATTACATCACCATTGGATCATTATGATGTCATAAAACGCATTATATATTTAAATGGTATTTAATTTTTACCCAAAAATTTGAATGTCTCAGAAAATTATGAAAAATTCACCGTTGGATAATTTCGACATCCTGATTCCAAAAATAATATTTATTTTATCGAAATAATTTTCTAAATATGTGAACTTTCACTTTCAAAATTGAAACCGACTTTTATAAAAAAAATCACGGGTTTTGACAGAAATGGCTTTCAATCCTTAATAAAAATTTTAATTGCATTCATAAAATTATAAGATCATTTAAACATAATATAAAATTAATTTAATATTAATAATAATATTTTATTAAAATATCATTTAATAAAAAAATCCTTTAATTTAATAAAATATAATTCTTAATTAAATAATAACTAGAAACACCATTTGTACTTTAAAAACTAATTACAAAGTATCAAAAATGACTAGAAATTATATTCATTATTATATACAAAAATAATGTACATGAACATGGTGCTACTTATTTGTTACATAACCCCTTAAAATAGCCGCATAAGACCTAAGGGTAAGGTGTCCGATGGTGACAGACTCTTGGGGCGGCTTGGACAATATCGCTCGAGTGGTAATTTCAATCAACTTCCACTTTTCCCGTAGACGATCACGTTCGAGCTTGACTTGATAAAGCTCAGCTTGGGATTGGTCAATAGAAAAGCCCAAAGACACCACCTCTTTTCTGAGCTCTGAAAATGGGCTTCGTAAGGGGAAATTCTACGGGATGAGGCCATCGCTTCATTTGTCTGAGTAGAAATGGGTTTGTTAAAGCCTTATATTTATACTACTCAGATGGTCACTGTTCAACGGCTATAAAAGTAACAGTCACAAATCTTAACGTAAAACTAACGAAGTTGACATCTTATAAAAACATTTTTCATAAAGAAACATTTAACCGGATCAAGGGGGATTTTCTATTAATGAAACTTTGGGTCATTACAATATTCCCCACTTAAGAAATTTCACCCTCAAAATTTTCCTTTTCCCAAACTTAAACAAATGTGGGTAACTCAGCTTCATCATATCCTCCGACTCCCAAGTTTCTTCTTCAAACTTGTGGTTTCTCCACAACACCTTGACGAGGGAAATTTTCTTATTTCGTAGAACTTTTTCTCTACGATCTAAGATCTTCACTGGTTGCTCCTCATAAGAAAGATCGTCTTCTAATTGTACCACCTCGGAAGAGAGTACATGTGAAGGGTCTGGTATGTACTTCCTTAAGAGGGATACATGGAAGACATCATGCACCTTGGCCATAGAAGGTGGAAGTGCTAGTCGATAGTCCACAGCCCCAACACGATCAAGAATCTCAAAGGGGCCGATGTACCTTGGAATTAACTTCCCTTTCTTTCCAAACCTCATGACCTTCTTACATAGATATATGCGTAAAAGCACAATGTCTCCAACTTTAAAATCAAGGTCTCATCGACGATTATCTGCATAACTCTTCTGTCGACTTTGGGCTGCCTTGATATGCTGCTGAATGGTTTTCACCTTCTCCGCCATTTCTTCGACCATTTCTGGTCCAAGCATCTTACGTTCACCGACCTCATCCCAACATGCTGGTGTTCTACACCTATTCCCATACAGGGCATCATATTGTTCCATTTGGATGCTCGAGAGGAAACTATTATTATAAGAGAACTCAACTAGAGGAAGATGTTGATCCCATACTCCTTTAAAGTCCATTGAGCATGCTCTCAACATATCCTCAAGTGTTTGGATAGTACGCTCGGATTGGCCATCATTTTGAGGATGATAGGTCGTACTGAAGTTCAGTTCAGTATTCAGAGAATGTTGAAGACTCTTCCAAAACTTAGAGGTGAATCTTGGATCTCGGTCAGAAACAATAGACAGTGGTACTCCATGCAACCGTACCACATCCCTAATAAATATTTGTGCCAGTTGATCCAAAGAGAAATCCTCTCGAATTGCAATGAAGTGTGCAGTCTTTTTAAGAAGATCCACAACAAACCAAATTGAATTGTTGCCTTTGGATGTCCTTGGAAGTCCAGTGACAATGTCTATGGTGATGTTCTCCCATTTCCATTCTAGTATGGGAAATGGTTGCATCATCCCCTTAGACTTCTGCCTCTCTGCCTTCACTTGCTGACACACCAGGCACTTTGATGTATATTCAACGATCTATTTCTTCATATAATCCCACCAAATGTTTTCTCAGAGATCTTGATACATCTTTGTGCTCACTGGGTGAATAGAGAAATTTGATCTATGTGCATCATCCAAAAGTTCCTTCTTCAGCTCCGAACTTTATGGAACACATAGTCTTTTCCCAAACCGCACAATTCATTCTTCATTAAAATTAAACTCTAAGGATTTTCCCTTTTTGATAGCTTCCACTTTTTCTTGGATTCCCGCATCTTCCATTTAAGCATCCTTTAACCTTTCCAAAAGAGATGGTTGAGTAATCATTTGTGAAAGGATTGATGATGTTCCCATCTTTATGATTCCCACGTCCATCTTCATCAAGTCTAAGAAGATTGGATCCTTTTCAATTCTCATCATTGATAGAATCGTTGGATCCTTTCTACTTAGGGCATCTGCCACCTTGTTCGCCTTCCCAGGGTGGTAATGTATTGAATAGTCATAATCTATGACGAGCTCTATCAATCTTCTCCGGCGCATATTAAGCTCTTTCTGTGTGAATATATATTTAAGACTCTTGTGGTCAGTATATATCTCACATTTCTCTCCATATAGATAATGACGCCAGATTTTCAAGGCAAAGATCACCGTCGCCAACTCTAGATCATGCGTTGGATAGTTTTGCTCATGCATTTTCAATTGCCTTGAGACATAGGATATCACTTTATCATTCTGCATCAGCACACATCCTAAGCCCTTCTTCGAAGAATCACTGAATACCACAAAAATCTCCAACTTGTGGGTAAAGTGAGCACGAGTGCAGTGATAAGCCTCCTTTTCAACTCCTTGAAGCTTTTTTCGCATTCATCACTCCACAAAAACTTTACTCCCTTTGGAGTTAGCTTGTTAAGAGGGTTGGAAAATCGTGATAAATTTCTCAAAATCGTCGATAATATCCTGCTAACCCCAAAAAGCTACAGATATCAGTTACCGATGCTGGCCTCGGCCATCCCTCAATTGCATCTGTTTTGGAGGGGTCCACAGATATCCCATTGCTTGTGATGATATGGCCCAAGAATGAGACATCCTTCAACCAAAACTCACACTTGCTGTACTTTGCATAGAGCTTCTCCTTGCGCAAAGTCTCTAGTACAGTTCTTAAATGCTCTTCATGGTCCTCCATGGTTTTGTAGTATATTAGAATATCATCTATATAGACTACGACAAATTATTCAAGGTAATCTCTAAAGACTCTATTCATCAAGTCCATGAATATTGTTAGAGGATTGGTGAGTCAGAAAGTCATTACTATGAATTCATAGTGCCTGTACCTTGTACAAAAAGCAATCTTGGGGATATCTTCCTTCTTCACCCTTAATTGATAATATCTCGACCGCAAATCCACCTTGGAGAAGTATTGTGCTACACACAACAGATCAAACAAGTCATCGATTCATGGGAGAGGATACTTGTTCTTTATCGTTATTTTGTTAAGTTCACGATAATCGATGCAAAGATGCATTGACCCATCCTTCTTCTTGACGAAGAGGACAGGTGCACCCCATGGTAATGCACTTGGGCGTATAAACCCTTTATCCAGATTCTCCTGTAGTTGTTTCTTCAGTACTTGAAGCTCAACAATAGCCATTCTATATGGAGTCTTGGATATTGGTAGCGCCCCAGGTATATGTTCAATTGAGAACTCAACATCTCTTCTTGGAGGAAGACCAGGAAGTTCCTCGGGAAATACATCAGCGAATTCCCTTACAATAGGCATTTCTTCAAGGGTGGTTTCTTCCTTGGACTCAATCATCTGAGCCAGATATGCGTGCTCATAAGGCAGTAATATCCATGCTTAAGATGATGGAGCTAAAGGAGATTCATCTTCCTCCTGAAACTTTTAAAGAATCAGGGGTCGATTCTCTATATGGAGTGTGATTTCCCTCTCCCGACAATTTATGTTGGCTCTATATAAGGAAAGCCAATCCATTCCAAGAATTGCATCAAATTCCACCAAAGGGAGTATGACGAGGTTCGCTGGGAAATTCAATCCACAGATTATAACAGGGGAGGACTTATATTCATGGGATGCAATGATTGCCCCATTTTCCGTACTCACTGACATCTTTACTTCCAGGATTTGTGGTGGTACTGGGATTTTTCTACTAAACATTCGAGATATAAAAGAATGCGTAGAACCTGAATCAAAAAGTACGTTCGCTTTCTTGAATGAATAACTAGCGTACCTGTCACCACATAGTTGTCGGGGTTCACTTCGGCAGAAGTGATGGAAAAATCTCTTCTTTGCTGTCTTGGAGGTTGTTGGTTGCCTCCTATAACCCTTGGATTAGGGCACTGATTCGCAAAATGACCCATTTCTTTGAATTTGTAGCATTTAACAACGCGTTGAGGTTCGAACGGAGCGTTCCCCTCCTCTGTCGCAATCTCGGGTCCTTCTTGCAGACAGTTAATAGCTAGTTTCCCTTCTCTTCCACACCTAAAGCATTTTCTCGTCCCCCTAAGGCAATTTACAGGGTTCTTCTTTCCGCACTTTTGGCAATTGGGGTGCTGGAACTTCTTAGCACCATTGTATTTATCCATCGGACCACCAGCATTGAAGTCCACCTTCCGCTTCATGTCCCCATGATACCCCTGTGATTCTCCGATCTCAATTTCAACCTTGAGGACACATCAGACAATTTCCTCATTGCTGTCGAAGTCACGGATCGCTAATGCTTTCTGCAACCTAGGCTTCATCCCACCAAAGAAGCGGTCAACCTTGCATTCGGGGGTAACAACAATGTCGAAAGCGTATCGTTCAAGCCTTTTGAAGTTTTCCTCGTACGCTCCCACAGATTCTTCATCTTTCTGCTTGAGGGAAAAGACGTCCCTTTCCATCATAAGACGGAGGGTGCGCGGAAAATATTTATCGAAAAACATCTTCTAGAATTCCATCCATTCCAAAGCCTCGATCTCCTCCTCAGGCTTCATATTTTAGATCAACGTCCACCATTGATTAGCTTCACCCTCTATATGATAAGCCTCCAGGAGAACCTTCTATTGTTCAGAACATTGAAGGATAGAGAAGATCTTTTCAATGGAGTTGATCCATTGCTCAGCGATCGTGGGATCAGATGATCCACTAAAAGTAGGAGGCCTTTGTCTCATGAAGCTCTCGATAGTGACTTGTTCTTTCTTAGGGGGGTTGAATGTTACTCTTGACCCGTGTTTCTATTCAAAACTTGAGTTAGATGAGAGAGAAGCGTGACAAAGTTTGTGATTCCCGCTCCCATTGGATTGGGCATCTCATTAGTACAATCATCACATTGATCTTCACAACAGTTCTTAGCTCATGTTCTCCTATTACCGGCCATTGGCTGGAATAAAAGGAATGTTAGGGGTAACACATAAAGGGTAATCCAAAGACAATAGTTGATGACTTATAAATAAACTTTAATCTCTTTAACTCATGAGTCTATAGGATTCAATCTAGGCTTTTCATGATCTTCCTTCTAACAGATATTCTTAGGGGAATTTTTCCCTTAATAAGAGTTCATACTAAGATTGTGAATTTATCAAAACATATCCCCCGGGAGTGTCGTAACCAAGAGTGCAGAAAGACCCATTTTCGTGCACCAGTTCCCGTTCGAGTCTAGCTTAAAGCGGTGTTTTCGGGTTTTACCCCTTGGATACATCTGTGCCAGAGCCGCCTCTACCTGCTCATATCTAGACAGGGATGTATTTGTTTGATAAACCACTTACTTAGTATTTAACAAAACTTAGGGATGCTTTTATTATACATATTCTTGTATCTAAGGCATTACTAGGGTTTCCTAATCCCAAAAATATCTAAACCCAGCCTCTGATACCAACTATGACAACCCTGCTTTTTATTACAACTTAAGCATGCTTTATTACATAAAACTTCACTTGATACAACAAATAAGATTGATAGGTTTAGGGTATTTGGTTCTTACGATCATTACATAAAAACATTAAACTTGATATAAAACATCTTTATTGAAAACTTCCTTTACATGACCACTACATTCATTTGTACTTAGCATTGCATGGGATAACCTGAGGACATGCATAACAAAAGGGTGAGTTATAAAGCCCAGTAAGTGAGTACATAATGAATAACATGAGGAGTACAATACATGTTAGGAAATAGGAACATCAATAGAGCTTTAGAGTATCATAAACATAAAGGCGTGATAAAGCATGATAACCATAACATGGAAATGTGGCAACAACACTTAACATTGAATTAGCATGAGCCAAGGCTCATTGCACCTGGAGCATGAGTAAACCCTCATTTCACTTGAATCATGAGTAAACCCTCATTTCACTTGAATTAGTATGAGTCAACACTCATTTCACATGACGTATCATGATACTATACTTTACCCAATGCATTGGAGCTCTATAAAGGGCACACCCTTCTTAAACATTGCATTTCATGCATAAGTGTGCCACATGGATCATAAAATATGGATTCATAAAACATAATAATTTATTCCACGATAAAGGAATGTGGAATTCATACATGAAACATTATAATCAATAAGTAAAGGTGTATAAAGGTGAATACCCTTGATGGAGAAATGAGCACGGTATTCACTACACAATGATATTGGTTTTGAAAATCGTTGTGATTTTGGCAGCGTAACGGCGTGACATAAGAATTCATTAAAATGGGTCATGAGAGAGAAAGGAGTTCCTCATCATATTTACATGTAATGGACAGTTTGGAGGTCATATAGATACATGTCCCAACAATTTTAAAGGAATTTAGATTCATGATACAAACGTAATTCTTGAATATAAAAGAGGAGAAAAAAGTTCCTTTCGGAATTTCAGCATTGTAAAGGGTGTATATGGGAGGCATTTAATGAGAGATAAAGGGGTATCACATCATTAAAACAATAATAGGGAAGTATGGGAGAGGTGAGAAACCATACCCCAACATTCATAATTGAAACTAAAATGGCATTACAACTTAAAGAAAATTGACAAAAATTAGAAAGGAAGAAAAAAACCCTTACATGGAAGTGTGCTTCCAAAGGCTAGAGAGAGGCTTGTGAGAGGCTTCATGGGAGCTTGGGGAACCTTGGGAGGATTCTAGAGAGAGTAGGGCAGAGGTTGGACTAACTAAAAAGGATTTTAGTGAGGAGTAAGTGGAATATTTGGTGGGTTTATATAGGAAAGGTGAGAGAATTCTTTATTATTTAGGTTTGGGAACCCTTATATTAAAATAATCCAAACCACAAACCATCCCATGGTATTTGCCCATGGATTATGGAAAATGAAAGAGGAAAACAATATTTTACAAGCCCAAGTTCCGAAATTATTAAAAAATTTGGGTTGCTTATGTGGAGGTGAGTCGCACTCCCATGGAAATTAATTTAAAAAGGTGAAGTGTTGAATAAGTCTTGAGGGCTCCATTAATGCTTTGAAAAGTAAGTCAAACAAACCCAAAACCTCATTATATTAATTATAGACCACATATTGGCCGAACATAAGGATTATGTTATTTTATTACATCACAATTGGATCATTATGATGTCATAAAAGACATTATATATTTAAATGGTATTTAATTTTTACCCAAAAATTTGACTGTCTCAGAAAATTATGAAAAATTCACCGTTGGATAATTTCGATTTCCAGATTCCAAGAATAATATTTATTTTATCTAAATAATTTTCCAAATATGGAAATTTTCACTTTCAAAATAAAAACCGACTTTTATAAAAAAAATCACGGGTTTTGACAGAAATGGATTTCAAACCATAATAAAAATTTTAATTGCATTCATAAAATGATAAGATCATTTATACTTAATAAAAAATTAATTTAATATTAATAATAATATATTATTAAAATATTATTTATTTAAAAAATACTTTAATTAAAGAAAATATAATTCTTAATTAAATAATAACTAAAAACACCATTTGTACTTTAAAAACTAATTAAAATGTATCAAAAATGAGTAGAAATTATATTCATTATTATATACAAAAATAATGTACATGAACATGGTGCTACATATTTGTTAAATAACCCCTTAAAATAGTCGCATAAGACCTAAGGGTAAGGTGTGCGATGGTGACAGACTCTTGGGGCGGCTCAGACAACATCGCTCGATAGGTAATTTCAATAAACATCCACTTTTCCCATAGATGATCATGTTCGAGCTTGACTTAATGAAGCTCAGCTTGGGTTTGGTCACGGGCAAAGCCCAAATAATCCACCTCTTTTTTGAGCTCTGACAAATGTGATTCGTAAGGGGCAATTATACTGGATGAGGCCATCACTTCCTTTGTCTGAGTAGAAATGGGTTTGTTAAAGCCTTATATTTATACTACTCAGATGATCACTATTCAACAGCTATAAAAGTAACAGTCACAAATCGTAACGTAAAACTAAAGAAGTTGACATTTTATAAAAACATTTTTCATAAAGAAACATTTAAATGGATCAAGAGGGATTTTCTATTAATGAAACATTGGGTCGTTACATGGTTCATCAATCTACATGGTCTATATCAGAATATAAATTAACCAAACAAAATATCACATATATTCAAAGTCCACATATTGTGGGTGATATTAGTTTTATTAATGTATATTTGATTCCTCAAAATTTCATTTGTTTTATATATATTTTATTAAATTTAGTAATGTTTGATTTATTATTTTCCAATTAACATCATCAATTTTTTTAGTTTATCAAATATCTCTATATGTCTTTAGGTAAAAGTCACAATTGTTTTCATATTATAAGTCCACATGGATTCCAAATCATTGGGTACATCATTAGTGTATTTTGGTGTTTGATGCATTATTTTAGGGGGAACATTAATTTTTTTGGGTGTGTATCTTTAATTAAGTGGTACATTTTATGGAATGATTCATGCACTCCTTTTTCTAGGGACTCATTAGGAGTCGATTCAAAATCTATGGATTTAATCCTTTTAATATTTAATGTTCAGGAGCACAAATCATCACACTCTATGAAAAAATTAATTATTAAAAATTTTAATAAATATATAAATTATTTTTCATATCAGAATTCTACAGTTCCATGTAAAATAATGTTGTTGTTGAGTTTTCACTCGTCAATGAGCATGAAAAGGCACCACCAGGGACAATTTTGTTGAGTATAATGTATATCTCCTCCAATTTTATGTGATATTTATTCATTAGATGACACATATCTTCCCTTAATTTACATTTAGAATAAATTATTCATGTTCTATGACTATTAACATAATATAATAATATTTCTCTCTTATTTTTTTATAAACCGAGAAGAATTTTTATTAGGGTTCCAACTCACAAATAAATCGGTTTAAAAAAATACATTATTATTAATGATTTTTCGATGAATTAATCCAACACTTATGTAACTATATGTCCCAATCCCATGATGATTCACCACTCGTTACTCTTAATATATATTTTATTAAAAAATTAAATAATGTAAATTCATTATTGGTATATAGAGATAATCAAATAACCACAATCCATGATTGGATTAAAGCTCAACCCATTATCCATACATATATAACCCAAATGACTATTCGGCTCTAGATATATAAAACGCTCTAGAAGGTCTTATGGAAACACACCTCATTTCCACATATATCAATAATACAACAGAATAACACAACCCTCCCTCGGAAACCTAGTGTAATAAATCCGTATTTTAATAATGAATCAACCTTTATTATTTACTTTCACATGGAAATATTATTATAAAACAAATATGATGAATCACATTTTAAAGAATAATGAATCCAATATTACATCATAATCCCGATAAATGTATATCCAATAAAACAAAAAATGCATATGTTTTGTCAAAACCTAAAATATACCACCATTACTATTCACCAAGGAATACCCCAACACAACCACTCATGAAATCAATATAAGGACTAATCCATGAAATAACCAAGTCAATATTTGAATGAAAAATTCAAATCATGTAACCTACATATAACAAAATCTACAATTAATAATGGTTCCCACGACAATATTTCTAACAGAAATACTTCTCATAATTTAATACATAATCAAAAAACACTATAAAATGATCCATATATCATCTATATGTAAAATATATTGAATTATTCAACCTCTTAACAATATCATCCATTTATAATTTATTAAAAAATAAAATATTTATTATTATTATTTTAAACAATATTATATTTCCGAAATGTTGATAAAAAGTCATTTTTCTTCACTAAAATCATCAAACCATGACTTACACAATTCACTTAAATGAGTAATCACCATAACCTATTAAATTAATATAGAACGTTTCACAAAAATATAAAAAATTTAATATAAATAATTTATGGTAAACACGTGCATGGAACATATAAACTATAGTATATTATATAACATGTCAACGAAAATTTATGAATAGATATTTTGAATTTAGGTATCTATTATCATTAATATTTTCTTATATATAAACTAAAATCCAAAAAGTAATCGAAAATAGTCAAAGATTCATGTATATATTGATGTTTTTATTTCCCATTTTTTTAATGTATGACTTCGTAATATATCTTGGTATATTTTCAGAGCTAGTCACTGAGATGGATTGAGATTATGGGGCACTATATTCTTGTAATTGATTTTTTAAATAAATTAATAATATTAGATATCACACACTTCCATTAATCATTAAAAATGATATAAATTTTAAAAGGAGGAATGAATTTGATATCTCAAAGAATTATTGTGTTCAAAATGTGTTTTTACGCGAGATGTGACATAAAAAACTTTTATGAGAGGGGTTAGTGAATACATTATTAAATGTGTTTATTAGGAAAATAAATTATTTTTTAGAATTTTTTAATTATTTTTATATTTAGCACCAATAATTTTTATAAATACATTGTTAAGCGATTAATTTGAGGGTGTTCATGAAAGATGGAAATATATTCAGATATGATCGAGAATCGTTGTAAAATTGTAATTCATGGATCTCACTAATGATGAAAACAGTTGATCTATTTTTATTAGGGATCGATCAAAATTATAAGTTGGATTTCTTCCATATGTTTTTATCAAAAAATATCATATCACACAAAAACCAAGAATCAATCGACTGAATAATTGTCTTTTTTATCGATTGATTTTTCAGGTATCAATAATTTTATATATTTTTTGACAATACATTTTTATGTTATTATATTTCCATACATCAGGGTATAACTTTTTTATTAATATATATCTAGGTTTAAAATAACAAGTGAAAATTTCCATTTCTTTGATTTTTGTTTTACATTATTCTTTCACAATTATACAGTCTTTCTTCGTTGAATATTTAATTTTCACAATGTTTCAACTAATGCATGGTGATAAATAATTCTGCATTTGAGAATTAGTGCAATGAATCACTACCACATTTCAAGGATGGAGATTCAGTAACAAAGATGAAGAATATGGGTATAGTTATAGATCTATGAATGGATTATGTGTGGATTAAAAATCATCATGCATGGTTCATAAAAATTGAATGAGTATATGTGGCATGAGGTGCAATAAATATGATTTAGCAGTCAGAATCCGACCATCACAGATGGATATGCTCTATAGGATCAAGATTCACATTATTCTGTGGGTTTAGTGGTAGATTTGAGGAAATAATATGGTATATAGTGATACATCAGATGTGTTTATATGGGTTCTATGAAAAAGAAGAATACACATCATGTAGTCATATGAATATAATACATTTAGTCCCTTCTATGTGGAGTTATGGTTTCAGCATGGAGAAATGTCTCACATGACATGTGACAATGTAATGCAACATGTGACACATTTCTGTTCCTCTTGACATGTACAAGGAGTACACACTTTGGAGGCACCATATATTTTCTTGCCTATGGAGCATACAACAATCTGTATACACCCTGATAGGTGTCATAGTGTTTAAATAATGCACATGCTTAGGAGATCATCTGGTCCTTAATGTAGTGTATGTAGATCCACACACTATGTACTTATAAAAGTACACGGGAAAGGTCATATTACACATCACATTCCAATCTAGACACATAGATGTAACATACATTAGGGACACATCATTTGTAATAGATATGTACATGTTGTGTGATTATTAGACTTGTGAAATACCACAGATAGGGAGACACACCATGTACCCCTCAGGGCACGTCATGTAATTCATTGAGGTCTTCTTGGATTCATCATTTTCCCATCTTATATTAATTTTAAACTTGTGTTAACTTCCTAAGACTAGTATCAGTGTGTTTGTTCTATTGTTCAATTACTATGAGGTTTTAATTTAGTATCCCATTATCGTATTAGAGGGTGACCATCTAATGTTCCTGATGGTCTATACAATGATCACATGTTCCCTTATTCTAGAGTTAGTCAAACCTGCATAGTAGGAACACTAACATTGGTTCCTGGATAATGGATCCCTCAATGGGTCATAGAAGAATCACCATTTTCCTTCATGTAACAATATATTGGATTTTAATAATTATTGATACCATTAGTTACTTGGGGAAAACCCTCTATCTAGGATGATGTTTATAGTAGTTTCTTATATCACCCATAGTGATCCAGGAGCATTAGACCCCTATACGTGTATCGAGATATAATCATTCTAATTCAGTTTAGTCCGATCGAGTGTGAATGTTGATTTGACCCTCTAATTTTCTTTTGTGTCGAGCCTTGTTGATTGTGACCTGTAGTAGGGTGGTCGTCATAGGAAGTAATGGTTGTAGAGTGTGTTATCCAAAAAATGGAAATATGGGATCTTCTAGTAGTAATCTGATGTTGGATTTATAGTTCTGATATTACATTTAGTTTATATCTATTGTGATTGTATTCAGATATTTTATTATATTTATCATCTTATGAGTGATATATCATTTGATGAGTTCCATAATGATTCTGATATTTATTTCTAATTTTGTGGGGGTATATTGGGAATTTATATACTCACTCTTATACGAGATCTTCTCACATGTGACATGTGTTATATAGTATGAATACATTTCGCGGACTCTATGACTGACATTGAGTAGGTGGAGCCATTTTCGGAATGATACATCAATGTGTATACTGTTGTTCATTGGTCTGTTGTCCTCTCCTACTAATATGGTTTGAAATTAATATATATTCTTGTTTGGGTTGGTATTTGTCCAGATATTACACATTCTCTTAGATTTTTCATTATATAGTTATGGGATTATATATATACATTCAATGTTTCTATGGTTTTAGATTTTATTATTTTATTTTCTCAGATATGTGTGCATGAAAAATTGTACTTGGGTATAATGAATCTCATGTGTATGATATGCCCTCTATTCATTAGTCTCAAGTCCCTATACTATTGGAGGTGGGCATAGAGAAGTTTCATGTCAGCCCCAATGGATCACATCATGATAGGACGGTGTTAGGGAAGGTACCCAACATTATTTGTATTGATGCTTCCTTGGTTTAAGATCAGAGTTTTGGGTCACTATTGTCTTTATGTATCTATTGGTTTGGGAACTCGGGAAAATTTATTAACGAATTTAAATTATGCGATTAAAGAAAGGGTTTCCAGTGTTAGTGTACTAGACAATGCATACAATCCCTAACACAATGATAAAAATATTTTTGACACGGTATATGTTGTCACATTATTCATAGGAATCATTGTTACATGCATCATTTTGTAATGGGTTTTTTATATCATTCTTAAGGTAGTTCTCCAGATATATGAAATGACAATGGTACATTTTGGTAATCATCTAGATTACTCTTTGAAGAAAAATAGTTAGGATTTCGAGATTGTTTTATTATGATTACTAGATGATTGATGAGGTTTTAGATAAAGGACCAACACAATAGTTTTTTCCTCCAAATGGGAATGAAGAAATGATAACCACTTTTTACCACTACATGAATCCATCAGTAGACCAAGCCACTGATCATTTGCGTTTTTTGCATTCAATATGATCTAGAAGGATATGATGGTGTTGCGTGCTTGATTGGCATGCTATCTGATGTCAAAAATAAAGGTATCTATGATTATATTATGAGATATAACCTTAATAGGTTGAGGTTTGACTCAATGATATCATATGGGTTTCTGGAATGTGTTAACCCCCAATGAGAGGATAGCTCAGCAAAATATGAAACTCATATACTAAGTCTTAATTGAGAGTTATAGTATTGAGGTTATCTATGATTTCATAGTTCGGAATACCCCTTTATATGGTAGTGGAAAAAATCATGATCTTATGGTGTAAATTTCATACATGGATGAGACCTCTCCTAGATGGTGGTCCATGTTGTGATACATCCGCTAGGTGATGTGTTGTTTTCTAATTGTTTTTGGATATATTGTACATAAACTTGTACATACATTAAATCTGTACAATTCCCCCATCAAGACTATTTCATGAAACCAAAAACAATGTGGGAGAATTAGTTTCACCCAATGTGAATAGTGTCGAGTAGAGGGGTTTACCCAACGCACGAAATAACCTTATTTAGTGAGAGATGGTTTTGAAAAAGTGCATGGGGATTTAAATTAATAAAATAAATTAAATGATTTACTTATTTTATTCTTTTTTACTTGTAGTTATGTGAATTGTTATTAATATACAATAATGGTATTTTCATCACAGATTTTCTCTAAACCCTAGAGTCCTAAATAATAATTATGTAGAATTGGATGGAATAATTCTTATAAAACTATAATAGATCTAGATTAGGTCAATCATCATCGCACATTTTATATTAATGGTTAACAAAAAAATTACAACACATGACCATTATTCCTCAATGTTAAATCAAAATAGATGTTTTATTTGTTGATTTATCCCAATTTTTCTAATCCTATTATGAGAATGAAATAATCAACTAGTATATTCATTTTAGGATTCATTGTTTTTTGGGTATTGGTTATTTTTTGGAATTTTTTATAATGATATATTTCTTTGTGAAATGATTTAAATACATATTTAATTTTTTGTTCATATGAAAATAAATAGAGTGAAAATTTATAATGGAAAATTTTCATTCTTCAAATTAATGTTTTATGGTTTTATCTCACAATTATCTATGTGTTCATCATTAGAAATGTATTTTGGTGTAAAATTCTACCAATACCTATTCACCAGTTATTGTGAGTTCAATATTCTGAATAATAGATCGCTACTATGTTCATGGAAGTAGATTCATTGATTTAGATACAGTATAAAATATGTTAGTATATCCTTGCATAGATGAGAGGAATATTAGGGATCCTCAATCAAGGTTCTTCATGTGTAGATGAGTATGGTCGAACAAAGGCCTAACGGTGATGATTTCATGGTTTTAATCTGACCAGCAACAAAATATGTGATCATAATGTTCAAGATCCATGTTATTTATTGATTTTGGGGGATAATATGAGGAAATTAGATTGCATGGAAGGAGTTGTGTGATATTATTCCATGAGTTATGTGAAATACCATACTGACCATCATGTAGTCTTATGACAAATGTTGTGTATTCCCTTCTGTTAGGCACTATCGATTCATCACATAGATTTGTGTCATACGCCATGTGAACCATTTCACACACCATGTGGCCCTTAGATGATTAGTACAGAATCTACATAAGGTATAAGACTATGAGGTCTGGGGGAGTTTTGAACAATGTGGACCCTGATCAATATCATGTACATCCTAGCATTCATCTCGGTGAGTAAAGAAAGTACACAACTAGGAGGTCGTATGTTTTTTTAAATCATGTATGGATATTTTCATGTTATATACCTAGGAATTTTTATTGGCATAGATAGGATACATTCTATGTGCCCGCCCCAACATCAACATGTTTTTTATCATGGGGACATGCCATGTGTTGCAAAATAGTAGATGACTTGTGAGAACATGATCCTAGAATCACCAAAAAAACTGAGTAATGTCGTTCACCCCCATGAAAAAAATGTATACTCAATTGAGGACATGTTAAATTCCACATTCCTACTTTTTGAAATTCATTTTGATATTTTTTTGTGAAACTCTAGACTACAATTACTATATTTTTTTCCCATGGTCTATTATTATTATGTTTTGGTGTAGTATAATCTTCCAATCCAAGAGGGATACCCTTCATCACTTAATTGTGATATGTGTAGTGAGGGAAATTCACTTGTTCATGATTGAGTTGAATTAGACTACATCAACCAATGAATAAGTGTCATTAGTTATATAGATCATTTTGTTTCTCCGACTAGTCATGATTTCAATTAGGTTACAATAGATAACGTTGTGGAAATTTTCATGACCAATATTTACATGAGGGAAATCCCCTATCTAGGATGATTTTTTGAGATTGGTTTCGTTTACCCTAGTGACACCTAGGATTTAACCCCTATCAATGTATCAAGATCTGATCCTTACAATGAGGTGTTTCCTAATCAGGTTTTTATCATGGATGTACCCTATTAGTTTCCATTCTGGTGGGATATGATGAGAATGGCCAATAGAATGACTGTCATAAATAGATATATAGAAAGTGGTGTTATTCTCATACAATAGTGTTATATGTGACCATCTATCATGAATCACAGTTTTTTTACATCTTTGATCATATCTTGTTTTAGTGTGTCTCATTCGAGTATATATGGACATTTCATTTTTTCCTCACGTTTTGATTTACATATCATTTGATGAGATGAATACTATTGGTGCTTTGAGTTTTTAGATATTTGGGTATCCTATTGGGTATTTTTACACTCTACCAATATAGGGATCTTCCCTCTCCTGCCATGTCTTATATAATTAAATTTACATTTACATTGTCCTTGGTGGAGAAGTATTAGGTATAGATTGTTTGAGATATATTGATCGTGGTGTATTCTAGTGTAACATCTTACATAATTCCACTCCTCTCGATAATGGTGGTCTTTAAATTCAAATTTTTCTTAGGATTTTATATGGACATTGTTTACAATTTCCTTTAGATTTTTCATAATTTTTTTCAATGATTATAGATGTATGTTTTATTTTTTTACTTGTTATACATTTTTATATATAATAGTAATAGATATTTGTATGTCTTTATTGGTAGGTAAGGCCAATGCCTCCAATGTGTGTGATATGACTTCTTCTTAGTCGTAGGTTATGCCCCTAGCCTATTCGTGAAGGGATAATATTAAATGGGTCACACACCTAGTTATTCAAGGTCTCGAATGTAATGAGATAAATATTTATATAAATAATGATACAATTCCCTAGCTAATAAATTTTTTGATAAAACAATAAATTTATATGTGGAATATATCTTATTGTTATGGTCACTTTGATATCTCATAGATAATGATAAGTGGAGAGCTAAAGGGGTGGGAGTGGGTGCCTATGAAATTTTGTCTTCATGATAAATCAAAATGTTGAGGTTTTATATTATTCCTCATAATTTTACCAATATAATTACATAATATGAATATATATGGGGTCCAATATATTGTGAAATGGTATGTAATTGTAAAACAACAATATATCAAGAAACCTGAAAGAATCATGATCATATTAAATAAAATTATTTTGGCCTTCATTGTGGAACCCACATGCTATTACATGGTGTCACCCCGTCATCCATAAATTATAATTATATAAAATTTGGATCATATTTAATGACAACATATTGTGGACTAAAATATAACATGTACTAAAAATTCACTAAACCTAGAATCTAGAACCTAATATCTATCTTTTAAAAACCATTGAAAAAGTGAAATTCATATTACACCTCCCATATTTTCCCCACTCTTTAAATATAAATTTTAATTTTAATTCATATATTATCTCATACACTAAATTCTAAAATATCAAATTTATTCTAAATTTTCCATTCTATAAGAATTCATTTAAAAAGGAAATCCCCACTATATGTCCCTTCATCACAAAAAAAAATATAGTGATGATAATGAAGTTGTTCATTCATACATTGAAACATGATATAGCTTCTAATCCTCTAATAGAGAAAAATATGGTTTACATTTTAATAAATATCCTAGATATATATATTGTTATTAAAATATCATATCTATCCTTAACAACACATCAATATTCATCTAAATTAAACATTTTATAACAAAATACCTCCCCTTACATCATATTACTCAATAACAAAATTAGATGGCTCTCCCTTTCCCTATCAACCCTATAAGGGACATCTAAATTGTTATATATATACTCATAAATAAGAACTTGATTCAAAAAAATAAAAAAATTGAGAAAACTATAGAAATTTATAGATAACAATAATAAAATTATAAAAAATACCATTTGAAAAATAAATGAAATATTGAAACCAAAACATTTGAATATTTTATTATGATGATTACTCAAATACATATTTTATTCACTATACCAAATGTTTTGAATTTTTTCCATGATCATGTTGCCACAGATTATAGACAACACGTCAAAATGTAAATATATACTGTTACACACCTCAAATAGAGGTTTCTAGTCAAGTTATTATTAACATATCTCCTACGATATCATTATATACATAGTAATGAATTCATTATTTTATTACTTGATGATTTATATCATATCAGCATCAATATAAATGGACATTTCATTGTGTGTTCGAATAAATGTTTTTAAAATAACTACTACCACCAATTTTAACAAGCATAAATACATAATAAAATAAAACCATCATAATACGATAGACATCACATGTGGTGATTTCCTATCACATTAAAAAATTATGATTTCAAATTATGAACTAATTTTAGAATCAACAATTAATACCACGGATATTAAAGATATTGAAATTTTGAATTAATTTACATATAATAATGTAGATTACTAGCACTTTTGTTGAAATAACTTCCCAAAATTCAATTCCACTATTATTGTTGGGGTGACAGATAACTTCATCATATTTCTCTTTGTTCCATTCCAAATATATCAAACCATTATGTATAAAACTAAAAAGTTATTATGCATTAGATTATGTATTCCTCAAGATGGTATTTTTAAAACCATTAGTGATCAATCTCAAAATCCACCATATTGTGTTATAATACAAAGTAATCAATAAATAATCATAATTAGCATTTATTGACATTCTATAAATAACACACCATAATTTGTTAATTTCAAATTAATTTTGACAAATAATGGAATATACTATCATATATAATAATATAAAACAAAAATTTTGAACCATTTTCCTATGGGAACCCATTTTTTGGCACGTAATGTTCAAAAAACCATAACATACTGACACCCAAGTCATTACAATCATACCATAATAACCATGAAAACACAGAATAATAAATTGTTTCTATGAATGTTATGTCATATATATAACAAATACACTAATAAAAATTTTTTCATTAAAAATCACAGGTCAACCACAAACTAGTAATCGAAGCTAGCTCATGACATCCCCATGTCACATTCTTAATTTCCCCAATGAGGTGACAAGAATCAATATTATCAAACGAAGAAAGGCGGAAGGATTTCACCCAAAAATCTATAAAATTTGTAGCATTAAGGTAAATGAGAATCCAAATATATATATATATATATATATATATTACAATATGAACAATAAAACAACAAAATACAATTGAAACAATCCTGAATACTAAAAATATCTTAGTGGGACCCCACAATTCAATCTCTGATCCCAAAATATGGCATTACTGCACTATGATCATTACTATGTTGGAACATGCACCTTAATATAATAAAATTGTAAAGGTATAATATTGAGTATTAAAACATAATAGGCATGCCAAGGAAAAACTATTCAATATTAATTTCATTTAATTACAATAATCATTTACGGTGAGAACGAAATGGGTTTTTATAAACATATTTGCTTCATTTATTAATTTGAAAAACCATAATATCTAATATTGAATGCATTATTTAAGATAATTTTTCTAAAAAATGTTAGGCAAGATAATTATTGTGATAGAGAGAGAAAGAAAATTAATATATTTGGTCAAGAAAATGGGATAAAGAGAGTATGAATATTTTTTTCAAAAAAATCATCCTGGAAAATTAAAAAAATAGACATTAATTTTTAACAAAGATACAAATCACAAATAAATAATATAAGTAATGAAAACATAATATGGTAAAATGGAATTTATTACAAAAGTATACCTTCTGTATGAGGCATCTATATTATTCACCAAAAAATTTACGTTTCAGCGTACATGGGTATACCACGGAGATCTTTGAAATATTTACCATATAATGTCAAAATATATATCTTATCAGCATCTCTAATGTATCTTAACTTACCTCACATATATTTTGACCCATTATAGGACTACATTATAGTGAATAACATAAAGCAATTCTATTTCTATACTAAGGACAACTAGAGATATATTAATCCTCAATGACTATAGTATAAATTATCAAATGATCTTCAATCTATGTTTTGTTTCCTTGGTATTTCTAATATAGGGGATGTGATAATTATCAGGAATTCAACATATATAATGAATAAAAACACTCCAGACCCAAATACAGAAGAATTATCAATCCCTTAACTCCAGTCTAAGGAAGTCCCCTTCACAATTAGACATCAATTCACAAGGGAAGATCAATACCAATGACATTTCCATTTCACTAACAATGGAATAGTAAGAGACTCATACAAATGAGAGTTTTCCAAATAAAACCTATTTTCAAAACATTCACAAAGGAATCATATATTATTTAAGAGATACAATGATAGCCATATATCCAATTAAAAAATATATAGATCCAAATTCCATTTACCTGTCTACATGAATACCCCAAAACCTATTTAGAAATCAAAATCATTTCAAAATTACAACTGAAATTCCAAAAAGTTTTTTTTTATGGAGAAATAAAAAAAATTAAAATAATTTAATTCATAAGGAAACACCTTAATTGTAAAGCCATGATATTTTAAAAAATATTTCTCTTCAAAAAATGTTTATTCTTATATTATATTCATTTCATGCAATCAAGAGTTTGAATGAACTATGAGATAGTATAAAATAAGCATTATAAAATAAGAAATAAATTTCTGGGAATAAATATAAATATATAACTTATTAAAATATATTTTTAATTAATTAGATAATTATAAATGAAAATTTCAACCAAATAAAAGTCATTGAAATATTATAATTTTATTTTCAGAATATAATTCACTCATAATAAATTAAAATAATTATATTTAGTGAAAAATTATTCTAAAATATAAAAGTTATATATTCAATAAAAATATTATTGATATTTATCAAAATAATTTAATAGTCATTAGATATATAAAAATCAAATTTTACGCAAATGAAACCATCATTTTTTAAAGGTAGTTTAACTACATTTTAATAATAAAAAAATTAAATCCATGTTATTACATATATATACTTTATATTTGAGAAAATAAAATTATTCTCATAAACTATATTATAAAACATTATGTTGGTTGAATTTTTGGTATTTTTTTATAAGATTCATGTTTTTATGAATATTTTAAAAATAATCCATTTTAATAGAAAACCAATTTTAACAAAAATTGTTCATAAATCTAACGTAAAATTTTTATTCATTGAAAAGTATAATTACATAAAATAGATATAATTTAAACTAATTTAGGTCATTGGAATAATTATTACATTTTATTTATATACATATATTTTTCAATCTTTTGCATGTTTTAACTTTAATTACCCTTTTTCTCACCCCACCGATAAGGTTAAATTTAAATTTTATACTACAATATATAAATTTTTTAATTTTGAAAAATTTATTCCATATATTTAATTATTTTTCCAAATTATGTAAATTGGTTTCTTCAATTTTTTGGTTTTATAAGTAGGGACATTTCTATATTTTTATTAATATGGTAAAAGGAAAATAATTTATTTAATGGTAAAAATAAAATTATAAAATTACCCTATCACTTTCAAATTTTTCATTCATTGAGATATTGTAGTCAAAAATCATTTTTAAATGGAATTTATACACATTGGATGAAATTTGGATGGGAGTATGACATTTATTATATTTTATTAAAAAAATTTGAAGATTTCATAATTTTAATTTTGACAACATTAACAATTTCAATATAATTCTATATAGAAGATAAATTAGTCTATAAATATTAATTTCAAAGGTGAAAATGTATTCATTATATTGAAAATTAATTTTTTATTCATATGAAAAATATGATCACAGTAATGAATTATACAATGAATTTGTAGTAATTAATTGTTCAATAGAAATATCAAATAATTTATATTAAAAATAATTAAATAACATTAATTAGATATTATTAATATTCAAATTGAATTTTATAAATGAAAAATACCAACTATTCATATAAAAAACATTATTTTTTATGTTATATTTTTCCCTTAATATTTTTAAAAATACAAAATTTTAAATGTGTCGAAATTTTACCTTTTAAAATAAATCAAAATAATGTTTTATTAAATTATTTAAATATTGTTATTTTTTTTAAATACCAAACAATAATTATATGGTCTAAAAGTTTATTCATTTTTCATTTACAATCTATTTTTCATCACATAAATAAAAAATACACTATGTAAACATTGATGTTTTTTACGTTAGTTAAAATTAATATATTTTAAAAATTGGTTCATAAAAAATTATAAGGTGTATAAATAATAAAATCTATTCCAAAATATAATATTTGATTATTGTTGCACATTTTATCATCATATATTTGGATCCATGTTCTTTTTTTTATTTCTATTGAGATTCAATTTATTATAATTTAATATATTTGGAAGTTCCAAAAGTTCCCCTAACATCAATTATAAGAGAGTACCTCTCCCCTCACATATTTTAATCATATTGATCGTCAAATATAACCTATACCATACAAATTTCTATTATAAAACTCTCTAGTCACATTCTAGTTGTTATGATCATTTAATAAGACCAACTACAGTGTCATTATGAGATGATCTGGATAGATCGCGCCGAGGAAGACATAATCAATTTTTATGACTCTCATATTAGTATTTCATTTAATTCAACGTTGAAATATTTTGTTTAAAATATAATTTAATAAGTAAAATGTCAAATATATGTTGTTTTTTTATAATGATTATTTAATATTCATTTTCTAACTTATCCATCCTATGAAAAATGAAATCCTTATGTGTGCATACATATGACCTACCGTTGACACACCATGTTAAAAACTGAATTTCCTCATCACTTCAATTGGATATTTTATAGATATGGAAATACTGGATATATGTAATTATAATAAAATGTTTTTTATTCTGTAAAAATATATACTCTATCAAATTGTATAATATTCCACAATTAATGGAATGAAATCGTCACTTATGTATCCATATGGACATCTGTATCAACGGTGTGATGCAATTCATTCATAATGATATCAATTAAAGATTGATTATATAAATATATAGAATGAATAATATAATATTTAATATCTAAATATTATTATATGTATGATATAACTATATTATGTTTGCAATAACTTTGACTTTAATGTCAAAAAATGAAGAAGAAAAGGAAGCATATGACACTAAAATGGAGATTAATAATGAAATATTAATAACAACATGTTATTAATATGATCATATACAATTTCATAGATATGAATATGATTGTTAAATTAGTTAATTTCATTGATTTATCCATTATATATTATTTTTTAGATATGCTGAAATGAATTTATGGATATGGTAGTTGTTAATTTAATAATCTATTTATTATCTGAAATTTTTTATACGTATGAATTTACAATGGTATATTTATCTTACTTGTCCGTGCTCTTAAAAAATATATTTCAAAATATTATTAATACACTTTTAATATTGTTTAAGGACATTTTTACACGTTTTTAACTTTTTTTATTTTTTTAAAGGTATCTTATTTTGTTTTCATAATGAGGTACTTTTGGACTCACTCGAAAAAAGTATGAGGAAAATGCTGTATTCTAACATATATGGAATGAATGGTTTTTTACACATCCAAGATGCCCTAATTCCCAGAATATTCCATTAAAATATGAAATAAATGAATTAAAATATTTTTCATATAATAATTTGAACCCCTTCATATAAAAAAATGAGTATAGAGTAGAAAAGATATTTTCCTGAAGATATACATTCATGTGATCTCTCAATATTATTTTAGAACTACGAAAACATTCATAGAGTTTACATGTGTTTTAATTGGAATATTTTTCAAGGATAATAATTTTATTATTCCATTGAATGTTCTATATTTATGATGCAATGATAAATATGAAACGCATTTCATTTCCATGTGTTATGATACAATTTAACGATGCTTAAGAAAACCATTTATTTTCATGGATTACAATAGGATGAATTATTTATGTAATACTAGAGATTATGTGTGTGGTTTTAATTATGTGATGAGTGGGACCAATATCTCCCCCTAAATTAATTAGAAAAATGTTAATATTTAATGAGATATATATGACTGAAATAGTAAAGGATATTATATTTTTAATACTGGGAATGAAAGGTATGTAAACCCAGTTCAGTTATAATGGATAGTAATGAGGGGTGACCAAGGTTCAGTAAAGGAATTTGTCTAGTATTATGGTCTTGGATATTATCCTTTAAAAATATGAAAATTGTTATATTTGATTATGTGTATATATATAATTACATGTCTACTATTAAGCTACCTAGAAATATGTTCTATGATGAACGTCTATGATTTATCACATGTCATGATATCATGATCTTTAATATGTATGATTTAATATTAAAATATTTTGTTAATGTTTATATGCTTATGATTATGATATTATTTATATCACCCCTTTTCACTGATATTGATAATATGTGATCACCCTTTCTTATGTTTTCTTTCCCTAATATATAAATAAGGGTATTTGGAATGTTGTGTAAAAAATGGTTTAATATATGAAGTAATAATCATGAAATGATGTAGATAATTTATTACCCAGTTTTTTATGTTTCCCATTTCTAATGACACTAATCATCTGTGTTCGTGGCATGGTGTTATCATTTTTTTAATGATTACTTTTCTATTGATATGTAATATGTATGTATTAAATGTATAGACTATAATAGATGGTATCTATGAAATTTTTTATTTAAATTTGGAAATAAGATATAAAATCATAGTAATAACTATATAAACAAGTATTAGTATAGGTTAAAATGTTTTCTTTTTTAAGACAACATGAGAAACTGAGGATAAAACATAATGATTCCTTTATTCAAATTTAATAAATAAATTTCTTTTGATTGTATTATTTAAAAAATTTGATTAATCTTTGTCACAAAATTATTCTTTGTTTGATTCAATGGATAAATCTCAAAGAAAACCTATTAAAAAGGAATCATATTAGAAATTAAATGATTTTCTTTCTAGGAAACTAAATGGTAGGGGTGTCGGAATGAAAAATATTCTTTCTTTGCTCATAAAAATTTCTCGAAATATGAATCATGCATGGAATCAAAATGAGAAAATGATAGAACAACATTATATTATGTCATAATGAGTTAGTCACCACCTATATTCATGGAGTCTTCTAATCCTCTAGTGCTAGAACAATTGATTAGAACCAATGAATTGGTATTTCCAATTCCACATTGATTACAACATGACAAATTTGTTTTTATATATAATCATTTAAAAGATGATTCTTATCAATGGTGAAATAATATCACGAATATAGGGTAAAGAGATAAATTTGGATTTATGGAATTATATGAGTTCAATAACTCATTTTCAATGAGTTCAACAACATATTTTTTTAATATTTATTTTCATCATATTCATTGATCAATTATGTAGATAGAGATCCTTGATCTTAAGAAAAAGGACGACGAATCTATTAATCCATATGAATAAAATTTATAATACATGCATGTTACATTTATGAAATAATCATACTACATGAATAAATGATTGATGAATTCATTAGTGGATTAAAACCGAGTATCTTAATGTAATTATCTATATGGTTCTTAAATACCTTTGAGGAATTCATTTTATTTTCTATAAATGTTGATATAGATATTGGATTTACCCATCAGTCCTATGGGTTAGATAAGAAGATAAAAATGGAATTCTTAGAACAATATAAAAACCATAATCCAATGTAAATGTTATTTTCATAATTATAATTATTTTGATAGAAATATTGATGTAGATTCCTTAATTGGACAATTAAATGTTTTTGGTGTGGGAATTAAGTCTATCATGAAATTGATTGCTGAAGTCATTGGAAAAAATATTACATGTGATGTGAATTGTGAAGGGAATTATGCTAACCAATGCCTTAATACATGCATTATCGATGATGATCAACTTTAAAAACATCTAATGTCTAAAGATATATTCAAATCACAATTGATCACAACTGATGATATAGTGTATGATAATAAAGTTGTGAATGGAACACTTATCATCCTCTATAATGTATTAAATAGTTTATTATATTCTGTATCCACAGAATAAATTATTTATAATGAATTTTCTAAGGGTATAACAATATTAAAATAATTATATGTTCACTTTACAATTAAAACTGTAAATGGAAAAACAGTCGTATCACATATTTAAAATTAATCTCCAATTTATTTTTTTTAGGAAACTGCTTCCTATAAATATTATGAGCATTAATTTAGTGTAATTAGATTTGATGCATCTAATAGATTGGATTTCTCTATATAAACCACATATAAATTTATATGGAAGGAAATACAAATAAAATATTCTTAATGAATCAATGGTCTTATATCGATATAAGGGTGAATATGAAATTCCAATGAAAATCACATCCATTTTTATTGCCTTGATTCCTTTAAATAAAAGTAACATATCATGGATGGTTGAGGTGAATCACATTAATAATGATAACCTATGGTAGAAGAGTTTTAAGACATATATCTAGAATAATTTATAGGTCATTCACTTAATTGTTATGTTGACTTTTCTAAAAAACTCATACTAATAATTATGAATATTTCCAAGAATACCTATAGAATTTCCCCAATTAGGATGTATGAATTGATTAAAATACTCCATTACATTATTGGAAAGGGATTAATACAACATATTGTATCTCCCAGGGGTTCTCTTATTTATTTTGATAATAAAAATTGTTGCATAAATGATATTATTCATTTATTATCAATATCATAATAATATTACTATCAAGAATAAATATATCATGCCTTGTATTAATGCCTTATTCAATACAACATGAATGTATCAACAGCTTTCTATATTTGATCTTGATTATAGATATCATTAATTAAGGGTCATGTATAAGGATATATGCAATACAAAATTCCACACATGGTATGAACACTATGAGTTTATAGTGATTCATATTGGTCTTATTAATTCTCTGTCTATATTCATAGATATAATGAATAGATTAGAGACTATATTGTTCAATATTTGGTCGTCATTATGGATGATATTTTCATAAATTCAAATATTAATTTGATTATGACTATAACATGAGGATTATACTTATTTCTCTAAGAATGGATATGTATTATTAAAAATTTACCATTTGTGAATTTTGTCCCTAGAAGGTTTCATTTTTTGGCCACATACTCTAAAGAGAGGGGATAACAATTTATCCAAAAAAATATGTATGTTATTGAACTATTTCATGGACTGACAATCAAACATGATATTTCATGATTTCATGGTCTCGTTGGATAATATATATGTTTTTTGGAACTATTTATTATGATTATCTAATAGAGTAACATTTTTTTCTCAGAATGATGATAATATCATGTTGTTGTAGGAATTTGAAGATAATTTTGCACATCTGAATAAAAGGATATTTAGTATTTCTATACTCACATTACCCTACAGTGCAGAGCGTTTTTGGATCTAAAATGATTCATAATATAATGGTAATTGATGTGTTCTCATTAAAAATGATACGATGATATCTTCTTTCGTAGAAAAAAATAGAAAATTCCTTATAAAAATTAATATAATAATAAATTGGAGTTAGTTTTGGTAACAATGGAGTTCATTCTATGGAGGAATTATATTTATGGGGAATGGTGTGAAATTTATACTGATAATTAAAGTGTAAAATATATTTAACTAAAATTGAGATAAATATGATCCAAATGAAACTATTATATTTAATAACATAATCATAATAATAAATAAATTAAAACATTATTCAAGAGAAGAATTTAGAAGATGATTTCGGTCGAAAGGATCATATTGTGTTATTCATGATGTGGATAACAAAAGATCTAATATTCATGGATTTATAAAGGATAGATGTAAAAATTAAAAAAACTGGAGAATCACATGTTTTTCTAATGAATAGACATCCATATATACATGTGAATATTAAATTGGTATTGATTGAAGATGTAGAACTACAAGAAAATTCGAGAAATTTTTATGAGTTCTACATCGATTTTGATGGAATAATATAATTTTATAAATGTGGATTTATTGATATTGTATGATAGTTAATGACGTAACTATTGGATGATGCTCAATGTTCTTTATTCTATATTCATCCTGGAATCAGACGGATTTACAGGGACATTGAGGCATTTTATTAGTTGGATAGAATGAAGGGACATATTACAGAATATGTTTCTCGGTGCTTGGTTAGCCAACAAGTTAAGGCAGAGAGACAGATTTCCATAGGGATATTAAAACCATTACCCAAACTACAATAGAAATGGGAAAATATCACCGTGGGATATTTTTCATATATCCAAAAACATCTAAAGACTGTAATGTAATATGCTTTATAGTTGAACTCTTTCTGATCTCGAAACATGTCATTGCTATTAGGAATTATCTCACTCTTAACCATGTATCCATGATATTTAAAAAAATTGGTAAGATTTCAGGGTGTACCACATTCAATTATAATTTTTGGTGATTTGGGGGTTACCATGATTTTCCAGATAAGTATCATCAGGATCATTATAACATTTCATATTTTAGCATTGGTAATCATATTTAGATATATTGTTAATCATAAATGAAAATTCAAACTCATGAATACATGTTCATAGCTTGCTATATGTATTTCAAATGTGGTCAGGATCAACCCATACCATTGGTTTAATTTTCATACAACAATAGCTATCAGATATGTTTCAGATGGATCTATATGAAACCCTCTATAATATGGAATACATGTCTCCAATATTCTGAAACGGTGTGTGTGAAAAAATCAATTTGGGCCAGATATTTTTGATGAAATAACTGAGATGATTTGATCAATTCAACAACACATAAGAGTAGCTGAGAGTCAAAAAAAGGTTATGCTAACAATAGATGAAAAAACATATTTTTGTAGTTGGTGATAAATAATTTCTAGGAATATATCTCTATAAAAGGGTAATGAGATTTGGAACGAAATTATAGTCGAGTCCTAGGTATATTGGTCCATTTAAATTTATTGATCATGTTGGGAAAGTGACTTATAGATTAAAACAACAACCAAATATCTCAGATGTTAATGATATATTAAACTTATGTATTATGGTAAGTTAAATACATGATTCCTCACATGTTCTAAATTAATATGTTGTAACATGGGATAAACATATTTCTTATAATGAATAACATATATAGATTCTATATTCTAGTGAAAAATATCTATGAATAAGTACCACTTGTTTGGTAGATTTTTTATGGAGGAACCAAAAAATGAGGAAGATATGTTGTAATATTAGGATGTGAAAAAAATCATTATACTAAAATGTTTCAATCCATGTGATGTATTTTTATGGAGTAATTAATTTTAACATGGTAGAATATAACACTCTAATATTTTCATATATATTTCCCTTTAAATAATTTTACTACATCAATATCTTTCATTCCACGCAATCATGAGTTTAAAAACCTATGTTACAGTAAAAAATGACCATTATATCATTGTTGTTAATTTTTTAAATATAAATATGAATAATTGACAAATGAAAATATATTGTGAATTCATTGTATAATTATTAACAAATATCTAATACAATTGATTATACCAGAAATAATCCCATTTTATGCTACCAAAACAATTATTTATTAATATATTAAACTAATTAATATTATTGAATTATATTAATAAATTAAATATTTTAAATATTAGATTAATTTTTTGTGTTTATCCAGTAGATTTAATATTCATCTGATATAAACAAACCCAATCATACTCATAAAAAACTATGAATTATAAAGGTAGTTTTTCTGCCTTTTAATGAAAAAACTATTTTAAAAATATATTTTTATACTCTAATATATAATATTTGAAAAAATATAAATATTATATAATAATTTACTATTATAATTTTCTTTGGATTAATTTTTTTTAGTTTTTTGGATTTTTTTCAATTTCTGAAGAATAATTAAAAATACTAACTTTTAATTGATATCAACTTTTTTCAGAAAAATAAATTTTAATGTTACATTATATTTTAAAAAAATTATAATTATAATTATATAAAAATTATATTTTTTAATATAATATTAGTTGGTGTCATCTATTATACATTGAATTTATATTTAAAAACATTTTAATCTTTTGCCTGTTTTATCATAAATAACTTTTTTTTGTGACCCCATGTCGTAATATTAAAAAATTACCCTAATAGATGTACTAATTTCATATTATAATCTTTTGTATCCAAAATAATCAATAGGATGGAATTAGATCCTTTTTATTCTACTTAGATGATAGTATGGAATTTATTATATTTGATTTAAAGGGATGTCTATGATATCATACTCATATCTTTAATTACTATATCATTATTAATATGTTGTTATAAAGAATATTTTCCCATATAATTAGTCATTTAGAATATAAAATTATTTTAATTATTATAGTATTTTATTTTTAATTTTTAGTAAGTAAATAACTGTCTTAATGATTTATATAATTATGTTGTAGTAATTATTTTATTATTGATATTATGAGATAATTTTTATAAAAAATTTTAATATAAATATAGTTATTGAATATTAATGTGACGAATAATAATTCTATATTACCATAACCTCATATAGATATTATAATTTTTTTGTTTCTATATTATATTGTTTTTTAATGATTTTTAAAAAAACATGAAATGAATACGCTCAAAATTTAAACTGTTGTTGTTATATCAAAATAATTGTTTATTAATATCTTAAAAAAATATATTATAAATAATAAATAATTATCATATGGTATATAATTTTATAAATATTTTATTCATTGTCTTATTGAATTCAAATAAATAAAATTTTCACTATTTCAAAATTGTAAAAGATGTTACGTTAGTAAAAATTACAGTTTGCGAACATCAGGTTAATGAAATAGAAAATGCTTTCAAAAAATTATTAAAAATTTATTATGATATTAAAACATTATCCCATCTAAAATTATAATTCATATCCATTTAGAGGTATTTTTATTGATATCTTCATTATTAAAAATTAATATTTTTTGAAATTTCATAAATCCCCGTCTACTCATTAAAAAAAGAGATCATCTTGTCTCACTTCATCAAATCACATTGATCCTTAATTTTGTTTCATAACAAACATATTTGAATTATCAATGTCATTAGCCTAATTATAAAGGATGTTGTATTCTCATAACTCCATCTATAGTGTCGCTACAAGAAGATCTATGGGAGATTGTAGAAGGAGAGGAAATATACTTTACTGACTCTCTATTTAGTATTACTTCTTCTATATCCTATTAATGTACTATTAATATTCAAATGTAATAACTAAATTATAACCTAAAAGATTTGATGTTATAATGAATTTATAAAAACCATAATACATCTTTTTCGATCATATGAATAATGAAATCACCACACATGCATACGTACGACCTACCGTATCCACACCATAATGTAACATGTTTTTCATGGAAAAATTTAAGAAATATGTATAAAGATGTAAATAATTAACATATATAATGATAATAAGATGATATATATTTTTTCTAAAAATATATACACCTTCTAATTCCAAACAATTTCAAAATTTTATGAATGGTATCATCGCTCATTCATACATATGACATACCGTGTACCGGAACCAATATGATTCATTCTCTATGTTTATCATTATAGAATGAATATCTAAATCTATTGAATGAATAATATAATTTATATAATCTCAATATCATTCTATAAATTACATATTTATATTCAATATATAAAAAATGGTTTAAATTATAAGACAAGGATACGAAAAGGAAGCAGTTACCACCAGAAAGAAAAGTAATAATGAAATATTATTAAGACATGCGAAATAATATTACAATATATGATATCATAATTATTAATATGTTTTTGGAATGTGTTAATTATATTATTTAATACATGATACATGAAATTTAGACTAATATGAACGAAATAATACATAAGAAAAGGGTTAATTTCAAATGCTCATTATTATCATAGATTAAATATATATATAACTATTTACTATGTTATTTTTATCTTTCATGTCTATGTCTCAAAAAAATATAATCCAATGTATTATTATTATTCATTCATAGATTCATGAAGTCATTTTTAGTTATTTCTAACTTTTTATTAAATTATTTGAGGAGAATCTTATATATATTTTCGTAACGAGGCTCTTTTTGACATATGCTCAAAAATAATTAGGATAATAATTTTTTATCATCTACTATATGAAAAGAATTTTTATTCTTCTAGGAATAAATTGTTAGATAATGATTCAATTAAAATCATAAAAAATAATTTTCAAATAAATATTTTCATTCTATAATTGTAGAAAATTTCATGTAAAGAAAATGTTTTTAAAGAAGAATGCATATTTTCCTCATGAATTATTTAAAGTTAACCTCTATAAATTATTTTATATATTTAGTAACATTATTTGACGTTTATTATTTTTTAATGGTAATTTTTATCTGTGATATTATATCCATTATTACATTAATGGGTATTTGTTTATGATTTAATCATAATTATGAAACATATTTCCTTATCATGGGTTATGTTATGATTGAATTATGTTTAAAAATCCATTAAATTTCAAGGTTTATTTTATGATAAATGATTTATGTTCTTGTTTCTCACATATCAATGGTATACATTATGGGTTGGTTGGTACCTATATCTCTCACATATGCATTGGGTAATGATTAATATCTCATGGGAGAGAAATGACTGGATTGATAAATCAACTTGGTTAAGAAATAAAATGCTTGAATGTGATGTAATCCCAGTTCAATAACAAAGGGATGGAAAAAGAAGAGAACATTTATCAGTAATGGACATTCTCTACTTTGGTTGTATTATAATTTAGACTTAACTAATATAGATATATTTTTAAATGGTTATATGTAAGAAAAAGATTCTAGGTATTTCTTATTCTCTCTAGGTAAATTTTCTTGGATGAATATATTTATAAATCCAAATACATGATATAGTAATCATTGATAAGAATTTTTTTTTTAAATTTAAATATTATGTTCTTATGTACTATGATTAGGATATAATTTATATCTCCCTTTTTTAGCCTTATTGATCTTTGTATATCACACTTTTGTTTGTTTCTCTTCCCTAGGATTCAAAGAACATTATTATAATACACATTTCAGAAGGGTTCTAGATATAACGAATAAGAAAGATATTAGGTAATTTTTTTGCGAATTATAAGGTTATATTTACTATTTTATAATGATATTAAACATTTATGGTAAGGGCATGAGTTTCTTAGGTTGTGTAATGAATAGTATTCTATTTAAATGTAATATATATATATATATATGAAATGTATTCATTGGAACATTAATTCTATTCTTAAAAATTAATAAATTTTATTATATACCTTATTATCATTAATGAAATTTAAAATAATTAATCAAAAAATAATTCCAAAAATTTGTTTCCAAGGAATTGGAAAACCATCCTCAATCAATGATGCCATCAATGATGGTAAATCAAAACAAATTCGTGAATATCAAAAGAGACGAGGAAGAAAAAAATTAATATCAAAAAAATAAATCACTCTATTTGGAGATAAATAAAATTTATTTTTAAACTAATATAACCAATGGATAATAATATGTATACATAAGATTGAAGATATAATAAGAGGGAAAAATATTTATGTGATTTCCTTGATAAATCCTCAGAAGTAACTAACGAAAACACATGGAATAACAATTTAAAGGATGAGTTTGTAAAGGAGTAGAAGTTGAGGAGCCTCATATGGTTTCATGATCCTGTGATGGAGAAAAATGAATTTTGGGGATAAAATTAAAGAGGGAAAAAATACTAAAAATCTAATTTGAAACAATATTTCCTTTACAAATGGTTAAGCCATACATTTTATAAATAATGTATGGTAACATTTCCACCTCTGTTGGAATATAATATACCCTATGTGGTTTTGTTTCACATTTTTGGGAAATCATGTACCAACAATGCATCAAATGTTATCAATAATGTTTGACTCATGTTCATGATTGCCAAACCATTTTGACTCATCTATCCCAGGTTGTGATCCCAGACCCCAAAGCACCCAATACCCCCGTAGTATTTCTTACAATCCACATGTTTTTACCATAAATTTAATTACCCATTCATATAAAATTATGAATGTAATAAATAAAATAAATATGGAATATTCATATGTGGGTAAAATTGTATTCCCTACAATGATTGGAATAACTATGCACTAATAGAAAAAATCCCAAACCCAGAAATTCAATCTGAATCATAATAAAAAAATGAAATATAGAGTAACTATGTTAAACCAAAATAATAATAATAATAAAGAAATAGAATATGATTAAGATTCTCTATCATATATTTATCTTATTCTATGTGAATAAATCATTTTATATTTTTTGATCATCATATATTTTAACCTCTTCACTATAATAATAATTCCACTATATTATTTATAAAAAAATAACTACAACTTCCTATGAATCCGGAGTTGGGAACATTTTGATCATTAATATTGAATTTTCATGATGAAAAATCAATATCGATGTAATTTCTCATTAAAATTCTTCCGATTGACATCATAGATGCATCACTATGTATTATAAAAACAAATCCCCATTAGGGTACTCTATGAATAAATTCACCGATTGACCTTCTCTTTGATTACATGAAATATTCTTATCATTCTTTTAACTAAAGTAAAATGGATCCCTTCTAATTTATCTTATTAAGAATATTGTAAATCGACGAGAACAATTCCACAAATCATTTATAATATTCAAATAGGCCATGAAAACATTGACTCTTAGTCATAGTATGTGTTCTAATACAACAGTAAATTTCCTCTCTCTCTCTGATGGATATAATGATATAACCTATCCTGAAATTACAGACACGAAAATTAATGTTTTGTGGAAAATTCAAATTTGGTAAATTTTTCATTCAAATTGAAATTCATTGGGTCCTTAATGACAATCCCAATGTGATCATCATAATCTTTGATTTTCTTTGAATTTATTAGAATATCTTCCCGAAAACCTACCACAAACAAATAATTTTAATCTCTATAGAATCAATCAATTAAATAAATATAAATAGTGGTTGAATTAGAATGTACAAATTTTATATCTATATCTTCATAATTTCCATACCTTCAAGATATTTTTTTATTTTTTATATAATCATTCATTACCCACAAACGATTATATTCATAATGATGTTCAATCATAGAAATGTATTTATAATTAAGAAATTGAACAAATATTTCATCATTATTGGGTAGTTGATACATTTTCTTAACGTGTTTTTGTTTAGTTATCATTGATCTATTATCATAAAAATTAATCCATCATTATTATTAACAATATTAATAGGCCTATCCCAAGGTGACACACATGGGTGACTTAATCCATTTCATATATCCTCTTAGATTTTATTCTTTAAATTAGAAAACCCAATTGAGTTCATTAAATATATACTCATTGAAATAAATTTATCACCACGTATAAGATCTATTGAATCCTTAAATACTGAATCATTAGAGAAATAAGCAACTGGTTTGTAATGAAAAAAAATCACCAACATTATTGGAATATGATCTACTTTTTCTCTCTAACCATCAAAAAAATAATGGATTGAATATTAATCAACACCTATAAATATTATTTTACATTAATCTTAATTTCATATTTATACTTAGTCTAAAATATGCTAATAAGTTGGTTTAGAATTCCAATTGGTACATTCACTAAACAAAAATTATTAGGTGATTTAAATAAATAAAGGAAATCTATTCATATGAAATAATACAATTTAACCAAAGAGAATGTTAAAAGATTTTTAATAAGAACATTACCACAAACATAAACTAGATAAGATGAATAAAAATGAGATGTGATAATATTTTAATTAGGGGTTTCATCTAATAATTCAACGTATAATATTTTTGGATGAATTTTTATATTCATTAAACTTTATTAATATATAAATGTTTCCGTAGATCCAGAGTCAATTACAAAATTAAAATTTATAAAGTGGATGTTATGTGTAACATTAAATATTTTATTATAGTACCCATAATACACAATTACAATCATATGAGATTTCCCATTTTTTCTATATTTAAGAGGATTATGTTTTCTATAATCATCTTTGAATTTTATTTATTCTTATCAAAATATGAGGATTTGAGGTAATTGTGTTTTAAATAATTGATGATTTTAGTTGGTATTGAGTCCCCTTTTCAAAATAATCTTTTTTATTATGGTCTCCCTTGACATTAATACATGTAGTCATTATAATCCTTGAACAACCAATTAGGTCATCCATATTAGAAGCCAATTTCCCCTATCTGACATGTTCTGGATGAGAAATTTTATGATCTAGTTGATCTTAAGTGTGGGGGAAGATGTATTGTGGTGTACTACCTCATATGATGATACCTTTTGTAGAAAATATAATATTTACGAGATTATTTTTCAACTGAATATTTCATTTTGATAAATGGTGTTCCTTTTTGAATAATTCATGATAAAAGAAGTTGTGCCTTTCTTGAGAACCCACAATAGAAAGAATGTTGTTCTTATCTGGATCATTCAAGAAGAACTATGTTTGAGAATAAAATTTTTTCTAGTGAAATTATAAATGATTTTATGATTCCATAATTTCTTATGATAATAAAGCTAAATTTTTACAAAGGTGAAGAGAAAGAGACCTTACATGAGTGAAAATTATAATTTTGAAATTTTTCTTCAAAAAGAGTCAAACCCTCTTTTTTCGGCCTTAGAATTTTTAACATCAAAATATACTACTATCCAAAATCCATATAACAACCTTAAAATTTCTTCATTAGAAAAAAAATTTCTTGACTCATATCTGTTAGATATTTAGGAATTTATCATGCCAATTGCGACTCTTACATGACTTTCGATGAGAAATTCCTTTTTGAAGAATTACAGTTGTGAGATAAGAGAAAATTCATGCGAGGTAGTTGATTTTTTTTTGTGGGATAATAAATAAAGTGTAAATATATTAAATTATCCAAATTTTGATCATTAAATAATAATTTTGATGAGGCATGATATATTTTTGTTTCTTGTTATGGATTTGGTAAATCTCATGGGTATGTTTTTTGGATTTTATTTGATTTGATTTTGATATTTACTTGTCCAGGAGTCCATGTACTATATGTAGGGGAAATGACATAGAAGATATTTTCGATAAATATATTTTGAAATTTATTGTTTTAAATCCTGCCAAACTTATAATTTAAGATAAATTTCAACATCTTATGATATTGGTGGTATTTTGAGCTTAATCATAAAAAATATAGCGTTATATTTTTAACAATTTTAAATGATTTCAATATTTTTCCCATAAAACATTATATATTAATCCAAATTTAAAAATTAATTATTTTTAGGATTCAACCCATCTATGAATTCATGTCATAGTACATGAGGAAAAGCTAAATTGACCATATGAAGCTTAAAATAATCTCACATGTTGGGAAATGAAAACTATTTACAGATCTGTCGAATGATGATGTGTTTCCATTCCTCATTCATGGAGGTCTCAATTCAATAAAATTCAATGAGTGGACATGCAAAAAGTTTTTTAATATATTTCATGAAGTCTAAGACATGATAATTGGCCATTTTTATAGTTATTAAAGAATTATAATCTAGAGTTTTGTGATTTGGAGAGTATGACGGGACAGAATAATTGGTGAGAGTAAAATAATAATAACTGTCAAAATACATGTCTAAATCCACTGAAATTATCAATAGCGAAAGAAATGATATTTATGAACAACATTAAATAAGGTTAATGTTTGTTAAAAGGTAATATAATCATACTACAATGCATTATCCTTCAGGGGACAAATTCTACATATAAATGAATGGGAGCTAATCCCTCTTAATGCATCTCATTCCATCCCATTTCTTTTAGGACACCAAATAAGAGAACATTTTGACTTTCTATCTTTTATTCATTTTCTTATCACATATTTATATATTCATATTCTTCCCCATTCATCTCAATTACACATACATTAGAGGGGAAATTTTTTTGAGTGATTGCTGGATGGTTTGTTTTCTATTATGTAATGATTATTTTCTTGACCATATTCAAATGAAATTTCTTTCTTATAAAAAGTTGTTTTCAATTACATATAATAATCTTATTTTCTACTGTGATCATTCTGGAATTCTAATTCTGTTATTGAAATTTTCATTAATAAATAGTCATTATCATCCCGGACTGATTTCGCGTTTATATATTATGGAATAGACTATGAATTAGTGGTGATGTACGCGATGATTGTCAGTTCGGGTAAAAGGTATAGTGAGTGTTATGGATTGTTTTGTGATAATGAAGACCCGATCAGGTATTTCACAAGTCAATTGGGGTTATCCAATACAAATCTTTTTTACATGGAATGATTGTTTACCGAAATGAAATCTAGGTAATGAATTATATCACAATCATAAATTCAACATGAAAGTGTGAGGAAATGATTATGGGAATTCACTTTAATATGCTCAGATGAAGAGGTCTAAATTAAATTGAATAAGGATAGCATTATAATTGGGAAACTTATAACACCCCAGGTAAATAAAGAATATGAAATTTTCATATTTATCCATATTTATGAATAAATTATTAATATTACTTTAAAGGGGATGTTATGCTCGATGGCGTACCCAATACACAACAACGAGTTTCTTTGAAATCTTACGTTGCACTCTAATAATAAAATAATATTATTTTAAATGGTAGTTAATGCCTAGCCGTTGTAAAGGAGGGAATGAACAGAACTAACTACAAAATGATTATATATGTTTGTCAAATATTTTTAATTTTAAAAATAAATGTTAAAATATGAATGAATCGAATTTTAAGCGTAAATATTCTAATATTAATTAAAAGGTCGATTAACCACCTTTCTATGGTGAACCAATTTGAAATCCATTTTTTGACAATTTTATATGTTATATTTGACAAAATAAAAATATTTTTAGAATCGAGACATCAAAATTTACTTCGTATAAATTTTTGTTATTATTTCCGGTAAAGTTCATTTTTTTAATGAATAGTGTAAAATGTATTATTTTAATTCAAAACCACCTTTTAATATAACTTATTTATATGATTGGATTATCTTTTTAATTTTTTTTAATGTTCAATTAGACTATATTTTTACCATTTAATCCAATGGTGGTCATTGGAATTAATTTCACGTTGAAATTGGACTTAAACTAGTTCCAATCTTTAAATAGATATTGTTTTTTAAAAACACTCTATTTGTTTTGACAATGGGAATTAAATATTAAATTAATTATAGAAAATAATATGTTTTGAATTTTTTAAAATAGACATCATTTTTTAATTTGGAATATCAAAAATATATTACGGTGAATTTTTGGTATTTTTCTGAAAAACATCAATTTTTGATGAATAGTGAAACAACTAAGTTGTAGTTAAAGAAACGAATTTTTCATTTAAATGAAACTTAACCACTTATGTGATTTGATTTTAAAAAATATAACATGCATGGTTGTCATTAGGAAGTAAAATGTGGTTCAATGAGAATAAAATAATTTTTTTATGAATAGTAACTTTTAAGTTTTATTAATCGCGATTACGGGTAATTAGAGTAATTTAAGGTAAAAATAATGTTGTAATATTATGAAATAACCTAGAAACATATCCTAACTTTATTGGATGTGTCATTTCTGACCAATAAAATCCATGGGTCAACTTGGGGACCCCATGGAGCCAATTTGGTATGAAAATGACATTAATAACTTTTTATTTAAAGTTAAAATTAAAATGACACAAACATGTGTTGTTTTACTAAAACAATTTTAAAATGGGGTTATAAAAGTCATATTTTTTACTATAAATATTCATTGGAAAGATAAAAATATTTCCTAAATCATTATTGTTTTTATAATTTTTATAAACTAAATAAATTAAATTATTTATGACACCATGATGATACAATGATTACCTCATTATTTAACGATTTAAATAAAATGAAAATATAATGCAAACTCTAAGACCTAAACATGTAAAAAACCTATTGTATGGGTGGATTTAGAACTCCAATAACCTTATCCTCTAAATAAATCCTTTTGGAACCTTTAAAATCCTAAAATCATTTTATAATAAAGTAATAGTTTATAACATTCCAAGAGTGCCCATCCTCCTCTCTTATAAAAGGCCCCCACCTATAACTCATTACCCACACCTCTCAAGCCATTTTCTCAGAAAAACCCTGCCCATTTTGTCTCTACACATCCCTATCTTACTCATAGAAGCCTCACTTTGGGAATAATCCTTTCCATGGAAGCATTTGGGCTAAAATCAAAAAACGTTACCGGATTTTAAGGTAATGTCTTCACTTGTGTTATTTTGTTTTATTTTTCTTCTCCAACCCCATAAACTCTTTTTATTTATTTATTTTGTAACAAAACCAGTATCATAAATATAATAGGATGTTTTTATGAGGAGGATTAGAGCTACAATAACACACACCTTAGTCTAATGGTTAATGAACATACTGTTTCCATGGATGGAAAATTACTGCCTCATGAAACGATGATTGTTCTATCTTCTCATACCACCTCTCATGGTGGCCATTATGATAGAAACATATTTATTTATGATATATATTATATTTATTTCCTTTCTATGCATATTTATTTTATATTTAATACATATCTTTATGCTTTTCATGTTGTGGAAATGTGATAACTTCATTTGAGGAAGTGTGGACTACCACTCCCTCATGTGATGTGACTCATTCATTAAATACCTGGAATGTATGAAGAATGAAATTGATGAACTTATGTGATAAATATAACATATATATTATACTGGAATTATAATATATATATCTCACTCATCTAGTTTTAATTCCATTAATGTGCTAAAGAAATGAAAGTAGTGTTCATGCGTACGTACGGCTTACCGTATCCATGAACGGTACATTTCATTTCTTATCTCAAAATGTTATGTACTATTATAAGTACATATATATAATGGATATATATGAAATATATTACATCTGAATGATGGATATCATTATGGAATTATAATATATATATCTCACTTTTAACATTGATTCCATTAATATGACAAAAAAATGAAAGTAGTGTTCATGCGTACGTACGGCCTACCGTCTCCATGAACGGTGCTTTTAATTTTTATCTCCAAATGTTATGGAATAGTATAAAATGAATATATACTTGATATATATGATATTTAAAACATTAATACTATTCTTTAGATGGTGTACCTTTAACTACATGGAACAATATTTTCCAACAAGTTCAATTTTTACCCATGTATCGAACATCGACAAAAACAACTGATATGAACTCACTTTATTAACCAATTATTATAAAATTATAATATGTGATATGAACTGACTAATAATAATTAAAGGAGGCCCTTAAGAAATTATAAATTGACCAAATTTTATTATTTAGTTGATTAAAGAACGATCGATTCATGTCGGACACGAGGTAAGGGATCCTACATATCTCTTTCTTTTTATGTACTTTCTTTTATGTCATTTCTTTTAAGATAATATTTCATATGTTTGGAGATGTTATTTTATATTAATCATACTGTAATTTTTATGTTCATATTATGATATTCCCTATTTGATCTCATAAATCCATTTTTTATGTTTTAAGTGGCACCGTTAGGCTGCCAAGTTTTCGTAATGTATTTTTCATCTCACTTTTATTGCCAGGACATTTATGCTACAATTTCCACCATTTCCATTGAGTGGTGTATGTACCTCCCATTATTATACTATTTTTGTAGTATAATTTCAATCATGTGTATTTACATCTTCATTGTATGACCCTTATTTCATGGGGCGTACGTTTCGAAGGGTAACCAAGTCGGTAAGGGAACCTTTCACCGTCCTCTTTTTAAAAGACATCTTTTGTTATGTCTTTTAATTCACATACTATTATGTTTGGATATGTTCATCTATATCCTTATTTTTGAAAATTTTATGTCCAAGTGATGAGATATCATTTTCTCTCTCATCAACTCATTTTTATAATTTTAATGTGTCATCGTTAGGCTGTCAGATTTCTATTAGGGAAATTCTTATCCCACTTTTAATTCATTGGGTTAAACCACTGCTTCTTGATTTTATTATTCCAAGGTTATGTGTTGAATCTCTATGTTTTAATTTCCACAAACTTTTGTGTGGATATACTATTTCTACACAAAATCATCTCAAAGATAAATTCTTACGTCATTTAGATGAACTTGTATCGGAAATCATAACTCAATCTCAATTCATTGAGTTAAATATCTATGTCATTGGTTTTGTTTTTACAAGATTATGTGTGAATGACATTTGATTTATTTACACTTAATATCCACTTATATTTGGTGTATTCATATTTTTTACACATAATCATGTAATTGATTTATCATTAATCTAAGGATACTGTCTTTGTAAGCGACATCGTCTCAATCTACTTTCATTTAGGTATATTCTGTTTTGTACACAACATTATTTTATATGGTGTATAAACCCCTTTTACTTTTACTTTTATTCGAAAGGAATCTTTTATATATGAATCATTTTACTAAATGACAAAATGTATGTTTCTTTTTAACGTACGTGGTGACAATGACCTTTCCGCCACTGCGAGTAATATTTGATCTTTGGCTTCCTCAACAAGCTATTATATTTTCTAAAAGTAAACAATTTCCATATACTCTTTTAATTTATTTTGGTATTGAAATTGGTTTTTATAATGGATTTGTTATTTTAATATATTTAAGTGATATATTGTGATCAAAGTGTGGAAATTTTTTCTTTCCATTATATTTGTTTTATGTCTTATGATTTTATAATGTTACATGGAACATTGATGGGTGGTTACATGATAAACCATATGGCGGGTGGTGCTGTGAATACCCAGACTGGTGGTTATGTTTTAACCTCCAATGCATTGGGTATGGAAGTCAACCGAATGGCTATTCCATTAAGTGATATGTGTGGAATTTGACCGTATGGTTATTCCATTTAAGTATGTTTATGTCCCAAGTTACCTTTATATGGTATGATTTTTATATATTGGTTTAATGGTAATATTTTGGTTACAAAAGGGTAAGTAATGATATTTTATTCAGTGAAGAGTTTTTTACTATTTCATAAATGTGAAAAGTATTACATTGATAAAGAATTTTTGGTTAACTTGTTGTTTTAAAAAACTAACAGTTTTCCTTCATTGTGTATGCTTTACTGGGCTTTTTATGCATATCCCAAGCATTGATATGTTTTACATAGGACTTAATGATGAATAGGGTCCTGGATGGGATCAAGGAATGGCATGCTATCTAAAACATGAAACCAGACATGTTTCTTTTTAAGATTTTTTTATTTATGGAAACATAGTAGAGGTGTATACTTTATATTCTTTTGAGATGTAATATTTTTGTCCTAATCTATAAAACTCCAAAACTAAATAGATCCTCTATGTGAATAATTCATTTAATTCAATATTAAGTAATGTTTTAAGTATAGGGCCTTATAGTTGGTATTAAAGGTCGGTTTAGATAACTTTAGAGGTTAGGGTATTCTCTAAGAATAATTGACATTACCATAATGGCTAGGATTTCAAAAAGACTCATAGTTTATAGATAAAGTGAATGAGTAAGTATATCTTAATGTTTGTCTTCCTCATTAGTACATGATAATTTTGTTGATATACTCACCTTGACATTTTTTGTTTTAGTAAATAGTTGGATCTAGTATGCACCAAAGTGACAATGGGTTTGAAGGAAATTGCGGTGGTTCACTGATTAAGAAACTGGATTAAATGTGGGATTCAATGAAGAAACTCGTGGTTGTTCTAAATCAACAATAAAGGAGTCATGATTAACCACTTGAACCTTGGTAAGTTCTCTAATACATCATGTACGAGATGACCAACTCGATGTGGATGTTAAGGTAATAATTATGAAGGTAACCATTATGGTTTATATGATCCTTACTTTTGAGGTAATTATGGATTACTATATGTTGTGACGGAAAATGAAAGGCATGAGTTAAACATGAGGTTAAAATATTTCATGATTATTTTTTAAGATTTTATCTTATTTTTGGGAATGTTGTAAGAATTACTTAGTTTTGGAAAAAGGACAACACACAGACCGTGTGACAACCCGTCGTGTCGGACAAATCTGTGGTAATCGAACCCACAACCAATGTGTGAATGGTACTTATCGCCTACCACAGGACTACGTGAAGTCCCTGGTTAGTTTTACTAATTATATTTAGTATGATGATCTTATGAATCTAGAATAAGTTGATTTTGGGTTATCTATCGAAATTATTAACTTATCATGGAGGATATGTGATTAAGTTAATTACTTTTCAATATGAGACTTTAAGAGAAACTGATTGTATTTGGAGATAAATGTTATTTTTTACATTGGAAGAATATGTGATTAAATCCTTCAAATATTTGGGTTTCAATCATAGTTTGGTTTACATTGAAGAATTTTATGGACAATTGTTTATCAAATGGTCTTCGTTGGACAGTGGTTTTTTTGGACAAATTTTGGAGATTAAGAATAGGTTTTCTTTTTATAAAGGGTTATCCTTTTCTGGATTATCTGATCTTGTCCTAATAATTTTGGTTTTTGTAAGGTTCTGAAGACATGGGAAATATATAGTTTGCTTTTGTGGATTAGTTGATTCTCTAGAAGTTGATTATAGTACTCTTAATTTGAACAAGTCTTCCTAAATACTCATCATTTGTGGAAAGTCTAAGTATGTGTAAGAAATCTAATAAAAATTGAATGTCAACGTGATAAGTAAGTTTGATTCCTTAAGAGAAAAAATAAATTCCTCAATTAAAAGTAACTTAAAACAAAAATGTTGTCTATTAACTTTTCCTACTGGGGAATTGAATACCTTTTTACCCACCACAAGTTTGTGATTTTCTTGTGGTTAACTTTCTGCTAAACATGTTTTCTATCACTCTCTCTCATAAAATGAACCTTTGTTTTTTTCCTCCATATGAATGTTTTCCTACATGGAATCCTAGTATGGGTTATCTCGGGTGACCTTTGTACTTCTCTTTTTTTGAAGTGATATTTTTACTGACTCTTGTTTTGATGTGGGATTTTCAATGAAGTTTCCAAGCCCAATTTTAAAATTGCGAGAATGATATTCCCAAAAGGGGGGAAGGATGTAACACCCCAGGTAAATAAAGAATATGACATTATAATATTTATGACTTTTAATTCACATACTATTATGTTGGGATATGTTCTTCTATATCTTTATTGATGTAAATTTTATTACTCAGTGATGAGATACCATTTTCTATCTCATCAACTCATTTTCTGAATTTTAATGTGACGTCATTAGCTTGTCAGATTTCTTTAAAGGAACTTCTTATCCCACATTAAATTTTTTGGGTTAAACCACTACTTCTTGATTTTATTATGCCAAGGTTATGTGTGGAATCTCTATGTAATAATTTCGACAATCATTTGTGTGGATATACTATTTCTATACAAAATCATCTCATTGATAAATTCTTACGTCATTTAGATGAACTTGTATCAGAAATCATAACTCAATATCATTTCATTGAGTTAAATATCTACGTCATTGGTTTTTTTTCAAATATTATGTGTGAATGACCTTTGATATTTTTACACTTAATATACACTTATATTTGGTGTATTCATATTTGTAAAATAGAATCATGTAATTTATTTATCCTTAATCTCTGTATACTGACTTTGTATGGGACTTCATCTCAATCTCCTTTCATTGAGGCATATTTTGTTTTATACACAACTTTCTTTTATACGGTGTATTATTCCCTTTGAATTTTACTTTTATTCGAAAGAAATATTTTCTATACAAATCATTTTACTAAAGGACAAATGTATGTTTCTTTTTAACAAATGCAGTGACAATGACCCTTCCGCCGCCATGAGTATTATTTGATATTTGGCTTCCTCAACAAGCCGTTATATTTTTTAAAATTAAATATTTATCAAATACTCTTTTATGTATTTTGGTATTGAAAATGTTTTTTATAAAGGATTTGTTATTTCAATATATTTAAGTGATATATTGTGATCAAATTGTGGAGATGTTATCTTTATATTATATTTTTTTTATGTATTATGATTTTATAATGGTACATGGACATTTGATGGGTGGTTACATGATAAACAATAAGACAGGTGGTGTCGTGAATACGAGGATGGGTGGTTACATTATAACCTCCAATGCATTGGGTATGGAAGTCGGCCGTATGGCTATTCCATTAAGTGATATGTGTGGAAGTCAACCGTATGATTATTCCATTTAATTATATTTATGTCCCAAGTTATCTTTATATGTTATGTGTTTATATATGGGTTTTATGGTATTCATTTGTGTCATGACCCATCCTCAGGGTCCATGTCGTGACTACCCCAAATCCACCTTCCATAGGCTAGGGGCTGGCGACTAGCACCAAGGCGTAAATCCTGGTAAAAAGGGAAGGCATTGCCTTTGTGAAGTAAACAAACACAACAGAGTACAAGCGGATGAAGTAAACACTAAGTAAAAGATGAGTACAACAGTAAGTACGTAAAGAAAAAGGGGCTGGAAATACAAGCCCAACTGTAAAGTACAACTCGAAAGGGAAAACAACAACTGTAAAGTAAAAGCTGCTAGGTCATGTTGTCCAATAAAAATCCCTCATGAAGGGTGTGTACAGATAGCTCCTCTACTCCTCGGGTCCCGCCATCCACTCCGAGCACGTCCCGCCCAGTGGTCCACCTCCAGGTACCGTCCTGCTCTGCGAGCCTCAACCACGATCAACGTTGTCCATCATCTGCAACCAACACAATGTAGTGCGGGCATAACCCGTGCAGGGGTTAGTATAAGCTACTCAGTAGGGACCCCGAGACCCCCGAAGGTCTCCCAAAATCCACAAAGGATAAACCACAAAAGAAAGATACAATCAAGAAGTAACAACCGACACTACTTAGGTATATGCCCATACATATACCTAAGTCATCAAATCCAATACACTCCAACCTCCGATCCCAAGTACAACTCAGTCCACACAGAAAAGTATACGTTTTCCACACAGGAAAGGAAAACGTAATCCACACAGGATACTACAACCCAATCCACACAGGAAAGAAAATAGTATTCAGCTCACACAGGTATACTTCTTTGAAAGATGATAGAGGTGATCACTGATCCATCTAAGTCGTCAGACCCACAAAGGATCGATAGGTACTAACCCCCGCAAAGACCCACGCAGGATCAGACCCACACAGGATCTGTAGGAGCTGGTTATCACAGGACCACTAAGCGTTGTCCCACACAGGATCGGACCCATAGAGGATTAGTAGCACTAATCCACACAAGATCGCTGAGTGTTGTAGTCCTCGTCGTCGAATCCATGGAGGATCTCTGCACAGTCGTCGTCACAGTCACAGTAGCAGTCGCAGCCAGCTCTTGGGTTTCCGCACACAACAAGATCGTTCGGGAGGGTCCGCTCCACAAGCTGAGAGGCTGATACATCAACTGAGACAACATCCGAAGTTGATGTATCCAAAAGTTCCGTATCATCAATAGGAACTCAACGTCGCAGACGGCGCGTCAATCGGACGTCCGGTCTGAGAGTTATTGGCGTTTTCGTCCCAGGGGCCTGGTTGGTTTTTAAGGAAAAACCAACCCGACCGTACTCCACCTGCATCCAAACCTCGGGAGGAGTGAGCCAAAAGATCCGTCTCACTTAGAGGAATTCAACAAAGTCTACGGCACGTCAATCGGACGTCCGGAGCTCAAGATTTGAGAGTTTCTGCTCCGAGGGCCCTGTTGGTTTCGTGTACGAACCAACCCGGACGAACTCAAAGTAATCCTAAACCTTGAGTGCGATATACCGAAACGACCGTCTTGATCCAAGGATCACATTTCCACTGACGGAGTGTCGATTGGAAGTCCGTAGCCCATGTTATGGGCATTTGAACCCAAACAGTCCGATAACGGGGGTTTCAGGCCCGGACCGACCCGGCCCGAGACCCCCCCCCCCCAGTTGGCCCGAACCAGGTCGACCCGCCCCGGACAGGGTCGGCCCGGCCCGGCCCGGCTGGGCTCGGCCTGGACTGGCAGACCAGCCAGGCGCCGGTCTGGCAGGGTGCAGCGCGCCCCGCGCGCTGCCAGCTCGGATTTGGCCGAGCTGTTGGAAAAAAAGATGGGGGCACCTGCCCCCCTTCTGTAACCGCGACCCCCCCTCATTATGGGGGGTCGTTGATGCTGGCCGGGGGAATTTAATTCCCCAGGTTTTCTCCTTTCCGGCCGGCCCGACCTGGCCGGCCGACTCCTTCACAACGGGACTAGCGGTGGCCGGTCCCCTTCCGGCTCCGACACTGGTGGCCCGGCTGGCCGCCGGTCACCATGCTCCACCGCGGCCTGGAACCGGCCGCGGCCCTTGTCGTTTGGCACGGTGCGATGACACCTCTCCCCTCCGCAGTGGCTCCGCTCCAGCCACAGTGCCTTCAACTTCCTTCTACACGGCACGACGACGTCGCGTTCTTGTTCGACTTCTCGGCGTGGTGCGACAGTGTCGCGTAAAACTTGGTGAGCGATTCTCACATGGTGCGACAACACCACGCCATCTCGTTCCATTCACAAAGAAACAATCATGAACATAGGAGGGGGTTAAGCCATGTTTGTGCAGTCATGCCCCCTCTCGTTAAACGATAACATTTAGTCGATTATCCACGAAGTTCGACATGCTAGAATCCAGAACGGAATTGATTTAATAAAATAAAAATAATCCACTACCTCGGTTTCGGAATGGTCCATGTCAATCGAGCCGCAGAAGCCGTGCGTCGCGGAAGTCGGGCATGGCGGAAAACGGACGTCGATTATGTTGTCGTCGAGGTGCGTTCGAAGGGGAAACGTCGATGGAAGAAAACGCTGCACTCTTCGGCGGAGAAGTTCTTCGTTGAAGAACGGTGTTCTTCGCGTTCTTCGTAGAGGAAGAAGGTGTTCCTTAGGTTTTTCTCCAAAGAGAACTCAAACAACCCAACAACAACCCCTAATAAAATAAGTTCTTAACTTATTTTATTAACACAACAAAGTATTTGAAATTCAATTGTTTGAATTTCAAACACTTACATGTAACTCACCAAATTAATTACATAAATTAAGTAAACATAAGTTATCAACCTTAAAGTTGGAGTTGAGAGGGGTTAGAGGATATGAAGGGGTGGGTTTGTGTAGGCCCCACCACCCTCATAACCTCCCAAGGGAGGTTGGGTGGTTACCCAACTTCCATCAATAACTAAACACTTAGAGTAAAAATAATAAAAATTGTAGAGTAATTATAAAATAAACTTCCATAATTTTTATCATCAACACTCGTGTAAATAAAACTCCAGAACAGGAGTTCCTAAGCAATTACCAGCGCTGCAGTTCCATCGGTGCCCTCGGAATTCGATTCCGGGCACCGTTTCAAAAGTTAGAAGTTCCCGCTCGTTCGTTCACTGAACGTACCCGAGCCAAACTTCGAAAATTGATTCCGGGCACACCGGGCCTCGGAATCAGGAGCCGTCAGAAATTGTGTTCTTGTAATATTCCAAAGATAATTAGGAAAAAAATTTCATTGAAATTTCCAGGTCTTTACATTACTCCCTCCACAGGGCTTTACGTCCTCGTAAAGCTTCAACACAAACTTCGGATACAAAGGCGGTAGAGCTAGGTGGTAATCCACCTTGACAATCCTGTTGAGGACCTAGAAGGGTCCGATGAAGCATAGAGATAACTTTCCGCCTCGGCCAAATATCCATAATCCACGTCGAGGTGAGACACGCAAGAAGGCGTGGTCACCATCCTCGAACTCTAGTGGACTCGCCTCCTGTCAGCAAACGACTTCTGTCGGCTCTGAGCTGTCTTCATCCGCTCATGGATGACCTGAACCTTCTCTATCGTGGCCTGGACCACCTCTGGTCCCACAAGAGCTGCTATGATTTCTTCTTTTCCGATAAGAGAAATCCGGTCTCATCCCTTGGATGAACCACGTTCTTTGCCTAATACAGTCAGTCCCGACATGAATGATACTAATATATACCAAGGATGATGTCGTAAGGCCTCGACTCTACTACCAAATGATCCAACCGTTACTCTCGCCTCCAAGAGTTGAGTCACACTATCGGCATCAGTGTGTGGTAACTGGGTCTCCTCCAGTACATGACTCACAAGTGAGGGTCAAGTCAACAGTCAAAACTGGAACCTCTTAGTAACAACACAAAAGAGGACAGGAATGAAAACATCACAAAGGTATGCGTCTTTTATTATTGCAGCTCATAATACAAAGACGCCACACAATAGAAACAAGGAACTAGAAGTAAAAAAGACGTATCCACTAGTTCCGCTCATGTCCATTTGCTCCTAGAGCTCCATGATCGAAGGCCTCAACTGCTTGATGTTGAGCTCTCCCATGTCCACCAATTCCCTGCGGTTGTGGCAGACCTCCTGGTGGTGGTGGTGGCCACACCTCGAAGTGTCACCCACCATCTGCTACTCGGCCAGCTCCTCTTCCTTGTGTGCCTGCACTCTGCGGACCACCCTGATAGAACCTCTGCCTCTTCTTGGGGTGTCCTTGGTTCATATGCTGGTCATCCGTATGGCGGGTAGGACAGTCACGAGCCATGTGACCAACCCCGCCGTAGGAGTAACACTGCCCTCTCATGGCATGTCATTGTCCACCCCGTGTGCCTCGCACAAACTATCCAGAGTCATGTTGTCGACCACCTGTAGGTCTAGTCCTCTTGGACCCCTGAGTGATTTGTCTACTGCCTGTTGCTGAAGACTCTGTCGCATGCTGGAAAGTGGTGGGTCCTGCTGCTGGAGACTGCTCAGTAAGGAAACTTTCCACTAACAGTGCTCGCTCCAACACCCCTGTCTTTTTCGGAATGCTGTGAGAAACAACTGATGCTCTGTTCTCTCTCCTGATCCCCTGCTCGAAGGTTCGGGCCCTGATGAATGGGTCCCGTACCATGTCCGTGGAATAGCGCGAGAGATCTGTAAACCTCGCCGCGTACTGGGCTACTGTCATGCTGCACTGCCGCAGCTGTAGTAGCTCAGGAATGCGCACTGCACGGATGGTGGCCAGGACGAACTCTGAGCGGAAGAGGCTCTCGAAGTCCATCCAGAGAACAGATTCCTCATCCTGCACATGGAGCATCAAACTCCACCATCGGCCCGCTGCTCCGGGTAGTAGGCTCTCAGTGAGGATCACCATGCGGTCTGCTGGTGTCCTCACTAGCCTGAAAACTCGAACAACTGCCTCCAGCCAGTCCTCGCATGCCTGGGTGTTCGTCTCCCAGCAGATCCTGGGCAGTCGCTGGCACTGGAACTCATGCAGTGCACTAACGCGATGTGCATCGTCAGCGGCTGGGGCTGGAAGCATTGGTGTCTCGATGGGTAGAGGTATCGCCGGTGCCTCAGCTGTCAAAGGGCCGTGTACCAAGGCCTCGTCGCTCGGTGGGCTGTCGTCACGTACAACTCTCGGAACCCTAGCTGGCTGTCGTCGTGGGGCCATCCTGAAAGGAAACAGGTGCACCACGGTCAGAATAGTATACCTGGTGAGCTGATACAAAGTAATCACAAGGAAAACTTGAAACACACATGCAATCAATGTTTTCATGCATTAAGTCGGAAATCAGAAGTCAGGGTCCTGGTGTACGGATACGTCGGCCGCCGCACCAACACTGGACTCCCTAGACTGATAACCACACCCAATATGCTAAACACTATTGGTTCACATAGAATAAAGATCAGAGTCTGCGGTAGAACCGACCACCTCTGATACCAATTTGTCACGACCCGTCCTCAGGGTCCGTGCCGTGACTACCACAAGCCCGTCTTCCATAGGCCAGGGGCTGGCGACTAGCACCAAGGAGTAAATCCCAGTAAAAATGGAAGGCATTGCCTTTGTAATGTAAACAAACACAACATAGTACAAGCGGAAGAAGTAAACACTAAGTAAAAGCTGAGTACAACAGTATGTACGGAAATAAAAAGGGGCCGGAAATACATGCCCAATTGTAAAGTACAACTCGAAAGGGAAAATAGAAACTGTAAAGTAAAAGCTACTACGTCGAGCTGTCCACTGGAAATCCCACCTGAAGGGTGGGTACAGATAGCTCCTTTGCTCCTCGGGTCCCGCCATCCTCTCTGAGCACATCCCACCCAGTGGTCCACCTCCAGGTACCGTCCTGCTCTATGAGACTCAACCATGATCAACTTTGTTAGTCATCTGCAACCAACACAACGTAGTGCGGGCATAGCCCGTGCTGGGGTGAGTATAAGATACTCAGTAGGGACCCCGAGGACCCCGAAGGTCTCCCAAAATCCATAAAGGATAAACCACAAAAGAAAGATACAATCAAGAAGTAACAACCGACACTGCTTAGGTATATGCCAATACATATACCTAGGTCATCATTTCCAATATTCTCCAACCTCTGAGCCCAAGTACAACTCAGTCCACACAAGAAAGTAAATGTATTCCACACAGGAAAGCAAAACGTAATCCAGATAGGATAGTACAACACAATCCACACAGGAAGGCAAACAGGATTCAGCTCACACAGGTATACTTCTTCGAAAGATGATAGAGATGATCACTGATCCATCTAAGTCGTCAGACCCACAAAGGATCTATAGGTACTAACCCCCGTAAAGACCCACACAAGATCAGACCCAAACAGGATCTATAGGCACTGGTTCACACAGGACCACTAAGCACTAACCCACATAGGATCGGACCCACATAGGATCGGTGGCACTGATCCACACAGGATCGCTGAGTGCTGTAGTCGTCGTCGTCGAATCCACCGAGGATCTCTGCACAGTCGTCGTCGCAGTCACAGTAGCAGTCACAGCCAGCTCTAAGGTTTCCGCACACAACAAGCTCGTTCGGGAGGGTCCGCTCCAAGAGCCGAGAGTCTGATACATCAACTGACATAATGTCTGAAGTTTATGTATCCAAAAGTTCTGTATCGTCAATAGGAACTCAACGTCGCAAACGGCACGTCAATCGGACGCCCGGTCTGAGAGTTATTGGCTTTTTCGTCCCAGGGGCCCGGTTGGTTTTTAAGGCAAAACCAACCCGACCGTACTCCACCTGCATCCAAACCTCGGGCGGAGTGAGCCAAAAGATCTGTCTCACATAGAGGAAATCAACAAAGTTGATGACACATCAATCGGACGTCCGGAGCTCAAGATATGAGTGTTTCCGCTCCGGGGGCCTGGTTGGTTTCAAGTACGAACCAACCCGACCAAACTCAAATTATTCCGAAACCTTGAGTGCGATATACCGAAATGACCGTCTCGATCCAAGGATCACATCTCCGCTGACGGCACGTCGTTTGGAGGTCCGTAGCCAGTGTTATGGGCATTTGAACCCAAACAGTCCGATAACGTGGGTTTCGGGCCCGGACCGACCCGGCCCGAGACCCCACCGGTTGGCCTGAACCGGGTCGACCCGCCCCAGATAGGGTCGGCCCAGCCCGGCACGGCCCGGCCTGGCTGGACTCGGCCCAGCCTGGCAGACCTACCAGGCGCCGGTCCGGCTAGGAGCTGCGTGCCCGCGCGCTGCCAGCTCGGCTTCGGCCGAGCTGTTGGAAAAAAAGAGGGGGGCGCCTGCCCCCCTTGTGTAACCGCGGACCCCCCTCATTATGGGGGCCGTTGATGTTGGCCGGGGGAATTTAATTCCCCCGATTTTCTCCTTTCCGGCCGGCCCGACCTGGCCGGCCAGCTCCTTCACAACGGGACCTGCGGTGGCCGGTCCCCTTCCGGCTCCGACACCGGCGGCCCGGCTGGCTGCCGGTCACCATGCTCCGCCGCGGCCCGGAACAGGCCGCGGCCCTTGTCGTCTGGCGCGGTGCGACGACACCGCGCCCCTCCGCCTCGGCTCCGCTCCGGCCGTGGCGCCTTCAACTTCCTTCGACATGGCGCGACGGTGTCGCGTTCTTGTTAGACTTCTCGGCGTGGCGCAACGGCGTCACATAAAACATGCCGAGTGATTCTCGCATGGAGCGACGCCACCACACCATCCAGTTCCATTCAAAAAGATACAATCCTGAACATAAGAGGGGGTTAATCCGTGTTTGTGCGGTCCGGCCCCCTCTCGTTAAACGATAACATTTAGTTGATTATCCACGAAGTTCGACATGCTAGAATCAAGAACGGAATTGATTTAATAAAATAACAATAATCCACTACCTCGGTTCAGGAATGGTGCCCGTAACTCGAGCCGCGGAAGACGAGCGGCGCGGAAGTCGGGCGTCGCAGAATACGGACGTTGATTCCATTGTCGTCGAGGTGCGTTCGAAGGGGAAACGTCGATGGAAGAAGACATCGCATTCTTCGGCAGAGAAGTTCTTCAATGAAGAACGGTGTTCTTCGCATTCTTCATCGAGGAAGAAGGTGTTCCTTAGCTTTTTCTCCAAAAATCTTTCAAACAACCCAACACCAACCCCTAATAAAATAAGTTCTAAACTTATTTTATTAACACAACAAAGCATTTGAAATTTAATTGTTTGAATTTCAAAAACATACATGTAACTCACCAAATTAATTACATAAGTTATGTAAACATAAATTATCAACATTAAAGTGGGAGTTGAGAGGGGTTAGAGGATATGAAGGGGTGGGGTTCATGTGGCCCCCACAACCCTCATAACCTCCCAAGGAAGGTTGGGTGGTTACCCAACTTCCCTCAAGAACTAAACACTTAGAGTAAAAATAATAAAAATTGTAGCATAATTATAAAATAAACTTCCATAATTTTTATCATCAACACTAATGTAAATGCAACTCCGGAACAGGAGTTCCTAAACAATTACCGGCGCTGCGGTTCCATCGGTGCCCTCGGAATTTGATTCCAGACACCGGTTCAAAAGTTATAAATTCCCACTCGTTCGTTCACTGAATGTACCCGAGCCAAACTTCGAAAATTGATTCCGGGCACACCGGGCCTCGGAATCAGGCGCCGTCAGAAACTTCGTTCTTGTAAAATTCTGAAGAAAATTAAGAAAATATTTTCCTTGAAATTTCAGGGTCTTTACATTTTTGTTAAAAATGTTTATGTAATGATATTTTATTCAGTGAAGAGTTTTTTTTACTACTTCATAAAGGTGAAAAGTATTACATTTATAAATAATTCTTGGTTTACATCTTCTTTTGAAAAACTAACAGTTTTCCTTCATTTTGTATCCTTTACTAGGCTCTTTATGCTCATCCCTAGTTTAAGAAATGTTTTACACAGGACATATAGATAAATAGGGTCAAGGATGGGATCATGGAATTCCATGCTATCTAAAACATAGAACTAGACATGTTTCTTTTTAAGAGTATTTTTTTATTTATGGAAACATTGTAGAGGTGTTTACTTTTTAATCTTTTGAGATGTACTAGTTATGTCATAATTCTCTAAAACTCTAAACCTGAAAATATTTTCTATGTGAATTATTCATTGAATTCAATATTAAGTAATGTTTTATGGCTGGGGCCTTATAAAACTGACCTGACATAATCACCATATTAATATCTTAGTTTTTAATCCTTTGAAATTTAAATTTCATTTCAATTTTTTTCTAATCGATTAATTCTAAAAACACACCATTTTTACCCTCATTTTGAAATGAAAAATATTTTCCTGTGCAATTGACTAAAGAGGAATTCCTTTTGATAATCACTAAAATAAATATAGGGTATTTAAATTTTTATTTCTCGACGCCCTACTATAGTCATGCGTAAAATGTCACACCATTTCTTGGGAGGTAGTGCAACAAGATAATTAAAAAGTATTAAAATTTTCTTTTAAAATTTTTTAAATAACATATTTTCAAATTCGTAATCCTACATCTATTACTCTTTGTGGAATGAATACTCACAGGTGCATCTACAAAAAGAATAAGTCGTTTTAGAGTATAACAAATCACATGTCACAGAACAGAATGTGTCTATAGAAGGACTAAAGGGTCAAATAAAATAGGCTAAAGTAATATGTCCTTTATACCCAAGGGAAATCATAACATTGATACATGGTCGGGTTCAACAATATTTGTATGAATTCTATAATATGTGTGAAGAACAGCATGTACTCCCAAAAGAAGAAGACGTGGAACAATTAATGGGATAAAACACGATGGTGGTAGAATTTTAAGAAAAAATATAGGAACATAACTACATGCCTTTATCTACTTCTACTTGACTTCAAGAGATTATTTCAAATTAAAAAGATATTGAACTCGATAAAACTCAAGGAGATGATATTTTATTGAACTCATTGTCTTCTACATTTATTAAAGACTAATTTTTTAACACCTTCCCTTACATGAATGTTTCAGATTCATCCAACATATATTTATCCTTAAGGGATGTTTATAAAAAATAAGATTCACTTAACAGTGAATATTTGGATATCCCTGAACATGCTGAAAAATAAATGTAGGAAGTACGTGTGATGATAAAAGTGGATTTTCATAATTAAAATGACACAATATCATAAGACACTGAAAGGAAAAAATTTGATATTGATTCTTTGTGGTTTAGTTTTTTAATGTAGAATTGTACTCTCAAATTCCTTTGGATGATTCCACTAATGCTGCATACCTTGTAAAATCACTAGATAATGAAAAATGAGTAAGGAATGAGGAATGTAAAGAAGATGTCACATTCATTATCTTACCACGACCATTCATGTAAAATTTAATTCCCAAGGGGGTGGATTTTTTTACCAATATAATTGAAGTCCTCAAAAAAAGAGGTGCCCGCTAGAAAGATAAATTTTTATTGGTTCATGAGAAATAAAATAAACCAACCATTAGATATGGGATATCCGATTGGAACTTCCCATCTGGAGGAAGTCAACACCAAGGGCCCACATGGGGGATTAATCAATGATCGATCCTTATATGGTTTTCATATTTATACATTTTTTTATTCAATAAATATCTAATGAATTTTATCTTTTTTGATAGGGTTTAAGAGTGTAACACATAAGAGATTAATTCAATGTTGCATCATGAATAAGTCATGTTGTACCTCTTATTTATACATAATTTTTTGTAGTTAGTCAATCAAAATATATATAAATGTTAATTCCATTTTAATTCATTAAATAAATTGAAACATTTTATTTGGGGGTAGTGGAACCTTTGTAGTTTAGGATTTTTTTAGTTTTTTTTTTTTCAAAAAAATTTATGTCTTATGTATTTGTCTAATTTTTATGATTGTTTTTAATTTTTATATGTTTCTTTATATTTTTGAAGGAAATGATTATCATTTTCATTCTTGAAACCAATGTCAATGAGTGAATAAATCTATTTCATGAAACTGATCTTAAACAAATGCTGAAATGACTTTTTTCGAGTTCAAATATTTTGTAATTTCATGAATCATACTATAATTTTTAAATCTTGTTCCTCATATGATTGCCATTATTTTTAGAGTGAAATTCCTATGAGTATTCTCTACCATTGATGTTATATTATTTATATACACCTCATTTCTTTAGAGAACCATACCATGATTTATTTAACTATAATTTTATTTATTCCTATCAAAACATGAGGGTTTTAGGTACTTTTGTTATAAATTATTGAGTCATTCATTTCGTTCTAATCCCCCATTTCAAAATAATCATTATTATTTTGTCCTTCCTTGTACATTATTCTTTTTAAAACTTAAAATCCATGAATAACCTATTAGGTTAGCAACATTACAAACCCTGTTTCCCTATCTGACCTACTTCTGAAGTGAAATTGATTTATCTAGTTAAACTTTAGTGTGGGGAGATATGTTTAGTGGTTTACTACCACTTTTGGTTATACAATGGGTAAAAAATAAAATGTTGAATATTTTATGTTTTTAATAAATATTTCATTTGTTTGAAAGAAATTCTTTTCTGATGAGTTTCTGGTAAAAGAAGTTTTGTCTTTCTTGAGCATCAAAATTATAATGAATGTTTTTTATATCTATAAATTTCCAGAAAACAATGTTTGAGAATAATGATTCTGGTTAACTGTTAGTTGGTGTAAAAATCCATTTATTTTTAATGATAATGGAGTTAATTTTCTTAAAATTTGGAGATAAAGATACCAAACATGAGTGAATCATAGAATCATTCCATTTCTCTCCAAAAATATCAAAGCCCTTATTTTTCGGCCCCATAACTATAAAAATATAAATCCAACTAACTAAAATCCATAGAACAACCTTGAAATTCCCACAAGAAAAAAACATTACCTTGAATCCCATCGGGTTGAGATTTGGAAATTTATCAAACCTATGGTGACTTTTGCGTTAGTTTGAATGAGAAAATCCTTATTGAACATTTATAATTATGAGATGAGAGAAAATTAATGTGAGGTCAATTTTTTGTGTTCTTAGGATATGAAATGAAGTGAAAATATATTATAACATCGAAACGGTGAACATGAATTAATTTTTTTGATGATCAATGATATCTATTTGTTTCATGGTATGGATTTGATATATCTAAAGTGTATGTGTTTTGGATTTGATTTGATTAAATTTTGATATTTACATATCCAAGAGTCCAAGTGCTATCTGTGTGGGTATTTATATATAAAATATATTAAATAAATTTAAAAAGAATTTCATTGTTTTAAATCCCACCCAAATGTTACTATTCGATAAATTTCCACATTTTCTGATATTTGTGGTATTTTTAGCTTAGTCCTAAAATTTGTCAATGTTGGATTTTTAATTATTTTAAATTATTTCATGTATTTTGGAAATAATATTTTATAATTTAATAAAATTGTAAAAATTCATTCCTTTCATAATTATACACATCCTGGGGATTTATTTCAACCGTCTTGACCTAAATCTAAATCGACCATATGGGAACTCAATGAAAGCTCACAAGTTGGACGATGAAAACTATTTACAGATCTATCGAATTTTTGTATGGTATCCAAACCATGTTCATGATGGGATCACATTCTATAAAATTCAGTAGGAACTCTTTTATGGAGTTTTGGATCATACCTCTCATAATATGGATAGTCTGAAAGGATGGAATTAATTTTCAGAGTAAAACAAGCATAACTCTCGTAATACAGGTCATAATACAGTGCCATTTTTTTCAGAGACATACAAAATATTTATAAACAACATTAACAAAGGTTGAAATGTGTGAAGTGGTCATTTAATGGTGCTACAATGTGTCAGAATTCAAGGGAAAATCCAACTTATAATTGGAGGGGAGTTCTTCTCTCTCAAAATATCTCATTCCATTTCATTTCTTCTTGGACACCAAGGACGAGAAAATTTCAGTATTATCTATTTTATTTTTGTTCTATTCAGATCATTTTCATGTCTTCTTCTTCCCCATTCATCTCTATTACCCTTTCCATGGCAGGGTAATCATATAGAGTGATTGGGGAAGGGTTGGATTTCTATTACTTAATTCATGTGTTTTTCAACATAATTGAATAAAATTTTTCTCTTATTCAATTTTATTTTTAGTTTCATATAGTGTATTTTATGATCAAGTGCGATCATTCTTGAATTTTAATTCTATTATTGATTTTTCCTTGGCAAATATAAATTATATCCCTCTACCTATTTCTAGTTTATATATGATAGAATATACCATTTATTAGTGGTGAAATACATGACGATCATCAGTATGTATAAAATTGGTAGTGAATTTTCGTGATAGTTTTTGATAAACAATTATTGATAGGGTATTTCCCAAGTCAATTGGGAGTATTCAATAAAAATGGCCTCCCATGCCATCCTCTATTCACACATATCATGAGTTTTCTCAAAAATTGACAACCCAAAAAACATATAAAATGCCCTAAAACAAAAATTGATGAATTAATTTTTTTTAAGGCCATTAAATGAAGGAATTTGGTGCAAAAAAAATTCAGTTACTCTGATAAGAGGTAACATTCATCAACATGCATTTTTTTCATTATCTAATCACATCAATTACTCTTATACCATGTTTATATAACCAAAAAAGTATCATAAATTCATTTAGATAATTTTCTATTTTGTTAATGTCTAAAAAAACACAAATCCATTAAATTGAAAAAGATAACATCATTCATGTGTACAGAGGTCTACCTCGTTATGAATGGTTGTTCATATTACCATCCCCACATCTCAAGGTACGCCATAATTATGTACATATTATTTATATATTATAGTTTTGAAATTTATGATATAATTACTCAAAAAGAGTAATTATATCATATATATGCATTTTACAATTCATTACATAGTGAATATGATAGGGTTGCTCACATGCTTCGTGAACTACTACATTGTGAAGCGTTGTGATGATTTTTTACATAACTGAATGAATTGAATTAAATATGTTTAATGATGATGAATATATATCTCCAATAATTATCATATTAATCACATCATTATCTTTCTCTAATTATTATATAATTTTTTTGTTGTCACCTTTTTACATATCGAAAAAGTCACAATGTCATTCAGGGACAAGTGCACAACCGCCTCCATGGAGATACGCGCATATCGTTCCATCACATGAATGATATATATAATTATATTTAATAAGCTATAATTTTATTAATTAAATTTTTATAAATAAATAAATATAAAATATTAATTTCTATCTTTCCATAAATATCATTGACAAATAAAATGGTACTGTATTGTATGTACGATATATTGTCTAAACTATGTATAAATTGGTACATTTTTAAGACAATATTTCATTATGGGATTTACATGGTTAATTCTTGTATAATTATTATAATATAATCCATAAATTATTTTATATTTTTTTAATGAATGTCATTTTTTACCATAAATAACATACCTAATAAGTTTTGGATACACAAGATGAATATTGTCAAAACATTTGATTCATACTTAATATATTATATAATTATATATAAAACGGTTGTAAGTATATTATAAGTAATAATATTTTTAAAAGGTTGTCAATAAATTTAAAACTAAAAATAATTGTATTATTTTGAAGGATATAGGAAAAGAAATATGAATTAGACAAAAATATAATATTACATCCCATCCCTTGGGGCCCGTGCCGTGACTACCCCAATCCAGCCATCCATAGGCCAGGGGCTGGAGACTAGCACCAAAGGTGTAATTCCCTAAACTGGGAAGAAATTTCCTTTATAACTATAAATACACAAAACAATGTACAAGATGGAAGAAAAACACTAAGTAAAGTAGTATAAAAAACAAGTGCTGAAAAGTAAAGGTTTCCAGAAATACAAGCCCAACTGTAAAGTACAACTAAAATAGCTACAAATATCTAAAACATGAAAATCATCTACTGGATCATCCACCATGGTTCCTACCCGAAGTGTAACTACATATAGCCTTCTAAGCACTCCATGTTCATCAGTCTCCTCTGGGTACCGACTCATCATGAGGTCCACCTCTAGGTACCATTCAGTCCTTGTATACTCAGACTTGGTCCAAGTTGTCTGTTGTCCTCATGCAACAAAACGAGGAGCAGGCATAGACCGTGTAGGGTTGAGTATAACATTATTCAGTAGGGACCCCGAGACCACAATGGTCTCTCACAATACACCATGGATAAACCACAGAGAAATAAATCAATGGATAACCATTACTTATGTATATTCCCATACATATACCTATGTTATCAAGTAACCCATCTCAATCATAAGGGAAAAAATCCACTGACTCAACTCACATAGGTATACAACTTAAGTAGATAGATAGAGATGACTAGATATATCCACTGAATCATCTATGTTGTCGGACGAACATAGGATCCAGGACCAAAAGTTTGAACTTTCGGAACCACACAGGATCTTAGAATATTGGTGGAAGTTTTTGGACCCACACACGATTTAAGACCAGCTATTCGGTCGATCCCACACAGGATCCAGCAACCGAAGTCAAAATTGTCGTACACACACAGGATCCAGGAACAGTAGTAAAAGTAGTCTGACCCATACAGGATCCAGGACCAGCTATTATGTTAAACCCACATAGGATCCCGGAACATAATTCAGAACTGTTAGACCCAAAAAGGATCCAGGAATAGTAGTCAGAGTTGTCGAACCCACACAGGATCCCGGAAAAGTCATCAGTGCACAACCAGCAACAGGGTTTCCACAAATCATGCTTGATTCCAGGAGGGCCTGCTTCTCATGTAAATATTATTTACATTAACATAAATTAAGTCCCTTGTTGATGTATCCAAAATATATTTCTTTCCATTAGAAACTCAACGCAGCAGAGAGGGCATCAATTGGGCACCCGGTCTGAGAGTTATTGGAATTTCCGTTCTGAGGCCCCAGATGTATTTATGTTCAATCCAGCCTGATTGAAAACCAACAGCGTCCAAACCTCAAGTGGTACATTCCAATAGAACTGTCTCGCTCCACGCTTTCTATCGCTGTAGATGGTTCGTCAATCGGACACCTGTAGCTCAAGTTATAGGCGAAAAGATTAAATTGGGTCAAACGGGTCAGTATTGGGGTCCCATCCAGTCTGCGGGTCTGACCCGGTCCATGGATCTGACCCATCCCATGACGATGGACTGTCCCGCGAGGGTGTCCTGGCTTTCAAGGGTGGCCGGGCCCGCGCGGTAGGCCGGTTGCCCTTGGGGTCCACCATAGCGATGTCCATGGGGAAAAGTCGTGCCCCCTAAATCCCGAACGGCTAAGCCGCTTAGGTGAAGGACAAACCGGTGCCACGTGGAAAATTTCCACGTCACATGGGACCCGCTGGGTCCCACTCCCCCTCGCTGGAGGAGTGTCCAGCTGCCTCCCGTTCGACACTATTGCGCTACGCCACATCCTGTGACCCGACAGCTCGGGTCGCAGGTCTTCATCACCATCAGCCTAGCACCGGCCACCACTACATCGCCACAGCCTCGGTCCATGGCCCCCCTTCAACTCACTGTGTGGTGTAGTTTCACCGCACCTTCTCTAGCGACCTGGTGGCTCGGGCCACCGATATCCTTCGTGGCCGGCCATGCGCTAGCCGCCGCTGCACTACTGCGGCCTGTTGGCCCCAGACTTCTCCACCACTAATATGGTTGCACAACCGCTGTCCATGTGGTTTTGATTGTGATACCATTCACTGCAAAGTTTCCGCGGGTCACCGGACGAGTTCTCATGGCCCGATTCTTGTTCCGGATGAAGATGCGGACTCCTCGGAACATCACCACTGATCTGCAAAAAAGTTTACGAGAGGCACTCAACCTGGACTAATGCCTCATTGGGCATCAAAATCCATAAGAAAGTTGGAGGGGTCGGGTCGTGATTGTTCGGCCCAGACCCTCTGTGTTAGGGTGATATCATCCGACATTGAATTCTATACCACGTTAGGAAATGAATAACAAGTAACAAAACAATGTTCGAACCCCTACCTCAGATTTTTTGTTTGTTGATGATGTCAAAGAATGGCTGGTGTTGATTCGTTGACGTCATGAATGAATATAGATATGTCAAGGACGACGTCGTCGACGTTCTACAAGGACGATGCCTCCCCCCTTGTTCCGGTTGAAGATATTTTTTCATTGGTGGAAGAAGTGTTCTTCATTGAAGAATTATTTTTCCCCCAAGCCCTATTTCCCCAAGCTCCCTCAAAGGAAAATGCCAACAAAAAATATTGGATTATGTTAATCCATTATTAAATTGATGGACAAAAAAATCAAAAATATTCAAATTAATTTATTAATGTTCAATTAATTAATTTGATTTAATTAACACCATAATGTTGGGAGCTCAAGAAGATCTCCCAACATAATGGGATATTCAAGAGGCTTACAACTCGGGTGGTCCCCACCAAATTAATCCTCACATGGGAGGATGAGTTCAGGTGGGGCCCACCACCATAACCACTCATGAGAGGTTAAGGTGTGGTAGTCCCCTCCTCCCACCTCCACATAATGGATATAATAAAAATATAAGACATGAACATATTTTATTTTTTTATTCCACGTAAAACCCAAAATCTACCATTTATTCCCGACCATCAACCTTCGAGGTGAAAGACATTAATCTTATGGGAGAAATTCCCTATAAACAAGTTCAATAACAATTAGATGGTTGTATTGCCAAAATATATGCCAATTTATAAAATTTTGTTTATTTTTTTTTTGGTAAATTATAAAATCATGAAAACTCAACAGTGTTTACCTTTTTTAATTTACTATAATTTTACTAATCCTAAATAATAAAAAAATCATCACCCTCACAAATTCACACATTAAAATAAATTCCCCACCAAAATATACCAAAATCAATTCCAAAACTCTCTAACCTAATGCTTGAATCCCCAAATTCTAATGAAATTGAACAAATGATTTACTTTTATGCAAAATAGAGGGATTTAAATGAAGAAGAGGTAATGTTCAACACTGATAAATTCTATTTTATTTATTTCATAAGAAATTAACATTTTTTACTTATTGATTAAATAATAGTCTCATTATTTTAAATATAATTAGATGTAAATATGTTAATGGTATGTTCTAAAACATCATAGACCCAGCCATCATATGGCATATGTAATTCTCGTTCAGGGGTATGAAAGATTATCGTCACACAAATAGAACTCTATTAGTCTTACATTAAAACCTTTCAGAATGGGGGATAATAATTGATTTATAATTTATATATTTATGATATATGTAATATTTTTAATGTATTTATTATTTTCAAATTATTATATAACACATAACATCATGATTTTTATTTTATTTATAATATGATAATGTCTTTTGTGAGTAGGGTGGACTATCGCATAGTTAAGGGATGTGATTCGTTGACACTTTACATTGAATTTGTTAAGGATTATTTCAATAAAAATATGTGATATATATAATTAAAAAATAATACTAGTAATATTATTTATATATTATTTATTTTTTATTCATTCAATAAAATTAGAAATTGGAAACAGCATTCATACTTGTGTACGACCTACAATTTCCATGAACAGATTATATAATTTCATTTCACAGAATTTTATGAATTAATATAAATAAATATAATATAATATATATATATATATGATATATGAATTAGAGTTTAAATTATAGGGATGAATAATAATGATCGAATAAAAAGGAATGAAAATAGATAGTCCAAAAAATATATGAAAAATAAAACTATTAACACCTAAAACATTCTAGGTAATTAATGGGTATTAAAATATGTGTAAAATATCATATAAAAAGATAATATATGATTTAATAAATATTAGTATTTTTGTGAAATAAGTTAATAACAAATTTAAATTCATTATAAATGAGTCAAAAGTGTGATCAACCCCAATGGTAGTGTATGGTAAGGTATTTCGTGAGAATTTACATTCAATTAAGACATATTTTTTTTCATATATCAATTCATAGTTATGGAAAGTATACATAGCTCCATTAACAAGTAAAATCTTGAATAATTCATTTTTAATGGTATTTTATGTTTCAATTTTAACTAGTTCATCCAATGAAATTTAACATGAAGAATCCCAATTGCTGAATGTTATTGTGAAATCTCGTTATCTATTGTTATTATTAAATATATATTAAAAAGATCACTTAAATTTAAATATTTTTAATTGTAATATAAATTTAAATTAAATGAATATATTATTTAGTGATGTATAATTATTTCTTAAATTGAATATCAAAACTATATATTGTTTTTTTATGTAATTTTTTATTTACTTGGTAAATATTGATAAAGCGGTATACTTGAATATGTACAAATATTTGATAAAAATATTTTTCATTAGATAAATATAAAATTCTATATATGATGTATTCTTGGGAAATAGAGTGGTTGTTGGGGCGCATATATAATATATTACATTTATGCATTGATAGGTTCGCATGATACAAATCATTTATATAAATTTAATTTGGGATTTACCTATAGTTGTAAACCATCATTGGATATTTATTAAAAATATAGGGGTCCAATATCCTTAAATATTGTATCCAATATTTAATATATTCTATCACATAGAATTTAATTAATATTATTTATCCATGATCTTTTCAATATTAAATAATTTATGGATGCATTTCATTTCTAGTCTATTGATCAAATGAATTTTTTTTTCATTATTGAACAATATCTTATTGAATATTCAAATTGATTTAGTATTTATTTTCCTATATAGAATCGTTGATAATAATTTGAGATCACTTATTTTTTCCTTTAACTAGTACATTAAGATGAATTCTTGGAATTTTTTTTAAAGGATTTGGATCATTTTAATATGTTATGATTTATTTTTAATTTCTATTAACAATGAGAAATTGGAATTACGTATTTTTCTATTTTTAAAAACTAGTTAACATTTTAGGCCTTTGGGAATTCATTATTTTATTTGTTATAATTTATTAAAGCAAGTTACCAACTCTGGTGTACTAAGGTTGGAGTAATTAGGGAAGAAATTTAATGTAAATAAAAATTCACCATTCTATAAGTATTATTATATTATAACAAAATTATATATTCATTAAAAATATTCTTATTATAATAAATTTTTTAATAAATGAATAAAAATAACACCATTTAGTGGAACATGTAGTCTACATGTACCCGTGAATACTGTGAACATTTTCTAATGGAAGAAAAGGTCACAGGTTAGATATTATATTAATATTTTTAAAATATTAATTTTATCCTAAATAATGGTTACTAATATAAAAACAAAATAATAACCATAAATTAATGATGGTAATGGAAAATTAAGTGAATCCTTATTTGGATATTTTTCCCCATATATTCTATAGGGATACATTCATTTCTCATTTGATGGATTGGATGTCAAAATTGATTTTCATTATTTATTTTAACACTTCATTATACTCATTATAATAAAGTACTAATGTTATTATAGATATAGATATTTTAAATTAGTTTGAGGAAGAAATAAAATTTTGGGAGATCCTTTATGATATTTACATCTACTTTGAGAAACCACAATTTTATAACCCAATAATCCATGACATATTATACTTACAATAATAAATGCGGATCATGGAAAATTTGAAGGAATATGATGAAATTTATTTTAGGTATTGAAGGATATTGGTGGATCAAATACATGAATAATATAGGAGAGGAAGTTTCCGTTTAAAATTGAGTGACATGACAAATATGGATTTAAAAAAATATGATAAAAATAATTTTTTATGATGTATTAGTAGTAAAATTATACTAGGACTATATTTTATGATAATATAGATTCTAAATACCATCAAACAAAAATAATTAGGCTTTTTTATTGAAATATTACATTGATCATTTTGTTTGACCTCCAAATGGTAAACAACTTTAATCATACAAATAATAATCAATTTGTACTATTTTTATTGAACATTATCAAATAATGAATTTGGATTGATTAAAAAATTTTGAAATTGTGGCTAAAAAAAATAATAAATGTTATCAAAATTTAATTTATGTACCTTAAAATATTATATTTCAATATTATAGTGAACAATTCATTAAAAACCCATTTGTATAAAAATTCATTTTTTAGCTAAAAAATAGACAACATTTTTTCTACATTCTAATAAATTATAATAATATAAAAGTATATATTTTTTTACAAAATATAATATGAACATTAATTTATCATTATTTTAAATTTGGAATTTATATACTATATTTTGATGAAAAAACATTACAAAAATTAAAATATTTATTAGAATAATATTATTTCTCAACCTATATGAACTAATAACTATTTCCTAAATAATGTCAATTACTATGAAAATAAACAATCTATTTATTTGAAAATGAGACTTCTATTACATTAATATAACCTAAAATAATGAGAATTTCAAATTACCAGATTTAATTTAAATAAATTATTGTTATAGAAAATTAAAATATATCCATATTCACAAAAAATAAATATTTTTTGAAATATTAAAATAAAAAACAAAATTTTAATATTGATATCATGAATTAAAAAATAATACCGATTAAAAAATATAATATTCAATGATAGTATAATTATATTTTATCTTCCTTTCAAAAAATTAAATAAAAACAATTTGTAAAGAAGACATATTATGCTGATGTGTAAAATGACTCTCCAAAATACTGAGTACTTGTTTATTATTAATTAATAAATAAGTTTTATTTTCTTATAAAAATTATATATAAATTTTATATTTTGAATAATATTAATCAAAATCATCAATTTAACTAGAAGGATAGATTATATTGTGGTCTGTTTTTACCACATAGGTTTATGTTAAGAAATCCATTGAACACTATAATTTTGTTTAAATAAATATTCATTACATAATCATATAGTTTTATATTCTGTTTTTCAATTTTATGTGTCAAATTTTTTGTTATACCATGAATAAATTATTTATACTAATTTGAGTGTTTATTGTGCCCTGTCTCTGATAATATAACTACCAAATGTTACGTATTATATGATAATTTAGTTATGTCCATTGAAACCCTTTTGTATGTTACCCTTGTATATTAAAAACCCCTAAATAATTGTATTTCTTGAGCAATTTATTTTGAGACATGGTTAAATCCAAATATGCTTCATTCCGTGGTATTGTATCGCTTGGATTTCTCGGGTTTTAGATATTTTTTTCATCATTTATTCATTCTAATTCACACCATGAAATCATTATATCAGGATAGAGTAGTCTGGTTATATATGTGGTTCCACAACCACTATTAATAATATGATATGTATAAGTTATGAGTAATCATTAATAATAGGGAATGATAAAAAATTCCTAATACAAATAATCACCCATGAATCGAAATAGTGACATTATGATTTAGTTTGTCATAATTTCATTCCTTTAATGAAAATTATTAATGTAAATATTTGGTTCCTCCTCATATTCAATTGAAAACGTTTTTACCATTGGAGATATAGGAGATATCTTATGCTTTTTTTGGGCCCATATTGTTATCGTGAATAACTCATGGAGCACTAGATTTAATGGTTTTGTTAGATTCATTTGGATGCATTTTTTCATCTCATTTCTACATTATTATCATTCCCCTTCTATGTGAGGTAAAAAATATGTTTAAAATATATAGTATTTTTTAAGGGGATTAAAATGAATAATCCTTAAAAATTATTTCCACAAAATTGAACAGTTATATAAATTGAGGGGATTTCAAATCCCATGGATATATATTCTCAATGATATGTTTTTTTAAATTATTTAAAATCTTCTAAGATGTATTTTTAATCCTAGAATATGTCACATTTTAGCCCTTCTGGTCCAATGATACAATAAATATGAGTAGATGATCAGTGGAATCATTAAGGGTGGGGAATTAGTCAGTAATTAATTTGGTTTTTCCCTTATATCATCCTTCATCCCTTATTAGAGTGAATTTATTTTTTTAAACCTTAATAAATAACAAATAGATAAGGAATCTAATATGTACATGGTTCACTATTCAATGTGAGTAGATAGTCAATGGATTTTTTTTTCAATCATGTGATCATATAATCTAAGATATCGTATTATCAATCACTAGGAGTAGTGAAAATCTATTAAACTATTTTTTAAATTTGTCCTAATAGTTTTTTAGTATCCCATATTTTTATTTGACAATACATTGATAAAATAATTTATAGTGATAATTATACTATATATTTTCACCAAATGGATGCTATCAAGTTGTTCATGTGGTAATATATTCCATTACATGTATTCTTTGAAAGTAGTAAGAATCATCCCTAAATCACATACACAATCCATATATAATAACATTAATTTTATACAATATATTTATCATGGTATATTTTTTCACAACCCGTCCACTAGGGCTCGTGTCATGACAACCCCATGCCCACCTTGAATAGGCCAGGGGCTGGCGACAAGCACCGAAAGGCATATTCCCGAAAACGGGAAAGCATTGCATTTATAAGTTGTAAATTCACACAAAACAAGAACATATCAAGATACAATCCCAAATTTGACTATATAGTAAATAGGGTTTTTACATAATTTAAAGAGGGTAGAATACAAGCCTCCATAAAATTACATGTAAATCTCGGAAGTACAAGTAAATCTGGAAGCAACCCATATGAACACATTACAAGGATCCTACATGAAGGGTAGGTACATCACTCGAACAACCCTCTCTGTGGATCATCTCATCTATTGACAACCTCCGAGTAGCCTCCAGTCTAGGTACCCTCTTCCTCAGTCAGCGTTTTCTGTCGTCTTCACCATACACAACAAGGTGCAGGCGTAGCCCGTGTATGAGTGAGTATAACAATACTCAGTAGGGAACCCAAGACCCCTAATGGTCTCTCGGAATCCACAAGGCTAAAACAAAATGTATGAAAACAACAGTCAATCCTACATAGGTATATTCACAAACATATACTTAAGTTATAAAGATATACTCATCTCGCATAGGAGTGGATAATACCACAAAGGAAACACCACCGAGATAGAATTACCCCACATGTAACACCATGAAGGTAGATATACCCCACAGGTAACACCATGAATGTAGAAGTACAAAACCGGTAACAAAACAATGATTAATCACACATCTCACACTGTAATAATTGATGTATATAAGTATATATGATTAGTCACGAAACAAGATCATCTTCTTTTGTTAAGAGGAACTCCTACTGATTATACAGAGTCTGAACCACACAGGATCAATAGGTACTAACCAATGCAATGACACACATAGGATCTGACCCACATAAGATCGGTATGTGCTGACCCACAATGGATCGCTTATCGCGGGCCCACACTAGATCTAACCCACATAGGATCATTATGCAATGACCAACACTTGATTTCTAAGTGCTGACTGACATAAGATCTGACCCACACATGATCGTTATGTGCTAACCCACAGAAGATCGCTGAGCACTGACCCACATAGAATCTGACCCACACAGGATTGGGGTGTGCTAACCCACATTGGTCAGCTGAGCATAGAGTGACAAATGATTGATAGGTACTAACACCCACAATTACCCATAAAGGAACTGACACACCCTGATTCGATACGTAATTATCCTCCATATTATCCGTCTCCAACCTCCGCCTCACTATCAGCCACATGATTACTCGAACTGGTGAGATCGTGATCCATATAATTTGTCCCTTGAGATATTATATGTAGCTAGACCATCATGATGTCCCATGTAGAATTATCCCAAATTTCTGTCATTTCTTAAAGAACCCAACAAAACGTACGACGCATCAATCAGATGAAGAGACTGTATGTTATTAGCATTTCCACTCTGAGGTCCTCGTTGGATTCGTTGTTCGATCCATCCATGTAAAACTACAACATTATCCATAGTCATGTGGAGAATACCAGAAGGACCATTTAGATCTAAGGATTCTATTTCTATAGACAATTCTTCCAATGGAAGCCTAGTTTTCATGATATGGCCACAAAGGAGTATCTTTGTCTAAAAGGAATGGGGTCCGGTCAAACACGATTGGGGTTGACCCGACCCGACACGATTCCATCCTAAATGGATGAGGCCATTGGAGACATGGCCTCCAAGGATGTGGTTCAGACCTGGCCTGACCCGCGAACGGTTGGACCACCGTGTGGCCTGCGGTCGGCCCGCATTCGGGAAGACCGTCGTGGCAAGGTCTGTCCTATCCTCTACCCAGGGGGAGCCCCCCCCCAGTATTCTGAACGGCCTAATGGTCATTTGGTCACCACTCTGGAATTGGGGACTTCTAGAATGGTCCCTCTCAGAATGTAGAGGCCGACAGAAATGGCCTTCCCGTTCAGCTCCCAGAGGGATGGATGCCCACCGCTGCTCTATCTATGGCTACCTGGGTGTCGGCCACCCTCCGGCCTCCACCCCAACCCTCTTCTCTGGAAGTGCGAACTCTCACCACAACATCACCACATGGACGGTCAGATGTTTGCTGCCACCCTGCTCCTCTGCGGATGACAGGCCAAATCATCCTCTGCTGGTATCGAGGACGGGCACCGCCCTCCTTCCACGTAGTCGTACGGATACCAGTCGCCACCCTCTTCTGCGAGCTGTTGCAGCGTCATTCCAATATCAAAAATTATAACATTCCCATTTTCCTGATCATGTTTTCGTGATCTTTGTGTCCATATTTCATGCTCAACGGTATATTGTGTTTTCATCGTGCTTAATTATTTGGCGTCGAAGAAAAAAAAGGAACCTGCAAAGAACGAAAGAAAAATGTGGATGTATAAATGTGGAACGATGGTCGTGTTTGTTTTTCCAAAGTCATTTAGAATCAGGATTATAAATATTCATCAAAATTTTTTAATCATACTTAAAATTAAAACCCCTACCTACATTTCTAGTTGGAGATGGCGCAAGGAAGGTGATAAGGATGACGAAGTCACCAACGCACATAGCTCCCGAAACAGGACCCAAATTCAATCCTCGATTCTTGATCTGAAGAACGTTCTTAATTGGAGAGGTTCTTTGTTGGGAGGATGTTTCTCCAAAGGATCTCCCTTTCCAATCCTTTTCCTAGAGAAAAGTGTTGTTCCAAATTAATATGTTATGATTTAAAATTTCCACATCAATTGGGAGATTCCAAGAGTTAATAGAAAATAACTCTTAATTAACATGCTGATTCATTACATCAGAATTAATGAATCCTATTAATTAAAAGAAGAATGTGGTTATACATTTTTTTGCAAATAGGCATTTAATGACTATAATTAAATTCCCAACCACAATTTTGTGGCCCCCTCATTCATGAATTAAAATTTAATGTTTCAAAATATAAATAAAATAAAAGTTATTTTGTTGAATTTTTATATTTTAACTCTCACACAAAAAATATAGAAAACTAAGATTGAACCTCGAATTATTGTCGTAGATTTGAAGGTATTCTAATGAGAATATCAGCACTGCATGTTCCACTCTGTCCTCAGATTTAATTTATATGCTCCAGTTCAAAAGATACGAAATTCCACTCACACGTTTACTAAACATTCCTAAAATAATGATAAAAAGTTTATTCCGGGCACACTGGGCCACGAAATCTTGCGCCATCAATTTTCACAGACTCAAAAAAATTCCATATAATAAAAAAAGTACATGGAATTTATTTTTCCTTTACATTCTCCCAACCTAAGAGTTTTGCGTCCATGAAAACCAAATGAAAAACTAAGAAACAAGTGGGTGTACTAAGTATGAATCTAATCCTTCCACTCATATGTCTTCTCATAGAGGTTCATGTGCTTCTAAGGAACACACACTAGTTGTATCGACTGCCCACGAAGGACCTACTCCTGTTGATCCTCAATCTCTACTAGAACCTCCGAAAACTTCTCCCCATTTTCTTTGTCTAGCTCGCCCCAATCAATGATGTGTGAAGGATCCTGTAAGTATATCCACAGTTGGGACATGTGGAAAATTTCGTGCACCTTGTGCCACTGAGGTGGATTAGATTAGTGGTAAGCCACCTTGACAACTCATCTAAGAACCTGAAAGGGTCCGATTAACCTCATAGATAACACGACGCCTCAGCCAAATCTCTAAAAAACTCATTGAGGTGAGACCCGTAGAAATCCATGTTCGCCATGCTCGATCTCTAGAGATCTCCGAATCCTATAAGCCTTGGATTTCTGCCTGATCTGTGCTTCCTTCATCCGCTCCTAGATGATCTGAACCATCTCAATGGTAGCCCTAAAATCTTTGGTCCCATGAGTGATGACTCCCCATGGTCAGTCCAGTACAGAGGTGATCTGCATGATCGTTCATTCAACACCTCAAATTGGTACATTCTGATAGTGGATTGATATATGTTGTTGTACATGAGCTCAAAAAATGCATGTGATCCTCCATGCTATGGCTGAAATCAAGGACGCAAGCACATAGCATGTCCTTGAGGGTCTGAATGGTCTTATCTTTCAGACAGTCCGTCTGAGGACTGAAGGCGGAGATCGGCCAAAGATATGTACCAAACACCTCATACATCCCCTTACATATCCAAGAAAGTAAAACACACATCACGATCAGTGATAGTTGTATAATGCACTCCATGAATCCGTACAATCTCATGGACATAGATGTGTCACATGCTCTCTACTAATCGCTACTCTTGGACATGAAGGAAGTGGGCTCACTAGGTGACTCATTCAATGATCACCCAGATAGAATCATGAACCCTAAACGTGTGTGAAATTACTGTCACTAAGTCCATGGAAATTACATACCTCTTCCACTCTGGATCCTCTAGTGGATGAAATTGGCCTGCTGTAACCTGATGCTTTGCCTTCACTTGTAGGCAAGTGAGGCACCGAGAGGCAAACTCCACCAATGATTTTTTTTCATTCTCGGTCACCAGTGTGGACACCGGAGGTCCTGATACATCTTGGCTCCTACTGGATATACCGTTAGAGGTTTTGTATGGAACTCCCTAAACAAATCCCACCATCGGAACCATAGTACACCCTATGAAGAGGATGACATGCCTTCCACCATCAAAAAATCTATCAGGTTCCAGTCCTTGGGATATCTTAGCACTTCGAGATTCCTTGTTAGTTTCTCATAGTTGCGCCTCCTTGACTCGCTGATGGAGTGGGTGAGTGACTATCAGAGGCTGAAGATTAGCTACTACATCCCGACCCACGTAGGATATCTGTAATGAGACTAGCTTCTCCATCACCACACTAAGAAAATATATACCAAATATCCTAATGAGTGCATCTGCTACTGCATTCCCCATCCCTGGGGTATAGACTATCATGAAGTCATTGTCATGGAAGAACTCAAGCTAATTACACTATCTCAGGTTCAGGTCCTTTTGATAGAATATATTAATGAGACTCCTGGGATCTTAGTAGAATGTAAAACATTCACCCATCAAGTATTGTCCCCACATATTCAAGGTGACGACAACTACTGTGAACTCTAGGTCATGGGTAGCATATTTCTTCTCATGATGACATAGCTATCGAGAACCATTCGCAATCACATCTCGCTCATATATCATGACACATCCAATACCGGTACATGATGCATTGAATTATACTACATACCCAACACATTCCTATGATAGCTTCATGATAGGGTCACTCGTCAGTCTCTGCCTCAACTGGTGGAAAATCGGCTAGAATATATTCTACCACAAGAAGGGTTTTCCCTTCTTTATCAACATTGATAAAGTTTTTTTAACTCTGAAAAAATCAGGCACAAACCTCTGGTAGTAACTGAACAATCCGTGGATACATCGCACTTTTTTAACACTATGGGGAGTCACCCAAGAAATTACATCCTCAATCATCATTGGATCCACCGTAACTCCTTCCTCTGAGATGATGTGCGCATGAAGTGAACCTATTAGATCATGAATAGGCACTGCAAGAGATTTCCATAAATCTGGTGCTCTTAGAGGGTGTCTGGAACTATATAAAGATGATAGGCATTCTCCTACTACGTATCTGATTATATTAGTATGTCATCAATGAAGAGTGCTACAAAGAGATTCAGGTATGGCTGTATGATCCTGTTCATGATTCCCATGAACATTATCGGGGTGTTGGTCATGCCGAATGGGTTAACCATGAAATCTTATTGGACATAGAGACAACTGATGGTCATCTTTCTTACATGCTCATCTCGTATTCTGAGCTGATGATAGACTGATATGAAGTCTATCTTCGAAAACAATCATGCCCCCTCCAGCTAATCAAAGATATCGTAGATCCTCAGTATTGGGTACATGTTCTTCTTGGTAACCTGGATCATGTGCCGATATTCCACATAGAGTAAAAAATATCTTATTTTACTTCTTGGAGATCAAAATGGGGCTGCCCAAGGAAAAACAATGGGCTTAATGAACCCCTTGCTCGGTAAGTCATTTAGCTATACTCATAGATGTTGAACCTCCATTGGATCAATCTGATATGATGGAGTAGATTTCAGTGTCATCCTAGGGTACAAATCGATGTAGAAGTCTACCTCTATACAATGAGTTAAACCCAAAACATTTTATGGAAAATAAATCAGCGTACATGACCACCAATAAAGGATAGATCGGACTCTCTACATCTACCGCTCTGAGGGTAAGGCTAGCCAACTGATGTGTGATCGGCTGCACCCTCCTCTGGGTATAAGGACATAGCCATAAACATTAAATAATATTTAATTAAATTAATAATTCACATTGATGATCTTTTCCTATTGATATTTTTAGAGAATTAGGCCTTAACTGTTACATTACATCTAAAAAATACAAAGTAAACACTTCTACTATGTTTCCATTTATTCAAAAAATAAAAACACATTGAAAAATAAGTGTCATGTCTAGTTAATTGTCTTATACAGCTTGACTTTTCCTTGATCACATCATTTTCCCATTTCTTATTTTAGTCTAGTGAAAAAACATTTCAAAACATTAGATGTGCATAAAAATCTTAGTAAGGGTTATAAAATAACGAAAGAAATCATTAGTCCATAAATACATACAAAACATAAACTCTTTTACATACCTCATTAAAACATATGATTTATGAATAACACATACTAATCAAAAATCAGAAAGGTAAGTTGTAGAATCCATATCATACATATATTGTATCTATCATAGCTACGTAGGGAGTTACATTTGTAATACCCATCAAAGTATATTCCCTAAATCTCTTAGCATAAAAATTCATGTTTACCACTGTCACGTTACCCATTGTATTGAAGAGCTATCTCGGGTTCACCTACCATAGGTTTAACATGGAACCAACAGTATAAATAAACAATTCCCATGAACCATAAAATATTCATAACATATGAAACAAACATAAAGGGAAGAAAAAATTTCCACATTTCAATCACAATATATCATTTAAATATATTGACATAACAAATCCATTATCAAAATAATTGTCAATACCAAAATACATAAAAGGGTTTATGGTATTTATTTTATTTCTAAAAGCATTACTCCATATTAAGAATGCCAAATATAAAATAATACTCGCGATGACATAACGGTCGTTTTCACCGCTTACGTTAAAAATAAACATTCTTTTTTGTTTTTTAGAAAAATGCTTCATAGAAAAAGATTCCATATAAATGAAATGAAATTTCAAATGAGTTTTACAATGTATAAACAAAATCGTGTATTAGAATAATATATTCCTCAATGAAAGGAGATTGAGACGAAGTCCCATAGCTCGTGTCCGACTTGACATGTCCCATTTAATCTCCTGAATGATTAACTACTGTTAATTTCTACTTTCTTAAGAACATTTTCCGAGTTTATTATTCGTTTTATATAACATATTACAATGTTATAATGATTATACAACCATTTAAGTAAATAATGGTCATTTTGTCGATATTTTGTACTTGAGTAAAAAATGAACTCCTTATATTTACAAGTTATCCATGTAGTAAATAGTCCAATATCTTGATAATGATATTAATTATTTAGATATTATATATATTATATATATAAATTACATATATATATTTATAATACTAGTATACATCATTGAGAGATAAGAAATGAAATGCATCGTTCATGGAGACGGTAAGTTGTACATACACATGAACCCTACTTTCATTCTATTTTGTTTTTATATGAAATGAAAACATAATGATAACTAGGTACATTATAATTACAGTATAATATCATATATAATATCATTTAATCCATCCATTATACATCCCACATATGGCATTGATGAGTCATATCTCATTGAGGGGGAGGTAGTCTGCAGTACCTCAAATGAAATTAGCACGTAATACCATTATGTAGAACATAAAGATAGGACATAAATGTAAAACAACGAAGAATAATGAAAAAATAAACACAATATATATCATATATAAATATAGTGTCATATTAATGGCCATCATGAGAGGTGGTAGGAGATAATCGAACAATTATCGTTTCGTGAGGCGTCAATTTTCCATCCATAGAAACAATATTTTTTCACCCATTAGATGGAGTTGTGCTTAAGTGTAGTTCTAATTATTCTAATAAAAACATAATAGTATATTAATAATACTATTTTTGTTATAAAATAATGGAATAAAATTAATTTTAGCGTTGGATAAGTATAATAAATGATAAGAAGTTAAGAGAAATGTTACCTTTAATTTGGGCAACTGTCATTGGTTTGAACCAGAAGGACTTCTTGAAGTGACTTATTCCTAAGGTAAGGATTCTAGGTGGAAGAGAGTGATATTGAGAGATTATTTGGTTAGAGTTTGGACGTGACAATATGCTTTAGAGTTTGGATGAATGATTTATAATTGAGGGCTTTTTATAAGGGGGAGGAGGGTCTCTTTAGAAAAGTATGAAAATATTATTTTATAATATAATGATATTCAATTTTTGAGGCTCCAAAACTAATTAAATTTGAATATAATATCACTAATGGTTGAAATAAAATCATCCAATATTAATTGGAAATGTTTTTGATTCTATTTTAATATTTGTAATTTTATTTATTTGAATCATTTATTAATGAGGTAAATACTAAATCGTTATTGGGTCAAAATTAATTTATTTTATATGACGTCAAAAAATATAAAACAATTCCCACGATGTATTAAATATTATTAGCTTTCCTATTAATATTTATATTCTAAAATAATACTTACATAACCTTATGTAAAAATTAATTTACTAAAAAATATTTATTTATGTCATTTTTTCCTATATTCTAATTTAATTAATCCTAAATGTCATTAAATTCTCAAGTGGCCCCATGGGGTCCCAAAATATATCCAATGATACCAATGATCGGATGTGTATTGATATATAGTATTATGACATCTTTTAGGGTAATTTTATGTTGTAAATGTAATATTTTTTTTACCCTTCTTTACCAGATTTACACATTAACAATGGAAAATAAAATATTTATTATAGTAAATATTCATAATGTCATAAAATTAAAGTTACCTATGAAAAAAATTTGGACCACCAGATTCAAAATATGGAATCCATTTTTACATATTCAAATCATATAGGTGTGAGAAATTATTTTATAATTAATTCTAACTGTCAAAATAAATGTTGTGTTTTTTAAAAATAATAACCATCAAAAGATTGACACTTGTTTATGTATGATTTCAAAGTGAAATTAATTCCAATGACTAATATTGTATTAAATGGTAAAAATATAATATAATTAAACTTTAAACCCAATTATAAAGATAATATAACCATATAAATAAATTATATTAAAATGCAGATTGGAATTAAAATACATTATTTTTCAAAATTAATTAAAAAATATATTTTTTCATAAAAATACCAAAAAATTACCCAAAGTAAATTTTGATGTCCATATTCTAATGAATAATTTGAATTGGTCAAATGTAACATATAAATGGGATAAAAACTTGATTTAATGAGGGTTCTCCATTAAAATCTGATAAATCAACCTTAAAAAGTTAATTATACTTAAAATTGTATTCATCAACTTTTTAAGCCTCTAAATTTTAATGGATAAATGTGAAACCATTAAAAAAATGTATAATCATATTTTAGATATTTTAGTTCATTCATGTCAATATAAAATCTAGGAGTTAACTATCGTTTAAAATAATAATATTATATTATTATTGTGCAACATAAGATTTCAATGAAAACCCATTGTTGCGTATCGGGTAAGCCACCGAACATAGAAACCCATTTAAAGTAGAATGAATATTTAATTTAATAATATATATATATATATAAATTTATTATTTCATTATTTACGTTGGATGTTACATTCTTCCCCCATATTGGAAATTATGTCCTCACAATGTTATTCACTTATCAAAATAAATGGGTGTGTTTATCCTTCATTGAAATTTCTGATTATCACGTCGCCTCTTCAACTGTATTGTTTTCCACAAAACATTTACCTTTTGTATTAATTCATTCCTCAAAAAATTCTCTCATTTGTCAAGAATCTAGACTGGTTGTTCCTCATATGATATATTATCTTCTATCTAATCTTCCTCTAGCATCATAACATTAGATGTATCTAACATATACATTATCTACATCGAAAATGGAAAAACATTGTGTAATATGAATAAACATGGAGATAATTCCAATATATAAAAAACTGATCCAATTCTCTATAATATTTCTCAAGGTCCAATGAACCATGGACTCACCATTCCATTATAACCAAAACACATCACACTTTTCCATGGAGAAACATTGAGAAAGACAATATTGCCTACCTCAAAAGAGAGATCCTTATTCTAGTTATCCGCATAACATTTCTGCATACTCTGAGCTATTATCATGTTCTCTGGAATCATCTAGACCTTTTCTGCCATATCTTTTACCAAATGTGATCCCATTAGCTTCATTTCACCTATATCATCCAAAAAATCTAGATTTCGACAACGCTTTCAATATAATGCCTCAAATGGAGCCATCATTATAATAGAATGAAAAAATTTATTATATTAAATTTCAACCAAATAATGATGTTGATCCCAACATCCCTAGTAATCCAGTGAGCAAGCATGTAGTATATCTTGAAATGTCTAAATTGTTCGTTCTAACTGTCCATCTGATTATGGATGAAAAGGTGTAGTAAAATTTTATTCAGTACCCAACAACTTCTGAAGGCCTTTCCAAAAGTTAGATGTAATGTTGTGATCATGATTAGATACAATGTAGAGGGGAACACCAAGAAACCTAACTATTTATTTAATATAAAATCTGAAAATTTGATCAAGATACAATGTATCTCAAATAGGAAGTAAATGTATAGGTTTAGTCAATCGATTAATAATAACCTAGATAGAATTATTAGCTCATGATGTCTTTAGTAATCCCACAACGAAGCCCATGGATTTATTTTCCCATTTCCACTCTGGCACCGATAATTTCTGAAGCATCCATTTTGGTAATTTTCGCTCTTCTTTAACCTAATGATAATTCAAACACTTCATACTAAAATCTACGATATCCCTTTTCATTTTAACCCATCAGTAATACTCTCAATGATCTCTGTACATCTTAGTACTTCCAGGATAAATTGAAAATGGGTAATTATGAGCATCACATAACAACTCACCCTTTAGCATTGAATCATAATGAACACATAATTTTTTCCCAGTCATCAAACCACAATCATTTTCATTATTAAAATCAGGCAACGTTACCTTCTGATCCAACTCTACCTTTTTCTGTAACTAACTATCTTCTATCTCTACATGCTGAATTTTATCTAATTGAAATGGTTTCATTCACAGTTGAAACAAAACAGATGAATTTCCTGTACCAACAACTTCAATGTCGATGTTCATAAAATAAAAAAACAATGGACATCATTCCAAACAAATCATGGTTAATGAAACGTTACTTTTTTGACACAAATCATCAGTCACATTATTTTCCAATCGTGGGTGATAATGAATTGTGTCATCATAATACTTGATTACTTAAAACCATCTCTTTTGTCTCATGTTCAATAATTTCTGAGTTAATATACACTTTAAACATTTTTGGTCATTATATATTTTACATTTTACTTCATAAAAATGATTCCTCCAAATTTTAAAAGAAAAAACAAGATTAGCGAATTCCAAATCATGTTTAGGGTAATTTTAATCACGATGTTTCAACTAACATGAAGCATAATAAATTACTTGATAATTATGCATAAAGGAACAACCAAGTCCATTACACGAAGCGTCACTCTAGATAACAAACTCATCATTTCTGGAAGGCAATGTTAGAAATATATTATTCAGCAATAATATTTTCAATCCCTTTAAACAATCACCACATTTTTTTTCCAAATGAACATAACACCTATTCATGTTAACTTTGTCATTGGACTAGATAATCATGTAAAATTCTCAACAAACCTCCAGTGATAATCTTACAAACCAATAAAACAGCTTATCTCAGTTATATTTTTTGGTCTTGGCCATTCTTCAAAAACTTTTGTTTTAGTAGGATCAATAGGTATGCCAATTTTTTTAAAAAATGTCACCACGGAATGAAATTAGTTGTAACCAGAAATCACATTTTATGAATTTACCATATTGTTTTTTACGGTTTGAAAGACAATCATTAAATTACATTCTTAATCCTCATTACATTTAGATAAATATAAAATATCATCAATGAACACAACCATAATAATATCTAAGAAATCATGGAAAATTCTATTCATAGGATCCATGAATATAGTATATGCATTGGTTAACCCAAAAGGCATAATTAAAAATTCATAATGTCCATATATAGTAAAAAATGTAGTCTCCAGAATATCTACTTCCATTAATTTCAATTGATGGTACCCCGAACTCAAGTCAATATTTGTAAAATTCTAAACACCCTAGAGTTGGTCAAACAAATCATCGATACGAGGCAAAGTAAACTTGTTTATAATATTGATGTTATTAAATGCTCTATAATCAATGCAAAGTCTCATTAAACAATCAATATTTTAAACAAATATGATAGGAGCACCCTACAATGATGTGATAGGCCATACTAAACATTTATCTAATAACTCCTACAATTGATTCTTTATCTCCAAAAGGTGATTTTGAGTCATTTGATAAGGTGCTTTTGAAAATTTCTTAGCATTAAGAACTAAGTAAATAGTAAATTCATCTTCCTGATTTGGTAAAATACTTGGAAACTCATTAGCAAAAAATCATGGCACTCATTTACAACTGTCACATCATTAATTTCAACAGTTCCTTTTTTTCAAAAATATGTGCAAGGTAACAATCATTTCAATATTTTAATATTTTCTTAGCATCTTGATATGTTATCAAAATAAAGGATTAATACATACACAAAAACTGGAAATCATTTTAAAAAGAAACCACTTTAGATCTGTAGTCAATATAATCATGATAACTAGAAAGCCAATATCTACACAAAATAACATCAATCTCTACAAGAGGCAAAACAATAATTATTTCCTGTAGATTCTTCCGACACACAAGGACATGAAGGTTCTTATATTTTCTTATTTTTTCTCAACATTTCCTCCAGGTCTTATTACCATTAGTTTTGTATTCATGTCTTGATATAGAAATCATAATTAAATAGAATAATTCTCAGAAATGAATGACTGTTTGTACCCTTAATCAAAAAACACATTGGTATATTCTGAAAAATAGAATAGTGGACCTTATAATAATTCATTTGATGGACCATCATCTATTAAAGTTGTTAAAAAGGATTTCACTACACATTTATGCTTGTAGTCTTGATGCTTTCCCTTAGTAGAGTTCTTCATTGGACAATCATTTTTATAATGACCTATTTCCTTACACTGAAAACATTTTACTGACTTTAAATCCTATTTTTTCTTAAAATTACCTTGATCATTTTTCAGTGCAATTAAATGCATTGTGTCCCATTTAACCACATTGATAGCTCTTACCAGAATTCAAAATGAATTCCACAGAATTCATTTTACCACAATTTTCACAAACTCAAAACTTATGTTTCTTACCATCTGACTATTTGGAAGAGTTATTCCCTTTTTCCTACCTCCTTGACCACTTATTATGTTTTTTCTCAAAGAACACCTGATCATTGAAAAACTCCATTTCCACCTTCTCTTCATAAAAAAAAAGTTTCTAATATCTTTCAAACTCACTAGAATCTAATACCCATCAATAATTTGGTTTTTTCATGAGTAAAAGTGGAAAATTTTACTATCTATATCTCGTATGATATTTGGAGTATGACTTTCCAGTCGAGTAAATTTTTCTTCACAGGAATCCGCTGAGTCATCCTCCCACCACAATTTAAAGAATTGTTTTTCAATACAATGAAGAACCACCTAATGAATATATTTCTCAAGAAAAACACCTTTTAATTCATCTGAATCATTAGAGTCTCTCTTCTCACTATCCCTGCTATTTTTCACAATCGACCACCACTGATTTGTATCACCATCATATCGATAAACAGTAAGACTAACATTTTTATGCTCTGAACACCCCATGACATAAAAAATTTTATCCAGTGATATAATCCAACATTCTGATAGTACATTGTCATATGATCCTTTCAATGATAGGGGATGCAGCCTCATGAAACGATATTCTACTGACACGTTCCTCGGTGGTTGAACGAGATGATCTCGTGCATGGATACCACCACCATTTATAGCCTGAGTCAAATGAGCCATCACTGCGACGAACAATTTAGTTCTGATTCCGACCATATCAGGTTGTTTATTTGAAGGTTGTCTTTTTTCGGATTTCATCCCAACATAGAAGCCATGTTTCCTCTGTGGAAAACCATTCCAGACACAAAAATATCTTAGGTGATGAAACATGTTAATCTTTAGATGATATATAATTTCTATCATAACATAAATAAAAAATAATTTAGGAATATTAATTTAACTATATTAAAATTCTTAAACATGTCTAACCGAGCCTCTAATACCATCTTTAAGGACCTATCCTTAATCATTATATAATATAGAATTGAATTAATAATTCACATTGAAGAACATTTCAGGTTTAGAGTTTTAAATAATTAGGCCATAACTATTACATTACATCTCAAAAATAAAAATTAGACACTTCTACTCAGTTTCCATATTTTCACAAAATAAAACTCTTTGAAAAAAATGGCATGCCAGGTTCGACATTTTAGATAGCATGAAATTTCCTTGATCACATCCTTGACACTATTAGTCTATATGTTCTGTGAAAAAAATTTCAAAACATGGTATAAGGATAAAAAACTCATTAATGTTTAAAAAATAAAAATAGAAATCATTAGTCAGTGAATGCATTCAAAACATAAATTTTGTTGCATACCTTATGAATAAAAATGTTTATGAAAAAAAAATTGTAATCCCAAATCATAAAGGTATCTTATGGCATCCGTATCATACGTACATTGTAGCAATCACAGCTACGTAGGGAGTTTCATTTGGAATACCCATCACAGTTTATTCCATAAATATATTAAGAGAAAAATTCACGTTTACCTCTGTCATATTACCTAATGCCATAGAGATATATCTCAGTCTCATCTGCCCTAGTTTTATCATGGAACCACCCGTATTCATAATCAATTCCCAATTACTATAACATATTCATGTCATATGAAAAAATAAAGGAAATATAACATTTCCACATTTTAGTCATAATATTTCATTTACATATATTGAATTAACAAATACATTATCAAGACCATTTTCAATACCAAAATACATAAAATATTATATGGTATTAATTTTCATTTTCAAAACATTACGTCTTGTTATGGAAGAGAAAGTTCAAATAATAATCACGGAGGAAGAAAGGTCGTTGTCACCAATTACGTTAAAAACAAAAATTCATTGTTGTTATTTAGAAAAACACCTCATTGTAAAATATTTCATTTGAATGAAATGAAATTTCAATGTTTTTTATAAAGAATTTAAAAGAAAATCATGTCTAAAAAATATGCCTCAATGAAAGGAGATTGAGATGAAGTCCCTTACCTCGTGTCTCACTTAACCCATTTGTCCTTTAATCTCTTGAATAAACAAGTAAAGTTAATTTTTACATTCTTGGGAAAATTTTTAATGTTAATTATTTATTTTATATCACTTATTCCCATGTTATAATCATTATGTAATCATTTAGTTTAATAACGGTCATTTGTTGATACTTTGTACTTAAGTCATAAATGAACACCTTATATTTTCAATTTTTCAATGTGGTAATTAGTCCAATATCTCTGGAATTGTATCCATTAATTAGTTATTATATATATCATATATATCCATTATATATATGAATTTATAATATTATATATTAATTGGTGATAATAAATGAAATGCACTGTTCATGGAGAAGGTAGGTCGTACGTACGCAAAAACACTACTTTCATTTATATTTCGTATTTTAATGGAATGTAAACATAATGATACATAGTTATATTATAATATCAAGTATAATAACATATATAATATCATTAAATTTATCTTTTATACGTCCCACATATGGCATTAAGGAGCCATATCACATTGAGGGGGCAGTTGTCTGTACTTCCTCAATTGAAATTATCATGTTTACCGATTATAAAAACCATAAATTTTGGATATAAATGTAAAACAAAGGAAAATAAATAAAACATATAAATAATATATTTCATATATAAATATTTTTCCATATTAATGGCCTTCATGAGAGGCGGTAGGAGATAATCGAACAATCATCGTTTCGTGGGGCGTTACTTTTCCATCCACATAAACCGTATGTTCTTCACCCATTAGATGGAGGTGAGTGTAAGTGTAGGCACAATCCTTCTCATAAAAACATCCCAGTATATTGAGTATTCAATTGTGGTCATAAATGAATGTAATAAAATGATTTTAGGGGTTGGGGATTTAAAATAAAAGAAACAATCTTAAGAGAAACAGTTACCTTTAATTTGGGTAAGTCCTTTTGGTTTGAACCAAAAGGCCTTCTTGAAATGACATCTGCCTAAGGTAAGGCATTTAGGATTAAAAGAGAGATCTTGAGAGAATTTATTTTCCAGGTTTGGATGATCCAGGGGGCTTGATAGGTGTGGTTAATGAGATAGAAGTGAGGGGTTTTTATAATGAGGAGGAGAGGCTCTTTAGGAAAGTGTGAAAATATTATTTTATTATATAATGATATTTGATTTCCAAAGGTCCATGACATATTAACGTTGATTAAAAGCTGAATAATAGTATAAATAAAATTATCGAATATAAATTTTACAGGTTTTGGATTTTTTTTTATTATTTATAACCTTATTTATTTAAATCATTTATTAATGAGGTAAATACTACCTCATTATTACGTCATAAATAATTTTATATATTTGATGTATAAAAATTATAAAAATATACCATGATGTTGGAAATAATTTTATCTTTACAATGAAATTTTATTGTTGAAATGATGACTTATATAACCTTATGTAATAATTTATTTACTAAAAGGCATTTGTTTATCTCATTTTCTCATTTACTTTAAATTAATTAATAGAAAGTGTCATTATCAATCCCAAGTGTCAGCATAGGGTCCCAAAATCACCTCATGGATTCTCATGGTAGAATGTGTTTAAAAAAATAGGTTTAGGACACCTGTTATGGTAATTTTATATTATTATATTAATTTGGTTTTCCCGTATTTACAAGATTTTCTCTTTCACCATGGAAAATAAAATATTTACTGAAGTAAATATTCATAATGTCTTAAAATTAAATCTATAAATTTATAAAATTTAGACCTACTGATTCCAAATATTGAATAAATTTTCAAAAATTCAAATCACAATAGTGGATAAGATTAATTTTCAATTAATTCATGATGTCAAAATAAAAGGCATATTTGTAAAAAATAATAACTATTAAAATATTGACAGATGTTTATGTCCAATTTCAAATTGTAATTAATTCCAAAATCACCATTAGATTAAATGATAAAAATATGATATTATTACTCTTTGAATCCAATTAAAAATACAATTTATCCATATAAATAAACTAGATTAAAAAGCATATTTGAATTATAATACTGTATTTTTTACTATTCATTATAAAATAAAATTTATCAGAAAAATACCAAAAAATTAACCAAAGTAAATTATGAAGTCTGAATTCAAAAAAAAAATTAATTTTGTCAAATATAACATATATAAGTGACCAGACTATATTTAAGTATGATTCTCTATTAAAAGGCGGTAAATCATCCTTTTAAATTAAATTATGCTAAAATTAGATTAATTGAAATGTTAAGCCTCTAAATTTTATTGGATAAATGTAAAAACATTTTACAAAAATGTATAATCATATTTTAGTTCGTTTGGTTAATTCCCACCTATACAATAATTAGGTGTTAACTAATATTTAAAATAATAATATTATATTATTATTGTGTAATGTAAGATTTCAAAGAAACCCATTATTGCGTATCGGGTACACCATCACACATAATAACCCCCTTAAAATAAAATTAATATTTTATTTACAAATATAAATAAAAATGAGAATATATTATCTATTTATTTAACCAGGAAGTTACATCCTTCCACCTAATAGAAATTGCTCTGTCACAATCTTATTCACTTATCAAATAAATGGGGGTATTTATCCCTCATTTCATTTTCTGATTTCCACGTTGCCTCTTAAACTATATAGATTTTCCACAAAACCTCTACCTGGTGAATTAAAATATTCCTAAACACTTGATATCTATGTTCATGAATCTATACAGTTTGTTCCTTATAAGAGAGATTCTATTCAAACTGAACTACCTATAGGCTCAAAACATGATATGGATCTGGCATACACTTTATCAACATCGAACCACGAAAAAAATTATGTACCTAGGACAAAAATGGAGGTAAATACACACTATATACAAGGGATAAAATTATATCTTGGATTTCATAAGGAATAATGAACCTCAAACTCATCATCCCCTTCTTATCAAAATGCATCACACATTTCCATGAGGAATCATTGAGAAAGACAGGATCACCTACCTCAAAAGATAGATCCTTCCTCTAGTTATCTGCATAAATTTTCTTCCTATTTTGAGGTTTTCTCATGTTCTTCTTAATCAAATGAACCATTTCATCCATCTCTTCTACCAATTATGGTCTAATAAGCGACCTTTCACCTACTTCATCCCAAAAAGATGGAGTTTGACAAAACATTCCATATAATACCTCAAATGAAGCAATATATATACAAGAATGAAAACTGTTATTATATAAATATTCAACCATGGAAAGATGTTGGTCCCAAATTACCTTGTAATCTTGTGAACAAGCACGTATCATATCCTCCATGGTTTGAATTGTTCGTTATGATTTCCCATCTGATTTAGGATTAAAAGCTTTAATAAAATTTAATTCAGTACCCAATGACTTCTGAAGGCCTTTCTATAAGTTAGGAGTAAACCTGGGATCATGATTAGATATAATGAATTGGGGAACACCATGAAAACATGACTACTTATTTAAAATACATCTTAGATTGTTGATCTAGAGGCAAAGTATCTTGAATAGGAAGGAAATGAGCATATTTAGTCAATCGATCAACCAAAACCCAGATTTCATTATTACCTCGTGATGTCTTCGGTAGTCTACCAACAAAGTCCATGGATGTATATTTCCATTTCAAATATGGCTCTGGTAAATACTGAAGCATCCCTTTTGGTAACATCCTCTCTTCTTTAACCTTCTGAAAAGTCAAAAACATCATTTTAAAATCAGCAATATCTCTTTTCATTCAATCACACCAGTAATACTCTAAAAGATCAATGTACATCTTAGTACTTCTAAGAAGAACTGAAAATGGGGAACTATGATGCTTACATAATAAATCATTCTTCAAATGTGAATCACATGGAATATATAATCTTAATAAAAACCTCAAAAACAAAATCATTATATATATTAAAATTAGGTAACAAACCCTTTTAAACTAACTCTACCTTTTTATCTAACTCACTGTGTTCCTTCTATGCTTGCATCATTCTATCTGATAGAGATGATTTCACTGACACCTGAAAAAAACAGAATAACTTTATACACCAAAAAAATCTATTCTAAAGCTCATAAAATCAAAAACCAAAGTATCTCATTCCAAATGTTTCATGGTTAATGAAAAATTATTTTTTTTACTCAATGAATTATCCACATTATTTTCCTTTTCTAGGTGACAATGAATCATGCAATCAAAATCCTGGTACAATTTCAGCCATCTCCACTATATCATGATCAATATTTTATGAGTGAATATATAAATTAATCTTTTGTGGTCAGTATATATTTCACATTTTACTCCATACAAATGATGCCTCCAAATTTTTAAACCAAAAATAATAGAATCTAATTATAAGTCATATGTAGGGTAATTTAACTAGTGAAGACTCCACTGAAAATAAGCATAAGCAATTACTTGATTATTCTTCATAATGACACATCCCTATCCATTCAACGAAGCATCAATGTAGATAACAAACTCACCTTTTCTGGAAGGCAGTCCCAAAACACAGATTCAATAATGTTATTTTCAATTCTTGAAAACAATCATCACATTCATTTTTCCAAATGAACATAAAAACCTTTCTAGATAACTTAGTCATTGAACTAGATAACCTGGAAAATTCTCAAGAAACTTCTGGTAATAACTGCCAAACCACAAAAAATACAGATCTCAGTAATATTTTTGGGCCTTGTCCAATCTTCAACTACTACTGTTTTAGTAGGATCAACTGTTATACCATTTTTTGAAACAATGTGACCACAGAAAACAATTTGTTACCAAAACACAAACTCACGGAATTTCCCATATAGTTTCTTTTCTTTTAAGGTATGTAATACAACGCTTAAATGACTTTCATGATCCTATTTACTTTTTCAAAAAAATAGCATCAATGAACACAACCACAAACATATCCAAGTAATGATAGAAAATTCTATTCATAAGATCCATGAATACTGCAGGTTCATTAGTTAACCCAAAAGGCATAACTGCAAATTCATAATGACCATATCTAGTATGAAACATGGTATTCAGAATATTTTCATTTATTTCTTTCAATTGATGGTACCTCGACCTCAAGTTAATCTTTTTAAAATACGGAGCTCCCTATAGTTAGTCAAAAAAATCATCGATATGTGGAAAATGATACTTGTTCTTAATTTTGATGTTATTAAATGCTCTATAACCAATTCAATGTCAAATTGTGAAACATTTGTTTTTAAAAAATAAGATAGTATCACCCCATGTTGATATGCTAGTTCAAATGAATCCTTTATCTAATAACTCATTCAATTTCTAAAAATTCAAATTGATCCATTTGATAAGGGGGTTTTGAAATTTTCTTAGCTATAGGAACTACATCAATAGTAAATTAAACTTCTAGATTAGGAAAAATACCAAGAAACTCTTCATGAAAAACATTAATTCACCCATTAACCACTAGCACATCATTAATTTTATCATTTCCTTTGTAATTAATAATATGTTCAAGGTTGCATTAATTTACATATTTTACCAGTATCTCAACTTCATAATATGTTATCAAAATAAAGTGATCATTCTTGTACACAAAATTAAAATCCATCTAATAAGAAACCAATTTAGCTCTGTAGTCAATCATATAATGATAAATAGAAATCCAATACATACTCTAAATAACATCAACTATACGAGGTTTGGGGGTAGATTCTTCTCGCACACAAGGACATGAAGGTTCTTATTTTTTCTTTGTGTCTCAACATTTCCCCCAGGTGTTTTTACCATATGTTCTGTATTCATATCTTGAGATGGAATTACAAATTTACTAGAAAACTTCTCAAAAACAAAAGATTGTGTAGAACCTGAATCAATTAACAAATTTTCAGAATATAAAAAGAAAAACAATGTAGCTGATACTACATCATTTGATGGACCAATATCTGATGAAGTAGTCGTAAAGGATCTCAACACCGATTTTTGTTAGTAACATAACTACTTTCCCTCTGTTGAGTTCATCGTTGGACACTCATTTTCATAATGATACATTTCATTGCACATCAAAAATTTTACCAACTATTAATCATATTTTTTACTTACAATTACCGTGATATTTTTTTGTGCAATTATGATCCTTCTGTCCCATTTTACCACATCAGAAACACTTACCAGAATTCAAAAAAAAATTCCCCAACATGCTTTTTACCACAATTTTCAAAAAATGAAAACTGATTTTCCTTACCATAATAATTTTTTGAAGAGTTCTATCCTTTTTCATGCCACCTCGACCTCTTATTCTGTTGTTTTTCAAAGAACACATGATCATTAGAAAACACCATTTCCACCTTCTCCAAAAAATGAACATGTTTATCATAACATTTGAAATCAAGATATTCTAAATCCCTTATATACATTGTCTTTAATCTTGAGTAAAAATAGTTGATTTCAATATTAAGATATCTTATGTAATTTTGAGCATACCTTTCCAAACTAGTGAATTTTGCTTTATATGCAGCCACTAAGTAATCCTACTGACTCAATTCCAAGAATATGGTTCCATCCTAAGACGAACCACCTTAGGAAATATATTTCTCAAAAAACATAGATTTGAATTCATCCAAATCAATAGCATCAATCTCCTCTATATTCAAAATATTTTTCACCATCGACCCCCACTGATTATCTTCACCTTCAAAACGGTAAACAGAAAGACTAAGATTTTGATGTTCTGAACACATCATGTCATCAAAAATTTTCTCCATTGCATTAATCCACCCTTATGCTAGCACAGGGTCATATGATCCTTGAAATGATAGGGGGTGTTTCCTTATTAAATGATACACTACTGACATGTTTCTATGTGGTTGATCTGGCTGATATAATCCATGGATACCACCGATATTTATAGCCTGAGTCATCTGTTCCATCACTACAGAAAAAATATCTGTTCTAATTCGAACCATCTCATGTTCCTGATTTGGAAGGTTGTATTCCTCCTGATATCATACCAAAATAGCAGCCTTGTTTCCTTTGATGAAAAACATTCTAAACAATAAAATTTCTTAGGCAATGCACCATGTTAATCTGTAAATGATATATCATTTCAATCCTAACATAAACTAAACAAAAATTGATATTAATTTAACTATATTATTACTCCTATGGTTTTCTAAACTGACCTCTGATACAAACTATAAGTATCGGGCCTTAAACATTACATAATATTAAATTAAATGAATAATTCATATTGAGGGTATTTTCAGGTTTACAGTGTTAGATAATTGGTCCATAACTATTACATTACATCTGAAAAATTCAATGTAGAAACTTCTACTCAGTTTCAATTTTTTCACAAATTAAAAACTATTTGAAATAAAAGTGTCATGTCTAGTTCCACATTTTAGACTGCTTGAATTTTCCTTGATAACATCCTTGACCCATATTCATTATTAATTAACGTGAAAAACATTTCAAAACATGGGATCAGCATAAAAAGGTCGGTAAGGGTTATTAAATAATGAATGAAATCATTAGTCCACGATTATATACAAAACATAAACTCTTTTACATCCCTCATAAAAACATATGATTTATGAATAACACATAATAATCAAAAATCATAAAACTAACTTGTGGACTTTATATCATACATACATTCATGTTTTCCCATCTACATATGATGTTACATTTGGAATACCCATCACAATATATTACCTTAATCTATTTGGGGAAACATTCATGTTTACCTCTGTCACATTACCCAATGCATTGGAGATATATCTCATGCTCACCCACCCTAGGTTTATCACGGAACAACATGTATACATAAACAATTCTCATGAACCATAACATATTCATAACATATGAAACAAACATAATGGAAAGATAATATTTCCACATTACAATCACAATATATCATTTCAATATATTAACATAAAAAATCCTTATTAAAACCATTTTCACTATAATAATATGTAAAATAGTATATGGTATTTATTTTTCTATTAATAACACTACAAATTGTTTAAGAAGCCAAAGATCAAATAATACTTGTGGTGGTGGAAAGGTTATTTTCACCGCTTATGTCAAAAAGAATAATTATGTCTTAATTTAGTAAAATAGCTTATGGAAAATATTACATTTTAATGAAATTAAAAGTCAATGGTTTTTATACAACATATAAATAAAAATAGTGTATTAAAAAAATATTCCTCAATGAAAGGAGATTGAGAAAAAGTCCTTTACCTCATGTCTTACTTGACCAATTTGTCATTTAATCTCATAAATAATAAACTAAAGATAATTTATACTTGATTAAGAACCTTTTTCATGTTTATTATTCATTTTATATCACTTATTACCATTTTATAAACATTATTCAATTATTTATGTTAATAACTTTGATTTTGTCGATATTTGGTACATGAGTCAAAAATGAACACCTTATATTTACATGTTATCTATTTGGTAGATAGTCCATTTTCTCAAGAATGATATTAATTGTTTATAAATATTTTATATGTAATATATATCCATTATATATATGTATTTATAATAATACATATCATTTAGAGATAGGAAATGAAATGCATCGTTCGTGGAGATGGCAAGTCGTATGTACGCATGAACACAACTACCTTTTCTATTTCATATTTTAATGGAATGAAAAAATAATGATAAATAAGTATATTATAATTCCCATATAATATCATATATAATTTCATTAAAAACATACTTTATACGTCCCACATATGGCATTAACGATTCATATCACATTGAGGGGTTGTTGTCTGCAGTTCCTCAAATGGAATTATCACGTTTACCAATTGTATAAACATTAAATGTAAGATATAAAAGTATAAAAAATAAGAATAAATCATATTTATAAATCATATATAAATATACTATCATCTTAATTCATCCATGAGAGGCGGTAAGAGATAATAGAACAACCATCATTTCGTGAAGAATTAGTTTTCCATGCATAGAAACAGTATGTTCTTCACCTATTAGAAAATGGTGTGTGTTACTGTATTTATAATAATTATCATAACATAATAATAGTATATTTAGGATATGTGTTTTGTTATAAAATAATCGAATAAAATTAGTTTAGTGATCGGATAAGTAAAATAAGAGAAATAAGTTAAGAGAAATAGTTACCATTAATTTGGGTAACTCCAAATGGTTTGAACCAAATGTACTTAGTGAAGAGACTTATGTGTAAGGTAAGGCTTAGAAGTGAAGGAGAGGGATATTTAGAGATTATTTGGCTAGTTTTTGGAATATCCAAGGTGCATGATAGGTGTGTGGAATGAGTTAGATGTTGAGGACTTTTATAAGGGGAAGGAGGGGCTCTTTAAGAATGTGTGAAAATATTATTTTATTATATAATGATATTTTGTTTCTAAAGGTCCAAAACTAATTAATATCAATGATAGGATAACTAAAGGTCAAAAGAGAATCATTAAATCATAATTGGACAGGTTTTGAATATTTTTTTTAATATGTTTAATCATATTTATTTAAATTATTTATTAATGAGGTAAATACTGCATTATTGTTGTGTCATAAATAATGTAATTTATTTGATGTCTAAAAATTATAAAACAAATACCATGACGTAGGAAATATTTTTGACTTTCAAATTAATATTTATAGTCTAACAAATGACTTATATATCCTTATGTAAAAATTAATTTTCTAATAGAAAATTTATATATGCCATTTTTTCCATTACTTAAAAATAATTAATCTGAATTTTTATTATCACTCACATGTGGCCCCATGGGGTCCCAAAATCGACCAAATGTTGCTCATGATAGGATTTGTATTAAAAAATAGGATTAGGAAACTTTTAATGGTAATCTTATTTTATTTTAGTAATATTTGTTTACCTTTACTTACCAGATTTACCCTTTAACCTTGGTAAGTAAAATATTTACTTATGCAAAATATTCATAATAACTTAAAATTAATGCTACCTATTTAAACAATTTGTACCTCCTAATACTAAATATGGAATCTATTTTTTCAAATTCAAATCATGTCAGTGGTAGAAATTAAATTAAAACTAATTCCCACTGTCAAAATAAAACGTGTGTTTTTAAGAAATAATAACTATCAAAAGATTAACACTTGTTTATGTCGAATATCAATGTGAAATTAATTTCAATGACCTCCATTGGATTAAATGGTAAAAATTTAATATTATTACATTTTAAACCCAATTAAAATGATAATTTACCCATATAAATAAATTAGAATAAAAAGCATATTTGAATTAAAATATGTTGTTTTTCCCAATTCAGTATAAAATAAATTTAATCAAAAAATACCAAATAATTACCGAATGTAAATTTTTTTGTCTTCATTATAAATAAGAATTACATTTGTTCAAATAGAAAATATAGATGTGACCAAACTAGATTTAATAACGTTTCTCCATTAAGTGGTGGTAAATCAGCCTTTTAAATTAAATTATGCTTAAAATTATATTATTTAACATTTTAAGCCTCTAAATTTTATTGGATAAATGAAAAAAAAACATTTAAAAAACATGTATAATCATATTTTTGCCATTTTAGTTAATTCCCACCAATAAAATGGCTATTAGTTTGATACCATTTAAAATAATAATATTATATTATTATAGTGCAACTTATGATTTCAGATAAACCTGTAGTAGTGTATTAGGTACCATATTGAACATAAAAACCCATTTAAAGTAAAAATAATATATAATTAACAAATATTAATAAAAATGAAAATTTTTTATTTCTTTATTTACCTGGGATGTTACACCGGGTAAGTCCATCATGTGTTTCAAAAGTTCCATTCTCGCCTTTGAAGGAAAACCTAGTACCATCCATGTCAACACAAAACAATTTGTGCCTAATACAGTCTATATGATTATAGACTGTGGACAACTGTTCCATACCTAAGAAGACTTTGTAAGGCCCCGAATATGCTACTAAGAGAACCTATCTAAATATCTATCTTCCTAGAGTAAGCTCACACTGCTGGAACTAGTGTGTAATCATCGAATCAGATCTCGTAGGTGTCACGACTAGTCTCCCAGGGCCCGTGTCGTGACTACCCCAATCCCGCCTTCCATATTCCTGGGGATGGAGACTAGAACAAAACGCATAAATCCCTAAACATGTATGGAATTTCCTTTAAAACTAAAATACTCACAAAACAGATCACACATCTGGATACAAAACACTAAACAAATCTATATAAAAATAGAGTGCTAAAATGTAAAGTGGCCAGATATAAAATCCCAATTGTAAGGTATAAGTAGAAATAAAAAGGGAAAAAAGAGATGAAAGATGAAAAGAAGCTCTTGGGTCATCCACTACAGATCCTATATTAAGGGTAGGTACAGATAGCCTCCTCAACACTCCATTTCTATCACTCTCCCCTGGGTACCGACTCGTCTTGAGGTCCACCTCCGGGCACCATCCAGTCCTGGTGCTCTCAATTCCGATCAGCGTTGTTTTTCATCTGCAACCATCAATATGAGTTTTGGCCTTATCCCATGAATGTGTGAGTATAATGATACTCAGTAGGGACCCTGAGTCCCTCAATGTCTCACCAAACAAACAAAGATAAACCACAATGTATTAAATTAACAGATATCCACACTTCGGTATATGCACATACATATACCAACATTATCAAGTAAACCATGTCAATCATGAGGTAATCACAAAAGTATCTAACTCAGCTCACACAGGTATACAATATATGTCGAGAGATAAAGATGATTGAATTTAGCCAATGAATCATCTATTCTATCAATCCCACAGAGGATTCACGAACAGAAATCAGAACTGTCAAACCCAAATAGGATCCAGGAATAGTAAACAGAGTTTTCGAACTCACACATGATCTAGGAATAGTCATCAAAGCTGTCAAACCCACAAATAATCTACGAACAGTCGTCAGTGCTATCAAACCCACTAAAGATATATGAATAGTCATCAGTGCACACCCATGCACAAGGTTCCGCACAATGCATGCTTGATTGCAGGAGGGTATTCTTTTCAAGCCATGTTTCTATACATAAAATACCACCATGTCCCATGTTGATGTATCCAAAAGTTATTTCTTGCCAAAATGAACCCAACATGACAGACGACGCGTATATCAGACACTCAGTCTGAGAGTTTTTGGCATTTTCGTTCTGAGGGCCCAGTTGGATTTACATTTGATCCAACCCGGCTATACCCAATCTATGTCCAAACCTCAAGTGGGTTACACTAAATAAACTGAATTCCTCTATGGTTTCTGTCACCATATATGGTTCTTTAATCGAATGTGTGTAGCTCATGTTACGGGAAAAAGAGTGGAAACATGTCAAATGGGTCCGGGTCCGGTCCGACCCAGTTGGACTGCACCCGCCCGACCTGGTATGATAGTCATACCCAGCATGCAGGGGAGGCCCAACTAGTAGAGTGTCTAGTCCATCCCATGAGGGCGGCCTAGCCTGGGCTGGGTCTGGCCAATTTAAGGCATGCTACTGGTGGTGGTAGTCTCATCCCTAGTCGTGTTCAGCGGGGAGGTCGCTCCCCCTGGTTCCCAAATGTCTTTGTCATTCTGATGACATCCAAACCGGCTCCATGTTGTGCTGGTTCGCATCATATGGGACCCATGTGATGCGCTCCCTCTATTCCCAGCATGCCATGCGGCCGTCCACCTCCCACGGGCCGTGGTTACACTGCACCTCCTCTGGCGACCTGATGGCACACTCCACTGGTCCTCCTAACGATCAGCCTTTCACGGGCCACCACGGACCCTTTTTTGCTCCACCTCATGGCATAGTTGCGCTGATCCTTCTTTGGTTACATGGAGGCTCGGACCGTCAGTTTTATTCATAGACGAGCTTACACCGGCTGACGCTGCACCGCCATGGACTGTCGACTGCGGTTTACTCCTCCCATGGCATGGTAGCGTCGCCACCTTCCATGCAGTGAAGGTTGTCGCTCCATCCATCGACAATCATTCTGCGGGTCACCAGACAAGTTCATGTGGACTTTTTCTCATTCTCAATGTAGTTTTTCTTTCCTAGAGACGTCTTCTTAAATATTCTATCAATGTTGATGAGAATCAGTCATCGTTGTTTCATGCCACATTTAGACTGAAATTCAAAAAAAAAAGGCGGAGGGTTTGGGGTGTGTTTGTTCGGCCCACACCCTCTACATTAGGGTGATATCATGTGGCATCGAATTATAATCCTTGAAAAAAAATGAAGAACATGAAACAATTAATAATTATTGTACCCCTACCTTTGTTCATTTTTCGTTGATGATTTACCAGAATGGCGGACCTCAATTCGTTGTAGATGAACGCGTTGAATTTTTAATGTGATTTAGAGGAAGGAAATCAATGTCGAGGTCAAGGAAATGGTCGACATTTTCCGTCGGTAGGAGCGTTCTTCATCTGGATCTTTCTCCCATGTTCTCTCATCTTCCACAATCCTCTAAAATTAAAGTGTCTCCCCAAAAATAATAATAGACTTATCAGTTATTTAGTTGTTGGCACAAAATTTTAAAAAATTAAAATTAATTAATTGAGGCTCAATTAATTAATGAAGTGTATTTGGCACCATAATGTGGGGATATCAAGATGTTTTAATTTCGGTTGGTCCCCACCGCATTAATCATGAAGAGGAGGTAATGTTCGGGTGGGAACCACCTCCATAACATCTTCTGGGAGGATAAGGTGTGGTGATCCCCAACTCCAACCACAACATGGAGGTTTTAACCAAATATTAAAAAGAATGTTTACAAAAACTTATTTTTATTTTATTCACTCACAAAACCCAAAAAATAAACTTTTATTTCTGACCATCTACCATCTAGATGAAGTATTCTAAACTAAATACCAGCGATGTGAGTTCAACGGTGCCCTAGGATTTCAATTTCGACCATCAGTTGAAAATATAGAAAAACCCACATGTAAGTTTACTGAAGGTACCTGAAAAAACTCAGGAAATTTATTCCGGGCACACCAGGCCTTGGAATCATGCGCCATCATTTTTCACAGACTCGAAAAATTTCCATGTACTTAAGAAAAAATAATCCATGGAAATTCTGGTTCTATATATTCTCCTCACCTCAGGTCATTACATCCCCATAAGCTATATCTCGAACTAAGGGAACAAATGGGGGTACTGAGGATGTATTTGATCCTCCCATTCCCATGTTATCTCTTGGAAGTTCCCATGCTGCTAATGAACGCGCACCATATGTATCGACCATAAATGAAGGAATTGCTTCTATAGATCCTCAATCTCCACTCAAACCTCTATAAATGTCGCTCCATCATCGACGTCCATCTCACCATGGTTGTTGATGTGAGAAGGGTCATACATGTATCTCCTCATCTAGGATACATGGAAGAAGTCATGCACCCACTGCAACATAGGTGGAAGAGATATGTGGTATGCCACCTCTCCCACTCTGCTGAGGACCAGAAAAGATCAGATAAAGTGTAGAGATAACTTACCTCCTTGGCCAAATCATCGTAAACCTCGTCGAGGTGATACCCATAGAAAGACATGGTCTCCATCCTCGAACTCTAGAGGTCTCTGTCTCCTCTCAGCATACATCTTCTGTCCACTCTGTGCCATCTCCATCTACACCTAGATGATCTTCTCCTTCTCTGTGTTAGGTCGTACCATCTCTGCTACCACTACTGCTGAATCCCCATGGTCCATACAGAATAGTGGCGATCTAGATTTCCGACCATATAAGGAATCAAATGGTGCCATACCGGTGGTGGAGTGATAATTATTTTTGTATGAAAACTCCACCAAAGGTAAGTGATACTGCAAATTGCGACTGAAGTCGAGGACACAAGCACACAACATGTCCCAGAGGGTCTGAATGGTCCAGTCAATCTGGCCATCTATCTGAGGATGGAAGGTAGTGCTCAGATGAAGATGCGTCCCAAAAGCCTCTTGCATCCCCTTCCAAAGCATGGAAGTAAAATATGTGTCACAATATGAGACAATATAAGAAGGCACTCCATGTAGTCGTACAATCTCATACACGTAGTGCCGTTTCAAGATCTATACTGATCCCTGCTCTCTGATAGGTAGGATGTGGCCCGACAGGGTTAGTCAATCAACGATCACCCAAATTAAGTGATTGCCCATGTATATACATGGAAGACCTATCACTAAGTCCATGTATATCCCATCCCACTTCTACTCTAGGACTTCTAAAGGCTGAACCAATCTTGCTGGTACTTGGTGCTCTGACTTCACTTGTTGCTAAGTGAGGCATTGAGAGACAAATTCCTCTACTGTCTTCTTCATGAATGGACACCAGTGATGTCGTCGAAGGTCCGGATACATATTTTCCACTCCTAGATGTACCTCTAAAGAGGGTGTGTGGAACTACATCAACACTTCCTCCTAAATTGAAATTGGAACTATATTACATCCTCTGAAGAGGATGACATGTTCCCCACCTTTAGCAAATCTATTAGGTGCCTTCCCTATGGATATCTGAGCACGTCATGTCTCGCAGTCAGAGTTTCCATGTTGCGCATAACTAAAAAGTTGTAGAATTGGGTGAGTGACTATAAGAGATTGAAGGATGGCTTCCTCATATCTATCCACAAAAGATATCGGTAAAGCAGTCACCTGCTCTGTCGCCTCGCGTAATAGTTCTATACCAGACCTCTTGCTGAGTGCATCTGCAAAAATGATTCCCTTCTATAGAGTATAGACTATATCGTTGTTGTAGTCCTGGAGGAACTTAATCCAACTCCACTCTCTCATGGTCAAGACCTTTTTAGAAAAGATATACCTAAAACTCTTGTGATCATAGTACATGGTAAAATGCTCTCCCATCTGATAGTGTCACCACATTTTTAGTTTAAAGACCACTATTGCAAACTCAAGGTCATGGGTAGCATAGTTCTGCTCGTTTTGTCTCAGCTACAGAGAACCATATGCGATCACTGCTCACTCCAGCATCAGAAAAAACCTATGTGTGGTCTCTATCGCGTCGCAGTAGACTACGTACCCTACACCTACCTCAGGAAGCCTCAAGATGGGGGAACTAGTCAGCCTCTGCCTCAGCTCTTGAAAGCTATGATGGAATCTCTTCGACCAAAAAAAGGTATGCCCCTTCTATGTCAAGGATGATAGTGGTGCTACAACTCTAGAGAAATCTGGCACGAACCTCCAGTATTACCTACCCAATCCCAGGAAACTCTATACCTCCATCAATCTCCTTGGTGACTCCCATGAAAGTACTACCTCAATTTGTGCGGGTTATATTGAAACTCTAGCCTCCAAGATGACACGACCCAAAAATTGAAGCTCCATGATCCAAAACTATCACTTCAAGAGATTACCATAATGCTGGTGCTCTATGAGTGTGTCTAGTACACCTACAAATGGTTGGCGAGCTCTTCTTCAATATTTGAGTAAATCTGAATTCCGTCGATGAAAACTAGAACAAATCGATAAAGGTATGGCTGGAAGATCCTATTCATGAGTCCCATGAACACTGATGCAGCTTTGGTTACACTGAATAGCATACCCAAGAACTCATAGTGGTCATATTGACATCTGAATGTTATCTTCTACACATCCTCATCTCGAACTCTGAGCTGGTGATAGCCTGATATGAGTTCTATCTTCGAGAACCATTGTGCTCTATTCTACTGATCAAATAGGTCTTCAATCCTCGAGAGTGGTTACTTTTTGTTCATTGACACATGGTTCAAGAAACGCTGGTCCTCACAATGCTTGAATCTCCCATATTACTTTTTGGTGAATAGAATTGGGGCTCCCTAGGGAGAAACACTAGGCCAGAAAAATCCCTTCCCCTGCATGTCCTCCAGCTGAACCCACAGCTCATGAAGCTCACCGAGAGCCATCTGTTCTGTTGGTGTAGATATCAATATCGTCCTAGGGTAATGGTCAATGTCAATGTCCACCCCTCAGAGAGGAGATATAAATGGGACATTATCAGGGAAAACATCTGAATATTGGTCCACCACATCAGGATAGATCAGACTCTCCACATCTATTACTCTGAGGGTAAGGCAGGCCAACAAATGAGTGATCAGCTGCACCCTCCTTCGAGTAAGTCCGTCCTACCCTACACATGCTCCTTTCTCACCGGTGAAGGTTATACTAGTCCAATCCTTGTGAACACACCACAAATTGCACCTAATATAGTCGACCTAAGCATGGAATGTAGATAACTAGTGCATACACAATATGACATCATATGGCCTTAACAATACTACTAAGAGATACCAATCGAAGCTCTCATCTCCTAGAGTAAACTCACATTGCCGTCACTAGTGCGTAATCATCGAGTCTGCACCCATAGAAGTCTCTAACCTTAAGGATCGAGCCAACGGCTCCATCAGAGTCTTTGTGCTCTGAATGAGGGAAGTGGAAATGAATGAGTGACTAGAAGCAGTGTCTATAAGTACATTATCTATGTTTTAGTAGACACATTTCGTACCTCAAATCGTATCCGATGAACTGTGATCGTAAGCCTCAGCTTCTTAGAGCTGATCTCTCACCTATCCTCCTTTTCATGTGGTCGTAGTGGACCTCCTTGTGGTGGTGGTGGTAACACCTTATAACGACATCCACCGCTAGCTACATGACCATCTCCTCTTCCATGTTCACATGTTCCCTATGGATCACCCCGATAAAACCTCTTTTACTTCCTGAGAGGACTATCAACTATCTTATGATCATCCAAATGGTGGTTCAGATAGTCACGATCCATGTGACCATGTCCGCCACATGTGAAACAATACATGATCCATAAATGACAGGCTATGTATCGTGTGCCTTGAACAACCAAACTCGTGCCCTGAGGTCGTCGACCAGATGGTCTAGTCTGCTTGGACATCTGCGACGTCTATCTGATGCATATTTTAGAATACTCCTCTACGTGACTCCCAGTGGTGGGTCTCACTGATTGTCACTACTCAACAAGGAAATTATCCACTAAGAGTGCCCGCTCCAACACCAATTCCTGTGTTGGGATGCTGAGGGAGATCATTGAAGCCCTGATCTCCCATATGAGTCCCTGCATTAAGGTCCAGTCCATGATGAATGGGTCCTGTACAATATCTTTTGAGTATCGCACGAGGTCGGGGAACCTCGCTGAGTTCTATGCCACCATCATGCAACCCTGCTGTAGATGAAGTAGCTCCAATATCCAGACCACACATAGGGTGGCAGGAAAAACATTACCCGAAATAGGATCTCAAAGTCTTCCCAGAGAAGTTTCGCCTCTTCATGCACCTAGAGATTCAGTTTCCACTATCTTCCTGCTGCTTTTCAGAGGAGACTCATGGAAAGGATCACCATAAGGTCTTTTTGTGTCCATACTAGTCTGAAGAGTCTCAACATATCATCCAACCCATCCTCAGCTACCTACGGTTCTGTATCGTCCCTGAACCTAGGACGCCTCTCACGGAGGAACTCGTGCAATGCACTCAGGCGGCGTGCACTCTCAGCTGCTAGGACTGGTGGCATCGGTGGCCCGATAGGGGGTGGTACCACTGGTGCCTTTGGTGTTATAGGGCCCTTCACCGGGGCATCATCGCTCGGTGGACTGGCATTTCATACAATTTCTAGATCCCTGGCTGGCTATCTGCGTGGAGGCCTCTAGTAATGTAACAGGTTCACAATGGTCAATAATTTATACCTAGTGAGATTACATAAAGAGATCACAAAGAAAACTCATTAATCACACAAGAAATCAGTGTTTTCATGCACTGAGTTGGAAATCAGAAGTCAGGGTCCTGGTGTATGGATACATCAGCCGCCACAACACTAATGGACTCCATGAACTAAAAACCACACTCAGTACTCCTAGCAATATTTCTTTACAGAAAGGTTCAGAGTCCCATGCTCTATGGTAGAACCGAATCCTCTAATACCAATCTGTCATGAACCATCCCCCAAGGCTCATGCCATGACTACCCCAATCCCGAATTCCATTGGACAGTGGCTGTAGACTACCAACAAATGCGTATTTCCCTAAAAATTGAAGGAATTACATTTATATCTTAAAAATTCATACAATAAAGGACACATCTATATAGAAAACAATATTCAAACATGTATAACAAGAGAGTTCTAAAAAGTAATGGGTCTGGAAATACATTCCAAACTATAAATTATAAGTACAACTGAAAAATGACAAAATAGTAGATATATGAAAAGATTCCCCGGGATTTTCCACCACAGATCCCACCAGAATGGTAGTCACCGATATCCTCGTCATCACTCCACGTCTGTTAGTCTCCTCTGGGGACTGACTCGTCATGAGGTCCACCTTATGGAACCATCTGGTCCTGGTGCTCTCAACCTCGATCAATGATGTCCGTCGTCTGCAACCAGTATAATGAGGTTCAGGAATAGCCTGTGCAGGGTTGTGTATAACGATACTCAGTAGGGACCCCGAGACCCTCAAGGTCTCACAAAACCAATAAGGATAAACCAAAAAGTATGAAATCAACTGATAATCCCAGTTAGGTATATGACCATACATATACCTAAGTAATCAAGTATCCCATCTCAATCATGAGGTAAAAAAATGTTACTGACTCATCTCACATAGGTATACAACTTATGTAGAGAGATATAGATGATCAGTTGTAGCCACAAAATCATCTATTCTATCGAACCCACTCAGGATCTAGGAATAGAAATCAGAATTCTCAAACCCACACAGGATCCAAAAATATTATATAGTGGTTTTGAAACCACACAGAATCTAGGAAAAATAGTCGAAGCTGTCAAACCATCACAGGATCCACGAACAGTCATCAATGCTGTAGAACCCACACATGATCCAAGAACAGTCGTCAGAGCACAGCCAGCCACAGGGTTTCGCACAATGCATGCTTCATTCTTGGAGTGTCCGATCCTTGAGCCATGTGTCTATACATCAACTTCCACAACGTACCAAGATTATATATGAAAAATATGCGTCTTTGAAAAAGTAACCCAATGCAACATATGATGCGTCAATCAGACACTTGATCTGAGATTTATTGGCATTTTCGTTTCGAGGGCCTGGTTGGATTTTCATTCGATCCAACCCGGCCATACCCCAATTGTGTTCAAACATCAGTTTGGGTATAGCAAAAGAACCATCCTTTTCTAAAGTTATGTCACCGTAGACGGTTCGTCAATCGGATGACCATACCTTAAGTTACGAGAAAAAGAGTGGAAACACGTCCATTGGGACTGGGTCTGGACTGGGTTCTGAGCCAGTCCGTGGGTCCGACCCAGTCTGTGGGTTAGACCCGGCCTGCAGGGGCGGCCCGACCCTGGTTGCGTCTCACCCGAGGTGGGTTTGGCCAGTGCGAGGCTCGTGGATGGTGGTCGTGGGGTCCGCCCTAGCCGTAACCAGGGGGAGGCCGCGCCCCATGGTTCCAAAACTCTTTTCTCATTTGGGGGAGATCGAAACTGGTGGCACATGGCACCTGTCTTCATCATGTGGGACTCACACGGTGGGGTCCCACTATTCCCAACTGGCCAAGCGGCCAGCCGCCTCCCACGCAGCGCAGTTGTGTCGAGCCTTCTCCAATGACTCGATGTCTCGGGCCGCCATCATTATTCGCGGCCAGGCTTCTACTGGACGACACGGCCTCTCAGTCGTAGGTCACTCCTCCGGTGGTGCATTTGCACTGCCACCTTCCATGGGGTGATGGTTATTACTCCATCCATCGGTGAACTTACTGCGGGTCACAGGACGAGTTCTGGTGTCCTGTTACTCATTTCGAAAGTTGCCTCAAGGTCCACCGGAAATAGCCTTCGATATACAATCACTATTGATGAGAATACCTCATCCCAGTCTCATTCCACGTTTAGCGTCAAATTCCACAGAGAATGCAGATGGGTTGGGCCATCTTTGTTTGGACCACACCCTACGTGTTATGGTGATATCATGCAGCTTCGAATTAAAATCCACACTAAAAAATGAAGAACATGCAACAATTTACAAAGTTTGTACCCTAAAATTTGTTCTTTGTTCGTTGAAGATGTCATGGAAAGGAGGATGTCAATTCGTTGAAGACAAACACATGCTATGTTGAAGGAGATTCTGAGGAAGGAAATCGAAGTCGAGGTTGAGGTCAAGGACGATGTTCTTCGTCGGTTGGAGCATTCTTCCTCAGGAGCATTCACCCAAGTTCTCTCCTCTTCCACACTCCAACATAATAAAAGTGAGTCCCCCAACAAAATAATAAAATTATCTATTATTTATTTGTTGGAAAAAATTTCAAAAATATTCATATTAATTAATTGATGAACCATTAATTTATGAAGTGGATTTGGAACCATAAAGTGGGTAGCCCAAAAGGTTTTAACCTCAAGTGGTCCCCAACACATTAAACATGAAGAGGAGGTTACGATCAGGTGGGACCCACCTCCATAACCTCTCATGGGAGGTTAAGGTGTGGCGGTCCCCACCTACAACCTCCACATGGATGTTTTATCCAACTAATAAAAATAATGTTTAGACAACTTTATTTTTATTTAATTCACTCACCAAACCCAAAAACTATCTTTTATTTCTGACCATCTGTCATTTAGGTGAAAGTCTTCTAAATAGAATACTGGCTCTGTGAGTTCAAATGTGCCATCATATTTAAATTCCATGCACTGGTTAAAAATATATAAAAACCCGCTCATACGTTTATTGAATGTAACAGAACAAAACGTCTGAAATTGATTTCGGGCACACCGGGCCTTAGAATCACGCACAGTCAGTTTTCAAAGACTTGTAAAATTTCAATGTTTTTATCAAAAAAAATTCCCCAGAATTTCTAGTTCCTTACAGTAGGAGTCTCTATCCATAAGGATCGAGCCAACAGCTCCACCGGTATATCTGAGCTCTGAACGAGGGTCATGGAAATAAAATAATGACTAGAAAATTTGTATATAAGTACTGAAACAATGTTGGAGTAGACACATGTCATACCGCGAATCATCTCCGTAGAGTCATAGTCGTAAGACTCATTAGCATGAAGCTATGATCATCTATGTCCACCTTCTTTCTATGGTCGGGGTGGACCATCGTGTGGTGGTGGTGGTAGAATTTCAAATCGCCGCCCACCGCCTGCAGCACGACCTGGTCCTCTACCACATCCGCCTCTTTCTTGTAGACCTCCTCAGTCGAATCATCGTTTATGCCCTAGAGGCCCTTCGACCATCTTCCGGTCCTATTTATGTAGGGTCGAGAAGTCACAAGCTAGGTGACCGTGCTCACCGCATGAAAAACACTACATGTTCCTCGCTGGTCCATCTCTGTCTCGAGATCCCCGCACAACCGACCGTGTATCCCATGACCATCCATCGGTAGGTTAGGTCCTCTTAAACCACTTCGTCATTTGTCTGTTCCCAGCAACCGATGACTCTACTATGTGTCATCTGGTGGTGGGTCTCTCTGCTAGTGATAGCTCAGCATTGATGATGTCCCCTAAGAGTGCTCACTCTAACACACCTTCTTATGTCAGGATACTGAGAGATGCCATCGAATAACTAATATATCATATGATCCCCTGATCTAGGTTTCAGGTATTGAATAAAGGGTCTCACAACATGTTAGTAGAGTATCACGAATGGTCGGTGAACCTCGCTGAATTCTGAGACACAGTCATGCTGCCCTGCAGTAAGTGGATAAGCTCATGTATATGCACTGAGCATTGGGTTGCTGGGATGAAATATTACATAAAAAGTCTCTTTATGTCCACCTAACCGAAATTCACCTCGTTGTGAACATGGAGAATTAAGATCTACCATTTTCCCCTACTTCTTAAAAAAGACTGGCGGCAAGGATCACCATAAGATTAGCTGGTGTCTCTACCAGATAAAAAATTCAAACCACAGTCTCCAACTCTTCCTCAGTCAACTGTGGATTTGTCTCTTCTTGGATCCTTGGTGGCCTCTGGTGCATCAACTCATGAAACACACTCAAGTAGTTTGCACCCTCTCCTACTAAGGCTGGTGGCATCGGCTGCCCAATGGGTAGCGGTACAGCTGGTACACCACTCAATGGTACAATTGCCGCATGAGATGTGTGAACCAAATACTTGTCACTCGGTGGGCTGTCATCACATACTATAACTGGAACCCAGACTGGCTGTCTTCTTGGAGGCATCTGGGAAATAAATAGGTCCACCACGATCATTACGTTTACACCTAGTATGATAACTCAAAATGATCACAAATAAATTTTTTCAAAAACACATACTCAATCAATGTAGTTTTTTCACTGAGTCAGAAATCCGAAGTCACGGTCCTTGTGTATTGATAAGATGGACGCCACACCAACACTATATTCCCAAACTGAAATCCACACTCATCACACTTGACACTATTGCCACACAAAAAGGTTTAGTGTTCTATTTCTTCAGTATAACTGAAGTACTCTGATACAAATTTGTAATGACTCGTCCCTCGGGGCATGTGCCATGACTACCCAATGCCCACCATCCATAGGCCAGGGGATAGTGAGAAGCACTGAAAGGCGTATTCCCAAAAATGGGAAGTCGTTGCCTTTATAAGGTTTAAACTCACACAAGCCAAGAACACATAAATATTCAAGCACAAAGTAAACTATATTGAAAACATGGTGTATACAGAATTTAAAGGGGAAACAATATAAGCCTAATTAAAAAGTTCAAGTAAAACTGGGACGTACTATTAAATCTAGATACAGCTCCTAGGAACACCCACCAAGGATCCTACCTAAAGGGTAGGTACAAATCTTGAATGGACGTATATGTCGATCATATTGTCTAATGACCACCTCCAAGAAGCCTCCAGTCTACATACCCTCCTCAATAGTTTGTGTTGTCCATCGTCTGCACTAGACACACAAATTTGTGGGTATAGCTCGTGTAGGATTGAGTATAACAATACTCAGAAGGGACCCCAAGATCCCCGAAGGTCACTTAGAATCCACAAGGATAAAAAAATGCAAGAAAATGACATTCAACCCAACTTAGTTATATGCCCATACATATCCCTAAGTTATCAATATATACTCATCTCACACAGTAGGGGAGAATACCACAAAGGTAACACCACTAAGGTAGAAGTACCACACAGATAACACCATGAAGGTATACGTACCACACATGTAACACCATGAAAGTAGATGTACCACACAGATATCAGCAAGATGTTTTATGACACAACTCACGTAGGATTAAGTGAAGTATATATGTATATATGATTAGTCGCGATGACAGATAATCTTATTCTATCATGACACTCTTCTGAAGATTATATGAAGTCAGACCCGCATAGGATTGATAGGTACCAACCCCCGAAATGACACACAAAGGATATAAACCACACATGTTCGGTATGTTTTGACCCAAAAGGGTTGTTTAGCATTGACCCACACAGGATCTGAACCTCAAAGGATCTGTATGCGTAGACCCACAATGGATTGCTAAGCGCTGACCCACAGAGGATCGGTATGAACTGACCCTATCACGACCCGTCCTCGGGATCGTGCAGTGACTACCCCAAGCCCGCCTTCCATAGGCCAGGGGCTGGCGACTAGCACAAAAGGCATAAATCCCAATAACTGGGAAGGCATTGCCTTATAAATGTAAACAGAACACCACAAAGTACAAGTGGAAGCAAAACACTAAGTACAAAGGAACGTGCTAAAAAGTAAATGGGCCAGAATACAAACCCAAATGAATGTACAACTAAAAATGAACAAGTACAACAGGAAAATACAACAACTAGAAAAAAGGAAGAAACTCCTGGATCGTCCTCCTCGGATCCTACCTAAAGGGTAGGTATAGATGACGCAGCTCCTGGATCGTCCACCACAGATCCTACCTGAAGGGTTGGTACAGATAGTCTCCACAATGCTCTCGCCCATCAACCTCCTCCGTTTGTCGTCTCATCGTGTAGTCCACCTCCGGGTACCATCCAGTCCCCGAACACTCAGCCTCCGTCAGCACTGCCCGTCGTCTGCAACCAACACAACGAGGTGCAGGCATAGCCCGTGTAGGGGTGAGTATAACGATACTCAGTAGGGACCCCGAGACCCTCAATGTCTCACTAAAACCAACATGGATATCCACAAAGAAGATCTCAACAGATAACCTCTACTTAGGTATATGCCCATAAATATATCTATGTTATCATGTAACCCATCTCAATCATGAGGGAAACACAATGATCATGAAATCAATGAATAACCACTACCCAGGTATATCCCCATACATATACCTAAGTTATCAAGTGACCCATCCCAATCAAGAGGTAAACACAAAGGTCAAAAGTCTCAGCTCAAACCAGGATTTTCATTATTGAAAATGTAACTGCTGAAGAGCTCCGTCTCTGAAGAGTACAGTGGTCCTATCACGACTCTGTGGTACTGCACTCTAACCTAAGACAACCGAGGTACTCCTCCTGTCGAGTACCGTGGGACTGCGGCTTACTACCAGGCGCTCCGTCCGCTATGGGTCTATCGCCAAATACCGAGTGCTCCCCCTAATAGCCTACAGAGGTACTCCTCCTGTCGAGTACCGTGGTTCTGCGTCCAACTACCAGGCACTCCATCCACCGTGGGTCTGTCACCAAATACCGGGCGCTCCGTCCACTGGGCTATTCGACTCACTCCATGTCAAGTCGGTCATGGAGTCGTCAGGTTTCAGCCGACTACACGGTCTCCGTACTCCGTACGCTCATATCCGGGAGGTTCCGATCCACGAGCTATAGGTATATACTCCAAGTATCACAAAGTCCCACGAAGAAGTATCTCAAAGGACCGCCTCATCATAGGGGTCTCAACGCAACAGTCGGCGCGTCAATCGGACGCCCGGTCTGTGAGTTACTAGCCTTTTCGTCCCCGGGGCCCAGTTGGTTTTGTGTGCGAACCAATCCGGCCGTAACTCAACTATACCCCGAACACTCATAGGGTATACTCATAGGGATCGTTTCTCAACGTGATCACCAACACCGATGACGGTTCGTCAAACGAACGCCTGGTTTGAATGATATCAGTTTTTCCGTTCCAGGGGCCCGGTTGGATTTCGGGTACAATCCAACACGACCACTATCCAAAAGCAACCAAAACTCGAGAAACGTATGCCAAAAGATCCATCTCATCAAGAGGAAAAAAAACGAGACAAACGGCGCATCAAATTGGGCGTCCGGAGCTCATGTTACGAGCGTTTCCGCTCCGAGGGCGCGGTTGGTTTCGTATCCGAACCAACCTGGCCGAACCCAAAGTATTTCCAAAACCTTGAGTGCAATATACTGAAACGCCAGTCTCGATCCATGGATTTCATCGCCACTGACGGTGCATCGATCGGAGGTCTACAGCTCAAGATATGGGCAAAAGACCAAAGAGGGTTCGAAACTGGGGGTTGGGGCCCGGACCGACCCGGCCCGACCCCCCCTGGGTCGGCCCAAACCGGGTCGACCTGTCCCGGCCCGGGTCCGACCCGGCTATGCCCGGCCCGGCCCGGCCGGCTCGGTCCGACTCGACCGGCCAGCAGCGGCTCGGCCAGCACGGCTGCACGGAAGCCGCGGGCGGGGGTGTGCGTGGACCGCCCTCGCCGCTAATTTAATCCGGCGGCGACCGCCGCCGCCGGTCTTCCGGCGGAGCGCCACCGCACTGGCGTGGCGCGCCGCTTCCGCCTTCCGCGGACCACCGGACGCACTCCGGTGGTCCATTTCTCCTGCCTTCTTCACCTACAGTCCTCCCAGGACCCGACATTCACTAAGAAGGGATTCAAATTCCATAGTGGCCTGCTTCGTCGTCGTCCGTCGATCCGCACATCGATAAAAAAGCTGCGGAGGGTTGTCGGGCTGAGTTTATTCAGCCCGCGCCCTCCGCGTTAGGGGTTATCAATTGGAAAATAATAACACGTGATTTTAATCATTGACGAGGGTATAATTTATCCAAAATAAATTATACGATCACCTTGCAATCAAATACCCACACACGAGGGTTTAAATACTTTGAATGCACGGTGTGACGACGCCACGCATTCTTGCCGCTCGATCCCGCGCGGCGTAATGATGTCGCACATCTTTGATGTTCATTCCCACACGGTGTGACATCACCATGCCACTCTCTTTCGATCCGCAACGACAAGAAAGAATAAAAATTGACGTTTTTCGACCGTGTTCGTGTGGTCTGGCCTCCTCCCGTTAAACGATAACAAGGGGTTCTCATTACTCGTAGAACATCAAAGATAGAATCAAGAACAAAACGAAACAAACCCCTACATTTGATTCGTTGATCGACGTTCATCATTCGTTGACGATGTTGCGGAAAGAAGAAGATGAAGTTCTCCTTTCGGCGCGTTCATCACACACTCTCAATCCCGAGCTACGTCGGCCGTGGAAGACACTACACGTCGGTAGGACTTGAGGGAGAAAGTTGAAGAAGGTTGTTGACGTGTGTCACTTCCGTCGTTATAGAAGTGCACCCAAAGAAGAATCAGCGTCTCCTCTCTTGTCGCACGAAGAAGAGAATAATGGGTGCGTCGTTGTTCTTCGTTGAAGAGGCGTCGTTCTTCATTGAAGATGAAGTTCATCAAAAGAGGGAAGAGCTCTCTTCAAAATTCTCTCACAAAACCAAACTCCCAAAATAAAATAAGGCCTCTCCTTATTTTATTATTTTTCCATGCATTCAAACTTACAAAAATTCAAAACCTAATTCACTAAATCAATTAAACAATGAGTTGTCTAATTAATTAAGTGATAGGTTGGAAAGAATTTAAGAGGGAGAGAGGGGAGAGGAAGAGTTACACAACTTAAGTGGGGGGTTTAGAGGAGTTAGGGAGTTATGTGGAATTTGAAAAGGTGGGGTCTTGTGTGGGCCCCACCACACATTATCCTCTCTTTTATCCTCACATGGGTAGTTAGGTGCCACCCCAACTTCACCATGTAGGATAAAACTACCTTAGACCTATGAAATAAAATTGTCTCACAATTTTATTCATTCCTCAATTAAGCCACAAATTTTAACAACTCCTCCCATGAAAATGCAACTCCGGAATAGGAATTCCTAAGCAAATATCGGTGCTGCGGTTCCATCGGTGCCCTCAGAATTTGATTATCAGCACCTGTTTCAAAGTTAGAAATTCCAGCTCATTCGTTCACTGAACGTACCCGATCTAAACTTCGTAAATTAATTCCGGGCACACCGGGCCTCAGAATCAGGCACCGTCAGAAACTATATTCTTGTAAAATTCCACATAAAATTAAGGAAAAAAATTTCCATGAAATTTCTGGGTCTTTACATTACTCCCTCATCAGGTCTTCACATCCCCGTAAAGCATCAACAAAAACTAGGGTCACAAAAGTAGTATAGAGAACGCATCTGAGCCTTCCGCTCCCATGTGCTCACCTGGAGGTTCACGTAATGCTAGAGAAAGTGCACCTGAGGAATCGATCATCCTCGTAGGATCCGCTCCTGTCGATCCTCGATCCCCACTGGAGCCTCCATGAAAGACACCCCATCTCCATCGTCCAGCTCTTCATGGTCGATGATATGCGAAGGGTCGAGCACGTATCTGCTCAGTTGAGATACGTGGATGTATTCATGAACTTGGTGCAACTACGGTGAATGGGTCAAGCGGTAAACCACCCCGCCTACCCATCTGGGGACATAGAAAGGTTCGTTGAACCTCGGAGATAACATACCGCCTTGGCCACATCTCTGTTATCCTCATCGAGGTGAGACCCGTATAAGGAAATGATCATCATCCTCGAACTCTAGAGGCCTCCAAGTCCTGTCAGCATAAGGCTTCTGTTGGCCCTTTGCTGTCCTCATCCACTCTTGGATGACCTGGAACTTCTCTAGTACCACAAGAGCTGCTATGATTTCTTCTTTGCCGATAAGAGAAATCTGGTCTCATCCCCTGGATGAACAACATTCATTGCCTTATACAATCAATCCTGACATGAATGATGCATTCATGCCATGGATGACGTCGTAAGGCCTCGACGTAACTACCAAGAGATCCAACTGTCACTCTCGCCTCCAAGGTTCAAGTCACACTGTCGGCATCAGTGTGAGGTCACTAGGTCTCCTCCAGTAGAAATATTGAACGTGAGGGTCAAGTCAACAGTTTTAACTGAAACCACTCAGTATCAACCAAACAAAAGAACAGAAAAGAAAACATCAAAAAAATATGTGCCTTTTTATTATTGCAGATCATAGTGAAAAGACACAAAGAAACTACAGACAAACATCAACAAAACTAGAAGCAACAGGATCAATAGCCTATAGGTCAGAAGCTATTCCCGCTCTTGTCCATCTACTTCCAGAGCTCCACAACCATATGCCTCAGCTGCCTGAAGCTGAGATCTCCCATTTCCTCCTATCCCCTACGGTTGGGGTGGGCCTCCTAGTGGTGGGGGTGGAAACACCCCGAAGTGTCATCCACCACCAACTGCATGACCAGCTCCTCTTCCATGGCTGCCTACTCCTTGCAGTCTTCCCTGATCGAACCTTTGCCTCTAGCTGGGAGTTTCTTCATTTAACTGCTGGTCATATGCATGGCGGGTCGGACAGTCACGTGCCATGTGACCAATTCCGCATCAAGAGTAACACTGTCCACTCTCAGCATGTCTGGCTCTGACTCACCTCGGTTTCCCCGCACAACTGAACCTGAGTCGTGCAGTCGGCCACCGGTAGGTCTAGTCATCTTGGAACTCTACGTCATCTGTCTAATGCTTGCTGCAGAAGACTCTGTCGCAAGCCGGCTAGTGGTGGGTCATGCTGCTGGAGACTTCTCAGCAAGGAAACTCTTCAATAAGAGGTCTCTCTCCAACACCCCTGTATGCATCAGAATGCTGTGAGAAACAACAGAAGCTCTAATCTCTCACCTGAGCCCCTGCTCGAAGGTTTGGTCCATGAAGAACTGGTCCCGTACCATATCTGTGGAGTAGCGCGAAAGTTCTGTGAACCTCGCTGAATATTGTGCCACTGTCATGCTGCCATGCTGTAGCTGATGTAGCTCCTGTATACACACCGCTTGAAGGGTGTATGGTACAAACTCTGCCTGGAATAGGCTCTCGAAGTCTTCCCAAAGAAGTGTCGCCTCGTCATGCATCTGAAGCATCAGGCTCCACCATCAGCATGCTTCTGCCTAAAGAAGGTTGGCAGCAAGGATCACCATGAAGTCTGCCAGCGTCCCCACTAGCCTAAAAACTCTCACCACAGCCTCCATCCAATCCACATCTGCATGCGGGTCCATCCCTCCCTGGAACCTGGGTGGCCTCTTGCACTGGAACTCGTGCAGTGCACTCAAGTGATGTGCACCATCTGCTGCTGGGGCTGGTGGCATCGGTGGCCCAATGGGTAGTAGTACCGCTGGTGCCTCCTCTGTTGCCTCAACGGGGATAGGGCCCTATACTAAGGCCTCGTTGCTCGGCAGGCTGTAAGTACGTACAACTCTTAGGGATCATGCTGGTTGTCCGCGGGGAGGCATCCTGAAAGAAACAACGTGACACGGTCAAACGATTTACCTGGTGAGCTGACCTGGTTTGAGCTGACTCTTAAAACTTATGGAAACACACACGGAAATAGTGTTTTTGTGCACAATGATGGAAATCAGTTGTCAGGGTCCTGGTGTATGGATACGTTGGCCACCCGCACCAACACTGGACTCCCTGAACTGAAAACCACACTCGGTACTCTTAACACTATCGCTTCACAGAAAGAAAATATCATATTTATAATTTTTGCGGTAGAACTGACTCCTCTGATACCAATTTCTCACAACCCGTCCTCGGGCCCGTGCCGTGACTACCCCAAGCCCGCCTTCCATAGGCCAAGGGCTGGCGACTAGCACCAAAGGCGTAAATCCCGATAACTGGGAAGGCATTGCCTTATAAAAGTAAACAAAACACCACAGAGTACAAGCGGAATCAAAACACTAAGTACAAAGGAAAGTTCTGAAAAGTAAATGGGATAGAATACAATCCCAAATGAATGTACAACTACAACTGAACAAGTACAACATGAACAGACAAGAGGTGGAAGAAAGGAAGCATCTCATGGATCGTCCTCCTCGGATCCTAACTGAATGGTAGGTACAGATGACACAGCTCCTGGATCGTCCACCACAGATCCTACCTGAAGGGTAGGTATAGATAGCCTCCACAATGCTCTCGCCCGTCAACCTCCTCCATGTGTCGTCTCACCGTGTAGTCCACCTCCGGGTACCGTCCAGTCCTCGAACACTCGGCCTCCGTCAGCACTGCCCGTCGTCTATAGCCAACACAATGAGGTGCGGGCATAGCCCATGCAGGGGTGAGTATAACGATACTCTGTAGGGACCCCGAGACCCTCAAGATCTCACTAAAACCAACATGGATATCTATAAAGAATATCTCAATAGATAACCTCTACTTAGATATATTCCCATACATATATCTAAGTTATCAAGTAACCCATCTCAGTCATGAGGGAAACACAAAGATCATGAAATCAACGGATAACCACTACCCAGTTATATGCCCATACATATACTTAAGTTATCAAGTGACCCATACCAATAAAGAGGTAAACACAAATGTCAAAAGTCTCAGCTCAAACCTGGATTTTCATTATCGAAACCGTAACTACTGAAGAGCTCCATATATGAAGTGTACAGTGGTCCTGTCACCGCTCCGAGGTACTGCTCACTAACCTAAGACTGCTGATGTACTCCTCATGTCGAGTATCGCGGGTCTGCGGCCTACTACCGGGCGCTCCAACCGATGTGGGTCTATGGACAAATACCGGGCGCTCCCCCTAATAGCCTATAGAGGTACTCCTCCTATCGAGTACCGCGGTTCTGCGGCCAACTACCGGGAGCTCCGTCCATCGTGGGTCTGTCGCTAAATACTGGGCGCTCTGTCCACTAGGCTAGTCGACTTTCTCCAAGTCGAGTCGGTCAAGTAGTCGTCAGGTTTCATTCGGCTACATGGTCTTCGTACTCCGTACGATCGTCTCCAGGAGGGTCCACTCCCCGAGCTACAGGTCGATACTCTAAGTATCACAGAGTACCACGAAAAAGTATCTAAAAGGACCGCCTCATCATATGGGTCTCAATGCAATAGTCGGCGCGTCAATCGGACGCCCGGTCTGTGAGTTACTAGCCTTTTCGTCCACGGGGCCTAGTAGGTTTTGTGTGCGAACCAATAAGGCCGTAACTCAACTATACCTCGAACACTCAAAGGGTATACTCATAGGGACCATTTCTCAACGTGATCACCAACACCACTGACGGTTCGTCAAATAGACGTCTGGTCTGAATGTTATCAGCATTTCTGTTCCAGGGGCCCGATTGGATTCCGGGTACAATCAAACCCGTCCACTATCCAACAACAACCAAAACTCAGGCGAAGTATTCCAAAAGTTCCGTCTCATCAAGAGGAAAACAACGAGACAGACGACACGTCAAATTAGACGTCTGGAGCTCAAGTTACGAGTGTTTCTGCTCCGAGGGCCCGGTTGGTTTCGTATCCGAACCAACCCGGCCGAAACCAAAGTATTCTGAATCCTTGAGTGCGATATACTGAAATGACCGTCTTGATCCAATGATCGCATCGACACTGACGGTGCATCGATCGGAGGTTTACAACACATGATATGGGCAAAATACCAAAGAGGGTCTGAAAGGGGGGTTTTTGGCTCGGACCGACCCCCCCTCGGGTCGGCCCGAACCAGGTCGACCTGTCCCGGCCGGGGTACGCCCCGGCTGGGCCTTGCGCGGCCCGACCCATCCAGCATGGTCCGGCTCGACCTGCTACCCGCGTCTTGGCCAGCAGGGCCGAGCAGAAGCTGCAGGCGGGGTTGTGCGTGGTCCGCCCTCGCCGCTAATTGAAGCTGGCGGCGACCGCCGCCGCCGCCTTCCGCGGACCACCAGACACGCTTTGGTGGTCCGTTTCTCCTGCCATCTTCACCAACGGTCCTCTCGGGACTCGACCTTCACTGTAAAGGGATTCAAATGACATAGTGGCCTGCTTCGTCGTCGTCCGACGATCCTCACATTGATAAAAAAGCTGTGGAGGGTTGTCGGGCCGTTTTTGTTTGGCCCGCGCCCTCCGCGTTAGCTGTTATCAATTGGAAAATAATAACACATGATTTTAATCAATGACGAGGGAATAATTTATCCAAAATAAATTATACGATCATCTTGCAATCAAACACCCACGCACGAGGGTTTAAAATTTTTGAATGCACGGTGTGACGACGTCGCGCATTCTTGTTGCTCGATCCCGCGCGACGTGACGATGTCGCACATCCCTGTTGTTCTTTCCCACGCGGTGCGACGGCACCACGTCACTCTCTTTCAATCTGCAACGACAAGAAATAATAAAAAGGGAGGAGGTTAGGCCGTGTTTGTGTGGTCCGGCCTCCTCCCGTTAAATGATAACAAGGGGTTCTCGTTACTCGTAGAATGTCAAAGATAGAATCAAGAAGAAAATGAAACAAACCCTTACTTTTGATTTGTCGATCGATGTTCGTCATTCGTTGACTGTGTTACGGAAAGAAGACGATGATGTTCGTCTTTCGACGCTTTCATCACACACTCCCAATCCTAAGCTATGTCGGCCGTGGAAGACACTACACGTCGGTAGGATCCGAGGGAGGAAGTCGAAGAAGGTTGTTGATGTTCATCGCTTCCGTCATTGTAGAAGTGCACCCAAAGAAGAATCGGCATCTCCTCTCTTGTCGTATGAAGAAGAGGATAATGGGTGCGTCGTCATTCTTCGTTGAAGAGGCATCGTTCTTCGTTGAAGATGAAGTTCTTCAAAAGAGGGAAGAGCTCTCTTCAAAATTCTCTCACACAACCAAACTCCCAACATAAAATAAGGCCTCTCCTTATTTTATTATTTTTCCATGCATTCAAACTTACAAAAATTCAAAACCTAATTCACTAAATCAATTAAACAATGAGTTGTCTAATTAATTAAGTGATAGGTTGGCAAGAATTTAAGAGGGAGAGAGGGGAGAGGAAGAGTTAAACAACTTAAGTGGGGGGTTTAGAGGAGTTAGGGAGTTATGGGGAATTTGAAAAGGTGGGGGCTCGTTTGGGCCCCAACAAACATTATCCTATCATGTATCCTCACATGGGTAGTTAGGTGCCACCCCAACTTCCCCATGTAGGATAAAACTACCTTAGACTTACGAAATAAAATTGTCTCTCAATTTTATTCATTCCTCAATGAAGCCACAAATTTTAACAACTCCTCCCGTGAAAACGCAACTCCGGAATAGGCGTTCCTAAGGAAATACCGGCGCTGCGATTTCATCAGTGCCCTCGGAATTTGATTTCGAGCACCGGTTTCAATGTTAGAAATTCCTGCTCGTTCGTTCACTGAACGTACCCGAGATAAACTTTTGAAATTAATTCCGGGCACACTGGGCCTCAGAATCAGGCGCCGTCAGAAACTGTATTCTTGTAAAATTCCAAATAAAATTAAGAAAAACTTTTCCATGAAATTTCCGGGTCTTTACAGACCCACACATGATCGCTGAGTTCTGACCCACATAAGATCGAAAGGTTTTAAACCCTACAATAACCCACATGGGATTTGACTTTCAGGCATTGGGTTTCTCGCAAATAGAGCGCGCAAGTTCCGTATAATCTATCAGTCTAGGTATCATCTATATCTCGACCATCACAAATATCCATAATGAATTATCCTATATGTTTTTCACATCATAAGGTACCCAAAAAAACAAATGACGCGTTAATCGGATGTCAGGTCTATATGTTATTAGTGTTTCTATTCCGAGGACCCGGTTGGATTCAGGGTTCGATCCAACCCAGATGTAATCCAACTTTATCCAAAACTAATTTGGAGTATTCGAAATTAACTTTTTCGATCCAAGTATTTAAGTGCCAGAGATAGTTCATCAAATAAAAACTTGGTTCTCAAGATATGCCCAGAAATGAATATCGAGTACTAGATGGGCCTAGGTCTGGCCCGACCCGGCCTGACCCAGTTCCAGCCCAGATGGCCTGGGCCATGGCAATCCTGGCCTGCAAGACAATCTTCTGACCTAGACCAACCTACTAGGTGAGGCACATGGTGGGGTGGACTGTCATGCGGCTCATGGTTAGGTGGACCGCCGTGGTGAGGTCTACCATTCCATAACCCGGGGGGTGCCCCCTATTTTATGAATGGTCTAATGGACATTCAGTCGCTCTTATAGCATGTGGGACCACCAGAGTGGTCCCACTTGGAATGAGGAGGCCAGACGAAACAACTGGCTTATTCTTCTCCCAGCTATGTGGAGACGCGCCGCTACACCATCTGCGGTCGGCCGAGAGTTGGCCACCCTCAGGCCTCTGATGCGGCCAATCATCCATGGACACTTGCCCTGGTGGTGCAGACACTCACTGCAATTTTTCCATGCGGCCGATAGGATTTCCACCGCCTCCGGGTTCCACCATGGTCTACGGGCCGCTGACTTCTCTTCCGACAATGAGGAAATGCACCGCCCGCCTTCCACGTGGTCAGCTGGATTCCGACCTACACCCTCTTCTGTGAGCCATTGCAACTTTTTTCCATGCCCCAAAAATATGACATTCCCATATTCATGATCCTTGGGTCCTGATCACTGTGTCCATTTGTCGCAACCAATTAGACATTGAGTTTTAAGCACGTTTAATTATTTGGCGTCAAAGAATGCACGATGAACACATTATGAAGAAAATAAAAGTGTTGGGGTATAAGTGTGGAATGATGTCAATGTATGTTTGGACAATGTCGTTGTGAATCAAGATTACAAAGAATCAAAAAAATATTTTAATCATACATTAAATTAAAATCCCTACATTGTTTTCTCGTTGGAGATTACATGAGGAAGGTGCTGAATATGATGAAGTCACGGACGTCCGTCGCTCTCGCAACAGGCTCCAAAATCGGTCCCTCGTTTTTGATCCGGAGAAAATTTCTGATTTGAGAGGTTCTTAGTTTGGAGTATGTTTCTCCAAAGGCTCTTGTTTTCCAATCATTTTCCCCATCAATTTTCACAGACTCATAATATTTCAATATAAATAAAAAAAATTGCATGGAAAAATATTGGTCATTACATATTTCATCAGAGTATTTTGATAGTTGACATGAAATATAATTCATCTATCTCTACTAAAAACATCAAGGCCAACTCCCTAACTAGTTCCATAAAAAACTTTTAATCAATTGTTCCTCTTCATTGATCTATGATTTTTTCAATTAATAACAGATTATTAATAGTCATAAGTTTATTCACTGTAAATAATTGATAAAAATATAAATTTATGTTATGATAATTTGAATTTAAATCCTCTTTGAGGCTCTTTTATATGAATTAATAAACTTCGACTACATTCCAGTACCTAACATATGAAAAAATTTATGAATAAAATCATGTATATTTACAGAAACCACATATTCATTAGTATTTTTTAATCTAGTATTATTTCTATTATCATTGGTGGATATGTATGGAAAAAATCATGGAATAGTGAACAAATAATTCTATTATAATTTATGAATCATTTTTTGTTTATAATAATCCTGAAAAAAAACTACATTATTCCTGACTGTGAACTTTTCCATGGACCATGCAACACAATATGAATTATTCTCTTGTATCATAGAATGAACTTTGTAATACTCTTAAAACTCCATCAGAGTACTAACTACATCATGTAATATATTTATTATTTTTTCTAGATAAAAATTATAACTGAAACACCCAAAGAGAATGGACCATAATGTGGACTCTCCCATTTTTCTATTCTAAGACCATAAAAAACATGGTATATGCATTCAAAAGAATGAAAATGTAAAATTAAAAATGATAATCCTATTTTCACTTTACATACTATGTGATTCCCATTATTATTCCACCTGCTATGTTAGACCCATGTTTTCTAAATAAATAAAAATCAAATTTCTATCAGCACTGTAAATCACATTATAATATTCACTTTTTGATTGTCTAAAGAACCATTACACAACACATATTAACCCATATTTATCCATAATTCCCCTTTTAATTGTCTATAAAATGTTTCTTTAACCCTTCTGCAAGCACTATAAATCTTTTAAATTAGAATCACACCTTCATGTACAAATATAAAACAACATGGGTGTTACCCAAAAATTTGTGACTAATCATTAGAGGTAACATTATATGGGACACATAAAATCATAAATTCCATTATGTTTTGTTGATTTCAAGATTGTGTGGAGTGTTAATTCTTTGTTACATTTTTACATTAATGATAAATATTGGATTAGCATTACATATATAATAAATTATTGATTTTAAAATTAACATTTTAAAATGTCAAAAAATAATGTCTAAAAGAACTAAAATGGTTTCACATAATTCTCAAATAATTCAAACATACTAACAATATTATGTATACATTCTATTTTTATCCTCCAATTGTTGTAATCAAATAATATTAATATCGTCACTATAATAATCAATTTTTATCAGAAAATCATTTATTATCTATAGAAAAAAACATAATAATCATATCTACATCATCCCACTCAATATGTCATCCAATATAAAATCCATACGATAGAGGAACTTACAAAATTAAAAAAAATGTGTCTATGTAATCTTATGCTTTGGATTTTATTGGAATCCAAGGAACATAAATCACATGAATACATATCTCATAGAAGTAAGTCAATTTTCAAGAATACTAATCATATTTTATTTCACGTGTTTTGGGAAATAAAGAACATTTAGTGAATAAATAACATTATCAATATGTAAATATTTATTTACATTCATACCTCATTAACATGAACATCATTAAATTTCTCATTGAATTTGTAGAACCAATATTTCAATATCACCTCAAAAATCTATTCGATATAGTTCACTTATTCCAGCATGGTATTTTAATTTATATTAAAATTTACCATCATTCCCCCAATAATAAATACATCTAATTATATAATCCCCATAATTGGAAAATACTATATTGATAGACATACTCAAAAACAATTATGCACTATTTTTATTTTTAGGGTATATATATTAAATTGGTTATTTCATCATATTTACCCCTTTAAAAATAATACATAATGAAAAGATGAGATATTAGAGTTACCAAAATACCCTAACATTATGATAAGAGAAGTTTAACACTTAATTTCGATGTTATATTATGAAAATGTTTGTCAGAAAATATTTAGCACATCTGTATTTTTTTCATTTATAGGAACATAAACCTACCTAAATTAATTTATATGCAGAATAACATTATTTATGTAATCAGTAATAATATTTTTCATTGAAAAAAAAGTTTAAATATATTCATTAAAACATTAGAACCCCTTTTTTGATTGTATCCATAGATAATATGATAATATATTTTATCTATAAAATCATCCAAAATTGAATTCTTATATATTAAATTATTGGTTTCATGAGTATTATCTAGATATTTTAACATAATATGACTATAATTCTAAAAACTATACATATTAGTCTTCTAATAAACATAGCTATCTCCAATGAAAAAATACTTGTTGTGGATGTTCTTTCATTAACACGTCTTACAAAATATATATCTTTATAACCAATAAATTTTGGATTCCATTTCCTATATAATTATCATCCTTCTATATATTATTCCATTTATATACATGATAATACATTTTACAATAATTAAATCGCCTATATTATATACAATTTTATAGATGACACAAATAGTGGCATTATATATCAAATATGGCCATCAAAATTCATTATATAATAGGCCTGAAATTATATTTATAAACTCCCATTCACTAACAACATATATTTATTTAACAATAGATAGATTTCTTCTCACTAAAATTAGTGAAAAAAAGTTTTTTGATGGTTCATTCATAATTTTTTAATGATTTCCGTATCATAAATCTATTAAAATTGAAAAATATAATATTTCCATTAGTTGAAAAAATGTCCAAAAATTAATTATATCTATAATCATGGACATTCAAAAAGTGTCATTCCTCTTTCTATAAAATTTCATGTTAACTTCATCATCATTTGAGTAAAATACTTTGTAATTTAAAAAAAACATTAGCATGATAATTTACCTCATTTGAATCATTAATATTGTGATTTAAGTCATCTATTACCATTATAAAATACATCCTCTTCAAAAAACTATCCAATATAGAATATCATGTACATTGGGTTCTTTTCAATATATTTATATATAACTGTATTTAATAAAATAGTATATTTATCATCATCACCATGTAGTCGAAGACATAGTTTCCAAATGAAAACCTCATCTTAAATCTCAACATTTATGAAATCATACATTAATTACAAATATTATGTCATATTATTCCTTAATGTAATAATTTGAAGAAAATTTATATTTTTACCATGCTATGTAATGGGTGATAATGTGGAATATAACAATATAAGTTCAACATGTTGACATCAATTACACATTAATAATTATTTTTTAATTAATTCTTCTTTTTCATAAAACATGACTCATAGAATCCACTTTTTCAAATCATATTAGTTTATTCAAATTTGAAAACTAACATTCATGAATAATTTATTTATATTTTCCAAATTCATTATTAAGTAATCAATGTATTTTTATTCCCAATGGTTTATTCAATATCATTAGGGTTTTTTTGATTGAATAATGAATTTTGAGATTTTATTTTCTCAGGGATCTTCTTATATATTCATATTATTATGGAATTTAAATGAATCTATTAACATATGATTTTTTTCTAATTACTGAATGAGTTTAATGTTGTTTCTCTCTAACAAGTGAAATGGATAATTATACAATAAATTCATGTACATAATCAACATATCAATTTTATTAATTCATTAATTAAATAATTTTAGTAGAATCAACATCAATATCACTTATAAAATATCCCTCATTGTATACACCATTATTCCTTTTAAGTTACTATATCAAAAAAAAATTTTGTCATCCATTCATTTAATCTAAATATTTTAATATTGGAATCCACTTATTTATAGATTAAAACCGAGAATATTTATAATAATGTGTTTTCTACTATCACCTTCATTTACCCTTTATTATAAATGATATTGGGACTTCCATACACTATATAATATTTCAAAATTAGAATCATTTTGTAGTACATCACAAATTTATAATTATTAGAAATAATCTATAAAAAAATTAATTTGATTAATATCCATTGAAAATATTGATTTCCTCTTGAAATATTAAGAGATATAATTCTATAATAGAAACTTTTGGGAAATATCTAACAATTTTTTATTTTCCCATCCTTTCACAAAATTTCATTATCCTATTTATATATTATTAAATTCATAAATATTTATATTATTTTAAATAAAATAATAAACCTATTAATTAATTTTTACAAACCCAATCCTTGTAATCATAGATATGGTTCCTACTATGATAACAATTTCATTATTTCATTCAATCAAATCCATATGGACCAATTATTTTAGTAGACATGGAATATTATAAACATACATGAATATATTATTAAAGGTGATTAAAAAATAAAAAAAATTGTAATAATAATTAAATTATTATATATATATAATTTCAAAAAATATATTTCTTATTAAACATCATGTAATCTTTGTTAAAGGAATCAAAATACGGTTGAGTTCAAAATCCTAGTATGGATTTAGTATAGAAGAAGAAATAATAAAAAAATGAAAACAATTTATATGGAAAGGTAAATAACAAAAATCACATTCCATTTATTCGAAAAATGATAATTAAATTAATCAATATACATTTAATGGTAAATATATATTGTTTAACAGTAACTAAAATTAAAATGATGAGTTATTATCAGATGACATGTATTAGTCACAAGATCCTCTATACCATCAAGGCCTATTCTCAAGATAGTTTAAACAACTATGATTCTTCATGGATATAATATATAAGGGTTTACATCCAACTATTTTTATCTCATGATACCATTGGTACATCTAGTTTCATTCCATAACTGGTCCCCAACCCATGTTATAATTGTATGGAGAATTTCTTTTATATCAAATAATTTACATAATTTATAAACAATTATATTTATAAAATATATGTATTGAGTAACAGATATAAATTTAAAAATATTTTCCCATTTAATAAAATAACATTAAAGTTAAAACACCATATATAAAAATGATATATGGTTTAATATATCATAATATCTTTGGAAATTGGAATGGATATATAGGGTAAATTTAATGTCTTCTGTATATTACTAGGTGACTAAAAATGATTCATGGAAGTGAATGAATATAATATACTAGGTGAAAAATAATCATAAACCATATAGTTTAAGAATATAGACGGTGTCAATATAATTTATACCCATTATAGTAATAATATGTATTGTTTTTCTTAAAGAATATTAATAACATTAAAATATTATAATTTTTTTTCAATGAAAGTAATATTTAATCATTTTAATGTGTCATATAACATGTTAATACATTATAAATATAATCCCCATGAAAAATTATCTTTAAATGAGACATTATATATCATGATTATAAGGATATTTTTGTATAAATTATTATAGGGTATTATATAGACCATAAAATAAAAAAAATGGGTGAATATGTAATAAGTCTCTCATAAATAAATGTGATACTAAAAATCTCATTAAATTGTGGTAACATTTGAGTCAAAAACCCAAATATTAATAATAAAAAAATGAAACATTTAAAAAATTGAATATAATATAATTATGATATTATATTTCAAAATGGGTTTTAGATAAACAACACAAAATATGTAAGTGGTGAATATGACATTTATCTCATAGATATAGACATTGATATAAAAATCAATTACATTATGATTCCATTTGATTAAACATTCATTAACCTCCTTAATAGTGGTTTTAATGATTTTATTAACTTATAAAAGAACCATATTAATTTTTATTATATAATTAATTATCATCTTAGATCATATTATTAAAATTTCATTAATAAACATTTACAATTTTTATCATTTCGGTTGTTAATTTACTGGTTTTTAGTATGTTTTCACATATAGTTTTTTCTATATTTCATAGATATTTATATCATAATTTAAATAATTTAAAAATGATTTTAATATTGTAAATATTTATTTTATATCTATTTATTGTAATACATAATATTTTTATATATGATTTTGAATTAACTCTTTAAGGACATCATAGGCCATATGTACGCTTGATGGATATTTCAAAATTCAACTCATATTAAATGATTAAAAAAGAAATATTTTATATTTCTATATAAATTTCTGTATTATAACAGTATGATATATATAAAATATTTTTACCCAAATAGATATTTATTAATTTCTTATAAAGTGTGAATGAATTACACCACTTTTAGGAGGCTGAGGTCCACACATCCACATATGATGTTATCATTTTACCATTAATCTCATATAATGTTTGTATATATTATATAAAAAATACATAAGAATAAATAATTTATAAATATGATATATAATATATATAAACTATGAATTTATTAGTATTATTTCCAATGAATGATGAAAATTGAAAAATGAATGAAATCAGTTCATGAGGAGGTAGTCTGACATACACATGAAAGATTGTTGTGTATTAAATTTTATAAAAGTGAGGGAGTGGTTTTTTTCATACCCTTAACAGGAAATGTTTTTTATTATCTTTATAATAATGCTTTAATCATATAATCATGTTATTTAATTTATTCATGTGGTGGAGAAAAAAATAACAGAAAAGATCTCATTGAAGAAAGGTACCTTTTCGAGTAACTCATTTTGGTTTTTACAAAAAGACTACCTTGTAAATACTTATTCAAAAATATAATATTCTAGGGTGAATTTAGTGTTGTTGTACTCTTAATTGGGAATGTTTTTGTTTGGAAAATGGCAGGAGAATTGTAAAGAATGTTGTGTGTGACTACCCTTTTATAGTGGGTGAGTATAATTCATGTATGTTTAAAAAGATAAACAATATCAGAGAGTATCCCATTCATCATGTTTTTAAAATAAATAACCAATTTATATATAAAGATGTATATGATTTAAATATAAGAAAAAATAATTCTTTTATAATTCTCCACTTTTTTCCATTAATGATTATTTATTAACAATTATGTGTACTCATTTTTAACAATTATTGTTGTAGTAAATTTTAATTTCATTCACATATATCACTAGTAAAAAAATAATTGGCATTTAATATGAATTATTAATTACTCTCATTCATGATATGGGTTCCATTTTCCAAATTCAAATCACTAATGTGTATGAAATTATTATAAAATTAATACCACAATTGCAATGGGATTGTTGTTTTTTAAAGTGAAAATATAAAAATGTAGTATATGATTTTATATACAAGGAAAATATAAAAATAAACCCCAAGAAATAAATTATATTAATCGATATAATATTTATTTAATTAAATATAAAAAATTAATAATATAATTTAACACAATAATGTTTTAGATGAAAAGTCAGTTTTTAATTTAAATTAATGATTTCTCACCATTTATAAAAAAGAACTATTATAGAAAAAGTCAAAAATATCACATGAAGATAATTTTTTCATTAATTCATAAAACATGTAGTTTAATTTTTCATATAAAGTTTTTCAAGGATAAAAAATTCTGTAATAAAATATCTGGTACATTTATAAGAGGAAAAATTTCTATTAAGAAAATGCATTGGCTTATAGGAAAAATTAGATTTGTTCTTATATTATGTTTATATAATATGTGGATTAATGTAATACATATTTAATTGAATATATTTTCTATATATTTCATTAATATCAATCACTAAAATTAAATAATTTTATTTATAAATACAAAATGGGTTTTCCCACATAAATACTACTTTTATAGAAGCATATCATTAGTATTCAATTTGTTTCTATATTTGTAACAAATATATTCGTAACCATTTAATTTAACAATATATTTTTTATGTTATTTAATTATATTCTTAACTTATAATTTTGAATCTAGGTTTTTTTATTATAATGAATAAGAATATTTTAATAATATATTACAGTTCGATAAAAAATCGAATTGTAATTAATAAAAAATATCAAAAAAATTCATTCATTTTTAAGGGATTATAAAAATGCGTTATATGTCTTGAACGATATATAAAGGATACAATTTATATGGAATAGTAAATATAATTTGGTATCTTGGGATGTTATATTTCCATCCATGTTTGGTGTCACGTATCATACATGATATCCAATATAATATCCTTTTTGTTAATTGTGGGGTGTTACATTCTTCCAGCATTAATTAAATTGTGTTCTCGAAATTTAGAAATGATATTGGAAATAAAGGTATTGAAATTTGAAAATTAATTTTCTAACTAAAAATGTCACAAAAGTTTTTAAAATTATCTTATTAATAAAATATAATGAAATTTACAAAAGGATTCATTGAATAACATATAACTGGGTTTTTGAATAGACGAACATTAGAGTAATGTTAAGACATGAAGATGGAGGAATTGTTTAAATAATTATAGGTAGTGACTAGGGGAATCAATTAGAAATAAGTGAATGATCAGTGGAATAGTCAGGTCCTCAAAGCCATAAATCATCGATGATATAATTGACCATTTCTACAACAATAAATAATGTATTAGAATAAAATTTTATTTCTACATCATTTTTTTAATGTTGGGTAATTGTTTTACTACCTAAGAATATATGAAAATATAAATATTTGATAAAATTATTTAAAAAAATTCATCCTTGACATTTGAATTAATATATTTCTATTTCATAGATTATTAATACAAATTATTGTAAAAAAATATTTCCTTATTTATTAAGAACAAAAATTTACATTAAATTGATCATTTGATCCATAAAAGATTGAAAATTATTTATCCCTAACATAAATACTGTTCAAAACCAATTTGTTTAATACATTAAGCTATAACATTTAGAGCAATACTACTGGTTATTCTATAATTTTTGTTTGTTAAATAGTTTATCTAGAAACAATTCCACACAAAAGTAGGGCATCACATATGCCACTTTTTTATGAGAAACGATTTTAATATTTTCTTCATCAGTTCATGCCCCCACTGACTTTATGGACAATATGTGTTGTAAGTTGATATAAATGATTTCCTTTCTATAAATTTTATTAAAAATATTAAAAAAAATTATTTTTAAGGATATCCTTCAAATAAGGTTAATCAATAAATAAAATTTCACTATAGTTTAAAATGAAACGTATTTTTTTACAGTGTTCAATTTTAATATTTGTATATAATATAATTAATGATTATATCCACCCTAATAGTTATCAGTTCCCATAAAATTATGAGTAATTAATATAATTATATTACTCATCATTTAATTTTTTCCATAAAACGTATCCTTAAAAATATTTTCTCTAATGATTCATAAATATTATCACACTTTTATTACAGAAAACCAAAAAAGTGGAGTTTTACATTTAAAACATATGATTAACCATAGTATCAAAATCCTATGGTGGTATACATAACTATTATTTTAATAAATAAAAATGTTATTTGTAAATAATCATCAATGATTATATTTGGTTTATGTTCAATCTAATTCACAAGGTTCCTGCTAAACTGACTTTTGTACTTACTGTTTTGACCTGACCCCAGTAAGCATGTATCCGGTACCTTCTATGATTATACTTCCATTATTAAAATGAATAAATCCTATTTTACTAGTAATTAATGTAGTCTTGGAGAATTATATAAAAAATATTATAACATTTCTAATGAATATAAGTATTATAATATAATTTTTTTCTTTTTAGGATAACATCATTCATCCATCTAGAATAATATTTATACCCTTCTTAGTAAACATTACGAAATCTTGTGGAAATGATAAAAATATGTGTGATCACAAATCCTATGAAAATTTTTAGTAAAACATAATAAATAATGAATCAATTAGAATATTCAATATGGCATGGTAAATAACTAAAAACACATGTGGTATAATCTGTATATATATTATCAAATGAGTCTATAAATTGGTTAATTGTGATTTTTTAATGGATAATAATAACTGAAATGAAAGAAATTATTAATTATTATATACCATGCATCTAAAATATCAAACACTATACCTTTTATACCTACACTCAAGGAAGTTTAACAACTCATATTCTTTTTTGAAATAAACATGAATAGTTTGTCACAAATTTTTTTCGTATCGTGATTTAAAAAATATAGTGGGGAATTTCAATAAATATTCCAAAACCCATGTCATGATTTTCCATCTCATTCCTTATATATCAAATAATATTTTTAATTCCTAAATAAATTTCATTAACTAATATACATATTAGTTAATGTATAAACATTATAAAAATTACTTATTTTAATAAAATAATATTTAAAATCATATACTATATATTTCAATGAGATAATGTAATTAAATAATATTAACCAAGATTAATGATATAAAAAATAATGATAAAGTTAATTTATAGTTAATTATTCACAGGTACTATAAAAATGAATAACGTAAGTGAAATTAAATATTATCCTTTTTTAAAATAATCATAAACCATCGAGATGATGAATATGGATGGTATCAATATTATATATAAAAATTATATAATAATAACTATTTTTTGTTTAATAATATAAATATCATTAAATATCATTTTAAAAAATTAGGGAAAATAATTTTATTCATTCCAAACTGTATCTAACAACATTTAAATATTTTAATAATAATAAAAATTAAATAATTACACTAAAAAAGCATATAATATCATAAGACTAATATTATTCATCATATAAAACTTCATAGGGTAGTATATAAACCACATAAAATAAATTAGTGGTGAATGTGAAGTAATTATCACACAAATAAAATTGAGACTTGATATCCCATTACAATTCTGGTAAAATTTTAAACATAAACCACAAAAGTAAAAATCATAAAATAAATCACATAATATCAATAAGGATAATATAATTTATTATTTAGAATATCAAATGGGATGTTTGATTCAAAAAATGTTAAATGGTGAATATGAAATTCGTTCTCATATATTTAAATAGTGAGATGGAAATCCCTTACATTATTCATCGTTTTGATTGAACATCTATGAAAATATTTAAAAATGCATTAAATAAAGTAATACCCATATAATAATTCCATATTAATATTTATTGTTTCATAAATTATCCTATTATATATTATTATTTCATGTTTATTATTAATATTTAGTCTTTCTTACCAGTTGGGGTTTTAATTGACTTCCCTTTCAAGAATGTTTTCACTGTTAGTTTTTTCTATGATTACATAGATCACGATTCAACCATATCCAAAATCAGAAAATAGATATAAATATTAAATATATTCATTATATATTTATTTATAATATTCAATATAATTTTGATTTTTTATATTGAATGGGTTATTCATTGATATGGTTGGCCTTACCCATATATGACTGATGTTTCAATATTCATATCATATTTACATAATGTCAGTTTAACAGTATATATTTTAATTAAAATTAAATATATTATTTATGAATCATATATATCACAAATTTTTATTAAAAAAACCATATTCAAATTGTTATTGTATCAAGAATGAATATTGATTAAAAAGTTATTTTTTATGTATTTAAAATTATTTAAAATTATAGTTTCTCAAAAAAATTATTTTAATCATATATTAAAATTATTTATTTAAAAATGTATAATAATTATTTTAAAAATTGAATTTTTTTCTCAATTAATAGTTATTTATTATCTTAGGGAGAAATATATTTTCGTAAAACTAAATTTTTTAAATTATTATTAAAAATAATATTTTTTTTATTGACAAATTCCATTCATATCAATAATATAACATGATCAATTTAATTTAATAAATTATTAAATGTAAAAATATTTCATTTATTTTATAAATAATACTATTTTATAATTTGAATAATTTTAATACAAGATTATGATATTGAATCTTCTAATACATATGAAACATTTCCCAATCAAATAATTTTCTTTCTCCCATATGTGATATTAAATATAAATTTAATTCATCATTTTATTTTAATTGAATTTAGAAATAATTATTATATATTTGGAAATATCCTTCTATTTTTTTATACAATAACTTCCAAATTATTCTTTCATAAAATAAATTATATGAATAAAAAATTTATTATCATGGATAGGGAAAAATTCTGTTTAGTAGGGATTAAATTGAAATGATAATTGATAACATATCATAAGAACGAGTCAATGTCTTATTTTCTTGTCCATATTTCAACTTTATCTCATTTAATTTTTGATAATGATCCTTTTTGGAGCTATCTCACACAATTAAAATGCGGGGATTGCATTTTCTTGTTAAATATTTTTTGTCTATTCTCCCCCACTTATAAAATTAATCCCCCTTTTCATCTCTTCATCACAATTCTAATGAATATTGGTTTTTATAATTCCTACCCAAATATAATTTGTTAATATTTCTCTATGTTCTAGAGTCCCTATTTATATTAGGAATCCATCCAATGGATGATTTTTGTGCACACTTAATAAGGATGTTTGTAGAAGAGGTGTAATTCTTAATCAATAATTTTTAATTCATTCCTCCACCTCCCAATAATATTCATTGATTGTGATGAAATTATATAATCATTATTGAACATATAATGAGATTACATTATATTAATTCCCCGGCATAAATATTTCTTTTCCATTATGAAAGGGGAAATAAAACACTCAATTATAAGTAAAATAGACTTCTTATACATGATGCGATGTAATTAATAATAAATCAATTACCCACTTGGATAGATATAACGATCTATTTAGAATATTTAATTAATATTTGTTAAATAATTTGAGGTCTATATTAAAAGTATCACACATAAATTCTTACTTACCTAGACATTGAAAAATGTTAACCTCAGTCATGCATATGTGTCTATTACCACTTCCATGATGTGATGTGATGTGTTTTTCATTATATCATGATAAATAATTAAATAAGGATACATTTAATAAATATATATTTTATTTATGAATTATAATTTAATTCTATTATATATATATTATTTACATTTCTTTCAATATATTATTTTGGAAAAAGGAATCATCGTTCTTGTGTACATTAGACTAACCATCTCAATAAACAACCAAATTATTTTTCTTAATAAAGTGTTGATAAATAAGAACCTGTAAATTTTGTATGGTATTATATAAATTATTGTGGTTATATATCTTACTTTTAATAAACCATGATATATTATAAAAGTTTTGTTACTGTGTATGATGACAGTCAATTTGTATGCCTTGTTAAAGTTATAAATTTTCTTTTTGCGACATATGTTTTGATATGTGGCGATCATATTTAACTATGTATATATATCCCCTATGATATCTTATGTCATTAATTAATTTATTATCTTGTTATTTAATATTCCATTTTATGTTATTCTTTCATTGGGAGTATTATTCAATTGTTACCAATGTGGTAAATTTTTTCAATTATAATCCCATTTCCTATCTGGATAGTTTATGATTATGTTTTTGTGGAAGGGATGTCATAATTTTACTATCAACAATCTCATTTGTTTTGTAATCCTATAGTTATTTCTAATGAATAAATTTGATCCTTTCATTTTCCTCTCTTTAAAACGAAATGAATTTTTATGTAAAATGACATTATTTCACTCCTTATCGAAAATCATTTCACTTTTGTGTCCATGTTATCTAAAAATGATTCAATGAATAATTTTAACATTTTATAAATATTTTATAAATTAATATTGCTACATATTTCACTTTCCAAAAAATTGTGTGAAATTAATCTTCTGGTTATTTTTTTATCGATGTAGAATTGAATTATTAACAAAAATGTGAAAGGAATGGTTGTTTTAATGTAAACTACATTAATATAATATTCCACCCTCAGGAGAACTAATTTCATCAAAGCATTGTCAAATTTATGCATAGTTATTTTCTTTTAAATTATTTTACATAATATATGGGAAATTATAATATTTATATGTACTAACATTGAAATTGATTTGATATTTTCCATCGGAATGTTATAATGATTTTAATATAATATTCATATTCTTCAAAAAAATAAACATTTTTGATTCACATATTTTAGAAATAAAATTGACCCAATGGAGCATTCATTATTTATTCAATGTATGGTTAATGATTATTATTATAACATATTTATGATTCCCACTACATTCCCACTGGTTACACTATTATCAAATTATTATGAATCTTGTTCCTTTTCATGGGTTATGATATACTAAATTTTTTATAATATTGGGTCATAATAATTTATAGATAATGTGATGTGATGGTGTGATATAATCCTCAAGTGCATTAGGTGTTGATTTATGTTCTATAATATCAAAGGGTAAAAGTCAGGTTATCCCTATTCTAAAATAATATTATACACAATATGTTATCCCAAATCTCAAATAAGAGGGTAAATAAGAGGTTACACGAATCAAAAAACAAGAGGCTACAAGATAGGTTTTCTAGAGTCTAAAACAAGAGGTTTTCTATGCGGTTATCCATATACCAAAATTGGTGGGTACACTAGAGGTTATCCCAATCCTAAAAGAGCTATCAAAATAGTTTATCCCATGACCAAAACATGGATAATAGTGGTTATCCTAAGCGTAAAATGTTTTGAAAAAAATCATTGTTAGAGATGACATAAAATTATCTATACCATAATGTTTTCAACCAATATAAGAATTTTTTATTATGTTCTCAAGACTCATGTTTCCTTCATTGTAATACTTTTTTTTCTTATGAACATTATTGATTGACTATATAATACATTTTTATATTTTCTGATATGTAGGTAATTTTTTGTAAATTATATTATAATTTTTTCATGCCCAAATTCTCATTTAAAATTTAAATATCCATTTAATATCACTAAGTAAATGCACTCAAAATGTACTTTTTTTTCAATCACCTATATTAGAATTAATGTTATTTTGATTTATTTTTATAAAAATTGTTTTATTTATAATGAAAATAGGAGGTGGTTATATAATTTTCTTATGAACCAGTTAATTATGAATCAATTTTTTCAATGACTTTGATCCATCCCAATACTAAATTTTGTTTTTTATAGTGAAATGAAAAATAATTAATTAATATTTATTGTTTGTTTATATAAATCATGGTTTTATATCATTGGTATTTATTTAAAGGATAAATTTTACTTTAAAAAATATTAATATTGAACTATAGTAAGGTCTCACGTGAAATTTATAAGGATTATTCTATGGATTAGTAAAATTATAAGAAACTATCCTAGAATTTCTGTGACTGGTAGATTAAGTTTTTTAATATAAATTACATCACAATCTGGATACTTGAAGGTGATGTAGATCTACAATTGATATACTGAGTGGTAATAACTCTGAAAACAGAATGTTGGTATTTGACTCAATCATCAACATGGGCGCAAAAACACTCATTCGTTAATATCATAATTGAATATACTGAGTTATTTTATTTTGGAAATTAAATATTCTTATGACCCATTATGAAGTATTTGAATTGATGATGAATATGTGGAACATCTTATAGTACAATGTGTTCTTGATTGAAAATATAGTGTCATTATGTTGAAATAATCTAAGAAATTTCCATGATTACATGATTGTCCACTATTATTATTATTATCTATTACACAATTCATTTTTTATCTTAGTCAATTGGTATATCTTGAATTAGGTGTGTTAATTTTCAATATGATGGAAAATGAAATGAATTTCTTATAAAGAAACTAATCATTAATGGTGTTATAATTAAAAATATCAATTTTATTCTCGTTAAAAAATTTCAAGATACAAATAAGGTTTACCATCCATGTAGTAAATAAATAGAAATTGTTTTTTTGTGTCCTTAATGAAGAAACATCAAATATCTATATATATAATATTGATTTAAATGTCATTGATATTTTTATCATTACCATTAAAAGTATATTTTTCATTATTTATTTTTTTCGATCATTAAAAATAAATTTTTTCATAATATCATTTGGATGTTTAAGATGATAATTGTTGTAAATGTTTCATGAATATGATGCATCTAGATGTAATTTACAATATCAATTTGTTTTAGTTTAAGAGATTGTTTTTCAATACATATTTTTATCATAATATTTATTTGAAAATAGATATTTAATTATTTAAACTAAATAGTATGTGTGATAAATCATTTGGTCACTATGATGAAACATTTACAATACATGTAAGGTACTCTTCTTGTATTATAATCTTATATAAAATATATCTATTATGGGTTATTTAGTTGCATAAATTCATTTATTTTTAGGAGATTATCCATCATGTATATCGATATCTATGAATAACTATTTGTTTTATCTATCAAGGATGAAATTTAGAGTGGATTTACCCAAAAAAAATATGGTTTTAAAAAAAAAGAAGGTGTAATTCAAGGAAAACTGAAAAAACCACTATAAAGGACGATGATAATTCAATTATGATTGATGTAGGAATGAAAAAAGTGGAAATTTTTATGTGTTAATCACTAAATACTTCATGTGTATAAGGTAATGTCATCAAGTCGTTGAACACTGAGGAGATGTGAAGAAAATAGAAAATTATAAAAATAGAGAAAAATTCCACAGAATACACATCCACAACATTGGTGTCTCAAAATCATAGAGTATTGTAAATTTTATAATGATTTCATATATTATATGGTTAACAATTTTGAAAATGAAAATAATATATTATGTCAATATATTAATGGAAATATCATTATATCACCACTTTTAACATAGGGTTTGATAATGTCATGGTGAAAACTAAACATAGATTCCACTCTAAAGATGAAAATATATTATTTTATTATAGAACATCCCACTTTTTTATAAATGAAAATTTGTTATGTGTGTCATAATTATATCTCTATTATTAGATATTAAATTAGTAGTTAAAACTAATAATTTAATAATGATCTTTTCTCAATGTTATCAATTTATGTGGTTTAAGGTTTTTGTGAATGTAATTTCTAAAAATCATGTTTTTCTCATTTTAGTTTAATTTTATGTTTTCTTTTTCATGAATGGGTTTTCTAAACAAAATTATATAATCAATTTCCCTATATATATGTTCATATTTTATATTATACACCCTCATGTGATCATATATCATTATGACAACAAATACATACATCTGATTGAAATTCCATGAATTTTTTTGGCCACGATCCCCATTCAAAATGGATGTTAATCTAAAATTGTTGTAGAAAAACTATACATTTATGATATGTGGATTTTGTAGGATTTATTATTCCTTTATTTAGAATATTCATGGTATTTCACTGAATTGGTATGTTTATTATCAATATAACTCATACCTATTAGTAATTCTATTTCAATTACTCCATATTAAAAAGACCTTATTTTTTGATTAATTAATGAAGAAATTATAAGAGAATCGTGATAATGGATATTTTTTACCAAGTATTCCACCATGGGATTAACTATTTCTTGATAAAAGTAAATGTTGATAGATGTGAATTATCATTCATTATTTTAAATTTAAAAGGATCAAATTTGAGAAAACATATATTCTACCCCGTATTGATGACATACTTGTCCAACTATGCAAAGATAAATACACTCAAATGATTTACCTTTTTTATGGATTCATCAATTTAGGGTTAATAATGGGGATATATGAATTACATAATTCTAGATAATTTATAGAATATATGAGTATGTTATAATTCCTAATGGTCTACATTGTTCAACCACTATATTGATTAGTTTATGTAATATAGACAATAGAGATTAAATTTATCAATTTATGGTAAACTATTTAGAGGATAATCATATCTATTAAAATATAATGGATGAGTATAATGCTCTATTAAGAATTTTAAAACTAATATAGAGGAGGGATATTTTTTATGACAATTTGATAAGTGTAAATTTTGACTACAGAATACTCATTTTGTCAATATATAATATCAAAAAGTGTATAATTATGGATATATAAAAGGATGAGTCTATTGATCATTGGCATTGACAGACCAAGGGGACTGAGACATATAGTTTACTTGGTTTCAAGTGGACTTATATAATCATTGTTGATAATTAATCAAGAAATTATAATTCAATCACAATGATAATGCAGATAGAAACTAATTTCTTTTGGATATATGAATGTGAATATAACATCATGGAACTAAAGGGATTTTTCCCTAATAAACCTGTGATTACATTAGTCTATATTGGATATGTAAAAATTTTCTATAGTGAATCATCAAATATTAGACAAGGGTGAATACTCATTATTAATATCATCGTTATAAAATATGAATCATAAAAATTGATGGATCTTGAGAAAAATTACTCAAGTCGTGGTTTTGAGACAGATATTGTAATTACTAAATTAAATATTTGGATTCGAAATCATTATAAAGAAATGCGTGATTTATATACTATTAATATATTTTTACTATATATAATCATATATAATGTGTTTAAAATGATAAACAAATAATTGATTCACCAGATTAATGGGTTTTACATATTAATACGTTATAATCAATGGAGATGGAAAAATGGTTGATGATTCTTAGATCCAGAAGGTCCGTACTATATTATCTATGATGACAATCATGAATTATCAAATATTAAATCATTTATAAATGATGAAACATAAATAAATAATGGATTGGGATAAAAAATTTCTTTCATAAATTAGTGTTCAACCATTTATCCATGTGACCATTTTAGATGCATTTAAGAATGATGCAGATCTTTAAAATATTATTTGAGATATTCCATATATAAACATGAGTTTCCTGGAGTGATAATGTTGTAAAACTATTAATGTGTCACATGTGAACTATATTTCAAATTGTTGTTAAAGGAAGATTATAATTATACACTCTATATTAATCCTAGAAGTGATAAGATGTATATAAATATGAAATAGTATTTGTTGGGATTAAATAACGTGACATATTGAAGAATATCTATATAGATGGTTGGTATATCAGAAAGATATGTATGGGAGAAAAAAAATTAAAATCTTATGTTACAATCATTACCCATACCATAGTTTAAATCCAACAACATATCGAATGATGTAATCATTGGACTCCCCAATACATTTAAATGGGAATAATTAAATTCGTTTTATTATAAAATTCCATTAAAATTCATCAAATTTAATCTTTGTTAGAGGATATTTCCTTTTTAATTATATTTCCAGAACATGTCTTAATTAAGTGGTAATGTTTTACAGTGTACAACATTCAATTATATCTTCATGGGATCTAAGGATTAACTTGATGTATTGGTGATATTTTTTACATTCCTTGGAAATGAAGTTATGTTTCAAAACAACGTATCATCCTCAAAAAAATGGTTAGTCTTATAAAATAATTTGAACCCTTGAATATATTTTTATATATTGTCATTTGGATTTGAAATGTATATGTGATCAACATCATCCCTTATTAGACTATTCAAATAAAAATAGATTTAAAACAATAATTTAGATGAATCATTATTAATCATAACATGGGATAACATTTTGAACTCAAGAATTATGGGATTATGTTGGGGATTGAAATTTATTGGGATGTGATACATATGACGAAATATAATGCAATTTTATAGCTATTCGACCACAGATCAAGGATGATCGGAGTCGATAGAAAAATAATTGTCCAAAATTCGATTTGATGTATAGTTTAATGTTGGTAATGTGATGTTCCTATGAATTTCTCAATGGTAGAAGGTATGAGCATTTGAAATAAAGTATTTATGATCCCTATGTACATTTTATATTTTAAGATTCATGATATAGTTGGGATGATTTATTATCGCACAGTTCTTCCGATGAATCACTCTAATGTTTGTGATGTCATCCATGTATCTCAAATAAAAACGAGCATGCATAATCGTTAACATTTTCAACCAAAAAATGATTATACATAATTAGAATTAAGAAAACTGTAATGAAAAAATTTAAATATATTATGTATTATAGGGAGATAGTTCTACAAAGTAAGTTCACACAACTAGTCAACATTTTGTGGAGAAACAACCAATTTGTTGAAGTTGTATATGATCCTGGAGATATATTGATAACCATTTGTCTAATTTTGTATTTGAGTGTTATTAATTTCAATAGAAACATTAATTTTAATGGTTTTATAATGCCAAAAACATTTATTTATAAAATTATTACCGAAATAATATAATTTCATTGAAAACATGTGTTATATGCAACACCTTGTTTTAAAAAATAATGATATAATATAAAAGCATAAAAATTAAACATTGTTTTATGAATATGCATAAAATCATTTTTAAAATTATTTGCAATGGTTTGTATAAGTAATACATATTGATTGAAATGTTCTGAATATTTAGTATTGTTCTTATATGCTTCAGTAATAATTTTTTTAAAAAAAAAAATTTGTTTATTTTTGGGAAAAATGATAATATTAATTTATTAATTTTTGTAAAATATACACCAAAATAGTAAAATAATGTTTTCTAATAAACATTAAAATACTAGATTTGGGTAACTTATTTAATTTTCTATAAATATTAAATTGTTAATGAATAGTAATAAATTTGGTGTTTATTTAAAACAAACTATTGGCTTAACTAATTTCTAATGTAATATTTTTTATAAAAGATAAGAATTAAAAATTAGTTCAATTGTATAATTATTAATCAAATTTATTTAATTATATTATAATTAATATGATATTCCAAGATTACAATAATTATAATATTGAATTTTTTATTCATGGTGATCCATATTTTTGTCATCTATTCATAATTAATATTAAATTATATTCTACAAATTATATTAATTTAATTGTAAAAAATTTATTTTATATTATGAATATTCAAAAATAAATTTATATAATTTTGTGAACATATTATTGTTCAAAATAAAAAATAATGATTGAAAAAAATATTTTTCATGGTTAATGTTCAAACGGTTATATTAGGGGTTAAACAAACAAATATGGAAGTATAACCTAAACAATTGTACCCATAGTATTTTAATGGAAATATTGTTTTTTATTATAATCTAATGAAATATGAAGGTCCATATTTGATCCAATTTTCATAGTTAAAATAGGGTTCTAACAATTCCTTTCCATCAAATCCAAGTATATTTTCTCCACCACTAAAAAATATACACCTGCTCCCCTCTCCAATTAAAATTTTCAAAAAAAATTTCCCTATTAATAACTCACAAAATAATATCCTTACATACCTCCTAACATTATTTATTTCTGATTTTTATTAGGAACCATATTATGAATGTATTGTTTCTACCATAAACTGGTTGTCATAAGAGAAGGTGTCATTATAAACATGGAAATATAATTTAATTTCATATTTAACATCGTTGTAATATTACTAAACTATGATTATATAATATATATATATATATATATATATATATATTTATATATTTATATATATCTTATTATGATAATTTAGTAACCTATATTAATCTTCTCCTCTATCGAATGTGAAACGAAACTATTGATCATCTTGTATGGAGGATTGCAGCCTTGGGAACCTATGTAATTTATTTCCCAACACTACATCCCAAAAAATGATATAATTATTTATTTACCATATTTATTTTATAATTATGATATTATACAAAATTTTAATTTTAATATCACACAAAACTTCATACCTTATATGATGCTGAAAACTGACTATGACGCTTCTGCGTACATTTGGACTACCTCTACAACAATGTGATGTGATTCATTTTAAAACTTCAATTTAAATGAGGTGTGATACGATTTGATTTAATGAATATATATTTTATATATGACCTAAAATGATTCATTATAGGTGATATTTTTTTTTCTTTCTTTTGTTTTTTTAGTTGATAAAATTGAAATAATGTTCATGTGTTTGTATGACTTAGTGTCTCCATGAATGATGTAATTGATTATATATATCTATCATCAAAGAGTTAATATAGTTATATATAATGAATATATATAATATTTAATTCATTATTAACAATTTTTATATGATTTAATAATGATTATTAAAAATTTACTAACACTAGAAAAACAAAACATAAATGATAAATGAAGAATCTATTACCCAAAAAGTGATTTTAACATGGAATATTTTGCAATAAGGTTGAATATAGATATAATTAAATCATATATGTTATTATATATATAATTATGGATAAATTATTTATTTACAATATCAAAATATTTATTTTATTGGTTGTGATAAAATATATGAATAAAGACTAGGACACATGTACACGATTATTGTCTCAATTTATATTATGTGGGTATATGTTATGTTATGTGCATATTATCCACTGTGAGGGGAATATACAAACAAATGTACATAAATTATCATGAATTTATTTATAATATTTATATATAATCTTTAATTTTATGTGATAATTTCATGCGGATTACAATTATAAAGATAAAAACATATTAAATGATTCATTTTACAGTATTATTTTATATCTAGATGGTCTATGATTACATTTTAAAATAGTAAATATTTTAAAATAACTATCCACATATTAATTAATTTTAATATACTCTATTTATTTATAGAATACAAGTCTTTAATTAACTTTTTTACTCTTTAATAAATTTGGAAATCAAAAACAATTATGTAAATGGAAGCATTATCTTACTCTATAGTTGTTAATCAATTATCTTCCATGTTTCTGTTCTCAAAAACCATTTTAAGGACTATTTATATGATTCTAATATTATATCTTTAAGAATATTGTAACCATGTTTTAATATTTATATAATAGTTTAAAATTAATTTCCATTATTTTCCAAATGAGTTACTTTTTTATTTATTTCATTTATGTGAAAAGAATAGTTGTTTTAGAATTTTTGGAAGTTATAATATTTTACTCCATCAATACCACTAAATTAATTTAACTGTACTTTTTTTTATTTCAAGGTTATTTTCAATCGAAATTTTTTCCATAATATGATTTAAATATTCATATATGGATGAAATTATTTTGAAATGGAATATATATTTTTCCCAAGAATGTTATAATGATATTTTATATTTACATTTTTTCCCTTAATGACATAATAATGTGAGGTCACATATGTTTTACTATAGATATAATCAAGTTTTACCATGATTATACATTGTATAAAGTTTTTATAATTATTATTATGAGAACTTTATGAAACCCATTTCAATAAAATAGTTTAATTCATGATGAAATGTTTTTGAAACCCACTTACTTTTCATAATTATGGTATGATGAGTGTTTTTTTAACTTTTGGATAAGAAATGTAAATATTAAATGATAGGTGGGTCATCTATATGTCTCCAATGTATTAATAAATGGTATATGTTATCTATTATCAAAGGGTATTTGGGTTGTTATCCTGATATAAAAACAAAATGTTTCAAGGGAGGTTATCCCCTGCACGAAAAAAATAGTTTACATGTGGAGTTAACCATATAATTAAATAAGAGGGTACAATGGAGGTTATGAAAAGAAAAAATGTTTTATATGAGGATATAACCTTCCCCATATATAATATATATATGACGCTATTACATTACCAATTGAAGATATATAATAGGTTATGTCATTACATATGTAGAAACAATGGTGGTTATCCTAAGCATATCATTTATTGAACGTCTTGATTGGTATAAATGAACTTAATTTTTTTGGCTTATGTTTTTTCCGTAAATATTGTATTATTATATTTTTATTATCTCATTGATATGAAGGGTATATCATTCAAATGTTATTATCATCATTACATGCCATTATTCCAATGTTATGTCGATATCTATCATATACTATGGTACTAAGTGTAATAATACAAGACTTTATTATATTTTACATTTAGAATAAATAGTTTTTTGGTATCCTGGTTTATATAAAAAACCATTTTGTGGTTTTTCTAAAAACAAAATTCATTTAGCATGACTTACATGCATGCCCATTTCTGATCACCCTTTACATGTGCACAAATTTATATTATAATTAAAAATATATATTTTTTGTTTTTCAAAATAAAAATAATTCTTTTATTCATGATATCAAAATTATCAATCGGTGAATATTTGGTAATTTTCCAAGAAATTTTATTTTTTTGATTAATAGTTAATAATACAACATTATAGACAATAATAGAATTTTTAAAAATATTTAATAATTTTAAATCATATTTTAAATTGGTTTATTGTCAAAAAAGTAATTTTAAAAAATTGAAAATCAAATTTAGGTCATTGGAATCATATTTATATCAAATTTAAATATAAAATAATATTTATATTTGGATTATTTTCACCTTAAACAACTGATATTTCACCATATCAATGAGATTCACATTAAATTTAATTTTTATTTTTCAATAAATTAAATTTGGAAAAATGGTTATACATAGTTTAATGCAGTATAATATTTATAATATAAAAAGTTCAACATTAATTTTTATCAAAAAGAAAATTGAATGTAATTAAAATTAATTATAGGGAATATAGAAAACATTAGTTTATTTTGTGGTTAATCGTTAATCATAAGGTGTTAAAATAACCATAAAACATTTTCAAAATCAATTGTCTCGCAATATTTTGACCATATCTCTCCTTTAATAAAATTTAATGAGTTATCTTTACTCATGTTCGTCAAAGAGGCACATATAATATGTTACATAATGATTAAGGGAAAAAATTTTGACATCCTTTTTTTAATTCCTATAATTATTTGAAGAATGGGATACGATACATAGTTTCGGTTATATATATTAATTTGAATGGAAAATTGTTATTATTTTTCATCATAATTTATCATTAATTTTTATAGATGATATAATTAAATTCGATGCTTAAAAAATGTTGACATTGTGATTATTTAATTCAAATTAAATATAATAAAAGACACTAAAAACATTTAATGTAGTGTAATTTTATTGAATTGTTATAATCCATCAATTATTTCAATTAAAATATCATTCATAAAAGTTGTAAATGTAGTATATTTTTACTAAAATATCCTAATTATAATATTCAAAAAGAAATTAAAAAAGGAATGTCAATATTAACATTAATGTTATTTTATAACAAATGATATTTTATAAAAGAATTAAAATTAAAAAAATACACAATAAAAATTTATTTTTAACTGACAATGAATATAAAAATATTTTCTATTCATGTTCAAATTAATATTTGATGATAAAAATATTGACCTATTATTTAATAAAAACATTGTTAGTAATGTATGAGTTAATGTAGTTTTTTGCATATTACGTGCACTTGGTTTCAAATTAATATCCTAGAAACATGGGATATCGATACATTAAATTTGCTATAATTATTAAAATATGTTGGGTAAAATTTTATAATATTTATCACATTGATTTAGTTTTAATAGTAATTATTATATAAAAATCACGAGTTACATAACTAGAACCCAAAATGATAAAAGTGGGGAATCATGTAAATTAAAAAACAAATATACAAAAAGGAGAATATTTTTTTGTGTGGAGGTTTGGATAGATAGATAATTATATTTACACAATTATTATTTAATTTTAGAGGCCTAGTAGATAAGGGATTCCCTTTAATATTGTTCACCATTTCATATTCAAATGAATGCCAGATCCCCTCAACTATTATATTTAATTCACTCTACCCGATCCTCACACCTATAATGAAAATTTTTATTAGAAAAACAATTGCTAAATAATATCCGAAAATCGGTAACCTAACCCTTGAGACCTTAATTTCAAAATAAATCAATTGAAGGATGTAATTTTTGGAAAACCATAATAAGTTACCCAAAAAAGTGGTAATATTCTCCAATTATGACTTTTTATAATTTATTTATAAAACCATTTAATTATACTTATTTCTTTCAGTTATATTAATATCAGAATCCCCAATATTTTATATGTTTTTATCTTAATATTTCAACTACACCAAAACACACAACCATCAAATTGTTGTTGAAATTATGATTTGTGTTTGTGGAAAACAACAACGTTATGAAACAATGTCATTAGTTTTTTCCATTAATGTATATAATTTATGGTATTGACCAGGGTTACACTATTATTAAATGATATATTTGTTAATTTATTAAATTTTTTATTTAATTGTTATATACCACATACCTCTATTCATTCCATTTTTCATAAATACAATAACGTTGTTTGGGGATGTGTGGACTACCGCCTCCTCAAAGCCATGTGTTACATTCTCACATTAAATGTAATGTATTATGGATAATATTAATTAAAAATACATGACATAACAATAATATATATGTCATTCATGACATAATTAACTTTCTAGGAATATATTATATCATTTTCATGTTTACACTTTTCACAGAAAAATATAAAATGTTGATTGGGTATGTGTGGACTAACGCCTCCTCGAAGCAATGTTACCTCTATTACATGACCAAAATTATTTATATATCTATATATTGTTAAATAACATGTTATTTGAAATAAAATTAACATTCTGGGAGAAATAAATTTTACTTTCTTTTTGTAATGATCCTTGAACGATTGGAATATAACTCATCTGTATGTAGCACCTAACATCTCCATGATAGTTACATTGCTCATTTTTCATAAATAACATTGATGATTGGTTTTAAATGTACAATTTATGTATAAATATTAAAAATAATACATAATTATTATCCTTTATATTTTTATATAATGATCACTTTGATCATTGTGGACCGAACAAAGTCAATTTTAACAAATTAACTAAATTTGGTCAAAACAGTCGATGTAAACATTAATTTCCAAGTAGTTGTATACAAAATTATATGAAGAGGAGTAGAAGTAATAATTAAATTATGAAAATTTCAAAATAAACTAATTTTTAATAATAATTTTATTTTTTAGGATGATAATTACTCACATGTCATGTTTGACTCAAGGTAAGGGATTTCGTCTAAAATTACATTTCATTAAGTCTTATTTGTAATTTTAAAATTATTTATTTTAATGCGGTATATATACCCATCATTTTCTAATTAATATCGTTATTTATTATACATCATGGTATTTTATATTTTAATATGAACTACCTCATCCAATGTGTTATGATTTTTAAATTACCATGTGTTATAATATATCTTTTAAAACTCATATTATTATATGCCTATTAACATTATCTTGAAACAATCACTTTCTAATAATAACAATTTTTTAGAAATTATATTTATTTTAATATTAAAATTATTGTATGATAAATATAATTATTCCCCTAACAATGTACCATTTTTACATATTGTCTTCAAATTGAATGATATTTTATTTATTAGGGAAATATTGATAAATCTCTATAAATTACTCAACATAGATGTTTGATAAGAAATAATTTTTATGATTTAAATTTATTTCTCAATATGTTCGTAATTTTTTGAAATTAAATATATGTGTTGGGTAGTGGTTAAGTAAGACTATATGTTCATTGGTCGTCTCATGGTATGAAAACAGTTGTCCAAAAATCCTTTGGGTTTTTTTCAAAAATGATTTGAATATTGAAGATGATAGATTATTATATCTGTCATGACCATCATTACACATACAATCATGATTTATTTCATAAAATATTTACATTATAGAATAAATAAATCTATGTGTCTAGTGTCGTTGGGGATTAGGAAAATTACATAAAAACATAGAACATAAAACTCAACATCTTTTGAAAACATATTGTACATAACCACAACATTCCTTCGTACTTAGCATTTCATGGGATAACCTAGGGAAATTCCTTAAAATATGTTGAGCTATAATGCCCATTAAGGGAGTAAACATCGCCTAACATGCAAAATATAGTACTTGGTAGGAAATAAGAATATCAATGGAGCATAAGAGAAACATGAACAAAAATGCATGATATAGCACGATCATCATAACAAGGTAATGTGGAAACAACATTTAATAAGAAATTATCATGATTCAAGGATCATTGCACTTGTTGAATGAGTAGACCCTCATTCAAAATTAATTAGAATGAGTAAAAACTCATTTCACTAGATTATCTTGATTATAATCTTTATCCAATGCATTAGAGCGCTATAATGGTGCACCCATCTCAATCATTTCATTTCATGCATAAGTGTGGCACATAGATCATATAACATGGCTTCATTAAACATCATAATTTATTCCAAAATAAATGAATGAAGAATTCATTAATGTAACTCTATAATAAATATGTAAAAATTCATAATAGTGAAAACACATGAGAGAGATATGGCCTTGGTATTCACGTCACAACGACTTTGCCTTAGAAAATCATGATGCGATTTCGGCAGTTTAACAAGGTGACATTAAAATTTATAAATATTGTTGATGATAGACATAGGTGGTCCCATTATATTTACTTGAATTTTTGGGTAAGGGGTTTATATAGATATGTGTTCTAATATATGTAATGTAATTTAGATTTATAATACAAAATAATTGCTTGAATGTAAAAGATGAGAGAGAAATTTCTTATGGAATTTTGGCATGGTAACAAGTTTACATGGGATGAATTAATGAGAGATAAAGGGGGATCACATTATTCAATCATAAATATGGAAGTGTGTGGGAGGTGAGAAATCATACCCCAGAATTTAAATTTGAAATTGAAGGAGCATAATAACATAATGAAATTTGGACACAAACCTGAAAGGAATAAATCCCTTACATGGATGTGTGATAATAATGTCTTTGGAGAGGCTTTATAGATGATTATTTAGAGATTAGGGATCATTGGTAGGATTATATATTTAGTGTGGAAGAGGTTTTTTGACCTCAAAAGGCTTTGAGTGAAGGGGATGTGGGAGTTTGGGTTGGTTTATAAAAGAGATGTCAGTGAATTCTTTATTATTTATGTTGTGGTCACCACTCATTAAACTAATCATAACCACATTCCAACCAATGGTTTTTCCTATGTTTTTTTCCAATGGGGATTGGAAAAAATTATTTTATAAGTAAAATGGACGAACATGTTAAAATACTAGGCCTTTTTATTGGTAGGTGAGTCACACTCTCAAGGAAAACATTTTAAAATGTCTAAATATTTTATAAACCTTGGAGGGACACTAAAGAATTGTGAAAAAAATCAAACAAAAATAAAATCACATTATTTTAATGGAAAAAAATATATTGGCTGAAAATGACTTTTATAGTATTTTATTACATCACTGTTAGGTCATTATGATGTCATAAAACAAATTATATTGTGAAATGGTATTTAATTTTTACCAAAAATTACTATTATCTAATAAAATTATAAAAATTTCACCATTGGATAATTTCGATGTCCTAATATTAAAAAAATATAGATTTTATCTAAATAGTTTTCTAAATATGTGAATTTATACTTTTAAAATAAAAACAGACATTTATCAAAAATACATGAGTTTTGACAAAAACTACTTTCGTACCCTAATAAAAATCATATTTAATTCATAAAGAATATTGTGATCTTTAATATATAATAAAAAATTCATTTAATAATAATATTTTATTATAATATTATTAAATTCCAAAATCAATAAATCTATAAAAATATTTTTCATAATAGAATATAAACTAAAAAAAATTTCTTCAAAAAAATTTACAATGTAATAGTAATAATATGAATGCATATTATTTGTTCTATACAAAGATAATGCACATTATCATAGTTTAAGTTTCTTGTTGCGTAACCCCTTATAACACATTCATATGACCTAAGGGTGATGTGTATGATGGTGATAGTCTTTTCAGGTGGCTCAGATAACATTTCTTCGGTGGTAATATCTGTCAACTTCCACTTCTCACGTAGGTGGTTTTGTTCGAGCTTAACATGTTGTAGTTCAGATCGGGATTGGTTAAGAGCGAATCCCAATGATGCCCCATCCTTTCCAAGATCTTTCAAAAGTGTTTTTTATGAAGAAATTCAACGGGTTGTGGCCATTGATTCATTTGACTGAGTAAATTGGATTGGTTAAATCCATATGTTTATACCAATCATGTGATCACTATTCAACAATTATATTAGCAACGGTAAAAATTCTTAATAGTTTTTTGAAATAAAAAATCATAAAACCAATGATGTTCATATGATATATAACCAATTTACATAATAAGAAATTTAATTAGATCGGGAAAATTTTTACGTAATAAATGTTTGGGTCATTACAATCTTCCCACATTTTGAAATATCATTGTCGAAATATTTATTTCACACAAAAATACATATATATATGTAACACTTCTTCATCACATCCTCTAATTCAAACATTGCTTTTTCAAACTTTTGTTTTCTCAGAAACACTTTGATAAGGGGAATTGTCTTATTTAGTAGAAATGTTTCCCAATGATATAATATCATCACTAGATTATCTTCTTTGGATATGTCATTCTCTAATGGTACCACATCTGGATTAAGCTAATGCGGTGGTTCAGGTATGTAATTCCTTACAATTGTTACCTAGGAAACAACATGTAATTGAGATAGGTTTTGTTGTAGTGATAGTCGATAGGCCACTTCTTTAATGGGATCAAGGATCTCAAAAGGGCTGATATACCTTGGACTAAGCTTTACCTTCTTCCCAAATTTCATTACACTCTTCCACAGTGATATGTAAAGGAATACCTTTTCTCCAACATCAAACACTGGGTCTCGTCTATGATTGTCAACATAACTCTTTTTTCGACTCTGAGCATCTTTAATGTGCTACTGGATGGTCTTAACCTTATGAACTATTTATTCAATAATTTATGAAAAAGTAATTTCCATCTCCCCAACATCATCTCTACATGCGGATGTTCTGCAACTCTTCCCATAATGGAATTCATAATGATATATTAGGATGCTTGTGTGGAAAATCTTATTTTAAGAGCACTCAACTTGAAGAAGATGTTGATCCCATACTCCATTGAATTCTAGTGAGTATGTTGTCAATATTTGCTCATGATTTTGGATAATATGCTTGGATTAACCAAAAGTTTGAAGATGATAATCCTTAAAGATGTTCAGCTCGGTATCCAAAACATGTTGAAGAATCGTCCAAAATTTTGAGGTGAATCATGGATCTTGATTGGATACAATCAATAGTGATACCCCATGAAACATTACCACATCATTGATGTATATCTGTTCCAAATTATCGACTGAGAAATCCTCTCAAATTTCAATTAAGTGTACAATATTTGTTAGAATATCCTCAATATCATAGATATTATTGTTTCCTTTTGATGTCTTCAGATGTCCATAGACAATTTCCATGGTGATGTTCTCCAATCTCCATGTTGGTATGGGTAATGGTTGCATCATCCCAATAAACCTCTTCCTCTCATCCATCACTTGCTGAAATACCAGGAATATTATTTTATACACACTGATCTACTATTACATGTTATTCCATCAATAAATCTCTCAGAGATCTTGATATTTCATTGTGATTCTTGGTGATTAGAGAAATCGGATCTACATGCATCATACAAATGATTTTTCTAAATCATTGGATTTTATGGAAAACATATTCTTCCCCCAGATACCACAATTAATTCTTTATTACCATTTAACGCCTAGGATTTGCCTATTCGGATAGATTTCACATTCTTATGATTTCCCACAACATTCTTCTACCAAACATTAATCGTTCCAAAAGTGGCTACTGAGCAATCATGTGTGAAAGGATTGATGAAGTTTGCTTCTTTATGATTCCCATATCCATCTTCATCAAATATAAGAATATTCGATCCATTACAATTCACATCATTGATATAAATGATATGTCCTTTCTACATAGATCATCTTATACGATGTTTTTATTTCTCATGATGGTGATGTATTGAGCATTAATAGTCATTTATTATCTCTAACAATCTTCATAGGTTCATGTTCAACACTTTCTGTGTGAATATATACATGAGGCTTTTGTGATCGTTGTGTATTTCTCACTTATCCACAAAGAGCTAATGTCACAAAATTTATAAAGAAAAGATTAATACATAAAACTATAGATCATTAATTTGATTAGTTTTCTCATGAACATTAATTTCCTTGATGCATATGCAATGGCTTTGTCAATTTTCACCAACACACTTCGAAACCCCTTCTTCAAAGCATCAATAAATAACAAAAACAGTTCTCCACATGTGGTTATTGTGAGCACAAGCATAGTGATAAGATTCATTTTTAACTCCTTGAATATTTCTTTGCATTCATTACTCCAAGAAATCATGAATCCTTTCCATGTAATATTTGTAATAGTTTTTTACAGCCATTAGAAATTTCTCACAAATCAGAGATGATACCCTTCTAAACCGATGAGGATGCAGATTTCAGTTACCTATTTCGGCCTCGGTTATCCCTAAATTACTTTTGTCTTGGAGGGATCCATAAATATCTCATTATTTGTGATGATATGACCAAAGAATAACTATTCCTTCAACTATAACTCTCACTTGTTATTCTTTTAAAAGATATTATCCTTTCACTATGTCTCTTGTACAGTTCTCAGATGCTCATCAAGATCCTCCTTGGGTTTGATTTATATTAGAATTTCATATATATGACTAACCCAAATTTGTTGAGGTAATCCATAAATATACTATTCAACATGTCCATAAATATTTCTAGATCATTAGTGAGTCATAATATAATTACTATGAATTCAAAGATCCCTTATCATGAATGAAAATAAGTCTTGGGGATATCCTCCTTCTTCACCATTACTTGGAAATATCCCTACCAAAAATATAACATGGAGAAGTATTGTGCTCTGTGTAGATGATAAAACTATTCCTAAATTTGGGGTAGAAGATACATGTTTTTATCATTATTTTTTTATATCACGACAATCAATGAAATTCTGAATTGAATAATCCTTTTTCATGATGAAGAGGACTAGTGCATCCATGGTGAACCACTTGGGCATGTAAACCATTTATCTAGATTCTCTAGTAGATGTTTTATTTACTAATCAAGCTACGCAACGGCCATTCTATATAGATTCTAGGCTATTGGAAATTCCCCAGGTATATGATCAAATGAGAAATAAACATATATTCTAGGAGGAAGACCGGGTAATTCCTTGGGAAAAACTTCAGTGAATTCCTTCACAACAAGAATTAATTCAAGGATGGTTTCTTCCATAGACTAAATAATATGAGCCAAATACACATTCTAATAGCGTATTAATATCAGCACTTGAGATGATGTTTCTAAATAAGATTCATCCTCCTCATTTAACTTGTACAGAATCAGGGGTCGATTCACCGTATGGAGAGTGATTTCCCTCTCCTGGAAATTTATGTATGCTCTATACAAGGAAAGCCAATCCATGCAATGAATTGAACCATACTCCACAAAGGGGGTATGAAGAGGTTCTTAGGGAAGTTTAATACACAATTAATGATAGGGGAGGAGTTATATTCATGGAATGAAATGATTTCCCCATTTTTTGTTTTCACCGACATCATTACATCCATGATTTTAGGTGGTGTTGGGATTTATATACTAAAATTTCGAGAAATAAAAGAATTATTAGAACCAGAATCAAAAAGTATAATCACTATTCATGAATGAATAACTATCATACTTATCACTTCTACACTTACAATGTTCACATCAATGGTAGTGATTGAAAAATAATTCCCTTTCTGCCTTGGAGGTTGTTGGTTTCCTCCAAAAACCATTGTCTTTCAGCATTGGATTGAAATGTAACATGGTTCTTTATAGTTGAAGGAATGAACAAAACATTGATGGTCTAATTAGATTCACTTTCTTCTATTGTAGCTATAGGTTTTTCTTGTCAGCAGTTCATGGACATGTGCCCTTACCTTCCATACCAAAATCATTTCCTTGTCTCCATTAGCAAATTATCGAGGTGCTTCTTTCTGCATCATTGGTATATGGGGTGTTGTACTCTCTAAGAACCAATGGATTAATTCACAAGACTGCCATAATTTAATTTCTATGTACACATCTTATCCCCATGATACCCATGATATTCTCTAATCTCTATATCAATTTTGAGGTCACATTGGCAAATTTACTCCAAGATCTCGAAGTTACGGTTCACTGGGGCTTTCCGTAGGTTAGGTTTTATCCCATTAAAGAATTGGCCAACCTTTCATTCAACAGTATGACAATGCCAAAGGCATTTCATGAAATCCTTGGGACTTTTTCCTCATATTATCCAATCGAATCTATAATTTTTTTTCTTGAGGGAAATGATGTCCATTTGCATCTTATATCGGAGGTTGTGAGGAAAATGTTTGTTTAAAAATATTTTCTAGAAATCCTTCTATTCCAATGCCTCGATCTCTTCCTCAGGGTTAATATTTTATTATCAATTACCACTATTGATTAGATTCACCCTCCATACAATATGATTATAGAATAACCTTATCTTTTTTAGAAAATTAATAGATAGAGAAGATTATTTCAATAGAGTAGATTTATTGTTCGGAGTTTGATGGATCAGATAATCAATAAATAGTAGGTTTACTTTTTCTCAAGAATATATTGATTGTGACTTGATCATTCATAATGGAGTTTAATGTAACTCTTGACCCATGTTTCTATTCAAAAAATTAGATAACTGAGACAGTATCGTGACAATTTTGTGATTCCCGCTTCCTCAAATTGAGCATCTCATTAGAACATTCATCACATTAATCATTTCATAATTTGTTAGGTCATGTCCTCCTATTATTGAAAAATGTTTGGAATAAAAGAAATGATAGAGGTAACACAAAAAGGGTAATACAAATACAAAAAAAGGATCACTTATAAATTACTCTTACTTCATTATCCTATGAATTTATATGCTTCAATCTATGTTATCCATGATCTCCATTACAATATATATTCATAGGTAGATTTTTTTATTCCCTTAAATGTAGTTCATAATATGCTTATGAATTTACCCAATAATATCCTCTTGGAGTTTCATAAACTATTGTACATAATGGAACATTGTCTTTCACCTGATCATGTTGGAATCTAGAAGAAAGCAGTATTTTCGGGTTATAACCCTAGCATACATCTGATCTTGAGATTCATTTACTTGATCCTATCCATACAAGGATTTATTATCTAGAATAAAAACCTAATAAATTCTAACCAGTATTTAAGGATGTATTTATTATTATTATTCTTATCCCCATGGCTTTCACAAGGGTATTCTAATCCTTATAAAAAACTAAACCTCACTCTAATACCAATTTTAACAACATTTCTCTTTATTACAAACATTAACATGATTTATTAAATTAAATATTATGTTTATATATTATTAATGATCACTAGGTATATTGTATTTGGGAATTATTAACATCACATAACGACCTAGATAATAAAACACAACATCTTAATTGAAAAATTAATTTACATGACCACAACATTCATTCATACTTAACATTGCATGGGATAACTTGAGGACATGAATAAAAAAATGCTGAGCTATAAAGCCCAAAAAGTGAGTAAAAAAGGAATGAAATAAATAATAGAGTTAATTATAAGCAATAATAATATCATTGTATCATAAGAGAAACAATAACATAAAGGTATGATAAAGCATGTTTATCATAACATAGAAATGTGGAAAACATTTGACATTATATTACAATGTGCCAAGGCTCATTTCACGTGGAGAATGAGTAAAACCTCGTTGAATATATATTATCATGATTAAACCCTCATTACAGTTGAAGTATTATGATTCTAATCCATTCCAAATTCATTAGAGTGCTATGAGGTTGAAACCTTCTTAATCATTTCATTTCATGCATAAGTGTGAACCTTGGATCATATAACATGTATTCATTAATCATGATAATTTATTCCACAAAAAAGTAATGTGGAAATCATATATAAAACTATATAATAAATAAGGAAATGGGCATATTGATGAATACCCTTGATAGAGTAATTTTTATAGTATTCACTACACAATAACATTGTCTTGGAAAATCACAATGAAATATTGGAAGCATTACAACGTCACATAAGAATTCCTAAAAAAGGTTTCTAAAAGATAAAGGCGTGTCTCATTCTATATAAAAAATGGATAGTAATATATCTATATAGATACATGTCCCAATATATATAATGGAATTTATATTCATAATACAAATGGATTTCTTGAATGTAAATGAAAAGAGATAGAAATTCATTACAGAATATCAGCATCCTAACGAGTGTACACTAAAGGAATTAATGAGAAAGAAATGGGTCTATCATAATTTTAAAATAAATATGTTAGTATGTGGGAGGTGGAAAATAAGACCGCAACATTTATAGTTGAAATTGAAAGTGTAAAAAAACAAAAAGAAATTTGGACAAAACTATGAAAGGGTTAAATCTTTTAATAGGAAGTGTGATCCCAAATAGTTGGGAGAGGATTGAGGGAGGATTTTTGGGATCGTAGGGCACAATGGGAGGTTTATAGTGATAGGTAGAGGTTTTTCGATCTCGGAAGGCTTTTACATAAGTGGAAGTGGAAGCTTGGGGGTTTATATAGGGAAAGAGAGGGAATTAATTATTATTTAGGTTTTGGACAACACACATTAAACCAATCAAAACCACTAACCAACCAATAGTTTTTGCCAATGGTTTTTGAAAAAGAGGATTGAAAAAAATAATTTTATAAGGCCAATGCTCCAACGTCATAAAATATTAGGGATTCTTATGTGGAGGTGATTCACACTTTGAAGGAAATCATTTTAAAATGTTAAAAAACATTGTATGCCTTGGAGGGTCCACTAATGAATGGTAAAAAAAATAAAACATAAAATCCCATTATTTTAATGTTAAAAAATATATCTCCTAAAAATATTATATTGTTTATTACATCAATATTATGTCATTATGATGTCATAAAACACATTATACCATGAAACAGTATATATTCATTACCCAAAATAGAAACTGTCTCAGAAAATTATGAACAAGTCACTGATGAATTATTCTGACATACCGAATCTGAAAATAATATTCGTTTTATATAAATAATTATCTAAAAATATGAATATTTACATTTTAAATAAAAAACTGACATTTATAAAAAATTCATGAGTGTTAACAAAAACAAATTTCAATGCCAAATAAAAATCCCGATTGTATTCATAAAAATTATATGATAATTTATATTTAATAAAGAGTAATTTTTTAATAATATTTTCTTAAGATTTTATTTAATATAATATCCAGTAATTTTTAAATATATATTTCTTAATTGAATATTATCTAAAAACACTAATTTTAAATATATATATATATATACAAAGTATCAATAATAAAATGAATGCATATTCATTGTACAATACAGAAATTCTGAACATAATAATAGCTAGAGTGTCTTGTTAAATAACAATTTATAACACCTGAATGTTACCTAAGGGTAAGGTGTGCGATGGTGATAGACTTTTTCAGTGGCTCAGATAACGTCACTCGGGTGGTAATCTCTATCAACATCCACTTCTCACGTAGGCGGTTACATTCAAGTTTAATGTGTTAAATATCTGATTGGGATTGGTCAAGAGAGAAGACCAATGATTCCCCCTCCTTTCTGAGCTCAAAAATGGTCTTTGAATGGACAAATTCTACTGGTTGAGGCTATAACATCCTTTTCCTAGGAAAATTAGATATTTTTAAGCCATATATTTATACCATTTATGTGATCACTGTTCAACGGCTTTATTAAAAATGATAACAATTCATAATGGTATTTGGAAATCCAAAATCAATAAACCAAATAAGTTAATATATTACCTAATGATTTTACATAACAACAGAATTATTAAGATCAAAAATATTTTTCATTAATAAATGTATGGGTCTTTACAATCCTGACACAAATCCAACATGTTTATACACAGAGAAATAATTATTATTAAGGATATATCATGAAATAACCTCTCTTAAGGATATATTTTTATAGTGCATGCTTACAACATTATGTTTTTCTTCATTACTATTATTAAATTTTATTATTTATTAGATATAATGTATGTGGTCCTATTTTGAGATCATTTGATTATTTATGTGTTATTAGTCGATCATATTTTAATCATTCCATATTAATTATTCAGTATTAATTAAGAATAAAATCCTCTATTATTTTTCCTTATAGTCTATTTGATCTCAACCTTATTTTTTCCTTTTACCAAGGATATGAATATTAATTAATGGAATGTGTTTCATAGATATAGAAAATACTTTTTTAATGTGTCATGTTTTGTTGTTTCTAATTTCAAATGCATTCCTTGTATGCTACATGGTTATAAAAAAATACTAATATTTTTGGTCCTTCTATATTTTATTACTTGTAATCATCCCAATGAAATTTTATATGGAACTATCTCTTAGATATTTGGGTTCAGGAGTTACTGATGGTGTTAGAGGATTTTTAGTAAAATCAATAGAAATGATATTTTCAAAAATATAGATTAGTCAAAATAACCCCAAGATAGGAATTGTCGATATGAATATAATAACATCATAATAAATTCAATTTTTGATTATGATATTATATATACATAAATGTTTTAAATATAACATAATTAGTTCACATTTTATTGATTATATATGATGTTTTATAATCAAATAATTTAATCTAGTGTATTTTATCATTTATAAATGGACCACAGAAGAGGAAATATGAACTAATGTAATGAATGTGATCAAATTAGAAATAATGTTCATGTCATTTATGGACTTAATTCAATGTTTCAAAGGGAGATATTATAAAAAATATTATTTATTTGAGGATATAGTATCATGTGGTAATGAGAAAGAGAAATTATTGAATAATTATTTCAGAATCATAGGGAAGTATGAGAATGATAAGACTACATGGAAAATTATTGATAAATGAAAAAAGAGAATGATGTGTTTTTTCACATGTAAAAATAATGGAAATAGTCACCCTTATACTATCTTTAATGTATTGTGATGTTTCTACATTTTTAGAGTGAAAATACCATTGTTGTTATGATTTAATTGATAAATAATGTTTCCAATGTAAAATACATATCTTACACAGATATGAGACACTATGAAAATCAATTCATCTAGTGTCAAAAAAATATACCACAAAATATAGTAATCGGTCAGGAACATGATTTTTCTACTTCAACGGACTAAGAAGATTGATGAATATGCCTCTATTTATATTGAAGAACTATTTTATTTGATTATTTTATTAGAAACGTGTTGTTCAATATAATTATAAAATATATTATGATTATTCTGCATTAATATTTCATTATGTATTTGAGATCATTTGATTATTGGTAACATGATAATTTATTCAGTATGAGATAATATTTTTTTAAAACTGATGGTTAAGGGAAATAAATCCCTTAAAATGTTATGTTGTTGAGCAAATTAATATTGGATAAATAGATGAATCGACTGAATAAATTAAATTTGATACTAATAACATCCATAAATCTAATTAAAATGTTTTAGATCATAATAAATTGAAATGTCATTAAGGTAACCTTGTATGAAATGGCAACGTTTGAATGTTCTTTTGATGATAATGTATTACTTCACCCAATGATTCAAACTGTGATATGATGTGAAAAAAAAAATCAATTTTCTACCAGAGGATACGATATTTCATGTGAATCAAAAACATATCTATTAATTATATAATACTATATTCTTATATAGTAACAAAATTCATCAATTCTATGATAGTGGTCTATAAATTTGTTTTCCATATTATCCTCAATTTTTATGATATCCGTGAACATTTTTCACACCATTAGTATATAGATTTCTATTGAACATCATTACTATCGATTAGTTCACTATCACTCTAAATCAGAACATGATTGTTATATTTCACTTTCTCGTCAAATGTTTCATTAATGTTATCTTATTTTAAATCATTTTTTAAATTGACCATGACATTTTTCATCCCTTATTATTAATAATGTGTCATATAAACAATATTTAAGATGTATATTTTCCATTGATAGTACATTCAAATATTATTCACTAAATTATCAAGATCATGTTCAAATAGAGATGGTGGAATTTAATTTGTGTCGGGAAAATGTAATTCCTCTATACCAAATATATCATTCTTTATGAATAAATATAATATTTTTTTGATCATTCATTATATAAAACAACAAGTTAATATTATGTTATATACAACACCGTATTAGCATAAATTACTCACAAGACCATGTTGTATAACATTTTATAGGTACACCAATTATAAAATTAAATTCGTACCTTTTTATAAAAAAATTCAAAATAATCATAATTTTTGGATTTGTAATGTAAAAATAATAATATGGTGTAATTTTTTATTTTTTTATTAAAAAGATTATGCATTTGATTAATTTTGAAAAATATATCATTTTAGTTGCACCCATTTTTTTCATTTAAATATTTATCTATTAGAAAATGTTTTTTATGTTGGTTTTAATGGAAAAATAGTTCAATTATAAATAAATTAATCTCATTACTATCATTGTAAAAATATTTTTAGTAATTTTAGATGTGTAAAAATATCATAATTTTGAACAGTGTAACATAAAAACACCACATTCTCACCACATCTGCAGGATTAGAATTAAAATTAATTATTCAATATCTGTTAATATATTTTTTTAAAAACGATATAAATAATTGTAATTTTTACAATATTTATGGTCTAATAATATCAACTTAATTTATGACAACATATTCTATTGAAATTAATTAAAATTAATTAGGGTGATTGATGTACTAATATATTATTGGTGTTCAAATGCTAATAATAATGAGAAATATGACATAGACACTACTCCAAGATCCAGTGGATGAATATATTTTGACCAAATTCTATATTTGTCTAATTTTATGATATATTGGGACCCATATTCAAGAATTTGTACTCTATAATATGTTATGTAAAGTAATTGACAAGGATATGTCCCTTCATTGATTTATTATTTCATTAAATCATTTGGTTATGTAAGAAGATACATAGATTTGCTATAAACAATATTAATAAAGACAAATGAGTTTTTTATCATGATAATTTGACATCAATTTATAGAGGTGAAATAATTTAAATAAATTCACCAAATTGAAAAATAAATAACTACTTAGTTAATAATTAAATAATATAAATGATTCTAGATACATCGGAAGTGAATTAAATTTATTTAATTATGGTGTTTCATTTTTTATTTAGATGAATATATCATGGTAAAAATATTTTATCTTAATATTTTTTATTTCCAATATTTTTTTGATTTCAATTAAATTAATAATGTCAAAATTTGAATTAGTGTTATTTTAAAATAAATTTTATTCATGTTAAATGAATTAAAATTACTAAATCTATTATATATTTCTATGTTATTTTTTAGAATTAATAAGTTTAAAATATGTTACATTAATTGAATTATTTATCCGTAATAATGAATATACTGACAAAAAAATAGAAAAAATATTTTCCTCATTATTCAAGTAAATTTTGGGTTTTTTATGATATAAGCACTTATTTAAAAATTAATTTACAATAGACATAGTATCCTTATTTTAATAATTATTTATAGTATATAGATTGAAGTGGTTAAAAATTTTCTAATAAATGTAACATAATTTTAGTGATAGTGGATATATTACTTAGGAAAAAAATGTGTTACTTTAAAAAAACTAGAATGATAAAAGTGAGAAAATGTAGATGTTAAGGAAAAATGTATTAAAAATGCACATATTTTTTGGTGATGATTTTTCTACACCATAAATTCATGTTTATTATTTATTTTTAAATTTTTTAGAATCATGAGTTATGGGAGACCTCCCAGTTGGGTTTACCATTTAATATTTACATGATCCCCACAATGCCTCCACTTTTAAAAAGAAACTCACTATTCACATTTTAACAAATCTCAATACACTTTGTCTCACCAACTTCATCCAATATAATCTACAAAAATTTGTACCTTCATCCCAAAAACCTCAGTCATGGTAGAATCCAATCCAAATATGTCCATTGTTGTGAAACAAAATGAGCTACTTGAAAAAGATATAACATTATTCATTGAAAAATTTAATTTTATTTATTAGTCAAAACATTAAATTTTTATTATTACATGATTATAAAATAACATTATTATCATAGATATAATAATATTTCTTCCGGTTTAATTTTTTAATTACAACTATAGTCACTCTCATCAAATGTGTACTGAAATTATCATTTGTGTCTCTAGAGGACTACTGCCTCAAGATGTTATGTTGTTATTTTTTTCGTTACCGCCATTCATAGATGATAATTATGAAGTGAAAAAAAATTAATTGAGGTTTTTGATATCTAGGTTTTCTTAATACGTATTTAATTATTATTTAATACATACTGTCATGATTTCTATTTTGTGTAAAGATGATAACATTGTTTGGGGATGTGTGGAATACCTCTTCATCAAAGTGACGTGATATGATCACACATTACACTGAATGTAATTAGTATGTGTTTCATAAAAAATGTGTGAAATAAAAAATTTATACATTATATTCATGTGAAAATTACCTTTCAGAAAATATCCAATATTTCATTTCATTTATTACCTTGTTCATACTCTTAAAAAATTGACGATGTCATTTGTAGACATGTGGGATACCCCCTCCATGATGATATTTGATAACTATTACATTATTAGAAATATTTTTATAAGAATATAAGAATAAATGAAATAGTAATTATGGTATAATTATGAATCTATAAGCATAAAATGATAGTTAAATTTATTACATCATAATCATTATAAAATTTGATCGTTACTCGTGAGTATATACGACCTTCAATCACTATGATTTTACTGTGGGTTCATTATTCATAAACATAATTCATGATTGAATAAAAAATTATAATTGATGTATAAATATGGAAATTATATCATAATTATTGTACAATATTTGATAATATAATTACCCCTTTGACTGTTGTCAACCTACATAATTGTTTTATCACAAAGACCAGATTTAGTCAAAACACCTGAGGTATACCTGATTTTTTATGTTTTTGAGTACAATGTTTATATATGTGACATAAAGTAAATAATAAAAAATAAATATTTCTTCATGAGTGTAAATAATTAAAATATATTTATTATTTAAGATGATAAAGACCAATGTGACAATTCTAACTCAATATAATGGATTTGGTATCAATTTACAATCGATTTAAATATATTTTTTATTAGACACCCATTAAAATTAATTTTTAATATGTACTATAATATTTTCTATTAATATCGTGATACAATCATACATCGTGATATATTCTGTTTCACATAAAATTATCTCATCGAAAGGCTTTTTATTTAAATATTCCTAAGAGTAAAAATTTATAGTTCAAATATCACTTTCTTTTGTGATTCATAACATTCGCTTTAATATATCACATTTTTGAAATCCTCATTAATTATAAATTTTATTTCCATTAATACAAATATTCATGTATGAGTGATATGTTTTTTTACTTAACCGTATATTATTTTTATATATATTTTTCACTTTTTATGTTTTATTATTTATTGGGGAAATGTTGATAATTCTTTATCCTTTACTCACTACAGATATTTGATAAGACATAGAGAATTTGATTTAAATATATTTTTTAATATATAAATAATGTTTAGGAAATATTGTAAATGGGATGGGAAAGTGTTAATTAATTACCCTTAATGCATCATATATCTATTGGTATTAAATCAGCTGTTCAATAACCCATCAAGTTTGTCTCTAAGATGTTTTATATTCTTAGGAGGATATATCATGTAATAAATTAGATATGTTACTACCCAAAATCATATAATTTCTTGAGGATAGATCATTATAGAGATAATATTATTTATAAATCATAATATTGAAAACATCAAACATTAAACTTTCCTTCATTATTATTATTCTTTGTGACTATTTTATTAGTTAGAATATCTATGGTCATGATTTTAGATCATGTTATTACATATATGGAATTATTTTATCATGTTTTATTAATTCCCTATTTATTATTCATTATTAATTTGTTATATATTCTATTATACATTACCCTTACTAATAATATGAATTCAAACTTATTTTTTTTATAGGTTATGACAATGAATTCATTGAATGAGTTTCATGAATGATTATCATTTAATTTTGTTATATATTGTTCATAATTATTCACAATATAAAATTATTTCTATTTATGTTATCTAGATTTAAAAAAATGATAAACTGATTGGTCCTTCGAGATTTCATAACTTGTATAAGGCCCCAGCCTTAAACCTTACTTAAACTTGAGTTATTACAAGATTACACATTGAGGATCTCTTCAGGATTAGAGTTTTAGAGAATTAGATCATGAAACTTGCATTACATTCCACATTTAAACAAGGTGGTTACATAAAAGACAGTATTCATTCTTCCCATCAATGGAAACCTATTTAAAATAAAACACGGATTCTTTCTTGACACATCCTTGACACTATCGTCACATCATGTACCTTTCCCTTGACCGGTGAAAAGTATTTCAAAAACATGGGATCAGCATAAAAAGCTCAGTAAGGGTTATAAAAATATGGAATGGAAACATGAGTTCATATATACATAAGAATGAAATCATACTTTACCCATAAAACATAGGCATATCAAATAATGAATAAATCACCGAAAATATAAGACATAAAGGTAACTTGAGGCATTCATAACATTCTTACATAGGTAGTAACCCTCTTGGTTATGTTTGGAATACCCATCATAGTATATTCCCTAAATCTCTTCGGAGAAACCTTAACGTTTCACTCCTTCGCGTTACCCAATGCATTGGAGAGCTATATCGGGCTCACCCGCCCTTAGTTTATCACAGAACCACCCGTTCTTCATAACAATGCCCAAGAACCATAACATAATTGTATCACATAAACATGAATAAAGGAAACATAACATTTCCACATTTCAATCACAATATAACATTTTAGGATATTGAAATAATGAACCCATTAAAAAAGAAACCATTTCCAAAACCATTTAAAACATTTAATAAAGAGATTTTGAATCAAAGTGTCCCATACCACCTTCAAGATTTTAAAATTTTAAACCATTAATATACATATAAATCCTTAAAACCATTTTGAAAACATGGATATTAATAAGAACAAATAATTAAAACATTTAAAATGATATTTTGGTTAAAGGGGATTTACCAAAATTAGAGACACTTGAATACAATAATCGAGGAATAACATTTAGTCAGAACTTTATAATATCCTGAGAATAAAAGGATTCATGATATATTACTCCAAAGGACAGTATATACACTATATAATATTGAATTGGTGCATAACAACAATGAACCCTCAATAGAAATGTCAAATGTGATGAAATCCCTTATAAAGAAGGTATCCTTAAATTAAGGACAAATAAATCTCAAAAATATGTGTGAAAAATATATATACACCAAATATAAGTGGATATTAAGTGTAAAACAATAAAAGTTCATTCACACATATTCAAAGGATGACATATTCAATGACTACATGTTGAACCCAAAGAAATCGAAATTGGGTTAAAAAGTTCCCTTAACAGCCAAACGACATCACATCAAAATGAGTTGATGAGAGATAAAACATGTATCTCATCAATTGGACATAAAACATAAATCAATAAGGATATATGAGAAAATATCCCAACATAACCATATGTAAATTAAAAGACCCAACAAAAGAAGTCTTTTAAAAAAGAGGAGGGTGAAAGGTCCCCTTACCGACTTGGGTAACTTTCGAAAAGTACACCCCATTGAAGAAGTGTCATACAATGAATATGTAAAAACCCATAAATGGAATTATATTACAAAAGGAGTGTAATAATGGGTAGTACATAAAACACTCAAAGGAAATTGTGGCAAATGTAGCATAAATCTCACGGGAATAAAAGTGAGATGAAACATCTCTTACGGAAACTCGGCAGCCTAACGGCGCCACTTAAAACTTCCGAATATGGATTGATGAGATCAAATAGGGTATCCCATCACATTAAAATAAAATTTACAGAAATAGTAATATAAAAGAACATCCCCCAACATTACAAAGAGGAGCTTAAAAGAAGTGACATAAAGGAGAGTACTTAAAAAGAAAGAGAGAGGTTAGATCTCTTACGAACGTTCGGCAGCCTAACAGCGCCACTCAAAACTTCCAAAATGGATTTATGAGAGAGAATAGGGTCTCTCATAACATGAAAAAAAAAATTACAGTAAGTTTAATATAAAAGATCATCCCAATAACAATAAAGATGAGCTTTAAAAGTAATGACATAAAAGTGTGTACTTGAAAAGAAAGAGAGGAGTAAGATCCCTCACCTCGTGTCCGACTTGACTCGATCGTTCTTTAATCTCCTGAATAATAAACTTGAGTTAATTTATACTTCCTTAAGAACCTTTTTAAAGTTCATTATTCCTTTTATATCACTTATTACCATGTTATAAACATTATTTAATCATTTAAGTTAATCATGTTTTTTTTGTCGATATTTGGTTCTTAAGTCGAAAGTGGACTTCTTACAATTACATGTTGTTCGTGTGGTCAAAGGTTCTTCATATCCAAAAATGACATTCCTGATTTGGATATCATATATATCATATATATCCAGCATATAAATGTATTTATAAAATCACATAATCATTTAGAGGTAAGAAATGAAATGCACCGTTCATGGAGACGGTAAGCCGTACGTACGCATGAACACTACTTTCATTTCTATTTCGTATTTTATAGAATGGAATAATAATGATATAATGGTATATTATAATTCCAGTATAATTTCATATATAATATCATATTTCCATCCTTTATACATCCCACATATGGTATTTAACGAATCAAATCACTTTGAGGGGGCGGTAGTCCGCACTTCCTTAAATGAAGATATCGCGTATACCCATAATGGAAGCCATAAAGGTAAGACAAAAATGAAAAATACCGAAGAATAAATAAAACATAAACATATTATATATCATATATAAAAATAGTTACATTATAATGGCCACCTTTGAAGGAGTTAAATGAGTATTGAACAATCATCGTTTCGGGAGGCAGAATTTGACCATCCACGGAAACCGTATGTTCTTTAACCATTTGATGTAGTTGTGTGAGAGTGTAGCTCGAATAAATCTTATAACAACATCCTAGTATATTGAATATACTGGTGTTGTTACAAAAGAAATAAATAAAAAGAGTTTATAGGGTTGGAGAAGCAAAATAAAACAAATGAACATGAGAGAATGAATTACCTTTAAAAGTGTAACTCCTATTTATTTGAGCCTAAAGGCTTGCTTTGAAAGGATTCTGCCCAAAGTAAATCCTCTAAGATGAGGAGAGGGATGTGGAGAGAGTAAATGGGCAGGGGTTGGCCGAGCCAAAGGCTTGAGGAGTGTGTGAAATGATGTAGAGGTGAGGGCCATTTATAAGAGGAGAGGAGGGGCACTTTTGGAAAGTAAAGAAATATTACTTTAATTGAAAATGTGTTTCGGTTTTAAAAGGTCCCACATTGATAGAATTCGTGGATAAGGTGATAAGGGTTCGAAATCCACCCATCCAATAAGTTTTGGACATGTGTAGTTCATAGATTTTACATTATCTTTCCATTTTATTTAAATCGTCAAATAATGATGTCAACGCTGCATCATTATTATGTCATAAATAATTTAATTGATTTAATATCTAAAAATTAAAAAAAAATACTATGATGTATTAAATCCTTTTAGCATTCCAATTACTATTTATATTCAAAAATCGGACTTGTATAACCCCATTTAAAAATTGTTTTCGTAAAACATATTATGTTTGTGTCATTTTTACTTTTACATTAAATAAAAAGTTATTTATGTCATTTCCCAACCAAAGTGTCTCCATGGGGTCCCAAAGTTTACCCATGGCTTTTCTTGGTCGGCCATGACACAACCAATAAGGTTGAGACATGTGTCTAGGTCATTTCATATCATTAAAGCATTGCTTATACCTTAAACTACACTAATTACCACTAATCGCGATTAAGAACTTAATAAGTTACTATTCACCAAAAAATTATTTTTATCCCATTGAACCACATTTTACTTCTTAATGACAAACATGTATGTAGGATTTTCAAAATTCAATACACATTAGTGGTAAAATTTCATTTAACTGAAAAATCAGTTTCCTTGATTACCACTTAGTGGTTTCACTATTCATCAAAAATTGGAGTTTTTCAGAAAAATACCAAAACTTCACCCTAAGCTATATTTGATATTCAGAATTCAAAAATGAAGTCCTCTTTACAAAATTCAAAACATATTAGTCACATTAATTAATTTAATAATTAATTCCCGCTGTCAGAAAAAATAGCATGTTTTTTTAAAACATTAAGTATCAAAAGATTGACACTAGTTTAAGTTTGATTTCAAAGTGAGATTGATTCCAACGACCACTATTGGATTTAATGGTAAAAATATTTTCTAATTTCACTTTAAAACAAATTCAAAATATAATCTAATCATATAAATAAATTATATTAAAAAGTGGTTTTGAATTAAAATACAACATTTTACACTATTCATTAAAAAAATGAACTTTATCGGAAACATACCAAAAATTTACAAAAAGTAAATTTTGATGTCCCGATTCTTAATAAGAGTTTTATTTGGTCCAAATGAATGTTTAATAGTGAACAAAACTATATTTAATGACGGGTCTCCATCAAAAGGTGATAAGTGAACCTTTATTGAAAACTAGGGCATATACGCCTAAAATTGAATTCTTTCCGTATTTTAAGCCATTATCTTTTATTGTATAAATGTAAAAATATTTATGAACATATATAATCATATTTTAGTTATTTCTATCCATTCCCTCCATTACAATGGCTACATGTTAACTACCATTTAAAATAATATTATTTTATTATTAGAGTGCAACGTAAGATTCCCAAGAAACTCGTTGTTGTCTGTTGGGTACGCCATCGAGCATAGCGTCCCCATTAAAGTAATTTAAATATTTTATTCACAAATTTGGATAAATATGTAATGTCATATTATTTATTTACCTGGGGTGTTACATCCTTCCCCCCTTTTGGGAATTACGTCCTCGCAATTTTAAAATTGCGCTTGGAAACATCCTTGAAAGTCCCACATCGGAACAAAAGTCGGTAAAACAAACACTTTAAAATAAAGAAAGATAAGTACAAAGGTCACCAGAGTTATCCCATACTAGGATTCCAAGTATGAAAATATGGACATGGAGGAAAAAACAAAGGGTCATGTTCTGATGGAGAGTGATAGAAAACATGTTTAGGAGAAAGTTAACCACGAGAAAATCACAAACTTGTGATGGGTTAAACGGTCTTCGATTCCCCAGTAGGAAAAGTTAATAGACAACATTCTTGTTTTAAGTTACTTTTTATTGAGGAATTTATTCATAAGGAAACATAATCACATATCATATTGACTTTCAACCTTTATTAGATTCCTTACACAAACTCATATTTTCTCCAAAAGACGAGTATTTAGGAAGACTTGTTCACATTAAGAGTACTATAATCAACTTCTAGAGAATCACCTAATCCACAAAATAGAACTATATACTTCCCATGTCTTTAGACTTTAACCAAATCCAAAACCAAAAAGGCTAGTACAAGATCAGATATTCCAGAAAAGGATAACCCTTTATAAAAAGAAAATCTATTCTTAATCTCCAAAATTTGTCCAACAAAACCCAATGTTCAAAGAGGACCATTCTATAATCAATTTGTCCATAAAATTCTTCAAAGTAAACCAATATAAGATTGAAACCGAAATATTTGAACGATTTAGTCGCATAGTCTTCCAAGATAAATCGTAACATTTATCTCCAAACAATATCAGTTCCTCCTAAAGTCTCGTTTTGAAAAGTAATTAACCTAATCACATATCCTCCATGATAGGTTAATCATTTTCATAAATAACCCAAAATAAACTTACTCTTAATTCATAAAATCATATAACTAGAATGAATCAGTCAAACTAACCAGGGACTTCACGTAGTCCAGTGCTAGGCGATAAATACCAGTCGCACATTGGTTGTTGGTTCGATTCGCGCAGCTTTGTCCGACGCGACGGGATGTCACACGGTCTGCGTGTTGTCCTTTTTCCAAAACTATATAGTTCTTAAAAAATACCCCAAAATGAGATAAAATCTTCAAGAATAATCATAACATATTTTAACCTCAAGTTTATCTCATTCCTTTCATTTTCCATCATATCATAGAGTAACCCATAATTACCTAAAAATTAAGTATCATATAAACCATAATGGTTACCTTAATTATTACCTGAATTTCTACATCGGGTGGCCATCTCGTACATGATGCATTAGAGAACTCACCAAGGTTGAAGTGGTTGATCACGACTCCTTGATATTTGGTTTAGAACAACCACGAGTTTCCTCATTGAATCCTCCATTTTATCTAGTATCTTAATCAGAGAACCACCACAGTTTCCTTCAAACCTGTTGTCTCTTTGGTGCCTGCTAGATCCATCCATTCACTAAAAATAGAAATGTCAGTGTGAGTATATCAACAAAACAATCATGTACTAATGAGTAAGGTAAAAACTAAGATACACTTATTCATTCACTTTATCTAAAACTAGGACTCTTTCTGAAATCCTAACCATTATGGTAATGTCACTTATGCTTAAAGAATACCCTAACCTATAAAGTTATCGAAACCGACCTTTGATACCAACTATAAGGCCCCAGCCTTAAACCTTAATTAAACTTGAGTTATTACAAGATTACACATCGAGGATCTTTTCAGGTTTAGAGTTTTAGAGAATTAGATCACGAAACATGCATTACATTCCACATTTAAACAAGGTGGTTACATAAAAGACAGTATTCATTCTTCCCATCAATGGAAACCTATTCAAAATAAAACACGGATTCTTTCTTGACACATCCTTGACACTATCGTCACATCATGTACCTTTCCCTTGACCTGTGAAAAGTATTTCAAAAACTTGGGATGAGCATAAAAAGCTCAGTAAGGGTTATAAAAATATGGAAAGGAAACATGAGTTCATATATACATAAGAATGAAATCATACTTTACCCATAAAACATAGGCATATCAAATCATGAATAAATCACCGAAAACATAAGACATAAAGGTAACTTGAGGCATTCATAACATTCTTACGTAGGGAGTAACCCTCTTGGTTACGTTTGGAATACCCATCATAGTATATTCCCTAAATCTCTTCGGAGAAACCTTAACGTTTCACTCCTTCGCGTTACCCAATGCATTGGGGAGCTATATCGGGCTCACCCGCCCTTAGTTTATCACGGAACCACCCGTTCTTCATAACAATGCCCAAGAACCATAAAATAATTGTATCACATAAACATGAATAAAGGAAACATAACATTTCCACATTTCAATCACAATATAACATTTTAGGATATTGAAATAATGAACCCATTCAAAAAAGAAACCATTTCCAAAACCATTTAAAACATTTAATAAAGAGATTTTGAATCAAAGTGTCCCATACCACCTTGATGATTTTAAAATTTTAAACCAATAATATCCATATAAATCCTTAAAACCATTTTGAAAACATGGATATTAATAAGAACAAATAATTAAATCATTTAAAATGATATTTTGGTTAAAGGGGTTTTACCAAAATTAGAGACACTTGAATACAATAATCGAGGAATAACATTTAGTCAGAACTTTATAATATCATGAGAATAAAAGGATTCATGATATAATACTCCAAAGGATAGTATATACACCATATAAGAGTGAATTGGTGCATAACAACAATGAACCCTCAATAGAAATGTCAAATGTGATGAAATCCCTTATAAAGAAGGTATCCTTAAATTAAGGACAAATAAATCTCAAAAATATGTGTGACAAATATATATACACCCAATATAAGTGGATATTAAGTGTAAAAAAATAAAAGTTCATTCACACATATTCAAAGGATGACATATTCAATGACTACATGTTGAACCCAAAGAAATCGAAATTGGGTTAAAAAGTTCCCTTGACAGCCTAACGGCATCACATCAAAATGAGTTGATGAGAGATAAAACGTGTATCTCATCAATTGGACATAAAACATACATCAATAAGGATATATGAGAAAATATCCCAACATAACCATATGTAAATTAAAAGACCCAACAAAATAAGTCTTTTAAAAAAGAGGAGGGTGAAAGGTCCCCTTACCGACTTGGGTAACTTTCGAAAAGTACACCCCATTGAAGAAGTGTCATACAATGAATATGTAAAAACCCATAAATGGAATTATATTACAAAAGGAGTGTAATAATGTTTAGTACATAAAACACTCAAAGGAAATTGTGGCAAATGTAGCATAAATCTCACGGGAATAAAAGTGAGATGAAACATCTCTAACGGAAACTCGGCAGCCTAACGGCGCCACTTAAAACTTCCGAATATGGATTGATGAGATCAAATAGGGTATCTCATCACATTAAAATAAAATTTACAGAAATAGGAATATAAAAGAACATCCCCCAACATTACAAAGAGGAGCTTAAAAGAAGTGACATAAAGGAGAGTACTTAAAAAGAAAGAGAGAGGTTAGATCTTTTACGAAAGTTCGGCAGCCTAACGGCGCCACTCAAAACTTCCAAAATGGATTGATGAGAGAGAATAGGGTCTCTCATCACATGAACATAAAAATTACAGTAAGTTTAATATAAAAGATAATCCCAATAACATGAAAGATGAGCTTTAAAATGATTGACATAAAAGTGTGTACTTGAAAAGAAAGAGAGGAGTAGGATCCCTTACCTCATGTCCGACTTGACTCGATCGTTCTTTAATCTCCTGAATAATAAACTTGAGTTAATTTATACTTCCTTAAGAACCTTTTTAAAGTTCATTATTCCTTTTATATCACTTATTACCATGTTATAAACATTATTTAATCAATTAAGTTAATCATGTTTGTTTTGTCGATATTTGGTTATTAAGTCGAAAGTGGACTTCTTACAATTACATGTTGTTCGTGTGGTCAAAGGTTCTTCATATCCAAAAATGACATTCCTGATTTGGATATCATATATATCATATATATCCAGCATATACATTTATTTATAAAATCACATAATCATTTAGAGGTAAGAAATTAAATGCACCGTTCATGGAGACGGTAAGCCGTACGTACGCATGAACGCTACTTTCATTTCTATTTCGTATTTTATAGAATGGAATAATAATGATATAAAGGTAAATTATAATTCCAGTATAATGTCATATATAATATCATATTTCCATCCTTTATACATCCCACATATGGTATTTAACGAATCAAATCACTTTGAGGGGGCGGTAGTCCGCACTTCCTTAAATGAAGATATCGTGTATACCCATAATGGAAGCCATAAAGGTAATACAAAAATGAAAAATAAAGAACCATAAATAAAACATAAACATATTATATATCATATATAAAAATAGTGACATCATATTGTCCACCTTTGAAGGTGTTAAATGAGTATTGAACAATCATCGTTTCGGGAGGCAGAATTTGACCATCCACGGAAACCGTATGTTCTTTAACCATTTGATGTAGTTTTGTGAGAGTGTAGCTCGAATAAATCTTATAAACACATCCTAGTATATTGAAGATACTGGTGTTGTTACAAAAGAAATAAATAAAAAGAGTTTAGGGGGTTGGAGAAGCAAAATAAAACAAATGAACATGAGAGAATGAATTACCTTTAAAAGTGTAACTCTTTTTTAATTGAGCCTAAAGGCTTCCTTTGAATTGATTCTGCCCAAAGGGAATCCTCTAGGATGAGGAGAGGGATGTGGAGAGAGTAAATGGGCAGGGGTTGGCCGAGCCAAAGGCTTGACGAGTGTGTGAAATGAGGTAGAGGTGGGGGCCTTTTATAAGAGGAGAGGAGGGGCACTTTTGGAAAGTAAAGAAATATTACTTTATTTGAAAATGTGTTTCGGTTTTAAAAGGTCCCACATTGATAGAATTCGTGGATAAGGTGATAAGGGTTCGAAATCCACCCATCCAATAAGTTTTGGACATGTGTAGTTCATAGATTTTACATTATCTTTCCATTTTATTTAAATCGTCAAATAATGATGTCATCGCTGCATCATTATTATGTCATAAATAATTTAATTTATTTAATGTCTAAAAATTATAAAAAAATACTATGATGTATGAAATCCTTTTATCTTTCCAATGACTATTTATATTCAAAAATCGGACTTGTATAACCCCATTTAAAAATTGTTTTCGTAAAACATATTATGTTTGTGTCATTTTTACTTTTACATTATATAAAAAGTTATTTATGTCATTTCCCAACCAAAGTGTCTCCATGGGGTCCCCAAGTTGACCCATGGCTTTTCTTGGTCGGCCATGACACAACCAATAAGGTTGGGACATTTTTCTAGGTCATTTCATATTATTAAAGCATTACTTATACCTTAAACTACACTAATTACCACTAATCGCGATTAAGAACTTAATAAGTTACTATTCACCAAAAATTTATTTTTATCCCATTGAACCACATTTTACTTCTTAATGACAACCATGTATGTCGGATTTTCAAAATTCAATACACATTAGTGGTAAACTTTCATTTAACTAAAAAATCAGTTTCCTTGATTACCACTTAGTGGTTTCACTATTCATCAAAAATTGGAGTTTTTCAGAAAAATACCAAAACTTCACCCTAAGCTATATTTGATATTCCGAATTCAAAAATGAAGTCCGTTTTAAAAAATTCAAAACATATTAGTCACATTAATTAATTTAATAATTAATTCCCGCTGTCAGAGCAAATAGCGTGTTTTTATAAAACAATAAGTATCAAAAGATTGACACTAGTTTAAGTGTGATTTCAAAGTGAGATTGATTCCAATGACCACTATTGGATTTAATGGTAAAAATATTTTCTAATTTCACTTTAAAACCAATTCAAAATATAATCTAATCATTTAAATAAATTATATTAAAAAGTGGTTTTGAATTAAAATACAACATTTTACATTATTCATTAAAAAAATGAACTTTATCGGAAAGATACCAAAAATTTACAAAAAGTAAATTTTTATGTCCCAATTCTTAATAAGAGTTTTATTTGGTCCAAAATAATTTTTAATAGTGAACAAAACTATATTTAATTACGGGTCTCCATCAAAAGGTGATAAGTGAACCTTTATTGAAAACTAGGGCATATACGCCTAAAATTGAATTCTTTCCGTATTTTAAGCCTTTATCTTTTATTGTATAAATGTAAAAATATTTAAGAACATATATAATCATATTTTAGTTATTTCTATCCATTCCCGCCATTACAATGGCTACATGTAAACTACCATTTAAAATAATATTATTTTATTATTAGAGTGCAACGTAAGATTCCCAAGATACTCGTTGTTGTGTGTTGGGTACGCCATCGAGCATAGCATCCCCTTTAAAGTCATTTAAATATTTTATTCACAAATATGGATAAATATGAAATGTCTTATTCTTTATTTACCTGGGGTGTTACACCTTGTTATCATGACATTGTAATAAACTAAGGCAATGACTTCAAGCTTCAGGGTCGGGGTGTTACACTTCAATTTTTCACTCTCCGTTTTTATGACCCCTTTAACCAGGTTATGAATAATGTTATTACAAATGATATACATATTATTTTTTCTATTTATGTTGTACATATTTTTATATTATATATTTTTCTTATGATCTGATTTTTTGTGTATAAATGATTCCAAAGACTCTAATTATTTTTTGGTCCTCTAACATATTTTTGTGTACTCAATTAAATATGCATCATTTATATTGAAATACATATTTTTTTAATGAATTTGTAAATATATATATTGTTGGTTGTATATACACATTTTGATATTATGTATCAGTTTATGATATGACATGTATACAATCTTTTAACTTATTCAAGTTACATTGATTATTTATTATAATATATATCTATTCATTGTGTGATAAAATGATAATGAAGGAATAATATCTTACATATAAGGATGCATGACTGTGGCCATATGTCACTCTATTTCAGACCTGGTCGATGGGTCAACAATTCTAAGAAAAAGAAATATTATCATAATATTCTACATTTCATTTTGGAATAACCAATGATATTTTGGAAAGGATATATATTATTGGTTATAATTTATGGGAGATCCGATGTTCTTGGCCAACAAACATATAACATATATTCATATTCACAGTAATGTGTTTGCTACTACAATTTAATTGAGGTCTTGTGTTTTATTCTAGCAACATGAAAATTGATGTTGGATAAAATTTTGTAAATTTACCAATTATATTTATATAAATATATTAATTTTATTTCATTATTCAAATACAATGATTTGTGACACCCATTTGGAATCGAATTATATTCACGGTTGTGTGATATTGTTTTCTTTCTATTAGGATATACCTAAGTTGGTATTTACTATTTGAACTGATAATGTTGTTATAATTTTGGATATATAATATTTATACAACTAAATTAAATGGATGATAGTAGGTGTAGTAAAAATTGTGTTATAATGAATAATCTGGTTAGAATCCTAATGAATAAAATGTCTAAACCCATAGATCTATTATGATATTATTTGGTTTTTTTAAAAGATTAACATTACTATAGAGTTTTGTCACAAAGTAAAAGACCTAAGAGATCCCCAACTAACATGTAATAGGTAACATATAACACCCATATTAACCATTTCTTGTACAAGATTGTTCCTTCAGAGAATCAACATGAACCTACTCAAGTGGTGTATACCATTGGAGGACCTATTTAATAAATTCTTCCACACCTAAACATGATTTATTATAATATAACTATTAATCACTATGGACTAATATTTTATGGAAACAGAAGATTGTGTTATAATTTGGATATGTTTTAAATAGTTGATGGAATCTTCAACCACATTAAAACTCTAACCAATATGAATGTTAAACAATCCATGGTCATATTTATAGAACCACTAGTAAATGATGGAATATAATGGGACAAGTTAGTCAACACGATGTAATATATTATTAAGAATTCATTGAAATGTTCATTTGTTATTTTTTTGAGATGATATTGTTTATCCAAGAATATATGTCCTTAGAGATACAACACTATTTCCTAAAAGTTCCTGCCAAATACTATCTTTTTACTGTTCTTTATTACATTACAAGTCTTCATTATAGGAATGAGTTATATAATTTCTAGAAGGATGATATTCTAATTCATCTTTATATTAGATATAATGATTGTCTCTCTGACCATGTATCATATTGGGGGTTTTATGTGTGGGCTTTACCATCGAGAGGTACCTAGGGTGGTTGAAGTGGTTGGTATTACAATACCCTTTAGTGACTAGTTCAGTGCACCTCCTAGTACTATCATGATTACCTCTTATAATAGAAATATATTATTATCAAGGATGTGTATAATATTAGATATATACAAATATATTAGAGTATAACATATTTATCTAATGGTATAGGTGATTACATTTGTTTTAAATTAACAATTCATTAGTTCTAAATAAGTAACACGCAACAACCTAGTACGAAAGACAAGAATGTAGAAAGACAGTATATCACTAGATGTTCTGCACTGAATCATCATATAAAATTATATATATGTATATGATAGACACAACATTTGACCCATATATCCAAGTGTGGTAGTAAATATAAATCTCAATTAGTAATTTACATTAGTTATTCATCTCTAGTATATGGTTGTAGAGATGTGGAGGTTTTCTCTTGTAGTTGATAAGAATCATTTTAAGGGTTGTGAGGAAAATCTAATATTTATTCTATATATATAATTACCTAATGTTTATCTACATAATTTTTTGATACTAATACTTCAAATTCATTCAAATATACACTTGTAGTCATTGTACCTGACATAATGGTGAATTTATATTCTTAACCTACATTTTCCATTTTCATACTAGGGAAAAAAAATCACCCATATTCATAATTTCCCAGATTTTACAATACTAATCAATGGAAATATAAATATTTGGGACTTCCTGATAATAGATAAAATGAGCATTAAGAATATTCCACGTATGGACTTCCTGGCCATCCTACAGGATGAAAGGGATTGTTATCGATGATATGTGTCATTTACATCCATTATGGGACATGGGTATGTGATTACCATATAATGGGAATTTGGAGAATAATTTGTGGGACTACCCATGAAATTTTTTGGATAGTTATGAAAAATATTGTATTCTTGGATCGTTCATCAGGATCAGTAGAAGTCGCCTTATTTTTATTCCACACTTGATTCTCTATCAAGACACCATTCTATATCACCTATGTAGAAATTATCATGAAATGAATATTTGAATTTGAAATATATATCATGATAGTTGTCCATCCCACTTTTATAACAACAAACAATATTGATCTATACAAGATAAAGGATATCAAATAATAGGTTGACAACATGTAGAAGAGAATATTTATCAGGCATAAAAGTCCATCATGTGGTGAATATGTGTTGTAATCCAATGAGTATTGTAAAAATTGTATATATTTTGATTAAAAAAATTTATACTAGGATAAAATTATTAATATAAATCCTTCATCCTAGATTGATGAAAATTTGATCCTATATGGGGAGCTTGATGGTTCACTATGATTGTTCATCAGTTGAGATTCCACTATTATTGGGATAGACAAGAGGACATACCAGACAAATAAAATTATAGATGTTTTAATTTATAAGATTAAATAGTAATTTCATATCAATTTTCGAATGAACCATTAGTATATTTTAGATATATTAATCAATGAATTCCACCCATATCAGGACTCATTAATTTAATTATATACTGATTAAATCAATATTTAGTGAGTAACATTGTGAGTGGCCTCCATGGAATCTTGAAATAGTCCTTTGTATGATTAAATAAATTAATATTTATAACAATATTTCAATGTATAACAAATAGAATCATGATATAATTGTATTGGGGAATTTTGTGTCTAGGAGAACTATATCTGTGGACAAGAGAAGGTTGGGGATGTAATGACATTGAAATGTCCCTGAAAAAATTTGAGATCATGAGCATATTGGGTTTATCTGGATACCACAAAATTTTTATAAAAAGATTATATATATTTTTTTCACTTACGACTATAGAAACATATAATTGGGTTGTATTCTAATAGTATGATCGATTAAATGTGGTTTTTCTTAGGGCGAAGATGAATTTGACTACTGATCCTATACTCATACATTAGGATCTCAAAATAGGATATATAACATACAATGAAAAATTTTGGTTTATTAGTTGATATATTTTATATAGTGTAGCTTATATATTAATGTTCATGAAATCTAGATCCACATCCTTAGAACATTCAACAAATTATATGGATTTACTACTTGTAGAATATACTATGATTTGTTATAAAAACATTCTCTTTGGAGAGTGGATTTTTTCTATACTATCCACAAGAGTACATATTTAATATTCTAATCATGGGATCTAAAAATTACAAAGATTTTGTAGGTTTATTATCACCTGTTGTTTGACACATAAATTTTCTATGCATCATGGGTGGTTAATTTCAGTTTATATCATTCAAGTACAATGAAAAAACATTTGGAGGAGTGTAGTGAACATACATTGGGAGAGAATTTCTACTTTATGAGATAGTAGATTGACTAGTGTGTGGATTCTTGCATGGACCAGAGATCAATGAATAAATATCCCATAGTTTATATATATTACAATGTATAAACAGAAATGGATATGGTATAAATTGATTAAGAGTGTGGTCTGATGCAATAAAATATAACTGGAAGTTACCTAATGCATAGGTGGTCATTAAGTGATGATAATTTAATCACTTTTCATACGATAGAGTTAATCTCTACTTTTTTCATGGATTAAATAATGTGGTACTTGTGTACCTCTATATGTGTGGTATATCCCCATATTTTTATGATATGCCATAACATTATGGAATACATCTATTAAACAAGTATTAACAGAGAATTGCCGGGTTTGTTTTCAGATTTCATACCTACTAGAGAGGAATGTCCACCCACAATCATCTTGTAGGATTTTTAATTCCACTTACAGTGATCATTTTGACGTGTCATAACATCATTATCAAATTTATGATATTGTTAAACACGACCATGAAGACTTTGGATGGTCTCTGAATGATTTCTTATTGAATGATAATGTTTTTTATATACGTACTAATATAAGAGGATCACTCAATAGACATTTTGAGGAATCATTATCTAAAAAATATAGTAATATTACATGGATTATCCCTCATTATCAAATATAAAATATATTCACATTACATGTCATAGTTATTAGGGTTGATGAAGTCCCTACATAATCCATTATGATCTCCAATAGTTTTACATTATCGTACAAATGAACAAACTAAGCAGATGACTCACATACAAGTGAAAATGATCTGAGCAAGATTTTAGACATCGATGTAAATTTCTATGATCTCTTAGAATTGGTAGTTTCTTCCAAGAAAAATTTCTTCCATGATTATATTCATATGGAATTATTCAATGATCTATTTGGATGGTCTTACAGCTCCGCATAATGGTGGAATGATGATGGTGAGGTTTTAGTTGTTGGGACTAGTATAGTTCATGAATCCTCTAAGTGGATGGAGTTAGTGAGGAGGTGGTTGGAAACAACACCAAATAGTAAGTGGCCATATACATACCACATAAGTAAACCTTTAGAGATTATTGTTGGTGAAAATGTTTTATTAACTGTGTAACCTATGTTCGAGAATTGTCTTTTATAAACATAGTAAATTGTTTCCCAAGATAAATAGTACCATTCATGATCCCCAAACATGCTATTTATGTGATTCAATGTTATGATCATTCTTTATTCTACTATAGAATGCATGATGTTGTTTATGTGTCATATATTGTATAGAAAATGTATTATCCTATTTATGTCAATGACATTGATGGCATTGTTTTGGAGAAAAATATATTACTTGAGTTATTTCTGGTGGATATTATAGAACATAGTGAGGTAGTACATACAGGGATAAAGGTGCCAAATATTTTAATGAAATGGTAGTGAGAACATATTTAGGATGAGATGTGGTAGACAATGTATTGTGTTTAATATTAGTTTCAGGTGATGTTTGAGTAAGACTGCTAATTACATTTCATAGGGAAAAGAATCCAATAGATGTTTATAATTGCAGAATTTTAGTTTTTAATTGTACTTAAATCCATCTAATACATATTATTTACGAATAATTTGAATTGAACGTAAAAATTTTTAAGACAACTTAATAACTATATCATGTTACAGGTTCAGAAAAGTGCATGTACCTCCTACATTTACAGTATAATTTATTTAGTAATTTTTTATGGGTATCTTTTTCTTACCTATAGTAATGTAAGGGTAATATTTTTTATAATGATGTGGATTAGGATTATATTTTCAACTTAAAGGTAATGGATGTTTTCTTTGTGATTTCATTGGTTAAGTATATATGTGTATGCATTCTCAAATTGTATGTGGGGTTGATTATGATATGAATAATGTTATGTAATAACCTAATAAAAGGATCCAATTTAATTACTGTTTCTAAAGAACATCACTTTAGTAACTGTGTAAGGAGATGACACCAATTATATTGGTTTTTTAGTTGTACATAATTCCCTACACAGGGGTAGGTGAGTTGTTTATAGGTAAACTCTCTGGTTTAAAGGATGAGTAAGGGAATACCTCTACCATCTTTTATCAAATATGAGATTATATGGGTAGATAGTATTAATCGTTGCCAGAAACCTTTTTTCGGATAAATGGCTCCAAAATAATGTTTTTTATATTCTTTTTATCATATTTCACATGTAATGTGTTTTCCATAATTTAGAACCCAAATATTTTGGGATACAATTCCCTTGAATTGAATAATGGTTTCAATCCCAATACCATTTAATGAAAATTATCCATATCCAATATTAACGTAAAATTCATATTCAATTGATAATTTTATTTTTTTGGTATTTTTCTTCAAAATAATACTTATTTTTCATTCATAGAAAATTACCTTAACCATATACATTATTTTCCCTTGATATTCTAAATATCTTGGAATTTATAGATATGTGAATTTTTATTATTATTATAGTATTATAATTCCAAATAAATCATTAGTTTTAAGTTACATCTAAACCATCTCCAACGTCCTCAATATTTAAATTCATGGACATGACAAATTATATAAATTAATATCTATTTTATATTATACATATATCTTCTACAACATATGACATAATATGTCGAGACAAATGTTTGGATTTAAATTTTTGGCAATCTAGAAATGTTATGGACAATTATTAAACAAATAATATTTTATGATAATGAAAAAATTTAATAGAAATGTTTATTTTATGTCTCATATTAATCTAGAGAGACTGATTATAAAAACGAAATGAATTATAATTTTTTCCTATTAATTAATTTAGAATTATCGTGAAGTATAATATAGAATTATTATTTTTATTCTCTAGTATCTAAGACATAGAAATTAATGTGGAATGGGGTTTTTAAAATTATGTTTTAATAAAATAATATAATTATTTTTAGGACTCATTGTTGAGTTATTGAGAAAGAAAACATATGTTTGTGGTTCTAATGATGATTCCATGATGAAAATTGTCATCAATATAAATAACCATTACGTAAGATGTTAATTTCCATTCAGAGAACTCTTATAGTAATGTATGTATTGTCATAAATATTACTATTATCATACATATATTACCACGATTTATTTTGATCAAATGTGGTTGTGTGTGTATATACCATTGTATAATATTATGTTTCATAATGTGATGAGTTTTTTGTATATTATTTTAAATTATATGAATATGATAATATGTATAAATGATTATATTTTATTGTAGTGATGATATTCTTCCCATGAAAGATCTAATTTTGTATGTTTATACCTTTATTTTAGAGTTGTCACCCTTGGTTCATAAAACTAGTGGACAATCATGATATTATAGCCCCATGGAGGGAGAGTGTCTCTAAAATTCAATGATGGAGAAGAGGGACATGAAAATATGGGGGAGAAATGATGATTCCATTGAATTTCTTGTTGATGATTTACTCAATTAGAATATGCGTATGAACCAATTTTCATAATTCTTAGTGAATTGGGAGAGGTGAAATTGGAAACTAGTGATTTTTTAGAAGCATTGTGTACATTTATCTTATCTAATCAATGTAACATTTATGAATGATCACATGATCTTTTCAAGAAATAGATTCACTATCTATGGGAAATGTTTTTTTCGCACAAAAGATATCATTGTTTTCCCTAATGAATAGAGTAAAATAAAATGTGTGAAATTGTATATAGTGTTCTGGTTAGAACAGAAAAGAATTTTATGTGAATGAATATATGATATTCCTGTTCAAATAGTTAATAATACAATGGATTACACATATACCTGTGAAAAATTGATATAGAAGAATTTGGGGTCTCCTATTATGAATTATTACTAACACCCTACAGTGGCATTACACTGCACATGGAGACTTCATGTATAGAGATCCGAGTAAGGAAAATGGTTACATGGATGATAGCTATGTAAAAGATTATGAAGTCTGTTCAAGAAAAATATTTACATTAGGGTATTAATATTTTATTTTTAATCATATTTGATACACATTTACATTAGTTTGGATTACCACATCATGATCCCATTTCTTTATTTTTTGCATGACTTTTCTAACATTATTTAGTGTACGGATATTACACTAATTAATTTATGCGTTATTTTTTATAATATTTTTTCAATGATATAATAGTAAACACATATTCTTCTCCCCAATGACCATAAACTATCACTAATAATATGTGACCTATTTTTTGGCAGGTACACATGTATGATGTCATATGTATCTCTTATTTAGATAATAGAGATGCATATGAGAAGATTCAAACAGTTTGGTATGTAATTGATATTATATTAGTTTCTTTCACATATATATCTTCATAAATTTTTGAGTAAGGTGATTCCATGGATGTAGAAAACATGAAAAATATAAAGGAATTTGTATAACCTTAATTAAATAAATAATTTATAATATTTTATTTATTCATGATCGTACTTCCCAAAATATAATTTTTTTAATTTATATTCTTATTATATCATAATTTATAACGAAATATAAAAAATTATAATTCAAAAAAATTGAAAATAGAAGATTACATGATTATATAAATTTTAATACCTTAACATATGATGTCTTAGAGAATACTTGTTGGCTATTTAACCCATTTAACAAATTAACATAACCTTTCATTTAAACCACCTATAAAAACCCACATTTTCGATATGTAAATTTGTAAAGCTCTTAAAAAATGAAATACATAATAATATGAAAAGTTAAAACCATAGGTTCAATAAGGAATATAATTTTTTTAAAGAATCATGAATACGAATAATATATTGATATTTATTTACATACAGCTTCATTGTCCCCATATATCCATTTTTTTGGAGTATTAAATCAAATAAGAAATTATTATATTACCTGAGTTGAAATAGTTAGAATCATCATATAATAAGAATATGGTCATCATCATTATCATAAATAAATCACTTAATTTTGAAGTAGAATGTGTTTTATTGTAAATAATTAAATACCAAAAACATTGTAAACAATGAAAAACCCTAGAATGTGAACAAATATAGAATCATGTTTCTGCATAACATATGTTTAAAATGTATATTTCATATAATGGGGATGAAACTACCATCATTTTCAGGAATCAAATATCTAATAATATAATTTAGTATACCATATTTATTTGCGAGTTATATAATTTTTGTTCCACCCAACACTTCATTAACTACAATTACTTTTCAATTACACATTGGATGCAAAAAGAACATCATTCATAAAAATGAAATTAATAAATGTGAAAATAATTAATTTCACTACGACTACAAAAACATGATATCATAAATATCAACAGTGTTTCTTAATAGAAGAATGTAAAAAAAGGATTTAGTATCATCAGCAAAATCACATACAAATAATAAATTATAGTTAGATGAAATGAAAAGTGTAATCAAATGACAAATAACTTGTAGCATTTGATTTTTTTTATAAATCATGATATGGGATAATAATAGAATCTAGTGAAATATATAAATTTTTAAAATAAATATGTCAATAAAAATAATTTTTTAATATATATAGATGGAATTTTAGAAGAATATTTGAAAATTATATATGAAATAATTATAAATACAAAATAATAATTTCAATTTTAGATCACCCTTATGATTTTTTAAAAGTATAAATGGTGAAATATATTTTCAATAAATAAAATTCTATGTATCTCTACATAGAATGATAATCATACAAATATCATGGTTTTTAAGGAATAAAATAAATATAAATCATTTTAAAATTTTCTATATAAATGAATAAATCCAATGTTAATAGTCTATAATAAATATGTTCTATAATTAGAATTTAATGTCCTCACACTTTAACCACATTTACAATATACACATATTTATTAAAAAATGATTTTAGATGTGAATTATATTTATTTTTGATTAATTAACCAATTTTGTCTTTTATTGATGATGTTTATCTAATGTTGTATTTTTTTCAATAAATATTTATGAGAAAGAAATTTATTTGGTTATATTATAATGATTGTGAAGCTATTATTGATTTATAATATATGTATCAATGAATATTAAATGATGGGTTTTGTATTAAAATTGATATTGTGATGTTTATTTCATTAAATTGGAAATACATTAGAATGCTTTTACGATGAGTTTTAAGTCATATATTATTAAATAATATATCTTTTTATAATTAAATATTAAAATTCTAAATAATAAAAAATTTAAATTTTAAGAATAATGTATAAACAAATATATGAGAACTTTTCTAGAGTAATGGATTTTAACATGCATTTATTGAAAGCCATATTGGGCATATATAAGTACATAGAGGATGTCATAGTAAAAATATGGAGGCAAGACACATAATAAGATGTTGAGACACATGTGTGCTAGAGGTAGTCTCATAGAGGGGATATTTTTACCCACATTTTGAATTTATGCTTCAATGAACTAGATATTATATTGTGAGATGATTTGATATTTAGTTTTGTGGGATTTATGGGATATGATTCACAGTAACTATGTCATAATGATAATATGGATTTATTTAAGTCCATTATAACTAATTTATTAATTTCTTTCAGTATATTTTGACATTTACCAAAATATTAAAGAAATGTAGGGCCTCCATGCATCATAAAACTTCATGTAATTACATGGTAAAATTGAATTAATCAATTTAATAATTATAATCTCAAGCAAGATATCACATTCATTTATATGGATATTGAGGGTTATAGATTGTACTCCATGAAGTATTCAATCATGAAATAATCATTTCATTGAATGAGGTAGTGATATGAAAATGGAATTGAGAACATGAAATCTATGAAATCATTTTGGAATACTAAGTAATGTTTTTTGTATGATGATAGTGATTCTCTTTTTCTATGAATTTTAAGGATGGAAATTTATAGTGAAAATATACATAATGTTGTAGATTGTGTACAAAATATAATTCATTACAAAGAGTTGCTCATATTGATTCTCAAGTATCTTATGGAGTGGACTATAATCTAAAAATACCTACATACCTACTAATGTATGTGAAAACATATAGAAATATTAAAAGAAAGAGATACATAAATTGATAGATATATGATTTGGAGCCTCTATTTTCTCATTAATAGTGAAATATCTTATAATAATTTATTACGATAGTCATACCACCCAAATAATATGATGAAATCCATGTGATGTTTTTATACCATCATGAAAATTATTTCTTTGAATAAAATATAAATAAATAGAATTTCAATAACAATGATACCACAAACTATTGAGAACATGAGCCACATATAACATTTAAACTTCAAACAGATTAAAATAAAAAGTAGTTATAGAATGACTCACAAGTGGAACAAAACCACAAATTATAAGACTATTGATGTAGTTGATTTTTTATATACTATTTTAACTAGTGTTCTTCATATAGAAGGCACACTGTGTAATTTTTATAAAAATGAATATACTGTGTATTCAAAAGCGATAAATATGAGTATTGATGATGTAGTGAATAGAATATTGTTGTAAAAGGAATGGGTTCATTTTAAATATTGATGTATAAGATACATGTTATTACATAATGATATATATTTTATTCCGAATTTTTTTGAGTTTTTTATTCATAGAAATGTAATTCATTCCATGGGAATCAGATATATGATGATACTGATAATAAGATGGTTATTCGAAGACACACATAGATTCATGTGCGTGAATAATATCTAGAAGAAGAGTTTACAACAAAAAATAATTGATATTTAAATCAGGACTCCTTCAAACTAATGAAATCAATATATAATTAATATTCAGATGATTATATTATTGGGTGATAGTGATAATTAATAAGAATATTCGATCTTCAATTTCTAAAATTATTGATATAGTATATACAGTATAATACACTCATATCAAAATTGGTAGTTGAGATGAATTACATAATAAGGCAGTTTAGAAGTGTTTTGAGAATGATAAATATTTTTTATAGTACATATCATAATTTTAATATGATTTTTATAACCCCAATTAGACATTGTAGTATGAAAAAAGTTGTATCCTATGAAAATTTATTTATTCCTTTAGAACACCTAAAATTACGAGGGATTCTAAATTAGTAACATTGTGGAATTCAGTATTGATTGGACTAGGATTTTCCATGGATATACCTCATACATATAGTGATGAATCTGTATCATGAGGGGAATTACATGTTTTAGAATGGAGTAGGTATTTTGATATATGCATGTAAATATGGTGTGTTAACATTCATTTACATTCTATATTTAATGAAATAATCATTTAATTGTCAATTTATAAAATAATTTTTTTTCAAATAGGTGATAGTTTATTTAAATTAAATGCAGTAAAATATTAATGATAAAATTTTCTAAAAAATATCAATCCCCATTAACACTATCATACTATGATTTTATTATATAATGGTATCTATACTATTATTTTCTATAGATTATAATTAATTTAATATATTGGATAATAATTTTATTAATGACGCAAAATTTTAATGAAATATTTCATTGGATAATTTTTTTTACTTTTTTAATAAAAAATTATTAATATCATGCATTATAAAAAATTAACCCTATAAGATTAAATATATATATAATTAAATATATGTATAATATAAATAACGATTTATCACCATCCATGAAGACAATGAAAAATAGTGAATTTAAAACTCCCTCATATGTATTTAACCAACCATTAGTGGGGAATGCCAAATGATTAAATAAGTGGTATATATATTCCATATTTAATAATAAGTATGTAGAAGTATGAAAATAATTATATATATAATAGATAAAAACTAATAATATATGCATAGATACATTGAATATTAATATTATCATTATAGGTCATGTACTAATTTTTAATTATACTTTTTTAAATTCATTGATAGAGATAATATATATATATATATATGTTATAATAATATTCTTAAAACAAATTATTATTATTAATGTCATGATTAATTGTTATTTAATTATCATTAAGATGTTTGTATTAGGAATAAATATAAGGATAAATGAGTTGAATAGAAAATGATAAAATTTACAATCCCATCTTTGTGAGGTTTCTCTTATTCTATGCCACTCAATTCCATTAGGGGTGGGAGATTTTTCTCTTAGAATATCAATATGTTTTTATAAAGACAATAGATAATGGAATTAGTTTGATGATGTGAAATTTGATTTTTTTTCAAAAACATTATCCATGTTATGGACTATGATGTATTCTTACTATGAGAGAGGGGTGTTTTTGATAAAAATAGCGAATAAGACATTATTTACCAGCTAAATATTGAAATAGTATATTGTTTCAATTTTTTTTAATTTTTTTATTTAAAATAATACCAATATTGAATTTATTAGTGTTTATAAAATAAAGAAATAAATAATAATGAATTTTAATCTATTCATTATAATTTTATAATAAATATCCACTATTCATTATGGTTATTGATTTTAATATTTTCATTTATTAATATTTATTATTTTACATTATATAATCTCCAAAAATTTTGATAAAAATTTAATCAATATTTCATTGAAACTATATAAATAAAATATTGAGCTTCAAACCATGTATTTTTACTATTCTCCAAAATATTTATTTTTTTCAAAATGGATATCATATCTGTCATGAAAAAAATTATAATGATTAGTAATAATATTTCATTCTTTTAAAAATATTCTCTATGACATATATAGTATTTGTATCTAAATCTCAACATACTTCTAATGATATTAAATTTTTATTTCGAAATATTATTATAGAAAATTTATATATATATTTTCATAGATAATCATAATTTGAATGTTTTGTATTGGAAAAATTATTTTTTACTCATTTTATTTCAATTAATTATTATTTCAAAGTAATTAAATAATTAATTATTGGAAATTACAATATTAATAGCCAAACTACTATTTTGATAATCATTTATCTAATATAGTGTCAATGTTATTATTTCAAATTTCATAATTACAATATAATTCAAAAAAAAATTATAATTTTGTAATTAATCATTCACATTGTATTCATAAAAACCCACTATTTCACTATTATAGATACAATAGTATTTAAAATATTTATTTTTTATGAACATATTTTTTTCTTCAGTTTTATAATTATAGGGTAACACAATGTTATTGAATACAAATATATATGATTTTTTTTATTTTTCTATCACATTGTAAAATATATATTTTTACAATTTTTATATTATATATATATATATATATATATATTCATATTTATTAATAAATAATTTTTGTTTTTTATTATTTTTTAGAGGTTTTTTCTACTATACTATATTCCATAATATTACACACATGAATATAAAGAATCAAAATTATAAATATAAAAGTCATAGTCAATATAATATTTCATCTGAAAAAGGTCTCGCTGGATGAAAGGGGAAAATAAAGGACAATTAGTGCTTCCAACTACATCCATCATCATCTCATATAGACTTATCTTGAAATCATTAAATTTAAATAGAAAAAAGGGATAAAGCACAAAATAATGAAGTATTATCACATTATATAGATTGTTTCTAATAAAAAAATTTGTTTTTCTAACAAATTTTTTATAAGATATGTTTTTTAGTTAATTTCGTTAAAATAATATCACTATATGGATACATAATATATTTTTTAACTTTCTATAAATAAAATCAGATGTTTTCATTACAAATATTTTATGTCATATAAAACTACATTATAACAACCCATTTTTTGTTATTCAAAAAAATTTATGTTCTATAGGTTACATCTAGTGTTTTCCTTTATAAATATAAGATATTAAAGTGTATAATTACATATGAAACCTAATTCCCTTCATGTAGTTATACTTTTCATATTCCATATAAAAAGGTCAATAAATTCCCATAACACACCCCAAAAATTCATCACATATACTTAATTTTCACAATAATAAATATTTCACAAATTTGAGAATATATTTTATGGGAAAACAAACACTTTAACACTACATATATCCAAATAAATAAACATTACAATATAGTTTCGTCATGTGATAATAGTTTAAAAATAAAAAATAAAATATTATCACCATATTAAAAAATATATATATGTTTAAATATGTAATAAAAATATAAATAAAAGATACATTGGTATCACCCTGTACCAAATAAAAACCATGATATAACTAAATGATATTTTTAGGACTTCAATTAATGTAGAAAATAATATTAGTAATTAATTCTACATTATCAAAGACATTATCTATAAGGTTAAGGTCGGTAGAATATTTTTTTTAGAAGAAAAAATATTAATGAAAAATATATACATGACTTGATAGGATACACATCATACGTGAAAAAAGCATATAGGATTAAATTATATAATATAGTAATGTATTTATTTTTCCACTAAAAACCCTTAATCATCATCATCCTTATCTATAAACAACTCATCATCTATAATTAGAAAATAGTACATTAGGATAACAACAAATTTTTTATTGAACCATATCAACACTAACCTATATCTAAGTTCTGAAGGGTTATTTATCAATATATAATGAAAATGGTAATGGATGATATTGTGGGCGATGGGGTCTCTCAAACAATATAATTTGACAATCATGAATATTTTTTCTAATTGGTATTAATGAAAAAATAACTAATTATAACACTTAAATAACATAAAAACGATTATCATAATTTTTCATAGCTAATAATTGATAACTATTGATGCCTATAAAATTTTAATGAAATGATTTATACTATATAAATTGTGAAGTAAATTATCTAGAGAAATGTGATCATACCCTCTTAGATACTCCTTGAATGATGATCTATTTTACTTCATCAAAAATATATCAGGCCCTTGTTATTGTTTCCATAATAGACATATATATCTGTATCACTAATCTACTATATATAGTAATCCTAGATTTCTAGCTGCCACATGTCCCTCTTACATTCATCCACATCAATTTTCCCTAACATTTCTGTCCTACAATTACCCACGTCATCCACCATGTGCTATCTCATTTTCTATGTGCCTCCCTCTCCCTCTCTATATATTTTTATCGTGGGTTGCGACCTAAATGGCCCTAGACCCCCAAATCTATAATCCTCCCTCTCCTATTCAACTTGTAGTCTACAGCCCTCTATCTCAATCCTCCTCCTTCTCTTGGTTTGAATAATAGTCTCATTATTTTTCATTCGCCAGGCCACAATCTGGATTCAATAATTTGTGACCTACGGTTCTCACAATGTCCCAACATCGGTTTTATCTTCCTCCAAATATTTCTGTAGTCTTTCATGCTTATAAGTTATCTTCTTCCTTATTCCTGTTTCAAAATACATCCCTATTATATTTTTTCTCTTATTCGCATTTCCATTCACAGTTTCTTCATGTCACAAATCTATTTATTCCCACCCCCACTACGTAAGGTTATTCCTATATAGCAATCCTTCCATTCCTTCCAATCACAGTAAATACATTCATAACTACTTCAATCCACTCTTATTCCTTCCCTTTGAACATCCCATTGCTTTCAATTTCAGACGGCTATTCTGAGGATTTCGTGGTTTTCTTTTTCAAGTGGAATCAGCTTCCCTTCTCTTTACGGTTCCTACATCTCATATTACCTCCCATACATTTAATATTTTTTTTTTATTTTTTTCGTATTACTAAATATAAATTATTCCATTTTACAATCTATAAGAATAGTAAAGTCACATTTATCATCATTTCCAACTATTTCATTTCTTATAATTAATTTTTTTTCATATGTGTTTTTTTGGTTATGACAATGTTAGATCATGAAAATACTTTTAATATTAATGATGATGTTAATATTTCTTTTGTTAACTTCTTTAATGAATTAATTTCAATTATATAATATTCCATAAATTCTGTTTTCACATTTGGAATGAATTTATTTTCCAATTAATTCATTTTTCATGTTGGATTTTCTAAATTCTATTATCTACTCGCTTTTTTCAAACAATTTATTACTTATTACATTTTATGTTCCATATGTTAAGGGTTTTTGTGGCTTTCTATTATCTAATTATTTAATGCTCTATCTTGATGTGGTCTTGAAATTTTTGGATGACTTCTACAAAGAAAATTAAAACCAGTTAAGTGGAATCTGGATTCAGGTTTTATTCATATTTTTTAGTTTTATTTTGTGGTAGCAGATTTGTGAATGTTTTGGATTCATTTCATATATCATTAGGGATTAAATTATAAAATATAATTTAAATTCACTAACTGGCATGATTTTGTGGAATAAGGATTTTCTTAGTTAATGATTATAATTCCAATTAGGTAGACGCATGAGAGTGAAAGATCGAAGGAAATGAAAGAAGACGCAGATAATGATGGATACGATGAGATCAAGGATGACATTGAAGAGCACACTGATGATTATTCTTATAATATAGTTCTCACTAAATATTAATCAATATTTCTCCTTGAATTAGTATTGGGAAAAACCTTAGATTTTATTTCTAATTATTTTTCCACATAACATAGATTTTGATGACAATGAATTTGATTATAATATCGAGGAGAATGACTGTATGAACGTAACCCAAACCATTAATGTTATAGTCTTTTATTTGATTTTATTAGTGGATATCATATTTCATTTTATTAATGAGTCGTTTTTTATAGCAATGGAACATGTTTCCTCTTTGATCATGTGAATGGTGCAGTTTTGGGGTGGGTATATGATCATGTTATTTGTTTGAGAGGTGGATATTGAGTTTTATTAGATCAATGAATCAATTTTAAGATAAAAAAATCAGTTATTTTAGATCAGTATCAGGGTAAAGTAAACAATAGAGAATTCTGTTTTTAATAGACATTTATGTCTAAAAATAAAAAATTGAATATTTTTACTGAAAATTAAATCATAGAAATTTCAGCATCCTTATTATTTTATCCATTTTCCCCATTTTATAGGACATCATTCTATTTAATTAAAAATCTAGATTCATATTATTATCTTCATTTTTATAGAAAAATTTAGGATTCTTTTTAGTCATCATCGTGTAGTGAATATCCAAACCATCCAGGAATGGTCTTTCTAGTCACCATAATATCTTCACATTATGTAGTTTCTTACCATATTATAGTTGTAATAAAATTAACTCTCATATTCATTGTTTATATTTTCATACTATTGGATGATTTTTCTTTAATTTATTTTACTTTTTAGTATATGTTATAGGAGTTGATCATGTTTTACTATATTTTTCAGTTGACAAGTTTTTTATTTTTATGGGTTGATTCAGTATCTTACTTCCACCAGGATAGTCATAAAGAAACATTATATTGTTATAAAAACATGGTATGTAATTGAAATCCCTGCAATGCATTATATGATAAATAGTTATGTAGACATCCAAATATATGATATTTTATTTTCTATTTGAATCATGATAAATGATTAATATTAAATTCGTGCATTCATTTTTTAATAATTAAAAACATAATGTCATTATAAGATGTTTTCTTTTCCCTTAAATTTTTATCCTGTAATAATCAAGGAAATGTTTCCTCCCATTTCAGATCTATGCTTGACTAGAATTCTCGTTGAGCTCTACACATGTATGGTCTTGGAAATGAGGATCATCCATCAAACATAAGATATGATGATTACATTCATATAGTATAAAAATTAATTGATTTTTGAATATGAATTCAATTTTGTGTCTTAACATATTCTACATGTACATCTTATTTATATACCTTTGATGTTAAATAGAATTTTGATATAGATTCTCATGAAGCACTGAGATTGAATCTATCATCTTATATATTTTATAATTCAAAATCATTTTTTCAGGTATTCAAAAGTTGTTTACAGTTCACTTCTCAATCTTCTTGGCATGGTAAATTGTCTCTAATTAGGGAAAACAATTATAGAAGCCCCTACGCTTACCCAATTTTTGTTTATATTTAGGTGGGAATTTAAACCAACAACATGATACTATTGTGATGCTTTGATGGCTCAGGTCATGTTTTCATGCGTGTTGAATGTTAAACCAATTCATAGAACTAACTCTATGAAGTTTGTATGTTTTTAAATTTATATTTATTACAATTATTGATATATTTTTTTAATGGGAAAAACAACACTATCATCTATTATGTATTATTCAAAAATGAATCTATATTAAAACAATTAAGGGTTATTTAAAATCTATAGGTACAATTTTCCAAAACTTATAACTGGTTTTCATTGAATCAAGTTGTTTGGAATAGTTTTCATTATTCGTAATTCCTATGAATAATGTACGGTAACATAGAACCTTTTTAATGTTGATAAAACAATGTATCTTTATATTTTCGAATTGGGTTTTTAAGCATTATTTACATATTCAAAAATTATATAAGGATAACTTATTAAATAAGTGTGAAAAAGTTGACCAAATTTTTTAGTTGTAATTGCAAGGTAATATTACAGTTTGAAAGTTTCTTATTTACTTCATATTTTATTTATGCATTATTTATTTATATTCAAAATTTTATTAGACTATGCTATTTACATTAGGGTTAATGGAATATGTTTTCCCTGTTTTCTGAATTAGCCTCTGGTATGGATACAGCCTAAAATATGTTCCATGTTTATGTGTCTTTATTGATCAATATAATATAAAAAAATTTGTTTCATGTAGTTATTTCACATATTAATATAACATTTTTTAATTCCATATTAGTTGAACATGTTTATTTTTCAATAAAATTTTATTTTCTAATATCTTCGACTTATCCACAACACAGATACTAGTTTAACCAGTTATTTACAACAATGTATCTGTAAATTCAACACAAAAAATTCAGCTCTTTGTAATTTCATTTTGATTAATTACATTTTAAAGGATGTATATAGATATTCACTACCTGAAACACAACACATTCATATGAATTTATTTTAAAAATTATTGAAAAAATACACATACTGTTGTATCTTACATCACCTATTAGCATAAGAATACAAAAGATCATTTTCAGATGAACCATTTTGGAATATACTAGGATTATTCTTACATTAATTTTTTTGGATTCTGCTTTTTAGTAGGAATTATTACGTATTCTTATTTTTAAACAATTCTTCCTATGATAAATAGTTTGATAGAAGTTTTTATAGATGAAGATTTATACAATGTGACAAGATAATTAGGCTATAAAATAAAACATCAAGTCAGTATTGATGAGTGAAACATTTATACAAATATAAATATGAATATTTATACTTTATAATTTGAAAAACATTTTGTCAATATATTTTTAATATTCTCTATTTATATATGTTCTTTTATGATTTCTAAAATCATTGTCATCTATTATTGTTACCATTTTTAATATTTGATAATATAAACCCATGTTTTTCCATTGTGAATTTAAATATAGAGTTGTGGTATTTATTTTCTATAATTTTTATGTCTGCTAATTTAATTTTACTTATTAGTTTCTTTTACATCGATATTAGTTTACTTGCCTTGTATTAAATCTTATTTGGTCATTCCTTTGTTGATTATGTTTTCTCAATATTTTTTTAGTAAGATATATTATATTATTAATATACTTTTTTTTCAATATAGTAATATATTTTAATTGATTGTTAAAATTTGTATAGCCTCAAATATATCATTATTTATCATAATTAATAAATTTTCACTTTCAATTAGAATGTTCTATTCATTCATTTATTTCAATTACCTATGATGAAAATTATTTTCCATACCTTATAATTACTCATAAATGATTTCAAATGTGTTTATCCAAAATGTGATCAACTATATTAATGATGTTATTTTGTTTCATTGTATTCCAAAATTATCTAAATGTTTGCAGTGACTGGAGGCCTTCACTGAACAAGATATTGGTTACACCAAGAACCATTAATGTTTCTAGAGTACTCTACATCCATGGATTCACCTACTCAGTTCATGAAAAAACATTAATGCTTACATCCGATAATATTTGTAACCTCTCATAATATAAAAAATATATATGATATTTTACATATAATATGCATTCAAGTATATTTCTACCAGTTTCACTTTTTTTAGATTGTAATGAGAGTTATGATAATTCATGTAAAACTAAATGTTCATGTAATTTTGGAAAATTAAATGAAGAATAATAGTATTCAAAGTTAATATATGGTGATATTTTTTACTGACCATGCATCAAGTTTAGTATACCCACTACCTTTCTTTAGTTTCTCAGCCATCTCAGTGGTCTGTTCATCGACAGTAATGAAACTATTCACACTATGACAAGGAATTTGTCTAGCATTATGGAAATTTTCCTCACCATTTTATGTTTGAAATTTTTATTTGACATATATCCTTGATTTTTATAAACCCTAATTTCCTATTATTGAACTATTATTATTTATTGGATGAATTTATCCCCCCTCTCAAAAGAAGTTGTCCTGGTAAAACCCAATCCACTTCATTGTAGTCGGTATCCTGGTCATCACTGGATCATTCTCAAGCAAGATCACCATTCCTCTTCATTCCCTTTATTTAGTTACTCAGCCAGTTCATTGGCATGTGTTTCATTAGGAAAAATATTGGGCCCTCTTTTACCATGACTTTGTCTTGATTTATGGAATGATACATCATTGTCGATGGTTATATTTTTATAATTTGACATGTATCATTGATTTACATAACCCTAACTGACCGTGTGGGATCACATACTTTTTCTTGTTTGATTCTATTATCCCCCATCTTCATTAAACATCAAAGGAGAAAACTATAACTGAATGTTGTACAATTTTATTAAATAAAAAATGTACCTTCTTATTCCATAAAACAGAAATGATTACATATTCTGTTTCTTTCGTTGATTAATGCACTATTTAATTTATTCCACTTCTGAGGTTGCCCTCTATGAATAGTTTCCTAGTATTTGACTACTTAAAAATTCCAATATGTTATTCGTTAATTTTTTAGAACATAAGTCTGAAATATTCTTAATTAAAATATTTATATTAATTTATCATGAAGGATAGGTATGTAGCATTGAATCAGAATGAAACACTTTGCCTCTCATCTTTAGCATTATTTCCTTTTGTGAGGTATGTATATGTTACATCTTGCATGTAGGCTTCATTTCTTATTATTTGTGAAAATGATAAGTAAATGGTTGATTTGATTTACAGATGAATACATATTTCTACGTGTAAGGTATCAACAATTTTTTTTCAAATATAATGATAGATGGAATTAAGAAACCATGATGAGGAAGTTGAATGGGTAAGCACCTATCCACTTTTTTAAGGCTAGTATCCTGGTTGTTACTAAATCAATAATTTTATTATCTTAATTCCTCTTTCCATGGATGTAGTTTTTTTAGCCACCTCATTTTTGTGTTCTTGGGTGTGCCTGAAATTGGTCCCACTATAAAGACCTGGAATTTCCGTGAATTTTTTTAAAAAATTACATGGGAATTTTAAGATTCTGTGAAAATTTAAGGTGCATTATTCCGAGGCCAGGTGTGCCAAGAATAAATTTCTGATGTTTTTTTAGGTATGTTCAGTAAACATGAAAACGTGATTTTATAACTTCTGAACCGGTGCAATGAATTGAAATCTGAGGGAAACGTTGAACTTGCAGTGCCAGTGATTTCGTAGTGAGACCTTCACCACAGCTGCATTCTATCAAGAATGGAAGTTTGATTTTGGGTTTCTAATAAATTAAATAAAATTATGTGTATCTTATTTTTATTTTTTAATTTGTTGTTCAAACCCCCAAGAGGTTGTCAGTGGTGGAAGCCACCACACTATATACTCCCATGAGTGGCTATGGTGGTGGGGCCCACCCACACATTACCTTCCTTCGGAGGATATCCTTGGTGGGGACCACACATTCTTTAAACCCCCTATAACCCCAATTTATGTGGGATGAAACTCTCCACCTTCCAAAATTAATTTAATGTGACAAACCTCTAAATAAATTAATTAATCTCTTTCATTTATTTAATGGCCACCCTTTTGAATTCTACCTGACGATTAAAATAGTTGTTAGTATATTATTTTTTGTTGGAAATTCATTTGGTGGATCTTAGAGAGAGAAATTATAAAACCCTTGCAGAATTATCTCTCAATGAGGAATTTGAAGAATGCCTCTTCATCGTCCACTGAAGAATGACAAACTCTTTCTTTGATCTTCAACAAAGCTAAAAGAGAAGGAGCCGACAGTGAAGAACGTTGACGATGCTTCTTCCTCATTTTCCTACCACAGACGCTTCCCAATGTCAATGAATCGACTTCCTCCATTCCTCTTCTTCCACTGTCTATGATTGTCATATGAGTTAGGGGAAATTTGAGTTTGATTTTTTTTGGTTTTATGATGTTCAACATTGGATAATAATTTTCTGAATGACATAAATGTAATGTGGAGGGCTCGGAGAGCACGAAGACAGCCCGACCCTCACCCTTTTATTGTCCTCGATTGTTTAATAGGATGGCAGAGCAATGGCACTACCGAATGGATAGTTTGTGGCGGAGCAGTGCGACCAGTGTCGGGAAGCCGCGAAGAAAACCGACGACGCAAGGGCCCCCTGGTCATCGGTGGGGAAAGGCCTCTGTGCACCACATGGGGGGAAGGGACACGGCCTGGAGGTATGTGGAAGTTATGGAAAGTGTGACGCTATCATGACACATATTGTAGGGGAGCCATTGTATGGGTAGACCGCAGCGGAGTTGGTGGAGCCTCTGGCCACTCAGCGAGCCAAGAGAAATGACACCCACTGTGTCCTGCGTGATCTGGATCGGCACCACCTAGAGATAGTTTCGGCACACAGCCATATAGAAAAGCATTTCGTGATGTCCGGGGGTTAGCGGTTTCCACCTATACATGGCTATGGAGGCCCCCCGCTGGGCTGCCGGGTCGCTAGGCTGACCGGGACGCCAGGCCGACCGGGACGCCATCGTGCCGGGACGCCCTATCAGGTCTGGCCACTCTTCAGGTTGGGTCACCCCCTCTGGTCGGGCCCCCATCATCGGTCGGGCTGCCCCCTCGGGATAGACCACCATCTCGGTCTGGGCCACCCCTCGAGTCGGGCCACTCCTTTCAGGGCCGGGTCGGACCTGCGGACCGAGTCGGACCCCAGTCCGGACCTGATTGTCCCAAATACACTTTTTCACCCATATAAGGGGCTACATGTGTCTGATTAACGAACCACCTATGGTGATGGAAATCATAGATCAAGATGGATCTTTTGGCATACCCCACATAAGGTTTTGACATAGTTGGGGTTTGGTATAGTTCATTTGATCCTAAAATCAAACAGGGCCCCTTGAATACAAATTCCAATAACACACAGACAAGGAGTTCGATTAATGCGCCAACTATTGCGTTGAGACACCTCTGACTAGGAAGACCTTGGAGATACATCTACATGGGACTTCGTGATAGTTGACGTAATGAACAGTAGCTCATGGACTGGATCCTCACAGATACGAGCGTGTGGAGTACGAAGACATAGTAGCTGGCTGAGACCTGGAAACTACTGACCTTTCGAGTCAGACTGTTTCGACTAGCCCAGTTGGAAGCACCTCTGTGTGATGTGGCAGAACCACATTGTAGAGCACCTCTTTGTGACGCGAAAGACCCACAGTACTCGAAAAGAGGAGTACCTCAGCAAGCTATGAGGGGGAGCAACTCTATGTGACACGGCAGACCCACAGTGGGGAGCGCCTCTGTGTGATGCATCAGACCAACGGTACTCGGCCGTAGGAGTACCACAAATGTTCAGGATATTGGGAAGCACCACTATGTGACATGGAAGGTCGAAAATACTCTATTTTTAAAGAGTACAACAACACTGGGGTTTCATCAGTTTCACTAGGAGTGTTACATGTCACCCGCCCTAGAATAAAATCATGGTTTTGAGTTGAGTTGGTGACTTTTATGCTTACCTTATTATTGTGATGGGTTACTTGATAACTTAGGAATATATATGGGCATATAACTATATAAGGGATTCCATTGTTTATTTACTTTGTGGTTATCCTTGTTGGTTATTTTGATACCGTGAGGTTCTGGGGGTCCTTACTGAGTATCGTTATACTCACCAATGCACAGGTTATGCTCACATCTCATTGTGTTGGTTGAAAACGATATAAAACGTTGACTAAGGTAGAGAGTAGTAGGATTGGATGGTACCTGGAGTTGGATCACTCAATGTGATGGTGCATAGAGCAGAAGAATGGGCATGGAGTGTTGAGGAGTCCATCTGTACCTACCCTTCAGGTAGGAACCCTAGAGGACGACCCAGTAGCTACAATACATGGTTTTAGTTGTACATGTACCGTACTGCTGGGATTCTATTTCTGGACCCTTTTACTTTCCATCTCTTCTTCTGTATACAGTATTTCTTAGTGTTGTGATTCCAATTGTATTCTATGATTATGTGTGTTTACTTTTTATAAAGGTAATTCCTTCATAGCTTAGGGAATTATGCCTTTTGTGCAAGTCGCGAGACTCTAGCCTTTGGAAGGTGGGATTAGGGTATCACGACATGGGCCTCGAGGATAGGTCGTGACATATTGGTAGCAAAGGAGTCAGTTATATCGCAGAACATAGAAATTTTATTTTTTTTCTTTTCTGTGAAGCAATAGCGTTAAGGGTTATTAGTGTGGTTTTTAGTTCAGGGAGTATAGTGTTGGTGCGAGCGGAAGACGTATCCATACACCAGGACCCTGACTACTGATTTCTAACTTAGAGCATGAAAACAATGATTACGTGTGTCAGCCCAACCAGGTCATCTCACCAGGTATAATATTTTGGATGTGTCGTGTCTATTTCTTTTAGGATGCCTACCCACAGATCCCCATGATTCGTACGCTCTGACAAACCAGTGAGCGATGAGGCCTCGACACATGGCCCATTGCCAGCAGAGGCGCCAGCGGCACCACTTCTTATTGGGCCACCGATGCCACCAGCCCCAGCCGCAGACGATTCACGCCACTTGAGGGCGTTTCACGAGTTCCAGCATTAGAGGCCACCTAGGTTCTATCATGAGACCAACCCACAGGCAGCTGAGAATTGGATTGAGGCTGTGGTGAGTGTCTTCAGAATGGTAGGGACACTATCAGACGTTGTGGTGATCCTTGATGTGATTCTACTTCAGGCAGCAGCAGTTAGATGGTGGGGCCTGATTCTCCAGGTCCAATACAAAGTGACACTACTACAGATAGACTTCGAGAGACTATTCCATGAAGAGTTTGTTCCAACGACACTACGAGCTGTAAGGATACTAGATCTATTGTATCTACAGTACGGTATCATGACAGTGGCGCAGTACTCATCGAGGTTCACCGACCTCTTACACTACTCCACATATATGGTGCGAGACCCATTCATCAGGTCACAAACCATGGAGTTGGGGATCATTTGAGAGATCCAAGAATCGATGATCTCCCTCATCATCCCGACACAAGTGGGGGTGTTAGAGAGAGCCCTCATAGTAGAGAGTTTCCTTGCGGAGAAGTCACCAGCAGCGAGAGCTACCACTAGTCGATGTGCATCGAAGTCTTCTGAAGTTGACAATAGATACATGATGTAGAGGTCCAAGAGGACTATACCCATGGGTGGATGACCGCATGACTCGGGATCAGTTGTTTGGGACACCCAGGGCAGTGACTTATATGAAATGATCAGAGAGTTCTAATCGTGTGGTGGGCATGGTCACATGGATCTTGACTGTCCGGCCTGCCATTTAGATTATCATAAGAAAGATGAGGAGCCTCCCAGGAAGAGGCCGATGATCGATCGAGGCAGTCCGCAGGGCGCAAACGGATGTGGTAGAGGAGCTGGTCAAGTTGCTGGCAGTGGAAGATGTCTCAAGGTGTTTCCACCACCACCACCCGGAGGTTCACCCCAACCGCATGGAGTGGGTGGAGAGGTGAGAGCCTAGCATCAACCAGCTAAGGCCTATGACCATGGCTCTCTAGAGATGATTCAAGGTATAGTATTTGTCTACTCCACTTTAGCAGTAGTTCTTATAGACACAGGTGTCGGTCATTGTTTCATTGCCACTGCCCTCGTTCGGAGCTCATAGATTCCACCGATGCCATTAGCTTGATCCTTATGGCTAGAGACTCATATGGGAGTAGAATCGACGATTACACATTAGTGATGGTAGTATGAGCTTACTCAAGGAGGCGAGAGATTCTGCTGGGATATCCTCGTAATCGCGTCGAGGCCTTAAGATGTCATCTTGTGTATGGACTGTTTATCTATAGTCCATGCTCAGATAAAATGTATTAGGTGTAAAGTGTTGTTTGTCCGCAAGGATGGGACCAGGTTCACCTTCACCAGCTATAAGGGAACCTTTGTAGCACAGTAAAAACATACTAGGTGGAGGTTGCAACTGATTACTGACAAGTTGGCTTGACTTACCCTACACTACCGTCTCTTAAACCAATTCTATTCGACAAGGTGGCGGATGGGAACCTGAGGCTCTGTGTCAACTACTGTCTCCTGAACCAGGTGATCTTGAAGAACATATACCATTTCTCGAGGATTTATGACCTCTTTGATTATCTCAAGGGATCATGGTGGTTCTCGAAGATATACATCAGATCAGGCTATCACCAGCTCAGAGTTTGAAATGAAGATGTGACGAAGACAAGCTTCAGGTTTCAGTACAAGCAATTACTAGTTCATCATTATGCCTTTCGGCATAACCAACACTCCAACAGTGTTCATGTGTCTCATGAATATGATCTTCCATCCATACCTCATTCACTTTGTTGTAGTCTTCATCAACGACATTCCGATCTACTCGTCTAATGCGGAGGATCATCCCTACCATTTGCATGTAGTACTAGACAATCTCCGAGAGAAGAAACTTTATGGTAAGCTCTCAAAGTGCCAATTTTGGATTCAAGTGGTTCACTTCTTAGGACATGTCATCTTCAAGTCTAGAGTTGCAGTAGATCCAGTGAAGATTGAGGCGATACTTGCTTGGGAGCCACCTAGGAGAGTGACAGAAGTACATAGTTTTATGGGTTCGGCTGGATACTATCAGAGGTTTGTTCCAAACTTCTCCAGAGTTGCATCACCACTATCAGCCTTAATAAAGAACGGAAAACCCTTTGTGTGGTCACAGAGATGAGAGAAGTACTTCCAGGATCTGAGGTAGAGGTTTACTAGTGCCCCCATCTTGAGGCTTGTAGAGGAGAGCAAAGGGTATGCAGTTTACTACCATGCATCAGGGACCAAACATGGGTGTGTATTGATGTAGGAGAAAGTAGTGATCGCTTATGGTTCACGGCATCTGAGATAGAATGAGAAGTACTACGCTACATATGACCTGGCGTTAGCAGAAGTTGTCTTCGCCTTGAAGATTTGGAAGTACTATTTGATGGGTGAACGTTTTACCATGTACTTTAATCACAACTGTCTCCGGAATATATTCTCCTTGAAGGACTTGAACCTGACACAATGACTTTGGATTGAGTTCCTCCAGGAAAATGACTTCAATATAGTCTATACTCTTGGTAAGGGGAATGTTGTTGCAGATGCGCTCAGTCGAAGGTTGGGTACTCAGCTATTAGGAGAGGCGTAAGAACAGTTGGCTGCCCTGCAATATCCTTTGTGGATAGGGATAGAGAATCCTATCTACAGTCTCTTACAATCACTCATCCACTACATCAGCAAGACAAGGTGGTGAAGCATGGTTATGATGACAGAGAGACGCGATGTGATCATATATCTATAGGGCAGGAACCTGATGGATTTTCTGAAGGTTGAGAGTTTGTCATCCTCTTCAGAGAACGTACCATGGTACCAGTAGCACTTTAGGAGGATGTGTTTAGGTAGTTTCACACATCCCCTCTATCAGTACATCTAGGAGTGGTGAAGATGTAACAAGTTCTTCAACGACAACATTTGTGTCCCGGTATGAATACGGCGGTAGTAGAGTTTTTCTCTCGATACCTCATGTTCCAACAAGTGAAGGCAAAGAAACAGGTGCCTGCAGGCTTGGTTCTTCCATTAGAGGTCCCAGATTGGATGTGGGATGGGATATTCATGGACTTCATGATGGGTCTTCCACGTACATCCAAGAGTCACGATTTGATATCGGTGATCGTTGTTCGACTCACCAAGTCACCCCACTTCATACCGATCAGAGAGCAGGATTTAGTAGAGTGCATGAGATGCCTCTATGTGTATGATATTGTGCATCTACATGGTGTACCATCCTCGACTGTCTTCAACCATGAAGCACTGTTCACTTCCCTTCTATGAAAGGGGTTGTAGGCGGCTTTCGGGACACATCCTTTCTTGAGCACCGCCTTCCATCCCCAGACAGATGGTCTGACCGAGCAGACTGTCCAAGCCCACTAGGACATGCTATGTGCATATGTCCTCAACTTTGGTCGCACCTGGGAGGATCACTTGCCTTTGGTGGAGTTCCCTTGCAACAACATCTATAACTCCACCATCGGTATGGGACATTTTGAGGCCATATATGGTCGACCATGCAGATCGCCAATGTGCTAGACAGACCTAGGGGAGTCAGCACTTGTGGGACCAGAGATGGTACAATATACTATGAAGAAGAAGCGGATCATCTAGGATCAGTTTAAGACTACAAAGAGTAGGCATAAGTCGTATGCTAATTGAAGACGGGGTCCTCTGCAGTTCAAGTATGGAGACCACATCTTTCTACGGGTCTCTCCTCGACGAGGACTATGGGGATTTGGACGAGGCGGAAAGTTATCTCAATGATTCATCATGCCTTTTTAGGTCCTCAGTAGAGTAGGTGAGGTGGTTTACCTCTAATCTCTTCGACCTCAGTTTCACCGGGTGCACAACGTCTACCAAAAATATCAATTGAGGTTATGCGTGCACGACCCTTCCCACATCATCGACCACAGGGTGATGGACATCGACGACGAGGTGAATTTTTTAGAGGTTCCAGTGGATATTGAGGATCGATAGGATTGGGTTATTTGTGGATGGTTGATACCTCTGTTGTGTGTTTGCTGGTAGCACAGGAACCTCCATGAGAACACATGGGAGCGGGAGGCTCAGATACATGTTCAACACCACCATTTGTTTCCTTAGTTTGAGTTGTATCATACGGGGACATAAATACCTAAGGTGGGTAGAATGTAAAGACTCATAATTTCTATTATTTTTATTAAATACAAGGAAATTTTACGAGTCTGCTGAAATTTTCGGCACTTGATTCCGAGATCCGGTGTGCCCGAAATCAATTTCTAATGTTTTTTTCGAGTACGTTCAGTAAACATACTTGCAGTATTTTATATCTTTTGAATAGGTGCACAGAATTGAAATCTGAGGTCATCGTTGAACTCACAGCGTCATTGATTGCGTAGTGAGGCCTTCACCACAGCTGTGTTCAATCTAAAATTGATGTCAGCTTTTGGGTTTCTAATAAGTTAAATAAAAATAAGTGTATCTTATTTTTATTTTTCTTAAAGGTGGTTAAAACCTCCAAGAGGTAATTAGTGGTGGGGGGCCATCGCACCATAACCTCCCATGAGAGGTTATAGTGGTGGGGCCCACCCAAAAATAACCTCCCTTGGGAGGATATACTTAGTGGGGACCATAAGGGCTTTAAACCCCCTCTAAGCCGCCTTTAATGTGGGATGAAACTCTCCACCATCCCCCATTAATAAAATGTACCAACCGTAACAATAAATTATTTGAACTCTTTCATTTAATTAATTTTAACCCTTTTGAATTCTTTTGAATTATATCCAACCATTAAAATAATAGATAGTCTATTATTTTTTGTTGGGAATTCATTTGGTGGATCATTGTGAGAGAACTTGGAGAACTGTGGGAGAATTATCTCTCAATGATGAATGTGAAGAACACCTCTTCATTGTCCACTAAATAATGACGAACTATTTATTTGTTCTTCGACCGAGCTCAAAGTGAAGGATCCGACAATGAATAACACTAATTACTCTTCTTCCTCGGTTTGCTACCACAAAGGCATCCCGATTTCAAAGAATCGACATCTGTCTTTCCTCTCCTTCCACCGGCAACAATCATCATTTGAGGGAGGGAGATTTTGAATTTTAATTTTTTCCATTTTAAATTGTTCAACATTGGATACAAATTATCTAAGGATATCAACATAACTTGGATGGCTCAGACCGCACGAACACGGCCTGACCCTACCCCTTTGATTGTTCTGGTATTTTGATGAGGGCGGTGGCATAACGGCGCTGCCTGAAGGAGGGGCCGCAGTGGAACAACGCGACGGGCATCAGGCCGACTGTCAAGAAAACGAGAGGCACCAAGGCTACCGGAATGCCAGAGGGGTACATCGCTATCTCACCATGCATGTGGAAGGGCCATATCCAAGAGGGTTGTGGTGGTCAGAGAGGGCGCGGTGTCGTCGCGTTGCACACCATGCGGAGGAAATATAGGCCGCGACAGAGTTTTCACGGCACTGTCATGCCATGAGGAGTAGAGGAACTGCGACCAGGGTTGCCCGTGGTGGAACAGGTCGAGTAGATGGCTGCTCGGCCATCCGGGAGAAGCGGGACATAGTGGGTCACACGTGTTCTGGACCGGCGCCACCGGGTGCAAGTTTTGGCTCACACCCGAACAACAAAGCAGTTTGGGAAGCAAGGAAGGCACACGATCTCCACCTGGCCATAATTATGGCGGACCCCCACTGGGCCTTCAGGTGACCAGGTCGACCGACCGTCAGGCCGATTGGGCCGCTGGGCCAATTGGGCCGCCATCGGGTCGAGCCGCTGCCTCAGGCGGGACCACTCCTTCATGATGGGCCACACCCTCAAATTGGGAGACCATCTCGAGTCGGGCTTCCCCCTCGTGTCAGACCACCGTCATGGGGTGGGCCACCCCTCATGCCTGGCCACTCCCTTCAGGGCTGGGTAGGACCCGTAGACTGGGTCAGACCCCAGTACGGACCCGATTAGCCCAAATACACTTTTTCACCCATATCATGGGCTATGGGTGTCTAATTGACGAACCGCATCTGGCGATGTGATGATTAATGATATTTGGATCCTTCTGAATACCCCAATTGTGTTTTGGACATAGTTGGGGTATGGTCATTTTGATTTGAACCTAAAATCCAAACGAGCTCCTGGAACTGAAAGCCCAAAAAATCACACATTGGGCGTTCGATTGATGCGTTGACTATTGCGTTGAGACCCCTATGACGAGGAAGAACCTTGAGATACTTATACTTGGGACTTCATGATAGTTGGAGTATCGACCACTAGCTCATGGAGAGAATCCTTCTAGAGACGAGCGAGTAGAGTACAATGTCCTAGTAGCTGGATGAGACCTGATGACTGCTGATATTTCGACTCAGAGTGTTTCGACTTGCCCAGTGGGAAGCGCCTCTGTGTGACACAGCAGAACCACTATGATGAGGGACTCTATGTGACACATGTAAATACCCAAATCTTGACGTACATGGACATTACATTAATTTTTCAGAATACTTAATACATAACGAAAACAGACACACAAGGACCGTAATAGTTTAGTGTCTTTGGATACTCAAAATATAATATTCTAATCGTGGTGATAGATCTTCAACATCTCCCATAAAGATCTTACCCTTTTTGTTTTCTTACCTAAAACCATTATTTAAATCCTAGGGAAAAGAAAATATATAAAGGGTGAGCTCAAATTCTCAGTAAGGGTAAGCATAGAGATCATAAAAAAACCATAAAAATTTGAATGCAAAAACTTGAACATAAAATCTAAACATCAAAATCATGAGCAACTTGGAAGTACACAAAGCATAGATCATAAAGGAACATTAGTCATGATAAACTAGCATGGTAATAAAACATGTAATTGTGGAATCCATTAAGCACTTTTTATGATTTCCATAGTAGCCAAAGCATTGCTTCCAAGACTATCTTAGTGGACAAAGTCCCATTCTGATTCTAGTTCACTCCTCGTTCCAGTCCTGTAACACTGAACTAGATTAAATTACCATTCCTGACTTGTCTATCTCATGAGATATAAATCCTTAACCTATGCATTGGAGTGATATATAGGTCCCACCCATCTCATAATGAAACCATTCTTATGTGTGCCACAAAATCATAAATCATACATTATAACATCAACCATGTAATAATAATGGAATTCTTAAACATCATGCCATCATAAAAAAATCCATATAAGATAAAAGGATGTCATAAAATATATTCCTTCATAACATAATCAAATCAATGTAAAAATAGGGATATAAACAGAACCCTATATTATCTTAGATGGAAAATAATTTTGATAAAACACTTGAACTCCATCTTGAGGAAAATATCCTTTCTACTTCACAACCATTTTTCCTTTCATAAAATGTCATATAACTTTAAACTAAAAGAAGATGATTAAAAATAAACTTGAATACTTGTAAAGTAATATTCATGGATATAATGTTCAAAAAGTCCATTCATGTCGTATAAGTTAAAGAAAAACATTCTTCTCGTACTTTTTTAGGAAAAGTCAAAAAGTACATTGTATGGTAAACAAAAGAAAGATTCCTTCCATACGATGTGGTAAATGTAATAAAACGGTAAAAATGTCTTTAAACATACATGGAAGGATAGTAAAAATTTTATGAAAATATTTTGAGAACATATGGACATGGATAATTTGCATAACCCCTAGTAAATACTTACAAATAAACAATCTCAGATAAGAATGAGATTGGAATAATTATCCCTTTCCTTATGTCTGATATGCTTTGTATGTTTCCGAACCTCCTGTATAATGATTTAAATAATGTCATTGACTTATTACAAAATCATATTAACTGTTATTATATCATATATGGTTCACTTAGGTATTTATATTACCCGTTCATTTTTCAATTCCATGATAAAGAAGCGTTTTGGGAAAAAAAATCCCATTTATCGTAAGTGTTTGGACTTGTTGTTATTAATATAATGATTTAATTATTTCCAGATTGTAAAACATTATTTATATATCATATATATTCAGTATATATATATATATAAATAATATATTGATAAATTAAATGAAACACACCGTTCATGGAGACTGTAGGACGTACGTACGCATGAACGTTGTTTTCTTTTCCTTATTGTCTTGAATGGATGTAAGTAGATGGAATATATATAAATATATATACATAAATCCAGTAGCTTCATTATTTCATATATTTCATTATTATTTATTATATATACTTTATTATCATTCTTGAATGGTTAACATGGAGAATGAATCTCATCGCATCGTGGAGACGGTAGTCCGTACGTACACACGAGTGATGATATCATTCCCATAATTGTGGAATTGTATTGAAGTGTATGAATAATATTTCAAAATAAATATCACTTTACAATAATCATATATGGTATTTTATTTATGCCATTATACCAATCTATGTAAGGTGGTTGTTGAATATAGATTACACCAAGTTGTGGACACCGTATTCCGTACATACGCACGCGCGATGATTTGTTTGCTGTAGGATGGATAAAAGGTGAAATAGGGTTGTTTAATATTTATAATAACATATCAGTATATAATTAATACTGATTTTATTACTTTATAATGAGACAACTAATGAAGAAGATGTAGAAGAAGAAAGAAACATGAAAAAATCGGAATAAGAGATTACCTGTTCTTCGAGACACCTCATTTAAGCTTCCTCTTATGGAAGTAGAGTTTGTCTTTTGAGAAGACAAGAACCTCAAGAATGTTTCTAGGGAAGTGTAGAATATAAATGGTCCAGGGATGGACGAGATTAAAGTCACAAAAGGGTGTGAAGAGAAGATGGAAGGGGTGCCCTTTTTATAAGGGAGGAGAGGGGCACCTTTGGAAAAACGTAAAATATTATTTTATAATAAAGTCATATTCGGTTTATAATAGCTCAAAATTGATTTATTTATAAGATAATGTATGGATGGATTAAAATAATCTCAAACAATAGATTTTAGATATGTTTAGGATACAATTTTAACCTTATCATTTAGATTTAACTCTATGTTAAATAATTTAACTTTTAACATATCTTCTTGTTTTCTAACACTATATGGTAAATAAACTTATAATAACAAGAAAAAAACCCCATGTGGTTTATCAATAATATATATATCCTTATCTAAGTCATTTGGCTAAACCATATATTTTTAGGAATAAAATATCAATTAATAAAATAATATTTTTTTAAAAAACTATTTTATGTCGATTTTGACACTATTTGGTAATTGATTTTTGTGAAAATCATAACAGATTATTAGTTCTAAAAAAGTTATTTAAATCAATACTAACATGTCTTATTAACATATAATATTATTTTAATTCATAAAAAGTCTCAAATTACATTTATTTAGGTATTTATAATATCAATTATTTTAATATTTCAATATTTATGTAATTGCTGCATCATCATTGTGTCATCAATAACTTGAATTATATAATGTCTAATAATTATAAATAAAATAACATTAGGTATCAAATAGTTTTATCTTTGTAATGAATATTTATAGTCGTATTTATCTTATAAATAACCATGTATTAAAAATGAATTACTTATTAAACTATGATTTTAACTATTTTAACCCTTCTTTAAATAAATTATTAATAAATGTCCTAATCTATTCCAAGTGGACCGAAATGGTCATATTTTTTTTTCTATGGTTGTTTTTTGGTAGAATTAAACTTATAAAATATTATTAGAAAATGTTTTGGGGTAATAATAATATAATTTTTACCCTTAATTACCCTATTTACTTTTAACCGTGGTAAATAAAAGTAAAAAGTTACTATTCACAAAAATAAATATTTTCATATCATTGAACAACATTTTAGTCTTTGATATTAATAGTGTATCTTGGATTTTAGAAATTCCACTCACAGAAGCGGTAGAATTACGTTTTATGTAAATTTACAAATTCTTCTCAGAGGTGGGTAAAAGAAAGTGAAAAGTTCAATAAAATTATTATATATATATAATTATTATAAAATGACTCCAATGAATTACATTGAACTTATATAGGTATTATGTATCAATTTTGACCTAAAATAAATTAAAATAAAATAAATAAAAAATCGGTTATTAAATAGTAACCCAGTGTTTTCACTATTTATCAAAAATTGAAAGTTTTCAGAAAAATACAAAAAAATCACCCTAGGCTAATTTCGATATTCCGAATCAAAAAAATGAAGTCCATTACGAAAGATAAAATTTATAAAATTTTATAAAGTTGGTATTACTATTCATATTGGCTAGTTTATATAAAATATCATTATTTAGTGAAACTCATTATTGCGTACAACACACACTATCGTGAAAGGTCACGATTGCATGTAATGCAAGCCAATTCAAGGATGTCTGTAGTTCAAGCTCCTTTTGGTGTAGCATACAACACAAGACATCAATAAAATTAAAAAGAATATTTTTCATAAAATCTCGTTGTGTTACATTTTACCCCCCTTAAAATGAATTTCTCCCTCGAAATTCGTCGGGGTTATAAATAATTTACTATTTGAAAGATTATTAAATAGAAACCCACATCGTAAAAAGGAATATCAAACCAGTATTTAAAAAATAAGGTATGAAATGTAACGGTTACCCAAATTAACTAAACATTGGGTTTCCATATAGAAGAACATAGATGAAAATATGGATATGGAAGAGAAATCCATCCATCATGTTCTGATGGAGATTGTTAGAGGATATGTCTATGAAAAATCCAACAATCACAAAGCCATATATTTGTGATGATCTAAGGTACCATCTAATTCATTGGATATAAGGGCACTAGGACAACATTTTTTGTTTTTAAGATCATTTCCCTAATGTTGAAGAGAATGGAATTAGAAGAAATACTTTCTTGATTTTGATATAGTCTCACAGCTGGTCGTCCCTTGGACAATTTCAACTTCATCTCTTAAAGAAATGAAGTTAAATTTGACATTCATGAAGTGTTAGAATATCATGTGATAGAATGATGTGTCATTCCATCTGTATCAAATAAAATGATAGAAAAAGTTATAAAAAAATACATAAGTCCATCTATAGTGAGATTAATCATATATGGTTTCTAAAATTAACATATACTTCATATATCATATTGAATAATATAATAAAAATGGTTTCTACTAAACAGGGACTTCATGTAGGCCAGTGGTAGGCGATAAAGGCATGTCTCACATAATTTGTGGGTTCGATTCACACAGCCATGTCCGACGCGATGAGTTTTCGCCCATCCTGCAGGTTTTCCAATTTATAAAAATACATTATTATAACATTCCATAAATAATATCGAAAAAAATTCTAGACATAAACAATTCTATCTGATGTACAACATAATCTATTCCAACCGTTAAGCTTATCGAAAATACTTCTGTCCAATCTCATAGTGTAAAGAAAATTATTACATGAGAGGTCACATAACAAGTACGTGAATACCATCATTTATCTCCCATATATCATACGATATATCTTGTTGGTCACATTCCAAACACTCAAAGGCCTTAATCATGTATTTTCTTGAAAAATGAATAACCATTGAACCTTAGTGAATAAATGAATGCATTTAAATGTTAACACTTTCCACATACCAAAATCCCCAAAATTCTATATACTGAAACCATGAAATCACTTAGTACTTATATCAATCATGAGCTCATGAATACTCTCAAACAATTAATTTTCTCCTTATACCTTCATTATGAGCATTTCATCTGCTTTACAAAATATTTGAATTACTTTTCATGGTTACCGCTACCATATTCTTATAGAAAATCATAATGGAACAATACATAGATATTTCAAAATTCCACGATACTATAAATGAGATTCCATGATACTATTTTCAAATACTATTTCATAAACACTTAATCATTACACAACATCATTTTCATACTCAACATCACAAATAGTGATCGCATGTGACTTTCAATTATCCTTTGCCTTATGATGTTGCTCACGTTGATCATCATTAACCCCTGGATTAGGGTATTTATTAGCATAATGAACCATTTCCTTTAACTTGAAGCCTTTATGTGTTGGTGGTGAATTCTCTACAATCTTTTATTTATTCACATCATTAGCAGAACTTTTTCCATTACCTAGACACTCAATGGCTTGATTACCTTCTTTTCCACACATAAAACATTTTCAAGTACCTTTAAGGCAATCTACACCATTCTTCTTTCAACACTTTGATCATAAATAAACATTCATCATCTTTTCACCATTATTCTGAGATTTCTCCTTGAACTCCATCTTTCTTTTCTTGTCAAAACCATGAGATGGATATGTTAAACCAACTTCCAGTTCAACCTTGATAGAACAACACACAATTTCTTCATTGCTACTGAAGTCTCTTATAGCTAATTCCCTTCGAAGACTTGGTTTTAAGCCACTAAAAAATTGATCAACTTTACATTCAGGTTGGATGAAAAATCCAGATGCATACCTTTCATTTCTCATAAAATTATCTTCGTATATACCAAAAAATTCATCATCCTTCTGCTTAAGCTCAAGAAATTAATTTTCCATAATTTTTCAAAAATACGACGGAAGTAAATACTGAAAAACAAGTTCTTGAACTCGTCCCATTCTATGGATTGAATTTCTTCTTGGGCCTTGTATTCTTAATTAGAGCCCACCACTAGTCTGCTTCACCTTTTAAATAGAAAACATCTAAAACGACTTTTTCATTTTCTAAATAGCGACATATGGAAAATATATTTTCAATGGTACTGATCCATTGTTCAGTAACAGGTGGATCATAATAACCATTGAAATATGGTGGAATTTTCCTCATGAAGGACTCAATAAAATATTGTTCCTTTCTCTGATCATTTGGAAATATAAAATTATTCATAGCTTGTGTAAGTATAGAAATAAGATTTTAAACTCCATCTCCCATCACATTTGGTTTCTAAGGAGGAAAATCATTACATTGTCCATCACATTGATCATCACAGTTCCTTTGGGTTCCATCCATCTTCTAAAACCCAAAAATAACAGTGCAAGAGGAAAAAATAATGATAGGAAAATAACATAATAAATTGGGAGTACCTTAAATATCTAACATCTTATGTTTAATTAGAATATCATTACAATAATTATAGGACTATAACCTATAGTTATACTTATCCTTAGGGACATCCATAGACATATCTTAGAAATATCTCTAGGGATCTTAATAATGTTTTCGCATCCTAGTTTCCAAAGGTTAACTAAACCTTTCCTCTGATACCAATTGTAATTGTCTGGAATTACTTCCAGTGGACTATAATTGATACCTATCAGGGAACATCATGGGTGGATACACATCCTAGGCGGGACACACAACCATCCCCAGTGGCATCCATTTCCTCGTGATTCCCTTGGGCAGAGAGCCATGCTTCATCCAACGCTCACATGTGAGAGTTCCCAATGATCATATTCATTCCCAACTCATTTTCCTTTGATACCAACTATAAAGACCCAAAGATTGATGTTCATGGTCATTACATTACCATTGAGAAATACCTAATAAACAACAAAAACAGACATACAAGGACAATACTAGTTTAGTGTCTTTGGAAACTCAAAATATAATCTTCTAATCATGGTGAAAGATCATAAACATCTCCCTTAATGATCTTCCCGTTTTTGTTTTCTTAACGAAAACCTTTCATTAAATCCTGGGGAAAATAAAACATATAATTGGAGAGCTCAAATACTCAGTATGGGTAAGAATAGAGAACATAAATCAAACTATAAACATTTGAATGCACAAAGATGAACATAAAATTGAAACATCAAAATCATGAGTAACAACATAAGTCTTAGAAGTACACAAAGAATAGATCATAAAGGAACATTAGTCATGATCAACTAGCATGGTGATAAAACATGTAATTGTGGAATCCATTAAGCACATGTTATGATTTTCATAGTAGCCAAGGCATTTCTTCCAGGACCATCTAAGTGGACAAGGTCCCATTCTGAATCGAGTTCACTCCTCGTTCATGTCCGGGAACACTAAACCAGATTAACTTACCGTTCCAGCCATTTTCTATCTCATGAGATACAATTCATTACCCAATGAATTTTAGGGAGATATAAGTCCCACAAATATCATAATGAAACCATTCTTATGTGTTCCACAAAATCATAAATCATACATCATAGCATTACCCAAGAAAAAAATGGAATTCATAAAAATCATGCCATCATAACATAATCCATATAAGATAAAAGGATATCATAAAATATATTCCATAATAACATAATCAAATCAATGTAAAAATAGGGATAGAAACAGAACCCTGTATTATCTTAGATGGAATATAATTTTTATAAAATACTTTAACTCCATTATTGAGGAAAATATCATTTCTACTTCAATATTTTTTTTTCTTTCATAAAATATCATATAATTTTAAACAAAAAGAAGTTGATTAAAAATAATCCTTAAAACTTTTATAGTATGCTTCAAGGAAATAATTTTCTAAATATCCATTCATGCTGTATAAGTTAATGAAAAAAATTCTTCTCAGACTTTTGTCGGAAAAGTCAGAAAGTACCTCGTATGGTGATCAAAAGAAAGATTCCATCCATACGATGTGGTAAAAGTAAGAAAATGGGTAAAAATGTCTTTAAACATACATGGATGGACAGTAAACATTTTACGAAAACATTTTGAGAACATACGGACTTGGATAATAAACATAACCCCCAGTAAATACATACGAATAATCAATCTCGGATAAGAATGAGATTGGAAAAATTATCCCTTAACTTATGTCTGATATGCTTCATATGTATCTGAAACTCTTTTATAATGATTCAAATAATGTCATTGACTTATTAAAGAATCATATTAATTGTTATTATATCATATAGGGTTCACTTAGGTATTTATATTACCTGTTCATTTGTCAATTCCATGTTAAAGTAGCGTTTTGGGTAAAATTGTTTAATTTATCGTACGTGCTTGGACTTGTTGTTATTGATATTATTATTACTTATATCATGATTTACTTACTTAAAGAATGTAAAAAATGATTTATATATCATATATATTCAGTATATATATATATAAGATATAGATAAATTAAATGAAACACACCGTTCATGGAGACGGTAGACCGTACGTACGCATGAACGCTGTATTCTTTTCTTTATTGGCTTGAATGGAAGTAAGTAGATGATATATATATATATACATAAATCCATTATCTTCATTATTTAATATATTTTATTATTATTAATTATATATACTTTATAATCATTCTAGAATAGTTAACATGGAGAATGAATCTCATCGTGTCGTGGAGACGGTAGTCTATATGTACGCACGACCGATGATATCATTCCCATGATCGTGGAATCATACTGAAGTGTATGTATAATATTTTAGAATCAATTTCACTTTACAATAATCATATATGGTTATTTATTTACACCATTATAACCACTTAAGTAAGATGGTGTTCGAAAACAGATTACACCATGGCGTGGAGACAATATTCTGTACGTACGCACGCGCGATGATTTTGATTTTCGTAAGATGGATTGAAGGTGAAATAGGGTTTTTTAATATATTTAATAAAATATTTTTATATATATAATACTTATGTTATTACTTTATAATGATAAAACTATAAAAGAAGAAGTAGAAGAAGAAAGAAACTTGAAATAATCGGAAGAAGAGATTACCTCTTCTTCGAAACACCTCCATTAAGCTTCTTCTTAAGGAAGTAGAGTGTCTCTTTTGAGAAGTCCAGAACCTCCTGAATGTTTCTAGGGAAGTGTATAATAGAAAATGGCAGGTTTTGGATGAGCTTCAAGGCTCAAAAGGGTGTAAAGAGAAGAGGGAAGAGGTCCCCTTTTTATAAGGGAGGAGAGATGTACCTTTGGAAAAACAGAAAATAATATTTTATAATAAAGTCATATTCAGTTTACAATAGGTAAAAATTGATTTATTTCTAATATAATGTGGGGATGGGTCGAAACCTTCTCAGCCAATATATTTTATTCATGTTTAGGTTATAAATTTTACCTTATCATTCAAATTTAACTCTAGGTTATATAATTTAACTTTTACTGTGTCTACTTGTTTTCTTATAATATATGGTTAATAAAAAAACTATAAGAAGTCAAAAGAACCCCAAGTGGTTTATTATTAATATATATATCATTATCTATGTCACTTGGATGAACAGTAAATTCTTATGAATAAAATAACAATTAATAATATAAGATTTGTTTTAAAAACTATTTTATGCCAATTTTTACACTATTTGGTAATTTATTTTTGTTAAAATAATAATAGGATGATTAGTTCTAAAAAAGTTAATTAAATCAAAACTATCATGTCATATTAACCTATAAAATTAGTTTAATTCATAAAAAGTCTCATATTACATTTATTTGGGTATTTATAAAATTAATTATTTTAATATTTCATTATTTAGGTTATTACTGCATCAACATTGTGTCATAAATAAGTCGAATTATTTAATGACTAAAAATTATAAATAAAATACCATGAGGTATGAAATCGTTTTATATTTCTAATGAATATTTATAGTTGAATTTATCTTCTTCATAACCATATATTAAAAGTGAATTAGTTATTAAACTTTCATTTTAATTACTTTAACCCTTATTTAAATAAATTAATAATAAATATCATAATCTATTCCAAGTGGACCTAAATGGTAATATTTTATTACTAAGGTTTTTTTTGGACGAATAATACTTATACAATAGAACTATAACTTGATTTAGGGTAATAATAATATCATTTTTATCCTTAATTACCCTATTTACTTTTAACTGTGGTAAATAAAATTAAAAAAGTTAATATTCACCAAAACTTATTTTCATCCCATTGAACCACAGTTTAGTCCTTGATATTAACTGTGTCTCTCAGATTTTATAAATTACACTCACAGAAGCGATAAAATTATGTTTTATGTGAATTTCCAAATTCTCCTAGGAGGTGGGTAAAAGACGGTCAAAAGTTCAACAAAATTTTAATATATATAAAATTATTATAAAATGACTCCAATGAATTAAATTGAACATATATAGGTATTATTTTCCAATTTTGACATAAAATAAATTAAAATAAAATAAATAAAAAGTCAGTTTTTAAATAGTAACCTAGTATTTTCACTATTCATCAAAAATTAAATGTTTTCTAAAAAATACCAAAAATTCACCATAGGAGAATTTTGATATTGTGAATCCAAAAATGAAGTCCATTTTGAAAGATAAAATTTATAAAATTTTAAAAAGAGGGTATTACTATTCATAACAACTAGTTTATATAACATATCATTGTATAGTGAAACTCGGTATTGCGTACAACACACGCTATCATGGAACGTCGCGATTGTATGTAATGCAAGACAAGTCATGGATGCCTGTATTTCAAGATCCATTTGGGGTAGCGTACAACAAAAACCATCAATAAAATTAAAAATAATATTTTTCAGAAAATCTCGGGGTGTTACAACACACCATACATATAGTACTCGATAGAAGGAGTAACTAAGTAGGCTACAAGGGGGAGCACCTCTGTGTGACGTGGCTGACCCACAGTGGGGAGCACCTCTCTATGACACAGTAGACCCATGATACTCAATAGGATGAGTACCAAAGCAGTCCAGGATATTGGGAAGCACCTTTATGTGACGAGGTAGGCCCAGAGTACTCTATTGTGGAATAGTGCAACAGTAGTCATGGATTCTTCAGTTTGACTGGGATTGTTACATGCTACCAACCCTAGAATAAAATCCTGGTTTTGAGTTGAGTTAGTTACTTTTGTTTTTACCTTATGATTGAGATGGGTTACTAGATAACTTAGGTATATGTATGTGCATATACCTATGTAATGGATTCTTTTGTTTCATTACATTGTGGTATTCCGTGTTGGATATTGTGAGACCATCAGGGTCTCAGGGTCCCGACTAAGTATCATTATACTCAACACCACACAGGCTATGCCTGCATCTAAATTTATTGGTTTCAGACAATGGACAGTGCTGACTGAGGCAGAGAGTAGCAGAACTGGACAATACTGGGAGGTGGATCACTCAGAGTGATGGAGCACGGAGCAGGCGGATGGACATAGAGTGCTGAGGAGACCATCTGTACCTACCCTCCAGGTAGAAACCCCAGAGGACGACCCATTACCTGCTTTACATTCATTCAGTTGTACATGTACCTTAATGTTGGGCTTGTATTTCCGGTTCCTTTTACTTTCCAGCACTTCTTCTTTATATAGTATTGCGTAGTTTTTTGCATCCATTTGTGTACTCTGATTGTTTTTTTTACTTTTATAAATTTAATGCCTCCCCAGTTTAAGGAATTATGCCTTTGGTACTAGTCGCCAGCCCCTGGCCTATGGAAGGCGGGCTTTGTGTAGTCATGAGATGGGTCCCAAGGATGGGTCCTAACAAATTGGTATCAGAGGAGTCAGTTCTACCACAAAACATTGAACATTGATTTTTTTTTTCTATGAAGCGTGTTAAAGGTACTAAGTGTGGTTTTTAGTTCAGGGAGTCCAGTGATGGTATGGGTGGCTGACGTATCATTCCACCATGACCCTGACTACTGATTTCCGACATAGTGCAAGAAAACACTGATTCCTTGAGTCAGCCAAACCAGGTCAGCTCACCAAGTATAATATTTTGACCCTGTCTCATCTGTTTCATTCAGGATGCCTCCCTTCTGTGTCCCAAGAGTCATATGATCTAACATCCCACCGAGCGATGATGCCTCAGTGTTGGTCCCTTTACCATGATAGGCAACAATGATACCACATCCTGTTGGCCCATCGATGCCACCATCCCTAGCAGCAGACGATGCACGCCGCTTGAGTGCATACTATGAGTTCCAGTGCCAGAGGCCACCCATGTTCCAGGGAGAGACGGACCCACAGGAGGCTGAGTATTGGCTGGAGGTTGTGGTGAGAGTCTTCCGGCTGGGAGGGACACCAACAGACCTTATGGTGATCCTCACTGCGAGTCTCTATCAGGAAGCAGCTGGTAGATGGTGGGGACTGATGCTCCAGGTCCACGATAAGGTGACACTACTATGGATAGACTTTGAGAGCCTGTTCATGATGGAGTTTGTTCCAACGACCCTATGAACAGTACATATACAGGAGCTACTGCATCTACAGCAGGGTAGCATGGTGGTGGCACAGTACTCAGCAAGGTTCACTTACCACTCAAACTACTCCACATATTTGCTGTAGGTCCCATTCTTCAAGGCCTAGACATTTGATCAGGGGTTTAGGTGAGAGATCAGGGTATCGATGATCTCCCTCATCATCCTGACGCAGGAAGGGATGTTAGAGAGAGCCCTCATAGTGGAGAGTTTCCTTGCTGAGTAGTCACTAGTAGTGAGACCTACCAGTAGTCCACTTGCAGCGGAGTCTTCTGTAGCTAGCAGTAGACAGATGACGCAGAGTTCCAAGAGGACCATACACATGGGTGGATGACCGTATGACTTAGGATTATTTTTTCGGGGAACCTAAGGCATTGAATTATTTGACAGGAGTAGACAATGCTACTCATTTGGTGGGCAGGGTCACATGGCTCGTCACTATCTGACCCGCCATTAAGATTATAAGAAAACAGTTGAGGGACCACTCAGGTAGAGGAAGAGGTTCGATCAAGGTGGTCTTCAGGGTAGAGATGGATGTGACAGATGATTTAGTCATGTAGCTGGCGGTGGATGACATTTGAAGATTTTTTCATCACCACAACTAGGTGGTCCACCCCGACCACATGGATCAGGTGGACAGGAGAGAGCTCTGATTCACGAAGTTGAGACCTATGAACATGGATCTATATAGATGATTCAAGGTATGATCTATGTCTACCCTACCATAGATATAGTTATTATAGAAAAAGGTTCCATTAATTGTTTCATTACCACTGCCCTCATTCTGATCTCGGAGATTCTGACGGAGTCGTGGTATCGATCCTTACGACTAAAGACTTCTACGGGAGCAGACTCGATGATTAGGCACTGGTACCAGCAGTGTGAGATTACTATATGAGGCAAGATCTTCGGATGGGATCTCCTCATAGTGGAATTGAGGCCTTATGATGTCATCTTGTGTATGGACTGGTTATCTACAGTCCATGCTCAGATCAATTGTATTAGGAAAAAGTGTAGTGTGTCCACACGGATGGGACCAGGTTCACCTTCACTAGAGATAAGGGAACCTTTGAAGCATATGACCGAGTTACTCAGAGGAGGGTGTAACCAATTACTCAACAGTTGGATTGCCATACCCTTGGAGAAGATGATGTGGAGAGTCTGACTTATCCTATATTGGTGGAACGGTACACGAATATTTTCTCTTAAGATATATTAGGACAACATTCTCGCCGAGAGGTGGACTTCTATATAAACTTGTACGCCGGGACATCATCTATATCTACTCCAACATATCAGATGGCTCCCACTGAGTATCGAGAGCTACTGGTATAGCTAGAGGAAATTCAGGGAATGGTACTCAATCGACCAATTGTTTCTCCATGGGAATCCCCGATTCTATTCTTCAAGAAGGTGGATGGGATCTTGAGTCTCTATGTTATCTACCTTTGCCTGAACCAGGTAACTGTGAAGAACAAGCACCATCTCTCGACGAATTATGACCACTTTGAGCATCTCAAGGGATCATGGTGGTTCTAGAAGAAATACCTCAGATCATGCTATCAGAAGCTCAGAGTTTGAGACGAGGATTTTCCAAAAATATCCTTCAGGTGTTGGTAAGGCCATAATGAGTTCTTGGTTTTTCCTTTCGGCGTAACCAACACTCCAGCAGTATTCATGTGTCTCATGAATAGTATCATCCAACCATACCTCGATCTATTTTTAGTTTACTTCATAGATGATATTCTGATCTAATCTTCTAATCAAAAGTCGCATGCCCACCATTTTTAGGTAGTACTAGACACACTCCGAGAGCACTAGCTTTATGGTTAGCTCTCAATGTTTCAGTTTTGGATTCGAGAGGTTAAATTCTTGGAATATGTCATCTCCAAGGCTGGTATTGCTGTAGATCCAGTGAATATTGAGGTGATACACTCTTGGGAGCCACCCAAGAGAGGGATGGGGGTATGGAGTTTCCTGGTATTGGCTAGATACTTTCGAAGGTTTGTTCCAAACATCTCCAAAGTTGCAACACCACTATTATCCTTGACGAAGAAGGGGAAACCCTTCATTTGGTCGATGAGATGCCAGTAGATCTTCAAGGCGTTGAGGCAAAGGTTGACTAGTTCCCCCATCTTGAGGCTTATAGATGAGGGTGTATGGTACATAGTTTACTAAGATGCATCAGGGACCAGACATTGGTGTGTCTTGATATAGGGGAATGTAGTGACTGCATATGGTTCTCGGTAACTATGATAGCATGGGTAGAACTACGGTACCCATGACCTAGAGTTACCAGTAGTGGTATTTACCTCAAATATGTTGCAGCACTATCTAATAGACGAATGTTTTACTAAGTACTCTGATCATAATAGTATCAGGTATATATTCTCTCAGAAGGACTTGAACTTGAGACAACGATGTTGTATTGTGTTCATCCATGACTATGACGTCGAGATAGTCTATAATCCTAGTATGGGGAACGTTTTTGGTTATGTTCTCAGTAGTAGGGCTGGCATTCAGCTTCTAGGAGAGGCGACAAAACAGCTGGATTCCTTGCTTATATCCTTTATGGATAGGGATGGATAAACCTATCTATATTCACTTTTGGTCAGTCCTCCACTACTTTAGTAATTCAAGGAGGCACAAAATGGGGATGCTAACTATGAGAAGTGACATGCTCAGATATCCATAGGGTAGGCACCAGAGAGATTTTTTGATGGTGGGGAGAATGTCATCCTCTTCAGAGGACATACCATGGTAGTCGTATCACTTAAGAGGATGTGTTGAGGGAGTTTCACCTGTCTCCTCTAGTGGAACATCCAGGAGTGGCGAAGATGTTCCAGGATCTTCAACGTCAACACTGGTGACAAGTTATGATGAAGGTGGTAGCAGCGTTTGTCTTTCGATGCCTCAATTTCTAGCATGTGAAGGCGGAGCACCAGGTACCAAAATGCTTGGTTCATCCCATAGAGGTCCCAGAGTATATGTAGGATGGGTTATCCATGGACTTTTTGAAAGGACTTCCATGTACATCCCGAATTCACAATTCGATATTGTTGATCGTTGACTGACTCACCATTTCCTCCCACTTTCTATCAACAAGAGAGAAGGGTTCAATAGAGATCTTGGGACGCCTCTATGTGCAGAAGATTGTGCATTTAAATGAAATACCTTCCTCAATTTTCTACGACCGTGATGCATAGTTCACTTCCTGACTAAGAAAGTGGTTGCGGGATGCTTTTGGAATGCATCCTCTCTTGAGAACCACCTTCCATCATTAGATAGATGGTCAGACGAAGCAGAACATCCAGACCATCGAGGAAATGATCGGTGCATGTGTCGTGGACTTTGGTCGTTGTAGGGAGGATCACTTACCTTTGGTGGAGTTTTCATACAACAACAGCTATCACTCTACCATCGTATGGCACCTTTTGAGGCCTTTTATGGTCGACCTTACAGATCTCCACTATGCTGGACAGACCCAGGGGAGTCAGCACTAGTGGGACCAAAGATGGTACGAGCTACTACGAAGAAGGTGCAGATCATTCAAGAGAGGATGAAGACTGCACAAAGTAGTCAGATATCATATGCAGACAGGATATGGAGACCTATCGAGTTCAATGATGTAATCCACGTCTTCCTATGGGTGTCACCTCGATGAGGTCTACAGAGATTTGGCCGAGGTAGAAAGTTATCTCTACTATTCATCAGACCTTTCCAGGTCCTCAGTGTAGTAGGATAGGTGGATTACCTCTTAGCTCTTCCACCTCTGTTGCACCGAGTGCACGAAGACTTCCACGTATCTAAGCTAAGAAGATACGTGCATAACCCTTCCCACATCATCGACCATGGGGAGCTGGACATCAAGGATGGGGCGACTTTTACAGAGGATCCAATAGAGATTGAGGATCGACCTGATTGGGTCCTACATGGATGGCCGATACATCTAGTGTGAATTCACTAGAAGAAGGGGAACCTACATGAGAGCACATGGGAGCGGGAGGCTCAGATACATGCTCAGTACCCCCACTTGTTCCCATAGTTAGAGTTGTAGATTACAGGGATGTAAATCCCTAAGGTGGGGAGAATGTAAAGATTAAGAATTTCCTTGATTTTCTTTAAAATACATGGGAATTTTACGAGTCTGCAAAAATTTATGGTGCTTGATTCCGAGGTTCGGTGTGCCCATAATCTATTTCTGATGTTATTTCGATTACGTTTAGTAAACGTACGAGAGAGATTTTATATCATTTGAACTAGTTCTCTAAATCGATAAATAAGGGCACAATTGAACTCAAAGGGTCAGTGATTGCTTATTGAGACCACCACTGTAGCTGCGGTCTATCGATAATGGATGTTAGATTTTGGGATTCTAGTAAGTTAAATAAAAGTAATTGTATCTTATTTTTTTAGATGTGGTTAAAACCTATAAGAGGTGGTTAGTGGTGTGGAACACCACACCATAACCTCCCATGAGTGTTTATGGTGGTGGGGCCCACATACACATAACCTCTATTGGGAGGATATCCTTGGTGGGAACCACATCGTCTTTAAACACCCTATAACCACCCATTTATGAGGGATGAAACTCTCCACCTTCCCCCATTAATTTAATGTGCCCACACTCAGAATAAAATAATTGAACTCTTTCATTAAATTAATTGGAATGCTTTTGAAGTCTTTAGAATTTTAGCCAACTATTAAATTAAAAGATATTATATTATTTTTTGTTGGAAATTAATTTGGTGGAGCATTGAGAGGGAACATGGAGAACCCTTGGAGAATTATATCTCAATAAAGAACATGAAAAACGTCTCTTCATTGGCCACTATAGAATGACGAACTCTTTATTCGATCTTCAACCGAGCCAAAAGAGATGGATCTGACAATGAAGAATGATGGCGACACATCTTCCTCAGTTTCCTACCATAGCTGCTTCCCGACATCAATGAATCAACGTCTGCCATTCCGCTCCTTCCACCATCAAATATTTTCATATGGGGTAGGGGAATTTTGAGTTTGAATTTATTCCGTTTTACACTATTCAACTATGGATAACCATTTTCCAAATGATATCAACGTAACATGGAGGGCTCAGACCTCATGAAAAAGGCCCAACCCTCCCCCTTTGATTGTTCTCATTTGATGATGATGGAAGTGGAAAAATGGACCCATTGGAAGGAGGGCCCGCGGTGGAGCAACGTGAACGGCGTCGGGCCGAATACGATGAAAATCGGCAGCGCAATGGCGTCCAGGTTGCCGGCGGGGAACGACGCCGTTGCGCCACACATGTGGAATGTCCACAGCCAATAGGGTCGATGTGGTCGAAGGAAGCGTAGTGCCATCACGCCGCATAGAAGAATTGGAGGGCGTAGTGGAGGTGGCACGATGCCGTCACACCATGTAGAGCATGGGAGCCGCGACCAGGGCGGGCCGTAGAGGAGTGGTTGACCGCTCTGCAAACTGGGAGAAGCGGGACCCAATGGGTCCCGCATGTTCTGGAACCGCTCTACATGGCACCATCTTTAGCTCACAGCCAAACTATAATGCCGTTCGGGAAGCTAGGGGGTCACACAGTTTCTCCCCAGTCCGCGGCTACGGCTGACCCCCGCCGGGCCTCCGGGTCGCCAGGCCGACCGGGCTGCCAGGCCGAATTGGCTGCCGGGCCATCTGAGCCACTATCGTGCTGGGTCTCCCCATGGGATCATGCCACTCTATTGGGCTGAGCCACTCCCTTCATGGTCGGGTCCGAACCGCGGACCAGGTCAGACCCCAGTACGGACCCGATTAGCCCGAATACACTTTTGTGGCCATATCTTCGACTACGGGCGTCTGATTGACAAACCGCCTGCGGTGATGGAAATATGAGAGCAGGGAAGTTCCATTACAATACCCCACATGAGTTTTTGACACAGTTGACATACGGTCGGGTTGGGTTGAACCTAAAATCCAACCAGGCCTCTAGAACGGAAATCCCAATAACTCACAGACTGAGCATCTGATTGACGCGTCAGCTGTTGCGTTGAGAGACCTATGATGTGGTAGACCTTTGAGATACTTCTACATGGGACTTCATTATAGTTTGAGTATCAGCCAGTAGCCCATTTACATAATCCTCCAAGAGACGAGCAAGCCGTGTACTGAGACCTAGTAGATGGTTGAGACCGGACGACTACTGACCATTTTTCACAGAGTGTTTCGACTAGCCTAGTGGGAAGTGCCTCTGTGTGACCCGGAAGAACCATAGTGGTGGGTGACTCTAAGTGTTTCATTAGTCCCATGGTACTGGATAGGAGGAGTACCTCAGTAGGATACAATGGGGAGTTCCACTATGTGACACGGCAGACCCACAGTGGGTAGCACCTCTGTGTGAGGTAGCAGACCCACGGTACTAGATAGAAGGAGTACCATAGTAGTCCAGGATAGTAGGAAGTGACTCTATATGACCCGGTAGGCCCAAAATACTCTATTGTGGAAGAGTACACCAACAAATAAGGTTTTGTAAGTTTTACTAGGAGTGTAACATGTTACCACCCCTAGAATAAAATCTTGGTTTTGAGCTGAGTCAGTGACTTTTGTGTTAACATCATGATTTAGATAGGTTACTAGATAACTTAGGAATATGTATGGGCATATACCTAAGTAAGGGATTCTGCTGTTTCTGTACTTTATGGTTATCCTTGTTAGATATTTTTAGACCATGAGGGTCTTAGGGACCCTACTGAGTATCTTTCTACTCACCCATTTACGGGCTTTGCCCGCATCTCATTGTATTGGTTTTAGATGGCGAACATCGCTGACTGAGGTAGAGAGTAGCAGAACTGTACAGTACTAGGAGGTGGATCACTCAGAGTGATGGTGAACGGAGTTTACAGATGGATGTGGAGTTCTAAAGAGGACATCTATACCTACCCTTCAGGTAGTAATCTTAGAGGACAACCCAGTAGCTGCTTTACTTGTTTTTAGTTGTACCTATAACTTAATCGTGGGCTTGTATTTCTGGTCACTTTTACCTTCCATCACCTCTTCTATATAAAGTATTTCTTAGTGTTTTTCTTCTAGTTGTGTACGCTGATTGTGTAAGTTTTCTTTTTATAAGGTTAATACTTTCCCAATAAAGTGAATTACGCCTTTGGTGTAAGTCGCCAGCCCCACGCCTATGGAAGGTGGGCTTCAGGTAGTCGTGGAACCGGTCCCGAGGACGGGTCATGACACCCACTATGACCAAGACTTTATATCCCTCTGAAGAATGATTCCTCACCATCTATGGTTGTAATTTTTAATTTGACAGCGTTCCATGATTCCCTTATTCAACAATTTCCTGTGTTGGATGTCTTATTTTTTGTTGGATGATTCTATCCCCATTGTATTCAATGAAGCTGTATGCATCCATGTATAAAAAAATGTTGTACTATTTTATTCCATAGAACATATGCTTCCTGATTCCAAATAAACATACATGATAATATATTACTTTTTATTTTCGGATTATTGTTTATAGAATTTACTCCATTACTTTTGAAGATTCCTTCTCTTATTTGGGGCCAATAATTTTATTGCTAGCATATTCCAATATATTATTCATTGATTTTATTAGAACATAAGATGGAAATATTCTCAGTTTATATCATTTTCATACTATATCTATAAGAATGGATCTATATCATGGATTCATAAGGTAACACCCCTATCATCTTCATCATTATATTCTATTTATAGGTAATTGTAATTTAATTCCTCTATCAATGATAATGATCTTATTATGTGTGAAAATATTGAGTAAATGGTTGATTAGATTTACTAATAAATAAATATTTCTACATGTTACTGTGTCAACTAAAACTATTCTCAAATACATGAACAGATGGAAGGAAGATACCACATTGAGGAAGGTGAATTGGTAATCCCTTATCTCCTATTCATTATTTTCCTCTCAAATGTTAAATTTATTATTCTTCCACTATGTAGTATCATTATTCCCTTAAAACTCATTGTTTATGACTAATATTGGCCTCAACTGGTATTCATGAAAAACCTTCCGGACTATGTTTTCTCAAGATCACAAAATGGAGAGATTTTTTGGAAAAATCCCTCAAGGTATCATTGAATATTTTTTGAGGTGATTGTTTTTGTTCACAATGTGGTCCTTGATGTTGTGTTTTCTCACAAAACAGACCACGATGTATTATTTGATGACAAATGGGGTTTACAAGCAGATTTTTCATGTTCAAGATATATTGTTGTCTCTCCATGTTTTATTCATGATCCTAGACAAAGGAATGAGCAATCTGGAGGCAGTACCAAAGAACAGATACAAGGTTGTGCCGTTTTCCAGTGTCTGCCAAATTTTTTGGCCTGAAAATTGGAAAATGGAGAGGCTCATTTTTGGAAATGGGATTTGCATGCAAAATTTATATGGTGTGAAAAAAATAATGTTTTTCCCAAAATATATGTGTGGTGTGCGAAAAATGAATGAGTTGCATGAAAAAATAGAGTAGTGCGTTGATATAAAAATTAACGCAGAGCGTGAAAAATAATGTGGCGCGCCAAAAAATTGGCGTGGCGCAAAATAAGGGATTGGTTTTTTTCATGAAAGAGGTGTTTCCAAATCAGAAGGTCAAATTTGGAAAAAGAATGAGGTTCACTAAATATTGGAGTATTGTGTAAAAAATTATTACGCAGGGAAGATGTTTTTTTCGCACTCGAAGAGGATTATGCGAGGAATAATGTTTTTTTTGCGCGGGGGTCGATTTTGCCTATAAATATGATGTTACACCCTTAATTTTGAGCTGATCAATATATAAAGAATATCCTATATCTAGCACTTGAATTTGGAGTGCACATGATAGTTTCACGAAAAATGATGTTTATGCGTAAAAGAAATATTTTCATGAAAACTAGAGGGTGCATGAGAAATGGTGTTGTGCTAAATGTGAATTTTTTGGAAAACTAGAAAATTACACGCAAATCAGTGTAGAGTATACACATAAAATATGGTGGTAGCGCGTAAAATAGGTTTTTCATGAAAATAGTATTTCATTCAAGGAAAGGGAATTATGTGCAAGTTGCAGTAAAGGCTACACATAAAATTTGAGGTTTCCAGGTACACCTGGTGCAAAGTGATATTCATCTGTGGGTGGAATTTGTACATCAACATAGAATCTGCCAACAACTGAAGATGGAGATTTCATTAGTGATAATTATGGGACCTACAGGTCTATAAACTGTCAGTGGATCTTCTGAAAAATCAGTGATCACACATTAGTTGAAAGTGTAGTGAGCTTTCATGTTATAAGTGGTTGTAAACCAGGAGGGATAGGGAGTCTGATCCGAACTTGTAAATAGCAGTGCGCTTATAGTGGAATTGGTACATCGGGTACTACCGGTGTATTCACCATGGACGTAGCCTAGTGAGAGAAAACCAAGTAAAAATTGATGTGTACTGTGCATGATTTAAGGTTTATTCATACTCTCCAACGGGAAGGAGTGATAAGAGGGGTTTATCTAACAACATAAGAATATCAAAAAGGGCATTTGTTTTAATTTATCATAGCCTGATTCACCCCCACCCCTCTCAAGGTTTCTAGACAAGTGGACCAAACATATTTTTTTCCAAGAGAAATGTGGACCTATAAGTAGAACGTAGTAGAATAATTTTATAGAAACAATGATTAGATTACACACTTTTATACATAATCATAAACAATTCCCATTTTTTAAACATACATGAACATTGTATGGTGACCTACAATGTCTAAACATCCATTACACTCATGTATACAATGGTTAAAAATATTTAATGTACTATAAACATAAAAAGTATACATTACATTATACATTACATTTCAATATACAAATGTATACAATAAATTATAGCTATATATTTTTATTTCTCCAAATAGTTACATTTCTCTTGTATTGAATGATTTTTAATTTATTTGATCTAAATTAATATTCTTTTTTGTATCTATTAAGAAAACATTTCTTCAACTTACTCTTATTACAACATAGTTTAGATGTTGAACAAACATTTCCAAGTGAAATAGTTTTATCTATCATCCCCATGTATGTTAATAAATTCATGATTTCAGTTAACATTGATTTTTATTTAAATAAATTGATCATCATTTTAATTTTTCACCATTTTCCTTAATCTATTCTAGGGAATGGATGATGATCGACACTCCTAGAGAGTTATTCACAATGATAATCATGCAAGGTTGAGGGTAAATCTTGAGTTGATTACATAACAGATCGTGAAAAAATGTTTGAATTATAATGTTGCAAATTTTCCACTCTCTCATCAACACATACAACTAGACACAAAGCTAAAAGTTATATTTGTTGGGACGGATAATATTGGGATATTGAAAAGTGATTCTAAAGGAAAAAATGTGTTTTTGGAATAAACTCTATCATTGGAATTGTTATAATTTTTAAAAATAGTAATTTCTATGTTTTTGTTCACCATGATTTCGATTTACTATAGTAGAATTGTTTTATTTTTTGATCCAATTTCATATTTTCATGTATTGTGAAGTTTCTGTAGACTATATGACTTCATCTATTTATTTTATTCAATTACATGTTCCATTTCATATTTTTCTACAATCTCTATGTCCCACAGTCCATATTGTTTCATATACATGATGAATAGATTCGCTCTGTTTTATTTCTTTCAGAATAGCCAACACATTCAATAATTTTTTTTTTCAAACTTCTCATTTTTGTTATTACAACCACAATCATATCATTGATTTATCTATTAGTTTTTATTTCAGTTCCCACATTATTTTTATTTTTATCGAAATTGAAAATGAATTTAAATCTTTTTCCTTAGGATTTAATAATTTATATACTTTTACTATGTCCTTTTTCTTTTTTAACTATTATAATTTTTTCTTTATATGTTAATCACTGTTATTCAATTATTATAGGCCATTACATTCTGATTAAAATTTATTTATCCATATCATTTCTTCTCAACTTTGATAAATATTAATCTCTTATTAAAATAAAAACATGTAATGGAATATGCTGTGAAATAGCATGGGCAAGTACTAATATGTACAAATTTTGAAGTAAATGTGAAAATTAATACTAATTATGTTTATATTTTTCCTTATTATAGTGGAAACACATTACTTATCATTTTATTAGAATTTTTATTTCTTTTAACTAAATAAAACAATTGGTGATTTGAGTATATTTATATAATAATAGGGTTCATTTTGGCAATTTCTAGTTTGACTATCCAACATTATTTAAATGTATTGATCATTTTAATTTTCAAATATAATAAATATAAAAAATACTATTTCAAATTAAATCATTACATGATCAATATAATTACGACCAAATCTACATTAAAAATATTACAGTAAATAAATAAAAAACAAACTATAAGTAGTAGGTAATAATATAAATAAAAATAGTAGGCTCCTCACTAATCACATTTTTGTGTATGTGGTTAGATGTTAATAATAATTCTGAGAATAATATATATAATAATAAAACCTACGGTTCGTCAATCCACTGCCTCTACTACTAGCTCATTATAATCCCTCTCTTCCATAAATATAATGACTAAAAATTTATTTTCTCATTGGCCTTAATCATATGATATCATATATGTTAAATGCATGAAACTATCTATATAATATATCAATCAATTAATACCTTAATCCCCAATAACTAACTTATTTGACTAAAACTAAAATAACCACACATCAATATATATATAATAAAAATGACTACATATATCCAATAGTAAATATAATAATTCTAAAATAACAATAATTAGAATTATATATAGACAATATTATAAATTTCATAGCCTTATCTTGTTGTTTAGAATATCATCATTCTCAAGATATGTAGAAGGGGTTTTATAAAAAAGAAATTATAAATTATCTTTGTTACTATTAATAAATATTTAAACATTCCATTAAAAATATTAAATTATAAAACAATTTCATTTGATTATAAAACCCATTCATCAAAATTATTCATGACTAAAAGTATTAATAAGTTATATTTCATATTATTTTCAAGTAAAAACTATTTCTTATATATATTAATAATACCCCTCGTAATAGATTCCTATATTTTGAAAAATCACTTATAGATTTAAACTCTACCAAACAGGATTCAAGAATATAATAAGGAAACCATGCATAAGAAATTGTATCATATAAATAACATTACATTATCATTTATCCTTAATTAACATTAAAGAAAGAATAATATTCCAATATAACCACATAAAAATCATTCACGGTTAATATTTACAGATTATATATTATCGAAAATAAACACCAACAGAATTAAATTTTATATTGTTTCATCATATTTTATTAATAAGAAAAAAATTCATATTAAATATTAGAATATTAATCATAGATTAACATTCAAATATAATATTCCATTTATTCTGAAATTTCATATCTTATCATAACCATTAATATAATAATTTTTATAAATACACCATTCTAAAAACATCTATATCTTATATGATATATTAATATTTTCTTTTCGATAAATATCATTATTAATATTCTTTGAATATAAATATTTACAAATCATCAATAAAAATTAGAATCTCTATCATTGGATAATAATTTAAAAAAATATATGGCATCATTAGGAAATAAAGAATATGAAATTTTCATAATAATTAATAATTTTTAATTGAATATTAATATTACTTTAAATGATAATTTATTTTTAATGGATTACCTGACATTAAATAATGGGTTTCTCTGAAATATTTTTTTGCACACAATTTTGAGTCATACTGAAAAAATAATAAAATAATATTATTATTTTAAATGGTATTTAATGGCAAGCCTTTTTAATGGAGGGAATTAATTAAACAATATATATTATGATTAAAAATATTTGATAAATGTTTTTACATTTATCCATTATATTTTATAGGCTTAAAATAAGAATAAATCCATTTTTAAGCATGATATACTCTAATAAATTTAAAAGGTCGGTATACCACCTTTTGATGGATATCCATTTTTAAAACAAGTTTTTTCCACTATTATATTCTACATTTCACTAAAAAAACTTCCTTTTAGAGTCCAAACATCCAAATTTACTTTGGGTATATTTTTTGGTATTTTTATGATAAAGCCCATTTTTAATGAATAGTGAATATAACTGCATTTTAGATCAAAACTATCTTTTAATTTTTATTTATTTATATAGATAAATTATAATTATAATATTTTTAAAGTGTAATTGAATTAAATATTTATATTCTATTCTAATTTCAGTTATTGGATGATATTTCACTTTGAAATTGGAAATAAACGCATGCCGATATTTAGGTACTTTTTACTACTAAAAAACTTTCTTTTTGGTTTTAACATCGGGAATTAAATTTAAATTAATTTCTAAAACATCTATGTTTTTAATTTTTAAAAATGGTTACAATACATGGAATGATGATTTTCAAATATTGTAAATATTTACCTTTTATTTAAGATGTTAGGAATATTAACTTCAGTAATTATTTTATTTACGATTGTAAAAGAGCAAATATTGAAAATAAGGGTAAAAATTTATATTATAATAATATTAAATTACCATATCACATGTTCTAACCCTCTTGTATGAGATATTTCCTACAACGGACATTCTTGAGTCAATTTCAGGACCCCATGGATCCACTTGTGTTTTAAAATGATATTTAATTTTTTATAATTTAATGTTAAGGAAAATATAACATAAACATGTATTGTTTAGTAAACTAATTATTATTGTGAGTTATAAAATTTATATTTGACAGTATACACATTAATTATAATGACTAAATAATTTCCTACATAATGGTATTTTTTATATAATTTTTAGATATAAAATAAAGAAAATTTTTATGACACAATGGTTATATAGTGGTTACCTTATTAATGAATTATTTTAATAAATGAGATTATAAATGTTGATATAACTTTATTTTCATACTTTTTGTTTCATAAAAAATTTATGTATGATTATTTATTATTATATTTTAATTAAGGAAGTTTTTTCGAAATAATAAATCTGTTATGTTTTTTTAAAATGTCATGATATAAATAGTATAAAAATTGACATAAATGTGTTTTTAAAACAAATATTATGTTTTTAAATTTTATAATACTTATAAAAATATAATATTTGTCTGAATTCCATATATAAAATTTTAATGTCATTAATGAACCACATGAGCTTCGATTGCAATTTTATTGTAACTATATTAACCATATAGAAATAATACACTAGAAGACATAGTAAGAGTTATATTAGTTAATTATGGGTTAATGCTAAATGATAAGGTTAAATGAGAATTAAAAACATGTAAAATATATATTAGTTGAATTAATTTCAAACAATCCCTATCATACCATCTAATTAAATGTGTTGTATAAATTACAAAATCTAAATTTTGTTTACCATAAAATAATCATTCAACATATTCTTAAAGTACCAATCCTCACTCCTCTAAAAGGAAACCTCATCTAACCCATTACAAACACCTCTCAAGCCCATTTTTGTGTCCATAATCTGCCCAAATAGTTACCCAACTTATCTCTATTACTCCAATAAGATATAAATTTGGGAAGAAGGCAATTCAAGAAATCCTTTAAATTAAATCAAAATGAGTTAGTTGATTGGAGGTAATGTCTTCTCTCGAGCTTCATTAATTTTCTTTCCTTCTCCAACCACCTAAAATCTCTTTAATCTATTATTTTATAACAAAACCAATATCATTAATACACTAGGATGTTGTTATGAGAAGGATTAAAACTAAAATTACACCCCCCCTATCAAATGGATATGAAGATACTCTATATCTGTACGGTGAACTACTGCCTCACTAAACGATGATTGTTTGATTTTCCCCTATTACCTACATGGTTTCCATTATGATGGAACCATACATATATATGATATTTATGATATTTATTTTTTCTATATTATGTTTTAATTATCATTTATAATATACATTTAATCTTTTCATGTTGTGTAAATATAATAATATCATTTGAGAATATGCAGACTACTGCCCCCTCAATGTGATATGACTCGTTCAAGCCATTCAAGTAACTCATAATGTATGGAGTTAATGAAAATATCTAACATATATACCACATTATATTATTCTATTATTATAATATACTTAGGTATAAATTAGTTTTCCTTTCTTAAATATGAAAAATAAATGAAAGTAGCATTTATACGTACGTACGGCATACCGTTTCCATGAACAATACATTTCATATATTATTTCCAAATGTTATGAACTATTTAAACTACATATAATTTGTATATATATGATATTTAAATCATTTCTATCAATTTGGATATAATTTAATTATAACCACATGGAGAATTTGTAACTATAAAAAGTTCATTTTTACCCAACTCCTGAATATTGACCAAACGTCTGATATGAACATTAATAATTATGTCATTTTTATAACATGGGTATTAATGATATAAAGGGAGTAATAAACCCGAAAATGGTTTTAAAGAATGTATAAATGAAAACAATTTAATTATTAATGAAATTAATGAACGAACAATTCAATTAAAACACGAGGTAAGGGACATCGTCTTAATATTGTTTTCGTGAGGATTATATTGATTTATAAATGAACTTATATTATATAGTGTATAAACCCATTTTACTTTTAATTTAATTCAAATGACATATTATATCTATGAGGCATTTTACTAAATGAATAAAGGAAGGTTTTTAACGTATGTGGTGACAATGACCTCTCATATGTCGTAATCATTATTTGGAATCCCATATAAGCCTTATCGTTTTTCAAAAATATAAGAAATACCTTATTCCATTTTTGGGTGTTTTCATGTTGAAAATGGATTTCGAAAAGGAATTTTTATTTCTATAGCTTGAAGTTATTTCATGTGATTGCGAAGAAAATTTTATTAGTCAAATAATGATGTTTGAAATATTTTATTTGTTATGATTATAGAACCATACTTGGACATATAACTATTTGTTACGTGATAAAACAATGATGAGTGGTAAAATGATGAACCAAATGATGGGTTCTTCTAGGATAAACCAAGAATGAGTTGTCACTTTATAAGATAAAATACAAAGGGTTTGGCAGTATTATTTTTGGCTATTCTATATAGTGATATGTATGGATTTCAACCATATGGTTATTCAATTTAAGTATTTTTAGGTCCCATGATACCTTAATATTCTATATATTCCATTCTGTGGGTTTTATGGTAATATTTTGGGTACAAAAAAGTATATATTGTGATTTTTTTCAGTGAAGAGTTGTTGCTACATTTTTAAATTGAAAATTTATACTTTATAATAATGTATTCATTGCTAACATGTTGTTTTAAAAACTAAAATTTTTCTATCTTTATAGATCCCTTACTAGGATATTTATGCTCATCCCATGTTTTTTAAATTTTTCACAGGACATAAAATGGAATATGGTCAAGGATGGGATCATGGAAAATCCATCCTGTTTAAAACATGGAACTAAACATGTTTTCTTTTTTAAGAGTATTTATTTAATTAAAATTATGGATCTTGTATACAAGTTTCTACATGTAATATTTAAGTTGTATGAATAATTTACAGCCTAATTCTATAAAGCTCTAAACATAAAAATATCATTAATGATAATTAATAACCAAATTCATGATTATGCAATGATTAATGTTGGAGCCTTATAAATGGTATCAAAGTTTGGTTTAGGAAAATTTAAGAGATATGCTATTTTTAAATTAATAACCACATATTTTTTATTTATGGTAATATTGAAATGATATATCATTTTATGATTATGATGTTTTTTTCGTAATATATTTTGATTATCAAAAAGGTTTTCTACATAGGAAGATTGGAATCTATGATGGGATGAAATCAAGAGGAAAACAATTTCCAAATCAGTAACCTCAGACCATCTGAATCAACACTGAATAGTTTGTTTCAATAATGGCACAACTGAATCATGTTATAAATTGTTGTGGTATTAATGCACATTATCATATAGATAAACCACAAGGGATAATTTAATGGTGGATCATTTAACGAGGAAACATCCCCCTTCATTCAGAAGATTTAATGACCATGTGCATGATGAAGAGTAGATCAATGCACTAGAAAATATTTTTGATATCTTGGGTTGTATAGAAAATCAAATGTTCAGTCTAGATATTTACCATTTAGAAGGAGAATCTGATCAGTGCTGAAAAAATTTAAAAATATTAGGGATTGTGAGGATATTGATGTGTATTTATGTGAAGTATTCAATGGTGAGATTCTTGAAAAATAATTTCTTATGTAGGTTCTACATTATATGTATAAAATGTTCTTCGAATTGAATCTTGAAGATGATTCAGTGGCTGCATATGAATAAATTTTCACTCGACTGTCAAGGTATGATTTAAATTTAAACTGATATATTAATAGTAATATAATTTGGTTTTCTTGAGGACTAAATCCATTATGTCAACATGCATCAGACTCTCATGAATTCAAAATCTATGGTAAACTTATCAGATGTGTTGAGAAAGTTGAAATGGAGTTTTATAATGATCTGGTGTTCCATGAGAGAAAAAATGGAAGAGTTCTAGATAGAATGGAAAAATAATGTATTCATCAATTAATTTTTGAGGTAAGAAAATTAAATTTCCATCTTGTTATAAGTGCGGTGAAAATAATTCTTAAGAATGTATCTCAATATCAATAAAGCTCTTCTGATGTGGTAATACTTGTAATACTTCACTTAACATTATGGAATATGGTCATGCCAAAATGGAAATTCTAGCAGTATGAAACTTTATTTGAAATGATTTTTGGAATTATGCCAATGTATTTCAAAATTTGATTACCCAGGGAGTAAACCAGACATATCAAAAGAATAATGGTGTGGTGAAATATTTTTCTACTACTATGGTTGATGTGGGACCAGCAAATGATGTGGTATCACGTACTTTGTTTTTCATATTATTCTAATGTGTTATTTGATTTTGGGACTAAAAATTCTTTATTTTATGAGAATTTTTGGGTAAATTTTTAATTCCAACACAATAAATGATTCCATAACTTTTGGTAAAATTACCTGGGGGAAATGTGTGTGAAGAAAAATTTATAATCACCTTTATGTCCTTGTGTGTGGAATGAAATAACCTGAAAACCTTATTGTTTTTCCCATAGTAGATTTTGATGTTAATTTGGAAATTGATTGGCTTTTTTTCCATGCTAATATTTATTTTTGAGCTAAAGAGGTTCCATTTAATAATGAAATTCATTTTGTGTATACGAACAAACCCTTAAATCAAATATCATATCACGAAGATGAGAAACTACTAAAATAAGGAAACAAACATTAATACGCTCGTATTTTTGAAAATGAAGGAACAATTCAGATTAATGATGTGCCAGTAGTAAATGGGTATCTTGATGTTTTACCTAATCAGTTTCATTGTATAATACCGAACCAAGAAGTTGACTATACTATTTAATTAGATAATGATGCTAAGTTAATTTTAATAACCACATATCGAATGGGTCAAATTAAAAATTTAAAGTTAAAGAAGCAATTGAAGGAGTTGATAGATAAATGTTTTATTCTACCTAAAACATCACCATGGGGTTCTCATGTATTCATTGTAAAAACTAATGATGGTTCAATTAGAATATGCATTGATAACATATAATTGAGTAAAATAACTATTAATAACATGTATCTTTTTCCTCATATCTATGATTTGTTTGATCATATCTAGGGAGCTTAGTATATTTCATAGATTGACATGAGGATGGGGTACCATTAGTTGAATCTAATGGAATTAGACATTCTGAAGACTGTGTTTCGTAGTATATATGGCCATTATGAATGTGTAGTAAGTCATTTTAGGTTAACAAATGCACCTCATGTATTCATGGATCTTATGAATATAATTTTTGATGAGTTCTAGAATTAGATTTTGGTTCATTTTATTGATGATATTTTTGGTACATTCATAATGTAAAGAGGAATGAGAAATTCATTTAATGGCTGTATTTCAATCCATAAAGGAAAAATATATTGTATGATAAATTAACAACTGTTAGTTTTATTTGAAACAAATTCCATTCCATGGTCATATCATATCTAAAGATGGAATAATTATTGACACTTTTAAAACAAAAGATTTCAATGAGTGGACAAGACCTACCAATATTGTCGATATATGTAGTTTTCTTGGTTTTTCAGGATATTACTGAAGGTTTTTTGAAAATATTTCATGATTATGTAGCCCATGAACTAACCTAACACAAAAAGGTGTTATGTTCACCTAGAAAAAATAATTTAAAGATTGTTTTCTGGAATTGAAATGAAGATTCATGAATTTTCCAGTATTGGAATTATCTTCTAGATATGTTGAATTAGTTATATATAGTGATACTATGTTGAATGGACTTGGATGCTTCCTAAAGTAGAATGATTAGGTAATTTTGTATTCATCACGTCAGTTGAAAACTAATGAGTTAATTTACCTTATATTTGATTTGAAATTATCTTCGATTGTGTTTTTATTAAAAATTTTGAGGCATTGTTTTTATTGTGTAAAATGTGAAATATATACTGACAAGAAAATTGTGAAGTATATATTGATATTAAAATAATTGAACATGAGGTAAGCCAGTTGGATATAATTAATCAAGTATTATGATTTCATGATTTATTTCCATCTAAAAAAATAAAATGATCTTAGTGATTAATTGATTCAGAAAAGTAATGCTGCAATAATCATGTTATTTTTTGATCAAGATACTTTGATTAATGATTTGATGAACTTTGGCATTAACTTTTCTAGTGTAAGAAATTCCATTTTTTTATTTCTATTATTAGTGAACTCATCTCTATCAGAAATAATTAAGAAAGTTTAGAAGGAAGCCAATTAGTTGTAGAAAAATTTATAGTAGTTTCAGAAGTGTACGTTTCCTTAAATAAACATTAATAATTTTTTTGTGTTTGGGTAATAGATTATGTGTGCCTTGGGATTCACAATTGAAGAAATAGTTGTTTTGGGAAACTCACAGTTCACAATTTTTAGCTATTTCCAGTATCACATAGATGTATAGAGGCCTTCATCCGTATTATGAGAGTACTGGAATGAAAAGAGATATTGCTGACATTACTGTGATGTGTTTAACATGTAAATAGGTTAAAGTAGAATGAATGTTACCGAAAGGGATGCCTCAACATTTAACAGTGCCAGAGTGTAAATGTCAAAAAATATCAATGGACTTTGTTTTGGGATTACCAAAGAAATATCGGGGTAAATGTAATCTTTATTACTGTTGATCAGTTGGATAAATAACCTCATTTTTCTCCTAATCGAGATAATTTGTCTCTATATCATTTTTTGGGTTTGTTATATAGATAGTCAGGTTACATGGAGTCACATCTCAATAGTATCTGATCATGAACCCATGTTCACTTATAACTTTTGGAAATGCCTTCAACTATTTTTGGGTAATGAATTAAATTTCAGTACCTCTTTTCACAATCAATCATATGGGCAGACATAATGACAAATTTAGATATTGGAAGATATGTTACATGCTTGTTCAATGGATTACTAGAGAATTTGGTACGAAAATCATTCATTGGATGAGGTTTCTTATAATAATATATTCTTTATAGTATACAAATTGCACCATTTGAAGAATTATATGGAATGCGTTGTCCAATTCCAGATTTTTTGGACGATGAAGGTGAATGAATGTTGCGTTCACCAGAATGGGTGGAGGAGATGGTAGAAAATTTTTAGATAATTTAGTAGAAAATGAGAATAGATAAAAGAAAGAAGAAATGATATGCAGATAACCGAAGGAAGGATCTCTATTTTTAGGTAGGTGATCATGTATTTTTCAATGTTTATCTATGGAAAAGTGCGATGAGTTTTGGCATGAAATGAAAGATGAGTCAATGGTTTATTTGACCATTTTAAATTATAGAGAATGTTAGATCAGTAGCCTACATAGTGTCTTTCCCTCCATGTATATCCCAAGTACATGATGTATTTAATGATTCAATATTGACAATGTATATGACATATCCATCTCATGTTTTGATTCCATTGGATGTTCAGTTATAAGAGAATCTCTCTTAGGAGGAACAACCTGTCTAGATTCATTACCAAAAAGAGAATGTGTTTCAGAATAAAGCAATTAAAAAGGTAAAGGATTTGTGGAAAAAATATATGGGTAAGGAGGGAACATGGTAATCTGAAAATTCTACGATGCATAAATACCCCCAATTATTTGATATGTGAATAAAACTGGAAGGATTCTATTTTAATAGGGAGAAAGGTGTAACATCAAAGGTAAATGAAAAAGATGAAATTTTCATATATTTTAAAATTTCTGAATTAAATTTTAATTATAATTTAAATGGGATGCTTTGTTCGATGAAGTACCCAACATAGAACAATCGGTTTCTTGGAAATCATATGTTTCACACGATGCCTAGTAATACTTTGAAATTAATAATATATTAATTTTTTTTAATTGTAGTTATCAACTAGATTTTTTACTATCAAGAATGAACAAAACTAAATATTTTACAATTATACAAATTTTCTAAAAGTTTATAATTTTATTCCACAAATATTACTGGTTTAATATAATAATGAATCCAATTTTAAGTGTTATATACACTAATAATTTTAAAAGGTAAGTTTATCAGCTTTTTATGGAGAAGCTCTTTTTAATTGAGTTTTGGTAATTGTATTTAATATCACTTTGAAATAGGACAAAAATGCATGACAATATTTTGGTATTTTTAATTTATTAAAAAACCCTTTTTGGTTTTTGACAACAAGAATTAAATTTAAATAAATTTATTCAAATTCTGTATTATCAATTTTGAAAAATTGATTCAATATTTGGAATCAAGAGGTCCATAATGTGTAAATAGTTATCTTGTAGTTTAAGACTTTATGAATAGTAACTTTAGTTATTATTATAATTACCATGGATAAATGGTTAATCTGGTAAATAAGGGTGAAAAATAATACTATAATAATATTAAATTACCCTATAACATGTCCTAACCATAATGGATTAGATATGTCCTACCCTGTGCATCCATGGGGAAATTTTTGGACCCCATTATGCCAGTTGTATGTGGAAATGAAATTTAATTACTTTTACTTTAACGTTATGGAAAATATAACCGAATCATGAAACTTTTAGTAAAACACATTTTATATGGGTTTATATAAGTAATTATTTATACTATAGATATTAAATATAAATATGAAATGATTTCCAAAATCATGGTATATTATTAATATTTTATAGAGATTAAATATAAAAATCTATTTATGACACAATGGTGATATCGTTATTACATTATTTATGAATGATTTAAATAAATGATATTATAAATATGAAAATAAATTTATTTTGAAATTTTTTTTGCCATAAACGAATTTTATGGATGATTATAAGTTTTTATATTTTAATTAATGATGTTTTTTAGAATGAATCATGTTTTTATGGATTTTTCAAAAGTCCGGATATGAATATTATAAAAATTGGCATAAATGAGTTGAAACAAATACAATTTTATTAATTTATATAATAGTCCCAAAACTTATAGATTCAAACAAATTACTTATATAATGTTGAAAATTTTATTAATGAACTACTTGAGGTTTTATTGTCATTTTACTGTAACTATATTAAACATATAGAATGAATACACAAGAAGACATGGTATGAGTTAAATTCCATAACTAAGGGTTAAATAAAAATTTTATAGTAATATATGAAACCAAAACATGTCTAAATCCTATTGGTTGAAATAATTTATAACAATCCCCATATTATATTCTTATTAAATGAGTTTTGGGCTGTTTTTAATATCAAAATTCAGTTTATAATAAATTAACCATTCAAGACATTCCTAAAGTACCCATCCACCCTCTTATAAAAGGCCCCCACCTCAAACCCATTAGTCACACCCCTCATGCCACTGGACTCATCAAACCTCTATCCAATTAATTTCACAACATCACTCTCTACCCACTAAAATAAATATAGTGGGTATAAGTCAATTCAAGAAATCATTTTAGCTTAAATCAAAATCATTTACCTTATTTGAGTAAATGTCTTCTATCAAGCTTCATTCATTTATTGTCCTTCTTTGACCCTATAAACTCATTTTATATGGTTATTTAATAACAAAACCAATATATAAAATATAATAGGATGATTTTATGAGAATAATTAGAACTATATTTACACTCACCTCCTTCTAATGGATACTAACATATTGTTTCTATGTATGGTGAACTACCACCTCACGAAATGATAATTGTTCAAATTTACCCTATCACATCTCATGGTGTCCATTACGATGGTACTATAATTATATATGATATTTATTTTATCTATATTCTTCTTTAATTATCATTTTTAACATAACTTTATAATTTTCATGTTGTATAAATATGAAAATTTCTTTTTAGGAAGTATAAACTACCACCCACTCAAAGTGAAATGACATGTTCATGCCAAACATGGAATGTATAAGGGATAGGGTAAATAAACATATATAACATATATATCATAATATATTATACTGAAATTATAATATACCTCTGTACAATTTAGTTATCATTTTGTTAATATGACAAATAAATGAAAGTAACATTGATGTGTACGTACTACTCACCTTCTCCATGAATGAGACATTTAGTTTCTTATATCCAAATTTTATGGACTATTATAAATACATATATACAATATATATATTATATTTAAATTATTAATATCATTATAGATATAATATAATTTTCACCTCATGGGAAATTTATAATTATAACAAGTTCATTTTTTACTAAAGTATCGATTGTTGACAAAATGTCCAGAATGAACATAAATAAATATGTAATTTTCATAACATGGTAATAAGTGATATAAAATGAAAAATAAAATTGAAAAATGTTCTGAAGAAATTATAAATTTAATAATACTTTTATTCAGGAAATTAATGAACGGATGAGGAAATTCGGCCACATGGTAAGGGACTTTACCTCAATCTCACTTCCTTGGGGAATATTGTGATTTATATGCAACATTCTTTTATACAGTGTATAAACCCTTGTTACTTTTAATTTCATTAAATTGAAATCTTTTTTTGACATATATTTTTACTAAATGACAAAATTAATGTTTTTAATGTATGTGACAACAATTACAACCCACCTCCGTAATCATTATTTCATTTCCTCTATAAGCCTTAATATTTTCGAAAGAAATATAAATACCTTATTCACATTTTTGTTTTTTCAAATTCAAAATGTTTTTTTTAAATTAATTATTATTTTAATATATTAAAATTATTTCTTGTGATTTCAAATAATATATTATTAGTGAAATGTTGATATTTTCAATATTTTATGTGTTATGATTATATAGTAGTACTTGGACATTTGACGGGTGGTTACGTGATAAACCAATGATGGGTGGTTACGTGTAAAACCAAATGACAGGTGGTTCCTTGGAAAACCAGGGACGGATGGTTACGTTATAACCTCCAATGAAATGGGTATGGAATTCGGCCGTATAACTGTTCTATTAGCTGATATGTGTGGTAGTCGACCATATGGTTAATCCATTTATGTATGTTTACAACCCATGCCACATTTATTTGCAATATTATTCTTTCTATGGGTTTTGTGGTAATATTTTGGTTACAATAAAGAGTAATCAATTATCTAATTTTAAATGAACTATTTTTCAACTAATTTATGTTCAAATGTATTAATTTATGATAAAGTACTCATGGTTTACATATTGTTTTGAAAAAAAACAGTTTTTTATTTTTATGTATACCTTACTAAGCATTTTATGCTCATCCATAGTCTCTAAATAGTTTTTCACAGTACATAAATCGGAATAGGTTCAAGGATGGGGTGAAAGAACAATGATTCTATTTATAACAAGAAATTAATGATGATTAATTTTTTAAGAGTTATTATTTTTTGAAAAATAGGATATTAAATAGAAGAGTCTACTTTTTATATTCATGTTGTATGTATATGTTTTAACCTAATTCACTAATTTTCTACACCGGAAAAAATCCTCAATTTTAATTATTATATTAAATAAATATTATGTAATATTTAAGGCTGTGGACTTGTATTCTTGATCTAATATCAAGGATAATATGTCAAATTTGGTCAGTCAATTATTATTAATTGAGATTATTCGTTAAAGAAAATTAACATGTAGTCACAAAAAATAACCAACAATGATTTCCTAAAATTGATATATGATAACTAAATATATTTAATTTTAATTAAAATTGATCATGGGATTATTAATCCACTAGATATAATAATCATTAGACATATAATATTATTTATCACCACAATAAATGGAGTAATAATATATATTAGCAAACTTTTAGATTTTTAATTTCTTTGTAAATAGGATACAAAGGAAAAAATAGATATATTATGTATTATTAATGTATGAACGTTTTAATACATAGTATGTAAACTATGGTCCAAAACTCTAAAATTATTATAATATAAATTTTGATATCATCATGGTTTTTTTCATGACTTAGAAATCATTCAATAGACCATGAATATATAACACTCATTTTCCCATACCCCAAAATGATTCTATTATAGTTTGTATATTATTTTTTATAATTCATTCATGAAGTAAATATTATCCATGATGGAATATTTACCAATGTTCCTACCAATATCGTTCCATTGTATAATTTCATTATTATGGATTAAAATTTTCACAAGAAATATTATTAAAGAAAAAAAGTTATTATTAAATTTTTAAATAGAATTTAAGAAATACAAAATAGAATTTCAAAAAAATAAGGATACTAATATTTTATGTATTTATACTATCATGTATCCCATGTTTTGTTAATCGTATTATATTTTTAGTGATTTGATAATACATAGGTAACACAATTTAAATTCAACTAAGTGTTTTTAGTTTTTTTATTAATATTACTAATAACTATGGAATTGTTATAATTTTTTCCTAAAAAATTACACATTTGATATCATTTATATAATTAAAATAATACCACTCACCAAAAGATAAATAATCCTATAACCTAATATTATAGTGAACTAGTAATCGCCCTTTCCATTGCACCGCATCATCAATTAATGGATTCTCTTTTAATAAGAGATTAATATTTATAAATGTTGAGAAGAAACTATATATTGAATAAATTTTCATTATAATGTAATGGTGTATGAAAATGAAATATATGTTCATAGAATATGAAGAAACCTTTCAAATAGTTGAAAAAACTAAATGATTGAGTAAAATTATACGAATTTTCAAATTTTAATGAAGAATATTTGAATTCAATTACAATTTCATTCACAATAAAAAAATATGGTCACTAAAATAAAAGTGATAGAGAAATCAAAGATAAGAAAGCCGTTGAAATAACAAAAATGTGAGATGTTAAAATAAATTAAATAATAATAAATTCAATGAGTTGTTTGATCCGAAAAAAGAAAACAGAGTGAAACTTTTCATGATGTATACGAAACAATATGGGAAAAGGGACGTAGAGATCACCATATGTAAATATAGGATGTTATTAAACGTATTCCTACAAGATACAGACTATTATAGGTGATCGTTGGATAAAAAGATTTAAATATGAAATTATTTATTTACATAAAGTTTCAATGTCAAATATTATAATCATAATTGTAAATATTTAGTTGAATTAATATGAAATACAAATTTAAAATGGGAAATAATGATAGAGAAATCAATTACATTAATGACAAAATGATTCAAATGTATAATTCAAATTATGATCATTATAATATTTAATGTTGGATTTAATTTCATGTAACTAAAAATAATGAAATCAAAGACTTAGACAAATAGTCTAGGTGATGTTGAGTGAGGAAGAAGAAAATAGAGTTAAAGGGCCCAATGTCACAATGAAATGGTTGTTTTATAGATTAACATTGAGAAAAAAATATATTGCAAAGGTTGTAATTTCTGAATTCATAGAAATTTATCAATCATTGACTGTAACTTGTTGTTATAGGATGTAACACAAAAATTATTTCACGCTATACAAATATTAATTTTCAAGAGCTATGAAAATAATTTTCTACATGGAAAAATATTTTTATACATATGAATACCATAATGACTTTTCAGAATAAGAAAATGAATGTTAAAATGAAAGAAATAACTGGAAAACAAAATAAAAAGATATAATTTTATATGGTTTCTATAAACGATGATTTACTTTAAATTACTTTTTTGTATTCACAAATTAAATCAACTTTTCAGTGATGTGGGAACCATTACAGGAGAACCAAAATAAAAATTGGACATCAACCAAAACCTCACATTTGAAAATATAGAAACAGTTTACAAAAGAAGACTACATTTTTAGATATCATACATACAAAAAAGCACCATTTTCAGACTCTATTATGATTGGAAAAAAAACATGAACATTAAAAAAGATATAATCATAATGATCTTGAAAATTTAACAAATCAAAACATTCAACCATTTGGATAATACCCTATTTTCAATCAGCCTCATCTCAAACATAACCTAAAATATATTAAAGATAACCAAATAAGTGCTAATTGTAGGATCACTAAAACACCGAGACAAAATACATAATACACAACTACTGCACAGAGTAAAAATGAAGGACAAGAAAAACCAGCATAACCAAAAAACCCCATCCATGAAAGAAATATACTCAATTATAACCCAGTGAATGCCTGTAATGGACCCACCTAAATGAATAAGGTAACTGTAAAATACCCAACATGTTTTTATACCTTATAAAAAAAACAACCATTAATAAATCCAAGAACAACAAACTAAAGTGATTACCTATGAAATCTATGTAACATGATGAATGAGTTGGAGGAAATTGGAAGATTTAGTGAAGTGATTGATCTTCTCAACAAATGGAAATATAGAGAAACCTGATGGTACTATGTGTAGTTAAGAATAATAATATATTGAAAATTGAAGTAATTCAAAATAAATTACAATTAAAAGAAACTCATACCCTATTTAGGGCCCCTCCATGTTACTCCCCAGGATTTTTTGATAAATAATATGTTTAATTTCATTGATGTATTGTGTTTTACACTTCATCAAGATTATATTGTGCTACACGAAATAATGTATTAGCTTGTAGTATATGAAAACCATATTCTTGGCTTGTGATGCATGGAAGAGAGACCTTCCTCAATAGCTTTTGTTGTACGTAATACCGAGTCTCACTAAACAATGATATATAGTTATGAATTAGATATTATGAATATTATTAATTACTTTTTCAATTTTATTACTTAATAATTCATTTTACACATATTCTAAAACATGGTATGTGAACAAAATAAATTTTTCGGGTAAAATAAGTATTTTGAAAAAATGCTATTTTCCCACATTTTGATGGCGCACCCACATTAAATCTAATTTTTGAAATGATTATTAGTTTAATTAGACATAATAAACAGATTAATTATAATAAAGATATCAAAATTTACATTGGATAAATAGTTTATATTTTTCTGTTAACTTTCATATTTTCATGAATAGTAAAAATAAGCTAAATTTTTCTAAAAAACACATTTTTTCATCAAGATAATTTATATGGTAAAATTATAATATTGGATGGTTTAAAAGTATAAATAGAATATATTTTTACCATTTAATATAATTCAATTAATTTTATTTATTTTTACGTTGAATTCATACGTAATAACATTTCAATCTTTTGCAATGTTTTAAACTTTAAAACTCATTTCTCAACAGTTGGATTAATTTTGAATTAAATACTGCAACTTCTCTGTTCTGAATTTAAAAAATAGTCTCTATATTTTGAATTGTGTGGTCCAAATTATTCTAATGTGATACTTTTTATTTTTAGACATTATGAATAGTAACTATGGTAAATTTTATTTACTATAGTTAAAGTTAAATCGGGTAATTAAGGGTATAAATAAGATTATAAAATTACCGTAACACCTGAAAAAATTTTATTGGATGAATAAAAGTCGACCCATATCATCTTAGGGACATAATAGATTCACATAATTGAGTTTTTATAATGAAAATGATGTAATTATTATTAAAACTAAAGAATGTGACAACATGTCAATCTTTTATATCTTATAAGTGTAATTATTTTAATTTAGTGATAAACATTATAAAACATCGAACATAAATAGTCACTATAAATCTAATGAAATTATCTACATAATGTAAATTTAATTATAAAATCTAGGGATTAAACAATTATCATTAATGGTGACACAATAGTAATGCAGAAATTGTTTATTTAGAAAAAAATCATTTATATAGATTTTATTAAATTAATATTGACCATAAAATGCATAATCACCTTACCAAAACATATTTTTCATGTACATATAAACCATAATCATAAAATGATCTAATATTTGTCCATTTGGAGCCTTAAAAAAGCGATTAGAACACTTATATTATTTCATTATAAATGATGTCAAAGTTGTCACCTTCATAATTTAATAAATATAACAATTTAAATATTGTGATTTTATGATGATAAATTCTAGTAAAAGAATTCTTTTAGATGATAATAGATTTATATACATCATAGTATTTTATTTTTTTATTTTATGCAACACATAATTATATTAAGTAAATATAAAAAATATTGTATTATTTATTTTATTAGGGTAAATATCAAATAAATGGTATTAAAAATATTGAAATAAATTTTATATGAACAAATTAATGTGCCCCATGAATTTTTTACATTAATATTACATGTTATAAATCTGTTTAATATCTTGGTATGAATATATCTTCTGGATGGATTTTTTTTAATTTCAATTAATTGAATAGTGTCAACATTGTCACTATTAATATTTTATAAAAATAACATATTATAAAATTGATTAAAATTCACAAAAATATTATGAAATTATAAAATAAAATTTAAAACTTTGATAATGTCATAAAGTACACAATTATAAATAATTCAAAATAGATAAGTAATTATCTATAACAATTAAATGTATAGAATATCAGTACCACAAATAAAATTAGATAGATTAAATAAGGATAAATCAAATTTGTAAGGTTTACAATAAAATCCAAACATGAATACATTTTATTGGATGATTATATTACAACACTATATCATTTCATCTTCGAATTTGAGAAATTTTGGAACTTTGTTTGCGGGTTTTGGGTTTATTATAAATTAATATTTTAGAGAATTCTGAAAGTTCCCCACCCCTCTCTTATAAAAGGAAACCTCCTCCCTAACCTCTTCAGAACGTTTTGATCCTTCAAACACAGCCAAAACCTGTACATTTCTCTTCTACAATTCTCTATAAACATACTATATGTCTTGGTAATCTACAAAGAGCAATATTAGTGCCCTAATAAGAGGTTAATAGGAGGCGTGTCAAAGAAGAGGTAATATCATTTACCGATTCATTTTATACTGATATTTTATTATGAATATAAAACAACCATATTCTATCATCTATCCATCCTATGAGAAAAATGAAATCACCATACATGCGTACGTACAACATACCATCCCCATGATGTGGTGTAGTCTTTAATTTCATCACTAACATACATGGATTTGTATAAGGATGGAAGAGATAACAATATATTATTATTTTAATGTGATATTGATTCCAAAATATAATAAACCATACACTTTGATACAATTTCACAATCTTGGGAATGATATCATTACTCGTGCATACGTAGGGAATATTGTCTCCACAATGTGATGTGACTCATTCTACATGATATTCATTGAATAATGATTATATAAAAGAATTGAATGAATTGATATGATATATAGTACACTAATATAATTCTTTAAATGATGTATCTATATCCTAAAAAGTGGAATAATAATTTATTCAACAAAACCCGCATAAAAACATAAAGAAATGAACACTCGAATAACAAGTAATAATGAAATATTACAAATAAGATGATAATAATATGACCATATATGATATCATAACAATGAATATGATTCTGGAATAAGTCAATAAAATTATTTAAATAATTATATAGGATGTTTGGATACGTACAAAGCATATCGGTTTTAATGTAAGGGATAATTATCCCAATCTAGTTCTTATCCGAGATTGTCTATTCTTAAGTATTTTATTGGGGTGGTGTTTATCATCCATGTCCATTTTATCTCAAAATTTTTTCATAAAATGTTTACTATTATTCCATGTATGTTTAATGTCATTTTTACCCTTTTATTTCTTTTACCACTAGGTATGGAAGGAATCATTCTTTTTTTACCATACGAGGTACTTTATGACTTTTCGGAAAAAAGTATGAGAAGAATGTTTTTTAACTAATATGGCATGAACAGAATTTTACAGTTTCATAACGCCTTATTTTCATGAAGATTCCTATATAAGATTACATGATTATTTTCAAAAAAATTAATTTATTTTAAAAATGAATGTAATTATTAGAAAAGAAAATGATTTTGAAGATAAAAGGATATTTTTTTCAAGAACTGAGTTCAAGTGTTTTATCAAAATTATTTTACATATAAGAAGATATAAGGTTATTTTTCTATCCCTATTATTACATTGATTTGACTATTTTATTATGGAATTATTTTTATGAAGCCCTTTTATCTTATATGGATTATGTCATGATGACATTATGTTTAAGAATCACATTTTTATTACATGGGTTATGCAATGATGTATGATTTATGATTTCATGGAACACATAATAATGGTATCATTATGAGGTGGGTGGGACGTATATCTTCCTATAATTTATTGGGTAATGATTTAAATCTCATGTGATAGACATGGATGGAACGACAAGTAAATCAGGTTTAGTAATATAGGGCTAGATTGACAAGTAAACCCAGTTCAGTAAGTTAATTTGTCTACTATGATTGTCTTAGAAGAAATTCCTTGACTACTATGGAAATAATATCATGTAATTAATGGTTTTACCCAATTAAAAATTCTATTCCCATGATATTTTATCATTATTAATGTTCATTTATGATCTATGCCTTATGTACTGCAGAGATTAATGTTTGTAATCACGTTATACGTTAATGATTTTACATTCGAATGATTATGGATTGTTTGTTGCTGTACATGTTTACCCTTACAGAGAATTTTAGCTCAACCTTTTTATGTTTTCATTTATCCAGGTTATAAAGAATGGTTTTAGGTAACAAAACAATGCAGGAACATCTTTATGGGATATGTTATAGATCATTCACCATGTTTAGATTATTATGTTCCATGTTTCCAAATAAAATAAACTATTACAATACTTCGATGTTTGTTTTTTTTATGTATTAAGTATTACAGTAAAGTAATGTAATGTCCATGTACGTCAAGATTGGGTCTCTACAGTTGGTATTAGAGGAAATGATTAGTTAACCGTTGGAAACTAGGATGTGAAATGTTTAGTGATATCCCTAGAAATATTTCTATGGTATGTCTAGGGAAATCCATAAGGTCAAGTAAAAGTATATGTTATTATCCTAGAATTATGTTAACAATCATGAATAACCATGGATTAAACCTAAGATTTTAGAGATTGAAATTAATCCCTTTGATTATGTTGTTTTCCTAGTATGATTTGTTCCTATCACATTATGTTTTGGGTTTTAGATAATGGATAGAACCCAAAGGGACCATGTGAATGATTAATGCACTAGGTAATGTAATGATTTTCATTCCGAATAACCAAATTTTCTGGGAAATGGAGTGAAAAATCGTATATTTATACTTACACATGCTATGAATCATTCTGGAAATCCAAATGAGAAGAGAAAGGAAAAATATTATATTGATTCCTTTATGAGGTAACATACACCTTCTTTCAGTGGGTCTTCTTATCCACATGTTTCTAAATAATGGAATAGTACCATTGAAAATATATTTTCCATACTTCCCTGTTCAAAATAGTAAACAGTCATTTTGGCTGTTTACCATTTAGAAGGTGAAGCAGACTAGTGGTGGAATCTTATTATGAATACAAGGCCCCAATATGAAATTGAATCCATGTAAGGGGACGAGTTCAATACCGTGTTTTCCAATAATTAAATCCTTCATATTCTTAGAACAAAGTTGTAGAATTAGTTTCTTGAGCTTAAGAAAAAAAGACAATGAATCTGTTGGTATATACGAAACGAATTTTACATGGCTTTCAAGGTATGCATATAGCATTATCATCCAACCTGAATGTAATGTTGATCAATTATTTTGTGGCTTAAAACCAAGTCTTCGATGGGAATTAGCTATAACTGACTTCAGTAGCTATGAAGAAAGTGTGCATTGTGCTATAATGGTAGAACTGGAAGTTGGTGTTACATATCAATATCATGGGTTTGAAAAGAATAGAAACATGGAGTTCAAGGAAAAATCTCAAAACAATGGTGAAAAGAAGACAATTGTTTCTTTATGCTCAAATTGTGGAAAGATGCATAGTGCAGATTGCCTTAATGGGACTAGAAAATGTTTTAAATGTGAAAAATAAGGTCATCGATCAACTCAGTTCTGAATGAATGGGAAAAGGGTAGCTAATTATGTGAATATATAATAGACTATATAGAAAGCAACAACAAAATTTCAATACTACAATTGAATGGAAATAGGGAATTATGTTAACAAATTTCATAATCCATGGTTTAATGATAATCGACATCAATGACCTCTAAAGGGAAATGACAAATGGAAGTCACATGTCATCACTATTGGTGATTTTGAATGTGACAATGAAGTGGAGGAATGATTTTGTGTATATGTAACAGGATTCCAAAAATACTGTTGTTGAATCTCAATTATAATATTATGGAATGTTGCAATATATATGTATTGGTTTTCAATAATTGTATTGTACCAGAAACCATGACATGTGATTGAAATATTTTTTGAAACAAGATGATTTTCGCATAATGAGGGGATAAGAAGAATTAATATGATTGATAGTATTAATGATCTCATGACTGATATGAGGACAAAGTGACATCACAGTTTGAGTATACAGATTTTTTTTGATTTAGCTATATGGAAAAAATTAACTTTTGATAGCATTCATGTTTTCAATAAGGTTCTATGGTAATTCATGTTTCAAGAGAATACATGATTAATGTATTCACATGTTTGCAATATGACTAACAAGATATATATTATGATATATGGGGGATAAATGATGATAATCACATTCTTTTTATATGACCTCAATAGTAATCTTTTTCTTTATACTATGAGATTGGACAAAATTATTTTGGATAAGGTTATAGGTTGGAATGGATTAAGTTAGACATTATATATTATTGATTATGGAAAGAACTTTTATTGATATTATTTTTGAAATTTTATAATGGTGTAGTTTTAGAAAAAAGTAATTCTCATAGGACGGGCAACAACTCGTCGTGTCAGACAAGGATGCTAGAATCGAACCTACAACCGAAGTGCAACATCCCTATATCACCTACCACTGGCCAACGAGAAGTCCATGGGTAATAGAAATTAGTTTTATGTGGTATGATAGTGGATATATATAACCATTTTCCGAATCATATACGGTTAATATCACCGTAGATGGACTTATTATATTTAATAACATTTGCTAAATTTTTGAGACAAATGTAATAACCTGTCACTCTTTCGCATGATCTGGCAACATTTCAAGTAGGACGAATTCAACGAAATTTCATTAAATAAGATATGGAGTGGAAATTGTTCATGGAATGAACAATGGTGATATTACATTGAATCCTAGAAAGTATTTATCCTTATTCATTAATTCAACAACTTTAGGGAAATGATCATGAAAAACAAAAATGTTTCCCTTGTAACCTCATATCCGATGAATTAGATGTTACCTTAGATCATCATAAATTTATGGATTTGTTTTTGTTGGCTTTTTCATAGCCATGTTCTATGGAACTCTTCATCAGAACCTAATGGTTATATTTCTCTTCTATATCTATATTTTAACTTATGCTCTTCTATGTGGAAACCCAATAATGAGTTAATTTGGTTAACCACTACGTTTCATACTTTATTTTCTAAAATTAATTTTTAGTATTCCTTTTTATTCTGTGGGATTCTATGAAAGAAACATTAATGTAGTAATCCATTTATAACCTCGACTAATTTTGAGGGAAAAATTCATTTTATGGGGGGTAGAATGTTACACCCTTGGATTTTATGAGAAATATTATTATTAATTTTATTGATGTCTTGTGTTTTATGCTTAACCAAGATTAGTTTACACTATACCTAACACTGTATTATCTTGTAGTATACGCAAACACTATTCTTGGATTGTGTTGCACGCAATAGCAACCTTCCTTAATAGCTTGTTCTGTACCCAATACCGAGTTTCACTGAAAAATTATATATTGTTATGAAATAGCCGTTATAAATATTATTATCTAAATATTGAATTTCATTACATAATAATTCATCTTACACATATTCTATAACATGGTATGAGAACAAAATAAAATTTTCATTCAAAATATGTATTTGCAAAAAATTCAGTTTTATCGAATTTTGATGGATCACCCACATTAAATCTTGTTTCTGACACATTTATATGTTTAATTAGACAAAATAAAATTATTATTTAATATAACGATTTAAAATTTTACTTTGGATAAATTTTTTATATTTTTCTGTTAACACTAATATTTTGATGAATAGAATAAATACCCTAAATGTTTATTTTAAACAACTTTTATCATCAATATAATTTATATGGATAAATTATAATATTTAATGGTTTTAATGTATAAATAGAATATATTTTTACAATTAAATATAATTCAAGTCAAATTCATTAATTTTACATTGAACTCATAGGTGAAAACATTTCAATCTTTTGCAATGTTTTAACTTTTAAAACCCATTTTCTCAACGGTGAGATTAATTTTAAAATAAATACAGAAAGATATATGTTTTGATGTTGAAAAAATGGATTCCATATTTGGAATCAGGAGGTCAAAATTACACTAATAGAATACTTTTTATTTTTATACATTCTGAACCGTAACTAATGTAAATATTATTTAATACAGTTTATGGCATATCAGGTAATTAAACGTAAAAATATGATTATAAAATTACCCTAACACCTACCAATGTTCTATTAGATGAATTAAAATAGAACCACATCACATAAGGGTTATAATAGTTTCATTTAATGGAATTTTGATCATGAAAATGATGTAATTATTATTAAAACATAAGATAGTGACAACATGTCACTCTCTTATATCTTGTACGTGTAACAATTTTAATTTAGTGATAAACTTCATGAAAAATCAAACATAAATAGTCATGAGAAATATAATAAAATTATATACATTATGTGAATTTAATTATAATTTTTATGCATTAAAAAATTATCAATAATTGTGACATAATAGTGATGTAGAAATTGATTATTTAAGGAAAAATCAATAAAAAGGTTTTTCTAAACTAATAGTGACCATAAAAAGAAAAAAATCTGGGAAAAAAATTATTTTTCAGGTACATGAAACCATATTAATCCAATGGAAGAATATTTTACCATTTGGAGCTTTAAAAAGTTAATATTACACATATAATAGGTTATTATAAATGATGTAAAAGATTTCAGCTGAAAAATTTAATAAATAAAACAATTTAAATGTTATGATTTTAAGATGATAAATTCGAGTGATAGTATTCTTATGGAACCTCTCCCCTTTCCTCTCTTATAAAACGGAAGCTCTCCCCTCTCCTCTTCACAACATTTTTAGCCTTGATTATCACCCAAAACCTATCCATTTATCTTCTAAACTTCCCTATAAACATACTATAGGTCCTTGTCTTTTTCAAAGACCAAATTTTGTACCCTAGTATGAGGTTAAGTAGAGGATCATCGAAGAATATGTAAAATCATTTACCTATTCATTCTAACTTATTTGTTCTCCTACATCCTCTATATAAGTTGTTTTTTATCAAGTAATAACTCCAGTCTCACTTTTATACTAATATGTTATTATGAATATGAAACAACCATATTATATATTCTATTCATCCAAAGAAAAAATGAAATCACCACGCGTACATATGTACGACTTACTGTCTCCATGCTATGGTGTAATATTTTATTTCATCCTTTACATACCTGGATGGGTATAAGGATAGAAGAAATGAATATATATGATTATTTTAATGTGATATTTATTCTGAAATATAATAAATGATACACATCAATATAATTCTATAATCATGGGAATGATATCATCGCTCGTTCGTACGTACGACCTACCATCTCCACGATGTGATGTGACTCGTTCTACATGTTATTAATTGAATAATGATTATATAAATGAATTTAATGAATAAATATCATATATATTACACTAATAAAATTATTATAATGATGTATCTATAACCTAAAAAGAGGAATAATATTTTATTTGGAAAATCTAGCATTAGAACAAAGAGAAATGAACACCCAAATAACAAGTAACAATGAAATATAACTAATAAGAAAATAATAATATGACCATATAAGATATCATAAAAATTAATACAATTATATAATATGTCAATGACATTATTTAAATAATTATATGAGAAGCTTGGATACGTACAGAGCATATCAGACCAAAGCTAAGGGATAATTATTATAATCTCGTTCTTACCCGAGATTATTTATTCGTAAGTATTTACTGGGGTTATGTTTGTCATCCATGTCCATGTTTTATCAAAATATTTTTATAAGATTTTATCTATTATTCCATGTATGGTTAATGTCATTTTTACCCTTTTATGACTTTTACCACATGGTATGGAAGGAATCATTCTTTTATTTACCATACGAGGTACTTCTTGATTTATCCAACAAAAGATTGAGAAGGAATTTTTTTAACTTATAAATCATGAATGGATTTTTATACTTTCATAATGCCTTATTTCCCTGAAGATTAATATGCAATATTTCAGGATTATTTTCAATAAAATTTAATTCTTTTAAAATTGAATGTCATTTTGGGAAAAGAAAACGATTTTGAAGAAGAAAGGATATTTTCATGAAGAACTGAGTTCAAGTGTTTTATCAAAATTAATTTATATATAAGATCATATATGGTTATGTTTATATCCCTATTATTACATTCATTTGATTATGTTATTATGTAATTATTTTTATAAAGACCTTTTATCTTATATGGGTTATGTTATGATCGCATGATGTTTAAGAACCCCATTTTTATTACATGGGTTATGCAATGATGTAATATTTATGATTTTGTGGAAAAAATTAGAATGGATTCATTATTAGATGGTTGGGAACTATATCTCCCTCCAATTCATTGTGTAATGATTTATATCTCATGATATATACATGGTAGGAACGTCATGTAAATCCACTTCAGTAATACATGGCTACAATGACATTTAAACCCAGTTCAATAAGGGACGTTGTCCACTATGATAGTCTAAGTAGCAATTCCTTGACAACTATGGAAATCATATCATGTGATTAATAGTTTTCCATAATTACACATTTTATTTCAATTATATTTTATCATGAATAATATTCCTTTATGACTTATTCCTTATGTACTGCCATGATTTATGTCTTTACTCAAGTTTTATGTTCATGTTTTTATGTTAAAATGTTTCTGAATTATTTGATGTTTTCCATGTTTACCGTTATTGAGCATTTGATATCACCCTTTTTATGTTTTAATTTCCCTAGGTTATGAAGAATTTTTTTAGGTATGTAAACAAAATGGGAATATCATTATGGGATATGTTAAAGATTATTCAACATGATTAGAATATTATGTTCCATGTTTCCAAAAACACTAGACTATTACAGTCCTTGGGTGTCTATTTTTGTTATATATTAAGTATTCCATAAAAGTAATGTAATGTCAATGTACTTCAAGCTTGGGTATCTACATTCCATATCATCCAATTATAAGGATAAATCATTCCACATTGCAGATTATGTAACAAAAATACATTGGGAAGCATTAGGCTGAAAGTAAAGGAATGGGAAAAGAATAGAAAAAGAAAATGGCTAATAAACTATTATTTTGTACTATACAAAATATGGATGTTGAAATTGGGATGATAACACTCATACCCACACCCATGATTCATAAAATGTACTGGATACGTATAATGAGAGGTCTAGATTCACATTCTACGTATAGAATTGTTGACTCATATTTTAAAAGCACAAGAACAAAATGGATTTGGAAGGGCCCATTCATAGTTTTAAAATAAATAATAGATGCAATATGTAGAAAATTTAATCAAAAAAATATTGATTTCCAAAACAGATAAGGGTTGTACACTTGACATTATAAGAACAAAATTAATGCACACTTTCTATATGTGGATAATAATAATGAAACACTTCAGCTTGAGAATTCTCCATAAAAACATAATCACTTTCCATCTGCCAAATGATATAGACGAGTTAAATTATCATTTATCATTTTGGAATGATAGGGAGAAAGCAGATATAAAATATGATTGCTACCATATAGAAAAAAATAGAACCCGTAAATGGATGTATAAGAATGAAGGTAACCCCTACTCAAATTTAGAGGAAGGTATGTGAATAGTTGTTTGTAATCAAAATAAGAAAAAGATATCTGATAAATACCAAAATCCTTCAATGGAAACTCCACAATGTGAATGTTCACTATTTAATAGATTAATGTTGATGGGATAACACATGCGTCAATAAAAAAAATAAAAATTATAAAGATGAAAATCATAGTCTATCAAAACATATCATAGATAAAGAAATTGTAGGGTGACAAGAGTAGATGGAAACATCACAGAGTGGAGTGAGTAAATCTATACGGTATGTGAGGAACCCCTAAGGAAAAGTTGAAATGTTTATATGATATGTAATTTATATATTCTTATTTTAGTGATTTAAAATAGCACATCAATGTTATTTATATTCTGACATACACGTTTTTCTATTTATAATGTAAAAGAGCACATCAAACAAATATTTAATGTGATACAACAGATCATGGAGTATGTTTTTGTTAAAAAATTCATCTATGATAAGAATAATAATACAAGAATGTGATGTAAATGTAAATAAATATAAATAAATGAACCTGTTGAAATGTAAAACATCACATGATTATTATTTGAGTGATGTGCTATTTGGGTGATGTGCTATTTTAAAAAGATATTTTTGGAAGAAAATATGTGAAATAGTACATTCTAAACAATTAATTTCTTTTAGAGTGTACTATTCAAATTGTACATCATATTAGACATTATAAAAATCACATCACAATTAGATGTGATTTTTTAAATTATAATTTAAATGTGTGATGTGAAACATAACATTCCAAACAGCAAACACTCTTACATCTCTAAACAGAAATACTCAATAATAATGTGATGGAATTATTTACATTTTTTTAAAAGTTTTATTGTTTCATATTTTTAGTATTTGTGAATAGCTGAACAATGTAAAATATCACAACAATACATTATTTAATTTTATCGCTGTATTTATTATTATTTCACATTTTTATAGGAATATAAGAGTATTTTTCACAATTATAATTATGTAAAAGTACTGTTTGAATAAAACAATTCATTTTAAGGGCATAATAAAAATACTTTATAATAATGTGAACTACAATAATCTTAAAAAAATTTCTAACATCACAATAACACTTTTAATGAAACATAGACATAAATTAATATTTTAATACATGTTATGAGGTGAGAATCAATGATAAGAAAATTCCTTAAAACACTGTCTACTACATGTTAGAAAAAGAAAAATGTAAAAAAAAATATAAAGTATAAAACACATGTCCAGGAGGTGGTGGAGTTCATGTATATAATGTTCTCATCCCCCTCTACTCATGCATCATGTCTCCTTCATTAATCCCTCACTGTCGATGGATGAATATGGTTTATATATTTAATCAATTAAAACTATGTATTTGGAAGAAAAAAACAAAAGTTACCCCGACCAATAATAATGATGAAATCACCCTTGGAGTGTCGAATATCATAAATAAATGATAAAATATAGATTCTAATTTGATAAATGTAAATTATCCTATATTTATTTTATGAGGATAAAAATTATTTCTTTCAATATACTCACAGATAATAATTCTATAGTAGCCATGAAATTGAAATTATGACAGATGATTTATTATTATATTTATCATTAAGGAACCGTTTTGGAACTATTATGAAGAGTTTATACATGAAATTAAACCATTACAAGATTCAATTTCATAAAATTATTAACATATATACCAATGAAATGGTTAATTTTCATGTAAATAAACTCTGTAAAGGCATGATCTGTCGCAAACATCATACAAACTAAATGTCCCCCAAGGAATACAAATTGTCAATGATGGATGATATTAGAAAAGGTTACAGATAATATTGAGAAAAGGACAAAATATTCCATGTTAGGGTGAAACCATCTAGGATGAAATAAATATAATTAAAGATAATACATTGAGTCGAGTTATGAAACTTACATGTAGAAGAACACGAGTTGTTGCATAGCTGATTTGGCCATTTTTCATGATGAAAACACAACCCATTCAGCCACTATTTGAGTGGAATAAGCATTCTAAATCAAAGATAACTTTTAACAATAGGTAATGAACTTTTTCAATGTCAAAATATTCATATCCAAAAAGTTGTCTCTTTCTTCCATGCTCCAGTGAAACTGTCTTTTATTAAAAATTGATTTTTCAAAGCTGAAAACCTCTTTAAAATTATAATGGGGAGAACTTTTACCATTTTTAAATGTGAAAATATACACCCTTCAATTAAACCAACTTTTAACATTATTTAGTAATACATTGAATCCATTATTAATAGTGAAACAGTGGCTTTTAAATGTGACATAGAGCTCATATGTGTGTCACATTTAAAAATAAAACCATTAGTTCTCATTAGTTTATTATCTAGTGGTGGCCATGTAAAATACCATTCTTCACATTAAAGTTTTTTCAAATCAAATATAAAACCGTTTGGCCAAACACATGTATGTATATTATACAATAAAATTAAAATGGTGAATAGATTCTGCATAGAATTTATCAATCATGAGAGTGAGTATGGTATCATATCATTTTTTATATCCCCAAAAACTTTCTCAATTGAAATGAATATAGTTCATATTATCCATCATTGAAACGAAAAATAGAATACACACATACATACTAATTTAGGTCATATAATTAAGAAAAAAATAAAATTAAAAATGTATGGTAATTAGGAAAATTTTGGCTCTATGTTATGTTTAAAAACACATTGAAAACTATTTATCCTATAAGAGTGAACTGTATGAAGCATTGGTGAAGGATTCAGTACATTATGCTATAAAAAATATCGGGTATATGATATAGTGAAATAAACTTGAGTAGCATTTGAATAAAAACTACAATCCCATAAATTATGGAGAAAGAGAACCAAAACTCATTATGTAAAATCTGAATTATAAAATCAATCACATTTACAGATCTTTTTAATGTGTTCACATGCACGGAGAAAATAAATAAAAATGTTAAATTTTAATCATTAGTGGTGTATACAAAGAACATAAAGGTTTAACAATTGATTTAATACATAAAAGGTGATCAGATTTTATCCCCATGTTTCTTGTGAGGAACTTTATCAAAGATAAGTATACAATATTCATGCCTAGTTCATCTTCTAGGAGTATGTCAGATGAAAGGTGATAGAATTTTATAGAATTCATGATATTATTGATTCAAGTGTTCTCACTTTAGATGAATTCCGAAAACCCAATTGAAACTGATTCAATATAGGGTCCTTGAATCCAGATGGATTTTGAAATATCAATGTAGAAAATTGTATGATTTTTTAAAATTAAAGAACACTCACAAAGATTTTTATTTTAAAAGATGATAAGATACATACATGTATGCAATTATTCAATATGTTCCATGTGTAAGAATAAGTAAAATAAAAATAAATTAGTGCATTCATGAATACACATTCATTGAAAATTCACTATGGTTTCATATGATTTAATGTTTTCACAGTCGATACTTGATTGCAATATGTAGACATTTCCATACCTATTTGCATTGTCAATAAAATCCATATCTGTTTGCACTATCTATTATTGGTGTACCTAAAATGTATATTCAGTGATTATGGTAACATAAACTCTCATATAAAATAAGCGTATTTATATTTTAATTTAAGGAGAACATAGAATGAACTAGAATCCTAATCTACTGACTCAATATCAATCCTTCTATCCTAAGAATAAAATAAACATTGTGATCCAATATCAACAGGTCATGTCTAATATTACCTGGAAACTCTCCGCAAAAAAATAATATTTTCATTATTTTTTATATGTATACTGTACTACAAAAATATCAAAGGATTCGAGTACGTTGTATTATCATCTATTTCAAGTGTTAGGTGAATGAAATCATCATGAACTAAATGTGTAACTGAAAATTTAATATATAAAAGGTGAGTAGATATTATGACCATGTTTCCTATGAAGACATTTTTCAATGATAATTATAAAATGTCCTTCCCAAGCTCAACTTCTGGGAGCATGTCAGATTAGAGGTGATAGAATTTTACAGAACTTTTGAAATCATTGATTAAATTTTACTCACTTGAGATGAATTAAGGAAACACCGATTGAAACTGATTCAAGATAAAACCCTAAATCCAGATTAATTTTGAAATATGAATGTAGAAAACTGTACGGACTCAAAAAATGAATGAACATTCACTATGATTTCCATAGTAAAAGATGATATGATACTTACCGATATGCACTTCTTCAGTTGGATATAGGGGGTAAAAATAAGGAAAATAAAAATAAATTAGTGCATTCATTAATACGCATTCCTGGAAAAATCACTAAGGTTTCCAAAAATTTATTGTTTGCACTGTCTATACTTGTTTCCAGTTTCTATAAATTTCTATACCTGTTTTCACTGTCAATAAGATCGATATGATTTTTTAATTTCTATTATTATAGTTCCTGAAACATATATGTATTTATAATGGTAACATACACTTACATGGAACCTGAGGGTATTTATAGTATAATGTAAGGAGACAATAGAATTAACTAGATGCCTTATCTAGTGCATCAATATGCTTCCATCTAATCCATGAATGAACCAAACATTGTGATCCAATAACAATGAACCCTCTTTAATATTACATGAAAACTCTCTGCATAACAATAATATGTTTCAGTATTATTTATATGGATACTACACAAGAAAAAAAACCAAAGGATATGAGTACATTGTATTATCATAGAATTCAAGTGTGAGGTGAATGAAATCATCAAGAACTAAAACGTTTAATAGAGGATTTAATACATACATGTGAGCATATTTTTGCCCATATTTCCTATGAATACATTTTTCAATGATAAGTATAAATTAACCATGATAGGTTCAACTTCAGGAAGAATGTCAAATGGGATGTGATAAAATTTTACAATATTCTTAAAATTATTTATTCAACTGTATTCGCTTGAGATGAATTCACAAAACACCAATTGAAATTTATTTAAGATAGGATCCTAGAATCCAGATGGATTTTGAAATATGATTGTAAGAAAATTGTATGGATTCATAAAATCAAAGAACATTCTCTATGATTTCCATAGTAATATATGATAAGATACATAACAAAATGAGGGGGTGGAAAAGGTATCGACTACCAGTTCTTACAATTATCATGTATGTAATTTATTAAAATAGTACAGAAGGAAAGGATGGTTTTGGAAGAACACCTGGACATAGAAGTATCTCTTTGAAAGGGAATCAAGATCCAATTATGAACCATGGAAGTATGAGTGTGCATTTCAATAGGATAGAGGACTATGCTGCAAGTAGTGCAACGAATAAGATGAAGTGTGAGGAAGTCAGATTTTAAGAAATCTAGTAGTTAGATAACGACTGATTTGGGAACATGTGGGAACCCTAGGTCGTGAATATTTTTTCGACGACCATGATTGGGAAATCCAGTAATAATAGACAATGTAGTTGAAAATGGGTGGAGATGGTCAGAGAAAAATTGCATGGAAATTTCAATAGAAACCGTGAGGCAGTGGTCAAAGATAGATGGATAGTAAGGAGGAATGTGAGGACTAGAGCAGAGGGTGGATGAGGGATCGATAGGTTAAGACACATGTGTTCCTCAGTAGTACCGATTTCGTCAGGCAAAGAGAAAACAATTCCAACGTAGAGGCATGAAATGGAGATACAAATGATCAGAATGTTTTATAAATTAACGTGGAGTCCTATGGATCATACACATGTTATCAAGAATTCCCCGATTAGTATATATAGTAGACTTTTATTTTATTCTATATTAATTATTTATTTGAAATTATATATTTAAAATCCCTAAGAAAATTCGCTTCACATGGAATACTTTTAATTGAATTCATTAATGATGGGGAAAAATATAATCCTATATATTGGTGATCTAAATTTCCTAATAATAGATAAATATTAGTGAGATATATATTGTTTGATAATAAGCATGTGAGAAAACATGAACCTGGGAGTAATACAAAATAATTTTTTTTCAATGAAATTTTTATTCAATATTAATATTGAATAATGTGATTTGTTTGATATGGTATGGTGGATTGTAATTTAACCTCCATCTTATCAATGTAAAAATATAATAAATTCATTGTAATGGGAATATGGAATTATGAGAATGTAATTGTTATAATTGTAACCTAACATAGATATTTACTATAAATACATGAAATCATAAAAAATAACATTTGGAACATAACTATATTAATTTATTATCAAACATGGATTTTTTACCATATCAATATGGACCAAGAATATATCTACAAAATATATCAATCATTTCCATATATTTAATTTTGAACAAATAAATACATTCTAAAGACTAATTTATGAAAAAATTTATAAAGAATGAATATATCATTTTGAATACATAAATATAGTTCATGCCAAACATATTTTTACCATATGATATAATTATTTACAAAGTATATTCATGGAAAATTGAAGACCCAACCAACATATAATGATAATCTGTACACATGTCTCCAGTATAAAATAAATTATTTATATTATCATAAAAAATAAAATGATTATAAACATTTATATTTTATTTTCAAAATAGAAAACATATATGGAATCATGAATTTGTTCAATTAATATCACAATTTTAATCACCCAATTGAAGAATATATTAAAATTATATAAAAAAACTTTCATGATCATTAAATCTATAGGATATATTAATGTTTAATACATTGATGAAAATTGGAGGAATCAGGAAATCATGTTTTTAAATAACATTATTAATGATTTCATAAAAAGTTGGAGTCACAAATTCTATATCAAAAAATAAATATCTATGTGGTTCAAATTATGATTATTCAAATTTTTTTTAGAGAAATCTAAAATAATTGATCATTTAATGAACTAATTTTAATATAATCAATGTGGATTGGATGGTATAAAATATATAAATTTGAAGATAAAATCTTTTTTCTGCTTCAAGGATGTTTTAATAAAATTTATCTTGTGTGATGTGTAATAAAATTTAAATACCAAAATTTAATATATATATATATATATATATAAATATATATGATATGTACATTAGTTAATAAATTTATATCATAAAAAATAAGCAATAATAACCAATTTTCTATGAATTTTATTACACTTAGAGGATCAGGAGGTAATATGGATGGTGAGAGTTTTTCTTAACAATTCCATATCATTATTAATAATTAAATATCTCAAATAAATTGATTAATAAATTAAAATGTCATATCCCTAAAATGAAAGAAGAAAATAAATTTACAAATTAATAAATGACATAATACAACAATAAAATGAAGAAAATATTCTTTGACATGTGATAAAGAATCACCGAAAAAATATTGAGTCAATAAAAACCTATATATTGGGTTATTTCTCGGTTGAGCATACTATATCATCCTAAATAAAAAATGATATTTATTATTCATCAATATCAATAATAGATATAATTTTTTATTTTAATATATTATATATTAATAAATTTTTATTTCTATTTTAATAGTCAATATTTGTGGGAAATCATATTTCAATGGTAAATGTCAATATTGTTCTACATCTGATTTAGAATGATGATTCTAGACCATAATGATCTCTTATTTTTTTTTCACCTCCAAAATATTTATAAAAAATATAGAGGTTTTCAATATATAGTATTGAATTCTGCAAGATATTTTTATTGATTTTTTAGGAAATGTTTTTTGAAGGATGTTAAAATATTCCTTGTTATAAATTTTGATTCAAAAATATGAAGTTATTATGAATATATATATATATTCTATAATTATTAAACAAATATTAAATATTATATCACATATAAATGGTTTCCTTTTATTTAATTGTATTAATGTAATACATTCATTATTACCGGTATTAAAAAATATCTAATCATGGAAATGTTAAAACAAATTAGTGAATAATAAAATGTAAAATTGGAACTAAAATGTCATGATTATTGATGAATAATAGTTTTAACATAATTTTATTTATGTGATAAATTATTTTGATGAATATGTGGATGGAAATTTTAAATTAATTAATTATAAGGGTATGTTTAACACCAAAAGGATTTAAAAAAAATTAAACACCTAAAATTATATTTTAGGTACATATTTATAATTATCATTTAAACATAATTTTTCTCCATCTATGTTTTGAATTTCGGAAAATGGTCATCTACAATTGTGTCCACTATGTTATTTTGAGTCTTATATAATTAACATGTTTTGTGGGGAATTGTAACATAACATTATGAATAATAACATGAATTGTAATATGACCCTAATGATTAATAAATTTTATTATTATTGTATTATTTAAGGCTTTATGTTAATGAAAACTCAGTTATTTTTTAGTGTTATATAAAAGCAGTTATAGAATTACATTTTTTATTTTTTTAATTATGTATAATTTTATTGAAAAATTAAATAAATAATATTTAAAAAATATTTTTCAAATATGGAGTTAATTTTTGAAATCTACATGTTCAAAAATGTTCATAGTGAATTTTTGGGATTTTTCTATAATTCATGACTTTTTGATGAATAGTAAAATATGGTAAAATTCTGAATATTCAAATTATTAGTTAAATACATTATTTATAACATCATAAGTGATGTAAGACAACAATGTTTGGACACACATGCCATTATTACTATTTTGGGTAACATTAATTAAGATTATTCATAGTATTGAGAAAATTATTATAACAAGGATTTAAATAATGTAAAATACCTCATCTCCTACACTATAAATACCACCCTTATTATCCTCTTCCACCCACACCTCGAAAGCCTTTATCCTTACATAAATTTTTCCAAATACTCCTACTAAGGATATTACCTACATCTTAGATATTTTTTTCTAATAAAAAGGCCAAAAACAACGGCCTTATGGAGGATCTCGAGGAGAAGAGATCAACAGGTAAGACTCTCCTTTCATTTTCAGGTGTTTTCCTTTCATTTCATTTTCATATCTTATACTCTATTACCATCCTCAAATAAAAGAAGAATTAATTCATCATAATATTGTATTGTTTTTATATTCTAGTGTTCATGGAATGTTTCTCTTCAACCTTATTCTCCTCTCACACTCATTCAAAAAATTAAAACACCTTCTATGATTTGTCAATTAACCGACATCGTGGACAATATTATTTCATTATATTTACATTCTTCATGACTAGTCATGAAACCATTTAAATAGTAGAACCAAATAATTATTTATCTTTTATACCTTTTATAATGTTTTGTAATCATTTTATACAGATGTTATATATTAATAAAAAATTAGTTTTTTACGGTCGAACAATCAGCAAATTGACCTAAAAAATATCAATAATATTTTAATAAGGGAATCATCCTCATTTCAGAATTAAAATCAATAAATGGTATAATTTATGGATGTAAAAATATTATACTATCATTACATTCCATTTCCATTGTTTCACTTCCAATCAACAAGAATAACCATCATGAATTCATTATGGAATTCATGTAATGAATGCACCCTACACATTTTAAATAACAAAATATTACTAATAAATGTGTCGAATATTCTTGTAAAATGAATATTTTAGGTGTTATAATAATTAATATTCTTCATTAAGATATTAATAACACTGTCTAAACCATTATACATGAGATTTAAAACATTTAATAAAGAAAATACCAAGATAAGAGAATTATTAATCCAATTTCGATTTTTTGGGTTATCATTCTTCTTTATTCATTATGCGGTATTTAGATACTTGGTGTGATGATATGTATTATTATATTATGATTAAATATGTGTATTAATATTGTATACACATATCCATTCCATTCTATGAATTCTCACTCCAATTATTACTTAACGAACTCTATTTTTAAAATCATTTTAAAACTCTCTTTAATAAATTTTAAAAGGATTGTTTTTTATATGAATATGGAAAGAGTGATTTTTTCTAATTATTAAGGAACTTTATTAACATTAAATGTTCCTTGTAAATTATTTATGATGTTTTTATCCCATTATAGATCAATATAAGGTAGGTTGAGTACAATATTTCTAACTATATGATGGGTGATCCCCATTATAGATTTCTAATACATTGGGTAATCTAGAGATAAATGTTGACCAAAATAGTATTCCATGTGTAATGGAGAATGTAAGATTTATATGAAAAATATGTCCCAAGGAAACTAAATAATGTATCATTTCATATGAGTTATAATTATTATGGGTTGTATTGGTTTTTATATTATCACGTGACTAACACTTTCTTTCTTTACACCCCATTGTGAGTTTTATACTCATCCCAAGATATTAAAATTTTCCTCACAGGAGATAATTATGGGTAACAGAAATAATGGAGTCATGATTTTTAATATAGATTGTTGTTAAAAAAATAATGTTTTATGTTTTAATGATTAATATTTTGAAAAAATAGTTACTATTTTGCTATTATCGTCTTTTATGAATGTGGTATGTCATGTATATAAGATATCATAATAATTTAAAAATATAAACCCAAAATGATCCTAAATGTGTAATAATGTATAGTATTGAGTTAAATTTAATATTAAGTAATGTTTTAAGGTTGTTCCATTATAATAAAAATTAATTTATAAATTTAAATATTTTTATTTGGAGGCTCTTAAAAATTATAGAACATAGATTCTTTATTAAAAATTTAGTTTAACATATATCTGAGAGGATTAATAAGGAAATAAAATTTTAGTTTATTGAATATTTAACATAAGGAAATGTGTGCTTTGAGGTGGGTAATCGAGGTGTTGTTTCATAAGAAATCTTGAGTAACATTTTAAAATATTTCTAGTTTTTGCATTATAATTGAATTATTAATACTTTGTGATTTATAAAAAATCAAGAAAGAATTAATTAATTTCATCAATAATTTTTTATTATGCAAATTATTTTCATTTTAATAAATATATTTTCCAAATTTAAATTTTATAAAAATTCCAAAGGAAGAAAAATTGGAAAAATAAGTAAAAAAATTATTTTTTATCATATATTAAATTAATAATTTCATGTTTATTTCATCATAATAACTACTTAAAAATACTATCAACTACATTTCATAAGGTTAATGTCTATTTAATGATATTGTGGTAGTTTACGGTAGTTATTTATCTAACATGGATCGCATACTAATTTCAATGAACTGAAACTACCATCATAAAAAAATTTCACCTTCCAAAATTATTGAATTTCGAATTGGTATTGGTAAAATGAAATTACAAGACTTTTACCTCCATTAAAATCATATGAAATAGAGCCTTATTTTTAATATATATTCTAATTCACTACATCACTTCAAAATTATAAAAATATTTGGCAATGATATTACTTCAATTTATACCCTCCAATTAAATGTATACATTATTAAAAATTTATAGTAATCACATAATAAATATATTTTACTTGAATTAATATTATTTTATTTTATAATAGTATAAACATCTATATAATCCCAAAGGACATATAGGAACAATACAATATTCCATAATCAACACATATATAACTCTTATAATATATTTCATAATGTATCCATTTACATTTCCATAAAAATTCCTCATATTCAATATTTCTCATTAAAATGATATTTATAATATTACTAATGTTTTTTTATTTTCTCTACTTTTTTATTTTCTTTTATTATCTTCATTCAATATTATTATTTTGGATGTTTCAATAATTTTATGATCTTATAATAATTTAATTTTTTTACTTTTTTAATATTTGTAATTATGTTTGACTTAGGTATCTTGTAATGTATTTTATTTACTATTATATATTACATCATCAATGAAATAAATTAATCTTCATTTTAGTTTTATATTGTTAGTAAGGAATCCAATCACATCATTAATAAAACATTGTCACTTTATTTTTTTAAGTGTTACATTTTACCCAAGTACAATATATTCAACCTCTAAATTTCATTACATTGAAGAATATAGATGGAGAAAATTTTATCTTATTAAATATAGAGGATCATCAGTAACTCTGTGAAACAAATTATTTCACCATGTATCATATAATTAAATTCTATTATTGTTTTATATCTCATTATGTCTATAATAAAATGTCTCAATTAGTCATTCCACATTAAATAGTATATGATCCAATTCTACCAATTTTGTGTTGAGAACATGTGATGGATAGAAAATTCCTATCTCCAAATTTGATACATAAAATACATCATGAAATTGGAAGTGGTATGGTATATGTTTATATTAAAAAGTCACTATCTATAAATGTTCTAGGATTCTGAAACAACTAATGTATCTTATATTAAACCTTCACTTCATTCTAAATATCATAAAACCCATTCATTGACATCTTTGAATGATTATTTTTGTAGTAACATATAAATAAATTTATAATTGACGATTATTATAAATAATAATTTTATTGAATTTAAATATGTTTATTGGAATATCAATGGATTGAACATTTTCTACATTTACTAAAAAAATATTTTATTAACATATTTTTTTCTCAAAAAACATCAAAAAATTATTTTTTATGCCACTCTTACCCTATAAATCAACAAATAAATAAATTAGATGTTATATTTTAATAATTAATTTTTTGATAACTCAATTATATATTGATATTTGACCCAACATCAAATGAAATACATTAAGAAATGTAATATTTATTTTTCTCTTTAATGAATTGTCCATTCAGATACACAATCAATAGCAAGATTATATTCTATAAAAAAATTAATATCTATACTATTTTATTTTTTGAGATATCTCAAAACAATGATGTGAACTATGAATTAACATTAGATACAAAAAACCACTTGTACTATAGCAAGTCGTATAACATTCATATGTATGACAAGGAAGGTCGATCGACGAAAAAATACTTTCAAATATAATTGAACATAGAAAAATTGTTATGTTTATCAAAGACTACACATATATTATTATAGACATTTTCTGTCCTTCTATGAACCATGATGAAATTCATTAAATATTTTACCATATTCATATTTGTATGAGAAATTATTTTATCATCCTTAATTATTTATACAACTAAGACATTACATTTCAACACACCATTAATATTAAATCTATACACTTTAATATCCCACTTCAGCTTATACCAAAAGTAGGGATGATTATAATATATATAATCAATATTTATTATTTTTTGAATGGATTAGGCGAAGGTATAAAAATTATATAAAAATTCACAATTTAAAATTTTTTTTGATTTGAAATTTATCTATGTTCAAATTTCAATTACTACAGACCTATCAATTTTAAACTCTTGAATATTTTTTACATTAACATATAGATCTATGTACTCTATAAGTTTCTTCTTTATAACAAATAGATTGATGGTTAATAAATAATTTTGGATAGACACGATTTTCTTCCATATTTGACTATTTAAATAGTCATTCACTGTGTAAGGACCCAGCCATAAACCTTGCATAATATTGAATTAAATGAATAATTATCATTGAGGATATTTTCAGGTTTAGATTTTTAGAGTGTTAGACCATAACAATTACATTTTAAAAGATTACAAGGGAGACACTTCTACCCAATATCCATTTTTTTTACAAAACATGAACTCTAAAAAAAGAGTTATGTCTAGTTCAATGTTTAATACAACATGAATTTTCCTTGATCTCATCCATGACCCTATTCCTCATTATTTAATGTAAAAAACATTTCATAAACTTGGGATGATCTTAAAAAGCTCAGTAAGGGATACAAAAATAAGTAAAACTGTTTGTTTTTCAAAAAAATAAGTAAACCATGAATACTTTAACATTAGTAATAATTTTCACCTTTATGAAGTATTAAATAGTCATCATTGAATAAAATATCATTAATTACCCTATTGTTACCAAAATATTACCATTAAACCCTTATAATGAACACATCACATATAAATATAACTTGGGAGATAAACAGACATAAATTTGAATAACCATACGGTCTACTTCCACACATATCACTAAATGGAATAGCCATATTTCCGACTTTCATACCCAATGAATTGGAGGTTATAACATAACCACTCGTCCTGGTATTCATAGAACCATCCATCATTGGGTTTATTACTTAACCACCCGTCAAATGTCCAAGTACCATTATAAAAATCATAATACATAAAACAAATATAAAAGGAAAGAAAAACATTTCCAAATTTCGATCACAATATATCACTTAAATATATTAACATAAAAAATCCATTATCAAACCCATTTTCAATTCCAAAATACATAAAAGAGTATATGGTATTTATTTTCTATTAAAAACCTTACGGATTGTTGAGGAAGACAAACATCAAATAATACTCGCGGCGGTGGAAAAGGCCGTTGTCACCAAATACGTTAAAAGAAATATTCATTTTTTTCATTTAGTAAAATGATTCATAGAAAAAGATTCATTTTCAAAAAAAGTAAAATTCAAAGAGATTTATACACCGTATAAATGAAATTTTCTATAAATGAAAATATGCCTCATTGAAAGGAGATTGAGACGAATTCCCTTACCTCGTGTCCGACTTGACTCGATCATCCTTTAATCTCCATAATAATAAACTAAAGTTATTTTATACTTGATTAAGAACATTTTTCAAGTTTATTATTCCTTTTATATTACTTATTACGATGCTATAAACATTATTTAACCATTTAAGTTAATAACGGTCGTTTTGTCGATATTTTGTACATTAGTAAAAAATGAACACCTTATATTTACAGGTTGTCCATGTGGGCAATAGTACATTATATCCAGAATGATATTAGTGATCTAGATATCATATATATCATATATATCCACTATATACATGTATTTATAATAGTACATAACATTTGGAGGTAAGAAATAAAATGCACCGTTCATGGAGACGGTAAGTCGAATGTATGCATGAACGCTACTTTCATTTATATTTATTATTTTAATCGAATTAAAACATAATGATACATAGTTATATTATAATTAAAGTATAATAAAATATATTATATCATTAAATCCATCTTTATACATCCCATATAAGGCATTAACGAATCACAACACTTTGAGGGGGAGGTAGTCTGCACTTCCCCAAATGATATTATCGTATTTACCCACAATGGAAAACATAAATGATTACTATAAATGTATAATACAGAAGAATAAAGAAATAATAAACACAATATATACCAATTATAAATACAGTTCCATTATAACTGCATCCATGAGAGGTGGTAGAATATAATCGAACAATCATCATTTCATGAGGCGTTAGTTTTCCATCGAAAGAAACATTAAGTTCTTCAACAATTATATAGAGGTTTATGTAATTTTAGTTCAAATAATTCTTACAATAACATACTAATATATTGAGGATACTGGTGTTGTAACAAAATAATGGAATAAAAATTTTTTAGGGGTTGGAGAAGTAAAATAAAATAAAATAATTAAAGAGTAACTGTTACCATTAATTTGGGTAACTTCCTTTAGTTTGAACCAAAAGGACTTATTGAAGTGCCTTCTGCCTAAGTTAAGGCTTCTAGGGGATGATAGGGATGTATGGAGATTAATTGGGAAGATTATGGACGAGAAAATTTCTTTAGAGGTTTGAGTAATTGGATATAAGTGGGATCCATTTATAAGGGGGTGGAGGGGCTCTTTTGAATAGTGTGAAATCATTAATTTATTATATAAAGATATTCAGTTTCTAATGTTCATAAAATCGTTAAAGATGAAGATAAGGTGACTCATGGTCAAAATAAAATCAAACAATCATAATTGGACGTATTTTGGATATTATTTTAATCATTATAATCATATTTATTTAAATAATTTATTAATGTGGTAAATACTGCATCATTATTGTGTCATAAATAATTTAATTTATTTGATGTCTAAAAATTATAAAAAATACAATGATATAGGAAAACTTTTTATTTTTCCAATGTATACATATAGTCGAATAGATAATTTATATAACCCCATATAAAAATTAATAACTAAAAGATTTTTTTAATTTCAATTTTGTCTTTACATTAAATTAATTAATCTAATGTGTCATTATCATTCATAAGTGGCTCCATGGGTCCCAAAATCATCCCAAGGATGCCCATTTTCGGCCACTACTCATCCAATAAGGTTAGGACAAGTTTTATGGTAATTTAGAATTATTATTATATTATTTTAACCTTGAAGTTACATATTTACCTTTAACCACGGTAAATAGAAGTCAAAAGTTACTATTCACCAAAAATTATTTTCATCTTAATGAACAAAGTTTTACTTCTTGATAACAACCATGTATGTTGGATTGTTAAAATTCAATTCACATTTGTCGTAAAATTTTATTTAAATGAAAATGTTAGTTTTTTAACTACCACTAGGTGGTTTCACAATTCATAAAAAATTGATGTTTTTCAGAAAATAAAAGTAATTCAGCCTAAGATATATTTGATATTATGAATTCAAAAATGATTCCTAATTTTACAAATTGAAAACATTGAAGTGTAATTAATTATTTATAAAATTAATTACCGTTATCAAAACAAATAGAATGTTTTTAAGAAATAATAACTATCAAAAGATGGATAATTGTTTATGTCCAATTTCAAAGTAAATTATTTACAATAACCAACATGATATTGAATGGTAAAAATATATTTTAGTTTCAATTTAAAACCAATAAAAAAGATAATCTATCCATATAAATAAATTATAATAAAAGGAACTTTTGAATTTAAATACAATATTATTCACTATTCATTAAAAAAAGAACTTTATTAGAAAAATACCAAACAATTACCCAACACAATATTTAATGTCCCAAATCGAAAGAATAATTTTATTTGGTCATATAAAACATTTAAAGATGACCAAAACTTGATTTAAAAAGGTTTATCCATTAAAAGGCGGTAAATCAACCATTTAATGTAAATTATGCTTAAAATTAGATTCATTCACATTTTAAGCCTCTAACATTTATTGGATAATGTAAATGCATTTAACAAACATGTATAATCATATAATAGTTAGTTTTGTTCATTATTAGCAAAACAACAGTTTGGATTTAACACCATTTAATATAATAATATTATATTATTAGTGTGCAACATAATATTTCAACGAAACTCGTTGTTGCGTATCAGGTAATCAATCGAACATAGCAACCCTTTTAATGTAAAATTAATATTTAATTAAAAAATATTAATAAGTATAAAAACATCTTATTTTTCATTTACGTGGGATGTTACACATTGAATATCAAGAAAAATTTTTCCCATTAAATACTCATCCAATATAATTTTACATAATATTTTATCTAAAATTTTTATCTTCCCCAGTTTCATTTAATGAATTTCAATGTATTATGAAATCATATTCTCCATTAAAATACAACATTTACTATTATCATATGTTAATGTCAATATATTTTAATAAATTCATTAACCATTTCTGATTACTATATATATTTATTTATATAATAAATATGTCACCATATATATAATATCATTATATAATTAAGGAAACTAATATTCTCATCAAACATAATAAAATTATTTAATTAATTGGAATCATGGGACACTAAATTACACGAGTTATAATTTATAACTATTTTATATATACATTACTAAATACCTTTACTAATTCATCAATATATGTCACATACCTTTCTCCATCATATGGTAGGGTATGTAGATTTTCAATGATTGATGTATTATTTAGATCTATGAAATCATCTTCACTTAATTTTATTTGTAAGAACCTAAATTGCATCAATGTCAACTTTAATAGTGTATTTTATAGTCAATAAATGTTTTTAAAAAACCTATATTGTAGTAAGATAGTTGAAGAAAAAAATGGTTCCCAATCCATGTGGTTCGTAATATATATTAAATACCAACCTATGTTATATGTATATATATATATATATATGACCTCAATAATTATTATATCAACCATTAGTGATACTTATTTAGAATAAAATCACACTCTCTACATTAATTCTTTTCATATTGACTTTATATAATTCCTCAAATGTTCTTCCTACAATAATTTCATCATACAGAATATGATAACATCACATATAATTTTTATAATAATATTTTAAATGTAATATATAAATATGATATTCATCATATCCTCTAATATATTATTGAAATTTTCATGTTCTCAGGGTATCAATATGATTTAATAATTGATAATATATTTTATTAAAGTATATCTTCAGTTTATCTTCCCAATATACACTATATAGTGGAATCAATATCTATGATCCACCATATTGAACATTATTACACATATATGATGATCAATATATATCAGTACATATTATTTGAAACTTAATTTTTATATTGAATTTTTCAAGTTATTGTTAATCGTTGAAATGACATGTTGACCCACCATTCTTCTAGAGATAGTGAATTGGTGGACCACGTGATGAAAAAATTTCTTACATAAAATTATTTTAATGATTCTATTTTATTTTCTTCTTCAATTTATTAAATTTTATAGGGGATATTGTATAATTAAACATAATTATTTTTCTAGAACCATGTTTGAGTGCAGTTTAAAACTCAACATCATGATCAGGGGGTAGACTATATAGATATTGAGAAAATAAATTAATATGTCATATGTGTGTTGTCTTAAACATTGAGTTTATATCAAATCATTTAATCTTATTATTTTTTAGTATTAGGTATAAATAGCTAAATAATATAATTGTTTTATTTCGGTTTTTATCATTATATATACATAGATATTTGTTCTCATGATTATTTGGGATATGAAATGAGATTTAATTTTCAAAAAAATGTTATTAAATAAATAAATATATATATATTGGAGGTATAATAAAAGGATATTATTTTAATGAAATTTTAAATTGTAAAAAAGAAAATATCGACATGATATATCCTATCACAATCCTCAATCATGGTTAAGTAATATATCATGGATATTGTATTCGATCAAAAAAATGTTTTCACCTATAATTATATATCTAGTGGTTGAGGATATGAGTCAATTTTATTATAGTCATTGTAATATTAAATGGAATATATTGAATTAGAATTATATAATAGTTTTTCATTAATTAGTGTACATTTCACTAGAACAATATCATTACTATTTTTTTGTACAATTTATTAAACCATAATGTATAAAATAAGTACTAAATAATAATATCATTAAAATATTAAACAAAATAATGATATTAATATAAAATATTACTCATAATTTGAAATACATTATAACCCTATAATTTTATTCAATTGATGATTTATTTTATCCTATTTTGATTTATGTTCTGTTGTCTTATAATTGATGATATATTTCTGATGCATTAATAAGCCTTAGTCTAAAAATATGGGAAATGAAAAAATATTAAATTTTATACTTTTTGTATAACATTAATAATTTAAAAAAATTATCTCAGAAGTGAATTTGAATCCTTAATTCCAAATATTATAGATTCATATGACATAGGTTACCTAAATTACTTATTTTAAAATCTTTCATTAACATGTCAAAAAAATTATTCGCAAATTACATCATATGAATAATATTTATAAACATAATTACTTCAGTAAAAGGGAATAATATTAAGTATTGATCTTAATCACTAATTAATGGTAAAATTTGTGACTGATCAATCATGGGTTATATCCTAATGATGTGACAAACAATGGAAATGATAGAAAAATGTAATATAAAAAACAATGAATCATGTGAGTTATACAAAGTGTATAAATGAATGATATATGACACCATATAAGAACATTATATAACACAATTTATGAAAATTAAAATATCATGTAGTCATTATGAGCCTTGATATAGAATATGGTCATGTTGAGAAACCAAAATAATTGGTAATCATTTCATTTTGAACGTATACATACAAAATTTGTCCTGAAAAAGGATTTGTAATCAATTTATAATGTTATTTAATAGATTTGTACACATATTTATATGGTTGACAAATATAGTGATGAAAAAATTAATAAAAATCGCCAATAGAGATGTGAAAATATAACTATTTTCCACACAAATAGTTGTGAATATATAAATAAGGTTGATGTGTAACATCATTATATCGCGAGATATGATGATTATCCAAATTCACCAGGAGGATGAATTTTACCACCTCATCATATAAGGATAAATTAAGTACTTTTTACTATATGGTATCAATCATTTATCTTATTATAAATTCCCTAGGAGATAAAATGAATGAGATAACATTTTAAAATGGTATATAATTAATAGAATAACGAATTGGATCAATTAATATCAAAAATGAAATGAAACAAAGAATGTGTATCGAATGAGAATAATTATTTTTACCATTAAAAAAACTCTATATGATTTAGATAGTTTATATATGGTGGAAAATTTAACATAAATCATAAAATTACATGTATAAATTAATTTAATTTCTATCAAAAGTGGATTATGTAACTAGTTAATTTAAAAAAAAATTAGTGCTGGAAGAGAATATGTTTTTTATTTTTTGAAATATAAACACTATTAATATATACTTATTTTGAAGTAATTTTTATTTAATTTTTTTAGTTATTGAAGAAAAAAATACTATTTACAAAATTAAATAAAGTTAAAAGTATTGTATGTAGTTTTGATGAAAATTTATATATTTCGATGAACTATAATAAAAAAATTATTTTAAATATATATAGATAAATTTGAATGATACATAAGTTAATTATTATTAATATTTTAAAATATTTAATTAAAACCATTTTTTATAAAATTAAATGGACTTGTAGTTGAATGAGGAAATACAAATGAAGTAAATTATCCTAAATAATTTCATATTTTTATAATTTCTTAAATATATACTGGATAAATATTTTTACATGATAATTTAATTCACTTATATTCAAATTGAGAATAGTGTCTAAAAATGATAAATTTTATAATATAAAAATTTAATAATAAAAATATAGTCTTGGAAGAGAGTATATGACTTATGAAAAAAATTATTCCTAAAAACCCCTTGCATTGTAATATTTCTAGGTTGGAAATGCATAAATATCCAAAAAAATTCGTATTTATTATAATTAAATATTGAAAAATATATATTAGTTTTACATGATACCTTTAATTTTTAGATTTATATTTCACATTTATTAATAATTCATTTTTAAAATTAATATTTTGGTATCAATTGATCCACTTGAGCGTGATAACATTATTATAGATTTTATGGTACATGATAAATTCTCTTATGTTCATTAGAATTTGAATTTACATGGTGGTAATAGTATGATGAACATTATCTCAAGAAAAATTATTATTATAATAATGTTTTTATGATGGGTATTAGTGTTCGATTTATTTTTTTTTAATTAATATTTAACGAAAAGGAATGAATTTAATAATAAATATACAAATATATATATATTTACATTAATGAATTATTATATAAGAATAAATTCATTAATACAATATCTCATTATTAGTATTCATGATTCTATAGTATTTCATGAAGTAAAAATGAAAATATCATTATTTTATGTGTTAAAACCAACAAAACAATAAAATGTTTTTTAAAAATTATAAATTAAATAATTATATTATATTTAATATAATACCGTTAAATATTATAAATTTTAAGATAATATTGTTATTTTTATGGAAAACATGTTAAAAAAATATGACAAAAAAAGAGATAATCAAAAAAAATTATTGAGTGTTTAACAGTTATATTGAAGATGTGAGTCTTCAAAAATATAACCTCTTGAAATAAAGTATTTGGGACTTCCTATAATTAGATGTGGCAACTATATGTTAAATAGTAATTTTAATTTTCTATATATGGTATGTATTCAATTATAACTATATGGAATGGTTTTAATTGATATGGGACGTCGATGGGTACGTTTATAAGAGATCATGAGTGTCATTATTAAAAATATCTATTCTATAATAATTATGGAATGTAATTTAATATTGAATATAGGTTTTAATTATACAATAAATATACATATGTAAAGGGTAGTTCTATAAATCGCTCATTAAACAATTTATGGACAATATTTTAGAATATTCTGGGCCACCACCCCTTGGTTAATCCTTATTATTTCATTTAAAATTTTTTATAGTAACAAAACTTTTACCTCAATATCTTTTTTTATTCATAATATTTAAATTCTCCTTGTCACATATTTTGAAATTATTATTAATAAAACAAAATATATTTTACTACTTTCAATTTACAAAATTGAAGCAAATAATTATAAACATTGAAGCACATAATGGACAAAATATTATTTTAATATAGTTTTTATTATCATCAAAATGATCACATTGGTATTAATTGACAATTTCAAAGGATTAGATGATTTTTAGTATGATATTTATATATTATCAACAATAAATATTTTACTCATTCATTATAAGTGATATAAATAATTTATTATGATTTATATACATCCCAAACATAAATTTAATTCATTGAAAACAATCCCTTTTATCCATTCAATAATATTTCTGAATTCCTTAAATGTGAATTAATAATTTTTTGTGTAAAAAAATTGATTGTATATTAAAATTAATAATATCTATATATTCTAATGAAATTAAAATAATAATTACAAATGGAATATATAGCATTAGATGTCAGGATTTTCAATATTTAATTTAATGTAACAAATATTGTTTCCAACAAACAAATATGAATTAGGATAATTTTTTTTGCCGATGTTCAGTAAAAATGGAGGAGTACTGCACAAAAATAGTTCTTATAAATAAATCATGACTTAGTATATTTCCAATATTGAATACATACAAAATATTATATATTTAAATAAATTTTACAAAAAAAAATTCATTTAACAGTGGAATTTATCCTAAACTAGACTGAAATATATATAAATATTATGAAAATATATAATTTACTAGTAATAATTAATTGAAATTTTTTCTTTTATTCACAAACTATCATTTAATGGTACCCTGTAATTTTCTATAATATTGAATGTGTTTATTAAGATATTTTATCGGTTCCTATAACTAATTATATATATTTATCTTCTAATATAACCACATATACTAAATAAATATTAGTATTATGAAAAGTATTTATGTAATAGATTTATTGTAGAAATTATGTTCGATTTTTTATTCATTATTTGTATAGGTATCATAAAACCTACTATAATATAAACATATTAATATTATGTATTACATATTTTACTATTAAATATACATTTGTAAGAAATAATTCATTTTTGGGTACTATGAATATGATGTGGTAAATGAAAATGAATTTTAGTTTATATCATTTTTATTTTGGAAATATTTTCTTTCTTTTTTTAGAGAAAATAATAAATCATTATTAGTAAGATATGAAATAATATAATTTAATACAGTATTTATGTGAATGAATAATTAAGGGAAACTAATCAGAATTATAATCTTATAATGAACATCTATATGGGTCTCAAAGAGATTATAGTGGTGTTTTTCTAAATACACATACACATATACTAGTGTCCTAGTAGTAATTGACTATGAATTATGTGGATCAAGTAAACGTTAAGTGAAAACTGATATGACATAAATTGTTTTGGATTTATTTATTTTATAATAAATATCTTAATATTTTATTAATTGAATCCAAATTTTTCACTCATTGGATTGAATTAGATCAATTCTTTCATATGATTTCCATTGGCTTCAATAACTATTAATTTCTAAATATATTTCCCATAAAATAGGTTGATTAAAAGTACTTATCGATATCAAATTTTAAATTATAATTATTTTCATTAAAATAAAATTTATTTGATTTATTATTTATGTAAAGGAGTTTTTAATTATTTTTCATTATGAGTATTAAATATGATATATATATATATATATAAATATTACAAAAAATGAAACCAAATTTTTATTATATTTTTCTCATATATATTTCATAATAGGGTGAATATGAATCAGTGACCAAAATATCATTTTAAAATCATCAGACATTAATGGAATGATCAATTTATTAAAAATTCACATATAAAGGATATTATATGAGGTCATTATTATTACCACTTTTAAGTATAATAATTAATTATAATATGTGTAAAATATTAGTAGATAATATAAAATTTTAAAAAAAATTAAAAAATATATTGATTTATATATTTTGGATTATAAATTTTTTATATTCTTATAATTTTAATATTTATCTATAAATAAATACATTGAAGATTTAAATTTAAATAAAAAAAATTTAATAATGAATTTGTGGTTAAAATATTCAGTGATTAAATTTATTTGGTGAACCTTGGGATTTTTATTGGATTGATTAATACCATTGTAAACATTTATATATTTTAGTTGATGGCACCATAATGATATTAGAATATTGAAAAATATTGGTTTTCAGAATTTTTTTATTTATTTATAGGTAAATAGTTCTTTTTTTTTAAAAAATAATTTATCCCAAAATATGGTGTTCATATTCCACTCAATGTATAAATATTCTATTGACTTGTTTAATAAGATTAAGATTCATCATCTAAAACCATTTTGTATTTTTTTATTTATATTCAATTTTATCATTTATTTTTTTATGTTTAAATAAAAAATAATCATAAGAAAAAAAGTTAAAATTTATATAGAAATATAAAATTCCATTAATGAAATAAAACTTTTTATGGTCATAATATGTGATTTTTGGATAAATTATTCTTTACTAAAAGATAATTAATAAATATTTTTTTAACAATTATTTTTTTTAATCATATTAGTTTTAATTTCATGGAAATAATGTTTGAGTTCTTCATACATGGTCGATTATTGGAAACATTTGAATATTAGAAAACATCCATGTAAATGATGTAGAAAAATAAACTATAGTTAAGGTTTCTAGAAATGTTAGTGAAGTGTGTTGAACTTGTCTTTGTATATTATATACATGGTGTCATTTTTTTTTGTTTCATCCAACAATGATGAAATTTGATGATGCAATTCTAAATTTGCTGACATATTTTTAAATTTATCATTTAAGGTGTAATTGTTTAATGGAATGTAGAGAAATTTCAAATGTGGTATATTACCATAAAATACATTGGGTTCCCAATAAATTTTCATGATGTTCATAATGTGTATTCTAATATTGAGATCCCCTATGTTTTCTAACAATTATCTAGTGGCCTTATAAATTGTAAACTGTAGTCAAATATAATGTTTTTATTAATATACATAATATTTTATAATGTTTTAAAAAAATAACACTTTTTACTCATCATTAGTTTGTTGCACTCATTTTTCTAGCTACGTGATGTCAATGTATTTACCTCCTACATTACAATTTTTTTTTGTATATAATCTTTTATATTAGAATAATACTTTATCATTATAATGTATCAATGATATGTTAGTGACTCTCTACTAACTCATCTTATTTCTTCAACTTTTTATTACATTATATAATAGATTTTGAAAAGAATCCATATTTTTGTTTTTTACAAATTTTTTAATTAAAAACAATAAAATTAAAGCATTTATTTTTTCAATGGTCCTTTTTCTACTCAATCATGTTCTATCATTATTTTCAGTAATCTCGATTTATATTAATTTGTAGGCATATAATGGACATGACATTTTGTATTGATGTGGGTATATGGCCTATGATATGGTCGATAGGTTTTTTTAAGTTTGATTAAGATGGAATTGAATTCTTTAAAACCATGTATCGCTTTCCAATTATGGTGTATCAAAAAATTATTTTATTAATTGAATGTATAATGAATATTTGTATTCCATTATTGAATCAAAAACCATTTGTTTCTATTATAATTTCTATTTCATTACATAGTTTTGTATGAAAAGGAATAGTGAGGTTTAGATGTGATATAATCATGATCTATCGTGATGATAAAATTATTTTATCCTGTAAATAATTCATCCTAATATCATCCAAAATATAAATATATATCAAATTTATTTCTCATGTATATTATATAATATTCAAACTATTACACTATCTTTATCTCTTAAATTATCATGATATCACCTTGCCTTGATCAAGGAATAAGATACATAAAAACAATTATATATCATTACATTCATGATATATCTCCTTAATGATGTATAATGTATTGCACTAATTAAAATATTATTCCTATGTGTTTTCCGGAAACATTTACACAGATATGTTGATTACATGGAATAATTGAAATATTCTGGTCTTGATTTATTTTATGTTATTCATTTCATGTAGAAAAAATAACATGTGTATGACACAGTGGAAAAAACATTGATATAAATATCAATACATATTTTTACCTATAATATAATATAATTTTCATAAACCCCTATTGTAAAAAAACATATTTAAAATTTTCATAAATGACATTAAGATTAAAAAATTGTTTCACATTAATAAATAATTATCAATAAATAAAAATTTGATTATGATGTAACTCAAGATAACATTTATATAGATAGATTTCTTGGTTCCATTCTAAATAAAACCAAACACTAATAATAATTATTATAGGAATCATTTCATGACCATGATGCCAACATTTATCTATAATTAAATTCATATTTATTTATTACTTATTTTGAATTAATAGGCATCGTATGCCCATCTAGTTGAATAATATTTTAAACATCAAACATATTCCCAATCTATATCACTTTTATTACCTTATTTTTAAAGATTTAATTATAATAGTAATATTTATGAGGACGAAGAACTAAAATTTATATAATTTCATTTACTAGTAGATAGAATTATTTACCATTAATGCCTTATAATTTTCTAAAAGACATTATAATATATTAATATCCAAACATGTTTACACTAATTTAAATATTTATACTATTTTACTAAAAAATTTAAACAAATTGGGTTTCTATTAGATTACTAGTGTCACGACCCATCCTCGGGGCCCATGTCGTGACTACCCCAAGACCACCTTCCATAGGCCAGGGGCTGGCGACTAGCACTAAGGCATAAATCTCGGAAAAAGGGAAGGCATTGTCTTTGAAATGTAAACCACAAATACCACAAAGCAAAGAGGTAGAAGTAATCACTAAGTAAAAACTTGTACAACAGTAAGTGCAGAAAAGTGTGTGGGCTAGTATACAAACCCAAACTGAAAGAAAAGTACAACTGGAATGAGAAAAAAACAACTGAAAAGTAAATCTGCAACGTCAAGCTGTCCGCTGGAAATCCCACCTGAAGGGTGGGTACAGAAATCCTCCACTACTCTTCGGGTCCAGCCGACCGCTCCGAGTACGTCCCGCCATGTGGTCCACCTCCAGGTACCATCCTGCTCTGCAAGGCTCAACCACAATCAGCGATTTCCGTTGTCTGCAACCAACACAACGTAGTGCAGGGATAGCCCGTGCAGGGTTGAGTATAAGCTACTCAGTAGGGACCCCGAGACCCCCAAAGGTCTCCCAGATTCCACAAAGGATAATCTACAAAGAAAATACACAATCACGAAGTAACATCCGACACTGCTTAGGTATATGCCCATACATATACCTAAGTCATCAATTCTCGTACGCTCCATCTTCTGAGCCCAAGTACAACCAATTCCACACAGGAAAGAAAAACATAAATCCACACAAGATAGCATAACACAATCCACAATGGAAAGAAAAACATGATTCCTCTCACACAAGTATACTTCTTCATATGATGATAAAGATGACCAGATATAGCCACTGATTCATCTTAGCTGTCGGACGCACAAAGGATCGATAGGTACTAACCCCCACAATGAACCACAAAGGATCTGACCCACAAAGGATCGATAGGTAACTAACCCCCACAATGACCCACAAAGGATCTGACCCACAAAGGATTGATAGGTAACTAACCCCCGCAAAGACCCACACAGGATCGGACCCACATGGGATCTGTAGACGCAGGCCCAAACATGACCGCTGAGTTCTGACCCACACATTATCAGACCCACACAAGATCGGTAGCACTGACCCACAAAGGATCGCCGAGTGCTGGATTCGTCGTCATCGAATCCACTGAGGATCTCTGTACAGTCATCGTCATCACAATAGAAGTCGCAACCAGCTCTAGGGTTCCCACACACAGCAAGCTCATTAGGGAGAGTCCTCTCCATGAGCTGAGAGGATGATACATCAACTGACACATAGTCCAGAGTTGATGTATCCAAAAGTTCTGTATCGTCAACAGGAACTCAACGTCGCAGATGGTGCGTCAATCGGACGCCCAGTCTTAGTGTTATTGGCTTTTTCGTCCCAGGGGCCCGGTTGGTTTTTAAGGAAAAACCAACCTGACTGTACTCCACATACGTCCAAACCTTGGTCAGAGAAATCCAAATGATCTGTCTCACTTAGAGTAATCCATCAAAGTCGACGACACGTCAATCAGACGTCCGTAGCTCAAGATATGAGCATTTCCGTTCCGAGGGCCAAGTTGGTTTCATGTACAAACCAACTCGGCCGAACCCAAAGTATTCCTAAACCTTAAGTGTAATATACCTAAATGACCGTCTCGACCCATGGATCGCATCACTGCTGACGGCGCGTCGATCGGAGGCTCGTAGCTCAAGATATGGGCAAAAGCCCGAAAAGGTCTGAAAATGAGGGGTATGGGCCCGGACCGACCCGCCCCCCCCCCCCTGGGTCGACCGTAACCGGGTCGACCTGACCCAGGTCCGGGTCCGACCCGGCTGGGCACTGCCCGGCATGGGAGGCTCGGCGCTGTCCGAGCTACCGCGTCGAAGGGAGCCCCCCCCCCCCCCCCCCTGCACGGGGGCTGCTCCGTGTCAACGGACGCGGCTTAAGCTGTGTCCCTCCTTTGGTCTCGCGCGGCCGTGGGACCCCAGCTCGCCACCGCGGCGGATTCTTTCCGGCGGTGCACCTGGCGCCGCCGGCTCCTTGCGGTCGGCCGCCGCCTCCAGTCGTCGGTGCCGTCGTGCCAGCGTGGCGTGCCGGCGGGGACTTCCGCGGACCACCGGACGCGCTCAGGTTGTGCGATTCACCTAAGGTCTTCGCCAGTGATCGTCTCGGGACCTGACCTTCACTGAAAAGCCTTCAAAATGCCCGAGCGGCTTGTTTTGTCATCTTCCGCCGTCCGCACACCATGAACGAAAGGGCGGTGGGTTCAGACTTGTTCGTTGGTCCGCACCCACCGTGTAATGGGTTTAAAAAGTCTCACAACAATCATTTAATCACATGTCGTGGATATAAATCACAAATATTTAAAAGAATCAAACCCCTACCTCATCGTAGACGTCAGACGAGTTCTTCATGGAATTGACTGTCATGGAAGAAGTGGATCGTCTCGTCGCGGAAGGGCGTCGCGTATTTGCGGAACACGGCGTCGCATCGACGATCTCCGAGCGTTAAAGAAAAACACATAGATTTAATTTCATGAATTAAATCCATGTTGAGGATAAAATCCACAAATGAATTTAAAAAGATCCGAAATCTCCTACCTCCAATGGATGATCGAAGATTTGTCGTGGAAGAAGAAATGTCGCAGAAGAACGTCGCATGAGAAGAATCATCGCGGGAGAAGCGTCACATAAGGAGAATCGGCGGCATCATGGAACACGACGTCACATCGTCAATCTCCGAGGGGTCGGCGTTCTTCGTGTTCTTTGCGTTCTTCGTGAGTAATGATGAAGATCTTCTAGCTTCAGAGATTTACCCAAATCCTCAAAACAAGACACCCCTCAAAAGACAAGCGTTGGTCTTATTTTTTAATATCATGCCAACAATTCATTTCAAAGATAAGTAACAAACAAATTATTTCATAGAATTAATTGCAAGGAAACTAACCGCCCAATTAATAGAGGTGTTAGGAATTTATAAAATTCGTCAGTTGACTTTCCTTTAAGAGGGGGGTTGCAGGTGTGTTACTTGGGGGAAAAGAAATGGTGGGGCTCATGCAGGCCCCACCTCACAAATATCCTACCAAGATGGTAGGATATTTTGGGATCCACCCTATCTGCATCAACTTAACATAGAAAGCTTTATGTGGATTTAAGTGTCTTTAAGTGAAATAAAATAAAGTTGAACCACCACTTGATTTTATTTTCTTCATTTAACCCCAAAAATTAAGATCCACACCCGAGAAAACGCAACTCCGGAAGAGGCATTTCTATGCAAGTACAGGCATTGTGATTCCATCGGTGCCCTCAGAATTTGATTCCGAGCACCGGTTCAAAAGTTTGAAAAACCCGCTCATTCGTTCACTAAACGTAACTGAGCCAATCTTCGGAAAATGATTTCAGGCACACCAGGCCTCGGAATCACGTCCCATTAGAAACTGAGTCCTTGTAAAATTCCAAATAAAATTAAGAAAAAATATTTCCTTGAAATTTACGGGTCATTACATCACTCCCACCTCTGTGATTTACGTCCCCGTAAAGATACATCATAATCTTGGGAAACAAATGTGGGTACTGAGCACGCATCTAAGCCTCCCGCTCCCAAGTGATCTCTTGGAGGTTCCTGTGCTGCCATCTGATGCACACTAGAGGAATCAATCGTCCACGTAGGACTCGCTCCTGTCGATCCTTGATCTCCACCGGGACCTTCGCAATAGTCTCCCCATAATCAACGTCCAACTAGCCATGGTCAATGATATTCTCCGGGTCATGCACGTATCTCCTCAGCTGAGATACATGGAAGACTTCATGCAATCGGAGCAACTGAGGTGGTAGAGCCAGGCGATAAGCCACCTCACCGATCCTGCTGAGGACCTGGAATGGTCCGATGAAGCGTGGAGACATCTTGCTGCCTCGTCCAAATCTTCATAATCCACGTCGAGGTGAGACATGAAAGAAGACATGGTCGCCATCCTCGAACTCTAGTGGCCTCCGCCTCCTGTCATCATAAGACTTCTGCCGGCTCTGAGCTGTCCTCATCCACTCCTGGATGACCTGGACCTTCTCTGTCGTGGCCCGGACAATCTCTTGTCCCACAAGTGCTTACTCCCCAAGGTTTGTCCAACATAAAGGAGATCTGCAAGGTCTTTCGTACAACGCCTCGTATAGTGCCATCCCGATGGTGGAGTGGTATATATTGTTATACGCAAACTCAACCAAGGGTATGTGGTCCTCCCAGCTGCGACCAAAGTCTAGGACAAATGTGCAGAGCTTGTCCTTAAGAGTCTAAATGGTCCTCTCCATCTGACCATCCGTCTGAGGGTGAAAGGCGGTGCTCAGACGTAGCTGCGTCCCGAACGCCTCCTGCAACCCCTTCCAAAACCGGGAAGTAAAGCGAGCATCTCGATCGGAGACGATAGATAATGGACCACCGTGAAGCCGTACAATCACCTGAACGTAGAGACGTCCCAAGCTCTCCACTATGTCCTTCTCTCTGATGGGTAATAAGTGTGCCGACATGGTGAGTCGGTCGACAATCACCCAAATGGAGTCATGAAATCTGGAAGTGCGTGGAAGTCCAGTGACGAAGTCCCTAGATATCCCGTCCCACTTCCACTCTGGGACCTCTAAGGGTTGTACCATGCCCGCTGGTACCTGATGCTCTGCCTTCACCTACTGGAAGGTGAGGCATCAAGAAACGAACTCTGCCACAACCTTCTTCATGCCCAGCCACCACTGCTGTCATCTGAGGTCCTGGTACATCTTCGCCACTCTAGGATGTACCGCCAAAGGATAAGTGTGAATCTCTCTCAAAACCTTCTCTCATAAAGCGACCAGTACTAAGGTGCGTCCTCTGAAAAGGATTCCGTGCTCTGCTCCAAAGGAGAAACCATCAGGTGCCTGTCCTGAGGATATCTGCACATGCCGCGTCTCACAGTCAGCGTCCCCATATTGTGCCTCTTTGAACTGCTGTAGTAGTGGAGGAGAGAATGTGAGAGACTGAAGGAAGGTAGCGCCATCTCAATCCATGAAGGATATCCACAAAGCGGCTAGCTGCTCTATTGCCTCCTCGAGTAGACGAATGCCCGTCCTCCTACTGAGAGTATCAGCTACCACGTTCCCCTTCCAAGGAGTATAGACTATCTCAAAGTCATAGTCCTGGAGGAAATCGAGCCAGCGCAGCTGTCTCAGGTTCAGTTCCTTCTGAGAGAAGATGTACCTGAGACTCTGATGGTCAGAAAAGACTGTAAAGTGCTCGCCCATCAGGTAGTGTCACCATGTCTTCAGAGCGAAGACTACTACTACTAACTCTAGGTCATGGGTATCATAGTTCTACTCATGCGGCCTCAATTGAAGTGATCCAAAGGAGATCACGGCCCACTCCTACATCAGGACACATCTGAGTCATGTCCCTGATACATCACAGTAGACTATGTACCCTACTCCCTCCTCAGGAAACCTCATGATATGGGAGATGGGCAATCTCTATCTCAGCTCCTAAAAGTTCTGATGACATCTGTCTGGCCACATAAAGGGTTTCCCCTTCTTCGTAAGAGCTAAGAGTGGTGCCGCAACTCTGGAGAATTCTATCACAAATCTCCGATAATATCCAGCTAGTCCAAAGAAACTCTGCACCTCCGCCGTGCTCTTGGGTGGCTCCCATGCTAGCACTGCCTCGATCTTCACAGGACCCACTACAACTCCCGCCTCAGAGATGACATGTCCAAATAAGTGGACCTCACCTATCTAGAACTCTCACTTCGAGAGCCTTCCATAAAGATGGTGCTCTCGGAGTGTGTCTAGTACAACCCATAAGTGGTTGGTGTGCTCCTCCTCAGTCGTCGAGTATATCAAAATGTTGTCGATGAAGACTATGACATATCGACCGAGGAATGGCTGAATGATCCTGTTCATGAGGCCCATTAACACTGCTAGGGAATTGGTTATGCCAAAAGGCATAACCAAGAACTCATAGTGGCCATACCGAAATCTGAAGGCCGTCTTCTGCATGTCCTCGTCCCGAAATCTGAGCTGATGATAGCTTGACCTGAGGTCTATCTTTGAGAACCATCGTGCTCCCTTGAGCTGATCGAAGAGGTTATCAATCCTTGGTAGTGGATACTTGTTCCTCACTGTCACCTGGTTCAGGTGACGATAGTTGAAACAAAGTCTCAAGCTCGCGTCCGCCTTCTTGGCGAACAATATCGGGGAAGCCCAGGGTCAAACACTGGGTCCGATGAAACCCTTGCCCTGCAAGTCCTCCAACTGTACCCGTAGATCTCGAAGCTCAGCGGGGGCCATCCGATACGCTGTAGTCGATATCGTGATTGTCCAGGGGTATATGTCAATATAAAATTCAACCTCTCTGTGAGGAGGTAGTCCTGGAACGTCGTCGGGAAAGACGTCCGCATACTGATCCACCACTGCAGGAAAACTAGGACTCAGCATGTCAACTGCTCCTAGGATGAGGCTAGCCTACTGATGAGTGATGGGCTGTCCTCTCCTCTGCGGAAGTCCATCCTGTGCTACAAAGGCTCCCTTCTCGCCGGTGAAGGTGAAATTACTCCCGTCGGTGTGTACACATCACACCTTGCGCCTAATACAGTCGATAAAAGCATGAACTATAAATAACCAATCTATTCCCAAGATGACATCTTAAGGCCTCGACGCCGCTACAAGAAGATCCCAGCCGAAGATCTCTTCTCCTAGAGTAATCTCACACTACCGGCACGAGTTCGTAATCGTCGAGTCCACTCACGTATGAGTCTCTAGCCATATGGATCGAGCCAACGACTCTGTTGGAATCTCCGAGATCCAAACAAGGGCAGCGGCTTTGAAAGAGTGACGCGATCCTGTGTATATAAGAACTGCAGCAAGGGTGGAATAGAGATAGATAGTACATCGAATCATCTCGGAAGCACTGTGGTCGTAGGCCTCCGCTGCCTAGAGTTGTGCCTGTCTCTGCCCTCCAGCTCCCTGTGGTCGGGGTTGACCTCCTGGTGGTGGTGGTGGTGGTAGAGCCTCAAAGTGTCGCCCACCACCTGCTGCTCGGCCAGCTCTTCTGCCTCATCCTCCTCCTCCCTCCGGACTGCCACGGTCGTCCCTCTGACTCTACCTGGGTGGCCTCTCAACCGTCTGCTACCTCTCGGCACGGTGGGTTGGGCAATCACGAGCCCTGTGGCTCTGCCCGCCGCATGTGTCGCACTGCCTGCCTCTCGAAAGACTGGATCCACGCTGTGTTCCCCGCACTGCTGAGACAGTGTCTTGAGGTAATCTGCGTGATGGTCTAGTCTGCCTGGACCCCTGAGTCATCTGTAGACTACCTTCCACAGAAGACTCTGCTACGTGACGCCCTGCGGTAGGTCTCGCTGCTGATGAAGGCACATCAAGGAAGCTCTCGATCAAAAGGGCTCGCTCCAGTACTCCTGCCTGAGTTGGAATGCTGAGGGATATCAGTGATTCCCTCATCTCATGTCTCAATCCATGATCAATGGTCCGGGCACAGATGAATGGGTCCCGTACCATGTATGTCGTGTAACGCGAGAGATCGGTAAATCTCGCTGAGTACTGGGCGACCGTCAAGCTGCCCTGCCGTAGCTGAAGAAGCTCATGGATGCGCACCGCACGGAGGGTGGCCAGGATGAACTCTGAGTGGAAGAGGCCCTCAAAGTATATCCAGAGGAGAGATGCCTCATCGTGCCCCTGGAGCATCAAGCTCCACCATCGGCTCGTTGCTCCGTGTATTAGGCTCGCTGCGAGGATCACCATTAGGTCTGCTGGTGTCCTCACTAGCCTGAAAACTCGTACCACTACCTCCAGCCAGTCCTCAGATGCCTGGGGGTCCGTCTCCCCGCGGAACCTGGATGATCACTGGTGCTGGAACTCATGCAGTGCACTAAGGCATTGTGCATCGTCAGCAGCTGGGGCCGGAAGCATCGGCGGCTCGGCGGGTAGAGGTACCGCCGGTGCCTCAGCTGTCAAAGGGCCCTGTACCAAGGCCTCGTCGCTCGGTGGGCTGTCGTCGCGCTCAACTCTTGGAACCCTAGCTGGTTGCTGTCGTGGGGCCATCTTGAAATGAAACAGGTGCGCCACGGTCAGAACAATATACCTAGTGAGCTGACATAAAGTAATCAAAAAAAAAACATGAAACACACAGACAATCAATGTTTTCGTGCATTAAGTCGAAAATCAGAAGTAGGGGTCCTGGTGTACGGATACATCGGCCGCTACACCAACACTGGGGTCCCTGGACTTATAACCACACTCAATATGCTTAACACTATTTCTTCACATAGAAGAAAGATCAGAGTCTATGGTAGAACCGAACTCCTTTGATATCAATTTTTCACGACCCGTCCTCGGGGCCCGTGCGTGACTGCCCCAAGCCCGCCTTCCATAGGCCAGGGGATGGCGACTAGCACCAAGGCATAAATCCCGGAAAAAGGGAAGGAATTTCCTTTGTAATGTAAACCACAAACACCACAAATAAAGAAATCATAAGTAAAAACTAAGTAAAAATAGGAACAACAGTAAGTGCCGAAAAGTAAGTGGGCCAGTATACAAACCCAAACTGAAAGAAAAGTACAACTGGAAAGGGAAAAAAGCAACTGAAAAGTAATGTCACAACGTCGAGCTGTCCGCTAGAAATCCCACCTGAAGGGTGTGTGCAGAAAGCCTCTACTGATCCTCAGGTCCAGTCGACCGCTTCGAGTACGTCCCGCCCAGTGGTCCACCTCCATGTACAGTCCTGCTCTGCAAGCCTCAACCACGATCATCGTTGTCCGTCGTCTGCAACCAAAACAACGTAGTGCAGGCATAGCCTGTGCAGGGGTGGGTATAAACTACTCAGTAGGGACCCCGAGACCCCCGAAGTTCTCCCAGAATTCACAAAGGATAATCCACAAAGGACTGATTCAATCACGAAGTAACATCCGAAACTGCTTAGGTATATGCCCATACATATACCTAAGTCATCAATTCTCATACACTCAAACTTCCGAGCCCAAGTACAACCCAGTCCCAATATGAAATAAAAACATAAATCCACAAAGGATAGTACAACACAATCCACAAAGGAAAGTCAACCAGGATTCAGCTCACACAGGTATAGTTCTTCATATGACGATAAAGATGACCAGATATTGCCACTGATTCATCTTAGCCGTAAGACCCACAAAGGATCGATAGGTACTAACCCCCCGCAATGACCCACAATGGATCTGACCCACAAAGGATCGATAGGTAGCTAAACCCCACAATGACCCACAAAGGATCTAACCCACAAAGGATTGATAGGTAACTAACCCCCACAATGACCCACACAGGATCAGACCCACAAAGGATCTATAGGCGCTGGCCCACACAGGACCACTGAGCACTGACCCACATAGGATCGGACCCACCCATTATTGGTAGCACTGACCCATAAAGGATCGCTGAGTGTTGTAGTTTTCGCCGTCGAATCCACTGAGGATCTCTGTATAGTCGTCGTCGTCACAGTAGCAGTCGCAGCCAGCTCTAGGGTTCCCGCACACAACAAGCTCATTCGGGAGAGTACGCTCCACGAGCCGAGAGGCTGATACATCAACTGACACATAGTCCAGAGTTTATGTATCGAAACGTTCTGTATCGTCAACAGGAACTCAACGTCGTAGACGGTGCATCAATCAGACGCCCGGTATGAGAGTTATTGGTTTTTTCGTCCCAGGGTCCTGTTTGGTTTTTAAGGAAAAACCAACCCGACCATACTCCTCCTACGTCCAAACCTAGGGTGGACTAATACAAACGATTCGTCTCACTTAGAGGAATCCATCAAAGTCGACGGCATGTCAATCGGGCTTCTATAGCTCAAGATATGAGTGTTTCCGCTCCGAGGGCCCGGTGTGTTTTGTGTACAAACTATCTCGGCCGAACCTAATGTATTCCGAAACCTTGAGTGTAGTATACCGAAATGACCATCTAGATCCATGGATCGTATCACCACTGACGGCTCATCTATCGGAGGCTGGTATCTCAAGATACGGGCAAAAGTCCGAAAAGGTCTGAAAATGGGGGGTATGGGCCCGGACCGACCCGGCCGAACCCCCCCTAGGTCGACCCGAACCGGGTCTGGGTCTGACTCGGCGGGGCATGGCACGGCCCAGCCTGGGCGGCTTGGCACTGGCCGAACGGCCGCGTCGAAGGGAGCCCCCCTCCCCCACGCGGGGGCTGCTCCGTGTCACCGGACGAGGCTTAAGTCGTGTCCGTCCTTTGCTCCAGCGTGGCCGCGGGACCCTAGCTCACCACCGCGGCTTCAGCCGTGGAAGATTCTTTCCCGCGGCGCGCCTGGTGCCGCCAGCTCCTGCAGGCCGCCCGGTGTCAGCCGCCGCCTCCGACCTCCGGCGTCGCCGTGCCGGCGCGGCGCGCCGGCAGGGACTTCTGCGGACCACCAGACATTCTCCGGTGGTCCGATTCGCCTGCGGTCTCCGCTAGTGATTGTCTCGGGACCCGAACTTCACTGCAAAACCTTCAAAACGCCCGAGCGGCTTGTTTTGTCGTCGTCTGCTGTCTTCACACCATGAACGAAAGGGCAGTGGGTTCGGATTTGTTCATTGGCCCGCACCCACCGCGTTAGCTGTTTAGAAAGTCCCACGACAATCTTTTAATCACAAGCCGAAGATATAAATCACAATGATTAACCCCTACCTCGTTTTAGTCATCGGACGAGTTCTTCAAGGAATTGACCGTCGCAGAAGAAGAGGATCGTCGCGTCACGGAAGGGCGTCACGTCGTCGCGGAACACAACGTCGCGTCGACGATCTCCGAGGGTTAAAAAAAACAAACATATTTAATTTCACGAATTAAATCCATGTTGAGGATAAAATCCTCAAAGGAATTTAAAAAGATCTGAAATCTCCTACCTCCAACAGATGATCGAAGATTTGTCGCGGAAGAAGAAACGTCGCAGAAGAACGTCGCGGGAGAAGAATCGTTGCAGGAGAAGTGTCACAGAAGGAGAATCATAGGTGTCGCGGAACACGGTGTCACATCATTGATCTACGAGGGTTCGGCGTTCTTCACGTTCTCCATGTTCTTCGCGTTCTTCGCGAGGAAAGATGAAGATCTTCTAGCTACAGAGATTTCCCCAAATCCTAAAAACAAGACACCCCTCAAAAGACAAGCGTTGGTCTTATTTTTTAATCTCATGCCAAAAATTGATTTTGAAGACAAGTAACGAACAAATTAATTCATAGAATTAATTGGAATGAAAATAACCGCCCAATTAATAGGGGCGTTAAGAATTTATAAAGCGCGTCAGTTTACTTTCATTTAAGAGGGGGGTTGCGGGCGCGTTGCTTAGGGGAAAATAAACGGTGGGGCTCGTGCAGGCCCCACCTCACAAATATCCTACCAAGAGTGTAGGATAATTTGGGTTCCACCCTATCCGCTTCAACTCATCTTAAGAAGCTTTAAGTGGCTTTAAGTGGCTTTAAGTGAAATAAAATTAAGTTGTCACACCACTTTATTTTATTTTCTTCATTTAACCCCAAAAATTAAAAACCACACCCGAGCAAACGCAACTCCGGAATAGGCGTTTCTAAGCAAGTACCGGCGCTGCGATTCCATCAGTGCCCTCCGAATTTGTTTCCGAGCACCGGTTCAAAAGTTAAAAAAACCCGCTCATTCGTTCACTGAACGTACCTGAGAAAAACTTTGGAAAATGATTCCGGGCACACTGGGCCTCGGAATCACGTGCCGTCAGAAATTGTGTCCTTTTAAAATTCCAAAAAAAATTATGGAAAAATTTTTCCTTGAAATTTACAGGTCTTTACAACTAGTCTAACAAAGATGAAAATTTATATTATTACATGGAATTTATTTCTATATTCCGGGATTCTTTCTACATAGTAGACTATGATCAATCAAATAATCAATTTTTATTATGGGATTCATTATCCTAAATTCATTATAAATAACCACACTCAATTACTATAATTTGATACCCTTATTATACTTTAATTGTTTTTCTGAATAATAATGTACTTTTATATCTAATACATTATATTCCTTCATTATTTTATTTTGAGGTTTTTATCATATCATATTTTTTGCATCATTAATTTCATGATCATAATATTGAATCATTCCCACACTATTTATGTACCAAATTTGATCTCTTATCAGAAATAAACTATGTATTTCCAGAGATAGATTTATTTTTATATGGTAATATATGAAATATTCATTAATTTCCTTATGATATGTGATAAGTATATGAAATATGATTTATAATAAATCATTTTTTTATAATTATTAACACTTCCCATATATATATATTTGTGACACATTATGCATAATTGTTTTTCCTAAATTATCAATAATATAATAAATCAATTCAATTAGTACTAAATTTATAATATATTTCATTGTTTTTCATTAACATTCTTAAAGGAAAATGATATATTTCCATGACTCATCTTATAACACAATTTCTCATGAATAGTTTGATTAACCTTATCTCTTAAATTATTCCTATCAATTTTTATGGGAGAAGTGAGTTAGCCACTATTCTATAAACATTTAAATGATCATTTAAACATAGTTTACGATATCCTCAAACTATATATAAAAAATATTATTAATCATATTTCTATTAAAATTCTCAAATTATTAATGATATACCATAAATAGTGTAAATAAATCAATCTTATATAATCTCAAGTAGCTAAAAAAATCATTAAATTTTAATTATTAAATGTAATAAAGTATAAATACCATATCATATCAGTAACATCGTGATATATTATTGAAATATATTTTTAAAATATATTTAAATATTTAAATATTTTATGATACATGAAACACTGATTTTATCTCGAGTTACATGTAAAACTATATTTTTCATGTTCTATAAACAATTCCATGTTTTTATTTCATTAAATGCAACATAATGTTTTAAGGGAAAATGACATGCAATTGAAATATTATTATTCAATATGATAGTTGTTACCTACCAATTAGAAAGGTTTTTAGGAATATGATCAATTAAAATTTCAAAATATACAATTTTCACTTGAATATATTTATAAATAATTAATTGGAAAAAAATTAGTTACAAATTAAAATAAAAAAATTGAACAAAGGAAATAAATTTATCAAAAAATATTGTTATTTACATAAATATGTCTAACACTATTAAATTTAATGAATAAATTTTATTTATTTATTTAAATTAATTTTATAAAGAATATATTCAATAGTATAGTTTAAATTAATCTTTTAAATTTTCAATATAATAGATTTGAATAAATTTTATTTTATGATTAAAAACATTATGTTTTCAAAAAATTCAACTTTTTGTCATCATTAATGTGACCATATTTAAAAAAAGTAATTCTATTATTATAAATTTTATTTTTAAAAAATAAAATAACATATTATATTTTAATAAAAAAATAATACGGATATGTTTGGGGTTTTTTATGAAAAGATTTATTTTTTATTAATTGTGAAAAATACTGAACATCAATTTGAAAATTCCATTGTGTTTAATTTATTTATAATGATAAATTATATTATAAAATTGATATAATGATAAATTATATTAATAATACTTCTATAAATTAAATATTGTTAATTATAATATATTTAAATTTAATGATTCATACAAACAATTTGTCTACATTTTGTCATTTCATCATAAAAAACATATGATCTCACTACCTTAATGAGATAAATTTTAAATTTAATTCTATAATATCATTTAATTTAATTTAGAACAATGTATTAAATATTTTTTTATTTATTTTAATTATTATAACATTGAAGGTTAACATAATTTTTACCATAATGAAAAAGTAAAATTTTTATGTCTTGGGAGAAACATGTATATTTTTTTAATTTATAGAGTAACTGGGTTTGGATGATTATGTTAGATGGTATGTTCGGGACTTGCCTATGATTGCTTAATTTATTAAAAATTATATAGTAATGGAAAAATTTTGACTGGAATGAAAAGTGTCAAAAAATATTTGAGGAGCTGATGGTGTGGTTTACATTTTCCTCAGTTTTTATTCATATGAAACCATGGTCAGGGTATAAAGTTTCCTTTGATTCTTTAGGACATTATTGGTATTTTTATTAATTTATAGGAAACGGGTTTTGGATTATGTCTCTCATCATTAATTACATAATAAAAAGAACAACCACAAATCTGATCAAGAGTTGTATGCTTTTATAAATACACTTGAAATATGGAATCACCATCTCTTTTCAAGGAATTATATGGTATATTCATAACCATAATACTATGATGTATATTTTATACTCAATGATATCATAATATTTTATATAGTTCATGGATCGAAAATTTATAGATATTTTTAGAAATTTTATATACTATAAATGTGGATTAAAATACAACGATGACAATGTTACTGCCCTATGTCATGAATGAATTAGTTGAGAAGTGGTCTCTAGTGATATTGCATTCAGATATATTCTTGGGGGTGGAAGCGGTTGACATATTGGTGATCTTTGATATGATGAATGATGATATTTTACTTAATGAGTGATTTCGACTAATGAAGGTGGATGTCAATTAATTATGAATCTTTATTGAAAGAAGTCATAGTGAAGTGACATTCAGTGGGTGGTCATGGACTCCCAGTGGAGGTTTTTTTAATCATGGAATGTTGGTTAACCAATTTTTATTACGATAATGATTTTTGATTGTGAGTTCCATACTTTCTAGGAAACAAACACTGGGGATACTAGGATATATCACAACTTGTGGCATTATGGTTTCTTATAAGTGATGATGTGGTCGAAATTAGATTTTTCTTCATGGTACCATACTTGTATGATAGTAATGGTGGATCACTAGAAACCTACAGTGTTGTTTCTGTCCTTACCCATTCTGATATAGATGTACGATGATATTTCCATGTATTCATTGACATTCCATAGACACCATAAAGGAAGGATTTATTTGTTGATCATTAATCAACTCCTGAAATCATTGAATTTTCTATATATGATGTCGGAGAATAATGTGGTGAAACATAAGGTCTTTTATGTCACATGAATTTTTAGACATCATGGGTTTCTGTCTATAGTTTATTATGACTTGAATACAAAGTTCACATCCTAGTTTTGGAATGTTCTTCATGAGGTTATGGGTTCCTAGATAAATTTAAACAATTCTTATCATATATATATATATAAATTGATAGATAGAGAGGGATATCATGGTATAATATCGATTGGCTTATTCATTGATTTTGAAGATTCGTTGGAAAATAATATTCCTTAGGTTGATTTTACCTAGAATAATAGTTATCATTTTTTATCATGATTATTCCCCCTGAGGATTTTTATGGGATTACATGTAGACCTCCCTTGTGATTGAAATGTTGGAAGAGAATTATGTGGTTCAACTGAGTGTTATTCATGGGTCAATAAGGATATTGTTGGTGATATGGATTGATTTGATCATGAAATATAGTCATCTGAAATCCAAAACAAACCCTCAATTCTGAATTAATGATTTTTCAGGTTAGTGAACGAGTCTTTCTAAGAGATTTACAATGCTTGGGACATCACCGGTTATGTAGGTAGTGTATGTTGGAAAAAACTATTTCTGGTTCCCTTGGTGATTTTTGGTGAATTTTTTTGAAATTTTCATGTATGTTTAAATTTTCATATATGTTGAAAGATATCCATTACATGATTCACGTTTCCCATTTATGTAAGTATATACAATATCATTCCTAGGTGATCAAATAGAATAATTTTCATCAGGATCATTAGACCTTTTGTCTTGAGCATCTATTCAAGATTATGGATCACCAGGTAATGTTATTACATGGTAAAATGATCACACTATTTTGGGATCTATCTAAGTGTGAATAGGATATAAGATACGAAAGGTAGAGGGATTCATTATCAATGAAAGATTTTCTTTCTCATTTTGATGATCTATGATCATTGGGGATTTCTTGGGGATGAAATTGTTTATGGTTGGCAAATTGTAATGACATGTTGTCATTTAGTATTGTGTATTTTAAACATTATTTATGTTTATTTTATATTGGTTTCATAATTCTGATATTGTACTGGGAGGATACATGTAATGGTGAATTCAAGGATTTGATTAATATTTAAACTTATTCCTATAATTTTTCTTATATTTGGGCACATATAAGACATGAATGATATGTAAATATTGTGTAATAAAATCTAGGAAGAATAAATGAATTGGATACATAGTATGAATGGTTTACCTTACATGTAATAGGTACAAAAAATTTATTAGAAAAAATATAGATTTTTAAAAATCGAGACAGGTTTATCCGCATATATAAGACATTAGAATTAAACTACATTTAAAGAAATTACATACCATATAATTTTCTATTGTTGGATTTTTTGGTCACTGTATTGGTTTTTGAGGATTCATATGTATATCTATCACTAGGATATTTTTGGAGACATTCTTTTCTATTAGATCATCCATTTGGTGATTAATCATTTGGATTGGCATGATTCATCTCTCTGGGTAATATATACTTATATTACTCATTTAAATTAGTTTCCACTACACTTTTGTTTCGTTTTATTTGTGATTAGATTGTTTTTTATTTATGTACTTATCTGTTTCATGGTCCACCTCATCTTTTCATAGTTGATCCTTTTTTCATCATCATTGAAAAAATCATCAATCATTCTACATTATTGATGATAGTTATTCTACATAATGGTTTAATTTGAAAAAATTTATGTAATTCAAGAGAAATATCATTAGTCTGTTAACTATTTGGAATTAATAAATGGGTTCATGTGTTCTATTGGAATGGATGTTTTTTAAAAAATTATTATATATATTGAAAATATATTTTCATGATTTGAAAATGGGTTTTAAAACATTCAAGTGCATCATCTTTGAATTCAACTCATTTAAGATTTTTGTTTTCATTCTATTGAATCAAATTTGGAAAAATCTTTTTCTGGTTTCTTTAGTGAATCAGGATAGAGACATTGGTAGCCATAGAGTGTGCTTCACCACTATGAGGTATCTTTTTGTAAAATATTATAGAAATACATGATATCATTTGGATCTAATGTATTATTATTTAGGGTTTTCAATGTCTAGTATTTATTTTCTTATAATAAAGAGAAAAATACTAGGTTTTATTTAATTATTTTGTTAGTAATTTATTAAATAATTTTTAATGAAGGATTATTTCTCATGTGTTTTTACATCTGAGATTGTATCACATATCTTTTCATGATAGATTGTTTCATGGACTTGTGTCTACTTGAATTATTATTGATGGATGGATATACATTCTTATGTTTATCACTTATAATTTTTATATTATTTGTTATAAAATATGAATATAAATAATGAAAACCATTTGAAAAACTATTTACAGGTTGATTTGTTTTGTTAAAATTATTTTTAAATATTTTTTTTTGAAAATATAGAGTTTATTCTTTCTTAGAATTATATTTTGTAATAAAACTGTGGTGATATTCTACTTGGATTTGGATCAAATCCTAATTTTTTCATAGGGTGTTTGTAGATATTTTAATGATGGATCTAGGAAAATGGCAGGGAATCTTATAGCATGATGGGTTTTACTCTTGTTATTCTATTCAGTGTAGGTAGTTCAAAAGATGATTATTCGTCATGTGGGGATATCAATTACTTTTTATTTTATCTTGTTTTCCTAGAATTTTATGTATATTATGGTATCATTATTGTTTCCAATTAACACTATTGTTTAATGTATTATTTTTATATTATTCAGGACTATTTTTTTGTCATGTTTTACATATATTAAATTATGGGCCAGTTCGGGTTCCATGGCTAGTCGACAGTGGATGGTTCGTACAATTTTACATATTATATAATATGTGTTAACAATTTTTTGATATTATCATAAAATAGGTATAATAACATCCCATTATATATATAAATCATATGATCTATTACTATATCAATGGTAAAAAATTCATCTTCGTTCCATTGTGTGTGATATGACATTGAAATTGATCAAGGTGTGACCACAATGTCCAACTGTGATTTTGAAATGGATTGTAATGGAGTACGCAAATATTCTCATAACGAATATTCATCAATACTAAAATATCATGGAAATAAAATTTTCTCTTGTTAACATCATTTTTCATGATATCAATGAACACATTTATGTCTCTTATGTTTTTTGATTATTAACATTAAAATTATACTCACCATGTTTTCTATCACTATTTGTTTGTATTTGGGTTTTAGTTTTCATTTATGTGTCTATGTCATCACATCCCACATATGTTAGATTTCCTGGAAAGCGACTATTATTTATTCTAGATGACCTTATCACATTAATTTATCTTTTGGAATAATACTTTTTTTTATCCCTATCTAAAATTCCGAATTTTATAAAATAATATTAGTACGATGAAACTTTTATGAATGAAATGTTTTTTGAGAGATAGATTTATTTTAAGTTGGTAGAATTTTACACCCCATGATTTTGTGAAATTATTCATAAAATATATTAAAATTTTTATATATTTTATATTACATGTAACACATATTTCACATTTAGATACATGAAAAAATATGTTAACCTTTTAGTATCGATTATAGTTAGTTCATTTTTCATTACACATATCACTAGATTTAATATAAAATTTGTCATAAAATTTGAATAACATGATTTAATATGATAGTTATCACCATATATATAAAATAGTGGGTATTAATAAGAATAACTATATTATGAATGAAATATTTTTTTCGAAATGTATACATATATATGTAATGAATTGGTTGCTGACAAATTAATTTGATATGAAAATAAAAACCATTTTAAAATGAATTCATTTTATTGATAATTATTTTTATGTACATAATCATATATAACTTTAATAAATTAATTAATTATCTTTTATGAATTATTTTTTAAAAAAATAATATATTAAATATCTAATTATGATATAAAAATTTATTTTATTTTATTTATAACATATATAATAATAAATCAATTTTTATGCTTACGATTGTATTTTTTTCTGAAAAAAGATTTATCTTGTTTATATGGAACACATATTTTGAAACTAAAAACATCTTATTTTATAAAAATAATTTGACAAAATAAAAAACTATTTTTATTCAAAATACAAAAAATATTTTATGGTGATCTCTAATAGTTCACTTAAAATGATTCTGTTTTTGTGTATACTAAAAAATCATAAATTGTTATTGGATAGTTCCTTTTATTATAGTTGATTAATAATGTTAAATTATATTTAAAATTTGTTTTAAATTTAAATAAATTCAATAATATATATATAAATTAAAAAATGTTCATTGTAATTAATTTTATAATATAATTGGAAATAAATACTTTGTAAATGTTGATTTATTCAACATTCAAAACATTAGTTCTTGTCAGATCTTCCTAAATAATTTTGAGGTAAATTATTTTACTAATGTAAAGAGAATTTATATAATTGGAGTCAACATTTGGAATAAATATAATTTATATTAATGAATATTTTTAACAAAATTTTTACCATAACTATTTTTGAAAAAAAAACTAAAATTAATTAATGTGATTAATATTAAAACATCGATTTGTGCATTACATGTGTTCTTATTTATGTATAATTTAAACACACATTTTATTATTATTTAATTAATTGGAAATCATATATATAGTAATACGTATACATTATCCAATAAATCCCATTTAAATTTAAATTTTAATGGGTAAATTACAATTTTAAATTCAAATATACACATTACTATGGTAAAAAATGGGAATTTTGATTGGACTTATTGAAAAAGATATAAAATGATAAAATTTGTTTCCTTTTTTACTGAATGTTTATATCATCCACATAAATCCACGGTCGCTTTGTTATTCAATTTTTAAAGTCATGATGAAATGTTTTCCTCTTAATCTAGAATAATTTGGTTATTTAAAAGAATTCCACTCCTCTTAAATTATAACAGGGTACTCACTCCCCCCTCCTTTATTCAAACCACTGAAGTTATTAATATCAGCAAAAAACATACCAAAATATCATCCCAACATCCATACCATCATCCTTGAAGAATTAAATTAAGTAGTAACCCATCCTAGGAATGACTCAGTGTAAACGCGGGATGGTACTCAAAAAAGAGTTAATATTCCTCAATAAGGATCTCTATTTTAGTTTTTATCTATATCCTTTAGTTCTTATTATACCATGAATATATTATAACGTCAGAATCATACACATAATTATATGTTGATTTGTTTTGGATATGACCTATGAGAACATACACTTCTTTCAAATGGTTTTGAGAATCATATTTTGTTTGTATGATATATCATCTCCTCGTGAACTTATGCATTTATTTTTTAATTACCACCTCTCGTGTATAGTAATAATTATTGATTTATTTTTTTTATATGATATATAAAATATTTATGATATTATTTTGTTCTATAATTATTATAACATGTATACATTCATTATTTCCATTTTCTCGGATTATGATTACATATTTCATTTGGACAACGGACTATAACCTTGCGATGTGATGTGATTCATTATCACTTTAAAAGAAATATTTTAATAATTATATCAATAAAAATATTTGATATATCTGAAATGAAAATTATAATTATATTATACTATATCGATATATATCATTTAAATTTCTTTCTTGTAGTCCGAAAACTTTATTTAGTAATATTCATCTGAACGAATAGCTTACCATCTCCATGAACAATTTATTTTATTTTATATCTCTAAATATTATTTAATTATCTAAATAAATATATATTGAACATATATATATATATATAATTTTTATATTTTTTTAAATTTTATCAAAGTTGAAACAATTATAAAAATAATTTTAGTAAAATAATCAAGTCAAAACATACATGAAAAACATAGTAGTTATTACCTAAAATGTGTATTTAACAATAAATTGATAAAAAAAATAATTAAATTATATAATAAACTCATATATGGTATGATATATACAAATAAGGAAGTTTAATATAAAAAAATTAATATTATATATATTATTCATGAGGATAAAATGTATAAAATAGATGTCAAGACCCATCGTAATGTTTTTAATCTCAATTTAGATTTCATTGGTAATATCATGTTATTAATATCCAATTGAAATTTATATCATGTATTTACAACCCCTATGAAATGTAATATATTGAATTTATTGACAATGATTCTATATTTTGTTCCATTTTACGCAATTTCATCACGATGATTATGATTCACAATTAAAAATGTGGTAATGAATTTATTTTACAATCTCACCATTTATTAAGATTTTCTATGATACTGATTCTAAAAAAATTTATAATGATCCATTTATAAAGAGATATCATTACTTTTTCACCTATGAATACTTTTTAAATCTTTATATATTAGTACAATTTTCAACTCTTTGTTACAAACGGTAATTAATAAAATATTTTTATGGAAATATGACAATATTTTTCCCTTTATTTAAAAATATTTTCTCTAAAAAAACTTATTTTCTTTTAAAATGTTCCAAATTTTTTAAATGAATATTTTTCTTAGTTTCAATGAAAATGATTTTGCAAATATTTTCAATTTTTAAAGTTTATTTTAATGACTTAAAAATATTTCATATATGTAACAACAGTTATTTTCCAATAAAATATATTAATGGGATATTTTATATTTAAAATTTTATTCATATGAATATCAAACATCAATTAAATTTTGTTAATTTATATTTCATATAAATTTTTTTTCGGTTTTGTTGTTTTAAAAAGTGTCTTCTAAAGAGGAAATCACATTTTCCTCATAAAATTTTTTAAACAATAATTAAAAATTGTTATCCTACTATATAACATCTATTCGTGTTACATGTGTCATATAAGGGATATCATCCAAAGATTCCTATTATTATATTTTCTCAGGAGGGTTTATTTTTTTTATTAAACCTTGTTTATAAAACCTTGTTCACATTAATGGGTTATACCATATTGAAAATATTTTCAATCCCACATATCTTCCTATGTTATTCTATATAAAAATGATTTTTAAAACTATGTCATTGCATAGTTTATGATACAATGATATATTCATCATACCCTTTTCATTTCATGTTTGATTATATGAAGAATTGTTTTTATATTCTAGGGAAAATAAATATGATTTTCATTATGATATGAGTGGGAAATTTATCTTCAACTTGTCCATTAGGTAATTATAGATAAATAATGGGTAAATATTCTATGGATGATCTTAATTACATGTTATCATTGTTGGGTGTGAACATAATTATATGATCGTGGATTTTATGTGTAAACATTTATATGGGTTCACTATTTTAGCTGTGAACCAGATTACATGATTGAATTGTAATTATGAACCTATCTAAAACGTCGGAATGTTAAATATGTAACTTATTATGTGTTAAAAATTTTATGTGTGAAGCTTATTAAAGCCTCACAGTGCTATGGTTGAACAAAATTTAATATTCACAATGTTATGGATTAAAATTATTACACATTCTCAATGTTATGTGTGGACCTATCTTTTCTGTATAAAATGTTATATGAGGACCAAGATGTATGTATTAATGTTTATAAATGTTTTTGACTTTTCTCATTATCATAAGGTGTAAACCGAAATATATTTATATATTTTAGCAGTTTCATAAAACGATGTATATTTCACAAGCATGTGTTTCATGTAAATGCATTCATTGATGATGTTCATCGATCCCATTTTGATATATATCTTATGGACTGCCAAAATTTAGTTCACACATATTTTTTGTGATATATGAAATGTGGCGTATGAACATCATATGTTTTTTCATAATAATATACCCCTATAGTTATCATATTGATTCATATGGTCATAGTCTAACATCTGATCTAACAATTTATTTTCTTTCCTTCCCCATTATATAAATATAGGGTTTTTAGGATATTCCTAATAGGAATATGTGAGAAGATATTTATTGGATATGATGATGATCATTGATTTAATGAAAAGATAATGGTCCATTTTCCACAGGAACTAACATAATATGCTCCATGTTCATGTATTTCTGTAATGTTATGAATATTAATATTAAAATATTAATTATCCATGAATGATAACATAGTGTCTCAATACTATAAAAAACATGAAATTTAAGAAATGCAATGGTATTATTCGATTCAAATGATATATACCCATTTCTAATTTTAAACTGAATGGTGTTCTAGGAATATCTTCATATAAACAATCTTGACATACATTGATGTGATTTTTAATAAAATAATAAAATGTATTGGAAGATTTTGATTATTCAAATTATTTTTATTTATATATCCAATACTATTTCATAATATATGTGAATGATGTATATAACAAACTGTGATTTTAGACAACTTAAATTAATACACTCTTTTATAACTTATGGGATATGAAATACAAAACAAACACAACACATGATTATTTTTGAATAGATTGGTGTAGAAAAAAACTTTATTGTGGTGGTATTAATATAGATTCAAAATCAATTATTTCTAATTTTTTTTATGATTAAACATTACATTTATCCCAAAATATTAATTACTTATAGGAAAACATTAAACATTCAATTATACACTAGCGTTTAATTAGAATGAACCTTTGGAACATACATTGATATAGATGATGGTAGGAGAGGCTCATTATTATCTATTAGAGGGGAAATATTTCCAAATCTATGACTCTCATGTAGAGTTTATATAGAATCATTTATCCATAGCAATCCCTAAATTGTGATTGGTTACCATTGTGACAAATACTTGATTGAATCCTTATGTTGATGACAACAAGTATGTGTATTACATGATATTCATTATTTTCTTATCTATCTATGACACTATTATTTATAACAATATCCTAACACCCTAGATATTATCCCCACCCTAGGAGGTGGTATTTGTTTAGAAATTGTGATTGAACATAAAATAGTCGACCCACCTATCTTATGGGGAAAATAAAAAAAATCCATGTAGTTCGTACGAGACTATAACGCATAGTTTAGTGACAGGTATTAATGATATATATGATTGAATTTATACATTGACTATGGTGTTGGATCTATGGAGAGGTACCCAAGATTTCCTATGATAATATGAATTAGAGTTCGTGTATTTCAAATAATATTATTGTTTTCATCATAAAAGGGGTAATGCAATAGTCTTGGGAAAGGATTGGGCATATAAGTCCCAACATACCAACGTCATCATGAGTATATACCTTTTAGTTAATAATGGATGTAATTATACATATATCTTAAATTCCTAATTTATTTCATCATTTTCATATTGTTGTTCGAATTGATATAAATTGTTCCCAATACCATGTGAGTCATGATACATATGAGATTCAAGAGATAAAATCATATCTGACACATTTCATGGGGACGTAGAATAAATGTTTTTGGGGCTTACACAGTATTAGTTCCTTGATATGACTCATTGGGAATATACAGTTTTTAAAATCAAAGCGATATTGTCAATAATTACACCTAATGTAGATATCTCTTTTAGAGATACTTTGATAAAAGGATTACTTGGTTATGCTTTACAAATATATGATCCATGAATACACATAAAGGATGTTCATGTATTTCAATGGGTGTTAAACAATAAATATATTAGGATATGTTATTGAGGATTGTATATTGAGGTTTCCCTAATGTATTAATAATACCAATACCCAGAGATTTTATGATTTTTTATAATGATTATATTCCTTTGATGTAATGGGATATAATTCCTTGGATCACAATAATAGATAAATATCATTATGAATGATTTAATTATTTTAATACTACTACCATTTAATTTATCTAATTCCATTGGTGTTACACATGGTGCGAGAAAAAATATATAGAAGTTAATTAGTTTCATTGTATATTAGTGTATAAATTATTCATTATAGTAGAACTAATGGAATGTAATCATACCCTCATAAGGATATAGATCTAGGTATTTTCATATAAGGAATTGAATGTGGATTTATTATAATATTTTGTGGAAATATATTTATATGTGGACCGATCCATAGGAAGGTGTATTAATTTTCAACATCTAAAAGGAATATAATCCAGCATAGATCACATGCCTAACTCCCAAATGGATTTGGGGGATTATTATGAAATATGGTAATAATAGCCTAGGTTTTAAAAAATATAGGTTCATAGACCAATGAGGATGCCCATTTTAGATTAAAGTAGAAATAATACCTTTGTTTTGAATTATGATGTATGATATATTCGGAAGGATACATGTACTGTTAAGGTGATTCAGGGAATGGTCAAGGCTTAAATTGGTATAGATTCAAATATATCTACAAATTTATTATATGTTAACAAATGCGGGTGGATGACCCACTCATAATGGAACGATGTCTGATCAGATAAAATAATGATGAATAATTAAGTCCCTAATCCACATTGGTTCCATATTTTAAATATTCATTCATTATTTGTTAATGGAAATTCATTTACAATAAAGAAATTTCTTTTGAATATGTTCATATAGAATGGAATAATTTTTTAGGGAATATAACTAGATATGTCGATTTGACCCTATAATCACATTTCTAATTAGTGGTTAAATGATTACGTAACAAAAAGAGGGAAACACAGTCTTATGTTAGTTTATGAAGTAATTAGATAGGGAAACAATTTAATGACTATCTACTAATGTGGATGGATGATTCCATAATCTGGGTCCACTCTGGACACATCCATCCTCAATGTGATTCTTATACATTTTCCAGTAAGTTTCTATTAGGGTATGAAGAGTCCCATGGTTGTTCCACATAACCAATCATTTAATTTAAATGGATAACATGTCCTTGTTGTCAAATGAAACAGCCCTATTACAAAGGATATTCTCATGAAAATGTCACATTTCTAAGGATATTTATTTATTAACACAATATGTTCAATGGATTGTGTGAATGTAGATCATATCCAAGTGTGTTCACATAAAAAGTATTATATTTCCTAGTGTTTTCATGTCATGGGTCCTTATCGAAGTATTTTATCCCCTCATGAATGCTAGGTATAAGAATGTTTTCATGTGAATGATGAAATTTATAAGTGTTACGGTTACTTTTAAATAAATAATGATTACATTCCATGTCCATTTTAACCAAATGATATTTATGAGGTCAAGAGAATATGTTATTGTTCACATGATGGATGGTTCATGATTCCATCACCTGATAGAGAGGGGTTCCCCAAGATACATAATGTAATAGTGAGACCATTGAGGTGTTATTCATTCTAATAAGGCCATATCGTGTATTCTTCACAATCCTAGGGGTTTAAGTTGTATGAATAAGGCTACATGAGGGAATCGACACAAAATTCACATTAAAGAATCAAATTATGTTAACATCATCATCTAATCAAATAAAGGGTTCATGTGATGATGTTACACTAAGGGAGTTGAAAGATATGGTATCACATTATAATATTACACATTCATGGTATGAATCTCTCCTAACATCCTTATAGAAAATTATATATATATATATATCTCTCTCTCTCTCTGTCCATGGAAATATAGGTTTTTAAAGGATGTGGAAGGAAATTATATAAGATTTGGGGGATACACATCTAGAAAATAATTTCATGTGGGGTGAGTCTTCTGAACCATCTTAAGGCGGTTGGTAGTGTACATTAAAGTGTTTAAAAGGATAGTTTCTCAACATAATAGTGTGATTCAATATTAGATAAGTGATCGTGTGATAAATCCACATGATATATTAACATTGTCAATTTTCATGAGTGTATTCAAGTGATTCTATTATTATTTGTTGTAAAAATGATTTGAAATATCCACAATCTCTACACAATGATCGTTGTGCCTAATAAAATATTCATTCAATGGAACATATTATCTACTTCATGTGAGAATGGGTGTATATTTGGTAACCTATTGTGATCATCCTATTTATGTGATACATTTTTTCTCCTTTGAAAAGGACCATGAATGTGAAAATCATTTCTTGCTTTGTTACAATAGTTTATGCAAGTCATAGTTACTTAATATTATAAATATAGGTGGATGGAATGTTATACATCCAATGAACGACATATTTAGTCAATAGTGATAGGGTGGGAATGGATGAAGATGATAACCCACTTGATTGGTTAGACTACATTGAATTGATTATGAATATGAGGTTATTTCTGTTACATGATCTATAGATTAATATTTTAAGAGTAATCAATCCATACGGAATTGGGATTCTCATTTGTAAGGAAGGGACCAATAATATATCATAGTCCCTTTGAATATAGGAAGACTGTAATTGGTTTTCCTCCATCTATCCACTACCAATGAACTGATTCATAATTCATAGCATACACCCATCATGGGGAAGGGAAAAAAATATATTTTCCACTACTTTACTATAACTGTTAATTTTGGTAGTGTATTGAAGATAAGTGATCAAAAAACTAAGGTCTCATTTATTATTTCTTTTTATAAAATTAATTATTTGTTGGATTGAAAAGATTATGACTTAATGTATTTTTAAAATTATTTTATAGATGATTGTGCATTGGTAAGTGTATGTTACACTAGACCTTAATAGATGTTATCAAATTTTAACATTAATTCCATGTTTTAACTCTTTTAAATTGGTAAGATGTGTAGTATTATATTGATTCCTATATCCCCTCGACAGATTGAGATGATGGGGGTATTATAAGTAATGTCTCAATCTGATTACAATCATTTCTATGTGTGTTTAACTCTAAAAGTTAATTTTTTTAAATCAAGGTATATCCCAATTTAAAATTTTTATTACATAATTAAAAATACTAATTGTTATAATTACAGACATTATTGGGTTATCATCAAATAATCACCACTAAAAACTCGTTTTTCATACAAAAACCCAATAATAATTTTATGGAGGGAGATTTTGATCATTGTCCTTGGAAACAAAAAATAATGAAGAATATCCTAACATAGTTTCATTAAATGTTATTAAATGAAATATGAATTTATACGAGGAAAGACAAAAAAAGAAATAAATAAACTCATTTATGAAAATAAACTAATATAATGATAAATGGTAACCCCCCCCCCTTATGATCCTTCAGAAGAAATACCCTTCAATGGATGGGGAGAATTAATTTATTTTCAAGAGGGGAGATATAATATAATAATGAAAATAAATGTAATGTAAAGTAGGGAAAAAAATATATAGTAGTTATACATTCATAGATTCCCTCACTAATTGGTCCACTTCAATTCACACATGTGCCCTTATTTGTACGCATTAGAGATGCATAAGGGCATCCTTATGGTACATTAATGGGTTTCCCATCATCATCAGTCATCAATGTGCATTTTAATGAAATTTTGGTCAAAATCCATTAATGAAAAAGCGTATCTGGAATCTGTATGTGAATTTATATATTATTTAATAGGTACATAGATCATCTAATGTGTTGGAAAATGAATTTTCACCATATTGTGAAATTATTCTTGTCATACAAAGCTATCTGATTACACATTTGTAAGTGACATAGACAAAAAAAATTATTTTCATAATGATTTTCTCTATATTATTTTTGATCCATATTTTCGAGCAATAGGTTTAATCATTGACCGTGTTTTATATTCATAATATATTCACCAATCGGGTGTCTCTCCATATCACATTGTTGCACCACGTGAAGTGTTTTAACCTTTCATTATTCATTTTTTGTTCATTTTTAATCAAAATATTTCTCTTTCCATGAAATAAATCCTTAATCAAATATTGACATGTTGAATAAATAAATTAAAAAAACGGATAATTTATATCAAAAAAATACTTGAATAATATGGTTCAATCATTTCCCCCATACATTGTACACACTTTTACTCATACTTGTAATATCATCATTAATTAAATATGACCAAAATTTTATTAACATTTATATTTCAAATAAATTAAATCAAAAGGTTTTTATCTTGGATCAACCCTTCAAGATTCCCATAAAACATAAATTATGCTTCATAATATTTAATGAATATAATCAACCCACATTTTTTACTTAATCCAATTGAGAACTAGTAGTACATATCCTCAAATTAATTCATACATCAAATATCTGTATTGTAAAAAAATAGAACAACCTGATTTACCTCAAAGTGGATTTTTTTTATCTCATAATTAATGATATTCATACATGTAGATTTTTATCTTTTCATGTATACCTATTACTTTACCATAGGCTTCCAATGGGACTAAATTCTCTATGTAGTAAAGAAAATATTAATCTAAAATCAAGGGGGATTTAAAAATTAGATCTGATGAATATTATTCATTATGTTGGTAGTATTTACTATCAGAAAATTATCCCTCAAGAAGAAGATTTATCTCTTCAAAATATTGCATGATATCAAAAGTAATAGGTAATGAAAAATAACCTATGTAAAATTAAAACACTAACATCTAAAAACTCAGAGTATGGTCCTGATCAGTGTAAGTATGAATTTAGAGATTCAACTTATTCATTTATTTATTTTTATAAAATGTTCATTCATATAAAAAGTATCATATCCACCACCTAACTAGATAATCAGTCTGGCTGTGTTTATAATTTAATTTCCCAAAAAATAGTCCTATATTTATTTTTTATTTTATTATTTTGAAGAATTTAAAAAATATGTAAAATGGATGAAACAAGAAACCATACCAATATCATGAATATGTCCACAAAAAGTTTTTTGTGCATTGTAATACATACCTTTTTCTAATACATCCCCCACCCCACATGTAAATCTTAATGAATCATGTAATATAAATCGAGTATGGTAGGAATGGATAATAATTCCATTGAATGAGGCACATTGTTAGAGAGATCACTAATGGAATCTATATTCTTAACATGTATTAATTTCATAGTGAGTCCCAAGATAAGGTAATAACAAAAAAATACCTCAATAGTTGTAATTGATGTCTTTTCATTGTGATAGCGTTAAGAAGATCCAATGCATGTTCTAGTATGTTGAATGTCAAAATATCAATCAAAAAACATTCTCATGATATAAATAAAAACTATATGGTCTTAAAATAATCATTGTAATATGTAATTTAATTTTTTATAATCATTCATAGAATGGTATAACAATAAAATATAAATACCAATAAATAATTTAAATTCAATGCGTTATAATTAGAGGGAAATTTCATTTTCTAGAATCAACTTATTCCATGAAATAATGAATAATTAGTTAAATGTCCATGATTGAATATAATTACTAAACTCTCCATTTTACAAATTAAAAATTATTAACCTAAATATATAAACCATCTAATTATGGGAATCTTATGAAATTCATGACTCTTAGATCTGTCAAATGAAGTAAGAAAGATTGTTTTGTGCATATAATTTTCAATAAATGGTAATGAATATATTTTAAAAAAATGCACATAATTTGAAATATATATATATTGTAAAAGAAAAATACCTTTATAAATTATGATTCTTTCTGGTGGTATAGGTCATGTTCATTCAGTTCTATCCTTCGTCCCTTTCATGTCTTACAAACATTTCATTATGTGTGTTATTTTATGATTCTTCATTTTTTATACATGCATAATATCCATTAATTTTCCTTGAAAAGATAAGTGAAATTTAAATTATAGTATGGTCCAATTATATCATGCTACAATATTATGGATGGGAATGGTAGATTATGACAAATACGTGGATTTCCACATAGATATTCTTTTTTAATGTATTTGGATCTACTAAAAATTTAAAAAGATGAAAAACCCTAGCCTACAAGACTCCATCCCCATTACAACAAGAAATAATGTTATCAGTGAATGGAAATTAATTTTTGATGCCATAAGGAAAATAATTTAATTAATTATTTAAATAAAATGTAACAGAAAAGATAAACATGGTGGGTCTTTATTATAAATCTAGTTGAAGGTGTGTAATGACCAATAATTGATATTGGGTAATGGTTTAGGTAATTTAGTTATCCTTTTTTTCATTTATAGTGTATGTTTCCCTCCCCCTTCCCCATTTAATTGAAATAAAGCATAAAAAATATTGTATACCTAGATAATTATAAAATGTCCTTCCCATATGGGCGGAAATCTACATAGCATCAGATGGAGTCTAGTTTTTTATAAGAGCACATATTCTACAGGGATAAAGGTTCTTGGTTAAATGATTTTTTATGGGATATACTTGGTTTGTTTTTTTAAAACATTGTATTTTCAAAATATTTACTATTTATTTCTTTTATCTATTTCCACTGCAATTTTATTTATGTTCTAGCTCTGTAATGGTCCACAATCAACATCCACAAAACATTGTAGTCTTTCTGTTTGAATTCCATCGGGAGGTGGTAGTTCCTTCCATTAATCTATATTTAGGGGAACATCAATATTAGTGTCTCATATGATATCATATACACCTATACAATATCATCAAGATTTTGGATCTAGTACGTATAATTTTCATTTACTATCATTTCTGGAAATCCCTTGTTAACTTTGTTAGAAACTTATTGTTGGCCATTGGTATATGGATGATATAGGGTTAATGTTAATAAGTGAACCCCACATCATTCAACTAATCCAACCATATTACTTTTGTAATATTATGTTCACATGTCTCTATTAAAGGATCATGATAATCAAAACCTACTAAATATATTAATCCAAATGATATTCCATATAAATTATAATCATTATTCCCAATGGAATTTTCTTCCTACGCCATTTAAATATATTCAACATCTAAAATAATATAAGAATAACCATTTTAAACTGGTAATTGAATCATGAGGACTATAAAACATATATCAAGAATATCACATATTATAATTTATTTTTGGGTCATTTCATGTATTATTTGACATGTCTCTTCAAATGAGTCATTTTTCACATTTTTTTGTATTCGTGTTAATATTTAACTAAACATATGTAATAAATTATATATTCATAGCATTTACCAATCATCCATTGGGTTAAAAATATTCCCCCACAAGAGAATGAATTGAATAAATTATATACCGATTCAATTACGCTTTCATGAATATATCTTCTAATAAAAATAAATGGGAAAATTTTCAAGAGTAATGGGTTATCCTAATTTTAAAACATAGACATGAATTCCACTTCATTTGACTAATGAGTGTTTTAGATGAGATGATACCTGATATATGACCAAATATTTTGAAATTTCCTCATATGGTACTTTACCATCTATCATCTATTATTGTTGTCTAGGTAGGACATCATTGAGTGCGTTCTAGTATGGAATTTGTTCTTTATTAAATCTATTTAGTTTATACTAATGATAAACCAAATAATTCTCAAATCCCTTTTTTCTAGATCATTTCATGGAAGTAATATAATATTACCATACAACTAATATACATTGGCATTCTATCATACATCTTAATGAGATAACTGAGTGCATCATTGTTATAAAAAAACAAAAACTTTTTTTCCAATAAGATATGATCAGATTATATATAGTGTAAATACAACTATGTGGAACTCATTATATGTGGTCGTGTAGTTGATTAGTGTGGAAATAAATATCCTTGATCTATAGTATATTAAATAAGGATTCATGTCAGTTCATTGTGATATAGTATCTACCACGTCATAGTTGGATGCATCAAAAATTAACTCAAAAGGGTACTCCTAGTTGGGTGGATTCAATATTAGAGGTGTGATTAACCTTTTCATTAATTATTCAAATTATTCATATACACATAATAAATATCAATGTCAGTTTTTATTAGTATTAATATTGAGAGAGGTACGTATGTATTAACAAATCCATTGATGAATATTTTGTAAAACATAGAATGTATTAAAAAGATTAGATATTTTTTAAACAAGTTGAATATGTAATGTAATTTATTAATTATAATTTTAAATTATCATCCTCAATATATTTTTGTCAAATTATGTTCCCCAACACTATTCCTTTAATAACCATGATATAATATTTTTCAAAATCTAAGATAATAATTTTTTCAATACATTTTATAAATATTTATTCCAAATGACATATTAAATTAACAAATCAATTACTATAATCATTTAAATCAATATAACAACACCAGGAAGTCCATAATATGATCTGAGAAAATACTCATCAGACACCATTGAAATGTACGTGTGGAGTTTCATTGCTAAAATGGCATCCTTTTGTTGGATAATTTTTCAAATAGATAGGTTAATGTAATATCCTCCTATTATTATGGTGAATTTTCTAATTGTAATTACCAAAATATCCATCCAAAAAAATGTATTGAGTTATTCATCTAATCTTACTAGAATCCAATGGGAAATTATAATGGGAAAGCAATCATCTTAGGTAACATTATTTAGATTTCTATAATCTATACACACTTTCAATCTATTTTTAACTCTTATGGGGATTGGGTAATTTCATTCACTTTTATTAAAGGACAAGACATATTTCTTTTGGTCTAAAAAAATGGGGTTAACCTAATAGTTATCATATATTGGGTAACTAATGTAATCATCTTTTATTTCTATAGTCTCGTTCTTAATGTCCTATAAGACGTGGGTATATCTTCATCTACTGTTATATATTTACTCAAAAATTACTATTTAAAAATATTATATGATATAAATCATATGGATTTTTTCAAGAAACATCAATGAAACATCACCCTCTATCATGGATATTAATTTTGAAAATTTAAATTAGAGGGTTCCCTTCTGAATTGGATAGTTTATATCCCTGCATTATGGTCATAATATCTCTTTACATTAGGTAATAATACATAAAATCACTTGGAAATGTATTTAACTCTATAAAATGGGTTTTCATGGGATGATATTGAATTTAGGATCTATACTTTTTTGGATGTAATTATTTGTAACAACTCATTCCTTGTTAATAAATCTTAAAAATTGATATATTTTACATCATCCTATAACCTTATATATATATTTTTTCCAAATGAAGTGGAATTCCCAAATAATAAATTTTATCCTAAATATATATACTCGTGAAGCATACCTAAATAATTAATTGTTACTATACCTTCTAAATATTTATTGAAATATGTGAGTGATTTTTAAATGTATTCTTTATAGTGTCAAGAATGTTGAGATGAACTATACTATCTCCAATATCTATTATCATTTTTAATTCATAGATATTTATTATTTTGTTTCTTTTTATTAAGAATTTTATCCCTATAATGATAGGAAAGTGCCCTAGTGATTTGTGTTCTTCCATGTTATGATCATAAGTCTGTTGGAAAGATCAATCCTCTTGCTCTGATTATTACATCTTCTATAACTCTACCTATGAAAATTTGGATCAAATTTAATATTTTACATCCTATTGTGATGGATTTAGTTCTGTAATCTACAAGAATAAAAATATATTGTGATTTATATGATATTTTTAATATCCTAGGTCACATTTTATTTTAGTAAAATTTGAGGATATAATTGTTTATGTAATAGAGTATGTCCCGAGATCATGAACTATTTTTGGTATAAGTATTTTGATAAGTTCTAATACACTTCTCCTAAATATTGTTTTCTCGTTTCAATAATAAATCACTTTTTCATGAATATCTCTTTCATAAATATTCTAATCCTAGGTATTTATTGTTTGGAATTATTTAGTAGGATGTAAATCTCATATTTATGTATTATTTTTTTTATTTCACTTTAATTTTAATAGTCCTCATATTTCTTCAACTCAAAAAAATTATATGTGAATGTTTTTTGTATATCCTTTTTCTCCCTTTATTGTTTATTCAATGGTGTTGACAGATATTAATTCCATAGAGTTGTAAATTATCTATCGTTGTTATTTTCTATTTGTTTTGGGTGTATTGGTTGACTGTTAGAAGGATTCTCAGAATCATCAGCATCACATTGTTCAGGTGGAATGGGCTCTTTTCCACATTGTTTTGTATTAACAGTCACTCATTCCAAGGGATATAATATTGATTTCACCAATATTTTTCCTTATTTCATGGTCATGAATGTCCATATTTTTTCATATTAATTAAATACAATTATCATTGTATTATACAAATCATAAATCTCTATTTCTTGGATATTTGTATAATAAATTTTTGAGGGGTTTTCAAATGGTTTTTACTGATGAAATATTTTTTATAGTTGGTAGAATATAAGATTGTTCTAGAACGGATGTTGTTGAAACATTGGTTAATTTGGGTAATTAATATGAAAATGGGGTTTATACTTGTTCTATTAGAATCAGTATCTTAGTTAGATTTGTGTTTGAAATGAATGATTCAAATTGAGTTTATTTTATTGAAAAGTAGAATCACAATATGTGGTTACCAAAACATATATACATTGATCTGTGTAATGGTATGTATAATAGCATAAACGACATACTTGAGTCAATACTTCATTCCCTTAATATGTTTCACATATTTTTGTCGCATCACACTAGTAATTTCTATATGTGTTTCTCCAACTATTGTTGATGTATAAAATTATATACTTTCCTCATGGATGCCTCTGGATCTTGTACATCTTATACTAAATTAATATGTGTTATGAATTAAAATTTCAATGAAACATATGGAATTCCATAATAAATTTTTAAGGATCGCTCTTCCATATAATTTTTTAGAAAATTGTGGTCAGTTTTTTGGATTCTATGATTGAATAAAACAATGAGGATGAGTAACTCCATAGTATGATGTGAGAAGTTGGCACATATGTTCATGAACTGCTCCCCGAACTCAAAATGTGTGACTCTATTTTATTATATAAAATCATTGATCTATTTTCAACTATTTATTGTCATAGTTGTATGGAAAAAATTCAGCACGAATCATTACAGATCTTCAAGTCTTGGACCTGACATACTTGTATATTGTACAACCATTCCTTTTCCACTTCATCATGTTTGATGGAAAATAAACTCCACATTACCTAATCTTTTGAACCTCCATAGGTTCATCATCTATATCACATGATTATAAATTATTGAATATCTATTTTTTGTTCATATCCTGCATGAATATGGGTTTTATGTATAATTTGAATCATTTACTGAAAAATTCAAAATCATTCTATATAAAACAGATAACTATTTGATTTTTATTTTTAGTGAATTTTGGTGCGTGATTCTCATATAGATATTGATTTAGATTTCCATGTATTATTATTGGTTACGACTGATCACTAATATTGTAGCATGAATTTTGTGAATTTTATTTCCATAAATTCTATTTTATTTTTTTATTCCAATTAGTATATATTTTATTAAATTTTAGTATATAATTCAATTAAATATTAATTTGAACAGCATATCACCCAATTTGATTCATATTTTTGGGAAATTCATCCCTAGAAATGGACTAATTTTTAAATAACACGTTTCAAGGGGAATGAGATAAAAACATAGTACTACTAACTATAGTATATTAGTTAACATTGGTAGTCGCTCGAAGTGGAGAGGAAAAAAACATGGTTGTCACATTTTATAGATTTTTAGAAAATATATTTCATATGATTTAAAAAATATAGTATTGAATGAGGTTAAAATTGTAACACCCCAAGCTACCACGGTATGTTTCCCTTTGAATAATGCAATGGCGTTCATTGTACGCAACTTCGAGATTCTAACACACCACAACCAATCAGACTAGCCGTTATGAATAGTAATACCTAAATTTTGAAATTTTATAAAATTTATCTCTCTAAATGGACTTCATTTTTGGATTTGGAATATCGAAATTAGCATAGGTTGAAATTTTGGTACTTTTCAGATAACATTCATATTTTGATGAATAGTGAAAATCACTAAATTTTAAATAAAAACATCTTTTTTAGTCGAAATAATTAATATTGATAAATTATTAATATGAGTGGTTTTAAAGTATATTTATAATATATTTTTACCATTTAATTCAATTTTTTTCATTGGAAATAATTTCACTATTAAACCAGACATAAACAAGTGCCAATCTTTTGATTGTTATTATCCCTTAGAAACACACTTTTTTTTTAACAACGGGAATTAAATTTAAATTAATTTTTTCCACTTTTGTATTTTGAATTTGGAAAAATGGATTCCATATTTGGAATCAGGATGTCCAAATTTTTTAAATAGGTAACTTTTATTTTTAGACATTATGAATAATTACTTCGCTAAATATTTCATTTACCATGGTTAAAGGGTAGATCTGGTAAATAAGGGTTAAAAAATAATATTATAATAATACTAAATTACCCTATAACGTGTCCTAACATTATTGGTGGATACATGTCCGACCAGGGGCATCTTTGGGTTGATTTTGGGACCCCGTGGAGCCACATGTAAGTGATAATGACACTTTATATTAATTAAGTTAAAATAAATAGAAAAATTCCATAAGCATATAGCTTTTAAAAAATTTTATTACATAGGGTTATATATCTTGGAGTTTATATTATAAATATTAATTAAAAATCTAAAAACATTTCATATATAATGATATTTTTTTTATAATTTCTAGAAAAAAATAATTTAATATATTTATGACACAATAATGATGTAGTAATTACCATAATAGTAGAAAAATTATACTAATTGATATTATAAGTACCCAAATAAATATAACAATAGACTTTTCATGAATTAAACTAATTTTATATGTTAATATTACATGTTAGGAACGATTTAATTAAATTTTTTCGAAGCAATCATTCTTTTATGATTTTTTTAAAAATCAATTATTGAATAGTGTCAAAATTGACATAAAAGAGATTTTAGGAAAAATATTATATTATTAAGTGATATAAAATTTCTAAAAATCAAGGGTTAGGCCAAGAGACTTATATAATGATATTTTTATCACTAATGGACCACTTTTTGGTCACTTGTATGTATATAGTATGTTTATTAACCATATAATATAATAATACAAAGAGACATTGTAAAAGTGAAACTAATTAACTAAGAGTTAATACATAATGATATGGTTAATGTAGTAACCCAGAACTGTCTAAATCCTATTGGTTGAGGGGTGTTCGACTTATCTCCACTGTAACAATTAAATAATTCACTTTTGATCCATTAGAAACCGAATTTGAATTTATTATAAAATAGTATTTCTATCTTTTCCAAAGGTTCCCCTCACACCTCTTATATAAGGGAACTCCCCCTTCTCATTAATTCACACTTTCAAAGCCTTTTGGATCGTCTATCCCCTACCCAAATACTTTATCAACTTCCCTCACTTCATCATATAGGGATTTATTTAGTCATAAATCCATCCTATAGAGCCCTTTTGATCAAATCAAAAAGAAGAACCCGAAGAAGAGGTAATAATTTTACCACCCTTTTTCAAGTTCCTTTCTTCTTCCACTTCTTCTTTCATTGTTATTTCTATTAAAAAATAATAAATCTTGTATCTTATATATACTGTGATGTTATTATAAATATTTTATAACCATATTCAGTATTCTATCCATCCTTTCAATGGAATGTCACTGTACGTGCGTACGTACAGCTTACCGTCTCCACATCGTGGTGCAATTGTCATTCAATAAATTATTATTTGGATGGGTAGAATAATGATTTGTAATTCATGTAAATAATAAATAGTACATGATAATTATTTTGTCTATATGATATACCATCCAATTATATATTATTATAACATCAAAAAAAATGATATTGTCGCTCGTTCTTACGTACGGACTACCGTCTCCACAAATGTGATGATATTCATTCTCCATCGTATCCATTCAAGTATAATTCGGATTTTATGATTAAAAATAATGTTTAAGGACTTGATTTAATTATGGATATGAATGAGATAAAACCTATCAATAACAAACACAGCTTACATAACAAAAAATATGATGGAAAACAAGTAAGTTAACACCCGGAATGACGATAATACTAAGATATTATTAACAAATCATTGTTAAAAGGTCATATATGATATCATATTGTTATAAATGATTCTTTTATAATTAAATAACAATTATTTCACCATTATACAGGAGGTTAACCTACCTTTGACCAAGGAAAATGTACAATGTAAGGGGTTTCTTATCTCACACTAAACTTCATGTGAATTCCATTGTTCACCACATATTTATTGCATGTGGTGTTTGTGTATTGCCCGTGATTGTATTTATTGTGTAATATACATTAATTTATGGGTATTTACATCATCATTTCATGATCCTTCTTTCATCGGTGTATGTTTCTTATATTACCAAATTGATAAGGGAATTTTAAATTTTAATTTCCACTCATTCGGCTTTACGCATACTTCATTGATTATTTTACTCCATAATTATGTGTAGAATCACTATTCATTTGATTATGTCATAAATTCCACAACCCTTTCCTATGGATATACTTCTGATACACATTATCAGTCCATTTATAAATTATCAGGCCATCGGTATGAACTTGATAACTGTAATTTTCACTCAATCTCGATTTGTTGAGTTAAACATCCAATTCATTTGTGTGGTTTTTACAAGAATATGTGTGAATTTCATCTGATTTATTAACACTAAATATCCAATCATATTTAGTGTATTTATATTTGTCACACATAATTGTGTCGTTGATTTATCCTTAACCTAAGGATATGGTCTTTATAAGAGAATTCATCTCAATTTACATTCCATTGAGACTTCATTGTTATTATACAACAAATCACTTTTATATGGTGTATATAATGTACTTTGACATAGTATATCAGGAATCCATTTATTCTCATGATATTAAAACATTTTAATTACCTCAATTAGTTTTATTCAAGTGTCTATATTTTGTTTAGAAACTCTAACTAAATACATTTTTAAGTGTTTTAATGATTTATTCTTCTAAATATTTCTAATTAATGACCAATTTTTTAAAATGGTTTTTAGAATTTATTTATATGGACATTAATGTATAAAAATTAAAATTACATTTAAAAGTATCAAAGTGGAATGGGACACTTTGATTCAAAAATATATTTTTAAATGGCTTCTTGAAAAATAGTGTGACTTTTAAATGATTTCAAGAAAAAGGTGGATATTTCACACTAATTGTTTTGATGATTATTTTCATCTATTTCAATATCCTTCATCATTCTCATTTATGGTTATTATGATACAATACAATCTTTCATATTGTATCGAATGAGTTATGTTTGACTATATATGTGCTATTTTTATACCATTCAAGGTGTGTTGATAATGTATTGACATTTCATATGATAGTTTTAATACGAATGTTTATGTAATGTTTAAAACATTTCATATGTGGAATACATTGGACTTAGTAAGTGATGGGTGGAGCCCGCTATAGCTCCTCTATGCATCAGTAGGTCTCATGAGACAAACTAGTGTCTTGTCACAAGGCCTGGAAAAATCTTATTTGTAGTCTTGGAATGAGGCCTTGGCTATGTGGTTATGATAGTCTGGCATTATACATTCCATCATTATGAAAGTGGTTATTGATATTACATGTGATTTTTAGTTTAGTAGAATATATATGTGAATAAGTAAATGTAATTTTTTAATTTTATTTTTTCCATACTATGTTTATGTTCAAGTTTAAAAGGCTTTTGTTTTAGTTATAAATCGCCTTAAATGTTTATTCTTATTTATGAACGTTTCCGCTATATTGTTATCCTTACTGGGCACTTGAGCTCACCCCTTTTCTATGTTTCATTTTTCCCAGGATGTAAAGAAGTAAATTAAGATTGACCTGCAGGGATAGTATGAGGGGATAAGAGTCAGGACTATTGAGACTATGTTGTTTTAGTTGTATTTTTTATGATGTAATGTAAAACATTATGAATGTATCTAGTTATTCCAAGGCCACTAAACTAATCAGTTTTTCGATACTTGATCGTTCTTCTGATCATGCCAATGTTATGTAAAAATGCAACGACTCTGGGTAACTGGTGTCAGGGCGTAATAGTTGGTATCAGACAAATTTTAGTACAAACCTTGGAAGCTAGAATTTGATAAACTCTGATTAGAGCATGTAGACCTAAGATGAACTTTGAGGATTAGTATAGATGAACTTCCTAGAATTTTGGTATTATAGAGATTTTGTGAGTTTTCCGAGCAATACATCCCTGTCTGCATACAAGCAGGTAGATGCGGCTCTGGCATAGATGTACGTAGGGGTAAAACCAAAAAACACAGCTTTGAGCTAGACTCGAACGGGATCTCGTGCACAACGATGGGCATTTCTGCACTCTTTGTTACGACACTCCCAGGGGATATGCTTAGGATAATTTACATTTTCATTATAGACCAATTTGAAGTATTATATATATAAGATGAGAGTAAATGACCGTGGTTAATCCTAGTGTGTTTCAAATTTAGAATATGGTGACATTTTAATCTCTAAATGATTTTATGACTACTATTACACACACAATGCTTTCTGGTTTTAGTCAATGTATGGATTCCAAGGAAGTCATAGTGACTTTGAGAATTATGTACTAGGTGGGAATGGTTGTGGAAAAGTGAAAAAAATAGAATTTTGATAGGAGTAAAAGATATCGCCTTTATGCCAAATCAAATTTCCAAAAATATGATCAACAGTATATATATTCACCAATTCCCAGACTCAACAAAGAAGTGAAAGGTAATGAATGATAAGAGCTACAATAGTAGAGACCATGGAGAAAGAAATCCTCAATTTCCATCATGCAAGAAATATGGAATGAGACACCAAGGAAAGTGTCTCAATGGGACAAAGAAATGATTTACGTGATGGAAGGAAGGACATAAAGTTAACAATTGCCGAAGAAAAACGACGAGTACTATGGAAGAATATAAAAATTCTCCTAAAAATCCATTTAAAACCATTTTCCGTAAATATAGGGGACCTGGCCATTAACCGAGTGAATGCCATAATCTATATGATATTTTCTTGGACAAAGAATAAGCTATGTAAAAATAAATGGTTGGATAAATATTTAGAAAGTATTAGTGCACCTTGTTGTTGGGTTTACTTTTGAAAAATTTTATCTTGTATTTTTAACCCTAAGTATTCCATGTGAGAATGATATTTGAGGAAGAATTATATTTTCTCTTGTGGATATAGTTATAAATATCCATTTAGTTTTGTATGATTCTTGGGTTTGACACAATTATAAGTTATTATAATTTGGGATGAAAATTCAAGGTATGAGATAAGATATGTGGTTAAATTATGTTATGGTTATTTTGAGGAATTTATCTCATTTTGGTAATGTTATAAAATATAGTTTTTGAAAAAGGAAAACATGCAGACCGTGTGAAAACCCGTCACATCAGAAAAAGATGTGGGAATCAAACCCACAACAAAAGTGCGATTGGGATTTATCGCCTACCATTGGACTACGTAAAGTCCCTGGTTAGTGTGACTTTTATTTTTAGTTAAATGATTTTATTGATCAATAATAAATTGATCTGGGATGTTATGTATTATCAAATGAATACCCTTAGTATAGGAAAATGATTTGGTGATTAAGTGATAAATGTTATTTTGGAAGTTGTTCGCTTTGTTTTGAACACTATATGCCCAAGGAAAATAGAATACTATGGAATTTCATTTGAGGAGTAATGGTGGATTTTTATCTATGTTGTTATTGTGGATTTATAGTGATTTGGGTTATTTATGGAAATGATTAGGTAAATTACATTTAAGTATGTGGATTTAAGAGTAATTAATGTCATTTGGAGATACACTTTAACATGGAAGAGTACATTCCTATAAGTTTTGGGTTTCAATATTAGTTTGGATTATATTGAATGATTTTAAGGACAATTGATTATTGAATTGTATTTATTTAACTTTGGGGTATTGATGGTTTATTTTTAGAAATTAAGAGTAGTTTTTTTCTCTAATGGAATATCCATTTAGTGGATCATCAGATATTTTTCTAACCATTTTGGTTTTGATTAATCACTATAGATATGGTAACTATATAGTTTATCCTACGTGGATCATGTATTTTTATATATGTTTATTCTAGCTCTTCCATTGTGACCAAGTCTTCTTGAATACTCATTGTTAAAAAAATGAGTTAGTGGTAAAAATTTATTAAATAATGAAACTCTACTTATAAAAGTAAGTATATATCTTTATGTTCTTAATAAATATCATAAATAAATTTCTCATCCTTATGTAATGTAACTTAAAACCAAAAATGTTGTCCGTTTACTTTTCCTATTGGCAGACTAATGACTATTTGTCCCAACATAAGATTGTGATTTTCTTATTGTTAACTTTCTCCTAATCATGTTTTATATCCCTCTCCATCTGAACCTAACACATAGTTTATCGTCCATATCCATGTTTTCCTACATGTAATCCAAGTATGGGACATCATGGGTGACCTTTATACCGCTCTTCCTTTCTTTTAAAGTGATAGTTTTATTAACTCTAATTTCTAATGTGGGACTTTCAATTATATTCTGAAGCACAATTTTTAAAAAATTGTGAGGACTCAATTTATAAAAGGAGGGGAGAATTTAAAACCTCAAGCTTCCATGGTACGTTTCCCTTTGAATAATGCAATGATGTGCATTGTACCCAACTTTGAGATTCTAACACACCACAACCAATCAAAATAGCCGGTATGAATAGTAATACCTAATTTTTGAAATTTTATAAATTCTATTTCTAAAAATGGACTTCATTTTTTGATTTGGAATATTGAAATTATCCTCGGGTTAAATTTTGGTATTTTTCGGATAACTTTTATATTTTGATGAATAGTGATAATTACTAAATTTTAATTAACAACAACTGTTTTAATCAAAATAATTAATATTGATAAATTATGAATTTGAGTGGTTTTAAAGTATATTTAGAATATATTTTTTCCATTTAATTCAATGTTTTTCATTTGACATAATTTCAGAATTAAACCAGACATAAACACGTGCCAATCTTTTGATAGTTATTATCTCTTAAAAACACGCTTTTTGTTTTAACAACGGGAATTAATTTTAAATTAATTGCTGCCACTTCTATGTTTCGAATTTGGAAAAATGGATTTCATATTTGGAATCATTATGTCCAAATTTTGTAAATAGGTATCTTTAATTTTTAGACATTTTAAATAATTACTTTGGTAAATATTATATTTACCATGGTAAAAAGGTAAATCTGGTAAATAAGGGTTAACAAATAATATTATAATAATACTAAATTACAATAAAAAGTGTCCTAACCTTATTTTTGGATACAATTCCGACCATGATCATCTTTGGGTTGATTTTGGGACACCCTGGAGACACTTGTAAGTGATAATGACACTTTATATTAATTATGTTAAAATAAATACAAAAATGACATATGCATATATCATATAGAAAAAAAATTTTTACATAGGGTTATATATGTTCGATTTTTCGATTATAAATATTTATTAGAAATATAAAAATATTTCAAACATAATGATATTATATTTATAATTTTTAGACAAAAAATAATTTAATATATTTATGACACAATGGTGATGCAGTAATTACCATAATTGTGAAAAAATTAAAATAATTGATATTATAAATACCCAAATAAATATAATTTGAGACTTTTTATGAATAGAACTAATTTTATAGGTTAATATGACATGTTAGTAATGGTTTAATTAACGTTTTTTGGATGTAATCATTCTGTTATAATTTTTTTTTAAAATCAATTATTGAATAGTGTTAAAATTGACATAAAAGATATTTTAAAACAAATATTATATTTTTAATTGATATTAAATTAATAAAAATATGACATTCGTCCAGGAGACTTATATCATGATAGTTGTATCATTAATGGACATCTTGGGGGTATCTCAGATGTATATAGTATGTTTAATAACCATATAATATAAAAATACAAAGAGACATTGTAAAAGTGAAACTAATAATCTAAGAGTTAATACTTAATGATATGGTTAATATAGTAACCCAAACCTGTATAAATACTATTGTTTGATTGGTTTTCGATCTATCCCCACCTTAACCTTGAAATTACCCACATTGGAGCCATTATAAACCTAATATAAATTTTTTATAAAATAATATTTCTAGATTTTCCAAAGGTGCCCCTCACCCCTCTTATAAAAGATCACTCCCCCTTCTCATTAATTCACACCATCAAAGCCTTTTGGATCGGCCAAACCCTACCCCAATACTCTATAAAATTCTTTCACTTCATCATAGAGGCCTTCCTTTAGTCATAAATCCATCCTATGGATCCCTTTTGATCAAATCAAAAGGGAGAACCCGAAGAAGAGGTAATAATTTGACCACCCTTTTCAAGTTCCTTTTTTCTTCCAATTCTTATTTCATTGTTATTTCTATTATAAAATAAAACCTCCAGTATATTATATATACTGTGATGTTATTATAAATTTTTTACAACCATATTCAGTATTCTATCCATCCTTTGAATGGCATGTCACCATACATGCGTATGTACGGCTTACCGTCTCCACGTTGTGGGGTAATTCTCATTCAATAAATTATTATGTGGATGGGTATAATAATGATGTTTAATTAAAGTAAATAATGAATATAACATGATAATTACTCTTTCTATATGATATAACATCCAATTATATATTATTTTAACATCAAAATAATGATATTGTCCCTCGTGTATACATACGGACTACCGTCTCCACGAACACGATGAGATTCATTCTCCATCGTATCCATTCAAGTATAATTCTCATTTGATGATTAAAAATAATGTTTAAGGACTTGATTTAATTTTGTATTTGAATAAGATAAAACCTATCTGTAACAAACATGACTTACATAACAAAGAATATAAAGGAAAACGAGTAAGTTAACACCCGAAATGATGATAATACTAAGATATTATTAACAAATCAATGTTAAAGATCATATATTATATCATATTAATGTAAATGATTCTTGTATAATTAAATAACAATTATTTCACCATTATAAATGATTTTAAACTACCGTTGACAAAGGAAAACGTACAAAGTAATGGGTTTCTTATCTCAAACTTAATTTCGTTAGAATTCCATTGTTCACCACTTATTTATTGCATGTGGTGTATTTGTATTGCCCATTATTGTATTAATTGTGTAATATACGTTAATTTATGGGTATTTACAACATAATTTTATGATCCTTTTTTCATGGTTGTATGCTTCTTATGTTACCTAATCGATAAGGTAATTTGAAATTTCAATTTCCACTCATTTGGCTTTATGCATACTTCATTGATTATTTTACTCTAAGATTATGTATAGAATCATGATTAATTTGATTATGTGATAAATTCCACTCCCCTTTCTGTGGATATACTTTTTATACACATAATCAATCCATTGAAAAATTATCAGTTCATCGGTATGAACATGATAAGAGTAATTTTTACTCAATCTCGATTTGTTGAGTTAAAAATCCAATACATTGGTGTTGTATTTACCAGAATTTGTGTCAATGTCATCTGATTTATTTACACTAAATATCCAATCATATTGAGTGTATTTATATTTTTCACACATAATTATGTCGTTGAATTATACTTAACCTAAGGATATGGTCTTTATAAGCGAATTCATCTCAATTTACATTCCATTGAGAGTTCTTTGTTGTTATACAACAAATCACTTTTATACGGTGTATATAATGTACTTTGACATAGTATATCATGAATCACTTTATTCTCATGATATTATAACTTTTTCATTACCTCAATTATTTGTATTCAAGTGTCTCAATTTTGTTTAGAAACTCTAACTAAAATACATTTTTAAGTGTTTTAAAGATTTATTCTTCTAAATAATTCATATTAATGTCCATGTTTTAAAAATGGTTCTAAGAATTTATTTATATGGACATTAGCATTTTAAAATCAAAATTAATTTTAAAATTTCAAAAGTGGTATGGGACACTTTGATTCAAAAATATATTTTTAAATGGCTTCTTGACAAATAGTGGTACTTTTAAATGATTTCCTGAAAAAGGGGGATATTTCACTCTAATTGTTTTGATGATTATTTTCATCTATGTAAATATCCTTCATCATTCTCTATCGAGGTTATTATTATACAACACAATCTTCCATATTGTATCAAATGAGTTCTTTTTGACTATGGATGTGATATTTTTATACCATTCATGATTTGTGGATAATGTATTGACATTTAGTATGCTAGATTTAATACGAATGTTAATGTTATGTTTAAAACATTTCATATGAAGAATCCATTGGACTGATTAAGTGATGGGTGGAGCCTGCTATAGCTCCTCGATGCATCAGTAGGTCTCCTGAGACAAAATAGTGTCTTGGAAAAAGTCCTTGAAAAAATCTTATTTGTAGTCTTGGCATGAGGCCTTAGCTATGTGGTTATGATAGTCTGACATTATGCATTCTATCATTATGAAAGTTGTTATTGATATTTCATGTGATTATTAGTATTGTAGAATATCCATGTGAAATTGTAAATGAAATTATTTCATATTATTTTTTCCATACTATGTTGATGTTCAAGTTTAAAAGGCTTTTGTTTTAGTTATACATTGCCTTAAATGTTTATTCTTATTTATGAAAGTTTCCGCTATATTGTTATCCTTACTGGGCATTTGAGCTCACCCCTTTTCTATGTTTTATTTTTCTTAAGATGTGAAAAAGTAAATTATGAATGACCTGTAGGGATAGTATGAGGGGATAAGAGTGGGGACTATGGATACTATGTTGATGTAGTTTTCATTTTTTTTGATGTAATTTAAATATTTATGAATGTATCTTGTTATTCCAAGGACAGTAAACTAATTGGTCTTTCGATACATGATCTTTCTTGTGATCATGACAATGTTATGTAACAATGCACCGACTCTAGGAAACTGGGGTCAGGGCATTAAAAAAATATATTATTTCCAATGATAAAATCAGTGATTGGATGTGGGTTTTCCTAGACCATAATAAATTCTATCAGATATTAGATTTTATTCTATATTTTCCCTCTGCAAAATTGGTTAGTTAGAGATTCCTCCATCAATTAATATATCTCCCACATAATATGGGGATTGATAGTTTATCCTAAATAATGTGTAAACCAGTCTACCCTCCATCCAGTTTGTGTATAATTATAACTATTATTTTTAATCTATCAACAAAATTTGGAATTTGTAATTTTTGTTTGATAATTAGCAATACTGCACATCATAATTCCTCACATGTGTTAGAGATATCTGAACAGTCAGCACCAAACCCTAATATGTTATATATAAAATATATATAAGAATTGGGGAGTGTGAGATTTAATATCATTGTCTAGGGGAAGTCATACTAAATAATATAACACATAAAAATATCAGTCATTGTTAAAAAATGACTAAATAGTATAGGATCAAAATTTATATGTATATTTCTCCATTAAATGAGGAGGGGGTGAATTTTTGGTTTAAAATCATTCTTTATTATCCTTATGAAATTCTAATATGAACAATGTTAAAAGATATAGATTCAAAAGACATCTATTGTTAATACCAATGAAACTAACTTTTTTGTATCTGAATAATGGATCAGATAATGATACTTTTTACATTTTTTCTTATGGAAACATACTACCATAATGATTAGAGAATATTATTTATATCAGTGTATACAAGAATAAAATAGTTTAATAAATTTAAATTTTATTTATTGAAAATAAAATTTAAAAATTAAGATTTATAACAAAACTGTATAATTATATGAAATATTTTGACCCAAAAATAAGGGAATACATCAATATTAGATAAAGAAAATTTATTTATAAATTCATGAATGTATATATTACCGACACCATGAAAATCCATGTAATTATAGAATGGAATCTATATTCATGTACCTAAAAGCCCTCAATATATACCATGACCGGAACATCTAACTTACAATCAACTGAATCCCTCGATTGATGAGAAAAAATCAGAACCACACTAGGTGGGTTGAACAAGTTGATCAAAACTTCAAATGGTTGTTCACAGTAAACACACAAGGAAGATTAGGCAGATATATCATTGCTTGTAGTAGTTCCACATAATCATTTTATGTTGAATGTTGAAATGGATTAGTATTTAGGGGAATATATTGAAATGGTTGACTTTTTCCTCCAACAGTCATACTTTCCTTAAATTTTGGAGGGACCCATACATGTGTCACTCATCCAACATTAGCATGCTTAAAAAGTGTTATCAATTATAGGATCTGATAAATTGAAACATTACATTATGAAAATGAGGTAACTATATGAAATGAATTTAATTGGACTCATAATATATTGAAACATGAATTTTAGAAAAATTGACAAAATGGATTCTAAAATAATAGATAATCAATGCCTGAATTCTGGAGAATTCCAAATCTTATTTTTGATGAGATCATAGTCCAACTTCATAATAAATCAATGTCTGATTTTTGAAGAAATTGAATTCTGTTTTAATAAAAAATTGGAGTATGATTTCAGAATAAATTGGAGTTTGTTTTCAGATGAAATCAGAGTTAGATTTTAGGAGAAACCATTGATTAATTTCATAGGAAATTCGAGTCTGATATCAAATAAAATTTGGGCTTGGTTTTAGGATATATAAGAATATAATTTCATAAGAATTAAATTATTGATTATATAATTAAACTGAGTCTAATTTCAGATGAAATAAGAGTTTTATTTTAGGGGAAAATTGATTCTAATTTAATGAGAAATCATGGTTTGATTTCAGTAGAAATTATATTCACAATTTTTAGAGAATAATATTTTAATAAACTATAAATTTCTGAGTTAGATAATGATCTGATTGGAATCATATGATAAATATGTTTTTACATAGTTTATCAAAACAATATATAAGACATTGAAAAGTATGGTTTTAGAAAAAAAAATTCATAGATAATAAATAATTAAAAATTTACTAACAGAGAGATAATTTTCCATAATAAAACATGTTTGTGATTGTGAGAAAAGAAAAGAATGGTAATGTCATAAAATAATTTATTTACATAACAATATCCCCATTTTTTATGTAGAAACATCTTTTTGTAAAATAATATAATGGACTATAGATTTAATTTTTGAAACTTACAATTATTTATTATCTCCCATTTTTTTATCATCCAAGATGAATATGACTAAATCCCTCTTAGGGTTTGAAATAACTAATTGTTGTATTATTTTCCTTCTTAGAATAATTCTTCTTTCTTAATTATTCAATTATTATTTATTTAATCTTCCATTAATTACATATTATCTTTCATAATATTATTTTTTATCTTTCTTTTCTCTCCCAATGCGATTTTCAAAATGGAGTGGAGCTAAAGAAAAAAATGCAACTAAAATGTTATGAATACATAAAATATAATAATGGAATGACAAAAAATTTCAATATAATGATAACAATCTTTAAAAGTGATAATTGAAAAAAATTATTGTAGTTTATGAAAAAATCATTCATCATTAATTTTCCCATTTTCATTAGCCATTTCAGGGTATGTTGGAGGTTCTTCAATAATTTATGAGCATCTGAAAATATCATCATCAATTGTTATTGATTTTGATTTTTTGTTTCGAGTTTTTTGATTCTGTCTTCCTGAATCATAAGAAATTGTCTATAAGGCTTCATAAATTCTCCATGATCTTTGATTTTTTTCTTCCATATCATCATCGATTACCCATTCACTTTTACTATTTAAAACCAATAGAATTAATCTCCCCATTCAAATCATTATCTTCTTGATAGTGGAATTATTTTTCTTCCAATATCTTTTTTAAAAACATATTGACAAGTTATTGGTCTTCTGATCATACTTATCAAATGAATTTTTAACTGAGCTAGTGAAATCTTCCATATTTTTTAGATCATCAATCATATACATAGAAAACTTTGTTATTTTATTACATGATCTCCTATGAGAATCATAAACAATCTAAAAAGTTTTGAACTCGGACTCATGTTTGATAAACATCACCATAATAATATTTGTTCAATATAATTTCTGATTGATTATTTCATGAAGCAAATAATATCTGGAATCAATTCATGGAAATAATGGAATGGTTATCACAAGATTATTTAGGGACTGATCCTTAAAATCTTGTCCTAATAAAGATAAATATTCTCAGGCATATTTCTTTTTTGGTGAACAAACTTCATCATAGTCATCCTCTTTCCTCTTTTTTGTTCCAATAATATCATTATTTTATTTTCTAACAATATCATTCATTTTTTGTTTGAAAAACAACATACATTTCTTTATCATTCATAGAAAAATTATTCTAAACAACACGAGTTCCATACCCTCCCTCTGAAACACAAATTATTCCATCATCGTCATTATCAACATCATTACCATAAATTATAACCAAAATTTTTTTATATGATTTGTGATCAATAACAGGTTGAAAAATATAATCAATACTAATATCAACATATGAAGGGTTATCCACCTCATCCTGAGAATAATAATATTTCATAAAATATTTTTCTTCAAAAAGTTTCATGGTGGATTCTTCTAGGGATGATCTTATAGATAACTTGTCAGAAGGGCCCTCCTTCTCTTTCTAGACATCCACCATCCTTAACACATCATCACATTCCTCATCCAAATAATATTTTAATTCTTCAACAATGGGTTACATAATTGAAATATCATTATTTCCCTTTTATCCACCCATAATATCAATTTGAATAAATTCATGCAAGAGTTATTCTATTACCTGAAGTAGTTAATATGTGTTCTTTACAACTCTATGGAAATATTGGATTATTTCAGCCTTCAACATTTTCTTCTTAATCTTCTTCTCTTTTACTTGCTTTTAAATCTCTTATTCTCCTTGTATTTTTATGGCCTTTGACTCCGCATAGTCTAACCCAAAAACTACATCTTCAACCTTGTTTCCTTCTTCATCTCTCTCTACACGGCTACCACTTCAACATAAAAGGACTTTTTCTTCTTTGACTTGGGTAGAGCTGATACTGAATCCAGTGTTAGAGCTTTCACATTCTATTTTGTCTCTTTAGCTTATATTTTTTTGGAGGTTTCTTGGAACTTTCTCCAATTACTATTTTCGTTATGGTGGTTTGATCATCGTTGTCAAGAAGTTCAATGAACTATCTTGTATTAACATTAAAATGAATCTTCATCCTTCTTAGGGTATAAACACATTACAAAAAATTCGTGAAAACTTTGGCCTCTTAGGGCAACGGGATTTGTATGGATTCTATTTATATGAAAATGATATCAGACAATATTGTAGTATAAATTATGAAATATGGCTTGATGGTTCTATTATTGATATTGTTTATGGTCAAAATAATGTACTTGATGAGGTTTATCTTCCTTATATTAACTAATAAGTCCATCATGAATATGTCTCATATCTCAAGGGAATCCTTGTCTCCATTTCTCAGAATTATAAAACCCTGCATCTATAGTGCTATAATTGTATGATTAGTTAGAATATTATTGATCTTCATTTTCCTTGATCCTTTAAGTCCAAGGAACTGAAATTCTTTATCCATCTTAAAATATACTTCATTATTAGGAAATTTGTTTTATAAAAATATTGTCTTTCCATCATAAGTAATATCCAGGATTCAGGAATCCTTATTGATAGATAATAAATAAGTCTTTCCATAACTTTTTAATGAATACATTTCTATTCCTCCATGTTCATAAAAATGAACTATGTCATGAAATTATATAAGAAGATCAGGACATACATAATCCAAAGACTTTAATTTAGCTACACCGATATATTCTAATCATTTATTATTTTTGTTTTTTGATATCAAGGAGTCATACAAGGAAAAGAAATTTGGATCCACCGTCCTTTATATGAAAATAAAACAATCTAAGAGTTCCTTATAGGACCCCGTCAGTGTCTGTGAGGAAACATCATGAGTCATTTAGAGCTTAATGGAAAATCGAAACTGATTGGAAAATTTGAAGGGAAGTAATGCTTCGTCGCAAAGTCACATAGATAACTGATTTTGGATATGAATAGAGGGTTACATTATATAGGACTTCTAGAAAATGTTCATTTTCCTGAATCAATCCATCATTTGAAATTATCTTATTCTGATATGATAGATGATATCAAATCTGAATACATATTTATAGGTTCTGATCTGTTGTGGTTTTAAAGAAAAACCAAATTTAGGGAATGTAAATTTGATAAGGTTATCTTAAATCAAGATTGAAAATACCAACAAACATAAATGAAAATATGATGATACAGATCAGGAAACATACCTCCCAGATAACTAAGAATTATATTTCAGTATTTATAATCATCCTATTATAAAATAATGGTTCGATGAAATTTTATTAGTGAATAATGAAAATTTGTTCAGAAAATTTTAGGTTTCATAAAAACATATTAAAAAGGATATATAAATTAATAAAAATATGTACTCCCCCATTGAAATGGAGTGAGTTAATGTTAGGAGATAAGTTCTAACAACAAATTTAATATGGATGATTACATTATGGTTACCATTCATATCAATTTTTAATGTATTCCAATCTATTAGAGGGTAATGTTTTTATAAATATGTCAACAAGATGGTATTTTATTATGCTAAATTAAAGAATAAAATATCTTTTAAGTGTGTGATCCAAATGACAGTGGTGCCTAATATATATGTGATTTTCATGAGGGAGAGGTGAATGATTTTTTCTTAGGTAAATTTTATTACTATTATTACACTTTATTTATGTTTTGTTAAACCTCATTCCACAGTTTTTGAGTGTGTTTTTAATCCAAAAAACCTGAGAACAACAACTTCCAGCAGCTACAGATTCAGCTTCATCAGGTGAATGTGCTACAATGTGATTTTATTTAATGACCAAAAAACTAATGAATCTTTTAAAAAATGATAGTTTCTAGAAGTAGTTTTCCAATCCATTCTACATCAACTGAAATCATCATCTGAAAAACATTATAAAATGAAATTATTTCTAGAAAAATTGAATGTCTAAAATCCTTTGGTCCATTTGAATAGAAATAAAATTGTTTTCACAAATTTTAAATTAATTTCATTTAGATTAGATTGATATCTTTCATATAATTATTATAAAATAATTATTTTTCGATGACTATATATTATATACAATAGAATTTTCTATCAAAACTCTAAATTATGTTTGATCAATAGGTTTCCCTCCTGCATCATGATCAATAGTGATTGAGTTACCTATTGGAGTACATATACATTTAATTGTTTTCATATAAATACTTTGAATGTAGACCACTAATATATCAATATTGAGATATAAATGTACCTTCTCGTTTTTATGAAATTTTATATCCATGGTAGAATGTTACTCACCCATAATCCTGATTTCAAATATAAATTTTATTAAATTTCAAAACGAACCAGTTAAATATTGCTGAGTTGATCCAAATAATATGTCATCAATATAAGTTTTAACAATTAAAACATTATTAATATATTTTATTATAAATATGTTTGGATAAATAGTTTACTTAACATTATGTTATTGTAATAAAAATCCACTATGTCTGCTATACCATGCTCTAGGGGATAGTATAAGTCCATATAATACATTGGTATGTTTGTAAACATGCTCAGGATGTTTTTTGTCTTCAAAACTAGGAGGGTTTTCAACAAAAACCTCCACATGAACATATCCATTAAATAAATAACTCTTCATATCATGTTTAAAATGTTTTAATTTAAAGATCAATTCAAATGATAGTATATCATGAATAGATTCATGTCAGGATATTGGAGCGTATGTTTCTTCATAATAAATTTCTTGTTGTTGATTATAGAATTTAGTAACTAATATTTTTTATTTAATACAATGATTCCATTTTCACCATATTTATTTCTTAATACCCACATTACACCTATTACAGTTGTTTCTATAGGTCCTTTAACCATGGTCTAAACATTGTTTCTTTCTAATTCATTTAGTGCATCTTTCATAACCATAATCCAATTATCAACACCAAAATATTCATATGTGATTATTTATTCTCATTTGGAATGAAATGATATATTCTCTAATTCATTTTTAATGAACCTCAAGTCTTTATTTGTTGATTTACATCATCGATCATACTATCACTGGGATGATTCTTAAGAAACAAATATTTTGGGTTTTGAAAGAAAATTTCATCAACATTAGGTAAAAAAATCATCCAGGCTAAATTTCAAAGAAAAAATTTCTTGATAATTTTTCTTATAATATGAATATATCACTTAAAGATTATAATCAGTTTTTTAAAACACATCGAAAGATATAGGTTGGGTTTTTAAAAAAATATAAGGATCGGTTTCATAAAAGTTAACATGTATTGTTTTTAAATAGTACATGGTTTTTTATAAAAAATCTCAATACGCCTGAGAGCATGTGGAGTACCCCATGAAAATTACATCATTGAATTTGGTCGAAAATATATTTATGTTGTCTTTAGTATTCAATATTTATAGTTTTTATCGAAATACATTGATTTATGAAAATTTATGTTTTCGATAGGCCCATAACTCATAAGGTGTTTTATTAATGAAATGTATGATTAAAACTCGATTTATAGAATTGAAAGAAGTACTAACTACTTCATTATAAAAATAATTAACAATAGAATATTCAATCGACATGGTTTTAGTTATCTCTTGAAGAATTCCATTTCTTCTTTCAACAACACCATTTTGTCGAGGAGTTCATATAGTTGATAAATTATTAGTAGTGCATTTTGTACTACAATATTATTCAAAATATGAATATTTATATTCTATCCCATGAACCCAATGAATAGTTATAAATGGTTGGGTTTTCTCAATTTTTAATTTGGATGAAAAAGATTTAAAATAATAAAAGGATTTTGAATTCATTGTTATAATATATACCAAGGTAAATATGATGTAATCATACACTAAAAAAAATACAAAGTATTTTCCACCAATACTTCTAGTTATTTTTTGAACAAAAAGATCCATATGAACTAGCTATGATGAATCAAAAATCGAGACAACACTTATTTATTTAAATCATGACATATGCTTCTTTCCATATGGAGAAGGATCACAAACATTTTGAGAATTAAATTTATTCTCTAGTAGATCCTTAACAAATAATTTTTTTGAGATTTTTTAGAGGTTCCTAAAAATACAATGTCCTAGTATTTTATTACATAACCATGATTGATCTCCAATTTCATTGAGTAATGTTATGTCATGGCTTCTATGGTCTTTTGGGTTATGTTTATAAACATTATCATGCCTATGGGAAAAGAAAATAAAATCTTCATTGGAATTCTATACTGGACATTTATCATTACTAAAATTCTCATGGTAACCCTCATTACATAATTGTATTATTCTTATAAATGAGTTCTTAAGACCTTTAAAACAAAAATTATTTGAAATTATAGCTTTTCCAAGAAGAACAATATTACCTATACCAACACATTCTCCATGAGCATTATCTGTGAATGTGAATTTTCTATATTTAATAATGATAATATATTCAAAGAAATTTTTGTCACATATCATGTTCCAGGAACATGAACTATCTATGTAATATGTATTTTCGTTCGTACTTCCTCTGATTTCAAATAAATAAAATAGTTAAACATAAATAATCAACACATTATAATACATGTAATTATTATAATGTAAAATCATATGTTTCCACATTTTCGTATAAAAGTAAGATTTATGAAATCTACAAGATAGAAATATGTTTAAAAACAAATCTCCCTATATACACCACTTTATCACTTAGAGAAAAATAATCAATTTGGGGAACAAAATAGTTGTTACAAAAAACTATTTTTGAATTAGAATAACCAAATCCAATGTTTTCATTAAAGAAAGATGTTGTGAATACATTTGTTAAAAACCTATTATACCATGAGAAATATTTGTAAAAAGTTTATTAAAGGAATGTATTTTCTATTTTAGTCTGATAACTAATTTATTATCGATATAGAGATTAATATAATAAATTATGTTAGTCTATAAAACATTTTTCATGGAAATAACATTTTCTAGATCCTTATAATGTTTACCCTTATCATAATTAACTTCATCATGGTTTTTGGATATATTTTTTCAAATCATGGGCTTTATTATCAATATATTATAAAATATCTAATACTTATTTTATTAAAATACATATTCCACAATTTCTCTTGTTGTGTTTTTATTTATCTTACTCAATTCATTCTCATGTAACTTGGAAACCCAAGATACTTCTTCAAAAAAAGGTAATATTCTATCTTCTAATGAGGACTATTCTTCATCTGAAGATTCATAATATTCAATATTAGGTAAATTTTAATTTAATGAAATATTTTTTATAGATTAAATAATTATTACCTTAGTTGTGATACATTTATTTTTAGTATCAATTATTACTATTAGACCAGTACTCATATGTCCAAGAGATTCAATATCTAATGTTTCATTAGAAGAATATCCACCACTAGAAATCCAGGTGTCAATAGCCTTCAATAATTTCATAAACATAGAAATTTAGTATGGCTTTATTATTTATTTTTGAATTATTATACTATCTTTAATTCATTTAGATCATAGGATAGTTCGGTATGATATGACACGCCCACTTGCATTCATAAGAAGTCAAATCAGAATCATTTTTATCCTTTCTGTCATTTTTCATGTATCTATGTTGGAAATATTTATTTCCCAAAATATTTTCCATCCTTGGGGATCTATTTTCATGTTCATTCATAGAATGATCACTATCACTTGATTCAGATATAACAATAGATTTCTGGGATTTTTATCTAGTAACTCTTCTTGGTGTCTTGGATTTCGTATGATTTGATGTAGTAGTGAACCAAACATTGTCATTACCATTAATTTGGTTTATTGATATATTAAAATCAATTTATTATATTTTCATTATATAGAAAAATACAACAAAACTGATATAGAATTATTTTTTAAATGTTCTTATTCTCATCAATAGTTATTATTTTGAATACCCACTCTTTGTGAAAAATATCTATTATATTATCCCCAATAATCTCATCATCATGTTCTCTATCACTAACACACCATAGGTTATTAACAACATTCATAATCCTTTGTTGAACTTCACATAAAATATTTCCATAAGGAAACATAAAAATATGATATTAATCTCTAATAATATCTCTTCTGTTTTCAATATCCTTTGATGTGCGAAATTATGTAACATCAAATTTCATCAAGATTCAATCATTAGCTTCACAGGATGAAATCTGGCTATAGATATTCCAAGTCATGGAACATAAATATTTATTTTGGACCATAATGTTATGTCAGTAATATTTTTTTTCATAATTAGTGAAATTTTTAATGTCCAGATCTGGAATATAGTAGTATGAAATTAACATTACAAAGTTGTCAACCCTAGTGTTGATAATAATATTCTCCATACAATCTCTTTAGTACTCAAAATAATTTCCCTCAATGACTGGGAATTAGGTAGGAATTATATTATCTATATGACCAGTGTTCATTCCTTCAATTCTATTATAAAATAAAAAAGATATTTTCTAAAAAATGATTAGTTGTAAAATTTTATAAAAAAATTATTTCAGAAAAACATGAAAATTTTAATTTAAGAAAGAAAAAATGGGAAATAAAACATTTATGTATGTAATAGTATTTAAGAGATCTTATATGATACAAATTTTTTGATCAAAATGTATATTTATATTTCTTAATTACAAGATAGGGAGAATTTTAGTTTTAAAAACATTTATTTTTATACATAATAAAATATTTGATTAAAAAATATAAACATAGTGGACTCAAAAAACCTCTTTAGTTATTAAAAAAGAAATATAATTTCATAGGATCTGAATAATAGATATGATAAAAAACATAAGGCATGTTTACATAAGAAATGATTCTACCTTAAATCACATTAAATATTTTTTATATTACAGAATACAAGAATAAGAAACTGTCATAATGTTACACTTTATTTCTTTAAGAAAATGCAGTGTAATTAAAACATGTAATAAAATAGGTCTTGAATAAGAAATATTTTAACCCCAAGTGAATGGTATCCAACAACGTTGGATAATGATCCCGTGATTTATACTTTAAATAAAGTATTTCATACCTATATAAGGGAAATATCTCGATATGATGATCGAAATATTTTTTTCTATCCCATCAATCCCTTGATATCTAAATTAATAAAAAAACTCTATCTAAATATCCCTAGAAGCCCTCAATTAATCATCAATAATAAGAGTCACACATGACAGGATGAACATGTTACTCACTACTTGAAAAAGTTGTTCACAAAAAATGAACAAGGCACATCAAGAAGATATCTTGTAGTTCATAGCAGTTCGCAATAATCATTGTATATCGAAATGTTGAAATGGATGGGTATTTATAATAATATATTCAATAGTCAACATCATCCTCCAATGGTCATATTATTTCTAAATAATCAGATGGACCATTACATGTGTCAATCAGCTTGTGTTTTATTAAAATAGATTGGATGGTGTTGTTTTATAATAAAAAATATGAGGAACATTAGCATCCTTATAAAATATTATCTGGTTTATGATCGATTAAAATGAAACTTCATATTATCAAAATGACGTAAATTTACAAAATAAATTTTATCAGATTCTTAAGATATTGAAACATATAGTCATGAATTATTGAAAAATGGATTGTAAAATAATAGTGAATCAGTGTTTGTATTCTGATGAATTCTTAATTTGATTTATAAACTCATCATATTATGATTTTAGAATAAATTCGAGTCTTACTTTTGAAGTAATCCGTAACACCCCAACCCCAAACTATTAGAGATGATGCATTAAATAATACACTTGAATGATTAAATTTTTTTAAAATCCTGAATTAATGATCTGTTTAGTAGTATTCATGAATCGATATACACACATGTAACTTACAATATCTTCGTAACGGTAACAAATTACATTACATATGATAAAATAAGATATTTCTTCCATGAGAACTCAATAAATATTATCACATTCATAACTTATTATAGATAATTATGAATGGGAGGAGCTAAAATTCTCTGTGAGGGTCACAAAGAGAAGAACGTTTAATCAAAAATAAATTAATCAAAATCAAATTTGTCTCGTCAATATGTAATGGTGAATAAATGAAAAACACATGCCATTAATCAACTGAGAATGAAACTGCATCCATATATATTGTCATAGTGAAAATTTCAGGGATAGTAATAACTAAAAATGAATAAAGAGATTTATTATTAATATATGTTATGTATCTTGAGCCCGATTCCAATATACCATAGATATGGTTTATGTAAATGTGTTGATATTCGTTTGACACTATTTTGAAAACAAACTCGAAGGGTTTGTCTCCAACAGATTTGTCTCACAGATGTGCCTATATATTGTGGGGATATAGTGGTCCCCATCTATCACTGAATTCCCAAATCATTATTCATACATAGATTTAATACATATACTATATTCTTTCACAATATTTATATAGAGTAGAGGATATAGATTAATCCATATTTCCATAGGTAATATAACATCCCAAATAACCACCATATATGAATATGTATACAAATTAAGACAATAATCATATTTATGAAACCAAAAAATGTATATATAATATATTTAAAAGTTCAAATGAGAAATAATCTCAAATTTTTATTAGATAAAAGACATACTAAATTATAGGTGTACAATACTAATTAAGTCTCAATGAAAATTGAAATTGAGATAGTGTCCCTTATAATATGATAATTAATCGAATCATATGAACAAAAATTTATAATCACTAAATAAATCCAATAATACCATGAATATAAATATAATTATGATAATATATATCAAATGTTAGTGCACAAAAACAGATACAAGACATATAGGGAAAATAAAGTAAATATCATGGAATTAAATGGGATATGAGGAACCCCTTACCATATTCCTGAATGTGTATATTGATAGACCATAATGACCAGAATAATCAAATTTAGATTCATTAATTAACAATTCTAGATCCCACCCAACATTTAATTGATTTATTTGAATCAATTTTGGTTCATTCATATCTTTTTGATTGGTTTACAAGGGTCAAATTAATTTTTTTTGGACACATTTTCATCCTTTGTTTTCATGATTGGTTGACTTGTATTCATGAATGGGAGTTCATATGAAATGTGTAAGAACATAAACAATTGTTAATATATAACATTAGTGAAATTATAAAATATCATTTAATTATTTTGGTTATTTACTATGAGGATGAATCATTATAAAAAAGTCAATGATAAAGGCATGTATTACCATTGCGGTCTTGTGTATAATGAATATGTTTGTATTATTATTTTATATTATGAGTGTTTAAGGATTTTCAAACATTACATAAGATGGAATACATATATTTTGATATGGTTGAACTGTAAATATTCTTTCATGACAAGAATAAATGATGGTAATAGAAATTCAAAACATGTTGTCATTAAATTTGATAAATTAACACTTGTCAGACGGTATTTTCATTTTTAATATAATTGGGGGAAAAGAGATGATGATAAAATAATACATTAGAATAACAAAATTACATTTCATGAATTTTAATTGAATTATCATATAATTTTATCATGAGAGGTGTTGAGATAGTAAAAAATAATGGATCTTGAAAAAGAAGTTTAATAAAAAAGGAAGAGAGGTTCACCTCTTGAGTTCTCTTCATTGAGAATCACTTTAAGGCCATTGTTTTTAACAATTTTATGAGACCATCAAAAAATTGAAGGGGGGAGGGCTTCCAATGTAAATTTATAAGAACATAGGAAATTATCAATGCATTAGTGGATTGAGTGGAAGCGGGGGTGAGGGGTGGTTTATATAGTGGAGGGGATGACTGTATTCTTTATATTTTAATCCTTAGTTTTTTATTTTTCACTAAGATAATAATTAATGATGATTCCCTGATAAAAAATAGTGATATGTGCCTCTGAGATTGAACTAGTGGTTTCATACATCATCCATGATGTATGAAATAATATATTTATATTTTAATTGCCCTATTTTACTAATCACAAAAAATTCAAGTATTTAGGAAAAATCAGAAAAATTCCCCCTAACAAATTTTCAGCCTACAGAATCCTAGAATGAACTCAATATTTTTTTAAAAAGATTAAATTAAATTTTTAATTAAAATCATTATTTAATCAAAAAATAAGAACACAAAAATATTCATCTTCATTTTTATGGTGCCTAAATTTTATTTACAATTTCATGGGTAAGATTATCATTCATAAGGGTCATATTACTATTCATAAAGTTAAGTTACTATTCAAAAGGGTTTTTCAATACTCATAAGAGGATGTTACTGTTCGATAAAAATTAACATGATTATATTAGACTTCATATATCACCCAACTTGAAAATGTATATGTTTGTTTTCAAAATTCAAAACACGGAAGTGAATAATTTAAGTTGAATGGCTATGTTATTACTATATCCTATACTTACCAAGTGTTGAATCAAAGAGACTTAGCGCATCATGAAACTGAATCAATCTAATAAATTTAATGTATATAAGATAAAGATACCATAAAATGTTTATGGTGTTATATTCTTCCAGGCATTAGAATTTTCGCTATCGAAATTAATGACCTAAAAAATATATGGGTGGTTCTTCTTCATAACATACTAAAGTTACTGTTTTTTCGACAATTTTTGGGTATCTCCAAATATCCTTTACCTGAATAGTAATCATAATTCTCAATAATTTCATTATAGTGTCAAGAATATCAGTAATCTATTAATAGTAAGACACATGTGGTTATAAATCTATTTCCTTATATGTGAGTACATGAGTTGGTTCTGGCATGTATTTCATTAATAATGAAACTTGGAATAGATTATGTACATTGGAGGGACTTAGTAGCTTTTCTAAATGACCTGTTATAGATCTGATCCTTTCTAGAATTTCAAAGGGTCTGATATACTAGGGACTTAGTTTCCCTTTTTTAACAAACCATAATACACCCTTCCATGAGGATACTTTTTGAAATACATGATCTCTTATATGACATTCCCAAACCTCTATTTGGTTGTGATCATAAAGTTTTTTCAACTTTGCGCTGATTTAATGTGGGTCTAATTTTTTTTAACATTACAATTGTCTCTTCCATAATTTTTTGGCCTATAAGTTTCTTCTCCCAAACTTCATCCCAACATATTAGATGTCGGCACCTCTTACCATATAATGTTTTATATGGACCCATTTTAATGCTATAATATAAACTATTATTCTATAAAAATTCTTCTTAAGGAACGTATTGATACCATATACCATTAATGTCAAAAGATTAATATCTAAAAATTCCTTCTAGTGTTTTAGTAGTCCCTTCAGATTATCCATAAATTTGGGGGTGATAAGATGTACTCATATGAAGCTCAGTATCCAAAGCCTTCTAGATAAATTTCAATAATTTTGATGTAAATCATGGATCTCAATCAGACATAATTGATAGAGGTTCTCCATTAAGTCTTAAAAATTAAATCATATAAAATATTTTAGTGTGATCATGTGGTAAATCTGATCTTATTTCAAGGAAATGCGCTGATTTCATGAGATGATCAACAATTACCCATATTGAATCATTCTGTCAAGGTCACTTTTGTAGTCATGTGATAAAATCAATCATAATTTCATCCCAAATCCATAGAATAATAGGATTATGATTCATTAACCCTCTATGATTTTGTCTCATGTCCTTCACATTATGATAAACTAGACACCAAGATAAATAGTCATCAATTTTTCTTTTCATGTTGTCCCACAAAAAATTTTCCTTCAAATCTATATACATCTTTATTCAAATAAGGTTTACTGAGAAATTCGTGCTATCATCATTGTCTAATAGGTCCTATTTTATATCAATTTCCGAAGGAACACATAACCTCTTCCAAATTTTAAGAACTCCAACCTCATTAATTAAGTCTTTTAATCTTCCATCTTTTATGTCATTAGTTTTATTTTGTATATTTTCATCTTCATATTGAGATATTTTTATCATCTCTAGTAAATATTGTTTTGTAATCATTTAATAGGGGAATGATTTTTCATATTCACTTATAATTACAATATCTATCTTTAGTATATCCATAAATATTGAATCTCTCCAAATCCCCATTTGGATCATAATTCCATGATATTTCCAGCACAATTGATCTACTACTTTATTTTTCATTCATGCATGGTCATGTGATGAATAGTAATAATAATTTCTTTACTTAAAAAAACTCCATTTCATCATATTGAGTTATTTATATGTAAAAACTAATTTCGAACGGTTGTTAGTCATATATAACTCACATATTTCACCATAGATATAATGTCTCTATATTTTCATAGTGATGATTATGGCTGCAAACTCAAGATCATAGGTTGTGTAATTTTTCTCATGAATATTAAACATACTTGATTAATATGTAATAACATTTTCATTTTTTCAATGGACACTTCCCGGTACATTCTTTGATGCAACATTTTATATCACAAATGCATCATTTTTAGATGAAAGAGACAAAATTGGAGCATTTACCAATATTTTTTTCAATTCAAAAAATAATTCTATACATTCTTTATTCCATACATAAATAACCCCTTTACATGTGATCTTAGTTAGCAAGTTATCCACTAAGTTGAAATTCTAAGTGAAACATCAGTAATAAATTTTTAATCTATTAAAACTTTGTACATCGGTTATTATTATTAGCGTGGTCCATTCGTAGATTGTATTTTTCATTAAAAGATCAAATATGATTCCATCAGTACATAAAATATAAACAAGAAAAGAAACGAATTGATGCCAAAATTTAATCTTTCTAAACATCACATATAATTCATTTCATATAAGAGTTTATAGAATAATCTAAAAGTTATTCTCATGGTCTTTATTGATTTTAGAGTATACCAGAATGTCATAAATAAATACCACAAAAATTTCATCATGATATTAAATGAAAACATTGTTCATTATATCCATGAAAACATAATGATCATTAGTCAGTACAAAAGGGATTACTGTAAACTCATAATGCCCATAAAAAGTTATAAATGATATATTTTGAATATATTTTTTCTTTACAGACATCCACTGATACCTATATTGATGTTCAACAATTTAAAAATAATGGGCTCCAAGAATATGATCAAATAAATCATCAATTTGTGTAAGAGGTAAAATGTTTTTTATTTTAATTGAATTTATTTCTCTACAATCAATGTGTAGCCTCATGGATGCATCATTCATCCTGACAAATATGATTAGGGCTCCATATGGAGAAAATCTAGGCCGAATTAATCTTTCTCACTAAATTACTATAGTTATTTATTTTTAAATGATAATTTCATAGTGTCTATTAAATAGAGAGTCTTTGATATATGTCTTTCAGTAGCAATTAAATCAATAGATAACTCAACATCCTACTCTTTAGGATGTCCATGTAAATTCTCTAGAAATACATCAATTTTTTCTTGCATAATAGTTCTGTCTTCAATTTGAAAATTTCATTCCTCACCGATACTTATTGTGATCTATCCCTCTCTATGAATTGAATTATTAATTATAATGGGGGTGGATCAAGATAATAATTGAATGGTGCATTTTCTTCTCTAAAGATAATGTATTATACACTGTTCTAAAAAAATGAAACATTATTCTTCTTGAAATAGATCTTCTCATTGTAATTTGATATCCAGTTCATACTAATAATTATATCAATTCCAATTATTGGTATGATGATATGTTAAGAAACTAAAGAAAGTTTATTGGTCATGAGGGGGACTGATAGAGACATATTTGTTCCAATGATACATCACTATGTATCTTTGACTAACAATATCTTTAATAAATCAAATTGTACGGGTCTAATTTTCATGGAAAACTGGGATGATATAAATGAATGAAATGATCCTGAATCAAATAAATCATTATATATGTTTGTGTAAATAATTAATGTACCATCCACCACATCAGTACTAACTTCATTCTCTGCGTCTATAATCGCAGAAGCTTTCCTTTACCCTCATGGTTTTTTCTGAGGAAAGATTTTTTGTCTATTAGGACACTCATATTCATAATGTCACATCTATCTAAAATTGTAGCATTGAACGTCCTTGACATGTATCTTCCTCTTGCATTCACTAGAATTATGACTCTTTTCATCACATTTATAGAAAAATCTCATGTCATTCAAGCATTTACCAAGATGATTCTTTTAACAATTCTCACAAAATAAAAATTTCTTTATTCCATTCATCTTAATTTTCACTTAATATTTTCAATTATTATTAAAACACATATTTTTATCATGATTTACCTTGAAAATGTAGATCAATAAAATTCCTTCCCTATTTTGATGGCACATAATAAGAGTTCATTGAATGATGAAAATGTATGGAATCCAGTGACTTTTGAAAACATGGCATATGAGATTCAAAGAAATGATCTATATTGTCTTATGAATGCCGTCTATAATCTATATCATAACTATATATTCTTGCAAAGGAGCCTCATACTCCATAACAATATCATATTCTCTTTTCTTTAGGATAAGGAATTTTTACTTTATTTTAGTTCATTATTCACACTAGAAATATTTTTCAATGAAATTTTTTTTAAATGATCCATATTCCATATCTTATATTTATTCTTCCAAAATGGTATTCTGGATCAAGGATAACCAATGATCAATATCACCCTTGAAGAAATATATTTCCACAACAACATTTCCTTTTTCATTACATCTTAATGCCAGAAATATCTTTTAAGGAACATTATCCACTACTCAGCTACCACCAGAATAGTAGTCCAACGAAATGTTGGGGTCTTACACCACATGAAATGATCTAGTATAATTATATCATTGTAATTCATCAATTCCTGAGTATGTTTTCCCAATATATTAACGATCTGATCTACTCCAACATTGACATTGATGACTTTACCAGTAGGGAAATCCCTGCAATGTCCATGGCTATTTATTCCCATTATTCCATTAAGATCCATCAAAAAAAATTGGAATACACAAAATTAAGTCATTGTTTATAGGTTCTAGGAAGAGAACACATAACATAATCAGAAAATTTATGCACAAATAATCTTGTAATCATAATCATCAATTGTATTTACTTTTACATCTGTCATAATTGTTTGTGAATAAAATAAGAATTATCCAAAGAATATCTCTTAGGAGTTTCAAACCAAGCATGTAATAAGGCATTTTGTCGTGTACCGAGATTCCTCGAGTTAAGCCTGAAACTCTTGGTTTGATTGGTTACTCATATGTACATCTCTACCAGAACCATTTACACTTGTATAATCCATATAGGGATTAATTTTCTATAAAGACCCTCTAAACTATGTTTCCTAAATCTAATTTCCAATGATTCTCCTAAAAATCCACTAATAAAAAAAATATAATTACCCCACCCTAGACTTCTGGATCTAGTGCATTACAAATTAGATTGAAAACGAATGAAATCATGAAAGAATGATCAGTATAGTAGTCATGAAGAAAATATATATATTTATATAACTCATATTACATTGGTAAAGGTAATAAAATACATTATGAAACAAAAAATAAAAAACTACATCAACGAGAAAAGAATATTTGGTATTCCCTTCATGACATATTGATAGTAAAAAATGAAATGATTGAGATCAAAATCTTAGTAAGTTATAAAAATAGTGAATGTGGGAATCAACAACAATTGAATAATAATCAAATTGGAATAGTCTATAGGGAATGGTGAACATATTAATAACATGAACCATTAAAAAACTGAGAGTGAAACTCCATCCATACATTTTTTAGTAGTGAAAAACTCATGGATATTAATAACTAAAATTGAATAAATAGAAAGATTATTACTTTTAAGTCCTGTATTCAGAACATGATACCACTATACCATAGAAATTGTTTACGTCTATGGGTAGATACATATCTTGTTCTATTTTGGAAACATACCCAAAGGGTTTTTCACCAATGGATTGGTCTCATGCGACATGTTTATATATCATGGGGATATAGATAGCCCCACCCATCAATTAATGTCTAAATAATTCTTTATAAATTGGTTTTATATGATAACAATATTCTTTATAATTATATGTATAGATTAAGGGATATATAATCATCAATATTTTCATTATTAAATTAACATCCCAAATAAACACCATATGTAAAAGGTATACTGCTTAAGATAATAATAACATCCATGAAAACAAAATATGGAAATATAATTTATTTTAAAGATAAAATGAAAATATATCAAAATGAGGAAATAGATACACCATATAAATATGATTAGTTGAATAATACCAATTAAGTCTCAATGAAAATGGAAATTGAGAAAAATTTCCTTCACACATTGTAATCAATCGAATCGTACGAAAAAAATTAATAATCCACAAATGAATTAAAAAATCCCATGAATATCAATAGAATCGTTATATTATATTACAATTTTCACTGTATAATCATCACACATAATAAATAACTAAAGATCAATAGAAATCCCACAGAATTAAAAGTGACATGAGAAACCCCTTATCTTATAACTGAATGTGTTCTTTGATTGATCATAATAACCTGAATAATAAAATATATTTTCATAAATTTTAAATTAAAGAATATAATTTGAATCTAATTTATTTTTTCTAAAATATTTACATTCATTCGTGGCATTTTAGTTGGTTTTAGATGATCAATTTTATTGCATTGGAATAATTGTCTACCTTGGATTTCATGACCAGTTTAATTGTATTAATGAATGGGAGTTCATTTTAAAATTGGTTAAACAACCATAATTATTAATATATATCATTAGTGAAATTATAAATGATCATAAAATTATTCTTGTTATATTCCATGAGGATTACTAATTAGATAAATGTTAATGATAAAATCATGGATTAATTTTTTGGTTCTGTTTATAGTGAATTTGTTTGTACATGAAAAATAGTGGGGTTACACTTGTGGCTGAGGCGATGCATGTTTCCAGTGCTAAAGGAAAAAATAAAATTTATGCTAATATTTCATACATTGGCATGATAAAAAAAATATGGGAGTTGGATTATAAGAAATTCAAAGTGATGATTTTTCAATGCATGTGGGTTGATAATAGGAGTGCTATTATTATAAATGAATTAGGATTTTTGAAAGTTGATATTAGTAAGGAATGGGATAATGAAGAACCATTTATAATGGCATCATAGGCAGTACAAGTATTTTATACTATAGACCCCACAAACCGAAATTGGTCAACTGTTCTGTTATCTACCAAAACAACTGAAGGGTCAGATGAAATTTCAATAGAGTTTTACTCTTTTATAGGGACTTCACAATTATTTCGCAGTGGTCCCAATGTAGACGTCATTTTTTATGTTAGTGGAGACCACAATGAAGGTATTCACATAGTCGATAGAAGAGCCAAATCTCTTCAGCCATTAAAGGAAAAAAGAGTGTAAAATAATCAGGTTATTTATTTATTGTAATATATATTGTGTTAAGTTATGTTATTATCTGTCCGCTACTACATTTATGTAATCTAAATTAAATGTTAAACCACTTCTAAACATAATGACTTCTAAAACTGCTGATGTGCCCAATTCTGAGGCACAAAAGGTCTCTGAAACACCTGCTAGTGGTCCCAGTGCAGGGAAACAACAGGTTTCTCAACCAGCAGCTGGTGTTCCCACTACAGAGTAACAACAGGTTTCTCAACCTGTTGTTGCCAGTCCGAGTTTTGAGGTACAACATGTGTCTCATCCTGTTCCTACTAGTCACAGTTCTGATTCTAGTGCTTTGGGGGAACAAATTGATGATAATTCTGAAGAAATAGTAGGAAATGAAATCCTGAAAGCACAAAAAACAAGAGCAGTTTAGTTTGACAGTGTTAGAGAAAATACATAAGGAAAAATAAAAAGGAATCATATTTGAGGTGGGATGGAATAAGTAAGGCCAACATGGTAACCCCAACAAAGCCATATTTTGTTACCTACATTAGAATCATCACTCGGAAACGCGTGCCGATTGATGTACTGTCGTGGGACCATGTTGTCACCAGGCTTAAGACAATAATGTGGTAAGAGATTATGATAACATTATGATATCATTTTTTTAATTTATTAAAAAAAAATAAAATACCAAAACATTGAATTAATCATTATCATCCATTATAGTGTGTATTTATAGTAGATGCCTCACACCAGAAATATGTATTAAGAGTTGTAGGATGGATTCATAGTGGTTTAAGCAAAATTTTATCGAAATATAATCTTAAAGATATAGAAGGGAAAATCAAGCCACACCCACCTCCTCTTTACGCACACTTGATATCCCAAAGAGCGTGGGACGCATTAAGCAACTCTCATTGGTAGCATACATTTCTGGTACATTGTGTGGGGTTGTACGTTGTTTGACGTTTTCTAGTATTTGTCACTCTGATTGATAATTTTTTATTTATGAAACATCAAATAAGTGCTGAAAATAAAAACATGAAACAGAACCATCGTACCCTTACCGTAAAAAATGTATGGGGTACGCTGCACTTGAGAAAAAATTGGTACATCTTTTAAATCTACTATACTATTTCTATGTGACATAAAACAACATCATAACAATGTTCCTCTTTTTATATGCAGATGGATGAATATAAATGGAAATCTATATCCATCCCACTCCATGTGCTATGGAAGGAGTCTCGTGTAAATAAAGAGGGGATACATATTGATGAAAACACAAAACAAGTTTGTGAAACATGTGTAAGTATGACATAATAGAAATTTTATTTGCTTTAAATCGCTATTACATTACAATGACTACTTATTTTTCTATATTTTCTATCTGACATAGTCACAAGTATCAAGAACAACCACACCAGATGCAGACATACTTTCAGCATCCTGGAAGCATCCATAATAGTATGGTCACGTCAGAGGTGCGGGTTTTGCGGTGACACCCCGAATATATTTTCAAAAACAAAAAAAAAGTGGAGGATCAAAATAAAAAAATGGAAATGCTTCAAGAACAATTATATATTTTTCAAGAAGAATTACAATACTAGAGAGATATGATATAAAAATTGATGGGGTAGAGGCATAGAGAAGAAAAAACTCAACAACAACCTGTGTGTGATGATCCTAACCCACCCCCCACAAGATTTGAGGTGATCCATTCCACAAAAAACCTGACTTAGATGAGGTAATCAATGTTTTAATAAATTTTTCCATGAAATTTGATTTACATAGACACTAATACCATTCCTGTACTAATATTATAAAGGGTGAAAATGACTGTGATTTATATCTATCAACTCCCATTTATCGCCTTGTAGCGAGGGCTACGGTGTTCAATACGCAAAACGACATGCTACACAATAGATAGATTCCAAAAGATCATCTCAGAGTGTCAATTAACATAGATAATGATCCGAGTGCCGAGATAAAAGTTCCAAATGATGATGACGACATTCATAATGTTGAACAAGAGATTGGAACATTCATCGTATGGCCGACAGTTCTTGTAAAAAACATGTTGACAAAAAGGTATCCATTTCCAATTGATTTTTCAAGATGGACCTTTAACATATAATTAAAAAAGTTCTAAACCAATGAATGTTATTACAGAATGACAAAGAATGCGGGGTGAAACGAAATATCAGCTCAAAACTATCTCAAGGATCTACCAACTAATAGAAACGGTCTTCTGGGATCACCTTCTCCCTGACCGTTCTATATCCACAATTAATATCGTTTCATGATCATGTGGATACAGAGTTTAAAGACGCCAATAATCACACAGTTGATTTTGATAAAAATTATGTATGGAGAGGAAACATCAAATTTCATTAGTGCTAAAAATGTAAATGAAATCCTCATGTACGAATGTCAAGGTTCCACAATTGTAAATGTATACATGAGCAATGTTTTAATGATTTGATTTCACAAAACCTCATATACTCAGATAATTATGACTAAATATACTTTATATTTGTTGTAGGGATATATATGAAAAACAATTGATGGGATTTCTCCATGAAGAAAAATTATGACTCGTTAGTCCTCACATCACCTCTTCAAAATATGAAATATATTCTGATAAAGAGGCTACAAAAATGTCATCCCTGCTCAAATAGTAGGAAAACAATATAACAGATGACATATTCTTTTTAATACGAATAATGCAGGGGTAAAACTCTACAATTTAATCATATCATCTATATTTCCAATTATTTCTTAACTTATTCCTTTTTGTATTTTTTGGAACCATTTGATGCTGATTGCTGTCAATTTGGATACTCCAAAGATATATTTTCGGGAATCAATGCATGGATATCCAACAAACTGACCATGCATGATGGTGTTTGTTAATTTGAAATACACTAGATAAAACATTTTAAAACTAAAAATATTATTATATAATTTATGTTATATTTTAATGAGGATTATGTTATGATAGGGAGGTGCATCAATATCATCTAATGCATGGAATGAAACCAGGGCCTAAAGATAAGAACACCTACAAGATCTTCAACTATAAAAGTATCATGGTATATATAATAACATTGAACTATACAAACACATATCAAAACAAATTAGTTATTGTTGTTGATGTTTCTACAATTTCCAAAACAAATGGAAAGGACTGTGGTTATTATGTTTTTAAATTTATGAAAGATATCATATTTCATCAACAAACTAGCATCCCTGACGAGGTATTTTCGAAAATAATTATGAGTTCATTTAAAATATTTATTAATCCTTTCTGTATTTATATTTTTTCAGTACAACCATGACTATCGCAAAAACTCATATTCAAAAGATGATATAGATTTGTTTAGAAACGAATGGGCATCATACCTGATGAATGATTGAATACAAATAGGATAAAGGTGAATTCCTACTACTTATGTTATCTATATATGATAATTAATTATCCTCCAACCTTCATTGGTGAATAACCATGGATGATGAAGAAATGACATATTATAGCAGATCGAGATACAATGAACACAATGACTTCCTTTAATCATTAGATATAATGATTTTTTTCTAAAAAATGATCCAATATATCGGTAGGAATATTAAATTTTATTTTTACACCCTTTTTGATTAAATAGTTTGAGAAGATCGATCCCTTCGATGGATATGTACCAATTGTGGATTGATAATTCTCCGATGTATTGATATCATAATTTATTAATCAATATTTTCTATCCTCAGATTCATATTATCGATCTTTGAACAAATCAATATTGAAGTAAGGCATGATGGGGTGCAATGCATATGGGGTGAATAATGAAACCACCAAGGATCAAAAAAATCCATTTTCCAACAAATGATGGATGGAAACAACAAATATGGTCTATATCCACCATTTTCAGTTAGATATAGGGCCTAAATATAAATATTGATGAAATTAAATTAGAGGGATTAGATTCAACATGCATAGATAGTATTTGTGAATCTGAAGAAAACCCGACTAGACGCTGTGTGGAATTGGATGCTTCTCAGATACATTTTGATCACGTATGGAATACTATTGGAGGAGTATAGGTGAAACCAATAGATGTTTTATGAGGAATTGATGGATTATGGTTCTGTTTGTCACTTCTTGGGTCATTCAGTGGCGGTTTTTAATAAGGGAGGGCCCTAGAACGACAACTGGTTGAGGACTGTATAATAAAGGTTATGGCTAGTCCTGGCTCTATTCGAGGAAAAAGAGATTCTGAGAAAGGAGTTTGAGGTTGGTTCGAGGGAGGTACCTATTCTATATGAAGAAAGACCATAAGGAAGTGTCAGGAGGCTCAACCTACAGTGGTGGATGATCATAGAGAGGAGATGGGGTCAGTTGATAGTTGGTCGAGGATGGCCAAGGAACTGTGGCAATTTTTGGGAGGGTGAATGACTTGGAAGGGCTGGTGTTGGTTGCTGAAGGGGATCGCATTGAGGAACACAGTGAGGGGGAGGTGTCTCCAGTTCAATCAGAGACAAGGGGGTCTAAAAATATGGATATATTGTCCAGGCCTTTTATCCCTATAAGAAACCAGTTTCAACCATCATAAATCATTTATTATGACCTAGGTGGTTCACATCCTAAATATATCAGGGAGTTTCTTCCCCTGGGAGATGTTATCCTAATAGTGATACCCATGTCACTCCATACTTACATAGGGCATGTCTACATAGATAGACACAATAAGAACAAAGGACAATAAACTCCTGCATAATGTAAAAAACCTATTTATGAAGCTTTTGGTGAAAGCCAAGGATGATAGCTTTATGTTGTTGACCATCAAAATGATAGTATTGTTTCCCGAAATAAAATTCAAAACAAAATCTTGACCATGATGATTATGTTATGCCATAGATTGTGGATAAACACTCACCTAATTTTTTTTGATGATGTTATCATTAAAATAAACTATGTCACAAAATAATATCTTTTTAATCTAATTATGATTGAGGGGTAATGTGTGTACATTGAACCAGATTTTAGAATATTATATTGAGTACCTTATTTAAAATAATTGAATTTGAGACTGAATTTCATTCACTTGTTTTCTCAGGTATTAGATTTATTGTGAGGTGTCCATGATACTTCGTAGGACTATGGATAAGAGAACAGTCTGGTATATATCCCAAGCGTGTAATGACCCACATCATTGTGGGATAGAAATTACCAAGGGAAATTGAATTTTCATTTATTGATGCTTTCATTTTTTGAACCAGGTCTCAGGTTGGGTTATTAAGAGTCATAATGTATCTAATACATTTTTCAGACATGTATTGGGGCTAGAGGGATGCCAATGGGTTTCGGGAGGATATCAAGGTTGATTTGGGTAGTCATTCTATTGAAATGTAGTTGCATTAGGTTACTCATTGTGTGAAAGGGTAATTCACAACATGATTGCATTTAATAGGGTGATAATGATCGTGAATGGGGAAAAGGGGTGAAGTAAGGTTTTGGACCCCAATAATAGTGATGTCACAACTTGGTTCATTACATGTAACATGATTTAAAACTTATATTTATGAGGGTGATGGGTTTATAAAGTATAATCCTCCTCATGTTTCATTGTTGGGGATCCAAGTTCTTAGGGGGTGGCCAAACTCAAGTCCCCTCGTTCATTCCCCTTAGACCTGAGTGGATTATCAGTTGTTCTTCATTTTAAATTAATGTGGTATCTTCCCCTACATATTTCTTGCTAATATAACTTCTTTCTCAAAGATTTACATTCCTCTTTTAGGGTTATAGGTTTAAATATTATACTATAGTATGGATAATTCACTGTCCATCATGGGACTTTTATATATGACTCTTATAGCATGTCTCAAAATTTTATAAACTTGTAATCAATCATTATTTGACGCAGATTACATTTTGTGTAAGATTTATTGATGGGTTTTTAAAAATATAGGCTTAATTTTTCATTAATTTAGTAATATATATTGGTAATTTAGTGTTTTCTAGGATTAGGGATGCATTATGAGTGGATCACATCTAGTTTCTCAGCCTTATGGCTTTGTTGGATTACACGATGAGTTTGGTGCCTATTATACCATGCATGATTTTTGGTTAAAATTAACTAATTAACTAATTTAATTTTGTTGAACTTTAATAAATGTGATAATGGACTCATCTGTTGTTGGTATGTACTAAAAATAGGTTATTATACTACTGGTTTAGGTATGGTCATTGACCTAATTGTGTCTCTTGGTTAATTGGTTATTTTATGTTTTGTGCCTCACTAGTATAATCATATTTAGCATACCTATTCATTAAAACATATTATTAGATTATTTTTAACATAAACATACATTAATTACAACCTAAATATCTTTATGCCTAGTGACGTTGTGTATTTTCCTACCTAGAAGATATCAACAACAACAACCTGTCATCCTCCCTCTGGTAGCCTTCCCTTTTATAGTTTCTGAAGGTCTCTCTTATACATTGAAAATTTAATTTTTTATATACTCATTATGATAGGTAGTTTGAACTTCATTTAAGAAGATTAGAAATGTTTCTATCCTTTAGACCCTCCTATGGTTGGTCTACAATCAAGTGATGAAAGACCACTTCCTTCCATAAGGGGTATGCCTTAAAAAGGCATAAATGGAGTCATTTTCTAGCTGGGTAACCCGATCGAGTATATTTACAAGGAGTCTCTTCCAAAGGGAAATATCAATATATGTACAAGAATTATATCTGACTTCATAACTATTTGTTTACCAGAATAAGTATTTCCCCTGTGATCCCAACTGAGCTCCCCACGTCCTCCCTCTCATGCTGCTATTTAGGAATAGAGTGAGGTGAATCTTGTATGTGTTCTAAGTGCTTCCCTTTCTATTATCTAGGTATCTGGATATGGAGGTTGTTCCCTACCCATTGATCTATGTGCTGAAATGATTGTGTAAGAGTCATGGTTATTTTTTCACTATACTATCTTTTATAGACATTCATTAGTGCATTTCCTTTATAGGACATCTCCCCTAGTATACACCACTCTTTTTATAAAATCTCTTTTGGAAAAGAATCTGTTTTTCAATCTAGTATGATGTAAATACACAAAGATTAGCTAAAAGAAGTATGAAACCATCATATAGGTATAACTAGAGTGATTCCTCTTCTACTATCTAGGAATCCCAGTTTTTTTCTAGAAATATGAGTAAATAAGGGTTCCGTTTCATGAGTGTTTTTCATTTCTTATATAGAATAACATGAGTGCATATATCTTGGGAATGATATTGGGTCCCTTATGTGTCATCATATCCTGAAATCCTCATGAATGTCCCCAAAATCCACAAACCACCCCACAAATATTTACATACCTAGGTCATCACATCACAATGGGCAAGGAACTCTCGCTCTATAGTCATCTCTACTAGACCTATGAAATAATGAAAATAAAGGTTGTAATAGGTAACAATTGACATTTTATTAATGTATTCCTTCATATTAATGTTTATTTTATTTCATTATTATATTACTGAAAAAATATTTGTTTTCATATGTAGGTGTAATATTTTTCTTGATTTCAAATGCTTTTTTCGGAAACCGCCTCCATGGACGAAAATTTTTTAGAGCAGATGGATGAAAAAAGGATGAAACATAAATGTTTTTTAACTGTTTGTTGGATAATTGTAATTATAACCAAATTAATCATTTTTTATATTTATATAGCAGTGTGTTATTTTTTATTCATGATTTCAAGTAAATGTATGCAGAATTTTTGTTCTTTTGTGCTTTGTGTGCGGGTGTTGTTTGTGATGAGTGATGGTGTTATCAGGTGTGTAGGTTCTATGCTGGTATTGTGCATGTTTTTTTTGCACAGGATCTCTATCCTTTATTATTGACAGTTAAGCAGTGATAAATGGATAATATTTCCATGATATTTTGAGCCCTGATAATGGTATATTTTTTCAGTGCTCAAAATAGCCCTGATAATGGTAGTGTTTATCAGTGCTATTTTTAGCGCTAGTATATTATACATTTATCGGTGTAGAAAACAACACTGATAAATAATTGCTTTTATCAGCACTTTATCATAGCACTGATAATGTTCACCCTTTATAAGCTCTATTTTGAGAGATGATAATGGGGACCCCCTTTATCTTTGCTGAGATTAATAGTTCTTTTTAGCATTGTTAAATGTGGTTTTTATCACTATTATAAGCCCTATTTATAGTAGTGTGTGATTTAATATTATATTATTAGTGATTAATGATTCTAGAACAATACATAATATAAAATACATATATTCAGATATGATTATACGATAAAAATGGTTTCATGTCAATTATTAGAGATGATAATAGGGATAGAAAACCCATTATCCTCGAATGTGATAAATTTACAAATCTATAATATAGTTTTAATATTTAGTATAAGAGGAGGGAGAAAGAGATATGATTATGAAATAATTAATTTCCATACTAAAATTCAAGTTCATTATAGTTACTAATAATATTATGAAATTTGAAGTATGTGATGTTATTGTGGAGTAACAAAAGAATAGAACATTTAATAGATTTTTAATGAAAAATGAAGAGACGTTCACCTCTTGAGTACTCCACCTTGAGAAAGTTTATAAGGCCTTTCTTTTTGGAATTTTGATGAGACCATTGGGTCTTGGATGTGGTGGTGGGGTTGATATGTGCATTTGGTATAACATAGGAATGACTAAAGGCTTGAGTGATGTAATAGGAAGTATGGGTGAGGGGTGGTTTATATAGTGGTGGGGATGTGGGTTTTCTTAAAATTGCAATCATTAGATTATTATATTTTCACTAAGATAATAAACAATGATGATTACATGACCAAAAACAATAATAATTTAATGTTTATTCAAAATAATGGGTTCTTACATCATTCATGATGATGGGAATAGTTTATTTATCTCATTGTTATTAATAACACAATTATTATATTATAATACTTCCCAAAAAATCAAGTATTTCAAAAAAAATCCAAACAATTCACCCAAACCATTTTTCGACATGTAGAATCAAAAATTGAACTCCATTTTCTAAATTAATTTTCTATATATGTTAATTTTAATTTCTAATTAAAATTATTAATTAATGAAAATTCTCCAACACTTATAATATTCATCTTCATTTTAAAGGGGCCTACAACTTATGTACACTTTAATGGGTAAGGATACAATTCCTAAGGGTCATATTAATATTAATTAGGGTAAGATACTTTATATTAGTGAATTTTACTATTAAAATGTGTAAGTTACATTTCACTAATAATTAACATGACTCTATCTGACTTGAAATGTCACTGAGATCGCAAATGTGTATATCTATTTTTCAAAATTCAAAACACAAAAGTGGAAAATTTTAGACTAATAGATAGGTTATTAATATCTCTTATAATAACCTGGTGTTTTATTATTGACACTATGTTCATCATGAAATATAGCCTATCTAATGAAATTAAATCATTCAAGAGAAACATACCATAAATGGATAGGGTTGTAACAAAATTGGGGTCTGATTTCTAAAGATATCAAAGTCTGATTTTCAAAGACATCAGAGTACGATTTCTGAAGAAATAAGTGTATAATTTTATATAAAATATGATTCACATTTACAAAGAAATTAGAGTCTAATTTCAATAGAATGAATTGCCTTTTTTCTGGAGAAATCGGAGTCTACATTGAGAAAAAATCAGAGTCAGATTTCAGGTGAAACCCGAGACAAATTTCTAAAGATATCGTAGTCTGATTTAAAGAAAAATATAATTCATTATTTGGGAATTAGATTCAGAGGAACTATAAGAACATGAGTTAGTTATTGATCCTTTTTTTTAATTAATAAAACAATGGATTGACTTGGATAGAGAAATTAAGAGATAATACAATGAATACCGTGGGATAAGACAAAACAATTTTAAAAGAAAGACATAATTCCTTAAGAGAATGTTTATAAGAGAATGATTACATTCCTTATTTTTTTCAAAACATAATGTAATGGTAAATCTATAGAAAAAATTATTGATGAAAAATATATTTTATAATTGAAATAAAATAAATGAAATACTTTAAAATGTTAAAGGAAAAAATCATGCCATGATTTTATTTCCAAAATACCCCTTTCCCAATATATCAAATGAGCTACCCCTCTATGGAATTGTACATTAAGTTAGTTCATGATAGGGTACACATAAAAACTGAATAAAATAGAATAATAGAAAATAATATAATTGAGTTTATTGTATAACTTCACACAGATCAACCATCACAATACGATCCCTTTTATTCAACCACTGTCCTCTTATTTATTTTCATGGAAGAGGATTTGGGGAATCATAATGGCTATTAAATATCTCCCATCATAATGAATAATCTAGATGCGTTTTATGAAAATTAAGACAATACCCCATCATAAATCCAAATATCAGGACTCCGTATTATTATTTTCATGCCATTAAATAGTATTATAAGACTTGTATTTTATAAGGCCACATGTTTTCTCTATGCAATGAAATTATTTATTTTCTATAAGGATCTCTAGTTAGGCTTATTGAATATGAAATAAAATGTTTACTTATTATTTCCAATAAGTTTTAGCATGATTTTTTCCAGTTCCTCATTTATGAGTACCATTTTTTGGTCTGTAACTATGTTTCTTTTTCAATATATCTTTAAAAATCTTGTCTCTCCATGATCCATTTTTATGCACATCACTAACCTTTTTCACCTTTGATATTTTTTTTCTAATATCAATTTTTTCATTAATACCTCTCTCAAAAATAAATAACAAAAAATGTTGGAACATATAATAAATTAATTTATAAAAATGTAATATTTTATATCCCAAAATATGTGCATAAAATTTCTTTATTAGTCCTCATCCAATACACTATTCATATGTGGTTCAAATCTATTAATTAATTTAGTTGATATATGTAAACAAAAATAACACCATGATATAAATACATACTATACCCAAATAATGGTTGAGGTTACTCCCACCGAGTCCTTGGATAAATTGTTTGGGTGGTTATTCTTGGATATCTAATTTTTTAGATAAGGCTTCATTGAACAAAAGTATAATTAAAATATGTCCTAGGATGATCAAAATTTGTTCTACTATAAAAAATCCCAATTCCCCAATACACCTACATAAAATATATTCATTAAATATAAATTAATTGTTTTCAAGTGATTTTGATTTCTCTAATATGTGGAAAAGGTATATGACTATCATTTATTAGTGTTAGAAATTACCCAAATTGAATTAGAATTATTAAAAATGAAATGAAATCAACTATTATTTAAAAATTGACCAATTTTTTATGTACATGATCATCTGGTGAGCATTAATTCTTACCCTTAGAAGAGGAGTCAATAAAAAACGGTTTAGACTGATGTGTTTTTGGTGTCATCATGACGGGAGTATTGGTATTTAGAATATGGTATTTTGAAATAGAAAACCTATATAATTCATAGATGGATAATCATCAAAGGGAATGATGTTTCCCAATAAGATTAATTTTTCTTATGTCATGGAAATTATCAATTAGAAAAATTAAAAATTAATGTATGAAAAATGAGTAAGATGGAATGGAACTTGTGGGGGTTCTTAGGATAAGGGAATTGAAAAAAATTACATATCACAATGGATTGATAGTAAAATTATATAGAGTATTAGGATAATATTATTATATATATCATTATCATGCATATGGGATATAGGTTTATGGATAAAATCTCTTTTATGGGAACTCATATTCAAATCCTACCTCATATATTATAGTGGGTATATAATCATATTATAAAACATTCTTGGGCTGTAATCCATTTTTATGAGAGTATGTCACTTCAATCAAGATTGTATTAAACATATTAGTCCACATTGAGTTGGCTAATTTTTTTATTTTATGTTCATAAATGATAAAACATGTTTCATTTATTTTTTTGAATTGACTAGAATAGGTATGCTTATATGGGTCCTAAGGAATATATATGTTCTCTAATTTTATAATAGTTCACTTATCCTAAATAGCATATATAATTTTTCTAGGACTAGATAATTTTCCCTAAAATCATTTTATTCTTTAATTTTACAAATATAATTTTCCTAAGCTATTGAGCGATATTATTAGAGGAAATGTGAATGAATCATAAAAATGACTCATATAATGTAGTTTTATAAATAAATTGGATTTAAAAATAGATTTTTCATGAGCTATTAATTTAATAGTTATATTTTATGATTAAGTAATATACTTTTTTCCAATAAATACTTTATTTACAATTGATTGTAATGTAAACTAGAATTATATGGGTTTATCTCATAAGACATGATAATATACTGAGTATTGTTATAGTCAACACAAAACATAATATAATTTTTTGTTAAAACATGTGAACATACAGTTTAGTGAGTTTTGGATAATGTATTATAACAGTATTCAAATATGAATTTTCCATATTGATTTCATGATGATTGGATATCTCTTAATGATTTCCCCCATTATGCCATTGGCAATCATGATTTAATTTTTCATGGATGAAAGTGTTATATTAAAGGGTAACTTTTTATTTATAATAAATTAATTTAGGTTAATTAACATTGATACATCATGATTATATATATATATTATTACTATTATCTATTTATATATTTCAATTAGGTTTTTGTGGATGACGATTTATGATAGTAGCTTGTTGGGTAATTAAAATTTTTGAACCTATGTTTGTGTTGATACATTAGTACTAGTTGATATTTGTTATTATATTGGTAGTGGAAGTGGTAGGATCATTTACAAGTGATTTAAGACATGACACACCCACCAGAAAAATAAAATTTTAGGCATTTTTTATAAAAGTGTTTGGATCATCCCATAATGTACATTTTACTCCCACACCTCATGAATTCCATTACCACTTATATTTTAATTTTAACTTTTGAGTAATGGTTCATGGACATCTGGTATTTTTATTACAAATAACCTTTGTAGATGTAACTATATCATCAAACAATACATGTATAATTAAAACATTACACAAAGAATTTGTGTAAATAAATCCATGTATTATCTAATAATAAAAAACAAATATGTTAGATGGGGAAGAAAAACATAACTACCCTATGTCCCCATCCCATTAGATGCTGATAATTTATAGCTTTGGAATAAGATATATGGGATTATATCAGAAATGATCACATAATATAGTAGTATTGGGATATAGAAAACATATATATTTCCAATATTAAATAAAAAGAAGCATAACACAACATTACAAACATCATGAAATTTTCATTATTTCTTTTAATTCATCTTTAAATTCATTAAAATTCCCCTTCTTGGTTACCTAATTGATGGAAAAAAAATAAATGTGTGAACATAGATGTATTATAAGGGGAAATATACAGTGAAATTTATCCAAGATAAAAGAAATTTACTAAATGAAAATTTATATTAAAAAAATATGACATTAATAAAATAAAACCAAAATGTAAAAATTTAAATGGGTTACATATCAATGTAAATAATCAAATGAATAATAATAACCTATTTATAATAAATCAAAATCAAAATGCCTAAATTAGTAATATTATAATCATAGCCTTTTACTGTAATATTAGGATCATACCATCAAGTAAATTTTCTGTGAAATTAATATCATTATATAAATTCCATGTTCCATTACATCATGTTATATCCATCATGGTTTATTTAGATGACATCATTACATTAATATAAAGGCCTCATGTCAAAAAACATTACAATGGAATTAAATATAAATAAAACACCCAAACATTTTTTCTCATGAGTCTAACCAATTCATCTAGGGGACATATAATAATATTTACCATATTTTAAATAATTAATTCAAATTAATTCACCAAATGGATGAAATTAATTACATTAAAATACATAATCATATTTGAATCATAATAAATAAAAAAATATTTTCAAATTATAATCATATGTGATTTCAATAATTTCCCTAGTTAATAAATGTGAAACCATGATAATAATACATTTAGAGATTGATGTCATATTATATCATTAGATAGTATCACCTGTACGAATGGGAAACATAATTGGATGAAGCATCTACATAAAAAAATATACGCACTTTTATAAATATAACTAGTTAATGTAGAGTGAAAATTCATTAATATGTAATCATTTTAAATCAAATTTTCATCAAATTTTGGCAAATAATGTGTTTGATATTAAAAAGGATGAAAAAATAAATTTTATCTGAAATTATCAATTAAATGAAAATATATATTTTTGAAGCATTTTTTAATAAAAAAAATAATCATGTATATAAAATTATGAATACCTCTAATTCTTATTTTCATAAATATATAAGTGAAATAAAAATGACACAAAGATGAATAATTTTTTAATATAACATTTCATAAATAGAAATAATTAAAAAGAAAATATGGATTACATTTAAAAATAGTAAATGTGAAATATACAAATTAGTATAAAAAATTAACATTTGGATTTCAAATTCAGAAAGGAAAAAAGTTTTTTTGAAAAGTATATGGATATTGAGGAGAAAGATTCTCGAATAAAAATAATTCATGTTCTAAAAGAAACTATTAACCCATTATTAAAGTTTATATATGAACCCTTTGATGAAAGAAAATGATATAGAATTTTCAATCACAAGAATTTAATTATGATAAGTTTAAATATATTCTTGTGAAATTAGATTCACCATATAAATTAATAAGTATATTAATATGAAACGTTTCTCAATAAATAAACATTGAAATCACAAAATTATAATAGTTTTCTCTAAAATATCATGAAAGAACAATACCTAATGTATAATAAAAACCCCCCTTAATAAATTTTTCCAAAAACATATTATTCTATATTATATTTTATACACATAATCTATATTAAATTTATATATATATTTTATTTTATTTTGTAATAGATTATTTCCATTATTAGGTGATTAAAATTTGTTTGTTCAATTAGAGTTGAAAAATAGTTATGTAAGTACATTTTTATTGATAAAGGGTAAAAATTACTGGATTATATGATATATTTGAGTCCATAAGTTTTTTTATTTACGATGTTCCATTTGATTTCTTTTTAAGTCATTGGAATGTTAAGAAAAAATGGATTCCATTTTTATAATTCCTAGTGTAATTTATCTACATAAATGGTGTAGTTTATAATGATTCATAATTATTGTTTCATTATATTATAATATATTCAATTACCATATTATTCAATAATATAGTATATTTTAATAAGATACATTTTATAACTATTGAAGCTTGTAACTGATAAAAAATGATGTGCATCAAACATGTAGGTGGTAGTCCACATGTACTCATGCGAAATGTTAGTATTCTTTGACCGATTGAATGAAGTGAATGATGATAATGATTTATCATTAAAAATAATAATTATTTTGTAAATACCATAATTATTCATGATATTAATTCCTAAAAACAACCATTTTGTGTGTTGATGAATAATTAAACACATATTCTATGAAGGTGGTAGTTCATTTGGAGCCACATGTGATGTTTTAATTTCATAAATTGATGGGAAGAATGTAGAAAATTATTTTCCTTTAAACATAGAAAAATAAAAATATAATTAAGATTTTTTTAATTTTTTTAGTCCCTTAAGAATATATTTTTTAATTATTTTAGTCCCTTAAGAATATATTTTTTAAATAAAAATGAAAGGAATATCGGTGATAATGTTATGATTTTGAGGTTTTACATTAGTCATCCCAATAGCTCCAAGAGCCATTATTTAATTTTATTTTTCTTATATATAATCCCTTATAACCTATAAAATATATATTTTTAATATAAATTTTCATAATTTTGTTATTCAATAATTTTTTAATGTGCGTTGAAGTGGAGTGGTAATCGACTTCTTTTATAAGTAATAGAGGTTGATGTTTTTTAAATACTACAGAAATTATTTTAATGTAATGTTATTACTAAAGGAATATGGATCCTAAATTAAAAATTAATTAGTAATTGCAACCATTTATCAATGAGTACATAAAAATTATATTGGTGACAATTTTTTTTAAAAGGTCTGATTTCTTTGACCCTTATTTAATATTTTTAATTAAATTTAATTTTATCATAGTAAAATATTTTTTGTCATTATTTAGTTAATTTTACACCTAAGTTTATAATTAAAATACAAAAAATAATTTCAATATTTATTTTAAAATATGTATTTTATATGCATATAACATAAATTGAAATAATTCTATTTTAGTTTTATAAATTGAACAATTTTTCTTAAATGTTATATTTAATTGTTTAAATAAATATATGAAAATGAATAGTTATTCTAAATTATCGAAATCATGATTTTTTTAATAATAATCCTCTAACAGTGTTAGTATTCATAAAAATGGAATTTCATATTCTTCAAGAAAAACTAAATATTTCCATAAAATATATAAATTTTTCATTAGAAGCTAATATTTCTTTTTTAAATATAAAATTATAGTTATGTTTTTGAAATTCATTATATGAAATACTGAAATTAATCATTTCATTAGATACAGTAAATATAATTACGACGTTGGTTCAGAGGAAAAATATATTTTAAAATATTATATTTTCTAATTCAAATTTCACTTTAGTTAATTGTTGCAGTAAGTTTTGTATATCATTGTTATAAAAAAACTACATTATCATAATATAACCATATTTATATTTTTCATTAATGTGGAAATAAATACTATATAAAATGGTAATATTAACTAAATTATGTTTTTAATCATAAAATTAAATTATTCTAATAACATTCCATATAATATCTCGAGGTTTATTATTTACTTATTTAAATATTTTAATGAAAAAATTATTTTATTGAATTCATCATTTTGTATATATTTATCCTATTAGGATCATAATTCACAATAATTTTAGTAGTATAGTTGGTTTATAAGAAATCTATGAAATAGTAATTTAAAAATAATTTATAATATATTAATTTAATGAAATTTTACATGGTTGCATTATAATTATTTAATAGATTTTCTATTCATCATTTAATATCCCAAATAATGTTAAAAAATATTGTATAACGCTATTATTTATTGTGTTGATTTTGAAAATAAATATTCAAAATAGTTTTTTTCTAATGGCAATTACATATTGAAAAAATAGAGTTGTCCATTTCCACCCCACGATAATTTAAAATAAATTTCTTCTTCAAAATATTAATTTTGTTCCTACCAAAATTAATCTATCTTTATATTTGTATAGTCTCAATATTAAATTTATCATGTAATTTTTCTTTCATGTTATAAAAAGTGAAAATAGTTTTCCATAATTAAATAATTTAAAAACTATATTTGTATAATCATAATACTCATAATCAAATTCAAAAAACATACCTTGATAGATAAGTGACATTTTCCATATAAACCATGTATATTTCAAATTTTATTACGTTATGGATTTCATTAAAAAATAGGGGAAAACTTTTGAGAAAATATACAAACATGATTTATTTCTATTTTATAATTACATTTTAATACTTCAGTTTTCTTTCAAGGAGTTTTACACCCCTCATTCAGCTCATATTAAAAATAATACATAATTATGATATATTTTTCATTTAAAAATTATGAAAACCTCATATTAATACCACATAAAATCAAATGTATTGAAAAATTATTTCTATGCCCTTTATCTATTTATTTATCCCAAAATGATTACCAAATGTTAAATAATATACAAAATTAATAAACCACCGAGTGAAAAATGATTTTGAAATCAATAAAATCTAAAAAATAAATATAATTTATTTTAATTATTCTTATATACAATTTTATTTAAAATTTATAATCTATGAATTAAAAAAATCTAAAAACTAAAAATAATACTTATTATGTCAATCCCAACTATGGTTATAGCATCTATGCATCGAATGATGTAATATATATAATCATTATTTATGTATATATCGATACATTTTACTTCCAAAGATATTACCACATAGTGACATTATTAAAAACAAGTTCCCTAGGTCGTTTGTGGTTGATTAAATATTCTATGATGATATAAAAGTGTTCATTGACCGGGAATAAAATAATTCATTATATTCATCATGTTTTTTTGAAAAAAGATCCCAATATAAAGTTATTCATAAATTCAACATAATCTATAAGAATAATATATTTTTAGTTATTATCCAAAGTCATGTTCATAGGTACATTCACATAAAACTTATGGAATTAGTCACATAGATCACTAGTCATTAAATATTATCATTGGATTTTGATTTGAATTTGTTCGTACACCTATCTTATATATCCAAAAATGTTATAAACTATTTTTCATATAAAGGTTGTACCAGGTTGTTTCATTATTAATTATCACATAATGAACATTTAATCCTTCCCTTTTTCTTCTTCAAAACATTTATTTCATTTGTGCTATATTATTCAATTATTCACATGATTTATCTTGTAAATATATTAATTGGAGTATTATTAATATTTTTTATTTCTCATGGAACTATATATTCATATAATTAAAATTTATGAGAGTAAAAAAATTTGATGTCATAAATTTAGCTGCTAAATAAAAAAATTCAATATATTATTGTATATATTATATTTTTTCTACAATATTTATAGCCTCTCTATTAATTTCATAATAAAACCTAAAAGTGTCATCATCTTCCCCTATTATAAAATTCAATATTTTCCTTTGTAAATCAACTTGTTACTCTTGAGTAATAATTTTTTCAATAACGTACTAATCAAATGTAGCTCATTTTATAAAATCTATCTCATATACCCCAATAGTATTTTTGAAATTTTTTCAAATATTGATCGTCATTAATTGATAAATAATAAACTATTAAATTAATAATAATTTTTCATGACATAATAATGTTATAAATAAATTTTTTGTTGAATGAACATATTTTCATCTATAAATTGGTTAATAATTCCATTATTAGAAAGGGGTTAGGTCTAAAAATAGTGGCCCATAATTTTTTATCATGTTGTAATGAAATAGATTTATATGTAAAACCTTGAGGATTAATCATAACATTTTACAATATATTCACAACATACTCAACCCTAACTGTAGTCTTCTAAACCCACTTGTGATGGTGTTATCAATAATGAATAGAAGTTATGATAAAATTTATGTTTCACTTTCTAGGTACAATATATAAATAATGTAATATATATAATTTTTCTAAAAATAACCCTATTATTTATAAATAATAGTATATAGATATTAATTTGGTGCAATACGTAACAAAAATTAAAAATGTATGCAACAACTAATCCTTGAAACATTTTCATTGTATCTTTTGGGAGTATAATTAAATAATAAAAATATTTTAAAATACTCTACAATGGTTCTTAATAATCATTTGAATTATCCAAAAAATATCCCCCCGAGTGTTTCAAAGTATGTGTGTAGTTGTGATTAAATTCTATGAACTAGGTGATGTTTGAACTAATATAGTACTATTCATTTCAAGGTTAGTACAATTAGGTTAATCAGTTTAGGAACATAAATCAACATTTTTATATCAAGATAAGGATTTTATTGCATGAAATGAACACAATATATATTTGTCACCAAAATATTATTAAGTTTTACAATACTATGTAATATCCTTAAGGTATCTCATATATTTATGCACTGTAATAATTTTTTTAATAAATATACTTCCCTATATTTCGATAATAATTAATGTCATAAAAATATGGCAAAATTTACCTTACATCCTAGAATTAATATTTAAATGATTAAATTGGTATAGGAAACAATGTATCACATCAAAAATATATCATATTTTAGGAGTATAGTGAGTCTAGAATTATACTTTTCAAATATATTACATTATAATATTAAGATTTGAAAATCTATAAAATTATGGAGTATAATATTACTCCTTTATATACATCCAATAAATCGTTAATATATATATTTGTGTACATTTGGAAATGATAAAAATGGTGACACTAGATTCAATGTCTTATAATGTGTACAATGAATCCTTTCCTAGAACAAGAATGAAAAAGATGTGTACGAGTAAATAATCAATAAGTATTAAATATAATCTTTAACACAAACCTGAAATGATTCTATGTGTATCATATTAATATAAATAATCACATGAATAATTTCATTTTATTTCTTATACATGTAATTAATGAGTTAAAATACATTAATATTAAATTCACGATGTTATACCAATACATCATAATCACAATGTCATCCATTTTCCACAAAATTGTGATCTTAATGTCACAACCTTATTAAATAAAATCATGATCAAAACATCAAGGGAACATTTTATAAAACATGATATTACACAGATGGCCTTGTTTAAAGACAAATTGAATAAGTGTATAGGCATACACAAAATGTAAAAAACCATTGTCTCATGATATCTACTGATTCATTGATGAGATAAATAATTTTAGGCACAAAACAAACACACACACACACACATAAATATATATATATATATACATATATATATCTTTGTGTGTGTGTCCAATAAATTAGTCATATTAAAAAATTAATAATGATATATTTTATAATTATCAGTCCATAGTGATTATTAATCCTATGTATTTGAATCCTAAACATATTGTACACCAATACATCCCATATTCAATAATATTAAAAACATAATCATATTTCATCTATAGATTGAATTTTCCTGAAATCATTAGATAATGTCCCAATATAAAAATAAAACACATTAATTTAAGTAAAAATGACATACCAATATCTTTATAGATCAAATTCAATGATTACTTGGAGAGAAAAGATGAAATTCACATATCAATTTATTTATCATTTTTAGAAAATATTTTAAAAATAATGAGAATAAATATTTTTTTGAAGAACATGAAAACCTTGGTTGAATTTAAATTTAAAATATATCATGAAGGAAGTGGGAAAAGGAGATGGAATATAAAGATTTAAATGAATAAACCCTTCACAATTTTCAATTATTGTCAATGTAAATGAAAATGAAGTCACATTTATCTTGTAAATAATTTTTTCAATATAAAATAAGATAATTTTATGAAAAATTATTACAAACAGAATGATTAAATGATTTTTTTAATATTTCATAACAGTTAGGACCATAAATGAAGGGTGTATAATATATGACAAAAATCTAAAAAATATTTCCAAATTTCTTCATTAAAACCCATATCATTGAAATATGGATAAGGAATACTTTATAAATAATGTAAAAAAATAAGAAGATAAAAATAAATTAATAGTACAATGTAAAACTAATAATGAATAAAATTATCATTAAAACAAATATGGAAAAAGAGGATAATTATTCTTTACCAAAAGAAGAAGGACTGATAATAAATACTTATGAAATTTATATCAATTTAATAAGATTCCATTAAAGAAACAAATGCACTATATTATTGTAAATCATATAAATTAAATTAATTATGTGTTATAATGTTTTGATGTTTATTTATATTAACAAAATAAATAATTAAGGTGGTTAATATATAATAGACCTAAATGAAATAAAATTGATATTTGATAACTAATTAATTTTACTCCCAACATTGATGAAGTATCATTAACGTCAAATATAATAAACATAACAATATTAATATTTTTTAACACTATTAAAAATTCATTCATTTTATTCTATTAATAAATAATAAATAAATATACATAAATTATTTTTTATAGAATATTTTAACTATCAAAAAATGAATAATTATATTTCATTTATTAATTATTCCTAATGGAGATATTTGTTACTGTATATTAATAAAGACAATTGTTAAAAAATTAATCAAAATATTATAATCATAGTGTATTAATGATATATTAATTATAATTTTACATCCATCAATGTCATGGGTTTTTTTTGAAATAAAATCCATAATGAGATGGTTTTAAGTTAAATTCAAATAATAACCGGATTATTTATAATGATAAGTAAACAATTTTTTATCATCGAAAAAAATATTTAGGAAAGTATTAATCTTCAATAACAAATATATTGTAAAAATTCATTTTAATATCTATTAATGTATGTACTTGATCAAAAATGAATCACCATAAACCTAGAGGCCGTAGTATGAATGTAGGTTTGGGAGATTTTTTTCTACATATAGATTGACATTATCATGAACATACACCGTAGGATTCACTTGGGTTAGAAGTAATCCATTATTGAAAACATATATTTTATTCAAGAATTATAGTGTCTATCAAAATGATCCAATTGTAAATGAAGGTATTACTTAACCCAATGTACCTATACTCATTTGTGTACACAAAACACTACACTGGTGCAGGGATATAAAAAGACATAATCTTATTGATTGTAATGAATGAATTTAAAAACATCTAATAACTGAATAAATTTTTTTAATGAAATAAATTACCTATAAAGGGTTATAATAAAATCCCATAATGAATTGAGATATTGACCTAAAAATTAATACAAAAAATATATAAATTGAATAGATAGTGACTCATTATATTGATTATTTTCCACTAAACATGTTCAAAACCACCATATATTATTATTCTCCACATATTCAGGTTACACTAATTTTTCTATCAATCTGCATGTCGTTTCAGCAAGACTCATGTTCTACTATCAAATCCTGTGAATTGGTTAGTACATATATACCCACTATGATTCCATGAACATTGGGGGTGGGGGGGGGGGGGCTTAATTATTATATAATTTCAATCTCAACCCATAAAGTTTGAAGTTAAGGAATCAAAAAAAATATGGTAAAATGAAACCCATATGAAAAATTAATAACGATATATGCATTCATAACATGCTATAAATGTTGATGTGTTTTCATGAAGTGTTAAAGCTCCCATCCATAATTCTCAGTCCGATGCACAGTTTCATATGAATTAGACCATATATCCCACAACACACCATTAATATTTACATTTGGGGGAGCACCATCGTTATCATTGGACCAACTCCACATCAATGAACAAAAAACAAGGAATTACTATAATGTAAATGTAGGAATAATTCTATATTTATTGTTGGTAGTATGAAATCCACCAAAATAATGAGTATGAAAGACACAAGAACTGGTACAATAGGAGAGTACCAACCATTAAATATCTCTAATGAATAAACCATGTATCTACCATCGACCATGTTTCACTAGAGTAATACCCCTAATAATAAAATCCCATTTCATATATCTAATATTAAAACAAATTATTCCATCACGTCGCTTGTGGAAAATCCTCAGAAATGGATACAGACAATCATAAATCAATGTTTTGATAAATGGGATTCAAATGGTAGAAGTTCATGAAAAATTCATATCATATTTATACATGGTCACAATGGATATGACCCCACCAATTTTCATGGATTTTTTTGGAGTTTTAAATGGTTTGGAAATCTATGTGGGGATGAAAAACATATTCTTATGGGTCCATGGAATGAATATAAACCCATGTTCTATGTAATGTTCTATTAGCTTGTGGAATTGGTGGTAATGTTCCTCCATGCTCTATGTCAATCTAAAGATATGATTTGATTAATCACATAGATCCATGGATTATACCTATGTAATGTGGATCAACATATTATGTAGGGTCACAAATTGTATGGGAATGGCCACACAACATTCAATTTATAACCCAAGAATAAACTATATCCTCCATTAGAACCCAGGATACCTCGATTATATTACACTAGGATACACGTTACATAGTACAATTTATATATACAGTGAATCCAATATTCGAATGAAATCCAGATCCAATATTTATACATCCTCGCACAATATTTAACTGACCACAATATGATAATAACTATTAAGGAACATACAAACATTTATTGATGACCTATTATGATTTGAAATCATAACTCTGATTTTTTGTAAGGTAGTAGAAACTCTTCTAAACGTCATTTAGTGTTATGATCAATGTTTACATCACCATTATTATATAAACAATCATCATATGTTTTGAAACAATTTTTTATATTTCATTCACACATCCTCCATGAATATGGTAGTTCAATCAACTATTAATCAATACAGACAATGATGAATGAATGACACATAATATAATGATGAAGAAATAGAAAAAGTAGGTGGGAATATTATAAGAAAAATGATGATCATCATTTTCTGGTGTGATAAATAAACATTACATATTTTGGAAATAAATTTGATGTAAATGTCTATTAGAAAATAATATATAATTATTCTCAATAAAAACAATTAAATTTAATCGTTGTCAAAGAATGGAAATCATATTAAAACAATAATTATATTTCTAATACAGCAAAGATAATTAAATCCAGTGATGTAAATCACCAAAAAATAATAATGAATTGATCATTTCTAAATAACATGTTTACTGTTGAAGAAGAATAATATATATTGTGTTTATAATTTATCACATAAATCATTTTATTTATTATCAACAATACATTTCATGGGGTAGTGAAGGTCGTTTTGGCTATCCTTCTCCTCTTATACATTATAATATGTTTACATTGAAAATATAGTACATTTTCTAACATTGAATATAAATAATAAATATGGATATATTTAATATTAAATAAATTGTATTTACATTTAATTTATGTATCACACATGGAAATGGACTCCCTTTATTTATCATCTGGTGAAGGCCAACCTTTTATAGAATCTTCGGTAATCCTTGAATTCCAAAAATAATTGTAGTCATAGATTTTCAATTCTAATTTTTAATAAACGTTATTCCCATTTAGTAGAATAAAATTAGTTCATGTGAATTAATATATATGTATATATATATACTTATAATAATTTAGTGATCATGTCACACCCGAAACACTGCCCCCAAAATGTAGAAAAATCATGATATATATATATATATAAGTATTGAATGGGAAATTATAAAAAAAATAGTTTCGTTGTATTGTACCATAATTATAGATTTAAAACATTATAAGAACATGATATACAAACATTTGGGGGGTACATACACCATGTTTTTATCAAATACTTCTTGGAAAACTAATACATGACCCTATTCATCCAATGAAATCATACTATAGGAATGTTCTGTCCTTGTAATATCCCCTCCTATCGTTCCTAGAGTATGGCTGTGTACTTCAAAATAGGGGTCCCTTCGCTGATTTTCACCTTTTACATATCAATAATGTGCATCAGGTTTTGAAATATCTCCATGTACACAAAATATTGATAAATCAATGTAATAAATCAAATAGAGGGTGTAAGGATAGTTTTTACAAAACCTGGGAAACCATCCATATGAAGTAGAATTTTTCAATAAAAAACATCGATATCATGATTCCTAGAACAAATATCATGAATCATCACTATGGAAAAAACTCATAAAAACATACTATCCCTTAATGATATCCAAATTCCTTTAATGTCAGTCCTGATACGATTTATATCAAATATTTGATGGACTAACAAAATCACAGATCACCTAAAGCTTATCTATTTTTTTATACACATGTTCTTTCCCAAAAAAATATTTGTTTCCAATCTTAGACCATCGTAATGGTGAACTACATGATTCCCATATTGATCCTTTCTAATTATAGAGTTATAAAGGTTATTATTTGTCAAATCCACACAAAGATCATAACCCCCCAACATCTATAGAAAAATTCCTACAAATTGCCTCCTAAAATATCATTTATAAGATGGATGGACGGTTCATTCTCTCTATCTAGTTGAGAGAGATATACTATTATAATATATAAATTAACCCCAAAATCCTCCATCAAACCCTAAAGAAAAATGAACCGAAATGAGAATCATTATATAATAAAATTATACTAGGTACCCCATGAAGCATGAAAATCTTATACCTATACGACGTCCACAATATCTCCATCATACACTAATTGTTAATGGAAAGAATGTGTTTTGATATGGTAAACTAGTCAACAATCTGCAAAATAGAATTTTGGAAATTTAATATTTATCTAATCATCATTTTTAAATCCATCGACATTACATAAAACATTGATTGTAACATCTTAATAGGATGACGAAGTCCTAACAAAACCATATGTTCATCCATTACGTGAATATATGTGATCCATTGAGAAACAATTTTAGAAATTCACATCTTTATTCCATAAAAAAACATCTATCTGATGGTACCCGTATATATTTTAACCCCTTTATACTTAGAAAATGCTATGTATGAAAACCTTTTAACAAAACCTCATGCTATGTAAATTGAATGACTATCCATTAATGAAAGAGGATTACTTTTCCCAATCGTTATGATATTCCATATAGTGTATCCTCTATGAATATCTGGTCATGAAAAACCTTTCGTTCTACATCTTTTATCATATATTATCTCACATGGATATGAAATGTTGATTAACCAATGTCAAATGAAGTTAATTTACAAAAAAATTATATTCCAGGGGCCCCTATAATGGGGGAAAATACTATAAATCATCATTTAAAAATATATAAATTTATTTCTAGCGAATTTACATTATAATCACATTTCGCTTCATGTTATTGTAGAATATTTTCACAGAGCAGTCCTATAAGAATTAAAACTAACACATCTCAATTAGTTCGATATGTATTTTCACAATGATGTAGCTGAGAATATGGTGGATTGAAAAAACCAAAAACAATTATCCAAAAGAAAATTACCTCACATATTGAATGTACAGACTATTATTACTATGTATTAGTCAAAGGATAGTTAATTTTTCTTATTAGGCATCTTCTTCATTGACATATAGGTGAATAATTCCTTCCTCCTTTTGAAAATGCATCTGATCTTAAATTAAGTGTTTTGAAAAATCATCACATACTAAACACCCACCTCTAATATTCATATAATAGGTGAACTATTAAACTTCTATCATAAATTTTCAAACATTCTCTAGCACTAGATAGTCTAGGAAAATAACTACCCTTATTGAGTTCATGTAGTGAACAAGGTTTAAGTCGTGGAAATTCATCGATGAACCCCTAGTATTACCCCTAAAATTTGATTAAACTATATACCTATGAATGGTCTTTAGTGTCTCCCATGAAATCACAAAATAAAACTGTTATGAATATATAACTACACCAATCTCTATGATGAAATTCCCTATAATATTAAAATCCGAAATAAAAAATTTACACTTTTAAAGCATACCATACTTCTAGTTATTCAATATTAAGTCTATAAAAATCTACAAATATTTTCTACATTCAACCTAAAATAAATTTTATATGATAATTTTATTGATAATGATATCTATAAATCCTTCCATGTATGGTTTGAACAATTTTTTCCTACTATACATGAACACAATGTTGGAATTATTCACTAATCAAATAAAATAGTACTCACAATGCGTGTAACAAAAATATAATTCCATATTCTAAGTATAAAAGACTTGAACATTCATTTGATGTTTGAAGGATCTGATATAAATCATTGATATCATTATTATACATGAAATCTTGTTAAAAATTTCATCAATCCGTATAATGGTGTAACATTCCTGGATCAACACACTATTTTTGTAATTAAAATAAATGGAAATCCAGAAGGTCTCATCATACATTTTCAGTACATATACGAGATCCACCTAGGGGGACAACATATGTACTATATAATGTTTCCATTGATGTTCTTAAATTTAATCTATCATCACTCAATGGTCGGTAGGGACCATTTGATATTTCTCATATCAAAATTTTAAAGCCCATTAGTGCATGTTGATGTTTAATTTAATCATCCTACATGGAGGTAGTTTGGGAAAATATTTTGGAAATATGTCATTATAATCCCCCATAACCATTATAGTCCATCATCCTAATAAACAAACCACCCCTAGGGAATGATTTACAACTGATGAGTGTTAGGTAGTAGCTTCCAGCTGATTATCACTACTGGCTCAACCATAATATCTATAGAGACCATGTTTTTTTCTTGTTAGAGTATTTAGTATTTATATAAATTTATATAAAGATATGTGATGAGATGGTGTGTGATTAATAGTCCTGAAATTCAAATAATATATTCTATAAAAATATTAAATATATACATCATTATGAAAAAAATTATTCTTAATGAAATTGGGATAAATCAAAAATGAAAAAATTGATTAGTAATAAGAGACTATGATTGATCCTATAATATATTTATTACACATGATGGGGCCTAAAATAGGTCAGTTAAAGTCGTTCAGATATCTCACAATTTTTCATGATGTTTATTTATATAACTAATTAAATTAATTTTATTAATTTATTATTATATCCTAAATTGTTATAAATAAAACGTATAATATGGTGTATCCTCTAGGATTATCATCCTAAACCGTATAATAATTCCATATATTATTTTTCCTCCTTCCATTGGTGGAATCAACTATGACGTTGAAGAACCATTATATCATTAGATATCAGAGCATATAGAATGAAATGAACTCCTTAAGTTATTTGAGGGAACATTATTAGATGTAGAAAAATCCATTACCAATTTTAGAATCATAATTTGTTGGTTCACACCATTATAATTAAATTTATTTTATAATCATCTTGATAAGAGTTGTGCAAACTTTATGACCAGGAAATTCCCATGTGTACTGAATAGATTGATTATTCAATTATTTTATATCCATTTAAAGACTAGTTATTGATATTTATAAAATAATTTTTTGGAGAAATCATTTAATAAATTTTGGTTTTTTTATCCATTGGTTCTTCTCAATCCTCACCAATCTAGTAAATTTTTAATGTTTTTTACATTTTCATGTTGTATCATGTCAGATTAGAGTGTAATAATTGCGATGAATTTGAGTTCAATGGGCGGAATAATAAATTAACGATATAATGGTTTTTTAGTCATATATTAATAGGTTTTGAATCCCATGGATTTGAGATGTGAGATCGATGGAGGTGGCAGTTTTTAGCGGTGACACGACTGTTAATATAGATTCACACGAGAATGAATCATATTAATCATATGGACACTAAAATGAAATAAATCACATGCCAATGATAAATAATTTTTTTCGGTGAAGACCAATCTGGATTAGAAGGTGAATGAATGCACCTATCATTGAAGACAAGATCTAGATTTCTATAAAAAAAACAGACTTGATTCTTTATAGTTCAAAGAACACAGAACGTGTTTGTCCCTATCTACGACGTCTAGGGTTCTAGAATTTGTATATATGTATGGTTATGTATCCCTTAAACACAACATGTACCCATTTACATAGTGGTCGAGTAATTTGGTAGATAAAATGGGTTATATCCCATTTATAAATACATTGACAATCACACAACCATGTACTGAAGTATGAAGAAATGGGGTGGATACTCTCAAATTGACAATAACACAAGAAGCATTCCTTGTGTCATGGTAATACTATGAATATTCCTCTATTATAAATTTATCTCTTTATATTTATAAAAACATGTACATTTAAAGATATGTGATTATCTAGGTCCAGGAATTGTGTGGGTCCCCTCAAATATTGGGCACCAGATGGTTTATTTTATGGAAAATCATGTTCCGGTATCTCTTTATTTATTACATAGATTCATCCAAAGACTAGAATATCCAAATTGGGTTTTCAACAATAATTATATTTTTCCCTTTGTTGTGTATTTTGGAATAAAATTACAAATATTCATGCTATAGAGTTAACATAGGTAATGGATGATGATTATATTGATTAGTAATAAGATCACTAGGGACACTAGCATGTACCCCCATCATATTGGGAATGGTTCCCCCTTGTCCTGAGTAGGACCCCTGTCAGATTAATCGAGGCCCCTAGATGGTAATAGTGGAACCCCCTATCTCCCAAGGGTGTGGTTCCTTTTCCTACCTAATGGATCACCATGTGGTATAGGTTCAAGGTCACTGTGAAACTATAGTTGAAACCCCCATGTGAATCATGGAACGAGTCTTCTATATATTCCTACAAAGTGGAAACCCACTATTGTATACAATTTAGGTCTTCAATGACTAGATTGTAACCCCACTATCACACTAGGTTGTGGGCCCTTGACCAATATATTAAAACCTCCATTATTTAGGCTATGTATCCTTTATATAATGAGGGTAAACCCTATTAGAGAGGGTCTGGATCCTCTAAAAACTACAGTCGAACTCTACATCCTCTTTAGAGTGGTTCCGATATATATAAAAAGAGAGTAGAACACCAATGATTCACTAATATGTGGGTAATATATCTATTGATTCTCCCTCACTTTTTTTCCACAAAGTGGTGAAGTGTGGGCCTCAACATGGTTACTTATAGGAATTTTTCTATTACTATGTGAATTATTGAAGGGGTTTTCGAATAGTTAAGTCTCTTTTCCCAAGGTTGAGTTTTGATATAGAGATCCATGTACACTCTCATTTGGTCTTATTTTGACAGAGAATATATATATGCATCCCTAAAATTGGTTTTGGATACTCTCATTCTATGGGTTTCTAATACATGTTAGTTACAACACATGTTTTCAGTGATTATCTTCCCATGGTTGGATGAGGTTACACTCCTTCTATAGGTTGAAAAGAAACAATGTTTAGTGCATTTGCACACCGTGTTGATCCCCTTATTCCTGGATGAGGTTACACATTAACATTCATTAAGTTGAGCTATATCATATTGACTACATATTATATTAATATTCCTATTGAATCTCTCTCTTCACCCACCTTCATAATTCAGGGAATCCTAGTATAAATTAATATTCTCACCCTTTTATGGTATTTCCCACACGTGTCATGTATTTTGAAGATTAATGACTTTTTGGGGGTGACTTCAGAGGATCTTAATAATACCTAGAACATTTGGCCCCATTTGTTGATCATAGCATGGTTATCAATATTTTTCTCTATCAGTGTTTTATGTTATAGCTTTGTGAGGTTTTGATTTATTTATTATTGGGTGAGTACTCCCCCCCCCATACATTTCAGTTTACATTATCATATTATTTTATTGTTCATATGTTTTATAATAATGGTTCTTCCAATAGAATTTTTTATCATTTACTTTCACTACTATACACATAATCATTGATATTTCCATGTTTATGTGTATAAGTAATTAGGATAAGTCCTCCCCAAGTTAGTTTTTCACTGGTTGATGGTCTCCAACCCCTGGCCTATAAAGCCATGCTTGGACTAGTTAGGCATTGATCCAATGGTTGGCTTGGTTTGAGAAATATTGGAATCATATGTGGTATGATAAATGTAACGTTGTTTGGAGAATTATATTATGAGGACATAATTGGGATCAGGGAATCAATGTTCATGTTTCTAGAGTGTGGGTGTCTTCCCAAGGAACTAGTGTTGGTATTGGTAGTGGACATATCACATCACCAGGACATTGAAAACCTTATTTTCCGCTCAGCATACATAGGAATTAGTTAAATGGATAAATGTAAGATGAATCATATTGGATTGTTCCATTGAATATCTCTCTTTATTCATCTCCCTATTATATATATATATAATCATCATACAATAGTTTGTATTGATTAATGTTTTAGATGCCTCTCCAATGATATATAGCTAGGATACCAATTTTTTATAATACCAATTATTCAATGAGTGATAAGGCTATAAATCTAAGTATATAATATAAAATTATACCACTAATTGGGAAGGTATCAACACTCTCACATATTTAGTAGCATATCACCCCAGTAGAGAATAATAAGGATCCATGCAGGATTAGTGAACTTTTCATGTTCCATCACTAGAGGTCGGTAAAGTTATAAAGAAATAAAATCCTCAAGAATACTATGATTTTATAGAGTTAGTGTTCAATCTTTTAAGGATCATATAGACACCAATTTATCATGTGGTTTTAGTGGTAGTTATACTTTTCTTTGGACCGATTTGGCTCAAGTGGAATCACATTACCTAGATGCACGATGATGTGAGGAACTCAGGTATCAAATTGAAACAACTATTCCATGAGGATTACTACCCCTTGAGCTTGTTATTGGATTGAATTAAGGATCATTTGAGTCTGAAATAGGGTTGTATTAATTTTTATGACAGAGAAAAATAGTTCACAATCATTACAATGTACTCCTATAAAATGATATGTGATAGATACTTCTGAGAATAGATGTTTGAATAGAAATTCAGTCGACAAAGCTATTCCCACATAGTGTAATTGTGAATCCCCACTTATGTAGTGTTTTTTCTATAAACTAGTAAAAAATAGATTCCTATCAAATCTAATTTTGGTATCTGGATCTTGTAGTGGGATCATAAGGTTGAGATTCATACAATAGTTTGTTGGCACCTGATGATATAATCTTGATGAAAAATAATTTCTTATGATATGAAATAGTTATGTCCTCTAGATAAGAATTAAAAAGTATGGTATTTATGAGAGGGGTGAATCTACACATCTGATTGGTGATGTCAAATGGCATGTGGCTTCCGGAACATATATGATGAGGAGCATAGGAATGAAGCGGAAGACCCACCATGGAATTGCTAGTGCATTGATCTGGAATCTCCATATAGATCAGAAGTTGGTCCCCATGGGAAATGAATTATTCATTGTAGTAGGAGGTATGGTATTTTAAAGAAATTATGTGATTCTATCAACTCCACCAATAAAATGCCCATGCTGAGCTCAATGAGATGGCGTTTGTGGCTGCAGACAACATTCTGCTTTTGGGGATTATGAACCATTTTCAAATGAGATGATTAAAGGTACAATATGTATATATTATAATATTAATTCCTTAAAAGTGAATATAGGTTCAATTAATTCAAAAATATTTATACTCGCAGTGTGGTAATTATAGATCCCAGTTCATTTACTAGCCCAGATAATTTATCATGAAGTTATGTCAAGGATCAAATCATTTGTATCATTTTTCTTCCGACAGTACAAGAAATCCATGAATGGATAATGTTTTAAATTGAACCATTTTATCATCATGATTGATCCCTATAATTTCATATTGTGTATGTATTAGATATCAATGGTGAGGGGACATACTAATTTCCACTGCATACGTGGCATATTCCATCAAATTAATGTAATAAGATTTTAATAATTGGGTGAGACAGATCTCCAGGAAAAAAAGAATTTTTTGGAAGGATATTTTATCCCATCACCCATTATTTTATGATTTCATATATTGGTGCATCATGTTCTTCATGCATTTGGATTCATTTAGTTTTAGAGGGTTTAATGGATGTTTTCCCTATGAAATTATTAGGAAAACCACTGAGTTAAGAGATTTATTTTTATAAAAAAATGAATCCCATGACATCATAGAAAACTTCTATGTCTTGTCATATTCTACTTCCAAGCATCTGTACATGATGTTTCCATTGAATGTCCTTTGATGGAATGAAATTATTTATCCTAGTGTGTCCCCCTAGGTAGCACTTGTGTTGTTTGTGAAAAAATGGGATATGAGATTTCCAATTTCATGTATTATAATGACCTCATCCAAGACATAATAATGAAAAATTACCCCTTATTGACGATATAAGTCCTATTTGACCAACTATTTGTTGTGATAGGTATCCGGATGATTGATCCTAGTTCTAGCTACCACTAGTTGAGGGTTCTCAATGTTAATTATATGAAGATGGAATTCAGATATCTGTATGTACTCTATTAGATCATGTTGATTACATAAGGTGTGATGATCAATATCACCATGTATCTGTATTTGATGAATCCGGTTATCAATATTTATTTTGACTATGGGTTCTATTTCTTCATCGATAACATATTCATGTAAACTTCATTGGATGGGGAACATAAATATCACTTGGGTTTGGTTCCATATTTTCACCGAGATATCAAGTTTAATGTGATTCCCAAGATTTTCAAATTCAAATTCATGATGTACACATTATGTGGAATGTAATTTCTAGGAATCCTCTAGTGGTGGAGCAAGAAATGATTGATGGAGTTCATTCCTAGGATCCACCCATGAGCATGTTAGCGGTGAACATATTTCATGGTATGGAAGGGTAATATTGGGGGATTGTGTAATATATTGGATTGAAAAAACATTGATTACCCTAAATTGGAAAATTAATCCTTTTTCCTCTAATGGGTAATGATAGGGGTACTTATAAGAATTGTGGATGAGGCTGATGAGTGCTTCTACACTAATTCACCAGAGGATGGTGTAGAGTACATAGTATATTGTGACTCATTAGGAGATTGAATCAGTTGTGTATTGATTCTTTGATAAGAAGTTATCACATATGACTAGAGTTTTTTGAAGCCACATTAAATTATTTACATGAAATTTGAACTAAATTTTGTAGTGGTTGTCTTCCCCCTGAGGATGTGGAGGCACAACCATATATTGGATAGCATATTGGTTTACATGGACCATTATAATCTCAAAAAAATATTCTCATAGAGGAAAAAGAACCTAAGATAGAGGTGTTTTATAGTGTTATTGTAAGACTATGACTTAATGATATTCAAAACATTAGGGAATGAAAAAAATAATAGTATATTACCTTAGTAAGATTTTCTAGGATCACATGGTGCAATAGAATTGTGAGCAGTTTTCTTCTTGTAGATAACAGTGGTGGATGATGAGGGTGAAACTTCTCTTTTGGTAATGCCGTTTAATCCTCCACTTCTCGATCGAGTGATATTGTAACATCTCGGATACATCCTATTTATGTTATTTCATGAAAATATATAAACATGGGACGAACCAAATAGATATTATTATAAAGGTAATCACACCATGTATTTCTAGGGACGAAGTATGTCTATTGTCACGATGCGGGTGGAGGTGAATCGAGATTTTCAGTCTTCTTCACAAGTAGTACATCATGGTGTGGGGAAGATGCAATGAGGACATATGTGGATATTTTGGGTGTCTGAAATCAGATGGATTGTAACTGAGTTTATCAATTGGTGCATCACCTATATGTAGGTGAAGGATGAGCCCCATGTTCAGGAAGGTTTGTTATAGGACCTTGAGATTCATGAATGAAAGTGGGATGGAATTACCATATGAATTTTGACTGGACATCAATGGATAACTAAGTTCCATAATTCCATCCATGTTATAGATGACTATCCTAAAATTTCGGCCCACATCTATTATATTTTGAATGATAATTCAGTGTATATTTTTTAGTAATTTTACTTACCAAATATTTTCCCATGTACAATGGTCTATCAATGATTGCATCTGATCATGATTCATGGTTTATGTCATCTTTCTCTATAGGTCATCATGAGGAATTTGGGACCCTGATTAGGATTAGGAAATATATTCTATCGAATATATATGTAATAACCATGTGTATTATCCCTGTGATGGAGGACATGCTGATATTTTTCTGTGTAAAATTTTTCAGATGTGAGGAGGATCACATTTAATTGTTATAGATTGAATACAGAATCATCTACCCCTCTAATGTCAGCGCCAAACCCATTGAGGCCCTTTATGGAATAAATAAAATCTCTACCAATTGCAATAATTGTATTGGATTGAAATATATTTTCTGTATAAAGTGGGTATAGGAAATGAAAGGGATGTTTTTGCTAATCTGTGAGATGATGATGATATGTACGATATGTAAAAAATCTCACATAAATCAGCATCATTTGCCTTTTGTGTTTGAGCAGGGCAACCATGTTATCTTGTTAATTCCTCAATGATGAATATAATGGTGGTTTGGACTGGGATGGATGTATCCGTAAGGTTGACTAGGACATTTGAGATCATGTATAGTGTCGCTGAGCTTTCGTACCACCTCTCCCTACACCCATATCATGAGTGGGTGCACAACGTATTCCACGTGTTTTAGTTGAGATTATATGTTCATGAAATTTAAATTGTCATCGAATAGGGTGAGTATAACATCGAGTAGGAATCCGCTATAACAACGAACCTGGTTGTGATCGATGATCGGTAGGAGAGGACCGCATATGGATGGACCGTACCCTTGATTCTCTACATTTAGTAGCGTGAAAACAGGAAGGAGAGATCCTTGAATAAGTAGATATTTATGTGGGATTAATATGTCAAATTGTTTATTAATTGTTTTAGATGATGAAGATAAATAATTACGGAATAATATAGAGAAACATTTTTTTATTTCTCAGGTATTTAAATATTTCTTCATATATTTTTAGATCCAGTCATAGAGATATTTTGTGATTCTAAAGCCAAATGATCCATGATTTTATTTTATAAAAAAATTTAAATATATATTATATTTTATGCAATGATTTTCAACAGGATTATAAGAAAACACATTCACAAAAACATGAATCCGAAACATGGTAGCAATGTTCAGTTTTGAATTCATTCTTTACCCTTAGTGCAATGTAAACATTTTCATCGTGTGGCATTCATATATCTCTCATGTTGATGGTATGTTAAGTTTGTTAATTAATTTTATTTTTTTCAATTAATAGACCAAAAATACCTATATGAATTTCAATAAATCCACCATTATGGGGAACCCCCCAGGGTCATCCAAATAAACCCTTTTGGATTCCATATCATCTCCATAATCCAACCAATTGGTGGAATAAAATCAGATGATGATGAAACAAAAAATCGCAGTTTATCATAGCTTAGAACATGGTATGAATTAATTAAATAATTTTATATAATGTTCTTCTAAGATTATTTATCCAATCCCCAAGTATTTATAGTATAATTTTGGGTTATTAATTTTATAATTAAATTGATTCAGCATAATAATCTCATGTATGATCCACACTAGTTGATGCAACATTCCATTCCCATATATATGAATTAAATTGACTTTTCATTTTTTTTTAATTTTCGAAAGCTATGTTCATTAACATTGTATAATATAGCTTCAACATGATATTTTAAATAATTTTTTGGTTATTTTCACCCCCATTTACTTATGTTATTCAACAATTGGTATCCACAATCCCAATTTTACTTTTTCAGGTCATATCGTGCATAATCGGTCGACAAGAATAATTTTGAGTCCACATGTGAGGGATGGAATAGCAAATTAAAGATATCTATGGGGATTTATTTTGGAATAAAGGGTGTTGAAATTAATGTTTTTTAGATCCACAACCAATAAAAGAGATGTGTTTGGTCAGTGGTGCCTACGAGTTTTCATGGGATCAAATATTATTCATCCTATGACCACAAGTGGAGTGAAAATCATTGTTTGGATCCATGCACTCATTTTTTTGGGGAATATGTAGCCAGATATAATGTATGAGGACCAGATATGGCACACAGAGTGTGTATTTAGAATTATTGAAAAATTATGACTACATGTTCTGTATTTCAATCAAGTCCATATGTGTCTGGACTATGTTTCGATGGATAGGTTTTTTATAATACATAAGGATATAATGTCCATTATCACTCCCACAAACCATATACCCATCTCTCAAGTGGTCATCCCATATTCCAAAGAAAACATTAAGGACCCCGTGTGAAATGACACAACTAGGGAAACAACTATGTACTGATGTAGACAGTCATACATTGATTTCATGGACATCAAATAGATACACATACTTGAAAAATTAAAATGGTGGGAACTTGTGTGACATGTAATTCCCTATTTATTTCCCAACATGTTGTGTATGACAACATAGTTGGTGATCTATGTTCTTCTTCTCAGGACACTGATAGATAATGAAAGGTTGTCAAACATTGTGTGGGTCCCCTCACATTTCATGTACATGTTGATCCTTTTGAAGTAATGTCAAACTCCCGTATATTTTTTTAGAAATTTATTTTGGAATGAGATTATCCAAACCCAAGTGTTTATCCACATACAAAAAGACGGTGCCCTATAATATGGGTATTAGGAAATGATATGAATGTTCATGGAATGACGTATATTTTAGGAATAGTCGATGATGGTAGTGATCCAGAATAGGATCACCGATGACACAAGAGTGGAACCCCCTATCATCTTTGGGGTGGGTCCTCTACTAACAAAATAGAACCCCTTATAAAACATTGCACTGGACCTTTATGATTAGAGTGGAACCACCTAACACACTAGAGTTCAGGTCCTCTATCTAGCCTATGGAACCCTCCTATGGGTTAGGGTTTGGGTACTCATGATACTAGAGTGGAAACCCATTAATTAATAAGTGAATGAGTCCTCTAAATATTCCACCTGAGTGGAACCTCGTATCAGATAGAGTGCAGTTCATCTATGACTCAAGTTAAACCTCACTATTGCACCAATATGTGGTTCCACAACTATTAGAGTGAATCCCTACATCATAATGGTTATGGGTCCTATAAAATGAGCAAAACCCCCTATTATATAGGGAACATGTACTCGAGACACTAGATTGGGTTCCCTATATTATTCAGCATGGTTTCTCTATGGGTACTTATAGAATATAATCCCTCTGATGATATAGGGTATGGGTCCTCAATATAGAGTTCTTTTTCACAATGATGTGTGTGAATATAGTGAGGTATGGGCCTTCACATAATTACTTCTGGGTAGAGACATTGTATTCTTGGGTTTACTGATATATTTTGGAATTGTTGGAGACTATTTTTCCAAGGATGGGATATGAGATGAAGATACCTCAAATCTACCTTGTGGGATTATTTTGAATGAGAATATATATTTATATATATGTGTGTGTGTTTTTTTATCTCCGTGTGTGTGCGTAAATAACATTGTTTTTGGTTACACTCCTTCTAGGGGTTTAAAAAGACATGGGGTATTCCACATTATTTCAATGTTTATATTTTAATGGTTGGATGTGGTTACTCAAATAATATAGGTGGAAATTTATCAATGTGTATTCCATATAAATACCATGTTGGTAACCATATAAATGGACAAGGTTACACATTCTATTTCATGTGGTTGAGCTACATCATGTTTACTACCCTCTATATTTCTATTTCTATTTTATCCTTTATTGTTCGCCCTTCGGCATTTGGTGCATCCTACTAGGTATGTATATACTCACTCATACATGGGATTTTTTGAAACATTTATTATCTTCTTTAGATTAAGGATATGTTATATGTGATTGATGACGAGTTAATTGATACCTGGTACATTGGACCACATGTGGGGGTCACATATTAAAGATCAGTAGTTGGTATCTCACAGCATTTCAAATTCATTTTTTGTTAGGTTAAATCAACTCTATAGTTGGGAATGTATTTTTCTCATTTGCTTTTCTATTTACAATTCCATACTCTTGAAATTTCTAGATGTTTTATCTTCATGGTTATTCCTTTAGTATTTTACATGATTTAATTTCATTCCTTTTCACTTCTGCATTAAGATGGTTGGTTGTGTGTATACCATTTCATAGGTAAATCCCTCCCAATGTTAGTTATTACTTCAATGTTGTTCTCTAGGCCCAAATCTAATGAGGAAGTATTGGGGTGGTTGCGTCTCAATCCCTTTTTAGGATCTAGTCAGGGTGTGATCTCTCTAACCCAATATAGGAAATCTTCCTCTATATGTAAAATGGTGTATAACTCTACTGTGATAAAATTATAATAGGTCTCAAAAAATAGTCAATAATTCAATACATAGAATGAAATAATATGGTTTCATTTCAAAAAACATAAACATACAATATGGAACACTATTCACGTAGCACCCAATAGCACATCCATTAAATTTTTTATATGTAAAAATCACTCATTGGAGGAAATTCTCGTTATAGCTAATTATAGAAATAATTCACTAGATGATATATATCTCAAACCAGGGATATAGAAATGAATGAAAAACATTAATAAATATCTACATGTACAATATTTAATGTATAAAAGATTAATATGACACCTCAAATCATCATGTGACCATCCTGGGTATGCCTATCTATCAATTATAATTTCAATAACCTCGATATCCATTCATTTGAACCTAGCATTGGCCACTTGGAATTGGTGGGGGTGGTAGGATGAATATCATCACTATCCCATATATCAAATCTCTATGACTCCATATAACAATTGATACATTTAATATATAAATATTACATCTTATTAGATGTCTATTTATTACATATAAAATAATCCATGCTAGAATCATATCAGGCATGTTTCATGGAAAACATGGATACATACAAAACACCTTCATATGTGATCCATATCATCTCCCACTATGTTATTAATTAATATCACCCATTATAGAGATATCATATATAATACCATTCGTCAAGACCATGTGAATATTATAATAAGTATGGGTAAGATTATATTTATAATAATCTTAAAAAATGTATATTTGAATTATAACATAAATATAACATGGTAAAGAGGATAAAATAATAGGAGAATATATTTTTAAAACCACAACCATCATATAATATATAAAAATATTGACTCATGTAATATTACTTATTAGATAGTAATACATGAATAAAAATGGAATAAAATTATATAATAACATTGAAGAACATTGGAATAAGAAATTGAATTGGGGATTACATTTAAGAATATAAAAAAATTTGTATGTATTCATGAAACATTTCCGAGTATAACATATAATAATGCGTTCACTCTCTAAACATTCATAGTTTTCAAGTTACACACCATAGACAATCATAGTGGATTGAGTCCATTAATCATTGGTGTTCAATCCCCCATTTCATTTATATTTATCTCATGATATATCTATCGTTAAAAAATTAATTAGAAAGCTAAAAAATTCTTTTACCACCCAGAATATAAAGAAAATAATACGTATGTGTGCACGAGATCCTAATAAATTCATAATATAATATCCCATTAAAAGGATTCTATTTTCATACACAATTCATCATTTCATTACCTATTAATATGTAATGAGATTCATAATCAATAAAAAAATTTACCATTTCATAACTCATGTATAATGGAATGTGATTCAAAGATAAAGTTTCTTAATAATACAATAAAATAAGGAAATATTATGGATGGAATAAGTAGATCATTTACCTTGTGAAACTCTTGTAAAATAAATATATTTCATCATAGATTATAATTAATTGAAAACAACACATGGTACATTTATTGAGTAAAAGAAACATTTCAGTATTAAGTAAATTATTTAAAATCTATAATTTCTAAAATGTTATGAAAAATATTGTGTTTGAAAATATCCTTATAAAATTTTAAAGAATATTAAAATAATTTAGTGGTCATGATAGCAGGTAATTTGTTTTCCATCCATGTATGTTAATAAAGTATTAGGTTCAAAATTTAGTAAAAAATGTGGATTCCATCTCATTGGAACACGTTAAAAAATATTAGTTATAAACTATTTTTAAAAATTACATCATGGTTAAAATTATCATTATATGATTAATAGAGAATAGTATAATCTATTATTCAAAATATTTTTATAAACATGAATATTAAAGAAAAGGGTTATTTTTTTAATAGAGAATTGACTTTGATATTCCTTAAAAATTATTACAATATCATGAGATTAAAAAATGGTAAAATTTACGGAAAATAAGAAAGTTGTAGATATAACCGTAGGAGAATAAAATTCATGGGATTCTATTGAGGTAGATCATTACATTTCATTATTAGAAGCATAATCAAATGTTATCATGATAAATGGTGAGATTTTGACATAAATTCCTTACCACCTAGATAAATTATGAAATATAAAACACATGAAGGACATGAACATATATCACTACTAAAAAAGACACCCTTAAAAGTGTTTTCCATTATAATCTCTAGAATTCAAATCAGAGATAAATGATATCCTTTAACATCACATTCATTTATAATTATAAAAAATACCCTTTATCAGTTCAATAATTTTTTCACAAATAAAGTGAACTCATTATTAGTGCATAATTTGTAGCACTGATTATGGTCCCAAATAAAATGAAATCAATGAATAAATAAAAAAATTCATATAAAATTAATAAATTTTTTTATTAATTCATTTATTGAAAAAGATAATAAATGTATTATACTTTAATTAAATTTTATATACTAATAAATAGTATATATTTAATATATAGTACATGTAAAATGAAAATTCAAAAAAATTAAAAATATATAAATTAGGATAAATATTAAAAAAATTATTAATTAAATATTTTTAGATAATATTAAAAAAATATTGTATTATAAATATATATATATATATATATATTCAAGTATATAAATATTATTTATTCAATAAAAAATTATTTACTCTTTAAATAAAATTGTCATATATATTTGAGGAAGAATGGTTTATAATTAAGAAATACGATGGATAAAAATTCTTAACTAATTGCATTGAGTAATTGACATAATTGAATGTCATTTTTAAAATTATACATTTAAAAAAAATATTTTATATTAATTTAATGTACATATATATATAATTAATGCTTTTTAATATACAACACACATACAAATAATTACATAATAAAATATAATTTATTCAAATTGTTGTATTCATTTTGTTATTTCTATAATAAATTATAAATTTAATATATCAACTCTTTATTTGGAAGGTTTTGTTTTTTTTTAATTTATTATATATTGGTATTAATTCAATTATAATTATTTTTTTGGTAATTGAAGAAATTTATATTATTTATTTATATATATTTAGTCACTATTTTCTAATATATTCAATATCAATTGAAGTATATTTCAATATAAATCCATATTTTTTAATGATTTATATTTAATTAATAAATCATTTCAATTTTTTAAATCTTCTTAATGAGTGTTATTTTTTAGTTATTAAATTCAAAAAAAATTTAACATGCAATCAATTAAAATTAAATATGTATTTGTAATGTTAAAAATATATATGTAAATAAATATTTATAAATAAATATTTATAAAATTTTATATTTCCAATATATATACATCTATATAATTGTAATTATAATGAAATATATATTATTCTGTATAAATTCATTCTCAAATTATAAATAATTATTTATAAATATTTAAATACTTATAAAATAATAATAAATATATTCTAATAATTAATATAATTAATATATTTATTAAATATATATATAATGATATATATATATTATCTATTTAGAATGTATTTATATAATTAGAGATAAATAATTTTTTTTTAAATATATATATATATAATTATAATAACGATATTTAAATAGTGAAAATATTTACTTTATTCATATATATATATATATCTTAAATATATATAATTTTAAAGTTATATTAAAAAAATATTTATAATTATAATTATAAATCATTTTTCAATGCTTATGTAATAAGAGCTGGGAAATTGAATCCATAACATCATTTTTTATCACTAATAGAGATAAGGATTTGTCAGCGCTTTTTGTTAGTGTTGTTTAAAGTGTCTTGATCTTTTTTAAAAACATTAAACATTTTCGAACTAGTTACGATATATATAAAATTTTGTAGAAGCCACCTACTATAGGTGGTCCTCCATGTCGAACCCAAACTTGAATCATAACGTGAATCAATTATCGAACAACACCAAGGCTCGAATCAAAGGCTCGACCAATTCAAGCATCAAATGAATCCAGGGCTCAAATGAGTTCTAGGATTGGTGATGCCTTTAAATTCACTTAATTTATTTTTATCTTCCTTAAAATGTTTGTTATTTTATCCTCCTCCTCACTCATTTATTTCTTGTTTGGTGATATCTGTTTACTTTTTTAAACCATCATTCCTTATGCCACCACTAACCAGTTTCCATTTGGCTAACCCTAATTTTGGCTTCGAATTTTCCCATGATATACACACCTTATTCATACCAATTTCAGTATCTTCTCGGGCACCATTACCACACCGGATGATACAGTTCCTCTCGAGTTAGGTCCCAAGGTTCATGGCTTAGGGTCTTCTCAATGAGGTCCCACTACCTCACTGGAAGTTAATTGCACCAGGTTCTCCCCACATTTCCTCAATACAAGGCACACTATGTCGTACAACATCAAATATCATTCCATAATCTTATATGGACATCTTTCATTTTTATTGTGTCTTTGATTCAAGTATCATTTTAGAAAATAATGTAAATTTTTTTTGATGTGTTATCCAAGTGACATTATAAATTATTAACACCTACTAAATTCCATTTCTTCTAACAATGCAGCAAATGGAATCATTCTAGGTAATCAAGATTCAAGTCATGTAAACCCCCATAACCACCACTGATTTATTCAGTGAATTTTTTATTTAAAAATCATTCCATGTAGTGATGATTAACACATCACTAGCTATCTGTTAGAATGACTCAGAATATCATTTTTTCATTATAAATGAAAATACGATAAATTAATAAAATATTTTTTTTGTGAAAATTAAATAAGTATTCTAAAACTTATTAGAGTGTGTTTATTATTTTGATAATTATTATACCAATTTATTTAAATATTATTATAATTTTGTTAAAACTAATACTAATTATTCTACAATTAAATAAAGAAATAATAAAAATATAAAACATTAAATATAGAATAATAATTTAAGTAAAAAAACATATATTATGTTAATAAAATACATTAGAGAAACATATGACCATAAACATATTATTACTTAAGAATACAATTTATTTCATGGATTAAAATACATGTATAAAATAATATTACCTAAGAGAATAACATAAAAGTGAGGAATAATTTATAAATAATGTGTTTCCAAAAAATAAGGATTTTAATATAAATGAAATGAACAAACAATATCTAATAGAAAAGTATGTTTCTATTGTAAATCCTTTAGTGTGACATTAATAATAAATTCGTCTTACATTCAATTATTTGTCGTATAATAAATTTTTACTCCATTCTTCACATTCGTTAGTTTTTTTATAAAATCATGGCAGTGATTCATAGAATGGTTTAATTTGAAATATGTTCAATATATTTCATTTAATGGTTGAAATTCATGAACCATCGGTACATATAATGATTTTTATCACATATAAACTATTTTTGTAAGATTCGGTCTTCTCTGCATTAACATAAAACTAATATAAAATCCATAATTAATATTATTTATCTCATTATGAGTAGAATTTTTTACTATGTGCCTAAAATCACACAAGAACCCATAATAGAATTGAATATGGAATATTATTATGAATCCTACACATCAAAATCATGAAAATTATTCTTCTATTCAGTTTATCTAATTATAATTATTGAAATAATTTATCAAGTAATATTTTACATTTGTTTTAAACATTTATTATAATTAGATATATTCATTTATGAAAATTATTTTTTTCTATTCCTAATGAAATTTAATTTAAATTTAAATTATAAATTATAAATCATTTAAAATATTTTATTTAATAATATTAAATATAATAATTCTATATGTTGTAAAATTAATTTTTACACAAAATAGAATGCATGTTTTCAAGTACATTATATGTTGGAATAATTATTATAAATTATTTTTAATTATTAATCAATTTATGTCTACATAGATTACCAATTTATGATAACACAATAGAGTACAACAGTTATCCTCATCATCATCAACTCCCGAACAGATATTATTTTATTTTGTTGATTGATCCTTTACGCTCAAATTATATTTTCCTTAACTAATTTTAGAATTATTTATCCCATGGAAGACTAGGGAATATAGTATTCTAGGAAACATATGTTCATTTCTACACAACATGAAGTATGTGGCTCAAAAATATTCAATAATAAATATTTGTTATATGAAATTATGCATATGAAATTTGATTATATCATCCATCATTAGATGACATCGAAGGATAAACCATTCCATAGTTTAATAATTCTTATTTTATATTCATCTACCCTTTTCCTTCAAAGGATACTAAAATTAATTGAAACAATAAAATGTTTGCTTTCCTAAATTAGAATTACGTAAAACGTTCACCTATGATATTTAATATTTTAGGAGTATTAATTTATTTATATTAAAAATTAATATTTTTTTGTCTAATTGGATGGATATGAATATAAAATGTATGCATGATAATCATTTAATGAAATTTTATTATGTTGGAGGTAAATATTATATCATGTTTGAAATAGGGAATACATAGTGCCCTACTCAATTCCTTTTTCTAGATTTATGATATTTTTATTCATGTGAAATAATAATATATGAGTTAGAATAATATTTGATTTTTAATAGAATATATTGATTTTATAATTTTGTACTGAACACGGGGAAAACAAAACTCACACACAACTTATGAGGATATGGTGGTTTATGGATCATTTGTTATGAATACTAGTGTAAATAATGATAGAGACATCTAGGGAGAAAAGGAAGTGGAAATTGAAGATGAAATTAATGATTTTACAATGATTTTTTAAAAACTAAATATTTTTTCTAAGAGTCCTTTGTATAATGTTTTTACTAAACACAATATATTTTTATTGGTATCAATGTTGTATAATTTGAATGATGGCAGTGGATTCACTGACACTATTTTTATAGAACCAAAAGTTATCTTGAATGATACGATATAAGAAAAAAATGAACTACCATATAGAAAATATGATGCTAAAAAATTAATTATTCAATTGGAAAGATCTATAAAAAACATTCTTCTTCAAATTATTTCATATTGTTTTGAATTGACCATAAATGACACAATAAATAGTAAAACATATTAAGTATTTATAAAATAAAAACGATTCAATTACTTTGAAATATTTATGGTATTTTATTATAATTACATAGGTTAGAAGACTATATGGATGCTAGGAAACCCCATAACAATTTATATTCCATAAAGATATAATAATTGAAGATGGGAAACTACATCACCCAATATATTATCCTTAGTGGAAAAAGATTGATTATGAGTATCATTGATTTGGATATGATCTGAGAGACATTATTCATTTGTTATCTTCAGATGGCATATGTCCTTTTGGTATAAATAGTATTACTCAAAGTAATTGTCCTGTCATTTTGGTAAATTATAACATTCCTCCAATGTAATTCATGAATCAAAAATACTTTATGATATCTATACTTATATCATAACCAAAACAACCCATTAATGATATTGATTTTGATATGGATAAATTTATTGAATATCATAAATTAATATTGGACACATATGGTACATTGTATTATTCTAATAGAAGTGTAGATTTAACATTTAGGGCTATATTGGACTACGTGAAAAATTACTTCCCCAATTTTGGAAATATATCAGGATATAGCATTATAGGAATGTATTTGTGTCCCATTTGGAAAAAATTTAGACATTGTCTTATGTTGGAACATTCCTTTAAGATTATTGTATTTAGGGAATCTAAAATTTTTACCCCAGAGATGTAAATTCAAATCCATAACGATGTAATTTTATTGGATTATGATAGAAGGTACAATACCATATATTGTAAAATGTGGTCCACTATTAATTAATGTCAAAGTTATTTATACAGTTTTATGTCATTCATTTTCAAAAAACGCTTCTGAAATATATTTATAATAATAGAAAAAAATTCATTGAATTTTATTTTGAATTTTTTAAATATGAAAAATATTTCTTGATATCATTTTTTAAGAAGAAAATGTATTTGATATTGTAATTGGAATGTTACTAAATGTTCCAAAAAAATGATTGAATCATGGATAGTTTGGACATGATTGACATGGGGGTATTGTAAGAGTTGGTACCGATGAAGGGTAAATTGTGAAATTTTCTACTTGTAGCATCTTACACACTCTCTATATAAAAAAGTTTATTTTTTTTTCTTTCCCTAAATATTGTATATGTTCTATAGGGGTATTCATAGAATATCAAATATAACGTTTCAATGAATACATTGATGTTTGAGGGACTAAAATCCACAGACTATCACATTCTGGTGCATTATTTTATCAATGTACATTTCCATTAAATTCTACCCAAAATTATACTGTATACATTAACAATACTATGTTTCATTTCAAACATACATATAATTAATTTATAGACCATGAAAAACATCCAATGAATAATATGATGTTTTCAGTCATATTATGTGATTTAGGAATGATATTACCCTATAAATTCCTTGATATAATGACCAACCTGATGTTTCACATGTTAGAGAGGTTAAACTACATAGTCATATCAATTTAACATGGATGTATCCCATTGATAGGTTTATAAATATTTTTTATGGTTATGTCAAGAATCTATGTTAGAATAATTATTGTATTTAGGAATTATATATTGTCAAATAAAATATTAAATTTTTTATCAATTGCCAATTAGATTTATAGAGAATCAGTCTGAAAAATAATAATCATGGTAGATTCTTTATAGGAGAAGGGATTTCAGAAAGATTTTCGTTCACAATTACATAGATACTGATAGAGAAAGCATAAATTTACATTTTATATAATATTCAAGATATTAATCCATATATGTGATCAAATAAATAAATTATTATTGATTTTGAATCCATCAGTGGAAGAAAATTGGATATCAAATACATTTATTCAATATTTTATAGGATTGTTCTGAGATATCATTTATAAGGAGTTCTCCAAAAATAATGATTCAATTTATAAATGACATCGATGGATATACAGGGAACAAATGACTATATTATATCATAAAAGGATTATAATTTGTGGTTATTTGTTTTATATAAAACAATCCAATGACTATTTTATGTTGAAAATTATGGTGTTATTCTTGTGGCAGATGTGATACACATATTTGGTTCCAAGGATAAAGATTAAATTGTTGAAAATATATCAAATATTTCATTATCAAATATATATAAGAGTTGGATTATATAGTAATTCAATTTCTAAATTTCGACTACATATTTTTTTAAAATATAAGGGAATTGATTCCTGATTAAATGGGATTTGTAATGTTAAATTTCAGTTTGGAAGGGGGAAACATTGAGTTATTCATAATTGAATCACAAAGTGTGAATGCATTTTTTTTCTCATGTCCAGAAAATATGTATTGGGTGATTATCTACTAGTTAATAAAAATATATTTGTTTAGAGAAAGGTTAATCAAGGATTACCCTTTCATTTTTAGATCACAATCTGTTAATTTTGTCCCAATGTAGACAATGACGTGTACATTAGAGGGGACAACAAGAGTTGTATTGGATAATCGATAGAAGAACAAAATCCCTAAAAGTTTTTAGAAAATAAATATATTTCTATGATAAGGTAAATATGTTTCTCAATATAAAATGTTTCTTTCATAATATTATATATTATCTAATACAATTAAATTACCAAAATAAAATGTTTCAATACTCATGGAAAAAATTACTTCTTCACACGATGATGATACCAATACCACACAGAAAACTATACTGATGGAAAAACAATATGAATATGTAATGTTATAATATAATATATTTTCTTTATTTTAATAAAAGTTATATAATAACATTTTGATCCAATTTTCATTATTACTTGTAGATTTCATTTATTTAAAAATATTTATATCCATATTTTAATCGTTTCGACACTAAAACATCAAAATTAATATTCCCCCAAAAATATTTGACCCCTATAATTTTTCTATTTATCACATTCGATTATGTTCCCTACACAACTCAATCACAGATCCATTCTTGATTTTTTGCACTATAAAATCAATTCACATGGAATTAATGTATTTTTTATATTTATGCTTAATTTATTTCGTCTTAGTATTAGTGACTGATGACTTTTTTTCATATACAAGTGTATTCTTTGGTTTTGAGTATGTTTGGTTTGTTTTTAATGAGTCATAATCATTAGAGATAGGTCTTGGTTGCTACAACTAAAAAAAGGGAAATAAGGAATTTGGTCACAAATACATAAAAACATCAAGAAAATATTAATTCTTACTACTTTTATAAGGAGTGTTTTTTATCATTTTATCTTCAAATTATAATTCTATGTCCTTTACACTTTTATATAATACTTATTTTGTTTTTTTCATAATCATTTGGGTTTTCATAAATTCACATTTCCAATATTTTAGAAGATTTCTGTCAATAGATCATTCCTTTCTACAGAAAAACATCAACAAAATTATTCTCCCTCAAAAAAATTCACCCCCATCGTTTTGGAAACTTTTAACCTCCATTATGTTCACTTCACTACCCAATCAATGAGGTAATTATGATTTTGTCATTATAAAATCATTTTAAATTTAATTAATATAATTTCTAATATCTATGTTGGTTACTTTTATATTAGCATTATTAATTAAATATTTCAATTTATTAGGTGGATTATTTTTTTCGTGTTTGGGTATTTTTTTTAAAAAAATCTCATGATCGTGAGAGATTGGAATTCAATATTAGAATATTGATAATTATAACAAGGAAATTCATCATGTATACATACAACCATAATGAAAATGTGAATTCAACTATTTATTGAATTAATTTTTTAATCACTTTATCTATAGATTGTAATATAATTTACAAATCATTTTTATCTTATTATTATTTTGTTTAGAGTTGTTTTAAGTTGTAACAGTTTCCATTAAACTATATAAACAATAAAAATATATATATAAAATTATCAAATCATCCAATGCTACGATTATTTCCAATTCCTTTCTTTTTAGAACTACCGTAGTTCATATTGAGTCAATGTTATTATTACTTGAAAAATGTTTTCCAGCTACGAACAATGATTCAATATGTATTTATGGGATTTTGAAAATAAAATCCAATGGAATGAGTGGGAATGTTGGTAATTATTATAATTTTGAAACATTGCAGAATATAGAAATCAACCAACCAAAATCTGACTCACAATGTGACTGGTATGAATCCATTTTTTTATTCATAAATGACATTAATTGTAGTAAAAAATAAAACTAATTTACTAAAAACTATGAAATCATATTCATATTGTTTTGATACTTTTAGATAAAGATACTTAAGTAATTTTTTTAGGTTTAGGGGTCAATGAATCCTCACTCTGATACACAATGAGCACAGTATAAATGAATGTTTCCATTATCAATTTAAAATCAACATTTTAGTTTAAAAAGTTTAACTCAATGATAATTGAGAAAGTTCAGTCATATATTTTGGAAAATTTATAAAAATAAATAATAAATTATTTTTGATGTGTATAAATAAATATCACTTCAAAAATGATGCACGATGTGACCATTAAGACTCAATGAGCTTGTTTCCATTTTAAAATGATGTATTTGAAAAAAAGGGTTGTGGTCATAACATGGAAAAAATTATAATACTTTTTTTTTATTTTTTGAAAAATATCTATAATAAATTTGAGACCAATAAGAATAAATTATGCCTCAATCATATGCACAATCTTACTAGTATGAATCCAAGTGAAAATTTATATTTTTAATTGACATCAATTTTAGTATGTAAGAAAACTGACATACTCAAAATCAAGGAAACACTTTCATATTATTTTGATAAATAATTAATGTGATATATAATTCTATTTCTATGCATAGGAATCAATTGGGCATCATGATGATACACAATGTTCTTGGTATTACTCACAGTGGTTGTTATCAATTTGAAACATATATATTTTAGTTCAAAATATATCAACCACAGTAAATAGTTAAAATGAGATAATATTATATTCTTAATTTATTTTAATGATTCATATATTATTTTTGATATGTTATAATATTTCTTACATAAAACTAAGATATGATGTGACGAGTATGAGTCAATGTGCATTTTTCAGTTTGCAATGACATTTTAGAAACAAAATACAACTGATATATTAAAAACCAATAAAATTAATATATATTGTCTTAATACATTATTAATACAATCAATAACTCATTTTAGATGTTTAACAATCATCCAGAGCTAAATCTGACGCATAGTGTGACCGGAATGACTCTATGTGTGTTTTTCATGTAATATTGATATCAATTTTCATATAATGGAAATCTGAAATACATAAATCTAAGATATAATATTGAGATTATATTGATACTTTTTTAAAATTAACCATTAATGATTTTCATTTTGTTGTAATTATCCTCACCTAATACTTTTTCAATGTCTCAATGTGTCTGTTATCATATTATAATTTATATTTTGGTTCAGAATGTGTCACTCGCTTAAAACAATGAAAACATGCCTTGATTTACTTCATAATTTATGAAATAAATTCACAAATCATTTTTTATGTGTTTGAATGTTTATTATGTCAAAAAGATATAGGATATGAACTGTATGGGTCAATGTTTATGTTTATAGTTTAAAATTAATTTTTGTAAACAAGAAAAGTGGAATATTAAAAACCAATCAATAGAAATTGGATTTTTTTAAATACTTTATTAAAAATATTCATTAGTTATTATATATGTTAATTAATTATCCTCATTTCAAAATTATGCATACAGTCACTATTATAACTCCATGTACTTATTTTTATTTAAAATATTCATCAATTTTAGTAAAAAATAATATTTGCCTACTAAAAATTTCAAAAATCACATTCACGTTGTATTCAAACATTTGTACAATGATCTATATGTCAATTTATATTTTTAGGAATTAGTTGTACATCAATATGATACATGATGTGCCCTTTATGCATCAAAGTAGAAAATTTTATTTATAATTACCTTCAATTTTATTAATAAGTACATTTTATGTAATTAATTCCATGAAAACAAGTTCTTAATATTTTCATACATTTTGAAAATTATTCTTAATTCATTTGATATGTTTTGGAATAATCGTCAACTCAATCAGGAAGATTTTGTGACTGGTATGACTCCATGTGCATCATTTAAAAAAAACTGATTCTAATATCATTAAGAAGACCACTTTCATACTAAAAACCAATGATGCACATTCATATTGTTTTAATACATTTCTAAAATGATCCATTTTTCATTTTATATTTGTAGGAATCAACCACACCTCAATTTAATACATTATGTGCATGGTATGACTCAATGTGTCCATTAATAATTTTAAATAGATATTTTTGTTCCAAAGAGTGTCACATAATAAAAAATCTAAATTAGGTATATTTTCTTCATAATGTAGAAAAATATTAATAAATCATTTGTGACCTATAAAAATTGTCCTCCTGTCACCCTCATACATAGTTGGTCTTTTAGGATTCAAACTTCATGTTTCCAATTAAAATTAAAATTTTAGTAATAATGATTACGAACATACTAAAAACCTAGAAAATTCAATCAGATTGTTTTTATAGAATAGGATAATTATATATATCTCAATTGAAAAATTTTGAAATATATACACCTTAATCGAACTCAAAATGTGACCAGTGTGATTCCATGTGAATATTTTTATTTATAAATGACAACAATTTTATTACGAAAAAAATTCCCAACTCAAAATGGATAAAATATATCCATATATTTTTTGTAGATTAGGAAATTGAATTATATTTATTTTTGATACGTATGAATCAGATGAACCTCAATCTTGTAAATGATGTTACTAGTATGACTCAAAGTGTCTATTGTTAGTTTAAAATTGGCATTTTAGTTCCAAAATTGTTTCACACTTAACACCAAAAAAACATTCTCATATTTAAATGAAAATTTTGTATAACAATTCAAAAATCATTTTTGACATTTAAAAAATATTTTGACATTAAAACTATACAATATTTGACAAGTATGATTCAATGTGTGGGTTTCTTGATCAAAATGAAATTTTAGTATAAAATACCAGTAACGTACTCAATATCGAGAAAATGTAATAGGATCATTTTGAGAAAATAGTAAAATGATCCATATGTCCTTTGAGTCTTGCATAAATCCTAATAACCTCAATATAATGCATGGTGTGATTACTATGACCCTAGGTGCATCATTTAATCTCAAATTTGCATCAATTTTATTAAATGGAACAACTCACCTACTCAAAACGTAGATTACACATTTAGATTATTCTGGAAAATAAGTAAATGATACATATATGATTTCCAACATGTAAGGAACATAAACACATAAATATGATTCAATATGTTATTGTTATAACTAAATGATTCCGTAATCAGTTAAAAACTACATTTTTATTTAAAAAAGTGTCACTCAATGAAAACTAAGGAAATGAACTTATATTTTTTTTAATAATTTAGGAAAATGATTCCTATGCCATTTTCTACATGTAATAATAAATCACGGATCAATAATACAAAATATGGGAGTTGTATGAGTTAAGGATATTGTTTCCATTTTAATATGGAATTTTAATAAATAAAAGATAAATAACCTACTCAAAACAGATAATTTTTTTGGACTATTATGATAAATTACTAAAATGTTCAATAAGTCAAATGGGATGTGTTGGAATCATCTTCAAATCAATATATTGAATGTTACGACTATTATGAATCAAAGTGAATATTATTAATATATATGATTCATTTATGTTTAAATTCTCGTAACATAACTAAATCCAATCAAAATATCTGAGATTCTATTAACATAATTCTATTTAATGTTACATTATTTATTTCCTTATCATTTTATAATATAAATAATTAATAAATATTAACATAGATAATGCTTCTTGGGGACAAGAACTATTTTGACATTAAAACGTTAAATACAATTTAGTCTGACACATAATGATTCTTGTATAAATGAAGGCATTGTTTAAAAGTTATGATTTTTGTTAATTTATTTCATTGTTATGTTACTTTAATAAGAATTATCTTCATATACATGAGTCCTCATTTTCTGAAGAATAGTGGATTTTTTCAGATACAACACAAGTTGAGGATATGATCATAATAAAAACGGGAATTGATGTTTTCAACTGTATTTAATAATTTTTTCTTACCTAATTACATAAATCTATGTTTTAAATGTCTATAATATAGTGTTTTTTCATGTATTTGTATTTTAAATTTCAATGCATTTAATATGTTTATTTGTATATGATTTTGTAGATATATGGTGGTCTTTTTAGTATTGTGGTATTCTTTAATAGCACACTATAGTTATTATGCAGTGTTATTTTTAATCACAATATATTATTCCCCTTATTTAGTGTTTTTTATTGCTATAAAAACATTAGTATTTTAATATCTCTCTGGTACTCTTCCCTTTTGAATAAAACAAGTGGCTTTTTAGCACTCTTAAATGACTATTTTGTATTACTATGTAGATATTCAGAGTAAAATAATTTTAATAAGAACCATAATAATATTTATTCATGTATATTATATATATAACTTAAAATAAATAAGTCATGGATATTTAATTTGACTCACAAAAATAAATGTGAGATGAAAATTATGTAACTCAATTGTGACTTCCTTCACACAATTTAATACCATCAATATAATAAATATATAACAATAATAAATAAATTCCAAAACAATAAATATATATTTTGATATATCATACCCTATATTATTTACTAATAATCTATAATCACTATTTTTTATAACAATTCCTTGTTAATATCACTATTCATGGTTATAAATTCTTCATTATTCATATGAATATTGTTTTGATAGTTTATTCCAATGTATATTGTTTATGGTTCCACGAACTACAAAATTTTTGTCATTATATTAATATCATATATTATTATATAAAATTTAATGATATAAAAATTTATTACATTGTTCATAGAGATCGTAGTCCATATATATAAACAAACTTCGTTTACATTTGTCAATGGATGAAATTAGCAATGTAAAACCATAACTACAATATCTAGAATCATTATTATATAATCTATAACATATATTCTCAATAAATATATCCTTTTACAAATTCATTTCTCCTAAAATGAAAAAAGTTTTACATAGTTTTATAGAGGTGGTACTCCACACATAGTCTAGAGGCCTTATAGTCTTTCTGTGAATAGGATGGTAAAAATGATGACGTGATTTTATTATTATTCAATTATTTAATGTCATAAAAATGATATATATATATATAAACATTGAATTTATCATGATATATATCTATGAGATGTTGTATTGTAAAACAATTGTATCAGTTCATGATGGGGTAGTCGTCCATAAAAACGATCGATAATTTCATTTACCATTTTATGAAATAGGATATTGATATAGGGTATTATTCTAAAATAATAACATATAATTATATGTTATACATTTGTGTTATTATTTTATAATTTTTTAGGAATTTTTTATGGAGGTGGAGGAAGGAACATGGTAAAAACACATGGTCAAAAACGATTCCACTGCTTCCTACAACCTTTTTATGTTTGAACAGAAAATCCTAGAGAAGTGGTTTTCATAATTAAAACATTTATTATATTAGGTGGTTTGGGATTTAATATTGATGTTTTTTCAGGTATTTATGAACTAAAATGAATTTATGGAGTTGATAAATGATAAAGGAGTTCCCCTTAAAAAATAAGGACGTACAAACACGAATATTTTATAATAGAATACAATATGATTAATTCAATCTACAGAAAAACACAAAAAATGGACATTGGTTATAATGATGGATAAAAAAATCAAATTATGGATGTAAAATATAAATTAGACTTGTTTTTAGGTTACATTAATTCATATCTATTTGGTTTAACCCATAGAATACTTGTTCAAATCATAATAGGGGTAAATATGTTTTACTATTTTTACTAGTCATTATGAATTAAAATTAAGTTGAAATTGTTACATAATATTAGTTATTACGACTCCAAATAGGTAATCTATTTTACCTTGTGATTTTTCATTAATAATAAACCATTAGTAATGGTGAAACATTGTTTCTTTAATGAAAGAGAAGGAATATTATTAATATAAACTAATTTTTTTTATATTCATCAATAAGTAAATATTTTAAGAATAATTTAAAAACATAAACCTAAGAATATTTTTAAATTTATATTTATAAAATGAATAAACATTTTCAAAATAATTTTTCCGAAAGAGTAAAATTTTATTAAAAAAGTGAGTAAAATGTGATAGAAAGGCCATCATGATTTAATAACAATTTATTCATAAATTTATATTAATTTTTAAACCATTCCTTTAAGAAGAATTGAAGAATCGTAAAACAAAATTATATAATATAAAAATTATGAATTTCAAATAAATTACCCAATTGTTTGTACATAATTTTATTATAAGAAAAACACATTTAAGAAAAAAAATATTTTAAAAAAATTATATTCAAATTATTTTTTATTTTCATTAATAATCAATCGAATGAAAAAACAATTTATATTATACATTTTTAAAAAAAATCACATCCCATAATTTAGTTTGACTTTTTAATAACCAACAAATAAATGGAAATAATATGTTATTATAATATAATATAGTTCATTTCAATTGAAGATTTCATGTATTGGAAGGTATGAAAGAAAAATTAAATTTATTTTAAAAAATATTTCATAAATTCATGTGGTGTCATATATTATAATCTTACAAAATTATAGATAAAAATTATTTATATTGACTATAGCATGATGACAAATATACCAAATCTCCCTTGTTTCTTATGTATCTTCCTCAAATTGGTGGGTTTTAAACAAAAAAAACAACCATATGGGTGGTATTGATTCGTAGAAGACTTTCTAAATGATCAAGAATCTCCACCAGTAGATCCTTACATGACCAATAAATCTCAATAAGTATGATTTCAATGTTATGTAAATTTGAACAATTATATTTACACATCCCTATGAGAGATATAAGGATCCCATTATAAACATGATAAAGGATTTATGAGAGTGAAAAATGATTTCATACTATAACATATCCTTCATGAATCTCAAAGAGGAAAATATAACTACAACTCATCATAATTTAATTCTATAATCTCATGAACTTCTTTTTTTTAGAAAATACTTATAATCAACATTTCAAAACCTTGATCCCTAATTCTCATAGAAGATTATCATATTATCTTTTATATAGATAATTTGTAGACCGTAGATTCTTATTAATGGTTATATCCTTTTAATCTATTATGTTACCCAACTAATGATTCATTGTATTTTTTTCCCAATTATTTCATCATGATGGAATTTATTGTATATTTAGATAGATTATTACCTTATGGTCCACCAAATTCCTAAGTTAATTATATTATACAAATAATGATTGATTTTAGGAAGGGGTACATACCAAAAAAAATAAAATTCCATTGAACAAGATATAAGGACCTAACTTTATAACAATACATAATATTAAATTAAATGAATAATTCACATTTAGGATATTTTCAGGTTTAGAGTTTTAGAGAGTTAGTCCATACCTATTTCATTGGAAAATGTTACAATGTATACACTTCTACTCAGTTTCCATTATTTCATAAAATAAAAACTCTTTGAAAAAAAGATTCATGTCTAGTTCCATGTATAAGAAAACATTACTTTTCCCTGATCCCATCCTTGACCCTATTATACATTTTTTCCTATGAAAAAATTACAAAAACTTGGGATGAGCATAGAAAGATCGGTAAGGGGTGCCCAAAGAAGGAAAACTGTCAGTTTTTCAAAACAACAAGTAAACCCTGAATACTTTAACATAAGTAATACTTTTCACCTTTATGAACTAGTAAATACTCTTTACTGAATAAAAGATAAATATGTACCCTTTTGTAACCATATTATTACCATATAACCCATATAAAGAACACATAACATATAATGGTTACATGGGACATAAATATACATAAATGGAATAACCATACGGTCGACATTCACACATATCACTAAATGGAATAGCCACACAACCGACTTCTATACCCAATGCATTGGTGGTTATAACGAAACCACCCATCCTGGTATTCATGGCACCACCCATCATTTGGTTTATCATGTAACCACCCGTCAAATGTCCAAGTACCAATATAAAATCCTAACACATACAAAAATATAAAGGAAAGAAAACATTTCAACAATTCAATCACAATATATCACATAAATATACTGACATAAAAAATCCATTATCAAAACTGTTTTCAATTCCAAAATACATAAAACAATATATGGTATTTTTTTCATTTTAAAAACATTACGACTTGTTGAGGAAACCAAAAACCAAATAATACTCACGGTGACGGAAAACGTCATTGTCACCAATTACGTTAAAAGGAATATTCTTTTTCTAATTTAGTAAAACACTTTTTATAAATAGATTCCCTTTGAAAAGTCAAGGTTGTTTATACATCGTATAAAATAATGTCGTGTATCAAAACAAAATATGCCTCAATGAAAGGAGATTGTGACGAAGTCCCTTACCTCGTGTCTGACATGACTCGATCGTTCTTTAATCTCCTAAATAATAAACTAAATTTAATTTATACTTGATTAAGGCCCTTTTCAAGTTTATTATTACTTTTATATCATTTATTACCATCTTATAAACATTACATAATCATTTATGATAATAATATTCATTTTGTTGATATTTGGTACTTGAGTAAAAAATGAACAACTTATATTTACATGTTTTCCATGTGGTCAATATTCTATTATATCCAGAATGTTATTCCTTTTTTAGATATCATACATATCATATATATCCAGTATATACATTTATTTATAATCGTACATAACATTTAGAGGTATGAAATGAAATGCATCGTTCATGGAGACGGTAAGTCGTACTTACGCAAGAATGCTACTTTCATTTCTATTTCTTATTTTAATGAAAATAAAATATAAAGATACATAATTATATTATAATTATATTATAATATCATATATATCATTATTAACTCCATCCTTTATACATCCCACATAAGGCATTAACGAATAACATCACATTGAGGGGGAAATAGTCCGCACTTCCTCAAATGAGATTATCATATTTATCAACTATGAAAAAACATAAAATTGTGCTATAAATTTATATTCCAAAAGAATAAAGAAAAAATAAACATAATATATATCATATATAAATATAGTGCCACCATAATGGCCTCCATGAGAGGCGGTAGGAGATAATCAAACAATCATTATTTCGTGAGGCGTTAGTTTTCCATCCACAGAAATATTATGTTTTTCACCCATTTTAAAGAGGTGTGTGTAAGCCTAGATCAAATATTTATCATAACAACATCCTAGTATATTAAGGATACTGTTTTTTTCACAAAAAAATAAATAAAAATATTTTATGGTTTTGAGAAGTAATATAAAAGAAAACAATTTAAGAGAAACTATTACCTTTATTTTGGGTAAATTCCTTTAGTTTGAACCAAAAAGACTTATTGAATTGCCTTATGCCTAAGGTAAGGCTCTCAAGAGTAGGAGAGGGAATTAGGGAGCTTAATTTGGAAGAATTTGGATGAACCAAATGGCTTGACAGGTGTGAGGAATTGGTTAAAAGTGGTCTCCTTTTATAAGGGAGGGGAGGACCTCTTTAGGAAACATTGAAAATATTATTTTATTATAAACCTATCATCGGTTTCAAAAGGTCCAAAAATCATTATATATTAAGATAAGATTACTAATGGTCAAAATAAAATTACCCAATTGGAATTGGACAGGTTTTGTATAATACTTTAATCGTTATAATTTTATTTATTTAAATCATTTATTAATGTGGTAAATAGTGAATCATTATTGTGTCATAAATAATTTAATTTATTAGATGTCTATAAATTATTAATAAAATACTAACATTTATAAAATCCTCTTAGATTTACAATTAATATTTATAGTCAAAAATAAAACTTATATAACACCATTTAAAAATTAATTACCAAACGATTTTTGTTAATGTCATTTTTGTGTTTACATTAAATTAATTAATCCAAATTGTCATTATCACTCCCATGTGGCTAAATGGGGTCCTAAAATCGACCCAAAGATACCCATGGTTGTAAACGACTCATATTATAAGCTTTGGACAAGTTTTATGATAATTTGGAATTATTATAAGATTCTTTTAACCTTGAATTACTGTATTTACCTTTAACCGCGGTAAATAAAAGTCAAAAGATACTATTCACCAAAAATAATTTTTATCATAATGAACCGCATTTTAATTTTTTATAACAACCATGTATGTCAGATTTTTGAAATTCAATACACAGAAGTGGTAAAATTTCATTTAAATCAAAAAGTCGGTTTTTTAACTACTAAAAAGTGGTTTCACTATTCATCAAAAATGGATGTTTTTCAGAAAAATACAAAAAATTCAACCTAAGGTATATTTGATATTCTAAATTCAAAAATGATATTTTCTTTTCAAATTTAAAAATAAAAAAGTTTCATTAATTAATTTTAAAATTAATTCCCGTTGTTAAAGAAAATAGCGTGTTTTTAAAAAACAATAACTATCAAAAGATCGACACTTGTTTATGTCCAATATCATATTGAAATTAGTTAAAATGATGAATATTTGATTAAATGGTAAAAATATATTCTAATTACACTTTAAAACCAATTAAAAAGATAATCTAACCATATACAAAATTTTATTAAAATGAATGTTTGAATTAAAATACAATATTTTCAATATTCATTAAAAATTAACTTTATCAGAAAAATACAAAAAAAATTACCAAAAGTAAAATTGGATGTCCCATATCTAAATAAGAATTTTATTTGTTCATATATAATTCTTTAATGTGACCAAAACTAGATTTAAAAAAGGTTCGCCATTAAAAGGCGATAAATCGGCCTTTTAATGTAAATTATGCATAAAATTAGATTCATTCACATTTTAAGCCTATATTTTTTTGGATAAATGAAATAAATTTAACAAACATGTTTAATCATATTGTATTTAGTTTCGTTCATTCCCACCAATACAATAGCTAGGAGTTAACAACCATTTAAAATAATATTATTATATTATTACTGTGCAACATATGATTCCAAAGAAACTTGTTATTGCGTATCAGGTACAATATAGAATATACCAACCCCTTTAAAGTAAAATTAATATTCAATTCAATAATATATTAATAAATATGAAATATTTCTTATTCTTTATTTACCTGGGATGTTACTTCCTTCACCTGTTTCGGGAATTGCATCCTCGAAATTTTTTATTCACTTATCAAAATAAGTGGGGGTATTTATCCCTCATAGAATTTTCAGATTCCCATGTTGCCTCATAAACCATGTGGTTTTTCCACAATACGTTTACCTGTTGAATTGTATTATTCTGAAACACTTGATCTCTATGGTGAAGAATCTGGACTGGTTGTTCTTCATTAGAGTGATTATCTTCCAACCGAACTACCTCTGGACTCAAAAAATTAGATGGATCTGGCATATACATTCTCAACATCGAAACATGAAAAAAATTGTGTACCTAGGATAAAAATGGAGGTAAAGCCACTCTGTATGCAATTGATCCAACATTCTCCAAAATTTCATAAGGTCGGATGAACCTCAGACTCATTTTCCCTTCTTACCAAAACACATCACATGTTTCTAAGGAGAAACTTTGAGAGAGACATGACCACCTACCTCAAAGGAATGATCCTTTCTTCGGTTATCTGCATTACTTTTTTGTCTACTCTGAGTTGTTCTCATGTGCTTCTGAATCAACTGAACTATCTCTACCATCTCTTCTACAAATTCTTGTTTTATGATCTTCCTTTCACCTACTACATCCCAAAAAATACTGGAGTTTGAAAATGCTTCCCATATAAAGCCTCATATGGAGCCATCTTTATACTAGAATGAAAACTGTTATTATATGAAAATTAAAGCAAATAAAGATTTCGGTTCCAAATTCCTTGATAATCTATTGAGAAAGCACGTAGAATATCCTCCAATGTCTAAATTGTTCCTATCTGATTGAGGGTGAAAAAATTTACTAAAATTTAATTCAGTACCCAACGACTTCTAGAGGCCTTTCCAAAAGTTATAAGTAAACCATTGATCATGATCAGATACAATGGAGAGGGTAACACCATACAACCTGACTATCTCTTTAACATACAACCGAGCAAGTTGATCTAGAGACAAAGTATCTCGAATAGGAAGAAAATTAGCAGATTTAGTCAATCGATCATCTATAACCCATATTTCATTATTACCTAGAGATGTATTTGGAAATCCCACAATGAAGTCCATGGATATATTTTCCCATTTCCACTCCGGCACTGGTAGAGGTTGAATCATCCCTTTAGGTAACTGCCGCTCTACATTAACCTGCTGAAAAGTCAAACACTTCATAGTAAAATGAACAATATCTCTTTTCATTCCATCCCACCAGTTATACTCACGGAGATCTCTGTACATCTTAGTACATCCAAGATGAACTGAAAATAGATAACTATGAGCTTCACATTACAACTAATTCTTCAATTGTGAATCACATGTTACACATAATCACTTCCCAATCCTCAATACACAATCATTATCATGATTAAAATCAGACATCTTACCATTATGAACCATCTATACCATTTTCTGTAACACACTGTCTTCTTTCTGTGCTTGCATTATTCTATCTTATACTGATGATTTTACTAACACATGATACAAAATTGAATAATTTCTTGTACCGAAAAATTCTATGCCAAAGTTTATCAAATCAAAAACAAAAGGATCTCATTCCAAACGTAACATGGTTAATGAAGTATTACTTTTTCAACTGAAATCATCCGCCACATTATTTGCTTTTCGCAGATGGTAATGGATCATGCAATCATAATTCTTGATTAATTCTAACCATCTCTTCTATCTCATGTTCAATTATTTCTAAGTAAATATATACTTCAATCCTTTGTGATTAGTATACATTTCACATTTTAATCCATACAAATGATGCCTCCAAATTTTTAAAGATAAAACAACAGCATCTAATTCCAAATCATGTGTATGGTAATTTAACTGTTGAGGTTTCAACTGACTTGAAGAATAATAAATTACCTGATCATTCTGCATTAGAACACAACCCAGTCCTTTCAATGAAGAATCATTGTAGATAACAAAATCACCATTTCTGGAATGCAGTGACAAAACTAGAGCATTTACCAATATTTTTTTCAATTCCATAAAACAATCATCACATTCTTTTTTCCACATGAACTTAACACCTTTTTGAGTTACCTTACTAATTGCACTAGATAACCATGTAAAAGTTTCAGCAAACCTCTGGTAATAACCTTCCAAACCAAGAAAACTACAAATCTCGGTTATATTTGTGGGTCTTGGCCATTCGACAAAAACATTTGTTTTAGCAGTATGAACAATAATTCCATTTTTATAAACAATGTGACCAAGGAAAAAATTTCTTGTAACCAAAACTCACACATCCTGAATTTCCCATAATGTTTATTTTGTTATAAGGTTTACATGATGACCCTTAAATAAATTTCAAGATCCTATTTACATTTTGAAAAAACTAATATATCATCAATGAACACAACCACCATTTATCACCTGATTCAACTAAGCCATCATTGTACTAAACTACACAATTTTGATTATGAACATCTTAGGATGTAGATTGGATGGTTATTCTCCTAGGTATGCCTTCCCAGAAAAGCTGCACAATTTCCTCTATGAAAAACCATTCTTAACCCAGAAATATCTTAGGCAACGCAACATGGTAATCTGTAAATGATAAATTTCAATATTAACAATAATTACATTATGGATATTAATTTAACAAAACCCAAACTTCTTAAGTTGTCTAAACTGACCTCTGATACCAACTATAAGGATACAGCCTTATAACATTACATAATATTGAATTAAATTAATAATTCACAATGAGTATCTTCTCAGGATTAGAGTGTTTGAGAGTTAGGCCATAAATATTTCATTGAAAAATATTAAAATGTAGACACTTCTACTCAATTTCCATTTTATCATAAAATACAAACTCCTTGAATAAAAGATTCATGTCTAGATCCATGTTTAAGATAGAACTACTTTTCCTTGATCCCATCCTTGACCCTATTCCACATTATGTCCTGTGAAAAACATTTAAAAAAATGGGATGAGCATAAAAAGTTCATTAAGGGATACACAAAGACTGAAAACTCTTAGTTTTTCAAAACAATAAGTAAACCATGAATACTTTAACAAAGTAATAATTTTTACAATTTTGAAATAGTAAATACTCTTCACTAAATAAAATATCATTACGTTCCCTTTTCTAACAAAAATATTTCCATAAAACCCATATAAAGAACACATAACATATATAGGTAACTTGGGACATAAACATACATAAATGGAATAATCATAGTTTTGACCGCCACACATATCACGAAATAGAATAGCCATACGGTCGACATCGATACCCAATGCATTTGAGGTTGTAACGTAACCACAAGCCTTGGTATTCACGGCACCACCCGTCATTTGGTTCATCACGTAACCACCCATCAAATGTCCATGTACCAATATAAAATCATAACACATACAACAAATATAAAGGAAAGAATACATTTCTACATTTCAATCACAATATATCACAAAAATATATTAACATAAAAAATCCATTATCAAACCCATTTTCAATACCAAAATACATTAAAGAGTATATGGTATTTATTTTCTTTTTAAAAACATTACGGCATGTTGAGGAAGCAAAAAATCAAATAATACTCACGGCGATGGAAAAGGTCATTGTCACTGATTACATTAAAAGGAACATTCTTTTTGTCATTTAGTAAAATTCTTTGTAGAAAAATATTCCCTTTGAATAGTCAAGGGTTTTTATAAAGCGTATAAAAGAAAGACTTTTATTAAAAAAAATATGCCTCAATAAAAGGAGATTGAGACGAAGTCCATTACCTCGTGTCCGACATGACTCAATCGTTCTTTAATCACCTGAATAATAAACTAAAGTTAATTTCTACTTTCTTAAAAACATTTTTAATGTTTATTTTTCCATTTTTATAACTTATTACAGTGTTATAAACATTATGTAGTCATTTATTTTAATAATATTCGTTTTTTTGATATTTGGTACATGAGTAAAAAATGATCAGCTTATATTTACAAGTTGTCCATGTGGTCAATAGTCCATTGTTTCAAGAATGATATTAATTATTTAGATATCATATATATAATATATATATCGAGTATATACTTGTATTTATAATAGTACATAACATTTAGAGGTAAGAAATGAAATATACCATTCTTGGAGACGGTAATCCATACGTAAGCACAAACGCTACCCTCATTTATATTTATTATTTTAATGGAAATAAAACATAGTGTTACATAGGTATATTATAATTCTAGTATAATATCATATATAATATTATTAAATCCATCCTTTATACATCCCACATAGGGTATTAATGAATCACATCACTTTGAGGGGGCGGTAGTCCGCACTTCCTCAAATGAGATTATCTTATTTACCCACTATGTAAACCATCAAAGCATGTAATAAATGAAAATTAATGAAGCATAAATAAGACATATAAATAATATATATCATATATAAATATAGTTCCATCATAATGGCCACCATGAGAGTCGGTAGAAGATGATCGAACAATCATTTTTTCGTGAGGCGTTAGGTTACCATCCACAGAAACATTATGATCATCACCAATTTGATGGAGGTGTGTGTAAGTGTATTTAAAATAATTCTCATAAAATCGTCATAGTATATTAAAGATACTGGTTTCGTAACAAAATAATGTTATAATGAGAGTTTAGGGGTCTGAGAAGTAATATAAAAGAAAACAATTTATGTGGAACAATTACCTTTAATTTGGGTAACTTCCTTTGATTTGAACCAAAAGGACTTCATGAAGTGCCCTCACCCTAAGGTATGGATTATGGGATGCGTAGAAGGATTTAGAGAGATTAATTGAGCAATGGTTGGATGATCAAATGTGTTCATAGGTTTTAGAAATTGGTTAGAAGTGGTCTACTTTTTATGGGAGAGGACGATCTCTTTTGGAAAGTGTGAAAATTTTATTTTATTATAAACATATCTTCAAAGGTCCAAAAATCCTTAAAGATGAAGATAAGATGACTAATGGTCGAAATAAAATCATTCAATAATAATTGGATAGGTTTTGAATAATATTTTAATCATTAGAATCTTATTTTTTTAAATTAATTATTAATGAGGTAAATACTACATCATTATTGTGTAATGAATAATTTATTTTATTCTATGTCTAAAAAGTAAAAACAAATACTATAATGTATCAAATCGTTTTATATTACCAATTAATATTTATAGTTTAATATAAGACTTATATAACACCATATAAAAATTTATTACTAAAAGATTTTTGTTAATGTCAATTTTTCCTTTAAATTAAATTAATAAATCCAAATTGTAATTATCAATCTCATGTGGCTCAATTAGGTCCCAAAATCTAACCTAAGATATCCATGGTCATAAATTACTTATCCTATATCGTTTGGAGAAGTGTTAAGGTAATTTTCAATTATTATAATATTCTTTTAACCTTGATTTACCATATTTACTATTAACCGCGGTAAATAAAAATCAAAAGATACTATTCCCCAAAAATTGTTTAATCATAATGAACGACATTTTACTTCTTGATAACATCCATTTATTTTTTATTTTTAAATTAAATTCACAGAAGTGGTAAAATTTCATTTAAATATAAAATTCAGTTTTTTAACTACAACTAAGTGGTTTCACTATTCATCAAAAATTAATGTTTTTTCAGAAAAAATACGAAGAATTCAGCCTAAGAATTATTTGATATTCTGAATTCAAAAATGATATTTATTATTCAAAATTAAAAACATAAAAGTGCCATTAATTAATTTTAAAATTAATTCCAGTTGTTAAAAGAAGTAGTGTGTTTTTAAGAAACAATAACTATGAAAAGATCAAAACTTGTTTAGGTCCAATCTCAAAGTAAAATTAGTTCCAATAACCAAAATTTGATTAAATGTTAAAAATATATTCTAATTACACATTAAAACCAATTAAAATATTAATATAACCATATAAATAAATTAGATTAAAATGAAATTTTGAATTAAAATACAATATTTTGACTATTCATTAAAAATTGAACATTATCAGAATAATACAATAAAAATTACCCAAAGTAAAATATGATGTCCAAAATTTAAAGGATAATTTTATTTGGTCAAATATAATGTGTTAAGGTCAGAAATACTAGATTTAAAAAGGGTTCTCAATTAATCAGCGATAAATCGGCGTTTTAATGTAAATTATTCTTAAAATTAGATCCATTAACATTTTAAGCCTCTAATTATTTTGGATAAATGTAAATACATTTAAAAAACATGTATAATCATATTGTAGTTAGTTTCTTTCATTCCCACCAACACAACATCTATGAGTTAACTGCCATTTAAAATAATAATACTATATCATTATTGTGTAACGTAAGATTCCAAAGATACTCATTGTTGCGTATCTGGTACACTATCAAACATAGAAACCCCTTTAAATTAAAATTATTATTTATTTAAAAAATATTAATAAATATGAAATATTTCTTATTCTTCATTTACCTGGGATGTTACACAAGATCAAAACAAATCCTATAGGGATTTAATAATTATATCTTACTGGAAATCATTAACATACCAACCTGGGTAGACCTCACCATTGACCAATATAATCCCATTATGTAGTGAGGTATAAATATTGTAATAGAATATGAATTTTATATCATGAAAAAAATGTCAAAATGGATTACAATTCAAAAAAAGGTAGATACAGCCGAGACAAACAAGCTAAACCAAAATGTATGAAAAGACTAGACAACATGTCTCCATGTGACCAATTGTTACCTCCAAACAATCCCAAATTAAAATAAAAATACAAATTGAAGCCTATATGATATAAAAGTATGTTATATTTACCTGGATCCTACAAAAAATGTCTACAAAATCCCACATATAGAATTAGGGTATGAGAAATAGATCACATTATTATACCACGACGATATATATAAAAATTTAAATTAATATAAAACCCATATTAGAGAATTTAAAAAATAAATTATCAATATTTTTTATAAATAAATACAATTGAATTTTTTTTCAAACTACCCAATATATTTCATAACAATCATGTTGTATTATCAAAATTTAAAAGAATATACCTAAAGATTAAATTAATAAATATACATGTTATCCAACATCTATGAATTAATCAATTTTTTAATAAAAAAAAGTGAAACAAAAATAAACCTACCAACAAGGATGTACCCCTTGGGACAGTTTTTTCAGGACACTTCAGAGTCAAATATGGAATATAGATGAATCTTAATAACATTGAGGCATTCCATAGTCCATCGACATATAGAAGGATACCACCTAGTGTTGTAACATACACTATATAAACATATTTCTCTTCCTTATGGAACCAAATATTCCCACTATGAAATTGTTTTTTATAATTTTTAAACCAAATACACATTTATTTAAAACCACTTAATTTTCAGGCCATTTTGCATCAGGTTTTTTCAAAAATCAATCCAAATAATTGGAAATTAATTTTTGTAATCAAAACCCCTTTTCAAAAAAAAAAACAACTGAATTTTTAATTTCAAAACATTAAATTTTTATGTTAATTATCATGAAATCAATGTAAAAAACATCCAATTGAAAAAAATAAAATATTTGAATAGATCCACATTCCACAAGGATGTATAGAACCTAACAACAGTTAGAAATACAGATTTGAAACCAACAGAGTTGCCTTAATAAGAGAAGAAATGACAAAATATGAAAATTTATTGATATAAAACACAATCTTATTACCCATAATCACCTCAATCATTTCCATAACAACAAATTAGAGAGTGTCAAAGAGTAAAAGATCAATCGAATATAGGATTCATTTAACCATGTTGATCAATCATTAAATTGAGAAAATATGATAGAAAGGAGTCACCCAAAATCACCTATGATAATTCCAGGCCAAGAGGGTTAGTCTAAAAAATAATGATTGAAACATATCATTTGTATGAAACCATAAAAACCAAATATGTGACATTTACATTGTGTGTTAATAATTTAAATGTGACCTAATACTAGTGCTCCACATTTTTTTAATAACCCGTCAACAATTATATTAATAATAATATATTATTTATATATGGTCTGTAACTATTACCTGAAGTGTGAACCATACATTATAGTTACCCATTTTAGGAAATCTTGTTAGTAACCGTTACATAGTGTGTACTCTAGTTACACAACATGTAAGTACATATTGAGAAAAATAATATTCTAGATTTATATATAAAATTCCAATTAATCTACAATTTCACCTTTATAGGTATTCTACCAGTTCAGGGTTAGAAAATATTTCTATATGAGAACGAGAAACAAAAGGCATGGATTATAACACTCCTGAAATAATGGTAATGGGGGTCACAATATATCCACCATAACATCTTTTTTACATTTAATGAGATCACGATCATGAATCTACAAATAGAGAAGGTCGTCTATATCACATAAACATCTAAAAATCCCACATCAAGTGGTGATATTTTCTTAAATTCCATAGTACCTTTAATAGGGATATAATTTTTCCACACAGTACCTTATTGTGGGGATACATAAAATTAAATGGCTTCTAAAGATAAGAGGTCTGATATCAATATCAACATCCTCCAATATAATAATTTGTCATGGATATGTTATAAACCTTTTATACTAGGAATCCTAAATCACATCATATATATTAGTCAATTAATATGGTAAATGAAATAAATATTCCACCCTAACAAGTCAATACATGATATCAAAGGTCCATAAAAAAATGTTCCCCCATAACATGCTTACCGAAATGACGATTTCCCAAACAAGGTGAATATCTGAGAAATACTTTTTCACTAGCATAATATTCTAGTGGTTGACAATTATGAACATAATAATATTTATTAGGATTATCTTCCATGATCAAATACATTTCGATCAGCTACACCACCTCTTTTATCTCCTCAACATCACTTGGGCCATCTAAGGACCATTATGCCAACAATGCCTAGCATAAGGGAGATTGACATGGTTTCCCATATCAATAATAAATAGAAACCATCTTGATTGATTCATAAATACAATTTTTATAGTAAAAAATGACAAAATGAAAATTTAAATCTCATGGTCTGCTAACATCAAGCACACAAGAACATGACATATCATTAAGTAACTGTATAGCCTTATCTGTCTCAATCCATCTAAGAATGTTAATCCATGATCAATTTCAATATATAAAACATTTCCTATTTCAATACATTCCAAAATACAGATATGAACCTTGATTCCCAATCATACACAACTACATTGGGAAACACCTGAAATCTTACAATTTTAAAAAAATACAAGTCTCCATGTTGTTTAATATTATTCATTTCAGTTATTTTTATTAAATACATTGATTTAGCCCACCCCTAAATAATAAAAAAATTCACATCCTTCTTACTAGGTGTATATGGTAAACCAATTATGAAATAAATGGAAATATTATCCGCCTTTCATATTAGAATTGGAAATTGATTCAACAAACCTGCAAGTCACTGCAATTCAGCCATGAAATTTTTATTATTGAGAAACATTGATGTAAAGTCTCCAACATACTACTTATTCCTTATCTACCAATAGAGATATCTCAAATTATGGTACATCTTTGTATCCCTATAGTTCAAGGACTAACATAAATAGTGTACAATATCTATAAAATCTTATCTTAAAGGAAACAGAATTAAAAACATTCATTGGAAGCACAATGAATAACATGGAGACTAAGATAAAATATATGAAGTATCTTAAAGATTTAGGATTTCATCGAGGAATTTTATAAAATTTTATATCATCATATCAATAAAAAATATCTCATTAAAATTTGATTAAACCTTTATCAATTTTCGGAACACCTATCCACCAACCTCTTCTACTTCTAAGATCATCTCAGTGAACAAAGCCATCAGAGGCCACTTCTTATCTCATTCCATCATGGATTTTGATGGAAATTTGTTTATTGATGCATATTCCATCACCTTTCCTTTCCCATGGGCCTATATGGTATCATTGTCAATGGTATGAATATATTCGAAATACTTTCATTGTCACATGTTATGATTTTTTAGTGTAAAAATATATTTCATGCTCTTATGATCTGAATATGCTATAAAATTTTATCAAAATATATAGTAACATAGTGTTTAGAGTAAATTCATAAAAGTGGGAAACTAAATATGATGGGTAGTGTATAAATTCATATGAGGTTGTAACTAGTGGGATCCCTAAGCCATAACATATTTACATTTTATCAATAAATAAGTGAAAACTATATGAAAATAATTATAGAAAACATAATAACCAGGCCTCAGATCCAAAATAATCAAAACCAGTGCTATAGTCAAAATCACATTTACTTTCTCAAAAGATATCTACAACTTGTCCTTAAAATAAAAACTTTAAACCTTACGGGTTAAATCTATCATTAAATATGCGATCTAGGAGATTTATATAACAATATATGAAAAGATGATTTCCATACCCAGGAAGATCTGGATCTAAAACACATTTATAGGATACTCTAAAGACAAACATCATGTAAATTTTCAGGATCAACTAATACACCCCCTAAAATATCACATGACTCAGAGATATCAAATAATGAATCCAAAACTGACACATAGAATGTTGACCATATAGAAAATATAATTTCATGGTTTAAGGAATGATATAAAAATGTTCTTTGCGTTCCTCCTATGGGATTGAGTAAACCAAGAAATCATCTACAAACACAACTATATAAGTGAAAAAGAACTAATGAATTATTATGTTTATAATGGAAATAAATACCACATGAACATTAGTCACACTGGATGGAATACTAAATAATTCAAAAAAAGTCCATATCATCTATAAATTACTTTCTTTGGTATGTCCTCTTCTATAACTCTCAACTAGTGATACCATAACCATAGATAATTCTTATATAACTAATGATCCATCCCAATATATCAATGTGATCATAAATTTTTTAAATATAATACATCATCCTAATGGTCAAGTGATTCATCATTTAATGAAAATACAATGTATAAAGATTGTATATTCATTATTAATATATTTTACATGTAAAGCACACAGCTTCAATATAAGATTAAAAATTTATTTAACCTCTTTGTCATTAATATAGACATAGTGTTCCACCTGCTTAGTAGGTTCCATTCAATATCATGGAATAGAAATGGATGTTTTTCTATAGATCCTGTAAATTGTAAACTTCACCACTCATTGTGTTGGTAAACTAGACAAATAATAAAGATATTCTTAAGGGTCCACAGACAAAAAATATGGTAGCTAACCACCCAATAAAAGGTCTAATACATCAAGAAACATATCTAAAAACTAGCATGACATTATTATGGAATATTGAAAATAGCCCCTACCATACTCGATATAGAGTCCAACTCTTGAAGGAAAAATGAATGAATGAATCGATGGATAATTAATATACATGATGGTGATAAAATTTTATATAATATTTTACACATTTCTTCCAATCCATGAAAATAATCATAACACTATGTTACGATAACTTACTAAGATATACCATACCTACTAAAATGGTCCTATCAAAACCCTACAAAGGGGAAACCTGAAACCTAGTTCATACCTACTTTTGAAAGGTGAGGAATGATCAAATAAGAATATAATATTCTATGAATTCAAGACCAACACATCAAAAAACGTTGAATATATAAATAAATTAGTTGATCCATTACCAAAAAATGTTATAATAATATAAGATGAAATATGTGAAAACCTCTAAAAATAGTTGTCCCTTCTTGACATTCCTTTGTCAATCATTATTTTTCATTTAGTCATATGGAAGTATCCTTGTGAACAATCACTTTTTCATGAGAATGAGACCCACCACCCTTAGAAGGATCAAGATAATCCTTTAAAACATATGTGAAAGTGGATCCATATTTACTACATGGGATATCAAATCATATAAACATTTCAGACTTCCATATCATCCACAATGATGACATGTACATGGATCCTTCATATACCAAGGCATATTTTTTACAAGTATCCCACTCTACTATCAAATAGTGTATTTATAATTTTAAGAAGACCCTATAACTAGTCCTAAAAAATCAATCGACCCATACACATCCTTTTATGTTCTCAAAAAGCACCCAATATACCTTCTTCACCCATTGAAGCTCTCTCCATACCGATTTTCCAGATATTTTTCCCTTAACCGTTGATTCTTTATCCAATACCACCATGAAGATCAAAAGGCCAATAGAACTACCATTGAACTATCATTGGAACACTAACCCATACAAAACCATTAAGACTTCATGTAATCATTGGTGAATAGCTCTGGTACCAGATGCCCCAATATAGCAGAATGGTGGAGTAGTCGAGGAATGTATGATCTCCTTGACCGTGGTTAAAAACTATTGGTTCATTAATTAATGTATTGTCATAGGATTAATCTACCTTCTAAATATACCCCTGAAATAAACCCAGGTAATTCATTTTTGAAAATTTACTCACACTATAAAACCCCATAAACTTTTCCATAGTCCCTTAAGCTTATATGTGAAAAATACTACATTATAATCCTCAAGAGTCTTCTGGAAGTTGATGTTCCTCTCCATAAATTCATGCCACCCATTAGAATATTCTGGTTCATTATTACCATGGATGACATGTGGATGCATCTTGATAATCTATATGACATAATCCACTACACATCCCAAGTTAACTACGCCCACTGATGCCATAGTCTGAATGGTACTAATATCCACCTCAACCAGAAAAGGGTCCACTAGAGTATCGTCCTGTGGAAAATAGCAAACATATTCCTCTATTATATTTCTAAGAGATATTCTAGGTGTTATTTTTTAAAATACAATTTAATAAACAATCAGTATTCATAAAAAAACAGACCATTGAAAAAAATTCCAAAAGAATGTATTAAAATAAATAGAATTTTTTTAAAGTATATGATTTTTGTAAAAAAAAGGAAAACATATTTTTGAAATGTATATAATCATATTATTAAACATCCCACATATTTTATTCAAAAAACCATAAAACACCAAGTCCCTATATTTTTTAGATATTTTAATTTAAATATACATTCAATAAAATTTATTCAAATGAACTTAAATTATATGTCTTAGACATAGTAAATTTTTTCCAACTACCTATGAAAACATGGATTTTTTCATGGGAGTGAGTCCATCAGGACCCTTGTCATCCCCTGTTCTACAAAATCTGGTTATCCTACTCCTATTTACCCAATACACATAACCAAATATTTGATTGGTAAGACTCTTTATAGTGTGTAACCGCTCTAATACCATATTGTAAATGACCATCTTAAGTCAACTAGAAAAATCATCAAATGCATCCCATTATTTGGCGAGGTTAAAAAAGATATCATAAAAAGTACTGTATGTCAGTAAAACAAGAAAATCATCCATATTACAAGGTGGAAACAATGGATATACATCCGATGAAAATATGTCAAACCCAAAATTATAACATGTATATTTAACATGTCATCATTTGACTAACCTTAACCTCCCAAAACACACAAACTAAAAATTAAATTTAAATAGAAGCATACACGATATATAATTATCATCTCTTTACTTATATCCTATAAAAAATGGTCTAAATATACCTAAAAGAAGAGGTGGGTTATAAGGTATAAAGCCCAGTAAGATAAAACAATGATATCTATACCGGTTATAATAACATCAATGAACATGAACATGGTTTAAAATTAAAAATAATTATAAGTATTTATATAAATAATACAAATTTCTAATCCTTTTAAAACTATCCATGAGTTTTCAAAAATTATTTTTCATATTGTGAAAATCTATAAAAAATGAATGTAATTATTCTGAATATACATAAACATGTGATCCAATATCCATGACATAATATATCATGTAATAAAAACAGAAACTACAATTCTCATTCTATCCAAGAAATAAACTATAAGACAATATGTATTACACACTATGTTTAACGCCCAGACCAGGATCACCCCAAAATATGTGCCTAGACCGTTCACCAACTGTCCTCAAACACATCTCCCCGTACAAAATAGGTTAATGACTAGCATTGAGGGTCTAAAGAGAGTCAATGTGGAGACTATAGGCTCTAAACAGAGTTACACAGTTGTAAATCAGAGTAAATTGAAATCAATAGATGTTGTATCAACACAAAATTGAAAAGATAGTGGATGAAAAATAGAACTCATTTTATAAAAGTGTCCAATTCCAATTATACAACATATGAATGCATGACATATTATGGATACACAATTGAATGAAAAAAACCATACCACATGCTTTACACATCAAGTATAATACAAAAAAAAAGGACAACGAATCTCTATGACTTTCAACTCGAGCATCTCGAGCTCTCGCTTGGTCCTCTGCTTATATCTACCAAGTATAAGTAAAAATTCAAACCTACAACCAAATGGAATCTACTCAGGTACTCTAGTGTAATGGAAGCTCGAGTAGCGTGTTAGATATATATCACTATAGGCTAGGACCACCAGTGTCTGCCCCAATACCATAAATTAAATAAATAATTTAATCAGTTTGAAAACATGCATAAATTAAGTAATCCGTACAAAGTAACTATATGTCCAAGTAACTTCATTATCCCTAAGATGGTGTCTGGGCATGAAATTTACATTCTCCATTAATACACAAGAGTCATCACCCATTCACTTCCATTTTTCAATAATTCAACCCTCATTAAATTATATTAGTCTCATGATCCAGCCTAAGCCTGACATCCCCTTAAAAGTCACTCAAAAAAATGTATCTAATGACTATCTAAGAAATTAATGTAAAGAACAAATTAAATTCTAGTTCCTTGGCTTGGTTAACCCGTCATAAGATATTCAATTTATTCATTCAATTATTATTTCTATGCCCATCCACAAAAAATTTAGTCATTCGCTCCTGGGTCCGTCCACTAAATATTTAATCACCTAATTATATAAAGATTTGTAACCTTTATCATATTCAATTAAAAAATTATCACATCATCATTCATTAACGATTTAATTCAATATTGTATGAACAATTGGCCACATAGTGCAATGTCAAATAATGAATGTAGAACATCATGTCTAACACCCTGGTGAGTATATGTAGTAGCATCCCTTGACTCCCAACCCATGTAATTTTGGAGCATTATACTTTAACCCATAAAAGTATATTATCTTGAAAGCTATGCATAGAACGCCATGTCTTGCACCCCATTAGTACTTGGAGCATTGGTCCCTGTCTCACAACCCGTTTATCAATCATAGATATATATTTATCATTGGTGTAGACACCATGTCCTTAACCCAAAAATCATCCATTAATTAATTCATAAATTAACTAATAAAATCCGTTAATTAATTCAACGACTAATTAACTACATAAAACTCTTCTCAAATAATTCTACAATTAATTAACCATTCATCATCTAAATACATAATACTTAATTAAAAAATAAATATTCTTATCAACAATCTAGTCAACTAAATAAATCACTTGACATTTAATTATCCCAATTCCTGAACGGAAATGATGATAATTTTTAATACAAAATATCACTAAAAAACCAATTCTTTTAATCAATCAATTAATATATCTATTTATCCAAAAAATTAAAAAAATTATTTCCAGATTAATTAACTCATTTTGATTCAAACATTTCTTAATCAAATCCATCATAAAAACCTTAAATCAAAATCACGATACATTACATTGAGAATTATCAATTCATCATCTAAATTAATGAATTCCAATTCATTAATTAAAAAATTATTTAATTTATGCATTCCTTTTAATCAATTAAATAATTGAATAACCATTCAAGTCATTAATAGTTAGTAATTAATCCAACATTAATTATTTTGATTTTACCAAAACAACATATCACAATTAATATCTATATAAATTATCTCACTTAGTTGTGTCAATATATTATAATTAATCCTTGGATTAATTTTTTATATGCATTCTCAAAGAACATAATTAGTATACAAAATTAATTATCTTGTCTCTTCCAAAATAAAACAACAATTAATTATTTAATTTTGTATCATTAATAAGTTAAGCGATACAATATAAAAAACATCACATAGCCACATCCACATTTATCTCATGTGGACATCATTATTTAATAAAATCCAATGATGTGCTTCAACACATCAGATATCACATTTAGTAATTTAATCAAACATACTAATCACGCATTTGTAAAGAATTCAATATAAATACATCACTATATAATTTATGTAACAAAAAAAGTGCACCAAGCATTTTATTATTGCATTTGTTAAAGTTGAGGACTTGAAATGGGACCCTAGCTTAGGGTGGAACCAATTCAATTTTCAACGGCTTGACATACGACGACAATAAATCCCCAACTGATTTGTAACCACATGCACATGCCATTTTGTATATACATACCCATGTGCACCCTATAAATTGATCAAAACCAACTGTAATGTATCTTAGAATCAAAAAAGGCCATGATAATACTCAAAACACCTAAAATAATGTACTTGGGACTCGAACAATTTGTGAGACTCTAAATTAGTTGTAGACCAACAAAAAGAAGAAATGTATATATTTACTTGAAGGAATAGAGACATTTAAAATAAATGCCATCCACCTCTCACTAAGAAGAGGAAGGTGGACTATAGAACAATGGGTCTTGAGTCAACATTCAAAAAACCTAAGAACATATGAATTCTAGAATCAGATTAAATCTGAACATTAGTTTTTCAGCCGAGCAAACAAGGTGAGAGAGAGGAGATAAATGACCAATGTGAATCATGAGTTAGAAACAGTTGTACTCACTTATATGACATTTACACGATTAATGATGAGTCTAAATGAATCATCGTGCGCAAAGTGGAGTTCGAGAGAGGGGGTGGCGCACAAAAAATGGGTTCGTTCTGCTATTGGGGTGTTGCCCGGGAATCATGCGCTACAGCAGGGGTTCTATCTAGGAGTAGGTCGTCTTGTACGTGTGGTGTCATAGGGAGGATCAGCCATAGAGGGGTGATTCATGTGGTTTGGAGGAGGAGGGATGCTCCCTAGAGGAATCTTGCGCCTCATTTGCATCGTTCCGCTGATTTGGTGTGCACGCATTAGCGTTCGAGAATGGAAGAAGGGTCCAACCATTTATTTTTTTTCTAACCAATAAATTAAAACATTAATAAAACCAATTAGATAATTTAATTAATTAATAATGAATATTATTATTATAATGATATTAATAATATCCAAAAAATTATAATTATTATCAACATTGAAATATTTTTTCATTAAATATAAAACTCCCCATTTATTTATAAATCCATGACTTCCTATAAATCGAAAAAATTTAATTCCCAAAATTAATTAAATTAGACTTTTCATTGAATTTAATTTATTAAGTCAATAATTTTTTTAATTACATCCTCATTATTATTATTATTATTAAAATATTTTCCTCAATTCTAAAAACAACTCCCAAATCCATTATTATTATTATTTATAAGATAATAAAATCCATAATTAAAAATAATTATAACACTCATTAAACCATAATAATAATATTTTAGTTTTTAATACTCAGAACCTTGATATAACGCAAGACCTATATTTAATAATAATGCTTCTTTTGTAATAATGAAACTCCTTATTTAATGAAAATTTTCATTCAGATACCTAAAAGCCATATTAATTTCACATATATGTTTCCTCCAATTAAACATCAATTAAAATTTCATTAACATAACTTTTACATCCAATTAATCATGCAATCAATTATTATAACTTCCAAATAATTTTAGATAAAAAAATAATATCAATAATAACATTATTATTATTAACTCATTATTATATTCAATGGTAAAAATCCCATTTAATGTTATTTAATGAAATTAAATAAAACGTTAAACTTGGTAAGCATCACGGGTTATACCGCAAGCTTTCACATCCCATATAGATCCAATAAAGTAGAAATTTCCAAATTCGGTTCTCCTAAGACTAATCCGGACACCCAAGAAAATTATCAGGTAAATATGCATGTCCAAAAATGACACCTTCAGGTGTTGCAACACTCGGAATAATGTTCCAGAGATTATTTTAATAATAGAGCTATCAATAAAAAAATCAACAACCGTCGTAATTTAAACCCGGTTCAAAAGAAAGAGACAATAAAATCTACCCACATTAATAACTTGTTATCACTGAGAAGTCATCTATAACTATAACAATGGTCTATGATCTACCAAAGTCTAAATGTTCCATTTCATGTTGGTGTTATGATTTCAAACTCTAAACAATTTTTTAACCAAAACACAATTCCAACAACATAATTCATCAAATCTCAAGAAAAAAACGCCAAACAGAGTTTACATTTGAGTCTATTAGTGGTACCTCATTATGAAAAATGTTTAATCTCGATCAATTAATAGAAACGGGTTGCACACGATTTCCAGGAAAGATATTATGGTACCAAAACCCACACTAATCCTTAAACCGGTGACGTTCCTTTTAAAATTATTAAATCAGCCGTAACATGTACACCAAAGACCTTACCCAGACTTTTGGTGACATTGCCATGTTAAGCCTTTAGTTGGCTATTTAAAAACTATTTTTCCCCAACATGAATGAATTTTTAGCCAAAATAATCCACAAATCTCAAATTAAACCTAGATAACAACCACTCATCAAGACCAAAAAAATTTAGAACTTTAGAGCAGCGGTAGACCGATGCTATATTATTGACTTCATGATGAGGTCAAGAAACGGGACACACTCATCGTATTTAGAAGAGCACACCAAGATAAAAACACGATCACAAAAAACAATCAGTCAAAAATATAATGGATGAATATGTTCAATAATCTCAATGTCACTTTCCAATATATTTTTCAAAATCAATGCGACACTACCCACCATAGGATTGACCATGACGTTGAAAAAAATTTCAGCTGCTTACTAGATAACTATTTCTGAATCACCATAAACACACATGTGATGTTTTTCAAAGGGTGATCACCACATCAAAAATTCTCACATGAATGCCAAAAATTTAAACAAACCGCCATATCAAAATGCCCGAGTCCCAGATGTTGTTCTGTTATGAATCTTAAACATCGACCCTCTCTCTCAGTCTGGGATAACTAATATCACGATCCTAAAAATCCTATTTTTAGCCATTTATGTAATTTATTTAACCCTTTAAAAATTATAATGAATTTGACCAAACCCACATGTAATTTTTCATAACATGACACATGGTTTTCAAAATATCGCCCTAAGGGGAAATTTTCATTCTAACAAAAATACTATTTAAACATTTATCATTCAGTGTCATTTCATTTTTATCAAGAAATTTATCATATAAATTAATTTTACAAAATAGGAATCCTACATGGGTCCCATTTATTAAATCCAAGTTCTTCAAAAGCATACCCACTACAGTTCATTACAATCAAAACTCTATAGTTCTATATTACTAAACATTTTTAAATTTACTATAGTTATATGGTTCAGTAAAATGGATGTCCATCCTACTAATACAACTACATGACATTGAATATATGCCTGGAATGTTAATCTCTATGTTTCTAATAACTATACTTACATGCCATATCATTCCAATGTATTTTTTTCAAAATTTTGATTATAAATAATCTGTGGAAAATACACCAGTCACTCAAGGATAAATTATATCATCTATTATATCGAAAACCATGAGCATCAATTCCCACCCCTGGCTACATGGTCATTTCTCCTACGACAGGTGATCATCCCCAAGCATGGATATTAACCCTAGAAATGACACATTACTAGTATCATGTATACCATCCGAAAATAAAAAGATAAAATTAAAAGAAAATGTCTTTGATAAAACATTGTATCATCCCGACCCAACTCACCCCTGAACTGATGGCCATACTAGTCATCAGATGACCTCATGTGCATCACCCCATAGGCCAGAGGCTGCTGACTAGTAGCGAGGGTCTATGTATAGTCAGTGGGGATACTATAACCTCTTAACAGAGTTTCACAATGGTATATCATTGAAAATAACAACAAATATTAAAAGATGTAGTACATAATTGTAAAATAAGTTGATGAAAAATAATAATCCTTTATAAATGTTTCAATTGCCAATTATATAGTATATGAATACAAGACATGTTATGGATACATAATTGAATGAAAAAACACAAAATAACCTGATATACACATGAATTAAAAAATAAATAAAAGACAACCAATCCCTAGGTCTTTCAACTCGAGCATCCCAAGCTCCCACTTGTTTCTCTACTCTTATATCCAATGTATAAGTAAACTACTCTAACCTACAACCAAATAGAATCTATATTTGTAACTGAGGGTAGTGGAGGCCCATGTATGGTGTGAGATATAAATCATAGTAGGTCAAGACCACCAGTGATACCTCAATACGAGACAATAAATAAATAATTTAAATAGTGTGAAAACATGCGTAAATAATGTAACAATTACAATGTAACTATATACCGATGTAGCTGCTTCAGCCCTAAACAGGTGTTTTAACATGCATTATACATTTTTCATAAATACATAAGAGTAATCACACATTCATATCCATTTATCAATTAGTAATAAAATTTTAAATTATATAACTCAATAATAATAGTAATAATTACATTGATATTATTATAATTATTAAAAAAATCATTTTTTCCAATTCTAACCCAAACACCCAAATCCATTAGTATTATTATTTATAAAATAATAACAAAAATAATTAATAATAATTAAAATAAACATTACACCATAATAACAATAATCTAGATATTATTACTCAATCATTTTATATAACCTAAACCATTATTAAATAATAATGATTATTTAATAATTTTGAAAAAATGTATTTTATTAAATGTTTCATTGAGATACCCAAAATCCACAATAATTTAACATAATGGTTACACTGAATTAAACATTAAATTAAAATAATTTAACAAAAATGTTACACCCCATTAATCTTGCAATTAAATCTTTTAACATCCAAATAATATAATACACCAAATAAAAAATAGTATTAACATTATTATTATTAAAAAATTATTATATTTAAACACAAAACTCAAATTTAATATTATTTAATTAATGTAAATAAAATATTAAACTAGGTAAGCTTCATGGGTTGGACCGCAACCATGTGCATCCCATGTAGATCCATTAAAGTGGATTTTTTCAAATTTGGTGCTAATGAGACTCATTAGGATGCCTGAAAAAAATATTGGTTAAATATGCAAGACCAAAAATGACACCTTTAGGTGTTCCAACACTCAGAATAAAGATCTAGTGCTAAGTTAAAAAATCAACCCGTCGATAAACATAGATAAAATTTGAAAACCTTTGTAATTTTAACCTGGTTCCAAAACAATGGACATTAAAATAAGGAACATAACATGTCATAATGTTTTATATCACTAACATAGAGTTTTTACATAGACAATCACCATACAAAAGGATACCTCTTGGTAGTAAAACACACACTAAGGCGACATGTGTCTCTTTCCAGATAAACCCATATTTCCCAACATGTAATGTTTTTGAACTTATTTTTTAGAAATTATGCACACATTTTTTAAAACCATTTAAAATATAAAAAAATATATTCCAAGTTTTTAAGAATATATTTTTCATTCAAATCATGGAAATTATGTTTCAAATAAAAAATAGCTTATAAAATATGAAGCTACACAATTTTCATTTTCAACACAATAAATTCCATTCCACGATCAACAATGATTATGAATAGTAATAGAGAAGTTTCAATTGTTTCACGTATAAAAATGATGTAGAAAAACTATCCTCCATTAAAAATGGGTTTTTAAAACCACGTGATCTTCTTTTGGAAGATAAGCAATGAAAAAATACTAAAAAGTGTTGATTGAAAAAACAATCTCATTACCAATCCATACCAAAATATTTCCTCAACCATAATAAAGAGAGAGAATGTGAGTAATGATGTACCTAATAAGAAAAACCACCTAAATGAATTAAAAAACAATAAACAGAACTATACTAATAAATGGAGTCTCCCTAAATCCCTGTTGTTAGATTTCATGTTACAAGAGGAGGGATACAGAAGGAAATAATGAAATATATCATTTATATGACACCCTAAAACCAAACACCATAACATTTACATGGAATGTAACTCATTTACACATCATGTAATCCTCAAAAACTATATACCTCTTAAAACCACTAAAATTGTAATAAAAAATATATATTTTATTTATAGATGGTGCATAATTATCATATGCCATGTAAACCATGCACTTCATGTATGCAGTCCACAGATTATTATTACCAACCATTACAAGACATGTATTCCACATACATGATGTGTAAGTTCCCATTTAGTAGAATAAAATCTATTATTTATGTTTAAAATTACATGAAATCCATGACTACACTATTGTAGGTATCCAAAAAATTCATGGTTAAAAAAAAGTCCCTGATGTGAAAGAGAACCCAAAAGTAGAGATTAGAGCGTTCATGGATGAAAGGTAATAGGTAGTCACAACATATATATGAGAATGATATGTAGTTCACCAACATGAATCCTTATCCAAATCATATTGAAGTCATATCCAATAAACGAAGGTGATCCTAAAATCATGATTAACTAGAATAGAATTTGGTACTCCATAAAACCTTACCACTTAACATATATCCTTGAAAGATGATCCAAAGTGAAAATTTCTATGACCTTAATTATGTGTGATATATTTGAAAATAAACTGACCACATAAAGAATATAAAAATGGACTTCAATAGTTTTGTAGATTTATATGACAAAATATATAGAGATTTTTCCCATTTCATTCTATTTTGATTAGTTGTTGTAACATGCCCTTATTTTTATGTATCTTAGCATCAAATTTACAAAATACGAATATTCATGATAAATAATATGTAATATATCTTCTTACATCTTCCCATAATAAATAATTCATCAGATATCAATGATTATTTGTACGTAAATGATGAATATTAAATGATGAATTATAAATGTCATCATATTTCAACTTCATCATGTACAGAATAAATAGAACATATACATGGTTCCAGAATATTATCAACCCTTACCAAATAAAGGATAATCCCATGAACACATCACCCCTTATCCTTTAATTTCACGTCTTTCTTTTCTCCTCTTAATTCCCACAAGGATATATGGTTGAACATACATTTTAGGAAGCCAATATTTATCCTCTTATGTAATGATATCCAAATCCATAATTTTTAAATAACTAATCATTAGATTTTATGATATCCTAGTCATATATAACATGGCATGATCCTTTAAACTCAATGAATATGCTACCTTGATCACCTTCCAATAGTTGTAATATATTGTGAATCCAAAATCATTAATCATCTGCAGCCATATTTTAGGTCCCATATTAACATCTTCTAGAAGGAATATATACATTAATGTCCAATTATTAGTTTATATATAACAACATTTTTCATAAATATAATACATCATAATCATTAATGAAACAATTAACACAGTTAACATGAAATCATGAATTTGAAAATTTTTCCCATCATCCATCAATTTTCATGATGCATAAGCTATTAAAATTTCACTCGTTATGAGAAATCATCCAAATATATTCATTGATGAATCAAAATAGATTAATAACCATTTCCTAAAGTAGAGTAATGTTTGAATACATGTTCTAATTATCCTTCCCAATATTTCGTGGAAATATTATTCACATTCATATTCCCAAAATAACATTGTTTCCTTCAAAGGTGGCATAGTCATTGGAATATACCTTCAGGTTGAATACACCAAAATCATCAAGAATCTCTTTACATAAAATGAAAACAATATAACTAAACCCAAATGGTAGTAATAAGATAATATTAATTAACTTCAATCTTTGAATGGATATATAGATATACACTATGTTGATATTATATAACCCCAAAATAAAGAATTTTTTAGTAAAATTTCACATTTAAAAATTTATTCATATAACCAAATTTTCCTTACAGTATATAGCTCAATTATAATATAATGTTATTTATATTCATTTATATTTTAATATATAAGGTTATCTTCTATATATCATATGGAATAATGATAAGTGTAATATTAAAACCATTTATTTCAATTAAACAATATATATTACAAAAATATATTAATTCCCAATATAATAGTTGTACATTAATAATCTCTATAACTTGTATTGAACATATCCTAGGTATAGATCATTTATTATGCCTCAATTAATGACATACATAATGAATATAAATCGTCAAATAGAACTGATCTCCATGAAGCAAATAAAAACTGAAATCATTATAAGGAAGAGGATACATTCCCTTGATTGGGACCTTGTTCTGTTTTAGATCATTAATGATGAGTATCAACAGTACACATTTCACATTAAAAAAATAACATATAAAACATGACATTATAAAATGTCCGATAACAATTCAACGATTCTGTTGGATTTTATTCCTTACTTCCTAATACTCAATGAAGGAAAATTTATATAGTTCATTGAAATAGGTGAGCCACCAAGTATTAGTTCTATTGAGATATAAAAAAATGATCTTATGGAGGATAATAATTTTTTTTAAATACATAAAAAACACTCATAAACTAGTAATTACATCGATGTTAGGATTCAAAAAACCATCTAACTTATAAACCCTTTTCGAATATGAATCATGACCCAAAATAAGTGATGGGATTTCATCATAAGTTCATATTTATCATTTCACTAATAAATGATTGTATGCTAGTTTATAATATCAAATATGACTTCCCATCCTTGGAAATTGATGTGGGATTTATATATATAAATCCAATACATGCCTATGATATCCTCAAATTCCACAACTCAGAGAATAAATGTCTTTCAAGGAATCTCATTCCAACAATGATCAATAGGAGACGATTCATTGACATGAGACTTTATCATCGATCCATTAATAGTTTTCACTAAAAATTAATATCTAGATATTGTGGATAGAATTTAGCTATTCTAGATAACAATATTGAAATGCATTAATTCATAAAACTACATTAAAAAATGTTCATCAAAATATCATTAGTCCCTTATCCACCTCTAATTTTTTATTCTAACAAAAATTCCTTATAAAAAAATAGTTAGTGTGACTTTCATTAATTGTTATCAATTTGATAAAATTAAAATATTACATTATAGGGTGTATAAATTTTTGTAAGCATACATTTCATACATATATATTACCCTAAAACTAGGGGGTCTCTTACGACTCTCCCAATTGATTTTTGTTTCATCATTAATCCATGTATTCGATAACCATTTTATTCCCAACATTAACATATGAGAGTTACCAAGGATTAAATTTCATCGATTTATATAATTAAAAATATTGGAAATCATACATTTTTACATAAATATTACATATTATTATATGAATATTTATTATATAAAAAAATATACTATAGAATAATATAATTTAAATATATTTACAAAAAATGATGCATAAAAACTATTTTAAGGAGAAATTTATCCTCTACAACAAATATATATATATATATAACCCTTATTATAATTATTATAGATAAAAAACTCTTTATAACATAAATAAAAAGTAACATTTTAATAAGTGATCCTTATATCTAAGCATAGTTAAAAAGGGTGATATCAATGGTCACATAATGAACACATGTATATACGAATATGATAAAATGAGAATAACATTTGAAAACCATATATTATATATAATATATCATAATATTTAGTAGCATAATAGAGCATTCTTATTGATGAAAAATGAATGATAATGGAATCAAAGAACAAAATCCAAGAGAATATATAATTTGTTAAGAACTAATTATTAGGAATAAACATATACTTAAAAAAATTACTTAGTTGAAATAGATAAATTCCTAGACTACCACTGTAGGATGGTTTCACTCCCAAGACCATCATAATAGTTAGGGTTCATTCCAAATTCTATCATAGAAAACTAATCCCCTTGATAAATAGGGATCACTCACTATTCCAATATTAATTATCTCTTAGGTACACTTTTTTATATAATGCATTAGAGTGGTATGTAATACTAGTCTCACCAGCCACATAATAATGATCATAGGGGTTTTTTCGAACAGATCTTAGAAAATTAATCCTATCATATCCCATCAATATGAAATGGTTTTCATAATAATTTAATTCTGAAATTAACTATGGAAAAGAAACTTGTTTCAAAATTATTACCTCAATTCATCAATGCATAACCTACATAATGTTTTGAAAGCTTCACTAACATAATTTAGTAATAATTATGAAACATATTTCGAAATAATAAGTATGGTATAATTGGATGACATGTAAAATCCCTGGAAAATGACGAAAATTAGATTTTCATATTTATTATTATTTGTGAATTTAATATTAATTTTATCTTAAAGGGGTTGCTATGATCGATAGCGTACCCGATATGTAACAACAGGTTTCTTTGGAATCTTATGTTGCACACTAATAATATAATATTATTATTTTAAATTGTTGTTAACTCCTAGCCATTGTATTGGATATAATGAAAAAAACTAACTATAATTTTATTATACATGTATTAATATTTATCCAATAATAGTTATAGGCTTAATATATGAATGAATCTAATTTTATGCATAAATTACATTAAAAGGCCGATTTACAGCCTTTTAATGGAGAAAACTTTTTAAATCTAGTTTTTGTCACATTAATACATTCTATATGACCAAATAAAATCCTTCTTTAGAATGAGGACATCATAATATTCTTTGGGAATGTTTTGGTATTTTTCTGATAAAGTTCATTTTTTAATGAATAGTGAAAATATTGTATTTTAATTCAAAACTTTGTTTTAATCCTATTTAATTATATGGTTAGACTATATTTTAAATTGGTTTTAAAGTGAAATTGAAATATATTTTTAACATTTAATCCAATTTTGGTAATTGAAATAAATTTCACTTCAAAATTGGTCATAAATAAGTATCAATCTTTTGATAGTTTTTAATTCTTAAAAACACGCTCTTTGTTTTGACAGCGGGAATTAATTTTAAATTAATTTCTTCAAATTATGTGTTTTTGATTTTGGAAAATGGATTCCATATTTTGGATTCATGAGGCCCCAATTGTGTAAATAGTTAACTTTTATTTTTAGACATTTTAAATATTTACTTCAATAAATATTTTATTTACTATGGTTAAAAGGTATATCATGTAAATAAGGGTTAAAAAATAATATTATAATAATATTAAATTAAACTTATACGTTTCATAATCCTATTGGATGATTCATTTATGACCATGGGATTCTTTGGGTCCATTTGGGGACCCCATTGAGCCACATGGGAGTGATAATATCAATTTAGATTAATTAATTTAATGTGAAGACAAAAGTGACATTAAAAAAATCTTTTAGTAATTAATTTTTATATGGTGTAATATAAGTAATAAATTCTACTATAAATATACAATAGAAATATAAAAATATTTCATGCATCATGGTATTTTTTTCATATTTTTTAGACATCAAATAAATTAAATTATTTATGACACAATAATGATGCAGTTTATACCTCATTAATAAATGATTTAAATTAATAATATTATAATGATTAAAATAATTTCCAAAACATATCCAATTCTTATTGGATAATTTTATTTACAATATGAGTCATCTTATATTCGACCTCAATTATTTTGGGACCATTATAAACCGAATATAAGTTTATAATAGAATAATATTTTCAAACATTCCTAAAGAGCCCCTCCTCTCCCTTATAAAAATAGACCACTTCTAACCAATTCCTCAAAACACTGAAGCCATTTGGCACGTCCAAATTCATCCAAATTAATTTCACTACATTCCTCTCCTCCCCATATAAGCCTTACCTTAGGCAGAAGGCACTTAAGAAGTTTTTGGATCAAACCATTGTGAGTTACCCAAATTAAAGGTAACAGTTTCTCTTAAACTGTTTTATTTTATTTTTCTTCTCCAACCCCTAAACTCTTTTTATTTCCATTATTTTGTAACAAAAACAGTATCCTATGTATACTAGGATGTTTTTATTATATGTATTCGAACTACACTTACACACATCTCCATATAATGTATGACGAACATAAGGTTTATGTGGATGGCAAACTAACGCCTCACGAAACAACGATTGTTCAATTTCATATTACCGCCTCTCATGGTGGCCATTATGATGGAACTAAATTTATATATGATATATATTATGTATATGATTTCTTTATTCTTATGTACTTCCCATTTATATCAAGCCATTATGGTTTCCATAGTAGGTAAATACGATAATCTCATTTGAGGAAGTGTGGACTACCACCCCCTCAAAGTGATGTGACTCCTTAATGCCCTATGTTGGATGTATAAAGGATAGAGATAATGATATTATATATGACATTATACTGGATTTATAATATAACAATGTATCATTATGTTTTAATTCCATTAAAATAAGAAAGAGAAATGAATGTAGCGTTCATGCGTACGTACGGCTTACCGTCTCCATGAACGGTGCATTTCATTTCGTACCTAAAAATGTTATGTACAATTAAAAATACATGCATATACTGGATATAGATTATATATTTGATTTATAAAATCATGAATACCCTTCTGGATATAACGGACTATTGACCACATGGACAACTTGTAAATATAAGGTGTTCATTTTTGACCCAAGTAACAAATATTGGGAAAATCAACCTTATTAACTAAAATGATTACATACTATTTATAACATGGTAATAAGTGATATGAAAGGAATAATAAACTTGAAAAGGTTCTTAAGCAAGTATAAATAAACTTTACATTATTATTCAGGAGATTAAAGAATGAACGGGTCAAGTCGGAAATGAGATAAGGGACTTCGTCTCAATCTTCTTTCATTGAGGCATTTTTCGTTTTATAAATGACTTTATTTTATACGGTGTATAAAACCCTTTTACATTTCATTTTATTCAAAGGGAATATTTTTATACAATGTGTTTTACTAAACGACAAGAAGGAATTTTTTTTAACGTAAGCGGTGACAATGACCTTTCCATGGCCACAAGTATTATTTGATCTTTGGATTCCTTAACAAGCCAGAATGTTTTTAAAAGGAAAAATAAATACCATATACTCTTTTTGTGTATTTTTGTATTGGAAATGATTTTGACAAAGGATTTATTATTTCAATATCTTGAAATGATATTTTATTATTAAAATCTGGAAATTTTATCATTCCTTTATGCTTATGTTATGTGTTATGATCACGTTATGTTTTTTGGGCATTATTTATGTATACGAGTGGTTCTGTGATAAACCTAGGGCAGGTGAGCCCGAGATAGCTATCCAATGCATTGGGTAACGTGATGGAGGTAAATGTGAATGTTTCTCCTAAGAGATTTAGGGAATATACTGTGATGGGTATTCCAAAGTAACTCCCTATGTTGATGTGATAGCTACAATGTAAGTATGATATGGATGCCACAAGTTACCTTTATTATTTATGATTTCTATGTTTCATTCATAAATCATATGATTTCACGAGGTAAGTAAATGATTTCATGTTTTGAATGCATTTATGAACAAGGATTTTCATTCTTTGATTTATAACCCTTAATGAGCTTTTTATGCTTATCCCATGTATTAAATGTTTTCACAGGACTTACACATGAATAGGGTCAAGGATGGGATCAAGGAAAAATCATGTTGTCTAAAACATGGATCTATACATGTCTCTTTTTTTAAGGAGTTCATGTTTTGTTAAAAAATGGAAACTGTGTAAGAAATGTCTACTTAGTAATTTTTGAGATGCAATGTAATTGTTATGCCTAATTCTGTAAAACTCTAAACCAAAAAAGATCCTCAATGTGAATTATCCATTTAATTCCATATTATGTAATGTTTAAGGTCATGTATTTATAGTTGGTATTAGAGGTTGGTATAGATAACATTAGGAGTTAGGATATTGTTAAATTAATATCTATAAAGTAAATTATGTTAATATTGATATCACATAGCATTTACATATTACCATGTTGCTTTGCGTAAGATATTTCTTTCTTTAGAATGGTTTTCCACAGAGGGATCAAGGAAGCTATGTTGGGACAACATCATGAGGAAGACAATCTTCCAAATCAGCAACCTGAGATGGTTGGAATCAGAACTGAACAGTTTGTTGCAGTGATGGCATAGTTGAATCAGGCTAAAAATGGTGGTGCTATCCAAGTACAAGATCACCCAGATCAACCCCAAAGGAACATATCAGTAGTGGAGAATTTCTTGAGGAAACATCCCCCATCATTCAGAGGATCATCTGATCTGGTGCTAGCTGAAGGGTGGATCAAAGCACTGGAAATGATTTTTGATGACACGGGTTGTTCAGAACATCAAATGGTTAGTCTCACTGTTTACCATTTTGAAGGTGAAGCTGATCAGTGGTGGTCGATGATGAAAACTATCAGGGATAGTGAGGATATTTATGCTCTTTATTGAGATGAATTCAAAGTTATTTTTCTGGATAAATATTTTCCTAAGGTGGTTCATCATAGGATGGAAAATCAATTCTTGGAATTGAGGCATGAGGATGACTCAGTGGATGCTTATGAAGAAATATTCACTCGAATGGAAAGGTTTGCTCCAAATTTCATACGAGATCTCGATAGTTAAATCAATCATTTTTACTCAGGTTCAAAGCCAAATTATCGAAGGGATTTAGCTTCTTGTGAGTTCAAATGTTATCAAAATCTTGTTCGTTTTGCGGAGAATGTGGAAATGTAGTTTGATGATGATCAGGTATTATTTGACAAACAACAAAATAAGAGGTCTAGGTGGCAGGAGAATGGGTAGAACTCTTCAAAAAAGTCTGATGGTATGTAACTTAAGTTTATAGTTTTTGAAAATTGTGGTAAAACGCATGCTGGGGAATGTCTTTTAAATTCTGGAACGTGCTACCAATGTGGTAAAATGGGACATAAGGCTCATAATTGCACTAAAAAAGATCTGGGTAATGATAAGAAAAAATCTAATTTACAATCAGTAAAATGTTATATGTGAAATGAAATGGGTCATTATGGAAATGAGTGTCTGACAAAGAGCTCGAGTGATGTGAAGCAGTCAGACTACAAGGAGAAAGGGGTGGCGAAATCTTTTGAAACTACTTGAGAAGATGTTGGTCCATCAAATGAAGTATTATCAGGTATATTTTTTTTTGTTATGATTATTCCAATTTGTTGTTTGATTCAGGGTCTACACATTCATTCATTTCTGAAAACTTTTCAAGTAAAATGGGAATTCCATCTCATGATATGAATACTGAACTTATGGAGAAAACACCAGGAGAAAATTTGGATACAATAAGAAAACATAAGAACATTCTTTTCCTGGTGTATGGAATGAATCTACTTGAAAACCTTATTATTTTGCCTCTAGTAGAGTTTGATGTTATATTGGGCATGGATTGGCTTTCTGTTTATCATGTTAAGATTGACTGTAGATCTAAAGAGGTTTTTTTTCAGAATGATTTTAAGTTTGTGTACAAGAATGAACCCTTGATTTTGATAACATATCAAGAAGTCAAATAACTGGTAAAAGATGGAAATTAATTTTGCCTTGAACATATTGTTGAAAACAAAGGAACTGTTCATATTAATGATTTTCCAGTGGTAAATGAGTGCCTTGATGATTTTCCTTTTGAGTTTCCTGGTATTATACCTAAACGGGAAGTTGAATTTACTGTCGACTTAGTTCCTGATGCTAAGAAAATTTCAACACCCCCTTATCGAATGGCTCATATTGAACTTTTATAGTTAAAGAAGCAAAAGCAGGAGTTATTAGATAAATTTTTCATTCAACCAAGAACATCACCATGGGGTGATCCTATCTTGTTTATTAAAATGAAATATGGTTCAATGAGACTTTGCATTGATTTTAGATCATTGAATAACATTACTGTTAAGAATAAGTATCATTTTCCTCTTATCGATGATTTATTAGATCAGCTCCAGGGAGCTCAGTATTTTTCGAAGATTGACTTGAGGTCGGCGTACCATCAGTTGAAATTAAAGGTAGAAGACATTCTGAAGACCAAATTTTGTACAAGATATGGCCATTACGAATTTGTAGTTATTCCTTTTGGGTTCACCAATGCACCTTCTATATTCATGGATCTTATGAATAGAATTTTCTATGAGTTCTTGGATATGTTTTTGGTTGTATTCATTGATGATATTTTTGTTTATTAGAAACGTAATGAGGAGAATGAAATTCATTAAAGGGTTGTCTTGAAAACCATAAATGAAAAGAAATTTTTTTGTAAATTTTGTATGTGTGAGTTTTGGTTACAAAAAATTTCTTTCCTTGGTTACATTATTTAAAAAATGGCATAACTGTTGATCCTGCAAAAACAAAAGTTGTTGAAGAATGGCCAAGTCCCACAAATATAACCGAGATATATAATTTTATTGGTTTGGTAGGTTATTACGGGAGGTTTGTTGAAAATATTGCATGGTTATCTAGTCCAATGATTAAGTTAACTTGAAAAGGTGTTAAGTTAATGTAGACAAACGAATGTGATGATTGTTTTCAGTAATTTAAAATAAGATTTGTGAATACTCCAGTTTTGGCACTGCCTTCACAAAATGGTGAGTTTGTTATCTATAGTGATGATTCGTTGAAAGGACTGGGTTGCGTCCTAATGCAAAATGATCAGGTAATTCCTTATGCTTCATGTTAGTTGAAACCGAATGAGTTAAATTACCCTACACATGATTTGGAATTAGCTGCTGATATTTTTGCTTTAAAAATATAGATGAAACATTTTTATGGAGTGAGGTATGAAATATATACTGATCACAAAAGTTTAAAGTATATATTCACTCAGAAATAATTGAACATGAGATAGAATAGATGACTAGAATAAATAAGGGATTATGATTCCACGATCTATTACAATCTAGGAAAAGCTAATAAAGTGGCCAGTGCTTTGAGTCGGAAATTTAATGGCTCATTAGACATGCTACGTTTGGAACAAGATCATTTGGTTTTTGATTTGATGAAATTTAGCATAGAAGATTTTGGTGTAGGAATTTCTTTTGTATTGTTTCAGGTGTCAGTGATAACATCTTTATCAGAAAGAATAAAGAAAGTGCAGAAGGAAGAGAGTGAGTTTCAGAAAAAGGTAGAGTTGGTTCATAAGGGTATGTTTCCTAAATTTAACATTGGAAATGATTTTGTTTTGAGGTTTGGGAAGAGATTATGTGTGCCTTGTCATTCCCAGTTGAGGTATGAGTTGTTATGTAAAGCTCATAGTTCTCCGTTTTCAGTCTATCCTGGCGGTACTAAGATGTACAGAGCTCTTCAGGAGTATTACTGTTGGGATAGAATGAAAAGAGATATTGCTGATTTTACTATGAAATGTTTGACTTGTCAGTAGGTTAACATAGAGAGACAGATACCGAAATGAATTATTTAGCCTCTACCGGTTCTGTAGTGGAAATTGGATAATATATCCATTGAATTTGTGGTGGGATTACAAAATAAATCTCGAGGTAATAAGGAAATCTGGGTTATAGTTGACTGATTGACTAAATCTTCTCATTTCCTTCCTATTATATATACTTTGTCTCTAGATCAACTCGCTGAGATGTATGTTAATGAGATAGTCAGGTTTCATGGAGTTCCCCTCTCCATTGTATATGATCATGATCCCAGGTTCACTTCTATCTTTTGGAAAGGCATTAAAAAGTCATTGGTTACTGAATTAAACGTTAGTACAAATTTTTATCCTCAATACGATTTGAAGTCAGTACAATCAATTCAGACCTAGGAGGATATGTTACGTGCTTGCTCGATGGACTACCAGGGAAGTTGGGACCAACATTTTTCTTTGGTTGAATTTTCTTATAATAACAGTTTTCATTTCAGTATACAGATGGCTCCATTTGAGGCATTGTATAGAAAGTGTTGTCGAACTCCAGCTTTTTGGGATACAGTAGGTGAAAGATTCCTGATGGGACCAGAATTGGTTGAAGATAAGGAAGGGAATGTTCATTTGATTCAAAATCAAATGAGAACAACTCAGAGAAGACAAAAAAGTTATGCAGATAACCATAGAAAGGATCTTTCCTTTGAGGTAGGTGATCATGTCTCTCTCAGAGTTTCTCCATGCAAAAGTGTGATGCATTTTGGTAAGAAAGGAAAGATGAGTCTAAGGTTCATTGGACATTATGAAATTTTGGATAATGTTGGATCAGTTGCATATGGAGTGGATTTACCTCCATGTTTATCCTAGGTACACAATTTTATTCACGTTTCCATGTTGAGAATGTATATGCCAGATCCATCTCATGTTTTGAGTCCAATGGTAGTTTAGTTGGAAGAGAATCACTCTAATGAAGAACAACCAGTCCAGATTCTTCACCATATAGATCAAGTGTTGAATAATAAGGTAATTCAACAGGTAAACGTTTTTTGGAAAAACTACATGGTTGAAGAGGCAACGTGAGAATCTGAAAATGCTATGATGTATAAATACCCCCACTTATTTTGATATGTGAATAAAAATTTCAAGGATGTAATTCCCAAAACAGGGGAAGGATGTAACATCCAAGGTAAATAAATAATAATACATATTTCATATTTATTGATATTTGTGAATTAAATATTAATTTTACTTTAAAGGGGTTGGTATGTTCGATAGTGTACCTGATACACAACAACGGGTTAATTTGGAATCATATGTTGCATAGAAATTATATAATATTATTATTTTAAATGTAAGTTAACTCCTATATATTGTATTGTCTAGAAAGAACGAAACTAAATATAACATGATTATACATGAATTTGTATTTATCCAATAAATGTTAAGGGATTAATATATGAATGAATCTAATTTTAAACATAATTTACATTAAAAGGCTGATTTAATGCCTTTTAATGTCGAACCATTTTTAAATATAATTTTGGTCACTTTAATACATTATATATGACCAAATAAAATCTTTCTTTCAAATGGAGACATCAGAATGTACTTGTGAAATTTTTGGTATTTTTCTGATAAAGTTCATTTTTTAAGGAATAGTGACAATATTGTATTTTAATTCAAAAATTTGTTTTTATATTATTTATTTATATGGTTATATTATCTTTTTAATTTGTTTAAAGTAAAATTTAAATATATTTCTACCATTTAATCGAATTTTGGTCGTTGTAATTATTTTCACTTTTAAATTGGACATAAATAAGTATCAATCATTTGATAGTTTTAATTCTTAAAAACATGCTCTTTGTTTTGACAACAGGAAATAATTATAAATTAATTTATGATGCTTCTGTGTTTTGATTTTGGAATAATGGAATCTATATTTGGAATCAGGAGGTCCAAATTTTATAAATATGTAACTTTTATTTTTAGACATTTTAAATTTTTACTTCAGTAAATATTTTATTTACCGTGGTTAAATGGTAAATCGGGTAAATAAGGGTAAAAAATAATATTATAATAAAATGAAATTACTCTTAAATGTGTCTTAATCCAATTGGATTAGTCTTTTCTAACTAGGGGCATCATTGGGTCAATTTTGGGACCCCATTGAGCCACTTGGGAGTGATAATGACAATTTAGATTAATTATTTTAATGTGAAGACAAAAGTGACAATAACAAAAATTGTTTAGTAATTAATTTTTATATGGTGTTATATAAGTCATATTTTCGACTATAAATATTCATTGGAAAGAAAACAATTTCCAACATCATCTTAATTTTTTATAATTTTTATACATCAAATAAATTTAATTATTTATGACACAATAATGATGCATTTTTTTAGATCATTAATAAATAATTTAAATAAATATAATTATAATGATTAAAATATTATCCAAAACATGTACAATTCTGATTGGATGGTTTTATTTCGAATATGAGTCATCTTATCTTCTAACTCAATGAATTTTGGACTATTATAAACCGAATATAAGTTTATAATAAAATAATATTTTCAAACTATCCTAAACAGCCCCTCCTCTCCCTTATAAAAAGAGACCACTTTTATCTGATTCATCACACCTCTCAAGCCATTTTTCTTGTCCAAAATCTGCCCAATTAAGATCCCTACATTTTTCTCCTCCCTCTAGAAGCCTTAACTTAGGCAGAAGGCACTTAATAAGTCCTTTGGTTCAAACCAAAGTGACTTACCCAAATTAAAGGTAATGATTTCTCTTAAATTGTTTTCGTTTATTTTGCGTCTCCAACACCTAAAATATTTTTATTTACTTTATTTTGTAACAAAAACAGTATCATCAATATACTAGGATGTTGTTATGATAGGTATTCAAACTACACTTACACACACCTCTATATAATGGTTGAAGAACATAATGTTTCAGTGGATGGAAAACTAACGCCTCACGAAACGATGATTGTTCAATTACATATTACCACCTCTAATGGTGGCCATTATAAAGGAAATGAATTTATATATGAAATATATTGTATTTATTATTTCCTTATGCTTCTATAATTCCCATTTATATCAATCCTTTTTGGTTTCCGTAGTGGGTAAATACGATAATCTCATTTGATGACGTGCGGACTACCTCCCCCTCAAAGTGATGTGACTCATTAATTCCCTATGTGGGATGTAGAAAGGATAGAGTTTATGTTATTATATATGATATTATACTAGAATGTTAATAAACCTATGTATCATTATGTTTTAATTCCATTAAAATAAGTAATATAAATGAAAGTAGCACCCATGCGTACGTACGGCTTACCGTCCCCATGAACGGTGCATTTCATTTCATACCTCCAAAAGTTATATACTATTATAAATACATTTATATACTAGATATATATGATATATATGATATCTAAAATCATGGATACCATTCTGGATATAATGGACTATTGACTATATGGAAAACATGTAAATATAAGTTGTTCATTTTTTACCCAAGTACCAAATATCGACAAAATGATCATTATTAACTAAAATGATTACTTAATGTTCATAACATGGTAATAAGTGATATGAAAGGAATAATAAACTTGAATAATGTTCTTAATAGTTTATAAATTAACATTTCTTTATTATTCATGAGATTATAGAACGAACGTGTCAAGTCGGACATGAGGTAAGGGACTTCGTCTCAACCTTCTTTCATTGAGGGATTTTTAGTCTTATACACGAGTTTATTTTATACGGTGTATAAACCCATTTTACTTTTAATTTTATTCAAAGGGAATATTTTTATATGAATCATTTTACTAAATTATAAGAAAAAATTCTTTATAACATAAGCAGTGAAAACGACCTTTCCGCCGCCGCGAGTATTATTTGATCTCTGGCTTCTTTAACAAGCCGGAATGTTTTTAAAAGGAAAAATAACTACCATATACTCTTTTTAGTTATTTTGGTATTGAAAATAATTTTGAAAATGGATTTATTATTTCAATATCTTGAAATGGTATTTTATTATTGCAATGTGGAAAATTTATCTTTCCTTTATGCTTTTGTTATGTGTTATGATCGTGTTATGGTTTTTGGGCTTCATTTACGTATACGGGAGGTTATGTAATAAACCTAGAGTGGGTGATCCTGAGATAACACTCCAATGCATAGGGCAATGTGATGGAGGTAAACATTCATGTTTCTCCTAAGATATTTAGGGAATATACTCTGATGGGTATTCAAATGTAACTCCCTATGTAGCTGTGATAGCTACAATGTATGTATGATATGGATGCCACAAGTTTCCTTTATGATTTTTGATTTTTATGTTTCTTTCATAATTCTTATAATTTCACAAGGTAAGATAAATATTTTATTTTTTGAATGAATTTATGAAAAAAATTTCTCATTCTTTGATTTATAACCCTTACTGAGCTTTTTATTCTTATCCCAAGTTTGAAATGTTTTTACAGGACATAAAGATGAATGGGGTCAAGATGGGATCAAGAAAAAGTAATGTTGTCTAAAACATGGATCTAGACATGACACTTTTTTTAAAGAGTTCATTTTTTGTAAAAAAATGTAAACTATGTTGAAATGTCTACTTTGTAATTTTTGAGATGTAATTTAATTGTTATGCCTAATTCTATAAAACTCTAAACCATAAATGATCCTCAATGTGAATTATCCCTTTAATTCAATATTATGTAATGTTTAAGGTCGGGTATTTATATAACATCTCTAATAATGTATATATAACATCACATGATGTTATTAATGATGATATTGGATTTAAAACCAACATTGGGCCATTTTTTAATTAAAATTCCATTTTAAATTTGAAATTATATCATTAAAATAAAATGATTTAAAAAAATATTGGAAATAATATTAATATAAAAAACAATTACTTTTCTAATGGAATCATCAATGAAATTATAATTCATGATATTATGAAATTTTATTTCATATAATATGAATAATAATTCTTTAAAATCAAAGAAAAATGTAATATATTACATCATTTGGAACATTATGTCACTATTACTTTTAATCTATGTTGTTTAAATTATATCATGGGTTAAAATTCCATTAAGATCATCATAAAATATTAAAATATATTATTTAACACACTTCATGAAAACATGGATATAGAAGACAATGGTTTTTCGGGTGAATGAAGAAACAATGATAGTTTTTATTAAAAAAAGTTTTCAATTACTTCAGAAAATAAAAAGATAAAAATAAATTGGAAAAAAATAATTTAAAAAAATAACCATTTGTGAATAAATATTTATATATTCCTAATAGTTTTATCAATAAAATTTTTCTTAAAAAAATAGTAAAAAACAATCCTAATAAATAATGGAATTGTAACATAAGTCCCTTCCCACTTTGGAAACATTATAATCATATTCCACATTAGATAAATTCATATATATATATATATATCTGTGTGTGTGTGTCTGTGTGTTTCTAATCCATATTTTTTATAAAAATAATCCCAAAATAAATTGATGGGATGCATATAAAAAATTATTAGAATGTTTTGCTAAATACAAGATGTGTCTCATAGAAATAATATTGAGAATGAAGTCTCATATATCATGTCTGACATATTTATATGTATTTGATACAGTTATATAATAAATATATATTTATTATAAATTTATATATATATTCCATATTCATATACATAATAAAACAATTTTTATATATAATATTTTATCACATGTTAATAATGAATTCATTAATAAAATAACTAATCTCGGTTATATATTCTTCATTTTTCATATTGTTTTTTTTCGGTCATTGTATTTTTATTATTGTTCAATAAAAATGAAACCATTATTAATGATATAAATATAAAATATATATTTTTCATATATATTGATATTCCTCCATAAAGGATAGATAAAGAAATATTAATTTTAGCATTCATGTCGACGGAAGGCATTAGGTAGGAAATAATGTTTTTCTAATTTTTAATTGATAGAATGATGGAATGGTAAATAATAATTCACCTATAAAAAATAATTATTATAATCAATATATCATATATATTGATTAAAATATAATTATTATAATCAATTTTATAATTAACAAAATATCTCACTTAGCTTCTTAGAGGTAGTACTCCACTTGTATAAATGAGAAGCATTATTATTTTTCAATATATTGTTAGGTAAAATGTTATATGTAATATTATAACTTCATATTTAAAATAATTTAATAAATATAACATATATACTATAAATCCATCAATATATACATCAATGTAATTAATTAAAGGATATTGAGTGGCCTTAATTCATGAGGTAGTAGACTATATTACACAAGATCATAGTTGTTTTCCAATTTTATGGAAGTAAAGTTAGATATAGGTTATTAAATTAATATAATAAAATCTCATTATATATAATATAATTTTTATATTATTTCATCATATCGTAATGAAATTAAAAATATGTAGTAGAATGAATTTGAAAAAATATTTGGAATTAAAAATGATACCTCTTCTTTTGAAAAGATCATTAGGTTTGTAGATATATCCTTCATAGGATTCATTCCAAATAAATTAAATGAATATTTGATATTTTAAGGTAATTAATCACTAGATAATGGAGTGAATTCTATAAACTAAAATTCAATTAATGTTTTAAATATAATAAATTTTTTGGTTCCCTTTTATTAGTTGGGGGTGGTACCCACTTAAAAATTTATTGAAAAATAAAATATGTTAAATTCAATATCAAGAAAAAATGCTTCAAAATTGATAGATATTTGATAATGGGATATGAAAATGTTGAAATATTTTGATAAAAGCGAAATTGAAACTTTGTTTTTAATTTTCACCGTTATCGCCACAATTTTACATTTGATAAACTTTTTTAAACCTTTTCCCTGATAAATAAACTTTTCTCTTTTTTATTGTACATTTTGAAATGAAAATTTTATTTACATTTTCAGATAATAATTATTACTATTATTATAAATATGGAATATAATTTCACAAATCCAATTCATTTTTGTAGGAAAAATATAAATTAAAACATGAACATCATTCCGGATAAAATATCAATTGTCGAAATAAAATTATTTCATAACTATAAAATATTTTCATATAAAATTTAATATAAAATGTATTTTATTTTCTAAGTGGAATTTATAATAATAATATAAATCACGGTTGTACTTTTTAATTCATTACCCTAAAATATAATTTTTATGAAAAAAATACTTTTAATTATTCCTCAAAAAATTAATTTATTTTATAATTCAAAAAAAATCAACATACGATAATTTGGAAATTATTATTTATAAATTAAATTATATTTGTTAAAAGATACCAATTATTTTAAAAACTAATTTAATATATGAGTATAACAATCTGATGATGGTTTTTATAAGAAAATTACACATTTATGAATAAATTTTGATTTTTTCATATTCCTAGAAAAATAATTATGATACTACTATAATATTTATTTGGATATAAAAAAATTATGAAAAAAATAAAAAATTAATAAATAATATAGAAATATATATTAAAATCATATTGAGAACATGAAACCCATTTTCTAAAAAATATTTCCTTTAAATTAGAATATTTTTAATATTTATTTCCAAAGAATTGATAGATAAATAATTAGTTTTATACATATAAAAACCATATAGATTTCATAAAATTTAAATAATATCCAAAAATAGCAACTAAATGTAAATGTTATAATGTAATAAAATATTATAGTTCATCAATACTTGGGGTCTTGTTTATTAGAAGCTATCAATGTAATTAAATTTATTTAAATAATATTAATAAAATCTTATTGTGTTATACACTGCCTTCCCCTTTATTATAAACCCCTATTAATTGGTTTCCCTAGCCACGCATGGTGGTCCCTGATCATGATGATACTAATATAATATATCGAGGTAAATCAATGTTCATGTGATCTCAGTTTTCACATGAATTTAATCATCCCTCTCTGAGAAGAGTTTACCTTCAATGTGAATGATATTATGCAGACTCACATGTAATAGAAAAGTAATGAGAATGAATCTTCAACCAATACCCTAATGAACTAACCCTTCTACGTGATTTTGACTACTTTTTCCCAATGATGGATATTTTTTCCCATATATGTTCAACAATTCTCTGCTATAAATTTCCATGTATCCAAATTCAACTCCATGACTAATGTGCATGTTTAAATCAATTAGTGGGCCTCAATGGACACAATTTATCTATAAGGTACCTTTGTAATATTATGTTACAAAAAATATATATCCCAAAACATATCGATGGAATGGTGTTGGAGGTCTGTAAACATATCAATGTACTTTTTAATTTACATATCACCTTGCTACATCTCAAGAATATATTGGATCATAAGAATTCATAAGATTAAATGGTATTATTCCTAATGATACAACTATTAAAATTGTTTAATTTATAAAATCATCACAATGTGGTTCTAGGTGATCAAAACCCACCAATTCCATTATTCTAATTGAAAAAAGACTTTTATTAATTTTAATTATCTGATCATATAGGTTTCAAAAAAACTCAAACCACTCCCTTGATCAAATAATTTAATACCTGTGGGTTTGTATCTGAATTAATCCAAATATTTATCTATCAAATTAACTACAATAATGTTTAAATAATACACATATCATTTTCAAACCCTTATGAAGCTATCAACTACCAAAAATGAATTCAATCATCTTTTATGTCCATTAGTGGTGGATTTATATGTTACCCATTGAGTTAACGAAATACTCTCTACACAAATGGATGGAATTTTTTTTTGAACAGGTCAACAAATAAAGCATTGTCACTCAAATAGTTGTTATCATGTCCCTTCATTAGTATCCTACCTAGATTTGTAATAGAGAAATCATAAAATTTAATAACCCACTGCATGGTTAGATTATCATATATATAATTATGACTCAAGAAGGTTGTGAATATAAAAATATATAATCCTATTTGAAAAATCTACCCTTTTATGATCTACACCAAATTCATCGATATTCTAGTTTGATATATATGTATTCTAATTCATAATGTACGGATATCTTATCCGCAGTACAATCACTATGTTTTTTGGCATATGACCTAAACCCCTAACACAATAACATCATTGTAATGTGTTCCCAATCCAATCCTAACAATATTTTATTTTCTAAATATACATATGGAAAAACCTATATAGACACCATTATGTCTTAACATGGACAAAAGTATCCCTACATGATCCATCAAGTATGTTAAGAGTGAGACCCAAAGCCTACCTCTAATATTTAAGGGTCTGGTGAAAGCTATGGAGTAGAAAAATCATAGAAACGGATTCCTTTTCCCAATTTACATGAAATAAATAACACAAAAACACAATTCTATGAACATAATGAATTTTAAAAAACTGACAAATATAGAGAGTAATCAAGGTTTACTCTATGATCAAGGAAATACAACATTGTGATTAATATTTATACAATATATATAAATGGAAATATTATAAACCCAAAATCAAATGATGTCCCAAATTGAAAATTTCATTAAAAATAGTAAAACAGATGAGTGACTATCAACATATCTCTATGAATGATCACTAAAAATTTTTAGGACCACCCTGTACCACTATTATCCTCTAACAATATGTAGAAAAAACACCTCTCATAATCATGTAACAAAAATATTCCACAATATTTGTGGGCATAAACTATTATAAAATAAGTATATACATACCCGGTATGATTCTTTAGAAATATAGAGGTATAAAATAGAATAATTTAGTTATCTCGAGCAATAAAGAAGAAGGTTATTGAAATCTAACAAAAAAATGAGAAAAGGAAATCTATGTGAAGAGAGAAATGGAATATCCATCTTCACATCCATCTTATAATGATAATGAGTCTAACTAAAACACCAATGGTGCCATATTGGATACCCATATCTATGTGAAACATAACCCGAATTGGAGTGGAGGACAACCATTTTCCTCTCTACTCTATAGTAAAGGTACAATAATCGTAACTGGGGGACCCTCTCCGTACAAGAGATCAATAAAATTGTAGTACCACTCTATATATAGAGTTCTTAGACCACCTATATTTTACTGAGTACTAAATATACCTACATGGTGTATGTGTGGCCCATGATCCTTGGGGTGAAAGGGGAGTTTTGAACCCGAACACAATCTATCGATCTAACATAATCAATGAATTCTCTTAAGGACTACTAGAAGATGCATACCTATCATAACACATTGTGTAATATATCATATTAAAAAATGAATTCATTGATTACATACCACATAAAAAACTATATTGGGATGGGAACACATTTTTCTAGTTCACGAACATGAACATAAAGATACAAAGGAAAATGTAATGTGGAAATGTACATGACATCTATATAGGATAATAGAAAACATTATTTCGGACAAATTATATCACTAAACACTTGTGTGGTAGATGATTTATGGACCATTTTGGTGGAACATTATTTCATTAATCCTCTGTTTGGTTGATGATTCACATTCTCATACAATTTGGTGTTTAGATCCTTGAAACCATCACCAACATCCCACAAACCCTCATTATCCTTAAAAAACATTGATCCCTATGTTGTTCCAACATCCTATATGAATATATGGGTTTTATAATGAATTAAATGCACCTATAATCATTGAATCGTTTCATGTTATAAAAAACATACCATATGGGGAATGTTGTTGAGAAATGAATAATAATAAATGGGATCATTATTGGCCGATGTGATCCCATAAAATTATTATATATTGTGAAGAAAAAGGTAATAAAATTTATCATAAAAAAATATGATCAATTATGTTCTATAATAATTATTTAAACTATGTTGATATAATGACCCGACATTAAAAAAAATCCAAAAACAAATCAATTCCTTAACCTTAAATAAATTGGAACAAATCCACAAAATACAAATCCCTACCTCGAGAACATATTCTTATTTTCAAAAAATATTTCTCTATCAAAGAAAGGGAAAATTAATTTTAACATCATTCTTCTGATTATTCTTTAAAATAATTTTCATTGATCCATTTTTTAATCATCACCGACAATAAGGGCCCCTCATACTAATACATAATCTCTCAATGTTAAACAGAAGACCCAGATGATTATCTATAATTATATTTAAATATGGAAATGGGATAGGATAAATATTTAATATATTAAATTGACATATAATATAGTTAACATATAGTGAAATTAAAAACTATCATGAAATATCTTATGCCAACAAATATTGAGATTCCCCTAGGGTAAAGTAGTCATTTTGGAAATAACAGGGGTTTTTGATATCATTTATGAGATCCAAATCAGTGATAAAATAATATATTCCAATAATATTCTTGTGAATACTTAAAAATATAATGATTTTTTTCTATATTGTTTTTTGGGTCTTATAACACTGAAAACGTGTCCCCATCTCTGAGGAAAATCCATATATTGTATAGAAATATCCAATGGGTCAACCAATATAGGATATATTTAATAAGAAAAAAATAAAAGATAATTATTTATAATTTAAGAATAAGAATTAAATTATAAATATAATAATTATTTATGAAACACATTATTACAGTCATCCATTTATGTGAATGATTAAAAACAAAACATAGCCTTTATGGTGGCAGTAGTTTGCATGTACAGAAGTAAAATCTTTTAACTTCTCAAATGATTTAGAGGAATCTATAAAATGATTATTCCACAAAGGTAATAATTTTTTAATAATAAATACTATGATGAAATAATTTTATGGTGGGAATAATATATTAATTGGAGATTTAAAAAATAGATGAGTATAATTGAAAATAGTGGGACTAAGCTTTTTTACATTCCTCATAGAGAAAACAACTTGATCCTCCATATATTGTTATTATGGTGATACAAACAACATTATAACATATTAAATATTGTTTTGGATAAATGTTTTAAAAGTTTGGTCAAATAACTATACTTTTTGTGTGTTGATAAGTTAGGAGGTGAAGTGATCCTTTTTAATGTGACAGAGGTATAAATTTTATAATTATTCATAACTTAAATTTTATATAATTTTTAATATATATCATGTTTATCCAAATGTGTAAAATAATTTATAAGAGGTATCCAATTTCTATTAAATCCCTAAAACATTAGTTTATAATTTTTTTGACAGTATACACAATTTTCGCAATCTACCATAAATCAAAATTACAATTGTAAATCATACATTAACCTTTGTATAATTTTATTATAAACAAAAAATGAACCATATTAACTACTTGTTATATTATTATTCAAAATGTGAATGCATTTGTATAATGTTAAATTTTTTAAAAGTTATATAAAGTTATTTATTAATAATAATTTTATAATGCATACTTATCAGTTTCAGATGAAATTATACTTGGGTAGAAAAATGATAATAATTAAATTCTATATTAAGAAAAATATTTTCAATTTATCTGTTTTCTTATAATAAATAATTTATTTGGAAAATTGTTTCATAAATTTCTATCTATTTCTGTTTTTGTAAAGATGTCAAAAATTTCAATGTATTTGAAAAAAATAGTTTTTTATTGTTTTAACCCAAAAGTCAATCAATCAATTTAGAAACCAAAATTTTAAATTATGATAATATTTATAAGATGAATCCAGAAAATTAGTTAATTTTTTCAGTTATATATGCTTAAATTTACAAGATTAAAATTTAGATAGAAATATGAAATATGTTTAATTTTTTTTTAAAAAAATATAATTTTAATATATTTTTTATTTGTGTTTATGGTTCCTTAAATTATATTTTAAATTAATTTTAATATATTTATTATTATAATAATATAATTTGTCATTATATAAACTTTAATAACATTATTTTTCCAATATAAAAGTTCTAATGGCATTAAAATATGGTTTTTGGTAAATTTATTTTATAAGAAATAAAATTATTCATCTTCCATGACTATTAAAAAATATGAAATTATAGTTCATTTATTCAAATATATATATTATCAACAGTTTTAATTATAAAATTATTTTATATTTACTTATATTATTAGAATAAACTTATAAAACATTGTGATAAAAAAATTTCACTTGAGAGGATACTTTTAACATTAAATCAAACTAATTAATTATCAAATATATATATGAAATATATAATCAATAAATTCATATTTATATATTTATATATTTTATTTTTTTAAATTATTTCACTAATAAATATAACACAGTGAAATTTTAAAATAAGAACTTTTTGATTGAAAATGTGTAGGACATGCAACAACGAGAATAAATGAATCAAAATATTTTATTATATAAATATGATCATTATAACCGAACTTTTGAATTCGAGGTAATTAATTGGATATAAAAAATTATTAAATAAATAAATATATATATATATCTAATTAAATATAAATTTATTTATTATTTATTATGAATTAATCACATAAATTATTGAAATCAAAAATTTTTTTTCAAAAATATATTTTCATCAATATTTATATTTGGTTTTTATAGAATATTATAATTAATTCATGAAAATATTTTAAATTTTATTTCAATAAATTGATATCATTTTCAACATAATAATATCTAAATTTTTTATCAATAATGTATGATTTTTTTTGGAAATGTGTTTTTTTCAACTAATGAGGAGAAATGCAGATTCATATTATAAATTATATTTTATTTTTAAATATTTATAATGAAAATTTATTTTATGGATTCCATAAAACGTTTGGTTTATTAATTTAAATTAAAAAAATATAATTATAGTCATTAAAATGTTTTTTATATTTTAATTTAGTATATAATATATTTTTTATTACAAATGGTTTTAAAAAACATATTCAACTCATCCATCTGGAATAATTTTATAATAAAATATTTAACTTACATATTTATAATAATCAAGAAATTAATTCCATTTTTCCAATTCTCATTTTTAAATATGGTATATATTTCTAAATAATTTATTATCATTATGATTATAAATGAAATTGGGGTTTTTTACCACCGTAAATGTAAAATAATATAATTAAGGGAAAATTTATAGTGATAAATAATAGAATATAACCATAAAAGATAAAAAAATTTAATATATAAATATATATCATCCATATTCAACTAAAATCAGAATATATGATCTTTTATCTATATGTCCATGATTAATACCATTATAATGGAATAAAAAAATTATCATTCTATATATATAGTTATCTTAAAAATATTTGAATATTTTTTTAAAATAATAAATATTAGTTTAACATTTAAAATTATTAATAGAATTTTTTTTTTAGATTTTTGTACTTTTAATTTTTAGTGAGTAAATGAATAACATAAATACTTATGCATCGACGATATAGTATGTATTCCATTAATAAAAAATCATGATTTTATATTTTAAATTGTAATGTTATTTGAGTGATTGTTTTTATTACACAAATTTGGGAAATATATATAAATATATATATATATATATATCCTATTAAATGGGTTTTGAAGCATTATATTCGACGTTCAGTATTGTATTTTTTATTTCAATTCTAATTTTTTAAATAGTTCCATAATTGAAATTAATGTTATCATGCAATACATATTTTTTATTTAATGATTGAAAACTCTAAAAAGTCATATGTTCATCCAAGTTATTTTTATTTCGATTTAAATGTAGTCCATGGTATATTTATTGTCTTCATATCCTTTTATAGTAACTATAATAAACCATAATATGTAAAAAAAATGTATGTCATTGTGATAATTGTCAAATAATGTTAACACTGGTTATAAGAAATCTTTTGGTGTGAAAACATAATCTAAACACATAAAATAATTATTTTAAGGGAATAATTTCTCTAAAAAAATATCATATTATAATAATATATTTTATTATCCATTTTTAACGTTAAAATTAATTTATATTAATTTAATTGATTAATATATTCGAATAATTCCCCTCTCCACTCGTATAAAGCGATTTCTCGTCTCAAAACACTCACACTTCAATAACCATTTTATATGCCTATATATATAGAAATTAATTAGTATATTTAATTAACACATTATTTTGGACATATACTAGGTAATATGCCAACATGAGAGGAATTAGGGTGCAAACGGAATGAGTTTTATCATGGAAGAGATATTTCATTTAAGAAAATGATTGTTTTTTATTTATTATTCTACCTAAATATAATATTAATATGAGTATATGAAATATTAAAACCAATATATTACATATTCTTATATGTTTTCATTTTAATTGATCAACCTATATACATAACCTTTTCTATTATATTATAATTTAATCTATCCTATATGTGTACGGTGGTCTAATACCTTACAAACAGATTAAATTTACTGTCCATCATCTACTCATAATGATGATTGAAATGAAGGATTTTATTTAATTATATGATATTAATGAGATATTTATAATTCTTAAAAAATAATATATCTATTAATTTTTTGTCGATCCATTCTCTAAAAAATGTAACATCATCTATGTCTACGAGTATACTACAATATTTATGATACATTTTGAAAAATTCTACGTCACCACATCACATAGATGATATATATCTATATTTAATGAAATAATATGGTTTCTATGAAATTATTATTAAATTATATTATAATATTTTTCTTTGTTTCACAATGATCATTAAAATATGGAAATGTAACCCTTACAAATTTATGGCATTTCATCTCGATGATTGAAACATTGTTCATTTCTTATATCCATCATTCATGAATAGATTTAAAATTTAAAATTATCTTTTAAAATAACAATCTTGATATATTTATTTTCCATTGATGATCAAATAATATATTATTTTAAAACTTTCAACTAACCAAATTCATTTTTTGACATATCAGTTGAATATCATCAAAACATTTAGTGTCAAATTAATTGATTATTTAATTAAATAATTCAAAAAAATAAAAAAATTATAAATAATAATGAATATTGTTATTTATAATTTAAATGAGTAACTTAATTTTTTTATTCTGGAAGATAATCAATGTACATGATAATTTATTCTTAAATAAATGGATTTATTTTAAAAAGGACACATTTTAATGATTCCCTTGTAAGACATTTTATATAATTTCTATATTTTATAAAATAATATTATATAGGAAATTATATGTAAAATAAATATTTTTAAATAAAATTTATTCCCACTTTTAATTTCATTCATATTTTTTCAAAAGTAATTATATTATGTATTTTCTATAGAACTTTTTGATATTTATTAAAAAATACAAAATGACTATTCTATATTAACATACACAATGTCAATGAATTTTTATACTAACATAATAGTTATTTGATATTTTAATTCATTTATTAGAATACATGGAATTTTGAAAGATAAAACACATTTACACATTTTATTGATTTAATTTAGGGTTTTAAAATATAATATATAATTAAATATCTAAAAATGTTTTTATATGGATGTAATGAATATTTAAAAGAGTTTATTTTAATATATTGAAATATTTTATATCTTAATATTATGTAATGTTTCACATAAACTTTTATTTTTAATGGTGTATCCATTTCAAAAATGATTTTTGGTTTTGTTATAATCTGAGGATGGATTGGTTTTTGAATAACCATTAATGTATTTGATATTGAAGAAGAACGTATTGGTTAATAAATTTTTATGTGTGGAATATAAAATGATTTCACAAGTATAATTAAATATTTTTACATTATTTTTATATTTTTATTTTGATATTTTATGATATTTATAGAAATATAATATAATTATATTTAAATTAATTTATTTTCTATTTCTTAATGATATATAGTAGAACATTTTACCATGATTTAATCTATTATTACTAACTTAAAAACCCATTATTTTATTTATTATTCAGTAAATATTTATAAACAAATTAATGAAATATATAGTTGATAAATTTGAATTCTTATGTACGAAAATGTTTATTTTTAGCCGGAATTTTTTTTATATGAGGAATGTTTTTAAAATTATTCATAAACAAAATTTTTTATTTAAATTTCCATTATATCGCCCCTATATTTTTTTCATCTAGTATATTGAGATTTGTTTCCCTATGCATAAGGATGATATGAAATTTAATATTGTTAAAGCTATATATATGGATTTTACATTGAATGAAGCTAGAATGTCTTTATAAAGTATTTGATATTGTTTGAAAACTGAAAACTAAGAAAAAAGGTATACATTTTTACGGATAGATTTATTATATAAGAGTAATGGCCTACTTCTATAAAAATATCAACTATAATGAACCCTAATAATATATATAAAATACCACTTGACTAAAATTATACTTTAATGAAATGATTATGAATGCATCCTTATAATAGGTCTCAATATAGGCTTTAGAAAATAATATATACAATGATGATTTAATAATAATATATCTAATTAGTTATAGAAACCCTAATGGTTAAATGTATATAAGTTTTGACATAAGTTAAAATTCCTAGAAAATAAATTTTTAGTTTTCATTGATGAAATTTTAATGGAATTATAGGTATTTTTATAAATACTTTTTCGGTTGTGGTATATATAAAAATTAGCTTTAATAACAAAGGTAATATTTATATAATTTTATTTAATTTTCTATAAATAATAATTATGGTAATAGAATATATTATATCATAAAAAATTATTTAATGTTGTTGTTAGTAATGATATTTTTATGTTATCATGGGTACAATATTATTGAATTCCTACAAATATTATATTTACCCATTACACTTTTATTTTAACCAGAAATTATCCATTTACAGTTTTCATTATGTGACTTTATATAGATGAAATATAATTTATCATCATGAATATAAAATGATATCACAGAGAATTAATATTTATTTGAGATAATTTAATCGTCACTATCATGGTAAAATATTTCCGATATGTTTTTAAATTTTTATTTATCATTAATATTACCTATTTAAATTGATTTTATAGATCTGACAAATTTTCATTTCATTATATTTTCTAAAATTATGTATATCATTTATATTATATAAAAATATGAACTTATCATTATCCTTCTAAAATGTAAATATAACTATTGGCTTGACTATTTCATTTCTAGAGATATGAAAATTATGATAGATGATATAGGGAAATTTTATAATATAAAAAACACATTGATATTAATATTTAATGTATAAATTATTTTCTTATTCAGTTAATTTTAAACAAAAAATATTTTTTACAAATTGTTTTTATGGAAATATATATCTTCTTTTATTTTTAGGAATAATAAATTATTGAGAAATATTAAACAACATAGTTATTGATTCAAGAATTTATTCAAATGAATAATGTGTCTATTAAAGATATTATGATATATTTTAAATAATTTTATTATCATCAAAAAGATACAGTTTATTCTATTGAAATATTTATTTAAAATTTGTAAATTTACGTAAGATAAAAATAATACCTTTGAAATTTTGTGTATAAATTTTATGTTAATTTTTAATATATTCATTAATGGACATATGATAATGGGATTAATAAAAAATCGAGATATACTTGTCTTTATGTTACAGAAATTGTATTGAATTATGAGTATTTGATTTTGCGGAAAATTGGGATATATAGAAAAATTTGGTGGTTCAAAAATAATTTTATGGTTAATGATATTTTTGAGGATGTTCATCATATTAATGGAATTTTATAAGAATTATATTTATAGTTTTTTAATAAAAAGTATAACCCATATGATGGGAAAAAACCCATCACATATTTTTAGGATGAAGGGAATGAACCCACAACTAATGGTTGAAGATGGTGCAACCCCTTCCACTAGACTTTAAATACGTATTTGTGAGAATGATATTTATTTATTTTAATGTGATGTGATATATAATGGATATTTAGATTCTAGGAACATATTTTTTCATATAGATAATCATGGGATTGAAAATATATTTTTATATTATATTATTTATGTCTTTTAGGGATGATGTTTGTATTTGGTTGACATTATAAGACTAATTTAAGTGGAAATATTTTTAGATTATGTGGAATTTAAGTTGAGGAATAAATGTTAAATATTAATTCAGATGAATTATAATTAGTCTAGTTATTGTTGGAAATAATTAGTATAATTTCTAGATCATATATCTATTATTGATGTTATATAGAGATATATATAACATTTATATTAGAATATTATGTAATAATGTCATCTTTGTAATTTAATTTAATTTCTGAATATTTATTTTCATTTTATAATAGTAATTAAGTTAATGATCTATGTTTAAACTTAAGTGGTATTGTTTAATTTTGGAGGTAAATATATTATTTCATCTTATAAAGGTTCATTGTTTGTTGAAATTTTCATACATGGTAATAATTATTTTGGTTTTTTCTAAAGATATAATAAACATTTAATTATCCTTTTAAGGATGTATATAATCTGATGGATATTTATTTTAGTTCTTCATATATAACAATTTTTCTTGAGTACACCACATTTGGAGAAAAATAATATATTTTTGTAGAAAATGATAAAATTATGTGATAATACTTTTCATCTAATTATGCTTTATTATATTTATAGATTAAAAGGAAAGAAATTCTATGAAACTAGTAGAAGAATCCCGAAAAAATTTATCGTATTTCCTTCATTTCTTTTGTATCGATAGTGTTTTTCACATAAAATTAATTTTTATTTTTATGGTCTTCAGCTATCTCAGAATAAAACACAATGTATTGATTAATGATATCTCTCTCTCCATTATCATTGGACATTCAATTTTTTTCTTCAATTTCTATATTTTCAATTCAGAGTAATTTTATTAAATTTAAAAACATTGTTATGTGTTATTATGGATGGACTTAAAACATATCATCTTCAATATTCATGAAAAAGATTCATTATCCATTATAATGATATGTGATTTCATCAAATTTATTTTATAGTGGAATCCTATAATTATTATGACCATGTTTATATTGATAAGATAGTGTTTTTTAAGGTTAGTGTAAGCAACACCATTATATATTAATGTTTGGACATTATATTTCATAATGTGTATGAAACCCAACTCTAATATTTAATGAACAATAAAATATTAATATAAAAAATGATAATTAAAACATATCCATCAAAATTTATGGTATTAATTATATTAAACCCCAAAAACATTAGTTTATAATTTTATTGACTTATACATAATTTTCACAATCTACCATATATCAAAATTACCATGGTAACTCATTCTAAAACCATAGTATAATTTTATTATTAATAAATAATGGACCATATTAATTAATTTATATATTATTATTCAAAATATTAATACATAATTATAATATTAAAATTTTACAATGCTATACAAATTTATTTATTTATAATAATTGTATAATGAATAATTATCCGTTTTAGATGATATATTACTTTGGTAGAAAAATGATATATATTGGACTATATATTTAGAAAAATATTTTATATTTATAAGTTTTATTATATTAAAAATAATTTATTTAGAAAAGTGTATCTTAAATTTACATCTATTTCTATTTTTTAAAGGATGTAAAAAATTTCATTACATTTTTAAAAAAAGTTTTTTATATTATTCACCCAAAATTCAATAATTATATAAAGATATAAATATTTTAAAATATAATAATATTAATATGTCGAATTCAAAAAGGTACATAATTTTTTCAGATATATATGAATCAATTTACCAGAATTATTTTTAGATAGAAATATGAAATAAGTTTGAAATTTTTTGTGGAAAAATATTATATTAATATAATAATTATTTTGGTTTATTTTTTCTTCAATTAGATTTTAAATTAATTTTATTCTTTTTATTTTAATAGTAAATTAATTTATCATCATATAACCTTAATAACATTAGTTTACAAATGCAAAAGTTCATATGGCATAAAAATCTTGTTTTTAGTAAATTGTATTTTTATGAAATAAAATTATTAATCATATATGTCTATTAAAGAAGGTGAAATTATTTCTCATTTATTAAAATGTGTATATTATCAATAGTTTTAATTATATTATTATTTATATTAACTTACATTACTAGAATAAAATTATAAAACCCTCTGAGAAAATTAGGTCCACTAAAAAGAAAACATTTAACATTAAATCTTATTAATTATTTATCAAATAAAGCGGAGATATATATATATATATATATATATATATTATTTTTTATTTTAATTATTATTTTACTAATAGTTATTTGAAACTGAAATTTCCAATTAAGTAAATTTTGATTGATAATGTGTTGGACATGCAACACCGAGATTAAATGAATCAAAAAATATTATTATATAAATATGATCCTTAAAAACCTAACATTTGAATTGGTGGTAATGAATTGTATTATACAAATTATTAAATATATATATATTTTTCTAATTCAATATAAATATATTTATTTCTTATCAGGATATAATCACTTAAATTTTGGAAATGAAATTTTATTTTTCAAAAATACATTTTCATCAATAATTATATTTGGTTATTAAAGAATATTATGATTAATTCATAAAAATATTTGAAATTTAATTTCATTAAATCGATACCATTTTTTAAATAATAATATCAAAATTTTCTATCATGGAATTGTGATATTTTTTATGAAATTTGTTATTTTCAGCAAATTGGAAAAAATGTGAATTTATATTATAAATTATAATATATTTTCAATTATTTAAAATGAAAATTAATTTTTTATATTATAGTCAATGTTTAATTAATTAATTTTAATTAAAAAAATATAATTATATAATTTGAATGATTTTTTATTTGAATTTCATATAAAATATTTTTTTTGTACATATGGTTTTTAAAAGAATCATTTTAAACACATTTATCTAGAATTATTTTATTATAAAATATTCAACATATATATTATTAATCATCCCAAAAACGATTCTATTTTTTCATTTATAATTTCAAAATAAGGTAAATATTCCTCAATATGTTTTTATCATTATGAATATAAATGAATATGAGATTTTTTTACCATGGTAAAGGTAAATTAGGAGAAATAAGGATAAATTTATTGTGATAAATAAAAGAATATAACCATAAAGGATTTTAAAATTTTAATATATACCTATATATCTTCCATATTCCACTAAAATCATAATATATGATATTTTATCTATATGTACACGATTTAGACCATTATAATGGAATATAAAAATTATTATTCTATTTATTTAGTTATCTTAAAATTATTTAAATATTTCATCAAATAAGTTTTCTTAGTTTCAAAATTTTAATTTTTATGATAATTTTTTTAGATTACTTTTCTTTTTATTTTTATTAATTAAATAATTAACATAAATTCTTATGCATCAGTGATATAGAATGTATTCAAATAATAAAAAATTCTGATTTTAAATTGTAAATTGTAATATTATTTGAGTGATTGATTGTGTTAAACTGTTTTGGGATATATATATATATATATATATATATATATATATATATTATAGGGGCTTTTAAGAATTATATTTTAAGCTCAATATTGTATTTTTTTTATAATTAAAATTTGTTAAATAGTTCCATAATTGAAATTAATGTAATATTGCAATAAATAATTTTTTATTAAATGATTTAAAACTATTAAAAATCATATTTTAATACCAGGGATTCTTAATAAGATTTAAATATTATCCATGGTGTATTTATTGTATTCATATACTTTTATACTAACCATAATAAACCATAATATGTAAAAATTCTGTCACCATGATAATTGTCAAATAACGGTAATGATGGTTGATGAAAATTTTTGGTGTGAAAACATAATATAAATAAATAATATTATTCTTGTAATGGAATAATTTCACTATATATAATATAATATTATAATTATATAAATTATAATGAATTTCAAAAGAAAAAAATTATTTAAATTAATTTAATACATTTAAAATTTTGAAGAATTCTCCTCTCTATTGAAATAAAAAGATTTGTCCTCTCAAAACACTCACACTACAAAGACCATTTTATCAGAAACATATATATATAAATAAATTATTATAATTAATTAACACCTTTTGTGGTCTTATACAAGTGAATAATCCAACATTAGAGGCACTAAGGTTCAAAAAAATGAGTTTGTACAAGGAAGAGATATTTGTTTTGATAGAATGTTTAATTTTTATTTATTATTATAAAAAAATAATATATTAATAAAATTATTAGAAATATTAAAATAAATATACCCCATATTCTTATATGTTCTCTTAATTGATTAACCTATATGCATAACCTCATCCATTGTATTATAAATGAATCCATCCTTTATGTGTACTATGGACTACCACCTTGCAAAACGATTAAATTTTTTTTCCATTATCTACTCATAATGATGTTTGAAATGATGGGTTTTATTTAAATATATGATATTAATGTTATATTTTTAATTCTTCAATAATAATATATCTTCTACATTCATGTAGTTCTAATCACTAGAAAATGTAATTCCATCTTTTTCTACATGTATAATACAATATTTATGAAGCAATATGAATAATGCTATGTCACCACATCAAATGGATGATATATATCTATATTTAGTAAAATAAATTTGTATTTGTGAGATTATTATAATTAAATGATATTATAATATGTTCTTTTGTTTCAAAATGATCATTGAAACGTGGAAATGTCACCCTTGTATACATATGGAATATCGTCTCGATGATTGAAACATTGTTCATTTTTTAAATTCATCATTCTTGGTTGGATTTAAAATTTAAAATCATTTTTTAAAATAATAATAAGGAAATATTTATTTTCCATTGTTGATCAAATAATTATTTATTTTTCAATTTCAAACCAATCAAATTCAATTTGGAAAAGTGAGTTGAATATCGTCAAAACATTTAGTGTGAAATTAATTAATAATGTAATTAAATAATATAAATAATAAATAATAAAATAAATAAAAAAATTAATATTTTTCCTGATAAAGTAAAAAATTAACTTAATTTTTTTATTCAGTAAGATAATCAATGTACATAATGAGTTATTCTCAAGGAAATGACTTTTTTTTAAAAGTGTATCTTTTAATGATTCCCGGTAACACTCGTTCTATAATTTCTATATTTAATAAAATAATATTATATATTTAATTATATGGAATTAAAATTTTTTAAATAAAAATTTATTCACATTTTTATTTTCATTCATAATTCTTCAAAATTAATTATATTATGTATTTTCAATACAATATTTTGATATTCCCTAAAAAATATAAAATGGTTGTTCTATATTTACATATACAATGTTAATGAATTTTTATTCTAACATAATAGTTATTTGATATTTTAAATAATTTATTATAAAATATGGTATGTTGAATGAAAAAACACCCTTCCTCATGTTATTTTTTATTCCATTATGTGTTTTAAAATAGAATATATAATTAAATATCATCACATGTTTTCATATGGATGTAATGAGTATTTGTAAGAGTTCAATTTTATATATTGAAATATTTTACATCATATTGTTATGTTATGTTTCATGTAATTTTTTTTAATGGTGGATCCATTAAAAACCATGTTTTGTGGTTTAGTTATAATATGTGTATGGATTAGTTTTTGAAAACCCTTTAATATTTTAGATATTGAAGAATACTATATTGGTTATTCCATTTGTATGAGTGGTATATAAAATGATTTCACAAGTGTCATTAATGATTTATATATTGTTTTTATATTTTTATTATGAAATTTTATGAATTTTATGGAATTAAAATTTTCTTATATTTTAATTAATTTATTTGAATTTATTAATGACTGAAAGTATAATTTTTTTACAAAGAGTTCATGTGTTCATACTAACTTAAAAAACTATTATTTTATTTATTTTCTAGTAAATATTTATAAAATATTTAATGAAATATATATCTGGTAAATTTGAATTCTTGGGTTTGAAAATGATTATTTTTAGCTTGAATATTATTTTAAATAATGAATGTTTTTAAAAGTATTCATGAACTGAAATTTTTATTTATATTTCCATTCTATATTCCCCTATACTTCTCAATCATCTCATATATTATGATTTTTTCCTAGGCATAAGGATGATATGAAATTTAATAATGTTAGAGATATAGATGTGGATTTTACTTTAAATGAAACCATCATGACATTATAAATTATTATATATTTCTTGAAAAAAATGAAAATAGTTACACTTTTTGAAATATAGATTTATTTTGTAAGAGTAGTTGCTTAGTTCCAAAAAAATATCAACTAAAAACCCACAATAATATAAGGAAAAAACCCCTTTACTAAAAAATATTTTGATGTATTGATTATGGTTACGTCCTTAAAATAGGTATCAATATAGGCTTTAGAAAACAATAGATACAATGATTATTTAAAAATTATATATATAATGAGTTATAAAAACCATAATGGTTAAATGAATATATGTTTTGACATACGTTTATGGTCTTATAAAATACTTTTTTAGTTTTATTTGATTGAATTTTAATGGAATTGTAGACAATATTCGAGATACGTTTTCAATTGAGGTATATGTAACACTTAGGTTTAATAAGAAAGGTAATATTATAATAATGTTATTTAATTTTCTGTAAATAAAAAAAATATTATGAGAAAATATGTTTTCATAAAATATTATTTAATTTTGTTGTAAGTAAAGGATTGCTATTGATTTCATGTTTAAAATATTGTTGAGTTCTTATGGATATTATATTTACACAGACCATTATATATAAGAAATAATTCATTTCAATTTTGAATTGTGTTATTTATATAGATGAAATATAATTTATCATCATTAATATAAAAGGATATCAGAAAACCTTAATATCTATTCGAGTTAGCTTAATCATCACTATCATGGGAAAATATTTCATAAATGTTTTTAAATTTTTCTTTATCAAAAAAAATACAAGATTGAAATTATTTTATAGATCAAACACACTTTCATTTCGTAATATTCTCTATGAAAAATTTTATATCATTTATATTATATAAAAATATGAACTTATCATTCTCCATTTGAAAGGTAAATATAACCATAGGCTTGACTAATTCATTTATGGAGATATGGTCATTATGCTAGAAGATATAAGGAAATTTTATAATATAAAAATATTCCATGATATTAATATTTAATGTATAAATTTTTTTCTTATTTTATTAATTTTATACAACATTTATTTGTTACAAAATTTCTTAAAGGAAATATATTTTATATATTATTTGTTGGTATAATATATTATTGAGTAATATTAAACATAATGGTTATCGTTTTAAGAATGTATTATAATGAATGATGTGTTTATTAAGGATATTTTTATATTTTTTAAATAATTTGAATATCATAAATCATCTATGGTTTATTCTATAGAAATGTTTATTTAAAATTTTGAAATTTAGGTTAGATAGAAATGATACCTTTGAAATATGGTGTATTAATTTTTTGTTATTTTTTATTGATTTACATTGTTGGAAATATTATAATGGTTTTAATATACTATTCGGATAAACGTTTCTTTATATTACCAAATTGGTATTGAATTATGAGTATTTTATTTTTTAGAAAATTGTGATATAAAGAAAAATTTGGTGGTTCATAAATAATTTTATGGTTAATGATATTTTTGAAGATGTTCATCATATCAATGTAATTTTTTTAATAATTATATATATTTTTTCATAAAAGTGACATCCCATATGATGAGAAACAACCCATCACATATAGTATGTGCAAAGGTAATGAACCCACAACTAATGGGGCAAAATCGTGCAACCCCTATAACTGGACTTTCATATGTATTTATGAGCATGTTATTTAATTAATTTTAAATTATGTGATATATAATGAATATTTAGATGATTGAAACATATTTTTTCAAATCAATAACCATGGTTTTTAAAATGGATTTTCATATTATGTTATTTATTTCCTTTTAGAAGATGTTTTGTATTTGGTGGACATTAATGGACTACCATAAATGGAAATATTTTTACATTATGTGGTATTTTATTTGCGAAATAAATGTTAAATATTAATTTTGGTGAATTATAATAATTCTAGTTTTTGATGGAAATAATTAGTATAATTTCCTGATCATATGAGTATTATTTATGTTATATAGATATATATATATATAATTTATATTAGAATATTATGTTATCATGTCAGATTTTTTATTCAATTTAATTTTAGAATATTTCGTTGTAATTTTTTAATAGTTATTCATTTAATGATATATATAGAAACTTTAGTGATATTGTTAAATATTGGAGATAAATATATTATTTCATTGTATAAAGTTTTATTGTTTGTTTTCGAAATTTCATACATGGTGATAATGATTTTGGTTTTTCCTAAAGATATAGTAAACATATAATTATCCTTTTATGGATGTATATAATCTGATAGATGTTCAATTATGATTTTCAGATATAAAAATTATTCTTGAGTACACCTTATTTGGAGAAAAGTAATATATTCCGGTCGAAATTTATTAAAGGATATGATTATACTAGTAAAGACGCAAAAAATTTTAGGAATTTAATTTCTTAAATACTTTGGAATTTTACGAGTTTGTGGCTTCTGATGGCACTTGTTTTCGAGGCCCAGTGTGCCCGGAATCAATTTCTGAAGTTTAGCTCGGATACGTTAAGTGAACAAATGATCAGGTTTTTCTATCATTTGAACCAGTGCTCGGAATTGAAATTTGAGGGCACCAATGAACTCGTAGCACTAGTAATTGCTTAAGGGGACCTTTACGGCATTTTTGTTTTAAGCTAGTTAAGAATTATTTATTAGGGTTTAATTAAGAAGTAAATAAAATTGGTTGTACAATTTTATTATTTATCTAAGGAGGATAATTACTCCCATGGGTAGTTAAGGGTGGTACCCACATCCACCTAACCACCCAAGTTTGGATGTTAGAGATGTGGGTCCCACACGAGCCCCAACCATTTATTTTCCTCTAAATTCTTTAAACCCCCTCATTAATTTGGAAACCCTCCTTTAATTGCCAATCTCTCCACCTCTCTCACCCCATTAATCCATGACAACCACTCAAATTAATGAGGATATTTCCTCTCCCTCTCCTCTCCCTCTATATAAATAAATGCCAATGAATTTAATTAATGAATATCTTTACTGTCCCTCTGTTTAATTAATTGCCAACGCATTTAATTAATGTGGTGATTTTGATTTTGAATGTTATTTTTCATGTGTAATCAAATAATATGAGGAGCCTATTATTTTACTGGGAAGAGGTATTTTTTTGGGCTAAGGAGGATTGGGAGACCACTTGAGTTTTTAAGAGTACCGCCCTTCGAAGAAGAATGCCGGTTTATTCAACAAAGAATGCTTGTTCCACAAAGAACGACGACTCGCCACCCATTCTCTACTCCGCGACAAGAGATGAGACGATGCTTCCTCCTCGGGAGCACACTGATGCCATCTACGAAACCACACCCCATGATGCCGTCTTCAGCGGTGCCCGATGTATGACATCATTTTTTTAGGTAGAGGTATTTCTTAATTTATTTAAAATAAATTACTTCTTCAATTTTGTTCTAATCGAGTGAAAATCTTGGCCAATTGTTATTGTCTTACATGGAGGGTGCTGGCTAAACAAACACGCCCTGACGACCCTCCGTCGTTTCTTGTCTTGTTTGGAATGAGGAAGCGGTGACGAACAAAGGCTGCAACCGAGCACTGGACGCACATGATGGAATAGGGGTGCCCCACGACGCCGCACTACAGAAACCGTGGCCTGCATAGGGAGGGCCGCATCGGTGGAAGAACTGGCTGGTCCGTCAGCACGTTGGGCGAAGGGGAGCCACTGCGCCATGGGAGTGCGGTGCCAGAGAACCGTCTGGCCCATCAGCTGGCTGGGTGGATCTGAACCGTGGTGCCATGAGGGCGTCGCGCTGAAGAAATCCACGACCCATTATGCGGGCCACGTGCGCTAGATGGTCAGCTGGCCTAGTCGGCCGGTTTGGGAGGGCAGCGCCGCTTCGCGCCGATGGTTCGGGAAGCCGTGGGGCTTCTCCCCACCGGACTGCTCGACCTGCTGGCCGAGCCTACTAGGTCATGCCGGGCCGCGCCGTGCTCTCTTCGGTCCGGGATGCATCCCTAAAGTCGGACCACACAAATCTTCGAGCCGGTCTGACACCCCTACCGGGTCGGACCCGCCAACTCTGGGTTGACCCGACTTTCCAGCCCACTAGGCTTAACGGGCCGGGCCCATTTTCTCTTAAACATGAATAACATAAAGACCGTGTGTCCGATCGATATTCCATATGCGGAAATGGGACCCTCGCGACGAGATATTCTATTTGAAATACTCTAAGTGAGTTTTGGACGAATTTGGAAAAAAGGCCGTGTTGGTTCAAAACCAAAACCAACGGGGCCCTCGGAGCAGAAACACATATAACGTAAAGAATGGACATCCAATTGATGCGCCACTGACTATGTTTCTTTCCTCTTTATGAGAATTACCTTTTGTCATACTCTACACAGGTTTCAGATGTGGTTTGAGTATGGACGGGTTGGATTGAACCCAAAATCCAATCGGGCCCCTGAACAAAAAGGCTAATAACTCAAAGACCGAGCGTCCAATTAACACGTCATTTGTTGCGTTGAGACTCCTATCACAAGGCGGCCCTTTTTGATATATCTTTGTGGAACTTTGAGATACTTGTTCTATCAACCAGTAGCTCGTGTCTGAAACCTGATGACTGTTTGTCTGATTCGTTTTGGAGTGACATGAATAGACCAGTGGGAGGAACTACTATGTTGGGGTGGTAGAACCATGTAAGAGGAGCCCTAATTTGTGAGGTGGCAGAACCACAGTACTCAACAGGAGGAGTACCTCTATTGGCTATGAGGTGGAGCACTACTATGTGAGGTGGCAGACCCTTGGCGGGGAGTACTACATTGTGAGGTGGCCGATCCGCGGTACTCGACAGGAGGATTACCTCAGCAATATATGTTTAGTTAGTATAACCTTAGATTCACGATAGGATCACTGTACTCGACAGAGAAGGAGTTCTCCAGCAGCCGTGGTTTTGATATCGTGAATAAAAATCCTGGTTTGAGCTGAGTCAATGACATTGTGTTTACCTCATCATTGAGATGTGTTACTTGATAAAATAGGTATATGTATGGTAATATAAATATGTAATGGTTATCTTTTGAGATCTTTCTTTATGTTTTATCATTGTTTAATTTAGTGAGACCTTGAGGGTATCAGGGTCCCTACATAGTATTTTTATACTCACCCCTGGATGGGCAATGCCCGCACCACGTTGTGTTGGATGTAGACGACAGATAGTGCTGACAGAGACTGAGTGTACGAGGGCTAGATGACACCTAGAGGTGGACCTCATGACGAGTTAGTACCCAGAGGAGGTTGATAGATGAGGGTGTTGAGGAGGCTATGTGCACCAACCCTTCAGGTAGGAACCATGGTGGACGATATAGGAGTTGTGATATATGTACCTACCCTTCAGTTAGGATCTTTGGTGGAATATCCAGGAGCATCTTGTCACCTTCCACCTGTTTTTTTCTTTTACCTTGTACTTTACAGTTGGGATTGTATTTTCAGCCACTTACATTCAGCACTACTTTTGTTTTTCAGTTTTACTTATCTTTTTCTTCCTCTTGTACTCTGGTTGTGTTCATTTTCATTTCATAAAGGCAATGTCTACCTAGTTATAGGGATTTACGCCTTTTGGTGCTAGTCACCAGCCCTAGGCCTATGGAAGGTAGTCTTGGGGTAGTCACAGCACATGCCTCGAGTACGGGTCATGAAAAATTGGTATCATAGGACCTCGTTTCAACCACAAAACTTATGAGTCTGATATTTTCATTCTATGAATCAATAGTTTTAATGGAACTAAGTGTGGTTTTCAGTTAAGGGAGTCCAGTGTTGGTGCGAGCGACTGATGTATCCATACACCAGGACCCTGACTTCTGATTTTTGACTCAGTGCACGAAAACACAGATTGTGTGTGTTTTTTCAAAAGATTATTTTAAATCATCTCAATCCAGGTGACCTCACCAGGTATAGTCTTTGACCGTGTCGCATCTGTTTCATTCGGGATGCCTCCTCGTGGAAGACCATCTATAGCCCCGAGGTTTGTACATCCTGATAGCCCGTCGAGCGACGAGGCCTCAGTATAGGGCCCTCTTCTAGTTGAGGCACCAGCCCATACAACAGCGGTACTACCACCCATTGGTCCACTAATGCCACCATCCCCAGCCGGATATGATGCACGCATCATGAGCGCGCTACATGACTTCCAGTGACATAGGCCACCCAGATTTCGGGGAGAGACGGACCCATAGGCGGGTAAGGATTGGATGGGGGCTGTGGTGAGAGTCTTTAGGCTAGTAGGGACACCTGTAAACATTATGGTGATCCTTACTGCAACCATCCTTTAGGAAGCATCAAGAAGATGGTGGATCCTGATGCTCAAGATACATGATGAGGTGACACTTCTATGGGTAGACTTCGAGAGCATGTTCCGGGTGGTGTTTGTTCCATCCACCCATCGAGCGGGGCATATACAGGAGCTACTGCATCTTCGGCAGGGTAGCATGATGGTGGTGCAGTACTCAGCGAGGTTCAATAAACTCTTGCGCTACTCCACCGATATGGTACGAGACACATTCTTCAGGGCCCAAACCTTTGAGCAGCGGCTCAGGTGAGATATTAGTGTTTCAGTTGTTTCTCACAGCATCCTGAGCAGACAGGGGTGTTGGAGCGAGCCCTCTTAGTGGAGAGTTTCCTTGATGAGCAGTCTCCAGTAGCGGGACCCACCAATAGTTGGCATGCGGTAGAGTCTTCTGCAGTGCGTAGTAAGCTGCTGACGTAGAGGTCCAAGAGGACAATAACTATAGGTGTTTGACCGCATGACTCAGGATCGGTAGTGTGAGGCACCCAAGGTAGAGACAGAGCCAGACCTGCCATGCTGTGTTACAAATGCTGCGGATAGGGTCACATGGCTTGTGACTGTCTCACCCACTGCTCGGCTGATCAGTAGATAGACGAAGGACCTCCAAGGCAGAGGCATTGGTTCAATCGAGGTAGATGCAAGGATCAGGAGATTGAGGTAGAGGAGTTGGTCGTGCAGCTGGTGATGGATGAAGCTTCGAGGTGCTGCCACCACCACCTCCAGGAGGTCCTCCCCGACCATAGGGAACAAGTGGACTTGGAAGATCATAGCTTCATGCAGCTGATGCATACAACCATGGATCTCCAGAAGCAGGTGGATCGGAGCAAGACTAGTTCCAGGCATGGATGCCATTGTTCTTGGTGCTTCAAAGCTTCTTTATTATTGTTATTGAGGTTGTTTGGTGTCTATGTTCTATGAGCTTAAGAAATAAAAGACAATTGTCCTTGTGATGTTTCTTTCCTTTCTTTTTGTGTGGTTAATAATTAAAAGTTCTAGTTAAAATAGTTGAATTGACCCTCACATTCGAGTTTTCTACTAGAGGAGACCCAGTGACAACACACTGATGCCGATAGTGTGACTCGACCATTGGAGGTGAGAGTAACACTTGGATATCTTGGTAGTAGAGTCGCGGCTTTAGGATGTCATCCATGACATGAATTAGTTTCCTTCATGTCAGGATTGACAGTATTAGGCAAAGGACGTGGTTCATCCAGGGGATGAGACCAGATTTATCTTTTCTAAAAAGGGGAAATCTTAGCAGCTCTCGTAGGACCATAGTTGGTTCAGGCTAGGATGGAGAAGGTCCAGATCATCCAAGAGTGGATTAGGACTGCACATAGAAGATAGAAGTCCTTTGTTGATAGAATATGGAGACCACTGGAGTTCAAGGATGGTGACCACGTCTTCTTACGGGTCTCATCTCGATGAGGTCTACAGGGATTTGGCTAAGGCGGAAAGTTATCTCCACGATTAATCAGACATTTCTAGGACCTTAGCACGGTAAGCGCGGTGGCATACCGCCTGTCCCTTCCACCTAAGTTGCACTGGGTGCATGATGTCTTCAATGTATCTCAGATGAGGAGATATGTGCACGACCCGACCCACATCATCGACCACGGGTAGTTGGACATGGAGGACAAGGGTATATTCCCAGTGGTTCCGGTGGTGATCGAGGATCATCACAAGCGGGACCAACATGGGGGGTCGATTCCTCTAGTGCACATTCGATGGTAGCACGAGAACCTCCATGAGATCACATGGGACCAGGAAGCTTAGAAGCGTGCTCAGAACCCTCATTTGTTTCCCTAGTTTATGTGGTAGCTTTACGGGGACATAAATCCCTGAGGTGAGAGTAATGTAAAGACCAAGAAATTTCAAGGAAATTTTCTTCATAAATACTTTGTAATTTTACGAGTCTATGGATACTGACGGCACTTGATTCCGAGGGCCGGTGTGTCCGGATTCAATTTTCGATGTTTAGCTCGGGTACATTCAATGAAAGAACTAGTGGGGTTTTCTATCATTTGAACCGGTGCTCAGAATTGAATTCTGAGGGCACCGATGAATTCACAGCACCGATAATTGCTTAAGGGGACCTTTACCGTAGTTGCTTTTTAAGCTGGTTGATAATTACTTATTGGGGTTTAATTATGAAGTAAATAAAATTTTTTGTACAATTTTATTATGTATCTAAGAAGGTTAATTTCTCCCATGGGTAGTTAATGGTGGGACCCACAACCACCTAACTAACCAAGTGTAGATGTTAGAGGGTTGGGGCCCACACAAGGCCCAACCATTTATTTTCCTCTAAACATTTTAAACCCCCTCATTAATTTGGAAACCCCCCTTTATTTTCCAATTTATCCACCTCCCTCACTCCATTAATCCATGACCTCCCCTCAAATTGATGAGGATCTTTCCTCCCCCACTCCTCTCCCTCACTTTAATTAAATGACAATGCATTTAATTAATGAGGATATTTAATCTCCCTCGCTTTAATTAATTTCCAATGCATTTAATTAATGAGGTGATTTGGATTTTGAATGTTATTTTTCATGTGTAATAACATTTTTGGGGGTGCCTATTATTTTACTGGGAGGAGGGATTTTGTTGTGATAAGGAGGATTGGGAGAAATCGTGAGTTTTGAAGAGCACCACCCTCCGAGGAAGAATTAAAATTTATCCAATGAAGAACGCCGGTTCCACGAAGAACGTTGACGCGCCACCCAATCTCTTCTCTGCGACAAGAGAGGGGAAGCCACTTCCTCCTCAGGCACACATCGACGTCATCTACAAAACCTCACCCCACGATATTGTCTTCTAAGGCACCCGATGTAAGACATAAATTATTTAGGTAGGGGGTTTGCTTAATTTATTTAAAATAAATTACTCCTTCAATCTTGTTGTACTTGAGGGAACATCATGACCGATTGTTATCGTCTTACGTGGAGTGTGTGGGAAAAACAAACATGGACCAATGACCCTCTTTCGTTTCATGTCTTGTTTGGAATTTGGAAGCGGTGACGAATATAGGCGGCAACCAATCACCGTACGCACATGAAGGAACCGAACTGTGGCACCAGGACGGCACCGCGCTGACGAAACCTACGGGCCGCATGTTACAGAAGGCCGGCCAGACTAGCTGGCCAGTTTGGGAGGGCATCTCAGCTTGGAAGCACCAGTTCAGGAAGATGGGGAGCTGCGCCCCCACGACCCGGTCTACAAGCAGGTCCAGCCTGCAGGGATGCACCCCGCAGGGCCGGGCCGAGCCGGCCGCTCCGGGATGCGCCGTGTCGGGCCTGGCCGGGAAGCGCCCCGCCAGGCAGAGCCGGGCAGTGCCCCACCGGGCCGGGCCGCGTCCCTCAGGCCAGACTCCGCGAATCATTGGGCCGGTCTGACACCCCTACTGGGTTGGACACGCCAAATCTGGGTTGACCCAACCCGCCAACCCAATGGGATTATTGGGTCGGGCCCGTTTTTACTTAAACATGAATAACATGAAGACCTCCCATCCAATCGACATGCTATCTACAGAAATTGGACCCTCATTATGAGGTAGCCCTTTTTCAATACTCTATGTGAGTTTTGGACAACTTTGTAAAAATGGAAGGGTTGGTTCAAATCTGAAACCAATCGGGCCCTTGGAGCGAAAAATATTATAACATAAGGACCAAATGTCCTAATGATGTGTCATCAACTAAGTTGGTTTCCTCTTGATAAGAAGGACCTTTTGAAGTACTCAACATAGATTTCGTATTTGGTTCACGAATTTTCATGTTGGATTGAACCTGAAATCCATCTGGGCCCCTGGAACTAAATGGCTAATAACTCACAGACCGGACATCTGATTGACAAGCCGTATATTGTGTTGAGTCCCATATGAAGAGGTGATTCATTGTGATATTTCTTCATGTAACTTTGAGATACTTGGCGTATCGAGTAGTAGCTCGTGTATGGGATCCTCCCGGAGACGACCATTCGGAGTGAGGAGACCTAGTGGTTGTCTGAAACCTAATGACTGCTTGTCCGATTCATTTCAGAGTGACATTAATAGCCCAGTGGGGAGAACTACTATGTTGGGCTGGTAGACCCATGACGGAGGAGCAATACTTTGTGAGGTGGCAGACCCGCGGTACTCGATAGGAGAGGTACCTCTGTAGGCTATAAGAGGGAGCACTACTGTGTGATGTGGCAGACACATGGCAGGGGAGCACTACTTTGTGAGGTGGCCGACCCACGGTACTAAACAGGAGGGGTACCTCAATAGTCTTAGGTTAGGGATTAGCACCTCGGAGTCACGACAAGATCACTGTACTTGATAGAGAAAGAGTTCTCCAGCAGCCGTGTTTTTGATATCGTGAATAAAAATCCTGGTTTGAGCAGAGTCAATGACCACGTGTTTACATCATGATTGAGAAGGGTTACTTGATAACGTAGGTATATCTATGGGCATATACCTATGTAAAGGTTATCTGTAGAGATCCTTTTAAGTGGTTTATCCCTGTTTGATTTAGTGAGAGTTTAAGGGACAAGGGGTCCCTACTGAGTATCGTTATACTCACCCTTTTATAGGCTATTCCCACACCTCATTGTGTTGGATGCAGATGACGGACATCGCTGACGGAGACCGAGTGTACGAGGACTAGATGACACCTGGTGGTGGACCTCATGACGATTCGGTACCTGGAGGAGGTTGAAGGACAAGGGTGATGAGGAGGCTATCTGTACCTACCCTTTAGGTAAGATCCATGGCAGATGATCTATCTGCTACACTATATGTACCAACCATTCTGGTAGAATTCATTGTGGACGATCTAGGAGCTTCTAGTCACCTTCCAGCTGTTTTTTCTTTTACCTTGTAAATTACAGTTGGGTTGTATTTCTGGAACCTTATAGTAATCACTACTTTTGTTTTTCAGTTTTACTTAGTGTTTTCTTCCGCTTGTACTCTGGTTGTGTGCATTTACATTTCTTAAAGGCAATTCCTTCCCAGTTATAGGGAATGATGCCTTTTGCTGCTTGTCACCATCCCCTGGCCTATGGAAGGAGGGTTTGGGTTAGCCACGACACGGGCCCCGAGGACGGGTCGTGACAATACTTTTCATCTAATTATAATTTCTTATTTTCTTTGTTTATAAAGAAATAATTTCATTGAAATTAGTAAAATAATCCCGAAAAAATTTACCATATTTCCTTCATTTCTTTTGTATCGATAGTGTTTACTACATTACATTATTTTTCAGTTTTATAGTCATCAAATTTATCAAAATAAAACAAATCATTGTGATTCATGACATCTATCATTCTCTATTATCATTTGGATATTAATTTATTTCCCATTTCTATTTTTTCAATTCACCACAATTTTATTCAATTTAAATACTTAGTTATGAGTTATTGTTGATGGATTTAAACATATCATCCTATCTATTCAAGAAAGTGGTTCATTAACCATTTTAATGATCTCATATTTCATCAGATATATTTTTTGGTGGAATACACTAATTATCATGATCATATATATATTGATATGATAGAGTTTTTTAAATGTAGTGAAAGTAAAACCATGATATATTAAATTATGGACATAATTTTTCATAATTTGTATGACACAGAACTCCAATACTAAATGAAAAATGAAAGATTAATATTTAAATATTATCATTATAACATATCCATATAAATTTATGTTATTAATAATATTAAAAGCCTAAAACATTAGTTTATAATTTTTCTGACTTTAAACCTGATTTTCAGAATCTACAAAAAATCAAAAGTACCATGGTAAATCATTCATAAATCTTGGTATAATTTTATTATAAACAAAAAAATGAACTTATAAACTAATTTTTTTTATTATTATTCAAATAATAATACTATATTATAATATTTAATTTATTATAAGTTATAAAAATATATATATTAATAATAATTGTATCACACATAGTTAGAATTTTTAGAAGTAATAATACCTGAGAAGAAAATTGATAACTATTAGATTCTATATTAAGGAAACTATTTAAAATTTATATGTTTTCATATAACAAAAAATATATTATTCAAGTAAATGTTTCATAAATTTCTATTTATTTCCATTATCGTAATGATGTCAAAAAATTCATTGCATTTCTAAAAATATTTTTTTTATATTATTCACCCAAATGTCAATCATTCTATAAACAAACCAAATCTTGAAAATAAGATAATATTATTATGATGAATCCAAAATGGTAGATAATTTTTTTAGTTATACATGATTCACTTTACAGGATTAAAAATTAGATATAAATATAAAATAATTTGGAAATATTTTTAAGGAAATATAAAAATTTAATATATTGATTATTTTAGTTTCACTTTCTTTAAATTATATTTTATGTTTAATTAGTATAGTTATTTTAATGATAATATAATTTATCATCACATAACCTGAATAACAATAGTTTCCTAATGAAAACTTTTCTCTGGCATAAAAATCATATTTTTTTTAAATTTGATTTTTGAGAAATAAAATTTTTCATCGTACATGTCTATTAATGAATATGAAATTATTGTTCATTAATTAAAATATGTATATTATCAATAGTTTTAATTATTTCTTTATTTTAAATTTACTTTCATTATTAGAATAAAATTATAAAACACTATGAGAAAATTCGTTCCACTAAAATAAAATACTTTTAAAATTCAATCAGATTAATTATTTTAAAAAAAAATACATAGAAATATATAATCAATATATTTATATTTATATATTATATATTTTTTTAATTAGTTTACTAATAATTATAACACATTGATAGTTTAAAGTAAGTGCATTTTGATTGATATTGTGTAGGATATTCAACACTAATATTAAATGAATCACAAAATATTATATTATAAATATGATCATTAAAACCTATATTTTGATTGGAGGTAATGAATTTGATTATACAAATTATTATATATATATTTATTTTTATATTTATTTTTCTAATTCAATATAAATTTATTTATTATTTAAATTTCATAAATACATATTCATCAATAATTAAATTTTGTTTTTAGTGAATATTATGATTAATTAATAAAAATATTTGAATTTTTATTCCACAAAATGGATATAATTTTTAAAATAATAATATCAAAATTTTCTATCATGAAATTATTATAGTTTTTTTAAGATATGTGTTTTTTCAACGAATTGGGAAAAATGAAGATTTATATAATAAATTATTATATATTTTGAATTATTTATAAAGAATTTTTTTTATTAAATTCAAAGTTTTATTAATTAATTTTAATTAAAAAAATATATAATTATAGTCTTTTGAATGGTTTTTATCTTTAAATTTAGTATAAAATATATTTTTTCCTACATGTGGTATTAAAAAAATGTTTTCAACTCATTTATATGGAATAATTTTATAATATAATATTTAAATTTTATAATTTTATTCACCACAAAATTGATTCCATTTTTTCAATTAGTAAGAATAAATATCGTAAATATTTATCAATAATTCTTTATCATTAATAATATAAATGAATATGAGTTTTTTTTACCATAGTAAAGGTAAAATAAGATAATTAATGAGAAATTTATTGTGATAAATAAAAGAATAAAACCATAAAAAATTAAAAAAAAATTAATATATAACTATATATCATCCATATTCTACTAAAATCAGAATATGTGAACTTTTTTCTATATGTCCATGATTTAGACCATTAAAATAGAATATAAAAATTAGTACTCTATATCTTTTGTAATCTTAATAATATTTTAATATTTTTTATAATAAAGTATACTAGATTAAATTTTTTAATTGTTAATAGAAATTTTTTATTTTTTACATTATTTTACTTTTAATTTTTAGTGACTAAATAATTAACATAAATTCTTATGAGTTGAAGATATTGTATTTATTAAATTAATAATAAAATCATGATTTTAAATTATAAATTGTAATATTATTTGACAGATTGATTTTGTTAAATGGTTTTGGGAAATATATATATATACACATTTATATGGGTTTTGAAGAATTATATTCGAATTTCAATATTTTTTTATTGTTTTAAAATTCAAATTTGTTAAATAGTTCCATAATTGAAATTAATGTTCTTTTGCAATAAATAATTTTTTATTAAATGATGGAAAACTGTAAAAAATCATATATTCATCCACGTTATTTTTAATTGGATTTAAATATTTTCTATTGTATATTTATTGTCTTCTTATCATTTTATAGTCACTATAAAGAACCACAATATGTAAAAAAACCTGACAACGTGATAATTATCAAATAAGGGCAATACTTTTTACAAGAACTATTTTTGTGAGAAAACATAATGTAAACAAATAAAATTATTATTTTAAGGGTATAAGTTCAAAAAAATAATATCATATTATAATAATATAAATTATAATCCATTTCAAAAGTAATAATTAATTTATATTAATTTAATACATTAAGAGGCATTAAGGTTCAAATGAAAGGATACTTTACAATGATATGATATTTCATTTAATAGATTTTTTTTTATTATTATATATAAATAAAATATTTATAAAAAAATATATGAAATATTAAAGCTAATATATTCCTTATTATTATATGATTTCTTTTTAATGGATCATCCTTTATTCATATCTTGTTCAATTGTATTATATATGAATATATGTTTTATGTTAATGGTGTTCTATCGCTTTCAAACCGATTGAATTTTTGTTTCCATCATCTACATGTAATTATGTTTCAAATGATGGATTTTATTTAAATATATTGTATTAATGTGATATTTATAGTACTTCAAAAATAATATATCTTCTAATTTCTTATCTTTACATTCTCTAAAAAATTTAATTTCATCTGTGTCTATATTTATACTACAATATTTATGAAGCATTATGAATAATGTTACATCACCACATCAAATGGATGATATAAATCTATATTTAATGAAATAATATTGTATATGTTATATTATTATAAATAAACGATATTATAATATGTTACATTGTTTCACAATGATCACTGAATCATAGAAATGTTACCCCTACATACGTATGGAATATCGTCTCGATGATTAAAACATTGTTCATTTTTTATATCCATCATTCTTGGATGGATTTAAAATTAAAAATTATTTCTTGAAGTAATAATAATGAAAGAGATATTTTTCATTGATAATCATATAATGAATTATTTTACAAATTTCAACCAACCTAATTCATTTTGGAAATGTCAGTTGAATATCGTCAAAACATTTAGTGTGAAATTAATTAATTATGTAAATAAATGATACAATTAAAAAAAATAAGAAAATAAATAATAAAAATGAATATAGATCTTAATAATGTAAATTACTAACTTAATTTTTTTATTTATGAATATAATCAATGTACATGATGAGTTATGCTCAAGGAAATAACATTATTTTAAAAGTGTATCTTTTAATGATTCCCTTCCAAAACATTTTCAATAATTTCTATATTATACAAATGAATATTATATAGGTAATTATATGGAAGTAATATATTTTTAAATAAAATTCAATTCCCCATTTTAATTACAATTATAGATTTTGAAAAGTAATTATATGATGTATTTTCAATAGAACATTTTTATATTAATTAAAAAATACAAAATGACGGTTCTATATTAATATACACAATGTCCATGAATTTTTATACTAACATAATATTTATTCGATATTTTAATTCATTTATTAGAATATATGTTATGTTGAATGAAAAAACCCCCTTCTTCAAGTAATTTTTTATTTAATTTAGGGTTTTAAAACAGAATAAATAATTCAATATCTACAAATGTTTTCATATAGATGTCATGAATATTTATAAGAGTTTAATATTAAATATTGAAATATTTTATATCTTATTATTATGTAATGTTTCACATAAATTTTTTATTTTTAATGGTGGATCCATTAAAAAACATGGATTTTTGGGCATTTTATAATCTGAGGATGGATTGGTTTTTGAAAACCCTTTAATGTATTCGATATTGAAGAAGAACGAATTGGTTATTCCATTTGTATGAGTGGCATGTGAAATAATTTCCAAAGTTTCATTATTGATTTATATATTATTTTATTAATTTTATTCTGAATTTTATGATTTTTATGCAAATATAATATTCTTATATTTAAATTAATTTATTTTCTATATCTTAATGATAGATTGTAGAATTTTTTTACAAAGATTTCATGATTTCTTACTATCTTGAAAACCCATTATTATATTTATTTTCTATTAGATATTTATAAAAATAATTAATTTAATATATAGTTGGTAAATTTCAATTCATTGGTATGAAATTTTTTATTTTTAGCCCTAATTTTATTTTCAATTAGGATTGTTTATATATGTATTCAAAAACTAAATGTTTTATTTATATTTCCATTATATCTCCCCCTATATTTTTTTATCTTGTATATTGAGATTTATATACCTACGCATAAGTATGATATGAAATTTAATACTAATAGAGTTATAGATATGGATTTTACATTAAATGAATCTAAAATGTCTTTATAAATTATTCTATATTGTTTGAACAATGAAAACTAAGAAAAGAGTATAATTTATAAAATATCGATTTTTTATGTATGAGTAATGGACTGGTTCCATAAAAATATCTACTATAATGAACCCCAATAATTTAAGGAAAAAATTCCTTAACTAAAAATATAGTTTGATGTAATGATTATGGCTACGTCCTTATAATATGTATCAATATAGGCTTTATAAAAAACTCGATACAATGATTTTTTATAATAATATAACTAATTTTTTATAGAAACCATAATGGATAAAAGAATATATGTTTTGATATAACTTTTAAGTCCTATAAAATATTTGTATAGTTTTAATTGATGGAATTTTAATGTAATTATAGATATTTTCAAGATAATTTTTTATTGAGGTATATGTAACACTTATGTTTAATAATAAAGGTAATATTATAATAATTATGAATAATTTTCAGTAATTAATAATAATGGTATGGGAAAATATTTGATCATAAAAAATTATTTTATGTTGTTTTTAGTAAAAAAATTATAATTTCTTGTGTAAATAAATTTTAATTCCTATAAATATTTTATTTACACAGTCCATTTTTATTTAAACATGAAATAATTCATTTCTTGTTTTCATTTTGTTATTTTATACAGATGAAATATAATTTATCATCATGAATATAAAGGGATGTCACAAAACCTTAATATCTATTTGAGATAATTTAATCATCATTATCCATGGAAAGTATTTATTTAATGTTTTTATATTTTTATTTATCATCCAGATTACATGTTTGAAATTATTTTATAAATTCGACACATTTTCACTTCATTATACTTTATATGAAAAAATTTATATCATTTATATGACATAAAAATATGAACATTCCATTCGCCTTCTGAAATTTAAATATAACCATAGGCAGGAATATTTCATTTCTAGAGTTATGAAAATTATGGGATAATATATTGGAAAATTTTAAAATATAAAAATAATTCCATGATATTAATATTTAACCTATAAATTATTTTATTATTTTCTAAATTTTAAACAACATTTATTTGTTACAAATATTTTTTATGGAAATATATTTTATATTTTATTTTAGGAATAATATATTATTGAGTAATATTAAACAACATGGTTATTGTTTCAACAAGGTATTCTAATGAATTCTGTGTTTATTAAGGATATTATGATATGTTCTAAATATTTTGATTATCATCAAACACCTACGGTTTATTCTATATAATTTTTTTTATATTTGGAAATTTATGTTACATAGAAATGATAACTTTGTAATTTGGTGTATATATTTTTTGTTATTGTTAAATGAATTTCATTAATGGACATATTGTAATTTTATTAATATAATATTGGGATAAAATGGAATTTATGTTACCGAAATGGTATTGAATTATGAGTATTTGATTTTGCAGAAAATTGTGATATATATTAAAATTTGGTGGTTCAAAAATAATTTTATAGTTAATGATATTTTTGAGGATGTTGATAATATCAATTGAATTTTTTAAAAAAGTATATTTAATTTTTTTTATAAAAAGGACAAACCATATGATGGGAGTCAACCTGTCACAAATAGTAAGGCCAATGAGAATGAACCCACAACTAATGGGTGAAAATGGTGCAACCCCTATCACTAGACATTAGTATGTATTTATGAGCATGATATTTAATTAAATTAAAATTATGTGATATATAAAGAATATTTAGATGTTGGGAACATATTTTATCATATATATAACCATGGTATTGAAAATGGATTTTCATATTAAGTTATTTTTGTCCTTTTAGAATAATTTTTGTATTTGGTGGACACTATATGAAACATTTTAAATGGAAATGTTTTTAGATTATGTGGGATTTTAGTTGAGGAATAAATATTAAATAGTCATCTAGAATAATTATAGTTATTATAATTATTGATGGAAATTATTAGTATAATTTCTAGATCATATGACTACGATTGATGATAAATAGATATATATATATATAACATTTACATTAGAATATTATTTCATAAATACATCTTTGTAATTAAATTTAATTTTGGAATATTTTGTTTTCATTTTATAATAGTTGTTCAATTAATTATTTATGTTGAACTATTTGCGATATTGTTGAATTTTGGAGATAAATATATTATTTCATCGTATAATGGTTCATTGTTTTTTAATTTTTTCATACCTGGTGATAATATTTTTTTCTAAAGATATAATAAACATATAATTATCCTTTTATGGATGTATATGATCTGATGGATGTTTATTTTAGTTCATCTGATATTACAGTTTTTCTTGAGTAGACCTCATATGAACAAAAGTAATATATTGCGGTAGAAAGTGATTAAAGGAAGTGATTATACTTTTTATCTAATTATACTTTCTTATTATCTTTGTTTATAAGGAACGGAATTCTTTGGAATTAGTAAAAGAATCCCAACAAAATGATATTATTTCCTTCATATCATTTGTATCGATAATGTTTTAAAATATCATTAATTTTCATTTTTATGGTCCTAAACTTTCTCATAATAAAACACATCGTTGTTATTAATGATATCTATCACTCTCCATTATCATTTGGAAATTAATTTATTTCTTCAATTTCTATATTTTCAATTCAAAATAATTTTATTCAATTTAAATACCTAGTTATGTGTTATTGTGGATGGCCTTAAAAAATATCAAGCTATCAATTCAAGAAAATGGTTCATTAACCATTTTAATGATGTGTGATTTCATCAAATGTATTTTTTGGTTGTATCCACTAATTAATATGATCATGTTTATACTGATAAGATAGAGTTTTTTAAGGGGAGTGATAGTAACACAATGACATATTAATGTATGGACATTTTGTTTCATAATTTGTGTGAAACACTACTCCAATATTAAATGAATAATAAAATATTATTATTTAAATATGATCTTTATAACACAGACATACAAATTTATGGTATCAATAATATTACATGAATTATGATATATATATGTCCTAATAAATAACAATGTATTTTTATGGCTTATTAAATAATTACACAATATTTAAAAATGATAATTTATTATTCAAAATAAAATTTCCCTACACATGAAATATAGTGATTTTGTTTAAAAGATTATAATTAATTTTAGGAATATTTTTGAATTTTATATTAAAGACTTGGATAATTCAAGGAAAATTGTTTCTTAAATTATTTTAAATTTTACGAGTCCATAGTTTCTGACGGTGCCGGATTCCGTGGCCTGGTGTACCCGAAATCAATTTCTAATGTTTTGTTTGGGTATGTTCAGTAAAAATTTGTGCATGTTTTTCTATCTTTTGAACCGGTTCTCAGAATTGAAATCTGATGACACTGATGAAGTCACAGCGCCGGTATTCACTAAAGAGGCCCTTTACCGCAATGACTTTTTATACATAGTGGATGTTAATTTTACGGTTTCATAATAAATTAAATAAAATCAATGTGATACACAATTTTATTTAGTTGGTTGTTTTTATCTCCAAGGGGAGGTTGGAGGTGGGGCCCACCCCCACATAACCTATCATGAGCAGATAATGTGTGGTGGGGCCCACACGAATTCTAACTTTTCACCTCCCCTAAACTACCTTTAAACTCCCTATTAACACCCCTTAATTAATTTGAAACCTCTTCTAATTAATTGGGACTCTCCACCTACTCTAAGATTTGTATTTGAACCATTCCTAAGAATTATTTAAATGATTCGCCTCATTTTATTAAACAGAACCATGTTTTGTTTTGAGAAAGGATTAATAGAGAGAACACCTATTTCTTTTTGGTTTGGCATAATCATTTTAAAATGCTAGAGAGAGGAGAGCTTCATCCTACCAGCATAGAACCACCAAAGAACGACGAATATATCCTTTGATCTTAGGCCAAGACAAAAGGGAAGGAGTCGCCCACAAAGAGCGCTGATGACACACCATCCTCGGATCAATCTTCATTGACATCAATGAATTCACGCCGCCACCCAGCGACGTCGTCTACGAACGACAAACAAGGTAGGGGTTATGATCAATTTTAATTGAATAAAATTGTGCCTCGATCATCATTGAATACCATTGAGTGTCTTAGGACTTTTGATATCGCCTAACACGGAGGGCGCAGAATGAAAGAACATGGCCTGATGACCCTATGTTGGTTTTGGATTATTTTGGCGGTGATGACCGGGGGCAACAGCGACCGGAGGAGACGACGACCGGAAGCGGAGATTGCACAGCGGCCGCGTGGAGGAAACTGTGGCCCGCTTCCGCTGGCCGCTCGGATGAACCGAACTGGCCATCCATAGCCGGATGGGCTAGTGAACCGCGGAACCCACATGTGGTCTACAGAGGAGGTGCATCTTGCATCCACAGTGCCTCTTGGGGCCGCGTGGTAGGATAGCGGCCCACTGTGTGGGCCCCTCATGCCTGAGAAAACCAGCAGGCTTCGGACGGCCTCGAAGGAGAGACTGTGCCGATCGGAGCCCCCATTATTAAAAATCTGGGGGATACACCCCCTACCCCCTGCTTTTCTTAGCCATCTTGCCAAGCTGCGACCTGCCGCACGGGTCGGGCCGCCTACCGCCCGAGCGGGACCGCCTGCCGTGAGGGTCGGGCCTCCTGCCGCGTGGGACGTGATGCCCTCATGCGGGCCAGGTCATTCGCACGAGTTGTTCCATTGTCGATAGGCTGGTCCATTCCCTACTGCGTCAGGACGACCCCCAGCTGGGCCGGACCAACCAAACTGGGTAGGGTCGACCCGCCAGCCCCCTTGGATTGACGGGCCGGGCCGGGTATCGCTTAAAATTGATTATCTACTTGACCATGTGTCTGATTGATGTTCAATGTACGACACTGGGTTCTGTTGGAACCAGGTTCTTCAAAGCATGATTTGGTGTATGGTTTGTGTTTGTTGTCAATCCTCAGTGGAAGTTCAGGGTGTGAACCAACAAAGCGATCATACCGTTCAGGAAGAAAACAGTAGTGAAGGTGGCGCTGTTTCCCAGTGTTTGCCAAATTTTTGGGCCTGAAAATCCGTAAATAAAGTAAAGTGTTTTTGGAAAAGATACTTGCGCGCCAAGCTCTTGGAGGATGAAAGACTTGCGCGCCATATGTTTTTGAGGATCAGAACATCACAATTTGGCTAAGTAAAGAAGGTCGCGCAAGTGTTGGTTGGGTCGCGCAAGTAACTTGCGCGACAGAGGATCTAGAGACAGGACTTGCGCGCCGTCTAGGGACTTGCGCGCCGCCGCGCAGGGGGTCCAGTTTGCCTATAAATACTGGACCACCCCTCCTCATTTCCAACGGAGTTCAAGGTCGAGAGTTTGTTCGAGCTCTCGTCGCGCAGGTGGTTGAGTCGCGCAGGTGGTTGTTTTGTCGCGCAAGTAGAGCTTGCGCGCCGGTGTTTGGCTGTTCTCCCAAGGCAGTTTGGAAGAGAAAGGAAGTAGATCGCGCAAGTATTTAGTTCAAGAAGGCAGTGTCGCGCAGGTGCTTCAGTGACACTTGCGCGCCTTTTTAGTCTTGCGCGCCTGAGACTTGCGCGCCGCTGGGAGACTTGCGCGCCGGGCTTGAAAAGGAGACCTAGACACTATTGAAGCACGCCTGCCTTGCTGGAACTGCACGAAAGCCGATAAACTACTCGGTTCATTCTAGGAAAAGTGATATTCTTCTTCTGGTGAGAATCGGACTTCAATAGAGCATCTACATTCAACAAAGGATGCACTCTTATGCAAATGAAGAAGAGACCTACACGTCTATAAACTAAGTGGGACTTCACCAACGGCAGTGAGCCAGGGGGAGTCAACGGGAGTGACCCGAGGGACGCAGTGAGTTATCCCTGAACTATTGTAAAGGCAGTGAGCCTGGGATAGAGTGTCTGTACCCGAACTTTTGTATCCGCAGCTAGTGAATCATAGTGGATTTAGGTACGACCGGCAACCTGTCGGCGTATGCTCCTTGGACGTAGCCCTTAGTGGTGAACCAAGTAAAAATGACTGCGTCTTCTGTGTGCATGTGAATGTTTTCATTTTGATCGTAATCATCATACAGGTTCAACAAGTTCCTACCAACGTGGGAACAAGATCCAACAAATTAAAAGAAAAAGTGGTCACCCTTATTCACCCCTCCCCTCTCAGGGTGTCCCGGGGTCCTTCAGGTTCCTCGTGAAGATTCAGTCCTTTTTTGATACTCTATGTGAGAATTGGATAAATTTGGAAAATGTACGGGTTTGGAACATGCATAATTCCAACAGGGCCCCTAGAACGGAAAAGACAATAACTCTCAAAACGGGCGTCTGATGGGAGTGATGTCTGTCAGGTTGGGTTCCCTTTGATGAGACAGAACATTAGGTTACATCAACTCTAGACTTTTTTATAGTTGATGTATCGACCCCTTTGCTCGAGGAGCGGACCCTCTTAGAATCGAGTATGTTTTGTGCGGGAACCCTAGAGTTGGCTACTACAGCGACGAATACTGTACTTGGATCCTACGTGGGTTCGGAAGTGATGACTACTTTACTTGGACCCTACATGTGTTTGGCAGTGATGACTACTGTACTTGGATCCTACATGGGGTTGGCAGCAATGACTACATTACTTGGATCCTACGTGGGTTGGGCAGCGACGACTCCTATACTTGGATCCTACGTGTGTTCCCCAGCGACGACTACTGTACTTGGATCTTATGTGGGTTTGACACTGACGACTTCCATACTTTGATTTGACATGGTTTGGACATCTTAAATGAATAAGTTACCACATATGATCATCTCAATCGCTATACAAGAGATGTATACACGTGTGAGCTGAGGCTTGACTTCCAATCATTATCATCGATGTCATTGTTTTTAATTCTTATGTGGACTGGGATGTGTTTGGGCTCGAGAGGTAGATTTTGGTTGTGGTTGATAACAAAGGAATATGTATGGGAATATACCTAAGTAGGTTTTGTTGATAATTCAAAATTGTAGCTTTCTTTTTTGTTTTTTCCATGGTGAATTTTGGGAGAACTTCCGGGGTCTCTGGGTGCCTACTAAGGATCGTTATACTCACCCATGCGTGGGCTATGCCTGCACTACGTTGTCTTGGTTGAAAATTACAGATTTGACTGATCGAGGTAGAGATCTATAGAGCTAGATGATACCCGACGGTGGCCAACATGGCAAGACATTCTTGGAGCTGACGGACGAACCTGGGTGCCGAGGAGGCCATCTGTACCCACCCTTCAGGTGGGATTCCTGGAGGATGACTTAGTAGTTTCTGTTTTACTATACTATAATTGTACTATTTTTTTATGTTGTTATGTAATTTACTGTAAGGCCTATAATTCTAGCCCCCTTTCCTTTTAGCATTATCTTTTGTATACAGTATTACTTAGTGTTTACATTCAGTTGTGAACTCAGTTGTATTTTTTTATTTTCTAAATAAATTCCTTCCCTTTTTATAGGAATTATGCCTTCGTTGTTAGTCGCCAGCCCCTATCCTATAAAAGAACGGCTTGGGGTAGTCACGACATGGGCCCCGAGGACAGGTCGTGACAAATTGGTATCAAAGGAGTCAGTTATAACACATAACTTAGACTCTAATTATTTTAACAGTAATAGTGTTAAGTATTTTGGTTGTGGTAATCTGTTTAGGGAAACCAGGGTTGCTGTAGATTTCGACGTATCCATAAAATACGACTCTGAATTCTGATTTCCTACTCAGAGCATGAAAACACTGATTGGATGTGTGTTTCCTTTGATATATTTTTCTTTGTGATTTCTTTGTGTCATTTCACCAGGTATATTGTATTATCCATGGTGCACATGTTTCTTTTCATGATGGCCCCACGATGGCAGCTAGCTAGGGTTCTGAGTTACGTATGAGATGGTAGCCCACCGAGCGACAAGGCCTCGGTGCAGGGCCCCATCACGGCGGAGGTTCCAGTGGTACCACTATCTGCTGGACCACCGATACCACCATCCCTTGCAGCAGAGAGTGCATGCCGCCCGAGTGCATTTCACAAGTTCGATTGAAAGAGCCCACCTAGGTTCCAGGGAGAGATGGACCCACATGTCTCTGAGGATTGGATGGAGGCTATCGTGAGTGTTTTCAGATATGTTGGGACACCAACCGACCTTATGGTAATCCTTGCCGTGAGTCTCTTGCACAAAACAGCAGGTAGATGGTTGATTCTGATGCTCTAGTTCCATGACGTGACATCATTAATTTGGATAGAATTTGAGAGTCTCTTCCACTCAGAGTTTTTCCTAGCCACCCATCGTACAGTTGAGATTTAGGAGTTACATCATCTTCATCAGGGTAGCATGACAATAGCTTAGTAATCAGCGTGGTTTGTCGTCCTCTCACGCTACTCCATGGATGTGGTACAGGCTTCATTCTTTAGGGCTCAGACCTTCGATCTAGGACTCGGGATTGATATCAGGGCTTCAACGATACCCCTCAGCATCCTGATGTAGGCAGGGGTGCTTGAGCAAGCCCTTCTAGTTGAGAGTTTTCTTGCTGAGAAGTCATCTGTGGTGAGACCCACCACTGGGCGACACGTGGCGGAGTCTTCTGCAGCCATCAGTAGACAGCTGATGCAGATGTCCAAGAGGACCAAGCCATCAGGTGGGTGACCTCATGATACTGGTTCGGTTGTACGTGGAACATGATACAGAGCCATCCATGCGAGTGTAAGGTAGTTCTATGCACATGGTGGGTAGGGTTACATTGCTCGAGACTGCCCGACCCGCCATGAGGATGAGCTGTAGTCATTTATGAGACCTCCCAGATAAAGGGAGAGGTTTGACCATGGTGGTCATCCGGGAGCAGGCGGATGTGGCCGAGGAGCTGGCCAAGTAGTGGGTGGTGAACGACGTTTCAAGGCTCTACCACCACCACAACTAGGAGGTCTACCCTGACCATAGGGAACTTAATGATAGAGGTAGGTATATCTCCAGGAAGTCGACAACTACGACCCTGGCGCACATGATATGATTCAAGGTACTATCAGTGTCTACCCCACCGTTGTTGTAGTACTTATAGACATAAGTGTGAGTCATTCTTTCATTTTCGCTTCCCTTGTTCAGAGCTCGGAGATTCTGACACAGCTGTTAAATAGATTCTTACAGCTAGAGGCCCTTATGGGAGAAGACTCGATGATTACGCACTGGTGCTAGCAGTGTGAGTTACTCTAGGAGGAATGAACTTCAGCTGTGATTGTCTTGTAGTGGCATAAAGGCCTTACAATGACTTCATGGTTATGGACTGGTTGTCCATAGTTCAAGCTCAGATTGATTGTAGTAGGCACAAGGTGCAGTATATATGGATGGATGGGACCAGTTTCACCTTAACCGATAAGAAGTGATCCTTTTCTACGTAGGATGCACTTACACTGAGGAGGGTGCAACCGATCACACATCAGTTCGCTAGTCTTATCCTCGGAGCAGTTAACGTGCGGAGTCTGAGTTTTCTTGGTGTGGTGGATTAGTATGTGGATGTTTTTCATGATGAAATTCCAGCACTAATTCATCGTAGAGAGGTAGAATTATACATCGAAATGTACCCCGGGACAACATCAATATCTACTCGAGCATATATGATGGCTCCCGCCGAGCTTTGTGATTTTTGGCAAAGATACTTGCGCGCCGAGCTCTTGGAGGATGAAAGACTTGCGCGCCATATGTTTTTGAGGATCAGAACATCACAATTTGGCTAAGTAAAGAAGGTCATGCAAGTGTTGGTTGGGTCGCGCAAGTAACTTGCGCGACAGAGGATCTAGAGACAGGACTTGCGCGCCGTCTAGGGACTTGCGCGCCGCCGCGCAGGGGGTCCAGTTTGCCTATAAATACTGGACCACCCCTCCTCATTTCCAACGGAGTTCAAGGTCGAGAGTTTGTTCGAGCTCTCGTCGCGCAGGTGGTTGAGTCACGCAGGTGGTTGTTTTGTCGCGCAAGTAGAGCTTGCGCGCCGGTGTTTGGCTGTTCTCCCAAGGCAGTTTGGAAGAGAAAGGAAGTGGATCGCGCAAGTATTTAGTTCAAGAAGGCAGTGTCGCGCAGTTGCTTCAGTGACACTTGCGCGTCTTTTTAGTCTTGCGCACCTGAGACTTGCGCGCCGCCGGGAGACTTGCGCGCCGGGCTTGAAAAGGAGACCTAGAAACTATTGAAGCACGCCTACCTTGCTGGAGCTGCACGAAAGCCGATAAACTACTCGGTTCATTCGAGGAAAAGTGATATTCTTCTTCTGGTGAGAATCGGACTTCAATAGAGCATCTACATTCAACAAAGGATGCACTCTTATGCAAATGAAGAAGAGACCTACACGTCTATAAACTGAGTGGGACTTCACCAACGGCAGTGAGCCAGGGGGAGTCAACGGGAGTGACCCGAGGGACGCAGTGAGTTATCCCTGAACTATTGTAAAGGCAGTGAGCCTGGGACAGAGTGTCTGTACCCGAACTTTTGTATCCGCAGCTAGTGAATCATAGTGGATTTAGGTACGACCGGAAACCTGTCGGCGTATGCTCCTTGGACGTAGCCCTTAGTGGTGAACCAAGTAAAAATGATTGTGTCTTCTGTGTGCATGTGAATGTTTTCATTTTGATCGTAATCATCATACAGGTTCAACAAGTTCCTACCAACGTGGGAACAAGATCCAACAAATTAAAAGAAAAAGTGGTCACCCTTATTCACCCCTCCCCTCTCAGGGTGTCACGGGGTCCTTCAAGTGGTATCAGAGGGTAAAGGTTGCTGGCGTTGAATCTGACCTTCTTCGTCATGGAAAACGCGATCAATGTCAGGGGAGTCCCTCACTTCGATGGAAGCAATTTCCAGATCTGGAAAAACAGAATGAGATCTCATCTAAGATATCTTGGAATGGAAGTTCTTTTTTCTACTGTGCAAGGAATACATGTCACTGATCCAACAGGTCTGGCTATGACTGAAACAGACAGGAAACTTCTTGATGCAGATGCCAAAGCACAGAATGCTCTCACTGCTGCCCTTTCTGATCAGATTTACCTGAAGGTGATGAATTGCACCTCATCAAAATCTATGTGGGATAAACTTGAGAATATTTATGAAGGTGATAGAAAAGTGAAGGAGGCGAAACTACAAGTGCTACACAATCGGTTTGATGATCTGAAGATGCATCCAGACGAGAATGCAGACTCTTTCTTCAATCGAATTACTGAAGTGGTTGGAGCAATTCGGGGTCTAGGCAAAGAAATCAAAGACATTGATATTTTAAAGAAAATATTAAGAAGACTTCCACCTCTATATAATGCGAAGGTGTCAGCTCTTGAGGAAAGAGATCTTTCCAAACATTCTCTAGATGACTTACTGAGCAGTTTGGTAGCATATGAAATGAGAGTCAAACCAGAAGATGCTATGAGTCGGGTGAGCAAGGAAATGGCATTCAAGGCCATGGATAAATTGAAAATCTCAAAGGATAGTAGCGGTGATGATGACGAAGAGAAAGAAATTCTTTCTCTCATTGCAATGAAGTTCCAGAAGGGGAAAGGGAAATTCAAAGGGAAGTTACCTCTCGCATGCTTCGGTTGTGGAAAAGTTGGGCATATTTCCTCTCAGTGCTTGAAGAATATTAATGATGATGATAGTGAAGATGAAAACATCAAGAAGCCTCAAATAAGGTTCTTCAAAAAGGGAGACTTCAAATCTGGTAAGAAAATGCAAAGGAAGAGTTTTGTCTGTGAAGAGGAAGAAGATGACAATGAATTCTGTGATGAAGAAGAACCAGAATTCAAAACTGGGAACCATGCTTCTATGATGGCCACTGTTGAAAAGTCAGAAGACACTGATGGTGAAAAACAACTGAGAACTTGTGTAGATCCTGAGGTGCAACTTAAGGATGCAGTTAGTATGCTTAAGATTAAATGTAAGAGCTGCAATAAGTGGAAATCAATTGTAGAAGAATCAACTGAATATGTTGATCAACTTGAAGCTGAAATTGAACGACTGGAAGAATTTGTGAAGGTACAGTCTAAAATAATCGAAAGCAATGATGATGCAGTTGATCTGAAGCTGAGAATTGAAGAGCAAGCAAAGGTCATCAATGACCTCACATCCAGACTGGATGAAAAATCCAAGACTGTTGAGGGTCTTGAGGAGGAAGTAGTTACTCTGAGGAGTAAAATGGAGACAGAATCAGTTCCAAAAGAATCGAGGAAGAAAATACAGTTCGGAAGATTCTCAGATGCAGAATTACTTGCAAGAGCCAAGTGTGGTTCAGATGGGGTTGGAAAAGTCTTGAGTGATCAAAGACCTGCTTGCATGGGAATGAGTGGAATTGGCTGTGAGGCTGAGTCATCAACTGCTGGAAGTGCAAAGATCCAAAAGAAAGATAAGATGAAAGTTGAACATGTTGAAATGTTACCTAGAGTGCTGAAAAAGGAACCCTCAATCCAAACTAAAAGGAGACCTGAAAATTATCCTCAAACTTTCAAAAATGGCAGACAGTCTTACTATTCTCCCAAGGAAGAAGCTATAAGGAAAAATTCAAGTGAGAAGACATTTCTTCTCATGAAGTGTCAGTTCTGTGGCTATCTGGGCCATACCATGTCCTATTGTGAAGAGGCAAGAAGCTATCTGAATGGAGAAGATATAGATGCTCAACAAAGGAGAACAATTTCATATCCTAATTCTTATAGAAGAAATAATTTCTATGGATATTGTTTTCATTGTTCTAACTTTGGTCATAAGGCCATTAATTGCAGGCAGATAAGGGACATTGACACCTCATACAGAAGTTCCAGACATGTCAAGTCTCGTCAGCAAGACGATGTTTCTCTTTCAAACAGGTTCTCACCTCTTAAAGAAGACTTTGACTATGAAGAACCTGGGTTTGCGGAAGAGATATTTGAAAGGCCATCAGTTCTATATACTCAATCTAATGTCTCATGGAAGGAAAGGAGGAAGATTGAGAAATCAAACCATGCAGAGGTAGCTCTCAAAGCTACAAAGAACAACAGTACCTGGATTCTAGATAGCGGTTTCTCATCTCATATGACAGGTAATGCCGGTCTACTAACAAATATCATAATGAATGTTGATGGTACAGTAAGATTTGGTAATGATGGGGCTCTGAAAATCAAAGGGAGTGGAAGTACCAAATTAGCTAATGGAGAACTAAAGAAGACTGAAGTCCTTTACGTAGATGGCCTACGTCATAATCTCCTCAGCGTGAGTCAACTCTGTGACTCAGGACTTGTTGTTACTTTTAATCAGAAAGGCTGAACTATCAAGGGAAAAACTGGCAATTCTCTCATGAAGGGATGCAGAACAGAAGGAAACTTGTATCAGGTTGATAATGAAGAGAATGTATGTTACATGACTGTTGAAGAAGAAAACAATCTGTGGCATCGGAGATTGGGACACATCAATCAACAAGACATGGAGAAAATATCAAAATTGAGAATTATCATGGACATTCCCAACCTGAAGCGTGAGCGTGAAAAATCCTGTGATGCTTGTATTCGTGGGAAGTTGGTCTGCAGTTCATATCGGCCAAAGAAGAAAAAGGCATCTCACCTTCTTGATCTGATTCATACAGATGTTTGTGGTCCAATAAATGTTGCTGGAACTCATGGAGAAAGGTACTTTGTCCTTTTCATAGATGATTACTGTCGAATGGCATGTGTGATGGTCATTCACCGGAAACGACAGGTCCTTGACTGCATGAAAACATATCGGCGAATCGCCGAGAATGATACTGGACGAACAATCAATGTGTTGCGATCTGACAATGGAGGAGAATACACGTCCATTGAATTTGAAAATTATCTGGAGAAGCATGGGATACAACATGAGGTAGCTGCTGTGAGAACTCCACAACAAAATGGAGTTGTTGAACGAAGGAATCGACAGGTGAACAACATGGCACGAACTATGCTGATTGAGAGTCGTATTCCACGACATTACTGGAAAGAGGCTGTTCAAGCTGCAGTGTACATTCAGAATCGAACAGGACTTTATATGGGTGAGACGAAGACACCATATGAATTGTGGCATGGACGGAAGCCTTCTCTAAAATACTTTCGTGTTTTTGGAAGTAAGTGCTTCATCAGGAACAAAGAAGGAAATCAGGGGAAATATGGTGACAACACAGATGAAGGAATCTTCCTCGGTTACTCAATGAACAGAAAAGCCTACAAATGTTTCAACAATCGTTTGGGAAGGATTGTGGAAAGCAATGATGTTAAGATAATTGAAGAGAAAACCACAAATGCTTCACGGACGTCATATGCTGATGTGATAGAAAGTCATGAAGAATGTGGACATGAAGAAACTACAAATGCAGAAATAGAGGAAGCTGTTCAAAACACTCATCAATCACATAATGATGTTGACTCAGAAGAAGAATCTGAAGAAGAAACTATGGCTGAAGAGAATACTACTGAACCTCGCAGGAGAAATCGAAGAGCTGAGATTGATCCATCCAACATAATTGGGGATAGGAGTGCACCCACACAAACCAGAAGGATGAGGAATACCACGCAATCTGCATTTCTATCAGTTGTAGAGCCATCCTCATTCGAAGAAGCTGCAAAAGATGAATCTTGGGTGAAAGCCATGAATGATGAATTAGATCAGATTGATAAGAATCAGACATGGGATCTTGTCCAGAGACCTGAAGGTCACAATGTGATTGGTACCAAATGGATTTTCAAAAATAAGTTTGATGAGCATGGAAGTGTTATCAGAAACAAGGCACGACTGGTATGTAAAGGATACTCCCAGATTGAAGGTATTGATGTTGAAGAAACCTTTGCTCCAGTTGCTAGACTGGAATCAATCAGGCTTTTCCTTTCCATGGCACTCCAAAGAGGATATAAAGTATATCAAATGGATGTTAAGATAGCATTCTTGAATGGTGTACTCGAAGAAGAAGTCTACATTGAACAACCGGTGGGGTTTGTCTTGGGTACCGATGAAACAAAGGTCTGCAAACTAAAGAAAGCTCTATATGGTTTGAAGCAGGCACCACGGGCATGGTACTCACGGCTAGATTCATATCTCAAGAAGTTTGAATTCATAAGAGGAGGAGTTGATCACAATCTCTATGTGAAGAATTCTCCAAATGATCAGTTCATGGTTCTTGTCTACGTTGATTATATCATTTTTTGTGGCAGCAGGCAGAAATCAGTGGATGAATTTGCCAACCACATGAAATCAGAATTTGAAATGTCTATGATTGGGGAGCTCACATATTTCTTGGGGTTGCAAGTAATTCAAAAGGAGGAATACACTTTCATTTCTCAGGAAAAATATGCAAGAGAGTTGCTGAAGAAGTTCAATATGCAAGACTCCAAACCAATGTCAACTCCGATTCCTGTTGGAACTAAACATGGAAAGCATGAGGATGGGAACTCTGTTGATCCCACCATGTACAGGAGGATCATTGGAAGCCTACTGTATCTGACAGCGACAAGGCCAGATATTGTCTTTGCAACATGCCTTGAGGCCCGCTTTCAGAGTAATCCAAAGGAGGAACATATGTCAGTAGTAAAAAGAATCATGAGGTATATTCAAGGCACACATAACTTCGGGTTATTTTTTGCTGCAGGCAGGGACAGTGAATTATCAGCGTTTTCTGATGCTGACTGGGCTGGGGATGTAGTAGACAGAAAGTCCACTAGTGGTGGAGCTTTCAATATTGGGCATAAATGTGTTGGCTGGTTGAGCAAGAAGCAAGAAAGTACTTCTCTTAGTACTGCTGAAGCTGAATATATCTCCGCCACAAAAGCATGCACTCAACTTCTTTGGATGAAGCAGCAGCTAACAGATATTGGTGATAAGGTGCAGCAACCAATGGTGAATTATTGTGATAACAAAAGTGCAATTGATCTTACGAAGAATCCGGTTCAGCATTCTCGTACATAACATATTGAAATACGGTATCATTTTATCAAAGAAAAGGTTGAACAAGGCGTGATTAAAATGGATCATGTTGGAACTAATGAGCAAGTGGCTGATATCCTAACCAAGTCATTGTCCACGGCTGTGTTCGAGAAGCATCGGTTGAACCTCGGTGTTCAACCACCTCTTACTGCATAAGGAGGCTCCGGAAGTCCCCTATCCCCGTTTGTTTTAACTGTTTTTATCTGTTTATGGCTGTGACGCAGGTTTATGGGGGAGATACTATCCAGGGGGAGTATGGCTTGATCTGAACGTTGAACAAACTTTTTGGTCTTTGGTTTTATTGCCAATGGGGGAGAAAGGAATAAATTCAAGGCAAGAAATTCTTCTGTGATGAGAAGTGTAAGCTTGTGATGAGAAGTTTAATAAGGATAACATCGGGATGGAGAATTTCGTGTACGATTTCAACACACTAAGACCCAATTCAAGCTTTCTCTCTTGTTTTCTACACCGAGCATTGCTCACGTAGACTTAGAGTGTTAGCTGAGTTGATTCTTGCGTTTTGGATTTGCTCATAGTTGGAGATCTATTGAATTTATTCTGATTGCCAACAAACCCAAAGGGGGAGATTGTTGGAACCAGGTTCTTCAAAGCATGATTTGGTGTATGGATTGTGTTTGTTGTCAATCCTCAGTGGAAGTTCAGGGTGTGAACCAACAAAGCGATCATACCGTTCAGGAAGAAAACAGTAGTGAAGGTGGCGCTGTTTCCCAGTGTTTGCCAAATTTTTGGGCCTGAAAATCCGTAAATAAAGTAAAGTGTATTGGGAAAAGATACTTGCGCGCCAAGCTCTTGGAGGATGAAAGACTTGCGCGCCATATGTTTTTGAGGATCAGAACATCACAATTTGGCTAAGTAAAGAAGGTCGCGCAAGTGTTGGTTGGGTCGCGCAAGTAACTTGCGCGACAGAGGATCTAGAGACCGGACTTGCGCGCCGTCTAGGGACTTGCGCGCCGCCGCGCAGGGGGTCCAGTTTGCCTATAAATACTGTACCACCCCTCCTCATTTCCAACGGAGTTCAAGGTCGAGAGTTTGTTCGAGCTCTCGTCGCGCAGGTGGTTGAGTCGCGCAGGTGGTTGTTTTGTCGCGCAAGTAGAGCTTGCGCGCCGGTGTTTGGCTGTTCTCCCAAGGCAGTTTGGAAGAGAAAGGAAGTGGATCGCGCAAGTATTTAGTTCAAGAAGGCAGTGTCGCGCAGGTGCTTCAGTGACACTTGCGCGCCTTTTTAGTCTTGCGCGCCTGAGACTTGCGCGCCGCCGGGAGACTTGCGCGCTGGGCTTGAAAAGGAGACCTAGACACTATTGAAGCACGCCTGCCTTGCTGGAGCTGCACGAAAGCCGATAAACTACTCGGTTCATTCGAGGAAAAGTTATATTCTTCTTCTGGTGAGAATCGGACTTCAATAGAGCATCTACATTCAAAAAAGGATGCACTCTTATGCAAATGAAGAAGAGACCTACACGTCTATAAACTAAGTGGGACTTCACCAACGGCAGTGAGCCAGGGGGAGTCAACGGGAGTGACCCGAGGGACGCAGTGAGTTATCCCTGAACTATTGTAAAGGCAGTGAGCCTGGGATAGAGTGTCTGTACCCGAACTTTTGTATCCGCAGCTAGTGAATCATAGTGGATTTAGGTACGACCGGCAACCTGTCGGCGTATGCTCCTTGGACGTAGCCCTTAGTGGTGAACCAAGTAAAAATGACTGCGTCTTCTGTGTGCATGTGAATGTTTTCATTTTGATCGTAATCATCATACAGGTTCAACAAGTTCCTACCAACGTGGGAACAAGATCCAACAAATTAAAAGAAAAAGTGGTCACCCTTATTCACCCCTCCCCTCTCAGGGTGTCCCGGGGTCCTTCAGGTTCCTCATGAAGATTCAGTCCTTTTTTGATACTCTATGTGAGAATTGGAGATATTTGGAAAATGTACGGGTTTGGAACATGCATAATTCCAACTGGGCCCCTAGAACGGAAAAGACAATAACTCTCAAAACGGGCGTCTGATGGGAGTGATGTCTGTCAGGTTGGGTTCCCTTTGATGAGACAGAACATTAGGTTACATCAACTCTAGAATTTTTTATAGTTGATGTATCGACCCCTCTGCTCGAGGAGAGGACCCTCTTAGAATCGAGTATGTTTTGTGCGGGAACCCTAGAGTTGGCTACTACAGCGACGAATACTGTACTTGGATCCTACGTGGGTTCGGAAGTGATGACTACTTTACTTGGACCCTACATGTGTTTGGCAGTGATGACTACTGTACTTGGATCCTACATGGGGTTGGAAGCAATGACTACATTACTTGGATCCTACGTGGGTTGGGCAGCGACGACTCCTATACTTGGATCCTACGTGTGTTCCCCAGCGATGACTACTGTACTTGGATCTTATGTGGGTTTGACACTGACGACTTCCATACTTTGATTTGACATGGGTTGGACATCTTAAATGAATAAGTTACCACATATGATAATCTCAATCGCTATACAAGAGATGTATACACGTGTGAGCTGAGGCTTGACTTCCAATCATTATCATCGATGTCATTGTTTTTAATTCTTATGTGGACTGGGATGTGTTTGGGCTCGAGAGATAGATTTTGGTTGTGGTTGATAACAAAGGAATATGTATGGGAATATACCTAAGTAGGTTTTGTTGATAATTCAAAATTGTAGCTTTCTTTTTTGTTTTTTCCATGGTGAATTTTGGGAGAACTTCCGGGGTCTCTGGGTGCCTACTAAGGATCGTTATACTCACCCATGCGTGGGCTATGCCTGCACTACGTTGTCTTGGTTGAAAATTACAGATTTGACTGATCGAGGTAGAGATCTATAGAGCTAGATGATACCCGACGGTGGCCAACATGGCAAGACATACTTGGAGCTGACGGACGAACCTGGGTGCCGAGGAGGCCATCTGTACCCACCCTTCAGGTGGGATTCCTGGAGGATGACTTAGTAGTTTCTGTTTTACTATACTATAATTGTACTATTTTTTTATGTTGTTATGTAATTTACTGTAAGGCCTATAATTCTAGCCCCCTTTCCTTTTAGCATTATCTTTTGTATACAGTATTACTTAGTTTTTACATTCAGTTGTGAACTCAGTTGTATTTTTTTATTTTCTAAATAAATTCCTTCCCTTTTTATAGGAATTATGCTTCGTTGTTAGTCGCCAGCCCCTATCCTATAAAAGAACGGCTTGGGGTAGTCACGGCATGGGCCCCGAGGACAGGTCGTGACAAATTGGTATCAAAGGAGTCAGTTATAACACATAACTTAGACTCTAATTATTTTAACAGTAATAGTGTTAAGTATTTTGGTTGTGGTAATCTGTTTAGGGAAACCAGGGTTGCTGTAGATTTCGACGTATCCATAAAATACGACTCTGAATTCTGATTTCCTACTCAGAGCATGAAAACACTGATTGGATGTGTGTTTCCTTTGATATATTTTTCTTTGTGATTTCTTTGTGTCATTTCACCAGGTATATTGTATTATCCATGGTGCACATGTTTCTTTTCATGATGGCCCCACGATGGCAGCTAGCTAGGGTTCTGAGTTACGTATGAGATGGTATCCCACCGAGCGACAAGGCCTCGGTGCAGGGCCCCATCACGGCGGAGGTTCCAGTGGTACCACTATCTGCTGGACCACCGATACCACCATCCCTTACAGCAGAGAGTGCATGCCGCCCGAGTGCATTTCACAAGTTCGATTGAAAGAGCCCACCTAGGTTCCAGGGAGAGATGGACCCACATGTCTCTGAGGATTGGATGGAGGCTATCGTGAGTGTTTTCAGATATGTTGGGACACCAACCGACCTTATGGTAATCCTTGCCGTGAGTCTCTTGCACAAAACAGCAGGTAGATGGTTGATTCTGATGCTCTAGTTCCATGACGTGACATCATTAATTTGGATAGAATTCGAGAGTCTCTTCCACTCAGAGTTTTTCCTAGCCACCCATCGTACAGTTGAGATTTAGGAGTTACATCATCTTCATCAGGGTAGCATGACAATAGCTTAGTAATCAGCGTGGTTTGTCGTCCTCTCACGCTACTCCATGGATGTGGTACGGGCTTCATTCTTTAGGGCTCAGACCTTCGATCTAGGACTCGGGATTGATATCAGGGCTTCAACGATACCCCTCAACATCCTGATGTTGGCAGGGGTGCTTGAGCAAGCCCTTCTAGTTGAGAGTTTTGTTGCTGAGCAGTCATCTGTGGTGAGACCCACCACTGGGCGACACGTGGCGGTGTCTTCTGCAGCCATCAGTAGACAACTGATGCAGATGTCCAAGAGGACCAAGCCATCAGGTGGGTGACCTCATGATACTGGTTCGGTTGTACGTGGAACATGATACAGAGCCATCCATGCGAGTGGAAGGTAGTTCTATGCACGTGGTGGGTAGGGTTACATTGCTCGAGACTGCCCGACCCGCCATGAGGATGAGCTGTAGTCATTTATGAGACCTCCCAGATAAAGGGAGAGGTTTGACCATGGTGGTCATCCGGGAGCAGGCGGATGTGGCCGAGGAGCTGGCCAAGTAGTGGGTGGTGAACGACGTTTCAAGGCTCTACCACCACCACAACTAGGAGGTCTACCCTGACCATAGGGAACTTAATGATAGAGGTAGGTATATCTCCAGGAAGTCAACAACTACGACCCTGGCGCACATGATATGATTCAAGGTACTATCAGTGTCTACCCCACCGTTGTTGTAGTACTTATAGACATAAGTGTGAGTCATTCTTTCATTTTCGCTTCCCTTGTTCAGAGCTCGGAGATTCTGACATAGCTGTTAGATAGATTCTTACAGCTAGAGGCCCTTATGGGAGAAGACTCGATGATTACGCACTGGTGCTAGCAGTGTGAGTTACTCTAGGAGGAATGAACTTCGGCTGTGATTGTCTTGTAGTGGCATAAAGGCCTTACAATGACTTCATGGTTATGGACTGGTTGTCCATAGTTCAAGCTCAGATTGATTGTAGTAGGCACAAGGTGCAGTATATATGGATGGATGGGACCAGGTTCACCTTAACCGATAAGAAGTGATCCTTTTCTACGTAGGGTGCACTTACACTAAGGAGGGTGCAACCGATCACACATCAGTTCGCTAGTCTTATCCTCGGAGCAGTTAACGTGCGGAGTCTGAGTTTTCCTGGTGTGGTGGATTAGTATGTGGATGTTTTTCATGATGAAATTCCAGCACTAATTCATCATAGAGAGGTAGAATTCTACATCGAAATGTACCCCGGGACAACATCAATATCTACTCGAGCATATATGATGGCTCCCGCCGAGCTTTGTGATCTTTGGGTGAAGCTGGAGGACTTGTAGGGAAAGGGATTTATCTGACCCAGTGTTCAACCATGGTAATCTCTTATTTTGATCACCAAGAAGGCAGATGTGAGCTTGCGACTGTGGGTCAGCTACCGTCGCCTGAATCAGGGGACCGTTAAGAACAAGTACCCACTCATGAGGATTGATGACCTCTTTGATCAGCTCAAGGGAGCACGATGGTTCTCTAAGATAGACCTCAGGTTAGGCTATCAGCAGCTCAACGTTTGAGATGAGGATACATATAAGATGTCCTTCTGGTGTCGGTATGGACACTATGAGTAATTGGTTATTCGCTTCATCATTACCCATGCACCCGAAGTGTTCATGAGCCTCATGAAAATCATCATACAGACTTACCTTGATCAATTTTTCATAGTCTTCATCAATGACATACTAATTTATTCAACTACAGAGGAGGATAATTCATATCATTAGTGGGTAGTACTGGACACACTCTGAGAGAACTAGCTTTATGGTAAGCTCTCAAAGTCCCAATTCTAGATTCGAGAGGTTCACTTCATGGGACAAATCATCTCCAAGGCTAGATTTGTAGTGGACCCCAAAAAGATCGATGTTGTACTTTCTTGGGAGCCACACAAGAGTGTGATAGAGGTTTGGAGTTTTATAGGTCTGGCTGGGTACTATCAAAGAGTTATGCCAGACTTCTCCAGATTTGCAACACAGATTTCAGCATTGATGAAGAAGTATAAACCCTTTTTGTGGTTAGAGAGATGCCAATAGAGATTTCTGGTACTGAGGCAGAGGTTGACCAGTGCGCCCATCTTGAGGCAAGCAGTGGAGGGCATTGGGTACATAGTTTACTATAACGCATCACGGAACGGACTCTGGTGTGCCCAGATGTAGGAGCGGGCAGTTATCGCATATTGTTCATGGAAGTTGGGACAACACGAGCAGAACTACACTACCCATTACATAGGGTTAGAAGCAGTGGTTTTTTCCCAAAATATATGGAATCACTATTTTATGGGCGATCATTTTATAGTGTACTCTATCCACTGGTGTCTCAAGAACATCATCTTGCAGAAGGAAATGAACCTAAGACATCGACGATGGCTCGAGTTCCTCCAGGACTATGACATCGATATACTCTGTACTCCTAGGAATGGGAAAGTTGTAACATATATTCTCTCAGTAGGATATTGGGCATTTAGCTGCTAGGAGAGGCGAGGGAGTATCTAGCTGCATTGTAGATATCATTTGTGGATAGTGATGGGGAAGCCTTTCTACATTCTCTCATAGTAACTCCTCCACTTCTTCTGTGATTTAGGGTGGAACATCGAGGGGATGTTGACTATGAGATGTGGCGTGATCATATATCCATATGGTAGGCAGCTGATGGGTTTTCTGAAGTTGGGGAGAAAGTGATGTACCATGGTACCAGTTGCACTACAGGAGGGGTTATTGAAGGATTTCCATCCCTCCCTACTATTGGTAAATCCATGAGTGGTGAAGATGTAGTAGAACCTAAGACGACAACATTAGTGGCCGAGTATGATGAAATAAGTAGCATAGTTTGTCTCTCGATGCCTCAATTATCGGAATGTGAAGGCGGAGCACCAGGTACCATCATGAATGGTACAACCCTTATAGGTTCCATAGTGGATGTGGGATAGTATAGTCATGGATTTTGTGATGGGGTTTCCACACACATACTGAGGAAACGACTCTATCTGTGTGCTTGTCAAATGACTCACCATGTTAGCCCAATTAATTGTAATCAGAGAGCTGGGCTCAGTGGAGATATAATGATGACTCTATATATATGAGATCGTACAGCTTCATGGTGCGCCATTGACTATCTTCTTCGATGGAGATTCTCGTTTCACTTCCTTGCTATGGAAGGGGTTACATGAGGTTTTTGGAACGCAACATCACTTGAGAACCGCCTTCCACACACAGACGGATGGTCACACTGAGAGGACCATTCAAACTATCGAGGAAATTCTACGTTCATGTGTCCTTGACTTTGATCACAGCTGGGAGGAACACTTACCCAAGGTGTAGTTTTCATACAACAACAACTACCACTCCAACATCTGGATGGCACCTTACAAGGCACAATACAGATAACCTTTTAGATCACCTCTGTGCTGGACTGACCCAGGGGTGTTAGCACTTGTAGGACCAGAGATAGTTTGGGATATGATCGAGAAGGTGCAGATCATCCAAGAGCGGATGAAGACTGTACAGAGCTAACATATGTCCTATGATGATAGGAGACGGAGACCTTTGGTGTTTGAGGATGTCGACCATGTCTTCATACAGGTATCACCTTGATGAGTTCTATTGAGATTTGGATAAGGAGGCAACTTATCTCCATGATTCATTGGTCCTCTTCAGGTTCTCTGTATGGTAGGCGAGATGGATTACCGTCTGGCCCTTCCACCTCAGTTTCACTGGGTGCACGACGTCTTCCACATATCTTAGCTGAGGAGTTATGTGCATGACCACTCCCACATTATCAATCATGGGGTGGTGGAAATCGATGAATGGGTGATATTCACAGAGGTCCTAGTGGAGATTGAGGATCGATAGGAGCAGGTTCTACGTAGACAGTTGATTATTTAGGTGTGCATTCACTGGCAGCTTGAGAACCTCCAGGAGAGCACATAGGAGTGGGAGGCTCAGATTTGTGCTTACTACCCACTTTTGTTTCTCTTGTGTGTGTTGTAGCTTTACTAGGATGTAAATCTATGAGGTGTGTGTAATGTAAAGACCCATAAATTTCAATATATTTTTAATTAAATTCTTTGTAATTTTACGAGTCTGTAGTTTCTAACTGTGCCTGATTTTGAGGCACAATGTGCCTAGAATAAATTTTTGAAGTTTTGTTCGTGTATGTTCAGTAAACGTACGTGCAGGTTTTCCTATCTTTTGAACCAGTGCTCAGAATTGAAATTTGTGGACACTGATGAACGTGAAATGCCGGTATTCACATAAGAGTACCTTTACCGCAGTTGTGCTTTATACAAAGTGGAAGTTAATTTTGGGGATTCGTAATAAAAAAAATAAAATTGATGTGATCCACAATTTTATTAAGTTTGTAGGTTTTATCTCCAAAGGGAGTTTGGAGTTGGGGCCCACCCCCACATAACCTCTCATGAGAAGATAATGTGTGGTGGGACCCTCACAAACTCAAACTTTTGACATCCCCTCAACTCCCTCTAATCTCCCCATTAACACCCCTTATTTAATTTGACACCTCCCCTCATTAATTGGGACTATCCACCTCCTCTAAGATTTGAATTTGAACCAATCCTAAGAATTAATTAAATGAGTCGCCTCATTTAATTAAACACAACAATGTGTTGTTGTGTGAAAGGATTAATAGAGATCACCACTATTTTTTTAGTATTGGCATAATAAATTTATTATACTGGAGAGAGGATAGCTTCGTCCTACCAATGAATAACCACCGAAGAATGACGAACTTATCCTTCAAATTTCGGCCACGCCAAAAGAGATGGAGCTACCTGCAAGGAATGCTGATGACGCACCATCCTCATCTCCTTCTTACCCGACATCAACGAATTGGCGCTGCCACCCTGCGATATCATCTACGAACGACAAATGAGATTTATGATTAGGATAAATTTTAATTGAATAAAAATGTGCCTCGTTCTTCGTTGAATACATTGGATTGTCTTCGGCCTTTTGATATCGCATAACGTAGAGCACCCGGGCCGAACGAACACCACCCGACGACCCTCCATTGCTTCGTGATTATCTTGGAAATGATGACCGTAGGCGATGGCGACTGGAGGTGATGGTGACCGGAAGCAGTGATCATGCACTGGCTGCGTGAAGGAAATTGTGGCCCGCTTTAGCGGGCCGCTCGGACAAACCAAACCGGGAGGCCGTAGCCGGACGGGAAGAATACCACGGCACATATTGGAACCACACTATACAGGAACAGATGTCTGCGTTGGGCGGGCCTCTTCGGCGGGCAAACCGGCCAGCCGCCTGCTGGTCGGGTTGAAGGAAGTCGCTGCAGCTGAAGGTGTTGTGTGGGAGGACAGCGGCCTGCTGTGTGGGTATCCTGCACCAGAGAAAACCATCCATCATTGACGTTACACGAAACCGGGGGGCTACACCCCTCCGCCCCACTCCACTCGGCAAGTTGGCTAAGCCGTGGCCTGCCGCGCAAGCCGGGCCGCCTGCCGCACGGGCCGGGCCGCCTGCCACGCGTGTCGGGCCGCCCGTATGCGAGCCGGACCATTTAACCAGGTCAGGACACAGATGTCAGGCTGGGCCATGCCCCACCTGGTTGGTTCGACCCCCAGCTGGGTAAGACCCACCAAACCAGGTCGGGCCGACCCGCCATCCCCAAGGCATTACGGGCAGGGCCCGTTTCTCTTAAATGCGAATATCTTCTCGACCGTGCATCCGATTGACGTGCTCTCAATGGAACTGGGAACCTCGCGAAGAGTCTATCCTTTTGCGATAATCTAATTCAGTTTTGGAAAACAATTGAAAATGTATGGGTTTGGTAGAAGCGTAATTCCAACTGGGCCCCTAGACAAAAAAATCCAATAACTCTCAGACTGAGCGTCTGAATGATATGCAGCTTATCGCGTTGGGTTCCTTTTGATTAGACGGAACATCGGGATACATCAACTCTGGACTTCATGGTATTTGTTGTATCCACCCCATTGGTCGAGTAGCGGACCCTCCCAGAATAGAGCGTGTTGTGTGTGAGAACCCTAAAACTAGCTGCGGCAGCGACGACTACTATACATGGATCCTACGTGGGTTCGACAGTGACAACTATTGTACATGGATCCTACATGGGTTCAGTAGTGACAACTACTATAGTTGGATCCTACGTGTGTTCAACAGCGACGACTATTGTACTTGGATTGTACATGGCTTCGGCAATGACGATTCTTGTACATGGATCTTACGTGGGTTCAGCAGTGACGACTTCTGTAATTGAATCCTAAGTGGGTTTGGCAGTGACGAATATTGTACTTGATCTTATGTGTGTTCGATAGTAATGACTTTTGTACATTGATCCTACGTGGGATTGACATCTTAGATGAATCAGTGACTACATCTGATAATCTCTATCTGTATACAAGAGATGTATACCTGTGTGAGCTGAGTCTTGACTTCCAATAATTATCATCTATGTGATTTTTTTTACTTCCTGTGTGGAATGGGTTGTGTATGGGCTTGAGAGTTGGATTCGGGCAGTGGTTGATAACTTATGTATATGTATGGTCATATACCTAATTAAGGTTTGTTGATACTTCATAATTGTATCTTTCCTTTGTGGTTTTCCCTTCGTGAATTATGGGAGACCATTGGGGGTCTCAGGGTTCCTACATAGTATTGTTATACACATCCCTGCACAGGATATTCCCACACCATGTTTTGTTGGTTGTAGACGATGGACAACATTGATCGAGGTAAAGAGTTGTAGAGCTAGACGGTACCCGGAGGTGGACCACTTGGCCAGAAATACTTGGAGCTGACAGACGGACCTGGGCACTGAGGAGGCCATCTCTACCCACCCTTCAGGTGGGATTCCCAGAGGATGACTCAGTAGTTGTTGTTTTACTTTACTGCAGTTGTACTAGCTTTTCAGTTCGTCTGTACTTTACTATTGGGATTTTATTTCCGGCCCCTTTACTTTCAACACTATCTTATACATACATTATTACTTAGTAGCCACTTTTTGTTGTGAACTCTGTTTTATTTATTTACTTTATAATGGAAATTCCATCCCTTTTAATGGGAATTACACCTTTGGTGCTAGCCACCAGCACCTGGTCTATGGAAAGCGTGATTGGGGTAGTCATGGCACGGGCCCCGAGGATGGGTCGTGACATTTATTTTATAAAAGTTAAATCATTTTTGAAATAATAACATTAAATTTATCCCATGGTGAATTTTTTTAAATTTTTTGTATGAATATTAATTTTTCAAATATTAATAAAAATTAAATACTTTTTTTCAAAAATATATTTTCACTTATAGTATTTTTAATATCCTATTATATTTTGAATTAGTTTTAAATAATAATTAGTACATTTTTAATTAACATGACCCAATTATAGTCTTTTAAATTAGTTATATACATTAATTTATTATAAATGTTTTACTTAAAAGTAATATTTCTAGAAAACTGTTTTCACCATGTTTTATGAGATTAATTTTTAATTAAATTATATCACTTCTTTGATTTGATTTATTGATCATTGTTGGAGTTTAAGGGATTGGAAATTTATTTCAAACGGAAAAGGGTATTTTCACACTATCTTCACCTCCTCTGCTTCCTTGAATTCGGTTTGGAACATAGGTAGCCTTCAACTCAAACCTGGAATTCTAAGGTTATCAGTAGGGAATATTAATTTTAATCCTTTTAACCTCAAGGAATCTAATGCAAAAATTTGGGTTAAATTGCATGGATTAAATTGGGTGTATTGGCATCCTAGAATCCTCAACGACATTGCATCATGTATTGGTACTCCTATGAGGATAGATCAACACACCTTGGATGGTGAAAATGGTTATTTTTGCAGAATGCTTGTGGACATTAACCTGGAATTCAAAAGACCTGCTTCGATTCTGTTTAATGCTAATGGTATTAAATCTGATATTCGATTGGAATATAAGAATATGTCCTACTTTTGTGATGTCTGTAATATAGTGGGACATAATATCTATAACTGTAGGTTGATTAAGAGAAATGCCAAGGTGTCATCTAAGGTTTCTGAATGGAATGATGTCAACAAAAATAAAAAGAACAAGGCTGTCTTTATTGAAAAAAAAAGGAATTCTAAAGTCAGTTCTCCCTCCTGTTAAAACTCATATTCCTTTTGAAAATGATTCTTTACCAAAGCATCCTGTTTCTTCTTCATCACAAAGAGTTTCATGGGCTGATGTGGCTGAGGAGGAAGAGAAGATCTTAAAACTTGTGCCTATTCAGCCGGTTTTTGAATGGGTTTCAATGGAGGATCTTCACCTATTCTCTGAGATTAGCAATGATGTTTGTATTCTGGTTTATGACATACAGAATGAGGAGGATGAGTATCAGTTTTTTCTGAATTTTTAGAATGAAATCCATGATTTTTGTATCTCTTTACAGGATGATAAAGAAGATGTAATTGATGCTTCAAACCTGGATACTTCCACAGAGGTTGAAGATGGGCAGAACTGTGATTCTAATTCAACTACAGAACTTGATTTCAACATCAATACTTAGAAGAACCTGCAGATTCATCTACTAGCTTCCCTGGAGAGCAGGTCTGATACTTCGGCTATGTTATCTACTATTAACAATAATGTTGCTTCTGAAAAAAATGCTCAAAATGCTACCCATCATTCTGGTTCCCACGGATGCACACAATGATTTTCAAAGAACAATGGGATACCTGAAGTTGATAACATTGATGACCTGATTAAAGGTTACAAAGGTCCTAAATGCTCTAAAAGGAAAGTAGGGAGACCCCCTAAAGCCAGGAAAATCACGGATACTGCATTAAAGGTAAGGAGTTCAAAACATATTCCCATAATGACTAAAGCTTATCTTGTTGAGCTGGTTGAATCTGGAAATAAATTACCATGAGTTTTTTCTCGGCTGGTTCATGTCACTTTATGGCTATGGTTTGGACTTCAAAGGTTTCAAAGATATTTTTTCATGAATTGGAATCACTACATGATCCCAATTCCCAGCAGACAATCTCCTTTAATGGTAGCAGAGTCCTCTGTTGGGATAGGTCCCTCTAGATCAAATCTAGAAAACACTAGGACTACACCTACAACATTGCAATTTTAGGTGTGCAAGATATGAAAATGCAGCCCTCTATCAAACAGGCAGTCAATTCACTCAGGTCTGGTGGTTATCACCTCACTGATAAAACACCCCATGGAGTTTTCTGCAGGTCTGCACTGCTCACTGGTGATGTCTCCAACCAAATACAGGCCACTAAAAAGACTGGACTCAGGATGTTTTCCCCCACACAGAGATCAGATGACCCCAAAAACAAGGCGTTCGATGTAAAGCCTCATAAACAGGTGCTGGAGATGGATGAAAAGTCCAACAAAAGAGAAGAAATGACATCAATTTGAACTCCATCCCAGCTTGAGAAGGAGAACAGCTCCCGGGGTACTGGGGGCTCTCTTAAAGCTGGAACTTCTTCAAGAGTTCACAGCTAGACTGCCCTGCCTCCTGGTGAGGTTTCTTACTGATTGTTGGACACAGCAAAGCCTGGACTCAGGAAGGACTCCTATAATCAGTATGTGGCTGTTCTTAGTAAGGAGGATGTTTCACTATCGTTGTTGAGGTCTGCAAAATCTCTTATAGGGGAAGGAATGTTTCCAATTCAAAGCACTCCATCTCAGCTTGTGAAGATCGAGAATCATGTTGACCAACACTGAGGTGGTTTATTCAGATGATGGTGAGGGTGCATGGATACAACAAAGACTTTGAGGTGATTACATCCTCGTGGAAGGGGTGGATGCCGTCCTCATCACAGTATGAGTTCCCTCTCTAGAATTGGTTAAGGACTCTGGTTCCGGTTTATTCTATTCATTGTGGTTCTTTGTAGTACCTCTCTTGGTTTCATTTTTCATTCAATAAAGAGGCCTTTGCGCCTCAGCCCTTTATATAAAAAAGGTAAAACAAGTTCATTAACGGTATAAATAATATAAAAAAATAACAATAAAACATTCCTTAATTTTTTTCCTAGTATAATTCATCCATAATGACATTAAAATGAAATATATAATTTTTTCCAATATGTTATTTATTTTTATCATTATAATATGTTTTTTATAGAAATGTATAGAATGCCATTTGTTTGTTTTTTTATATTTAGATTTCATGCATAAGGATAAGAAAAAATATGTGTTTAGTTTCAAATATTAAATTTATACATAATTTTGTTAGTGGTATATTATTTCCAATTTTTATTTGTAAAATATTAACCTTAAATGAATAGGTAACACTGATAAATTATTTATTAAAATTAATAGAAAAATAAAATAAATGATTTTAAAATTAATAATGTAAAATGATTTTAATAAGTTATTTAGTTCTACGATTTTTTTGGGAATAAATGACATATTATTTTGTTTTTAATTAATTTATTCGTATTATATTATTTTTATGTAGTTTTAAAAGTGAAATTATATGAATAGTTATTAATTTTACATTAATGTTAAATTAAATTAAATAATAATTAATTAAATAATTAAATACTCCAAAAGCACTAATTTTCATCCAATTTATTATAATATGGTGAAAAATATCAAATATTTTCTATTTTTGGAACAAGTATTAATTTATTCTAACTATATTGACACATAAAAACTCAAAACATCATTACCATAGTAATTCTCAAAAATGGTAATCAATATATAAAACAAAACAAAAATAGTGAAAATGGTACATAGAAAAGTTAAATTTATATCAGATGACATTATTTTGATTTATATACATCCTACTATAATCTAAATATATATTTCTGGCCATTTATCATAAAATTTATTTTTATTAATTTTATACATTAAATAATTTAAAAAATGCCCCTCCCTAATAAAAGGTATCCTTATCTCCCCTTTTTTGAATCGTAAAAACCCATTTCTTTTTTCAAATACCATCCTAAATCCCTTCCTTCAATCAATCAAAACATATATAAGACTTATTTTGGTCATAATTGTAAATATATCTAGAATAAAGTGAAAAAAAGACTATCTAAAAAAAGGTTATAGATTTTAAAGAAATTATTTAGTTCCATTTATTCATTAACCACCATAAATTTAGATTTATAAACAATGAGATAACAAAAAATTGTATATTATAAAAACTGATATGTTAGTATTTTAATGTCACAACATATATCAATCTCCTATTCTATCAAATTCCAAATAAAACAATCATTCATAAATATGACATTCTACAAACTCGCAAAACAATGTAATTCATTAATCATAAGTATGTAATTCAACGTCAATGAAATAATGTGATATATTTTTCATCACAACGTCAAATATATGATATATACTAGTATATTTAGAGATATAATATAGTATATATTATATTATTAATAATCTATATATATAATGTAACATTTAATTTTATTCCATAATAATCATTGAATAATGGAAACATTACACATGTGTACGTTCAAACTATCATCTCAATGATATTAATATATATCAATTTTAATAATAATCATTCATTATATTTTGTAAGATAAAAAATTATTTATAAAAAAATTAATTATTTTATTTTTATTATTTACCTTCTTATATAAAAATTTATTACTTACCTATGTTCAAACTACAGAAGTCATTTCCAAAATATTTTATAAATATCATCAAAGAATTCAACATGATCATAAATTAATGATTGATTAAATATATCATGGTAATAATTAAAATAAAAATAACAATGAACAAGAAAATTATTCTTAATAATATACTGAAATTAACTATTTTTTATATGTTGTAAGATAATGAACGTATTTGATGAGTTAGGCTCTTAGTAATGGACTTTCATTTAAAAAGATCCACTTTTAATGTTTACATGTCAACACATTTTCATTCATGTCAAAACAAATTTAGTTTATTTTATGGATTTTTTTATATATCAAAAATGGATTGAAAATTTTATTGTTCCTCTATTTAGTTTATTTAATTTATATTAAAAATAGTTATCTTCTGTATTTTAAACGAAATATTTTTACATTCGTCACAAAAAAGAAATGGTCTGTTTGACTTTTACATATATAGAAGAAATGAATTTTCCTAACACCATAACAATTTTTTAATATTTGAATTTTTTACAGTATTCTTTGGTTTCACCAATAAATAACTCATTTTCTAGGATCACATTATTTTATAATAGGGTTTAAAATAGAAAGGATATTTCAATATATTAAAAAAAATATTGGTAGAAAAATTATTTATAGGGATCCTTTATAACCCATCGAGGGTTGGGTATGTGATAACCCACCAATGAACAGGTTAAATAAGTCAACCGTACTATTATTCCATTTGTATGAGAGATAATAAAATGATGATCGAATATATATAACTTATTTATCCATTATTTATATAGTTTTTTGTGTAATTTTTAGTATTATTCTTGATAATTTATTAATAATATGTATTTATGTAATTAAATTATACATTTTCATATTGTATTGTATAATTTTGTGAAATAGTACTCACGAGTTCTTCATGATATCAATGAATCTTTGATGAATATTATTTTTTATTAATTATATACTATTACATTTTAGATGATGCCTGTGGGAATTAATTTTTATTCCTTGTGTAATAGAAAAATTTCATTGAGAACAACAATTATTTATAAAATGTAAAAAATTTATATTTATTTATGAACTAATAGGACTATTTCATCAATATTTTACCTATTTTACAGTGATTTTTTTCTTTTAGCAACATAATAATTTTTTCCCATGTCTTAAAAAAGATATTAAATTCTCATTAATTAATATTTTCAAATTTTGAAGCCACCATAAATGAAACTATAATGTCAATATAATGAATTTTTTACATTGGAAAAAATTAATATATATTATATGTTTCCACTCTATAATATATGAGTTCTTTAACTATAAGTTATGGCCTAATTTTTTGAAACACTAAATCATAATGAGTAGATATAATTTATGAATAAGAACATATTGATACAAATGGATTAGAATTTAATCCTTAATTATGGGTCCTTATAATAATGTACATACAATATATTGCAGCTTAATTTTTTGAATGTATCATGTGATATAACCTAGTCATTATAGTATGTATTCAATGTTGAACTATTTATTGACATATCTGGGTGGGAAACAATAAATATGTAAATTTTACTTTTCCAAATTAAATAAATAATGAAACTATATATATTATATTTCAGTACATTATTTTAAACATATATATATATATAGAAAATTATATATATTTTTGACAAAAAAATGTAATTAAACCTCAATCTATTTGAACACATATACATCTTCCACACATATCTAATATGCCCTACCAAAAAAATCCATATAGGGATATAATGACTCAATTATTACATTATAGATCTATTTAATATTAGGAGAAATATATTTATACTCGGTACCACGTCGATGTGGAATTTTAGGGCACTAGTATGCTAATATTAATAAGATAAATTGATTAAATATATAATGTCTTGGGAATTCATTATTTCATAAATAATTAAATAACTCGTAAAAGGAACCATGGATTAGAAATATGGAACATAAATTAAACATGAATGATTTGTTTTATCTCTGGAATGAAATATGTTTGGCAAGTGTCAAGAATTTTATTAGAGGAAGACAATAGAGAGTGAATTGTTTGATTTAATTAATTTTTTAAATTCATTTACAATATAACCCAAAACCTAATCCTCTATATAATGATATCAAAATAATTTTTCCTTAGATTTTCCACAAGAAAAAATGAGGACTATCGGAGATAGAAGAGAACCTAGTATTCAATATATGATCAGTGGTCTACAAAGAAAAAATGTAGGATGAACACAATATGGTCGAAATGAATAGAGTGATCATCAACAACATCACTTTTATAAGAATTATTCACTATCTATCAATATGATGTTTATTTAAGAAGTTGTTTGGTAGATTTTAACCCAATTTGTTTGTCCCATGTTGAACACAATTCAATCCTTCATATATGAATTATTCATGGTTTGATTATTTATTTTAATGACCAATTTAACCTCATTATTATGAAATTCTTGATTAATTATTTATTTTTTAATATTTTTTGTTTTTTCACAAATAAAATGAAATTATTCAATCTAAAACAATGTAATAGGTTCAATCTTTTTGTTTTATTGTTATATTATTTGAACATTCATCATTTCATATTAATTTTTATCTTATTTTTCTAGTGGATTGACAAATATAAGTTATTAGATTACTGAAAAACAATTAATTGAAAAAATTAATAAATACCATGGGTTTCGGTTTTGTATTTACGACATGATTAAGATGATTTTTTAATCTAGGGTGATAATGGCGTGGAATAGAAGCCGTTTTCATGGATTTCATCCACAATATATATGGTGAATCATTAGGCTATGGAGGGGGTGTCACATAAGGGGTTGGGGTAGATGGAATGGAGACACTGGATATTGATCATGAATGATTAACCCTATATCGATAATCCTTAGTGTGAATATATGTTGATCTGATATCAACGGTTTAATAAGAAGATTATGCATGAAGTTTCCTATTTCTCTATGAACATACCAAAAATACAACATTTACTCTGGAAGATCATACATCGTGTAGTCCCTTTTAATAAACTTTTATGGTTTAAACATGGGGATAAATCTTTTACTTCGTGAGGTGGTCTAACATTCATAGTGACACATTTTTGGATTGTTCATGTTTGTTGGGAGTGCGTGAAGACAGTGTTAATGTGATCCAATATGTTGTGTTGTTATATCACATATCCTGTATCTTTTTTTTAGAATGGATGTAAATAAACAAGGATTACACACCCCTGAGACCATGTGTCCCCACACACTATGTGTATTGGAATATATTACATGTAATTTGTATTTTTTATGGAGGTCCCAAACTAAATGGTTGTTAACCATTGTAAATGTGTTGAATGAGATGGAACACTAAGTTCCATCCTAGCATCTATATTCCTTGTACACCATGTGGGAACACCATGTATCAATAAAAAAAATGAAGAGTGAGACTTAAATATGGATCTGGTGTCATACATGGTCTGACACCCCACGTACACAGTAGTACACATTGTGTACTCATTATAGGTATGTTGGATTCATTTACATTCTTAAATGATTTTATTCTTCTTCATGACATTTATTTGGGTCCATGAGTAGACTATCCTATGTATTTTTCACTGTAGTGTGATATTACTTCATTCTTTTTATAATCATAGATATGACAGGATTTGTAAGAGTTGTGATGGTACATTTTTTGATTCTTGATCAATGGTACTGATCAGGTGTGAACATTAGTGAGATTTCGGGGTTGGTACTCCCATGTTGCACCAAGGGAGGGATCTCCCATAGACACAACATATATATTTGTTACTCCTCCATGATATATTATAGAATTATTCTGATTATTATAGAGTATAAATCCCCTATATTCGAGATACGATTATGAGCATGGCATCCAAGGTTGTGGATTATCCCATTTCATAAGAGTGTAGTGGCAATGAGATATCCCCGATACTAAATTCATAAGATATTTCTATAGATTTATGGTTGGATAATTCATTACATTGATATGTTGTGCAGTGGTGATGTGTGTGACCACAATATATTTTCATGCATGGTTGCATGTGGTGTTTTTCAGCAGTTATGGAAGATTAGAGTTAAAGGATTACTCATCATTCTTAGTAAGGATTTTGGGATAGGGACCCCCTTTATATATTAATTTATGAAAATTAATGAGATTATATAGGTTATGGATGATTTTTTTATTTGGGTTGGTGTCTGATAAAATGATTAACCTTTCCTCTAGGAGTTGAGCTAAAAACATACTATTGATGCTTTGTGTTTTTTAATATTGGAGATGCATACTAAAAAATCATACATTCTACAATGCATGGTATTTTCGAACATGTTCCATGTTTTATTAAATTAATAACAAGACAAGTGGTCACATATATGGAGCATAGAAAAACACGGGTGAATTAACTAATTTCATTGGTTGGACATGTAAATTATGAGACAATATCTCTCTATCATTTCATTTATCCAGTTATTGTTAGGTTGGGACTTCGTTCATGATTGGTTTTGATTTTTTACACTTTTTGGATTCTTAAATTTAGGTAATTTGAGGTATTTCAAATGGTTATTTCATATATTATCAAACCCTAATTATTGTATTCATTTATTATTAATCTACTATTGCTCAAATATATGGTCATTTATGTGAATATATATACATAAGGATAAGTTCATACATTTTATTTATATTTTCCGGGTGCTTATCGCTATCTCATGGAATTATATAGATATGTTTGGGTTATAACACTTGTATTACCACTACATAGGCCAACCCTCATTGTTCAGTTCATGATTGAGTGGTAGTAATGTTTATTCATCTTAGTGTTAGTGTTGGACGTGGGACAATGGTGGAGATTGGATTGGATCTAATGGAACATGTTATATAATATTTTGATTATAGCTTTCAAGATAGTGAACCCATTGATGGAGATATAAATTAAGTATACATTTTCTACAACTGAAACTAACTATATTTTAACTCAACGCATCAAGAAATTGTTTATAGGGATTCTATTGGTTCATACATCAAATAGGATTGAGAATTTTGACATTAATTTTCCTCATTTGCTAGATCAACTAACATTCTCTTTGGCCACTGTACATTTTCATAAATTCCAAGAATCCTACACAATGTAACATTTCTAGGAATTCTATATTGTTTCTTGAGGATGAAAAATTGAGAAATTATGCCTTTGTTTTGGATTCATTCTTGTGGTTTTCCCTCTCTCCGGAAACCATGAAGCCTTACAACGTTTTGAGTAGCACATAGGTCTTCCTATAATAGTATATATGGATGATAAACTTCAAGATGGATAGTAGATAAATATATATTGATATTAATATAGTAATAATAATCATAGAACATAGAAAAAGATAAACAATAAGAGAATCTAATGGTTTTATGGTGATATAGGGCTCCTCATTATGATGTAGAGTACATGAAAGATACCATGGAACTAATATCCGACATAGGTAGGATCCATTTGGTGGAGCTAATATCCACAACATTTCTATACAGTATTGTGGGGAGTCATTGGAATTCTATTTTGGTTATTTATTATGTGGATATGGACATATAAGGTATAGTGACAGCCTCCCAAATGATACTCTTTATTGGGACACCATCTAAAAGTGTTAAATAGTGTATGTCCTACTCAGCTTGGATAATTTAGAGCTGTGTGTTTGAACACTATTGAATTTCATTTTTGAGATATTTTTGATGTATAGATATGTATGAGTTGGAATTATTTATAATTAATAGGATGTAAAGGTAGATTATTATCATTAAGAAGTTTGTTTTTGTGGCCATATGGTTCATATTTTTATCTTTGTATGTCTTCTTCCTTCTATATTATACATTTAGTTATGGTGTAAGTTGCATTGGACATTATGAAGGATATATGATTTATTTTATGCCTATTGATACCATACAATTCTATTAGTTTTTTTATTTTATTTCTCTGTAGAAACATATATTATTACTTATTAAATAATTTTATTAATAGTTTGATATTACTCTAGGTGGATATAAAGCCACACATGAATAATTTTCAAAGAAGGTGATGAGTCCCTTTGAATTTTTTTCCTTTGTATTGACTTTTCACCTACTTTATGTTCCCAAATGAGTTCTATAATATTGGGATAATGAGTTTACAAATGTGGGGATGAGTGATTCCTATTTTCAAACATAGGGATCCTGGGAATACTATGAATATCTCATGTGTATGAGGATATAATTCAGACACTATCATCGGGACTGTATCTCCCTATGTGTGGTGGATGCTATAAGATAATAGATCTTGTGATGTGTGAGATGTATGAGTATGTATTCCTTGATGACTTTCCATGATTATCTCCATAATGAGAAATTGTTTTCAAAATTTAATGGAACCATTTATTGATTTATATATATCATAACATGTTAAATAATCTTTCATATTAGTTAATAATGATTCTATAACTGGTGGATCTATAGTGAATGGACTTATTGAACCGAGATTTTTTACCAAGGATTCCATATTTTAAATAAAAATAAGTTAAATGATATAATTAGTTTATTTTTCATTGATTTAACCTGAACTAGGTGAATATTATGGTGCAGTATCACCTAGAGAATAGATGACATCTTCAGCCAGTACTTATTTCCAAGGTGGATCTAGGAGTTTTTTCCATAGTTAAGGTTATCACCAACTCCTAGTTCAAGGGGATGATTCTAAAATAGATTCATGTAAATATTTATATTATTTACATGTATTCATAGTAATATATTTTAAATTTGATGATGCCATGATTATTATTTTTATACTTAATAACATGGTTATTTAATCATTTTTCTGATCAGTTTTTTTGTAATCTTCTTCAATCTAACATTCATGTAATCATTGTAAGTGATTGAGCATGGGGAATATTTGTGTATGGTTCAAAATAAGATATGATAGTACCATACATTTTTAAATCACATGATGTGTCATTTAAATATTTATGAGAAAAAATTATATTGGATATTTATTCTTAGTCATTAGTGTGATAGCAGAACCATCCACGATTTGGGCTGGCCTATTTGGAGGGTCTCCGAAGCTGCTGTCATGGAAGTAGGTAGTCATGGTGATTTCTTCACTTTGATATTTTAAGAATGTTTGACATTATGTAAACCAATTTTTAGTTGACACAAAAGGATGAGGAAGGATAAAAATGCCTTTAGTAAATGGTTGTTACCCCACCACTTCTATTACATGTTAGGGAGTCTCTTCTTGGGGATACTATATCAGAGAACATACTTCATTAGATTACCCATTTGATGTTATATTGATGTATATTTAAGTTGAAGGGATCATATAATCATTGATTATGGAAATGTTATTTCATAATTAACACATCAATAAGATGTATTGAATAGTTTCTCCCATTATATATACATCGTGGATAGTTTATGATGTGATCTGATCCTTTTCCATTAGGTTGTGTAGTAGAGGATGTTGCGACATGTGGTTGAGTATATCTATCAACACCTCAAAAATTTAAAGGTGATGGCCATGGCTCTCAAAAGAAAGTAGAACTGGGAATGTTGCATTTCTGTTTTTTGTTGAAGGATCTTAATCAATCAGTGAGATCTCATAATGTAATTTTGGTGATTATAGACCAACTCACCAAGCAGACCAATGTAATAACCATTTAATGGAATATATTAGTAGATATTTTTTGATACCTATGAATGTATGAGGTAGTATGAGTACATTTAATTCCTTTATTGGTCATTTCATATTGTGATGTTCACTACACATCAAAATTATGGAGATTATTGAGGAGTCCATTGGTACTTCGTCTCTATTCAGAACATTTTTTCTACCCCATATAGATGGATGGGTATAGCATAATGCATAGGTCATAGAGAACATTTATTGGGTTTGAACTATTTTTTCTTTCCATAACATGGGGGATCATCTAATACCAATAGGTATTATGTATCATGGTAGTTAACACTCCACAAAAAAATGTGGGTCAATAAATATTTCTTCTAGAGTAGTCAATAGGTGACTGGGTTTTTATGAATGTTTCTCTATGGTTGAGTCAGAGCTACCATGGAAAATAAGATAATTTGGTTTTGATATATTACAAACATCTGTGTACATTGAGTGGCATGAGTTTTTTTCTAATCAATTGGAATTGTCAATTAATTTGATAAAAATTCATGAGGACATACATATACCCCAACCTAGAAAATTCCATCCTACTCCCTCAAAAGATATGTGTTGGGATGTGATATTGTTAGGGAAAGATGTTTCTATTTTTGATCTGTGAGGTGATGTTATTGAATACTAAGTGAATGTTTCTCATGGGAAGCCTATTCTTTTGGACAATGTGTTATGGAATCAATGATCAAATTATCATGGGACATGTGAATGTGATTAATTGTTCCGTGGTGAGTGGCCTCACCTATTTATCCAAAACCATTCTTCGACAAGAATTCCAAGGGAGGAAAATTCTTATAGTGGGGACTTTGTAACATATTATTACCCTCATTCAATTATTTTCTATTGTCATTGATAAATTTAAAAATTTATTATGTTCGTATTTTGACTACAGATGATACAGAATATTTATTGTAAAAACTAACACAAATTCTAGGGGGAAATTATTCTTTGAATTAATAGAATATGTGTATAAAAATATAATAGATTTTTGAGGTTAACCCTATGTAATTAGAATGTTAGGGTTCATTTGGGATTATTTTATAAACATGTAGTGTATGTAGTATAAAGGAGAAATAAACATCCTGTAATGAGGCTTGTGATTTATTACTTCAAAATGAGAAATTTTGTAAACCTGGAACTCAATTTTTCTGAGAACATTTTGTGTAATGATTTCATTCCATGTAACATAAAAATAATTGTTTTAAATAAAAAAGTGATGGTTACATTGGTGTACATTATCCCTAAGGATTAAATAATGGGAAAATAGATTACACACCATCTGAATATCATTATTTTTTTCCTAGCTTTCCACTTTGTTGAAATATTTATTCATTCATACACATCTCCTGATGTTCTCGACCTAGTTAAATTATTTATAAATTTGGGGAGTATCCATTAAATTTTTATTTCTTTTATCATTGTAGGATAACTATTAATGTTTGTTTGAGTATCTCAATTTGGGTAACTCCTTTCTGGTTCTCCATTGATTTGATCATGGTAATTACATTACATATAGTTATTCGATCTATTTACATATGGTTTAGTTTCCTATTATATCCATCTATTCATTTTAAATGATCTTTTTATGGGGAAACCCCTGATTGTTATGGTGTGGTGGGTCAGTTTTATTATGTAATTTTTCATTTTCTATTCTCCTTCTATATTATTATTTATTTACATCAATTCTATGATATGTATATTGATTTAAGGAAACTATTATATTTTTTGGTTTCTATCAGGGGGTGGATTTATTTGCAGACTTCTGTGACCTGATTATTATTATAAGTGGTTTTATAACTTACATATATTGGAAACTAAATTTATATTATTTAAAATTAATTGTTTTATTAAACTAAATGGCATAATATAATTGATTTTATTTTGATTTTGTATAATTTTATTATTTGAAAATATTGTCTTACACTTGATTTTATAAATAGATAATAGTTTTCAAATAATTAAGAAATGATTTTTTTATTTTTTTTGATTCCATGATTTTCTTAAAATAGATATATTATATTATTTGGAAAATGAAAAAACAAGGTATGTCTTGGGTTCATAAGTGGAAGGAATTCTAATATGTTTCATTAACTGTCATTGTATTTTGTCAGGAGGATTATCTATAATATTTAATCTCATTATTTGTAGGGCTTATTAGACATGTTGTGGGGTTCACCTAATGGGGTGTTCTATTAACCTCTAAAATTGATTCCCATATATAGATTTTCTTGAGTTTTAGGTGATTTTATATGTTATATATGACATTCCAAGCTATTATGGAATATTGTGATCTGTAGAGTTATGTTTCTTATGCTTCTTCGATGATTTGGAAAACTACACTTGGTTTTTAATGTATTCCTGTGATTTTATAGATTTTATATGATATATACTGGTTTCATTATTTTATAATCATATATATGATGTGATATATGAATTTTAAAATATGTGGAACTTATTTTCCTTCATTAATTGAAAAATTGAGTGAAGTGTAAATTTGATTGTTTTTCCATGATGTTGATATAAAAACATATAAAGAGTTACTATTCTTTGTTTTAGTTACAATTATGTATTCATGGATTATTTTTTAGATATATTATATGGAAATTCTAGGTGGGACCCTACTTTTCCTATTTGTTGTCACCCTTCAAACATCTTTAGTGGACTGTATACGGGTATATTCCATTCGATGAAGGGAATTGCAAGTAAATACAGAAAGGCAGAGGGGTTTTCTTGCTGCTGGTTTTGGGGTGTCTGGTTGATAGATGGTGGGATGTTTGACGTGTTTTAACATTGTGATTTTGGAGTATCTAATTGCGTTTTTAGTCTATTTTGGATGATAATTTCACTTGGTTTTTCCCATCCATTTTCAGTTGAATATAATATGTTTTTTCTCTTTTATATAATGGAATATATCATTACCTTCAACTATCTATATTATCATGTGTTTATATTTACTTTTTTTCACCTTTGTTAGAGAGAAATCATTCGCTCATGTTGTTTTATAATTCCTAGGTTCCAGTCTCACTCCTGTGGGGATTGGGATCACACATTAGGGAAGTGGTAGATCAGGTCAGGTACTATTTTGAGAGGGTATTTAGGTCAATTTGTTACAATAAATCCCTTTCATATCATGTTTCACACATTGGTGTTTGTTTTTTGACATCATGAAATCATTCAAGAGAACTCATGGGAGTGGCATACATGATTAGATATAAATATCTATAATTGTGAATAGGTTTTTCTTTTTGAGGAGAAAATGCCTTGATGTTAAGTAGTAGAAATATATTATTTTTTCTCATATGATAGTGGAATAAGTTAATCATACGTCACAATGATGGTGACGAGTTCTAAGACCTTGTGAGACCTTATATAAATACAATTATATAATAACATATAATATGTTACAAAAAATCATTTTTTGAAATATTATTATTACTAATAAGAGGAGTGTTAGATTGGATTTTTGAGACCACAATTAAATATTGAATTAAATGTTTACAATAAGAGTAAATTAAGGGTGGTGAGCCTGAGTTGTATACTTAAATAAATCCATTAGTGTAATGTCCTTTATTTTTTCCATGTATTATTTATAGATATAAAATGGAATTATGTTGATATAAAATGATGAGACGTTGTGCGATTTCGATGCTCAATGTGCTCAGATTAAATGATTTAAATATATTAAATATATTAAATAGTGTGTGAAATATGTTTTCTGAAATAGTGGAATAGAATCTAATTGGTTTCCTAGGTCATAAAATCAAGGGAACCACTGCATTCAGAACAACTAATTTACCATATTCAATACCTGACACTGGCCGGCATGGGTCAGCTGTGAAAGATAATTTTTAGATGTTTTAAAGTTTAAAATAAATTAAGAACATATTTATTTATTTTAACATTTTACATAAACACAATTGCTATTTTTAATTATAATTTTAATTAGGGATCCATGGTATGCCACATAAACCTACAAATTCCTAGAGGATCTAGAGAGAACCTAGAGAATTCTATTGATGATACATGAAGACGGTAGGTCGATCAAAGATCGATGAGATCCATTCTTGAAAAATATCTACAAAATTAACGATGCATTGATCAAACCAATTCAGGGAATGATCCTACCCCGAGGTAGGGAATTATGATTTCAATTCCTCATTTCTCCTTCATATAATCAATGATGAATGCTGATCAACCCATGAACAAGTTTTCCTGCAGTTTTAGTATTGTTGCAGAATGGGTTGGTTTAGGGATTTATTGGGGATGAATTTGATTATTGTTTGATTTATCTTGTTCAAAGTTCATATAATTATATATGAATGTTTCAATGAACAATGTATGAGGTATTTTAATTTGGTTTGTTCAATGAGAATTTTCTTTCCCCTTCGTCCCATGAATTTTCATTCATCAAGATAAATGAACAGATGACTATTTTTCCTTTTATTAATTGTGAAAAAATACAATATTTTACATCTGAAATCATGACGACCTAGAATATGTGAGATAGGGATATAAATAGATTGATTGTAGTATATTGGGAGATATCGTTCAATGATCACTCTTCATGATGGTTGTCGAAATCATATTTAGGAGACGATTGAAATGATGAAAATCACTGATTTAGTGCTATGAAAATAAGGCAACATAGTTACATTAGTTTTGGGAAAAACATACCAACATATTGAGCACCATAGGATCACATGAGGTGAATAGAGTTTGAATGAATGTTCTAGACAATCTGAATGAAAAATACATGTATTTCAGAATACATTGACTTTGGGACTCGCTGACCAGCATATAGGGTATCAACAAGCAGTAAAGTGTCAAACGAAATGTGAACCATATCACACGCCATGTGTACCCTTCCTCGAGGCATGATGAGTATCATGGTAGTTACACAGACACGAGGTGGAGTACATGACTTTCCAACGCGGTGTGTACCCCACCACACGGCCAGACCTAGACTAGATACATGGGTTACCCTATGTGCCGGCGCACAGGAAGTAGAAACGGGTTAACACCATGTCATTTCACACAACCATGGTACATAGGTGGACCCCAAATAGTAGGAAACCATGTGTGAGCCTTTCAACATGTCATGTATACCTCTTCTATAAGCCAAGTTCTAATGACATGGCCCGTTCAACATGGGTAGTAATTGAGGTCAAGGGACACAATGCATACCCCTACTATATGTTATGCACCCATTCCTACATGGATGGAATCTATTATAAACCATATCTAAGACACATTTCATTAGAGTTGGTTCCCAAGCTCATTCATTTTATGGTTTCTGTTATCATTTCATATTCATAAGAGTATGGTCCATTCCGTGGGATTTTACTAGGTATAGTCCATAATACCCTATGAGGGGCCTAGAGAAAGATCTTATATCCACTCTTGTTCCCTAATTTGGTTCGTGGTGTCAACATGAACAATTATATAAAACATTGATCCTCTGCATAGAATCTAAATTCAGTTGAGTCTTGGAATCACCCCATTTCACTTGTTGTGATCCTCATACGTGTGTCATGATCTAACCAACCCATTTACATAGTAACCCTGAAGCGAGTGTATCATATACCTATTCAGATCAATCAAGGTATCTCTCTCATGATGATTCTTGATGAAAATAACTTCTTAGGAATATCTCATCAATGCTATCATACTCAGAATTATGTGCTTATACAGGAGTTTCTTTTTTGAATAATCATACTAAATATCTAGTGTTGTTATATTGTAGTTATGACATTCCTCTAGAATGTGAGTCATGGTTTGAGTGTATGTGGATAAGTTTTTGTTATATTTATTATAGAGATATAATGTCATGAGATAATTGTTGTGTTACATTGTGTATTTTATTTGGATTCAAAGCATCCTATTGTGTACTATTATAGTCACCAATGCACATAATTTTCATACATGTATTGTCACTTGTGTAGACAAGTGACCTTCTTATCGAGTCTAGAGAAGACCAGGACCAGACATAGATTTGTGAGTTTATACATCCTGATCTAGTTTTGTGGCTTTGAGTACCATTTCAAATACCTTTAATTTATATTTTGTCCATTTTAATTGGTAGAATCTTTCTTTTGGTCGGATTTTATCATGGCCTAGTTTACATTACTTCACTCTACATTCCTATCATACACTATTGTATGGTTTTGTCGGTATACATGAATTTCACTCCATAGTGATTTTTTTATATTTCCATATATGTGGTCATGTAGATCTGTTCTTTCTTACATGTACTTTTTCAATGCCACCCATATTACTGATATACCTAGTCGGTGCTACTCACCATCCACTGACCTGTTGGTGGCGGGCTTGTGGTGTCACGCAACAGAATACACTAGTTTGGGTCATGAAACCATGGTATCATAGGTGTTCAGTTCTACCTTAGGACTATGAGTATATGTGATTGGCTTGGGGAAACAATGTTATGTGCTTCGTGTTTGCCTTTCATGATAGGACTCCATTGTTGGTATGGGTAGCCGACATATCTATAAAACCTGAATTTGATAGCATTATTTTCAACATAGTACATGTGAATAGTAGTTTTAGGGAATATAATGGTACCTGCATCATATCGGAATTGGTCTTATTTCCATGACTTTCTTGAGTCATCTCTCTAGATATACTCATTGACTGTGATACATATTTTTTCTTATAGGATTCCTCTCTGACACATACTAGCTAGGATTCAACAGGTTTATCATGAGGATGACCCCCTCAGTGATGAGGATTTATTACATGGACCGTTTTCCCATATGTTAACACCATGTGGTACACCAGCTGTACCAACACTAGTGGAATATCACGTGGTTCCTATTGTACTAGCAGAAGATGAGTGTAGGAAGAGTACACTCTGTGGGATTTAGATACAGAAACCCTTAAGGTCCCAAAGTGGGCATAACTATTATGTAGGTGAAGACTAGCATGAGGCGGTGACCAGATTTTCTATATAGTGAGGACACCAGTTGACTAGATGGTGTTTCCATCGGAGATCCATTAGCAGGGTTCGAAATGTTGGAGGTTGAGTTTGACCACATAGACTCACGATGAGGAGAGTCTTTTGGTGAAGGAGTTCTACCATCTCTTTAGATAAGAGATCTGTCCAATTACTCTATGATCAGTTCATATACAAGATCTTCATCAGATCCAGTAGGGTATCTTGATAATGGATTAATATTTATCTAGGTTCATCATCCTCTCCAGGTAGTCGATGGATATGGTCAGGGATCAATACTTTAGGTCTCATAAATTTGAATGAGGTCTACACCAGTACATCCAAACTAGCATTATATCAATATGGATTCTGACTTATGATTCAGTGCATTAGTGGTTTTGTTGGTTAAGAGCTTCTTGGCAGAGTAGACGTATCAAATGACTATCACTAGTAGGATGACAAGTTTACAGATGTCTATAGTATGGATCAGATGTCATACATAGATATATGGGCTTTGGAGAAGTTACAAGTGGTCTCAGAAATGGGGATATGTGGTTTAGGTATCTCATGATAGATCTGGTTAGCCTAGGGAGAGGGGATTCTATAAATGAGAGGACAGGGGAAATCTCTCTAGAGATTTCTCAACCAATCAAGCATCAGACAGGGGGACGACGGTTGGACACTAAGGAATGAGGAATTAGTGGACCACCTAGACATTATAGATGGAAGGCATGGAAGAAGAAAAATGAGAGATATAGGAGGTGGAAGATGTTCTAATATACTTCCACCACCACCTGGAGGTTCTCACCAAGCTATGGGAGCTATAGGAAATGGACTTGGGTAGCTACTTGTTGTCGTTTCGTATGAACTATGGTCTTCATTTCTAATCTGAGGTATGATCTATGTATTTTATACCATATCTTACTCATTTATAGACACACCTTATATTTATTGTTTTCTTGCAATATATCATGTATGAGACCACCATATTCTAGTGGAACAATTGGATAACCCTTACCCTTCAACAAAGCTACAAGTGGAGACCCATTGGCCCACCACTTGTTCCAATATTGCGATTTGACCCTTGGAGGTAAGAGTTTTGGATGAAACCACTTGGTGGATGTGTCGAGGAATTATGAATTCATTCTCACTATAGAATTGGCTATAATCTATCCATGGGAAGACAGACTATTTTAGTTTAAATGAGTTGCGTGTTTCCAGCATTGGGCAGAGGTTTTCGTTTTTTTGTGAATGGAAAACACAACCAACAGAAGATGGGATCATATATAGTTTGTTCCATCTGATCACTCAAGAGTTGGATAGCCTTATCCTTAGAGTAGAAAACGTTATGAGATTTCATTCCCCAGTAATAGAGGTGGAGTATGAGAATGTCATTCTAGAAGATGTTCCAAGGTTACCTCCCCATCCATATATCGACTGATGTATCAACATACATATCGAGATGGCATCGATATAATCACAAGAATATCATATGGATTCCACAGAGCTTCAATAGTAGATGGTGCAGCTGGTGGACTTATATAAGAAGGGATTCGTGAGGCATAGGGTTTCATAATGGGCGGCCCCATTTTTTTCAAGAAGGTAGACAACATCTTTATGTTGTGTGTGGATTTACATAGATAGAACTCCAGTGACCGTGAATAATAAGTATCCCCTATCTATTACGAGTGCCCTATTCAATTAGTTAGAAGGGGCATAATGGTTATTGATGGCTATCTTTTGATCAGGATATCGCCTACTACAAGTACAGGACATGGATTTACCAATGGGGGATTTTGGATCCATCTATGGTAATTATGGTTACTTGGTGATGAACATTGGCATTGATAAATCCACATAAGTGTTCATGTGTTTCATGAAATGTATCATTCATCTAAACTTATAGTGGTTCTGGGTATTCTCCATCAACGATATCCCAGTGTACTCAGCATCTGAGGAGGAGCACCCGAGACACCTACAGATGGTTCTGGATGAACTCTGTGAGAACAATCATTATGGGAACCTCTCAAAGTGAATGTTATGTATTCATGAGGTACACTTTTTGGGACATGTTATCTAAGTGGATGGACTGGTCGTGGACTCAGTTAAGGTGGAGGCATTGTTAGCATGGGATAATCACATGAGCATAACAGAGAAACAGTGAATCTTTGGGTTGGAAGTCTACTACCACGAATTCATACCTCATTTCTCTAGGATTTTAGAACCCATGAGGTTCTACACAAAGGGGAATCCTTTCATTTATACAAAAAAGTTTTCACATGCTTATTAGAATTTGTGGTAGAGATTGACAAGTGCACTGATCATGAGATTACTAGAAGAGTGTGTCGAGTATGTAGTATTTAGGGATCCATCAGAGACCAAACTAGTTCTTTTTTTGAGGTAGAGGAATGTCATGATTGCATATTATTTATTTTAGTTGAGACCACATTAGATGAAATACGCGACCAACAATCTTGAGTTATCAGTGTTTACCTTCACATTGAATATAATGGACACTACCAGATGAAAGAGTGGTTTATCCCCTACACATACCATAAGAGTCTCACATATATCATCTCTTATATGTATCCAATCTTGAGATAGAGGATATGACTATATTTCCCACTAGACAATGGCATGGAGATTTTCTATACTCCATGGAAGGGGTATGTAACATAAATTTATTTTAAAAGGATACAAAATTTCATTACATGCTCAAATGAACTACTAAATAATATTTGAATTTTGTAACCTAACCATTAAACATGATTTTCCAGCTTCTATGCTTTGAATTTTGAAAATATGACATAAACGGTTGAAATTAGTAAGATTTTTGGAGTCTGATAGAAAAATCTAAAAAATTTTGTGAATAGTAACCAACCCATATGAATATTAACATACCATTGTGAATATTAATATTACCCTTATGAATTGTAAATCATCCAAAATAAAATTTTACTCACCCCGGAATGATTAAATAAAATTTTGGCTTCTTATATGGGACAACATGACAATAGAAATAATATTTGATGTTTGTAAATAAAAAATATTTAATTATAATTATTTTATTAATTTAAAATAAAATTTATTTTCTTAAAATGTGATCATAAATATTCTACTTTATGTCTTCTATTTTTAAAAAAATTAAATATGACCTAATGTAATATTAAATAACCTAATAAAATAGGTTTTAAATTTAAAATTTGTATTTTTCAAATAAATTTTGATTTTAATTAAATATTTAATTAATAATATTTATGGGATTATTTTCATAAAATAATGTTCATTTTTTCTTTCTACACATCATAAAATTTTAGGTTTCATTTTGGGTATTTTTCTGAAATACATGAATTTTTAGTATATAGTAAATACATTAATATAATGGTTAAATAAATTATAATTTAGATAAAATTTTCCAGACATCATGAGTGATGTAAGCCCCAAAATCCAAAACACACATGAACATGATACAATTCATGGTCATTGAATCATCACTATTTCCTTCTTTGTGGAGAAATAATAAATAAAATAATTTAATATTGAGAAAAACCCTCTCCACTCCACTATAAATGCTACCTCTCACACCCTCATTATGTCACAACTCAAAGGTTTCAAGACCTATCAAAATTGTGCCCAAATCTCTTATATAGACAATCCCCCACGTTTAGAATCCCTTATTCTGATAAATATGCAAAAACCACTTCCCTGAAGAGGATATCGAAGGTGATTTACTCAAGAGGACACTAAAGTAAAGATTCCTTTCAGAATCCTGGTATGGGGAAAATCTCAAACTCAATTACTTTCATTGGGATCACCTTCTTTAACTCCATTAACATTATGGTTACTCCCTAAAAATGATCATTATCTTTCCATTTTATTTATATACATGTTTTCCAAGGGATTATATGTCAAATAAATTTTTTCCCAAAGGAACTGTTCTTTCAAAAATTAAAATTTTACTTCTCACTCAATGTTGATGGTTCTTGTATCATGTATTTTACTCCCAATTTATTTATTTAACAAATATCTTATGATTTTATTATTATTATATGAAATTCATTCCTTTTTATGGGTTATTTATGTTCATTATTGATATATTTTCATTGTGGAATGCATGAATATATAATTTTTATGATATGAAGGGTGCACCCTAAATTATATAGCGCTATATGAATTATTAAATGTGATGGGTACGACTGAAATTATACAGTGCTATAACTAATAGGGGAATGTTGTGAATCTCATGATTTATAGTCAAATTATCTTTGAACTTGATGGTATCTTAGTGCACGATTGTCTGTGGTAGTTAACCATTAAGACATGTTGTTTCATTTTTTCTATGTATTGCTGCATTCCATGTCTTTTATTAATGATTCCTCACATAATTAGGATCACAAACCTTTATTAAGATGATAATCATTATGATCATCCCATGTTACGATGATACATATCATTAACTATCCTGCTACTAGGATTTTAGCTCACCCCTTTTGTTGTATATTTAAGGTGGTTACTTATACCGAGGAGTATACAAGGGACAATATGTTTCTAGAGAATAATGAATTAAATAAATGTTGATGTATTAATATGTAAAAGCTATGTATGTTTTTTATAATCCTCCAAATATTATACTCATAAAATATTATGGAATCTATTAACTTTTGCGTATTAATTTAGTTGTCTTTTATAAACAAATATGCCACAATTATATTTGTTGAACCTAGAACATTAGGATCGTGGATTTACAATTGATATCAAAGAAATAGTTCACACCACTGTTGAAATTATAAATTGTCGTTTTCTAAAAAAATAATCAATAGAAATTACTTTTGAACAACTAGTTAATTAAGTACACTTAACGAAAAAATATCAACATTATAAATATGTTAATTTAAAATTATAATAAAAATGAACGCATTACGGGGGAGGAATTCATTTTTTGAAGGAATAATGTAACATCGTGATATTTTAAAAGAAAACACAATTAAATGTTATGTCCAAATGATCTACTAATTAATATTTATATATTATAACCTAGCCATTAAACATATTTTTCCCTCTTTTGTGATTTGAATTTCATAAATCTGACATACACAGTCATGATTAGTATGATGCATGGAGTCTGATAGGATAAATATAATTTTTTGTTAATAGTATCCTACCAATATGAATACTAACATACCATTATGAATAGTAATATGAACCTTATGAATAGTAAATGATCCAAAATAATAGTAACCTCACCAATGAATTATAAAATAAAATTTAGGCATCTTATATTTGACAACATGACCATAGTAAAAGTATTTTATTTGTATAAATCCTAAAAAAATTAATTATTATTATTTAATTATTTGAAAATAAATTTATTTTCTTAAAATGTGTTCATAAATCAAAAAATCTATGTATTCTAGGTTTATCATAATTTTATAACACCTTATGTAATTTTTAGAAGAATTATAAAATGTGTTTTATGTTTAAAATTGGAATTTTCAGGTAAATTGTAAATTTATATAAATATTAAAGTAATCATATTATGAAAATTAATATCATTAAATATAGTTCATTTTTTTATATATTTCCAAGAATGGTTAGTGTGAAATTTTGGGATTTTTCTGAAATACTTGAATTTTTGGTGAATAGTAAAATACATTAATTTACCATATAACTACATTATAATTCAAATACATTATTCCTAACATCATGAGTGATGTAACCACAAAAATATAGAACATTGGTGACTTTATTACTATTATTTACTGTATAATCCTCACAGTTCCTTGTACTATGGTGAAATAATAAATTAATGAATATAATATTGTGAAAACCCCTCTCTCATCCACTATAATTACCACCCCTCATACAATCATTACATCACACCTCTCCAGTATAAATCCTTGTCTTGATTCTTCCCAAAGATCTTCCCTAGCCCCTCCACCATATCTAGAAGCCCTTACTCAGATTAAACGACCAAACCCAATTCCTTAAAGAGCCTCTCAAAGGAGATAAACTCAAGAAGACATTAAATTAAAGTTTCTGGATATGAGGTAAGGGTAAATTCTCAAAACTAACTTTATTTCTTCAAGTTCTCCCTATTTCACTCCATTTTTTGTATGATTACTCCATTAAATTCATATTTTATCATTATATATAATTTTATGTATATACATGTTTTCCTCTGGAGTTTGTATTAATGAAAATGTTTTCCAAAAAAAGTTTTCATTCAAAATACACACCATTTACTTCTCCCTCAAGGTTGATGGTTCGTGTATCATGTATGTTATTCCCTACCGCTTTTAGTTACCTAATGTTAATGTTTTTATTCATATTAGATAAAACACATTACGCTAAATGGGTTATTTATGTACATTATTAATATATTTTCTATGTTTCATGGATGATAATGTAAATTTTATGTTGTGAAGGGTGAAACCAGAATTATATAGTGAAAAATGAATCTTTTAATGTGATGGGAGCAGCTAGAATTATACAGCACTCAAATGAATTCGGTAAAGTGATGAATCTCATGAGTTAATGTTAAATGACGAGTGAACATGATGCAAGCTTTGTTCACAACAATGTGTGGTAGATAACCACTAAGACATGATGTTTCATTTATTATGCATTTCCACATTACAGGTCATATCTTAATTTTTCCTCTCATGATTACGATCCTATTCCCATGTTATGATTATAATTATTATGCTCATACCATGTTATGTTGTTTCAGTTTATTATCTATACTCTTACATGGATTTTAGATTACGCCTATTTAATGTATATTCTCATGTGATTTCTTATGCTACAGAGTATTCAAGGGCCTATAATATGGTATAGAATAATGAATTATATAAATTTTTATGTTTTATTATGTAACAGTTATGTATGGCTGGTATAATCCTCCAAATCCTACACTGGTAAATGATCTACAAATGTATTAAATGTTGTGTATTTTATTATTTGTATTTTATAAAAAAATACACATCAATTATATGTGCTAAACATACAAGAGAAGACTCATAGTATTATATTGTACATGGTGGATGATTCTCGTAGAAGTAGATCGAGTTCACAGTGTCTGAATGAGGTGTCAAATCAGTTGGCTTCATTATAATAGTCCTTCATTGATGGATATGGAGAGGCATACATCTAGTCGATGGTTGTCACCCCTCCACTCTTACAGTGAGTTATGGAGTCACAACATGGGGAGACCAACAGCAAGATTGTACTTGCTGAGATGTCCATTTAAAATTCACCTGATGGATATTTCCAAGTTGGGGATCACTTTTTCATTTTTAGAGTGTGAATAATAATAATAATTTCATTGCGAGAGGAGGTTTAGATGTAGTTTTATACACCCACATTGGTAGTACACCCTAGTGCGGAAAAAATGTTCAAGGACCTCAGAAAATAGTTGTTTTTTTCTGGAAAAGTGTTAAGAAAGAGGTGGATGAGTTTGTTTCTCTATGACTTACCTTATACAAGGTGAATGATATGAACTAGGATTTAGTGGGTTTGACTCAAACTGTTATGATTTATAAATGGATATGGGGTGGGATATCGATGTACTTCATTATATGTTTAGCATAATCATCTAGGATAAAATAGTCCATATATGTGATCATTGACCTACTCAACAAGAATGCCCACCTCATACCAATCCCAGATAAATATTTTATAGAGTGTTGGGGACTCCTCTACGTTCAAGAGATAGTTAAACTCCATGGAGTCCAAGGAATGATTGTTACTTATCATGGGGCTCATTTCACATCCTCGTTGAGGCGTGGATTATAAGTTCTATTTGGGACATAGTTACTCTTGAATCAATATTTCAACCATAGAGAGTTGTCCAGAAAGAGAAGAATATTCAAGTTCTAGAGGATATGTTTCTATCTTGCATCTTGGACTTCAGTCGTAGTTGGTAGGACTAGCAACCATTGGTGGAGTTTGGGTTCGACATGAGATTCCACTCCCCCATTGGTATGGAACCATTCGAGGCTATGTATGTGAGACACTTCAGTTCACCCTTATACAAGATATAAATAGGACAATCAACACTCATGGACTCGAAATAGGTGTGAGCTACTACTGAAAAGGTTATAATCATCCAAGAGTTGATGAAGACTACATAGTTCAATTAGAAATCACATGCTTATTGGATACAAACGCCATTGGAGTTTGAGTAATGAGAGTATGTATTGCTTTATGCCACACCCTGACAAGGATTATAAAGATTTTTCCTTAGTGGATTGTTATCTCTAAGGTTTATCGTCCCTATTTAGATTCTACAGAGAGTTGTAAAGGTTATGTATCTCTTAGCTCTTCCTCGGCAATTGGACTGGGTATGTGATATCATGCAGATGTTGTAGTTGGTGAAGTGCGACCGTGAATAATCGCACATCATCAACTAGGGAGAGATATAAATTTATGATGGAGAGAGATTTTCAGAGTACCTAGTGGAGAACAAGGATTGTAGGAAAAAATCATTCATGGGAGAGTGATTCCATTAGTGTGTGTCTGGTGGTAACATGAGAATCTCTATGAGTGTACATGGGAGTCGGAGGCCCATATTCATGCACAATACCCACTGAATTATATATAGCCATTAGTTTATGGTTTTGGGGGATGTAAAGATGCTACGTGGGAAAAATTTAATGTCCCATAGTTTTTCCCATGTATCATGTTTACATATTATATGGAATTAATTCGAGACAAAACACTAAGAAGTTGTGCGGTTCAACATTCTGATGTGTCCAGAATAAATTGTTTATATATATTTAATATATTAAATACTATGGATGTGTGGATTTCTTGAAATAGTTTTATAGATTATAAATGGGTGCCTCGATCTAAAATATGAGGGCAACATTATGTTCAGAGGATAAAATTTACCCTAGTAAAGTCTTAACACCGGCCGGCTCAGGAATACATTGAATTATTATATTTAGACATTATAAGGATATAATAAATTAATAATTTATATTGTTATATTAAATTTTTTTAATTATGCACTGATGTTTCTTTTAAATATAATTTTATGCAGGAATTTTGGGTTAGGATAATAATTGTGGAATTTTATGGAGGCTCTAGGTAGAACCTAGAGATTTCTCTCGGTGACAAATGATGATGGAAGTTGGATTGAATATCGATGAGATTCATTCCTATGGAATCTCACCAATGGAGAAGATGTGGAGATCAAACCTCTTACATGGTTGATCCAACCCCAAGCTATGGATTTATTATTTCAATTCCATGTTTCCCATTATTAGAATCGACAATTAACATGGACCCACTGATGAACATGCTGACTTGTGGTACAACCATTCATGTGTGGTGGGTTGATTTATCAAATTAATATTTTATGATTTTGATTATTATTTAAATTAGATTTTTGAGAATTCATAAAAGAATGTATTGAGGCCATAACAATCACAGGACAAGGTTCATTCGTCTTTTTTTATGTGAATTTTTTACCCCTTGTTTCTAGGTGTTGTTCGTTCTTCTTGAGAAATCAATCAATGATCATTGCATGTTCGATTCACAGTGAATCAATCTAATATTGTGGATCCATCATCATGATGACCTAGAATAGGTGATATGGAAATAGAATCTTATGGATAATTTATTTTGGAAGATATTTATCTTCGACTGTTATTTGTGTGGGTTGTCAAAATCAGATTTTGGAGATGATCAATGGCCCTTGACAAACTAATTCAGGGCTATGGCAACGAATAAATGTCGTGTCATTTGATTGGGGACAAATGGTAAAACATATAGAGAACCAGAGGAGAGGCTAAGGTGTTCTAAGGATGAGTGGATGTTTTGGAAAATCCAAATGAACATAGTATGTATTTCATAATAGAGGGTGTGTGGTACCTACAATGTAGAGACTGCGGTTTTGGGTGGGATTAATGTGTCACAAGATGTGTGACCGATGTTACACAGCATGTGGACCATTCTATAAGGCTCAGTATATACCTCAAGAGTTACATGGACACATAGTGTAGTACACAGATTTCTTACATGACATGTACCTCAACACACTGCCAGACCAAGACCGAATACATGGGTTACCACGTGTATAGGTATATAGGGATAAAAATAGTGGATAAAACTATATATTTGAACGTGGATAGAGTAAAACGGTGTGCCCATAATATTAGGAAATGGTGTGTGATCTTTTCTACATAACATGAATACCTCTCCTACATGACATGTTCTAATGACACGGGACATTGAAAATGGGTAGTAACCAAAGTCAAGGGTGACATAGTGTGACCCTACTACACATCGTTTGCCCTATCCTACATGGATTGAATCTCATTTCCACTATATCTCAGGAAAGATTCATTATGGATGTTACCCTTTTTCATTCATTTAAATATTAGTTTCTATTGTTTCTTGTTAACATGGAAATTTTTCTTAAGATGGATTTAACTGGATATTGTAAGGAATCCCATCTGGGAGGCGTAAAGAAAGATCTTATATCCATTCATGTTCAAAACGAAGAGTCATGGTATAGACATGAATAATCATACTAGACATAGAACCTTTACATAGTAGGTTAATTCACATGAGTCATGGTATCTATGAATAGACCTATTAGTGATCCTCATCTAAGTATCATAATAATCCCAAGCCTCAGAGTGAGTACACCTAAAGTGATTGTATAGTATATATCATCAGATCAATCAGTGTATGACCCTTATAAAAATTTCAAACTAAAATACTTCTCAAGCATACATCATTAATTCTATAAAACACAGGAGTGTGTGCTCCCAAGTTAGTATCTTTATGGAATCGTAAGAATAACTATAAATTGTTAGTATATGGTTGCTATGACTTACCTCTAGACATTGAGTTTGGGTTTGAGTATACCTAGATATGTTCTTTTTATATTTACTTTAGACATGTACGAGGTGGAGTGGACTTTACCATTACTTTTTTCTATTTCATTGTGTTATTTGCCTATCTAAGTGATTATTTTTATACTCAACCCTACACCTATCTACCTATACATGTCGTGTCTTATGTAGATGAGTGACCTTTTCGAGAATTCCAGGGTGGAAAAGGGCCAGATAACGATTTGTGATTTTAGGAAGGTTGATCTATTCCTTTGTCATAGTGTATCATCATAGTACCCCTTTTTACAGGATGGACATTGTAGTTTTCAAACTCTTTCTTTATGTTGTCTTATATTCTCACATAGTTTACATTAGTGTACTCTACATTCTTGTCGTACTCTTTTTGTTGGATTTTGTGGTATGAATGCATTTTTTTTCTTTAGTTGTTTTTTTAAATTTTAACATTTGTCTTCTTGGCGATGTGTGCACGCATAAAGGATCTCAGAGAGTTTCTACCATGAATGTGACATGTATACACGGTTATAGTCACCATCCCATAGCCTATTATAGGTGGCAATGGGATGTCACGACTTGGAACCCACTAGAACATGTCGTTACAAATTGTCTATGGAATAAAGAAATTATTTAATTTAATAAATAAAATATTTTATCAAAAAAACCATAATCCTCTATATAAATACATTATTAAATTTATTTTAACTGTTAACTGTACATTCTTGAATGTAATAGAGGACAAGGAATATAATATTTTCATCATTAGTGTATTAATGATCAATAAAGAATATATCGAAGTGGATCATGAGATAGTGGGTTACCAGAGTGGTATTGTCATTTTCTCACTTTTTTATGTGTTCTTAAATAATGATTTCTATAAACCCAAAGTTTGATATTTTTTTTGTGGATTGTAACCTCAATCTTTTATCAAATGGATAAAATGTTTCCGCCTATAAAACATGATTGAATCACAGATCGAAGGTATATTTTTTGTTCTACCTTTTCCTCATTTTTTAGTTAATGATACATTTTTAATGATTGATGGATCTTTATTAATCTGATTAATTGATATTATTTATGTAAATCCTATATAATTTATATTTTCTATAAAATTTGATATATTTTGATTTTCATTGACATTTAATCATTCCATCATTATTGGAAATCCAATTTTGGTTGTGGATAGAAAATTACATGGTAATCTGTTGTTTCTAAACCATTATTGAACACAACGGATTAGTATAATAGGATTAGGTTTGGACGTAATGGAAAACATAATTGGTATGAACATCACATATGAAAAATGCAATTATTCGAGTATATTTTAAGGTAATCAATCTATGAGGGATGTGGTGAGGTGGAGAGATACTATGAAGAAGACCCACATGGGTTTCAGGTGGCCAAAATCAATCCATTTATGATGGATCATTGATGGTAATATATAGATCATCACTATACATCCTAATTGAAAGTGGATCATATTAATCTATCATAATTAGTATATGAATCATGATGTTTCAGGGTTTTTTAATAAATCATTAGCACCCGACATGTACTCTAGAAGAACACACATCATGTGGTCCACTCTAAGAGATAGATATGTCTCACTTCTGGGGATAAATAACACACACATTTTGGTGGTCTCACATCCATGGAACCAAATTTAGAAAACCTTATTTTGGTCCTAGAAAACATGGCTATAGTGTATATTGGATCCCTCATGTTCTGTGGTTTGATAAAATGACATGTTACCTTATTTTTCTTACATCATAACATGTAAAAGTAGTAAATTCCTATATGACCATGTGGCACCACACATGGTTTTTGGAATTCTACATGTGGTTGACATAAAAAATGGATTATGAATATCTTGAATACATATATAGTGGGAATTATATATGGGTGGACAGGATGGCCGTCAAATTCCTAACCTAGCCACTACACACCATGTACCCATAGTGGAAACTCTCTATTTCAAGAGGATGAAATTATATGAGAGATAATTAGAGAAGGGTAGATACAAACACTGTAATCCCAAAAATGTTGAAAATATTGTATGAAATGTTTTTCTTTAGGGGTTTGGTGCTTTACCTAGAGACTACTACTACCTCATCTTCGAGCTATGTTAGTGAGTGGTTCCTCTAATGGTGTTGGATCTCCCACATCTATGGAGCTTAGTAATAATTAATGGGACATGTCACATAGTTCATGTGAGGTTATGTTATTTGAATTGTAAATGGTTTTTCTATATCGATTGTATAAATTATTGGATAATTAGGTCCTACCAAAAGGTTTCTTGTGTGGTTTTACATTGTACTATTCATCAAAGGTGGAATATTATAGATACATTCTAAATCATCCTTTTTATATAATTATTGGGGATGGATATAAAAATTATAACAATCAGTGTGATTCTTCTAGAGTATATTTGTGTTGTGGATGTTTTTTTATTATGGTTGTTGTATCATAATTTTCATGACATATCGTTGTGGTCATGATATGAATAGTATCAATTGAATCGTTGTGTTTGTGGATTTTGTTCTGTTCTTCAGGGTATGTATGTACTCCCCCTTATGGTCATTTCCCAAATGTTCTTTCTCTTATACACACTACATGTTTTACAACAACGACTGTGGTGGATCATAGCAGTACATGGTTGCATCGACAATGTATAGTGATCGAACAAATAGATCATAATGTTGGATATCTCTCTATTTCCATTTATTTAGTGATTTCTATGTTCTGACATAATTCATGGTTGGGAATTTATTTTCACAATTTATCCATAGGATTTATATTGGTGTACTCTGAAGTATTTTTTAGATGCTTTTACATGAATGGTTATACACTATACATTGTAGCAATTTTTTTATTCCACTACTCTATATCATGGAGATTGTTTTCATCATGAATATAAATATCATATAGAAAAGTTTAACTATTTTTTATTATTAAATCTATGATCTTTTCTCTTGTCCCATGACTCTAAGTGGTGAGATGTGGGTGGCACACTCCATATATCACCTAACAAGAGGGAAATTGTAGTTTTTGAAAAGATATATAAATCCTATAATACGTCTACATAATCTCTCTATATAATATAATTTTAATTTTATTACTTCTATGTCCAAACCTCGAATATCAATGAACCATAAAATGATTGGTTGGTATCTCAAAGAACACATGAATTAATTTATGAATGAAATAGATATAATATTTTTCCTCCTCTAACATTCTCATATTGTTTTTGATATAGAACATATGGAATGATAAACTCATGAAAGGGGATTCTTATGTGGTGTTTCACATAAACTAATTGTCACATAAGAATCTTTTATGCCCAAATATTTTATTTGATTAATTTGAATATAAATATTTCTATTTGGAGATAAAAGTTATGATACTAAGAGAATTTTAATTTTGGAAATTGTCACTACTATAAACGTTGGAATTCGTAATTGATAATGAAGAATATTGCAAGGGTTTGTGGGTGTAGTGAAATTGTATACTAAATATTATAGAAGTTTGAATGATGATAGAATCACTAAAAATGGCCTAATATGACGTTGCGAAACATTTTATACTATTTTAAAGTAGTTCATTTGATTATTAATGTTTCGTAAAGGTATCAAAGTAAAAGAATTTGTTCTATAATGTCAGGATGGGCTGGAAAATAGTAACGTAATTACAATCCATTACCTCTATAAAAGTATCACACCTTTTTATAATGAATCATACGAAGAACATAAGCTCTTATGTAAATCAAATATATTAAGTAACTATTTAAATGTAACAATGAATTTTTCCAAGGTAATGTGAGATTTCATTGAATAAAGATTCTTCATGTGGTCAATTTAATATGGTCCTTTTTACATCACTTGGATTATTATCAGGGTCAATAATGTATAAGTGAAATCAAATGAATTTTAGTGATGATTGAACATAAAGTCAAACCATGTGATGCGCCCTCATGACATGTTTGATCTATTCCATGGTATATCATTGTTGAAAGAATTTCAATTTTCGGGGATTATTTTAATCAAATTTAATATTAGTAAAATTAGTTTTATGTAAGAATATTAATAATATAGTATAATAATCTTACACTCATTCATAAAAAATATTCATATTATTCCATAACCAAATGAACAAGGTAATCATGAACTAGGCGATGTATAATAATCATTTGATAAGGAGTCAATTTTTATAAATGTATAAAAGAATTTAAATATTTATAATATTTTTATGGAGAAATGATATAAATGATACAATGATACTACTATTGTCTTCATGGATTATAAATAATAATCATCCATTAGGAATATTGTTTAAGGTTTGTCAAATATAATATGAATTTGGTCTACACATGAATATAATTTCAATCCTAATAGTATATTTTTTTCTTACAAGGGAGTACTTAATTTGAGTTTAGTATTACATTATATGAGGATTTTTGATATCAAGGACCCGTTCATTCAATTATACATACACACATTGATGAAAATATTATTATTTATCAATTTTTTTGATCAAAGGGTTCCCATAGTGGGAAATGGAGAATATTTTTTGTTTGTTGTCAATACATTCTACGGTTTCATATAGAGATTGAAAGATAGGATATCATCTGGGGAAAATGTATTTAGTGTTGAATATGGTTTTGTTTCCCTAGAATGATTCATTATAAATATTCTTGTTGCATGATTTTGGTGATAATTTAGTATTATGATGGTTAGGTTTACCGAATGGTTGATTCTTCAATATGTTTTGGGGAATCATGAATGTGTGATAAAATGATTGTGTTCTCCTGAGGGTGAGAAGAATAAAATATGTATAATGTAATGAATTTAAATCATCATGGCTAATATAATTTTTTTTAAGAGGTAAAATTTCACTGGATACTCAAGAATATATGATCTTAAAATAAGGACATAAGAGGTTTGAAAAATATTTATATTAGTGAGCATCAGATCCTTACTGAGGGATATTTCTATAAATACATGGACACACAAACATTATATCACCTATTAATGGAATTTTTTAAAATTATGAATCACATTGGTTTCAAAAAAATCATTCTAATCTGTAAATCCTCACAAATTAGGAATTCTTCGTGTTCTTAAGCAACATGAAATGAATGGATATGAAATTAATTATAATAATTAATATCCAAAAATTTTGTTTCACAATGACATGGATATTTGTGAATCTTGTGATCTCTACAAAATTTGGACACTTCATAATGGATGATTTCGTCACAAAGTATGGTAGCTTCCAAAATTTGTGTGGGTTCTCAAACCATGGTATATATTTCAAAAATAGTGAGAGAATGGAAAAGGCTCAGAATAGCTTGAACAATAGGGTTTAGAATATGGTTTATGTGAACATTGAATTCAACTTCATAAACTCGGGAGTACATTGAAGGATGTGTCTCTAGTTATTCAGGGAGGAACCAAAAAAGTCAATGCTACTGAGTTGAGCATCAAATAGTTAAATTGATAATTACATCACATAAGATTGTGAGTTATGTGGATTCAATGGACATGTTCTGAGAGAGGCTATTGAAAAAAAAGATATTTTAATGTTTATGTTTCAAACACAGTGTGACTACGTCGAACATTTTTCACTCCTCAATTACTAGGGAAAACTAATACACTAATATTTGAATGACACGCTCATTGCATATGGTCCTTGGACTGAACCTAAATGGAGACTTAAATAAAATTTTGTGTTGTATGTCTTCATATTAATGATTAATAAATACAATATTCAACCAGAATGGTTTTACAAGTTCTTATCCATGAGATAAATGCATTAAATTAAATTAAGTTTGACACTCTAATTCAACTATCCCCTCTAATGGTGTTCTAGGGTCCTATAAGTTGTATTTGATTGAATAGATCTTTGGAGTGAAACATTTCCTTATCTGTTCATGTAGATTAGAGTAAATATTATGGGATTACCTCTTTAATAGATGAATCTTCCATATTTTAATGAATATGATGATATATCTTCTTATATTACATAGGATGTATTTTATTTTTTTGAATCATTAAGGGATTTAGGTTACTATTGCGATAGGTATTTATATCATTGAAAATTACTTGAAAATTATTAATATGGATTCAAAATCTCAAAATAATCTTACTACAACACATTAGAATAAAATATATTTGAGTTTTATGAGATTTACATAAACCAATTCTATGATGTATATATTGGACGATATATATCATGTTGATAATAAAGTAATAGAGTGAAAACATAAAGTCTTGTATATTAATGTCAATAATATAAAAACCCATTTAGATGAAAATGTTTATAGTTTATTTTATGGTCTAACAAATATTTTTTGAGCTATTAGAGGTCTTCGAACAAAGTCATGGATACAAATATTATTATTAAAATAAAGAGAAGGCTATGAAATAAATAAAATCAAAATGTCTCAACCATTGAGGAAATTGTTTTGTCTAATATTTCTCTTATTGTCATTCTATTCTGACTACTAAAAAATAAAATGAAATTTAAAGAAGAAAATGCACCATCTTTTATAAAACAAGGAACTTTCATTAGATACCATGGTAAAATTTATATTCATAGAATTATTGATGATGATTAGGAATAAATTATTTCCTTACATTCTCAAAAAAACATAATATAGATAAAGGGATATATAAAGGAATGATGATGTTTGCTTGTTTGGTGTATGGTAAGGTATATTCAATTTCCTCCCAATTCCCAAAGAAATGTTATCGTGTAAATGTGAATAATGAATCATTGTGAAGCCATATAAAAGGTTCTATAATAGGGTTCCTATTAAATCTTGAAATAGATTCCAGAGAAATATATTGATCTGCAATGAAGAACAAGATGATAAATAATTTTTAGAGGATTTATTACAGTTTTATAAATAAAAACATGAAACAAGCATTATTTCTATATCAAAAAAGGTAAAATAAATAAATTTTATTGATAATTAGGTTCATATTGTTGTTGATCTCTTGGTGGGAATATATTGTTTTCTTTATGATCTTGAGAATTATATAATGTGAAATTGAATTATTACAAATGTTCTCAAAGAGTGATAATTTTATGTTTTTCACCTCGATATAGAACTTTATCACCTAAATGGAGAGGCATAAGAATGTTTAACAACATTAATGTCTTAGAGGAAGTTATGGAGTTTTAAGTCATGATTTCTAAGTTAGAGAAGGTCATTGATGTCCATAAATCTAGACTGTAAGAAATTTTTTAGATTTTTAGGAACATGAAGATGTTTTTTTACTCGAACTAGTTAACTAGATGATGAATAAAAATTAATGAAAATTATGATGAAATTATAGTTTGGAATATTCTAATATGTAGGTTGATTATAAAGAGTATAACTATGATACTATAGAGATGAGAATTACTTGAATGAGAATAGGTACAAATGTATTGAAGAATTATATTTTAAAAATGTAGAGAAGTCATTGTAAGGAATTAATATTAGCCAGAAAAATATCATGAAGATTATTAGATATATTGAAAATGGTCTTGATGTCCCAATAAAAAATTATCTAAACCAAATCGAAAAGAGAGACAAAAATAATCCTCAAATATCAAGAATTGATAATTTGTTAAAATTTCATTATAAAATAAGGATATATGTCATGGAATGGATGTGATAATATTATTCCCCTTTAGAAGTGGCAATTCTTTTTATTTCTAGGCCCACCATTTCATACTATGAACGGTAATGGATCTATCTAAATCAGTATGTTTTTTGAAGATAATAATGGAGAATGATAACATTTTATTCAAAACATAGTATAAAAATTTTATACAGATATTGTTTTCACTATTTAAATAATGGAAATGAATTTATTTTTTACATGAATAGGAATATTGGGAATAATTACTGCCAAAATATGAGTCAGGTCAACACCAGCCATCAAATTATAATAATCATTGTAAAATCATATTCACCTATTTTTTGAATAAAAATATTATAATGAACCCATGTATATAGAATAGATATTTGAAAGCCAATTTGTTTCCCTAACAAAATATGGTATCTAACATAAGGAAATAATGAAAATCTAAAATAAATATACCTTACCAATACAATGAAGTGTATCACTGTAACAAACCAAATCTGGAGACACTCAACTGGTTCCTCATACCTGGTTCGCCACATGACCTCATGTTTTTCGCCAAACGCTAGATGATGCCGACTAGCAGTGAGGGACTTGGTGAGTAATTTGGGAAACTATGCCTTCATTTGGTAAGGTATACAAGGGAAAGGAAATAACTGCCAATAATGGAAGCAGTAAACATCATAAAATAACTGAAACTAAACAGGGGAAGAAATGAATATATAGTAATGATGATAATGATGAATCAGTTACAACTATCTAAGGAAAGAAGAAAACAGAAAAATGTGCTGAAATACAACTGAGAAATAAATAACGAAATGTAAGCAGTAACTCCAGTAGCATCGTAAGCCTATGCTCAGTCCTTTTCTCTCCAGCTCCAACCAGCAGTCATGTACCTGAAGTAAAAGGGCCACAGTCTCTATCCACACCTGTATCCATACAATGTATTTGGGCCAAAAAGCAGGACCCAAATAGGGTGTGAGACTAATCCCAACAGGAATCCACAATAAGATATGTGCCCTACTGTCAGTGAGTAATATAATAGATGTAATTAAAGTAAATGTAGAAAATAACTAGCATTGAAAAAGTTGGAAATCCTAGAAATTACTATTCACATTCATTTATCAACTAAATTTGTCATTTAATCAAAAAACCAAGGAATCATGCAAGGATCTTTATCCCAAGGTAAACAGGTAACACAGCAGGCATCAAAAGACTACCTAGACAAAAAATTAGGCCAAAAGATCTAAGCTTGTGCTTTGTCTTCATAGAATAATCTAAACCAACCAAACAATCCACAATCACACTGACTCTATGGGTGGATCAAACTAGCAGACCCCTATAGTCTAGTAAAAATTCAAAGGCACAGACACTCTGGGAAGCACTCACGTCGATTACCCTATGGTCTTGCATCATTATCTACAGACTCTTTGAGGAAGATCTTGCGTCTAAATCCCCTTGTGGTCTTGATACATGTGTAAAATAATAACTCATACAAATAAAAACATCCAGTTACCTTAGGTACTATGTACGAAACTAATTTCAACAGACCCCCAAGGGAATCACTAAACTGTCTATTCCCTCCTTGGTCTCCCACACCAGGTTCTCACAGCCCTGAGCAGTCCATTCATGTGTAATCGACTATCAGCAGCCCTAAGTATATTTGAAAAATACTTGGATAAAATATACAATGCATACAATTCATTAAAATAGCAGGAAACACATGAAATCATTCATAACAAGAAAACTAGCAATTGCAATAGGGTTTTCCTTGTAGGAAAACAGTGCCAAACAGCAATAAACATCCAAACATGGATAAAACCCATGGGTTGATCCTCAAACATTCAAACACGCATATATCATTATCAATTAACCTTAACCTAACAATAAAGCTAAGGAAAACAAAAAATAAGACCAAAATACCTAACCTGAGACACCCGAAATATTGGAATCCATCACTTTTGTATGAAAACTCAAATACATTCAACATAAGGCAAAAAACCACCTACCTCAATTCTAGGAGATCGATATACTTGAACCTCGGCCCGTGAATTGGCCTAGAATGTAGTAGATCTGCAAAAACATCTATAATGTTCAACCTAAAATAACTCTCATAAGAGAAAGAATTAGGAAACATGGACAAAGAAGAACCAAGAACTCACCAATGTGATTCTATTGCAACCAACGATGTTTGATTAGGATAACCGATGAAGGATCAGAATCATGGAGAAGATTCTGCCTCCTCGGATGCTCTGGAAATAATTAGGCGCTTAAGAAGATGGAAATAATGATTAGAGGTGACCCCAGTCCATTTAATGAAAAAAAAAACAATGGACATAGCATGTACCTCTGTAGTACACGACATATACTTTCCTATTTTTTACTCCCCTTTAGGTGGCCTCCAAATCACCTTTACATGGTCGTATTTGTGGCCATGACACCGCTAGAACACATCTTCCAGAGGCATCAAAGTACACGGCATGTACTTATAAAGTACACAGTGTGTACTTATAAAGTACACAATGTGTACTCTGAAAATTTTAATAATTTCCCCTTTTTCTCAATAACTACCAGAAAAATAAAAACCATACATGAAATAATCATCCGAGTTCGTACAAACTCCCCCCCCCCTTAAATAAATTCATCCAGGAATTTCCCTAAAAAGGTGGAAAAGAGGAAACCTCGATCAAATCTGGCCACTGTGATCACATATCAGCCTCCCTATCCCAATTCTCATTCTGTACATGGTTGTGCTGCCATAGCACCCATACTAGAGGAACATACTAGTAACAAAGTACCTTTGTACTCCGATCAACAATCCTAATAGGATTCTCCTTGAATGATGCATCATGCTCCAACTCAATCTCATTGGGTTGAAAAACAATAGATGGGACTGAGAAATATTTGTGAAGCTGAGAATCATAGAAGAAGTGGTGTATCACCTGGTACCTCTTAGGTAACTATACCCTATAAGAAACCAAGCCGACTCTCTCTAGAACTTCAAACGACATGATGTATTTCGGTGATAGTTTACCTTGTCTCCTGATCCTCTTATGTCCCAACCTCATGGTAACACAGAGAAAGGCCTGATTTCCACCCTTGAACTCCAAAGGTCGTCTCTTCTGATCAGCATGATATTTATTCAATTATTTTGATGTTTCCATCCTTTTCCTAATCAAATCCACTTATTATGTTGTCTCCTAAACAAGACATGGTCCGAGAATAACTGCCTCTCGTGCCTCCAGCCAACACAAGAGTGATCAGCACGACCTACCATACAAATCCTTGTAAGGTGCCATATGAATAGGTTCTTGAAAACAATTATTGTAGGAAAACTCCACTAGAGGTATATATCTCTCACAAGACCCTCCAAAATCAACTACGCATGCTCATATCATGTCCTCTAGGACATGAATCGTGTGCTCTGATTGGCCATCTGTCTATGGATGGTAAGATGTACTCAGAAGTACCTATGTACACAATGCCTTCTCTATCCCTTTCCAGAAATGTTATGTAAAGTGGGCATCCCTATCTGATATGATAGTACTCGAAACCCCATGAAAGCGTACAATCTCACGGATGTACAACCGTCCAAGCTCATCAACAACGAATGTCTCCTTAATTGGTAAGAAGTGAGCTACCTTCGTGATCCTGTCAATGAGAACCCACAACACATAATTCCCTTGAGGGGATCTCATTAACCCTATCAAGAAGTACATAGTGACATCACTCCACATCCACTCGGGAATGGGTAGTTGCTGTAAAATCCCGGCTGGTCCCTAGTGCTCCTCCTTCACCTACTGGCTGGTGGAACACCTCATAAAAAAACCGGCAACACTCTCTTCATACCGGGCCACCAATACTGGTGGTGTAGACCACGAGACATCTTGGTGAAGCCAGGATGAACTACCAAAACTGAGGAAGGAATGACTCGCATCAGATCCTCATGTATATCTGCTGGCACCCGTACGTTTCCCTGGAAACACAAGATCTCACCCTCTCCTGCGGTCCATTCGGGAAGAGGGTCCTCTCCTAACATGCTTTTTCGTTTGACTGGGCCTTCAAAATATGATAGATTCCTCATTCAAACTCGGTCAAGAAGGGTAGAGGTAATAGCTACAGAAGAAATGTCTGACCCTGCCTATCATGCACCTCCAAATGTATTTCATAGAAGAATTCCATAAGCTGCCACTCACTGTTGGCCTCCTCAACTGCCTGTATTTAGGACCTCCTGCTCAGTGCGTCTGCCACAGTGTAGCGTTTCCCAGGTGCATATATATGCTCTAAATCAAAATATTATTGGTACTCAACCCACCGCAACTGTCTCAAATTCAATTCACGTTGTGTGAAGATATATTTGTGGCTCTTGTGGTAAGTATATAACAAAAAATTCTCTCTGAGAAGATAAAATCACCAACAATGCAAAGCATGAACAACTGCTGCAAACTCCAGGTCATATCTAGGATAGTTCCTCTCATGCATCCTCAACTGCCGAGATACATATTAAACAACACGATCCTCCTTCATATTCACTTCTCCATGCCCGATGCCAGATGCATCACAACAAACTGTATAATTCTTGTCCAACCTTGGAAAAACAAGAATCGGTGATGAAGTCCACCTCCCCTTAATCACTTTTAAGGCTGAATCACATGCTTCTAACCAAAAACTCTTCACCCCCTTCTTAGAAAATCACATCAATAACGTTGTTAATCAAGAGAAGTCATTTATAAACTGCTTGTAGTTTCCAGCCCGCCCTAAGAAACTTCTTTCCTTGAATACATTCTTCGGCTGCTCCCAGGTATCTACCGCTCTCACCTTCTATAGGTCTACTGATACATATTTCTCTGAGATTACATGACCCTGGATGTGAATCTCATCCATCCAAAAGTGGAATATTGAGTGAATATCCTATAACTGATGATCCCTTAGTGTACTCAAAACGATCTCATGATGTGTAGCATGGTCGTGTCATGTGTGAGTGTACACCAAGAAATCGACCATGAAAACCACCACGAAAGAATCCAAGTAAGGATGGAAAAATATGTTCATCAGTGCCATGATAAATGCTGGCGCATTCGTGATACTGAACAGCAAAAACAAATACTCATACAAACCATACCTACTCCGAAATGATGTATGAGGTATATCAGATGGTCTAACATGTAACAGATGATAGTCGGATCTCATTTCAATACTCTAGAACACTCTGGATCCTCAAAGATGATCAAAGTGATCATCTATCAAGGTCAATGGATATTTGTTGATGGTCGTCAACTAGTTTAGCTTCCGATAATCCTCTTAATGACGTAAAGTAAAATCTACTTTCATTGCAAACAGAATGGGTGAACCCCAAGGAGAAGTACTGGGTAAGATAAAACCCTTTTCTGGAAACTCCTCCAACTATTTTTTAAGCTCTTGTAACTCAGGTGTGACAATCTTATATGGAGGTATGGATACCAGTGCATCTCCTGGAACAGGCTCAATAAAGAAGTATACCTATCGCTTTGGTGGAAAACATGAAAAGTCATCAGGAAAGACATCTAGAAAGCGATCAACCACTGGAGGAAAATCTATTTGGGAAGCCCCCTATTCTTCTAGATATAAGCTAGAAATATGGGTCATAACACTGCCCAACCAATGATGCTCTAGTCCAACTCTTCTCACATGGACATCACATTCACCCTTGTGAAGAAATGATCCGCCCTCCTGTGATGTGAAACACACCCTACGACGATAGCAATCGACAAAGGAATTTAAGGGAAATAAACAGTCTATCCCGAGAATGACATCATATCCTGTCATCTCCAAAAAATAGAGATTCCATGAATAACTACACCCACCAACCTCAAGGGGGCACTCTAATCACTGACACATGCAGGAAGTTCTAATTTCCAAGGGAGTGACTTGCGTCATCGTATCCTCATAAGTATAAACCGTAAGTCTATGGATTTCCATAGTATGAAAAGAAATATAGCTATGAGAAGCTCTTGTTTCAAAAAGTGAAGAGGATAAAACGGAGGCTGCTAAAATCGTACCTCGAACTGTTGAAGGTCCGGGTTATTACTCCTGATGAATCTGCTCTACCGCAAAAGTCTGACCAGCATTGCGGCCCTGTGTAGCAGCCTAAGATCCCTGTACTGACACTCCCTGAGCCTGACCACTGCATCCACGACATCTACCATGTCCTAAACGACCTGAAGTGTAACGACCCAATTTTTTTTGAGTAGTATATTAACTTACTCTTATTGATTTAATAAGATGTTAATGGTTAATGCAGAAAGAGGAGTCGATGGCTTCATCCAGTAGACTCAACCCTTATGAATCCCACTTATCAGAGCTTGGGAAGGAGGTAGCATCTGTGGGCTTCGCTTTGGACCAAACCCAAGACGAACTCCAGCGTGTCAAGCTTGAACGGAAACACCTGTGGGAGAAGTTCATGTTAGTAGAGATTACTACTAGGGCAATGTTATCTGAGCCTCCCTCAGATTCTCTCACCATAGCACACCTTACACTCAGGTCTTATGCCGGTGTTATAAGGGGCTATGTGACGAGACCCTAGCTTCCTTGTGTAATCCCTTCGGGTGAATAAATTGAGATTTCTTCCTTTAGTAATGTTTGTGAAATCTCAAATGTCCAGATAATTTTAGAATGTATTTTATTGATGAATTTTGAAAAAGGGATATTTTGAAATATTTATGTAAACCCTAAATAACTAATGATGTGTAATGATTTTCAAAAAATGGTCTTCTACAAAAGTGTTCATTAAGGAATTTGGAGTCTAATAAGATCAACTTAATTTTTTATGAATAGTAAATAGTGAATAGTGATTTTACGCTTAGGATTAGTAATGTGACCAAATGGATTAGTAATCTCACTTAAAGAAAGTTTTAAAATAATCTAGACACCTTGATTAAGTAATGTGATTCAATAAAATGGGTAAATAATAGTTTCATAAATTATTATTCAAGTATTAGTTTTTTCGGATGAATAGTGTTTTTTAATTAAAAATTTAATTAAAAATAATTAGAAAATTATTTTTAAAAAAATGACTATTTTTGAACTCAGAGCATCGATATTATGTTATGGTAATTTTTGGGGATTTTTCTGAAAAAATGAATTTTCGATGAATAGTGTATTTATTTAAAAATAAAATTAAAAATATTTAAAAAATTATTTTTATAAAATGGAGTTCATTTTTGAAATCATAGCATTGATATTTGGTTAAGGTGAAATTTTGGGATTATTCTGAGAAAGTTGAATTTTCGGCGAATAGTGAAAGTATAGTTTTTAAGTTACGGGTGTTTAATGACATCATTAAATGATGTATTAAGTATATATTCAATATGGTCGAATTATTAATAGTAAGATAAGGTGTGAGGTGTCCCAAGTGGCCAATACCATGGGAAAATACCATGGGCAAGCCCATGGTTTTTCCAAAACCACTAGTGAGGTGTCCCTTGGCCATTAATTCTTTGTCCCCTCACTTTCCCTATAAATACCCACCCTTTCCTCCTTTAGTTTTCACTCCCAACTCTCCCCCAACAAAGTTCTGGTCTTATTACCTTCCAAGGAGTCCTCCCAAGGTTCCCCCAAGCCCTCAAGGTCCAATCCTTTGAGTTTCAAGAGTCACGTTTTAAGGTAAGGGATCCGACCCCTCTCTTTCTTTTCATGTAATCTCTGTTATGTCATTCCTTTTCTGCTCCATGATTTTATGTGAGAGGATGTTATTTTATATTCCTCTTACTTCCCTTTCATGTTTATATGATGAGAGATCCCCTCTTACTCTCATCATTTCGTTTTATGAAAGTTTAAGTGACGCCGTTAGGCTGCCGAATTTTTAAGGGATTCTTTCACCCTTCTCATTTTTCAAGTTCGATTTTCATGTCAAGTCTTTCAAGTTCTTTTTTTTATTATGTTGGGGTATGATATCTATATCTATCATACTGATCTCTTATTATCATATGATTAGAGACCCTATTTGATCTTGCAAAATCATTTTTATTGAAGTTTAAGTGACGCCGTTAGGCTGCCGAATTTTCATAAGAGAAATCTAATTTTTGTCTTCCTTCCATGTTTTTCTTTTCAAATGGTATGTCCTCTAAATTTCATTTCCAGGTCCATATATCCTTCTTATTCTTTCACCCTACTGTTTTATGGATCATTTATGAGTGGGTGACCCATGTCCCCTCTCATATCAATGTTTTCTAAAACCCCGAAACTTAGCCGTTATGCTGCAGAATTTTCCCCTCAAAATGCCTCTCTCTTTTCTCAAAAATTATTTTATGTTATAAATTGAATACTCAAAGCTCTTATTTCTACAAGGGTATTCACATATATATCAAAATGTCCCATTTTAAATTCTGGTATTTACATACATGAGACCCGCATTCCCTTTCCGTGGGTTTAAAGTGACGTAAAGATCATGTCTTTAAAGTAGTTTTTAAAACGTTATGATTATGAAATGAAACCCATTTATTTTATGCTATGTGGGTTATTTATGAAATGTTTGATGATGATATATGTGGCTCACATGATAATAAAGACAAATTAAGGGTGCGCCCTGATAGCGCTTTGATGCATTGGGTAATGATGTAACCACTAGAGATTACAATTTTCATGATACCTTGGTGAATAACCTTGGTAATTTTCAAATGACACCTTGGGGATGGACCTTGGTGATATGTTCATGATTGTCTATGTTAAATGATGTAGCCACATATTCAATTTATGGAAAATTTTGTTTTTATTATGAAATGCCTCATGATTTTCTTTCTCATACCTTAAAGTTCTTTTCATGTCCTTATTGAAGTATACCAAGTTCACATGTAAAATGTTCCTCTTGTTTCCCTTACTGGGCCTTCTGCTCACCCTTTCTTTTGATGTATGTCCCCAGGTTATGAGATGCAGTAATGAACCTAGAATGAACTTAAGGAGACTCCTTTCAAGTGTTTAAGAAGAATGTTTTATGTTGTTTTCATGTATTATGTTCCTGGTTTCCAAGACACTAGACCTTAAAGATCCTCAGTTTTGTGTAATGTAATGATAGTTTATGTTATAAAATGGCGGGATGCTATAGTTGGTATCAAAGGATTGTTTAGTTATTTGTGGAAATTAGGATATAAAAACTTTTGGAAGAACCCTATAGAAAAGTTTAAATATAGGAAAACTTCCTGGTATTTTGGTAAGTTGAGTAAGTGGTCTATCAAACAAATACATCCATGTCTGGATACGAGCAGGTAGAGGCGGCTCTGGCACAGATGTACATAGGGGTAAAACCCGAAAACACCGCATTGAGCTAGACTCGAACGGGAACTGGTGCACGATAACGGGCCTTGCTGCACTCTAGGTTACGACACTCCCGGGGGATATGTTTGGTTAATCACAAGCTTTTTATGAATCATTATGAAGGAATTATAGAGAAGTATAATTGTTTAAGCATGATTTCTTAGTTAAAAGATTCATAAATGAAATAAGTTTCTCACTAAGGTTTTATTCTTTTAGAAGATGGCGGGCAATAGGAGGAACCGTGCCGATGGTGACCGCAATGCACCATGTGCTGATGGACCTCTGATGGAAGCCGGAATGGAAACATTCATGCGAATGATGAACCAACTGACTCAAGTTATGAGTAATAACTTGAATCAAGCTCAGAGGCCGACCTCACCACGAAGGGAACAACTTTCAATTGAGTCCTTCATGCGTCAACGACCACCAACATTCAGTGTATCTATTGACCCATTGGTTGCGGAACAATGGATAAGCTCCATTGAAAAGATCTTTTCTGTACTTCATTGTTCGGAACAAGAAAAAGTCACCCTTGCTGTTTACCGCCTAGAGGGAGAAGCCGATCAGTGGTGGTCACTGATCAAAAACACGAAGCCACGAGGAGAGATGGAAGCTATGGAGTGGGAAGAATTTCGGGGGATTTTCTTTAACAAGTATTTCTCTTGTTCCATGAGAACGAAAATGGAGAAAGAGTTTCTCGAGCTGAAGCAGAAGGATAACGAATCTGTCAGAAGCTATGAGATGAACTTCACAAGGCTTTCCCATTATACCTCAAGCTTCGTCATGGACCCTAATGGGAAGGTTGATAGATTCTTTGGTGGACTACGACCTCATCTGCGGAAGAATCTATCCAACAGAGACTATGAGAGCTATGAAGAAATAGTTCGAAGTGCCATGAAAGTTGAACTAGAGTTTGGGGAGACACAATGGTCTCACAAATCTAATGAGAAGAAGAGAACTCTAGAACCGATCCTGGGAAGAAGTTTTGACCAGGAAAGAGGTGTAAAGAATATGCAACATCCCACATGCAATAAATGTGGGAAGAAGAATTCGGGGAACTGCTTGATCGGAAGTGGTAAGTTCTATAGGTGTGGAAAAGAAGTCCATATTTCTCAGAATTGTCATAGTGAGGTGAAGCCTCAACTTCCCAACACTAACGACAGAGGAAAGATGGTTCTGGCCCTACCCGAAGTCACATGCTTCAAGTGTGGACAACTTGGGCACTTTGCTAATCAATGTCCAAATTCGAGGGCGGTGGGGGGGAATCACCATCAACCTCAGCAGAGGCCAAGGGAGCAAGGTTGTGCTTTCACTATCACAACAGCTGAAGTTGAAGTCCCGAACGATGTGGTAGCAGGTACTCTTGTTGTCCTCTCAAAGCTAGCAAGTACTTTATTTGATTCTGGTTCTACGCATTCCTTTATTTCCTACAAGTTTGCAAGGAAAATAGAATCAATCCCCGAACTGCTAGAGTTAGAGTTTTCAGTCAAGAATCCAAGTGGGATTATCCTTGCATGAACAGTATTTAGAGACTCTAGTGTTTACTTTGGTGAGCACAATCTTATCGCAAATCTAGTGGTCATTCCCATGATGGAATTCGACATTATACTAGGGATGGACTGGCTCTCAAAGTATAATGCTAAGATCAAATGCAGAAGTAAGGAAATCTCAATAGTCTTGAAAGAACGACCTACAGTTATCTTCCAAGGAGAGATATCCCGAACTGATCCCTATCTAGAAGCACCTCCTATAGCTTTCTTTATGGAGTTAATCGGTGATGATGAAGAAAGAAAAGGGAGCATACAAATTGAAGATGTTCCGATTGTTCAGGAATACATGGATGTATTTCCTGAGGAGTTACCTGGACCTCCCCCAGAAAGAGAGGTAGAGTTCTACATTGAACTCGTACCTGGGTCCCAAACGATATCAAAGACTCCGTATAGAATGGAAAATGTGGAGCTAGAGGAGCTAAAGAAACAACTCCAAGACTTGTTGGAGAAGGGGTTTATCTGACCGAGTGTGTCTCCTTGGGGAGCACCAGTTCTCTTTGTGAAGAAGAAGGATGGATCAATGCGGCTATGCATTGATTATAGAGAACTGAACGGGATCACAGTGAAGAACAGATACCCTCTTCCAAGAATTGATGATTTATTTGAACAACTTCGTGGGGCTCAATTCTTCTCTAAGATTGACCTTCGATCTGGTTATCATCAACTGAGGGTGAAGAAGGAAGATATTCCAAAGAATGCCTTCCGATCAAGATATGGGCATTATGAGTTTACTGTTATGCCCTTCGGCTTGACTAATGCTCTTGCTATTTTCATGGATTTTATGAATAGAGTCTTTAAGGACTACCTTGATAACATTGTGGTAGTTTTTATTGATGATATTTTGATATATTCAAAAAGTTTTGAGGAGCATGAAGATCATCTGAGGGTTATTTTGAAAACTCTACGGAAGGAGAGGCTCTTTGGGAAGTTCAGCAAGTGTGAGTTTTGGTTACAACAAGTGGCTTTCTTGGGGCACATCGTAACCAATGAAGGAATCTCAGTTGACCCTGCAAAGACAATGGTTGTGGAGGAGTGGCCTCAACCGACAACAGTAAATGAGATTCGTAGTTTCCTTGGTTTAGCGGGATATTATAGGAGGTTTGTGAAAAACTTTTCACGGCTTTCTAATCCACTAACCAAGTTGACTCGAAAAGGGGTTAAGTTCATCTGGACAAAGGAATGCGAGGAATGTTTCCAAGAGCTGAAGAAGAGATGGGTTACTGCACCTGTGTTAACACTACCCACTATCGGAGAAGGATTCGTTATTTTTAGCGATGCATCTCTGAAAGGGCTTGGGTGCGTCCTCATGCAAAATGACAAAGTAATTTCTTATGCATCTCGTCAGTTGAAGATTCATGAGCAGAATTATCCTACGCATGATCTAGAGCTGGCGACAGTTGTTTTTGCTCTAAAGATATGGAGGCACTATCTTTATGGGGAAAAATGTGATATATACACTGACCACCAAAGTCTAAAGTATATTTTCACTCAGAAAGAATTGAACATGAGACAAAGGAGATGGTTGGAGCTTATTAAAGACTATGATTGTTCAATTCATTATCACCCTGGAAGAGCAAACAAAGTCGTGGATGCATTAAGAAGGAAAGATCGTGTTGTTCTGGAAACAATGAGGATCCTGGGAGATCCCTTGATTAATGATCTAGTAAAACTGGACATGGGAATTATAAGGAAAGGGACATCATCAACCCTATCCCAAATGATTTCTCAGCCTTCATTACTAGAGAAGATCAATAAGGCTCAAAAAGAATATCCTTTGCTGCAGGAGAAGTTCGAGGCTGTAAAGGATGGGAAGTTCCCTGATTTCAAAATTGATCAAGAAGGTGTATTGAAATTTCGTACAAGACTATGTGTTCCATCTATTCTGGAGATAAAGAAAGAACTGATGGATGAAGCTCATAGCTCTACTTTCTCTATACATCCGGGAAGCACTAAGATGTATAGAGACCTTCGTGATCATTATTGGTGGGATAACATGAAGAGGGAGATTGCCGATTACACTACAAGGTGCCTGGTTTGTCAGCAAGTAAAGGCAGAAAGACAACTTCCTAAGGGGGTATTACAACTTCTACCCATACCATTATGGAAGTGGGATAATATCACCATGGACTTTGTAACTGGTCTCCCAAAAACATCCAAAGGAAACAATGCGATATGGGTTATTGTGGACCGTCTCACCAAGACATCCCATTTTATCTCTATTTGGGAATATTTCTCTCTGGATCAGCTTGCCAAGATATACGTGAAGGAAGTGGTAAGGCTGCATGTGGTACCACTATCCATCGTATCTGATCGTGACCCAAGATTCACATCAAAATTTTGGAGAAGTCTTCAACATGCTCTGAATACTGAATTGAATTTTAGTACGACCTATCATCCTCAAACTGATGGCCAATATGAAAGGACTATTCAGACACTCGAAGACATGTTGAGATTATGCTCACTGGAATTTAAAGGTGGATGGGATCAACACCTCCCATTAGTGGAGTTCTCCTATAACAACAGCTTCCATGCGAGTATTCAGATGGCACCCTATGAAGCTCTGTATGGAAAGCGGTGTAGAACTCCTACTTGTTGGGATGAAACTGGTGAGAGGAAGCTTCTTGGGCCTGATCTTGTGCAAGAAATGATAGAACAAGTTCATGTCATCCAACAACACATAAAGGATGCTCAGAGTCGGCAGAAGAGCTATGCTGACAATCGTCGAAGGGACTTGGAGTTTGGTGTTGGTGACAAAGTCTTCCATCGAATTTCTCCATGGAAGAGAGTCATGCGGTTTGGGAAGAAAGGGAAGCTCAGCCCTAGGTACATTGGCCCCTATGAAATCCTTGATCGCATAGGAGCAGTGGCCTATCGTCTAGCACTTCCACCGAACCTAGCTAAATTTCATGATGTCTTCCATGTATCTCTCTTGAGGAAGTACATACCCGACCCTTCGCATGTACTGAACCCAGAGGTGGTACAACTTGAACATGACCTCTCTTATGAGGAGCAGCCAGTGGAGATCTTGGACCGTAGAGACAAGGTCCTACGAAACAAGACTACCCACCTTGTGAAAGTGTTGTGGAGGAATCATAAATACGAAGAAGCGACTTGGGAGCCTGAGGAAACGATGAAGCAAAAGTACCCTCACCTTTTCGACTAGTCCTCATGTATAAATTTCGGGGACGAAATTTCATAAGGGGAGAAGAATGTAACGACCCAATTTTTTTTGTGTAGTATATTAACTTACTCTTATTGATTTAATAAGATGTTAATGGTTAATGCAGAAAGAGGAGTCGATGGCTTCATCCAGTAGACTCAACCCTTATGAAGCCCACTTATCAGAGCTTGGGAAGGAGGTAGCATCTGTGGGCTTCGCTTTGGACCAAGCCCGAGCTGAACTCCAGCGTGTCAAGCTTGAACGGAAACACCTGTGGGAGAAGTTCAAGTTAGTAGAGATTACTACTAGGGCAATGTTATCTGAGCCTCCCTCAGATTCTCTCACCATAGCACACCTTACAGTCAGGTATTATGCCGGTGTTATAAGGGGCTATGTGACGAGACCCTAGCTTCCTTGTGTAATCCCTTCAGGTGAATAAATTGATATTTCTTCCTTTAGTGATGTTTGTGAAATCTCAAATGTCCAGATAATTTTAGAATGTATTTTATTGATGAATTTTGAAAAAGGGATATTTTGAAATATTTATGTAAACCCTAAATAACTAATGATGTGTAATTATTTTCAAAAAATTGTCTTCTACAAAAGTGTTCATTAAGGAATTTGGAGTCTAATAAGATCAACATAATTTTTGATGAATAGTAAATAGTGAATAGTGATTTTATGCTTAGGATTAGTAATGTGACCAAATGGATTAGTAATCTCACTTAATGAAAGTTTTAAAATAATCTGGGCACCTTGATTAAGTAATGTGATTCAATAAAATGGGTAAATAACAGTTTCATAAATTATTATTCAAGTATTAGTTTTTTCGGATGAATAGTGTTTTATAATTAAATATTTAATTAAAAATAATTAGAAAATTATTTTTAAAAAAATGACTTTATTTTTGAACTCAGAGCATCGATATTATGTTATGGTAATTTTTGGGGATTTTTCTGAAAAAATGAATTTTCGATGAATAGTGTATTTATTTAAAAATAAAATTAAAAATATTTAGAAAATTATTTTTATAAAATGGAGTTCATTTTTGAAATCATAGCATTGATATTTGGTTAAGGTGAAATTTTGGGATTATTCTGAGAAAGTTGAATTTTCGGTGAATAGTGAAAGTATAGTTTTTAAGTTACGGGTGTTTAATGACATCATTAAATGATGTATTAAGTATATATTCAATATGGTAGAATTATGAATTGTAAGATAAGGTGTGAGGTGTCCCAAGTGGCCAATTCCATGGGAAATACCATGGGCAAGCCCATGGTTTTGCCAAATCCACTAGTGAGGTGTCCCTTGGCCATTAATGCTTTGTCCCCTCACTTTCCCTATAAATACCCACCCATTCCACCTTTAGTTTTAACTCCCAACTCTCCCCCAACGAATTTATGGTATTCTTACCTTCCAAGGAGTCCTCCCAAGGTGCCCCCAAGCCCTCAAGTTCCAATCCTTTGAGTTTCAAGAGTCACGTTTTAAGGTAAGGGATCCGACCCCTCTATTTCTTTTCATGTAATCTCTTTTATGTCATTACTTTTCTGCTCCATGTTTTTATGTGAGAGGATGTTCTTTTATATTCCTCTTACTGCCCTTTCATGTTTATATGATGAGAGATCCCCTCTTACTCTCATCATTTCGTTTTATGAAAGTTTAAGTGACGTCGTTAGGCTGCCGAATTTTTAAGGGATTCTTTCACCCTTCTCATTTTTCAAGTTCGATTTTCATGTCAAGTCTTTTAAGTTCTTTTTTTTATTATGTTGGGGTATGATCTCTATATCTATCATACTTATCTCTTATGATCATATGATGAGAGACCCTATTTGATCTTGCAAATTCATTTTTATTGAAGTTTAAGTGACGTCGTTAGGCTGCCGAATTTTCATAAGAGAAATATAATTTTTGTCTTCCTTCCATGTTTTTCTTTCAAATGGTATGTCCTCCAAATTTCATTTCCAGGTCCATATATCCTTCTTATTCTTTCACCCTACTGTTTTATGGATCATCTATGAGTGGGTGACCCATGTCCCCTCTCATATCAATGTTTTCTAAAACCCCGAAACTTAGCCATTATGCTGCAGAATTTTCCCCTCAAAATGCCTCTCTCTTTTCTCAAAAATTATTTTATGTTATAAAGTGAATACTCAAAGCTCTTATTTCTACAATTGTATTCACATATATATAAAAATCTTCCATTTTAAATTCTGGTATTTACATACATGAGACCCGCATTCTCTTTCCGTGGGTTTAAAGTGACGTAAAGATCATGTCTTTAAAGCAGTTTTTAAAACGTTATGATTATGAAATGAAACCCATTTATTTTATGCTATGTGGTTTATTTATGAAATGTTTGATGATGATATATGTGGATCACATGATAATAAAGACAAATTAAGGGTGCTCCCTGATAGCGCTCCAATGCATTGGGTAATGATGTAACCACTAGAGATTACAATTTTCATGATACCTTGGTGAATAACCTTGGTAATTTTCAAATGACACCATGGGGATGGACCTTGGTGATATGTTCATGATTGTATATGTTAAATGATGTAGCCACATCTTCAATTTATGGAAAATGTTGTTTTTATTATGAAATTCTTCATGATTTTCTTTCTCATACCTTAAAGTTCTTTTCATGTCCTTATTGAAGTATACCAAGTTCACATGTAAAATGTTCCTCTTGTTTCCCTTACTGGGCCTTCTGCTCACCCTTTATTTTGATGTATGTCCCCAGATTATGAGATGTAGTAATGAACCTAGAATGAACATAAGGAGACGCCTTTCATGTTTTTAAGAAGAATGTTTTATGTTGTTTTCATGTATTATGTTCCTGGTTTCCAAGACACTAGACCTTAAAGATCCTCAGTTTTGTGTAATGTAATGAAAGTTTATGTTATAAAATGGTGAGATGCTATATGAAGGACTCCAAAACCCAGTCTACTATAGAAATTTTAATCCTTCTCTTATACACGATGTCGAAACTGATCTTCCTTCACTAGCCGTTGTAAGGAAAACCTTGCAGAAACAATGCAGATGACCCATCTTGCCACTAGATTGGCACTCCACTACGGGCTCGCGCACTGAGGCTTCTTTTGCCTTATTTTTCAATACTGATAGAAAAAAACTTGGTTTCCAGAAGAAATATCACATCTACCATAAGGAATAACTCGCTTCCTTAAGTCACCTCATGTAGTCTCTTGGTGGGGATTCCTGCTATCTATATGAATTGAATCAGCCCTAGATGATGAACCACCCTGGTCCACATCTCCAGTATCCCTCAGATTTATCTATGTGATAAGTGCCTGTTTGACTATCAGAGCAATATAATTCAACTAAAAGATGTTCACTTGTGACCTGATGTTCGGTCTGAGGCCTTTATCACACTTATTTTCTAGAAATAGCTCTTCATTCCCTAGAACGGGAGGGAAACACTGTAAAATCATGAAGTGAGAAGAATAATGCATAACTGTGAGTGTACCCCGCTACTGGTCCATGAACTCTCAAGCTCTATTATCCCCCAACGTTGCCAGGTAGAAGTAGTTATAGAACATACACTGAAACTCGTTCAATGACATAGCCAGTAGGTGCCCCTCTTGTGAAACCACATCCCACAATATTTTGGAGAATCCCGTAGCATATAAGTCATGAGCTTCGCTCTCCTCCCTGGAGGCATCACTAGGTGCTCGAAGATGGATAGCATGGCTTCTGGCCATGATTATGCACCCTGTGGTCCTCCATCCCATGTGAACGTGGGAGGATGCTGCTGCTGAAAAACCCGCGTCAACTCTGCCATAGACGGGGAAGGATGTTGAGCTCCCTGGATGGTCTTCATGAATCTCATTAAACCCTCTCTGAATTGAGCGTCGTCACCAGTGTATGGAATCACTGCAGGTTCCATGTCCATAATTATAGGCAGAACTACTGGAAGTCCCTGATCTGCCATATCAGGCTTATAGTCACTTTCTGGTTCCTGATGTGCAACGGGAGGACATCTGGGTGCCATGAATCAACATGGTTAAAATATCACATTAGATCACATTACCAGGAACTGAAAACTAGGATAAAAATAAGGGGACAAGGGAAATAAGTATTCAAAATTTACAAATCATGGATACACAGTATGTTCCCTTTAGTCATTTACATGGGCATGTACTCAACAAGCCTCGCCTGGCCCATGTTGTTAGTTACACGACTTGTGTACCTAGGTTACACCACATGACTTGTTCTAAAAGGAAAATGTGTGTACTAAGAAGTCATAAAAGACCATGTGGTTAGCTACAAAACCAGGTACATGGCTAACACTACACATCATGTTTCAGGCCGACACAACATGTACGATAAATGATAACCCCCACCCGTGTTGCTCGTGACAGTGGTGGGTACCTAGATCAAACTACACGGCATGTACAATTCTGACACGACATGTATTTTAAATGCTAACATGACCTGTTTTGTTCATGACACGGTCAGGGTACCTATTTTATACTACAATGTATGCTAAATCAGAACACGACATGTTCCTATAAGATTTTTCAAAACCCTATGTCCTTGCTCGCACGGTCAGTGACACAACTATTGACTACATAGTGTGTATTAATAATGTACATGATGTGTATTCTGGGTTTTTCTAGATTTTTGCATTATAAATACAGCAGAGCCCAGAAAACACAGAAAAACAGGAATTAAGGTGCCAAATTTGGATCCGTGGGGGCCCATACTCACCGTGAATCTTGCTTGGAATCATAACAATGCATATAACAAGTAAATAGTATAACAAACTCATGACCCACCAAATTCCCTTCATTGAGGGCCCATAACAATTATAATACAAAATTCTAGCATCCATGATAAATAATCTCTAATCAAATGATACCCTATCAACATAGTAGGTAATCTATCAAAGAATCTATCACAACAGCATGCGTAGTCTATCAAAATTTCATTCACACCAGCATGCTACTTCTAATTCAATTAGGATGGAATGAAAAAATGAATGAAATGAGATTTTATAACAAGTTCCAATATGTTGAATGAGATGTCATACCCTTATCTCATTGGGCTGCACCAAAATAGAACCACAATCCTATAAACTGTAACATCATAACACAAGTGCGCTACCCAATGGTGAATTCAATTAAATTGTAACATTTTCAAAACTAAAAAATTGAAATATTCGAGGTAACGCAGCTTCTTCCATGTACACGGGTTCTAGAACTCCCGAGCACAACTATTTACTATTTATAAATTCTGTCTTATCCATGTATAATGTTGCTAAATAGTAAGTCAATAGAATATAATAGAACCTCCTTTGATACCACATTGTAATGACCTGAATCTGGATCCACTCAACTAGTGCCCCGTAGACAGTTCCCCACATGACCTCAAGCACATTTCCCCAAACACCAAAGGATATCGACTAACAGTGAGGGCCTTGATGAGTCATTAGGGAATGTATTCCTTCATTTGATAAGGTATACAAGGGAATGGAAATAACAGTCAATAGCTGAAGCAGTAAACAATATAAAATAACTGAAACTCAATAGTAGAAGCAATGAATTTATAGTAACAATGATACTGATGAAGAATGTACATGTATCTATGTAAATCATCAAACACAACAATGTTTTGAAATAAAACTAAGAAACAATGTATGAAAAATAAGCAGTAACTCTATAAGAATCGCAAGCCAAAGATCGATCATATGCTCTCATGCTCCAACCAGAAATCATGTACCTGACGTATAAGGGAAATAGTACCTATCCACACATGTAACCATATAAACTGTATGGGCTGAAAAGCAGGACCCAAACAAGGTGTGAGACTAATCCCAGTAGGCAACCACCACAAGATCTTTTCCCTACTATCAGTGAGTAATATAACAGATGTAATGAAGGTAAATGTAGTACTGAAATAGGAGTTCACAAGTAGAAAATACCACCAATAACCATTCACATTCATTTAACAATTAATTTCTTAATTTAATTAAACAACTAAGGAATCTATTAAGGCTTTCTATTACAAGGTAAACCTGTAAAACAACAGGCATCAAAAGACTACCTAAACAAACAAGCAGGCCAAAGATCCAAGCTCTTGATTTGGCTTGGTAGACTTGTCTAAACCAACCAAACAATCCAAAATCACACTGAATTTCTGGGTGGCTCAAAAAAGCAGACCACTATAGTCAATTAAACATACAAAGGCATTGACACTCTCGGAATAACTAATGTCAATTACCATGTGGTCTTGAATTGTTAGCTACAAACTCTCTGAGGAAGTTCTTAAGTCTAATTAATTCTATGGTCTAGATACATGCATCAACTAAGGTCACTCTTAGGAAGAATATATTCCAATTCCCATAGGTCCTTCTTAAGAAACAATTTTCAACATACCCCTTAGGGAAGCACAAAACCGTCTATTCCCTTTTTTGTATCCCACACAAGGTTCTCACTGCCCTGCGCAGTCCAGTCATTCGTAATCGACTATCAGCAGCCCTAAGTATGTTTGGAAAATACTTGGATAAAAGATAAAGTACATCAAAATAATTAAAATAGCATAAAACACATGCAATTAGTTGTAACATGCAAACTAGAAATTGCAATAGGGTTTTCCTTGAAGGCAAACAATGCTAATGGTATTAAATAGACAAAAAGGGATAACACCCATGGGGTGACCTCAAACATGAAAAAAGGAATATATCATTATCAATTAATGTTAAGATATCAAGAAATATAATGAAAATAAACAATAGAACCAAAATCCCTAACCCGTGATACACAAAACATGGGCATCCGGCACTTTTTCAAAAAAAAACACAGAGACATTCAACTTAAGGAAGAAAACCACATACCTCGATACTAGGAGATCGATATACATGAACCACAGCCCATGAATCTTCCTATAACTTAGTAGATCTGTAAAAACGTCTAAAATGATCAACCTACGATAACTCTCATATGAGAAGGAATCTGGAAACGAGGCCAAACAAGAACCAAGAACTCACTACCGCGATTCTATTGCAACCGATGGTGTTAAATTCGGATAACTGGTGATGGATCGTTGGATCGAACGAATATTTGGCCTTTTCGGATTCTCTGTACAAAATTAGGTAAAAAATATGATGGAAATAAGGATTAGATGTGACCCCGGTATATTTAACGAAAAAAATAATGTACACGGTGTGTACTTCTGGAGTACACATCATGTACTTGCCTATTCTGTACTATGCTTCATTTGGCCTCCAATTCACCTTAGCATGGTCGTCTGTATTGCCATGACACAACCATCACATGAATTCTAGAGGCATCAAAGTACACAATGTTTACTCATACTATACACTCCGTGTACTTTGAAAATTTCCATATTTTCCACTTTTTTCTCAAAAACTACTAGAAAAAAAATACATTCCTAAAAATAAGATTCGGGTTCTTACAATCACCAATATTTTTGATAGTGGATCCTCTTGAAATATGTCATAAACTGATTACCTTTTAATGAATGATAAGTAAAGTATTAATGGAATAGTGAGATTCAGTAATGAAATTGCATTAAAGATTAATGTCAATGGAAATATAGAATTAGGAAATTATGAGATTAGTAAAAATAAATACCACTTTTAAGATTGTTTATGTTAAAATATGTTTACTGTGATTAACTTATGTAACATAGGATTAATATTAATAATTAATTATATGGGTTTCACTATCAATGGAATTAATCATAATTCTCCAATTAAATGATGTATACTAACTAGAAATATATACCATGTTTCTAGTAAATAGGATATTTGACACATAAATTTTGATGAATAAAAATAACTGTGGAAAAAATGGTTGGTAAATATAAATATATGAATGAAGTAAGGTATATCTATTCATAAGATAGGTTTTGAAATTACCAATATCACGTGTGATCTATAAATTACATGTGATGCATGTATTCGAGTTAATATGGTTGGGTTTTCATATAGATAGAAGAGAAAAAGGGACTCAAATATACTTGATCTTATCTATTTAGACATATGTGGTCCACTAGATGTGGCTGGAAAAAATGCAGGTGTTGGTCGGAGTGGATACTCAAGAGGGGGTGGGTGAATAGAGTTCCAAATAAAATTTCTATTAAAAACATTATGTTAAAATCCCTCAATTAAAAACATCCTAGTAAATTTGTGAATTATAGATATAAATGCTTAATTGGTCAATAGGTTTCTCAAAGTGTGATTAGTCTATACCTGAAATACTGAGAAACACTTTTCCAACATTTTAAACAAGTTTACTGAATCAATCAAATACACACACTAACGATAAATAACTATCAAAGTGAAAGAAAAAATATTCAATTTTTTAGTTAATATAAGAAGTGGATAATATCAAAACAGAGTATAGTTAAGTAAAGTACATTGTGAAGTTAAACAAGAGGTTTAGTCTGAAGATGAAACATGGTCCTCTTCACATGGTGATCACATATAACCCAGTAGTTTATATTAATAATAAACTTGACACATAGCCTGTATCGGGCTTTACAACAGTTTCACAAACTGTCCATGGATCACACCCTCTTCCACCGTTTTTCCTGGGAAAACAATCATCACATAACACACATGGTCTCTTCCATGATTATACATGGGAAACAATTGTAGATGAATATTGATGTTAGGATATTCAGTATCCTTTAGTTTAAACACACGATATAGTGCTTGAGATAGACACACACACACACACTTTATAGAAATTAGAAAAGAAAGAACACAATGAAGCTAAGACAAATATGATTGAGTTTAGAAATATCTATGTGTTTATCCATTAATCTCTAGACTCATTATAGTGAATAATTCAATAATGGTGTCTTTCTCTTGAACTTTTCATCAAAACATAGTGTTGCAACTCTAAGTTATAGATTTTAGTGTTCTATTTATGGTGTTGATCAAGAGCTGATATAGCATAGATTTCATAATTGAATTTTTCTTAGGATGATCCTTAGGATGCTTGAGGATTCAGAGTGTTACTGTGGGATGGTTTTTATTTTAATTTTAGATAAGGTTATTTTTCACTTCGTATGAAACACTTATTTTTGTGTGCATATGAATCGCCATTTTTAATTATTCTATTGTTTACTCTTTTTTTATTTGAGATCATATTATTAATAATGAGTATATCAGGTTCAATCATTCTCGTACCTCATACTGTCCCATGTACTGTCTCCTAAAATGTTTACAATCGGCATTAAACAATTTCAAAAGAATTTAATTTTCCAAATATAACGGTTAGATAATTATTTATAAATTGACGGATTAAGCATTGGTGGAATGGTAATAGTAGCCTTTATATCGGTAGGATTTAACAATAGGTTTACATTATCATTCCCCAACGGTAACCTTCTACAGCGGTGGATTTTTATCTGTAGCCTTGTAATGGTAACCTTGTAGTTGTGACCTTATAGGAGTAATCATATAACGGTGACCATATAATGGTAACCATTTTTCTATGACCTTTTAATGGTAACCATGTAACTATGACCTTGTAGCTCTGACCTTATAGATATGACCTTATAACTGCAACCTTGTAGCTGTGACATTGTAGTTGTGACCTTGTAATTTTGACCTTGTAGCTATGACCTTGTAGCGATAACCTTGTGCATGTGACCTTATAGTTGTGACCTTGTATCTTAAATAGACTTTGCACCATATGTTTAACTAATCCAGCACTGAGATTGATAAAATATGAAAATTACTCTATATAACCATCAAATATTACTGAAACATAATTAGAATAGAATGCGAACACGGTTCTTTGGATTATTAAATCATGATTTGGGATTACTATAACATGATTTGGGATTACAAAAACATGATTTGCGATTATCAAAACATGATTTATGATTTTCAGAACATGATTTGGGATTATCAAAACATGATTTTGGATTATTGAAATAGGTGAGTCCAATATTAGGGAGGTAATTTATTCATTTAATTGATAAATTTATTAAATTTTCATCTGGAATTACTACAAAGTTGAAAAATTGTGTTCTTGATTTTAAGAAAACATATCATCAATGATCTAGGAATTAAACTAGCAACACAATCCTAATTCCACAACCATAAAAAGGTGTAGAATATACATCCATGGAATTTTAAAATTATGATTAATAACAAAAGATAAATCATGAGTATTCTCCAATGAGACAACTCAAAAATGTTGTTTTTGAACTCTGAAATAGGCCTTTAAACAATATTAATAGATCTATACTGATTGAGATTTTTCTTTCTCATCATTACCTGAAGGAGGAAATTCATGTAGCTGTGTACACTCAAAATTGAACAATGCATTTATTAGAAGAAACCAAAACACCATATTAGTTATGGTGTAAAATAATCCCTCTTTGAAGTATATTATTTTTTGGAAGTAAATCATTCATCAGATATAAACAAATTATATGATATTATGGTTATGAAATATATGATATAATATTCTGTGCATAGTAATTAAAGATTAAATGTTACATACTTTACAATAATAGTCATAGAAATACATCGGAAATAAGTGATTTCTAGATCATTGAGTGTAACATTAAATACCTTGAGGAGGTAACATGTTTAAGTAAATAAATATAAAGAAGAATGTGTAAAAAGGGTAAATTAAAAGTAATAAATATAATAATCATTAAAAAAATTTACAGATCATAAAATTATGATGATTTTGAAGAAGAATTAGAATAAGAAGTAATAATTTAATAACCACCATTAGAACCTCACAATTGAAATATAAGAGAGGAAATATTTCAATCTAACATCCTTGGGGATTGGAAAAAACCTACATAAAAATTAATAATTAGAATTGATGAACATTTTTCTTCTTATAAATTATAGAACCTTCCACATTTGAATAATTAGTTAAATATGAATCAATTATGGAAGTCGTGAAGGAATAACTAGATCTAATTGATAAGAACATTACTTTATATCTTTTTAAGAGACTATAATATCATGATTTTATCATAAAGAAGAATTATTTTTTATAAAAATTCATTGAGCATAGAAATGTGAGAATAATAAGGAACACTTGGTTTTTAAAATCTATTCATAGATTAGGTCACTATTATTAATGAAATATTTTATTTAGTTTTTTTAATAGCTTTTATCAGTCACTTCCATTACATAGATATTCGATGTGGTTAATTTTTTATAAAATGGATGTTGAAAATTAATTCCTAAATGTATTTCTACAAGAAGAGGTATACATTCAATAACCATTGGCATTTATGATATTTTTTGATGAGATTAAGGCTGGTAAATTAAATCAGGCACTTTATGATTTGAAGTATACAATGCTCACATGATATTTTCAACCTGATTCATATATGAATAATCTTGTTTTAAATAGGAGGTGTTGACTATAATATCTATGTGAACAATTCATAGAAATATAATCTTATTATAAATGTGTATGTGTATGATATTATTTTTTGTAGAATTAGTTAGGTATTAGTTAAGATATATATTAATAACATGAAATCATAATTTGAAATGTCCAAAATTGTTGATCATAGATACATTATATGGATACATGTTCTTCAAAATAAGGATCATTCTTTCATTTTGGAAAAAAATATGAAATATAGTGGCTGAAGAAAATCAATATTCCTGATTCTATTCTAATGTCAACTACGATAATCATTGTGTTAATATTTTGAATGAATGTTGATGGGAAATGTATATAGGGAATAAAACATGAGAGTAGTTAAAATAATCCTGAGGTATATTAAAGGTATTCTAAATTTTTCCTTATACTTAGAAACAAGAAGGTTTAATGAATTATCATAATTTTGTGATGTAGACTGTGCATGATAGGTGGTGGGTAGAATGTCAACCAGTGATGTTGTTTTCAACATTTGAAAACATTTGTGTGCCGGTTGATCAATAAAAAAGATAGAATATATGTTTGTACTTATAATTCAGAGTATATCATCATAAAAAAGTGATGCACTCATCAATTGCGGATCAAATATGAACATAGTCATATTAGATTTGAGGTGAAATAACCAATGGAGATTCAATATGACAAGAAAAGTTCCATATATATTACAAGTAATATCATTTAGTATGCACGTATAAAACATATTGTATAAAATATCAAATTATCAAATAACAATTTGATCATTGTGTGATTCAAATGGATGATGTTGGATCCAATGAACAAGTGGATGAAAATTTGATTAAGATTTTGCCATCCCAAATGTTCAAGAAAAATCTGATGTATGTTTATCTTAAGAAACCTTCCACTTCATAATGATGTTTTGGTTGCTCGCAAATCATAATTTTTTATAATATTATCTATTGTTGGAATAGGATAAATTTTAGGGGGGGATATGATCCATAATATTTTATTTTCAGTGTAAAAAGTAAAAATATTGTTTTTTTGGGTTTATTACCATGGGAGCATATTATTTAAATTTAATGAATATTTAATTTTCATGATTGATTGGTGGTCTATGGTGGCATGAAATTATATTTTCGATAACATTTTTCTATATTGAAAATTTATCAGGTATAAATTGAGTGATTGATTAGTAATTCTACACATATTAGGTTTTTGAACAAGGATATTGTTTTAATGAGTTTTTCTACACATTTCCGAAAAATATTGGTGTTTTGTTGAACCAATGGTATTATTATCTACAATAAATTTTTTTTTTAATCCATTCAACGGTTTCATCATGAGTTTTCAAGAAAAGAGTTCTTTGGGTTTATATGGATATAGTCTTTAATTGTTATCTTTTCATAGTATTTTTTAAATTATTGGAGAAAACTATTGGGTGGAGGGACTGGGCATTGTGAAAGGTAGGCTTCCATGAATAACACTTCATAAAAACGGTAAATCCACATGATCTATGAATAATATATTTTAATGGATTGATTTCAACTAGGATTGTTTTTATAAAGGTGTGGTGCACCGTGAATGTGAAATGGAATGACGATGTTCAATCAATTATGATGGGAGTCACAAATGAACAATGGAATGACTGTAAATCGTCTTTGTCAACAATATGGATAATAAATTGGTAAAATTTCAAAAATGATTATCTAATAGAGGATATTTGTGATAAAACATAACTGGTTTGAGAAAATAGATTCTGGATATTTGGGATCATCACAAATTGATATGTCTATAAAAAGGAATCCACACCCAATTAATTTCACACATGAAGGGAATTGATGAAATGGGAGAATAAAAATTATTTAATGAAGGTTTACATAATCAGTAATAATTCATAAATATAGAATCCTTTAGGATTATATGAATCTCAATAAATTTGTAGTGTGCTCTTGATGGTAAGGAATATTAGAAAAGAATGTTTCACGAAGACTTGGAGTTTCACGATGTAATCTGATCATCAAGAATGATGGGAGAATCATGATTAATGATAGAACCACAATGGTTAATTTCATCATGATGCATGGAATTGTCACAAATGTGTGTGGGTTTTCAAAAAAAATTATATCATAGAAATGTAAATATCTTTTTGTGAAGGCTTGGAGCCTCACAAATTGTTTTCATTATTATATTCTTTTTGTTAACAGTGGTTTCAACTGCATCAACTCAAAAACTAGATTCACATTGTAATTATAAAATATATAAATATAAAAAAAATTTCTAAATCATTCATCAGATAATATATCAGGAATGGTAATACTGGATTAATAAAACATACGGCATGCATTTAATATTTAATTTTAAAATGAAAAATACCAGAGATACCTCATTTTATTTGATGACTATTAAGTATTTTTCACATCACCAAAAGATCATAACATAAAGGATCAAATATATGATAACCATATATCATGTATATATTCTCTATATAATCATTTCTAATTATTCTATAAAATGCATGTTATAGGATTGAAAATTTAATCACCAAATTATTCACATTCCCTCACTAGGATAACACAAAAATTATTTAATGAAGAGATTAAATTCAATCATGTCATTCATCTGACATTTTCACTATAGACGCGAGGGAGAGTATGATTGTTTTTGAAATTTTTTAATATGATACAAATGAATATTTAGTCTATCAAATTATCTTTAATTTTGAGGAATTGAATATATAATAAACATTTTGGTCCTCAGTGCAGTTCAACTTCCTAAATTAACCCTTAGTTTCCAATAATATAATAGTATTATTGTATGTTATATCTAAAAATATCCATTTAATATAACATTGTCAAATATAATTCATTATTTTTTGACCAATTATTAATTCCCCCATATATGATTAATGAACCATTTATATTTAATATATATTTGAATTAGCATTATAAAATGATCATATATTTTAAAATATATAACATTTGAAATTATTGACAACTAAATTGGTTTATTACTATTATATTTTTTAATAATGTATTTAGGATTTTATTAAAAAAATTGGATAACATCATTGATCGTTGTATTTTCACCTATCATTTATTACGGGACCTAATTAATACTAATATTAAATATATGAATTTAGTGCAATGTAAGGATAATGATTATGTTTGACCATATATCCTTATAATTGTGATCCCTAATCATTGTCCAAGATAGGGATGTAAATAAAAATCATGGAACCAATAGATTCAATGAAAAACAAAAAAATTATACCTTATAGCAGACATTCGTTATTAAATGAGATATTTTTTCCCTAGATATCTAATTATGAATGATTTATATATTGTATCACCATCCTTCTACAAATTGATTTTTTATTTTGAACATATATCATGGATTTTTCATATTCTACCATTGAAATGAAAGTTATCTTGGAACTAAAATAAAAAACATTTTATAATATTTATGTTCTTCATAGAAACATATGTGAAAATTCATTTACATATCATTCAACCAATAAATTGCCAAAATTTACTCACCTAATGTAATATACCATTCTATAAAAATAAAAGGGTTATCTTTCTATCAAATATCAATGATCATGTCAAATGATGTAAATTAATAATCAACTAAATTACTAGTCAAAATAAATTTTTCTATATATTGTAATGAATGGTCATACTCAATTCATGTGGTGTTCAAATTAATGGATTAGTTCTAATGGTATCCTATAATCAGGATAAACATGGGATACCATCATGAGAATATATCTAAATGATTTTTATCCCCCAATACATAATAATAAAACACCATCATTTTCTAACTATGTTTATGTATCTAAATCATATTAAAACGTTTTAATAATATTTTAAATGTATCACTAAGGTCTAATTATAGCTAAATAATACTATAACCTATTGATATTTCGTATAATCTAAAGATTTTACCCAACCTATTATACATTTACATAATATAAGTATCATTGAATGTAAAATAAATATTTATATATATTGTTAGTTACAAGATGTTTTAACAAAAAAATACAAGTATGAGTTAGCTACATGCTTCCCACTCTCAGAACACTCACACCTAAAAACGTTTGAAATATTAACATCTCAAAACATGATAGCTCTCACAATAGAATTAGGATTTTAGTAAAATTAAAGTGAAGTTAGGGGGCCTTTCATATTTTACTTTATGGAAAATCTATAAAAACATAATTAACCTCACTATGTAAAATACATAAATTGTTGAAAGTATAATTTATATACAATTTTCCTTTTTCGAAGAAAAATATCCTACGAAAGTATAACTATTTTAATAAAAAGAAAATATACATTAATAGAGTTTAGATTTCATTATATATTTTCTTTAATCCATGAAAAATTAATATATACATACTATATCATTATCAAAATTAAGAATCCATAATATATATCAATTATTTAATAGAGCGGGTGAGAATATGTGTTATTGATGTTCTCCAACACATTTCGCCACCATTTTGGAAAAATATATCATCAATGTCATTGAATGATAACCTTATCCATATAGAATAATGAAACTATTTTTACCCTCTCCACTATATCCTCATCTCTTATATATATCAGTAACATGGCCTTTATACAATTAATGCATATTAGGGTAGAATATACTAATTCCCATTGAACCACCCCTAGTTTATAATGTTATCTTTTTTTCCTGATTAAAACATAAGATACATAAAAACCAATACAGAGTGTAAAAAACATGATATATCATAATTTTGAAAAATATAGTTAATAATTATTTTATTTATCTTCTAATATTTTTGACTGAATTTGTTTTTTGTATAATTATGTCTTGAGATGGTGTAAATAATCCTCTATTTTTTCATATTTTACCATTAGAGGGCCTTTTTTATTACTTTCAATTTTTCTTATAAAATAATCTTATATGACATCTCTTAAAAAATCAGATTGCTTATTGTTGGTTGGAGTGGATACTCAAGAGGGGGGGGGGGTGAATTGAGTTCCAATAAAAATTTCTGTTAAAAATATTTCTCATAAAATCCCCCAATTTAAAAACAAAGTTAAACTGTAGTGAATCTATACAGAGTGTAAATGTTCAATTTGTTTCTCAACGATTGATTAGGTCTCAGTTAACTTAATTTGAAGTTTAAATTTACTTTTGAAACTAACTTACTGGTTTATAATAAATATAAACACATGCTAATTTTACTATCAAAGTATCTTTGAAATAGTTTTTTATTTCAAAGTTATAAGCAGCAGAATATATATATATTTAATACTTATATGCATAAAATAAAAGCACAACTGATATAACCAAGAGGTTCAGTCTCAAGCTGATACATAGTCCTCTCAACGATTTATATAAATTGATCCACACCATGGATTAGGGGTAAACAACATTACACTACTGTCCAGGTACAAAGACCACAACCACAGTTCTTCATGGGAAAAACAAACAACAGTTCACAGGCTGTTCATGTCTTAATCGACCTCTACCACCATTATCAGTGGGAAATGAAAGAGTTATGGAGTTTAAGTGAGTATTTAAGAATCCTCCAATTTAGCACAGGAGACAGTGTGTGTGTGTGTGTGTGTGTGTATAAGGTAAACAGGATACACACACTGCTCAAAATGTAAAGAAAGAATCCCTATGATAAGTATGATTGAGTTTAGATATTCTTTAGTGATTATAAGTGTATCTATGGACTCGTTTGTTTTATCAGAAATGATTCTGTGTCCTTCTCTAGTTTTTCTCTACAAAACAGAGTATCATTTTCTTCTTTGATTCTTGGTCCAACATACCAGCCCGAGTGCAGGAAACGTTTTTTGTAGTTCTTCAATCAAGATGCAACTTGTGCTCTCCTCTAGAATATGGTTCTTCGTGTATTTCCAAGATTCTTGGAGTATGGATGTAGACTAGAGAGGTCAAAAATGCTCCACAATTGAATGCTTGTTCATCTCTTCTTCTTTCACCCTTTTTGTGTCTTATTTTTCTTTTTAAGGAGTGTCATATGCATTTGTTTCTTCTTTCTTTTTGTCTTTGTATATTTCAGTGTTCTATTTCCATCCCATTATAGCTTTTTTGCTTCGGCAGAAAAAAACAATCACCTTTTTCATGGGTACTAGGTATAGTTCCCTAAAATGCAACAAAAATCATTATATAACATTAATTTCCTTTAAAACAATCAAATGTAACCGTTAGATAAATAAATAAATAGTATGCAGAGTATAGGGTTTGACTGGTCGGTCAAGAATTACTATCGTTTTTTTGGTATACGTGCACGGTGGACTTTGTGTCGCAGAACCTTCCATCAGAAGATCTTTTGAACCTGCATCAGTAGCTCTGTTGAACTTGCATCGGTAGTTCATATTCTGGTAGTTTTCTCTCCATCAGTAAATCTCGTTATCAGTAGCTGCATTTCCATCGGTAGCTCTCGTTATTGGTAGCTCTCTACATCAGTAGCTGTTTTCACGTATCAGTAGACTTACAGTATCAGTAGACTTCTACCGGTAGACATCTTTCTATCAGTGGCTATGGTCTGTTCTGTATCGGTAGCTCGGTAGACTGGTTCTATCAAAAGACTTCCTCATATCGGTAGCTCTGGTTGTCTTTCAGTAGAATGGTTCTATCAGAACGTATATAAACGTGGATAAACAAAGATTAAACTATCTCGAGGATTATTTTAATATTATTATCATCTTGAGCACAGATTGAAAGAATTAATATATAGAAAAACATTTTATTGGGATTATCAAAGTATATGAAATCATAATTGGGATTATCAAAACATGTGAGGTCAACAATCTCCCCCTTTTTGATAATCACAACTTATGATATTATCCGTTTAAAAAAATTCATAGGATATATAATTAAGCTCAATTTTCTCAGAGAAAACAGTGTGGTATAAATCATACTCTATCAGAGATAGAATTAAAGGATCAGAGTATAACATAGAACTAAATGAAATTATATCAGAGGATTAGAGAAAATACACTAATATGAGAGGATGAAATTCAGAGTTATCAAAGAGGCAAAGCATGATATCTCATAGATAAAATTTTTCCTTTCATATATATTTCACCCCCTTTGTGATCATCGAAAAGTGGGAAAAAATAAAAAGAAGTGGAATAATATAAATATAAGAGAATCACATGTATTAAATGTGAAAAATAGGTACAAAGACAGAAAAAAATACATATGATTCCTATCAAATATTCCAGCTACTAGATAAATCCACAGCCTCAATGTGAGATGTGCCCTTGGGGTCAGAAGAGGATTCAGGTGGTGAGGATTCTGGTGAAGTCTTAGGAATTCCTGAACAGACCACAGGAGGCTGGGTAACTGACACTATGCCTGGCCTGTATTGAGTAGTCCTTTGTGTGATCACATGTGTGAGGATTCTAATGGCTTGAATATGAGTCATCTGAAATGGAGAAACAGTTGAGGCAGATGCAGGCAAAGCAGGAGGGACAATTACAGGACGGGCATCAACATCGAGAAAGGGCAGCAAAAGATTCCTGAAATCCATAATGATTCCTCCCCTTCCCTCCATTGCGGATATGAAGTCATCCTTGTTCTCCATAAACTTGTCCAAAGTTGGAGTCAATTATCTCGACTTCCTAACTTGTTCTCTAAAGGTTTGATTGATAGGAGTCAGTTTCATATTCATAATCAAAAGCTTAAAATGACTGGTCATTTGGGTCATTGTGTAAATTTTGGAGAAATAGGATTCCACCTTTCTTTCAATTCTTTTTGAGAGGTAGAGGCTTCTCTCATGTAGTCTTGGACTATCTTCATAATTTCTCTGGCCAAATGTATAGTATAGAGAACAACTCTGCTCAGTTCAGATGAGTCTACAGAGCCACTGGTTGAGCCAGAACCAAGCTCCTCTTTCATCATAGTTCGAATTTGATTCAAGTACATTGAGGGTATAGATGAAAGAGAACCAGCAGAGAATGATTGTGTATCTTTGAAGCATTGAGTCAAACCACTGATAAGATTGTGAACATCATATTCCTGGGATTTTATAAGGCCCCAACCATAAAACATACTTAATATTGAATTAAATAAATAATTCACATTGAGGATCTTTTCAGGTTTAGAGTTTTAGAGAATTATATCATAACTATTACATCTCAAAAGATTACAAAGTAGACACTTCTACTAAGTTTCCATAAAATAAAAACTCTTAAAAAGAAATATGTCTAGTTCCATTATTTAGATAGCATGAATTTCCCTTAATCCAATCCTTGACCCTATTCCACATTTAGTCTTGTGAAAAACATTTCAAAAAAACATGGGGTTAGCATAAAAAACTCAGTAAGGGATACACAAAGAATGAAAACTGTTAGTTTATCAAAACAACAAGTAAACCATGCATACTTTATCAAAGTAATACTTTTCACCATTATGAAGAAGTAAATACTCTTCACTGAAAAAAGATCATTACTTACCCTTTTGTAACCAAAATATTACCATAAAACCCATATAAAGATCACAAAACAGATAATGGTAACTTGGGACATAATCATACTTAAATGGAATAACCATACGGTCGACTTCCACACATATCAATTAATGGAATATCCATACGACCAGATTCCATACCCAATGCATTGGTGGTTATAACGTAACCACCCATCCTGATATTCACGACACCACCCGTCATATGGTTTATCACGTAACCACCCATCAAATGTCCAAGTACCATTATAAAATCATAAAACATAAAACAAATATAATGGAAAGAAAAAATTTAAACACTATGATCAGAATATATCACATAAATATATTGACACAACAAAACCATACCAAAATACATAAAATATTATATGGTATTTATTTCATTTTAAAAACATTACGGCTTGTTGAGGAAGCCAAAGACCAAATAATACTCGCGGCAGCGGAAAAGGTTGTTGTCACCACGTACTTTAAAAGAAACATTCCTTTTTTCGTTTTGTAAAACGCTTCGTAGAATAAGATTCCTTTTGTATAAAAGTAAATTTCAAAGGGGTTTATACACCGTATAAAATAATTTTGTGTATAAAATTAAATATGCCTCAATGATAGGATATTGAGACGGAGTCCCTGACCTCGAGTCCGACGTGACTCGATCGTTTTTTAACGTCCTGAATAATAATCTTCAGTAAATTTATACTTACTTAAGAACCTTTTTCATGTTCATTATTACATTTATATCACTTATTACCATGTTATAAACATTATGTAATCATTTATGTTAATAATGTTTTTTTGTCGATACTTGGTTCTCAAGTCAAAAGTGGACTTCTTACAATTACATATTTTTCGTGTGGTCAAAGGTTCATTATATCCAGAATGATATTCATGATTTGGATATCATATATATCATATATATCCATCATATACATGTAATTATAATATTACATAATCATTTATAGGTAATAAATGAAATGCACCGTTCATGGAGACGGTAAGCCGTACGTACACATGAACGCTACTTTCATTTCTATGTCATATTAATAGAATTAAAACTAAATGAGAGATATGTATATTTTAATTACAGAATTATATTAATCATTTATATGTATCACACATCATATATATCCATTATATATATGTACTTATAATAGTACATTACATTTGGGGATAAGAAATGAAATGCACCGTTAATGGACACGGTAAGCCGTACGTACGCATGAATGCTACATTCATTTCTATATCATACTTTAATGGAGTGAAATCATAATGATAAAAAGGTATATTATAATTCCAGTATAATATCATATATAATAATATTAAATCCATCATTTATAAGTCCCATGTATGGCATTAACAAATCAAATCACTTTGAGGAGGCGGTAGTCCGCACTTCCTAAAATGAAGATATCACGTATACACATAATGAAGCCATAAAGGTATGCCATAAATGAAAAATACAGAAGCTTAAGGAAAAAATAAACATATTATATATCATATATAAATATAGTGACATCTTAATGGCCACCATTTAAGGTGTTAGATGAATATTGAAAAATCATTGTTTCGTGAGGTCGAAATTCACCATCCACAGAAACAGTATGTTCATAAACCATTAGATGTAGGTGTGTGTAAGTGCAGCTCAAATACTTCTTATCACAACATCCTAGTATATGTAATATACTGGAGTGGTTACAAAAGAAATGAATAAAAAGAGTTTAGGTGGTTTGAGAAGCAAAATAAAAAAAAGAACACAAGTGAAGACATTACCTTAAAATCGGGTAACTCTCTTAGATTTGAGCTCAAAGGCTTCCATGGGAAGATTTCTGCCCAAAGGGAAGCTTCTAGGAGTAAGATAGGGATGTGGGGAGACAAAAAGAGAAGGGGTTCACCGAGCCAAATGCTTTGGATGTGTGGGTAAATAGTTAGAGGTGGGGGCCTTTTATAAGAGAGAACAGGGGCACTCTTGGAATGTTAAGAAAAGATACTTTATTATAAAATGAGTTTCGGATTTAAAAGGTCCCACATTGATATAATTCAAGTATAAGGTGATAAGGGTTCTAAATATACCCATCCAATAGGTTATTGACAAGTGTAGGTATTAGATTTTACATTATCATTTCATTTTATTTAAATCGTTAAATAATGAGGTAATCGCTGCATCATCATGGTGTCATTAATAATTTAATTTATATAATGTCTAAAAATTACAACAAAAATAGCCAAATGTTGGAAATATTCTTATCTTTATAATGAATATTTATAGTCAAAAATATGACTTGTATAACTCCAATTAAGAATTTTTTTAGTAAAACAACTCATGTTTGTGACATTTTTATTTTAACTTCTAATAAAAAGATATTAATGTCATTTTCATACCAAAGAGGCTCCATGGGGTCCCAAAGTTGACCCATGAATTTTCCTGGTCGGCCATGACACATCCAATAAGTGTAGGAAATGTGTCTAGGTCATTTTATATTATTAAAACATTATTTTTACCTTAAACTACACTAATTACCTCTAATCGCGATTAAAAACTTAAAAGTTACTATTCACCAAAAAAATTACATTAATCCCATTGGACCAAATTTTACTTCTTAATGACAACCATGTATGTCAGATTTTTTAAATTCTAAACACCAAATTGTTAAAATTTCATTTGAACGGAAAATCAGTTTTTATATGTACCACTTAGTGGTTTCAATATTCATCAAAAAATGATCTTTTTCAGAAAAATACAAAAACTTCACCCTAAGCTATATTTGATATTATGAATTCAAAAATTAAGTCTATTTTACAAAATTAAAAACTTATAAGATGCATTAATTAATTTAATAATTAATTCCCGCTGTTAGAGCAAATATCGTGTTTTTGTGAAACAATAAGTATCAAAAGATTGACACTAGTTTAAGTCCGATTTCAAAGTGAAATTAATTCCAACGACCACTATTGGATTAAATGGTAAAAACATATTCTAATTGCACTTTAAAACCAATTAAAAAGATAATCTAGTCATATATATAAATTATATAAAAAGAGGTTTTGAATTAAAATACAACATTTTTCACTATTCATTAAAAATGAACTTTATCGGAAAAATACAAAAAATTTACAGAAAGTAAATTTTGATGTCCTAATTCTAAAGAAGAATTTCATTTGGTCCAATAGAATGTAGAAGAGAGACCAAAACTATATTTATAGACAGTTCTCCATCAAAAGGCGATAATTTGTCCTTTTGTGAATGTTACAGTATATATGCCTAAAATTGAATTCTTTTCGTATTTTAAGCCTTTATCTTTTATTGGATAAATGTAGAAACACTTAAAAAACATATATAATCATATTTTAGTTATTTCTATTCATTCCCGCCAATATAACGGCTACATGTTATCTACCATTTAAAATAATATTATTTTATTACTATTGTGCAACGTAAGATTTCAAAGAAACTATTTGTTGTGTATCAGGTACTCTATTGAACATAGCTGCCCATTTAAAGTAAAATTAATATTCAATTTGTAAATATTAATAAATATGAAAATTTTTTATTCTTTATTTACCTGGGATGTTACATCCTTCCCCCTTTTTGGAATTGCGTCCTCACAATTTTATTCACTTATCAAAATAAGTGGGGGGATTTATCCCTCATATCATTTTCAGATTCCCATGTTGCCACATCAACCATATGGTTTTCCCACGAAACCTTTACCTAGTGAATTACCTTATTTCGCAACTCTTTCTCTCTTCGGTCAATAATCTGGACTGGGTGCTCCTCATAAGAGATATTCTCTTTCAACTGAACTACCACTGGGCTAAAAACATGAAATGGATCTGGAATATACTTTCTCAACATCGAAACATGAAAAAAATTGTGTACCTGAGATAAACTCGGAGGTAATTCCACTCTGTATTCAACCAATCCAACTCTCTCCAGAATTTCATATGGTCCAATGAACCTCGGACTCAGCTTTCATTTCTTACCAAATAACATCACACTTTTCCATGGTGAAACTTTTAGAAAATCATGATCACCTAACTCAAAAGATAGATCCTTCCTCCAGTTATCTGCATAACTATTCTGTCTACTCTGAGCTGTTCTCATGTGTTTCTAAATCAACTGATCTTTTTCTGCCATCTCTTCTACCAATTCTGGTCCAATCATCTTCCTTTCACCTACTTTATCCCAAAAAGCTGGATTTCGACACCTCTTCCCATATAATGAATTTTTGTCAAGACATACAACTATGGCTATATTGATTATATACAATTTCATTAGTTCAAATTGATGAGTAAAATTTCATAAAAGGTTTATTTTTTAAAAATAATTATTCAATAGGTTTATCTTATGGTGGTGATGATTTTTTATAATGTTTTGAAATTCATTCTATATTTTAATAATTAGATAGAAATGATCTAAGTGGTTTACTGTTCTATATATATAATATTATGTTAAGAATGTTTTGTAGAAATCAACATGAAGAATCTATTTAAAATCTGGTTTCACCAGAGAATGTTGTGGGGAAACAAATTTTAGAGATTATTTTGAATCTCTTTCATGTCTTTAATTATGGAAATTAAAATGCTTAACCAATTATTATTGATCAATCAACATAATTTAAAAATATGAATCCACATGTTTTTCATAGATATTTTGATTCAGATAATGAAGTAGTGTGGCCAAATCGGATAAATTGTACAATCAATATTCATAATATGACATTGGAGTTGAATAATATGTTAAAAACCCATGTTTTGGAAGATCATTAATTCCAATTGTGGGATTTATATATCCAAGATAGAGATAACTGAAGAATTAATTGATTTTATTTTGATTCATTTTATAATTAAAAATTATATGCACACATATTTATACTAAATATTATAATATATTAATTGACTATTGTTAAAAAACATATCAATGATATATTATTTAGTTATGTTTACTAAGATACTTCCTTTCATGCCTGAAGTAGTTTCTAGCGAAACCTTAATGTTGATTATTTTTTAGTATACATTTTAACAAGATATTTAATCAATGATCACAACACTCTTTATTACAAATTAATAGATATGGTTACCTCGAATAAAGTTGTAGAAAAGAATATTATTGGTAATATTTTGGGATTTTTTTATTTATTCCTATAGAGAATTGTTTTAACTCTATAGATGTTAATGAGATATTGAGGGTTGTATATTTTAGTGAGTTGGAAAACCTCATAATAAAACAACAATATTATATATTTTTCTCATTAAATATGATTTTAAACCTATTTGTCTTCATTTTAGTTTGTTAACTGAAATTATAAAATAATTTACGACACCACAGAGGAATTAACACCAATATTGTAATAAATGTTGTATCTAGTATTTTTTTTCTTATACATGAACTTTTATCAAGTAAAATAGACTAAAATAAACATTGGTTTCCATATTATATAAATTAATTGTATCATAAGACTACACTTTTACACTAACACGTGTGAATAATGATTTTCCAAGGAACCCTTCAGGTTTCTATCGATATCTTAGCAGTGAATAAAGAGTTAACTCATGATTGTTCTACCATTGTTACATTTAATAGATTATGTTTATTTGAGTGAGAAGACATATTCCGCAACGATGTGAGGAATAATACTTTTGAATTTTACAATTATTTATATATTTTTTTATACTAGTGCGTCACATTAATTCCTCTATTATTCTATTTTTAAATAATTTGGGCTTCTTTTATATATGGGACCATAAAAAATCCACTTCATAAACTCCTTGGATAGAAAGAGAGTAAATGATTCAAATTTCCATTATGTTATAATAACAATAATGCAATGTAGCTTCTATAAGTTTTAATGTTCCTTGAAAATGCTTTCTTATGTTTTATAATTTTTATCGACTGACTGGAATGATGTAAGCCCAAAATCAAAAATTACACTCTATTGGTAATGATTAGATCCTTGGATTGAGCTCTTAACCAATTCATGGCTAATTTGTATATAAATGGAGATAGTGTATAAAAGTTTAGTAATAGTCGATGAAACAATATTCATATAGTTTAAAGAAATTAATTTAGATATTGAATATGGAACAAAAAATTGATCTCTCTATTCTATTGTTAATGAAATCCCATATTCCATACTAGAATGTTTTTTTGGGTTACCTCCCATCTGTGAAATCAAATTTACTATAAATACACACTAAGAAAAAAATACTTATTTCACTACTAGTATACATATTTGTTCATGACATTTTCATCTGTAAATGATTCATCTATAAATGTGGTAAAAATAAAGGTTTAATCATACATATTACAATACAAGGGTTTTTGTTTATTCATTCATAGAGAAGAAGTAATCTCTTTTTAATATTATGTATTGATTATTGAATATTGAATGAATAATTTATTAATAACCAATATCATCATACTCAAATAGATAAATGGTTTAGTAAATTAATATGAGAAAGTGGTTCTCTAAAATCTATTTATTCTCATGATATCTCTATCCTAGAATTAGAAGGTATTTCAATCCAATGATTTAATTTTAGAAAACTATTTTCCATTATGAATATGTCACCGTGCATTTTGTTCTGACGAAGGAACTAGAACATTTCATCAAATCAAAGAACCGTATATTCCATTGGTAAATTGACATATTTTTATTGTATTTTTTGATGATATTTATGAATTTATAATATGATAATTTTGATATTAAACTATGTACATTGCTAGAAAATAATATTTCTTCATGTTTTTTACACTATCTTCTATATCCAAGAAACCTATTTCCCCATGCATCTCATTTACAACGATGGAATATTGGGAGTTTAATGAATTATATAATCACAAATTTCTTCGATAGAACACTGATAATATTTTTATGGTACATATATTCTAGTATGATAATTCTACATTTCTTCTTTGATTTAGATTTCACAAAACATTAATATCCAATGACTACTCTAGCATGTATTTTTTATTTTACGGAATATGGAATTCCTCAAATACATTTGGGAACATAAAACTTATATAACCTAGGATAAAATTATTTTCATTAATGATTTATTTATTAAAAATGAGTTATATTGTGATTCATCGAGATACAGTATGGGTTGTCTTATCATGTAGCAAGGCAATGTTTCGGTATGTGGTTTGTTGTAGTTGTGAGTACGTGAGAATAATTATCCTATGAATGAACTATAATTAATTATGGTCGTATGACCATAAAACACGTGGATGACTCTATATGTATAAAAATTATTATATTCTTCACCGGTCATATGAGTCTAAAATAAATATTTTCTTGGTGAGAAAACTACATGTGAAAAAATGATTGATGAAGTACCTCAAAATGATCACTTTTTACTAGGTATACCCTATCGATACATATAATTATATAGCTAAATCATTAAGTAATATATTTTAAAATTATGGTGTTCCATAATATTAAAATTAGTGGATGTTATTGAACATGATTAATTAAAAACATTTAAAATATTCTTTATAGGGAGAACATGTAGTTTTCATTCCAATATTTCTTTTTCCTAACATGATAAATTCAATAAAAGAATATATGATATCATATAATAATTGTATCATCATTATTTCAAAAAATAGAGGGGATACAATCAAAGACTATATAGGGGGAAAAATATTTGAAGAACTTTTGGAATGGAATTTTATTTCCTTAATCATTTTTTGAATATCTTGATTTGGAGTACCACCATTTCAGAAGAATAATTAATCTAGAAGTAATAAAAATGTAGAAGGAGATGATATCAAAATTATATATGGATGGAATTTGAAAAGAATCATGGGATATGTGATGGAATGAAGGACATGTGACTGGATAACGGTTTAACATCAAAGTCATGTTATTAAAATATTGTCTATTTTTATACCTATATAAAATTGGGAACAAATTACAATGGAGTTTTTCATAATACTGCAATGAACATTAAAGAACATGATTCAACAGAGTTAGTACATGATAATGTTACAACATTAGAAAAAAATTATTCTTATTAAGAAGTCCAATATGCCGGAGTACATAAATAATCTATTCATTTGAAATGTATTCACGTTACATAGTGTTAAAATAGTGATTATACCATCTAGAAAACCTTGTTTACTTTTCAATTTTAGAGATCAGTCAAAATGACTCCTGGAAATAAATTGACTTGGAGAAAGATTTATCATAACTAGAATGATGGATAGTTATAGTGAACTAGTCATACAGTTGAATATTAATCAATGATCTTGTTTAGATGAATTTTTTTTGGGATTTATTCAAGGATCAAATTCCCTTGGTCAAATTCTCCATTGAAACGCCATTTTTCTTAAGGTTGAAATGGTGATATTGGAATATTTATTTGGGAAACGGGATAGAATTATGTGGAAGATTTCAATGTTTTTGAATGCACCAAAGACATTCTCAGAAGCCAACCCTGTATAAATGGAATTCCCAGAAGGCTATCTGGTGCTATGTTATCCCTAGTTCATTACTCAATCCCTTCTTAAAATTATAAGTAGTTATCTAACCACAACATTAAAGGGAATTAAAACGTAAATTGAAACTAATTTCCTATAATGGTAAAAAACCCCTTGACATGAGTCATTTACCCAAACCCTAATTAATGAAAAATAGTGCGAGTTCCCCTTACCAAACAATTACCTACAATAATGAATTATTGTTATACATTTTAGACCCTTGATGTTTCGTGAAAATCCCCCTCCAACTGTACTCATCCAGGTTTTGATTCACCATAGCTACTATTAGTTATCCCATACCTACAAATGTGAAGGACCCCATCCCACATATTCCTTTTTAATACCCTCAAACATGTGTGATCCATTCATAATACCATATTAAATTTCATCCATGGAAGGGACTCTCATCTTTTGTTCCATTTTAAAAAATGTACATTGGTGAAACCTCTACCATGTCCTCCTGATCTGTAATACCATGTGAAATTCCACATTAGGAAGTCTCTAATTTCTATTTTTATTTCTATATTCAGGGGTTTCCTGAATATGTACTCTATTAAGGAAAATATCCACATAGATTAAGAGGATCAATATATCTAAGGTCCTGATGTACCATATATCAAGGAAAGTGTAAGATGTTTCTTGGTCTATATGATTAGGGTTTCAACCATGTACTTTCCATGCTGTCTCTATGATATAGAGACTCATGTTCTCAATTGGGAGGGTGAGGATTACAAATTATTTTCCATTCAACATGGAATAAAATCTTCATCCCACTATGAACAATTTTTTGAGAATCCCACCCTGTGCTAGACCCTAGACATTCATTAATGGGGGCTCAATATTTCTCATCTATACCACCACATCATTCACCTTCATTCCTCTTCTGGGTGATGTGACGAGATAAATGTTCTATATCCCCAGCCTCTTCTACCGTTGCACATTCTTCTTCCACCAGTGATGGAGGAAAATCAGGTGGTCTTCAAAAATTCCAGTCAAGCATGATTCTCACACCAACCATGACTCTCATGGTATTATAGTTTTTTTACGATCATGGCACCCACATGAATGATAAAACATAATAATCCACAAGAAACATAATTCATCCTCTAACTATGATATTTTTTATGAGTATCTATGGTCCGAGCATAATGTACATCATCATCAAAAGTTAGTCCTGTTCATAACCCTCAATTCCTCAGGGGATTCCCTTTTGGATTAAGCCCCTTAATATATCATATGATCCTCCTACTTAGTTTTAATCGCCAAATAAGTCTCTAAGTCACCCTGATACAATACATCACTCATGATAACATCTATAAGGAATCCTATTTAGGAGTTTTCACAATGTTAAATATTTCAAAGGGTCGTACACCTCTACAAGATTCAACTATATACTTGGGAATTGTTTCCAATCAAAATGGGATGTATAGGAAGCCTCTATGATGTTCAAACCCATCACCCCAAATCAACCCTAAACATTCTGTGCCACATTCACTTTAGGATTCAATTGACATGAGAATCCAACTCTCTCTAGGGTTCTATAGGATTCTTACCCATATGTCTCACAGGAATCATTGACTAGGAACCTTATGCTTGTTGTCTTTTCTATATGAAATTAAACTATAATGTTGTGTCCTTATCACAAGACCATAAAATTTAAGATGTTCCATGTTTTATTTCACTGAACTATGTATGTCCTTATTCCATTCATAAGGATACATAAAAAGCTTATGTATGGGTTTGATCCCCACATTAGAACAAATATAATCTCCCTAAATGAAGATAAACCCTAGAGTGACCATCATCTCCCTGGAAAAATATAAACACCGGAGAACCCATATATGTGCATACCAAACCAGCATTTTCGTAATAACGACCATTGAATTCATATGTCGTTCATAAGGGGATACCAATGATGGAGAACCTAAAATACATAAATATATATTCATTGGTGAAGAAAATTTGATATATATAGATGATTCTAATATCTATACTAGATAATAATTTATTATTAATCATAGGATGACTTACATCATTATTCGAAATTATTGATGAATTCACTAACATTTCCTAAATATATAAGAGATTCCTAGAGTAGGAAATAGTTACCCCCAAAAGGGATTTATGATCATGACCACCCATACTCTCAAAAATTGTAATATATTAAGCATAGTTGGTCAAAAAAACTAACAAGAGAATACATTGGAATGTATGTCTCTTTTGATATATAAGCATTGGGTTGTTCATGTTCCATGAACAATCCCATTGGATATCATTTGGACTCAGAACACTATCATGAGGAGCGAGATCAAAGGGGAACAAAACATTTATAATCCGATGTGAATCATATTACTATTCCATCTATTTCACAATAGAGATGGGGTGTAAAAAGAATTATCTTTTAGACAATTTTGTTTCTGTAGAAATTTCATCATTTCCGTCAGAAAAAAATATTGTGAACCCGTTGTGAATCCTTCACCATGATGACAGTGTCAACTCTCTATGAGGGATATACCACTCTAAAAGGGAAGAATATGCATGAAATAATATCAATCACACATTTGTTCACTCAAATGATATGTTTCATTGATGAAAATCCTTGTTTTTTATTTTCATATATTAATGCACTATTTTATGTGAAATTCCTTCAGTCAAATGTCATCCTTGATGTTTTCACAAATGAGTCACCAAACTGATATCCAGACAAAATATTCATCCATGTGAAGAATGTAATTACCAATCCATCATCTTCAGCACTGGGTCAAAAACTCACTAGTCCGAGAACACCATCAAAATAGTACCATCACAACCTTGGAGGCCACCAACAGGCCATCCAGCTCACCAAGCCACACTGTTTTTCTGATCAACAATGACTGGTGGTATTAAATCAAATGACATTGACCGCCATCTTCAATTTTTTTTATATTTATCCCATGAATGTGACATCTAGTACCTACCATATCATAGGGAGGTCAACTCGATTCTACATAGGGTCTTGTATCAATGAAAGTTGATTCCTTCTCAAGGTCCCTGCCAATAATAAATGTTTTCAACGTTATGCGAATGTTAACCCTCAACATAATGATGTTGTTTTCCTTAGTTGTCAAGCCTCACTCTCTCAAACCAAGACATGCATTATGGACCACCATGGAGGACACCCTATCAACATAGAAAAGTTTCACACCTTTTCTCCCTCTAGAGAATCCCCCAACATAGATTTGCAGAAAACATCGAGCGTAAAAATTCACTCATCCTCCATTATTCCACCTACCATAAATTCACCTGGAAGCATTCAAAGAAAGGCAAAAATACTTTATTGACAATGGATCTAGATTCAACCTCTTTTTGGTCAAGAAAAATCATAAACTAGGTCTCTAAGAATCACATTATCCTCCCTTAAATATGATGTTACATTGCAATGAAATTAATGAAAAATATATTCTTAGTGAAATAAAATAAAGAACTTAGTTTGGGAATCTTGTGTCTGACTCAGAGTTTATTTTTTTTTTTGGAATGACAAATTTTTCAATGTTCATTGGGGAATACCATGGATGAATTAATATGGTACACATTCATTCATCGTAACACCAATGTATTATATATTTAATCCATGGTAAAATTTGGACAATTTATTTTTATAATGACCTGTTTAAATCATATGAGTCACAATACATTGATGTAGGATTCTATCACAATGGAAGAAAACATACGAAGAAAAATTATTTTACATAAATCAGTGACCCAAATGGATTTGATATTATACAAAATAATCTTTTAAAATATCTCTATGAAGATTATGTTATTCTCATTAATACAATTAAATGGGTGGTCCCAAATTCAAAAACTCGTTTATCAGAATCGATAATGTTATTTTTTGAATTTGATCCCTAAAACATAAGATAATTCAGCATATAGTTGAGAAACAATGAAATAATAGAATGAAATTTCTCCATTACATACCTTGATCTTTAATAGAACCTAGTTCCATCAAATGGACTAGAATAATTTTTCCTGGAAATGTAAAAGTACAAGGAATCTTATTCTCAGTCCCCAGGCCCCCACCATTGAATATGTCTAGAATGATTTATTTTACATTATTGTCGTCCAAATGAATATTTCCCCCATTAATTAGAAATTATTGACTCATCTCCTACATCTAATATATAAGATAATGATGTAACGTATGAGAAAGTGGAATAATGGGAATATCAAAAAGACTCCACTCCATTAATTAGGGAGGGTGTATCCACCACTATAGATGAACTCAGAGAGAAAAATATGGGTACAAAAGATAACTCATGGGCCACTCTAATTAGTGCATAAATGAATTATGATGATACAGAGGTATATACATCAAATATAAGGAACTTTCAGGATGTTTTTTCCTTCATTTACATGGATAATTCAAACCTTGACCCCGATGCAGCATCCCATCATTTGGGGTTCCCGAAATATCATTGGTGATACAAACAACAATCCAATGGTGCAATCCAAACTCAAGCCTCCAAAATTGATTAAAATGTGGAAAGGACATCAAGTTTTGTTTTAAAAAAGATGTAGAGTATCCAAAATGGATATCCCACATAGTTCTAGTCAAGAAGAATAATGAAAATATTAGGGTTTTCATTAATTTATGAGATGTAATAAAACATAGTCCGAATGATGATTTCCATGTTCCAATCACAAAACTACATATTTATGGAACAAATGGTTATAAATCCATATCCATAATGTATTTATACTCTGGGTACAACCAAATTGGGATGGACTTGGATGAAGAGGAATCCAGACTAATTAGTGCCCCCCATGGATTATTATTCTACTGATTAATTACCTTTGGCATCAAGAACGTCACCACCACATAACAATATACAATGCATCACATCTTCAAACCTTTAATAAATTTTTTCTTAATTATATGTTTATGATATATTGGTTATTTCAATACATAATGTTTATCATCTAGACTACATTGAATCCAACATCAACAAGCTTCAACAGCATATCCTAAAGTGGAAGTCTTGAAATGTGCTTTCAATGTGACCTTAGAAAACTTTCTAAACATAGTTGTATTCCAACATGGAATTGAAGTTTATCCTATTAATACATAATATATAATTTGAGTGTTTCATACAGTAAAATGAATGATTTGAGAGGACTTCAAGGAAACATAGCCTACATCTAGTGCTTCAGATCCAACATTGCACTGAAATATCCACCCTTCACCAAGTTGATGAAAAAGGGGGTCACTTATCAGTAGACTAGTGACAATCAAGAATCATTTTACCCCCTCAAGAAATAGATTTTTATCGAAATAATATTGATGCCACTAGTTGAAGAATGGAATATATTTTTATAAGATACTGCAAAGGAATGCTCAATAGGCACCATCGTCATGCCAAAAAATGATGCTTGATAGGGAAACCCCATTTTAATCATCATCAAAACATGATCAATGTTGATACTCATTAATCAGATATCAAGAAAATATATTTTTCATTAATCATTTTTATTCATAAGGGGAGACATTACCTTTAGAATCATGAGATACATATTGTTTCATGTAATAATATGATCAAATTTATCCCCTATCATTCTATACTTACATAATTTCTTGAATGGGTTGTAATTATTATATAGTAATTTTGCATACAGTTTGTTCCATATAAATTAGTGAATGCCTGGCCATGGAATATTTCCTCACTGAGCACCCATCTATATTGGGGACGTAATTTGATAGCTAATTACCCGATGAGGAGGTGTTATCTATTCCTGATAGCCCCTAAATAGGGGAAATATACTTTTGTGGTGTATCCAAAAGTCCAATAGGGAAGACAAATGATTATCCCAAAATAAATAATGTTGGGTTAGGGAATATATTTTCCTCTTCATATAAGGATAATATTTCCACAAACCATCCTATTATCATAAAGTGGTACCAACAAGGAGGAAATATATCTGTCTTTAATTGTTATCCTATAATAGGAACTCTATGTGTCATTGAACCACTATGAGGTGAATGGTGGCTTAAAGTTCGTGATAAAAAATATCAACGATTATTATTCTATTAGAAAAGAGGCGATATTCACCAAGTAAGAAAATGTATGACAGTTAATGGTCGAATTCCCCGCAAATCCAACATTGAATCATGTCCAATTATAACAGAATTCTCAATAAGATGTGTTGTAAAATGCTGCCACAACTTTGAAAATCCAAACCTAGATGAAACAATAATTATAATCTCCCACATTAACATGGTATCACCATTTGTTCATAGAAGAACAATGTTTATTAACAAAACCATCCCCATTACCGAGCCATGTTTTAATACCATGTTATGTATTCTACATGTCCTAGAATTCATCCAATGTGATGAACTTCCATCAGATAGTGTGGGGAAAGAGAAAATCTAGATATGGTGGGTGAAAATTACTCTTTATGATAGCCCAAATAACCAAAATATCCTCTACACATGAGGCTCCAATGTAATCTATCATAGATTCATTGATGGAGTAAAGACTACAGCTATCATGGAAGATGTCTGCACAAGAACCTGTAGTTCCCAATAATTAGGCCACAAGAGTTGTTATAAAATATAAATGATCAAATATATCCATCCTTTTATGAAACAAGATTGATAAGAATTTAATAAGAAATGCAATTTCACTCAGGTGCATGCCAAATTCATCTATAAACCCAACTAGTTTATATATATCTCAAAACACTCATAACCATTTTATACATGGGTAATAAATGTAGTTAGACCATATCCTCGAAATATATCCAATAAGTCCAAGTACATTCTAACCACTTCTAATTTCATATAAAAATTGGTTGAGTAAATAAAAATCTAAACATTCAAATCCAAAATAATTGTTATCTTTGAAAAAAAACATAATTACAATTTTGGTGTTGCTCATAAAATATTAATGGAAATGGAACAAATATCGAATACAATGAGGTGGAAAATCTATATCAGAAGTAGAATATCAAATCCAACCATTCATCTTGATATCATGAAGTGGCTATTGGGCAGATAAATGATTTTACCAAGACCCTATCAAGAAAACTCTAGAAGGTAGAGGATAAAGTTAATAAATAATAGACCCACATTCTATTTTAGGCCTTATGGGTATACTAGACGACAACATATACTAAAAATGGGAAACCCAATACTCATTGGTGTATGGAACTGAAGAAGTATTGACCACTAATGTTTTGTTTTCTTCATTTCGTATTGAATTTTTTGACCAGCCATATAATGATAAAGAGTCTCAGAAATGACTAGATGAATTGGAGTGACTATATGGAATGAGATTAAATTCCATGTAGTGTAGTTAAGTATATTAGAACCTGATTGAACTTTCCTTTGACAATAATAACTTCTATCATTAATTCTTCTATGTAATGCTGTTTTGATTTCTTAGGGATCAAATAATATCTAGAAAGAAGCCTTCAATGCATGATTCTAAATGGGAGGGACATTACTATATATACATATTCCACTACAATGAATCCTATACCTTGATCTCATTGGATATAGATCTCATCATGGCTCTGAAAAATGCAATGTTCTTAAAAAAATATTTCATTTTATTAAAAAACTATCATCCTCGAACCAAGTCATTAAATTGAGTGGCATAGTCATTCAATATCAATGATGTTAAACTTCATAGTGGGCCCTCGTCACATGACCTAATAATGCATGAAATAATGTCATTTTTTCATGAAAATAAACTGGAATACACTTATTTTTCGTAATGCATGGCAATAAACTGTATGGTTAATGTCCAAGTAATTAGATGTTAGGAATCCACCATCATACCATGAGTAGAGATAACCTGTATAGACTTTAAAAATGGCCAATAATATCACATTAGATACCAATTATATTGATCTAACCCCTTACAGGGTTGTTATTACCGATTTTCCATTCTAGAGGATGAAATATGGTATTCCCCAATGCAAAGGCCCTATATATAATCATTGAAATTTAATAATGGATTTAGGTTCCCTCATTAAAGGTATAAGTCCAAAAAATTTAACTTACTAATTGTAGAACGAAAAACTACATGATATGTCCAACATATAAATGTGGCTTGATTCTCATTGTATTGAGATGTGTAGTGATGCTCAGATCTCCATTCTCAAGACCAACAATAATTTTGGAAATTAAATTCACCATTATTTACCCCATGCATTAGTCGTATATACAAAAGAAGCATTTATATAATAGATAGATCAATTATGATTAAAAATGATATGGGTGGTGATATGTATACATTATTCCTCATCCCCAAGACATCAGTCTTAAAATTATAACAAGTCATAATCCCCACGATAATGGATGATTGGCATGTGGAATAATTTTCAAGAACCATGTGTGGATTGATTCTCACTCCAATAAGATACATAGTGGTTATTTAAATTTTCATTTTATGTCCATGGTAAATTGAACCATAAATACCCATTAATCTATTGGTATTAATTCATTAGTAAATATAGAGTCCTACTTTAACAACTTTGTTTGGCATGATTCTAGACCCAGTAAGATACGTAGTGACACTCAAGTCTTACACCATGGTCTTGCAACATCATTTATATACTTCCATGTCAATACATATTCTTCCTTACCGTATGAAATTAAACATAATGGGAATATCAACAACAACATATGGCCTTATTATCACCTTAATTTGATATATATTAATGCTTGGATTCTATATTTTGTCCCACAACCCACATAATTGCAATGCCCATATCCACTAAATACGTTTCCCATATGTGGTCGATGAAGCCTTGAACACTCATTGTTTCTCACACCGATCATAGATCATGTTCAAATATAATCTTGGTAATGGAGTTATCATCATAAATAAGGGGTATCATTTACCATTTGGGGCTATGTTATTCATTTTTTTAAGAACCTAAACGGAACACTAGATGTCCTCACCACAAGAAAATAAATGTGTGATTTGACTAAGAACAATGTGTTGATAGATTAATTCCTCATTAAGATACATAGTGATGTGAGGGTTATACACCTTGGCCTATCCATGATATTTTTTTCACAAAAAAATCCTCAACGCCCTGGATGCATGATGCTAAACAACACGATCTATCAAGAACTATGTTTGTCTCGATTCTCTGCCATATGAGATATGTAGTGACTTCTAGATCATCAATCCTTGGACCATTTATCACACAACAAGAAAAATCCCGTACACGCCTATGTATGAGTTAGATCTAAATAATAGAGATTCAATATGAGTTATCACTTTTCATGTGAAACTAATTATGATTGATCTACATGAAACATGTATCTTTCTCTGAAAAGATATGTAGGGATGTTTGTAATCTAAGACTTGGTTTAGTCACATTATTTTATTACTCATCACATCAAGACACCTTTGTCCTTAACATATAACATTAAACTACATGGCTAATGCACTTAAATCATTAATTCAAACCAAATGGTACCCCCAAAACCATGTTTGGCTTGATTATCATCCCAAAGAGATATTTATTGATGATTATGCCTTTGATCCTAGTCGCTTCCATAGAGTAAATAAAAAACATAATCCATTTTGTAATTCAATCTAAATATCCATTTATGTGATTTTATTTTTGGAACCCACATTTCAGATACCTCCATGTAATCATGAAATTTCACCCTTATAAATTTGATCCATATATTTTCATGTTATTACATACTCTTGATCGATATCAGTCTGGATTCATCCTTCAGGCACAAAAGCTATTATCTTGTAGGCCATACTCTCAATCATGGAGAACTTTATATATTCTTTATATTTCTTCAATTATATTTCTAAATGACCATATATCTATCAGATTTTCTTAGTTCCATGTTCATAGTCATAATAAATAAAACTACAGGAACCATAATTTATGCTTTTAGGCCAGACCTTCATAGAGAGATTATTCCATGATTCATTGGAAACTAGGACATAAAATACATCTCCCATATTTAGTTACTTTTCTACTTGATCAAAAATAATTTGTTGGGTAGATTTGAATCTCTATAAAATATCATCATATTATAGAAATTTCATGTCAGAATTCTCGAGAACACATTTTCCTGACTATGCAGCACTAACCTAATTTGTCCTAGAATAAGTCAACCACATAATAGGAATGTTAGTCAAAGGATTACATTATTGGATTTTGTAGTATATTCTCTATTTTTCAATTAAAAAAACAACCATCATAATGAGTTTTTCAACCAATGGTAGCATTTTTCTTAATTAAGGCTTCCAATAATTCAACATTACATTTTCCCAATACCACTATTCGGATCAAGAGACGCCCAAGTTATATCTTTCGTTCCTCACCCTCACACTTGAACATGGTAGAAACATTCCTAAAAGTATACCTAGAGTTGGAGAACCATTAAAATATTGGTGAAAGATAATGACCATTTAGTAATTCCCCCTAATGATTCCCTATCTACATAACATTAAACTGAACAAAATGATTTCCTTACTATATGAATTTAATCTACATATCATAATGTTCTTGTTTCATGAATTTAATCTTCACAAAATAATTTCTTCTCCATTCACCATTAATGTTCATATAAAAATTTCCTTTTAGTTTGAATTTATGCTATATGGAATAATTTCCTTTCCATATGAAATAAATCTATAAGTTAAATTCATTAGTCTCATGACATTAAATAGTAGAATGCCTTAATGCATTTTATTAAAGGTTCCTTCTCCCATGAAATTTGTAATATAAAAACATATAACCTCTTACAAACACCAAATTCATGTAAGAGTTATTTCATATTCATGGAATGTGCCAATTTCGATGATCCCTTTATTCGAGTTCATATTTCATTAGAAAAACCACACACTATGTTATTGAAACATCCATGTCATAAAATTCCTTTTGTCCATTATCTATATAATATTAGAATTCCTTGGAAATCCATTAACTAATATTTCATATGTGCCCTAGTTTTATTTGTATAAGACTCACACATAATGGGTATATCATCCTAATAATACAAATACATGACTATGGAGAATGTTACCTAGTTGTCCTTGAAAAAAAAACCCCCCTTAGAATTTTTCTTCAAACATCGTAAACATTTTCCCTATAAGATACCTCCACCATTCACTTATTCCATGTTTTAGATTCCGAATCCAAAAAATTGCATCGCAAGATTCTCCAATTGATATCTGAATAATATCAAAACATCTTTGGCCATCAACATTATTTGGATCATTATATCAAAATCTATGATATAAAAAGATTGAACTTAATAAATACCAATTTAATTTGGCCAATTTTTTATTAACTAAATATTTCCAAAATGATAAGAGGCATATATATTGTTACACTGAGAACCCAAAAATTGTGTCTTAATCAAAATCTAGGTCTCACACCCGACGTCTCCTTTATTTTTAGCTATGTAAAATTTTACAGAGATGACATAATAAACATTAATCATATAGAGTTGTCTATACAACCCTAGTAATAATAAAACTTTTCTCTCTACGACCAACGGCTTAGAAAAAATTTACATCATTTCCCCATCCAATCATTTGTATTAAAATTAGATTATATACCCCTTTCTCCTAAAAATTAGTTTCGATATTATAATATGAATGAAGGAATGAATCATGAACGATGACATAGATGATTTGAAATAGTATTCTTTTCTGTAAAAAAAACTTCTTGCAGAACATGAAAAATCTGGATTCTTTATGTCATATATTATAGGATACCTTCAATTTGACTCATCATCTATTAAATAGACTTTTATGACTCATCAGCCAGTATTTGATGCTCAGGTAGTTTACCAACTTCAGTCTCATCGACCAGACAAGGTTTTTTTATTGTAGTTGCAATGGAAGTTGACCATTCAGTTTGGGATTCTCCCAATGAACGGTGTAGTATTTCATGTTCCCCCACAGAGGAATTTTATTCTTCATTAAGGTGTTACATATTTATAGTATTATCATTAATCTACTACTTTAATTATTCCATATTCATGTTACGGTTGTCCTTTTTCTGGGAAAACATAGCTCAAAATTATTAAATGTTGGTTATCAATTTCCCTTCATTATATTTTTATTGAGAATATGATCTTACTCCCTACTGTAAACATTATCCTTCACATAAGCTTGGACTAGACAATAATCAATCCCACCAAACCCTAACATGATAAATAGAATTGGATGACATTGGATTCATGATGGAAGCTCCTCAAGGGGTGTCCCATATATCATATTATATATATCCCACCATTTTATGCATAGTTTGATGTGTATATCATCCTCCAACTCTTTATATGATTCAGATTCAATTTTAAAAGGATAAATTTTCCTCAATGATAGTGCACTCAAAAAAGTACCTTGCTCCACCCCATCCAAAATAGTAGCAACCTCACAGTCCGATGCTGGTCGAGATGACGAGGAATCCTACCCCAAATACATATCCGCAAAATAATATAATCCTAAATTATTAATTAGGATCATTTTTAGAATCATAAAAAAAATAATGATGGATAATCATAGTAGTTTGTCACATCTACCCAATAATAGGCCAGTAGCCATGGAAGATTCCTCCCCCAAATTCCTAGCTTCAGTAGTTTGAACTATTACTACTTTTTTAGGTGAACTCCTCTGGTTGTTCATAATATAATCTAGGTGAGGCTAAAAAAGAATTCATGTTTCATGGTCCACCTGAGCTTGTTCCCCCACAATAGTGGGATTGATATATTTATCGACGTCTTCTCCTTGCACTCTCACAGTAACAATTTCTCTGGATGGAGAAGCACATTACAACAAGTCATGATGTAGAAATTATTCTTTGAAAGGTTTATTGGAATGAAAATTGAAGCTCATATCCAATTGATTATTTATAATGATAATAAAATTCATCAAATTTAGTAGGAATATTATTTTTTCTATTATTTCTTAATGAGGTCTGACATGAATAAACATGGATTCTATATATATCTCTATCATCATGTTAATATCACATATGGGGAAACATGTACCATTTATATCATTATCCTCCTCCAGTGACATAAGTCCTCGAACAACCTCATTGGTAATAATCGTAGGGTTATCATTTGTCATCCTAGGATTCTATATTGCATGAAACTATCAAAAAATATTTAAAAAAAGTATAAATAAATCATAAACAGGACAAATATTATGATATACCTTCAACATTACTATAATTTTCCTCCCTCTCTACAGAGGTAGAAAAAGTTATAGGATTAGATTATGCATCCTTTACCATCATGGATTCTTCATTCGAGGAAGAGAATTCAATCGGAGAGATCCAAACATGGTCTGAAAGACCCTCCATAGTACATGGATGCTCATTTGTAATTCCCTTGAGAGTGGAAATGGAAGTTGTTCCTATAATACTTGTATGTTTAGACACCTATCCTAAGAAGAGATGAATGGAACCGAGATAACATGCAGCTACTAGCAAGTCAATTAGACAATAATTCTAGCATGTAGTGTTCCTTCTTCACCATCTTCCTCGAAGGAGGGATAACCTAAATCTCCTAATACTAGGTATTGTAGGTGGTAATTCTACCAACATCTCATCTTCCCTTTAACGTTGTCTTGGAGATACCTCTCCTGATTTGGGGTTGGCCCAAATACCATGGCCATTGTACGACCATGTCTATTTCATGGTGATGGAACCATAGTTTATTTTTCCTCATCTCACTGCATATTAAAAGGTATTCACCCTCATAAATAATGTTTTGGATTAAATATAAATGAAATGTTTAAATGAGTATTATATAAAGAGAAATTACACCTTCAATATAGAAAAATTCACACAATTCTTTAGAAGATGAATGATTGATCCCTTTAGAATAACATTATTTAATCATATTATCCACCTGATTTATGGCCAAAAAATTTTTTTTGGTTTCGTATATGAGAATATCTAGTTCATAGATATGAATCTTCACTTCAGTATGATTATCCTCAAAGAGAATATGAGGTGGGGCATATTGATATACCATACTCATAATCGTCAACCTCACACGTAGGAGTGAGAAAAAATAATGCATCAAAATACATTCACTTCTACTTTTGGACTACCTCTGGTAAAATGTATTCTCAATAAATTCATCATTTATGTGATAATGATCCAATATCCCATGATTTCATGGGTTTTCCAATCTATTACATCACAAATGGAGTATGAGAAAATGAATCCATGGACTCCTCTTGATGGTTCTAATTGGACTGCCATGGAACTTCCTCATTTTTTGTGTCCCTTTTTATTATGGACGGTTTATTATACCTTGAAAAGGATTGTCATGATGAGTTGAAAAACTCATCATCCTAACTTTTTATCATAGAAAACACATCATCCGAATGAGATAAATCACCTTCTCAATGATGGGAAATCTTCATACACTGCATCATTATCACATCTTAAGAAATATCATTGGACATCAACCCTTTGGGTTATGATGCAATCCAATCCGCTGTATAAAAATTGGATATATAAGTGGATGCATTCAATAAAATCAGGTTGATCATAACCTCTATCAACTCCATTGTTGTGAGTAGCCATGGCTGTCAAGCTACCATTAGATTATTTTCTAATTTTGTGTGAATCGACGGGGATACCGATATTTCTTGTAGGCACATGAACTGGTGTAAAAAATATTGAGAAGTATAAGCCTCATATGTTATCTCAACATCGATCTTGGTCATTAACAAACCATCCTTGACAAAAATCATGTATGATTGAAGCTCAATTCTTGGATTGTCTTCATTAATTAATTTCATTGTGGTTAGAGTATAGTTGTAAAAAAAGTTGAAATCCTTATATAAACTCATCCTTTTTGGATTTTATGGTGTTTCATTGAAAGAGGCAGAATACCAGATTTAGCCAGGATATATGCTTGAAAAACACTGTAGATGAACATTATTTCACATTTTACATAATATGTTCAAACATGAGTTGCAATTCATCCACAAGAAACTTGGAATGATTAGTAATTCTAAAAGGATATTTACCTAGATAAATATTTGGTATAATTTTATATTTTTTTTGAAAAGAGTGGGGGGATACCCTGCAAACTTATTCTACACTAGCTTGGATACTATAACAAATATTCAAATCATTTTTTCACCCTTGGAATCATGGAAATATATCAGATAGACACTATGATACATGTCTATATGTCCCCCAAGATGCGTCCAAGATGGAATGTTGGGCCTAATTTCATATTCTTACATATCAAACTCTTACTTTTTAGTATCATGTAGAACGTTCCATCTATGCATAAATTTTTCATATCGGGATAGATTTTCAGCTGCTTGAAATGGTGTCCTTCATCCTTCAACCTCTTGAAAATGTCCATCCACATCATGAGATGAATATCCAAATCTCAGTGAGAGTATTTTTCTTAATATCATGAGATATTTTCAATAGATCATATTCAGAATATGTTATCCTATACGTTTCATCCCATATTTCTATGATATGGATAAAATCATCACACATATCTCCAAGGACCGAATAACCATATATCATGTAATCATAGAAAAAACTGATCCCAAATTCTCCATGTATCAGAATGAATTAAATCATTTCTATAATCCATTGACTCATTAGCTATGAAACAAACTCATAATTCCAATATTCATTGGCCAACCCTACCCCCAAAACCACATAAATTACATTTTCTTCTAGAAATTTATGGAACATTGCATAGGTTCGGTGCACCCACTATGCCCACATCTAGGCAGTCAAAATATTATATCATGGGTGGTTGTCCCAGACATTCATCCAACCCTTCATCCAATCTGTCTGTGAATCATGAATGATATATGAATAGAGTTTTAGTTGTAATTCAGCCATGTGTGGTTTTATATTTGTATTATATGGTATGTAACACATAATACAAGACATAAATTATTTTACAACATTGATATATATACCCATAAAAAAATTATGGCATTTAAGAAATTCAAGTGATCATCAAAACAAGAGACCATGAGTTTGTTCTTTTGATATGATGTGTCAACCTATAAAATAATTCTGGGAATATAATGTTAAAAATAAGAACAACCAATAAAATAATAGTTAAATTTCATCAAAGACCCTAACACACCAACAAGAGCTGTATTAGAAATTTTATAATAGTCAGTCCCTAAAACATCAATCATCTCCAATATGCATTTCATATAATGATGATCCAATATTTAAATCTCCATATTGGCCAAACCAATTAAAATAAGTATAAAATTTGTTTCATTGTCTGTTCATTTTGATGAAATCTGCAAAAATAATGAAAATATGGGAAATGAATTATTTACCACATGTGTGATGCTCAAGTGTGTCATGAAAAGATTATTATGTAGTATTATAATTGATGATCCCCTTGAAATTGATTTTACCAAACCTATGCATTGCACATCCAAATACATACCATGTCTATGTGAATGAATATTCATAAAAGACTTATGTGTAGGATATGAATGGGAGACAAGAATTGTGAGATCAAAATACCCATAGTCACCAGAGTGGTTTGTTGATGTGATGGCGTTATATATAGATGTTTATTCCTCCTTGTGTTATATGTGTATGAACTATTCCAATGTGGTAGGCTTGATAGAAAAAAAAATCATGCAATATACCTGTATGAGTCATTCATCTTTTTCATATGTTTACCTAGATAAAATCTGGTCTCATCCTGTGGAGGGGGGGGGGGTGGGGGGTTGACTGTCTATTTTTTCACATGGAAGGAAAATATTGAAAATAAAATAACTTATAGAAAATATTTGTGTGTAAGGGGATGTCTTAAATGTTTAAAAAGGCCCTAGTGTTTGATTGTGCAAGCCCCCCTCATTGTAAAATCGGTGAACAAGCTACATGTGTCAATACCTATGCGGCTGACATCCCCTCAACACCTACAAAAAATTAATCCTTCACCAAGAGTCCCATATTTTTCAATAAATTGGCCTTTTGGTCCTTCATTTGTACAAATAAAATTCCATGAATTCCAGTTTATGATCAAATCACCCTAGTTCTTCACTCAATCACATTGTAACCTTCAAGGTAGCTCTATAAAATCTACACAAGAGATAATTAATGGGAAATAGTGAAAAAAATCTCCTCCCAGAGTTATAATCAAACATTACATGAATGGGAAATTATCTCAACTCCTGATTAAAGAACACTAGAGTGGGGTCTCAATCCTTAAATAGGGGCATGTGTGAATATATTCTACAAATAAATATAGAGACCCAATAAAGATCATGAAAATCCTCACCAAAGTGTAGTCATATAGATTTTACATCATGAAATGTGACATTAGTTTTCCCACATCTTCTTGTGTGAAGAACCCCTTGTAAAAACCTCCTTGATTTTCGACACCCTCCACCTAGCATGAGCCCTTCATCAGGACTTCTTAAAAACTATTAATGGATGGGCCTCTCCTTCCAAGTTTCCCTTACCAAAAATGGACCATGTTGAATCTGTCTAATAAGCAGTCCTAATCATTAAATCCATGTGAAAAGGAACATCAGTGTGTCTCATATTTGTCTTTTTTTATGTTCAGAGGTTTTCTGCACTGGTCCTACCTAATGGTCAAGAACCTCGGCGTGTTAGTGGATTTATATTTATATAGTGACAAATACCTTTACCACATGGAAAATTTTAAAGAGCTCACAGTCTGGAGGATTAGTGTGGTTACCCTTGTCCATCACATCTTATCTCTAGGATTTGAACCTCCAGTTCCCATTAGGGATGATTAGGATTATCCTTGCTTATCCATTCTATACGGAATCTTATCTTCATCCTTCTATGGATAAAATTTTATTGTATTCATCTTTGAGTAAACCCCCATCCTTTCATATTGAATGTTTCAGTCTTACTCATTTATTTCCCCATATACTTTATCTTCAATCATATAATAGTTGATGTCAAGAGTGGGAAGTGTTGTATCTGCATTCCCTTCCACTATTTCTACATTCTATTCCACCAAATAATGAGGAAATTTTTGGGGTTTTTCAAATCTGACACTCCCTATTGTTTCTCACACCGGTCCTAACTCGGGTGGGATTAGAGGTTTGTGATGATCAGGACACCCACACAATCCATGTGACATATTGAACTACAAGAACAATGATTACTTCTCTAACCAAGATATGTAATATTATATTCTATGTCTTGAGATCAAGGGTCTTTCTCATCAGATGTTAGTTTCAATCATAACCACCATTTCATTATGAAACCATCCAAAGGAGTAATTGCCTCCATCCATCATATGGGACTACTCCTTTGGTTTTATCCCAAAAATACGTCTCAAAATCAACATAATATGACAAATCACTCATGTTACATTTTATAAAGAATCATATTTAGGAGTGATAAGAATCTTAGTTCTATCAAGGGGCTATAATCCCCTATCAGATTCACCAAACTATATGGGATTTGATTCATATTGAAATGGGATACATAGTAATACTCAATGAGGATCAAACCCAAAACCCTGAATCCACTCTATTTATTCTGGTCCACATTCGTAGTAGGGTTTAACTTTTCTTAAGAATCCATATCCCTCTCAGGTTCTTTAGGATAATTCAGCGTATTCCCCACAATAATCATTGACTAGGAACCTTCCACCTATACATCCTTCCCACACTATGTCAAACATTATTGTTGGGGTCGTTATCACATGACCTGAAATGGAATGATATTCCCTTTTAAAAGGCTCTAAAATATGTGGGTTATAATTCCATTGATAGTGATATGTAAGAATCCCATATATAGGTTTGATCCTAACATCATAAAAAATTACTTCTACATGGATGATGTTAAAATCTAGAGTGACCATTATCTCCTTGGATAAGGATATATTTTAATGTTTTCAACTATGTGGCTAGAAATCCAGCATCATCATAATAATGATCATGGAATATCTAATTAGTATGCAAGAGGATATCAAAAATGGGGAACCTTGGATACATTAAAAAATCTAGCTTTATAAAGAAACCCATATACATTCAAAATTATGGAAGATTGTACATGATAATTATTTATTTTTAATATCAGGATGACCAAAATCATACATTGGAATTAGTGATGGTTTCATAGACATTTATTAAAACTACAAGAGTGTTTGGGAGAAGGAAGTAGATTCCACAAAAAGTGTGTAATCTACATGAACTCCCATCCAATTGACTAACGTGAGTTCTTAAGAATCACCAGTAAATAATACTAAAGACTATCGACCTTCGAAATGTAGGTACCCTCAGATATTGTACCATTGGGTGTTTCTACTTCGAAAAAAATCCATTAGAACCCATTCCAAAAAGAGAAAACCATTAAGATCTATGAGATCTGAGTGGAAAATAAATATTGAACCCAACATGAATCACCTAACAATGGGATCTCGTTCAAAAGATAAATGGGGTGTATTGGTCAATCATCATCAGTCCATCATTTTTCACTAATGATTTCATATTGTATTCGGAAATATTCACCTATTAAAACATGTATCAAGAGACAATATATGTTTCCCCATTTGAGAATTTTTTTTAATCCTTGAAATTCTACATTATATAGTGTAGATACATGGATGCTATCAATTATTTTAAGATTTCTAGTCCAAATTTTATTGGATAAATTACAATTTATGAATAATTGGATAAATATATTATCTAATATTCAAAATCCATTTGAAAATAATCATCAATGGAATTAATAGTTATAATTCAATCACCATGGTTTCTTGAAGCTGACATTGAAACATGGTCACCATTGATTGGTAAAACAAGTGATGTTAAATCCATAGTATGAGGTACTATTTTATTTTTATTGAATACATTACTATCATTGTGTATTGATTATACTTAACATCAACATGTTTTGATGGTCATAAAATATTTAGGTTTCTCAACTGAAGAAATATCTTACTGATCCATGAAATTTGATCTATATGGATCATTTTACTCTTGATATAGATGGTATTTTTATTTACATAACTATATGGTGTATACATATATAATAAAATAACCACTGAGGGAATCCAATTTCTGTTTTTAGTAACATTGAAGCATAGAATGTTTCAATGGGAAACATTGGAATGTGAGATTGGTATACATTAGACATGAGACAACATGTTTGAGGGAAAAAATTATATCCATCTTTCTATGTAAAGAAAATCCAATACTGTGGATATTATAGAACCCATTTGTGAGGTATTCCATTTTTTTAATAAATTTAATTTTGAATATAGAGTCTTTATGTTAGTTTCTGGAGTCATTTTGAGGTGTAAGAATGTGAGTAACTAGATTTAGCTACTGAAAAATCCCATGTACAATATATTTCAAATATTTTGGTTGAATGATGTAAATTTTTTAAGCACACTATTATGAGGATAAAAAAATTGTTTAACATAAATTTCAGTATTCCATAAAATGGGGGTTTCTAGTGAAATTCATGAGGTGGAATGTTATTATATTTATATGTTCTATAAGGAATTGAAAACGTAAATTCTAAATATGTGTATTAAATTCTCGATATATGTCTTAAGTAATACTGGGAAGGAAATTTTTATTATATCTAGATGTTATAAATTGTCATATGATACCTTTCTACTTGATTTCAAAATTTGTGATTGATCTATGAATTTTTTTCAATCATTGCCATCCAAAAACTGGTGGTAATGTTTCCATGAGTGTTTAAAAACCATCATTAGAACCTCACAATTGAAATATAAGAGAGGAAATATTTCAATCTAACATCCTTTGGGATTGGACAAAACCTACATAAAAATTAATAATTAGAATTGATGAAAATTTTTCTTCTTATAAATTATAGAACCTTCCACATTTGAATAAGTACTGAAATATGAATCAAGGATGGAAGACATGAAGGAATAACTGGATCTAATTGATAAGAACATTACTTTATATCTTTTTAAGAGACTATAATATCATGATTTTATTATAATGAAGAATTATTTTTTATAAAAATTCCTTGAGTATAGAAATGTGATAATAATAAGGAACACTTGGTGTTTAAAAGCTATTCATAGATTAGGTCACTATTATTAATGAAATATTTTCATTAGTTTTTTTAATAGCTTTTATTAGTCACTTCCATTACATAGATATTCGATGAGGTTAATTTTTTATCAAATGGATGTTGAAAATTAATTCTTAAATGTATTTCTACAAGAAGAGGTATACATTCAATAACCATTGTCATTTCGGATATTTTTTAATGAGAATAAGGCTAGTAAATTAAATCAGGCACTTTATGATTTGAAGTATAAAATGCTGACATGGTATTTTCAACCTGATTCATATATGAATAATCTTGTTTTTAAATATGAGGTGTTGACTATAACATCTATGTGAACAATTCATATAAATATTATCTTATTATAAATGTGTATGTGTATGATATTATTTTTTGTAGAATTAGTTAGGTATTAGTTAAGATATATATTAATAACATGAAATCATAATTTGAAATGTCCAAAATTGTTGATCATAGATACATTATAGGGATACATGTTCTTCAAAATAAGGATCATTCTTTCATTTTGGAAAAAAATATGAAATATAGTCGCTGAAGAAAATCAATATTCATGATTCTATTCTAATGTCAACTATGATAATCATTGTGTTATTATTTTGAATGAATGATGATGGGAAATGAATATAGGGAAGAGAACATGAGAGTAGTTAAAATAATCGTGAGGTATATTAAAGGTATACTAAATTTTTCCTTATACTTACAATCAAGAAGGTTTAATGAATTATCATAATTTCGTGATGTAGATTGTGCATGATAGGTGGTGGATAGAATTTCAACCAGTGATGTTGTTTTTAACATTTGAAAACATTTGTGTGCAGGTTGATCAATAAAAAAGATAGAATATATGTTAGTACTTATAATTCATAGTATATCATCATAAAAAATGGATGCACTCATCAATTGTGGATAAAATATGAATATAGTCATATTAGATTTGAGGTGAAATAACCAATGGAGATTCAATATGACCAAAAAAGTTCCATATATATTACAAGTAAAATCATTTAGTACGCACATATAAAACCTATTGTATAAAATATAAAATTATCAAATAAAAATTTGATCATTGTGTGATTGAAATGGATGATGTAGGATCCAATGAACAAGTGGATGAAAATTTGATTATGATTTTGGCATCCCAAATGTTCAAGAAAAATCTGATGTATGTTTATTTTAAGAAACCTTCCCCTTCATAAAGATGTTTTGGTTGCTCGCAAATCATAATTTTTTATAATATTATATATTATTGGAATAGGATAAATTTTATGGGGGGGATATGATCCATAATATATTATTTTCAGTGTGAAAAGTAAAAATACTGTTTTTTTGGGTTTATTACCATTGGAGCATATTATTTAAATTTAATTAATATTTAATTTTCATGATTGATTGGTGGTCTATGGTGGCATGAAATTATATTTTTTATAACATTTTTCTATATTGAAAATTTCTCAGGTATAAATTGAGTGATTGATTAGTAATTCTACACCTATAAGGTTTTTGAACAAGGATATTGTTTAAATGAGTTTTTATACACATTTCCAAAAAATATTATTGTTTTGTTGAACCAATGGTATTATTATCTACAATAAATTTAATTTTTTTATTTTTAATCCATTCAACGGTTTCATCACGAGTTTTCAAGACAAGAGTTCATTGGGTTTATATGGATATAGTCTTTTATTGTTATCTTTTCCTAGTGTTTTTTAAATTATTGGAGAAAACTATTGGGTGGAGGGACTGGGCTTTGTGAAATGTAGGCTTCCAGGATTAACACTTCATAATAATGGTAAATCCACATAATCTGTGAATAATATATTTTAAGGGTTTGATTTCAACTAGGATTGTTTTTATAAAGGTGTGGTGCACCATGAATGTGAAATGGAATGACGATGTTAAATCAATTATGATGGGAGTCACAAATGAACAATGGAATGACTGTAAATCCTCTTTGTCAACAATATGGATAATAAATTGGTAAAATTTCAAAAATGATTATCTAATAGAGGATATTTGTGATAAAACATAACTGGTTTGAGAAAATAGATTATGGATGTTTGGGATCATCACAAATTGATATGTCTATAAAAAGGAATCCACACCCAATTAATTTCACACATAAAGGGAATTCCTGAAATGGGAGAATAAAAATTAATTAATGAAGGTCTACATAATCAGTAATAATTCATAAATCTAGAATCCTTTAGGATTATATGAATCCCAATAAATTTGTAGTTTGCTCTTGATGGTTAGGAATATTAGAAAAGGATGTTTCACGAAGACTTGGAGTTTCATGATGAAATATGATCATAAAGAATGATGGGAGAATCATGATTAATGATAGAACCACAATGGTTTATTTCATCATGATGCATGGAATTGTCACAATTGTGTGTGGGTTTTCAAAAATAATTATATCATAGAAATGTAAATTTCTTTTTGTGAAGGCTTGGAGCTTCACAAATTGTTTTCTTTATTATATTCTTTTTGTTAACAGTGGTTTCAACTGCATCAACTCAAAAACTAGATTCCCATTGTAATTATAAAATATATAAATATAAATATATTTTCTAAATCATTCATCAGATAATATATCATGAATGGTAATACTGGATTAAAAAAATATACGGCATGTAATTAATATTTAATTTTAAAATGAAAAATACCATAGATAACTCATTTTATTTGATAACTATAAAGTATTATTCACATCCCCAAAAGATCATAACATAAAGGATCAAATAAATGATAACCATATATCATGTATATATTCTATACATAATCATTTATCATTATTCTATAACATGCATGTTATAGGATTGAAAATTTAATCACCAAATTATTCACATTCCCTCACTAGGATAACACTGAAATGAGTTAATGAAGAGATTCAATTCAATCATGTCATTCATCTGACATTTTCACTATAGACGTGAGGGAGAGTATGATTGTATAGAAATTTTTTAGTATGATACAAATGAATACTTAGTCTATCAAATTATCTTTAATTTTGAGGACTTAAATATATAATAAACATTTTGGTTCTCAGTGCAGTTTAACTTCCTAAATTAACCCTTATTTTCCAATAATATAATAGTATTATTGTATGTTATATCTACAAATATCCATTTAATATAACATTGTCAAATATAATTCATTATTTTTTGACCAATTATTAATTCTACCATATATGATTAATGAACCATTTATATTTAATATATATTTGAATTAACATTATAAAATGATCATATATTTTAAAATATATTAAATTTGAAATTATTGACAACTAAATTGGTTTATTAATATTATATTTATTAATAATGTATTTAGGATTTTATTATATGGGGAATGAATCACCCACAACCTATCTCCACAATAAATCCAACAAGGATGGTTAATGATATTAGTAGATGTTTTTTCCACCAATATATATTAAAAAATATTTATATTCCCATTGATGATTCTCTAATGTGTTTTAACCCTCCACCATTCAATTGGCTCTTTCCCCATCTGTTGATCAGTCCTTTTCCTCTTAATATGTTATAATATCATTTGTTTACTAGTTATTAAACATCTAAAATATATTTTTTTAATAATGTATTACATTGGAGAAATATCCTCAACATGAACTCAAATACATCAAACATTATGTTACACCATTTAAATAAATTAATGGGGTAATCCAAATAAACTCTTGGAGGCCTAAAATATGGAATGATGAGTGAATATTCTCAAACAATATTATTGGACATGGAAGGCAATGAAAAAATAAATTTATAAAAGATACAATGGTTGTCTTGTGCATTTTCAAAATCTATTAAATTGTGTTCCATGATGCCTTCATACCATGTATCAATATGTATAGTGTCACCAGGAATAGGACTCATTCACAAATGAATCAGATACATGATATCCCTAGGGATTGTGATCATTGTGTTAATGGACTTATAAAGGATATAAAATTCTTTCTTTACCCTTTACAAATTTATACCAAAAGTAGAGCACCTATTCAACCCTTTAAAAATTTTATGGCTTCCAAGCTAAGATATTATCCCTGAGAAAGAAATAAATGGAAATCAAAGAAGATTGATCCGACCTAATCCCAAACACCCCCTCGCATGAATCCCTCAATGCAGGATCCTACAATTTTAAATTTTTGGATGGTTTTGTGTGGCTTCCATCTCAACCAATTAATCGTCGTAAACATTATAGAAGTTGAATTACATTCCATAAAATCCATGATCCTCCGAAAAATGGGTGATAAATTTCACAGATTAAATATCAAATGGAGATGTTTTACATGCATTATGGTCTGAGATATTATAGTAAACTATGAACTAGACACACAAAAATTCCCTTACATGATGTTCGGCTACCAGATCGCTCAATAAAATTCCATGAATAACATTCTATTTCCATTAACACATCAATGTTTTTATTAGAGAATAGAAACTATGATTAGAGAAAATCATCACTAGAAAGACCCTAAATTATTACCGTAGTGAGACTATTGAATTATGTAAAGATAAAAATTTCATAATCCCCTATAAAAATATGTGTGTTTCGAATTATTATTTATGGAATGATATAATATGAATGTGGAGATTATTGAATCACCCCTATAGAACACACTCTTGTCTACGGGGATTTGTGTGATTTATTAGACACAATACATGAAAATTAATTTTAACTGGAAAAACCTTTCACCATAACATATCTACCCAACAATCATGTCCTATTTTTGGGGGAATAAAAATCTGATAATTATTAGATGATGAAATAATAGAATATTATCCTATGTACAGAAGTCTTTCTAGATCAATAACATTATGATCCCACAGAAAAATGTCAAGTTGTTGTGGGTTGACAATATATTCAATGAAGGAGGGAAAATGTCAATCATGTACAAAATAATGGGTATAAAAAATCATTCAGGAAAACCCAATAAATTATCTACCTAGTTAGGAAGCTATAAATTCATACATCCTCACTCTTCAATCCACAATAGTGTTACTAATGCGTGATAACATGTAGGAATTTGGAAGCACCAATCATAGAGAAATGACCTACCTTCCCAACTAATTCTCTCCCATATTTTTATTAATGAATTAGGCCTAAAGAGAGTTTCCTTCTATAATGACCATGGAAATAATTATTGAACAAATTAATGATGTCCTCAACCCTTCTGATATTGATTTTATCCATCAAAACTGGATAGGATGATATATTCCCAGAATCTGTGTGACAACTCCCTTCCCCATGAGGGTCCTATAAAAACATCATTATGATGATATTAATACTAAACAAGACCATAAAATATGCATTGAGTATTGATAGTTTATATAGGGAGGTTATGGAAATAAAACTATTACTCAAAGTAGTTATCCCGACAAATGAAAGGAAATGGTTCTTACAGTTATGTATAATCAAGTAAATATTTTCAACATGGGAATGAAATTGATGGATACATAACCTTCCCAGTGAAAATTAATCACCTTTGTATTTCACTGTAAAATATATATTTTATAAATCCATATTATCCTCAAATATTTTATACCTTCTATCTCGGAAGGGTCTTTAAATAAATATTCTGCACTTACCATGATTAATGAACTTTCTACTATAATGGTAGTAAATGTTCATAATTAGGTTTAGTTCACAAATTGAATTATTACATACATTACTAAAAATGAGAAAATAATCTACAAATAATTTTCTTAATCCCGATAATGTTAGACATGAAATGGAAAGAGAGGACCCACCCATATACAATTATTATACTCATATATGTACATAAGGCAACACAGGCCATAATTAAGTCACTATGTGATAAGGGGGCCCTTTTTTCTAATACCCACAACTACCTTGAATAAACATCAATTTTTCCTATTAAAGTGATAGAGAACAACGATGAACACATTATTTTTATTAAAATGTCTATCTTGAGTTCATATAATCCCATAACCCACATGACTCATAATGATAATGTTACACTCTTCCCTATCATAAGAATTATTGATATCAATTTTAATGGAAATGTTAGATCCATTTTTTAATTATTGATATAACTCCCCATTTCTTATGACAATGAAATAAAAATTGGAGTGAACCTACCCTGAAAACCCCCTTTTTTCTTCATAGTGCTCAGTTGGAAGATGAATTTCAAGACATCTATTCAAAACAACAAAATGGATTTTGAATGGGATGTTGTAATGATGATTTATCTTATATTGTTTTATATAATAAGATTATTTGAAATTGGTAATGATAATTAATGCAGTGTAACATGAAACATTAGGTGATTTTCTACCCTGAAAGCATGCCTATGTAATGTCAATCAACATGTTTTTGATGATTTTCCTAGAAATCATATGAATAAGAAACCCACTGAGACATCTAAACCTAGTGAATTCCCCGAATTGGGGCTATTAACAACCCCAATATGTCATTATTTTTTTCAATATTCCAGAAAATATCAATTATAGCTAGAGATATAATAGGATGTAATGAATCTAAAAGATCATCTTTCCCTTGAAAATATCGAACCTATATATGAGGCTTAACACCCACTCAATGTCAAAAACCTATCATTGAATTTTTCATCAATTAGAATGATATTATAAAAAAATATCACCTAATATCAATAATTATTTCTTGAAAATATGTGGGGTAATGATCTCCTTAATTTAGACATCTCACACTTGAGTTCCCTCCCACAGTCTTTTCCAATTTCATATAAAACTCACTCAAGAGGTTATTTTATTCGTCCAAGAAATTATAAATTTCATAATCCCATAAAGATTAATATTCCATATTTATAAGATCAATTTTAACTTATTATGTCCATCCACAACCACATTGTGAGAAGGATTTACTGAGTACCAAATATAGATATCATGTTTTATCCATCAAATGAAATCCATATCAGGACTGATTTTCCATGTGCTTCTTCCAATATGCTATAAAAATATTTTGATAAGAAATATTTTACTATCATCTACTTGAATAATGTGAATTTTTATTAGTGGCCCCACCACCTATATGGAAAATAAAAATAGGAAAATTATATGAAATTACTCAAACTAAATTCTCAACATTATAATTTTGTGTAAGAGGAGGTGGAATGTAGTTTAGAAAATAAATAATAAAATCTATACCACGTATGACGTCACTCAATTTAATTTATACACCAGATATACATGCACCTAAATATACCAAGTCAAAGAGAATATTATGGAAATAAAGACAAACATATTCTTGAATATCATTTTAGGGGTATAACACTCCACCCATCACCAATGATGGAACCATGATTAATTTGAAATGTCTTCCAACTTGATAAGGCTCACCAACTATTTCCATTATTATAATATAATGATAAAAGGTCTCTCTCACCTTCATATAACAATTGGAATGAAAAGGATATAATGAAAGAGTTTGTATCGGAATATACATTTATGGAAAGGTGTTGATTGGAAGCCTCTTTAACTCAACCGGAATATGTTCACTTTAAAAAATCTAGATTTGTTTATTTTCCAGATAGCCATTCTTACAATTATGGATCTCAATTTTTAAGACTATGTCACAAATTTATTATGGGAACTCGTAAAAATTATTTATCAATTAATTGTTAGGAACTCGTAACAATTATTTGTCAATTTTAAGGTCAGAATCACTTCCAATTAACTACAGTTGGAACAATAGTTCTATTGGGATTTTTTATTTTAGAATATGTTTTCTAATTAGGATAAGAAATATTATATTAAGAAAATTTACAATCAGTTTTCAACATGGAAAAGATAAAAATACCATAGACTAAAAAATATAGAAAAAACTACATTATATGGTATTTCTATTGGAAAATAAAATTCTTTTTATATAATCTCACTCATATAATTTTAAACATTGATTTTGCGGGAAACCATAAAAGTTATAAAACTTGAAAAACACCCTTCATGTAATCTATATTATAATAATTGTGAGGGATAAAAATTCTACTAAAATAAATGAATAATAAAGAAATGAGATTCATAAATAGAATATAGGAACATTATAACAATCGAGGGTTCTTCCAGTGACCATGTATCAAGTGATACTATTTCATGGGGTGAAGAGTAGAGATGTGGTTTGTGAGGAGGGTCCATTGGAAAAAATGGAAGAGAAAAATTTAGTAAGGTGTTTAATGAATGGTGTAGAAAGTAATTTTCCCTTTATTTTGAAATAGCATCTCAAAAGAAAACATGATTATTAATATTGGGATACTTGATAGCTATTGAGCCCAAAATAAATACATAGTTTTAGGAAGGGCCACCAACCATCCCAGATGTCTCATTTTGTGCTCTTACAAACCCTAGAAATATCAATGAATACGCATTCCTTGTCTAGTCTGGGTTTTTGAGGCTTTCAAACACATTGAACGTGAATTCTAATACTATATAAAATTAATATAGATTCTATAATAAAAAAATCCATACACACATCGAGACCCAATTACCATCCAAACAAATTGTCATTATATTCCAACTCATTTAAATATAAGTATATCACAAAATTCATTAAAGAGTGTTTCCATATTGTGTTTTTATTTTTTTCAATATTATACAATGATTTTCCTTTCAATTCATGTTTATTATATGGCCTGAAGAGTTTTTTGTTCTTAATATCCTTTTTATATTAGTTACCTATTTCCAAAATATTAATTAGTGACTTATTTATGTTATTATCCTCCTAAATAACAATTTATTTCAATAATCTATTTGGAAAATATAGGAGTATGAGATCTATAGAAATTTATTGGTTCTAAATAATCCATGGGAAATATAATTTATCAATGTATTAAATGATTTAGTGAATATAATTATCATATGGGTACCCTTATCCCATCCACTAAAATAACATGTGTATTGTATATACCGTACATCTCCTCCCTCATTCACTCACAATATAAATCAAAATGATGATAGAACGTTTTATATGAATCATTATCCTTATAAATTATTTTTAATTAATTATATGTTTATATTATAATGATTTTGTAAATACAATACCTCATCATTTTAATTTCATTATTCCTATTTTTACTTCTAACTCACTTAATTAGGAGACTCAATAGGACATGGGAACTCAATAACATAGAAATCCATCAAATAATATTGTACTATATACAAGTAATTTTTAAAATTTTATAATTCATTTCCAATTAATCTAATTTCATTTTTCCTATATGGATCATAGTGAAAATTTATTAGTTATATATATTAAAATTTCATCATTAGGATTAATATATCAATAATTCAACCTATATTAAAATTTGTTAGAGGATATTAATAAATTACTATTTTAATGTCATCTAAATATTTATAAAAATAAAAATATCATAGGCCATTTTATTATTTATTTTCCTAAATATTTAGTGGAAAAGTATCCTTTAAATCACTCTTTAGAGTCTAAACGATATAATTACACTATAAAGAATGATTTAAAATTATAATTCAGTAGGATGATGACATTAACTCAAATACTCATATCCTTTTCATTGATTAACATACCTTGAAATTCCATAAATATGACTAAATATGTAAATTGACATTAGAATTTTTACCATTTTATAAATAGATAAATATTTTATATAAACATAACCTCATTCAACCAAGCACCTCAAATTATAAATCTATATATATGAAAGAATATAGAAATTATGTTTGAAAATAACCTCAAAATTGTTTTTTTTAATTTGATTGATGAAGTTCATTTAGGGAATTAGTTTTACATTAAGTGATATTTATGTTATTTTATCCACATTGATAATTATATCCTTTATATTTATAATGTTATTATCTTGGGATCACTTTGATAATTTTTAATACTAATTAATTTTAACCATTTATCATGATTATATTCCTATTATCTGTGACTCAAAAAATACTATACTATTAGATCTTGTATGAACAACAGAATCAAAAAATAAATCACCATTCATCAAAAAATAAATAAAATTATAATTGGTTGTGAGATATATTCTAATAATTGATCCATCATGTGAATTTTGTATCTACTAGGACCATGGTTAAATTACATAGGTTGTTTAATGAGTCAAATTACAGTTTCAACGAAACTCGAATCTATGTCCTAATATTTTCATCCAATCCTATTTTCTCCACAAACTACACCATCATGAACTCATTTTTCTTATACATGTATATTAACAACCTTCCATTAGAGGGGATCTCAATATATAAGAATCAATTAAATAATATAATATATAGACAAACATCCCCTATAAAAATATATGATGTAAGAGTGAATTAAAAATATCAAAATAATATTTAATGATTTAACTACTAATAATCATTCCACATTAAAATTATTATATAAAAAAACATATCATAACTACATTTAATATCGAGTCATAAATAATCCACCTGTATATGATTTTATAATTGATGTTAACTAAAAAAATATTCTACCCATTTTAATTTTTTATTCATTAAATTTAAATTAAATTGATTTTAAATTAATAAATATATGCCTCATATCCCATAAAATAGTTTTAATAAAGTCTCTAAATTTTAAAAAAATATGTAAAAATTTAAAATTTTTCAAATCATTCGGGAATTCATGTAGACTCATAGATGCTTAAATTGGCTAAAGGGAGTCAGGTATATCCTTAGATAGATCCTCCCTGGATGATCAACTAGGATAGCCTGTTGGGTTTCTAGATGGACGCATACCAATATTCTCAGGAACACATTGTTTCTCAAAATCTACCAACACATTACATGTCATTAATTTTTTAATAAAATAATTAAATAACACATACCTGATTATGGAGTTATACAAGGAAGGAATCACCCACAACCCAAATCCACTATAGAGCCAACAAGTTTTCTTAATGATATTAGTAGATGTTTTTTCCAACAATATATCTTAAAAAAATTATTTATATTCCCTTTTATGCTTATCTGAGGTGTTTTATCCCTCCACCATTCCATTGGCTCTTTCCCCACCCATAAATTAGTCTGTCTCCTCTTAAAATGTTATATTATCCTTTGTTTATCAGTTATTAATCATCTAATATATTTTTTTTAAATTATTACATTGGGTCCATATCATCAACAAGATCTCAAATCCATCAAAAATTATGTTAAACCATTTAAATAAATAAATGGGGCTAGCCCAAAAAACTCATGGAGGCCTAAAATATGGAATGCTGAGTGAATATTCTCAAACAAGATTATTGGAAGTGGAAGGATAAGAACCAATAAATTTTTGAAATATAAGAGAGTTAACTTAGGTTCTTCCAAAATCCATTAAATTGAGTTCCATTTTGCATTCATTACATGTATCAATTAGTATAGTGTCACCAGGAATAAGGCTCATGCATAAATGAATCAGATACATGATATCTCAAGGGATAGTGATCATTGTTTGAATGGACCTATGAAGGATATAAAAGACTTTCCTCACCCATTAAAAATTTATACAATAAGTAGAGCATATATTCAACCCTTTCAAAATTTTCATGACTTTCGTGCTAAGATAATATCCGTGAACAAGAAATAAATTGTAATCAATGAAGACTGAGCCAAACTAATCCCAAACACCCCCTCGCATGAATCCCTCAATACAGGATCAAACAATTTTCAATTTAAGGACGGTTTGGTGTTGGTTCCAACTCAACCAATTAACTTTCATAGACATTTTGGAATTTTAAGGACATTACATACCGTCCACAATATTCCGAAAAGTGGGTGATAACTTTCAACGATTAAATATCCAAAGAAGATCTTTTACATGCATTGTGGTCCGAGCTGTTATAATCAACTATGAACTAGACACAAAGAAATTACCTTACATTTATTTTGGCTACAATATCCATCCATAACATTCCTTTAATATAATTATATTTCAATTTACTTGTCAATGTTTCTATTAGAGACTAGAAACTAAGAGTAGAGAAAATCATCACCAGAAAGACCCTGAATTATTGACCCAGTGAGACTAATGATTTCTGTAAAGATAACAATTTCATAATCCCCTATAAAAATATGTGTGTACCCAATTATTCTTGATGGAAGGATATAATGTTCATGTGGATATTATTGAAACACCCCTATAGAACACTCCTGTGTCAAAGGGTATTGCGTGATTTATTAGACACCATACAAGAAAATTAGTATTACCTGGAATAACCTTTCTCCATAATATATCCACCCAACTATCATGTCTTTTTTGTTACTTAATAAAATGATAATAATTATTAAATGAGGAAATACTAGAATATTATCCTATGTACACAATTCTATCTGGATCAATAACATTATGATCCCATTGAAAAAAGTCAAGCTGTTCTGGGTTGACAATAGATTCAATGATGGAGGTAAAATGTCAATCGTGTAGATAATAATTGGTAGAAAAAATCATTCACCAAAAACCTATAAATTATCTAACTAATTATGAAGCTATAAATTCCTACTTCCCCACTCATCAATCCAAAAGAGTGCTACTAATGTGTGAGAACATGTATAAATGTGGAAGAACCATCCTTGGGGAATTGACTCCCCTTCCCAACTAAGTCTCTCACATATATTTTATTAATGAATTTTCCCAAAAGAGAGATTCCCTCTATAATGTAACAGCCCGATATTTTATGAAAACTATTTTTTTTAATTTTATTACTGTGTTGTGTTGTACACTACACCAAAAGGAGCTTGCACAACACGCATCCTTGACTTGCCTTGAATTACACGCAATCGCAACCTTCCTCGATAGCGTGTGTAGTACGCAATACTGAGTTTCACGAAACAACAATATGCTATTAAAACTAGCCATTATGAATAGTAATAACCACTTTTTGAAATTTTATAAATTTTATTTTTCAAAATGGACTTCATTTTTGGACTCAGAATATCGAAATTAGCCTAGGGTGAAATTTTGGTATTTTCCTGAAAACTTTCAATTTTTGATGAATAGTGAAACCACTAAGTGGTATGTTAAAAACTGAATTTTGCATAAAACATAATTTTACCGCTTCTGTGAATGGAATTTCAAAAATCTGACAGACACGGTTGATATCAGTAAGTAAAATGTGGTTCAATGAGATAAAAATAATTTTTTGGTGAATAGTAACTTTTTACTATTTTTACCACGGTTAATAGTAAATAGGGTAACTAAGGGTAAATATGATATTAATATTACCCTAACACATGTCCTAATTCTATTGGACATGTTTAATTCGACCAAAAACAAACTTAGTAATAAAATATGACCATTTAGGCCCACTTGGATTAGATTAGGACATTTATTATTAATTTATTTAAAGAAGGGTTAAAATAGTTAAAATCAACGTTTAATAAGTAAATCATTTTTAATATGGGTTTATACATAAGATAAATTCGACTATAAATATTCATTAGAAAGCTAAAAAGATTTCCTACATAATTATATTATATTTATAATTTTTAGACTTTAAATAAATTAAATTATTTATGACACAACGATGATGCAGTAATTACCCTTTTAAGGAAATATTAACATAATTGATGTTATAAATGCTCAAATGAATGAAATTTGAGACTTTTTATGAATTACACTAATTTTATAGGTTACTATGATATATTAGTGTTGATGTAATCAACTTGGTTAGAACATATAATTCGGTTATGACTTTCACAAAAAAACATATATCAAATAGTGTCAAAATTGACAAAAAATTGTTTTTAAATCAAATATTATATTATTAATTGTTATTTTATTCCTAAAAATCTAAGGTTCGGCCAAATGACTTAGATAAATATATATATATTAATAATAAACAATTTGGGGTTCGTTTGGCATGTTATAGTAATTGTATTAACCATATAGTGAAAGAAAACAAAAAGACACGGTAAAAGTTAAATTATTTAACTTAGAGTTAAATCTAATTGATAAGGTTAAAATAATACCCTAAACTTGTCTAAATCTTATTGGTTGATATTATTTTGACCCATCCCCACTTTAGCTTCGAAATAAGTCCCTTTGGAACCATTATAAACCGATTTTGACTTCAATATAAAATAATATTTTGAGATATTCCTAAGGTGCCCCTCTCCTCCCTTATAAAAGGACACCTCCTCCCCCTCCTCCTCACACCAATTTGAGCACTCAAGCTCGTCCAAACCCTGCCAAAATCTCTTCTCCACTTCCCTAGAAACATCCTAGAGGTTCTGGTCTTCCTCAAAGTCCAATTTTAGTGCCCTAAGAGGAGGTCTCAAAGAGGCGCTTCAAAGAAGAGGTAATTACCGTTACCAATTCTTTCATCTTTATTTCTTCTTCCACTTCTTCTTCTTAGGTTATTTGATTATGAAGTAATAACATCAGTATCAATCATATACTGATATGTTATTATAAGTATGAAACAACCCTATTTCACCATCTATCCATCCTACGGAAAAAGAAATCACCGCGCTTGCGTACGTACGGAATACCGTCTCCACGCCGTGGTGTAATCTATTTTCCACCACCACCTTACATGGATGGGTATAATGGTGTAAAGAATAACTATACATAGTTATTAAAACATCATATTGATTCTTATATATTGTATATTCCACTCCAATTCAATTCAATATTTATGGAAATGATATCATCGCTCGTGCGTACGTACGGACTACCGTCTCCACGACGCGATGAGATTCATTCTCCATGTTAACCATTTAAGAATGATTATAAAGTATATATAAGAAATAATAATGAAATATATGACATTATAAAGCTACTGGATTTATGTATATATATATATTTATGTCATCTACTTACTTCCATTCAAGACAATAAGGAAAGGAAAACAGCGTTCATGCGTATGTACGGACTACCGTCTCCATGAACGGTGTTTTTCATTTCATTTATCTATCTATTATATATATATATATACTGAATATATATGATATATAAATCATATTTTATATTCTGGAAGTAAGTAAATCATGATATAAGTAATAATAATGTCAAGAACCACAAGTCAAAACACCTACGATAAAAGAAACGATTTTACCCAAAACACTTTTTTAACATGGAATTTACAAAAGAACGGGTAATATAAAGTCATAAGTTAACCATATATGATATCATAAAAATGAATATGATTCTGTAATAAGTCAATTACATTATTTAAATCATTATACAGGAGGTTCGGACACATACGAAGCAAATCAGACCTAAGGTAAGGGAAATATCACAATCTCATTTTTATCCGAGATTGTTTATTCGTAAGTATTTACTGGGGTGTATTTTATCATCCACATCCATGTTTCATCAATATGTAATATTATTTCCATCCACCTAAAATTGTTTAAATCCATTTTTACCCTTCGTTGAGTTTTTAGTAATATGTATGAAAGAAATCTTTTGTCGTTTTTCGTACGAGGTACTTTTTGACTTTTCCGACAAAAGTACGTAGAATGTTTTTTAACTTATACGACATGAATGGATTTTTAAAACATTATTTCAAAAAAGCTTCCTTTACAAGTTTTCAAGTTTATTTTTAATCAACTTCTTTTAGTTTATAATTTTACGACATGTTAAGAAAGGAAAAGTGTTTTTGAAGTAGAAAGGATATTTTCCTCAAGAATGAAGTTCAAGTATTTTATCAAAATTATTTTCCATCTAAGATAATAAAAGGGTTCTGTTTTTATCCCTATTATTACATGGATTTTATTATGTTGTGATGGAAATATTTTTATGAATTCCTTTATCTTATATGAATTGTTTTATGATGTCATGTTGTTTAAGAATCCCATTTTTATTACATGGGTTATGCAATGATTATGATTTATGATTTTGTGGCACACATAAGAATGGTATCATTATGAGATGGGTGGGACCTATATCTCCCTCCAATGCATTGGGTAAATATTTTATATCTCATGAGATAGACATGGCTGGAATGGTAGGTTATACCGGTTCAGTGAAACAGGACTGAAACGAGGGTTACTCGATTCAGAAAGGGACTTTATCCACTAAGATAGTCTTGGCAATGAGTCTTGACTAACAAGAAATGATTCTCTATGATTATGTGTGTATGACACAATGTATCATGTTTCATGTTATGATTATTGTGATTACATTTCACTTCTATGATTTATCCCATGTTATGAAATTATGAGGTCTTTTGCAGGTTAATATTTCCAAAAGTTATGTTCTTATGAATATGATGTGATTGATTTCTCTTTTGATTACCCTTACTGAGCATTTGAGCTCACCCTTTTATGTTTTCTTTTCCCCAGGATATAAAGAAAGGTTTTAGGTAAAAAAGGGGGAAGATCTTTATGGGAGATGTTGAAGATCATTCACCACGATTAGAAGATTACGTTCCGAGTTTCCAAAGACACTAAACTATTACGATCCTTGTGTGTGTATTTTTTTTATGTACTAAGAATTCCACAAAAGTAATGGAATGTCCATGTACGTCAAGATACGGGTCTCTACAGTTGGTATCAGAGGAAAGGATTAGTCAACCTTTGGAAACTAGGATGCGAAAACGTTAGTGAGATCCCTAGAGATATTTCTAAGGTATGTCTAGGGATGTCCCTAAGGATAAGTATACGTATAAGATACAGTCCTAGAACTACGGTAACGATCATAGAATTTAACCTAATAAGTTAGATATTGAGGATACTTCCCCTTTATTATGTTATTTTCCCTAGCATGATTTTTGCCTCTCACACTATTCTTTTTGGGTTTTAGACGATGGCTGGAACCCGAAGGAACCGTGCTGATCAATGCAATGGACAATGCAATGATTGTACTCCTGAACAAACAAATGTTATGGGAGATGGAGTGCAAAATCTTATTGCTATACTTACACAAGCTATGAATCATTCTGGACTTCCAAATGAGCAGAGAAGGGAACAATATTCTATTGAGTCCTTCATGAGGCAACGCCCACCTTCTTACAGTGGGTCTTCTGATCCACTTGTTGCTGAACAATGGATCAGTACCACTGAAAAGATATTTTCAGTTCTTCAATGTTCTGAACATGATAAAGTCATCTTAGCAGTACATCGTTTGGAAGGTGAAGCTAATCAATGGTGGAATCTTATCAAGAATAGAAGGCAAAGAGATGAAATTGAGTCCATGGAATGGGACGATTTCAAGAACTTATTTTTCAATAAGTACTTCCCTCGTATTCTTCGAACAAAGATGGAGAAGGAGTTTCTTGAACTAAAGCAAAAAGATGATGAATCTATTGGTATATTCGAAGCGAATTTTACAAGACTTGCAAGGTATGCATCTGGCATTATCATCCAACCTGAAAGTAAAGTGGATCGATTTTTCAGTGGACTAAAACCAAGTCTTCGAAGGGAATTAGAAATAAGAGACTTCAGTAGCTATGAAGTAATTGTGCGTTGTGATATCAAGGTAGAAATGGAAGTTTGTGTTACATATCCATCTCATGGATTTGACAAGAAACGAAAGATGGAGTTCAAGGAGAAATATCAGAATAATGGCGAAAAGAAGATGAATGTTTCCTTATGCACAAAGTGTGGAAAGAAGCATGGTGGAGATTGTCTTTAAGGGACTAGAAAATGTTTTAAGTGTGGAAATGAAGGTCATCGAGCAGCTGAGTGTCGAAGTAATGGAAAAAGGGATTCTAATGATGTGAATAAAGCAAACACTGCAGAGAACGCACCACCAACACTTCAATGCTTCAAGTGAAAGGAAACGGGGCATTATGCTAATAAATGCCCTAATCCAAGGGTTAATGACGATCAACATGAGCAACCACTGAAGGAAAAGGACAAAGGGAAGTCACATGCGATCACTATTGGCAATGTTGAATATGACAACGATGTGGTGGAATGATTAAGTGTTTATGTAATGGGATTCCAAAATAATGTTGTATCATTGAGTATTGCAATATTTATTGATGTGGTATTCAAAGTGATTGAGATATTTTTTGGAAATAAGATGATATGCACATAATGAAGGGAAAACGAGAAAATGAAATGTTTAATAGTATTCATGAGCTCATGATTGATATAAGGACTAAGTGATATCATTGTTTGAGTATATAGAATTTTGAGGATTTTGGTATGTGGAAGGTGTTAACTTTTAACTGTAATCATGTTTTAACTAAGGTTCAATGGGTATTCAAGAAAATACTTGATTAAGGCCTTTGAATGTTTGGAATGTGACCAACAAAACATATCTTATGATATATGGGGATCAGCGATGGTGTTAAATCTCTGGTAACCGTTTTCACTATGTTATGAGAATGGACTGCAGTATTATGGATAAGCCTAAGGATTGGAATGGATTATGTTGGACATAATTTAGTATTGTTTAAGGATAGAAGATTTTCGATATTTTTGATGGGATGTTATAGTAATATAGTTTTAGAAAAAGGAAAACCTGCAGGACGGGCGACAGCCCATCGCTTCGGACAAGGCTGTGGGAATCGAACCCACAACCGAAGTGCGACTGGCCTTTATCGCCTACCACTGGCCTACAGGAAGTCCCTGTTTAGTAGAAACTATTTTTATTATATTAAGCAGTATGATATATGAAGTATAAGTCCATTTTAGGAACCATATATGATTAATCTCACTATAGATCGACTTATATATATAATTTTTGCTAACCTTTTGTTTGAGACAGATGGAATGACCCGTCATTCTATCACATGATCTGCTAACACTTCACGAATAACAAATTCAACTTCATTTATTTAAGAGTTGAAGTGGAAATTGTTCAAGGCATGAACAACAGTGAGATTGTACCAAAATAAAGAAAGTATTTATTATAATTCAAATTTTCAACTTTAGGGAAATGATCTTGAAAACCAAAAATGTTGTCCTAGTGATATTATACCTGATGAATCAGATGGTACCTTAGATCGTCACAAATTTATGGATTTGTGATTTCTGGATTTTCCATAGCCATGTTCTCTACCACTCTCCATCAGAACATGATGGTTAGATTTCTCTTCCATATCCATATTTTCACCTATGTGGAAACCCAATGATTAGTTTATTTGGGTAATCGTTACATTTCATACTTTAGTTTTTAAATCCAAGTTTTGGTACTCCTTTTTACGATGTGGGTTTCTATTAAAGAAACTTTCGAATAGTAAACCATTTATAACCCCGACGAATTTCAAGGGTGAAATTCATTTTAAGGGGGGTAGAATGTAACAGCCCGATATTTTATGAAAACTATTTTTTTTAATTTTATTAATGTCTTGTGTTGTACGCTACACCAAAAGGATCTTGCACAACACGCATCCTTGACTTGCCTTGAATTACACGCAATCACAACCTTCCTCGATAGCGTGTGTAGTACGCAATACTGAGTTTCACGAAACAACAATATGCTATTAAAACTAGCCGTTATGAATAGTAATAACCACTTTTTGAAATTTTAAAAATTTTATTTTTCAAAATGGACTTCATTTTTGGACTCAGAATATCGAAATTAGCCTAGGGTGAAATTTTGGTATTTTTCTGAAAACTTTCAATTTTTGATGAATAGTGAAACCACTAAGTGGTAGGTTAAAAACTGAATTTTGCATAAAACTTAATTTTACCGCTTCTGTGAATGGAATTTCAAAAATCCGACAGACACGGTTGATATCAGTAAGTAAAATGTGGTTCAATGAGATAAAAATAATTTTTTGGTGAATAGTAACTTTTTACTATTTTTACCACGGTTAATAGTAAATAGGGTAACTAAGGGTAAATATGATATTAATATTACCCTACCACATGTCCTAATTCTATTGGACAAGTGTAATTCGACCAAAAACAAACTTAGGAATAATATATGACCATTTAGGCCCACTTGGATTAGATTAGGACATTTATTATTAATTTATTTAAAGAAGGGTTAAAATAGTTAAAATCAAAGTTGAATAAGTAAATCATTTTTAATATGGGGTTATACATAAGATAAATTAGACTATAAATATTCATTAGAAAGCTAAAAAGATTTCCTACATAATGATATTTTGTTTATAATTTTTAGACTTTAAATATATTAAATTATTTATGACACAACGATGATGCAGTAATTACCCTTTTAAGGAAATATTAACATAATTGATGTTATAAATGCTCAAATGAATGAAATTTGAGACTTTTTATGGATTCCACTAATTTTATAGGTTACTATGATATATTAGTGTTGATTTAATCAACTTTTTTCGAACATATAATTCTGTTATGACTTTCACAAAAAACATATATCAAATAGTGTCAAAATTGACACAAAATGGTTTTTAAATAAAATATTATATTATTAATTGTTATTTTATTCCTAAAAATCTAAGGTTCGGACAAATGACTTAGATAAGGATATATATATTAATAATAAAGAATTTGGGGTTCGTTTGGCATGTTATAGTAATTTTATTAACCATATAGTGAAAGAAAACAAAAAGACACAGTAAAAGTTAAATTATTTAACTTAGAGTTAAATCTAATTGATAAGGTTAACATAATACCCTAAACTTTTATAAATCTTATTGGTTGATAGTATTTCGACCCATCTCCACTTTAGCTTCGAAATAAGACCCTTTGGAACCATTATAAACCGATTTTGACTTTAATATAAAATAATATTTTGAGATATTCCTAAGGTGCCCCTCTCCTCCCTTATAAAAGGACACCTCCTCCCCCTCCTCCTCACACCAATTTGAGCACTCAAGCTCGGCCAAACCCTGCCAAAATCTCTTCTACACTTCCCTAGAAACATCCTAGAGGTTATGGTCTTCCTAAAAGACCAATTTTAGTGCCCTAAGAGGAGGTCTCAAAGAGGTGCTTCAAAGAAGAGGTAATTACCGTTACCAATTCTTTCATCTTTATTTCTTCTTCCACTTCTTCTTCTTAGGTTGTTTCATTATGAAGTAATAACATCAGTATCACTCATATATTTATATTTTATTATAAGTATGAAACAACCCTATTTCACCATCTATCCATCCTACGGAAAAAGAAATCACCGCGCGTGCGTACGTACAGAATACCGTCTCCACGCCGTGGTGTAATCTATTTTCCACCACCACCTTACATGGATGGGTATAATGGTGTAAAGAATAACTATACATAGTTATTAAAACATCATATTGATTCTTATATATTGTATAATCCACTCCAATTCAATTCAATATTTATGGAAGTGATATCATCGCTCGTGCGTTCGTACGGACTACCGTCTCCACGACACGATGAGATTCATTCTCCATGTTAACCATTTAAGAATGATTATAAAGTATATATAAGAAATAATAATGAAATATATGACATTATAAAGATACTGGATTTATGTATATATATATATATATATATATGTATGTCATCTACTTACATCCATTCAAGACAATAAGGAAAGGACAACAGCGTTCATGCGTACGTACGGACTACCGTCTCCATGAACGGTGTTTTTCATTTCATTTATCTATCTATTATATATATATATATATACTGAATATATATGATATATAAATCATATTTTATATTCTGGAAGTAAGTAAATCGTGATATAAGTAATAATAATGTCAAGAACAACAAGTCAAAACACCTACGATAAAAGAAACGATTTTACCCAAAACGCTTCTTTAACATGGAATTTACAAAAGAACGGGTAATATAAAGTCATAAGTGAACCATATATGATATCATAACAATGAATATGATTCTGTAATAAGTCAATGACATTATTTAAATCATTATACAGGTGGTTCGGAGACATACGAAGCAAATCGGACCTAAGGTAAGGGAAATTTCACAATCTCATTTTTATCCGAGATTGTTTATTCATAAGTATTTACTGGGGTGTATTTTATCATCCACATCCATGTTTCATCAATATGTAATATTATTTCCATCCACCTACAATTGTTTAAATCCATTTTTACCCTTCGGTGAGTTTTTAGTAATATGTATGAAAGGAATCTTTTGTCGTTTTTCGTACGAGGTACTTTTTGACTTTTCCGACAAAAGTACGAAGAATGTTTTTTTAACATATATGACATGAATGGATTTTTAAAACATTATTTCCAAAAAGATTCCTTTACAAGTTTTCAAGTTTATTTTTAATCAACTTCTTTTAGTTTATAATTTTACGACATGTTAAGAAAGGAAAAGTGTTTTTGAAGTAGAAATGATATTTTCCTCAAGAATGAAGTTCAAGTATTTTATCAAAATTATTTTCCATATAAGATAATAAAAGGGTTCTGTTTTTATCCCTATTATTACATGGATTTGATTATGTTGTGATGGAAATATTTTTATGAATTCCTTTATCTTATATGAATTGTTTTATGATGTCATGTCGTTTAAGAATCCCATTTTTATTACATGGGTTATGCAATGATGTATGATTTATGATTTTGTGGCACACATAAGAATGGTATCACTATGAGATGGGTGGGACCTATATCTCCCTCCAATGCATTGGGTAAAGATTTTATATCTCATGAGATAGACATGGCTTGAATGGTAGGTTATACCGGTTCAGTGAAACAGGACTGAAACGAGGGTTACTCGATTCATAAAGGGACTTTGTCCACTAAGATAGTCTTGGCAATGAGTCTTGACTAACATGAAATGATTCTCTATGATTATGTGTGTATGCCACAATGTTTCATGTTTCATGTAATGATTATTGTGATTAAATTTCACTTCTATGATTTAACCCATGTTATGAAATTATGAGGTCTTTTGCAGGTTAAGATTTCCAAAAGTTATGTTCTTATGAATACGATGTGATTGATTTCTCTTTTGTTTACCCTTACTGAGCATTTAAGCTCACCCTTTTATGTTTTCTTTTCCCCAGGATATAAAGAAAGGTTTTAGGTAAAAAAAGGGGGAATATCTTTATGGGAGATGTTGAAGATCATTCACCACGATTAGAAGATTACGTTCCGAGTTTCCAAAGACACTAAACTATTACGATCCTTATGTGTGTATTTTTTTTATGTACTAGGTATTCCGCAAAAGTAATGTAATGTCCATGTACGTCAAGATACGGGTCTCTACATATAATGACCATGGAATTAATTATTAAAGGTAATTAATGGTGTCTTCATCCCTTCTGATATTGATTCTACCCTACACCACTGCACATGATGATATATTCCTAGAATCCATTTGATAACACCCTTCCCTATACGGGTCCTATAAAAACATCATTATGATGCTATTAATATTACATAGGACCATAAGATGGGAATTGAGGATTGATAGTGCATGTAAGATGGTTATGGAAATAAAACTATTACTCAGAGTAGTTATCCCTACAAATAAAATGAAACGGTTCTTACAATTATGTATAATCAAGTATATATTTTCAACATGGGAATGAAATTGATGGATACATACCCTTCCCAGTTAAAATTAACCACCTTTGTATTTCATTATAAAATATACATTTTAGAAACCCATATTCTACTCAAACATTTTATACATTCTCTATGGGAATGGTCTTTAAATAAATAATCTTCACTTACCCTAATCTATGAACATTCTACTATAGTGTTGGTAAATGTTCAGAATTAGGTTTAGTTCATGAATTGAATTATTACATATATTAATCAAAATGATAAAATAATATACAAATAAAAATTTGTAATCTAGATAATTCTAGACATTAAATGGAATTAGATGACCCACCCCTATACAATTATTATAATTATATATCTACATAAGACAACACAGACCATAATTAATATACTATGAGATAAGGGGGCCCTTGGTCTAATACCCACAACTACCTTGAATAAATATCAATGTTTCCTATTAAAGTGATAGAGAACAACGATGAAAAAATTATTTTGATGAAAATATATTTCATGAGTTTAGATAATCCAATGACCCACATGACTCATAATGATAATGGTACACTCCACCTTATCTTAATATTTATCGATATTAATTTTAATGTAAATATTAGATACATTTTTCTAATAATTGATACAAGTCACCATTTCTTAAGACAATGAAATAATAGTTTGAGTTTACCTACATTGAAAACCCCCTTTTTTTCTTCATAGATCACATAGTGAAGGTGAAATGAAAGACATCTATTCCAAACAACATCATGGATTTTGAATGGGTCATCGGAATGATGATTTATCTTATATTGTTTTACGTAAGAAGATTATTTGAAATTAGTAATGATAATTAATTCAGTATAACATGAAACATTAGATAATTTTATACCCCGAAATCTTGCCTATGTAATATCAATCAACTCATTTTTTATGATTTTCGTGGAAATAATATGAATAATGAACCCACTAAGCCATATAGCCCTAGAGAATTCCCCACATTAAGGTTATTAAAAGCCCCAATATGTCCTTATTTTCAAGAATATTCTTGAAAAAATCAATTATTTCCTGAGATACAATAGGAGGTAATGAATCAAAAAGATCATCTTTCCCTTGAAAATATCACACCTATATATGAGGCTTAACACACACTAAAAATGATTGACAATGAGATGTTACAATACGTCAAAAATTTGTGGATTGTTAGTGAAATTGTTGTCCATTATAATGATATTGTAATGAAAATATCACCTATTATCAATAATTATTTCTTGACAATATGTGGGGTAATGAACTCCTTCATTTAGACATTTCACCCTTGAGTGACCTCTCACAGTTGTTTCCAATTTCAGATAAAATTCAGCCAAGAGGTTCTTTTATTCATCCAATAAATTTTAAATTTCTTCATCCCATCTAGATTCATATTCCATATTTATAAGATCAATTTCAGCATTATGTCCATCCACAACCACATAGTGAGAATGATTTACTGAGTACCAAATATAGATATCATGTTTTATCCATCTAATGAAATACATACCAGGACTTATTTTCCATGTGCTTCTTCTAATATACACTAAAAACATTTAGATAAGAAATTTTTTACTACCATATACTTGAATAGAATAAATTTTCATTTGATTCACCACCACCTATATGGAAAATAAAAATAGGAAAATGATTTTAAATTACTCGAGCTAAATTCTCATCATTATAATTTTGGGTAAGAGGAGGTTGAATGTAGATTAGAAAAATAATAATCAAATCTGTAACACGTACACCATCACTCCTTTTAATTTATAAACCACATATACCTGCACCAAAATATTCCAAGTCAAAGAGAATATAATGGGATGAAAAACATGCATATTCGTGAATATATTTTTATGGGTATAACACTCCACCCATCACTACTGATGGAACCATGATTAATTGGAAGCCTCTTCCAACATGATAAGTCTCACCACCTATTTTCATACTGTTAATATCATGATAAAAAGGCTCCCTCACCTTCACATGAAATTTGGAATAAAAAAGGATATAATGAAAGAGTTCGTATCAGAATATAAATTCCTATAATGGTGTTGATTGGAAGCCTCTTTAACTCATCATGAATATGGTCACTTCTAATAATCTAGATATGTTTATGTTCTAGATATCCATTCATACAATTATGGATAACAATTTTTTATCCTAAGTCACAAATTTATTATGTGTGCTTTGGGCCTCGATAACTACCACCAAATTTTTTTGTTATGGTGAATCTCAAGAAAACAAAAATGTGTCATTACCCAAAATAAAAAACCTATATTATTTAATATGGGAATGGGGATCGTTGAAGCTTATGCTGCTCAGATTTTTCCACCTACACTGATAAAATATTATATTGTAGTTAAGGAGTATATTTATCACATTTCACCAATATTCTGGTGATATCTGCATTGGGATGCAAAGAGGGAGTGAAATTTCAACCCCATTAATAAAATATAACATTATGAAATCTTATAGAAATAATTATATGCTTGAAAATAGACATATTTCACAAATGTAAATTTAATGGACCATAAAAATATAATATTTCATTGATAGAACAACAATCATACAATATACTTGAATGATTCATTCATCCTTTTAATATGTTTACCTAGGGATTAGACCCTCTTCATTCATATCTGATCCCATATTATGGGTGGGGGGGGGGATTAACAGTCTATTTTTTCACATGGACGAAAAATATTGAAATGAAATACCTTATAGTAATGATTTGAGTGGAAGGGGATGTGTTAAAGGTTTAGAAAGGCCATAGTGTTCGATTGTGAAATCCCCCCACAACGTACAATCGGTGCACAAGCTACATATTTCGATTCCTATGAGAATGACATCCCATCAATAACTATGAAAAATTAATCCATCAACTAGAGTTACATATTTTTCAATAAATAGGCCTTTTGGCCTTCATTTGTATAATGAAAATTCCACAAAGTCTAATCGATGCTCAACTCACTGAAGTTCTTCACTCAATCTATTTGTAACCTTCAAGGTATCTCTGTAAAACATAAAAGAGAGATAATTATAGGGAAATAATGACACAAATGTCCTCCTAGGGTTATAATCAAACATTACATGAATGGGGAATTATCTCAACTCTTGATTAATGTAAACTAGAGCGAGGTCCCCATCCTCAAATAGGGGCATCTGGGAAGAGCTTATACAAATAAATAAAGATACCAAATATCATGAAAATCCTCACCAAAGTGTAGTGATCTAGATTTTACATCATTCTAGGTGATATCAGTTTTCCCACACCTGCTTGTGTGAAGAACCCCTTGTAAAAAACTCCTTGGTATGCCACACCCTCAACCCTACGTCATCCCTTCATCATGCATTCTTAAAAACTATCAATGGAAGGGCCTCTAATTCCAATTTTACCATACCAAAAATGGACCCTGGTGAAACTATCTTTTAAGTTGTCCTAATCATTAAATCCATTGGAAAATAAACATCAGTGTGTCTCACATTTGTCTTTTTTTATGATTAGAGGTTTTCTGCACTGGTCCTACCTAATGATCAGGATCCTCCGAGTGTCAGTGGGTTTATATATATATAGTGACAAATACCCATACCACATGGAAAATTTTACGGAGCTCACAGTCCAGGGGATTAGTGTGGTTACCCATGTCCATCACTTATTATCTCTTGGATTTGGAACATCCAGTTCCCATTAGGGAGGATTAGGATTAAGCTTGCTTATCCATTCTATATGGAATATGATCCTCATCCTTCTATGGATAAAATTTTATTTCATCCATCTTTGAGAAAACCCCCATCCTTTCATATTGAATGTTTTAGACTTAGTCATTTTATTTACCCATATCCTCTATATTCATTCCTATAACGGTTCATGTGAACAGTGGGAAGTGTCATATCTTCATGCCCTTACACTTTTTCTACATCCACTTCCACTAGTTAATGAGGAAATATGTGGGGTTTTTCGAATATGACACTCCCTATTGTTTCTCACAGCAGTCCTGACTCAAGTGAGATTAGAGGGTTGTAATGATCATGAAACCCACATAATTCATGTGACAAATTGAACTACAAGAACACTGATTTCATGTCTAACTAAGATACATAAGATTATATTCTATGTCTTGAGTTCATGGGTCATCCTCATCAGATGTTATTTCCAATCATAACCCAAATTTCATTATGAAACCATCCACAGGAGTAATCGCCTCCATCCATCATATGGGACTACTCCATTGGTGTCATCCCAAAATACATCTCAAAATCAACATAATATGATAAATCAATCATGTTACATTCTATAATGAATCTGAATTAGGGGGGGAAAAGAATCAACATTCTTATCCAGGGGCTATAATCCTCTATCATATTCACCAAAATATATGGGATTTGATTCATATCGAAATGGGATACATAGTAATTTTTCATGGGGATGAAACCCAAAACCCTGAATCCACTCTATTCATTATTTTCCACATTCCTAGTAGGGATTATGTTATCTTAATAGTCCACATCCCTCTTAGGTTATCTAGGATAATTCAGCGTATTACCCACAATAATCATTGACTAGGAACCTTCCACCTATACATCCAGCCCACACTATGTCAAACATTATGGTTGGGTTTGTTATCATATGACCTGTAATGGTATGATGTTCCCAATTAAACAACTCTGAACTCTGTGTGTTATAATTCCATTCACAGTGAAATGTCGGAATACCATATATTGGATTGATACCATCATCATAAAAAATTACATCGACCTGGATGATGTTAAAATCTAGAGTGACCATTGTCTCCTTTGATAAGGATATATTTTACAGTGGCCCATTGTGTGGCTAGATAGATAAAATCATCATAATAATGATCATCGAATATCTAATTAGTTTTCAAGAGGATATCAAAAATGGGGAACCTTCAAATAAAGGATCTGGATCTTCAATGATGGGATCATCCCTTCCCAGTGTCTGTTCCATTCCCTTATGGTGAACCTAATTTCTTACTGTCAAGATGAGTCAGGTGATTGTTTAGATCCCCCTCCTATTCAGTTTTCATGAAGATTCCTACTACTTCTGTGATCCCCTGTTCTTGGGGTAAGGAGGAGTTTTGGTCACATGTAATTTTATGTAGGTATTCTTTTTAACCTCTTTATTTGTGTATCATGTTGGGTTGGTGTACTAATAATCAATTTTCAATAATGTGTGAATAAATTTCTTAAATTACTACTATATAACAGCATGGAATATGATAAAAATAAAACATGATCCAATGATATAACAGGCTAGGAGTGGATTGATGTTGATATCCTATTTTATTTTGGTTATTTTCATTGATGATGTGATTTTTTGTGCTAGTAGTCCTTCTGAAATATTGGACATTGGTGGTCTAGGCTTGAACAACGGGGATGTTATATTTTTTGGCTGTGATTCTTGATAAGTTGTTATAGGATGGACTATGTTTTACTAGTTAAACATGGATTAATTAATATGATTCATAAGGATAGAAAACCTTGTGTAGTCACCCCTATTTATAAAAGTAGAGTTCAATAACAGTGTTTACCAAACCTGAATATATCCTATTTGATAGGTGTGGTGGTTTGGTGTGTTCTACTGGGATCGTTGAATTTTTTTGGGTAGTGTGGAGCTGATGTTGGGAGTATCGATATGGGTACAAGTGTGGGTAGTGGATTTGGTTATGTGAAAAATGTGTCGTATGTTTGTGCATTGGGGTTGGGGTTTATAGGTAGATGTTGTCAGATTTTTTTATGGGTAGGCAAAGGTGGTGTGGTTGAATATCATGTTGAATGAATTACTGATTATGGAATGGATGGACATATAGGCAGTGGGACTACAATTATTTATGTTGTGTCAATCAAGAAATACTGGGTAGTAGGACTACAATGTTTTTATGTACAAGATATATAGTTGAAATGCATCTAGGAATATTTTGGGAAGCATGGATATAGCTTTGGGTTGGGTCATAATAACATGTTAATAGGTGTGTTTGGTGTGGTGCTGTTATGTTGTGATTCAATAAGGTTTGGTAGTGAGGGAATGATTGTGTGGTTCCACATTGAATAATTATAGTTTACAGTGGTTTAAAGGGTTTCTAGGAAGAAACGAGTGTGACTTGGAATTTTAGGTTGGTTGTTCTCTATTGTTTTTTAATGTGTGTAAATATGAAAATTCATTACATTGGACCATCTCTTCCCTTGTTCAATGTTGGCAGTACAAAAGAATGAATTTTATTGGTTTATATGTGATTAGTTAATCAGGCTCTCCATATTCTAAGAAATGTTGTAGATGTTTTTCATGGTATTTTCACCAGTTAGTGCTAGAATAAATTAATTTAAACCCCTATATTAATGGATATTAAGTCGTTAAATGAAAAGGGGTTGGCTTTATGCTTTAGTAGTGGATGTTTGACTGGTTGTACATATAGGTGCATCAGTAACTATTATTCTGTGTCAGTTTTTTTGGTACTCATAAGATGGGCCAAGTGTTTCTTTACGTCTATGTATAAATTGTATTTCCTTGTGTTTTCTATAATAACCACACCCTGGTTAAGAACCACGATCCAAACATGCCTATTTCCTAGGGCATGGTGTCTTTCCCAACATCCCAGAGTAAGGACGGATGGTTGGTTTTTAAATTTATTTCTAGATACCTCTTCTGTGTTCATAACACTCAAGGGTAACTGGGCAGGCAATAATGGCTTGATTTTTACAATAATATAAGATCCTTTAGGTAGGTTTATTGTGGAAAAGGGGCCCATGTGTTTGCAGGTCATGATTTTTTCCCCAGTGTCTTCAGGATGAGGCCCAACTGCCATTGAGTGAGAGGCATGGTACTTGTGGACCAGGTGTCTGTGGAAGGTTTGTGTGGTGTGGCTATGACTTAGGTGTCTGCAAGCTGGTTTTTTTTGTATTGAGGCTTAGGTGTGTGTTTTTAGGTTGAGGAAGTGGTACTTTATTATTATATATTGGTATCATCAAGAAGATAGCTATTAGGAATGAGTAGTTAACTAGTGGTAAAGTGGTGTAGGGTACCCAAATGTTGATGTGCTTATACTAATACATTACTTGACTTTTATTATATGAGTGTGCATTTTTTAGGTTGGTTTTTTTAGAAATCCACTATAGGTGATTTGATGTTCTAATGTTTTCTCATAGGGGTGTTAGTATTTTCCACCACATGTGCACATGTGGATTTTTTTTCCTACTCAGTATACATGTATACATACACTATATATGTGGAACAATTTTTATAATTATGTTAGGTCCTTGAGGACCTTTCTGTACATTACTAGCTCTGGCAATTGGGTAGTTTATGTGGTGCAATTTAGTCTCTTTATTTTATTTCTTTCTTTGTTACTTTGGTTTTACTTTTGTTGTAATTTACATTTACATCATACATGGGTTTGATTTTTTATACTTTATATAATTTTTTGGAGTTGATTTGGAATTTTATTATCATATATCCCTATCATATTTAATTGAAAATGTCAATATATTCCATTTAGTATGAGATTCTATACCCTTGGAGATAGTAGGAACTCTAGGGTGTATTGAAGGCTAGACACTGGGGTCCTTATTTATCCTTCATATTGAAGAAGGAAAAGAGTGTCAATTTTTTGTCTCTTCTCTCATCATGAGGAAGGAGAGTCATTATAGAATTGTATTTGAGGATGAAGGTTGGGATATTATATGGAGTTCAGAGCTAGTAACACTAAGTATTGAATGGTATTGTAGGGAAATAGTGGTAGCTAATCATGTTTCATGAAATACTCCAAGGAAGACAAGCTAATGAACAAGATTTTAGCCCCCATCACCCTGAGATTGAATGCAAGGACTCGAGACCTACGGAACAGCCAATGGATTCTATACAGAATGCAGTTTAGTGATGCTAAGAAAGGTACATGAATCATAATGATATGTTTTCTTGGGTGTCATGGCCATTTTGGTAAAAAAAAATTATTCTTTTTTAAAAAAAATTTGATTAATCATAAAGAAAAACATAAGACTACATGGGAATAGTATTTCCTTCTTTACCCATTCATATATTCAACATTGAAGTCATCCATATGTGGTATGAGTGGTTGAGGCCCAACAGACTAACCCAGTTCATCAGTTGAGGGGCGATCGAGAGTATGAAGATGACTTGCGGAAAAAGATCCATCGTGATTTCTTGTGGAACACACTAGGGAAGTACAAAGGAATTATTTTTGACTCACAAATGGATCAATAACTTGAGGAGATGAAAATAATCATTAATTTTATCCTTCACTTAGGGAGTAACAGGTTCCTCTAGAAGTGTTCCAGATGTTCAGAGAGGCACATCAGTGGGGGATTCTTTACCTTGGGGAGACAATTGTTACTGATGTCTCATGGTTTGAATTTGAGGAAACTTTTTCACCGAAGTTTTATTCCTCGATGATGAAGCCCGAGAAGAGGTAAGAGGAACTCCCCCTCCAACATGGGTGTATGTAAGTAAGGGAGGTGGGGATCATGTTGAAAGATATCCTACACTTTTCTCTGGATCTCTCTCTAGATGAGGAGTTGCAGGTGAGATGCTTAGAGGGGGCACTCCGACCTTCTCTTCATTCTGTCATCATTACTTTTACCATCACAAAAAATCTAGATGTTTTGAAGAAGGTTTATGTAGTGGAGATGATGAAATTTTAGTGCAGTGCACCAGTAAGGGGAGACAACTGGTCTTGTTGAAGGGGGAGTCAGTCAGCAGCCGGTCTACGACATCAGGGCCTTCTATGTTTTTTCTAGCATGAAGCAAGCCTCCACAGTTCCAGTCCAAATCTCATAGTCCCCACCATTTCCCCATCATTCCAGGAGCTAGTATATTTTTATATGGAATCAATGGACATCCGTGGAACTAGTGCCCAGTTCATGCTCAGTACGGTGGGGGTGGGTTGGTTCATTGACCAACTCAACAGCACTAGTTGATGGTCATACCATTCCAGCATCAGGGGCAGTGGGCTCCCCTTTAACGAAGGGTATACGGTGTTACGTGAGGCCAAACATAGGTTTCTAAATTCGGACATCTTCCAAGTAATGTCTTGGGAGTTGGTTGATAAAAGAGGGTAGAGGAGCAGGGTGTGGGAAGTCGCAGGCCACCATGAATGGAGTTCTAATGGGAAAGGATGTTGTTTAAAGCTTGATCATTCTTTTTAGTACTATTTCTTGAACATTTTTTTATTCAAGATATTTCCACTAATTTTTTCACCCATTATAGCTCGTTCATTGGGAATCTATATAAAGAGACATCCCATTCCCCTAGTGTTGTGTATGCTAGTTGAAGGTCAGGCCAATTTGTTTGATGATTGTTTGTGATCTAGACCGATGTTGAGGCCACATCATTCAAGTGGAGATCCTATTATACTTCCAATACAAATGTACGTTATCATCCAAGGAATAAATAGGTTGTTTTATGTTCGTATAGTAATCGAATACATCCCGAAAATATTTATGTTCTCAGATAAGGAAGGCCATCACGTTGCATTGATTGGTGAGTGGGGATGTCATGTGGACAGTCGGTGTGTGGAGATATTTCACATCTTCTTGGTCATGCTATCACTTGGATCATTGGAAATAGTTATGGTGGAGGCTCTACGGGTTGTCAGAGAGTTATTTGATTTCTTTTTATTGGAGGTTGTGGCTTTACCCCCTCGACGTAACATAGCATTTGGAATAGACATGAAAACAGATGCCTATACTATTTCAATGGCTCCTTAACGGATGTCACCTTCATTGTTAAAGAGTTATTGTAACACCCCAGGTAAATAAAGAATATGATATTTTCATATTTATCCATACTTGTGAATAAAATATTAATATGACTTTAAAGGGGATGCTATGCTCGATGGCGTACCCAACACACAACAACGAGTTTCTTGGGAATCTTACGTTGCACTCTAATAATAAAATAATATTATTTTAAATGGTAGTTAACATGCAGCCATTGTATTGGCGGGAATGGATAGAAATAACTAAAATATGATTATATATGTTTTTACATTTATCCAATAAAATCTAAAGGCTTAAAATACGGAAAGAATTCAATTTTAGGCGTATATGCCCTAGTTTTCACTAAAGGTTCACTTATCGCCTTTTAATGGAGAACTGTCATTAAATATAGTTTTGATAACTCTTATACATTTTTTTGGACCAAATCAAACTCTTATTAAGAATCGGGACATCAAATTTTACTTTGTGTAATTTTTTGGAATTTTTCCGATAAAGTTCATTTTTTAATGAATAGTGTAAAATGTTGTGTTTTAATTCAAAACCACTTTTTAATATAATTTATTAATATGATTACATAATATTTTGAATTGGTTTTAAAGTGAAATTAGAAAATATTTTTACCATTAAATCCAATAGTGGTCGTTGAATTAATTTCACTTTGAAATCAGACTTAAACTAGTGTCAATCTTTTGATACTTATTGTTTTATAAAAACACGCTATTTGCTCTGACAGCGGAAATTAATTATTAAATTAATTAATGTGACTAATATGTTTTGAATTTTGTAAAATGGACTTTATTTTTGAATTCTGAATATCAAATATAGCTTTGCGTGAATTTTTGGTAATTTTCTGAAAAACTTCAATTTTTGATGAATAGTGAAACCACTAAGTGGTACTTATAAAGACTGGTTTTCCGTTTAAATGAAATTTTTCCATCATTGTGTTTTAAATTTAAAAAATCCGACATACATGGTTGTCATTAAGAAGTAAAATGTGGTTCAATGGGATAAAAATAATTTTTTGGTGAATAGTAACTTATTAAGTTTTTAATCGCGATTAGAGGTAATTAGTGTAATTTAAGGTACAAATGATATTATAAGAATGTGAAAACACCATGACACTTGTCCTAAACCTATTGGGTGAGTCATGGCCGACCAAGACAAGCCATGGGCCAACATGGGGACCCCATGGAGACACTTTGGTTGGGAAATGACATAAATAACTTTTTATTTACTGTTAAAATTAAATTGACACAAACATGAGTTGTTTTACTAAAACAATTTTTAAGTAGGGTTACACAAGTTCAAATTTTGATTATAAATAGTCATTGGAAATATAAAAAGATTTTTTACATCATAGTATTTTTTTTATAATTTTTAGACATTAAATAAAATAAATTATTTATGACATAATAATGATGCAGCGATGACATCACTATTTGACGATTTAAATAAAATGGAAAGATATTGTAAAATTTATGAACTACACATGTCCAAAACCAATTGGATGAGTGGATTTCGAACCCTTATCACCTTATCCACGAATTATATCAATGTGGGACCTTTTAAAACCGAATCAAATTTTCAAATAAAGTAATATTTCTTTACTTTCCAAAAGTGCCCCTCCTCTCCTCTTATAAAAGGCCCCCACCTCTACCTCATTTCACACACTCCTCAATCCCTTGGCTCGTCCAAACCCTGACCATTTACTCTCTCCGCATCCCTCTCCTCATCCTAGAGGATTTCCTTTGGGATGAAGCCTTTCAATGGAAGCCTTTAGGCTCAAATCAAAATAAGTTACACTTTTAAAGGTAATTCATTCTCTCATGTTCATTTATTTTATTTTTCTTCTCCAACCCCCCCTAAACTCTTTTTATATACTTATTTTGTAACAACACCAGTATCTGAAATATAATAGGATGTTGTTATAAGATTTATTCGAGCTACACTCTCACACAACTACATCAAATGGTTAAAGAACATACGGTTTCCGTGAATGGAGAAATTCTGCCTCCTGAAACGATGATTGTTCAATACTCATTTAACACCTTCAATGGTGGCCATTATGATGTCACTATTTTTATATATGATATATAATATGTTTATGTTTTCCTTAATCTTCTGTTTTTTTTTCATTTTGGGCATACCTTTACGGTTTCCATTATGGGTAAACACGATATCTTCATTTAAGGAAGTGCGGACTACCGCCCCCTCAAAGTGATTTGATTCATTAAATACCATATGTGGGACGTATAAAGGATGGAACTATGATATTATATATGATATTATACTGGAATTATAATATACCTTTATATCATTATTATTCCATTCTATAAAATACGAAATATAAATGAAAGTAGCGTTCATGCGTACGTATGGCTTACCGTCTCCATGAACGATGCATTTCATTTCTTACCTCTAAATGATTATGTAATGTTATAAATACATGAATGTACTGGATATATATGACATATATGATATCTACATCATGAATACAATTCTTGATATAATAAAAATTTGGCCACATGAACAACATGTAATTGTAAGAAGTCCACTTTCGACTTAAGAACAAAATATCGACAAAACAAATATTATTAACTTAAATTGTTACATAATGTTTATGACATGGTAATAAGTGATATAAAAGGAATAATGAACTTGAAAAAGATTCTTAAGGAAGTATCAATTAACTCAAATTTATTATTCAGGAGATTAAAGAACGATCGAGTCAAGTCGGACCCGAGGTAAGGGATCCTACACCTCTCTTTCTTTTTAAGTACACTCTTTTATGTCATTCCTTTTAAAGCTCATCTTTATTTTTATTGGGATGTTCTTTTATATTAATCTTACTGTAATTTTTATGTTCATGTGATGAGAGACCCTATTCTCTCTCATCAATCCATTTTGGAAGTTTTGAGTGGCGCCGTTAGGCTGCCGAACTTTCATAAGAAATCTAACCTCTCTCTTTCTTTTTAAGTACTCTCCATTATGTCAGTTCTTTTAAGCTCCTCTTTGTAATGTTGGGGGATTTTTTTTATATTCCTCTTTCTGTACATTTTATTGTAATGTGATGAGATACCCTATTTGATCTCATCAATCAATATTCGGAAGTTTTATGTGGCGTCGTTAGGCTGCCGAGTTTTCGTAAGGGATTTTTCATCTCACTTTTATTCTCATTAGATTTATGCTACATTTGCCACAAATTCCATTGTGTGGTGTATGTACTGCCCATTATTCTACTCTTTGTGTAATATAATTTCGTTTATGAGTATTTACATCAATGATCTATTGTCCTTCTTTCATGGGGTGTATGTTTTGAAAGATACCCAAGTCGGTAAGGGAACCTTTCACCCTCCTCTTTTTTAAAAGACTTCTTTTGTTGGGTCTTTTAATTTACATATTGTTATGTTGGGATATGTTCTCATATATCCTTATTGATGTAAATTTTATGTCCAAGTGATCAGATACACTTTTTATCTCTCATCAACTCATTTTGATGTGATGCCGTTAGGCTGTCAAGGGAACTTTTTAACCCAATTTCGATTTCTTTGGGTTCAACATGTAGTCATTGAATATGTCATCCATTGAATATTAGTGAATGACCTTTTATTGTTTTACACTTAATATCCACTTATATTGGTTGTATTTATATTTTTCACACATATTTTTGTGATTTATTTGTCCTTAATTTAAGGATACCGTCTTTATAAGGGATTTCATCACATTTGACATTTCTATTGAGGGTTCATTGTTGTTATGCACCAATTCACTATTATATAGTGTATATACTGTCCTTTGGAGTATTATATCATGAATCCATTTATTCTCATGATATTATAAATTTCTGACTAAATGTTATTCCTCGATTATTGTATTCAAGTGTCTCTAATTTTGGTAAAACCCCTATAACCAAAATGTCGTTTTAAATGTTTTAATTATTTGTTCTTATTAATATCCCTGTTTTAAAAATGGTTTTAAGGATTTATTTATATGGATATTAATGGTTTAAAATTTTAAGCTTCAAGGTGGTATGGGACACTTTGATTCAAAAATATCTTTTTTAAATGTTTTAAATGGTTTTGAAAATGGTTTTGATAAAGGATTATATTATGATATATTGTGATGTGGAAATGTTATCATTCATTTATATTGGTTTTATGTTTTATGATTTTATATTGGTACTTGGACATTTTAACGGGTGGTTACGTTATAAACCATATGACGTGTGGTGCCGTGAATACTAGGACGGGTTGTTACGTTATAACCTCCAATGCATTGGGTATGGGAGTCGGCCGTATGGCTATTCCATTAAGTATGTATGGAAATTGGCTGTATGGCTATTCCATTAAGTGATATGTGTGGAAGTAGACCGTATGGTTATTCCACTTATGTATGTTTATGTCCCAAGTTACCTTTATATATGTTATGTGTTCTTTATATGGGTTTTATGGTAATCCTTTGGTTACAAAATGGTAAGTAATGATACTTTATTCAGTGAAGAGTTTTCACTACTTCATGAAGGTGAAGGTATTACTTTGATAGAGTATACATGGTTTACTTGATGTTTGAAAAAGTAACAGTTTTTATTCTTTGTGTATCCCTTACTGAGCTTTTTATGCTCACCCCAAGTTATTTTGAAATGTTTTTCACAGGACTTAAAGTGGAATATGGTCAGGGATGGGATCAAGGGAATGTCACGCTATATAGTACATAGAACTAGACATGTTTCATTTTAAGAGTTTTTATTTTATGGAAATTTAGTAGAAGAGACTAATTTGTACTCTTTTGAGATGTAATAGTTATGTCCTAATTCTCTAAAACTCTAAACCTGAAAAGATCCTCAATGTGAATTACTCATTTAATTCAATATTAAGTAAGGTTTAAGGCTGGGGCCTTATAGTTGGTATCAAAGGTCGGTTTAGATAACTTTAGAGGTTAGGGTATCCTCTAAGCATAAGTGACATTACCATAATGGTTAGGATTTCAGAAAGAATCCTAGTTTTAGATAAAGTGAATGAGTAAGTGTATCTTAGTGTTTACCTTCCTCATTAGTATATGATGGGTTTTTTTATATACTCACACTGACCTTTATGTTCTTAGTGAATGGATGGATCTAGCAGGCACCAAAGAGACAAGAGGGTTGAAGGAAACTGTGGTGGTTCTATGATTAAGATACTAGATAAAATGGGGGATTCAATGAGGAAACTCGTGGTTGTTCTAAACCAACTATCAAGGAGTCATGATGAACCACTTGAACCTTGGTATTATCTTTAATGCATCATGTACAAGATGTCCAATAGATGTGGAAGTTCGGGTAATAATTATTAAGGTAACCATTAGGGTTTATATGATCCTTACTTTTGAGGTAATTATGGGTTATTATATGTTCCGATGGAAAATGAAAGGCATGAGATAAACATGATGTTAAAATATGTTATGATCATCTTTGAAGATTTTATCTCATTTTGGGGAATGTTTTAAGAATTATATAGTTTTGGAAAAAGGACAACATGTGGACCGTATGACAACCCGTCGTGTCGGACAAAGCTGCGGGAATCGAACCCACAACCAAAGTGCGACTGGTATTTATCGCCTACCACAGGACTACGTGAAGTCCCTGGTTAGTTTGACCGATTCATTTTAGTTATATGATTTTATGAATTAAGAGTATGTTGATTTTGGGTTATTTATGAAAATGATTAACCTATCATGGAGGATATGTGATTAGGTTAATTACTTTTCAAAACGAGACTTTAGGAGCAACTGATATTGTTTGGAGATAAATGTTACGATTTATTTTGGAAGACTATACGACTAAATCCTTCAAATATTTGGGTTTCAATCTTATATTGGTTTACTTTGAAGATGTTTATGGACAAATTTATTATAGAATGGTCCTCGTTGAACTTTGGGTTTTGTTGGACAAATTTTGGAGATTAAAAATAGATTTTCTTTTTAATGGGTTATCCTTTTCTGGATTATCTGACCTTGTACTAACCTTTTTGGTTTTGGTTTTGGTTAAAGCCTAAAGACATGGGATGTATATAGTTATCTTTTGTGGATTAGGTGATTCTCTAGAAGTTGATTATAGTACTCTTAATGCGAACAAGTCTCCCTAAATACTCGTCTTTTGGAAAAAATATGAGTTTTATTAAGGAATCTAGTAAAAGTGGAAAGTCAACATGATAAGTGATTATATTTCCTTATGAATAAATTCCTCAATAAAAAGTAACTGAAAACAAAAATTTTGTCTATTAACTTTTCCTACTGGAGAATCGAATACCGTTTAACCCCTCACAAGTTTGTGATTTTCTCATTGTTAACTTTCTCCTAGACATGTTTACTATCACTCTCCCTCAAGAACATGACCCTTTTCTTTTTCTTCCATGTCCATGTTTTTCTACATGGAATCATAGTATGGGTTAACTCGGGTGACCTTTGTACTTATCTTCCTTTATTTTAAAGTGAGTGTTTTACCAACTCTTGTTCCGATGTGGGACTTTCAAGGATGTTTCCAAGCGCAATTTTAAAATTGTGAGGACGCAATTCCCAAAAGGGGGGAAGGATGTAACACCCCAGGTAAACAAAGAATATGACATTTTCATATTTATTGATACTTGTGAATAAAATATTAATATGACTTTAAAGGGGACGCTATGCTCGATGGCGTACCCAACACACAACAACGACTTTCTTGGGAATCTTACGTTGCACTCTAATAATAAAATAATATTATTTTAAATGGTAGTTAACATGTAGCCGTTGTATTGGCGGGAATGGATATAAATAACTAAAATATGATTATATATGTTTTTACATTTATCCAATAAAAGCTAAAGGCTTAAAATACGGAAAGAATTCAATTTTAGGCGTATATGCCCTAGTTTTCACTAAAGGTTCAATTATCGCCTTTTAATGTAGAACTGTCATTAAATATAGTTTTGATCACTCTTATACATTTTTTGGACCAAATCAAACTCTTATTAAGAATCGGGACATAAAATTTTACTTTGTGTAATTTTTTGGTATTTTTCCGATAAAGTTCATTTTTTAATGAATAGTGTAAAATGTTGTGTTTTAATTCAAAACCTCTTTTTAATATAATTTATTTATATGATTAGATAATATTTTGAATTGGTTTTAAAGTGAAATTAGAAAACATTTTTACCATTAAATCCAATAGTGGTCGTTGGAATTAATTTCACTTTGAAATCAGACTTAAACTAGTGTCAATCTTTTGTTACTTATTGTTTTATAAAAACACGCTATTTGCTCTGACAGTGGGAATTAATTATTAAATTAATTAATGTGACTAATATGTTTTGAATTTTGTAAAACGGACTTCATTTTTGAATTAGGAATATCAAATATAGCTTAGGGTGAATTTTTGGTAATTTTCTGAAAAACTTAAATTTTTGATGAATAGTGAAACCACTAAGTGGTACTTATAAAGACTGATTTTCTGTTTAAATGAAATTTTGTCATCATTGTGTGTTGAATTTCAAAAATCCGACATACATGGTTGTCATTAAGAAGTAAAATGTGGTTCAATGGGATAAAAATAATTATTTGGTGAATAGTAACTTATTAAGTTTTTAATCGCGATTAGAGGTAATTAGTGTAATTTAAGGTAAAAATGATATTATAAGAATGTGAAAACACCATGACACATGTCCTACACCTATTGGGTGAGTCATGGCCGACCAAGAAAAGCCATGGGATAACTTGGGGACCCCATGGAGACACTTTGGTTGTGAAATGGCATAAATAACTTTTTATTTAATGTTAAAATTAAATTGACACAATCATGAGTTGTTTTACTAAAACAATTTTTAAGTAGGGTTAAACAGGTTAAAATTTTGATTATAAATAGTCATTGGAAAGCTCAAAAGATTTCATACATCATAGTATTTTTTTATAATTTTTAGACATTAAATAAATTAAATTATTTAGGATATAATAATGATGCAGTGATGACATCACTATTTGACGATTTAAATAAAATCGAAAGATAATGTAAAATCTATGAACTAGACATGTCCAAAACCAATTGGATGAGTGTATTTAGAACCCTTATCACCTTATCCACGAATTATATCAATGTGGGACCATTTAAAACCGAAACACATTTTCAAATAAAGTAATATTTCTTTACTTTCCAAAAGTGCCCCTCCTCTCCTCTTATAAAAGGCCCCCACCTCTACCTCATTTCACACACTCCTCAAGCCCTTGGCTCGGCCAACCCCTGCCCATTTACTCTCTCCACATCCCTCTCCTCATTCTAGAGGATTCCCTTTGGGCATAATCCTTTCAAAGGAAGCCTTTAGGCTCAAATCAAAAGGAGTTACACTTTTAAAGGTAATTCATTCTCTCATGTTCATTTATTTTATTTTGCTTCTCCAACCCCCCTAACCTCTTTTTATTTACTTATTTTGTAACAACACCAGTATCTTCAATATACTAGGATGTTTTTATAAGATTTATTCGATATAAACTCTCACACAACTACATCAAATGGTTAAAGAACATACGGTTTCGGTGAATGGCGAAATTCTGCCTCCCGAAACGATGATTGTTCAATACTCATTTAACACCTTCAAAGGTGTCCATTATGATGTCACTATTTTTATATATGATATATAATATGTTTATGTTTTCCTTAAGCTTCTGTTTTTTTTCATTTTGGGCATACCTTTATGGTTTCCATTATGGGTAAACACGATATCTTCATTTAAGGAAGTGCGGACTACCGCCCCCTCAAAGTTATTTGATTCGTTAAATACCATATGTGGGACGTATAAAGGATGGAACTATGATATTATATTGATGTTATAATGGAATTATAATATACCTTTATATCATTATTATTCCATTCTATAAAATACGAAATAGAAATGAAAGTAGCGTTCATGCGTACGTACGGCTTACCGTCTCCATGAACGATGCATTTCATTTCATACCTCTAAATTATTATGTAATGTTATAAATACATGCATGTACTGGATATATATGACATATATGATATCTACATCATGAATACAATTTTGGATATAATAAAAATTTGGCCACACGAACAACATGTAATTGTAAGAAGTCCACTTTCGACTTAAGAACCAAATATCGACAAAACAAATATTATTAACTTAAATGATTACATAATGTTTATGACATGGTAATAAGTGATATAAAAGGAATAATGAACTTGAAAAAGATTCTTAAGGAAGTATAAATTAACTCAAATTTATTATTCAGGAGATTAAAGAACGATCGAGTCAAGTTGGACCCGAGGTAAGGGATTATACACCTCTCTTTCTTTTTAAGTACACTCTTTTATGTCATTCCTTTTAAAGCTCATCTTTATTGTTATTGGAATGTTATTTTATATTAATATTATAGTAATTTTTATGTTCATGTGATGAGAGACCCTATTCTCTCTCATCAATCCATTTTTTAAGTTTTGAGTGGCGCCGTTAGGCTGCCGAACTTTCATAAGAAATCTAACCTCTCTCTTTCTTTTTAAGTACTCTCATTTATGTCACTTCTTTTAAGCTCCTCTTTGTAATGTTGGGGGATTTTATTTTATATTCCTCTTTCTGTACATTTTATTGTAATGTGATGAGATACCCTATTTGATCTCATCAATCCATATTCGGATGTTTTATGTGGCGCTGTTAGGCTGCCGAGTTTTCGTAAGGGATTTTTCATCTCACTTTTATTCTCGTGAGATTTATGCTACATTTTCCACAAATTACATTGAGTGGTGTATGTACTGCCAATTATTCTACTCTTTGTGTAATATAAATTCTTTTATGAGTATTTACATCAATGATCTATTGTCCTTCTTTCATGGGGTGTATGTTTTGAAAGATACCCAAGTCGGTAAGGGAACCTTTCACCCTCCTCTTTTTTTAAAAGACTTCTTTTGTTGGGTCTTTTAATTTATATTGTTATGTTGGGATATGTTCTCATATATCCTTATTGATGTAAATTTTATGTCCAAGTGATGAGATACACTTTTTATCTCTCATCAACTCATTTTGATGTGATTCTGTTAGGCTGTCAAGGGAACTTTTTAACCCAATTTCGATTTCTTTGGGTTCAACATGTAGTCATTGAATATGTCATCCATTAAATATGAGTCATTGTACTTTTATTGTTTTACACATAATATCTACTTATATTGGGTGTATTTATATTTTTCACACATATTTTTTAGATTTATTTGTCCTTAATTTAAGGATACCTTCATTATAAGGGATTTCATCACATTTGACATTTCTATTGAGGGTTCATTGTTGTTATGCACCAATTAACTCTTGTATGGTGTATATACTGTCCTTTGGAGTATTATATCATGAATCCATTTATTCTCATGATATTATAAAGTTCTGACTAAATGTTATTCCTCAATTATTGTATTCAAGTGTCTCTGATTTTGGTAAAACCCCTTTAACCAAAATGTCGTTTTAAATGATTTAATTATTTGTTCTTATTGATATTCAGGTTTTCAAAATGGTTTTAAGGATTTATTTATATGGATATTAATGGTTTAAACTTTTAAGCTTCAAGGTGGTATGGGACACTTTGATTCAAAAATCACTTTATTAAATGTTTTAAATAGTTTTGAAAATGGTTTTGATAAAGGATTCTATTATGATATATTGTGATGTGGAAATGTTATCATTCCTTTATATTGGTTTTATGTTTTATGATTTTATATTGGTACTTGGACATTTTAACGGGTGGTTACATTATAAACCATATGACGGGTGGTGCCGTGAATACCAGGACGGGTGGTTACGTTATAACCTTCAATGCATTGGGTATGGAAGTCGGCCGTATGGCTATTCCATTAAGTATGTATGGAAATTTTCCGTATGGATATTCCATTAAGTGATATGTGTGGAAGTCGACCGTATGGTTATTCCACTTAAGTATGTTTATGTCCCAAGTTACCTTTATATATGCTATGTGTTCTTTATATGGGATTTATGGTAATCCTTTGGTTACAAAAAGGTAAGTAATGATACATTATTCAGTGAAGAGTTTTTACTACTTCATGAAGGTGAAGGTATTACTTTGATAGAGTATACATGGTTTACTTGATGTTTGAAAAATTAACAGTTTTTATTATTTGTGTATCCCTTACTGAGATTTTTTATGCTCACCCCAAGTTTTTTTGAAATGTTTTTCACAGGACTTAAAGTGGAATAAGGTCAAGGATGGGATCAAGGGAATGTCACGCTATATAATACATGGAACTAGACATGTTTCATTTTAAGAGTTTTTTTTATGGAAATTTAGTAGAAGCGACTAATTTGTAATCTTTTGAGATGTAATAGTTATGTCCTAATTCTCTAAAACTCTAAACCTGAAAAGATCCTCAATGTGAATTACTCATGTAATTCAATATTAAGTAAGGTTTAAGGTTGGGGCCTTATAGTTATGGAATCAGTTTAAATAAAAAAGGAAGAACTGGTTTTTCTGATAGAATTTGTCATCATAGGGTTCTCCAATTTTGTTTGAAATGAAGGATGATGTTAGTATGAGGTTGTGTATATACTACTGATGTATGATCAAGGTAACAATCATAAAATGTTACCCCATTCTAAGATAGGTGGTATTTATGACTGGCTTAGGGGAGTAGGTTGGTTCATTCAGACCGATATGTAGTCTGGATATCACAAGATAATGATGATAGAGGGTTACATCCTGAAAAAAGCATTCAGGTGTAGGAATTGGCTCTTCTACATTGTGGTCATGCCCTTCGATGTCATGAATGCACCATATTTGTTCATGGGGATCATGTACTCTAATTTATGTGAGATTCTGGACTAGTTTTTCATCATGTTCATCTATGACATCCTAATTTACTCAATTTCGAAGGAGGATCATGCCATTCATCTGAGGAAAATATTGGAGGTCCTATGACACCAGTATCCCTATGGGATGTTTTCCATGTGAATGTTGAAGATGTATGATGTGAACTTATGTATAAATGTGGTATCTGAGAAAGGGATAGTCATGGAACCATCAATGGATGAGGTGGTTGTTTCTATGGAATGACCCAAAAATGTGGTATAGGTTCGCATTTTCTAGGGTATATTAGGATATTAGAGGAGGTTTATACCCTAATTCTCATGATATGTAGCTTCGTTGATGAAATTGTACAAGAAAAATGGAGGCCTTCATTTGGAGTGATAAGTATCATCCACCTTTCAAATTCTTAAATATTATGGTGTTCAGTGCTCTAGTTCATTGTTATTTTAGGAAGGGATGATGCTCAATGTGTTTTGTGACGCATCTTGCTTAGGTTTAGGGTGTGTATTGATGCATTAATAGAGAGTTATATCTTAGGTATCTAGGAAATTACGTCTACATGAATGTAACTATGCAAAAAATGATCTAAGGAATAAAACTATAATGTTTTATATTTTTTGTGACATTACTTCATTATAGAGCACTCAGTGTTCTTCACATAATACAAGAGATTGAGTTATATCATCTCCTAGAGATTCATGAACTTACAAAAACAAAGATTGGTGGAGTTTCTCCAGGACTACAACTTTGTAATCTCTTAAATCATGGGTAAGTGGGACATGGTGGCTGATTCTTTAAGTAGGACGTCACATAAGGTTGTAGTTCATGAATCCATAGATTATTCGAATGAAATAGAAGAGTTGGCCTCCTTGTGTCAGGATGTGATAGTGGATGGTGGAATAAGATATCTATTTCAGATGATAGTACAATCTTCCTTGATATGGAAGGTGGAGTAGTCCTAGTTGGGAGACATATATACTGAAATTATGTGTGATTTCATTGTCCATGATGATGCTCCGAAGGGATTGTTAGAGGATAGTCAAAAATAGATTTTGTATCACTAGAACTATTTTTCCTAGTGGAAATGCACAAGGGGGATCTCCACGAGTTCCATAAATCACCATGTAGGTTCATCTAGTAGTTTTTAAGCTGTACCAAGGATTGAGGGATTATTTTTTGTGTCCCTGGTTGAAGCACACATTGTCTAGGTTTATGGAATGGTGTCTATTGTGTCAATAGGTGAAATATGAGCACAATGTTCCCAGTGGTTTGTTGCAGCCCGTAAATGTTCCCGAGTAAAATTGGGGTGACGTTTTGGTGGATTTCATCATATGATTACCAAGGAATCTAGTAGGATATGTTTTTCATTAGGTAGTAGTAGATGAGTTGACAAAATTGTCTCACTTCTTAGTGATCATGAAGTCATGCACAGTGGATGCCATATCACATAAGTCTGTGGTTGAGGTGGTGTGGTTTCATGGAGTTACAAGATACATTTTATCGGATTGGAATATTCACTATACATAGAGAGTCCGGAGGGGATTGCAGCATCCCATTTCTACCCAGTTACACCTCAATACTACTTTCCACCAACAGACATATGGTCAGATAGAGGTGAAATTCTAGATGCTGAAGGACATGTTACGAGAATAAATTATAGGGATTACTGGATATTCAATGTGACATTTTTCCTTGGTATAGTTTTATTACAATAATTTCTATCAGTGTTTCCATTGTATTAATTTATTCTAAGCTCCAAACAGGAGGCTGTATTATTCACCCTTGTGCTGGACAAAAGATGATGAGGTAGCTATTCTTGGTCCTAAATTTGTGAAGTGTACGACAGAGATGGTGTGTCTTATCCGTTAAAGGATGAAGGTAGAACAAGACCAACATAAGTCGTATTCTGTCAATATGAGGATGCCTTTGGAGTTTGAGGTTGGGTACAATGTATTTTTTAATGATTACCCTTGTTGTGTGATGTAAAGGTTGGTAGAGGGATAATGTTTTCTCCCAGGTTTATTGGAAATTTATAGGTTTTGGGACGAGTTGGAAAGGTTTATTATCAGTTGGAATTTCCAAAACAGTTGGATATATTCCATGATGTCTTTCATATCTCTCATATATATCAGTATATACACGATGAATCTCAAATAATTGAAATTAGAGAGAAAAATATTGAGGATAAAGCGAAATTTGTGGAGTGAGAAGTATGAATCAAGGATGATGAGGAGAAGGTGCTTCATGGATGGAAAATTCTCTTGGACCATGTGTTATAGATTTAGAGTGGTGTGGAGGAGAGTAAATAGGAGTGGGATGCATAGACATGTACCCAGTACCTAGAGATGTTCTGAGTTTTTTTATTGTTTTAACTAATTTTATTTGTTTTTTGATTTATTTATTAACATCATTCAGTATCAGAAAATATGTTTCCTTTTCCTCTAAATGTTTTCGAAAATTCAATACCGTGGGGAGTGGAGGAACTGATACCTTACCAAGACACATTATTGTGGATGAGATTAAACTCTTACTAGAAAGTCATTGCCACCCAACACATATAGTATATTTACATGGAGGAAGGAACTCCCTAATTCATGTTTCTACCTAGGGTGACATTAGTGTTATCATGGCTGTTTGTGAGAGTGGGCCTTAATTATTCTATAGTTTTTCAGAAGACACATGTTAAGGAGGTGGTTATTGATGTCATGGTTTTCACTCCAGTTTTCTCTAAACAAAATTGTGGTATGTTCCTGAGAGGTATCTTATGGTATTGTTGTTCTAACCCCCACCCTCTTCTGAGTTTGGTTTGAATTTCATAGGGATGAGAATAGTTTTATATGTATATAATTTAATGAATAGAATTTCCTGGAGACATTACCTTCAGAAAATCCAATTCATGTGGTGTTTTTGGGGGTAGTAGTAGTTATTTCCTGCATTTCCCAAAAATTGGTTTGTACTAAAATAGTGGGGGACCAAAATGGTGGCACCATAACGATTGCACCAAAATGGTGCCACCGTAATGGTGGAACCATAACGGTCTCACATCGAAATGGTGGGAAATTAATGATGGTACCGTAACGTTATAACGAAATAATAGTGTCACTGTAAAAATAACAGTACAACAGAGTGACTGTGATGGTGTCGCACCAAAATCATGTCTCACCATTTACCATATTTCCAATTTCCCATGTTTTATCGTTTTCCTCCACATACATCTTATTTGAACGAAACCATGTTTCAAGCCTTTATTGGGAATTTTATAGTTCATTTCAATTGATATAATGTATATCCATAATATTCTAACAGTCTTGGGTCCTTGATATATTCAAACTGCATGATCATGAACATTATCCCTAGATAATGAATTTTGAAATTTTTCCTCCTCTAATAAGGGATATGGCTCATCAAAGATGGGATCTTCCATTCCGAGGGTGTTTTTTATTCCCTCTTCATGCTTATAATTTTTTCCTCTCTAGATGAGTCATGCGCCTGTGCTAGTGCCCTATCTTGCTCATTTTTCTAATGGTTTACTACTGCTCGCGTGATCCCTTATTCATAGAGCCTAGAGAGGGTTTGGTATCATTTTTATTCATGTAATATTTCTTCTACCTCTATTTTTATTTATATCATGTAGGGTAGTTGTAATAATGATTCCTTGGTTAGAACAACTGATTAATTTTCATTAAGGACTAATAAATAACAACATGAATATGATAAAATGATAAAAAGGGTAAATCAAATAACGTGCTAGGAGTGGATTGATGATGATAACATTTTTGTTTTGGGTATCATTATTGATGATGTGATCTATTGTGGACCAACAAACATTTAAAAATTATAGTCGTCGGTGGTATTTTTCTTTTCACTAGTAATGTTTTGTTTTTCATAATTCATGATAAATAATTGTAACATGAAATCGGTTTAATCGTTTAACTTTGTTAAATGAAATGACTTCCACCAGATAAAACCTCTTATGTGGTCAAACATTTTTATCAATGTGTACATAAATATTATTTTTTAGAAAACTGGAATATATCATGTTTGATAGGTGTTATTGTGTTCTATGTTCTTTTGGGATCTGGGAATTCTTGTGGGTTGTGTGGTGCTTTTGTTGGGAGCATCATTTTGGGTATAGGGGTGGGAAGCTGAGTTGGTTCTATGAGAATGGTGTGGTATGTGTGTGTAGAGGGACTATAGATTAATGGTACTTGTTGGGGGATTTGTGTGCAGAGAGGTATGATTGGCGTGTTGGAATATCAGGTTTAGATAATAATTGATTGTGAAATGGATGAAATTATAGTCAGTGGGTCTTCCTTTTTTTGTTTTCTTAACATCATGTGATGTTGGGAAGTGGTACTATAATGTGGTTATGGACTTTTTATACAGTGGTACTACATATGGTAATTTTTTGGGAAGTGAGTTTAGTGTTTTTGGAGGTTTTGTAACTTCATGTAAATAGGTTTGCCGGGTGTGTTGTTGTTGTACAGTGGGGTTGTCAGGTTTGGTTGTGAGGGCATGATTGTATGGTATCACATTAATGAATTACAATTGGAAATGGTTGAATGGGTGTCTAGGAACAAGGGGGTGTGAAGTGGTACTGCAGGTTTGTTGTTCTATATTGTTTTTATGAATGGGTGTTAAAATGAAAATTCATTAACATGGTCACTATTTTCTAATGTTCAATTTTATAAGTACCAATGAACAATGTCTGTCGGTTACTATGTGTTTAGTTAATCAAGGTATTTGTCTTATGAGAATGGTTTCATATTTTCTGCTTGGTAGTTGACCAGAGTAGTGACGAAATAAATTATAGTGAAACAATAAATTAATGAATGGACTATTGTAAAATGGAAAAGGGGATGGATTTATGCATTGTCAGTGGTTGTTTCTGTTGTTGTTTATATAGGGGCAGTAGCAAATTTGGTTCTATGTGGGTTTGTTGTTTGTTTTGAGACCTGTAGGTTGTGATGATAGTTTTTTTACCAATATGAATAGATTGTAGTTTCATGTGTTTTATATACTCACCCCTACCTTATTGAGAAACATGTGTAGAACACCCCCATTTCATGAGATAGGGTGTTATTCCCAACATCTCTGTGGGAGGATAGATGGATAGTTACTAAAATTCTACATCACACCCTCTTCTAGGTTCTTAAAAGTTTAGCATACTTGTGCAAGCTGTAATGGATTGAGGCTTACCATTGTCAAAATCCATTAGGTATGTTTTTTTTGGACGAGGGGCCTTGGTGTTTGAATTCCATGATTTTCCCACAATTTATTTGGTATGAGGCCCAGGTGTTTTCGAGAGAGACACATGGTTGTTGTGGCCCATGATTCTATGTGTGGGATGTGTTGTGTTATTGGGGATCATGTTTCTGTTTGTGGGTTTTGTGTGTGATTTGAGGCCCAGGTTCGTGCGGGAAGAATGTGGTAGTGGGATTACATTTTGGAATAGCATTAGTGTCAAGATGATTTCAATTAAGAATGAGTACTTAACCAATGGGAATATTGTGTGGGGTACCTAAATGTCAATTTTTTATACTACTACATTAACTATGTTATTTTATTTAGTGATTGTACCTTGGTGAGGATAGGATATTTAGTACTCCTTGGGAGGTTATTTGTGGTTCTGTTATTATCTCAAAGGGGCATTATTATGTTTCCCCCAAGTATGTATGGGTGGATTTAGTTATCCTATTGAGTATACCTGTATACTCACCCAATGTTTGTAGATTTATTTTCAGGTTTCTAATAGTAGATTGAGGCTCTTGTTATACTTTCCTAGCTCTCCCGTTTGGATTGTTGTGTGGGTTATCCATAATCCCTTTCTTTTATTAATTTAATTACTACATTGGTTGTATGTATTTCCTTGTTTATGTTTAAATCATGCATTGGGTGGATTTTGGCCTCCATTATATAAATGTTTTATGTTTCTTTGGATTTTTACCATCACATCTCTTTATCATGTTCCATTAAAAAGTGTAATACATTACATTTTGTGTGAGATTTTATATCATTGAATTTAGTCTCCACTCTGGGGCCTATTTAAGGAGGGACATGATGGTAATTAACTCTACTTCATATAGAAGAAGGAATATAATGGAACATTGTTATCCATTCCCTCATCTTGAGGAATGTGGGTCTAGACAGAGAGACATTGATCACCCTATCAATAAGTGTGAGTGTTTGATTAATTTTTTATAATTTACAACCCAAAATTCATGGAAATATTTCTATAGATATAAAAGATAAAAAGTGGTGAAATGATATTAAATTATTGAAAAAAATATTTATTTGTATTATTATTGTATTGGATTTATGTATATACTCTCCAATATATATTTATAATAATTAACACCCTAAAAAATATGATTATACGTCCATTAGTAAATTTTTTTGCTTATGTTATGAATGGATTTCTTCTCAGGATATAAGAGAATGAAAAATTTCATGATATAAAAATTGAATATAAAATTCATTCCCTAATACCATATTAATATAAGGTTGATTATGACAACAATATAAAATATTATATTCATTATATTCATTTTTTTAGCCTTAATAGATAATGGAAAATCTCAACAATAAATATACTCATATGATGTGGGAAAAGAGGATTTAACTAGTTATAACATAGTTAAAATGTTGAAACCTCTTTATAAATGAAATATGGAGTAATCAATATATTGTGGATAACTTTTATTCTTCAATTTTTCAAGAATAATTAAATTTACATGGTTATAATTGATATATGAAGAAATAATGTAATGACCCAAAATTTATATAAGAATATTCCAACAATAAATATTATTTTACTATCATTATCTACACATAATACTGAATGATAAATTATATCATTTATAAAATAATTATCACAATACGAATAACTATTGTATTAACAATGTTACTAATCAATAAAAATTCTTACAAAATAGTATTAATAACTCATATTTTTTTAGAAGGGAATTTATTCCACAAATTAAAGAATTATTTTTTAATATAAATTTTAATTTAAATAGACACTACTCTAAATTTGAGAGTTTTTATTTTTCTAATAGGATTCAATTTTTTTATTAAACATTTAAAATTAATATATGAATAATTTTTTATATTTTTCAAAAATAATGGATTTTTAGTTTAGTAGTATATATATTATGGTTTCTATAATATTTTATCGTTTATAAAATCATTCATTTTGTAATAATATTTTTATCAAAATATCTTAGAAATTTTTAAACCTAATAATTTAAAAATACTATATATAATTTTTAACAATAATGTTAAATGTTATTAAATCATAAGAAAAATTGTATTCATAAATTTTTTTTAACTTTTTTATATTATTTTATTTTTAAATTATATAAATTTTTTATAAAAAATATATTTCATATTTTAGATAAAATAATATTATGTATTTATTTCAAATTAAATTTAGGATAATAAGTTTTTTACTACTAAATTTTATTTTTGTGACCATGATAATTCTGAAAGTGGTATTTTTAATGAATTTTGTTTATTTAATGTGATTTTTTGTGGAAAAATTTAAATCATTGAAATTATGAGATTATTTTAATTTGATTATTACACACATACGTAATTATATATACATAAATTATATTATAAATCAATTTTATATAATAATAATAAAACCTAATGGTTAAGATATGTATATTTGATAAAAATCATTTCTTTATATACAATATGTTTTAATTTAGAATTTATTCTTCCCTTATTTTTATAATTGATTAATATAAAACAAAAATTATGTTTGGGTTCATTATGCCAAATGTTTTTAAGAGAGTTAATTTTATATAATTATCTAGGAAAATTTTACATTGGTAAAATCTATTTTCACCGATAAAAATAATAAATGTGTAAAAGTAAACATTTTAGAATAAATAAAATCTCTCACATTGAAAAAATGTATTAAAATGATATTTTTGTAATATATAGTGTATATATCACCCCAGAATCAATTATTTATTAAATTTGGATTTATTAAAAATTCATTATAGTAATCATATCAATGAAAAGTAATTGGTAATCAAAAACATTCCAATTAGACTTTTAATATGGGATCACTTCCACCCTCTATATGTTACACACCTCCATAAATATTTTCCTAAAAACAATCCCAATTTAACTCTCTTATAATTTATTATAAACACAAAAATGTCATAGTCATTACATGCTAACACATTTACAAACATTGTAATGTTTTCATCATGAGCGAGTTTAAGGTATCGATGGAAGTATTACAAACTCTATACCTTTGAATGTTAGTATTTACCTAATAAAACTATGATGAACATACTAATATAATAACCTCAGTTGCATTATTATAATATTTTTTACAATATGGTAAAACCATTATCCATTCCCCCTATCAACATAGAAAACCAAACAATGATGAATGTTTATAGTGCGGACTATCACCTCTATAGTGTTACATCCTCTATTTTTGAGAACTAAGTCTATTTATTGTTTATAAGGAGGAAATATAAATAATAATTGTGAAATATATAATATACATAGGATTTTTATAACAAACTTTTTAATCCACCGTCATTTCCACTAATTAATTTGAAAACTGAAATTGTTAACCATGTATTATGTAGAGTAGAGCATCAATAAGTTACATATCTAATATTAAATTTAGTTTATTTCATAATTAAAAAATAATAATAAAAATTAATTAAACAAAATAAATATATCTTAATAATACCATTTTTTAAATAATTCTACTATTAAAAAATTCTATACTTTTATAAACATAATCATTTTATAATTGCAATATGCCTATGTTTGGCTTGGTCTAACTACCGTGTTGAAAAATATTAAAAAACAATATAATATAAGATAGTTAAAAGTTAAATAATATTCTTATTAAAATTATGCAATAATATAATGATTAGTTCATGGGTTTATAATGTAAATATTATATATTTTACATAGTGTAATAAAATCTTATTTGACCATTAAAATTATCAAAAAAAGAAAACACAAATTCAATTTTCATTCAAATTAATAGAAATTACAATAAACTATAAAATATATTAACTGAATATGATAATAAAGCATAAATATTAAATGGAGTAAAAATTATAGAGGTTCCTAATAAGGTAATTAATTAACATATTTTTATTATTAATGATGTTAATCACATACGACATGTTAATCAAGAACAGAACAACAATTTTTGACACATTTTCAATAATTTTACACGTAATTATTATTATAAACCATGTTTTATTTTGAATAGACTATCTAGTACAACATTTTTTTTATCATGATTTCCTAAATATTCATGGTATTTAATTATTAATTTTAAATAAAATTCTTCATGTTTTTTTATTCAAATGTTTCTATGTTTTTAATAGTTATTATGAATGATATGAATATGCACCATGTATTGAATAAATAAGGAGTTATGGGTGGGTTATCCCAGGGCGGATATGACCATCATTTCTGGTCATTGTGTATGGTGTGTGTGTGTTAACTCTAATTGTACAACCAACCACCTAATAAATAATGTCAACCTAAAAATATGATTTCATATAAATTATACAATTTTTATAATATATACCATCATATTTAAAAATGGATTCTTATCTTTTTCCATATTTACCATTCCATCAATGTGATAATCTATATTTGGAAAATAATTTTTTTTATCTTATTTTCATTAAATTTTCTTAATATTTTTTCTAAATTTATTTTTGATATCACTTTTTATGATGGGGTTTTCAATAAATGAATTATAAAATAATAAAATGGTTTTTATCCATTCAAAAAGAAATTTTATATATTTCTCTCCACAGTTATTTTTAATGATGTTTTTATCATATAAAGGCTATAGAATTTATTTTTAAAAAAATTAATTGTTTTTTAAAATTATATATACACATTTTATATGATGTTGTTTAAATGTGATCCATAATGTATTCGTTAATTGTAATGTATAAAATATTATACAAAATATATTTTATGTTTTATTTTAAATTTTATTTATTATATATATGAAATTTAAATCTATGGAAATATATTTTGTTGAATTACCATATATATTCTCTTATACTTTATTTGGTATTAAAATCATGTAAACCCATTATTTTTATTACTATTCCTATTTTTTTGAATGTTTTTCATTTTTATTCATCATTCATTCATCTATGATCATTGTACATTAACTCACATTTATTGCATGGTTCTCATCATGATTCTATAAATGATATAATTTGATAGATTATGGAGTAATATTTATACGAATTTATTGTATGGTTCGAGACATCGATGCAAATAGTCGGTAATAGTTATTCTTTTGGAGTTGAATTTCAAATATTATAAGTCTGAATTTTGAAATTTGATTGATGGGGTCTCTTCATGATATCTGTTTTAGAGTTTTCTATTCTATGTGGAAGGCATGTGAATTCGCACTTTCCCCCTTAAAATGGTTTTATTATATAATACCAAAAAATTCTATTTGGAATTAAAATAAACTACATATCATTTAAAAGAAAAAACTATTTTCTAAAAAATAATATTTTTTCTATAACACTATTTAGTCGCCCCATGCACAATAAATTTAAAAATAATTTCAATCACTTTTCGAAAATTAATAATAAAAAATAAACTATATTTTTTATATTATAATTGCATAAATATATTTGGGTGACTTTTTTTATTTATCTAAGAAGATTCATTTTATTCTGAATAGTTAAAAAATTTTAATTTTTTATTGAAAACTATCTTCTCGTTTATATTATTTTTATTGTTAAATTATATTATTCAATGGTTTTAATGTTAAAAATAATGAAATTTTATATCAATTAATAAAATTAATACCAATTCATCAATATTCATGTTGAATTTTGATATAAATACCATAACAACAGAAGACATCAAAATTATTTCATTTTGGGAAGAAATTAATATTGTTCGTATAATTATTTATACAAAAAACCAAGGAAATATTATGTTACACATGGCATAAAATTTTGTTATATATACAAACATCTATGATGTTATCTTGTGTTATGCACAATAATTACATTTTATAATGGCTTGCGTTACCGAGAAGATCGAGTTTTACCCGAAAATAATATACTTTTAAAAATATTATTATTAAATATAATAAGATATATCATAGAAATTAAATATATGGTTATGAATATTATTAATTATATTATGAAAATATATTGTTTAATTAATTGATTATCTATTAATTATAAATAAATATAAAATTCAACAAATGATAAAGGGAATGATTTTATAAAACACTATTATTATGCAAAAAGGGAGATTTAATATATGATGATAAATTAATATATAACGGAGGATTATTTTAATTAAATATATATTTTATAAATTCAATCAAATATTTTTTAAATTTATGAAATATAATTGATATTAATATGATTAGAACAATCATGATATTACACATAAAAACCTTAATTTTTCATAGAATCATTTTTACCGCCTTTTAATTAATAAAATTTTTTAAATATTCATTTTGACCATTTTATTAAAATATGATGACAAAATTAACTGCATTTATGAAAAATAAACATAATAAATTTTCCATGGTGATTTTTTGGTATATTCAAAGAAGCCTATTTGTTTGATAAATATTGAAAATACTATATTTTAAATCAAATATGATTTTTTTGTCAAAATTTATTTTTAATGTAAAATTATATAATTGGTTCATTTTAAAATATAATATATAAATTTAATATCATCTAAACAAAATTAATATATTTGAATCAATTTATCAATGAAATTTTAAAAAAACATATATCATACTTTTCAATAATTTTTAAAAACATGATATGTTATACCATCTACTGGATTACATTTAAATTAATATTATCTAAATATATGATTGTAATTTCAAGAAATTTATTCCATGTTTGGAATAATAATAATTAATAAATAATCTTAGGGATAAATTATTTTTGGAAATTTTTATTAGTAAAAGTAAAGAAAATTAAATATAGTGATTGTGAGAAAAATTATTTTAACAAGGGATTAAATGATAAACATATAATCCAAAATGTCATAGATACTTGTCCAAAAAGCATTAGATATAAGTTATTTCTCAATATACCCCATATTATTTAATTAGATCCATTATTAGATCCAATGGGATATGGGAAAAACTTGGGTTGAATTACCTTTTCAAAAGGTTACAAGAATGCCAGTCCTCATCCACTACAATGAGAAACTCACCCCACCCATTCATTCACACCTCTCAATACCATTTGATCAAGAAAATATAATTTATTAATATCCCAACACCCATCTTCTAATCATATAGGTCTCAAAATGGGATTACATAAAACCAAGTAATCACTTTTTGGATAACCAAAAGCAGTTACCCAGAAAAAGTAACAATCATCAATGTGAATTTATGATTAATTTTTCTCTCCATCCATTAATTTATTATAATTAAATGACTATATGATAATATATGTCTCCTAAATGTCCTGAATTGTTTTTTTGTTAAACTATTTTCTTAAAACAACAAAATCTTATATAAAATGTGTATAAAAATTACCAGTTTGGTACAGCGAACTACTGCCTCACAAAACAATGATTGTTTGTTTTTTCCATTACCACCTCTCATAGTAGAAATTATGATGGAAAACTATTTCTATTTGATATATGTGATATTTAGGTTTAATTTTTTTTTAATTTTTATATAATATATACCTTTAGTCATTTCATTTTTTGTAAATAATATATCTTCGTTTATGGACATGTGGACTACCACCTCCTCAAAGGAATGTCATATTTTAACAAATTTCATTGAATTTATTAAGGAAGGTTTAAATTTAATATTTGTGAAATAAATTTAATTAATATGGTATTAATTAAATAACCACCTTTCACGAAATATAATTTATCATTTTCATTTTATCCCTTTTTACACACTAAAAAATGTGATAATGTCATTTGTATATTTGTAGACTTCCACCTCATCAACAGGATGTGATTAATTTTACATTGCAATATTTTTATATAAAGGTATAAATCATTAAATAAAATGGTATTTATTTAACTATAATACTTTTCTAAATACATTATGTTACATACCTTCTTTCCATACTGATCATTGAAAATTGGGAATGTTACTCATGTGTACGTATGACCAACTATCTCTATGATTGTAATGGTGGTTTAATTTTAATATCCATAATTAATGATTGTTTTAAAATGAAAATAAATGTCTAAATATGATAATAATTTCATTATTATAATTCATTATATGTTTTTATAATTATATCTTTCACCATAGCCGACTTACAAAAGTTGTTTTTAACACATAGACTGAATTTGGTCAACACTCTCGATATAAAAGTAATTGTATAAGTACATTAATAATGAATTTGAATAATTTAATTAAAAGTGATAATAAATCTAAAAAAATATATAATCAAGTAATTAATTAACATTTGTTTGTTATTTTGGTAGATAAATAAAGACATTTCAAATCATTCTGAAGATAATGTATTCTTGTATCAGTTTACATTATATGGGGCATACACCATTTTCTCTACAGACATTTTTTTATGGTCTATCTACTACCCATTTAGATATATTATATTATGAGTTATTTTATATTTATTCTATTTATAACATTCATTAAATGTTATTTTATCAATAGTTTTATGATTCAACAATTTTATAGTGGTATGGAACACACTAGAATACTAAAATAATATTTTCCTCAGTATTAATTTTAATGACCCTTAAACATTATTTCAATTAATCAATATCAAAACCCATTTCTCATACATATCATCCACTATATCATTATTGGTAAAACCCTATTATTTATTCAATAAGTATTTTTTATTATAAAAAATAAATCATTATTAATTACCTAGATTTTTCGATATATGTGGATTACTTTGTACTTGAAAGACATCATTTAGGGAACATTTAATGTGACCCCATGATGCATCAGTAGTCTCATTATATAAATTAATTAGTAAAACCCATCAAGTTTGTAAATAGTATTTATTATACAATCCTATATAATTTCATGACATCATAAATAAGTTTTCAAAAAAATCATCTCTTTGTAACCAGTATGATTTAAATCATAAGTTAACGGTCTTAACAGAATGGGTTCCCAATACCTTGGAATGATTCTGTTCAATAATTAATAATTAACATTATTGGGTATTTAGTTATTATTATTATTTTTACACATGAGTTTTTTCATTTACATTATTTTTGAATTAATTTTATTCAAATTTTATTGATTAAATAGATTGTTTTAGTTAATTACTTTTCTATGTTTATTATACTCATTGATTCATTTATTCATCTACTATAATTACCCTTACTATGAATTTTATCTCACCCTTATTTTGTTTTCTATCCCCATGATAAAAAAGAAAAATTCATAGAATGAGTTTTAATGATCGATTTTATTATTCCATATTTTTCATAAATATTAATTTTCTATTTATCAATGTAATATGGCTATCATACATGTAATTTTATTTTTAAAAAATTTCTAAAATGATTGGTCTTTCAATATTTTATTGCATATACTCATTAAAATTAATTAAACTAATGAACCAAATCTATGCTTCTCGGGTAGGGGTAATAGAATTGGTATCAATGAATGTTTAGAAGAAACCCTTGAAACTAGAATTTGAGATCCTATTTTAGGGAACATTTCCCTAAGAATGACATTGTCGATAAATGTAGATTAATTTACTATAATTTGTGTAAGGTACATTTTATGTGGCTCTTCTACGTAATACCCCACTATATCAATACTAAACATGTACATGGTTATGGAATAGATGTACCAAGGGGTGAAAAATCCAACAAGGTGTGTCGATCCTGACATATGCGGAACTTTGTACATTAAAATGGGTCCTACTGTGCACCAAGTTTGAAAGTCATTGGGTGTATACATGATAATTAAAATTTTCATTAAAAAATGATAATGAGTTTAATATTAAAGTTATCACTAATTATACTATTTTCATGATTATAAGATAAGAAATTTAATTTATGTTTTCTATTACACCATATTTATAATTAATAATTTAAAAAATGATTAGCTAATATTGAATTTTCCATTTTATAAAAATGAAACAAGTAAATAATATGTGTGTCAATATTTGTGTCCATTGTAGAGGTTTCCATACTGATAAATTCAATAAATATTGTTTTGGAACTATGCACATTATGGATATATTATTTTATCTTAATGAGTTTATGAAATATATCCCTTCCTTAATGGAGAATGTTGTTCCATAGAGAGACTCTCTGAATTGGGTCTATTAATGGTATAGAGGCTCCCATCATATAGTATTACTACTTATCCAGTAGATGTAGATAATTGTATTAATTCGTTGGAGAAGATATTTATGGATTTGGGATTATGAGAAAAGAAAAAAATTACACATTCATTGTATTATATCATTGGGAATGTTGATCAATGATACGCTGTGATCAAAATTATAGGCCGGATAATTAAATATAACTATTTTAATGAAATTCTTTTACGAAGAAATTATTCAGAAAATATTAACCTCTAGATAATATAGCTGAGTTGAAGAAGATGTTCATTAGCTTAATGAATATAGATATATATAATGTTTGGGATAATAAATATACCATTAAAAGGATATACTCTAATTCAATTAATTAAATATGAAACATGTAGATCAATATTGATCAATTATTTAATGGTCCTATGCCATGTCTCTGAAGGGCAGCTGTTACGCAAATTTTTCCAACATATGATGAAATAGTTTTTTGTGTTATGAAAACAATGATATAATATCTTTTAAATATTGATTCAAATGGATGTCAAAGAATAAATGGAAGGTAGATCATACAATGGATAAGTTAATGAAGATAATTATGGATTTTACATTATGTGATAATTGGTGAATGAAACACCCTTATAGATTCTTTTATGGGAATTGGAGTTTGTTATAAGTATGGAGAATACGGATCCCAATTTTCTGATATCAAGTAAAAGAAATAAAATTCAACTGTGCAATGCATCCACAATAAAGAGATTGTTAACAACACAAATAAATTCTCCAAATTTTATTGTCATATAACTTAGAAGAATCAAATGGTTCACGGTCAATCTTATGTAATTGATACTGATTAAGTGGAATGATTAATGTTACTAAGTATGGGTATTCTTGAGTAATGTTAAAGAAAATATTTTTTCGTTATGTACAAAATATAAGAATAATTATACATGTAATGATTTTACTACAATAGTATTTCAACAGGGATTAATATCATAGGTTTAATGTTACAAAGAAAATAATTTAGTAGAATGATAAAATTTATGGAAAAAAAATACTGTTGAGGGAAAGAACCCCTATAATATGTTCCCAATGTTAATATAATGGTTCTTGGATAAAGTTATGATTGATATGGTTAACGTAAACAAGATACTATTATCATTTGTGGAAATGATTCTAAAATTTAAGATCATAATTCGTTGAATTGTCATATGGATAACATTTAGTAAATTATTAATGTTTACCATTGCACATGTTTTTACATATTAATGTATTAATTATATATATGATGGGTCATTTTCTTAGATATTACATAGAAATAGTTTAGGGTATAATCAAAGGATAATATTATGATTATAGAAACAAATATTTAATTTTATTCTTACACTGTGAAATAAATCATCAACTCTATTTGAAGGGTATTGAACTAAAAAAATATATCCTGTTATATTTATTTCCAATGTCTCAAATTATCCATTAGATCATCAATTATATATGGTTTGGATTCATGTAACAACCCATACTGACTGAAATCTAAATATGTAGTTGGGATGAAGGGTAACATTGCCTTAATAGAGACTCCTCATATGTCAGAGGCTACTAACTAGTGGTGATGGACTAAGGAGTAGATAAGGGGGACTATACCTTCATAGTCGGAGTAGCATAGTGGTATATGACATAATGAATAAAAATAAATTGGGGAAGAATAATGAAATGAAATGCATATCAGTGTAATAATAATATTAACTAAATTAACATGATATAAAACACCTATATACATATATTCATGCATTTCTAACTGGTGATACATAACTAAAATATTAGGCACATGGAATGCAATTTATTGTGTTCAGTTCATGTAGAGATAAATGAAAAATAAACCATTACGGGTAAAATCCCAGAGATTCGTAAGATACATTTGATTCATATGTTATTAACTTCTAGGTACATTCTAATCTATATAAGGAATAATCCATGGTCATGAGATCATGAGATCTACTTGGGTACCATAGTGAAATGGAATCCCTAGAAGGATGTGAGATATAAATCAGAGTACGTTATGACTCAAAATCTATATAAATAAAACCTGTATGTGAATATAAAGAAATTACTGTCATCAGATTAATAATAATAAATACAGCTGAATAATTAAACCACAAACCCATTTAGGATCCAAAAGGACACCACAAGGCTCTACCTTATTAAAACCATGGCCTAAAAGAAAAGTCTAAAAATTGAAAATAAATAAATATATATATATATATATATAGTATTATTAATTATTACATACACCTATATGAATCAATACTTGGAATACTAGTTGTTTGATTTAACCGATCATAACTCATTAATTTATAACTAGTTTGAACAAGCCCATATAACCATGAAAGAGGATAAATTCCCTAAATATCATAATGTTTTAGATATTTAATGATCTACATAGGATATGGTGAGTGTAAAATATTGTCAACACATGAGTAGTAGTCAGTGCTCCTTCATGACAACCCTAAGAAGAGACACGGTGTGTTATCCCCGCCAACCACATAGTATCAATGGTGTGTGATGTCTTGCTCAAAACCTTATGTAAATGATTTTGAAACCATGATTGTCAACAGAACCCTTACAGTCATTTCAAATCCTATATCAATGTGTAATAAAACAATTTATAATATCTATGAGGAAGTACCTATAAAATTATTTGTTTATTAATCCAAATCAAAACTAAGGGAATCAATATTATCAAAATTCACATTAGATGTACATATTGAATTTTACCAGGGGTTTCAAATTATAAAATTTTTTATAATTAATTACATTTATACCAATAAACTCATTTAAATAAAAAACCATCACGAATAATTAATTCAACATAATATATAAAATTAGATCTATGAAAACATTGTGATCCATTTCACAAGGATCTAAGGGATTCTAAAAGATACCATGGTCAATTTGGGAATTTGTTATATTTAAAATCCCATCAATAAAGAAATACATTCTATTTGGAGTATCTTGAACCATTAGCCACATCAGTATGAGTGGGACAAGTAATTTAATTTATATAATGTCCAAGCACATATATGGTGACTTGGCTAATTATTAAATTATAGACATGGACAAATAATACCATCAAGTACGTCAATGACACCATGTACTAAAATTCCAAATATCTATAGTGATATTAATAACCAATAAGCACATATTAATTTATAAGAAATTGAACCTCATATAAGGGGTTTTATTATAAATAAATGACATTGTTTTGAAAATATTTCAATTAGAAAAATTTTAGAATCACATACAGGAATCTAATAACAACTCAATATAATAAAGCTTTTATAAAATATACCCAACATGGTACATAAAATTAATAAATGTTCCACATGTTATTTAGGAGTTTCCATTATCATCTAGTATATTTAAGTCTAGGACGTGTCTCATTATTAATCTAATTATAACACTTATAATGAATTTTGTGATTTTAATCATTTAATTCATAAGGGTAAATGTAATCCAAAACACCCAATGGGTGTTCATTTTCATGGTTAACATCCTCTATATGCATAATAAAGATCAATGACTGAAACAAAAGGTGTGTATAACAATTTAAAATAATGTAGTCATGTTTAGGGAAACATTCAATAAATGTTGATGTGTGGCACAATGAAAAAATTTATAATTCAATAGAAATTATTTACAAAATAATTAACCATCTTCCTTGTACATATGAGTATCTACTCATTCAATATTAAGCTCTTATTTAGTATGGTTTATTCAAAATAAAAGAAATGGGCATTCTCCCTTAAAAAGAGGAAAATGAGGTCACACCATGATAACTTTGTTAATAAGAGAATAAGTAGAGAAACATTCAAAAGGAATCAAGATCTTACAGATGTGGATCAGTAGAGACTGATGGTATTCGATTCATACATATTATGGATGAGATATAGCCATTACATGGTTTATAGGAGGATAATAAAACATGAGAGGGATATATGTATGATAGAAAAGAAAGAGGGGGAATGTAAAAAGAAAATTAGTTCTAAAACTCGTTAAGGGAATTATGGCAATTTCTCCCTTAAAAACATGGATACATGGTATTTTACTGGGGTTTCCAAACCATTCGGAAATCATGAAACTCACACTACCTAGGAAACCCACATTTAATGGCTATGGCACATATTTTTCCATATCCATCCCCCAAAATTGCGTTGTATATTTTATAGTTACTACTTAAGTGGCATTAAACGAGAGGGCTTGGAATACAATTTGGATGAATAACTCATAGCTAGTAAGTCACATATTTCACCTCATGTTTATGAAGAATGTTTTACTACTGGGGGCCATATTGAATCATAAAAAACCGTGTTCCCTATTTTCAAAATCAATACATGTGATTTTGGGGTCTCAGTACTCCTAAAACTCCACAAGACACTTAAGGGACCCATTTGGCCTTTTCCAAATTCTAAATACAACACATTGGGGGTGTTCTAATACTCATAATTTCATTCTGATGCATGGTTAAAAGAAAAACCACCTACTACATACCAAAAATTAAAATTCCCTTTTAATTATCCTTATATATAAGAACATGCCATTACATCTTCCCCGCTATAAAAATTATCATCCCCAATAATCATTGGGGAATAATAGAAACCTCTCATGACCTACAAGGTTCATGAAATCTCAATCAAAAGGTAATGTTCCATTTACAAACAACCACCTAACAAACCAACATTTATATAAGGAAATGGAACATATGCCTCAAAAATGAAATTCAATGTTCATTTTTAGAACTAGAAATTCCAAACAGATGCTTCTTTAAGCCTTTTTAGGTAGAGATATTATCATTTCATCGTGTATTTAAAATATTGACCAATTATGATCCCCATCAGAGGTATTATAATAAAAATGTGGCCGCTTCCAAGTCATTGTACCATGAATATTAGATTATCCCTAAAAAGTGGGCCTCTAGTAATTCTAAGGATTCACCTAACATGATTTCTTTAACTAGGAAAATATAACTGAAATTGAGGTCAAATTAAGGACAACACTTAATCGAAAGGGTCAAATACCGATTTTCCAAATTAAAAATGGTCTTGCATGATTCCCAGATTCCACTATCAAAACATACACCACAACCACCTTAAGCAAACAGTATTCTTAAAAAAATGGATCTGGTCAACTGTATAAATGAAAAAATAAATGAAAAATGTCAATCCACCTATGGAATATCATGCTCAATTTCTTAACATAGATGGTCGATGTAAAACATTTTTACTTGCAACACCTACTTCAATGTCATCTCATGTTTACAAAGAGAACATTATCTAAAGTATATACATGACTTTTTGTGATTTTCCTCAATTAATAAATTACCTAATTATTTATTTTTTCACCTTATCATGAAAAATGGCGTAACCCAAATCTGGGCTATTTGAATTGTTACCCTAAAACATCACCCCTGAGCGTGAAGAAATGTTCAGGATATACACATAATTTTAAAACCAGATCATATAGATCTTTCCTATGGTAGTCCATAATCCATTTTTTACATCTGAGACATTGGAACAAGGACAAAATGTACACATCAAATCATTTTTTGACCCTATAGTGGAAATTTTATGGTGATCGAGTCATAGAAAACAACTTGTGTTAATGATTCCAAATATATAATTTCTTCATAGGAACCCAGAAATCACCGAGGACTAGCATTTACTCAATTAATACAATTGGTTCTTGAACCCAATATAGAGAAAACCTATTTATTGAAAAATAATAATTTAATTATTTTAGATAGTCGTATAATTGATACTCTCTTAGTTCATCAGGTTCAACGTTAGGATATGGGACATGCTCATCATTAGTAGTACACTATAAGGAGACCCATGATTCCAAATTTTTTTGAGACACATCGGTCTTATCCAATATGATGTGCTATGAATGGTTTTCATCCAACCATACCCATCTACTGGAAAGAAAATATCAATCAAACCACTATTTCTCAAACTCTTCTGAAAGGAAATCAACTTCACATACTAACTCATAGTCATTAAGCAATCACCAAGACTTTACCACCAATATAATATGAGTATCCCTTCATATTTACCAAAAAAATAAATCCAAGACCATTTTTTTTCAATAATTTTGTATACATATCCAAAAATTTCAACATCATTGTGTCAAGAAAGAACTGACTGGATTCAAAACATGCAATCCTCAATGTAATTCAAGTATGCATGAACACTTACAATGTTAATATTTTGATGTGTTCCAGCAACCTGGAAGGGAAAGAATTCACTAAAAATAGTATGAAACATCCACCTTAGTTGTGTCCAAGACATATATAACAGAGTGAAAGACATTACGTTCATAAGAGAACTATGTCATACTCACCTATAAAACATTAAATCACCAGGAATGAAAAACCAAACAAAACTGACTGAATTTTGAAAACATTTGATCATATTGGAACACTATACAATGAATTGGGATAAACCTTCTTCAATTAAGACCCATGTAACTATACTTTGGGGATGAACCAAAAACATATTAAACACATCAAGGCTCATTGATTTCTCCAAACTCAACTGGATAGATACATAATGTAGAAACTCGATGGGTGAAATGTACATAAACACGAAGCACCTAAATTATTTAGAAGAAAGATGACCCATCCTTAATACTATATTAAGGATATCTACCCTATGTATCCAAGTATCATATGGTCTATACAAGAGATTTATTCCACTGTTGTATAGACCCAAATGACCATTAACCTGGATGAGTACATGCCAATTCATCCATCCCTAAGGAAGCTGAGAGGTTCATGTGACCTAATAACTAGTTGACCATGCCCAAGACATGTCTAACCTACTAAAAACTAGAATTACATGATTTTCATGCGCATAAAAAAGGTAAATGTACCATAAACAGCAACCCAAAAAGGGTTTAATATATAAGATAATAGTCCTAATAGGGAAAATTCCACCAGATCGATACCAAATATCAGAAGAAACAAACTTATTGTAATGAATTTAATCTCAAATGTTTCTATATACCATTTTATAGTGCCATAATATTATATAAGTATCATACCTATCCCTGAGTCATAATCAATTTATAGTAGGCCCTACCAATACCTTTTAAGAACATTCAAAAAAGTATTATGTCCTATGAAATACACTCATGATTCCATTCCAAGGATTCGTAATAGATATTTAAATTACCATTACAAGAGGGTTTACACTAAGGATAACACATAAGGTTGCATGTCATATCCATTACACTAATTATCATAAATTCTTAAAACATTTAAATTACTTATTGCTGAATCAAAATCAATAATAATAAATTAAATCACTTAATTATTGATAAGGATACCTATGAGGGTCACAAAAAGCTAATATGAGGGTCCCACTAATCTATCATGGTTTAAATAGAAAGAAACTCAATAGTATACTCTGTATTATTATAGTTTTAAAATACCATTAATGATTTATATTATAAGAAATATTCCCTAAAATGATATACATGGTTTAGTTGTGAATCATAGATGTAAACCACATGATCTCCATGCCCCTGTGATATAGACACTTTCCATTATAAAGAAATCCATTTCATTTCAAATAAATATTAAACAGAATATAAATTTAAAACCATTCAAATTAAAACATGATCATATATGAGTAATTTTTTTGATTATATGGTGATTCGTCTTCTATACTATATACATCCCATAAACTTATAGATCATAGAACAGCTCCGATATATTTAAAATAAATTCAGTTTAAAATTTCCATATATGAACATTAACATTTTATCAGTTGTCTTTAGATATTTATATATATATGAAGATCAAAACATTGTTCAAGTACACGAGTTACTATTTCTAAATTATAAGGCAGTCATAGAAATTACTATGGGGAACTAATAACATAATCCAACACAAAAACTAATATATATATATAATAATACTATGAATTTAATCAAAAAAAGGAATGAAAAATAAATTCCTAGTAGGCACAAAAATAAAAATGTCACTAAAATACCCATCACAGCATATAACATGAATGATAATGAATAAAAGAATGTAATTTTCATTGAATTTAAATATCAATGATTATATAGTGATGCATGTAATGATACATCTATTACATATAAAGAAAACATAAAAATACTATCACAACCCATCCTTGTGGGGCCCACGTCGTGATACCTCATGCCCACAATCGTTAGACATGGGGCTGGAAACTATCACCGAGTAGGCATACCCAACAAATGAGAGGAATTTCCTTAATTAACTATATTCATGCACACATATCCATGTACAATATGGTGAAATGTAAAGACTCTATGTAAACAGTGCATGAATAACTTATGATACCCCCAAAAAAGTGGGATAGTTGGAAAACTACAAAAATAAACAATGCCATTATACAAGCCCAAAAAAAGAAATAGTTTGTCAGGTTAATGAATAAGTTAATGAAACTCATCCATAGAATACCCTACCTGAAGGGTATGTGTAGGGAAGCTTTCTAATGATCAATATTGACACAAAGTCTATTTGATCCCTCTGAGAACCACCTAGTATTGGTCTATCTAAATCGACATCAAAGAATTGATATTATGCACAAGACATGACATGTTTTGTAAAATACCATGTAGGATTGAATAAAACAATACTTTGTATTAACCCTCAAAACCAAAAAGTAAATGCCACAAAAAAGTACATGAAGTTCACCAAAAAGGAAAGACATGTTGTACACTAAAAAGGAAACATATGCCATGCACTGGAATACAAACACATGATGTTCAATACCAAGGAAACAAAAAATGTACAATCACTACTATCCGTTGTAAAGGTATATGTATAAAGCATGATGAGATGTATTTCTTATTGAATACCAAAAATAAATCAGTCTCCTTGAGACTATATGTTTTGATGGGACACAGAGCATCAATGACACATGTAGTAGTGATTGATTCTAGGGAATCGATGTTGAATGGATCATTTATGGAAAATGATGCATTGATGCTTCATGGATCGTCAATGGATCATGTATCACTCAAATCACATAGTCACTAAGATAACATTTTCACATCACGCTGCATGATTTCACCCACAGCATGCTTATTTTGAGAGAACATACACCTCAATTCATTTCGTTGTAAACCACATTCTACAAAAATTTAAATTTATTTTTTAGAAGGATAATAGCATATCAAGGTTCATAACCTTGAAAATGGATTCTAATGTGGGAAAACGGTTAGAATGTTACATATTTTATTATAAAATGGTCTGACTTGGGTCCTATATGGGGTCGATCTGACCTGTCAGACCAGAAGCGACCCATCAGACAACTTGACCTAGTCTTTATGACCTAACACTACCCGACCCTATACAGACCATCCTAAACCTGTTTTTTCCATTTGGCACACTTTTTGGGACTGAAGGGCCAACCCATGTTGTTGGCCAATTTACTCCCCTTAACACAGCCCTCCTTGGCCACATCCCCTATTCCACATGATCCTCTCTAAACTAGTAGTTTTTTCATCTCACCATGATGTTCTGTGGCCCTACGTACTCATTGTCTCTTCTTTACATAGCTCTGATATGCATCCTTATACTACTATCATTGCCTCCTATCACGGACCTTGGACTCCATCCTTGTCCTCCACCCATAGCCTCCAAACATGCCCCTTGCTACCATAGGCACCCTCTATTACAGACCTCAGAAGACCATGTCCCCCTAATATTCCATCATGCCAGGAATTCCCAGGAACGACCTCCCTTATTGGGTCAATGCTGCCTCTATCCTTGTCCTCCCATCTGGTGGCCTTTCCGTATCACACTCTATAACCAGCTAGGGCCACAACCACTAGCCTTCACTACCTTCGGCCACCACTTCCTTTCGTTGTCATCTCAGAATCAGTCCACAATTCAGAATCATTACATAGGGTTTCAAATGTTCTGGGAGAAGTATAAGAACACACAAAGCCATCACGAACAATTTGATTGGTTTAGTGGAGATAAATGGATCACAAAATTCCCCAATAATGAATCATGGCCTTGTTCATGTCAGCCTTGATCCATTCATATTATATGGCGTAACATGAGTAGGAATAGATAATCACAATGATAAATCATCCATTTTAAACCCCACAACATTTTATCTATCCCATAATAACAGAAGAGTCTCTGACCAACCTGTTTGTGGGTTGTTCTACATACATCCTTTAAATATATGAATATGGAAGAAAATTCACAATGGGATTAAACTCTCTATATTATGGTTGGATTAGTCATTGTTGGGGAATAGAGTTCTATGTCATCATCAATCCATGATCCACCAGCGTTCGTCAACGAGTGATTTTAAATCCACACTTCAAAGGAATCTTAAGGTTATAGTTATACAGTTAATTCTTGAATATTGATATATTAAAAATAAAAAATCCACCGCATATATTAAAAAATTTATTAAAATATTCTAAAGATGTTCAAGCGCAAATTCTAACACTATCTGTTGACATGTGCCTGTTGATGTTAATCCATGCCTAAGGTAATGTAATGACATTGAACGCAATGGTGACCTAAAATTTATAATATGTGAGCCCATACAGAATTAATTCTCATTTAAATAAAAACCACCCGCATGATTTATCATAAACATAAAAAAGTTTCCCGTGACATTCTAGGAACACCATGCCACAAAAACTCACACCGTATCAGTGGAAGGTCTCATAATTTTCCCAATTAATTTATAAAAATTAATCAGGATAAAATCTGGGTCATTAAAAATACTATAAATTTCATTTTTTAACAAATTTGGGAAATTACACAAATCATATTTGGTGAAATCATTAAAAACTATAATATAAAAGGGCATGAAAAATAATCACATCCATTGATACATGTTTTTTCCCATCGGTGGGGTGATCACTCCCTGATAGGCTATATACCATGTTCCCATACATTCATAGTATTCCATCCACCAACCCAATAAAGAGATAAAAAGGAAAACCAACTCTAATATTGTTTTATATTGTCCCCACATGACTGAAGACAAAGCCAGTAGTCAGACTGGTGGGTCACATCGATTGAATACTGCCTCCCCATATTTCAGAGGGTTCTAAATAGGTGGTAGGGTATAAATAGGTGATAGTGGGAATATAATAAACTCATGATAAATGTTCCAAGATAGTATATTAGATAATAAATGAATGGAAATAACTGATAGAATATGAAAAGAATGATAGATATGTAGAATAGTTAAATAAAATTAATTAAAATAATGGTCAATGAAAATATAAAATGATGCATTCATGTCCATATTGTGATAAATAACTGAATTTGAATAGAAAATATAGGAAAAAAATATTGTAGAACATATTAATAATGAAAATAATGTAAATCCTTTAGGGAAAATCCATGGGAATCCTGAGCCCCATCTCATATTATGCTCCTAACTCTTAGGTACAAGACAATCAAAACAATAATTAATCCATGGTCCGACAAACAAGAGATCTATGTGGGGACCATATTTTAATGGAGTCCCATGTAGGGTGAGATATATAAATCATAGTAGGTTATAATTAATGGTCTATACATCAATGAACAATACATGAATATAATGTAAAGTTGTGTCCTTGTATAAAAATTAATAAACATAACCAAATAGTTAAAAAGACATCATTATCCTGTTCTGCATGTACACATTTCACTCTACATACTGTAAATCATGACCAAAAATTGATGTTTGGATAATAACTATGTATATATTAATAGTATATATATATATATATGGTAGTTTTATATTTCATCCACCTATATGTACATTGTATGTATGTTTTTATGTGTTTGTATACTAGGAATACTAGGTGTTGGGTGGACCGAGGATTAACACATTCGTCCATAACATGTTTGAATGAGCCTATAGTCATACAAGAGAGGTTACATTCCCTAAATATAATAATTACTTCTAGTCGTCATTCTCATCACTCGATATGGTGTGTGTTCTATCATGTCAACAATCAAACATTAGTGAGTGTTCCTTCAATTCAATACTCGCATGGGATGTGGTGTGTCATTCCCACCTTGCACAAAGTTATAATAGTGCCACAAGTGGTGATCAACACATGATGTAAGGGAGTGTTATACTTCAATGTTCATCAAGACCATTAACTTTTTTCCAAAACCTATATCAAGGTGTAATAATATTTATAATAACATCAATGAGGTTGTACATATCAATATTTACATTTATTAAGACCAATAATAAATATGATCACCCAAATTACAAAAATTCACATAATCTATGCATTTGAAATTATATACAACGTGTGTTCTTATAATCATTTTATTAATTCATTACATTATATCAATTGAATAATTTAAATAAAAAACCCCCATAAATAATCTATTTAACATAAAACAGTATAATGAATCTATCAAAACAAGGAGATTCAATTTAAAACGATCAAAGGGCACCCAAAAGGTACCATTTTCATTTGGGAGTCAACCTACATGTGAAATCCCAATTATAAAGTAAAAAAATTCCTTAGAGGAGCATGGTCCATTAGACACTTAATTAAGAGGGGGCTAAACCATCCAATTTATTATATGACTAAGAAAATGGATGTTTTTATAGCTCATTACACATTTAAAGTACACAACTACTATTACTTCCACAAATATATAAAATTACTTGTACTAACATGCCACTTATCAAGCACAATATGAATAAAAAATTACCACTTCGTAAAATATATGAGTGAAAGAATAAATCAAGGGTTTTTATTATAGAAAAATGTTATTTTATATTAAATAATTTATTTATATCAATTCAAGCATCACATTAAGTAATCTAAACTCAAAACATATTAGAGAGGAATTTTAGAAAAACTGCACAACAATGCATATAACATTAATATGATTAAACATTGAATTTTTGGGGACAATATATTATAAGAATTTCCATACAAGGGAAAATTCCATTATTAATCTGAGATCAATTCCTATAAGGGATTTAAGGATATTAATCATTTAAATCTTAATGGGAAAAATAATACATAAAAACAATGGGGTGTTCATTTTAAATATTGAAATTATATATATATATATCTAAAAAATCACAAAGGGATAAATAAAAGGATCATATAAAATTTTAAAATGATGAACTGAAGTTTGTGGAAATTCTTCACAAAGGATGGTATATATAACAATGAGAAAATTTATAATTCAATAGAAAATAATGGGACAACCCAAAAACCAGATACCTCATACATAGGATGATCTACTAATACAATATGAATCTATGATTGGTTCCAATTTGGAATAAATTTATGAAATATACATAAACATTGGAAAAAGGTGAAAATGATATCACTACATGATAACTTTATAGTGATGAGATTAAATAGTTAAATTTTAAAAAATAATCAATACCACACCAATGTAGATCTATAGAGACCGACATCAATCGTTTCAAACAACTAATAGAACAAGAGTATACATGCTTAGGCTGAGTAGAGGAGAATACAATGAATAATTGAACTTCATATACTAGAGGATAAATATGAGTAATGAAAAAGTAAATTAGTTATTATAATAATAATGTGAATTCTTGTAATTTCCCTCTTCAAACAAGTTTGTACAGTTTTTCCACATGATTTTTCAAACTCTGCACCAACAGCATGGATACATCTGCCTAGGAAACCATCCTCACATGGTTTTAAAGAATTATTGATTGTAAATATGCACCACTAGTTCAATTAAAATGGAATATATACTACCTATGTATCATTAACCATGTAGTATGGGAACATGGTTTTGGTAAACCGTGTGTATCCTATGAGAAAAAAGTTTCACCTTGATTTCAAGATGCATAGTTTATGTTTAATAGTAGGTTTTCTAGACTCAAAATGTTGATTAAATTGAATTACCATATCATCTATACAGTTAGTTATTCATGAAATTATTTTATAATGATATTATATATATTTATATGTCGACTATTTAATTGAAAATTTCTATATATTAATTGTCATATCAGAAGCCTATTGAAAATCTCAAACTATAAGGAGAAACTCAAGATACTATAAAATTCATATTTAATAATGTTCACATGGTTTAGGTACGTTATACTAACTAGACATAATAGATTTATTATTACAATGTATTGGGGCTCATAAAAATTGATATGTATTCTTACGAATTTCCCACATGGTGTTCTATTGTAGTGAGATCGTGAGGATAGAACCGCCAATATGAATATCACATGTTTTATGTGTCAATGGTTTTTCCAATCTATGGACACGTACAATGGTCTCCATAGATGAAATCATTAATAGTGTCTTCAAATTGATCACATAAATTTATGCAAGGAATAAACCTTTATATTTAAATCATGGTGAGGTATCTTCTGTTGGATGTGTCATTGCATGTATGGCATTTGTTGAATTTTCAATTAATAAAGCAACACTTCTTTGTTAAGGAAGTGATATATCTATGGATCGATTGATCCGGATGGTACTTACTTTTCTAATATATCCCCATTGTAGTCATATGGAAAATACATCCAGTTATATAAACATATAATAATTCAATGAAGAGGATATAAAATAAATGTGCATGCTACATTACGATATATTTAAATATAGAGATATTACAGTTCATAGTATGTTTTCGTAGGACGATTGTCATTTCGATGACAATAATTTTCTCTATAGGGGCCTTGATGGATTTATACACTCCTCTCTTGGTTTATAGATTTTATTCACCACTTTTGAGATAAGGGGCTCAAGTTTCTCACAAAATATTATATTCACTAATCCATCTGATTTTGTTGACTAATTATTTTAGACATTGTTTGAACCACCAAGGGGGATGAGTGTTGTCCATGTTATCGAACACAAATAAATAAATACATTCATATTATTTATGTTATGAATAATTAGGTTGAATTTATTTAATGTATAAACAAGTTATTTAAATAAAATAAAATATTATTCAAACTAATATAATTTTAATGTTAATGGTTAATATAATATTATGTATGTATTTTAATTAGAGTTAATGAGTCGGGTTTTATCAAAAAATATATTTTAAATATATATCTAGTATATGAAAAATATAAAACTATATTGGTGAAATTTAGTTCACCATCATTGATTATATATTGTAAATTTAATAAAATGGTGTTTGGGAACCCAACTTGGTATTTTGAAAATCCACTAATTATTGTATGAGAGAAGCTCTCTCCACATACTATTCACAACAAGAATTATAGAGCCTCTATCGCCTCTAGTCCTTTATATAAATAGAGTCTCTCAATCCAGTCATTCAGATTGGTTTTTCCATTATAAATCACAATCATGATGATGTGGTGGTATTTAGGGTGACTCAGGAATCATCAAATACTTATGATTGCACACTAATTATGAAGATCAACACTCGAGTGGACTTTTAAAGAGTTTGTAGATGACTTATAGGGATATTTCAATAAATAATTCATGCAATGATTACCATCCATGAGTGTCAAATCAACGCATAATTATATCTAAAAATTTTTGTTTTTTTTCGTTTATGCGCTCCTTTAACTTATGTAGTATCCTCGTAACCATACTGGGGCATGGATCATCAGAGATCACAATTGTTGTAAATATAATGATGAAAACATTTAAATATCCATCTCAACAATTTCTACTTCAATCCCTGTTTTAAATGAGATAGAAACCCCATATAATTTTTTTTAAAAATTATTTGGGATTATTATGAGACTGTAAAAAATTACAGTGCTTGATTCTGAGGCCTACTGTGCCTAGATTTGATTTTTGAACATTTTTAAGGTTCTTACAGTAATTGCGTGGCTGGAGTTTTCTATCTTTTAAAAAGGTGGCCGGATTACAAATGGGAGGGAATGATTGAATCTATAGTTATGAGATTCACTTAAGAGAAGATTAACATTTACCGTAGTAGGTTGGGAGAAAAATTAATTTTTTAGACATTTTAAAGAATACAAAAATGACAAAAAATTGATATTTTATGATTTTACCTAGGGTTGAGTTGTATTAGAGGGTCCAAAGAGTTGTAAATCCTTTAAATGACTTCACTCTTCAATTTTGTAACCACACCGTTTAGATTAAGTTTGTCATTCATTAATGAACCGAATTAATCTTTCATTTTGTTATTCACTCATCCCAACTATTTAATTGTGGCTCGATCATGGGTTATTTACACGAAAGTGAGGAAACACTGATGAAGAGTCACGACATATTCCACTAATGATGAACGGATTTTTAAATGGCAATGTTGGAGGAATCGATCCAGGATCGATGAACGCCAACGGCATTACCGAGCGTGGAATCATCTTCCAAAACTGATATTTCATCTCTGATTCTGAGGATGGAGTTTTTTTTATTTCAATTGAATATTTTTCTTCTCATCATTCATGACTAGAATGATGAATTTCAGACGTATTATAGTTTATATATGTTTAATTAATTTCTATCATTTTCATACGATGGTATGGAAGAGGGTGTTGGTCAAACGAACTAGGCACAGACCCTTGTCCATATCGTTTTAGATTTATTCTTTATGGGAGATGTTTGAACATGATGTAAAATTGAACCAGGAACCCACATATTGACAACAGCTTCACGGGAGGTCCATTGGTACGTTCATAAGGGAAAACGGCCCACTAGAGCTTACTTGGTGGCCCCTAGAAGTTTTGGAAGCGTTTCACCAGCACTGACCGGCGGGGGTGGTAGCCGGCATTGGCCAACAGATGTGGATGTAGGTGGCCCACCATAGAGAGATGTCACGAAATCATGTTTTGGTGGTCATCAGGGGTGGCTAGTCGTCAGCTGACCTCAATTATAGAAGGCAGTGTGCTGTCACATTCTGCGGTGGGGATGATATGGCTTCCAACCCATGGAGGAGGCAAAGGGGCCCAGTGCCCCATGGGTCCTGCTGAATGGAGGAGGCACCACATGGCGCCTCCATTACAATGCAAAATTACATTCAATTTTTTAGGAAGGGGGCAAGTCGGATCCAAACAGGTTCATTCCAGGATGAGTCAGACCCACACCGGGTTCGGTTAACCCAAACCCAGTGTGATCAACCCAAACTAGGTCGGGTAGTCCTAGGTAAGGCCAAGTCGGGTTGGTCCAACCTGGTCAGACCGAACCAGGCCCCTTTTCATCCTAGATATGCTTAAAAAGACGTATCTCAAAAACTATATGTCCATTTGATGAAATTTCTATAGAGTTGGAATCCTTGGAAGGAGACGATCCTTTAAGGTTATTATATTAATGTTTCGTAAAAACTTGGAGTACAATGGTGTTGGATTGAATCTGAATCCAACCAAACCATCGGTACTAAAATTCATATCGCTCACAGAATGAGTGTCCGATTGGAACACTATCTATTGTATTAGAACACTTACGACATAGCAATCCATTGGGTTACATAACATTGGGACATCCTGCATGTGTAAGGAAAAATAATATCTTGAGGAGTGGATACTACATAACGATAGAGCACCGACAACAAGGAATCGTATGGCTGGCTGTTAATTGTATAGCGACCATGTGTAGATCAAAATATTAGAGACCATTACTGGATCAGAGTTATAAAAACCATGTGTGGATCATCATGATAGAGACCTTGTGTGTATCAAAATAATAACATCCCTATGTGGATTAGCAACATAGTGACCCAATGTGGATCATCATGATAGCGACCCGGTGTGGATAATCATTATAGAGACACTGTGTGGATCAGAATCTTAAATACCATGTGTGGATCAGCATCATAGCAACCCTGTGTGTATTAGAATCATTGCGACCCTGTTAGGATCAACATTCTAGAAACCCTTTGTAAATTAGTAGTGTGTGACTCGACAGGGACAGACCTAGAGAAACCCTTCGTGAATCACTAAACTATGACCATGTGTGGATTGATAATGTAAGAAACCCTTTATGGATCAGTTGTGGTAACATCCTAATAGAATAAAATGATATATATTAGGAATAATCATCATTACTTCTGATATTTGAGTTGTATACCTAGTCTAATATGTGTCTTTTTGTTTGTTCTTTGTGAATGATATCATGTTATTTGTTTTCCATTGTGGAATTATGAGAGACCATTGGGGGTATCAGGGTCCCTACTGAGTATTTTTATACTCAACACTACATAATAATTGAGAATACATAGTTGTGTCTTATGCAGATGATGCTCATCTTGGATGAGACATTAGGATTTAAGAACAAGCAATACGCAGAAGTGACTGGTTGACTGGGAGAGCTATGTAGATAATTTGTACTTACCCTTTTGATATGATCCATGGTAGACACCCTCATGAGTTGTTTTCTATTTTTTGTTGTATTGTATATTCCTTTTGGGTTTGTATTTCGTCCCCCTTTATGGTCATTACATGCTTTTCCTAATGCATTTTTACTTCGAGGTTGTACCTAGTTTTGTTCATGGACTATGTGTTTGTATAGGTTTAAAGTAAATGCCTTCCCATTTAAGGGATATTCTCTTCCGATGCTAGTCTGCAAACCATGTCCTATGGGAGGTGGGATTCTGGTAGTCATGCATGGGCCCTAGGGGATGGGTCATGACAAAGTGGTATTAATGGAGTCGATTCTACCCTTAAAACTTTGACTCTGATCGTTAAAATGAAGAAATAGTGTTAACTATTTTTACTGTATTTTTCAGTTGTGGGAGTCATGTGTTGGTGTGGAGACTGACGTATCCATACCCCATGACACTGAATTTTTATTTTCAACTTGGTGAACAAAAACATTGTTTTCATGTGTTTTGGAATTTTTTTTCTTTTGATCTTTTTTTGAGTCAGCTCATATTTTATATCATAATGTCTGTGGAACAACTATATCTTTTCAGGATGCCTCAGTGTTGACAACCATATTGGATTCTAGAGAGAGATTATGATGACGATCCACCGAGTGATGAGGCTTTGGTGCATGGACCTCTTACAACGATAGCACCTTCGGGAGGTGCACAAGCATCCCCACTACTGTTAGTCAACTGTTTCCACCATCCCCACTAGAGGATTGTTCAAACTGACTAAGAGCATTTCATGGTTTGTAGTGGAAGTGGCCTCTGAGGTTTCTTGGAAATTCAAATCCCCAAAAAGATGAGTTCTATCTTTAGGTTTTGGAAATAGTTTTCTCCCAATTTGGGACACTAGTAGATCATTTGGTGATCATAGTATGTAGCCATTTCTAGGGAACAATAAGGAGATTGTGGATCCTGATGCTCCAGTTACATTAAGAGGTGACCCTCACCTATAAGTACTTCGAGAGACTCTTCAAGGAAGAGTTTGTTCTTGTTACTCTACATCCTCTGTGTATTCAGAAGCTTCTAAACATATAACAAGGCATCTTGACAGTATCTCAACACATGGTGAGATTCACTGACCACTCTCGCTACTCCACTAACATGGAATGTGGCCCTTTCCTCAGGGTCAGACCTTTGAGCAGGGTCTCCGGAGGGAGATCAGAGTGTCTATGATATTTCTCAATATCTTGATGCAAGCTGGATTTCTTGATTGATCATTTTTTTGTTGAGAGTTTCTTAGGTGAGTAGGCACTGACAGTGAGAACCACCACTAGACAGAAGGTATTGGTTTCATCTACATAATGAAGTAGGCATATGATGCATAGGTCTAAGCGGGATGTACCTTTCATTGGATGAACCTATGAGGTAGCGTCAGAGGTGTGGAGCTCATGAGGTAAAGCAGGATAACAGAGGAATAAAATTTCTTTCATGTGTGGTGGGTCGGGCACATGGATTACGACTACCCGAACCACCATTCTAACAATCATCAGATGGTTGAGGGACCACCAAGGCAGTGGAAAATATTCAAGTGAGGAGTTCTGCAAGGTGGCAGATGTGGTAGAAGAGCAGGCTATGTAGCGGGCGGTGGATGGTGATTTGAGGTTTTATAACCACCACCACCAGGGGGTCCACCCTGAATATTGGGATCAAGAAGACAGGGACGAGCACAACATCTAGAAGCTGAGGCCTATAACCATAGTGCTTCAAAGATGATTCAAGGTATGATCTCTGACTACTCCACCCTAGCTTTAGTTCTTATAGACACACCTTCCAATTAATCTTTCTTTTTCATGACTCTCATTCATTGCTCGATGATTTTGGTAGATACATTGTCTCAATACTTAAAATTAGATACTCTTATGGGAGAGTACTCAATTATCACACAATGGTGTCGGTGGTGTGAGGTTACTCTAGGCGGTGATATCATCGGTTGGGATCTCATAGTAGCAGCATTGAAGACTCGTGAAGTCATCATGGGTATTGACTGGTTATCCACGGTCAACGATCAAATTTACTATTATATGCACAATGTGTTGTGTTCCTGTGAGAATGGGATTAGGTTTTTCTTTTACTGGTGAGAAGGGAACCGTAGCAGCAACTGATGGACTTTCTTGGAGGAGGCTGCAACTGATCAAACGTTAGTTGGCTAGCCTTACCCTCGGAGCAGTTGACGTGAGGAATTTGAGTTATCCTTATTTGGTGGACCAGTATGCTACTATCTTCCTTGATGGTGTTCCACGACTACCTCATTTTATAGAGGTAGAATTTTATATCGAAATATACCCCGGGATGACACATATATTTACACCAGCATATTAGATGGCTTCGATAGTGATTTGAGAGTTACAGGAACAGTAAGAGTACTTTCATTGGAAGGGGTTCATAAGGCCATGTGTTTCTCCATAGGCATCCCCGATTTTGTTCACCAAGAAAGATGATGGTAATCTGAAGCATTGTGTAGACTATCAGTGCTTGGACCAGGTGACTGTGAAGAATAAGTTTCCACTACTGAGGATTTTTGATCTCTTTGACCAGCTAAAGAGTGCTCGATGGTTTTCAATGATACACCTCATATCAGGATATCATTATCTTAGAGAATGAGATGAGGACATACCAAAGAATAATTTCAGAGGTCTACATGGGATCTATGAGTTCTTGGTGATTCCTTAGGCCTAACCAAAGCTCTAGTAGTTTTCATGGGGCTCTTGAATAGGATCTTCCATCCTTACCTCAATCACTTCACTGTAGTCTTCATTTAAGACAACATGATATACTCAACGACAGAGGAGGAGGATCACTCCACACACCTAAAGATAGTTCTAGATACAATCTAAGAGAGACATCCTTATGTAAATAACTCGATGTTCTAATTTGGGATACGAGATGTTCAATTCCTGGGGTACATTATCTCAGAGGATGGAGTAACAGTTGATCTGGTGAAGATAGAGGATGTTCCTAAATAAGAGTTACCTAGGAGCGTGACCAAGGTGCGTAGTTTCCTGGGATTGGCAGGGTATAACTAGAGATTTTAAACTGATGATTCAATAGTTTTGATAACATTTTCATCTTTGAAAATGAAGGTATATCCCATCATGTTGAAGGAGAGATTCCAGTAGAGTTTTTAGGAGGTGAGGAAGAGACTGACGAGTTCCCACATATTAAGGCTACTAAAAGAGGGTGTTGGCTATGTAGTATACTATGACGCATCATGGTCCGAAATAGTTTTTTTCCCGATGCAGGAGTTAGCAGTGATTGTTTACAGGTCACAGTAGTTGAGACAACATGAGAAAAAATATGATACCCATCATACAGTTTTAGTAGTAGTGTTCTTTGTGCTGAAGTTGTGGTGGCACTACATGAGGGGCGAAAATTTTACAGTCCACTCTGATAACAAGACTCTGAAGTATATCATCTCATAGAAGAACCAAAACCTAAGAAAACAACAATGGCTAGAGATCCATTAAGACTAAAACATTGAGAAAGTCTATACTCTTGTAAAGGGGAACGTAGTAGAAAACACACTCAACAAGAGGTCTGGTCTACAATTGCTGAGTGAGGTGACTAAGAAGCTTACATCATTGAAATTATCTTTCAAGGATTGTGATAGATCATCTTACCACCAGTCAATGGAAGTTACTGCCCTAATCCTTCAATGATTCAAGGAGGAAAGATATGGGGACATAGACTGCCAGACTAACATGCTTAGATATCCTGAGAATAGGCTTCTCATGGATTTTCTAATAGTGGGGTGCATGTTATCCTCTTCATATGATTCACTATGGTACTAGTGATGTTTCAAGAGGAGGTGTTGAGGGAGTGACATACATCCCCTTTTGCAGTAAATAATAGTGTGGATAAGGTGTACAATGACCTATAGAGTCAGTATTGGTGTCCATGGAAGAAAAAACTAGTTGTGAAGTTGGTATCAAATTTCGTAACATGTCAGCAAGTGAAGGTCGGATATCAGGTACCAATAAGCTTAGCTCGGCCACATGAAGTAACAGAGTGGATGTGGGATAGTATATAAATGGATTTCATGATAGGGATACCACTTAAATCCACAAGACATAATTCTATATAGTTTATTGTTGACCGACTCACAAAGTCGGCCCACTTCCTACTCATATAAGATTATGGATCAGTAGAGAGCTTGTGATGTCTCTACATTCAAGAGATTTCATGGATTCACTAGGTTACATCGATGATAGTCTCAGATCACGTCACTAATTTTACATCCCACATATGGAAGGGATTACAGGAGGCATTCAGAACTCAACTACTCTTGAGCACCACCTTTCATTCTCCAAAATATTGTCAGATAGAGTGGAGCATTCAGACACTCTAGTACATTCTTCATTCATGGGTCCTTGATTTTGGCCGTATAATATAGGACCCCCTACCACTGCTGTAGTTCTCTTAAAATAACAGTTATCACTCCACCATAGACATGGACTACATTGAGGCCCTGTATGGGAAACCTTGCAGATTGCAACTGTGATGGACAGACCCTAGGGAGTCAGTAAAAATAGGCCCAGTGTTGGTATATGCTACAACATAGAAGGTGAAAATCATCTAGGGGAGGATTAATACTTCATAAAGCCAGATTATATTTTATGCCAACAGGACACAGTGATACTTTATGATTGAGTAGGGAGAACATGTCTTCCTATGGGACCCAACCAGATGCAGATTAAAGTGTTTTGGTCGGGGCAACAAGCTATATTCAAGGATCATCATACATTTCTAGATCCTTAACAGAGTAGGGGAGGTGGGATAATTCCAAGATCATCCTCCACAGATGCACCAGCTGCATAGTTTTTTCCATATGTCACAACTGGGGAGGTACATGCCTGATCCATCACACGTTATTGGCTAGGGCGAGCTGGACATCGATGAGGAGGTTACGTTACTAGGGATTCTGGTAGAGACAGAGGATCGACCGGATCGAGACATTTGTGGGATATAGATTCTTCTTTTGAAAGTTCATTTGAAACATGGGAATCTTCAAGAGAGAAATGGGAGCAGGATGCTCAGATATGTGCTCTGTACCCCCATTTTTTCATTTAGTTTTTATTGTGGATCTCAGGAAAAAAAATCCCTATGTTGGAGAGAATGTAATGAACTGAAAATTATATATAATTTTGTTTTTAAATTAGGTGGTATTATTAAGAGTCTTCAAGAATTAACGTTGCCTGATTCTGATGACCGGTGTGCCCGAAAGGGATTTTTGAACATTTTTTAAAGTATGTTCAGTAAATGCACGGGCTGTGATTTCTATCTTTTGAACCGGTGCTCAGATTAAAAATCCAAGGGCAACATAGAATCCATAGTGCCAAGGATTATCTTATGGGATGATTAACATCGACCTTAGTAGATCGACAGAAAAAGATAGATTTTGGGATTTTTGAAGAATAATAAAACGAAATAAAATTTTCATTTTATTATTTTATCTACAGTTGAGCAGCGGTGGCAGCCCCACTAGGTTTTCATTCCATTTAATGGATTTAATATTCAGTTTTGTAACCACACAATAAAAATTATGAGGTTCATTCACTAATGAACCTAATTAATCTATTGTTGCATTAATCACTCAGACCCTCAATTTAATTGAGTCCTATGACATGATTATTTACATGAATGTATGTAAATTCTAATAAAGTGCCACGACGTCTTCCACTGACGAAGAAAGAAAACATGGAAGACAACATTAGGGGAATCAATCCTAGATCATTGAACTCTAGTAGCTTTATCATGCGTGGAATCATCTTCCAGGACCGTGACATCACCATTGACTTCCATGGGAGGGGTTCGTTTAATTTAAAGTGAATATTTTTCTTCTCCTCATTCTTGAAACAAATAATGAATTGTGAAAGTATTATGGTTTATCAATGTTAAACTAATTTCTTCACACTATTTATGATGATAATGCAGAGGGTGCGGTTCAAACAAAGACAGCCCAGACCCTCCACCACTTTTATTTTGTCACGTTCTTCATGGGTGAAGTTTGAACGTAATGGAAACTTGAATTTGGGAACAACACAGTGAAAAAAGTATCTAGGGAGGAATATTTTAGCATTCGGAAGTGAAAATGGACCATTGTTTCTCATGCGATGGCCCTCAGATGTTCGGTTGGTGTGGCAGCGATGATTGTGGGTGACAGTAGTGGCCGACATCATCTATCTGCCACACCAATAGGTGGCGTGCTAACACGCGCCACTGAGGCATTCCACGACATCGATCCACGACTATAAGCAGGGGAGGACATTTCTTGGTTGTATATGTTGGTGGATGGTGGCAAGTCGTCAGGTTCCACAGTGAGGAGGCCTCAGCTTCGATGCTGCGATGGAGGGGAAGGAGACCCACATCCTGTGAGTCCCACCGATAGTGAGGTGGGGCCACTTCGAGTTTCCATTTGAGAAGTAGGAGTGAACCCACCTCTGGGTCTCCCAGCTAGCGGACGACACCAATGATCGGGCCGGGCAGGCCCGCGTCCCAGCTGGCCGACCCCCTGGCTCATCCCACTGGGGCTGGCCTAGCAGGTTCGGGCTAGGCCTGATCGAACCCGGAACCAGGTTGAGCAGAACTAAAACAGGTCGGGTCGGACTGGACCTCGACACTTTTTGGCCCATATATGCATAAAATTATTTATATAAAAAACCAGACGATTGTTTGAAGAAACTTATGCAGTGCAGGAATACATGGAACAAGACAATTCCTTTGAGATACTTCATGTGTTTTTTGGATAAAGTAGTAGTATAGCTGGGTTAGAGCTAACCAGGATCCAGTTGGGTGCTCAATACTAATATAACTATAACACAATTATTTGGTGTCCGATTGATGTACCATATATCGCATTAGAACATCTACGACATGGGGGTCATTTGGGTTACTCTTTTGTTGGACTTTGTGGTAGTAGAGGTAAGAACGATATCTTGAGGAGGGGATACTACAAAACCCAATCGCACCAGGTGAGGGGAATCATATGGAAGGTTGTCAATTGTGTAGAGAACCTACATGGATTAACATCACAGTGACCCTATGTGGATCGCCATCATAGCTACCCTTTGTTGATTATAATGATAGAAACCCTATATATATCAACATCATACAGACCCTATGTGGATCAACAATATAGAGTCTCTTTGTGGATAAAAATGACAATGAACCTGTGTGGATTAGAAAAATAGAGACCATCTGTAGATCAGAATCATAGAGACCCTGTGTAGATCAACATCATAACGACCTTGTGTGGATCAGCATCATATGGACCATATGTGGAATAATATTCTAGTGACCATGTGTGGATCAGCTATGCGCGACCCAAATAGGACCATCCCAACTATGGCCCATCATGGATCAGCAACATACGACCATGTGTGGCTCGATAATAGAACAAATACTTTCTGTTTTAGTTGTGGTAACATCTGAATGGAATAATATTAGGTAGTTTAACACTAATCATCTTTATTCCTAAACACTAATTTTTAGACCTAGTTTGAGCCGAGTCTTTTGTTTTGGGAATTGTGACTGAGATCATGAATTGTGGTTTTCTTTTTTTCAATTCTGAGAGACCTTTGGGGGTCTCAAGTTCCTTACTGGATATTGTTATACTCACCCCTACATGGGATTTTCTGACACCCTGTTGTGTCTTGTGAAAATTATGAGTAGTGTGGTTGAGACATCCGGATCCTGGACAAGGTGGTACAAAGAGGTGGTTGGTTGATGAGGTGTGTTTTGGAGATGAGTTGTACCTGTACTTCAAGTAGGATTCTTGGTGGACGATCTGAATATCTATTTTCTATTTTCCGTTGTACTACATATTTTAGTTGGGCTTGTCATCCAGTACCCATTACATTTAGTACACAACACTACTACTGTAGTTTGACTTCGTAGTTTCATCTTGTTGTGTTCATGGACTGTGTGTTTTTACATGATTAAAGTGATTTTCTTATCTTTTTAAGGATACACCATTACGGTGCTAGTCGCCAACACAAGGCCTATAGAAGGCAGGCTTGGGGTAGTCATATCACGGGCCCTAGGGGACAGTTCATGACACTATTACCATTAGTTGATAGTATAGAATGTCACGTAAATATTCTAAGAAGTTTGAAATTATGTTCCTTAAAAATATAATAATTGTTTTAATTATGTACAGATGTATCTTAATGTGTTTCAATGCGATCCCAAATGACCTTCTTATGGTAATTCAATTTTTTATTCATATGGACTAAATATTTTATAGATCATGTATGATTATTAAATTTTATTATATCATATCCAAATATGAATAATTATTTATTTTAGAAAGACTACATGGCTGAAATAGGGCTTTTAGAAACAATTTTATTCAACGGGATTTGGGGAATATTATATTACAATAATAATAAAATTATTTTTATAACCATAATATTTATTATAATTTTATTATCTATTTCTATTTTATAATAATAAAATTTATTATTATAATTATAGGCTATCTAAATAGACTGTGGATTTAAATGGGTATAGAATTGAAATATCCACACAAGATTCAAATTTTTTGGGTGTGACTTTTGTTTGTGAAAAAGTAAAAGAAAAAAAATCTCCATTTTGGGGGTAGGGTGGCCACACATGTCTTCTTTCAAGCTCCCTAACTAGCGCATATTCCACTCCACCAGGGAGGCCCTTCCACCTTGTTCACTAACTGCATTATTGGTTAGACCTTCATCCACAATGAGGTCCTCCTTTAGCACCCCTTGACATTGATTGGTATTCCCCCTCTATTAACCCACTCAACTCCCTTGTGCTAGAATGATTTGGCCTCCTGTGGCACAAATCTGCTGATGCAGGCTTGATCACCGACCTTCTTGAAGGAGCCGATGAAGCCTAACATCAGACCACCTCCTTTCCCTACACTAAGTGATAACGATCCTTACAACCCCACACCTCTATTAAATTTTTTACCTTGGGAATTCTAATCACTTATTTATCTCCCCATATATCTGTTCGGCCATCCGCCATCCTAATATGGTTCACTGTCACCAATACCCATCATTGATGGTATTTTTAAATGTGGCTAGATCAACCGGATATATTGAATTATAGCCACATGTGGCCTACTTCTGATAATCAATAATACCTGAGAGTTTTCCCAGAGACATGGGACACTATTCCACCCCTAGATGAGGAACATTCAACCACCTCCTACGACTACCCACTTATAGTGGCCCATATCTAGTGGCATCCCCCTTACAGCCTGGCTCTTTCCCACACATGAATACTCCAAGGAAACCTCATCATAAATCAAATAGATCCATCCATAGTTGGGCCACTACACATCAGAAACAAATTATCACTAGTGTAGACTTGCAGCTTTTGTCAAGCCACGAATGAATCCAAGTCAAACAGTATTTATTGTATCTTTCTACATGACATGATTTATATTGTATTTATCTTGAAGGTATTCCCAATAAAGAATGGGTCCAAGTTGATCTTCCTGGCCTTATTTGTTTCTATGATGGAATTTCACATCCCAGTAAGGGTCTTCATATGATCAGTGAACCCAACAATGGGCTAGAGAACATATTCAAAGCACCGTCAATAATTTAATTGAATAAAAATAAGTTATTCGAATTAAATTAATTATATAATTAAATTAAATAAATTAATGCATTTTTTTGGTCTATAATAATTTAATACCCATGGATGAATGTTAATTGTATTTCTGAATTAAATTAAATTAATTAAATAATTTTATTTTTTCACATTATAGTTAAATTAATCAGCAAAAACAGGTATAACTAAATTATTTTCATTTAATTGAATAATCTAATTAAATTAAAATTCCCTCATACTTTATAATATCTAATTAAATTTAATTTCATGTTTGTATTTCTTCTGATCAGCCTTGAGTAATGACCAATAAATTTTTTATCTTCTTTCATATAATTAATTATTAATAACTGTGTTTGATGTTTTTAATAAGTATTTAATTAATTTTCTTTCTTCACATGGTCATAATTTTCAGTCAAAATTTCCTAAGGATTGTGTTTCCATCATGATTTTTATGTATTATTCACCCTATGTTCCCCACTATTTCTTATGTGTGTCATTTTACGTTCAACAAAACCTATTAATGGAATGGACCCCTCTAATGTTATATGGTACTACAAGATGAGGATAGTTTAAGACATAGAGAACTCCATGTTGAAGTGGTTCTCTAAAAAAGGATCATATATACTAGAAGGCAGTGCGGGACATCAGAATATAAGGGATGACTATGGAATGATAAACCTAGGTCATGGTTTTTCCATGGAATTTAAATGGTTCAACAAATACTATATTTTCATGGCATGTTAGTTAGTATTTTTTTATGCATATATTTATGATTGTTTGAACATTATAACAATAGAAAAATATATAAAAAATAAATAAAAAAATTCTAAACAATGTAATGGTTGTTTTATATATTATAGTTCAGTTGTTAGTGCAACATCATATATTAATATGATTATTTTAAATGGATTACATTTGATGATATAAAATCCTAAAAACCCTCACATAATTATTATGTTGAAAATTTCGTTCCTCATTTAAATTTGAACACAACCAAGTGTTTAGGGTGCTCTATTGTCCATAATAGAGGGTGTCTCCTTCTACTGGTGTGTTATTATGTGAAGCATTGTTTAAATTAACAAAAATTACATTAAGGATTATTCATAACTATCTTTCTATAAAATTATATTTTTTTAATGTAAGAATTCTTATGATTCTATAAAGCATGGGCATCACACAATAGATCTTGGAGCCATGACTTCATGTTGTTGGATAGTCAAACAAATACCTTAAACTCGCTATGTAGTGGTGTTTCTATATATTAAAGGCTATGAGGGGAGGATTAATGGTACATTACACTAGAATATTCGAGTGACATAGTATTATGATTCTAGTACATAGTGATTATATAATTTGATAAAATATTAGGAGTTAATTAATGATTCAATTAATAATTAATAATGACTATTTTAGAAATCAATATAAAAGTACTAATGAAGAAATTTTTTATTTTTTGTTGTAGTAAAATTCAATTAATACAATAATATAAACATCAAAAAATAATGTACTAATTAAATATCCAAATTTAAATGAATTTCCAGGTGTAGTACCCATGCTTGCACAAAATACTATTATATCTAAAATTCTAGGTGTTTTAGTCCCAATATATATTAATACACCTCATGATGTGGGGTTGTTATGAATTCTTATAGGAGACTCATGTTTAAAGAATATGATGGTAATATCAAAATGTTAACACAAATATTCAATGTTTGTTGTGGATAAAAAATTAGGACATAGAGGATTACAATTGTTGTATCATCTTTAAGTTGTATACGAGGAGAAAGTGAAGTGAAATATGAATGATAGATAAATACAATATATTTATATATATATGAATGATAAATCATGGAGTTTAATGGAAAACCACTGTTATGTATTTTTTACCCATATACTCTAGTTTTGTTTAAGTTTAATATATGAAATGGATGGATTAATTTCTTCATTGGATTTTTTGAAAATTACCCTTGAAATACAACTATTAATGACATAATAATCCTAAATTCTCACTGTGAACAAAATGAATTGAAAAGTGAACTGTAAAAAGGAAAAAAGCAATGCCAATGGAAAGTGTAGAAACAATGGAAACTATAATTCAATGGTAAAATTCACAATGTCCTTCAAAATAATTTGTTTGGTTAATTAAGAAGAGATTATTTTGATCACATATCTTAAAGTAAAACCTAAATAAGATAATCAGAATGAATTAAGTTAATGAATCATGTTATCTCTTACTCTTCAAGGATATACATAAATATAATGTCATAACATACTACATGACTATTAAATAAAATATTCATTTCAAATATGTGTATTGAAATTATGTAAACAATATAAAGAATCATTACAAGAGTTCAGGTGTATTATCCAAGTAGCTAAAAAATTGTTATTGGTAAGTTAATTTAGAGAGAAACATAACTTCTTATTTCAATGCTAATGATTTATGAAAAAACTCATTAGGTATACCCCAAATATTTATCTCAGGAGTCCTTTGGAAACAACGATAAAATGTTCTATTTTCTGGAATTAATGTTGTTTCTCATGTTTCATACTCATCAAATAGATTAGTGATACTTGGTTTAAAGGGAACAATGAATGAATCAAAAATATAATACTTATATACCAATTTGTTTCTAGATAAATATTCATCAGTATAAAATAAAAGGATGCATCAATGATTATCCTATAATGATATTTAGAATCAGTAGAGCTATACACTATTTGTATTATAAACCTATTCAGTTTGGACAAAGAATCATTTTGAAATAATGTTATGCCACAAAGCATTGGGAATTAGTTCAAAATGAGAGTGCGAACTATTATAAGTTATATATAGTTGTATATATAATTCAAAAGTTTCCTTTATGTAATTTGATAAAGACATAGTGGAGTATAATTATGGTTAAATGTTGTGAGTTGCATTGGGTGGACTTTCAAAATATAATCTTTTCCATGTGTTCATAGATCAACATAATGTAGAATAGACAAATTTCTAAAAGTTCATTACCTTATATTAATCCTAGAAATCATTTTTATGTAGAGTTTCAATAATAAATCAAACTTTCTATCATGAGAAAAAATATTCAACATTGTGGAATTCTTAAATCCACATTTTATACACCAGATTCATGATTTACGGAGTATTAATGAAAAAACATTTAGAGAATTCCATTATATTTGATAATATTCTTAAAAAAAATGATAAATCCACTAACCATATGCTAAATAACATTACTAATTATTAACAATTAATTTATAATATTATGGAAATATATAATTCCATATGAACATTACTATAGAAGAAATGAGTTTGTAAAGATATAAACAAACATGAATTAATCTAAACAGATGTTGTATATAATTATTTATCCTAACGGTTTCATAATATATTACATAAATCCCTTAAATAGAATTGTTCAAGTCAAGTGTTATACTACATATATATACAAGGAGAACATATCTACTGGAGATAGTGGGAGAAATATTTATTTGGGTTTAGAAAACGCTACCAATGCACATGTAGTTCGCATTAGAAAAAGATCCACCAATTTATGTAGAACATTTATGATCTAGAGACACATAATACATTGGAAGGTTAAAACCAAAATGATGGTTTTATACTCACCATGTTATGTGATGCATTATTTAGGGAGAATAATAGTTCCTACAAGATGTATATTGATATTAGCTATGTTTGAAAATATCAATTAAAATTAAATAATAGATTACATGTATTAATGTCAAAATGGTATTATTAATAAAATACATTGGTAGGTATTTAGGTGAGATGATTCATGGATGATAGAAGATAAGTAACAATAAGGATGGATTGGTTATACGATTTTAGTATGCCTAAATCCATTAGAATCATACATGTCATAGATACATTATATGATCATTTGTTAAGAATTTTGATGTCTTGATAATCATTCATGGAAATAGTTAATATTTTTTAATCATAATGTGATGGTGTTGTCACATAATTCCAATAAGGGTGAATGTTACTTAAATTTAGCTTAGGATTAATTTAGGCTCTCAATCCTAAAGTATTAATTTTTATTATATATTTTCTATCTCTTTACCAGATTTATGTGGGTGTAACATAGTTTTACAAGTGAAATATGATTGAAAAAAATATGGAATGATGATATTGGTATTAAAATTTGTATGAACATAATAACAGTAATTCTCTAACGATTGAATTATTTTGGAAACCTATGTTATATGGAATTTGATCTATCTTTTTAGTTCTAATAGTTTCTTAGACCTAGTAAATCATACATATATTTAAATTGTAATAAAAATAGAGTTTAAATAAATTAAATAGATGATCTATTCCTAGTGTCACATGAGATAAATATCTCAAATTAGACATGCAATGTCATAGGAGGAGATTAAATGGTGAGTAACGTTACATTTTTATCTATTATTGATCAAATACTTATTCTATTATATGTTAAAATTTGATATTTCCAACACATAAATTATGGTAGAAAAATTCCAATTTTCTCTAGGAGAACTGCAAGTGAAGAAGTCAATAAAATCATATTGATCATGATAATGTAAAATATATAAACACCTAGTAAGGGGATAAAAATGTATATTATTTATGGGGGGATAAAAAATAGTTTTTTATTTGGATCAATGTTATATAATATCACATATAATAAAATTTAGGAGAATAACAAATCTAAAAAAAGATAGTGGTATCCATACCTAAAAATTTGAGTACATTACATCATCATAGGCATATATAAAGTAGTTATTGAATGAAAGCAGTTAATCTAGTTCATGGAATCATGCCTACCATTTAAATTTTTATCATTATGATGGATATTTTACTATTAATAGACATGATGTCGAGATTTGATAGTGAAAAAGGGATAAAATCAAGGAAAAACATATTGTGATGTTTTACTCAAGGAGATGAGGTCTCATATAGCACAACAACCACATGGAAGAATCGTGGAGGACCTAACAATGAAATCTATGTCAGAGTAGAAACATGTTCTCAATCATGCGAGAGATAACATGTATGGTTTTCATGTTTGACCTAGTGAATGACCTAGGGTTTTAATAGAGGGTTCCCTAGACCTAACATGACATTATCTTTTATTAACATATTGTTTATACAATTAGTAACACATAATGTTCTCTTACCATTATATCGTACATGATTCTGCATAAATTATTTATGTGTAATGTTTTTTGATTAATTTTTTTATGGAAACATTATTAATGATCACATTATATAATTACAACCACAATATACTATGACTTTAATTAAAAAAGGAACTAAAATATAGGTCCATATTACTGAATAGATATAGTAGATAATTTACTATCACGTGATGGGAAATCATAATCATTGAGACTTAATATCAGGAACCTTTTAATTAGATATTTCATATAGTGAGATAATGAAGAAAAAATCACCCATAAAAAGAAACATGTTTCAGGAATCATTGGTTTTTTCTTATCTAAATATATGTGTATTTACATCCTCACATCAGATAGTTACCAATTTTTTCCACATGAACGCATAACATGATCCCAGGAAAAAATAATGATTATAGATTAATGGGAGGTATCATGTGTTGGGTGCATAATTGCAGGAATGGAATTGGTTGGATAGTTAAGAATAAATTTTTCACATCCATATTGTAGAAGTAATATACATGATTCCCAATTAATCAACATGGTACTGCCTTTATATGTCTTTGGGAAAAGAAGTTGATGAGTAATTACATCGTGTTAGGTAAAATAATAATAATTCAACACAAAGTTTTTGGCAAAATCATGCATCCATCTTTTTGTGATTTTAAAATACAATGAAATTATAGTGCATAATATTTTTTTTGTATGTGGGTTATAATTTCAATGAAAATACATATCTATTTCTGGGAATTAATGGGTTTTTATACTATTCTCTAGGTCTGTGGATTTTAGTTACTAATTTTGAGATAAGGACCTAGAGGGTCACACAGAATAGGTTCTTCAAAAATCCATCATATTCAGTTAAATGGGAAATTTGGAAATGGTGGGCACCACCATAGGGTTTTAGTGTTGTCCAAGTAATCGATCACTTATATATAAGTAAATACATACTATTAATGTTATAATTAATTTGGTTTAATTAATTTAAAATTTTTACTAGGTCATGAAATAAAATAAAATATTCTTCTAACTAATATTATTTTAATATTTTAGATTCATATAATATTACGTGGGAATTATGATTCAAGTTACTAACATGGGTTATTATCACATAATTTTTTTTAAATATATTATGTTTTTGTAATAAATAATAAATAATATTAATTAATTTAATTTCATCATAATTATTTATATAGTTTACATTTAAAAAACTGTGGCTAGGGAACCCTAACAGCTATTTTGGTCATCAAATACTTATAAGAGGAGAGACTCTATCTCAATGTAATATTCACACTAATAATTATAGAGCCTCACTCTACACTAACTATTTCTAGATGGAAATACTATTTATCTTTAAATATTGAATATATTCTCTCACATGCATTTTAAGGATGAATATGTGGTGATTTTCGTGGTGTCTAAGGTGATGTCATATCTGTGCGCTAGCACCTGAAATTTAATGATCGTTGCTCCAACAGATTTATGATGTGTTTTTGAATGATATAGAGGGATACATTTATGTATCCTTCAAGTAACAGTCACCAGTAATGTGTTTTGGTTAAGCATGAATTAAGATTGAAAAATCTATTTTATTTATTATGTTAAGGTGAACCTGTAAATTACATGGGATTATCGGAACTATAATTGTGGATCAGATCATCGGATATGACATGTTATTATTCTATAATAATTAAAAAAATAAATCCATATCCCTTCGGATTTAGTTGCATGACCTAGTTATATCAGTTTTCTGTTGGAGTCCATAAATTTTTAGATAATTAGTGATCCCTATTCAGAATGACAAAAAAATGTTATTTTTTGGGCTCGTTTCTCCTAATATAAAAATTTTCATCCATGGGAACCCTCAGGACTTTGTCCTATAATAAAACATTTACATGTTCTAACACTAAAAATTCTTTTTGAAAGTTAATTTCACAAAATATCCCATCTAATAAATTCCAAAATTCAAATTGCGTTAGAATGTTTCCTTGCCTACAAACTTGTGTCATTACAAGGACCTTAAATTTCATGTTATCTCTTACTTTCGTATTACCAATGCTTTTTTTATCCATGTACATGTTTTTTTTCACCCCCATGTTCTCTTATAGGGTAACCTTGCTATGAATCATTCATATTTTCTTATATCCCTCATTAAGAATATGTATTTTTATTCAAATTTACGTTATGGGTTTTTTCTGGAAATGTATTTTTAAATTAAAAACCCAATACTATACATATAATTATGAATTTTTTAGGATGCAATTTAATTAAGGTAGGGAGAATGTAACAAACAATTCTATTCTATATTTTCTTTTAATAAATAATTGCATCTTTATTACGAGAATTATGTATAAAAAATCTATGTTATGATTATGTAACACATGAAATAATTTTTATTTTTCTCTACATGGAACAATAATTTATGTTTTATAACATGAAACAATGGATTTCTTCGGTTGCTTTTGTAACACATATGACCAAGTTTACATTAAAAAAATATGTTTCTAAAAATATTAATATTTAATGTAATAATATATAACATAGCCATTAAATTGATGGTTTTGAATTTTATTAACTATATTTAGGATATTTATAGTATAATTAATTTTTTAGATATTAATTATAAATTAATATTGAAACCAACTAAATATAAATAGAATTATTTTATAAAAGATGGTTTTTATGTGAAAGAAGTGATTTATCTTAATTTGTTAAATTAATTATTATTAGTGTATTATTTTAATGAAATTTATATATTATCAGTTAAATAAAATATTTTTTAATATTTATCCAATATATTTTATAGATATTATATATGAACAACCCCAACATTTCACATAAAAACATTCATTTTCATAAACGGTGTTTTTGTCTCTTTTATTTGCGTAACAATAATAAATAATAATTAAGACACTTTAATAAATATAATAATAAAATGTAAATATAAATGTTCAATTATGAAAACAAAAAATATGTTAAGACCATTTTTTAAAATTTTAGGACATATTTAATTTTTTGATGAAAAATGAAAAATATTGTTTTTTAATTCAAATCTTCTTTTCTATCAAATTTATTTATATGGGAAAATTATTTTAAAAACTGCTTTTAAATATTATTTCAATAAATATTATATAATTTAATCCAATTTATGTAATTAGAATCAATTTTTTATTGAAATTGTATTCAAACACATCTCCAACACCTCAACATTTTAAAAAAACCCAATTTGTTGTCTTTTCTATTGGATAATTTTTAAATTATTTTATCGACATCAATCAATTTTATTTCGAAAAATTTTTGTGAATTTTTTTTATTAAAATGAATTTATTAAGTATAATATGGTATAAGTTGTTTTTTTAGGGAGATCATTAGCACAATTAATTAGAATTAATTAGTGTGATGATGAGAAAAAATAGATTCACAATGGACTAAACCTTAATCATATGCACTGAAATGAACCAAAAATGTAACCAAAATATATTTAATGAGATTTTATAAAACATATCATCCGTTTTATAAATTATTTTATGTTATTGGAGCCATGTTATACGGTAAATGCTTAGGCGGGATTCTGTTTTCTAAAATTTACATGAATTCGCCTCCTCCAACAATATAATAAGTCACCCACCTCTACCTTTAATTAACATCTAATAAGCCATTTGAACCACCCAAAATCTAATAATATAATATTCCAACAAACCTCTCCTCATCCATGAATCCTCAATGGTCATTTATGATTTACATGTTTCTCCAAACCTAAATTTATTAGTTTTTAATTATTATTTAAAAACATAAAAATAAAAAATATACAGAAAAGTTTTTATGTTATGGTATCTACCAACACCATCACACAAATCTTCCATATGGGTAACAAAATTATAATTGGTGTACAATGAAACTTCCCCCTTGTGAAATGATTATTGTTCGTTTTTTCCTCTACCATATATCATGGTATAAATTATAATGAATAATAAGTTTTTATATGAAAAATATTATATTTATTTTGAATTTATTCTTATTGAATTTTTATATAATACATACCTCTATATGATCAATTTACTATAAATATAATTACATCGTTTGTGGACGGGTGGACTACCCCCTTCAAAATGTGATGCGATTTATTCAAACATAACATAGAATGTATAAATAATAGTTTTAATTAATTATATGTGATAATAATAAAATAAGAAATATTTTAATGGAATAATTTAATTTTATATAAATATAATATATCATTTTCTTTATTACCATTTTCTTATAGTAATAAAAAGTTATAACGTCATTCGTCGACATGTGGACTACTGCCTCCTCGACACGATGTTATTCCTTGAAAATTTTAAATATATATATATATATATAAAAGAAAACATTATTAAATAACATATTCATTATGAATTTAATATCATTATATAAATATATATTGTAACATACCTTCCTTCCATATCGACCATTGAAAATGGGAACACATCTTATTCGTACATATGACCTACAATCGCGAGGATTGTAACATTGGTTCAATTTTAATAACATTCTTTCATTATTTATTTTAAAAGTATTGTTTCTGTATTAATATGATAATTATGTCATGACTATTTTTATAAATATTTATATATAATAAACCCCTTAGACTATAGTAATCATAACATATGTATTTTTATCACATGAACCAAATTCATTCAAAACCATGAACATAAATTTTTTTTATTGACTAGTTATATAAAAATATGAATGAATTGATGTAAAAGTGATAATAAACCTAAAATAGTTTCATAATAATTTAAATAATTAAAATAATATTACTATTCATAAATATAATGACAATTTTGAAAGGTCTTACTCAAACTAAGGTATTCTTGTCTAACTTTTCCTTCTATGAGTCGTACATTGTTTTCTCCACTTACTTATTTTTTGTGGCATATTTACTTCCCAGTTTCATATATTATGTGTTTTATTTTATTATATTCATGGTATCAAAAACATTAATTAAATTTCATTCCATCACGATTACATTAAATCAAATTTTTTAGAGTGATATGAGACACTATTGAATTCATGTTGGAGATTTTCCACATGAATAATAATAATGATAATTCAATGGTATTTACACTCATATATATAAACCACCATAGTATTTATGTATCAACCACTGATGAATTAATGAAATATCCATAATATTTATTCAACGTGGATATTTGATGATAAGGAGAATTTTATTATTAATTAATTATATTAATAGATATATGATAAATTCATTGGGCAAGAAATATATGGGTTGGGCCCATTTAATGTAATCCCTACATTGTAAAAAAAGTCTCACGGGGTGAATTCAGGTAGAAAACCCCTTCATGATTTTATGAAGTATGTTTTGAACTATCTTTTGAATGTTATTGATAGTAGAGTTATGTTTGGAAAAACAAAATTTGTGTATCACTAGTATGTTTTAAACCATCTTGTTAAATGTCTTGATGGTAATTGTTCCTTGTACTTAAGAAACATGGTTTCCAAAAATTATGAATTTTAATAATTGGTAATTAATTTTTTATTTTCATTTTCATACATGTGGTTTTTTATTAGCCTATGTATTAATTTCATTCTCTTATTCTTGATTAAATGAAATGTGTGCTCAATTATTTAACAGTTCATAATAAATATTATCATTGATTCATTAATTCTTATTATTTACATCCCTATACTAAGAAATTTAGATCACCCTTATTTTATTTATTCTCACATGGATATGAATATGAATTTATTTAATGAGTTTCAAGGATTCAGTTTCTTTGTACTTATTATGTATGATGTTTTATTTTCTATTTCCAAATATAATATGGGTATTATGTATGTAATATAGTTTTCAAAAAATGTTAATATGATCATTCCATATGGATTATATTCCTATTATTTATATTAATTTAATAATGTAAGTCAATTGATCTAGTTTTTTGGGTATGGGATGCTACAAATAAATTGTAAACATTTTATCATTCTTACTTTAAATATCTAGTTTCTCATCACCTCTACGTCATTAATTTAAAATTAAATAGTTACACATATGTGAATTGAAGGTTAAAATGGGTTTATTAGGGATTAAATAAAAATGATAAGAGTATAAATAACTAATAAAATTGTACAAAATGTATTATATGAGAATATTATAACCAATAACCATTAATGGTTAAATAAAAGTTCATTTTAGAAGACTTATTATGGAAAAAATTATATATTATAAAGGCATTAGTGAAAACAAAAAAAATAATACCCGAAAAAGATATAATGTTCTTTAATGAACATATTAATATTATATTCTTCTCCACCTAGATCAATTTTTATTATAACATGAATATTTAATTAAAAATTAGTATCATCCTTGTATTACAAATTTTTTTTAATAAGTTCAGTACTTAAAAATTTCCACTTCTATCAAATGGGTTATGAAATTATCTCAGTGTGTATAAATGACCATCTCCTTGCAAATAGATCTTGCTTATTTTTTGATTTCCATTTATTATGATTTTTTATGATGATAGGTATAATGTATATATTAGTTATTGATAAAATATTAATACTTGGTTGGATCATATTATCATCCAAAAAATTTACCCATTATTTTATTGGAAATATGATAACATCGCTCATCTTTATGGTGGACTACCTCCTTGAAAATCCATGTTATTCATCTCTCAATATCACTTAACATGGATTGTGATAATGATAATGTTAATTATTATCTTTGATATAAATGAAAAAATAATTTATTTGTGACATATTGTTCATTTTTCTAAAGATAATATATTTAATTTTCATTATTTCATTTTCCATCACATAATGATGACATGAACATTCATATACATATGGACAATCACCTTCATGAAGCTATGTGACTCTTTATTCATCCTAAAACCATATGGATGATAAAATAAATATATAATATGGTATATAAGATATTATTATCATTCTGTAATGATCATAAATTATATAACATATTTCTATAATGATCATTAAAATATAGATGATTTATTTAGACATACATACTTCAAATCATCTCCCAAGAAATAACATACTTAATTTATGTTGAAAATAATTACTGATTTGTCCTAAAATTAAAAATGAAGTAAAAATAAAAATAAATATTTCATGATTATTATTAATTAGATTATAGAACTACCTAATATTTTCATGAACTAGATGTTTCCTGATGAAATATGAATTATAAAATATGGAAATAACCAAAAAACACAATGTTAATAATGAAATATTATTAGAGAATGAGAAAATAAATGAATTAAAATTTTAATATATAAATTCATGTCTCATAATATTAATAAATTAATTTTTAATGGTATTTTTGAGAAATTAATGATATAATATACGTACTTCCATATTTTATTATCCATCAAATATTCTTTCTATAACATTATATCTAGCTCTCTATGTATTAATAAAAACGATTCTTCTCTAAATATTATTTTTAATTAAAGAAGTTCACTATATATATCAATGGTTTATCCCCATAAAATAACTTTTCATACTCACATTTTAATAAAATATTTTTTTTATCTCACCCATATTATATGAACATGATGATATTAACATCATTATCGAGCATTTTTTTAATGGTATTATTATAATCCTTGAACCTACTTACTATGGAATTAAGGATTATATATTATATTATGTTAATACTTTTAGTGGAAAAAATTATGATTTTTATTGGATAAAATTTTTAATATTCCTTGGATTCGACCTTCTAGATTTGGTTTTTTGGAAGATTTCACATAATTAAACTCCAACTCTTACACGTCTACAATCACATCACAATCCAATGTGTTTCAAATATCATTTATTAAACAAGAATATATATGAATCAAAACTCATTTTATTATTCTATAATTCTAATACTAGACTATGGAAACACAACTATGATAACATCTATTTCATGTGGCTATAAGATGAATTTATCTTGATTCTTCTACAACAACATACTTATGAATACATCTCACTATAAATCAATAATAAAATCATTGGTGTAGTGGAAAATCATGTTGAAACTATCATGTATGATATAAATTATTTCATTCATAAAATTAATATTTTCATTATCCACTCTGTATGAGTGAAGATCTATGGTTATCTTAGGAATTATTTCATGATTTTTCATGGTTTCTGTAACAATTCCATTTGAGATTCACAATTTCTGCAAAGCCTAAGAGTTCCGATAAATTACCACCATCCTAGGGATACTAATAATGTCTTTTAGAAAAACCCATAATTAGTATAGATCAATGTAAACATATATGGTGCCTCAAAAGAAAAATCAGGTCCCCTCTATTTTTCTTCCTGTCATTATGAACTACAATTTGAAGAATCTTGGAAACTTATATTTAATATCATCATTATTGAAATATGAAATTTTTAGTTTTATCATTGCTATATATTTTGTAATAAAAAAATGTTGTACCAACATATAGATTGATAGTAACTCTTCCACCAATTTCCATGTTGTCCAAAAGGGTGTGGAACATATTTCATAGCCCCTTAACAATAAGATATATGGATTTTATTCTTTTACTATCGATGATCAATCATATTATCACCCACGAATTTCGTGAGGTTAACAATGTGTAAAATGGGATTTCCATGAAATGATTCAACAACAACATCACCTAGTCAGAAGACCTTCTAAATGATTTGTTTCTTTTCTTTTGAAAAAAAATTGTTTTAAAATTTACTCATTCTTAGTTCTGTAACTTTTTATTCATTTAAGAAATGAGATTTTTATTTTTGGAAGGGAAATAATATTTTTCTAATAATATTATTATGATCCAAGGGATGTTTTTTCTGTATTGCTAGTAATTTAGGCATATTGTAATGTTATGCACCTAGTTTGATTTTTGTGGTTAGATAAATCCCCAAGAACATGTAATATCATCAATACATCATTATTCATAATTTTATTTTTTAATATATTAATTAATTTATCTAAGGGGATCCACATTAATATTTATCAAATTGTATTTATTTGATTAACTCAATTTATTTTCAATGGGATATATTAAAAATTAAATACCAATGCTATTAAACGATTATGTGTGCAATAAATTTTTAAAATCTATTTTTTTATATTTCATCTTGGTTTATGTGGATATTATGTTGATACAAAAAAATGATTCAGTTTATAATTCAAACATAAATGTTATGGTCATTTTAAGGTCTTATTTCAAAATCATATACCAATTATGATAATTTATTTTTAAATTTACATTAAAATATATTATATGAACATTTTATAATAAAAAATTTCATTTTATTATCGTATTATAAAGACATATATTTTAAATATAATACTACCATTTATCAACTCTTCAGTAATTAAAATAATTGAGATATTTCATTAATGAAAAACTGACATCATTACACTCTTCCATAGAAAATATGTTTTCATTAAATTCATGTTTTATGAATGTTTTTTTATGATTTCTGAAATTATTTATAAAGGGAATTATCACCTGAAATAACTCATTAGTAAAATATTTAAATGGAATTATTTGTGATTTCCAATATAATTCATCTTTGACATGTACAAAAAACATGAGTACAATCTTCTTATCATTTCTGAAAGATGGTATATTCCAAAAAAAATTATATTGAAAAATGAATGTAGTCTTTAATTTTTACAACATGATTGAAAATACCCACCATTGTGGACAATATTTCATTGAATCTTCGATTTATATTTTATGAGGAAATTGTTATAGAAAATATTTTCATATTCAATTTTAAAATAAATGTATTTCAAAATTATTTTTTCAATTTAAAAAGATATTTACCAAAATATTATATTTAAGATAATATATTTGTAGTTCTATGCATTGATAACTAAATATAATTATTCTTTATTTGATGGTTATATTCAAGAACTATCCTTATTATTCCTATGAATGGTTTGATATTATTTTCTCCAATGATAGAGTTATCATTCACATGAATGTATCATTTTATTCATTAAAATCCTTGGGAAATAATAAATTTCACGTGAACATTAGAAATTAAATATACACTATATATCAATATTAATTAAAATTTATATAGTTAATTGTTTACTAAATTATATTATTTTATATGGTTTTTACACTAAATGTTATTTATTTATTTGGGGAAATATTGATAAATCTATATTCATTATTCGATATGGATATTATATTATAAGGAACATTGTTTATGAATTAAATCTATTAATATATATAATTTAAAGGAATTAGTCATATGGATAAGGGTTGGCCTGCTCATTGATATACCCCTGATGTATTGGTAGTATAATGGGATGAATCAATTAGATATGCTTAGTTAAATGGGTTTTTACACATGATTTTTAAACTATATTTAGTATAGATCATGACAAAAATGGTATAATGTTCATGGTAAACATAATTTCAAATAATTAATATATGCTTCACTAAGACTTCCATTAAGTCTAACCATGATATTTTCACAGTGATATTATATTTTTGGAAAATAATTTTCAGTTACCTTTCCTTGTTGATCACATCATATATAGTTACTTTAATAGAATGTGTGATCAGTTTTTTACAATTTCACATTGACTAATACTTATACAGTTTTTAAAATTTAATGTGTTGTCAGTTAATTACCAAGCCATATTTATTATTCCTCATCCAATTATTTAAATGGAATATGTTTTTAGTTATTTCCCTTCATATATTCATTATTTTGATTGATTCATAATAAATTCTATTTTACATAACCCATACTATGAATTTGATATCACCCTTATTTTGTTTCCAGTCCCTATAATTCAATGAAGAATACTATGATTTAGATGTTGGGATATGATAGATTGGAAAATTTTACTATTGATAAAAGTTCATTTTAAATCTATGTTTTTAAACCTATGTATTAACTAATGTATTAATAGTTTTACCTAGACTAATAAACATTTCATTCTATCATCCTGAAATTCCATGAATCTTTTTCCAATGTAATATATTAGATACATGTTCATCGATACTGAGGTATGTTTCATTATAGTTGTAATTATAAGAAATTTATTAGATACCAATGGGATCAATATTGTGGAAAAAATTTATAAGGGATCAAAAACATTTTATCTCTTTATAGGATAAGTATATAAAAATATACTCAATTTTTGGGGGTAGAGATTACATGTATTTTTTTTAAGAAATAAATTCTTTTATTAATAATTATTGTGGGAATAATAATAGAATATTAGAATTCATTTTTAATAACTCCAAAATTGGAATTTTGTTTAGGACTTGGCATACCAATTTCCTTGAGATTATTCATCACAATATTTTCAGACTTACCCATGTTCCATATATAATATGTTAATATTACACTATTGAAATTATCAATGATTGTTCATGATTTTGATTTTTTTTATCTTATCTCACAACAATAAGGTTAAAGGCTCTATTTTATATTCCTATAAGGATGAAAATTAAAATTTCTACAGTATTATAATCTTAGCAATTAATCATATGAAAAAGTTAAAAAAATTATTTTGATGGAAGATAAACTTTACTGAGTAATAATCATTTTCTAAACTCCATAGACAGTGAAAAAATTATAATATTTGTGATATAAAATAAAACAATTAAGTAAATTTCTAGAGTTCTATTAAATGAATCTATTCCAGTTCAGTATTTTTATTGTCATGATGTTCCAATCCAAATCATATACACTACACCTTGTGTCCACAATTCCCTTTCTTAATAAGGCCCTCATGAACTTTTGATATGTAAAAATTAAACTGTTTAATACATTAAATTTTTTATAAAAATTTTACATTTCTAATAAAATAGTACATAAGAATGTGTTAAAAAATATCATATTAAGGTTTTTGATTTAAATCTCAATGTAATATAATGAATATAATGTGTTTAATTAAATTAAAATTAAAATAGGGGAATCAGTTTCAAAAGAAATGCATACCAAGATAAATATAACAAAAATATTATTTTATTATCAAGCATTAAATAAGAATTCTAAAAAAATCACAAATAAACGACCGATTGTTTTAATTTCATTTTGAATTCCATTATAAAGAATACACTTTATATGACTTCTAAACATTTATTCAAAATATAGTTTCTATAGATCCTTTTCTAGGCAGCATTGTTGATATAATCATATTAAAAACCATGATAATGGAATATTGATAAAGGGGAAATATAGAATGATCATATAGGGAAGAACAAATCATAATAAGATGGAAAACCCATGGAACATATAAATATCATACTAACTGATAAAAAAATAATATTATAATTATGATATATGTTATGTTAACATAATATAATAAAACATCATTAATGATAATTAAAACATTTAAACTATCTAAATACATATATGAAAAATCCTATACCATGTGAGCATGACATAATTGTGAAGATGAATTTAAAAGAAACCATAATACATTAAAAATTAATTTTCAAGGAAATAATGTATCTCTTTAAATTATTTATGAAATTGATAAAAAAAATATTTAAAGGCATTAAAACCCTAATAATAAGGAAAAACTTTAACAAAACCCCATGCCCATGTCTATCTCAGAAAAATATTTATCTACACATTTGAATATAAGAGGAAACCCATGAAGCCCATTAATGTGTGGAAAAACTCATTATATCAATTCATGTCAATATAAAGGGATGGAAATATTAACCTATGTGTGTCGACATATAATTTATTATTTTTTTCATTAGAACATTATATGGAATGTTTTTTGAGCTTCACACTGAGATGATGTGAGAATATGAGGTGTGGTGTTCCTAGAATCAATTTTTGAAATATATTAAATATATTAATATCACATGCATTACAATTTCATGATTCATTCTAATAAATCTGGAATGAAGACCCTGATCATAAATATAAGGGAATTGTTGATTATAAAACATGTGATATACCCTATGCATGACATAAATATTTTTGGTGTTTACTAATTTCATAAAAAAAATACAAAATGGATGGAATTAGTAAAATTAATTAATAGATTTTTTTAATACAATTTACTTTATTTAGTGACTAGAATCATACATTTAATCACACATATGATTAATTTTGAGGCTTAGGTGCATGATCAAGAAATTTTTGGAGGATCCATTGGGCACCATTTCGATGAGATCCTAGTAAAGGAAAAATGATTTAGATTATATTTTTTATTGTTGTACCATTAGTGTTTGAAATGAAACAGATGTTGGAAAATCAAGACTAATTTTTAAGGGATCAATTTAAATAGAATTTAAGATAGTAATTGTGATTTATATATTATTCATTTTATGAAAAAACATGGATTAATTCCACATACAAAATTAAATCTCACATGGATTAATGATTTAATTTCGGAAGGATTTGAATTTTCATTGTTTTTATATATTGATTATCTTTTTATTTAAATGTCACTGTATTTTTCCGTAATGAACAATTAATGGTGTTCATTCCTTACCAGTATTATCTTTTGTTACTTCTCATGTTCATTATAGGCATTATTTTTGTACTAGGTTCCAATTATTACTAGTTTATTGAACATCGGGGTGAATGTTCTTGAGAGAAATTCATCAATATAGTTAGTGTAGTTTAGGATCGGGGGTTTTTCTGTTATGTGATGATGATAGATGACAATCAGATATCACTAATGATTAGATAATTTCATTTATCCTGGTTTCTATACTGTGATTATTTATGGAATCTTTGGGAATATTCTAAGTGCATTAGAGGCATAGAATCCAATATCCGATGGTGGGAGAATCAATTGACCCTTGATTTTTGTTTGAAATTCTGATATGTGGTGACGATAACCTAGAGATGTAATGTCATAGGTAATACATGTAATATCTTTGGATTTTATATATATTATTTATGAGACCAAGGGCAGATACCTCATTCGATTAGGATGCCTGGTGTTCCAGGAATAAGTGTTTAAAATAGAATAAATATATTAAATATCATGATATGTCCATTTTCCTGAAAAAGGAGATTATCATCTAATTAGTTCCCTGTATCTGAAATCTAAGGGCAATGTTGAGTTCCAAATGTGATGTTTACCCTTATCATGACATAAAAATATTCATTTTAGGATTTTTGTGTAAAAATCACCTTAAAATCATAAATTAATTAAACAGTTAAAGGAATTATTTTATTTCACTTTCATGGACACACAGAATGAAAATATTTAAAAATAATATTATGATAGAATCCCAGGTTCATCCATATAACCTTGGAATAATTATATATCTGATGGAGAGATTTTTTAGGGTACTCTCTCAAGATAACATTGATAATATCATGGTACGATGATTGAGGAACATTCGATTTGATGGATCATTCCAACAATATTGACCATTAATTGTTCTTCATCTATGATAGAACCTAATCAAATGTGTTCATGTGATTTATTTAGACTTATTCCGTGTTCTTGATTTATATGATTAAAACATTCCATTCAATGAACACATTGATTATGTATTTGAATATCTTGTGGGATATACATTTTGTGAGGGTTTTTTTGATAAAATCTTTTAATTTTTTAGATTTTGATTTTTAATTCTACAGGAGATGGATTGAGTTGCACCTGATTATTGATCGAAGATCATTCAATAAATCATATCTTGTGCTTTTCACCCCCATTCAGGATTCATTTCATGCATTATTTGATTGGTCCACACATCGAAAAATCTCGATCAATCAATCATTTCACACCCGATTCATGGTACAAAAATTAGAAATTGAAGATCTAGTATTATAAATACATCGATGATTAGTTATCATGAAAACTAAGCACATTGAATGGTTTCTGATTCCCAAAATCACATTCTTCAGTTCAGAACAATGAATGACAATTTGATCTATTTTGTTTGAAGATGTGATAAATAAAAACATTGTTTAATGATGGTATGTCTTGTATGATATGTGATCTTATATTTCATGTTGAAACAATCCTCATATCAAATGTTTAATGCACAATGTTGAATGCCATGGAGAATATGTGATTCTGAAAATTCCCGAACGACATTTCATGTAAACTGAATCTACACACCATGGGTCCCCCCTTTGTGATAGCTAGGGTTCTAGAGGAATTTATTTACCAAAAAACATGTGTCCTATGTCACACGGGGTGTGTTCCATACCTAGATACTCAGCTTGTATTTAAGAGATTACATGGCCATGTGGAGGAGTACATAGTATGTCTACACGGTGTGTACTCTCCCATATAGAAATGGTTTATACCAAGTACATAGGCAAATATGTGTACTTTTACACATACATGGGTAAATAGTATGAAGTCATGTGCTAGCATACTGGTAAAACACATGGGAATCCTACATGTTGTGTATGACAACGCAAACATAGTTTGATGAAACAGTCTATTTACACTGATAGGACACAAGTTCAAAGGACATCGTGTGTGACACATAGTACACATCGAGTAAAATTTTATACTTGGCTTGGATATCTTTTCATTCTTAACTTGGACACGTTCTCTTTGGTTTCATTACCCTTATCAATTCCCTATAGTTATTATGGAATTATTTCATAATCCTAGGAATATGGTCCCTATACGTGGACTTCCAAGATAGATATATTGGATCCCCTAAGAGTGGACTAGCATGAGATCCCTTATTCATCTCAATTACATATTGATAGTTATTGGAATTTTCATGTCTGACATTATGTAGGAGCCAATCCTATACATAACGTGTTGATCAATATAGAGTTTTTGGTATCTTATCATTAACATGGTAGTGATATTCATATGTGTATCATGTTATCCTCAAGAAATAATCATGTTCTCTATCATGAAGAGACTTGATAGGTAATACCTTTCAGTTGGACTCCATCAGTGCTATCAAACTCAAGGGGGTGTTCCAACAGAAGAGTGCTTTTTAGAATCTTTGAGCCAGAATCCGAGGATCATATACTATGGTTATGAATTACCTCTCCAATGTGTGTCTTTGATGTATTTATCTAGATACTATTGTTAAATTATATATAAACATATACAAATGTAGCGATGGTGATATTTTCATTATTGAATGTTTTGTGGTTTCAGGGAGTCTTACTTAGTATTTTTATACTCACCAATGTATGTGATTTCCCTCACATGCCATGTATTATTTAAACAATCAACCATTTGATAGAGTCCAAGGTAAACCTGGACCAGAATGTTCAGAGTGATACTAGACATAGAGAGGGGTGTTCTTATGTAATTTCATGAAAAATTCTATTTACATTCCATTTTGACATATGTTCTAAATACTTTATGATGGGCTTGAATTTTGACTTTTTTAATTTTTTTAAATAGTTTAATACTATGGTTTATTGATATATATATGTATTTTTTCATTTTATTATTGTTTTCATCTTTTTTTGGATTTCATATGTGTTCGTGTGTATAGGTAATTATGTCGTGCATTTGATGATAGTGATATCAATATTTGGTGATATTCACCATCCAATTACACATTTAAGGATGGATTAGGGAGTTGGGGAACGTTCCCCATCTGGATGTGTTGTGACATTGCAGTATCAAAGGAGTCATTTATACATTAGGAATGATTTTTTTAATGGTTTGGGAAAACAATGTTCATTGTTTCATTATTGAATTTCCAGATAGGGGCACCCGTGTTGTGAGACGAAAAACAAATCCATAAAACAAGAATTTTATCACCTTCATAACAACTCAGTACATGAGAACATTAGTTTCAAAGAAAAAATGGTAGATGAATCATATAGGAAATGGTTGTCGTTCGATGTCCTTATTGATTCATCTCTCCAGATATACTCTTTTATCCTGGTAAATATTATTTTTCGGGATTCATCCATGATGTATACAAGCTATGATTTCACATGATGGTCCCATGGATGATCCCCTCAGTGAAGAGGAATTAATACAGGGACTGGTTCCATGGCTATTACCTCCATGTGGTGAATAAATCATAATACCACCTATAGATCACCATGTGTAGTTGTGGTACTAGTAGATGAGGAGCACATGGTGAGCGCACTTCATGAGTTTCAACAAGAGATACCCCTCAGGCTCCAAAGTGAGCCCAACCTAATGGTTTATGAGTACTATCTTGAGGTAGTGACCCATGTTTTCTTTCTTGTTACGACATATGTGGATTAGATGGTGGTCTTGGAATAAATCCTTATCCATGGATCAACAGGGTGATGGTGGTGATTGGTTACCCAATATTATAATGATATCACTTTTTTTTATTAACAATGTTAAAGTAAATATTCATAGAATAGTTTTCACCAGCATTGTTGAGGGATGATTGTATTCAGTAGCTTCTTTAGCTGCATAATGGAATCATGATAGTAGCTAATTATTTAATATAATTTTCCAACCACCTAAGGAACTTGATAGATATGGTTGTTGATCATTTATTATGGGCTCAGCCCTTCGAGAGAGGTACGAGTATTGTCCTCTTATCTAGTGTTATCCCAATTTTAATTCCAACTTAATATGGGGGTATAGATAGATCATCAGTGTTTTAGAGTTTCTTAAATGAATAGATACAACATGTGTGTTTCAGATGTGGGAATGAAGATGATGATACATCATCTGATGGGAGAGGACGTTAGTATTAGGGTCCGTGATGTGTGAGAAGTTTTAGGAGGAGGTAATAGATTTAAGGATTTGAAGTTCAAGGATCACCAGGATAGTCTAGTAGTCCAAGAGAGTTGTGGATTATTCATGAGACTGTATGGGACATCGTGTTTGAGATTTTATGACCTACCATAGAGAAAAAATTGATACTGTAGATAGGTCATTGAGTAAGAGTCCTCAGTTTTTGAAATCATGTGTGTAGGTTGACACACATCGAAGAGGATCTAGGTGAGTAATGGTAGATGGAAACTTCTTTTATTTGTTACCACTACCACACCCAGGTGGCCATGTCGGGCTAAGGGAGATATATAACTAGGGTAAGGATAGTAGAATGTGGTTGAGGATTATGATATAATGTATATGGTAATTTTTCTAGGTATAATATATGCCTTTTAAACCGTAGCTACATTAATGATATATGCCGGTTCTATTAATTATTTTACATTATCATATCTAGTTTGAGACATATAGATTTTGGATGAGAATTTGGCTCCACTCTTACTCTTGGAGATTCCTACCGGAGAAGACTCAATGATCGTACAGTTGTGATGACAGTCTGACCTGACGCTAGGAGGAGAGTTTTTCAATTGGAATGAATTTGTAGATTCATAGAGGACTTATGATTCCATTTTTGGTATGGATTGGTTATTTATTGTTCATTTCTAGATTGATTATTTTTGGCAATGGGTGTGGCGTTGCCATAGTTATGGATTCATGTTGACCATTTTCAAGGGAAAATAATACCCATGAAATATCGGATGGGCGCACGACTAGGAGGTGTAGTAGAATACTCATCAACTAGCTTGAATAACCATTGTTGTAGTGGATTATACGAGTTCTTCAATTCCTACATTGGTTTTTTGAGTATGTTCTCCTTAAAGTAATTATCTGTTTACCTCCCCACTGATAGATATATTTATAAAATTATCTACACACTGGGATAAAAATGATATTTTCAGCATCATATTAGATGGCTTCTACAAATCATATTGAGCTAAGGGTGAAGTTGGATGACTAGAAGTGTAAGTTCTTTATTCGACTTAATGTTTCATAATAAGAAGACCCATTTTTTTCCAAAAAGGAAGTAATTATCATCATTTTATGTATGGACTAACAAAACATGAAAAATGTGACTGTAAAGAACTAGTATAAACTACTGAGGATTGATGACATCTTTAATCATTTCCTACATCCTCGATGGTTCTTAATTATTTACCTCAGACCATGATATCACCAGGTATGATTATAGATGAGGATATATAGAAGTTGACATTCAGATGTTGTTATGGTATTTTAGAGTATATGTTGATGTTCATTGGCATGATGAACACCCCCAACATTGTTAATTGGTCTCATTAAAATGATATTTTAGCCTATTATATACTATTTCTTGGATGTATTCATTGATGATAGTCATGTGTACTCAGTTTCTAAATAGGATCATGCGATACAGTTGATGATGTTTGTAGATGTAGTCCAGGAAAACCAGATATATGGGAATCTACAAATGTTCCTGTTATGTATTCAGGAATTCCACTTGCTAAGACACGTAATCTAGTAGGATTTATTGGTAGTGGACCAAAGCAATGTAGACGTACTTTCATGTAATGATCCACCTAAGAGTCTAATTAAAGTGTAGATCTTCATTGGGATGGAACGATACATTATATTCAATTGTGATTTATACATAATATCATCACTAATGATATCTTTGAATAGAAATGGGAATCCATTCATGTGTAAAGAGAGGATTTATATGTCTTTTCATATGATGATTAATAGTTTGACGACTTCTCCAGTAATGAGATTTCCGGAGTAGGGTGTCATGTACGAAGTACTCTATGAGGCATCGAGTACAGTTCTAGGTATTCTACTAATTCAGAGGAATGAAATGATTGTCTATAATACATGTTATTTGAGACTAAATGAGAAATAATATACGTCTACTCATATATAGTCAGAAGTATTAGTGTTCACACTAAAAATGCAACAATACTATCTAATGGGAGAGTAGTTTATCACTAATTCTATTCAGAAGACACTACAGTACATCTTATAACAGAAAGATCTTAATTGGAGTCATATGTGATGTATATTCTTCCTCGAGGATTATGAAGTAAAATATGACTATACACATGGGATGGTGAATGTGGTAAAATATAACCCTAGCAAAATGTCTTGTTCACAATCACTAAAATAGGCATCAGATTAGTAGGACTCATTCTAGTAATACATTGTTGATGGGGATGGAGCGTATTACCTCTAGTCAATGGTTTTTACCCATCTATAATAGCAATGACTCAAAGAAGCACAGCATGGTGATAATGACTATGAGATCCAATAGGCTCAAAAATCCATTGGGCATCCTCTTGAAAAAATTTATAAAGTTTGGGATAATTTCATTATTTTTAGAGGATGTATGATGATACTAGGGAAATTGATGAAGAGGTTATTATATAGTTTCGTAAATCTCCTTTTGTTCTACACACATGTGTGGAAAAGATGAAATAAGACATCTGATGTCTATTTTGGTGTTTCCGGATGAGGAAATGATTTTTAGATTCTATTTTTTGATTCCTTACTTATCAGTCAGTAATGGCTAAGAACCATGATAAAGCTATTTTGAATCAACCCCTTGTGGTTCCAGAGTGTATATGGGATAATATATTTGTAGAATTTGATATTGGATTATAATGTATGTTTAGGTTACATGATTCTATCTTGGTGATTGTTGACCAACTCTTCATGTTAACCCACATCATAGCTATATAATAGAATATTTCAGTAGAGAGATTTGGATGCCTTTATGATCAAAATAAAGTCCAAATCTATGGATTCCAATTGAAAATTGTTTCTTTTCCTGATACATGATTTATATAATGGTTGTGGAATGAATTAACATAGGTGTTTGATGGTTATTTACACATGATCATTGCATTTCACCCACAAACGGATGACCAAATGGAGCATACCATTCAGGTTTTGGAGGAATATTTGTGAGCTTGCATGATGGACATTGCCCATAGTTGAGAGGATCAACAAGAAATGGTGGAGTTTTCATAAAACAATAGTTACCATTCAACCATATGTGTGGAACAATTAGGGTATTTTTAAGGGAAAGCTTATAGGACACCACATTATTGTACTGACCCCTGAGATATAACAATCATGGGCTCAAAGTTGGTTTGAGAAAAAAAATAAGTTAAGATCATATATGGGAGGATGAGGACATCACAGATCCATCATATGTTTTTGTATGAGAGGCGAAAAAGGCCTTTGTAGTCTATGGATGGAGACAATGTGTTCTTATAGGCTTTAAATAAACATGGATTATAGTGATTTGAATAAGGAATTATGTTATCTCTGAGGTTCATCAGTCCTTTTCCAGATACTACTTAGATTTGGAGAGATGTAACACCACTTAGCTCTACCTCCACACATAGATTGTGTATATAATGTCTTCTATGTGTCATAGCTGAGGATGTACATGCATGAACCATCTTAAATTATCGACGAGTGTGAGATTAATAGGGAGTATAATGTTACTATTCCAATATACTAGGTAGAGATCGGTGATTTTCATGGGATCCTTTTTTGGAGGTCTATTTTATTTGTACGTGTTTAGTGGAATCATGGGAATATACAGGATATAACATTGGATTTGGAAGATCATATTCATTTTCATAACACGCTTCTTTTTTAGTATCCATTATTTTGGGTTTTTGGGGAAATAAATCCACATGGTAGGGGGAATTTAATTTCTTGTAATTTCCATGTATTCTATTTATATGATATAAGAATTATTTTGGAGGCATGCGCTGAGAAAACATTCGATTCTGAGGCCTGGTGTTCCAAGAATAAATATTTGATAAAAATTAAATATAGTAAATATCATGCACATGAATTTTTCCATAAATGTGGAACAAAATCTAAAAATATGTTTGTATCAAAATTATTAGGATTTATTTTAGTTCAAAAAGTGTGTTTTACACTTGGTGAAACATATCATTAGTCAATGTTGGTCATTTTGGAAAATTTCCATGGGCACATAATTGAATTAAATAATTACAAAAAATTATTTTATATCATTTCGACTAACAAAAAAATTGAATGTATTTAAAAATTATATTATAATTTAATACAATGGTCATCCAAATAAATAAATAATTATTATAGGACCATTGTAGAGATATTTGAGGATTCTTTATTAGGCGAATGACTTTGTGATTATCAAACGAAAATCGATGCACCTTGAATTTAATGGATTGTTCCACTGATAATGAAGACAAATCGTTCTTCATTTGTAATAAAACCAGCTTAAGTTATGGAATGTGTTTCATTATTTTACCCTCATTCTATATTTCTACAAAAAACATGAACCAATAAATGAACATATTGATCTATGGTTCGAACCTCTTGTATGGAGAGAATTTTTGGGGGGTTTTGATGGGATAATATATATTGAAATTTTTTTTCTATTCTAATGGTGAAAAGTTTATGTTGACATGAATATAGATTATATATAATTTCCCCAAAATATTATTATGGATTATTCCCCATTTAATTATTTATCGTGGGTGTTCATTCTTTTTCCATTGGCTAAACAAATAGAAATCAATATATGATTTTGACCAAATGCATGGAATAGAAAACTGATACTGTAGAATGATATTTTTAAAGGAAAAACTGAGGTGTGATGATGTGGGGCATTGATTTAGATGATGGGGGATTCTTGAATTCATGTTCTACATAATTCATTAGCACAAAATGAAAATTGAATATTTGATCTATTTTTTGAGAAGATATGCTGACTAAACACATTTTTCAACAATTATAAGTCTTGGTTGTTATTGGATCATTGATTTCATGGGGAAATGATCACCATATTGATTTTTGGTTTCACTGTACAAAATTCCAATGTAGTTCTAGGATTCATAAAAAACCTGAACAACATGATGTTTTCACAGGATCAACACACCATGTAGGGGCCCCATATAGGCTTATAGGGGTTTAGAAAATTTTAACAATCAAATGGAATGTGACCCCTATTACGTGACATGTGGTCCATCACCATTTATTCAGAGTGAACATTGAATATTACGCATACATGGGGTGGAATTCACAAGATGCATACATAGTGTGCACACCCCAACACGGAAATAGGTTAAACCAAGTACACTTTCTAATACATTTACTTATACACTAAAATAGGTACATAGGATGAATCCATGTAAAGGAACATGGGTTGACTACATTGGAATCCTATACACCATGTATATGACATGAACATAGTTGGATGAAATCGTACATTATCAATGGCAGGGCTTGGGGTTATGTGTCATGGTGGGTAACAACATATGCATATCATGTGCTCTTTTATATATGGAAGAGATAACTTTTACTCCATATCATGGACTTTTTGATTTCAGAAGTTTTCCATTTATCCTTTCCCTAAGAGTTTGTATTGAATAATTTCCTACTCATATGACATTGATCCCTTCAAAGGTAAATCATTGATTGAGTTGTGGGAATGACTCGGGGAGGCTCAAAGTGATATCCTCTACTCATCTTTATTCTCAAATTGTTGTTCTTAGTATCTTCATGACTAAAACAATGTAGGCATCGATCCTCTCCATAAAGGTTGAACCCAGATTGAGTTTTTCGTATCACCGCATTCCCTCAGTTGTGATCCTCATCTATGTATAATATTATCATTAGAGTAATAGTAAGTTATTTCTCATTATCATACCCGATGAGTAGTAACTTCCCGAATGATTGCATCAGTGCTATTAGGCTTAGAAGTGTGTTATCCTATATGAGTGACATGTAGAATGTTTGAGCTAGAATTTGAGGCTATTTTAATATTGTTATGACTTACCTCTAGACTATGTTTATTTTTTTTGACTATATCTAGATATTCTTATTATGATTGTTTTAGACATATGCATGTGTATTGATTAAATTTATTTCTTTGGTTTTATTATTTTGTGTATTGAGGATTCCTACTGAGTATTTTTATACTCCAAACATTAAGGGATTTTAACACACATGTCTTGTATTTTAGTGACATTCGACCTTTTGAAAGAGTCATATGTGGAACAGAAACAACTGTTGCTTAATGAGAACAAACATACTAAGGAATGTACTTATAGATTTTCAGATAGCATCATCATTACATTTAGGATGGAGTTGTGTTTTAGTCTCTTTCTGGTGTGATTGTATCCAACCATATATGTATTCATTACACAGTTTCATACTCTGATTTAGGGATATATTTTTAATCATTAATTAGTTGTTCAATTGTTTTTAAATTTAATCATTCTATGTGTTTAGATATGTGTTCATGTGTACAAGTATTTATAAAATGCCTCACATGTTGGGGATCTGCCAACTCAGTGCTTGTCGCAAATCCATGGCCTATTGGAGAAAGGATTAGTGAGTTTTGGAATTTCCCGCACATGGATGGGTCATGAAAATAGATGATGTGTGGGAGGAATTCCAAAAATATCGAAAAACCAATGTACAAATGTGTAATATGAATTTACACACCATTTGGGACCCCCTAGCCGTTGTGATAGAGATTCCACAGTGAGTAAAAAATTACACACTATGTGACCCTATCATAAACCACATGACATGTTATATGTTTCTGAACATGATCCTCAAATGTTACATGGTCACAAGTGGGTAAATGTACACAAAAAACAACCATATTTCCATAGAAAGGACATGATTACACTGGTGGGTACAGTAGCATGGGAAGAATCATTTGAAAGTTGGTGATTGATCTAAACATTCCATGTACTATTCAAATATTATATACATATAGAGATTTACATATTGGGTGAGGCATCACCACATCAGAAGCATATTATTTGGATGGACATGCCATGTACCCTCACATACATGTAATGTACCCCCATTGATGGTGATTTGAGAATATAAGATATTTAGTGTAGACCAGTATCAATTGATTATTCCTCCTGATCCATTCCATAGTGGTCGTTGTTCCACATTATCTCTACAACTTAGGATTGTAATCACATCTAGAGGATGACTCTCAAATAGTGTTAGTGTTATCGCTCTGTGAGATCATAATGTCTTCCTATATCATAATTAATTCTAGGTAGTGTTTATTAAATCTTAAAGTCCCACATGAACATAGAATTGATCCCCCTTTTAAATTTATATTTTAATAGGGTTCATGGAATCATAAGGGAATAATCCCAAATATATTTGTTTGATCTAGTTTGGGTTCATGTTATTGCCCAGTGGTTTCTTTGTGGGATCTACTATTTGAGTAGTGGTTCTGTGGTGACCACAATGATGTAGTTTGATATAATTAGTGACGTTGACCACTTAAACGAGTATCTATAATTATTTAGTGGAATATGGAGTGGATTCTCCCAGAATGAAAATTACATCGAGTAGAATTCGGTGGCTGTTAGTTTGGTTGGGATCTCCGGTAGGTAATATATCTTTTATGAGTATAACTTTATTATTTTTTATCTGTATTTATTTTTATTTCTTTGTTATGAGACAACTATTCACAATTCACTGTGTTTAATACTTTACTAAGGTCCTACATGGTATTTTTATACTCACCCATTCATGGGGTATACCCACGTGTCTCATGTATAACAAGGATGAAGGGACATTTGATAATGTACTAGGATAGAAGGGAGTTGGTGTTGCTTATTTGGATGCAGATATATCATATTGTTTCTATATTATTTCATTTTAATTTATTCCATTCCCAGGATTTAGGATTGACTCTATATAGTTTTCATTGGGATTGTATTTGGACCCTTTATCACTTTCAGTACTATACTAACTTACTATGATCATGGGATCATAGATTCAAACATTATTTAGGTTAAATTGGAGTATGTTTCATCATGTAGAATGAATTATTGTGAGTGCTTGAATATATGTATATTAGTATAATGTCTCACTTGTGTGTGATATTACTACATCTTGTTGGTCTTTATCCCCTTTCCTATATTAATTAATATTGTGTTAGTTTAATTGGGGTCCCCATTAGGTCAGGTTGTGGTAAAGTGTTACAATAATATTTAGTTCAACATTAGGATTGATGTATTTGAGATTGTTTTGGGTTGCAATGTAAATTGTTTGGAGTTCACCTTTTATGATAGGGACTCTTTTATAGGTGAATTAGCCGATGTAACCATACAACAATACACTGGGTCCTAGTATTTCAACTAGGTACATGTAGACATCAGTTAAAATGAAATCATTGGTAATTAAATCATATAGGAGTTGTTTGTGGTTTTCAAGTCCTCATTCAGTCTTCTATATGAATATACTCTTGATAGTGGTATATCTATTTTATTTTAGGATTCTCTTACAAATATAGCCAGTTAGTATTCCATTGTGTGATCACAAGGATGATCCTCTGAGTAGCGGGGCATTAGTATATGGGAATGTACTGAAGATAGAACCTTCAGGTAGGTTACAATATATACAACAACCCATTAAGATGCATCTTTTATTAGTAGTGTAAATAAGAAATTCACATAGGCTGAGTACACTGTATGAGTTCCATAGGCTTTGATCTATCTTGTTTTTGGGTGTTCCAGACCCCCAATGGTTTTGGACTGACTATAGCTACTCACTCGAATTTTCCACCATAGGAGTACAGCATCAGATAAAATGCATGACCTTGTAGTAATTCATATACATATACAATATGGGTTATGGTGGAGTTTATTAAGTAAATCACTTGACAAGAAAACTTTATCATGGACAAACAACTAGCATCTTTTGTGGGGTAGTTTTGTCCATCAATGTTACTGTCGGTGAACATATATGAGATTCTACGTAGATATTAGGGATGTCTCAGCATGGAATATTATTTTTTGAGGATTATTGATCTCTCAAGATACAATATGGATGTTGTGGAGTTATTAATTCTTCCATTGCCAAACATTTTATTTTGGATTGGTTTGATATCTATGGGCTTTAGTAATATCACCAAAAATTCGAACGTATGTGCGGTACATGAATGGACCATGGTAGTGTAATGATTCATTGAAGTATGGGCACTAAAATTGGTTGTTGTTAATGAGAATACATGAGATGAGACTTGACTACATTTAGAATATTTCATTCCCAATGACGTCATAATATTAGATTCTTTAGGAGAGGATGCATGATAAAATATTAGTGTAGTAGTGAACTCAGTATGGCTCGAATTAACCAAGGTAGATGAGGTGTTTCTCCTACAATGGCTGGGGAAAAATAGAATGTGATTTTTAACCCCATCGTATAGATGATCAAGATAGATTTTAGGGACTGCTGAGGTAGATATAAATACTATATTAGAGTGGTCTACAAAGTGGTGTGCCTAGAAGAGGTGTTGACAGAGTAGCTGGAGGTTGTTTAAGGTAGGGCCCATTACCTCCATCACTCAAAACAGTTACATGTCATGATTAGATGGATAGTTTTTTTTGGAAGGAATATTCAGATTATATAAATTCCAATGACTCTATGGATCTAGGGATAAAACAATGTACTATCTCTTCCTTTTTTAATTTAGTTATAGTTCTGATAGATAGAGGTGTGAATTATTCCCCTATTACAACATATCAAGTTCAAGACATTGACATTCTAGTGGAGCCTTTTTCTTTACATTTTCTATTAGAGACCTTGAAAGGAGGGGACTTAATGATTGTGCATTTTTACTAATATTACGATTCGAAACATGGAATAGAGATCTTTATGATGGATTCCATTATAGCATCGATGTGGCCTTGTGACATCATCAAAGGTATGGGTTGGCTATGAAATGTTCATGACCATATTTTTAATTTAAGGCCAAGTATGTGGTGTCCCAGACATAGTAAGATGGGGTGACTCTTAGCTATACCCACATAATATAGATGTGCTTGGAATGAGATTTATCTTACTATAAATTAATGTTTTGATAAATTCCAAAAATTCACTTCAAAATCATTATATGAATACACATCCTCCATCATTCTCATTTCCTATATTTTATGGTTATATATAGAAAAAAATCTAAAAAATATCTCTTATCCAATTCTTTATACACATTATAGTGTTTTCTATCTTCCCAAAGGGCCAACTCTGAAGTCTTATTGAGGACATCTAATCGATACATTTTGATGAAGAGGTTATCTCTCTAACTGATCACTATCCTTTTCAACTCTTTTATAGCTCTTATTAATATATAATAAGTAGCATAAAGTAATAAATAATTAATCCTAAATTTTCTATAATTTTATTATGATTTTGAAAAAACCATTATACATCCTCTTTCATAGTGAACAATAAGGGAATGCATTGCTTGTGAAAACATACAACTTACCATTTCCTCGTAGTGATACAATAAAAATTCCAAAAGAATATTCTATGTGTTGTAATTATGGTGGTTTTTAAATTATTATTTTATATTTATTAAATTCTAATACATATTTAATTATGATATAATTTTTACCTTTTTACCGTCTAATATTTTATGAAATGATTTCGTCGCTTGTGTGTACGTATGACTTATCATCTCCACGATGCGATGTGATTTGTTTTTATCTATATTTTACATGGATGGTATTAAAGATAAATAATATTAATATATATGATGTATATAATATAAAAATTATTATTTAATGATTATATATAAAATTATTTTATTCCATTAATATACATACTAAATGAAAAGAACATTCATGCTTATATATAGTGTACCATCTATATGATGCGTGTACATTAATTTCTACCTCCAACATTGATGAATCATCATGAATAAATATATAATAAATATATACATATATATATATCCAGATTAGATTTTTAAATATAATGATATCATGACTTATGGAAGAGGTCCAATGATTACAATTCAAAACATGTATCAAAAAAGGGGCTATTACCTGAAACATAACATTGACATGAAATTTTCATTAAGATTGCAATATAAAATAATATGATCATAATATATTGTATTATATATATTTATATGTTTGGTTTGAAGACTTATAATAAACTTATATTTATTTTATAGGAGGTTTTTAATATGTACGAAGGACATCAAGACTAAATGTTTGGAAATTGCATCTCACTTTTTATATTTGTCATATATATTCCACATTCACAAATCATTGATGTTATGTTGTGTTAATAATGTCCTATGAATTTTTATATAATGAAATAATTTTTTCTCTGATATTATGTGTATCAATTGATTTTATTCTTTTATTTATGACATCATTGAATAGTTACTCAATCAGTAAGTGGGTTTTGTCCCAATTTTAATTTTGTGGGACACATGATTTATACAGGACTAATATTTTATGACAGGTGAATATATATCTCACACATGTTCTTTATTAAAGGTAGTTATATTTATTATATTTTAATGTTAACATCACCCATATTCCCTCCCTAATCCCCCACAAATTTCAGTTGTTTTTTGAGATGTTTTGAGGGGAGAGAGGATGGGGAACGTTTTAGGACCACAGTTTCCCAAACCGTGCACACAAACTGTGTCCATATGTCCAATTCATTATACAAATGTATTAAATGACTTATTTTCCCTCTTGGGATATATCATAACTCCCCGATTTCTTCCCCCATTCAACCATTCCAGCCATGGCAGCCCTCAATGCATCTCAAATAGTCATTGGAACTCCATTTTTAAGGGGGATTTGGTGGAGGAACTTCCCCCAACCTCAAGTAAGTGTCTCTCTCTCTTAGTTAATCCCTCTTCCATGAAGATTCATATATTTTTCAGGATGTATAATTTGACCATAGGGTGGGTTTTTTAACCTAGGATTAAATATGGGGTTTCTTGGTCTATTCATCTAGTTTTAGGCTTGATATACCTTTCATAAGGTGCGGCGGTGGTGTGATTGAGTTTTTTCAAAAATGAATCAAGGTTTATAAAACATTGGTAGGTGATTCAATTGTTTATTTAGAGCACGTGACATAGCATTCAATTTTTATAACATTTTTATGAGTATCTCATTTAATTATGGGTGAAAAAAATTTGATTTATATGTAGAGACCCAAAGCTTGACGTACATGTACATTACATTACTTTTGCGTAATACTTAATAGATATCAAAAACTGACACCCACGGACCGTAACAGTTTAGTCTCTTTGGAAACGTAGAACATAATCTTAAAATCATGGTGGAAGATCATCAACATCTCCCATAAATATCTTCCCCTTTTTTCTTACCAAAAACCTCTCTTTATATAATGGGGAAAAGAGATAATAAAAAGGGTGAACTCAAATTCTCAGTAATGGTATACATGTAGAACATAAATCAATCCATTAACATTTGAACATAAAAACATGAACATAAAATCCAAACATCAAAATTGTGAGTAATGACATATAACATGATAGTACATATGACATAGATCATAAGGGAACATTAATCATGATAAAATTGCATGGGAATAAAATAGGAAATTGTGGAAAACCATTAAGAACATGATATGATTTCCATAGTATACAAGGAATTACTACCAAGACCAACATAGTGGAAAAAGTCCCTTACTAAACTAGGTTTACTTACCGTTCTAGCCTTATATTACTGAATCAGATTTCATTTTTTTTCCAGACATGTCTGTATCATGAGATGTAAACCATTACCTAGTTTATTTGAGGGAGATTTAGGTCCCACCCATCTCATAATGAAACCATTCTTTTGTGTGACACAAAATCATATATCATATATCATATCATAACCCATGTAATAAAATGGGATTCTTAAACATCACACCATCATTACAAAATCCATATAAGATAAAAGGAATTCACAAAAATAATTCCATTATAAAATAATCAAATCAATGTAATAATATAGATATAAACATAACTCTATATCATCTTATATGGAAAATAATTTTGATAAAACACTTTAAATGAAATCTTGAGGAAAATATCATTTCTCTTTCAAAATCATTTTGTATTATCAAAATATCATTCAATTTTATAAGAAAATAATTTTGTTGAAACTAACCATAAAATCATGTAGAGGAAGATTCATGGAAATAAGGCATTATGATACCGTAAAAATATGTTCACGCCATATAAGTTAGAAAAACATTCCGCTCATACTTTTGTGAGAAAAGTCAAAAAGTACCCCCTATGGTAAAAATAGATTCCTTCCAAACCATGTGTTAATAGTATAAATGGGTAAAAATGAATTAAATAATACATGCAAGAAGATTAAACATTTTATGAAAACATTTTGAGAAAATATAGACAAGGATGATAAACATAACCCCAGTAAATACTTATGAATAAATAATCTCGAATAAAAGAAAGATTGCAATAATTATAACTTACCTTAGGTCTGATTTCTTCTGTATGTGTCTGAAACTCCTCTATAGTGAGTTTAAAAATATAATTAACTTTTAAAGGAACCATAATAATATTTATGATATCATATATGATTCACATAAGTCTTCATATTACCAATTCATTTGTTAATTCCATGTTAAAGCAACATTTTCGGTAATAATTGTTTCATTTATCATACGTATTTGGACTTGTTGTTCATGATATTATTAATAATATCATGTTTTAATTACATAAATAATTTAAAACATGATTTATATATAATATATATTCAGTATTTAAATATATATGATAGATCGATAAATTGAGTGAAATAGAGCGTTCATGGAGACGGTAGACCGTACGTACGCATGAACAGTGTTTTCTTTTCCTTATTGAAAGAAATAGAATTAAATGAAATATATATATATATATATGTACATAAATACAGTAGAATTATTATGTCATATATTTCATGATTATTTATTATATATACTTTTTAATAATTCTTGAACGATTAACATGGAGAATGAATCTCATCGCATCATGGAGATGGTAATCCGTACGTACGCATGAGCGATGATATCATTCCCATAAATATTGAATGGAATTGGAGTGGTTGATATAATATATAATAATTAGTATCATGTTATAATAATAATATATAGTTATTATTTCCACCATTATACATATCCATGTAAGGTGGTGGTGGAAAAACAGATTACACCACGCCGTGGAGATGGTAAGCTGTACGTACGCACATGCGGTGATTTTGTTTTTTGTAGCATGGATAGAAGGATAAATAGGATTATTTCATATTTATACTAACATATAAGTATATTAGTGATTCTTATTTTATTAAATTGTGATGAAACAACTAATGTATAAGAAGTAGAAGAAGAAATAAATTTGAATGAATCAGTAAAGGATATTACATATTCTTCGACGCACCTCTTCTTAACAATCTCTTAGGGCAGAAAAGTTTGTCTTTTGAGAAGACCTGGACCACTATTATGTTTCTAGGGAAGTGTAGATGTGAAATATTAATGATTTGTCTTATCATTAAGGCTCAAAATGTTGTGAATAGGATAGAGAGGAGGTGCCCTTTTATAAAAGAGGAGAGGGGTAATTTTGGAAACCTCTATATAATTTATTTATAATAAACTCAAAACCCAGAAAAAAACCTCTAAAATGACTCACATTTGAAGATGCGATGATAGAGGGTTGTAATCACATCATCCAATAAAATTTAGTCCTATTGGGAATTTATTTTAAACCTTATCAACTTGATTTATCCTTTTTTAATCTATTTAATTTTATTTGTGGTAGTAATATTCTAAACATTAAATTTTTATATATAATTATTTATGTGTTATGAATTGTCCATAATTGGATACCTTTTGACATTTTGGATCATATAAATTTATATTTATAATTTTCAAATATTTTTGTGATTTTTAAACAATTCAATAATATGTTATTTTTATAAAATAACAATAGTGTAAATTTTGACACTATTCATTTATTTGAATTTAAATAAAATCCATCTAGAGGATATATTCAAACCAAAATATTTCATAGATTTATAACATGTCCTATTTATATATAAAACTAGTGGATCACATAAATAGATCATATAATATTTATTTTAATATTTTGAAAACCATTTATTTGATTTTTCAATCAATAAAATAATTTCAACATCACTATTGTGTCACCATTAATGAAAATTATTAAAAACATAAAAATTATAAATAAATTCACATTATGTAGATAATATTATTAGATTTTTGGAGACTATTTGTTTTTAATGTTTTATGAATCTTATCAGTAAATTAAAATTATTACACTTATAAGATATAAGAGACTGACATGTTGTCACTTTCATTGGGTTTAATAATAATTACATCCTTTTCATGGTCAAAATACCATGATATGAAAATTATCCTTCCCTTACATGATATGTGTCTAATTTTATTCATCCTATAGAATTATGTAAGGTGTTAGGGTAATTGTGTAATCTTATTTTTACTCCTAGTTACCGGATTTACCATTAACTGCAGTAAATAAAATTTACCGTAGTTACTATTCATAATGTCTAAAAATAAAAACTAGCCAATTAACACAATTTGGAACAACTGATTCCAAATATTGAATCCATTTTTCCAAATTCAAAACATAGAAGTTGCATTATTTAATATTAAAATAATCCCTCTGTTGAGAAAATGGGTTTTAAAAGATAAAACATTGCAATAGATTGAAATGTTTTTACATATGAATTACATGTACAATTAATGATAATGACATACATAATATTAATTGGTAAGAATATATTATATTTATACTTTAAAACCATTCAATATTATAATCTAATCATATAAATTATCTTTATGAAAAAGGTTGTTTTTAATTATGATTTTGCGTATTTTTTCAATTCATCAAAATATTTAAGTTAACAGAAAAATATTAAAAAATAATCAAAAGTAAATTTTTATATAAATATTGCAATTAAAATAATTATTTAGTTTAATTGATCTTATAAACGCATCAAAAACTAGACTTATCGTGGGTGCACCATCAAAAGGCAGCAAAACCACATTTTTTTTAAAATACTTATTTTACCCGAAAAAATTATTCTATCCCAATAACATGTTATAGGATATGTGTAAGATGAATCATAATGTTATAACATTCAAAATGTTGTTAATACTATTCATAATGGCTCGTTTATAATAATATATCATTGTTTATTGAAACTCGCTATTTCATACAATAGACGCTATCGAGAAATGTCGCTCTTGCGTGTAATGCAAGCCAAGTCAGGGTTTCATGTAGTGAAAGATTATTTTTGTGTTAAGTATAACATAATCAAAACATATTTCATTTATACATTGATGAATATCTATACTCGGTGTTGTGTAAAATGAATTTTATTTAAAAAAAGTGAAATTGTGTGCAACACAAGCCAAGAATAGTGTTGAATATACTACAAGCTAATATGGTGTTGGGTATATAGAAAGATAATCATATTGAAGAGTAAAACACAAGACGTAAAATAAATTAAAAAGAATATTTCTCATAAAATCTCAGAGTGTTACATTCAACCCCCTTATAATGAATTTCGTCTTCAAACTTTGTCTGGGTTATAAATGGTTTACTACATGAATGTTTATTTCATATAAAACCACATCAAAAAAAGAAATACTAAAAATTAAAGTATAACATGTAATGGTTACTCAAATTAAATCATCATTGGGTTTCCAAATAGAAGAACATAGTTGAAAATATGGATATGGAAGGGATATCTAACCATCAAGTTCTAATGGAGATTGGTAGAGAACATGACTATGAAAAATCCAACAATCACAAAGCCATAAATTTGTGAGGATATAAGGTACCATCTTATACATTGGATATGAGGGTACTAAGAAAACATTTTTAATTATCAATATCATTTCCCTAAAGTTGATGAATTTTTTCATAAGGATAAAATCTTACTTCATTTCAGTGTAATTTCATCATTGGTCATTTTGTGAACAGTTTCCACTTCATCTCTTATTTAAAGAAATGAAGTTGAATTTGTCTTTCTTGAAATGTTAGCAGATCTTGGGATTGAATGATAGGATATTCCATTTGTCTCAAAAATATAACAAAATTTATTAAATATACATAAGTCCATCTATGGTGAGATTAACTGTATATGATTCCAAAAATGGACTTATAATTTAAATATCATACCTCTTAATAAAATAAAACTAATTTCTACTAAACATGGACTTCATGTAGGCCAGTGGTAGGCGATAAAGTCCTGTCGCAGTTCGGTTTTGGGTTCGATTCTGGCATCCTAGTCTGACGCGATGTGTTTTCACACATCATAGAGGTTGTCCTTTTTCTAAAATTATACTATTATAACATTTTATTAATAATATCAATAGATCTATTCTTAAACAATACTATCTGATGTCTAACATAATCCATTCCAATTATTAGGCTTATACAAAATACTTTTGTCCAAACTCATTGTATAATGAAAAAAATTACCAAAGAGGTCATATAACAACCACGTGAATACTATCATTTATCCCCCATACATATCATAAGTTATATCTTGTTGGTCATATTCCAAATATGTGAATACCTTAATCATTTATTCTATTGAAACATGAATTATCATAAAACCTTAATGATAAAATGAATGCTGTCAAAAGTTAACACATTCCACATAACAATATCCCAAAATTTATATATACTCAAACCATGATGTCACTTTGTCCTTATGTCAATCAAGAGATTAGTAATACTATAAAACATGTTATTTTCTCCTTATCCCTTCATTATGTGCATATCATCTTCTTTCGAAAAATATTTCAATCACTATTCATGGTTACCAATACCATATAATAATTGAAAACCACAATGTACCAATACATATGTATTACAATATTCAACAATACTATAAATGAGATTCCACAACACTATTTAGGAATCCTGTTACATAAACACTTAATTATTCAACCACTTCATTGTCATATTCAACATCGCTAATAGTGTTCGTGTGTGACATCCCTTTTTCCTTTTCCATAAGTGGTTGTTGATGTCGATCATCATTATCCCTTTGATTAGGTCATTGGTTAGAATAATGCCCCATTTCCTTGCACTTGTTTCATTGAAGTGTTCTTGGTGAGTTTTTTGTAGTTATTTCTCTATTGACATCATTAGCTACATTTCTCCCATAAATTCAGAACTCAGCAGCTCGATGACCTTCTATTAGACAATTAAATTATTTTCTAGTCAATTTAAGTCAATCTATACTATGCTTCTTTCCACACATTCTGCATAATGAAAAATTTGTAGGATTGGTATAGAGTAAGAGGTTTGCAACCTCTGATACCAATTGTAGGATCGAAATAGTGATGTAGATGCTCAATTTACAAGAGGGGGGGGTGAATTGTAAACTTTAAAAATTCCTTTGGAACCTTTAATGTTAGTTAAGAATAACTATGATTTCCTTAAGCAATGTAAAGGGATATGTTTAACAAAGTTAAACTTAGTATATTCACAACACCTCTAATTCCAAATGCAAACTTGGAAAGAAATTCCGAACGTAGGTTCCGGAAATATGGTTCCAGAAGTTGACACTTAACAAAAGATTACAATATGAGATTCTACCTTAAAGCATATAGAATATAAATGAAACAGAGTACAAGTAAGGAAGTATAATAAAGTTATACTTTCCTTATATTACAAAATGCAGCGGAATATAAACAAGTAGTAAAACTACAAGTAACTAGATATAAGTCTTTTAACCCAACGAGAAGGGTATCCAACAACCTTGGATAAAGGTCCCTTGATTTATACTTTCAAGCAAGTATGTCTTACCCACACCAGGGTAAGCCCTCGATACGAAGATCGGAGTCTCTGTCTTGCTATCCCCGCAAGCCCTCAACTTCAAGGTAGTTGGCAACCTCTGTCTTTCTCACCAAGGAATCCCTCGAAATTTAATGTAGTCGGCACCTCGGTCTTCCTATCCTCGGAAGCCCTCGAATGTAATCACCAGCATTCGGTGTCGCACGAAGCTTTGAGAGTTAATAAGAGTCTCTCTCTCTAGAAATCATTTCAAGAAAATTAGTCAGCCTTTCAGTACTTTTATCAGCAACGAGATCTTTCAAATGAGCTACTATTTATAGGTAAGGTTAGCTCCTTATCCAACGGTCATATTTTCCTTAAAGATCGGAGGGACCTGTACACGTGTCACTTAGACAACGGTTAGTTTATAACAAAACAGACGACATCGTTTTATAACAAAAAAAGTGTAACAGAATGTATGACATCGTTTTAATTCTGACTCAAAGGTTCGGAATGAATGCTTCAGAGTAATGGTTCGAAGTGTAATGAAAATAATATGCGTAGACATATTTTAGAAGTGTAAGCAATATAAAATTTCGGAGTCTAACAAAGATATTTTTCGGAGTCTGAATTAATTCAGAGTGTATAAAACTAAGATACTCAAATTCTGTTTAATAGGTGAATTCAGAATGAGAATTCAGAATAGGAATTCATCATCAGAAATCGTAATGAGAATTCGTCAACAGAATTCGTAATGAGAATTCTTCATTCGAATTCGTAATGGGAATTCGGAATTAGATTTCTTCATTAGAATTCGTAATGAGAATTCTTCTTCAGAATTCGTATCCTGAATCTGGAATAGAACATAGTCAGAGTTCATATCCGGAATTCGGAATGACACTTCCTTATAGGTCTTATCCAGAATCCGAATCCTAAAACAGAATGCTTTATATCAATGTTTCAACGATTCCGAGAAAATAGAAATGAATCAGAATCTCATACTTAATAAAAATATGGATGAAAATAAGATAAGGGTAATTTTTCTTATAAAAGCTATTTTTCTTATAAAAGCAATTTCTTAAGAAAGTTTTTTTCTTATGAAAGCAATTTTCCTTAAGAAAATGATTTTCCTTATAAAAGCGATTTTCCGTATAAATGAGATTTTTATTATAAAAGCAACTTTCCTTAAGATATGGTGTTTGTGATTTTCAAGACAAGAAGGAATGGAAAATTCATAAAGAAAACCCTATTGACTCAACAATATCCCCCTTTTTGGAAAGCACAAACATTCTTACAAAAAATAAATTCTAATAAGAAAGAAAAACATTAAGGCTTATCTCCCCTTTCTTTAAGAATATTGATGAATATGACTAACTCCCCCTTAGGCTTTGAAACTCTAAGGATCGTATTCAGATTTCCGGAGTGATAAATAAGAAGGTCTTCTTTAATGAAAAAGCTCCCCCTTAAACAAAATCTTATTAGAGTTTTTCTTTTTCATAAGGATATTTTTCTTCTCCCCCTTTGATAAACTATTATTAGAGTTCTTCTTTTTCTTAAGGATCTTTTCCTTCTCACCCTTTGTGATTTTCAAAAATAATTGGAGGGAATGGAATAAAATAACAAAGTACCTGAAAAGTTAGTAATGACAACAATAGAAACGACAAGCACGACTTTCATTAAATTTGAAATATCAGCAACAAAAAGAATACAACAAAAAGATCAGATTTGGTTATTTCGGATCTTTTTCCATCGTCATGAGCCCCTTTAGAATAGTCTTGATCTTCTTCAGGTCTTTATGATCTTCTTCAGCTTCCTTCTCTAAGACAACTATTCTTGCGGATTGAGCTTCAATTTTTTCTTCCTGGGATTTCATCTTTTCTTCCTGAGCTTTGATCTTTTCCTCCTGAGCCTTCATCCTTTCTTCAAAATCAATCCGATGATCCCTTTCAAACTTCCAGTTTTGAGAAACGGAATTCATATTCCCATTCAGATCTCTCACTTCTTGAATCTGCAAGTTATTTTCTTATGTCAACTTCTCATTAAAGGATGCAGTTAACTCATTTATCTTCTTGTCCTCGGTTTCAAAAGCATCGTTAACATTGTCTTGAAACTCATCGAACAACCTCATCTATTCGACGGTCTTCTTCGACCAGTTTTTCATCCTCTTGAAAGATCTTCTATGAGCTTCATAACCAATAAAAAACGTTTTGAACTGAGCCTCAATCTCAACGCACTTGTCCATTACCATAGATACAGAGTCAGTTTTCTGATTTAGAGCATGTTGGAGCATCTGGCATCTTGAGTCAATACTACAGAAGGTCGGAATGGTTCCCACCAACATCTTTAAGGACTGAACAACAAAGTCATGCCCCAATGAGGATGACTCTGAATATGAAATCTTGCTTGGAGAGTTTTCTTCCTCAATAAGATCCAACATCCTTTTAGATGAATCACCAAATTCCCGTTTCTTGCTAGCCACTGATTTCGGAGTTTCAACAAGGAGTTTCTTTCCCTTGTCTTTTTTCGGAATTGATTCTTGATCAGGAGTTTTCTGCTCGCCAGTAGACACTTGAACAATCTCATAAACAACTTTTTGAACAACATCTTCCTCATTGTTATCCTTCTCTAGAGTTAATAACATAGAGGATTCAGCCTCTGATGTTCGGAGTGATAGATGTTCCGAAGGTGAACCTTTATAGTCATCCACTTGTTTCAAAAGATCTCCTGTTTCACCACTTCCTTCAACAACTTCTTCTTCCTCACCCACTTGCTGAATCTGCTCGATTTGCTCAACATGCTCAACTATAGTCTCTTCCGGAAAATCAAGGTTTCTTCCTGGGGTCTCGGGTAGAGATTCCATGGAGAAAGATCTTGGAATTGGAATGCTTACGGATAATATTTCATTAAATATCAACAAATCATGGACTGCCTCGGCTTCTGACATCTTCTTCTTAAGCATCTATTCCTTTACTTGTTTTTGAAGCTCATCATCAGTTTTCTCCTTCAGGGCCATAGCTTCCGCAGGGTCTAATCCGATCTGCGGATCCCCTTCTTTCCTTTTCTCTTTATCTGCTCTCCACTTCGCAACAACCTCATCAGGATAGGCCTTCTTCTTCTTTGGTTTGGGAGGTGCGGTTTGAACTTCCTTATACTTAGGATCTTTGACTTCAGCTGCAACTTCCTTCAACTTTATTTTCTTTACTGGTTTGGATGATTCCAGTTCAACAGCCTTCGGAACCATTTCTTCTTCATTAGGCAAATCAATGAACTCACCAATCTCCTTGTTGAAAGCCACATCCATCCTCTTATGGGTGTCATCACTAACCAACAAAATTTTACAAACCCTCGGCTTAGATCTGCAGGCTTCCTTGAAATATTCAAGGCAGAGAACTATCAACTTGGATAATATTGCTGGGTACATTACGATTTGTGCACTAAGATTTCCCTTCTTAAGATTCTCAATGGTTATAAGAATGTGCCTCATGAAGTTAAACTTTCTTAGATTTATCAGGAAATATAAGATATAGATCTCACTCTTCTTCAAGCTGTCTTTATCACCTTTCCTCGGTATGATAAGTCCTTGCACCCATAACTCTAGAATCCGGAAATTTGTGGATAAACTGGCAATCTTTGGATCCTTGTCATCAGCCAGTCCGAGAGTTTCTAAGGCTTTTTCTTTGTCGAATCTACCCTTAGAGTCCGGCAAAACATGAGAAATAAATTCGGCTTCTCCTTCATAGGAAAACCCTACAAAGCTTGCTGCCTTGGTATAATAAAGTTTGTAGGTCTTGACATAAGATTTAAAAGAAAACTTCTCCCTATTATATTCCTGGAAGAAGGAAACTGTTTCATAGAACTCAACAAGTAACTCTGTAAAAACATCATCTTGAGTCCCCGGTTTGGATACAGCAACATCTTCCCAGCCATTCAACTTAATGTTATTTTAAATAAGAGAATCATAGTTGCTGAAGAAATCCGGATGGACTAACCTTTCTCTGTAAACTAACCATTGTGAAATAAGCTTGGTGGATGACATTTCATGATACGCTAACTCTGCAGACATTCAGATCTGTAATCCTCTGAGAAGTTCAGAACAGAGACAACTGTAGTTCGGAACGGCCTTAAAACAGAGGGGCAGAGCTTCGGGACACGAAAGCTTGAAATCGATGTGGGACGAGTATTTGGGTCCCCTTTATATAGGCAATGAAATGACGGTTCAACTTCCACGGTTGATCTAACGGTTGTGATAAGCTGAGATCAGATCTGACGGTTAAAAACTTGAATCCGATCTTTTTAGGTTTTTATTTAAACAAAGAATTAAGATAACTAAAATTCTATAACATAATACAAGAAAACTCCAGCAAGCAAAATATGACTACGAAAACATGAGTAAGGTAATCATACCTTTCGGATTGGATTAGGAGGATTATTCGTAATGGGTAATATAACAAAGACTAGAAAAAAAACTTTATTATGAGAAGACAGATTTCGAAAAAAATTTACTATGGAAAATAAACATAGTACGAAAAACTCATTACAGAACATTCATTATGGAAAATTTAGTTTGAAAAACACATTACGAAGAATTTAGTATGAAAAACACATTACGAAGAATTTTGTATGAAAATTCTGTTATGAAAAATTCTAGTACGAAATTTTTCATTCTGGAAATTTTCAATACGAACACTTCCATTCCAGAAGTATTCTGTACGAATATGTCCATTTTAGAAAAAAAAATTGTAGATCCAGAAATCTCCATTCCGGAAATCTTCGTTCCGAAAAGTTTGAAATCAAATTTTTTAAAAATTCTGTTAAACAAACAATCAAATGTACTCCCCCTAAGAAAAGGAGTTTATTACAGTAAGGATATTTTTTCAACAGCAAGTTAATTAAGAAAGATTACCTTAAGGTTATCATTCCTAACTTCTATTCAATATATTCAAATCTATCAGAAGGCAATGATTTTGTGAAAATATCAGCAAGTTGTTCTTGCGTTCCGATAAACTGAAGAATAATATCTCCTTTAAGTGTGTGATCCCTAAGAAAGTGATGTCTAATATCTATGTGTTTTGCATGGGAGTGACGTGCAAGGTTCTTACTGAGGGAAATGGCAATTGTGTTATCACACAAAATTTGAGTTTTAGTAAAACTCAAGCCATAGTCTGTGAGTGTGTGTTGAATCCACAACACTTGTGCACAACATCTTCCAGCTGCTACATATTTTGATTCATCAGTGGAGAGTGCTAAAGAATGTTGCTTCTTGCATGACCAAGAAACTAAAGAATCTCCTAAGAAATGACATGTTCCGGATCTACTTTTTATATCCAATCTACATCCACCAAAGTCAGCATCAGAAAATCTTTTTAGAAAAAAATCATTTCCCGAAGTATAAAATAATCCTAGATCCATGGTTCCCATAAGGTAGCGAAAAATTCTTTTTACTGCCTTTAAGTGAGATTTCTTAGGATTGGATTGATATCTTGCACATAAGAATACTGAAAACATTAAGTCTGGTTGACTAGTTGTTAAGTAAAGTAGACTTCCTATCATACCTCTAAAAGATGTTTGATCTACTGGTTTCCCAGCTTCGTCAAGATCTAAAGAGTTTGAGGTACCAATGGGAGTACTTATACTCTTAGTGTTGTCATAACCATACTTTTTAATAGGATCTTTAATATACTTATATTGAGATATGTAGGTTTCTTCTGGTTTTTGAGAAATTTGAAAACCAAGGAAAAATGTTAACTCACCCATCATACTCATTTCAAACTTAGATTTCATTAGACTAGCAAAAGAGTCAGTCAAAGATTGCTGAGTTGAACCAAATATAATGTCTTCAACATAAATTTGAACAATCAAAACATTTTTCTTATCTTTCTTTATAAAAAGGGTTGGATCTGCATTTCCCTTAACATAGTTTTTTTGAAGAAAAAATCTAGTGAGTCTATCATAGCATGCTCGTGGGGCTTGTTTAAGGCCATACAAAGCTTTGGTAAATCTAAAAACATGATCAGGATGTTTTGTATCTTCAAAACCAGGAGGTTGTTCTACAAAAACTTCCTCTTGAACATAACAGTTAAGAAAAGCACATTTCACATACATTTGGAAAAGTATGAAATTAAAGAATGCTGCAAAGGCAAGTAGAATACAGATAGATTCAAGTCTAGCTACTGGAGCATAGGTTTCTTCATAGTCTATTCCTTCTTGCTGATTATAGCCTTTAGCAACAAGTCTAGCTTTATTTCTAACAATGACTCCATTTTCATCACATTTATTTCTGAAAACCCATTTTACTCCAATAACAGAATTTTCCTTAGGTCTTTCAACCAAGGTCCAGACATTATTCCTTTCGAATTCATTTAGTTAATCTTGCATTGCTTTGATCCAATCATCATCACATAAAGCTTCATTAGTGCTTTCAGGTTCTAATTGGGAAAGAAATGCTAGATGTTGTACTTCATTTCTTAAGGAACTTCTAGTCCTTACAGGTTGGTTTACATCACCAATGATACTATCACTGGGATGATTCTTAAGAAACACATGATTTGGGTTTTGTATAACCTGTTCATCAACATAGGGTAGAAAGTCTTCTGGGGTAAATGTTTCAGAAGTATCTTCTAGAACAATTTCCTTATCAGAAGGTTCTTCTATCAAAGGTTGACAATCAGTTTTTGAAAACACATCTGAGGGAGAAGGCTGGGATGGTTTAAAAACAAATGGATTTGATTCATCAAATTTTACATGTACTGTTTCTTCAACAGTACTGGTATTTTTATTAAAAACTCTATAAGGCTTAGAGGTTGTGGAATATCCTAAGAAAATTCCTTCATATGATTTTGGTGCGAATTTATGTAAATTATCTTTAGTATTTAAAATGAATACTTTGAAACCAAAAACCTTGAAGTAGGAAAGTCTTTGTTTTCTACCATTCCATAACTCATAAGGAGTTTTATTAAGAAAATGTCTAATCAAAACTTGATTTATAGTATAGCAAGAAGTACTTACAGCTTCAGCCCAGAAATGTCTAGCAATAGAATATTCACTCAACATGGTTCTAGTTATTTCTTGAAGAATTCTATTTCATCTTTCAACTACACCATTCTGTTGAGGAGTTCTAGGTGCTGAAAAATTGTGAGTAATACCTTTCTTACTACAAAAAGTTTCAAAATCCGAATTTTGAAATTCTCCTCCATGATCACTATGAATAGTTTTCAATGGAAGGTTTTTCTCATTTTTAACATGAGCTCTAAAAATTTTGAAATAGGAAAAGGCTTCAGATTTCTTTGCTCGAAAATAGACCCAAGTAAATCTAGTGTAATCATCAACTAGAACAGACACATAGTATTTGCCTCTAATACTTCCAGTTTGTGTTGGACCAAAAAGATCCTTGTGTACTAACTGTAATGCATTGGTTGTTGAGACTTCACCGATTGACATAAAACAAGATTTATGTTGCTTGCCATATTGACAAGGATCACAAACTTTAGAAGAATCAAATCTATGCTCCGGTAGATCATTAACTAGTTTCTTCTTAGAGAGTTTACATAGGTTTCTAATATTACAGTGTCCTAATATTCTATGCCATAACCAAGAATGATCTTCCATTGCACTTAAGCAAGGTAAATATTGACTCTTGAGGTCTTCTAGGTTCAATGTGTAGACATTCTCTTGCCTATTGGCTGAGAGAATAAATTCTTCTTTGGAATTGTGAACTAAACACATATCATTCCTAAAATTCACAAGGTAACCTTCATCACATAACTGACTTATGCTAATGAGGTTGTGCTTAATACCCTTAACAAAAAGAACATTTGAAATCAATGTTTTACCAAGAAAAACAATATTACCAATACCAAAAATCTCTCCCTTAGCATTATCTCCAAAAGTTACCTTTCCTCCTTTCGTTTTGATAATCTTTTCAAAAAAACTTTTGTTACCAGTCATGTGCCGGGAACATCCACTATCCATGTACCATGTATTGTTGCTGGTACTCTCTTTTTTTTCCTGAAATTAATAAGAAAAATAGATTTTCAGAATCCAAACTTGATTGGATACGAGATTTCCAGACAAAAAAATTTTAGGTATCCACATCTTCTTAGAAAAGTAAGCTTTGTGATATCCTAGAGATTGGATTTTTTTTAAGGAACAATTCTTTGCCCAGTGACCACCACATTGACACTTGGTACAAAATGGGGCACTTTGAGGAACAAAATAATTGTTACTAAAAATAGGTTTTTCATGGGTATAACCAAATCCGGATTTATTTCTTAAAGGTCGTATTTGGGAATACATCTTATCAAAATTTTCTTTACCATGGGTAAAGTTTGATAAACACTTATTTAAGGAAAAAATTTCGGACTTGAGTTTTACAACCAAGTTTTTATCCTCAAAATCATTAGTTTTAGAACTAGAGTTTGGCTCGAAAACATTTTTCTTAGAAATTAATTTTACTAATTCTTTAGAAAGTTTGTTCTTCTCAGAACTTACTTCCTCACGATTTTTTGAAATATTTTCAAAATCAGAATTTTTCTTATCAAGATCTATAGAAAGATTTTATATCTATTTTGTAAGAAAAGAATTCCTAGAGTTTGCCTTATCGAGTTTCTTATTGAGTTTGGAATTCTCAATCTCAAGAAGTTCAGCAAACCTAGAGACTTCTTCATCAGTGGGTAAAGTATTTTCTTCATCAGAAGATGATTCTTCATCAGAAGAGTTATAATACATACTATCATTAGAATTTAAAGAAACATTGGTCAATGATTTAGCATTTCGTACCTTAGCCATAAGACAATGATTATCAATAGGTAATCTGGCTATAATACCAAGATTCTTCTGTCCTGAAGATTCATAATCAGAAGATTCATCTGAAGAGTCACCACCACTGGCACTCCAGGTGTCATTAGCTTTCAGAACGTTCTTATCTTTAGCTTTATAATACATCTTTCTGTTCCTATCTGAATGTATTTCATTCCTTTCTTTCTTTTTGAGCATAGGGCAATCTGGTCTAATATGTCCAGCTCTTTTACATTCATAACAAGTATCTTCTCAATCTTTCTTATCTTTCCTTTCCTTTTTCTTATACTTAGATTGAAAATTTCTCTGGCCGGCTATCTTGTTCATCCTTCGTGCAAGATTTGCTAATTCATTTTCTGAAACTTCACTCTCACTTGATTCGGATTGGAAAATAACTTTCTTAGACTTGGATCTGGTTACTCTCTCAGGAGTATTAGCTTTCATCTGATTTGAAGTTGTAGTAAAAGAAACAGTACCATTTCCATTCTTTTTCTTGATGTTTTCTGCATCTCTCTTCATTCAAGTTTCATGTTGTAGAAGAGTTCCAAATAATTCATCAAGAGTAATTTGAGTAACCTACCTGTTCACATCTATAGCTATTCTCTTGAATTCCCACTCATTGGGCATAATATCAATTATTTTATCCACAAGAGCTTCATCATCTAAACCATTCTCTCCCATAGATTGTAGACTGTTGACAATAGTCATAAATCTTTGTTGAACTTTACAGATAGGTTCTCCATAAGGAAAATTGAAGCCATGATATTCAGCTCTAAGCATAGCTCTTCTAGTCTCAATCACTTTGATAGTCCCAAAGTGTGTAACCTCTAACTTCTTCCATATACAATTAGCTGCTTCACAAGAAGAAATTTGGCTATATATATTTTTGGTCATTGAACATAGTAAAGTGTTGCGTACCTTATAGTTTAGTTGATATTCTTGCTTTTCATGATTAGTAAAAGATCTGACTTCCTTGTCAGGAATTTTATAATCACCTGTAAGCATAACAAAGTTGTCTACTCCAGTATTGATAACAAAAGTCTTCATGCGATCTCTCCAGTATTCATAGTCATTACCATCAAAGATTGGTGGTCTTGTAGGATTCAAATTATCAATTGATCCAACATTTACTCCTGCCATACTTAAAATAACTTTGCACACAACCTTTTTAGTAGCAAAATTTCGCAATCAAAAAGTTCAGAATGGGAAACAAAATGGTAAAGTTCGGAATTAGAAAGTTAGCAAGAAAAATATATTCGTGAGTATAAGTATTTCAGAGACCTTCTATGATACCAATTGTAGGATTGGTATAGAGTAAGAGGTTTCCAACATCTGATACCAATTGTAGGATCGAAATAGTGATGTAGATGCTCAATTTACAAGAGGGGGAGTGAATTGTAAACATTAAAAATTCCTTTGGAACCTTTAAAGTTAGTTAAGAATAACTATGTTTTCCTTAAGAAAAAAAAGGGATATGTTTAACAAAGTTAAACTTAGTATATTCACAACACCTCTAATTCCAAAAGCAAACTTGGAAAGAGATTCCGAACGTAGGTTCTGGAAATATGGTACCGGAAGCTGACACTTAACAAAAGATTACAATATGAGATTCTACCTTAAAGCGTATAGAATCTAAATGAAACAGAGTACAAGTAAGGAAGTATAAGAAAGTTATACATTCCTTATATTACAAAAGGCAGCGGAATATAAACATGTAGTAAAACTACAAGTAACAAGATATAAGTCTTTTAACCCAAAGAGATGGGTATCCAACAACCTTGGATAAACATCCCTTGATTTATACTTTCAAGCAAGTCTGTCTTACCCAAACCAGGGTAAGCCCTCGATACGAAGATCGGAGTCTCTGCCTTGCAATCCCAGCAAGCCCTCAACTTCAAGGTAGTTGGAAACCTCTATCTTCCTCTGCAAGGAAGCCCTCGAACATTAAGGTAGTCGGCACCTCTGTCTTCTTATCCTCGGAAGCCCTCGAATGTAATCACCAACATTCGGAGTCGCACAAATCTTTGAGAGTTAATAAGAGTCTCTCTCTCTAGAAATCACTTCAAGCAAATTAATCAGCCTTTCAGTACTTTTATCAGCAATGAGCTCTTTCAAATGAGCTCCTATTTATAGGTAAGGTCGAATCCTTCTCCAACGGTCATATTTTCATTAAAGATCAGAGGGACCTGTACAAGTGTCACTTAGACAACGGTTAGTTTATAACAAAACAGACGACATCATTTTATAAAAAAACAAGTGTAACAGAATGTACGACATCGTTTTAATTCTGACTCAAAGGTTCGGAATGAACGCTTCAGAGTAAAGGTTCGGAGTGTAATGAAAATAATAAGAGTAGACAAATTTTAGAAGTGTAAGCAATATAAATGTTCGGAGTCTAACAAAGATATTTTTCAGAGTCTGAATTAATTCAGAGTGTATAAAACAAAGATACTCAAATTTTGTTTAATAGGTGAATTCGGAATGAGAATTTGGAATAGGAATTTGTCATCAGAAATCGTAATGAAAATTCGTCAACATAATTCGTAATGAGAATTATTCATTGGAATTCGTAATGGGAATTCGGAATGATATTTCTTTATTAGAATTCGTAATGAGATTTCTTCTTCAGAATTTGTATCCCGAATCTGGAATAGAACTTAGTCAGAGTTCATATCCGGAATTTGGAATGATACTTCCTTATAGTTCTTATCCAGAATCCGAATCCTAAAACAGAATGCTTTATATCAAAGTTTCAACGATTCCGAGAAAATAGAAATGAATCCGAATCTCATACTTAATAAAAATATGGATGAAAATAAGATAAGGATAATTTTTCTTATAAAAGCTATTTTGCTTATAAAAGCTATTTCTTAAGAAAGTATTTTTCTTATGAAAGCAATTTTCCTTAAGAAAACGATTTTCCTTATAAAAGAGATTTTCCTTATAAAAGCTATTTTTCTTATAAAAGAAACTTTCCTTAAGATAAGGTGTTTTTGATTTTCAAAACAAGAAGGAATGGAAAAGTCATAAGTAAAACCATAATGACTCAACAACATTATTTTTCTTTTTACCATTTTTTTGAGATTTTTCCTTGAACTCCATAATTTGTTTCTTTTCAAAACCGTGAGATGGATATGTAACACCAACATTAATTTCTACCTTTATAGCACAACACAAAATTTCTTCAAAGCTAATAAATACTTTTATAGCTACTGACCTTCTATGTCTTGGTTTTAAGCCACTGAATAATTGATCAACATTAATTTTAGGTTGGATGATAAAGCCAGTTGCATACCTTTCATGCCTTGTAAAATTCACCTCGTATAAACAATCATATTCATCATATTTTTTCTTAAGATCAAGGAAATCCTTTTCAATCGTAGTTCGAAGAATATGATGGAATTACATAATGAAAAACAAGGTATTAAACCCATCCCATTCCATGGATTTAATTTCATCTTGGGGACATAAATTCTAATTAGAGTCCACCACTAGTCTACTTCTTCTTATAAACGGTAAACAACCAAAATTTATTTTTCATGCTCTGAATAGAGATGTATAGAAAATATCATTTCCATGGTAATGATACATTGTGTAGCAACAAGCGGATCAGAAGACCCACTGATAGACGGTGGACGTTGCCTCATGAAGAACTCAATAGAATATTGTTCCCGTATATAATCATTTGTAAGTCCATAATAATTCATAGCTTTTATAAGTATAACAATAAGACTTTTCACTCTATTTCCCCTAACATTTGGTTGCTCAGGAAGAAAATCATATCCTTTCCCAGTGCATTGATCATTAAAATGGTTTTTTCGAGTTCCAGCCATTATCTAGAACCCAAAAAGAATAGTGTGGGAGGATAAATTCATACTATGAAAACAACATAATCATGGGGGAGTACATTCAATCTCTAACTTCATAGGTTTAATCCTAATTTATTCATGATTGTTATCAAAATTCTAGGACGGTAACCTATACTTATACTTAACCTTAGGTACATCCATAGACATACATTAGAAATATCTCTAGGGATCTCACAAATGATATCGGATCCTAGTTTCCAATGATTCACTAAACCATTTCTCTGATACCAACTATAGAGACCCAAAGACTGATGTACATGGACATTACATTAATTTTTCAGAATACTTTATACATTATAATAACAGACACCCATGGACCATAATAGTTTAGTGTCTTTGGAAACTCGTAAAATTATCTTATAATCATGGGGAAATATCTTCAACATCTCCCATAAATATCTTCCTCTATTTTTTTCTTACCTAAAACCTTTTATTATATCATAGGTAAAAGAAAAAATAAAAATGGTGAGCTCAAATGCTCAGTAAGGGTAAACATGGAGAACATAAAACAATCTATAAATATTTGAACATAAAAACATGAACATAAAATCTAAACATCAAAATCGTGAGTAATGACATAAAACATAGCAGTATATATGACATAAATCATAAATGAACATTAATCATGATAAAATAGCATGGGAATAAAACATGTAATTGTGGAAATCCATTAAGCACATGATATTATTTTCATAGTAGACAAGGAATTTCTTCCAAGACCGTCATTGTGGACAACGTCCCTTACTAACTGGGTTTACTTACCATTCCAGCCCTGTATTACTGAACCAGGTTTAATTGTCATTCTATCCATGTATATCTCAAGTGATATAAATCAGTACAAAATGAATTAAAAGGAGATATAGGTCCCAATAATCTCAAAATAAAACCATTCTTATGTTTGATAAAAAATCATAAATCATACATCATAGCATAACCCATGTAATAAAAATGGGATTCTTAAACATCATGGCATCATAACACAATCGATATAAGATAAAAGGAAATCGAAAACATAATTACTTCATAACATAATAAAATAAATGTAAGAATAGGGATAGAATCATAACCCTATAACAACTTATATGGAAAATATTTTGGATAAAACACCTGGAAGGAATTCTTGATGAAAATATCATTTCTTTTTCAAAATCATTTTCTTTTCCGAAAATTTCATTCAATTTTAAAAGAAATTAATTTCTTTGAAGATAAAGTGAAATAATGAAGAGTAATATTCATGGAAATAATGTTTTCCGAAACCTTAAAAATGAGTTCATGCAAAATATGTTTAAAAAACATACTTCCCATTCTATTGTCAAAAAATCCAAAAAGTACCTCATATGGAAAAAACAGATTTTTCCATACCATGTGGTAAATGTAAAAAGGGGGAAAATGAATTTAAACATACATGGATGAATATTAAAAATTTTATGAAAAAATTTTGAGAAGACATAGTGGGGATGATAAACATAACCCTGGTAAATACTTACGAATAAACAATCCCGGATAAAAATGAGATTGGAATAATTATCCCTTACCTTAGGTCTGATTTCTTCAGCATGTGTCTGAAAAATACTATATGGTGGGTTTAAACATATTATTAACTTCTAAAAGAACCATAATAATATTTATTATATCATATATGATTCTCTTATGTATTTATACTACCCGTCCATTTGTCAATTCAATGTTAATGCAACGTTTTGGGTAATAATCGTTTCATTTATCATACGTATTTGGACTTTTTGTTCTTGATATTATTACATATATAATGATTTAATTACTTCCAGAATGTAAAACATGATTTATATATAATATATATTCAGCATATAAATATATAAGATAGAGAAATAAATGGAATGAAATACACCATTCATGGAGACGGTAGGTCGTACATATGCATGAACGATGTTTTCATTTCCTTATTGAATTGAATGGAAGTAAATGACATATATATATACATAAATACATTATAATTATTATGTAATATATTTCAAGATTACTTATTATATATATTTTATAATCATTCTTGAATGGTTAACATGGGGAATAAATCTCATCGCATCGTGGAGATTGTAATCCGTACATACGCACGAGCGATGATATCATTCCCATAATTATTGAATGGAATGTGGAATCAGTGAAATAATATCTCGTAATTATTATTATGTTATAATAATAATATATAGTTATTATTCCAACCATTATACACATAAAAATAAGAAGGTGGTGGAAAAAGAGATTACACCATGGTGTGGAGATAGTCAGTCGTACAAACGCACACGCGGAGATTTCACTTTTTGTATGATGGATAGAAAGTGAAATAGGGTTGTTTCATATTTAAAATAACATATCAGTATATTATTGATAGGAATATTATAACTTTATGATGAAACAACTAATGAAGAGGATGTATTAGATGAAATGGAGAGGGTGGAGGTTCCCTTTTATAAGAATGAAGAGGGGAACTTTTAGAAACCTCTAAAATATTAATTTATAATAAACTCAAAACCCACCTAAAAACTTCCAAAATGAATCAAATGTGAATATTAAATAATATTGGCTTTTACTCTCATCATACAATAAAATTTATACATGTTGGGAATTTATTTTAATCCTTATCAACTTGATTTATCCTTATTTAATCTATTTAATTTGATTTGTGGAAATTATATTCAAAACTATAACTTTTTATAAATAATCACTTATGTGTTGTTAATTGTCTATAATTGGATACCATACGAAATTTTAGACCGTATAAATTAAATTATATAATTTTTTAATATTGTTTTTGATTTTGAAACCATTTAATAATATGTTATTTTTAGAAAATAATAATAGTGTCAATTTTGACACTATTCATTTAATTGAATTTAAGTAAAATCTACATAGAGTATATATTCAAACCATAATATTTAATAGATTCATAATAAGAAATATTTATCTATAAAATTAGAAATCACATTAAATAGTTAATATAATATTGATTTTAATATTTTTAAAACCATTTATTTGATATTTCAATCAACAAAATAATTTCAACATCACTATTGTTTCACCATTAATGTAAATTAATTAATCCATAAAAATAATAAATAAATTTAAATGGTCTATAAAATTTTCATATCATTCTAGATAATATTTATCATCGAATTTTGATTAATTTTATTACTAAGTTAAAATTATGACACTTATAATATATTAGAGAGTGACAAGTTGTAACTTTATTTGGTTTTAATAATAATTACATATTTTTCATTGTAAAAATTCCATGAAATAAATATATTATGACCCTTAGGTGATATGTGTCTACTTTATTCATCCAATTGAATATTGGGAGGTGTTAGGGTAATTTTATAATCTTATTTTTACCCATAATTACCCGATTTAACTATAACTTTTGTAAATAAAATTTTCCATAGTTACTATTCATAATGTCTAAAAAATGTATCTTATTAACAAAATTTGGACCTACTGATTCCAAACATGGAATCAATTTTTCCGAATTCAAAACACAGAAGTTGTGGTATTTAATTTAAAATTAATCCCAATGTTGAGAAAATTGGTTTTAAAATTTAAAACATTGCCAAAGATTGAAATGTTTTTTACTTATGAATTCAATGTAAAATTAATGATAATTTCATAAATAATATTAATTGTTAAAAATATATTCTATTTATACTTTAAAACCATTCATTATTATAATTTAAACATATAATTTATCTTGATGAAAAAAGATGTTTTTAATTAAAATTTAGCATATTTTTACCATTCATCAAAATATGAATGATTACAGAAAAATATAAAAAAAAATTCCAAAGTAAATTTTTATATCCTTGTTTCAATGAATATGTTTATTTTTTCTAATTTAAAATTTAAACATGTAAAAAATATATATTTAATGTGGGTGCACCATCAAAAGGTGGCAAAACAATATTTTTTTAAAAATAAGTATTTTACCCGAAAAATTTATTTTGTTCTCATAACATTATCTATGATATATTTAATATGAATTATAATGTTATAAAATTCAATATTTTGTTAATAATATTGATAATTTCTTTTTCATAACAATATATCATTGTTTAGTGAAACCCGATATTGAGTACAACAAACGCTATCGAGAAAGGTCGCTCTTGCGTGCAACGCAAGCCAAGTTAGGGTTGTGTGTAGTGCATGATTACATTGGTGTTACATATAACATAATCAAAACATAGTTTATTTATACATTGATCAAAATTTATAATAGATGTTGTGTAAAATGAATTTTACTTAAAAAAACATGAAATTCTGTGTAACACAATCCAAGATTATTATTGTGTATAATACAAGCTAAAACAGTGATGCGTATAGAAAAAGAAAATCATGGTGAAGCGTACAACACATGAAATAAAAGAAATTGAAAATAATATTTCTCATAAAATATCTGGGTGTTACATTATAGGTGATTGTAAATTAAATGAATTTTAAGTTCCATTTTCATGTGTAATTGGGGGTTTTCATAGAATATTTTTATTGGTTCATTTGGGGATTCCCTATAACTACATGGTGGATTTTACATAAATGTATTATGTCTGAAAATAATGTTTTTCTGTTTTATCTCATTGGTTTATTGTTGTGATATTTTCTTTATATGATGTTTGATAAGTAAATGATTTTCGAGTACCAATTTGCTATTAAATTTGGTGTTTTAAATTGACATTTTATGTGATTCTTATTGGTGAGGGATTATAAATCATGTAAAGGGTTTATAGAAACGTTGTGGGTCCAGAAAATTCTCTTTTGGTGAATGTATGTATGCACACAGTGTTCAATGTGGGGTTTTAAATCGATTTTTGTGTGCAAAACGTTTTTCACTTTTGTAATTCTGTTTTACTGAAAGTCAAAATGTTTTGTTCTGTTTTTTATGTTTTATAAAGTGTTTAAAGATACTTTATTATTTTATGTCACCATTAGTGGTGTTTTTATATGAAAATAGGTGTATTTGTCGAGCTGAAATTGTTTGATCACAATGGGGGATGCCTGGGTACATTGGTGGGTGGATATGTATTAGTACGGCTAGTGATCCAGATGGGTTTTATCATCGTTTAGTTATCATTATGGATAATAAAAACTCAAAATAAAAAATATGGATGATGTTTTTGGACCAATAGATTATGGTTATGTTCCCAACTGGGGGCTCGTGGATGAGAATAGCGTTTTCGGTGGTTACATTACAGCAAGTTACACAGTACATATGGCTAGAGAAAATAGAGTTCGTAGGGGTGTTCCCAGTTTTGGTGATAATTGGATTAGTGTTATTTAACCTTGTATTAGGGTGTGTTTGAATGTAAATTAATGTATCATACATGTCAAATTTAAATGTGTTAACATTCTCAAAGTTTCACTTTGACTACTGTTTTTAATTGAATGTTTCATTTCATTGGATTTATTATCGTTTTTCCAGACATATTAAATCTGCCGGCCTTTTCACCATGAATTGCATAATTATTGTAATATTTTGGTGGCAAAATATTGGTATTATGCTCACAACCTTCATAAATACCTTTTATGTTAGTATACATGGTTATGTATGACTTGGGTAAAGGCAAATCCTCTAGTGACGGCGGTTCAGGTTGTAAGTGCCCTCCTGCGGCGCGGTGTTGTGGAGACGGCTTGGGGGTGATGTATCCTTGTCATGTAGAGTCTTTTAAATGAATGTATTATATTTTAAATTTTTTCTGTACAACTTGTACTTTATTTAAAACCATTAATTCAGATCTAGTTTTTGATAAGGTTTGTTGTGAATGAAAATTTCATATTATAATTATTGATTGTTTTTAATGTTTATTGCTTTTGTACTTGGGTAAAATGTTCCCAAAAAATGAATTGATAAATAGGAACTTGTGCCAGCCCATGGGGATAGGAAATTCCATTCATGAATTTTCATGGGATATATTTGGTTATGTCATTGGTGGTGACCGTATTAGATTTGTGACAAAATGGTATGAAAGGAGGCCAATATTTTTGGGTTGTACTATAATGGTTTGATGAATTGGGATAGATAGGAGCTAGGATTTTCAGGGATAAGGATTTTGGTCATGAGTAGGGTTCATGGCCCACACCACTGTTTTTAGACCTTGAGTCACTAGGGGATGTTGGATTTTTCTGATTGACATCAATTCTATGTGAGACGAGTATGCAACATAACACATGTAGACATCGGGAGAGAGTGGAGAATTTGTTTCTTTTATTACTGTATTATTTTTAGATTAAATATATTTGATTTATTTTATTAATATTTTCAATATTGTGTTATTAACTATTGATTTTTGACTGTTTCATTTTGATTAAACATGACTCCCTGATAATCTCCCATGAACCCACTAGAGGAAGCCAAAGGGAGTTCTCCTACACCGATTTATCAGAGGCTCGTCGAGGTTGTGGTCCAGTCTATCCAGGATCTGAGTTAGGTACAATCTCCTATTCCAGATCTATTTATAGAGGATGATACTGGTCATAGAAAGAAAAATGCCTAGGATTTCCAAAAACAATAATCACCCCATCTTCTAAGGCATCATAAAACCCCATAAAAAGTTGAATGGATAGAAAATATAGAGCACATTTTCGAGTTCATGGATACACATGAGGAGCTTAGGGTGAAGTGAAGATATTTTCTATTGGAGGGTTTGAACAGTAAGTGGTGGGAATTGGTACATCAGACTTGGAAGAATGAGCACATGCACTGGGGAGACTTCAAGGCTTTCTCATTGAGTAGTATTGTAATGAGTTTTTGGAATATTCTAGGTCCAGAGAGTTCATGGATATTTTTTACGAGATTATATCTATGATGGAGTAATCCAATCATTTCATGGAGTTATTTCAGTATTCTTATGAAATCATCTCGAATGAACAAACCGAGGTCCAAGGGTTTGAAAAATGCTTGCGACCATTGATATACTCCTAGGTATTCTTATTCAAGATGAGAACCTATTTTGAGTTCATTGATCTAGCGTTCAAGGATGATAATGACTGTAGAGTTAAGGATGGTATCTTTGGGTCAGTATTAGTAGTGGTCCATGGAAGATCATTAAAAAAAAGAAGCAAGAGGAATATGTGAAGAAGGGAGGTGGTAGTTATGGACACTCTTCCAGGAATATTTCATCTACGACATCGGATGCGAGATCGGTCAAGTGCCACCAGTTTGGGATGCTAGGGAACATCTGACTAGCATTCCCGCTTCCTCTGAAGCCCTGTTTCCAGTGTGGAGGTATGTGGAATTTGACATGCTTTTTCAGGGTGGCACTTCCACATCCGAGTGTGGTAGGATCAATGACTTCAAGAGGAGTTCCATATCAGTAAATGCCATCGAGGATTAGGGGATCTTGATTTGCTGGATGTGGTGGTAGGATTGGGTCATCTTCTGAGTTGATCTAGTTTAGGGAACAACCCTAGAATAGAAGATGTCCACAATTAGAGACCTTACATCTCTAGGTGGTGGATCAATCACCAACATGATAAGAGGTTGGAAAATCGATTGATCAAGGAACCATTTTGACCACATATTCTATATTTGGTGCTTTTTTATTCTGTTTTTTGGCTTCATTCATTTCTTCCAGTTTTCTAGACATTCAGAATTTTCTAACAGAATTTTTGTCTTCGACGATGGAGTTGGTAATGCAACTTGGAAAGAAGAAGTAGCAGGGTCTTAGGTGCCTATCGAGTGCACTCTTCATGTCATGGATTGAGATGAAGTGGAACCTCTTTGTATTATATATGAATATTTGTGACATGATACATATCAAGTATTTCCTAGTACACTTCCAAGAACACATTAGTTTCTATAGGTGATGAGTCTGTTTCACAACACCAGATGAGAGTCATCTGATTTTTCGTGGAGGATGGTATCCTCGGTCGGGTCATGTAGGACCTCTACAACCTGATTTGGGAATTATTATCTTTCTGTTATCATCACTCACACTATAGGAAAGTCATCTTTCCCCTGAAAGTTCACTACCTCATTGGGAGAATGAGTTTCTGGAGGTATTCCCAAATGATTTTTTCAGATTTTCCACCAGAGCGGGATGTGGAGTTCATGATTGATCCGGCACCTAGATCATAGCTGATATATCTTCCCTCAAATCTTATGAACCCCATAGATTTGAGGAGATTAATGATACATCTGGATGACTTAGACTCCAAAGTATTCATTCACCAGAGCGTCTCTCCTTGGGTCGCTCCTGTGTTGTTTATGAAAAATGATGACAGATCCCTCTAGATTTACATTGACTACCTAAAGTTGAATAAGGCCACTATTAAGAACAAATACCATTTTCCCATAATAGATTATTCATTTTATTAGATGAAGGGGGAAATGTGGTTATAAATAATGGACTTTCATTCGGGATACCATCAAATCAGGGTGATAGAGGCAGATATCTCGAAGACAGCATTCCAAAGAAGGTATTTCCACATAGATTATTTGGTAATGCAATATGGATTGACCAATGCTTTATTTCTATTTATGTAAGTCATGAATAGAGCATTCTACTAGTAACACAATTCCTTTATACTAGTTTTTTTGGATGATATTCTAGTATAATCTGGCTCTGAGGAGGAACACAAACATCTCTTGATGATCATCTTAGGCACATTGAATGATAACCAAATCTATGCAGTGTTGTAAAAGTGCACTTTCGAGATCATGGTGGTAATGTTTCATGGTCATGTGATCTTGGAGCATGTGTTTCAGTGGTCTCCTAGAAGATCATTGTGGACAGGTCATCTGAGAAACTGAATATTTTGTTCGAGATAAAGAGTTACCTTGACATGGATGGTTTTTACAACTGATTCATTCATGATTTATATCAGCTTACCTCACTGCTGACCGTGATCAACCGAATAGGGGTGAAGATTTTATGGGTTCCAAAAAAATTATTCATCGATAGAGGAGATGAAGAGGTGGTTGAGTACCACCCCCATTCAGATTTTTCTAGAGGCTGGAATGGGGTATGTGGGGTATTACAATTCTTCAAGTATGTTTCTTGGGTACGTTATTATACAAGATGATCATGTGGTGGCGTAAGGCTCCTTCCAACATTCACCACAAGAATAGAATTACCTAAACCACAACATGGAGTTAGTAGCTGGGATGTTTGATTTTAAGACATGGTGTCCCTACCTATTATCATGGAGTTCGTTTTTCATGAACAACTAATTCATTTGATTTTTCATTTGTTGAGGAAGTTTTGTTTTCATGGAGATACGTCCTCGGATTGGTCGTAGTCTTTCGAGGGAATCTTGTGCTTCAAGGGCCCTTCAGTAGTGCTGTTATATCTGCAGAAGGCGGTGATGGATGATTTCCACCAGCCTCAGTGGGTTGTCACCCAGTGTACCACCAAGATGTATTATTATGTGTGACTATAGTTCTAGTGCCTATGTATGTGACATGACATAGCATACTTTTTTTCGAGATGATACACATGTCATCTGGTGAAGGTGGAGTAGCAAAGGCCCTCCAGTTTGGTTCACCCATTACCATTCCTGACTAGATGTGGGACGAGGTTTTTCATTGAAAGTTTTTTGGAATGCATCACACACCTCGGTGTATGAATTCCATTTCGGTGGTGATTGATTGTCTGACAAAATCTTTCCACTTCATTCCAATAAGAGATACAATTAAATTGTATGAGTTTGGATGTCTGTATCTTTATGAGGTAGTGAGACTCAAAGGTGTACCATCAGCATTTATCTCAAATAGAGACCATTGGTTCACATCTCATTTTTGGGATTTTCTTTGTAAGGCCTTGGGGAATCAGATTAAGTTGATCACTGCATATGATCCCCAAATAGATGGTCATTCAGAGCAGGTGAAGCAGATTTTGGAGGACATGCTCCTTGCATGTCTCATTAACATTTGAGTTTCCAGGGATAGAAATATAGGATTGGTTGAATTTATCTATAACAACAATTACCCATTCTTGATTATAATGGCCCCTTTTGAGGCTCTCTATTGTTAGCCTTTTTGGTCGCCCCTATGTTGGCTTGAGGTAGGAGATACCTCACTACTGGGGTCGAGTCTGTTGTGGGAGAAACCTGAGAAGGAAAAGTTCATTAAGAAGCACTTATTGATAGTTCAGATTTTCCATAAATCATATGATGAATAGAGGTATCAATACAATGAATTTTCTGTGGGTGAAATTTTATTCATGAATGTGGCCCCATGACTAGGCCATTTTCGATTGGGAAAGCAAGAGAAGATGACGTCGTGGTATGTCAGAATTTTTCAGGTCACTAAGCATATTAGAAAGGTAGAATACATGTTTGAATTACCTTCTCATTTGAAATCCATCCATGTTGTCTTCCATCTCTCCCAGTTGAATAAATACAACCCTAATCCATCCCACGTGGTGAGTTGGGAATAACTAGAGATAGAGCCTAACTGGTCAGTTTTGGAGCGGCAAATGAAAATAGTGGACTCCCATTAGTAGATGCTTCAAGGTAAGTCTATTCAACAGTTCCGAGATCTTTGGAATCATGGTAGTGATACACATGAGGCCTAGGAGTGAATGTCAAGGGTTTAGAACGAGTACCAATTATTTTTTTCTGAACAATCCTCTAGTCGACTTTCTAGGACGGAATATTTTCATGGCAGGGAGAATTGTCACAATCATATTTTTCATTAAAGTTTATTATTTTTATAATATTTTGATTCTATCATCGACCATATGTGACCCATAATCCATCCAAAATTTTAGTTGCTTTTGGAGATGTTTTTATTGGATAATGGAGGGTGCATGGTTTAAGGGCACAACTTGCCAAAACATGCACACAAACCATGTGTCAATGTCAAGTTCATTAAACAAATGTCTCTAATGACCATTTAGACCTATGGGAATATATCTTAACTTACCGATTTCTTCAACCATTCGACCATTTCATCCATGTAATCCCTCAAATACTATCAACCCATCATTGGAAAACTATTTTGAAGAGGGATTTTGTGGAGGAACTTCACACAACCCCAAGTATGTTTATCTCCATCTTAGTTACTCCCCTTTAAATGATGTTTCATCCATTTTTCATAATATACCAAATGAAAAGAGGTTAGAGATTCGATCAAAGGGCATTACATTGGGTTTTCATGGCCTATTCTTCTAGTTTTAGGGTTTATCTATCATCCTTGAGGTGCGTTGGTGGTGCGATTGAGTTTTTGTACAAAAGATTCAAGGTCTTAAAGAATTTGTTATGTGATTACATTTTTATGAAATCCTTGTGATGCTGTATTATAAGTTTATAAAATTTTCTTGTTATCTACTTTTATTATTAGTGAAAAAATTGGTTTTAGTGGTGTTTGTACAAAAAATGTATTTTAGGATCCATTTTAATGTGTAATTGGGGGGGGGGGGGGTTAAAGAAATCATTTATTGGTACATTTGGGGATTCAATATAAATAATTAGTCGATTTTATTAAAAATTGTAATGGAAGAAAATAATTTTTATGGTTCATATCCTTGGTTTTTTTCTGAAAAAATATCTTTAGGTGACATTTTTTAAGTAAATTATTTTTGGTTATGAATTTGGTGTTAAATTTGGTGTTTTACATGGATATTTTATGCAATTCATGTTGGGGTGGTTTTACAAATAATGTAATGGGGTTATAGAAATATTTCGGGTATAAAACATTCTATTATGTTGAATTTGAGTATGCACACAGTGTTCAATGTGGGGTATTAGATTGAGTTATGTGTGCACAACATTGTCGGATTTTTTGAAGTTGTTTTATTGAAAATCAAAGTGTTTTGTTGTCTGTTTTAAGTGGTATAATGTATTTATAGCAAATTTATTTATTTTATTTGACAAGTAGTAGTGTTTTTATATTAAAAGGTTTATATTTATCATACTATATTCATTTGAGTGCAAAGGGTGACGCTCGTGTACCCAGGTGGGTAGATATGTATTAGTATGACCAGTGATCTGGATGGGGTTTTTCCTTTTTTAACATAGAATTTTGGATAAAGACATATCTAACTGATCTATGTAGATGATTTTTGAAGACCACTAGGTTATGTGTACATTCCATACTAGTGTCTCATGCATGAGAACAAATTTTTATAGGGGTTCTTTACACCAATGTACGAGGTACATAGGCCCCGAGACTGTCTTGTGCCTAGGGGTTTTCCCAGTTTTGGTGCTCATTGGATTTTTGGTATTTACCGTTTTCATAAGTTTTTCTTTGATGAACATTAAAGTAGGTGAAATTTTATTTTTAAATGTGTTTTTATTATGACTGTTTTATTTTGAAAATAGTTTTCAATTGAATGTTTTATTTCTTCGAATTTATCGCCATTTTTTATTACATATTAAAACTACATATTTTTTCACCTTGTATTGCATACTCATTCGAATAAATGGATCATATCTATTGTTTATTAGGATCACACCATAATTACACCACTTGGGTGTATGTAGACTTGATTATGTTTTCATCAGGTAATGGAAAAGCCTCAGGTGAAGGTGGTTCTGGTCGTTAGACCCCTCCTACAGTGAGGTGTTGGGGAGATGACTTGGGGCTGATGACCCCTCATCATGTAGAGTATTGGTACTTGATTTACTTCTATTTTAATTTATTTTTGAAACTATTTTATTTTATTTAAAATTATGTTTTATAATATGTTTTTAAGGCTTATTTTCCATGAAAATTTTAGATTCATATTAATGAATGTATTTAATTTTTAATGCTTTTATACTTAGGATAACCTTTCCAAATACAAATTTATTTTTTCCCAGGAACATGTGATATCCCATGGGGATGAGGATTACCCTTTAAGACTTCTCATGGGCTGGATTTAGTGTTGCATGAGGTGTGATAATATTCTGTTTTTTACAATATACATCCCACAAAGACCATTTCTATGTCCTTTTATGAATTTTATGGTATTTTAATATCTATAATTATTTTTAGTTTCTTATGATTCTACTGAATATAATGTTGTAAGGGATTATTTCACAATCATAACAAAAATTGGTATTACTTAATTTGAAATCACCATTGGGGAATATATATCATCCACATATATATTTTTAAAAACTGAAATTTTTTTAGTGATTGTCAGTTGGATATTTAATATTTCCCCCAGGTATTATTATTTACAATATAGTTTTAAATAAATATTTTTTGTCATTTTCCAAATGCGGTACATTGTGACATTTACTAAAAATCTATGAATGGTTTTAAAAAAAAATTATATAGAATGAATTGATAATTCTAACATCATGATGAATTAATGATGTTAAAATTACATTACAATATTATATATATTTTTTCATTTTTAGTATTTTCCATAAATTTTTATAGATCTAGAAGATATGATTTAATAAAGGAAAAGATATTTTCCTAAATAATTATTTCATATAATCCTCCAAAAATTATTTATAGTCTATGAAAATATTTTTTGACATTTACAATGTTTTACAATGGATATAAACCAACGATAACAATATTAATTTTCTATTAAATTTTATGTTTTTAATGGAATGGTACATATGAAACCTATTTATATTTATTGAATTATGTTATGATAATGTGTTTATCAACCTCACTTATTTAAAGGGGTAATAATGTGATGAATAATTTATAGTCCTGTGGAAAAGATATGTAAATTTTTCATTATGTGTTAGGATATACCTATATATCCTTCCAATTTATTATGTAGTGAATTTTATCTCATTATATTATTAACGGAAGCAAGTCAATGTGCTTTATATGTTATGGTAATCAATTCAATGTTTTTAATATGTCAAGGGAAACATATGATAATTCCTAATTTGATAGGATTGGTTGTTAAACATTAAAAGTGAAACTATTTTCCAAACTAGTTGTATAAGGACCCGACCTTAAAAAATTACATAATCCAGAATTTTAGTCATGAATAAACATTATTACACATTGAGGATATTTTGAGTTTATATTTTAAGAGAATTAGGATACCTTACATACATAACATACCACAATCCTATAAAAGGATAGTACTAAAAATTTTACATTATTTTCAAAATATAAAGCATTAAATATAAAAACATTGTTTCATTTATATCCCTCTACATAATTCATAATGATGACCTTCTTCCTCTTACCCATCCTTATATCCTATGAAAAAAAATTTAAAACATTCGATGAGTATAAAACTCAGTAAGGGATAAAAAGGAATAAAGTTTGTAAAGAAACGAAAATTTCAAGGGGATTTTTTTCTTAATATTCTTTGGAATTTAACAAGAACTCATTTTTTGATGGTGCCTGATTCCGAGGCCCGGTGTGCCCGGAATTAATTTCCGAAGTTTATCTCAGGTACGTTCAGTGAACAAATGAGCGGATTTTTCTAACATTTGAACTGGTGATCGGAATCGAATTCTGAGGGCATCGATGGAATCACAGCGCCGTTATTTGCTTAGGAACACCTTTTACAACGTTGCATTTACATGAGGGAAGTTGATAATAATTATGAAGTTAAAAATAAAAATTTAACTATAATTTTTATTTACTCTAAGTGGTTTTAAGCTTTGGGTGGAAGTTGGGTAACTACCCAACATCCCATGGGAGGTTAAGAGGGTGGTGGGGCCCACACGAACCCTGCCCCTTCATATTCTTTAACCCCCCTTGATCATTCCATAACACCCCTTAACCCCATTAATGCTTCCCTTCATTAATTTGTTAAATACTCTCTTTATTTTTTTTCTTAAAACTCTCCACCTACCTCTCATTAAGTATTCCAACTCATTTAATTTACATCCCTATTAATTAAATGACACAACTCTTCTTTTTGAATTAGTTTGAATTGGATGTCTTTTATTTAAAGTGGGAGTAATCTCTTTTGATATTTGGATAACAAATATTATTGTGGGGGAACCTCTGGAAAAATAGAAGAGCTCCCTCCTTCCACGAAGAATAGTTCTCTTTCCGACGAATCTTCGATGATGAAACTTGAACCGGGAATGAAGGCACTTTACAGGAGCGACGAACGCCAACGAATGTCGACACCTTCATCTCCTCCCTTATGACGACGTCAAAGAACCGGCTTCCGCCTTTTCGCGATATCATCAACGAACAATGACCCTTGAGGTAGGGAAATTTATTTGGTGTTCTCTTTTCTTTTGAGAAAAGAACGACGAGCGCGGACCAACCAATTCCAGGTTGATCCGCGGATCGTTCGTTCATGAGGATTGATGTTGAGGATTATTGTTTTTGTCCATGAATTATTTCTTTGTCGTACGTCGACTTCTATTAGATGGCCACTTGCTATCATTATAACGGGTGGAGGTCGGACCGCACGACAACAGCTGACCCTTCTCCCCCCTTGTTGTTTAAATTTGTTGTGGCATATGAAAGGCGGCATGGTGCTGTTGCACCGCGTGGAAATTATGAGGAAGGGAAAAGAAGCGCAGCGCCGTCACGTCGCGCCGATGAAGTTGAACAAGTCATGGCGCCGTCGCGCCGCGCCAGAAAATGACAAACGAAGCCACACGGGCGTTATGGGATCCTCGCAGTGAAGGACGTGTCCCGGGAGGACCATTGGCGAAGACGACATGAATTTACAACCACCGGAACCCGTCCGGTGGTCCGCGGAAGCCCCCGACGACACGCCCCACCGGAGCGGCGGAGCCGGCGGTCGCGGGCGGCGGAGCCCGGCGCGCCACCAAAAGAATTTGCCACGGCTGAAGCCGCGGTGGCGGCGTGTGGTCCCGCGACCGCGCGGGAGTAGAGGTATGTGGCGGGATGCGGCCGGCTGCCGCGTCCACCGGCACGGGCGGCCCCACGCTGGGCCGCGGTTCTTCACGCGGGGGGCAGTGCCTCGCTCCGCTCTGCTCTGCTGTGACTGGCCGAGCCGACCCAACGGCCGGGTCGAGTCGCGCCCAGGCCGGGCCGGGCCACACTGGCCGAGCCGGGTCGTGCCAACCAGGTAGGACCCGGACCCGGGTCGGGTCGACACGGGGGGGGGGGGGGTTTGGGCTGGGTCGGTCCGGGCCCAGACCCCCCATTTTCGGACCCCTCACGGTTTTTCGCTCATATCTTGAGCTATAGACCTCCAATCGATGCATCGTCAGTGGAAACACGACCCTTGGACCGATATGGTCGTTTTGACATATCTCACTCAAGATTTCGGAATACATTGGGTTCAGCTGGGTTGGTTCGGATACGAAACCAACCGGGCCCTCGGAGCAGAAACACTTATATCTTGAGTTCTGAACGTTCGATTGACGTGCTGTCAACTTTTTTGGTTTCCTCTTTATGAGAAAGCACTTTTGGCATACTTATCTTGAGTTTTGGTTGCTGTTGGATAGTGTTCGGGTTGGATTGTACCCGAAATCCAACCGGACCCCTGGAACGGAAGAGCTGATATCTTTCAGACTAGACGTCCGTTTGACGAACCTTCAGCAGTGTTGGTGATCACGTTGAGAAACGGTCCCTATGAGTTTACCCAATGAGATTTCGGGGTGAAGTTGAGATATGGTCAGGTTGGTTCGCTCATGAAACCAACCGGGCCCCTGGGACGAAAAGGCTAGTAACTCATAGACCGAGCGTCCGATTGACACGCCGTCTGTTACGTTGAGACCCTTATAACGATGCGGTCCTTTGAGATACATCTTCGTGGGAATTTTTGATACTTGTAGTATTGACCACTAGCTTGTGTAGAGGCCCCTCCTGGAGACGAGCATACGGAGTACGAAGACCGTGTAGATGACTGAGACCTGACGACTATTTGACTGACTCGACATGGAGTGAGTCGACTAGCCCAGTGGACGGAGTGCCCGATATTTGGTAGCAGACCCATAGCAGACGGAGCGCCTGGTAGTTGGCAGCAGACCCGCGGTACTCGACTGGAGGAGTACCTCTGTAGGCTATTAGGGGGAGCGCCAGATATATGGCGGAAGACCCACAACGGACGGAGCGCCCAGTATTTGGTAGCAGACTCGTGATACTCGACAGGAGGAGTGCCTCAATAGAGTTGGATTAGTGAGCAGTACCTCGGAGTCGTGACAGAACCATTGTACACTCCAGAGATGGGGCTCTTCAGTAGTTACTGTTTCGATAACGAAAATCCTAGTTTGAACTGAGTCTATGACCTTTGTGTTTCCTCATGATTAATGTGGGTTACTTGATAACTTAGGTATATGTATGGGCATATTCCTGGGTAGTGGTTATCCGTTGATTTCATAATCTTTGTGTTTCCTCATGATTGCAATGGGTTACTTGACAACTTAGGTATATGTATGGGAATATATCTAAGTAGAGGTTATCTATTGAGATATTCTTTATGGTTATCATTTTTGGTTTTAGAGAGACCTTGAGGGTCTCGGGGTGCATACTGAATATCTTATATTCACCCCTGCACGGGCTATGCCCGCACCTCGTTGTGTTGGTTGCAGATGACGGGCAGTGCTGATGGAGGCCAAGTGTTCGAGGAATGGACGATACCCGGAGGTGGACTACACGATGAGTCCGTACCCGGAGATGGACAAAACGACGAGTCAGTATCCAGAGGTGGACTTCACGGTGAGACGACACTCGGAGGAGGTTGACGGGCGAGAGCGCTGTGGAGGCTATTTTTACCTACCCTTCTGGTAGGATCCGTGGTGGACGATCCAGGAGCTACACCATTTGTACCTACCCTTCAGTTAGGATCCGAGGAGGACGACCCAGGAGCCTCTTCTGCTCTTCCAGCTATTGTCTTTTTCTGTTCTAATTTTGTTCAGTTGTAGTTTTACTTTCAGTTGGGTTTGTATTCTGGCCCATTTACTTTCCAGCACATCTTTTTGTACATAGTTTTTTTACTTCCTCTTGTACTATGTGGTGTTTGTTTACTTTTTTTAAAGGCAATATCTTCCCAGTTATCGGGATTTACGCCTTTAGTGCTAGTCGCCAGCCCCTGGCCTATTAAAGGCGGGCTTGGGGTAGTCACGACACGTGCCCCGAGGATGGGTCGTGAAAAAGTGTTAGTCAAGTGATAACATAAAAACAATAAAACCAATAATCATAGAATAATAATATTCATAAAAATATCATTTAGTTTCCGTGGGGTATATTTACCATATACCTCTTAAATTCACCCTTACCCATGGAATAACCCTTTGGTTAACATCCATCTCTAGAGTACCCAATGTATTGGAGGGCAATAATGGGACTCACCTGTCATACCATGAGAAATAATGGGCCAAACCCAACATAAATAATGTCCAAGGAACATATCATGGAAATAATGTATCTTGAAAATAAGAAGAAACCACTCATTCCATATATTTATATAATTAAAGGAAATCCTATTCAAATTTATTTACGTTATTTTTAAGGGATTTTAAAAATAAATTCCCTTAAAATATAATTGGAGAGGGAATTAATAGAATAAAATTTATATGTGTATAGAATGTAAATAAACATATTGAAACATAATATAAACAAATATTCATCACACCAATAATCTTAATAATACATATTGAATAAAGAATATGGTTAACCCATTGAATAGAAATTGAGTTAAGAATTCCCCTACCTTGATGTTGCCTTACATATAACAAGTTGAAACCTATTGTATAATGGTTAAAAGAGTGTTATAAATAACCTACAGACAAATATACATATTTATAATGTCTTATATTATCCTTTCATTAAATCATATCACCCATTATTTATTAGTATTTTGTTCCTAGCATTGTTTTGGGTGCATTTCTTTACATGATTTCCTTGATTTATTCATGATGGTTATTCTTGTTGATTGGAAGTTAAACTCATGAATTATAATGAAAATTTATTTTAATAATTCATTTACCATAAATAATATCATTATCTTTTTTATGATTTATATGAATATTATTCATAAGATAAAATATTAATGAAGTTCGTTTAGATCATTTTAGTAGATCTTTGATAATAATGAGTCCACTTTGTTTTATAAATTAAAACCATGTGTATATAAGAATTACAGAAACATATATGAGATAAAATACATATATTACTACTTGGTTCAACCATAAAAATTGTTTTATGACCAGAATTGAAATAATTAATGTAAACTGAAATCACATCATCCACGACATCAGTAATTTGACACATCACAGACAATGTTTTTATTCCTTTAATAAGTGGTAGATGAGATGAAAACTGATGATGAATATTCCATGAACATGATAACCTCAATTATATAAATTATTTTTCGATATATCATGCATCTTGGGTAATAAGAGATGACGAATGATTGTGAAAAGAGAGCAACTCAAAATAAATGAATAGTTAGAAATCCCTTAAAATAAGTTTGCATCCTAACAACTATGCAACATGGTTTTTGAGAACATTAACGAAATAGGGGACCAGGGTCACCCATATAAAAAAGAATCATAATACATAATAGAGGAATAATAATATGAAAAGAATATCATTGTATGGATTCTTTAATTTTATACCACATAAAACAGAACATGAATGGAAAAAAGAAAAGGATGAGAATTTTCTTACCTGGAGTGTAACTCCTAGAACAAGAAGGTTGGGATATTGGGGATTGAAGAAACAATGTAAGGACTACTAGGGAGTTAAATAGGCCATAGATTTGGTGATGAGGAATTTGTATTGAATTTAATGAAGGAATGGGTTTGTATTTTTAGCAATTGTGAAGGAATATTTTAATAATTTCCAAGGCACACCTCATTAGTGGTATATTAATAACTAGAGGATTTCCCATGGTATTAGTGACATGTGACACCTCATAACATAATTTAAAATAAATAAGTCTACCATAATTATTACATAATTATTACATCATTAATTATGTTATTATTACACTATAACACAAAACTATATTTTTACTATACACCGAAAAATCAACTGTTTCAGAAAAATACCTTAACTTTACCATTGCAATTTTTTGACGTGTAGAATCCAAAAATGAACACCATTTTTTGAATATAATTTTCTAAATATTAGTAATTTAATTTATTTATAAAATAAAATTTAATTAAAAAATTAATATTTTTAAAACTATAATTGCTTTTATATCACAGTGAAAAATTAATCAGAATTTTAATATTAAAAAAAATAGAATTAAATAATAATTCAATTTACTACTCATTGGGGTCATATTACTATTCATATTACTATTTATAAGGGTATGCTACTATTCACCAAAAAATATGTTGGTTTCATTATACTCTAAATAACATATTGATCACAATTGTAGATGAACATTTTTCAAAATTCAAAACACTGAAGTAGTTAAATTATTTTCAAATGATAGTTATAATAATCTAAATGAAAAAAGGTTTCACACTTTTCAATTTACTTTTATAAATCCTTAGGGTGTTACAATATCCCCACCTTATAAAATTGCGTCATTGTAATTTTATTTACTTATTAATCATGTGTGTAACTTTCCTTCATAACATTTTCAGATTCCCATGTTGCTTCTTCAGCCATGTGGTTTCTCCTCAAATAAATTACTAGGGGGATTAATTTATTCTGCAATACCTTTTCCATTTGATCCAAAATATGAACATGTTTCTCTTCAAAAGAAATGTTCTCTTCCAACTGAATTGTTTTTTCACTAAAGACATCTGATGAATTTGACACATACATTCTCAATATCGAAACATTAAAGACAATAAGTACCTGAGACGATCTCCGAGGCATAATTACTCGAAATGCAACTGCTCTAAAATTCTCCTGGATTTACAAAGGACTGATGAACTGTGTATATAGGATATATTTCTTACAAAAATGTAACACAATTTTCCAAAGATATATTTTTAGGGAAGAATTGTCACCTACTTCGAAAGATAAGTCTTTCTTTATGTGATCTTCATAACTTTTCTGCCTGCTCTATGTTGTCCTCACGTGTTTCTAGATAATATTATTTTTCTCAACCACTTACACTACTAATTTTGGCCCCATGATCTTTATTTCACTGACTTCATCCCAAAATTCTGGAGTCTGACACAGCTTTTTCATTCAATTCCTTAAAAGGTTCTATCTGTATACCAGAATGAAAACTATTATAATAAGAAAACTCAACTAAAAAGTTATTTATCCCAGCATTTTTGGTAGTCCATTGAACAAGCTTGAAACGTATCCTCTAAAGTCTAAATCGTTCATTCATAATACCCATCTGATTGAGGAAATAAAATATATACTAAAATTTATGTCTATTCACAACAACTTTTGATGTCCCTTCCAAATGATATATGCGAACCTGAGGTCTCAATCAGATACAATGGAAAGAGGGATTGTAAGTAACCTGATAATAACATTGATATACAGTCGAGAAATCTGATCTGAGGACATTATATCTCGAATAGAAATGAAATGTGTATATTTTTTCAGCCGATCAAAAATAACCCAAAACGCATTGTTACCTCAATGAATCTTTGGTAGTCCCACCACAAAGTCCATAGATACATTCTCTCTTTTCCAATATGGAACTGGAAAAGGTTGAAGCATCCCATTAGGTAACAACAACTCTACTTTTCCCTATTGACATGTAAATAATTTAATAGTAAATCCTTGCAATACCTCTTCTCATTCAATCCCACCAGTAATTCTTCTAAAGGACTCAGTACATCTTAGAAGTTTCATAATTAACTAAAAATGGTGAACTATGATCTTCAAAAGAAATAAATCTTTAATTGATAATCACAATACATAGAATACATTTTTACAAAACTTAAAAAACAATTTTTAATAAGGTTAAATTCAGGAAACATACCCATTTTATCATATTCATCATTTTTTTGCAGCTCATAGCCTTCCTTCGGTGCTCACATTATTCTATCGAATAAATATGACCACACTGATACCTCAAGAAATAAATATATATTCCCTGCAACAACAACTTCTATGAAATAATAGATCAAATCATTAATCATGGGAACATTTACCAATCTTATCATGGTTAATGATGCTTGATGTATTCGACTAAAGGAATCCACCAATTTTTTTTTCATTTCCCAGATGGTAATTAGTCATGAAATCATAATGATATATCAGTTCAATACACCTTCTCTGACTCATGTTTAATTCATCTATAGTGAATTTAAACTGTAGTCGTTTATGGTCAATATATACTTGACATTTGAATCCATATAAATTGTTAATACAAATTTTCAATGAAAAATCCATAGCCGCCTGTGGGAGAATGTAACTCATGAGGTTTTATTTATCTTCAATCATAAGAAATTACATGATCATTCTTCATTATAAACCAAAAATTCCCTTCAATTAAGCATCATTATAGATGACAAACTCTACATTTTGGGATGTCAAGGCCAAAACAGGTCCATTTACCAATCAATTTTTCAGTTCGAAGAAGAAAATATCACATTCTTATATCCAAACAAATTGAACCACTTTTCATGTTAACATAGTTAGCATGCTAGGTAACAGTGAGATGTTTTTAACAAAATTTCTATAATTACCTAATAATCTAAGAAAACTATGAATCTCTATAACATTTATAGGTATTTTCCATTCATTAACCGATATTGTTTTGGAAGGATGAACTATTATTCAATCTTTATTTACAATGATCCTGAGAAAATAAATCTATTGCAACGAAAAAATACATTTTCTGAATTTCTCATACAGTTTCATTTCATTTATAGTTTTCAAAACGACCCTTAATGTTATTAAAGTTATTATTCACTTATATAATATACCAAAATTCCGTCAATAAATACTTCCACAAACCTATCCAATAACTCATTAAATATTCCATTCATAAGATACTCTAATAATAAATTTACATTAGTTAACCCAAAATTCATATCTACAAATTCATTATTACCATATCTATTACAGAATGTTGTCTTAAGTATGTCTTCATCCCTATACATCAATTGATGGTACCCCGACCTCGTGTCTACTTATGAAATATACTGTTCTCCCTAAATATGATAAAAAAAATCATTGATTTTAGGCAAAGGATACTTGTTTTTAATAGTAATTATATTTAAGGCTCTATAATTGATAAAAAGTCTCCTTAATCCATCTTTTTTTGTAACAAAATAAGACATGAGCACCCTATGGTGATGTGATGGCTCTAATGAAACTGTTATCTTATAATTCATGCAACTTCTTTTTAAATTCTAGAAGTTTCATCTGGGCCATTCAATAAAGAGGTTTAGAAATTGGCTTATCATCAGGAACTAAGTTAATTGTAAACTCAACCTCTCAATTATGAATAAAACAATGAAAATAAACCTCAAAACATATATGTATTCATTTACCACTGGTATATCATTAGTCTAGATAGTTACCTTATCTTCCAATATATTTGCAAGATAACATTCATTTCCATCCATTATCTATTTCTTAGATTCAAGATAAGGGTTTATTCTTGTACACAAAATTATATACTTTCTGAAAAACATCTTCTTATTCTCTACAATCTATCTTAGTATAAAATAATTAAATCCAATCTATACCCATAATAACATAGAAATTTACTAGAATAAAAACAATAAGGTATTCATGTAAAATCTTTTCATTGAAGAAGATATGTAGATTCTTATAATTTCTTTTTTCCACAATATTACTTCCCTGTATTTTTTTCCATGATATATGGTTTCATTTTATAATGATTAATTCTCGATTTTTATTAAATTTCTCAGAAATAAAGGAATGTGTATAACCAAAACCAAACAACACATTAGTAAAATCCATAGAAACAAGTAATGTACCTGATACCACAACATTTGATTGCTCAGCATCTACTGAAGTGGTTGCAAAAGATTTTACCAAACCATTATTATTTCAATCTTGATGATTATCTGCTAGGGTAACTAGCTTGAGACAAACATTAGCTAAATGACCCAATTTATTACAGTTAAAGCATATCACCACCAGCTTCTTGTTAATTTTTTGACCATTTTCCTAGTACTCACATGAAATGTGTCCAAACATCCCACATCGGTAGCATTTCCCAGAATTTACAAGACATTCACCCAAATTCCTTTTACCACACTTTTCACAAGAGTGTTATTTCATTTTCTTACCTCGAGAATTCTTTGACAAGTTCTTCCCTAATTCCTACCAACCAAACCACATCTTATTCTTGTCATCATGATGCACATATGTTTCAGAGAACCCCATCTCAACTTTTTAGCTCAATGAAAAAGCTTCTCATAGCTTTAAAACTCTCATGAGGCCAATGCTTTTCACAAAAATGTTTTCAAACCAGAGTTAAATATATTAATTTAACTTTAAAAATACCGAGTAAAATATGGTACATACTAGGATAGTATTGTAAAATTCGATTCATATGATTCCCTAGAATCGTTATCTTTCTACTTCAGATCCTTGAATTGTTTCTCCATTCAAAGGAAAATAGTTTTAGTAAAGTGTTTTTCTAGAAAAGACTTATAAAATCATCCTATTCAAAATTGTCAAGATCATATCATTATCCTATATTATTAACCAATTATTTCAATTGATCAGCTTCACCATCCAAATGATAAATGGGTAGTATTAAAATTTGACGTTTTGAACATCCCATGACATCAAATACATTTTCTAAATCATTTATCCATCTATCAAATATCACTAGATATGTAGTTCCACTTAATGTTGGAGGATGTTTCCTTACTAAATGATACACATAAGACATTATTCTTCCTGGTAGATCATGTTCATCCCAATTATGGATACCACACCTTTTTATTTCTGGAGTCAACTGAGATATTGCAGTCGCAAACAGCTCAGTTCCGATTCTCACAATTCTGAGCTGCAGATTGGAAAAGACATCAGTCTCTTGGTTACTTCCTACTTTATCATCTCTATTTCAATTGGAGATAACCATTCCATACAAACATTCCATAGAAGAAGCAAAATGGTAACCCTTAAATACTCTATCATTTCAAATTAACCTTGTGTAAAAATTAGTTATGTAATTATTTAATTATCATCCCAACCCCTAATGTTATCTAAGCCATACATGGATAAAATATATAAAGACCCGGCTATAAAACCTTACTTAATCTTGATTTATATTCAATACAATACATTATTGCACAATGAGGATCTTTTGAGATTAATGTTTTTGGGAATTAGGATACCATACATATATGACATAAAACAATCATAAAAGAGGATACTACTAAAAACATTTTACATTTTTTTTCAAAATATAAAATATTAATGCTCAAAATATGATGTCTTTGACAACACTACACATTATTCATCATGATAACCCTCATTCCCTAACCCATACATATATATTTTGATAATCATTTTAAATCTTTGGATGAGTATAAAACATATTTTTGGATATAAATGAAGAAAGCATTAGTCTAGTGAAAACATAAAAACCAATAAATCCAATAATCATTGAAAATCATATTCATAAAAAAATCATGTAGTTTCCTGTGGAAATATTTACCATATCACTCTTACATTCACCCATACACATGCAATAACCCTTTGGTCCACTTCCCTCTCCGTAGTACACAATGTATTACATAGATATAATGGGGATCACCCATCATATCTTCAGCTATAAAGGGTTCAATCCAAAATAAATAATGACCAAGGAACATATCATGGAAATAAAGTATCTTGAATATCAAAAGAAACCACTAATTCCACACATATATATATATATATAATGAAATTCATTCCTTTTCAAATGTATTAAAGGGCGTTTTACAAATATTTTATTTATATACTCCATTAAAATATAATTAGAGTGAGAATTAATAAAATGGAATGGATATTTTTATACACTATAAATACACATAGTGAATCATAATATTAAAAAATAATCAAACAAATAATATTAATACCAAATAGTTAATAAATAATGTTGTTAACCCAACGAATAGAAATTTTGTTAAGAATTCCCTTACCTCGGGTTTGTCTTACATAAAACTAGTTTAAACCTCCGATATATTTTCTAAAATAGTTTTATTAATATCTTACAGAAAAATATCCATCATTAAAATTACTTATATGATAATTTCATTGAAAAGTTTTAATGGAGTATGAAATACTACTCTATACCAAAATTAAGATTGAAATAGCACTGAATATGAACAATATACAAGTGGGGGGGGGGTGGTATACTTTAAAATTTTCATTAGGAAATTTTGTATACAAAAATCACAAAACCCCTATTAAGAGAACACCTTCTTATATAAACAATAATGTTATTATATCTAAATCATAAAAATCATTTATTACAAAGAGATTCTACCACAAGGAATATAAAGTTTCTTACAAACAGAGATACAAGTTAGAAATATTATACAAATAAAATCCCAACTTTTACAATGTAGTGGAAAGTTACAATCTTCTTTTAACCCAAAGAGGAGGGTATCCAACAACCTTGGATAAAGTTCCTTTGTTTTATACTTACAATAATGTCTGTTTTTCCAAACCCGTGTAAGCCGTCAATCATAAGATCGGTATCTATCTTGATATCCCCACAAGCCCGTGATTTGTAAGGAAATTAGAACCTCTGAAATCACAACCCGATTTCTCTGATTTTACGGAAATCACATCTCTGCACAAAGAAATTCTTCCCAATGAAAATTTTGAACAATCTATTCAAACATTTTGCACAACACCTGAGAGTTTATAAGAGCCTCTCACTCTAGAAAAATTTTATTTTAGAGTGATGAACTCTAAGATGTATGTGTGAACTCGTGAACTCATATAGATCTCATCATCTGAGGTCCTATTTGTGGCTTTCAAAAACTACCGGTTGGTTCCATTCCAACGGTAATATATCATTAAATCTCAGAGGGACCTGGACATGTGGAAAACATAGAACATTTTGTTTATAATAGAATTAAAGACATAGTTTTATATAACCAGCCATGAATATAAAGATATTACACCTTATGTGTAAGGAACATGGAATATAATAAAATTGAAATTATATGAAATACATTACGAGGTTCAGAATTTTATGAAAATAATGATTTGAATAATGAATTCTGGAATTCAAAACTTCGGATTGGATGTTCATAAAATTGTTACATGTAATGTATAAGGAAATATTTTATGAAATTCCAATATTACAAATTCTGGTACCAGTATCATAAAAAAATGGAATCACATTCTCTAAAACGATATTAAGAACATGTTCTTTGGAAATGTGGAATGGAAAATTTTGGTATAGAAATCCCGTCTTTGAAAACATCAGCATTTAAAGATCTATGAAAATAAAATTTCTGGTTTTAAAATTTCGGTATAAGAAATTAGTTATGGGGATTTCCAGTATCATTAAAAAAAATCTATCTTTAGGAACATCAGTATCGATAACAAGGATGTAGGAGTTTATTAACATTTAAAAAATTGAAATACTAGAAATCTATGTATAAGGAAAATATGATATCTAATTTAATTCTATATTGAAATCAGTATCACAGTGAATATAGAGAATGAGAAACAGTGTCTTAAATAATTCCGTTATGGTTTAATAATGATACAAAATTCAGAACCTTAAGAACTATTATGGTATGGTAAAACAGATTTCTAAAAACATTAAAAAAATATATTTTACACAAAAGTGTAAGGAAATTTTGGTTATAAGGAAATTTATGTAAGAGTATAGAAAATATATTTACGAAGAAGTTGTTTGTGATTTTCAAAAACAAAAGCATAATGATTGGAAAAGTCTCATAGACCTAACAATCTCACCATTTTTGGAATGCACAAAGAAATTCAAAAAATTTGAAACTGGAATAAAATAAATACTTAATGTTATAAATACATAGCTCCCCCTTAAGTTTATGTGTTAGGTCCACAAGGATGAATACCCTGAGAGGGGGGTGAATCAGTGTATGAGTAATTTAAAATTATATCCCATTGTGATCTTGTTTCGTTGTAAAGAAAAACAATCTTTTCTCTCATTCCTGTTGCACAATATAAACAGAAAGAAATACATTCATAGGACACAAAATTTTTTACTTGGTTCACCCTCATAGGGTTATGTCCAAGAAGTATACACCGACAATGTGATGATGTACCAAATCCACTATAAGAAAACTGCTGTTTATAGGTTTTGGGATATATCACATATATTCCTAGGTACACTGCCTTTGCAATGTTTATGGTCATCTCACTACTTTAGCAAAGGCCACTCCCTGTTTTTCTTTCTCTGGCTCACTAGCGGTGGAGAGGATCACCTTCTTCCTCTTCCTTTGCTCACTTCTCCGGAAAGGATCCACTCACAGTTTATAGACCTGTAGGTCTCTTCATTATTAATAATGAATGCATCCTCCATTGTATATCGATGTTCTTTTGACATCCAACCATCACCCATAGATGAATCTATCTTTGCAACGAAGGTATCAGGAAAACTTCCAGCATTTATGCATCCCCGAAACAATGCCATGAATCAACCTTACATGGCGCTCTTCCCTATTTTGGTGTGAAATTATTGGTGCAGAAGTGTTAATGGGTGCTCAAGTCTCCCTCAACCACATTCACTACACAAGCTTCCACAAATCCAAACTTTCACGACTCACTTCCTTTTATGGCCAAACCAATATTGGCACACAACCATCAACTATCGCGCTTCTTCAAAATCTGGCACGCATGTTTCTTCAAACCACTTACGCGACACCTAATTCTTCAACTATGAACATGGGAGACTTAATTATTTCTTCACCCAAACCACAATAGGCACACAACTATCACTTGGCATGCAACTTCTACACCTGGCGCACAACCACTACTTGCATGACCACACACCACTTGCGTGACCCTCAAACCTATGCGACAACAACTCTGATTTTTTTTAGTATTGAACTCTTCACCGAATGAGGAGGGGTTGAACTATATTTATTGGAATTTGGACACCCTTTTCAATGGCATGCAAGTCTCCCCTTAGCGCGCAAGTTTCGGCATGCAAGTCTCCAATCGCACAAATCACTTGCGCGACCAAACACAAAACATTGGCGACCCTTATCTATTTACCATATTTTGATGTTTTGTTCTCGAAAAACATATGGCACGCAAGTTTCCTCTCCTTCATGTACACGGATCACAAGTACTTTTTTCCAAAATCCACATTTCTTCATTTGTCCATTTTCAGGCGCAAGAATTTGGCCAACACTGGAAAACAACACCACCTTGTATATACTCTTTTTGTACCGCCTCCAGATCATCCATTCATTTGCCAATGTTATTGAATCAAACATTTTTTGTTAACCAATGATCTTGAAATCAACATTACACAATAAATTCCCTTTTTTTATGAAGTTTAAATGTCATGGTTTTCATTGTAATCAATCACCACACAGATGTCCACTTTTTCAACAAACTCAATTTCCTCAAAAATCCATTAATGATGCCTTGAGAGATTTTTTCACAACAGTATGACATAAGGTAAATTATTATTCCCTTATGTAGAAGTTATTAGAGTTTTTAAATTACCCCCACAGATATATATTCTTCAATTTAGAGATAACCTCCCTTAGATTTAGAACTCTTCCTTATAGATGAATGTTAGGAAATATATTTTTCCTTAGATTTTACCCTAATGAAAATTTTCCTTAATAAATTATTCTTCCTTTAACTTCTCTCTTTGATAAGGTTCTCCCCCTTTTTTATTTTCAAATAGTAATGGAGAGGGACATGTATTTTTAGAAATAATTATACTGAAGGAAAAATATAAAATACTTGAAATGAATTTTTCATTAAGTTTTATGTGAAGGAAAATACAAAAAAAATTCAGCTTGGTAAAAAGAAATGTGTCAACCCTCCATCATATTATCTAAAAAAAATTCACTATGGACTTAATATCTTTCACCTCCTTGTGATCTTCTTGATGCTTATTTGTCATGTAATTTTCCTTATCTACCTTTGATTCCAAATCCTAGATACGGAAATATTAGGACCGATTCTTACCTTCAAGAATTTGGATAACTTCTTCTTGTGAATCTGATTTCTTTAAAAGTCTAGTAGATATTACTTTATGATAATTGATGACTTCAGATATAGTCGTCATTTGAATGATAAGATTTTTACTTCATTTTTCCTCACAACTAAATCACTTGAATGTTTCTCTATGAAAGATGTATATACATTGGTCAGCTCATTTTCTACTTCATTGAAAGCTTCCTTTGTTGATTCCATGATGTCCCAAATTTGTAGAGCTTTATCTAATAAGGTTCAGGTTCAGATCATCAATTTTTAACATGAAATGTTTTTATATTTGTAGTCAATGAGACGATTATTATGGTCGGCTTCTTCTTTCACAACCATTTCCATCATCATAGATGCTAAATCGGTCTTTTGATTTAAGATTTATTGCAACATTTGGATCTGGGAATCTATGCTAGAAAGTACCAGAACAACACTAACTAATTTCATTAAAAAACTTTTTACAAAGTCATCACCAATAGATGATGAGGACTTGGAGTCGGATTCTTATTTTTCGACCTACAGATCATTGGATTCTGGATTTTCAAGACTTTGAGGAGAGTCAACATCAGAAGGAGTAACCATAATGGCCTTACCATTATCAAAATTCAGAACTTTTTAGGGTTTGGAACCCTAGGGGACTTCCTCATTTTCCATAGCCTCATTATCTCTACATCATCCTTGAATCTCTTCTTGTTCTTCCTCTTCTTCACTTCTGGTATCACTATATCCAGATTCATTGATTTTATCTTCATTTCTGGTTATATCAATCTATTCTTCTACCTCTTCTACTATATCAACATCAGTATCAAATTCTTATTCTTCTCCTTCATATTACTCAGTAGAAACTCTCGGGGTTGCAACATAATCTTCAACTAGTCTAATAACATCATCAACATATTCTTGAATGATCTCATACTCGTCATATAAATCATTTGGTTAATGAATGGGTTCCGATATCACTAGATGTTTATTTCCCTTCTTAGGTTCTGTAGTGACATCTTGTACAGGTAGCTTCTCAAAGGACTTTTCCACATACTTCATCAAGGATTTTATAATCATTTTCTCAGTTCTCTTTATTTTCTGATTTTTCTTCTTAGATTCATTTTCTAATACATCAGCAGTTTGTATATTCAATGCCTTTGCCTCTGCCGGATTCGACCAAAAATATGGATCCCCTTCCTTCTAGAATTCATCTAACATCCTCCCGCTAGCAATAATATCATCAGAGTAAGTGTTAGGGTTCCTTATAACTGGTGGAGATGAAGCCTTACCTACTGAAATAGCATCATCATGAGAGACCTCATCCGATTTTTTCTTCTTTTGAGCACTTTTTGTAGATGTTGATACTGACTTTTTATGTGCCTCTTTGGATGACTCTGGAATAGCTTCCTTCAATACCCTCTTTTGAACTTCTGGCATTACAACCTCTTCAAACATCTTAGTGTATTGATTATTATATAATTTCATTCTCTTCGGCATATATTCACTTAGCAACAATATCTTTCAAGGCTTCAATGCAGCCATTCATGGAATTTTCATTTCTATTAAAACCATAATAGCTATCCTTGATATAGTGGTAGGATACATCAGAATTTGGGATTTGATGGTACTGGATTTCACAACATTAATAGTAAGAAAAATATAATTTAAAAAATTTACCTTTATGTGGATGATGAGAATGTCTAACAAGGAAATTTCATACTTCTTTAAGTAGTCTTTACCCCCTTTAATTGGAATAATGAACCCTTGAATCCATAATGCCACTAACCCGTGGTCCAATGATAAGTGTGTAAATTTTGTAGTCTTAAATCCCTTAATGCTGAGAAATTCTAAAGCACAATTCTTCATGGAAGATCCATCCTTATTTTTAATTTTGTAAGAACAAATTTTGGCCTCTCCATTAAAGGGAATTTTTATGATTTTGTCCGCTTTTTGGCATGGAATGGTGTATGTATTTTCATAAACCTTCAATATTAAATAATCTTTAGAATCCTTTTTAACGAAATAGACAGATTCATAAAACTGTATGACTAGATCCAGATATACATGATTTTGAAACTTGTAATATAAAAATATTCTCCCAATGAATACATTTAATAATATGAGAGATAACGTAGTCACACAAATTGAAAAAGATTGAACATATATGTCTCTCCTGAAATATCAATTTTTCATTATTCTCTATGGCTTCCATTTGATCAGAAGTTCCTAACTTTTGGATTTGTAGGATATCTATGAAGAAATCCAGAATGAAAAATTCTAATGCAGAAGAACATCGACTTGAAGGCTTATGGAATAGGTGGTGTGCCCACTAAGTAGAGTAGACCATATATAGAAAAACTACGACCTTTCAACTTCTATAATAAAAAAAGGCTATAATTTGACCACAATGATCTAATGGTTGAATAGGTTTAAAAAATATTTCCATAGAGAAATAATGAGGTTTTAAGAAACTAAAAGTAGGATTCTAATGAAATATGAATCCAAAGAAAAAAATTCTTAATAGAAAGAAATATTAACAACTAAAACATTACGTAAAATAACTAGGGAATAAAAAAAATGCACAGTTAAGGAAACTCTGAAGAAATTATCATTATCGAATGGAAACTTTGATGGGGCAAAATACTAGACACCAAAAATTTGACTTCGAGAATTTAAACATTAAAAATAAGGATTTTGAGAATTTCGATTCAGTGATTTTTTTAAACAGATACCGGGAAAAAAACTCAATTCCAAAACTCACTAATTCCGAATAATAAAATTTTTAATGAAAAAAAAGCATTTTAAAATTTTCAAACATATGTACCACATGAAATTTAGGAGTAATTTAATGTTAGTAGATGAGTGAATATGAGGTAGATATGATTTTTATCTTATAGATATCATTCCTAGCTTCTGATTCATGTATTCAAATCTATGAGATGGTAGTGGTTTGATGATTATATAAGCATGTTGTCCTTGATTTTTGATGAATTGAGAAATTATATCTTTTTTGAGAGTGTTATCCCTTAGAATGTGATGACTAATATATTTTTTCGTATCATGGGTGTGATGTTATGTAATTTTACATAGATCTATTTCACTAGTGTTCTAACACAGGATTTGAGTTTTGGTAAAACTCATGACATAATCTGTGAGTGTGTGTTGCATCCACAACACTTGAGCACAACAACATCCAGTTGCTATATATTCTGCTTCATCATAGGAATGTTCTATAGAATCTTGTTTCGTACAAGACCAATAAACTATGAAATCTCAAAGGAAATGAAAAGATCCAAATATACTCTTTGAATCCATTTTACAACCATAAAAATCAGCATTGGAAAAGTTTTTTAGTTCTAAAACATTTCCAGAATAATAAATATGTCTTAAATACATGGTTCCTTTTGAGTAGGTAAAAAATATTTTCACATACTTAAGATAGTATTTCTTCTGATTTTCTTGATACATTACACATAATAAAACAAAAAAATTTATGTCAGGTCAACATGATTTTAAGTAAAGTAAACTTCATATCATTCCTCTATAATATGTTTGATCCTTTGTATTCCATGATTAGTCAATATCAAGTGTATTAGATGTTCTTATATGTGTACTTATACTCTATGTACATTCACACCCAATCTTTTTTAAATGATATTTGATGTACTTATGTTGAGATATATATGTTTCTTCTGGATTTTAGAAATTTGAAAACCAAGAAAAAATGTTATCTCACCAATCATACTCATCTCATTCTCAGACTTCATAAGAATCATAGAGGAGTATTTTATGGGTTAATAAGTTGATCTGAAAATAATTTCGTCAAAATATATTTGTATAGTTAAAATGGAGTTCTTATTTTTCTTTATAAAAATTGTCGGATCTGTGGTTCCCGTAGAATAGTTATTTTTAAGTAAAAATAATGTATGTCTAACATCCAAGCTCTAGTGGATTTTATATGGTCATATAATGCTTTGGTAAGATTATATACATGATCACGATGTTTTATATCATTAAAACTATGAGGATGTTCTACATAGACTTATTACTGTACATATCCATTAAGGAAAGGACACTTAACATCGATTTGATAATGTTCAAAATTATAGAATGCTGAAAATTCTAGAAGAATCTGGATAGAGTCAAGTCTTTATATTGATGCATAAGTTTCATCATATTCCATGCTTTCTTGTTGCTTATATCCTTTAGAAACTAATATTGAATTATTTCTAACAATAATCTCATTTTCATCACATTTATTTCTAAAAACCCATTTTAAACCAATAATAGATGTGTCCTTATGTCTCTTAACCAGGGTCCAGACATGATTCCTTACAAACACATTGAGTTCATCTTGCATAGCCTTTATCCAATCTTCATCACCTAAGGCTTCCTCGGGTTTCTTTGGCTCAAATTGGGAATGAAAAGCAACGATTTCAATTTTATTTATTAAGGAACTACTAGTCCTTACAAGTTGATTGATATCTCCTATGAAATTAACAGTAGAATGATTTCTAAGTAACAATTGATTAGGGTTTTGTAAAACATGATCATCAACATAAGGTAAAAAATCATCAGGGGTAAATGTTTCAAGAGTATATTCGAGAACATTTTTAGTAGAAGGGTCTTTAACTATATGTTGATGATAATTATTTCAAAATATATCTTGAGGATTTAAATCAGGTTTTTTGAAATCAAAATGATCAGTTTTATAAAATTTAACATGTACTGTTTACTCCATAGTACATGTGTTTTTATTGAAAACTCTATAATCTTTAGAGTTACTAGAATAGCCTAAGTAAATTCTTTCATCAGATTTTGGTGCAAATTTGAGCATGTTATCTTTAGTATTAAGAATAAAAACATTACAACCAAAACACATGATGTAAGAAACGTTTGGTTTTTGACTAGTCCATAGCTCATAAAGAGTATTATTAATAAATTGTATTATAAAAACTCGATTTATAGAATTACATGCAGTACATATAGATTTATCCCAAAAGTATTTGGCTATGGAATCATCACTCAACATGGTTCTGGTTATTTCTTGAATTATTGGGTTCCTTCTTATTTCAACACCATTTTGTTGAGGAGTTATAGCAGCTGATAAATAGTGTGTAATATCTTTTTTAAAACAAAATGATTCCAAATCCGAATTTACAAACTCACCACCATGATCACTTTGAATAGTTATCAAATGGTAGGTTTGTTTTCATTTTTTACATGAGCTCAAAAAGTTCTAAAAAATGAAAATGCTTCATATTTTTATTAGAAAATAGACCCATGTGTATCTAGTATAGTCATCAACAAGAAAAAATTCATAATATTTTCTTCCAATACTTCCAGTTTGTGCAGGACCAAAGAAATCCATTTGCACTAACTGTGGGTTATTAGATGTTGAATCTTAACTAATAGGTTTATTACTTCATTTATGTTGCTTTCCAAACTGACATGGGTCGCAAACTTTTGAATAATAAAAAATTAGAACTGGTAGATCCTTAACTAATCATTTATTTGAGAGAATACTAATGTTCTTAAGGGTGTAGTGTGCTAATATTCTATTGCAAATCCATGATTGATCTTCAATTTCACTTACAAAAGGAAGATCATGTCTTCTTAATTCTTTTATGTACAAATTGTAAACATTCTCATGCCTATGGGCAGCTAGAATATATTCATCCTTGGAATTGGGAACTAAACACTTGTCATTCCAAAAATTCCGAAGGTAAACTTCATCACATAATTGACTTATGATTATAAGGTTGTTCTTAAGCCCACTAAAAAATAAAACGGTAAAAATTAAAACATTTCAATGAATAATGATAATTCCTATACCAATAATCTCTCCTTGAGAATTATCCCCAAAGGTTACATTTCCACCTTTTTTGACAAACTTATGGAAATAACTTTTGATACTAGTCATATGATGTGAATATCTAATATCAATATACCAGATATTGTTGGTATGTTCTTCATTTTCCTGTAAAGTCCTAATCTAGATTTTCGGAATCCAAACGGGTTTAGATCTGGGTTTAGATAATAAAATTTTAGGAACCCATTTTTTTTTGAAAATATAATCCTTCTGGAAACCTAAAGATTAAATTATTTTTAAGGAATAAGTTGTCCTCCAATTTCCTCTACTTTGAAATTTTGTACATATGGCGGCTTTGGATAGAATAAAATATTTATTTTCGAAAATAGGTTTCTGTGAGTTTAACCTACTCTAGAAGTATTTCCATGAGGTCAGATTTTAGAATACATATTGTCAAAATTATCATTAATAGAAGTAAAATTGGAAAAAAATCTTTGTGGAAAAATTTGTAGATATTATTCTTATGATTAAATTCTAATCCTCATGAATTATTTCTATAGAGTTATATTTTTCCTCAAAAAATGTATTTTTGGAATAGTATTATTGTGATCTTTAGAATGTTTTTCCTTTGAAGAATTTACTTCTATATGGTCTTTATAATGTTTTTCTAGGAGCTCAATCTTATATTCATGATCTCTAGTGAGATCTGAAATATCTATTGTAAGAACATCTTCTCTAGTATTTCCACTACCTATTTTCTTAGATATATTACAAAAATATTTCTTCTAACAACTTCGAAAATCTAGATACTTATTCATACAAAGGTATTTCATGATTATCTAATGATGATGTATCTTTATTAGATTTAAAATCTTCAAGATAATAATTCATATCAATATATAAATTTCATAAATCCTCAATAGATTGATTCTTGGATATAAAAAAAATTATTTGGAAAGGAAGTAGAAGCAATTAATCTGATATTATTCTATGGTGATGAATCTTATTCATAAAAATCACTTTCAGAAGAGTCTACACAACTTGCACTCCATGTGTAATTTTCTTTAAGAATTTCATTTTGTATAGAAGGGTAGAACTTATTATTATTTCTATTTGAATTACTTTGATTCTTATCCATCTTTTGAAAAAGAGGGAAATAAGGTCTTATATGACATGTCCTTCAGCATTCATATCAAGTATCTTCCCCATCATTATTTTCACAATAATCTCTCTTCTTAAACTTATTCTGGTAGTTCTTCTGAGCTAATATCATTTTGATTCTCCGAGCATGATTAGCTAACTCATTCTCTGATTTTTCTGTATCACTTGATTCTGACAGAATATTAACATTCTATGACTTTGATCTAGTAACCCTTTCTGTAGTTTTGGATTTTGTATAGTTAGAAGTTGTTGTGAATGAAACACTTCCATTTCCATTTTTTTCTTAATATTATTTGCATCTCTTATCATTATAGTCTCATGTTTTAGAAGTGTTCCAAACATATCATCTATGGGAATCTTGGGGACTTTCATGTTCTCATCAATTGTTGTCCTCTGGGACTCCCATTCATTAGGCATTATGTCTATGATCTTGTCAGCAATTATTTCATCATCAAAACTTTTTCTCCCATATAATGTAATATATTCACAATTTTCATTAACCTTTGCTGAAATTTTCTTATGGGTTCTCCATAAGGAATTCTAAATCCATGATATTCAGCACTCTACATAGATCTTCTTGTTTCTATAACATTAGAACTTCCAAAATGTGTAGCTTTCAATTTTTTCCAGATTTTATTTGTATCCTAATATAAGGATATTTGACTAAAGATGTTCCTAGTCATGGAACATAGCAATATATTTGTGACTCTAAAAATAGCTTGATATTATGCTCTCTCCAGATTAGTAAAAGTTTTCAATTCATTATCATGAATCTTATAATCTCAAGTCAGCATCAGGTAGTTGTCAATTGCAGTATTAATAACAAATGTTTTAATCATATCTCTCCTACACTCATAATCATTTCCAAAAAAAAGATGTGGTATGTTAGGAATTAAGTTGTCCAAAGAACAAATATGCATGGATACTTCCATAAAAATTATACCATTATTCGACAAAAAGTAATGTTTTAGTTATTGAAGAAAATATAACATTCATAAAAAAATTAGGAAAACTTTTTAATTTTACGAAAAATAAATACTAGAGTAAAAAAATGAGTCTGGACTTATGAGTCCGAAATTTTGATTCCGAATATATGAAGAAGAATATGATGATTCATCTTATGAATCTAATTGTAGGATCAATTCCGAATGAAAAAAAAACTCAAGAACAAATTGAAAAACTGATTTATAGTATGAGGTAACCTCCCCTGATACCAATTGATAGGTTGGTATGGAGTGTGAAATACTACTCTATACCAATATATGGATCACAATAGCACTGAATATGAACAATATACAAGAGGGGGAGAATTATATAATTTAAAATTTTCTTATGGAAATTTTGTATAAAAATAAATCACAACACCTCTATTATGAAAACATGTTCTTAAAAAAATAATGTTCTTGTGTCTAAGGAATAAGAATATATTCTTACAATGATATTGAACTACAAGGCCTATATAATTTATTATAAATAGATATAAAATTTATAATTTTTATAAAAAAACATCCTATCTTTTACAAAGATGTGGAAATTTACAATCTTATTTTAACCCAAAGAGGAGGGTATCCAACAAACTTGGATAAAGGTCCCTTGTTTTATAAATACATGAATGCCCTTCATACACAAACCTGGGTAATCCCTCAATCCTATGATCTGTATCTATCTTGCTATCCTCACATGCCCTCGATTTGTAAGGAAATCAGCACCTCTGACATAACATCTTGATGTCTTTGATTTTAAAGAAATTACACCTCTGCACGAAGAAATTATGCATGAATCAATGTTTGAACAACTCGTTAAATCTTTTTGTAAAAGCCATAGAGTTTTAAGATCCTCTCAATATAGATCAATTCTCTTTTATAGAGATGAACTCTATGATGTAATCGTGAACTCATGAAATGGTATGCATCTCATCAACTGAGGTCTTATTTATAGCTTTCAAAAACAACATTTTGGTTCCACTCCAACAGTCATATTTCATTAAATCTCAGAGGGACCTGGACACTTTGCAATCAATGAATTGTTAGTTTTTAACCGAAACAATGAAATAATTTTATATAACCAACCATGAATATAAATATCTTACACCTTAATTGTAAGGATCTTGAAATCTGATAAAATTGAAATGCTACAAAAGAAATTATGAGATTCAAAATTATAGTAAAATAAATTTTTGAATAATAAATCCTGGCATAATAATTTTTCTAATGGATTTTCCTAAAATCGGTACGAGTAAATTATAAGTAAATATTTTAATAAAAATATGTTTTACATATTTCATTTCTGGTATCATAAGAAATGGTATCACTTTCTCTAAAATATTATTAATAACATGTTCCTTAAAAATGCGAAATACAAATTTCCGTTATAGAAATACCATCTATGAAAACATCTGTATTTAATGTTGTATGCAAATTAAATTTATGGTATTCAAAATATCGGTATAAGAAATTTGGTATTGGGATTTCTAGTATCAGTATGAAAAATATGTCTTAAGGTACTTCATTACTGATTACCAGGAATTTGGAGTTTAAGAACATTTAGAAAATAAAATACTCGAAATCTATTTATAAGGAATATATGATACAGAATTTTATTCAATATAGAAATTGGTATGGCAGAGAAAATATATTATGTGAAACAATGTCTTATGGAATTTCGTTATGGTATAACCATGAACCAATATTATGAACTTTATTTAGTTTTCCGGTATGGTAAAATATATTTCTAAAAACTTTTAGAAAAATATATTTAACTCAAATGTCCAAGGAAATTTTGATTATAAAGAAAATTATGTAAGATTAAGGAAAATATATTTACGAAGAAGGTGTTTGTGATTTTCAATAAGAAAAGATGAAGTAATAGAGAAGACTTATAGACAAAACATTCAGTACATCATTTCACCCTTTAATTGTTAGTATTTTGTTCCTTGCATTGTTTTGGGTGTGTTTCTTTACATGATTCCCATGATGGGTTCATGATGGTTATTCGTTTCTATTAGAAGTGAAAATCCATAATTGGAATGGAAAGTTATTTAAATATTTCAGTACAATAAATTATACCATTTATTATTTTGATGTTTTATATGAGGATGATTCATATGTTAAAACATTTATGAAGTTTTTTTAGATCATTTTAGTGGTTCTTTGATAATAATAACCTCAATTTGTTTAATAAATTAAAACCTTCTGTACAAATAAATTCCATAACCATGTATGAGATATAATAAATATATTATAACCTGGATCTACTATAAAAATGGTTTCATGACACAAATTTTAATATTTCATGTAAATTTAAATATCATTATCCACGATGTCGGGAATTCAACACATCACATAAAATTATTTTATTCCTTGAATTAGTAGGTGATGAGAAGAATAAAGATGATGAATTTTTTATGAAGAAGATAAAATCAATAATATTCTGTATTTTTGGATCTTTCGTTCCTCTTCGGTAAGTTGATATGAGGAAATAATATGAATATAAAGAAAAACAAAAAACAAATAGTTGAGAAAACTCTTAAAAATAGTAAGCAGCCTAGCTGCTATGAATCTTGGTTTTACAGAAAATTAACAAGATTGGGTATAAGGTTGACTCATCCGTTTAAAAATATTAATAAATAATAGAGAAATAATAAGATGAAAGTAAGAACAAGGTATGGATTCTAGATATCTACACCACATAAAATAGAACATTAATGGAAAAAGGAATGAAGTTGAGAATTTTATTACAATGTAGAGTAACTCCTAGAACATGAAGGTTGCGACCTTTGGAGGTTGAGAAAACTATGGGAGGACTACTAGGTAGGTAAGGAGTCCAGAGCATTGTTTATGAAGAATTTTAAATGAATTTAATGAAGGAATGAGTTGGTATTTATAGAAAAAAGTGAGGGAATAGTTTTATAATTTTAAAAGGACACCACATTACTGATATTTAAAAAAAACATGGGCTTTCCCATGGTATTAACCCATGGTATTATCCATATGGGACACCTCAAAAATTATTTTATTTTACAATAGTCTACCAGAATTATTACATCCTTATTACATCATTAATGATTTCATTAACACACCGAAACTCAAAATTTCATTTTTTCTTTTCACTGAAAATTTAATTGTTTCAGAAAAATCCAATAAATTTACCATTACCATTTTTCAATGTGTAGATTTCAAATAATGAACTCCATTTTTTGAAAATCATTTTCTTAATTATTATTAATTTATTATTTATATAAAATCATACATAATTCAATAGTTATCAATTTTAACTCCATAACTGCATTTATATCACATTGAAAAAATTATCAAGATGTCATTATGTAAAATCCATAATAAAATAAAATAATAATACAATTTACTATTCGTTAGGGCCATATTAATATTCATATGGGTAAGTTACTTTTCACAAAGAAACAATTTGGTTTAATCAGACTCCAAATAACATACTGATAGCAATTGTACATGAAAGGTTTTCAAAATTGAAAACACAGAAGTAGTAAAATTATACACAAAGGATAGTTATAATTAACTACATAATATAAAGCTTAATGTATTTCAATTTTTTTAGAAAACATTGGTGTGTTACATATTGTGTTGATAGAAACATTTTTTTACTTGATGATATAGTTCCAGAATCTATTATGAAAATGATTATTTTTTTAATTCATGTTAATATTTTTCCCATAACTCATTTTTTTAACCCTGATAGGTTGTATATGAACTATGATTGTTATGATCATGATCACATACCAATATTTCCTATATGATTCATTCATATGATATTAAATATAAATCATCTAATATTACCCTTACTGACCATCTATTTTTATATTTTTCTTATGTTTAAATTATATAGGTTTTAAATTGTGGTTTTAAGTAGGAGTACTAAATGGAATGATTGTTATACGAGATGTTTAGGATATTTTAGCATATTAAAAAAAAATTCTATATTTTTAACAAAACTAAAATTTTATGATGTACAATATTATGTTTGGGTAAGGTAATGGATATTCATCTAAAAATATGTAACATCCATTTCTGTGAATCCTAGGTCATTATAATTTCTATCTTTACAACGGTTTAGATGATATTCTAAGAGTATGATGAAAATACATTAATGAGATCCTTAGAAATATTTAAAAGTATATGTATATAGATTTACCTGAAAATAATTATAATAATAGTGTGAAAAAATATAGTTTTTATAGTGATCTTGAATAACATATGAATAAGTCAATAGTTTAATCGATTGATATTTTATATTAAATTACCCTAGATTATGTAGTATTTGCACTATGATTATTGTTTCTCAAAAAAAATTTATTATTAAATTCAATGGATGAAAAAATTGAATGATGTTAAAATTGAATCTAATTAAATGTTAAGTTTCAATGAGAAACCAAATTGTATGATGAAATGAGACAATGCTATTTTTATTAGGCATATTCATCTATATTAATATGTTATTAAAAACATTATCCTCATTTGTATTTTTATCTCATCAAATAAGTGTAAGATGATACAATATGAATATTCATTTTTTATGAACATAGATGAAATAAAACAATGCTTTCTACATGTCATTAATGTGACATGACGAAACTAGAAGAATATATCAAATGGTGGGGAATAAATTATCTGTGTTAAAAAGAATAGAATATAGTGAAAATTTATTGAGGAGTTCAATGTCTTATTCTTGGGAAACATGGAAATTATCTGTAACACCTGAGATTTTATGAGAATTTTATTGTTCTTATGAATTATGTTATACGCAACACCAAAAAAATCTTTCACTACACACAACACTGTCTGGGCTTGCATTGCACAAAGGAGCAACCTTCCTCGATTGCTTGCATTGTACGCAATACTGAGTTTCACAAAACAATGATATGTTATTAAAATATTATATAAACCATCCGTTATGAATAGTAATACCCAATTTTTGAAATTTTATAAATTTTATCTTTCAAAATGGACATCATTTTTGTATTCGTAATATCGAAATTATCCTAGGGTGAATTTTTTGTATTTTTCTAAAAATATTCAATTTTTGATGAATATTGAAAACACTAGGTTACTATTTAAATACCGACTTTATATTTAAATAATTATTTATTTTATATAAATTTTTTTTGGTCAAAAATGATACTTAATACCTATATATGTTCAATGTAATTCATTGGTGTCATTTTTTAATAATTTTAGATATATAAAAATTTTATTGAACTTTTCACCGTCTTTTACTCACCTCTAGGAGAATTTAAAAATTTATGTAAAACATAATTTTACCTCTTCTGTGAGTGTAATTTCGAATATCCAAGAGACAAGGTTAATATCAAGGAGTAAAATATGGTTCAATAAGATAAGAATAATTTTTGGTGAACAGTAACTTCTAAATTTTTTTACCACGGTTTAAAGTAAATAGGGTAATTAAGGGTAAAAATGTTATTATTATTACCCTAACACATGTACTAATTCTATTGGATAAGTTTAATTCGAAAAAAAAAACTTAGTAATAAAATATGACCATTTAGGACCACTTGGATTAGATTAGGACATTTATTATTATTTTATTTAATGAAGAGTTAAAAAAGTTAAAATCAAAATTTAATAACTATTTTTTTTAATATAATATTATTCATAAGTTAATTTCGACTATAAATATTCATTTTAAAGATAAAAAATTTCCTACATAATGCTATTTTATTTATAATTTTAAGACATTAAATAATTTAATTTATTTGTGACACAATGATGATGATATAATTACCTTATTAATGAAATATTATGATAATTTATATTATGAATAACTAAATAAATGTAATTTGAGACTTTTTAGGAATTAAAATAATTTTATAGGTTAACATGACATGTTAGTATTTATTTAATTAACTTTATTCGAACTAATAATGCTGTTATGATTTTTATAAAAATCATGTACCAAATAGTGTCAAAATTGACATGAAATAATTTTTTAAATAATATTAAAATATTAATTTTAATTTTATTCCTTAAAATTTAATGATTGGCCAAATGACTTAGATAAGGTTATATATATTAATAATGAACCACATGGGTTTTTTTTGGCTTTGTATTGTAATTTTATTAACCATATAGTTTAAGAAAACATGAAGACATGGTAAAAGTAAAATTATTTAACTCAGAGTTAAATGTAAATGATAAGTAAAAAATAGTAACCTAAACATGTCTAAATTATATAGGTTGGGAGGATATGGACCCATCCTCGGCTTAGATTAGAAATAAATCAATTTGAATCTAGTAATAATTGAATATGAATTTATAATAAAATAATATTTTAAGTTTTTCCTAAGGTGCCCCTCTCCTCCCTTATAAAAGGTCACCTCCTCCCACTCCACATCACAGCACATTCCACCTTCATGCTCGGCCAACCCCTGCCAATTTCCCTTCTCAACTTCCCTAGAAACATCTTAGAGGTCCTGGTATTCTTCAAAGACCATCTTTAGTGCCATAAGATGAGGTTAAGACGAGACACTTCAAAAAAGAGGTAATGTTCGTTACCAATTCGTTAAAATTTATTTCATGTTCTACTTCCTCTTATTTAGTTGTTTCATTATGAAGTAATAACATCTGTATAACTAATATACTTATATTTTATTATAAATATGAAACAACCCTATTTCGTCTCTTTTCCATCATATGGAAAACGAAATCACTGCGCGTGCGTACCTACGGAATACCATCTCCTCGCTATAGTGTAATCATTTTTCCCACACTACCTTACTTGGATGGGTATACTGGTGTAAAGGATAAAAATATATGATTATTGTAAAGTTATATAGATTATCAAATAGTATACAAACACTTCAATACAATTCCACGAACATGGGAATGATATCATCGCTCGTGCGTACGTACGACCTACCGTCTCCACGATGTGATGCGACTCGTTCTACATGATCTTCGTTGAATAATGGTTATATAAATGTATTGAATGAATAAATATTATATATGTTACAATAATACCATTCTGGAAATGAGGCATCTATAACTTAAAAAGAACAATATGAATTTATTCGACAAAACATGCCTAAGAACATAAAGCAATGAAGACCTGAATAACAAGAAAAAATCAAATATTACTAATAAGAATACAATAACATGACCATGTATGATACCATAACAATGGATATGATTCTATAATAAGTCGATGACATTATTTAAATCATTATACAGTAGTTTCTGATACAAACGAAGCTTATTGGACCTAAGGTAAGGGAAAATCTCAAAACCTCATTTTTATGCGAGATTGTTTATACTTTGGAATTTACTGGGGTGTATTTATCATCCAAATCCATATTTCCTCAATATGTAAAATTATTTCTATCCTTCTAAAATTTTTTTAATCCCATATTACTCATTGGTAAGTTTTAGCAAATGATATGAAAGGAATCTATTATGGTTTTTCATTCGAGGTACTTTTTCACTTTTTCATCCAATGTACGAGAAAAATGTTTTTTTAAAATTATACGGCATGAATGGATTTTATGATTTCATAGAACATTATTTCCATGAATTTTTCTTTTACATGTTTTCATGTTTAATTTCAATCAACATCTTTTATATTAAAATTGTATGACATGTTAAGAAAGGAAAATTGTTTTTGAAGTAGAAAGAATATTTTCCTCAAGAATGGAGTTCATGAGTTTTATCAAAATTATTTTCCATATATGATAATATAGGGTTCTTTTTCTATCCCTATTTTTACATTGATTTTATTATGTTATTATGGAATTATCTTTATGATGTCCTTTTATCTTATATGGATTATGTAACGATGGCATGATGTTTAAGAATCCCATTTTTATTACATGGATTGTTCTATGTTGTATGATTTATGATCTTGTGGAACACATAAGAATGGAATCATTATGATATGGTTGGGACCTATATCTCCAACCAATTAATTGGTTAATGATTTAAATCTCAAGAAATGTACATGTCTGGAAAGACAGGTTATTCTGATTCAGTGAAACTGGACTGAAACGAGGAGTGAACTGGGTTCAGAAATGGAATTTTTTCTCTAAGATAGTCTTGGAAATGACTGTTGACTACTAATAAATCATTCTCTATGATTATGTTTGTATGCCACAAATTTTCATGTTATTATTATTGTTATTACATTTCACTACCATGATTTATCATATGTTGTTATATTATGATCTTTTTTTGATGGATATGATTTTCAAAATGTTATGTTCTTATGAATATGATATGATTAATATTTCTTTTGTTACCCTTACTGAGCATTTGAGCTCACCCTGTAATATGTTTTCTTTTCCACCGGTCAGGAAGAAGGGTATAATGAAATATATTCTAAATGGGACTCTAAATATGATGAAATAAATGGGAGACAATGTAGCTTCTTTATGAACTAGTTGGTTATGTTTCCTAGTTTCTAAAGACACTATACCTATATTGTCCTTTTATAGTTTTGCTATATGTTGTAATAAGTATGCTTCAATTTTGATGTAATAACAATGTAGTTAAAGTATGGGTCTATATAGTTGGTATCAGAGGAAAGGTATAGTCATGCTTTGGAAACTAGGATGTGAAAGCCTTAGTAAGAACCCTTAGGATATGTCTAAGCATATGACAAAATCTTAGTGTTTTATAAATGGCCATTAATAACCTATGATAATACCTAAAGTGTGAAATTTTATTCTTGATTATGTTGTTTTCCTATTATGATTGGTGTTTCTCATATGATGCATATTGGTTTCAGTCAATGGTTGGAACCCGAAGGAACCATGTTAATGTTGAATGTGATGGGAAATGCAATGATTGTTCCCCTGAGCAACCCAATGTTATGGGAGCTGGAATTAAAAATCATGTAGCCATTCTCACACAACTTTCTCAAGCTATGATTCATGCAGGACTTCCAAACGAGCAAAGAATCAACATTATGTTGAATCTTTCATGAGGCAGTGTCCACCCTCATTCAGCGGTCTACTGATCCATTAGTTGCTGAACAATGGATCAGTACTACTGAAATGATTTTTTCAGTTCTTCAATGTAATGTACATGATAATGCCATCTTAGTAGTATATCGTTTGGAAGTTGGAGCTATACAATGGTGGAATCCTATCAAGAATACAAGGTAAAGGTATGAAATTGAGTCCATGGAATAGGATGAGTTAAAGAAATTATTTTTCAATATGTACTTCCCTCATATTCTTCAAACAAAGATGGAGAAGGAGTATGTTGAACTAAAGAAAAAGGATGATGAATCTGTTGGTACATACGAAGAAAATTTTACAAGACCTGCAAGGTAAATTTCTGGGATTATTATCCAACATGAGAGTACGTTTGATCGATTCTGTAGTTGTTCAAAACCAAGTCTTCGAAGGGCGATAGCCATAAGGGACTTCAATAGCTATGAGGAAATTATTCGATATACTCTCATGGTTGAGATGGATATTAGAGTAACCCATCAGTCATATGCGCTTGATAAGAAGAGGAAAATGGAATTCAAAGGAAAATCTAAAGACACAGTGAAAAGAAGATGAGTTTTCCCTTATGCTCAATGTGTGGAAAGAAACATGGAGGTAGTTTTGTTAAAGGGACAAGTAAGTGTTTCAAATGTGGAAAAGAAGGTGATCAGGCATTTGAATGCCGCAATTATGAGAAGAAGATGTCTAGTGATTCGAACAATGAAAATGATACATAGAGTGCACCTCCTACACTGCAATGTTACAAGTGCAAGTAAATGGGTAATAATGATAATCAATGCCCTAGTCTAGGGGTTGTTGATGATGATCGACGTAAAAGAAAACATACGGATAAATATAAAGGAAAGTCACATGAAATTTCTATCAGCAATGTAGAGTATGATAACGAAGTCGTGAAAGGTGCAATTACCATCTACTCTAAAGTAGAAAATGATTTATTTGATCCTGGATCCACCCAATCAATTATTTCTGATGAATTTTTTAAGGTTATCGTTGTATTACCTCAACAATTAGATGTTGAGTTAGCTGTGACAACCCATAATGGAACAACAGTCGCATAAAAAGTTTATAATTTTTCTCCAATTGAAGTTTGTGGGAAAGTGCTTCCTGAAAATCTTGTGATCCTTCCTAGAGTGGAATTTCATATAATTCTTGGCATAGATTGGCTTTCTTTATATAGATCTGATATCAATTTCCAAATAAGGGAAGTCACATTTCATATTCCAGATCAATGTATGATCGTCTATCGATGTGAGGATGAACATAAACTTATAGTGGAAATTTCTTCCATATTATGGATCATTATTCCACTAAATGAAGGTTATTTATCTAAAAATGTTGGTGAGAAACTCATGATTAAGAATATTACCATTGTAGGTGAGTATGATGATGTATTTCTAGATGAATTTCTGGGTCTTCCACCAAATCCTGAAGTTGAGAATTCAATAGAACTCGTACCGGGTGCTTTTCCTATTTCAAAGACACCTTATAGAATGGGCCCAATTGAGTTGCAGGAATTGAAGAAGCAACTGCAAGAGAATATTGATAAGGGATTCATACGCCCTGGTGCGTCACCTTAGGGATCACATATTCTGTTTGTTAAGAAGAAAGAGGGATCAGTGAGACACTACATTGATTATCGAGAACTTAACAAGATCACTATCAAGAAAAAATATCCTCTCCCATGCATTGATGAATTATTTGACCAACTATATAGAGCTCAATACTTTTTCAAGATCGATATTCATTAAGGGTATCATCAATTAGGGGTCAAAAGTGAGGATATACCAAAGACGGCTTTCGGTACAAGGTATGGACACTATGAAATTATTGTGATGCCATTTGGTCTTATTAATGCCCCTCATATCTTCACGGATCTAATGAATAGAGTCTTTAGAGACTATCGTGATTAGTTTTTGGTAGTCTTTATATAAGATATTCTGCTCTATTCAATGAAAAAGGAATAACATGAAGATCACTTGAGAATTGTATTTTAGACCCTGAGAAAGGAGGTGATTTATGAAAAATTTATAAAGTGTGATTTTTGGATTCAAAAAGTTTCATTTTTGGGTCATATAATCTCAAAAGATGAAATATCTATGGATCCAGCAAAAACGGAGGTTATCAAAAGATGGTCGAGACCAACAACAGTAACTACGATCCAAATTTATCTTGGTCTGGCTGTATATTATCGACGTTTTGTGAAATATTTTTCACGTTTATTGAATCCAATAACCTAGTTGACTTGAAAAGGTGTTATGTTCGTTTAGACGGAGGAGTTTGAAAATAATTTCAAGGAGTGAAAATGAAGGGTATACAGTGCAGCTATGATCACACTGCCTTGTAGTGGAGAAAGGTTCATGATCTATAGTGACGCAGCCATGAAGGGATTGTGGTGTGTTCTTATAAAAAATGATATGATGATAACTTATGCCTCATGATAGTTGAAAATTATTGAGCAAAATTACCAAACTCATGATTTTGATTTAGCTGCAGTAATCTAGGAATTAATGATTTGGTGGCATTATCTTTATGTTGAAAGGTGTGATATTTATTCTGGTCATAAAAGTTTAAAGTATATTTTCACTCAAAAGGAGCTGAATATGTGAGAAAGAAGATGGTTGTAGCTGATTAATTATTATGACTGATCAATTCATTATTACCCTGGGAAAGAAAACTAAATGGAAGATGCGTTAAGTCGACATGATCGTGCTAGCTTATCCATGATGAGAATCAGAAAAGAACCAATACTTAAGGACATACAAAGGATTCATCATAGAATTATAATGGAAGGGGAAAAACATTATTTTTCTCAAATGATTCTTCAACCATCTAAACATGCAATTATTAAAGAGGCAAAGAAATAAGATGTAGAGTTACAAAAGAAGGTGAGATTTTTTCCTGAATTTCACATTGATTGTGATGAAATAATAAGGTTCAAGAATCGGGTCTGTGTTCCTCCCATCCAAGAATTAAAGAAGGAGATACTTGATGAGGCTCTTAGTTCTATATTCTGTATTCACCCTGGAAGCACGAAGACGTATAGGGACCTGACAAAGTACTATTGGTGGGATGGCATGAAAAGAGATGTGGCTGAATATGTCTCTCGATGATTGGTTTGTCAGCAAGTTAAGGCTGAGAGACATAAGTCTAATGAGATGTTACAACCATTACGATACCAGAATGGAACTGGGAAAAAATCACTTTGGACATTATCATTGGACTTCATAAAACATCCAAAGGCAGTAATTCTATTTGGGTTATAGTTGATCGTCATACATAGTCGACACACTTCATTGCATTTAGAGAAGATTTCTCTCTGGATCTGCATGCCAGGATATATATGAAGGAAGTGGTAAGATTTCATGGAGTTACAATTTCTATTATATATGATCGGGATCCAAGGTTTACCTCAATGTTTTGGTGAAGTCTTCAGCATGCACTGGATACAGAGTTGAGTTTCAGCACTACTTATCATCCTTAGACAGATGGTCAGTCTGAGAGAACAATTCAAACTCTATAAGATATGTTAAGAGCTTGTCTATAGATTTCAAAGGTGGATGGGATAAATAGCTAACTTTGGTGGAATTTTCATATAATAATAGCTTTCACTACAGTATTAATGTGGCTCCTTATGAAGCTCTGTCTGGAAAGAAATTCAGGACTCTAACTTGCTGGGATGAAGTTGGGTAATCAAAGCTATTAGGACCTGATCTTATTGATGAGATGGAAGAAAATGTCAGAACTATTCAAAAACACAAAATATAATGTCAGAGTCGACAAAAAATTTATGCTGATAACCGAATAAAATACCTATAGTATAAAGTTGGTGATAATGTGTTCCTACGAATATCTCCTTGGAAGAGAGTAATGAGATTTGGAAAGAAGGGAAAGATGAGCCCTTGGTATATTGGTCCTTTTGAAATATTGCATCATGTAGCGAAGGTTTCTTACTGATTGGAACTTCCACCGAATCTCTCTAAAGATAATGATGTGTTCCATGTATCTATCATGAGAATGTATATACCTGATCCTTCACATGTACTTAGCTTAGAAGTTGTACCGCTAGAGCAAGATCTTTTTTAAGAAGAAAAACTGATTGAGATTCTGGATTGTGGCGAAAAAGTACTATATAAAAAGATCACTCACTTTTTGAAATTTTTATGGAGGATCCACCAATTAGAAGAAGCTACATGGGATCTTGAGGATAAGATGAGGGAGAGGTATCCTCCTCTGTTTGTTAGAATGTGACGAATTTCGAAGGCGAAATTCATTTTAAGAGTGGTAGAATGTAACACCAATTATTTTATGAGAAATATTTTTTTTATGTATTATGTTATACGCAACACCAAAGGAATCTTTCACTACACACAAAACTGTCTTGGCTTTCATTGCACGAATGATCAACCTTCCTCGAAAGATTGCGTTGTACGCAATACCGAGTTTCACTAAATAATGATATGTTATTAAAATTTTATATAAACTAGTAGTTATGAAGAGTAATACCCAATATTTGAAATTCTATATATTTTATATTTCAAAATGGACGTCATTTTTGGATTCAGAATATCGAAATTAACCTAGGGTGAATTTTTCGTAATTTTCTAAAAACATTCAATTTTTGATGAATAGTGAACACACTGGGTTACTATTTAAAAAAATACTTTTTATTTAAATGATTATTTATTTTATTTAAATTTATTTTAGGTCCGAATTGATACATAATACCTATATAAGTTCAATATAATTCATTATAGTCATTTTATAATAATTTTAGATATATTAAAATTTTGTTGAACTTTTCACCGTCTTTTATCCACCTCCTAAGAGAATTTGATGATTTTCAGAAATCTTAATTTTACCTCTTCTGTGAGTTGAATTTCAAAAATCCGAGAGACATGATTAATATTAAGGAGAAAAATGTTTTTCAACAAGAAAAATATAATTTTTGGTGAATATTAACTTTTTACTTTTTTTACCACAATTAAAAGTAAATAGGGTAATTAAGGGTAAAAATGATATTATTATTACCTAACACATGTCTTAATTCTATTGGATAAGTTTAAATTGACCAAAAACAACCATAGGAATAAAATATGACCATTTAGGTCCACAGGGATTAGATTAGGACATTTATTATTATTTTATTTAAAGAAGAGTTAAAATAGTTAAAATCAATGTTAAAAAACTAAAACATTTCTAATATAGGGTTATACATAAGATAATTTTGACTATAAATATTCATATGAAAGAAAAAAATATTTCTTACATAATTTTATTTTATTTATAATGTGTATACATTATATAATTTAATTTATTTATTACACAATGATGATGCAATAATTAATTTATTAATGAAATATTAGCATGATTGATATTATGAATAACAAAATAAATGTAATTTGAGACTTTTTATGAATTAAACTAATTTTATAGATTAATATGAAATTTTAGTGTTTATTTAATTATATTTTTTCTAACTAATCATTCTATTATTATTTTCGCAAAAATAAATTACCAAAGAGTGTCAAAATTGACATAAAATTGTTTTTTAAAATATATTATATTATTAATTGTTATTTTATTCCTAAAAATCTTAGGGTCAGAAAAATGAATTAGATAAGGATATATATATCAATAATGAACCACTTGGGGTTTGTTTGGATTGTTATTTTATATTTATTAACCATATAGTGTAAGAAAACAAGAAGACACAGTAAAAGTAAAATTAATTAACTTAGATTAAATCTAAATGATAAGGTTAAAATAGTAAACTAAACTTGTCTAAAATCTATTGGTTTAAGGGAGTTCAACACATCCCAACCTTAGCTTCTAAATAAATAAATTTGGAGCTATTAAAAAAGGAATATGACTTTATAATAAAATAATATTTTAAGTTTTTTCTAAGGTTCCCCTCTCCTCCCGTATAAAAGGGAACCTCCACCCTCTCCTCCTCACACCACATTGCATCATCAAGCTCGGCCAACCCCTGAAAATTTCTCTTATCAACATCCATAGAAACATCTTATAGATCCTGATCTTTTTAAAATACCATATTTTGTGCCCTAAGAGGAGGTTAAGAAGAGACACTTCAAAGAAGAGGTAATGTCCATTACCGATTAATCCAAAATTATTTATTCTTCTACTTTCTCTTCTTTAGTTGTTTCATTATGAAGTAATAACATCAGTATCACTCATATACTGATATGTAATTATAAATATTATACAACCCTATTTCACCTTCTATCCATCCTATGGAAAATAAAATCACTACGCGTGCATAAGTACGGAATACCGTCTCCACGCCGTGGTGTAATCTGTTTTCCACCTCCACCTTACTTGGATGGGTATAATGGTGTAAAGTATAACTATATATTATTATTGTAAATTGATTTTGATTCTGAAATAGTATACATACACTTAAATACAATTCCATGATCATGGTAACGATATCATCGCTCGTGCATATTTACGGCCCACCGTCTCCACGATGTGAATCGACTCATTCTACATGACCTTAATTGAATAATGATTATATAAATGGATTGAATGAATATATATGATATATGTTACACTAATAACCTTCTGGAAATGAGGTATCTATATCATAAAAAGAATAATATGAATTTATTCGACAAGACATGCATAAGAACATAAATCAATGAACACCAGAATAACAAGTAGCAATCAAATATTACTAATAAAAAGACAAGAATATGACCATGTATGATACCATAATAATGAATATGATTATTTAATAATTCAATGACATTATTTAAATCATTATACAGGAGGTTTGGATAAATACGAAGCATATCGGAGCTAAGGTAAGGGGAATATCACAATCTCATTTTTATCTGAGATTGTTTATACTTTGTTATTTACTGGGGTATATTTATCATTTACATCCATGTTTCCTCAATATTTAATATTATTTATATCCTCATACAATTTTTTAAATACAATATTACTCATTGGTGAGTTTTCGTAAAAGATATGAAAGGAATATTTTGTTGTTTTTCGTACAAAGTACTTTTTAAAATTTTCATCCAAAGTTTGAGAGGAATGTTTTTATTAACTTATACGGGATGAATGGATTTTATGATTTCATATAATATTATTTTCATGAATATTCATTTATAGGTTTTTCTGTTTATTTTTAATAAACTACTTTTAGTTTAAAATTGTATAACATGTTAAGATAGGGAAAAGTTTTTTGAATTAGAAAGGATATTTTCCTCATGAATGGAGTTCAAGGGTTTTATCAAAATTATTTTCCATATAAGATAATATAGGGTTTTATTTGTATCCCTATTTTTACATTGATTTTATTATGTTATGATGGAATTATTTTTATGATGTCCTTTTATCTTATATGGATTATGTTATGATGGATTGATGTTTAAGATTCCTATTTTTATTACGTGGGTTATGCTATGATGTGTGATTTATGATATTGTGTCATACATAAGAATAGTATCATTATGAGATGGGTGGGACCTCTATATCCCTCCAATTAATTGAGTTAATAATTATATCTAATGATATGGACATGGATAGATCAACAGATTTATTTGGTTCATTGAAAGAGGACTGAAACGAGGAGTGAACTCGGTTCAGAAATGGACTTTTTCTGCTAAGATAGTCTTGGAAATGAGTCTTGACAACTAAGAAATGATTCTCTACAATTATCTGTGTTTGACAAAAAGTTAAATGTTATGATTATTGGGATTACATTTCAGTACCATGATTTATCCCATGTTTTGATATGATGATCTTTTTTTCATGTTCAGATTTTCAAAATGTTATGTTTTTATGAATATGATATGATTAATATTTCTTTTGGTTACCCTTAGTGAGAAGTTTTTTTCACCCTATTGTATATTTTATTTTCCCAAGGTCCGGAAGAAGGGTATTAAGTATGATATTATGAAAGGGACACTAAATACGATAAAATAAATGGGAGACAATATATCTGCTTTATGAACTAGTTGTTTATGTTTCCCAGTTTCTAAAGACACTATACCTATACAATCATTTCATGGTTTTGTCCTATGTTGTAATATATGTGATTCAATTTTGATGTAATGACAATGTATGTAATTTATGGGTCGTTATATTATCCAAATAAATACATTGACCTTAGGATTATGTTATAGTTAGAGTAAGGCTATATTTCATGGAAATCATTGAAATGGAAGGATTAATTTTTTTACCGATTTAAGTATAATATTTTATATATTATTTTATCGTATTACATAATAAAGAAACACCTATGTATTGGACCACTATATTTTTTCCCTGAGTAATTAAGAGAATAAGTAGGAAGGTATAGGGAACCATGAAATTTTACTGACCTTTTAAGTTGAATTTTAGTGAAAACGTATGATTAAGGGAAGGATAACCCTTAATATTCAAATGATGGTTGAATATTTAAATACATAGAATTTTTATTATGTAAAAAATAAATTTGGTAATACTGGTGACCATGGGGATGATAAAGTGATTAGGTGTTTTATAATATCACAAATTCATTTTGTTGGATTAACTGTATGAGGAAATAGTAAATTTCTCAATTCATGCATGTTTTCACTAACGTTTTATGGTAATTATGTTTTTTTCAATATTTGAAGAGAATAACCAATAATGGTATTCATATATTTTCTATGTCATAAATAATTACAACAAAAAAGTTTTTTGGGGGATTAATGTATATTGATTTCTGGATGTTAGTTACCTTCTCTCAAATGATTTTAATTTTATTCTTTTTGAAGGATCATAAAGGTAACCATTTATGAAATTGTTTACATATAAATTAATAATTGTTTATAGATATTAAAGTTTTATAATATGGAAATTTATTCATATTTAATATATTATATTATCCTTTTTGTGATAATAAATAATGATATATAAGATTGGCTATAATTTTATTTATGGATATATTTTTTTTATAAAACATTAGTAATGAAAAATTTTCTTTATTGTTTTTGTAATAATAGATGAATTTTTCATAATTTATGGATGATATTGTTACAATTAAATCTAATTAGAATAATGTATTAATTTCTTCCCATGAAATTTTTTCAACAAATAAGAAAGGATTGTTAATCCAAACAACTGTTATACAAGAACCTTCTTTTCAAATGAATCGAATGGTTCCTTAAATCCTAAAATATCTATGGCTCTGTGATTTTATCTTTCAAATGACTGTGTTATCCATCATTATCCATCATAACATGATAGTTATAAATCTCTTCAGTGTTCGTGTTTTCCCATTCCACCTATGTTCTCTTATGTTGAAACCTAATAATAAGTTATTAGGTGTAACAATTACATTTCCAACATCACCTTTTTAAAGGATGTTTTTGTATTCATTTTTATGGATTAGATTTGAAAGAAAATTTTATTTATAAAACCATGCATATCCACAATGAATTCGGGTGTAGATATTAATTTTAAGGTGGTTGAATATAAGACCCAAATTTTTTTATGAAATTAATTTTTAAATAATTTTATTTCTTTTATATATTTAATTTAATGTTGAAAATTATTATATTTTTTTAACATTACATCAAATTAACATTTGTTGTGAGAAACACTATGTTTTTACGAAACATGATTTTATTAATGTAATTATTTAAACAATGATAACATAGAATTTTGATTTGAATGTATGCACATGATTAACTGAATTATGAAAATGGTTTAAGAAAATATTTTTAATTATTTTTTTGGGACCAATTAATCAGAAATTATAAAAACATCATTTCTTAAAAAAATAATTAATTTTCTAAATTTATATATTAATGTGCACAATTGTGTTATATTCAAAAAAATGAAAAAAATCACACATTATGGATTTTATTAATAAAATAAATAAATAAATAATGTATTAATTCTAAATTTTACTATCCATATTATGTTCTATATATAAATTTTTTAATAAAAATCCAATTTTAGGCATAAAATAAATATTTTTTTCTAAACAGGAAGTCTTTCACCTATTTGATAGAGTAGTAATTTAAAAATATATGTTAAGACTTTAATAAAATATATTAGAAAAAATAATCGTCTCTTTTTAAATGTGGGATGTGAAACATTAATTTGGTTTAAATGTTTTTATTTTTCACAGATGTTTCATGTTTTGATGAATAATGTAAAAAATGAATTTTTTTAAATAAGATTATTTAAAAAAGTAATTTATTATGATAAATTGAATTATTTTTTTTATATTATAATATACATAAAATAATTTTTTTTCAGTTATTATAAATATGTTTAGTATAATGAATTTTATATCGAAATTGGTTATAAACACACTCCAAACATTTCAACATTTTCTACATTAAAAAGTCATTGTTTCATCCAATCGGTGGGATTAATTTTTAATTAATTTTAGATAATGAAGTGAGTGTGATTTCAAATAACATATTTCATATTTTTAATTAGATGTATATAAATTTATAAAATAGGCCTCTTTTAATTTTACACAATATGAATAGTACTATTATTAATTTTTTTTACCATAGTTAATAATAAATCATGTAAATTAATAATAAAAATAATATTATAAATATTTTAAAAAATCCCAATCACTTTAGAAAATATTAATGGATTAATTTAATTTGACCATTTACACAAAAGGTTCTTAAAAGAATGAGTAACAATCATTTATCCATGATAATGACTTGGGTATTTTTAAAATCAATAATATTGAAAAAATACAACACTATTACTTTTATGAAGTTTAATATTATTAATATGTGGTTAATAAAATTATTATATAATGTCTATACTATCCTAAAATATAAATATATTAAATATATCATGGAATTTGATTAACAATATTAATTAAATTAATATTTATAATAAATAATTACTAAATTATTATTAAATTAATGAAATAAGAAATTAAATGATATTAATAATATAAAAATAAATTTAATTTGAATTAGTTATGGTTATCAACGAATTTTATAACTTAATATGAAATATTAGTAGTGTTTTAAATTAATTTTTAATCATTTCTCTATCAATATTGTTGTTATTATTACCAATGTAATAAATAGTGTAAACACTGAAACTAATGATATTTTTTGAAAATAGTATTTTCATAAATTAGTAATAAATGTAAATAATAATAAATAAGGAATATTGTGAGAATTAATGGTATAAAATATTATTAATTTTCCATTTATTATTTAATTGGAACCTTAAATATAAAAAACATACCTTTCAAATTGATAGTTTTGTTAGCATAGCTAAATCTAAAATAAGTTCACTAAAGTGTAATAAAAAATTAAGGTTTAAAATCATAAAAAACAATTCAAAAATATATGGATTTATTTTTTTTCTACTCTATTACATATTATATTAAACGTCCATTTCATTTGAAGGTATTGGTATAATATTTATTAATTATCTATTAATATTTTGTAAAATTCAAAAACTGCCCCACAAATTAATTATAAAAGGGCACATCCCACCTCATCTAATATAACATCATTTTTCCTTATATATCAACAAACATTCATTAAAATGTTAATATCCACTTCCCTAGACACATTCTAGATTTTATATTCTTCCCATGGGGCCATATGTGATGTCATTTAGAGGATATATAAAGGATCTTGTTATAAGAGTTGGTTATTAGTCAAACTAAAAAAATCACTTTTTATACTATTATATAACTCATATGAATATATAATATATATCATTAAATAATAAATTCACACTCCTTAATATGTTTAAAAAAATTATGATTATTAACCCCAAATTATATAAATGTTTTCCAATCAATGAAGAAGTGAATGTAGCCCTCATGCATATGTACAACATACAGTCTCCACGTAGAGATAAAAAAGCATTTTCTATCACCTTCATTTATTATACATAATTATGTTGGTTTTAATTTTTATATTTGATATTAATTAAATTATAAAACTTATTTAATGATAAATTCATAACAACCATTTTCCATGTCAGATTTTGGGAAATGATAATTTCGCTAGTGTGTTTATATGGCTTACCATCTCCACGATGCGATGTCATTCTCTTTTTTATAAATGCTTTACATAGATGCTAAAAATTATAATTTTATGAATACATATGATATATATAATATAAAAAAATTAATTTTATGATAATACAACTTATATATTTGTTTTTATTAATATGAAATGAAAATGAAAACAATATTCAAGCATACGTACGGCCACCATCTCTATGAAGTATGTATTATATTTTATACCTATAACTTCTATTTAACAAATAGAATATATATATTATTATAATATATAGGTATATAAATCATTTTTATCATTCTAGTTATGAATGATTATGATCTATTAAAGGGTACCCCAGATAACAAGTCAAATCATTTTTGAAAAAATGCAGTTATTACCTGAAACGTAACTTTAACATTATGCTGTTAATAAGAATGAAATACTTATTCACATGTAAATAATATATGTTATTATATAATAAATAAGGTTCTCTAGTATATATATAAAATAATTATATTTATTTTAAATGAGTATTAATCATTTACAAATGAATTCAAGACTTATTGTAATGTAATTTCATCTCAGATATTAGTTCTTTGATATACTTTCCATATTCCTCACTATTTTATTTTATATGGTGTATATAATGACCTATGAAATGTTGTATAATTAGAGTAAATTTTTTAATTCCATTATAATTTTATATTTACGATGTTATTTCTTGTATATCATGATTAAAAATTCACAAAATTAGTATCACATATTTTCCTCACTATTATTTCTATGGGACCCATGCCATATAGACTAATTAGTCTTATGCATGGGGTATCTTATACCCATGAATGTATTCTATATGTCTTATTACTAATAACATGGTATTTTGATATCTACATAATTTTATTCCTTATATGTGGAATATAACTACAATTACATAATGTTTAAATGTATTAGTTCACAATCTCAACAACATTCATGATTGCTTCCTTTTAAATATTTGTTGGAGAATATTTACCATCCCCATATATGTTTTCTAAAAATATTTTAATAAAGTTTTTAATATTATCATATGAATATTTAAACTTATTTTTACCCTTTTAAGTTATTTAACAAGTTTTTTTAACTGATATTTTTTTCATTATTTTAAAAATGATGTACTTTGTGAAATTTTTAAAAAAAGTATGATTGGAATATTTTTTAACATTTAAAAAATGAAAAGATTTTCCCCCTATAATGAAACATCAATTCAATAAATATTCTCATAAAAATTATAATGTTAATTTGAAAAATAATTTCTATTTAAATTGTGATGTCCTTTCATATAACTTATTCTATAATAGAATGGATATTTTCAATAATAATTTTTTATTGAAATATTTTAATAATTATTTCCTATATGTGATGAAATTATTTGATGTTACATATTCTTTATTTGGGATTTGAAACAAGGATAACATTCTTCTACTTTCTATGTGTGGTTTATATTTTTTATTGAATGATACATATGAACCCTATTTTTTTCTATGAGTTATGATATGATGAGGTATTTTTTAATCTAATTTATTTACGTGGGTTTTAATGTGATGAATGATTTTTGGACTTGTAGAACCCATATGTGTAGTTTACTATAAATTTATTATTGTTCCAATATATCTCACTAAATAATTGGTTAATAAATTTTGTCTCATGAGATATTTAAGGGAATCAAGTCGATGTGCTCGGGCATTGATGACAAAAAATATGATGTGCTTGATTCATTATGTGAAATAGGTGATAAGTCATAATATAATAATCATAGTAGAAAACTATGACTTATAAACATTTTTAAATACATTTTTTGATGACACACAAATTTATGATTTGAAAATATGGTTTTATAATGACTTATTATGTGATTTAATTCTTATGGATCATGTTAAATTTTTATTCCAGAACTCATGTTTTTGATCCATGATAGGTTTGGTTTGAACATTGTCTATTATATTCATTATCACAAAACCATATTTTTTACCTTTTACATTATTAAGACATTAAATTTATATCACAATTTTTTTTCCATTAGTGAGTATATAATATCTCTATTTTCTTATGTTCTATTTTAATAATTTATGAAAATTGGTATTATATTGGAGTAGTAACGTGAAAGATCATTATGAATGATGTTAAAGGTTTTTCATAAGATTAGATGTTTATATTCCATGTATTTACCTGAAATTAACTATAATAGATGATGGGATTGTTTATTTTAAATGTAATTAATATTACTATAAAAAAATGTAATATCCATGTTTTAAAAGCCCGAGTCCTTATAAAATGGATTCATCAAATGGGAACCAAAGAGGAGGGGACTCTAAAGCAATCCCACGCCCCTAATAATTTTGGAAGAGGTTTTTTGTTTTAGGTATGAAAATAAAAAATGCAGGGAAATTGTATCAATATTATTTCTATGTATATAAGATTAGGATATTATATGGAATATTTGGCCTCAAAGAAGTGATATTTTATGAGATTTATAGGCTTAGTGGGATAATAATTAATTTATAAATTATAATTAATATACTAATATAATCGGTATGTAGTTTTCTTAAAATGTGGAATAACTCGTAATTAGTAGTGTGGATCTGAAATTTGAGGGCACCCCTGAGTTTAAAATGTATGATTCACCATACGAGTGGCCTTAAAGAAATCTGTTGTCTTATGTATGTCAATTAGTTATCATGGGAAAAGAATAAATAAATGAAATAAATTTATTGATTTAATTTATTTTATATTAAATAGTAACCAAACACTTTAATTAATATGTTTATATGTGAATATTTCATATATATCTACAATATCCTAAAAATTTTAGATGATCCATTAGATAAGGAATTGGAGGATATCAAGTAGAATGATAATGGATTTATATTATATTTAGGATTGTTTCAAAATAGATGATTGTGGTTCTCACTAATAAAAGAAACACTAGACCATTATTTATCATTCATAAATCCAAAATCTATGTAGGTTTTGGATTTTATTATTTCCATCCAATTGTCTTATCTTGAATAATGAAGGTCATTTCCAAGGAAAAAATTGATTTTTGTGTCAATGGTAGATAAAAAAACCATTGTATTTGAATTAATATGTTTTTATTTCCTATCCATTTATCTAATTCTTAAAAAAAAGGATTGATTAAAAATGAATAAATTCTTAGGATCATTCCTCATAGATTGGGGATAATGGATTTCTCTCCATTTTCTTAAAGTGTTCCTCATGGTCATATTATTTGGAATGTGGCATGAAAATTACCTAAAAAATTGATCATTCTATAGTTGTTCAATAGTGAAACAGAATACCACCATGGGTTTAATACATGGTAGAGTGATAAATCAAGGTGTAACAGCGATAAAGGATGAAATTAAGGGGTTCTAAATGGATTTTTGATTACCATTCCTCCTTGTGTTGATTGTGTAACTATATATGGATTGTGTAGAAGGGATAGATCAATGTCTGATGGTGATATAAGATGATATGAATGTATTTTTAATTGATTTATAAATACCATCTATCAATGTTTTTATGGTGTGGGTACATATGGATTTTATGTCAATTTACAGTGTATATTTGATTCTAGAAAAAATGGTCTCTAGAAATAGTAAGGTTGTTCAAAAACAAATATATGTTTTATAGCATGATTGGAGGTATTCATGTGCTATATATGATGTGGATGATAAATCATGTGGATAGGGAAAATCCAACGATACACAGATTGTAATCTGGTGCTATAAAATGTCTTGAACCCCCTGTCTTACAACAGTAATATTTCTATGGCGAGTTAAATATCACATTTTATATGACCCAATAAAATGACACATAAAATTTTACTATAATATTTTCATATAAATCGTAGGATACATTGGAATAGGTAGGCTCCCATGTAAAGAGAAACAACCATGTGTACAATAGAATGTTCTGGAAAACAAGGGTTGGTTCACAGGAACTGTCAGCTATAATCTAGAACATGTAGAAATCACAGGATTGATTTTGGGAAATCAATAAATGAATGAAGTGTTTTATAAGCCATTTATTCATAAATTTCCACATCTTGTGTGGCTGAACAACACTGGTAGATCATTGGTCAGTAAGACATTGATTGTAACCTCAATTATATAAATTATACCCCCATTAATGGTGTTTGGAGATTTCATTTATTCAGCTTAGATATTAATTGGGTTATTGAATCCCATATTACCTTCAATCAATGGTATAGTGAATCATTACATCCACATATTTGGATTTTTTACCAGCACAAGGGGATAATTATCAGGTAGAATGTTTAGTGTACCTCCCTGAAACTATTGATTCATCCTCATCAATTTTATATCTCAGGTGTGGTTTGTGGAATTAATATGACCTCTTTTTGAATTGTGGAAACCCTCCATATAGTAGGACATTATATAATGGATCATGTTATTGTTTCACTATTATCCCCAATATTGTATGATAATCAGTATTAGGTTATTGGTGTCCCCTAGTGGTCCTGGGAGTGATCCCATAACTATGTATGGGGTCTATAGTGACTAGTGAGCTTTCATGGGCATGGAATAGTTATCGTGGCCTATTGGATCAGTGTATGATGTGATATAATGGATCATGTATTTTAATATATTTTAATGATCATTTCATCATACTAAATCATGGTGCTTGTTGTATGGTATTGACAACCTAGAGGGATTATGTATGTCCTTTGCATATCATGGTTATTTTTATTACTCATTGATTTTAATATATTTGTTATAAAGAAACTATTCTTTAGGATTTATGTTTAGTGTTTTTGGGTTATCATACATGTTGTTGTTATAAAATCCTAAGTATGATCTTTAACCACACATGATATATCTTTTTTTTGGAAATGTCTCATTTGACAATGTCCTTTGTGAAATTGGAGATGGTGTACCCTCAAATGATCTAGATAGACTAAGGTGCTTTCAAGGTGGTTCCATTTGGTAATTCTCCTCTTAAATGGATCATGATCGACAATATTTTATTTTTAATTGGACTTTTGTTTGACTCCTTTATAACATTAAGTAATTTACTACTATACTCTGAATTTGGAATCATATATGTATATATATATATTCATTAGAATTTTTTATAAAATTCATCATTGTATGTTCTCTCAGATTTGTGTGAGCGTACAAGTACATATGGTAATTGAATAACATGTGTCTGATATGCCTATCAATGTTATTCAACCTCCCTAGAACTATTAGAGGATAGATTTTGGGTAGTTGTGGTTTAGGACCCATGGTGCTGGGTAATAACACATTTAATTATAGGGATATATAGATCTTTACACTAATTATACATACATATGTCTACCAAATATTTCCAATAATCATCATATAATTTTGAATCCATGTAAAATAACGTGTTTCTTTAACTAATCAAAAAAATAACATACCATTTACTGAATATATGATAATATATTAAAAATATCATTTATAGAAATCAATCAAAACTTAATATCATATATAGAGTGATAAAATATTTACTTCATAATAGGTGAAACCTATAGGGAAATTAATATTAATTAAGGAATGGTTTTTAGAATTCAATTTACACATATTTATAATAGAATAAGTATAAATTACATTCCTAAAAAAATATATGGAATGTATAAAACGTTTATTCATGAAAGGATTTAAAATGCAATTTTTAATCATTTTAAATCCCATTATTTATAAACCCACCTCATAGAGATAAATATTAAATATTTATTTTGAAAATTTTTAAATTTAATCATGATAATAATACAAAATAATACATTTTACTTTTTCTATTAATATTATAAATCATTGGTAGGTTGGAAAATATAAACATTGAAAAAATAATTACTTTTGTAATAATGGGTGTAATCCAATCAATTGTAATAATTATATTTGGGAAAACATATTGAAAATAATGTGTATATTTATGATGACAACTAAATTACCTATATAATCATTATGTATCATATAAAATATGGCAATGGTAGGGTAAATGTAATCATTAATTTTATATTCATGTAAGAATGTCTACGACCTAATGAATAGTAAATTGAGTCGTTGATACTCTTACGAAGTTGGTAACCTATCAGTTAAATTATGTATAAGTGAAGATTAAGAAAATGAATAAAATATTTCATGAAAGATAATATATTATCATATGAGAAATAAATATATTGGTTAAAAAACTATATAAATGGATTTATATTTCTCAATATCAATCATGTACCATGGGGTAGAAAATCACACAATGGAACCATTAAATTTACTCATTATTTGAACAGAGGTGATTTATATTCTAATAAAAATAAAAATAACTATATGAATAACTATTTTCATAACCATATTCCTACATGAATCCATTTATATTATTCATTTATTAACACGGTCTATATGTATATTAGTATGGTTTTTACTATTTCCAATATCACGTATTTATAGTTTTGACTATTTATAATATATTTTTAAAGAAGATTTTCATATTCATTTTTATTCCAATAATATTTTTTTAATAAAATAAAAATAAATATAATTAAATAAAAATAATTATACATGATGTTTCTATTTTCCTAAACTTATTTTTGATTATTTATCATTGAACATGAAATTGATGGAAAAAATGTTTTGGTTATTGTTTATTAATTAAAATCATTTTATTAATTGAATAGTTTGATAATAATTTCACCATTATAGAGCCCATAAAAATTCATTGCATTCATATTCATATGATATAATAATAGAAATAGAATTTTGAAAATATTCCAATATATAAATTTATAGCATTATTTTAGTAGGTAGTTAAACATACCCAAACGTTAACATGCTATGATTAATGGATGATTATGCGTTTTTTACTTATCATATCATCTTAAAATGGAATAAGTATATTATATATGATTTATTTGTGTCATATATTAGAATATTATATATTTAATGTAAGATTTAATGGATATAAAAAATTTCATATAATGATTTAATTAGTTTATTCAATGTTTTCTCATTTATGATGGTTAATTTTACAATGAATAAATATGTTTTATATCTATAATTTGTTATTCAGTTTGAATTTTAAAAAAATTATTCATATATTTAAAATAATATTTTTCCATTACACCCACTTTCATGAAAAACTATGTATAGTACTGCTAAAATGAAAAAATGGAAATTGTTCATTATACGAAGGTGGTAGTCCACCCATTTGATTGGATAGTCATTTTATTTTTCAAAAAATGGAGAAAATGTTATATATTAATAATTATATAAATTTAATATTAAAATTATTAATTATAAATTTAATTTTCTTTTAATACAATCAATATATGGCTGTTAATGGAAAAAAGAACATTACATTATGTTGGAGATAGTCCACACAAAACATTGTTCACATTATTACTTTTCATAATGGAAATGGGAGGTTTATTATTGATTGTAACAAGATTAAAATATGAAAAATATATATATATTTATAATTATGTTATAATTTTACTACAGTGAAATGAAAATTTAGTTACACGAAATGGTAATAAATTACTAGAATTATTGAAGTGATGTTAAGAAATTATACCTCACTTTATGGACGATAACCTTTGTGAAGGGTGTCAACCCATTGGGGGATGCAAATTTGTAACTACAAAGAATTTTTTTAGAGTCCAATATTTTTTGGGATACATATTAGAATAAGTTTTTCTAAAATTATGGGTATTTTTTCTCTGCAATTTTAGAAGATATGTTCCCATTTTACAATAGGAAAGTGATGACGTACTTGAATATACCCAAAATATATCAAGAATTGAAATTTAATCAAAATCATTTATCTCCAAATCCTATGAATAATATGTAAGAAAATATATTAGGTTTACCCAGAATTAAAAATATAAATTAATATTAATTCTTATATGTTTAATCCAATTACATCTATAATTACTCATTTTTACCATTTTGGTTCTCACCATGTAGACTAGTTTTTATGAATGAAATTTATCGTTTATTACCAAAAAAGGTTAATATTATATAAAATTATACAAATGATTCATATTTTGAAAAAGAGTTTTTGATTTATTTTTTAATTGTATAGAAATTAATTTTATAAAATTAAATATATATTATATTAAGAATAGTTTTTTAAAAATAATATAAATTTTCAATAAAATTAGAAATATAGGTTTATAAATTAAAATAATTTTTCAACCATAAATATCACATCAAAATACTAATTTTGTCTTATTAAAATATCTCATTAATTTCCAATTTATAATTATAAGGTTGTAATGGATTAAATGTTATGTTACATAAAAATATAGTTTTACAATCTAAACATAAAATTTGGTGTTTTAATAAAAATACTAGAAATTAATCATAGGATTATATAACTATAAAAATATCAAAATATTTTTTACAATTGATATATTATATTCCTAAAATTTATAAATTTAATTTTTAATTAAAAACATAAAATATAAGAACGAATTATTTATAGGAATAAACTATTTGTATATTTAATATAATATTTTTAAAAAAATTACTAACAAGTAAACCGTTAATATATAATGTTTTTATTCAGTAAAAATAAGCATAGTTTATTGATATAAAATCTGATTTCAATTTTAAAAATTACATTTTTTATAATATTATTAATTGATAAAAAATATTTTTTAAAATTATTAAAATTCATGATATATATATTCATGAATTTATTTTATTACATGTTCAATTAGTTATAATTTATATATATCGATGACCTTATGGACTCTTTGTAAGTCTTAAGAATCATATAATCTATTTTCTTTTTTATTGTGGTAGTTTAACTGATATTGATCATGAGGATATATTAATGATATTGAACATCACTTATATATGGTTTTTATCAAATATTAATTTATCACATTGTTCTTATAAATGGTTTATAAAAACACTAGTGAATAATATTTCTTTGTGACCTTATAAAAATGGTCTATTTGAAATTATTTTCACATCTAAATTCCATTTCTTAAAACTCCCTATATATATTTTATCAAATGGATTCATCAAATTAGCCTATATAATTTAATTATTTTGTTTTAATGGATATATTTACCATACTAATATATCATGGATAAATTTTTTAATTATATATAGTGTTTTAACAATTTAATTTTATATGTTATTTAATTAAAGAGAATAATGAATGAAATCCCATGTCATTAAATTCACCCCAAAAAAATGAATTACATACTACAAAATTTTATTAATAATTAATAATAAAATTTATATAAATGTATCTATAATATGAATCATGATTCAGTATTATAAATGAGTATTAATTGAATCAATTAGATGATAAACATAATAATCCCAATTTTTTTTCTTACTAACCATTTCAGTTAAATATCTACCATGGTGGTGTGTTGGAACCTATTTTATTTATATATGAAATCATAATTAATATATAAAATAATTTATTTGAATATTATATGAAACATAATCCCCAATTTTTTTAAAATCTACACCCTACACACCTCTCTCTTATTTATCATGGTTCTTAAACTTGTTGCTCATGAGGAAAAGTAATATTTGAATGATGGATTTGATGATGAATACTAATCATCCTTATTTGTATCATTTAGATAAATGATCTAACTCCCCATGGCCCATTATATATTAGTCATCTCTACTACATTTGAATATTAAATCTTTTTATTATCTTTTAATTATGCTTAAATAATTAATAGAAGACCACTCATCTCTTTTCCCACATATTTCACGAGTCTACTCCCAACCTTCTTTATGAATCTCTCTTAGATAAATGTTAGTGAGATATTGAATCCTTGAAATGGCTGACTGTAGTTTACATTAATTATACTAAAAATTTTCTTCCATGATCCAAACTATTTCCTAAATATTGTTCATGGGATCACATTCTCATGTAATCTAACTCGATTGATGAACTAAACTGATCTGTGAGGACAGCTGGAGGATACTTTTTCCCAAAACCACCATGTTCTATTACAAATGTTAATGAATATAGGGGCTTACATGAAATCCCCCAATGGATATGTGATTCTGAATTCTATGGAAATATCAATTCATAGACATAGAATAAGATTTCTGAATGATAATTATAGATACAATTAATTATTGTCATCTTCTAATTAAATTTCATTTGAATATATATGTGGTAATTGTAGGTTTTTTTATCAAACCAAAACTATTTTTTGATAGAAAAAAGTTTGCTTAAAATGTGACCCTTTTTGTGAGAATGGATTATAAATTTGAATTTTTAATCCAATACGTCAAATATATCTCTAGGAACCATAAAAAAATATTATATTTTCATAAATAAAAATTGGAAATGAAACCGTTATACTACATGGTATTTTATTTTATAATCCAACCATCTAAGTGGTACACATAAAAAAATATTTAGAACACAATTTAGATACATAAAATCCCACATACAATGTTCTAATGTTTTGGGATTAGTTATCAGTATCCACTTAATAAATAATAATTTAATAGGTTAAACCTTCTTCCCCTAGTTGTGTTTGTAATTCCACTATATAGTTATTATCATCCTTGGATTTATGATACATTATTTATTAATATCTATTATTTTAACACTCATGGTATTATATAATTTGTGGTGTTTTTTATATAGGTTTCCTAGTCCCATAGTGCAAACTATCCTCCTACTTTTCTTATGGAATTTTTATGTTGAGGAACCCCTCTTATAAAAGTATATCTTTATCTAATCCCCTTGAGACGATTAGAGTGGTCAGTTATTCAAAATATTCACAATTAATAAAATCAAAATTTCTTACATAATTTTCTTAATCAATTTATGTTTTATGATAGTTCATAAATTCTTTAAATGGTGTGTTTGGAAATTTCATTACATTAATATTATTAATAATATGTCATGATATATTTTAAACAATAATCACGTGGTTTCTGATTCTATCTCCCTTTTTTGGAATTTTAGTTTAATTAATCATTGTGTTATACCTTATATCAATGGTTCCAATTATTAAAATCAATTAATGGATCCAAATTTATTGACATGAGCGATAAAACATTACAGATTTTGGATAATCATAATAGTCACAAAAGGAATTCTTCCTTAAAATGATTTTTTATATAATATTTTAAAATTGGTTTTATGTTTATTTATTTCATCCTATATTAATATTAGGTTGAATTTTTTACTATTTTTTGGGTTTTCATATAATTTACAACCAGATTCCTCACAATGACTAAGAAATAAATTATTTATATTGGTTCATAAGGACATTTTTATCAACTAAAGAATATCCCTTGGGAGTGTCAAACCATTTTTCCATTTTGGTATATTCTTCATGCACTATGTGGATATTGATATCATACCTAGTTCACCCATTTAGGGATAATACCCATGGTTAAATATGTTTTAGAGTCTATATTAGCATCTAAAAACAATATATTCATTAATTTATAGGATAAACCATCTATTAAAGAAATTAATAATATTTTAGGATATAATCCTCCAAATAGAAACATCACTAGTTTTTTCACAAATTTTCTTATAACCATTCAAAAAATATAGAAAAACTAACCCCTAACAATTACTAAGATCCTATCAATAACAATTTAATGATACAAACCATAATAGTAACATAAATAGTAAAATAGTATTAGGTATTTTATAATGAATCCTAAAATTGTCTAACAACATGTGGTCCTAAAGGTTCAGTGTCATGGATATTTCATACATAGACATCTTATTTTTCAGCACATTCAATAATTTCTTCTTTATCATTCACTACTAAATAATTTTTTATAAATAACACTAGATATAATAATATTCATAACTTGAGGAATAGATAATGATGAATGGGGTGATCCTATATACATAGTAATGGAAAAACCTAAAACAATATAAAAGAGAACCCATTGATTAACTAAATATAATAATAAATGATAAACTTTCCTTTGATGGATATCATTGAACATGTAATAATGACATAAGATATTAAAAATTTTAATTAAGGAATAATAAGTCATTTTACCTCGTTAAAAATAAATATAAATAATTATATAACATTTGAACGTGATGTTAAAGTACATAATACATTTTAAATAACGAAAATTCAATTAAACATAAAATTTTATTCAAATAAAATGTATCCTGGAAAATTTTCTGGACAAGATAAATAAAATTTTATTGTTGAAAAACCATAAGGATATGAAATAATTTATTATCAAATCGAAAATTTCACCACCTAGGTGAAAAAAATAATTTTCTACATTCTTGAAACTTTTAGAAAACCAATAATTCCCTCAACTGTGCGAACAAAATTACTATGTAAACTCCAATATATATCTCAAGATTCGAATCAAAACACAATGAATTTTAGGGTGATATAAATACCCACCCATCACCTTATATTTATATATATTATAATAAAATCCATTCATCATCATACCTAAAATACCCCATGAAAAATAATGAGTATCATATTCTATTGCAAAACATCACATTTGATGAATGTAAGAAATCATCAGATATAAAATCTCATTTTTTATAATGAATCAAACATTATTAACAAATATGTGTTTATCAAAACATCATCTCCTATCAGAAAAATCATTGTGGATATAAGATGTTAAAATGTAATTTATTTCACGAAATCAGTTAACATTATTATATATTATGATGTACAAGTAAAATTCAAAAAACACATATGTGGAGGAAAATAATAGAACTTTGAAAACCACATTAAAAATAATTCCCAATAAATTATTCAAAAATCAGCTAATTATTGGAAAAAAAATTACAGTGGATAATAAAACATTTTACAATCAAAATAATCAAAAAAATTATTTTAATCGTTTGAAATACCTATGTTTGAAATCCCACAACATAAAAAGAGTGGTAAACATTCATTATGAAATTAGATAATGTGATTCATGAAAATAATTGAATAATATACATATTTCATTTAAAACAATATTAATCAATATTTTTGGGAGGGATAATATGGGCATCGGAGCATATTCATTGTTATAAATGAATGACCAACAATTTTTATAATTATTATTTTTGGAAAAAAAATTCCGTAAATATGTTTTCACTGAAATTTGAAGTATGTTAAACTATGAATAAATTTAATGTTAATATAAAATTTTATAATACAATAATCATTTATAAAAATAATATTATATTCATGTAATAATAATTAGGACCTAGGGAATCATATATCAAGTCATTGAAAAAATTATAAAGAGGGTTGTATATGAGTCAATTAATATTGAGATGAGGATAACTAAAATAATATTAAAAACAAATTATAGGGATGATATATTTATATTTGACTTTAATTATTATGTTAATAAATCATTTAAATTAATTTATGGTGAATTATATTAATTATGTCACATGAAGTGGAAAATGAGACAATTAACCACTTCTATTTAATCTTGATTTCAACGGAAGAGAATTTTCCCTCAATATATCTATCATAACTATATAATTAACTAATATCTCAACATTATTATTAAAAATAACATGGCCTTGTTTTAACAAGATTCATTTCCATAAAACATAATATATTTTAATGGATTTTTTTCCTAATATATTTGAAAATCAACAGCTATGAACTATATATCATATATCATGGGACTAAACAATTTAAGTTAAATGGTTATATATTTTATAAATCTAATCTTAATGGACCATGATTTGTTATTGGTAAGAAATTCACATCATTCTATATAAAACACCATCCAACATTCCATTATTTTCCTCTCAAATTTTAGTCAAAATTTGTATCCTCTCTTTCCCTCTATGAAAATTCAATCGCGGGTTTACCGAATGTTCTTATGAATTTTTCTCAATATTTGTGATCCTTCCTTCATAGTTATGTGTTATTAATATTCAATTTTTTCTGTTATATGTAAATAACATTATATTATAATACATTTTAAATTTTTTTAGTGTTATATTATTTCATCAAAAAAATAATTTCCTTCGACTAACCAATAAATGTATTTAAATATTATATTCCTTAGTATCTAGTTGTTTCTTTATTTGTGAAATCCACCCCAATTACAATTCATTTATATGTGAAATGGTATCATTAATTTTTGATTCAAATTAAATATTGAGGTATATATGTGAAAATAACATTACCTCTCATTATAATAGCTTTATTTTATTTTATTTCTTAAAAAAATTGAAATCCATGAAATAAATAAAAAATTAAAAAAACATTTTAAATCAAATAGTTTGTGGTTTCAAGGGAATATTATTCCCATATATCATGTAAAAGTGATCTATGATCAAAATAAGATACAAATATAGTAAATAATTCTGTAAAATATTAAATTGGTATTAACATCATCTGAATTTGGTGCATATAAAATATGTTTAACTATAAAAAAATTTGATACATCATAGAATATTCTATGTATTAATAATATGCTCATTACAAAATATAATATATGATTTTAATATATTTTTATCAATTATTTATTTTATTATCATTAAACCACTAATGATCATTACAACATTATATCATAATCACTCCATTGATAAAGTGACATTACATTAAATTCTCAATATACTATAGTTTTAATGTGTATTATTATATATTCACATAGATATCCATGATTTTTTGTTTAATGGGGACATATTTCCAATCTATATATCATAAACTTATATACAAAAACCTATTGATTGCATAGAAAAATATATTTATAAATTTCCATATAGAATATTATGATATGTGGTGTATTTTAATTCAATGAATATGAATGATACATTAAAATTCATATGTGATAAGGTGCTTAGAACATTGTATCACATCAATGAATCTATACGTCATAAATGAAATACTAGTAGAGTATTTTTTATAATAAATAATCTTTTTCTATGATGTATTATAATTTTTAATTGGTGGTATGTTTATAATGACTATATTTATGATTTCTATCTCAATGATATCAATTTATAATTTTTGATATTATGTTTATATTTATTTACTATAATGATATATTATTATCCTGAAAATACTTTTTTGTTGAATTTATTTATTCCTAATATAATAATAATACCAAGATAATAAATGATATATTTATAAATATGATACCATAGAAAAATAATCTAATGATTAAAAATTATATAATATCTCGATTCCATAAGAAACCATAAAAATTATATAAAGACAATTATTTCTTTTCGATAAATATTAATAAATTTTCACGTAATCAATTTATTTTCCTAACATTTTCAATTTTATATAATGATCATTTCTGGTTCTAGTTTTTGAAGATTGTTATTCAATTTTATCAAATATATGATATTAAATGTATTCTATTCCATATTTATAAAATAAAAAATTTCATTTTATTTATAGAATCAGGGTGTTATAGTAGAATTTTTTTGAAAATAAATTATAATAATATCAATATCTCTCCATGTGAGTTCATATTTAATGAATTCATAATATGTTATAAAAAATATATAATGGTTTTCTAGAAATAATAATATATGGTTGTTGAATAAATTTAAATGAACATAATATTACAAAAATAATTTTTATAAAAATGGAATGATCATGGTATATTAAAGAGAATCATGTAAATCACATACTTCTATTAATGTGAAAAATTTCAAGAGAACCATATAAATTATTGTAGTATTTCAGTAATAAATTAGAAAAAATTTAAGTAATTTCATATATGATTAATTTAAATATTGGATGAAATATAATATATCCCCAATTTTTTTGAGGATATAATATTATGGTAATATTTAGTTACTAAAATTTATAACCATGTGAATGATAACAATGATGTATGATTATAATTTAGACATCTAGATACTTATGTAATTGAATATGGTTATTAAAACTAGTAATTACAATGTGGTATTATCCCCATCCAAAGATGTATATTATTAATGAGATCATGTGGAAGAAAAAAAGAGATTATTGAAACAAAAAGTATAATGTAATATATATATTTAGGGAATAAGGATGGAGAAAAAAATTTAGTTAGTGGAATATATAAATGGACATGAAGATATATTAAAATCATGCTTTCTATATTAATAAACAATATACACTAAAGAAAACAATCTAATCCTAACATACCTAATGTAGTTTTTGAATTATATTAATGGAGTGTGATGATAGGATTGGTATTATCTCATTCTTTAAAGCATGTAATAGCTATTGTGACTAGTGTCTTCTCCTGGTAAATAAACACATCATCATTATATAATCCAAATATATTAAATTATGTGAAAAATCATGAAAAAAATCTGTAACATTTGTATTCCTGATATTTAAATGTATATTTTCAAAAAAAAAATTATCGGAACACCATAATGAGGTTCTGAAATTGAAAACCATCCTTAATGTGAGGAATAATATCCATATATCCTAAAGGATAAAATAAATTTATATTATTATATTTTTTTCACCCATAAGATTAATAATTTTATCAACACTAGAAAATAATAGTGTGGTCATGTTTATTGGTGTCTTGGTTAGGTAATTATTTCTTAGTTGGGTTATATATTAATTGTAATTTATGTTTTATATGTTCATGAACTCATCTATACTATTAGATTATTTTAAGGTCCCAATGTTTTTTCCTACTAGGATTCATACTCAAACACTTTACATGTAACCTAATAAATGTATTGATGTTTATATAAGGGTTCCAAGTAATATAATGTCTCATATATGAGGTGGATGAGCTAAGAAATCAGATATATGATATAGTGGTCAGAGAGTGATATAAAATGGGGTTTTTTATATAAAATATTTTGTTATTTTGTTATTTTTTCATATATAACATTTATTGATCTACCACAAATGGTGATCATCCTTATAATTGATTATGTATTTCAATTGGATCATTTTTTATTAAATATGATATTATATATATTGATAATAAGTTGTTATGATTATAAAAAATTTCCATATTAAATTATGATTTCATCCACTATTTTATGAATGTATTATATTATATTATGGACATAGTCTGGCAAATTTATTATACTATACCTATCCAATAGTTATAAATAATGTGAAAAAAGATGGTATCCATGAGTGTATATTTCACTTTACAAAGAACATGAGTAATTGGCTACATGAGGAACACTTCATCTAAAAATTATTTTATATATACTGATATAAGTATTTTCAATGGTTGATACTATAATTATGAATATGTGTTTCCATTGTGTTTCTATAGTGTTAAATGTTTAAACTACCATATATTCTAGTTGGGAGAGGTTATTGAATGCCAAAACATCTACATGTATATTAGGTTATCAATTAGAAGATATAACATTCCTTAGATTTTAGGTTAAAAAAATATATATAGGTAAATTATGTTTTTTTATCAATTGGATTGTTGTATTACACCGATATGGAATTCAATTTTTTGATTGATTATGTTTTGAATCCACTTGTTGGAATAAGATTTATATATTATCTATATTTCCCCTCAAATATTTGTGCAATGTTTACAATTTTATGTGCAATTTTTTTATATTCAACACATACATTCTATTTCATATGTAATTGATTAATAAAGGGACACCATTGGTGTTGGAATATAGATTTATTCACTCTCGCAAAAAGTCTACATAATATTGTAATTCTATTTTTATGTCGGATCATTAGAAGATATCCTAAAAAGAGAATAATATTCCATTAGTAATCCATTTATGAATTATTATATAAATTTTTTGCTTCAACTATGTGGGATAATATTATCATTGTAATTTTTGTGAAATTTTGATATTATTTTATATAGATATGTTTTTTTATCTCATTTTTGAAGTGTATCTTGTACTACATATTGTCATTAATTTTTATAAAATGTCTAATATAAACAAGTTTCTTGCAAATTTTTTTATAAAATCTCATATCATCATTATCAATTAATAAATGAGGGTAAATCATTCAATAACATTAACTATAAAACCATGTATGTACTTAGTAGTCCCAAGAGATCAAGAAAAATTCATAGATTAGTGATGAATTGATTCTTGTGCATTATCAGAATCATGATTAGGGATGCTAAATTGATTTATCACATCACTATTTCATTCTCAATGACTTTATTTCAACATATAGGATTTTGTGTAGCCAACAATTTAGATGTTTTCTAATATAAAGACAAATAAACATATTTATGGTCAATACAAATATATCCAAGTACATTTAGTATGAAATATATGTTGTGTTAATGAGGATATCTTATGACTTCTCCATTCCTTATGAATTTATGTTTTAATAATAACAAAAAAAATCATATGTTTTGAATATTTTTTTAATTTCCCTTTATTTATTGAGATCTAGAATTGTCATTCTGTTATGCTTACAGATATATCATTACATTTTTACATTCTGTTATACATACTGATCTGTCCTTACGATTTACGATTCAGTTTTTATTATTTTGATTTCAGTGTATATATAATTCAGTTTTTATGATTCTGATTCTGGTGTATATATGATTCAGTTTTTATGATTCTGATTCCCGTGTATATATGATTCAGTTTTTATGATTTTGATTCTGGTTTATATATCATTCAATTTTTATGATTCCTATTTCTGTGTATATATGATTCTGTTTTTATGATATCGATTCGGGTGTATATATGATTCAGTATTTATGATTCCTATTATAGTGTATATATGATTATGATCTTCAAAATACTTATTTCGGTGTATATAATATGCTTATATTTATGAAACTAATTCAGTTTTATATATGATACCATCTTCATGATTCCGAATCCGGTGTATAAGTGACTCTGATTTTTTTTATTCTGGTTCCAGAACAAATGCAATACTAGTTTCTCAATCCGATTTACATTTCATTATGAATCCGTTTTCATTGTAATGTTTTTCTTCAGAATCCTTCATCCAGATAATGTTATAGTTTCCAAATGTATCATTCCAATATTATCATATTCTAAGATTTCTTATACTTAATATTTTATCTTTAACATAACCTCATTTCTGTTACATAAAATATTATCATACAATCGCTTACAAACAAACCCTTGTATATTTGACACATTTCCAGGTCCCTCTGAATGTTTAGGAAAATATAACCATTTTATTGGAGCAGACCATAGGGAATCATTGCCTATAAATACAAGTTCATTTGAATGATGAAACATAATGAACAATGTAGAGAGTGGATGAACATGATGCATGTGAAAAGGATGTGAAATTGTTTCTAGAGAGAGAGGATCCTACAACTCTAAGTGATTCATGCGGATGGCATGAAAAACTTTTTCAGGTGTGAATAGGTTCTTCATACTTTCTTTGTGCAGACTCCAATCATGTTGATCATGGACTTATGGGTTTGGAATAATGAGGTTATAATTTCCTTTTAAATCTATTTCTTGCAAGGATAGCAAGACAAATACCGATTTTCATATTGAGGGATTGCCTGGGTTTGGGTATGACAGACATTCTTGAATTTATAAATCACGAAACCATTATACAAGGTTGATGGATATCCTTCTCTTTGGGTTAAAAGAATAATATTGTTACTTGTTTACTATTACCAGTTGTTTTAGTTCGGCTTTTTTATGTTAAATTTGATAAATTTAGAAAGTATAACCTTCTTATACTTTTTAATTCTGTTTCAATGATTATATTACATATTCTATATGATTTAAGGTAGAATCTTCCTTTTAAGAAAATAGAAAAGTTTTGTTTAAGAGGTCTTGTAAATGTTTGTTTAACTTTGTTAATCCTAACATTAAAGGTTCCAATGGAATTTTTAAAGGATACAATTCACCCCCCTCTTGTATTTGAGCATATTATTTTTACAGATTCGATCCTACAATTGGTATCAGAGTTTGGCTACCTCATACTATGAATCAATAAAAAAATTGGTATCAGAGGGTGGTATCCTCGTACTATGAATCAATTTAACATTTGGTATCAGATGTGGTCTCTGAAATACTTATATCCACATATAAGTTTTCATTCTCGAGTATTCCTTTTCTAATATTCTTTATATTTGTTTTTAAAATTTTACTTCTATTAAGTTTTTTGGAATGGAATATCTTTTTAGTATAAAAGTCATTCATGTTGGATCTTTTTAAAATATCAATCCTACTAGACCACCGATCATCGATGGAAATTATTATGAGTACTAGATAGATAGAATTAAGACCATTGTGATAAACACATATATATATGACTACATTATGTTAACTCGTGATTATAAGATTTCTGATAAGGAACTAAGATCTTTTACTAGTATAGAAAAAATGGAATATCAGTTTAACATTAAGGTACATAATAATTTTCCTTGTTCCATGACTAAAAATATTTATATCCAAATTTAATCAGGTAATTTCGCAAATATTTTTTTGGAATAATCTTGAAGTAACCCATATTTTAACATCTAATGTTATTGAAACTAGATGATCTGTTCTCAGGGATAAGTATCATGGTTTCTCTTTTCCTTATTGAGGACCCATATGTAAGGTACAAAAATGATTCATGAATATTGTCAACAAATTACAATCCATGGGTGAGAAAGGTTTTGTTCCTTAAGCTCTTGTAGATAAGATTATTGACATCATGCCTAACAAATGGGAATCCTAGAGGACTGTTATAGATGAAAACATGAAAGTTTCTCATATTTCTCAATATGAACTGTTTGGAACTCTTCATCAAAATGAAACCATAATGAAGAAAGATGCTGATAATATTATGAAGAATAATGGAAATAGAGGTGTTTATTTTATTACTACATCAAATCATATGAAAGACAATAATCCCGAGAGAATTAAATGATCAAAATAATAGAAGGCTGTTGTTAAATCTGAATCTAATGAAAGTGGAGTGTCTAAAAATGAGTTAGCTTGTCCTACTCAGAGGAAGAAAAATATTATTTGACATACGAACTTTTAATATTGATACAAGAAGATATATGGAAAAGAAAATAAATATAGATAAGTGAAATGATATGAATGTTAGAGAACCGATCATATTAGACCTACTTTTCCATTTCTTAAAAAGATAGGCAAGAAAGACATGAATTCTGAAAGAAGTAAGAAGAAGCTCTACAAATCAAATAATATGAAAGTATTGAAAACCAATAACACATGGAGTTCTAGTGGTGGATATTCTTCTAATAATTCTTCAAAATATGAATCTTCTAGGAAAAATAATATTGGTCTAATAGCCATATATCCATTTCATAATCATTGTCTTATGGCTAAGGTTTAAACTGCTTAATCCTTAACTAATATGTCTTTATGTGAATATTCTCTAGATATAGGATTTTCATTAGATAAATAATATTAATTATCAGATAATGATAATGATATTACTTCCTATGATGAACTGTCTATATTTTCTATGTTTTAATAAAAGAGAAATTTTAATGTTTATAAGAAACTTGATAAAGAAAACTGTAGAGAATAAATTAAAAAAAAGGAACTTATAGATCCTTCCAAAGATCATGATGAGGAAAATGATGTTTTAATAACTATTTATAAGAATCCCGATAATGTTAATTCTGAGAAAGATATAAATTCTAAGGATCTTAAAAATTTGTTTTTAGAAAAAATATGTTTTAGAGGATAAATTTAACTCTAATCTATTATTCTTGATGATAAGAATTTAGTCCTGAGACAAAAATCTAAAATAGTTTCCTTCAAGAAACTACTTGAAAATTTTACATCTGATAAGGAAAATTGTGTTCAGATGTATACTCAGATTGAACTCATGGTAATAATCAGGGATTAGGTTATTCTCATGAAAAACATTTTTTTGAAAATAATTATTTCGTTCCTTGTAGAACCACTTTTTGTACTAAATGTAAAATTTGTGGGAATTGGAATAAAAAAAATTCTTTAAATAATGTTCAATCCCATGGGTTTCATAAACCTTATTTTTCTAAAAAAATATGTTTACCCAAGCTTTTATTATCAAATAGTTCCGGATCCAAGAATGTTTGGATTCAGAATGCCTAACACTTTCTTTTTCAAGAAAATGAAGGATGTACAAACAACCTATGGAACATGGATATTGGATGTTGATGGCACATGAATGGTAACATAGTTTATTTCATGAATATTTTTAAATCAAAAGGTTGAAAGGTAACTTTTGGATATGGCTCTTAAGGAGAAATTACTATTATAACTAACATTGTTCTTCATGGTTAGGTGGTCATTTCAAATGTTATTTTTGTATAAGTACTTAGGCAAAACCTAATAAGAATAATATAATTATGTGGTGAAGGTTACCTTGTAAATTTTATAAATGAAAAATTTATAGTTCACAATTCCAATGGTGTGTTTATTTTCTCTTCTCTTCGGAATGAGAATGTGTTCGGAATGCAAGAGGAACTTTCTGATATTTTTAAAAAACCTCTACCTTCAGATATATTTGAATACATTAAATAGATTCTATGAATGATTTATCTCAGGTAGTAATTCATATATACTTATTGTCTAAATCATTTACTAACATTACACAACTCCTTATTATTTGGAGAGTACATATGTTTGTTTATTTTCTTTCTTTAAACTATTTTTATTTACATAGGAATTTTTTTATTGAAAATTTTGGATTTGAAAATTTTGGATTTGAAAATTTCAGATTTGAAAATTTATGATTTCAAAATCTCATATTTGTAAACCTCAGATTTGAAAATCTCAAATTTCAAAATATCAGAATTGAAAATCTCAGTATCAAAAATCTGGAATTTGAAAATTTTGGAATTTAAAACATCTAAGAAAAAATTCTTATAATACAGATAAATCTCTCAGATAATTCCAAAAGGTAATCTTTCTTACTCTTTATTTTATTTATCTTATGTTTTAGTTGTTGATATTTAGAAATTTATTAAATTCAGGTTTACCTTACTTCACATGATCAGAATTCATATTTTTTAGATCCATTATCAACCATCAGATCAGATTAGGTTTTTATCAGCTGTTTGATTATCATATGGAAGTTGAAAAGTCATATCTATGTCAATATATAGGGTACCGTGTTTTCATGTATCACACCATCCATAATGATCTCAGTGCTGATGTTTTGTTTCCATCAAAGCATTCATTATGATTCATTTGTCTCTGTCACACTGAATGACTCTGTAATCCTCAGCAGATCAGATGTCGGTAAGCAAGGAGATTTAGGACTGGTCAATCTTTAGGGAAAGGATAGTGTGGCCTACGTTATTTTAAAATATAACTCCTTATTTCACTAGTGATAATATCTAATGGATGGGAATGTGTCTGTGTGGATAAGGAGAAATCTCAAGATCTAGTTTATCAGGACCTCCTTATTCAATTCTATGAATATGTTACTTTCATTAAAAAGAACAATAAGTATCTATTTGAGTTAAAATGCTATGAAAAATTATATAAAGTCCCCAACAAGAATGCAACAAATATTATTATCATACCGTATGAAGGGGAGGCTATTCTTTTCTCTCAGAAAATCCCTGAGAAAGAAGGTTCATTTGAAAAAGTCATGGATTTTCTTGGTATTATGTATGTTAAGAATCTACTGATTAAGAATCTTTTAACAAACCACAAGATGGTGGATCAGAAGATGCAATGATTTATTATTCCATTAAAGGGAGATAAGGATTCTCTGAAGATACGTGATATCATTCTGTTATACTTTCTTGTCAACCTATGGATGATCAACTTGGTAAAGTACATCTTTCTCTCCATATAAGAAATAAATAGTGGAACCATCAGATCTCAAATCCTTATGTATCCTATAACTAATTCCAGGATAGTTTTTATGTGTCTTTAAGATATGAATGATCCATACTGATCACTCTCAAATCCTTTCAAGATTTTTTTTCTTATTGTTGACACTCTAAGGAGGATGAATGTAGAGTTTATTCATGAATTGAAAATCATTAAAGAAATGGTTGTCCAGATCAAGGGTGGTGTTTCAGAATCTTTAATGTCAATTCTTTGGAAAATATAACATGATGAACCAAGCTTTCTAGTACCACTTCCTACTGTCCTGGTCTCAACACCTCCTCCTTCAAAGAAACTGAAATCTTATTCAGATGCAACAGTTTCCAAGTGTAGAGAAATGATAGATACAAGAATGGAAGGATATCCTTTTTGGTCTAAATCCTGCAGAAACTAAGGCTCTAAAAATAATGAAAGTATAAAATCATGAGAAAGAATAGAAATATAAGATGTTAAAGATGAAAAGTTTGGAAGTGAAAGTTTGTCAGTATCTTCTAATATATGTTGGAAATAAATCTTAGGATGTTACTGATTCTCAGATTTTTAAATAGAAATTGGTGACCACTCTGAAAATCTAGAAATAGATGAAAGACCTAGCTTTATCAAAACCATTTTAAGAAATGGATGATCATATAATCCAAAATTATAATGATGGAGTTTCAAGGGAAGGGAAATATTATGTTGGAACTCCTTCAAGTTTAGTTCATAAATCTGTTTCCGTAGAACAATTCCAAGAACAAGTTGAAGAATAAAATGGGGAAGAAATAGAAGTTGAGGGAGAGGATGAACTTGAAGATGACGAAAAAGATGGATATGATCTAGAATAATAAGTAGAGAAAGAATAGGTTGAACAAAAAGGTAAAGAATAGGATTAATTTAACGAAGAAGAGGGATAATGATGATATCAACATCTGGAGTGTAGAGACCTGAAGCTTAATGTACATGGAAATTACATTACATTTGTGGAATACTTAGTACATAACAAAAAAACACACACACAAGGATCGTAATAGTTTAGTGTCTTTGGAAACTCGGAATATAATCTTCTAATCGTGGTGAAAGTTCTTCAAAATCTCACATAAAGATCTTCCTTTTTTTTAACCTAAAACCTTTCTTTATATCCTGGGGAAAAGAAAACATAAAAGGGTGAGCTCAAATGCTCATTAAGGGTAACCAAAAGAAATATCAATCACATCATATACATAAGCACATATCTTTTGGAAATCTTAACCTGAAAAAGAGATCATAATTTCATAACATGGGGTAAATCATGGTAGTGAAATGTAATCACAATAATCATAACATAAAACATAAAACTTTGTGTAATTCACACATAATCATAGAGAATCATTTATTGTTAGTCAAGACTCATTACCAAGACTATCTTAGTGGACAAAGTCCCTTTCTGAATCGAGTAACCCTCATTTCAGTCCTGTTTCACTGAACCGTTATAACCTACTGTACCAGCCCTGTCTATCTCATGAGATATAAAATCTTTACCCAATGCATTGGAGGGAGATATAGGTCCCACCCATCTTATAATTAATCCTTTCTTATGTGTGCCACATAATCATAAACCATACATCATTGCGTAACCCATGTAATAAAAATGGGATTCTTAAACAACATGACATCATAAAACAATTCATATAAGATAAAGGAATTCATTAAAATATTTCCATCACTACATTATCAAATCCATGTAATAATAGGGACAAAAACAGAACCCTTTTTATTATCTTAGATGGAAAATAATTTTGATAAAATACTTGAACTTCATTCTTGAGGAAAATATCATTTCTACTTCGAAAATACTATTACTTTCTTAACATGTCATACAATTTTAAACTAAAAGAATTTGATTAAAAATAAACATGAAAACTTATAAAGGAAGATTCTTGGAAACAATGTTTTAAAAATCCATTCATGTCGTATAAGTTAAAAAAAACATTCTTCGTACTTTTGTCGGAAAAGTCAAAAAGTACCTCGTACGAAAAATGACAAAAGATTCCTTTCATATCTTTTACAAAAACATACCGAAGGGTAAAATTGGATATAAACTATTGTAGAAGGATGGAAATAATATTACACATTGAGGGAAAATGGATGTGGATAATAAAATACACCCCAGTAATTACCAAAGTAAAAACAATCTCGGATAAAAGTGAGATTGTGATATTTCCCTTACCTTAGGTCCGATTTGCTTTGTACGTGGCCGAAGCTCCTATATAATGGTTTAAATAATGTAATTGACTTATTACAGAATCATATTCATTGTTATTATATCATATATGGTTCACCTATGACATTATATTACCCGTTATTTTGTAAATTCCATGTTAAAGAAGCGTTTTGGGTAAAATCATTTCTTTTATCGTAGGTGTTTTGACTTGTTGTTCGTGACATTATTATTACTTATATCATGATTTACTTACTTCCAGAATATAAAATATGATTTATATATCATATATATTCAGTATATATATATATAATAGATAGATAAATGAAATGAAAAACACCGTTTATGGAGACGGTAGTCCGTACGTACGCATGAACGCTGTTTTCCTTTCCTTATTGTCTTGAATGGAAGTAAGTAGATGACATAAATATATATATATATACACAAATCCAGTAGCTTTATAATGTCATATATTTCATTATTATTTCTTATATATACTTTATAATCATTCTTAAATGGTTAACATGGAGAATTAATCTCATCGCGTCGTGGAGACGGTAGTCCGTACGTACGCACGAACGATGATATCATTTCCATAAATATTGAATTGAATTGGAGTGGATTATAAAATATATCAGAATCAATATGATGTTGTAATAACTATGTATAGTTATTCTTTACACCATTATACCCATCCATGTAAGGTGGTGGTGGAAAATAGATTACACCACGCCGCGGAGACGGTATTCCGTACGTACGCACGCGCGGTGATTTCTTTTTCCGTAGGATGGATAAATGGTGAAATAGGGTTGTTTCATAATTATAATGACATATAAGTATATGAGTGATACTGATGTTATTACTTCATAATGAAACAACCTACGAAGAAGATATGGAAGAAGAAATAAAGATGAAAGAATTGGTAACGGTAATTACCTCTTCTTTCAAGCGCCTTTTGGAGACCTCCTCTTAGGGAACTAAAATTGGTCTTTGAGGAAGACCAGAACCTCTAGGATGTTGCTAGGGAAGTGGAGAAGATATTTTCGTAGGGGTTGGCCGAGATTGAGTGCTCAAATTTGTGTGAGGAGGAGGGGGAGGAGGTGTCCTTTTATAAGGGAGGAGAGGGGTACCTTAGGAATACCTCAAAATATTATTTTATATTAATGTCAAAATCAGATTATAATGGTTCCAAAGGGTCTTATATTGAAGCTAAAGTTGGTATGGGTCTAAATCCTATCATCCAATAGGATTTAGACAAGTTTAGGATATTATTTTAACCTTATCAATTAGATTTAACTCTAAGTTAAATAATTTAACTTTTACCGTGTTTTTTTGTTTTCTTTCACTATATGGTTAATACACTTACTATAACATGCCAAACGAACCCCAAATTGTTTATTATTAATATATATATCCTTATCTAAGTAATTTGGCCGAACCATAGATTTTTAGGAATAAAATAACAATTAATAATATAATATTTGATTTAAAAACTATTTTGTGTCAATTTTGACACTATTTGATATATGATTTTTGTGAAAGTCATAACAGAATTATATGTTAGAACCAAGTTGATTAAATCAACAATAATATATCATAGTAACCTAGAAAATTAGTTTAATTCATAAAAAGACTCAAATTACATTCATTTGAGAATTTATAACATCAATTATGTTAATATTTCCTTAAAAGGGTAATTACTGCATCGTTGTGTCATAAATAAAATAATTTATTTAAGGTCTAAAAATAATATATCATTATGTAGGAAATCTTTTTAGCTTTCTAATGAATATTTATAGTCGAATTTATCTTATGTATAACCCCATATTAAAAATGATTTACTTATTAAACACTGATTTTAACTATTTTAACCATTCTTTAAATAAATTAATAATAAATGTCCTAATCTAACCCAAGTGGGCCTAAATGGTCATATTTTATTCCTAAGTTTGTTTTGGTCGAATTAAACTTATCCAATAGAATTAGGACATGTGTTAGGGTAATAGTAATATCATTTTTACCCTTAGTTACCCTATTTACTATTAACCGCGGTAAAAAAAGTAAAAAGTTACTATTCACCAAAAATTATTTTTATCTCATTGAACCACATTTTACTTACTGATATCAACCGTGTCTGTCGGATTTTCGAAATTCCATTCACAGAAGCGGTAAAATTAAGTTTTATGCAAAATTCAGTTTTTAACCTACCACTTAGTGGTTTCACTATTCATCAAAAATTGAAAGTTTTCAGAAAAATACCAAAATTTCACCCTAGGCTAATTTCGGTATTACGAATCCAAAAATGAAGTCCATTTTGAAAAATAAAATTTATAAAATTTCAAAAAGTTGTTATTATTATTCATAACGGCTAGTTTTAATAATATTTTAATAGCATATCGTTGTTTAGTGAAACTCGGTATTGCGTACGACGCAAGCTATCGAGGAAGGTCGCAATTGCGTGTAATGCAAGGCAAGTCAAGGATGTGTGTTGTGAAAGATCCTTTTGGTGTAGCGTACAACACAAGACATTAGTGAAATAAAAAAGAATATTTTTCATAAAATCTCGGGCTGTTACATTCTACCCCCCTAAAAATGAATTTCGCCCTCGAAATTCGTCGGGGTTATAAATGGTTTACTATTCGAATGTTTCTTTAATAGAAACCCACATCGTAAAAAGGAATACCAAAACTTGGCTTTAAAAACTAAAGTATGAAATGTAACGATTACCCAAATAAACTAATCACTGGGTTTCCACATAGGTGAAAATATGGATATGGAAGAGAAATCTAACCATCATGTTCTGATGGAGAGTGGTAGAGAACATGGCTATGGAAAATCCAATAATCACAAATCCATAAATTTGTGACGATCTAAGGTACCATCTGATTCATCATGTATAAGATCACTAGGACAACATTTTTGGTTTTCAAGATCATTTCCCTAAAGTTGAAAATTTGAATTAGAATAAATACTTTCTTTATTTTGGTACAATCTCACTATTGTTCATGCCTTGAACAATTTCCACTTCATCTCTTAAATAAATGAAGTTGAATTTGTTATTCGGGAAGTGTTAGTATGACAGGTCATTCCATCTGTCTCAAACAAAAGGTTAGCAAAAATTATAAGTCGATCTATAGTGAGATTAATCACATATGGTTCCTAAAATGGAATTATACTTCATATATCATACTGCTTAATATAATAAAACTAGTTTCTACTAAACAGGGACTTCTTGTAGGCCAGTGGTAGGCGATAAAGGCAAGTCGCACTTCGGTTGTGGGTTCGATTCCCACAGCCTTGTCTGAAGCGATGAGCTATTGCCCGTCCTGCAGGTTGTCCTTTTTCTAAAACTATATTACTATAACATCACATCAATAATATCGAAAAAACTTCTATCCTTAAACAATACTAACTTATTTCCAACATAATCCATTCCAATCTTTAGGCTTATCCATAATACTGCAGTCCACTCTCATAACATAGTGAAAATTATTACCAGAGATTTAATACCATCGTTGATCCCCATATATCATAAGATATATCTTGTTGGTCACATTCCAAACATTCAAAGGCCTTAATCTTGTACTCTCTTGAATACCCATTGAACCTTATTGAAAACATTAATTCTATTAAAAGTTAACTCTTTCCACATACCAAAATCCTCAAAATTCTATATACTCAAACCATGATATCACTTAGTCCTTATATCAATCATGAGCTCATGAATACTGTTAAACATTTAATTTTCTCCTTATCCCTTCATTATGCGCGTATCATCTAAATTCCAAAAATATCTGAATAACCTTTCATGGATAGTGGTACCATTAATCATACACTTTCATAACTCATGGAAAGACAACAGTGTAACAATCCTTAGATGTCTTTTTATTCTATAGTACAACATTACACTTGATAAACATGTAATTATTCCACTACCTTCTTAAACCATTGACCGAGCTTCAACAATTCTTTCATCTCACATATCATTTGTAGTCTCTTCATCATCATCTACATAAATACTTCCCATACGACCATACTGATTATCTTCATGAGACTTTCCCTTAGGGCATTGGTTTGCATAATGCCCGCAAATTCCACATTTAAAACATTTAACCATTGTTGATGTCGTAGCAATACCATTATCCTCATCCATGTAGTTAACTGAACATTTTCCTTTGCATTTACTTGGTTTGTGTCCTTCTTTTCCACACCCAATGCATCTTCCAGTTCCTTTGAAACATTCTCCTTGATGCCTCTTCCCACATGATTTACATAGGGGAAATTGAACTTTCTTTCCTATATGATCATCATGAAACTCCATCTTTCTCTTATTAGCCGAGTCAGGAAACTTACCAAATTTTACTTTATTGATCATATTATGAGATTGCTGATTCGGCATAATAATGATGTTTGGACTTCCAAATCCCATTTCATTATGAAGAATATCATTCCATTGTCCATCATATCCTCCATTATCGTGAATCATCTTGTTTCCAGCGATTTTCTAAAACCCAAAAAAAAATAGTGTGAGAGGCAAAAATCATGCTAGGGAAAACAACATAATAAAGGGGGAGTACCTTCAATATCTAACATCTTAGTTTTAATTCTATGATCTTTAGCGTAGATCTAATACTATAACCTATACGTATACTTAACCTTAGGGACATCCCTAGACATACCGTAGAAATATCTCTAGGGATCTCACTAACGTTTTCGCATCCTAGTTTCCAAAGGTTGACTAAACCTTTCCTCTGATACCAACAGTAAAGACCCGAAGCTTAACGTACATGGAAATTACATTACATTTGCGGAATACTTAGTACATAACAAAAAAACACACACACAAGGATCGTAATAGTTTAGTGTCTTTGGAAACTCGGAATATAATCTTCTAATCGTGGTGAAAGATCATCAAAATCTCCCATAAAGATCTTCCTTTTTTTTACCTAAAACCTTTCTTTATATCCTGGGGAAAAGAAAACATAAAAGGGTGAGCTGAAATGCTCAGTAAGGGTAAACAAAAGAAATACCAATCACATCATATACATAAGCACATAACTTTTGGAAATCTTAACCTGCAAAAGAGATCATAATATCATAACATGGGATAAATCGTGGCAGTGAAATGTAATCACAATAATCATAACATATAACATGAAACTTTGTGAAATTCACACATAATCATAGAGAATCATTTCTTGTTAGTCAAGACTCATTTCCAAGACTATCTTAGTGGACAAAGTCCCTTTCTGAATCGAGTAACCCTCGTTTCAGTCCTGTTTCACTGAACCGGTATAACCTACCGTTCCAGCCCTGTCTATCTCATGAGATATATAATCTTTACCCAATGCATTGGAGGTAGATATAGGTCCCACCCATCTTATAATGAATCCTTTCTTATGTGTGCCACATAATCATAAACCATACATCATAGCATAACCCATGTAATAAAAATGGGATTCTTAAACAACATGACATCATAAAACAATTCATATAAGATAAATGAATTCATAAAAATATTTCCATCACAACATAATCAAATCCATGTAATAATAGGGATAAAAACAGAACCCTTTTTATTATCTTAGATGGAAAATAATTTTGATAAAATACTTGAACTTCATTCTTGAAGAAAATATCCTTTCTAATTTGAAAACACGTTTCCTTTCTTAACATGTCATACAATATTAAACTAATAGAAGTTGATTACAAATAAACATGAAAACTTATAAAGGAAGATTCTTGGAAACAATGTTTTAAAAATCCATTCATGCCGTATAAGTTAAAAAAAACATTCTTCGTACTTTTGTCGGAAAAGTCAAAAAGTACCTCGTACGAAAAATGAAAAATGATTCCATTCATATCTTTTACAAAAACATACCGAAGGGTAAAATTGGATATAAAATATTGTAGAAGGATGGAAATAATATTACACATTGAGGGAAAATGGATGTGGATAATAAAATACACCCCAGTAATTACTAAAGTAACAACAATCTTGGATAAAAGTGAGATTGTGATATTTCCCTTACCTTAGGTACGATTTGCTTTGTACGTGGCCGAAGATCCTGTATAATGGTTTAAATAATGTCATTGACTTATTACAGAATCATATTCATTGTTATGATATCATATATGGTTCACTTATGACATTATATTACCCGTTCTTTTGTAAATTCCATGTTAAAGAAGCGTTTTGGGTAAAATCGTTTCTTTTATCGCAGGTGTTTTGACTTGTTGTTCTTGACATTATTATTACTTATATCATGATTTACTTACTTCCAGAATATAAAATATGATTTATATATCATATATATTCAGTATATATATATATATATAATAGATAGATAAATGAAATGAAAAACACCGTTCATGGAGACGGTAGTCCGTACGTACGCATGAACGCTGTTTTCCTTTCCCTATTGTCTTGAATGGAAGTAAGTAGATGACATACATATATATATATACATAAATCCAGTATCTTTATAATGTCATATATTTCATTATTATTTCTTATATATACTTTATAATCATTCTTAAATGGTTAAAATGGAGAATGAATCTCATCGCGTCGGGGAGACGGTAGTCCGTACGTACGCACGAGCGATGATATCATTTCCATAAATATTGAATTGAATTGGAGTGGATTATACAATATATCAGAATCAATATGATGTTGTAATAAATATTTATAGTTATTCTTTACACCATTATACCCATCCATGTAAGGTGGTGGTGGAAAATAGATTACACCACGGCGTGGAGACGGTATTCCGTACGTACGCACGCGCGGTGATTTCTTTTTCTGTAAGATGGATAGATGGTGAAATAGGGTTGTTTCATACTTATAATAACATATCAGTATATGAGTGATACTGATGTTATTACTTCATAATGAAACAACCTAAGAAGAAGAAGTGGAAGAAAAAATAAAGATGAAAGAATTGGTAACGGTAATTACCTCTTCTTTGAAGCGCCTTTTGGAGACCTCCTCTTAGGGAACTAAAATTGGTCTTTGAGGAAGACCAGAACCTCTAGGATGTTTCTAGGGAAGTGGAGAAGAGATTTATTCAGGGGTTGGCCGAGTTTGAGTGTTCAAATTGGTGTGAGGAGGAGGGGGAGGAGATGTCCTTTTATAAGGGAGGAGAGGGGCACCTTAGGAATACCTCAAAATATTATTTTATATTAATGTCAAAATCGGTTTATAATGGTTCCAAAAGGCCTTATTTTGAAGCTAAAGTGGGGATGGGTAGAAATCCTAACAAACAATAGGATTTAGACAAGTTTAGGGTATTATTTTAACCTTATCAATTAGATTTAACTCTAAGTTAAATAATTTAACTTTTACCGTGTCTTTTTGTTTTCTTTCACTATATGGTTAATAAACTTACTATAACATGCCAAACGAACCCCAAATTTTTTATTATTAATATATATATCCTTATCTAAGTCATTTGGCCGATCCTTAGATTTTTAGGAATAAAATAACAATTAATAATATAATATTTGATTTAAAAACTATTTTGTGTCAATTTTGACACTATTTGATATATGATTTTTGTGAGAGTCATAACAGAATTATATGTTCGAACCAAGTTTATTAAATCAACACTAATATATCATAGTAATCTAGAAAATTAGTGGAATTCATAAAAAGTCTCAAATTACATTCATTTGAGCATTTATAACATCAATTATGTTAATATTTCCTTAAAAGGGTAATTACTGCATCATCGTTGTGTCATAAATAAATTAATTTATTTAAAGTCTAAAAATAAAATATCATTATGTAGGAAATATTTTTAGCTTTATAATGAATATTTATAGTCGAATTTATCTTATGTATAACCCCATATTAAAAATTATTTACTTATTAAACTTTGATTTTAACTATTTTAACCCTTCTTTAAATAAATTAATAATAAATGTCCTAATCTAACCCAAGTGGGCCTAAATGGTCATATTTTATTCCTAAGTTTGTTTTTGGTCAAATTAAACTTATCCAATAGAATTAGGACATGTGTTAGGGTAATAGTAATATCATTTTTACACTTAGTTACCCTATTTACTATTAACCGCGGTAAAAAAAAGTAAAAAGTTACTGTTCACCAAAAATTATTTTTATCTCATTGAACCACATTTTACTTACTGATATCATCCGTGTCTGTCGGATTTTTGAAATTCCATTCACATAAGCGGTAAAATTATGTTTTATGCAAAATTCAGTTTTTAACCTACCACTTAGTGGTTTCACTATTCATCAAAAATTGAAAGTTTTCAGAAAAATAACAAAATTTCACCCTAGGCTAATTTCGGTATTCCGAATCCAAAAATGAAGTCCATTTTGAAAAATAAAATTTATAAAATTTCAAAAAGTGGTTATTATTATTCATAACGACTAGTTTTAATAATATTTTAATAGCATATTGTTGTTTAGTGAAACTCGGTATTGCGTACGACGCAAGCTATCGAGGAAGGTCGTGATTGCGTGTAATGCAAGGCAAGTCAAGGATGCATGTTGTGCAAGCTCTTTTTGGTGTAGCGTACAACACAAGACATTAGTGAAATAAAAAAGAATATTTTTCATAAAATCTCGGGCTGTTACATAGAGTTTGAAAAAGAAGAATATGAATATGGAGATCTAAATTTTTTCAACTTTCAGATGAACAATCTCCAGTTCAAGACCTTGTTAAAGGAAAGAATGTTTTGGTTGCTTCATCTGATAAGGAAATGACTTAGATGTTCTATAAGATAATAGAGAGACCAACTTCTATAACTCTAAGAGGAGTTGATAATGGAAAAGATGTTTCAGGATCTAAGTCCTCTTCATCTGCTGAAAATTAAATTTTCAAGCTATGTTTAATAAAGTTGTTAATCACCATTCTGGTTCATTCAAAAATAGATGCCCAATGTCAAATGACTCATGAGAACCTGAATCAAAATACGGAATCAACCAACATGCTTATGGACAAGGTTATCAAGAAATAAGAATACTTTAGTAATATTTTGATTTATTAAAAAGTTATAAGTTAATTGTAAAAAATCCTTTATCCATACCAAAACTATTAATGAAGAGCTAAGACAGTTTGGTGACATCATGGATTAAAAAAACCGATATTTTAATACTTGTGAAACTATGTTCAACAAGGTCAAGGCATAAATATCTGAGATATCTAGTCAACTCAATTGTAATGCTCGATCAGTTAGCAGTGAGATGGAATTCAGACCTAAATTAGAGAAAAGGGTGGCTGTTGACGAAGAAAGTATCTTGTCTATAGAAAAGGAGAATTAGGATCAACATAAACTATTGAAAAAGTTGTAAGAATATAATAAGGAAGTAAAGATACTCAAATCCTTGATAAAGAAGATGTTGTCTAAGATGAAGAAGAATGGAAGCCTTTTCATTACAATTCGTTTTTTTGTAACGTAAACCTTATATCTAAAATTTCCTTAAAAATGTTTCTTGCATATCATTCTTTTGTTTTTGAATGTATGCTTTCATAACCTTATAATTACATATTATAATTCTCTATTCCATTCCCTCTTTTTGAAAATCACAAAGGGGTGAAATTTATTTAAATGAATAATTTAATCTCTGAGATGGATAATCAAGTAAGGGGTATTATTGCAAGAAAGGATAATTTCTATGTAAGGTGTAGTTTTATTTTTAGAAGAAATTTTCATCTAATCGGGAGATATTACCTTAAGAAAACCTGACTTCAAAGATCAAGAATATGATCCTTAGGAAACATAACTTATGGGGGAGTTAGTCGTATTCATCCAAAATGTTATTCAAAAGGGAAGATAATTTTTTATTCCTTTGTACTTAAGTCAATATATTATTCCATAGACAAGTTGTTAGTTATTTCCAAAAAGGGGGAGATTGTTGAGTCAATAAGGATATATTATGACTTATCCATTATTTATGGTTTTATGTTTTGAAAATCACAAAGAAATTTTCATAAGTTCAGAATATTTTTTATGTTCTGTATTTTTACTAACATTTGAAATTGTCATTCTGATATGCTTAAATATATATCATTAGGTTTTTCCATTCTGTTATACTTACAGATCTATCATTACAATTTATGATTCAGTTTTTATGAATCTGATTTCGGTTTATATATGATTCTGTTTTTAAACATCTGATTCCGGTGTGTATATTATTTAGTTTTTATGATTTTGATTCGGGTGTATATAGAATTCAGTTTTAATGACTCTGATTTCAATGTATATATGATTCAGTTTTTATTACTCTGATTCCAATGTATATATGATTGAGTTTTTATGATTTTTATTCTGGTGTATATATGGTTCAGTTTTTATGATTCTAATTATGGTGTATATATGATGTCAATCTTCATAATACCAATTCTAGTGTATATATGATGTCGATCTTGATGATACCAATCACGGTGTATATATGATATCTTCTCCATGATACCAAATCTGGTGTCTGTGTGACACCAATTTTTTTTATTCCTATTCTAGAGAAAATGCAATACTGGTTTCTCAATCTGATTTACTTTTCCTTATATATTCATTTTCATAATGATTTTCTTAAGAATACGTCTTCCTGATAATGTTAGAGTTTCCAAATGTATCATTCAAATATTATCATATTCTAATATTTCTTATAATTAATTTTTATCTTTATCTTAACATCATTCCTTTTGCTTAAAATGATGTCGTATAATCTGTTACAAACTAACCACTGTATGTTTGACATGTGTCCATGTCCCTCTGAATTTTAAAGAAAATATGATTGTTGGAGTGGTGCCGACCGTTGGGAATCTTTTCCTATAAATAAATGTTCATTTGAACGATGAAAAACAATAAACAACACAGAGAGTCGATGAACATGCTGCATGTGAAAAAACTATGAAGTGATTTCTAGATTTATAGGCTCTTATAACTCTCAATGATTTATGGAGATGTCGTGGACTACTTGTTCAGGTGTGAACAACTTGTTTAGACATTCTTTGTGCAGACTCTGGTCATGTTGATCGTGGGATTCTAGGTTTGGGTGATACAGGTTCTGATTTCCTTCTAAATTTAGGGCTTGCGGGGATTGAAAAACAAATACCGATCTTCAGATTGAGGGCTTACCTGGGATTGGGTAAGACATACATTCTTGAAAGTATAAATCAAGGAACCTTTTTCCATGGTTGTTGGATACCCTTCTGTTTGGGTTAAAAGAATCTTATTGTTACTTGTTTACTATTATCAGTTGTTTTAATTCTGTTATTGTATGTTAATAATTTTAATGTTAGAAAGTAATACCTTCTTATACTTTGTAATTTTGTTACTCAGATTATATTATAGATTCTATATGCTTTAAGGTAGAATCATTATTTTATAAAAATAGAAATGGGTTCTTTTAAGAGGACTTGTTAATGTTTGTTTAACCTTGTTAAACTTTACATTATAGGTTCCAAAAGAATTTTTTATGTTTAAAATTCACCCCTCTTGTATTTGAGCATCTCATTTTTACTTATTTGATCCTACATTATAGTAATGGGTTACATTTCCTTTAAATTTAATAATATATGATATAATAGATGTTTAGGGACATAATATGACTTGGTTAGGATCTAGTGTTGGAATTTATTATTTATCAACTGACTACTGTAGCAAAAGGAGTGCAAATTTTATATATTTCATTATTAATATCTGTAAATGAAATCAACCAAATATAAATAACTATTCATTTAATTATTTTTTTATAAATGTCTTTATAGTGGTATTTAATATAATTAAATTATATCACATATATGTTCAACATGATATTAAGGGTTTATATTCCTTAACAAATTTTATATTATTATTACTTATTTTTAATTCCCTTAGTAATATATTACTAGTAGTGATTCATAATGTTATTTAGGATTTATTTATCACATATTTTTTACTATATACTATTTTATATCTATAATAAATTCCCCATTTGATTCCAAATTTGTTGAGTAAATAAAGAAGAAAATTTAAAAAAACCATGGTATACTTTCTTTATATTTTCAATGTAAGGAATAAATTTTTATAATAATTTTTATTTATATTATAAAATATGTAAAATGATTTTTTAAACACATTTATTAAATTTAAAGGGAACCCTATAAATTTATAGAAATTATTTATTTTTACTATTGTTTGAAATATTTAAAGTAACGATTAAATTTCAATAGTATATGCCTAATGATATTTGATAAGAGTAAAAGAATATTTTCAAATCTATGTATTCATTATTTAGGTATGTGTGGGTGCTAATTTATACCTATTGAGTTATCATTGGATGATATGTTTCTTTTAGTGTATGGGCATAATGATCATGGAATGGTCATTCAATGGGTTATTTATAATATAATATTTAAATTTTTAGGTTGATTTAGCTCATGATTAAAATATAATAATATATATAGTTCCATAAAATATATTATAATATTATTGTAATTTGTAAAATGTTAATAAATATGTCTATTATATCATTTGGTTTATGTTCTATGTAACAATTGAATGATATTTTTATCTTGAAACATTAACATAGAGGTTTTAATTCCTGTGATTATTATACTATTGTGAAAATTTACCCCTTATTTTTTTGTAATAGAAATATAATGTCACGACCCGCCCTCGGGACCCGTGCCGTGACTACCCCAAGCCCGCCTTCCATAGGCCAGGGGCTGGTGACTAGCACCAAGGCATAAATCCCGATAACTGGGAAGGCATTGCCTTTATAAAAGTAAACAAAAAGAACCACAGAGCACAAGCGGAAGTAAAACACTATGTACAAAAGAAAGTGCTGAAAAGTAAATGTGCCAGAATACAAACCCAAAAGAAAGTACAACTACAACTGTAAAGTACAACTCGAAAGGGAAAACAGCAACTGAAAAGTAAAGCTGCTACGCCGAGCTGTCCACTGGAAATCCCACCTGAAGGGTGGGTACAGATAACTCCTATGCTCCTCAGGTCCCACCGTCCGCTCCGAGTATGTCTCGCCCAGTGGTCCACCTCCGGGTACCGCCTCGTCGTCACGTCCACCTTTGGTTACCGCCTCGTCGTGAGGTCCTCCTCTGGGTACCATCTCTTCGTATAATCCACCTCCAGGTACTGTCCAGTCCTCGAACACTCGGCTTCTGTCAACACTGCCTGTTGTCTGTAACCAACACAACGAGGTGCCGGCATAGCCCGTGCAGGGGTGAGTATAACGATACTCAGTAGGGACCCCGAGACCCACAAGGTCTCACTAAACCAACAAGGATAACCACAAAGAAGATCTCAACAGATAACCTCTACTTAGATATATGCCCATACATATACCTAAGTTACCAAGTAACCCATTCAATCATGAGAAAACACAAGGATTGTGAAATCAACGGATAACCACTACCCGGGTATATGCCCATACATATACCTAAGTTAGCAAGTGACCCATCTCAATCATGAGGTAAACACAAGGTCAAAAGTCTCAGCTCAAACCAGGATTTTCATTATCGAAACCGTAACTGCTGAAGAGCTCCGTCTCTGGAGTATACAGTGGTCCTGTCACGACTCCGAGGTACTGCTCACTAACCTAAGACTGGTGAGGTACTCCTCCTGTCGAGCACTGCGGGTTTGTGGCCAACTACCGGGCGCTCCGTCCGCTAAGGGTCTGTCGCCAAATGCCAGGCGCTCCCACTAATAGCCTACAGAGGTACTCCTCCTGTCGAGTACCGCGGGTTTGCAGCCAACTACCGGGCGCTCCGTCCGCCGTGGGTCTGTCCCCAAATACCGAGCGCTCCTTCCACTGGGCTAGTCGACTCACTCCAAGTCGATTCGGTCAAGCAGTCGTCAGGTCTCAGCCGGCTACACCTTCTCCGTACTCCGCATGCTCGTCTCCGGGAGGGTCCGCTCCACAAGATACTGGTTGATACTCCAAGTATCAAAAAGTCCCGCAAATAAGTATCTCAAAGGACCACCTCGTCATAGGGGTCTCAACGCAACAGACGGCGCGTCAATCAGACGCCCAGTCTGTGAGTTGTTAGCCTTTTCGTCCCAGGGGCCCGGTTGGTTTCGTGAGCGAACCAAACCCGGCCGTATCGCAACTATACCCCGATCTCTCATAGGGTAAACTCATAAGGACCGTTTCACAACGCGATCACCAACGCTGCTGACGGTTCGTCAAACGGACGTTCTGTCAGAAAGATATCAGCTTTTCTGTTCCAGGGGCCCGGTTGGATTTCGGTGCGATCCAACCCGTCCACTATTCATCTGCATCCAAAACTCGGGCGGAGGATGCCAAATGTTCCGTATCGTCAACAGGAACTCAACGCAACAGACGGCGCGTCAATCAGACGCCCGGTCTGAGAGTTATTGGCTTTTTCGTTCCAGGGGCCCGATTGGATTTCGGTGCGATCCAACCCGACCGCACTCCGTCGGCATCCAAACCTCGAGCGGAGTAAGTCGAAAGATCCATCACACTTAGAGGAATTCAACGAAACAGACGGTGCGTCAATCGGACGCCGAGTCTGTTATTTATTGGTCTTTCCGTCTCACACCCACCCTGGGAAACATCCCAGGAAGTCACCCATCCTGATCACTACTCTAGGCCAAGCACGCTTAACTACGGAGTTTTAACCACGTAGGCTCCCGAAAAGGAAGGTGCACCTTGAGTATAGTATACCGAAACGACCGTCTCGATCCAAGGATCGCGTTGCCGCTGAGGACGAGTCGTTTGGAGGCACGTAGCCCAAGATACGGGCATTTGACCAAACCGCTCGGTAACGGGGGTTTTGGGCCCGGGCCGTCCCGGCCCGAGACCCCCCGAATGGCCCAAACCGGGTCGACCCGCCCCGGACGGGGTCGACCCGCCCCGGCCCGGCGCGGCCCGGCCTGGCGCGGCGAACCGGCCAGGCGCGCCGGTTCGGCGCAAGGCAGTGCGCTGGGCGCGCTGCCAGCTGGGCCGAAGGCCGAGCTTGCTGGAAACGGGGGGGGGGGGGGGGGCGCATGCCCCCCCCATTGTGAAACCGGCCCCCCTCATAATGGGGGGCCAAATAACTGCCTGGGGGAATTAAATTCCCTCAGTTTCCACCAACCCGGCCGGCCCGACCTGGCCGGCCGGCTTCTTGTCAACAGGACCGGCAAGGGCCGGTCCTCTTCCGTCTTCCGGCACAGGCGGCCCGGCTGGCCGCCGGTCATCACGATCCGCCGCGGCCCGGAACCGGCTGCGGCCTTCGTCATCCGGCGCGGTGCGACGACACCGCGCCACTCCGCCGTGGCCCCGCTCCGGACGCGGCGTCTTCGGTTTCCTTCGACGCGGCGCGACGGCGTCGTGTTCATGATAATTCTTTCCACGGCACGGCACGACTGCGCCATGCAATAATTTCCGTGTGATTCCCGCGTGGTGCGACGACACCACGCTATCTCGTTTCATCCGCAAGAAACATTCAAGAACAAAGGAGGGGGGTTCGGCCGTGTTTGTGCGGTCCGGTCCCCCTCTCGTTAGACGATAACACTTAAACGTTCATCCTCAAGTTTGTCATGCTAGAAACAAGAACGGAAAATAATTAAATAAAGAAACAACAAACCCCTACCTCGCTTTTCGTTATGTGTTGACGAAGTCGCGGAAAGGCGGCAGCGATTCGTCGACATCGGAAAAGAGAAGCCGTTGACGACGTCGGCGTTCTTCGTGAAAGGCGCTCCCTTCTTTATTCCGGAAGGAGTGGGAAGGAGGCATCCAAGAAGGGATCGACGTTGGAAACTTCACGTTCTTCTTTGGAAAAGGCATTCTTCGTCGAGAAGACGTTGTTCCATGTTTGGAGATGTCCTTCGTGTTCTTCGTCGAGGGTGGAATTCTCTTCAATCCTTCCATGACTCTATCACAAAGATTTAGCCAACCCCAAACAATAAAACAACACACCTTATTATAGTGTTAGCTTAATGAATTCAAAATAATTCAAATTCATTAAGTTACATCATTCATTAACGGGTGGAGAGACTCCAAAATTAATGAAGGTGGAAGTGAAGAGTCACATTTAATTGGGGGGGGGGGGGTTGAAGGGAGTTAAGGAGTTTAAGGAGTTAGGAATTTGAGGGGTTTTGGCCCATTAAGTGCAAGGGAGTTTAAGGGGGGTAGAAGACAGTTAAGGGGAAGGTGAAGGGTTGGGGCTCGTGTGGGCCCCACCTCAACTTAATCCTCACTTGGTTAGTTAGGAACTTGTCATTCCACCCCAACTTCCACACTTAGGATATAACCACTTAAGAAGATAAATAAAATTTGTAACACAAATTTTATTTTTCTTTACACTTAAACCACAACCTTATTAAACAACTGCTCCCAAGAAAACACAACTCCAAGAAAGGCATTCCTAAGAAAAAACCGGCGCTACGGTTCCATCGGTGCCCTCAGAATTTGATTCCGGGCACCGGTTCAAAAGTTAGAAATTCCCGCTCGTTCGTTCACTGAACGTACCCGAGCCAAACTTCGGAAATTGATTCTGGGCACACCGGGCCTCGGAATCAGGCGCCGTCAGAAACTGCGTTCTTGTAAAATTCCAAAGAAAAATAAGAAAAAAAATTCCCTTGAAATTTCCGGGTCTTTACATTACTCCCATCTCAGGGCTTTACGTCCCCGTAAAGCTTCATCACAAACTAGGGTCACAAAAACGGTACAGAGCACGCATCTGAGCCTTCCGCTCCCATGTGCTCACCTGGAGGTTCCCGTACTGTCAAAGGAAGTGCAGCCAAGGAATCGATCATCCTCGTAGGATCTGCTCCTGTCTATCCTTGATCCCCACTGGAACCTCCGTGCATGTCGCTCTATCGTCGACGTCCAACTCCCTGAGGTCGATGATGTGTGAAGGATCAAGCACATATCTCCTCAATTGAGTTACGTGAAAGTCATCGTGGACCTGGTGCAACTGAGGTCGATGGGTCAAGCGATAAACCACCTCGCCTACCCTTCTGGGGACCTAGAAAGGTCTATTGAACCTCGGATATCTCTTGCCGCCTCGACTACATCTCCGTAAACCTCGTCGAGATGAGACCTGTATAAGAACGTGGTTGTCATCCTCGAACTCTAAAGGTCTCCCTTTTTAGGATAGAACTGAAACTCAAAACTCCTGCTGCCACGAGGGTAAGGTTGGCCGACCCAAGAATGATTGGCTACACCCTCCCATGCACGAGTTTATCTTGTGCTACCCAGGGTTTCCTTTTCGCCGACCAAGGAAAACCCATCCCAACGTTTGCCTAATACCGTCAATTTGAGTATGAACAGTGATTGCCAAATACATACTCAAACTAACGTCGTAAGGCCTCGACGCTGCCACCAAGAGGTCCTAACCGAGACTCTCGCCTCAAGGGTCAGATCACACTGTCGGCGTAAGTGTGACAATCGAGTCTCCTCCCAAAGGTATCTCCAGACGTGAGGGTCAAGTCAATGGCTTAACCGGAATCTCTAGGTCTGGGACTAGATTCATGGAAGGAAGGGATGATTCGTTTCGATGCCTGTGGCTACGGCAGCTAGTAGAAGATAAATTACGCACTTCGAATCATCCTTAGAGCCCCCTTTTTGGTCGTACTCCATGACTGCAAGCAGCTACCCTCTTTCCCTACTCTCCAACTCCCTGAGTCTAGCGGGGACTACAAAGGCGGGTGATGGTAACATGTTGAAATGTACACCACCACGAGCTGCTCTCCAAGCTCTGCCTCCATGTCTGCTGCTCTGCAGATTCATCTGTCCTTAACATTTCCTCTTCTTGAAACATTTTACACACCCAAGTCTCCGAGACTGGTGTCAGTTTCCTGCTTTCCAAACTTCTAACATTCTCTGGCTGTATTCGATCAGCAAAGAATTCTCAACCACAAAGGGTCCTTCTAGCACTCTAGCCTAAGTAGAAATGCATAGAGAAAAGGTGCTGGCTCGGAATCCCTTAAACATACCATGCTCAGAGGTCCGACCTCTATTGCACTGATCGAAACGCTTCCATCGAGTACCTGATATGTTCGGTATGCCTCGATGAATTCTCAGCTATCAACACGTCGTCCCGCCGAAACTGTAAAAGTTCTAGAAAATTCTCGGCCACCTCCTCAAGCCATTCCTCAGCCACCTATGAGTCAGGTTCACCTCGGAACATGAGGGTATCTGAAGTGAGAACACATGTAAGGCAGTAAACTTACATGTGTCACCTACCGGTACCGCCGGTTGTAACTGCTGACCAACACATAGTGATGTATAGCTGACACACTACACAAAGGCACTATCTCAGGCATCGGTTCACGTACCAAAGCCTCATCACTATGCAAACCATCCTCATGGTCATTCACGGGAAAACACTAGTGGCCAAGTCCACCATCCACTCTACTGATGTCTCAGCTAGGCGGAAAACTCTAGCAATCGCCTCCAGCCACTGCTCTGCTGTCTGGAAATCTGCCTCACCTCGTAACATCTGAGGCATCTACTGCTGGAACTCGTGCAAAGCGCTCCACTAGCGTGAACAGTTTGCTAGTATAGCCGTTGGCATCTTCTGCCCAAAAGGTGGTGCTGTACTGGTACACCACCCGAGGGTGCCAACATAGTAAAAAGGGCCCTGCACTAGAGCCTCGTCGCTCGGTGAGCCGTCATCGAGTACTCTCTCGGAACTCCAACTGATTGTCTGCGTGGAGACATCCTGAACAGATGTGACACGGTCAACGTCTTATAACTGGTGAGCTAACCTGGTTTGAGATGACTTTAAAACTTTGGAAACACACACGCAATCAGTGTTTTTGTGTACAAAGTCAGAAATCAGTAGTCAGGGTCCTGGTGTACGGATATGTCGGCCGCCGCACCAACACTGGACTCCCTGAACTGAAGACCACACTCGGTACCCTTAACACTATTGCTTCACATAGAAAAAGATCAGAGTCCTGAGTTCTGCGGTAGAAGTAAACTCCTATGATACCAATTTGTCACGACCCGCCCTCGGGACCCGTGCCGTGACTACCCCAAGCCCACCTTCCATAGGCCAGGGGCTGAAGACTAGCACCAAGGCGTAAATCCCGATAACTGGGAAGGCATTGCCTTTATAAAAGTAAACAAAAATAACCACAGAGCACAAGCGGAAGAAAAACACTAAGTACAAAAGAAAGTGCTGAAAAGTAAATGGGCCAGAATACAAACCCAAAAGAAAGTACAACTACAACTATAAAGTACAACTCGAAAGGGAAAACAACAACTGAAAAGTAAAGCTGCTACGCCGAGCTGTCCACTGGAAATCCCACCTGAAGGGTGGGTACAGATAACTCCTCTGCTCCTCAGGTCCCACCGTCCGCTCCGAGTATGTCTCGCCCAGTGGTCCACCTCCGGGTACCGCCTCGTCGTCACGTCCACCTCTGGGTACAGCCTCGTCATGAGGTCCTCCTCTGGGTACCATCTCTTCGTATAGTCCTCCTCCAGGTACTGTCCAGTCCTCGAACACTCGGCTTCTGTCAACACTGCCCGTTGTCTGCAACCAACACAACGAGGTGCGGGCATAGCCCGTGCAGGGGTGAGTATAACGATACTCAGTAGGGACCCCGAGACCCTCAAGGTCTCACTAAACCAACAAGGATAACCACAAAGAAGATCTCAACAGATAACCTCTACTTAGACATATGCCCATACATATACCTAAGTTATCAAGTAACCCATCTCAATCATGAGAAAACACAAGGATTGTGAAATCAACGGATAACCACTACCCAGGTATATGCCCATACATATACCTAAGATAGCAAGTGACCCATCTCAATCATGAGGTAAACACAAGGTCAAAAGTCTCAGCTCAAACCGGGATTTTCATTATCGAAACTGTAACTGCTGAAGAGCTCTGTCTCTGGAGTGCACGGTGGTCCTGTCACGAATCTGAGGTACTGCTCACTAACCTAAGACTGCTGAGGTACTCCTCCTGTCGAGTACTGCGGGTTTGCGGCCAACTACCGGGCGCTCCGTCCGCTGAGGGTCTGTCGCCAAATACCGGGCGCTCCCACTAATAGCCTACAGTGGTACTCCATCTGTCGAGTACCGCGGGTTTGCAGCCAACTACCGGGCGCTCCGTCCGCCGTGGGTCTGTCGCCAAATACTGGGCGCTCCTTCCACTGGGCTAGTCGTCTCACTCCAAGTCGAGTCGGTCAAGCAGTCGTCAGGTCTCAGCCGGCTACACGGTCTCCGTACTCCGAACGCTCGTCTCCGGGAGGGTCCGCTCCACGAGCTACTTTTTGATACTCCAAGTATCACAAAGTCCCGCAAAGAAGTATCTCAAAGGACCGCCTCGTCATAGGGGTCTCAACGCAACAGACGGCGCGTCAATCAGACGCCCGATCTGTGAGTTATTAGCCTTTTCGTCCGAGGGGCCCAGTTGGTTTCATGAGCGAACCAAACCCGGCCGTATCTCAACTATACCCCGAACTCTCATAGGGTAAACTCATAGGGACCGTTTCTCAACGTGATCACCAACGCCGCTGACGGTTCGTCAAACGGACGTTCTGTCAGAAAGATATCAGCTTTTCCGTTCCAGGGCCCGGTTGGATTTCGGTGCGATCCAACCCGGCCACTATCCATCTGCATCCAAAACTCGGGCGGAGGATGCCAAAAGTTCCGTATCGTCAACAGGAACTCAACGCAACAGACGGCGCGTCAATCAGACGCCCGATCTGAGAGTTATTGGCTTTTTCGTTCTAGGGGCCAGGTTGGATTTCGGTGCGATCCAACCCGACCGCACTCCATCGGCATCCAAACCTCGAGCGGAGTAAGCCGAAAGATCCATCTCACTTAGACGAATTCAACGAAACAGACGGTGCGTCAAATCGGACGCCTGGTCTATTATTTATTGGCCTTTCCGTCTCACACCCACCCTGGGAAACTTCCCAGGAGGTCACCCATCCTGATCACTACTCTAGGCCAAGCACGCTTAACTACGGAGTTTTAACCACGTAGGCTCCCGAAAAGGAAGGTGCACCTTGAGTATAGTATACCGAAACGACCGTCTCGATCCAAGGATCGCGTTGCCACTGACGACGAGTCTTTTGGAGGCTCGTAGCCCAAGATACGGGCATTTGACCAAACCGCTCGGTAACGGGGGTTTCGGGCCCGGGCCGTCCCGGCCCGAGACCCCCCGGATGGCCCGAACCGGGTAGACCCGCCCCGGACGGGGTCGACCCGGCCCGGCCCGGCCCGGCGAACCGGCCAGGCGCACCGGTTCGGCGCAAGGCAGCGCGCTGGGCGCGCTGCCAGCTTGGCCGAAGGCCGAGCTTGCTGGTAACGGGGGGGGGGGGGGGGGGCTGCCCCCCCTTTGTGAAACCGGCCCCCCTCATAATGGGGGGCCAAATAACTGCCCGGGGGAATTAAATTCCCCCGGTTTCCACCAACCCGGCCGGCCCGACCTGGCCGGCCGGCTTCTTGTCAACATGACCGGCAAGGGCCGGTCCTCTTCCGTCTTCCGGCACCGGCGGCCCGGCTGGCCGCCGGTCGTCACGATCCGCCGCGGCCCGGAACCGGCTGCGGCCTTCGTCATCTGGTGCGGTGCAACGGCACCGCACCCCTCTACCGTGGCCCCGCTCCGGCCGCGGCGTCTTCAATTTCCTTCGACGAGGCGCGACGGCGTCGTGTTCATGACAATTCTTTCCACGGCGCGGCGCGACGACGCCACGCAATAATTTCCGTGTGATTCCCGCATGGTGCGACGGCACCACGCTATCTCGTTTCATCCGCAAGAAACATTCAAGAACAAAGGAGGGGGGTTCGGCCGTGTTTGTGCGGTCCGGTCCCCCTCTCGTTAGACGATAACAGTTAAACGTTCATCCTCAAGTTTGTCATGCTAGAACCAAGAACGGAAAATAATTAAATAAAGCAACAACAAAACCCTACCTCGCTTTTCGTTATGTGTTGACGAAGTCGCGGAAAGGCGGCGGCGATTCGTCGACATCGGAAAAGAGAAGCCATTGACGACGTCGGCGTTCTTCGTGAAAGGCGCACCCTTCTTTATTCCGGAAGGAGTGGGAAGGAGGCATCCAAGAAGGGATCGACGTTGGAAACTTCAAGTTCTTCTTTGGAAAAGGCATTCTTCGTCGAGAAGACGTTGTTCCATGTTTGGAGATGTCCTTCGTGTTCTTCGTCGAGGGTGGAATTCTCTTCAATCCTTCCATGACTCTATCACAAAGATTTAGCCAACCCCAAACAATAAAACAACACACCTTATTATAGTGTTAGCTTAATGAATTCAAACTAATTCAAATTCATTAAGTTACATAATTCATTAATGGGTGGAGAGACTCCAAAATTAATGAAGGTGGAAGGGAAGAGTCACATTTAATTGGGGGGGGGGGTTCAAGGGAGTTAAGGAGTTTAAGGAGTTAGGAATTTGAGGGGTTTTGGCCCATTAAGTGCAAGGGAGTTTAAGGGGGGTAGAAGAGAGTTAAGGGGAAGGTGAAGGGTTGGGGCTCGTGTGGGCCCCACCTCACCTTAATCCTCACTTGGTTAGTTAGGAACTTGTGATTCCACCCCAACTTCCACACTTAGGATATAACCACTTAAGAAGATAAATAAAATTTGTAACACAAATTTTATTTTTCTTTACACTTAAACCACAACCTTATTAAACAACTGCTCCCAAGAAAACGCAACTCCAAGAAAAGAATTCCTAAGAAAAAACCGGTGCTACGGTTCCATCGGTGCCCTCGGAATTTGATTCCGGGCACCGGTTCAAAAGTTAGAAATTTCCGCTCGTTCGTTCACTGAACGTACCCGATCCAAACTTCGGAAATTGATTCTGGGCACACCGGGCCTCGGAATCAGGCGCCGTCAGAAACTGCGTTCTTGTAAAATATCAAAGAAAAATAAGAAAAAAAATTTCCTTGAAATTTCCGGGTCTTTACATATAATATATATGAAATTATTAACAACACATATCATTGAAAAAAAGATACATCTGTCAAAATATTTGAAATTATCTTAATATTATAAGGATCTAAATAAATGATGGAACATAATAAATACTTTCCTCAATTAAATAATGTTACTAAATGTTATATTCAATCATTATAGTTTTAAACTATGATGTAATGTTCCATGTTTGGATCCATGTATCACTGAGAGGGGGAGGGGTGAATCAGTGATATCATTTTTTAGGATTCCCCTTTTTGAAACAACATTGGCCTCTTGTAATAGAGTTTCTTCCTTGCTGAAGACACACAACCACAGTAACACAAGCTTTACACGGATCACTACTCAACAAGAGTAGCTACATCCTTAGTATGGTACAGAAACAATCCAGTACCACAAAATCCACTAGAAAACAATCATTTGATGTGGAATACAATGAGTATGATATACACTTACACTCGTACAACACATGGAAAACAATCCACAAGAACGTGGCACCCTCTTATCATAAATAGGGAATTAAAATATTTCAGTGCTTCTTTACAATTGAATAGTTGTATTATCTGAAGTACATATCTTCAATTTCATACCCAAAAGTTGGTAAGAACTCTCATACACAGAACTGAATATGTGCACAGACCCCAAATTTTTCACGTAGCCTTTAGGATGCCTTGCGCGCAATTTAAATGTCACACATGTACAAAAATTCTCTTTGGCACGAATTTTTTTTCACGCATCTTCCCTTTTTCACGCAAATTTTTCTCTTTTCCGTGCAGATGTCCTCTTTTCGCGCAAACTCCTTTATTTTCACACAAATCACTTAGCATAAAATTTTATATGCACCAGATCTTGGGATTTCATCTATGACTCAAGCAACAACAAATTAGAGGTGTTCACCTCATATTTATAGGAATTTTTTGACCCCACTCGAAACCACTAATCTTCCCATAAAACCCTATTCATGCAAGTAAAAACTCCTTCACACAACTCCATATTTCACACAATGCTCCAATATTTTGTGCACCTCATGCGTTTGAAAATTTTTGAGCTTCTGATCTCAAAAAACCTTATGCGCAAAAAAAAACATTCCTCTATTTCGTGCATCCTGCTGATATTTTGTTCAACCCACTACTATTTTGCGCACCTAATTATTTTTTCACGCAACCTGCCTAAATTTCCATGCACTCCATGACTTTACCATCATTCGATGTTCTGACCTTCAATCATGCCTTGAACACAAAATTCTAATCCACATTCAATCATGCCAGGCACATCATAAACTGTGCTTTTGTGCGACCTCCATAATGTCTATTTCTTTTTCTTTTCTCTCTTCACTGCTTCCCATAACCATTCTTGAGCATTCATCACGAACTCCACTATCGTGATATATATCCTTTGATAGATCATATTTAGAATCTTTAGAGTTGCAATGGGAAGTACTGTATCATCCAATCTTCCAGCAGAACCATTACTTCCAATCAAAACTGTATATGATTGGCATCATTATTTCTCCCCCTTTCCTTTATAAGGATTTCATCACAAGTTCTCATAAATTATTATATTTTTGAAATTCAAATCAGCGAAGAATCGTCTGATTTCTAGTCCTTTTACAAAGTTAATTGATTTATCTTCTTTAACAACAAAATACAACACTCTCCAAAGGCTAACTCTTCAAACGTCCTTCCCCTTTCAACTTGGTCCCAACATGATGTTACATATTTTAGTAATGAGTGACCAATAAATAGAAATATATAGTTGAATAAAATCATAGTTATTCATTACACTCTATTTTCGATAGAAGTTAACTATTATGAGATCTATGTTTAATAGGGTGTTTCATATTCGTTGAACATCCACCTCATAATAGAATAAAAAATGATGCAAGAAACATATTTCAAAGGACTTTTCATCTTCATTAAAACATTAAATAAAGACGATCACAGAACCCATTTATCATTTAGAATTTGATTATAGATTATTATCACTATATAATGTAATCCTTGTAACTAAAAAATAATCATATTTAATATTATTTAATCATAATTATATTTTTCTATTTTTAGACTATTGAAAATAGAATAAAGGTTAAAGGATTTACTAGCCATTGAAATAATTATATTCTCATTCAACTAAGACAAGTGTACTAGGGTATATTAATATTGGAGAGATACATAATATTTAATAAAATTGTATCATTTTGATCTTGAAGAGGGTTATGTATATATAATTTTTTTATATCTTGAAAAATACTAGTGAGTTTACTCTATTTCAGGAATGTGGATTTTAGAAACACTCTAAACCATGAAACACATTATGATACTAGTGATGATGGTTATTATTTTTAATACTATCCTGGCAATTTATTTCAAATTATTATGAAATGATAAAATTTTCAATCTTTAAATAAATGAACATGGGAATAATAAAAACTACATGGGGAATTTAATAAAAATTATAGATACGTGTTCATTTTCATAGATTAGTCATTATTTTAGAAATATCATATTATGATATGATGTTGGGATACTATCCACTTCATGTTGTATTCCTAATGAGTTTGTATATATAAGTCTTGGTGATGTACATTAAGAGAACTATTTGGTTTAATCATAATACCTATGTGTGAGTCTTGATCTATAATTCATTAATAATGTACTAACATTCAGTACCTAAAATGTGTGGACATTTATAATTTCATTAGGAGGTCAATTAATTAATAGAAATATTATGATAAATAATATAATATTATAATCATATCCTAGAATAGATGAACAAATTCTTTTTCTATTGATTAAAAAATTGAAAATCAGATGTTAATATTTAGTATATTTTCAATATTTGTTACTTTTTTTTGGGTTTGTTTGAGTACATCCACATTAAGGAATTATAATGGAAGTGGAGGTAAAATTTCTCCATAGTTTTTAATAAGAAGATTAATATATGTGAAACATATATAATAACATATTTTTTGACTCATATCATTTAAATATTTCTAAAATAAAATAAATTTATTATCTGATGTATCTTAAAAGATATGAATGTTTGATTTTATGTGTCAATTTGATATCAATTATGGAAAATTATATTATAAGATTTAGAATAAAAATGGGGTTTATCATCATATAATACTTATAATAATGATTTTTGAGAAACATTTTTTGTACATATTGAGGATGAAAAGTGAAATAGAAATGAGTTTTTTGGTGACAAGTTCCTTGAAATATTATTTCAAACAGCTTAAACAATGCTCTAACTATTATGAATCATGGATCCCACTCCATTAAATATTTTTTATTTCAATTTCATTTTATTAAAAATTTAACTATGAATGAATTTTCATGTTCACAATTATTATTGAAAGTAATGTGTGTCAGTGAATGGTCACAATGATTTTGGATGTAATCAACAAAAATAGAAGACTTTGTTCAATCAATTCAGATTTATTTGGTACAGTATGAGTTTTTTAGATGGGGTGTCGATAGAGAATCATTTATTAATTGATTTCCAAGTAAATATTAGCTAATAATATCTTAACAGTTTTTAATGAAAAATTATTAAGGTAATTTAATTGTCTAAACTAAAAATGAACAATTTTACTCCCTTTCCCCAACTCATTCCACAAGCCAAGAGACTCCAATGACCTCATATACTATATTACATGGTATTCTCCATTATAAACATTCTGATATATTTATTATTTATTTAATACATATAATTATGTAGAACGATAGTTGTTAGTATCCCCTTCCACACCTTATTCCACCTTTTTTCTTTTTAGTAATTCATTTAATTCACAAAAAAATTCTTATATAATGAATATTACACTGATTAAATGATATAAACCATGTTATTCCAAATATCTAATAATTTATCAATTACCTTATTTATAAAAGCATATGGTATGTGTTTGAACATATTTTCCATCATTTTATATGAAATTTCTTTCATGGTATAATTTCAATAAGTGATTATTGTCTCTCTGTGACCCAATATTCGAACATTAGGACGTAATAGGTTTGTTATGGATCATATTGGATTCCCTTGGTCTTTATCAATTCTTCCATATGTGGAATTTCTAAATAATTTCAATGTTACTATATTAATGATGATTCTATTCTACACAAATTAAATCATGGACCAATAAATAGCGATAGACTATGAGGCATGCATTATAATGCCTTAAATCATTTGATGGTAACCTATTCAACAATTCCATTATAAGTGATGAGATAATTCAATGTAATATTTTAAATTAGTCTTGCAATATTTGATACAATAATTTGTTCTAAAAAAATTATTCTTTAAGAAATACTATTGTAAAATGGTGTCATCGTGCCCTATTCATTTGTTGGCATGACTGTAGAGTGAATAGATTGTATCCTAGTGGGATAATAAGTATTTACTTACATAATTAGATGTGATAAATATATAATTACAAATCTAATACTATATTATAATGTATAATCATCCTAATTTATAATAACATGTATTTTCCAAGACAAGTAGCAGTTTCTACTCTGAGATATTTTGTATTAAATATAAAAAGTCAGGCTATGGAAAGTGGAATTTTAAATTTTATTTTAATTATGAAATTGGTAATGTAAAATTTGGTGAATGGAAATTTTGTATTTTTTTTAATCTAATGATAAACCTAGACTACACTTGAGTGGTACACATTATAGGTGAGGGTGAATAATTCTTTCATGTACGCTCATTATGATATGTTAAAAGTTACAATACATAGTATAAAACATATATCAAAATATATTAATATCATAAACAATGTTTTTTTATAAAACAATCATTGGAAAATTGTTTAATGTAATATTAATGAAATCTACCTATTATGTATGAAGATATGATTTAATAATTCTAAATTTCTTTATATTCGAGTTCAGGTAGTTATATATCTATTATCACCAGTTATGTAATTCAATCAAATTCATTGTATTGTTACTTGTATGAATTTGTTTTCACTTTTTCCATGATTGTTATTTTATTAAGCATGATGCTAGTATGTTACAATTTTCTCCATGTTTTATTCTTAATTTAAAATGACATTTTAGTTATTCAAAAAAATATATATAATATTATGGTATGTATTTATCATATTATTAAAATATTTCCAGCGGTAAAATTGGTTAACAAGGTCAATAAATATATAATTGTTTTAGTTTTTATTTTTTAAATAAAATTAACAATTTTTTTGTTTAATTTTATACACATTATAAAATTTCTATAGTGATTTAACAATTTTTGGTAATTTGTATAATAGTGACCCATGCATGGGTGAAATAATGTTATCCATTATATTTATATACAGATATATTTAGTGGTAATTATGTACCTAACCATATATTACGTCTATAACCATGGATTTTCAGTAATGAATATGGAAGTCCCAACTATATATTCTATTAAATATCTTCCATAGAGTTACCAAAAATCAATTTCTGAAATAGGATATGATATAGTGTGTAGGGTCTTCTATAGATGACACTATTTTCCACGGTGTTTAGTATATCACATAGTAGATAAATTCATATATTTTTTAGAAAATATAGTTGATCATATTAGTAAATTTAGGATTATAATCATAGAGTGATATATGATTATATACACCTTTCGACAACATAGTTATCCATTTTAAATATTGTAAAATTATTTATTTATTTTTCATTTACATGAATGTTTGGAATGTATGTGTTTATTTCTTATTAAATTTTATGAACATTGGAAGTGTCATACATAATATATTTTTAGGGTTAATATTGGTGGTAGATAACAAAGATATGGACTCACACCATTCTTATTCATATTAGTGTGTATAATGTTTCACATGATTTAATTATTGTATAAGTAAATACATTATTTGCATGGCAGATTGGACACCTATGGACTAACTAGGAATGTGTAACTTTTTATTCAAGTTCACTATATAGTAGTAAAAATACCATTCCTCATATCTTCATATGCACTTACCCATGAACATTATCCTTCCAACATATGGGGAGGGTCTTTGGTGATACCATTCAGATAATATACCATTAAATAAAATAATAACCAACCAATAAAAAAAAACTCATTAAAATACTCAATTTAAGAAAAAAAACCTTCATTTGATCAATCTAGGATAAACAATATGTCACCTTATTTTACATATTCAAAAATAAAAAACCCCACATGTCCGAGTATGAATCAACCATGATCCCCATGTACATATCATCCACATAAAAAATAAAATTTTAAAAATTTAAAATATAACCAAAACATGGCCCAATGCCCCGATCCAACCAAATCTTTTAACTCTATTTAATATATCTAACATAATCATCAATTACTAGGAATGTTTTGAACATATTAATACATCCATGATGTCTGATAATGTACTAATTTAATTAGTGCATTTATTAAATGTGTCATTATATCCTACTTGGTTACCACCAATTGTATTCCAAAAAATAAACAATAAAACATGTTCGTTATTTCCTTCCCTAAAAAATAAAAAAAATTCCCGACTACATGTTCTATGAAATGTAATTACTAAATTTTGGAAAATCATATTTCCGAGAGTATGAATCATTAAAAAATGATCACTCAAAATTAATAGATATTACCACCCCTCTCCCAAAACCGTCTCATAAATGTTCATGTCTTAGGTGGGGATTGATCAACACCCCAGAAAAATATCATATTTTATCACATTATGGGATCATGTAATTTGATTAAAAATGATCTCAAATATTACCAACAAAGGGGAAGGAGGACCCCCACCGCAAAACCATCTCAAATATCCTCACTCGTGGAGGAAAGGGATACAAACCTCAATACTATTTCATGTATCATCAATTAAGGGATGAAGTGACCCACCTCAGAACCATCACAACATTCTAAAAATCATCTCCTAGAGGGGACTAATTCCATACCAAATAACATTCATCAGTGTCTCATCTCCCAAGTATAATTGAATTTAAACCTAAGACCATCTTTATAATCTCATCTAAAAAAGATGAATAGATCACCACTATAATACCATCCAAAAGGTCTAATGTTATATGAAAGAGAAATCCAAGATTATTAATATAAATATATATCTAGTTAAAAAAATTATATTCACATATTCATCAAATTCCAAAAATAAATATAATTATTATATATTATTTTAATGTATACAATTTTACTTGATTGGTATCATATTTTACTAAATCATTTTACAAACCTTACCAAATATTTGAACATCCCCAACCATGACTTCATATCCATTCTTAACTAAATACAACACCTTGATATCTTACATTTATTACATTATAAAATCATAAGTATTATTCTATAAAATATATATTGTATTTACTAGATAAAAAATTATATTATGTAACATCTGTGGTAATACCAAAAATTACTCAAGTTCATTAGTTCGTGGAATTCATCTCCTGGATTCCCTAGGTATTCAATTTAAATTTAATTTTGGACCAATAATGGCCTAAAAAATGATTCCCCAATGATGTAAATATATATACCATTTAATCAAAATTTATTTAATGATTTTATTAGGTTATTTTTACCATACATAATATGAATAATGAATTAGAGTAAAAAAAAAATTTTATGAACCAACTATCATAGGTGTATAGGATTATTCCCATTGGATATCATTTTATGAATAAGTACCAAATGTCCAAAATAATGAAATAAATGAAAATTTTTATGAAATTTTTTAACAAGGGTAATTCAAAGATATAGTAATAGAAACGAATTTGTTTTCTAAAGAATAAAAAATGTTAACGATTGATGCTCCTAGAAATAGAAAACATGAATATATAGAAATAGTTATTAATGTATATTCATTATAAACTATTTATGACATCCGGGACACATACCTTATTTTTATATGAATATTATCATTTAGTAGCATCTTTTTAATTGTTATCAAATTCCCAAAATAATGAAATTATTTAAAATGATAATTTTTTTTAAAACTAGTAGACTTCTATAAAATAATGAATGAAACTAAAAAATTGATACAATGTGATGAATAGTCATAAACATAGATGCTACTTGAAATTATAGAGATAATTATGTTTTAATATTTATTCAAGATTCTAGTAAAATAGTTAAAGTGGAATAATGGAACATTTTTTTGAATGATTAAATCATTCTTTATCAAAATGTACTAAATATCCTATTATTTTTCATTTTAATTTTATATTAATTTTTTAGAATAATGTGGATAAATATACTCAATCTAATTTTTTAAATAATTAGAACATTTATGTAATGATATATTATGTATGGGACACTTTATCACCACCAAAAGGTTTAGCTTTTATTCTAGGTTCTGATTTTCCTTCGAAAAGTAAACTTCCCAAAATCCCTATGAATTGCCCAAATTTGAAAATTTCCTCTAGAATTTATCAAATAATCATTTTCAACAAATTTTACATCTGTTCAAGAAAATTCCATTTGACTTTTCCTTTTTGATAAAGTAGCCCATTGATATTAAAATGTTGAAAAAGGAAATATGTATTTTCAATGTAATATTAAAAGGGGAAAAACAAAATTACTAAAACAATAAAAAAATATCATAATGTGAATAATTACATATCCCAATGTATAATATTATCTATCACAAAACTATTTCTTTTACGATTATAAATAGAATATATAACATTATATTTAGATACATTTGTTCTTCTACAAGAAAATATTTATCCCCATTATCATTAAAAATTAACATTATTTTTTTCTAAAATATATAGAAAAATATATTAGTAATATATTTCTCAATACATAAGAGTATTGAATTGGATAGAAAAATATAAAAAATGATAATTACATAGTAATGAAATCATGATAATATTTAATACATGGACATACACCCTATAACAAAACACATAATCCTGTGTTCTTACTTCTCAAAAATATTATTCTAAAAGATCTATCTCTTGAAGATTTTCAACTGGTAGGTCTACTCCTATTATATTAGTTCATAACATCTAGACCCTTACTAAGCTAGGTCTAGATTGTTATTCACAATCCTATGTAATATATTATATTATTCATTCTAGTTGTTGCAACACATAACAAGAAAATGGATTTCATACTATTGGTCAATATATACATTCTATTTTTATTGAAACTTTTGTACAATGTGGTTATATATGTAATCATTTATACTGACATGTTTTTCCATTAATATAATTGTGAATATTGAAAAATATTTCTTTATCCTAGTTGGTATGAATTTTTTTAGTTTAGATAAACTTTATTATTTCAACATAATGGGAGTGATTATTGATATCGTTTGAGTTTTTTGGATTTGAATGGATTATTTGGATCCTAAAGTACTAGTTTATTGAATAGATAATATGGACACTTAGTTAGTATACACCATGTGTCCCGGGATGCATGATTAGGAACAATTGTGTAGGGTTGGGAATAGGGAATAATGTGGTATCATTATCTTAGTGAAGCATACAAACCAAGATTCATGACTAGGAATAGTTATTAAAGTTCTAGTAGAGGCCAAAGGCATGGTCTTTATATGGTTTCTTATAAACGGGTGTAATGAACATGCGACATGTGATAGTGGAATGTGTATTAAGAAATGGATTCTACACAGGTTGTGATACTCTACACATGAAATGTGTGGGTTCAATGTATATGAAGTGAGGTGAGTACATTTGTGGAATAGTTTGGCCAAATGTAAATCTAAGCCGTGAGACCCATTTGAAAACTATGAAAATGTCCATTTTTCCATTTTGTGTTATAATTTGGAAGCCCTTATTTCATCCCTTATTTCTAGCATACACAGATCTCTCATTTCCACTAGTATAGAGATCTTATGATATGATTGGCACTGATTTGATATTTAAAATTGAATTTGAAAATAGATTCCCTCATTATATTTTCTCAAGATTGTTATATGTTTTATTATTCCATTATTTCATTGTCTTCATATTGATGGATTTATTTATGTACAAGCTAAAATTCCATTTATCATAGGTATTCATCCATTAATCATTTATATTCTATTCTTGACCAAGTTATTGTTCAGTAAAGGTTGAGTGTATTTTTTTATAACTATTGTATAATGTGTACAATTGTTACCTTTATATTTTTTTATTTTATTGATTATCATAGTTACACTACATTTCAAAATTTATGATATTTAACAAAAAATTAATTTATCACTTAAGTTGATTAAATTCGAAGATGATTTGGGTTTCTACTAGTACATGTTTTGTTTTTTGAGGTTTATATCTATAACCATGAAAACCCATGGGGCGTTCCATTGAATATTCCCTATGTTATATAACATTGTTGGGTGCATGTGTGGTTGCTAAATTTTATTGGAGACTTAATTATATTATAATTAATTTCTTAATGTTTTTATAACCTTAATTTACTTGTTCATAAGGGAATGTAATGAATGAAATGAATTGATGTGAGAGAATTTTTTTCATTGTTTTCGTGATATCTAATTTGATTAATATGGGTAATGGTTTATAGTGAAATTGTTTCATGTGTTGGATGAAATAAGGTATTTTAATTTGTTATAAAATGATTAATTAGTTGATTAAATATATGTTTTTGGTATTTGATTCATTTGATATGCTCATTGGATATTTATTCTATTAGATTCCAGAGATAATTTTTCCCCATGGATCCATACTAATTTTGTTCACAGATTACTAGTACATTTATATTCATTGAATCATTATTCATTTAGATTCCAAGGCCATTGCAACCCTATTAACCCATCTTGTGAGGACTTATATTAAACATTTATTGATTAAATCCCTCTTAGAGTCCCCCAGAGTGTTTACCATGTTTCCAATTTTATGGTCCTAGTAATCTATAATGATTCCTTGGTCTCCGGTATCATTGACTTAGCCCTTCATTGGTTGACATTTCATTACATAATGTGTCTGTTTTGTATATTATAAACAATGTTACGTGGCATCTCTATTGTGGCTATTATAAAATATATTACATGATGTGGCTGATCTAGATATATTTTTTATTCTTTACAAATACAAATATTTAGGGGAGATCAGTTGTCATTAACAAGGATCCATTCTTAGATAAATAGGATTACATATTTTTATGATATAATAATTCATTTACTAATACAGAGGTTATATATTGAAATATTCATTTTTTTATATTATATTAACTATAATATTAATAAAAACCATTAGTGGGGGTATATGGAAAATTATCTCACGCATTATTTAGGAATTTGTTAGGTACCCGGACAGTCATGAAGGATGAATTAGGGAACTGAGGGAAAAAGCCACGTTATTATGCTGCAATTTTTTCTAAGGACAACAGGAGAACATGATCGAGTTATACCGGTGATTCTTATTGGGGTGATAATTTTTTTTCATAGTATCTTGATTCATGTTCTATACATATATTCTTTTTTCCTTGTACTACGGATTATTTAGTACATATACTCGATAAAATCATCTTATTGGGGATGACATTATATTGGCCTATTTATTATTGTAGTCTTCAGGATGTTTTCCTCTTATCAGTGTTTATATTATTCTTGTTCAAATTATTTTTGATTATGACACTATGTAACACACTAACATGATGTAATAGTCTCCCCACAGAAACATTGTAGACCTAATCTTCTAGATAATGGCCTCTTTTGTATAAGTATGTGTCATTGTGGTCCATGTGACCAACATACCAAAGGATCTCTTTAGTGTCTCGCGATTTGGGACACATAAATTTATTTTTAGTGATTTTAACTTTCCACTATGACAAGACAATAGTTTATAGTTTTGAAATGTATCAGAGTTTTTTAATGAGATGTTTCTAGTAGAATCTAACCCACGTGTAGGAAATAGCCCAAATTTCCAAGAACATACCCTTTTTTTAATTTTCATTTTATTCAACCATTTTTGAAAAAAAATCAATTTTTAATGTGTAATAGGATTATATATTTTTATAGATTCCCAAATGAGATATGTAAATTCTATAACCTCTATAATTTTATGCACCATATAATATTTACATTCCTAGTTTTATGACATTCAATATGGGATGCATTTATTGAATGCATGACCAATATTATGTGTTACTTGGATGATATAACAATTAATTATTAAATGATTTTTTTTGGAATTAAGAAACATTACTGATAAATAGATTTATGTTCATTAAATTAATGATTATTTTATACATATTCTATAGCAGACATCCTATGTGGACAATTAATTAACACTGAATCATGGTCCATTGGTCAAACATAATGAAATTTTTTATAGATGGGTTAAGTTGGTATTAAACTTCAGTTATTTTGTATTATGGGTTCTTATGGATTTAGAGTTGTGACCCATTTTGTTCAGCCATTCAAAATTATTTATAAAATATTATAAATTTAAATGAACTAGAAATCGTGAAAATTGGGGACATTTCCTAAGTGGGGAATTAGTGTGAACAATAAGTAGTGTTTTTTTGCAATTTTTTATGGTTGATTATTTTACCCAAAATTGAATGTTTTAGTAGAGAGAGGGGTGTGTATTTTTTTAGTGGTGTTTCGACATGTCCTACATATTAAACTACAAAATTAGAGTTATCAATATTATTTGGGTTTTCTTATTGGAATTGTAGTAACATTCCACCATGATGGCCTCTAATCATATGTTATTATGGTGGAAATGATCATTCTTTGGAGGTGGCCAACCATAGTCCATCGATAGATTCCCTAATAGGTTTATATGAGCCTCCATATTTTATAGATTATACATGTGTAAATTCAATATTTTTTAGGGTTTCATAGGATTCATAAATTCAATTTAAAGAGTAGTGAACCATTCCTCATCTATAGAAGAGTTTATGTGTGTGTTATAGGGTTATAAGCCTCTCGTTTTTTGCGGGTGGTAGTTCAAATGATACTGAGATATATAATAATATAGATTTATTGATTTTTAATCATCCAAAAACACCTCTGGAAAGGATAGTTGAAATTGCAACCTAGATGATTTAGACAGTAACAAAGCGATAATGGGGTTTTTGAACTAGGATGATATACTCTGATATATGAATTGATTGGATTCCAAGCCATATATTTTTAGTACATTTTTTTGAGACTTGGTGAGCTAAAATGGACAATGTGTTTGTGAGTTTGGTGTAGGCAATGATGATCATTCTCAATTATTCATCATGTTTACTAAATATTGTGAATTTCACACTAATTTATCTTGGTGTTGAGCCATTAAACGAGATAATAATTCTAGATGGTCTCAAAAATTACATTTGATTGTAGATAAATGAGTTTTTTGTTGATTAATTTTATTGATATATTGAATCAGAAACATATTACAGACTGAAACCCGATAAAAGATACGGGTGCGAAACTTATCAAATCAGCCTCTCGACTGAAAGATTAGTGTAAAAAAATGTGTCATTTTTAGGCTTCTCAATATTGTAATGACTTCACATGTTATACTATTGGTTTTTATTTATTCTTTCATTAGTTTGAAAGATGCGGGAAAATGAGGAAGACATTTGAAAGAGACCAAGTCGAATGTCAACCATGCATTCGGATGATCCATGTTCAATGTTTCTACAAGATCATCCATCTAATAGTCATTATAATGGAATTTATTCATAATATATGATTAGTAGTGGGATTCAATAAAAGGTCTCAGAGATAAAAATTAAATAATATAATAAATTATTTTAAAATTCCCTTTTCTTGAATTCCCAAACATCTTTTAAGTTTATTTTATTAAATATCTGCGACATAATTTATTCATATCAATCTAGAAGAAAATAAATTGTGTAATAAAAAAATATAATCCATATCATATATAATAAAATTATTTTTAATAAATTGTGAAAAAGTATCGTGAAATTTTTTACAACATTCATCTTATCTTTTCTGTTCCTCTAACGATCCTTAAACCCCATGAAAACATTTTAAAACATATAATTAACACAAAAATAATAATATTAAGAGACATAAAAAATAGAATTAAATTTATATTTCATGAATACTTATTAAAATATTGAATCGTTATCATAAATATATAATTCTCACCCATAATATATTATATACATTGTAAAAGAAAAAGACTTCTATAAAACATAGAAAAAATAAATTATACTATAATGGTAACTTGGGGTATTACTAATTTAATATAATAACCTACATTAATACCGTAGGAATTTTAACCCTAACAAATACCTACCATGTAACCCCCTTGACAACCGTATTATTTAACGCTCATAACTACCTTACGGTCTAACTATCACAGTTACATTTTTAATACCCATTATGTTTAAAATCATAAATAAAATATCCAATTATTTTGAGGAACATATAGGTATCACCCTTAATATTATAAAAGTCCCATAAACAAAAACATAATAGAAAACAATGATTTATTAAATCATTAATTTTTATTTTTTAATATAAATTTAAATAATGATTTTTAATGACATGTTAATTACCTCCAGTATGAATTTTATAAACCTTGTTACATCCAACAATATAATGGTTTAAATAGTTTTATTGAATAATTATAGACCTAAATTAATATTCATAATAGCTTATGTGATCCTTTTATAACAGTTATTGAAAAATTTATTTATAATATTTTGTTATTTTCATTGATTTTGGTGGGTTTATTTAATCGTCTACATGGTTGGTTCATTTTGTATTTTATTTTAAAATGGAATAAATTGTCACCAATTGAAAATAAAATAATTTGTCAATTTTTACAGAGTTTTAACTGATATCATACATCATATTTTCAATTTCATGGAGTTTCACTAAATAAAACATTATTAAAATTTATTTAATTTATTTTAGTGGTTTTCACATCCATTATGAACTTATATAATATTATTTAATATCATGTCTATATATTTGATCCAAAAAACAATAAAACATATAATATGTATAAAAAATATTATTTAACGATAATATTTGTTTTATGAATAGCCTTGAAATTGTTATTATAAAATGAAATCACATCATGATGTTAAATCAAGACATCTGAGATAATGTTTTAATTTTATATAATATGAATGGAAAATGAGAGTTTTGAGATAGTATATTTCATTAACACAATAAAGATATAGTATATATAGGACACTAGAGATATCATGCCACTCAGATGAGGAGATGTAAGTAGTAGAAAATAAATAAAATGGAAATTAATTTTAAAATAAATATTGTATTTTACCATGTGAAATTATTATCTTTGAGAAACCCCTTAATGAACATATTTTGGGGCATTTGGTGATACCTATATATATTAGACATGGGGAATATTCTTGGGAAGGTAAATGGTCATAAATTAATCAATTTACATTACAATGGAGGTCTAATAAGATGGGTGGGGAGGGGAGGTTTTTATAGTTGACGAGATTGGTGTTTTTATTATTTCATTTCTTAATTTAATATAATGGGTCAAGACAATGAATATTTAATTATTTTTAACTAAATATATGAAAAATAATGATGTATAGTTTGAGATTTTGGGCATCAATAATCTATATATCATCTATGACTCAATAATTAATGAATTTTTTAAATACTATAAATTACAGTATTTAACAATTCACCAAAGAATCAACTATATTTGAAAATTAAGAAAAATAAAAAAAATACTTTTGATGATTTATATAATCAATAAAAGAAATCCATTTTATAAAAATAGTACATTAAAATTAATAAATTTAGTTTTTAAACTAATTCATCATTTCTTCAAAAAATATCATTTTTTAAAATATAACTAATTGTATGGTAGATTAAATATGTTAATAAAGGACTATATAATGAAAATGTAAATATATATTTATCTAATTAGTAATAACCCATACCAACTTGTTACTCAGCGATGTATTTTTTTCCCACCACGAAATCCATGTATTTCTTTTCCCATTTCCACTCTAAAACAAAAAAATTATGAATCTTTTCTTTTATTAGATTCATTGTACTATAACATATTTATGAGTCAAATTTCTTATTATAAAATCCACAATATCTCTCATTATTCCATCCCATTAGTAATAAATTTATGTCCAAAATACATCATAGTTCTACCATGAAGAACACAAAATGGAGAATTATGAGGTTAACATATCAGTTTTTTCTTTTATTGGGGAATCAAAAGACACGAATAATCTCTTTAAAACTCATATGAAAATTTTTATTAAAATTATATTTAACGAAAAAAACTTCTTTAACCAATTATAACTTTTTATATGACTCACATTCTTCTTTATGTACCTTCATAATTGATTCAATGAGGTATTGCTATACTGGATCCTTGTAAAAATAGTAGAAATTCCTACCCCGAAAAAAAAATTACAAAAATTAAACAAATCATAAACCAATGAATAATGTTCCAAAGATAATAGGGATAATGATTAATGATATTTTAGCGTCAAGGCATCCGTCACATTATTTTCTATTAAATGATGGTATTTTATTGTAAAATCATAATACATAGTTATTTTTATCCATCTTTTCAACCTCACGATTAATTCAATATATGTAAATATATAATTCAAGCTTTTAAAGTTAGTATAAATATCATATTTTTTCTATATAATTGATGTATCCAATTTATTATAGTGAAAACCATATTTGAGAATTCAAGATCCTTCCTGAGATAATTTAAGTGAGGAGGTTCCTATTTTCGTGCATATTAAAGAAGTACATAATCATTCCTCAACCAAACACAACCAGGTCCCTACAATGAAACATATTTTTTGATGAAAACCACACTATTAATGGAATAATGATCCACGATATAGGCATTCGCCAATATTATTTTTAGTTCCAAAAAACAAACATCACAGTCTTTTGACCAAATTAATTAACCCCTTTTCATGTTAACATAGTTTTTGGGTACGATAACCATACAATGTTATTAAAAACCCACTGGTAATAACTTCATTATTCCTCCAAACTACAAATATTTATAAAAATTTTAGGACCTGCTTATTTTGAGTCACTTTTTTGGTAAGATCAATAGTTCGGTTATACATATTTATAATATCCGTAAGGAGACCAGTATTTTTCAACCAAAAATAATATTTTCTAAATTTCCCATATTTTTTTTCATGATGTATTGATAAAATATATATAGATTTTTTTCATTATTCTTGTAACATTTTGAATAAAAAAAATATAATCAATCAGAAAACAACATACTTGTCCAACTATTCATAGAAAATTCTATTCATAAAATCCAAAAATACAGTTGGTGCATTTGTTAAACCAATCATCCTAAAAAAATCATAAATTTTATATCTATTACAGAACACTATTTTAATAATTTCATTCCCTATAACCTTTAGTTGATATTACCTGAATCTCATTTCAACAATTAAAAAAATATTAAACTCCATAGAACCGATCAAACATGTCATTGATATTATGTACTGAATAAATATTCTTTACAATAATGTTTTCCTTCATGCTAAAATCAATGAATATTCTCATGGACACATCATTACTTTCAATGAAAATATGCAGATCACCCATGATGATGTTCATGGAATAAATAATCCTTTATCAAGGAACATTGGCAACTACATTTATTATTCAATAATTACAACCTGATCCATTCTATAAGGAATATAAAAATTTTTAATATATTCAAGAATTAACTAAATAGTAAATTCAAAATTTGTATCAGGTATAAAAATGGTAACTCGTCATAAAAAACATTTATGTATTCATTTTTATTAGAATATAATTAATCTAAAAAGTTTACTTATTTTTAATAATATGTTAAATATTATATTAATTTCAATCTTTTAATAGTTTCCCATAATCCATATATTTTATCCTGGAATGGGTTCGTTATTTTATATAATTTGAAAAACTTTCAGAAAAATAACATCGTGAACTATACAATCAATCTCTATATGATAAACAAAATTTGAATTCATACATAGAATAACAATGAAATATACTATGGGAAAAGAAACATGAATTTTTCGGTAATTTACATACAAATAGTATAATATAATAATAATAATTATTTATTAATTTAATATTCCCATTAGTTTTTAACCAAAATTTATGCTTTCATTTCATGAGAAAAAACACCCAATTTTACAATATATTTCTCATAAAAATAGAATATTTAGACCCCATACCAAACAAGACATTATCCAAATTTGAGTAAGAGGAAATTGTATACAATACCACTTCATTGGATTTCAACATCATCCTTTAATATAGTAATAAAAATTTCCCTACACCTTTCTTCTTATATTCTTTATTTTTTGAATAATTCAGATATTTCATATGGAAGGTATTTTTATTATTCACCGTCTCCCCAAATTTAAATAATTATATAGTTTTTATATTATAATTAAAATTATGACCACTTTCATTGAATTATCAGGCTTATATACAAACATTATACAACTAAAACACTTCCCATAATCGTTAACGAATTACAAAGGGATCTTTTGACCACACTTCCCACATTCTAGAAGATGTATTTTCATATATATAGATTTATTTTATTTATTCTTATCAATTGTCTTCAATTTATACATCTTCTTCTTGTTATTATAAAATTAAATGTTATCATATGAAAACTCTATCCATTTTATCTAAGCACAATTGACATGTTTCACGTAACATTTTCATTCAAGGGTGCCCAAAGACCTTATATATTATTTCATAAATCTAGAAGAATATTTTTTATTTTACTGTCAATATAATAAATATGATTTGGAGATTAATGTGCCAGTTGAATAATGTTTTCTTCATACAGGACCATTGAATAATTCACATTTTGTTTTAATTAAATGATTTTATTTTTCATGATATATTGAACCACCATTGGAAATTCTTTTCAAGGAACATATTCTTAAATATATACCATTCCAAGGAAAAAATATATCAGTGATATTCAGGACCACTAAACACCACTCTTTGAATTCACCTTCAGAACAATAAATATCAACACTAAATATTTGTTCATATTAACACCACACGAAATGGAATATGTTATCAAATGGATTCAATCTACTCTTCATCTAACACTATATCAGAAGACCTACTAAAATAATGAGGGAATTGCCACAAAAAATGTTCGACTATCATCATATTCATTTCGGGTATCTCTAATTGTACTCCTACATGCAATACACCTCCATTCATTTCCTTCATCAACTGATCCCTTACATTCACAAGAATCTATATCCCAATTCCCTAAATTCTAGGTTTTGAATTTGGATTGTTATCACCGACTTAGTCACGTCCCAATTCAAATTCCCTATTTCATAGAAAAACCATTCTGAGAAGACATAACATAGATGCAGAAACATGGTAACCATTAAATTCAATATCATTTGAAATTATCAATAAGGTTAAAATAATTTATGGTTTTATATTAATTTCATCTTATGCCCTAACATTATCAAAATCATGCTATGACACCAACTATGAGATCTCTTACTTAAAAAACTCATAATATTGTATATTACTTTAGAATTCACATTCTTACATTCCCAATGATTATTTAATAGAAGTATTTTTTGATGATTAGGATGTAATTCATAAATATAAACCCAAAAGATAACATTTTGGGTTCTATTAAAAGTGTATCTATATCTTTTTAAATAAAAATACTGGTAATAAATCATTAAATCTTTTCATGAAAAAAACATCCCAAAATTAAGCATGGTTTATTATTTTCTCTTACCAATATTTGGGCCATGTGAATTTTCTGTAAACCATGGGATGTGAAGAGAAATATAAATATGGTATATAAAATAAAGGAAATAAATCATTATTTAATGAATAATTGTAATCATGTGAAATCATTTTCAAAGTGACGTACATTTCACCCAAAAAAATTATATACATTCTAAAAAGAAGTTACTTCCATTAAACATAGAAAAAAAATATAAATCCATAATGGAAACATAATGAATTATATACATAATATTTTAACACTCACAAAAACCATATTTTTGGTAATTTCCACTGCTACATTAAAATTTAACAATCATAGCTACCATATTATGTAACCCTTATTTCTACATTTTGTTGTAACCATCATAGTTACACATTGAATGAGAATAATGGTTAGCATCCATCATAAACATACCCATGTAAATTGAGGGAAATATTGGTCCCACTCTTCATCATAAAAAATTTACATCAACTATAACATATTTTTAAATCTTGATTCATAATAACATTCCTTTTGAATTTTTTAAAAATGGAAATTTAGATGAATATTTTTAATGAAAAGTCCCTTACCACATGTTTTACATCATTAAAACATATAAAAACATCATTTATTTTGGTTTAATTAGTTTTTTAATTTCTTAAAAACTCCATTATTATTCACAATACCATCTATAACCCTTTTATTACATCTCTCCACACATTTATTAATTATAATTTGTTATTTTCGTCGTTTAAGGTGCATTTATTTCAGGGCCTCCATGGTTGAATTATTATAATTTTTCTTGTCCAATAGATGAAATAATAAATAGGTGAAAAATAGTATAAATATTTTTATGTACTTTTAAATTATAAAATATTACATAATTCTTAAATATGATGATTATTCATCATGTAAGATATTAATGAAATCGATTTAATTTAATTAGGTGGTTTCTAAGACCATCATGATATTATATCATCTTATTTAATAACATTTCAATATAATGGTTCTATAAAATTATAAAACATCTAATATGTAGAATGATAACATTTTTATCTATAATAATTGTTTAATTACTGGCCTTGATGGCGGTAATGGTATTTGATAACACATCATCAATGATGACGGTAAATCGACACATCACAAAAAAATAGGTTTATTAGAATAATATGAGAATTGGATATATTAGTTGATGGATGCCCCTTTAACACAATATCATTCCAGTATATTAATGATTCTATAAGTATCATGACACTTGAAATAGGGTAGGTGAGGAGAGAAAAAAAATGAATTGAAATTTAGAATAATTGTTTTAAAAAAAATTGGATTTTTCCTCTTGAAAATCACCTCCTTCAGAACCTCTTTAAGGAACATATTAGGACTGTTGTTGTGAAAATAAGGTCATAGAAAATGGTAATAGTCTTTGGAAGGGAATTTTTATAATTTAAACAATCTATAAGTGTTTTTAGGTGTGACAATAACCTTTGGTAGGGGTGGTATTTATAATAGATCAGAGGGGTGTTTTTATTTATTTTATTCAATAGTATATTATTATTGATCAATACTATGAATATATTGAACCATATAACTATTAAATTTAAAATAATTAAGTATTGTTTTTTTATTAAATCATCCATATATCATCTATGACTCAATAATTCATGAATTTGTTAAAACCATAAACTACAATATTTCAATTTTCACCAAAACCACAACAATTTATGATATATATCAAAAATTTAGAATAACCATTTTTTTATTTTTTGAATTTAAAAAATAATTCTATTATATAAAAAATTATAATAATGATAAATATAATTTTTAATTAAAATCATCAGTTATTCAAAATATTCTGATTTTTAAATTAAAACCGATTTTATGAATAATTTAAACATTATCTATGTTATGATAAAATTTTCATATCATAATAATAATCTAGAATATTTATTTAGTTATCTATATTATGATGAAAAATTTTCTTTTAAATCATTATATAAATTATACTGTGGTACATAAAAATTAATGTATAAAAAAACAAACACCTAATTTATCATTTTCAAAAAAATTATATACATATTTCGTGATATAAATATATTATATTTTCATTCATAAGATAATTAAATATTATTTATAATTCATAGGCAAGGATACTATTATATTTGTATATATTACTTAATTTTTGGAAATATTACACAGTTCATTATATATTTATAATGAAATTTACTATTTAATTCATGAATGAAAAAAAAATATTTTATAAGTACATGGGTTGTTACAATAAAATCTCCATGTCACTATTGGTGATGGGGTGGTTTATAATGATATATTCATTTTGGTAGTCATTTCTGAAATATGAAGATGCTTGTTTCAGAATGATAGTATCGTGGGACACATCTGGGTAGTAAGGTTGTTTCATAGTGCTACTATTTAGAAAATTTATATTTTGTATAAAATACACCTAAAGAGATGAACACAATGATTTCAATAGTTAATGATTAAATATTTTTAACTTAAACTCAAATATAATCTATATTTATTAAATTTTATTCTCATAAAATTATAGTTTTTCCTACTGTAGAGAGAATCAGGATCATTATTCATATTTTTTTAAGAATCTTGGATACTCCATACTCTGTTAGGAATTAGAATGGAGGGTGTATACCGATGTAGGGAGTTCCAAATTTAGTTAAGTGGGTTTAACATTATAAAGGATTCATTTTATTATCAATATTGAATGTTTTGACATAATTCTTGGGATTTAATATCAATATTATTGTCAACACAATGTAGGTGTTTATCATTGAAGGATGGCATTCAAATATGTAAAGGGAAGAGTTTTGATTTACAAGGTTAAAGGGGATAAACATAAGAGATGAGATGGACATAATAATAATGGGATAGAAATAATTAAATAACATATTTCATGTCTATATCTTGATAATTTTGGAATGTATCTACAAGGTATACCTCTAGTTGTATTTTTTCAGTTATTTTTTCTATACAACATTTCTAGTTTACCACTTGAGATATAGGTAGAGTTTTTTATTGGTATAGTTCCATGAGCTACCCCATTATCCATTCTTTTCGTGATGAATTAATTTAGGGGTAGGTATCAGTAGTTTCATGTTAGTCATTGTTATATACCTCATACTACATTTCATTAGAGATATGGTAAATATGAGTATATAGTTATATCATTTAGCCTCACAGAAGTACCAGTACCTTTAATGTCACAGATTAAATGAGTCATCCATTATTATTTCTATTTTGAGGGGATATTCCTGGATGATGTGTTTGGTTTATTCTCATAATCAGTACGGCCCTACCAAACTTCTTTAGAACATATCGGATAAACAAAGAAAACATATTTTATATGATATGATAACAAATTGACACTAAATTATGGAAAATATTCTTTTCTTAAGACTTATTATCTCAGAAATAAGAGTATCATTTGAGCTAGAGGTTTTGAGGGCGGTATAGTCCTTGATGTAGAAACATCATGTCATTGACATACTGAATTTCGTGGGACTAGTTGGATATTATTGATGTATCATAATAGTATTCTCCTAAGTATATGTAACTCTTATGTTAGTGCATAATAAAGGTGTCATTTTTGTATTGTTAGGTAATTTTGAGATATAGTTTGAGGATATGAATGTGATATTAACTCTCACACTAGTCAGGATTCATGAATATATGGGAAGGACCTACACTGTGTATTGTGGTGCATTAGGTATTTTTCTAGGATATTATCTTATAAAGGGGGGTAGAGTTGAGTTTTATGGGATCACCTATTGAGACCACACAAAAGGAATTAATCGACACAGGATCTTGAGTGAGTAATTGTGGTACATTCCTTTGGATATTTTAAGGACAATTTACTATTGTAGAATTTGGTGGTTTACAATGATCACAAGATCCTCAAAGTACATATTTATATAACATGATATTAATCTGAGGAAATGAAATCATATTGAGTAACAAAATTCTTCTAACATAATTATTTCCTATAACCCCAAAAAGGGATATAAAGTTGCAATTCTTTGAGAAGGATGACTCAAATACAATAAGTTTCAGAAGGCTAGTGTTGATTTCTTATTCATGGATGTGTTTTATGAAGATCACATGTAGGTGTAGGATAATTGTTAGAATTATTTATTCTAATCATTAAATGTGGAATCTACTCTTCTAGATAGTGTGAGGAAAAGGAAATTCTTAAATTATGAAGTCTTATTCCTATCGGAGAATTCCCCATTTGAGGACCAAACACAGGTTTGGACTATGGGTAAGGATAAATGTAAATATATTCAATGACACATTGTGGTTATTGAAATAATATTACAGTAAATATTATGAGATATTAATGCCACAAATTTTCTAGTACATAAGGTCTTTAATGATATGTAACAATTATTGCATTGCAATTATTAGTGGTTGGGGATGAAATGATATGAGGATGGTTTTTTCATGATGTGTTCCACCTATAAATAAGTGAATGGAAATAACCAGAGACTATATGGGATTCCTCAATAGATATAAATTACCATGTAAAAATTAAGATGATGATGAGTTGGATTTAATAATGAGGTTTTCAAATCTGACCCAAGGTTGTGATTCCATTTGGGATATTGAGGACTGGATAACGAAGGATGATCATTTACTACTAATCTGGGAGATAATCTTAGTAGATGTTATAACTAAAATTTAAATCTATTATATTATTCACCTTCATGGGGTTATTCATGATATTGTTTCACAAAGTGAATATCAGTCTATATCTCAATTTTTTCTGGGTTCATAGAGGTCATTGGGTTATTCGGTGCTCTTGATCATAGAATATTTACCCTCAAACTGGTGTCCAGTTTGGGAATACTATAATAATTCTTAATGAAATTCATAGAGAATTTGTACTTTATTTTAGGGTCTATTTAGAGAATATAATACCATTGGTTTAATTCTATAATGGCCAATCCTTAAACATTATATAATCATCAATTATGTTAATAAATCACATTGGAGATCTTTTGAGGATTAGAGATTTAGAGAATTAGTTCATAACAAATGAATAATAGCTTGAATAGTAAATGTTAAAACTCCTACTCAGTATCAATTTTTTTTTATAAAATAAAAACTCTTTGAAAAAATATTGTAATGTCCAGTTATATGTTTTACATAGAATGACGTTCCCTTGATCTAATCCATAACACTATTCATCTTTATGTCCTAGGAAAAATATTTCAATAAATGGGATGAGCATAAAAAGCTCATTAATTGTCATAAGATGAAGAAAGATAACATTAGTCCATAAATATATACCAGTCATATGCTCATACCTCATTAAATCAGAATATTTATGAATAACACATTGAATTCATGAATCATAATGTTATCTTATGGCATCCATAACACTCTTACGTTGAACCTTTCACAGCTATGTAGGGAGTTACATTTGGAATACCCATCATAGTATTTTACCTATATATATTAGGAGAAACGTTCATGTTTACCTATGTCATGTTACCAAATGGATTGGGGAGATATCATGGGCTCACCCTCTATAGTTATATCATAGAACATCATGTATACGTAAACAATTACCATGAACCATAACATATTCATAACACATAAAAAACATAAAGGAAAGATAAAATTACTTCCTTTCAATCACAATATACCATTTAAATATATTTACATAGCAAATAAATTATCAAAACCATTTTCAATACCAAAATATGTAAATGTTTATATGATATTTATTTTCTTTTTAAAATCATTATTGTTATTAAGGAAGCCATAGATCAAATAATACATATGGCATTGGAAAAGTTCATTGTCACCGCTTACGGTAAAAAAAACATTCAATATTGTCGTTTATTAAAAATACTTGTATAAAAATATTCACTTTGAATGATATGAAAATTCATAGGTATTTATACACCTTTTAAGAGAAATTTCTGTATAAAACAAAATATTCCCCAATGAAAGGAGACAAAGACGAAGTCCCTAACCTCGTGTCCTACTTGACTCAATCATTCCTTAATTACATGAATCATAAACTAATGTTAATGTATAATCAATTAAGAACCCCTTTCATGTTTAATATTCATTATATATCAATTATTAACTAGCTATAAAAATTAGTTAATTATTTGAGTTCATATTAGACATTTTGTCGATGTTCGGGACATGATTTAGAAATGAAGATATTATAATTATAAATTGTCCATGTGGTCGAAATTAAAATATATACAGAATTATATTCATGATTTAGATTTCATATATATCATATATATCCAATATATATTTTTATTTATAAAAGTACATAAAATTTAGAGATAATAAATGAAATGCACCGTTCATGGAGACGGTAAGCCGTACGTACGCATGAACGCATATTTCATTTATATTTAAAATTTTATCGAACGAAAACATAATGATACATATTTATATTATAATTAAATTGTAGAATCTTATATAATTTAATTAACTCCATCATTTATATGTTACACATATGGAATTAAAGAGTAATATCACTTTGAGGGGGAAACAGTCTGCACTTCCTCAAATGAAATTATCATATTTACCCACTATAGAAAACCATACATTTATTAAATAATGAAAACAAAAGAAGCATAGAAACAATATAAATATAATACATATCTCATATAAATATAGTTCCTTCATAATGGGCACCATTAGAGGTGTTAGAAGAAGATTGAACAATCGTCGTTTCATAAAGCAGTTGTTTTTCGTCCATAGAAATAGAATGTTATTACCCATTAGATGGAGGTGTGTGTAAGTATAGTTCCAATAATTAACATAAAAACAACCTAGTATATTGAGGATTTATTTTCTACTATAACATAATGGAATAAAAACTAATAATGAGGTGAAGAAGTAAAATAAAACCAAAAACTTAACAGAAGATGTTACCTTTAAATCAGGTATCTCACTTTTGATTAAACGAAAAGGATTACTTGAATAACCCTATTCATATGGAAAGGATTCTAGGAGGAGGATAGGGAAGTATGGAGGTTAATTGGGAAGAGTTTTGTAGATCCAATGGGCTTGAAAAGTGTGTGGAATGGGATTGAAGTGGTGGTTTTTTATAAGGGGAAGGAGGTTCTTTTTAGGAATGATTAAAAATATTATTTTATTATATAATGATTTTCAGTATCAAATGATCAAAAAATTATTAAAGTTGAATATAATATTACTCTTATTCAAAATAATATCATCCAATAAGAATTGGACTGGTGTTGGATATAATTTCAATCATTATTTTGTTATTTATTTAAATCATTAATTAATTAGGTAAATACTTCTTCTTTGTTATGTAATAAATAATTTTATTTATTTAATGTCTAAAAATTATAATAAATTTCATGATATAGGAATTATTTAATGTTTCAAATTAATATTTATAGTCTAAGAGATAATTATTATAACCCCATGTAAAATATTATTTAATAAAAGATATATGATTATTCCATTTTTGCCTTTACTATAAATTAGTTATCATAAAGTTTCAATATCACTCTGAAGTGGTTCTATGGGGTCCCAAATTAGACCCCAGGATACCCATGGTCGAAATTTTATCAACCAATTGATTTAGGGCACATTTTAAGATAATATTATAATTTTATAATTATATTTTTTCTCATATATAACATATTTACACTTTAACCATGGTAAATAAATTATTTACTGAAGTAAATATTCATAATGTATAAAAATAAAAGATTTATATTTAAACAATTTGGACCTTATGATTACAAATATGGAATTGATTTTTTCATATTGAAAGAACATAAGTGGAAGAAATTAATTTAAAATTATTTCCCTCTATTAAAACAAAAAGCGTGTTTATATTAAATAATAACTATCCAAATATCGACACTTGTTTTTGTCCAATTTCAACGTAAAATTATATCCAATGACCATCATTTGATTAAATGGTAAAAATATATTCTATTTACATATTAAAACCTAATATTAATATAATCCAGCATTATAGATAAATTATAATAAATGACATTTTTGAATTAAAATACAGTATTTTTCACTATACATTAAAAATGGATTTTATCATAAAAATACCAAAAATTTAGCCAATATAAATATTGAGGTCACAATTCTATAGAAGAATATTATTTTTTCAAAGAGAACATATAAATGTGACCAAAAATATATTTAATTAGTGTTCTCCATCAAAAGGCAGTAAATCAACATTTTATTGAATATTAGAGTATTTATGCTAAAAATTAGATTCTTTCTTATTTTAAACAGCTAATATTTATTGGATAAATGTAAAAAAATTTAACAGACATGCATATTCATATTTTATTTAGTTTTTTTCATTCCCACCAATGCTACGGATATATGTTAATGACTATTTAATGTAATATTATATTATTATTTTTTAGTTTGAACCAACGTTGTGTGAAACGTTACATTTCAACGAACCTCGTTGTTGAGTATTAGGTATGCCATGAAAAATATAATCCAAATTAATGTAAAATAAATATTTAGTTCAAAAATATTAATATATATGAAAATTTTATATTCTTTATTTATATAGGATGTTACATCATTCCCCCATTTTAGAAATTGCATCTATAAAATTCCATTCATTTATCAAATAAGTGGTGGTATTTATCCCTCATAGCAATTTGAAATTCCGAAGTTGCTTCTCCAACAATATGGTATTTTCACAAAACTTTTTCCTAATGAATTACATTATTATTCAACACTTTCTCTATTCGCTCAAGAATCTAGTCTGGATGATCCCCATACGATATATTATCTTCCAACTGAACTACCACTGGGATCAAAACATGAGATGGATCAGGAATATTCTTTCTGAACATTGAAACATGAATAAAATTGTGTACCTGGGATAAACATGGATTAAAATCATATATGTATGCAAATGATCCATATTATTCATGTATTACATAAGGACCAATGAACCTCGGACTCATCATTCCGTTCTTTCCAAACATTTCACAAATATTTATAAAGAATTATTGAAAATGACATGATCACGTACCTCAAAAGAAATATCCTTCCTCCGGTTATCCGCAGAACTTTTCTACATGCACTATGTTATTCTCATGAGCCTCTAAATCAATATAACATTATTGGTCATATCATCTATAAATTGTAGTCCAATCAGTTGCCTTTCACCAACATCATCCCAAAAAGCTGGAGTTCGACACTACTTACCATATAATTCCTCAAATAGAGCCATCTGTATATTGGAATGAAAACTATTATTATATGGAAATTAAATCAAAGAAAAATGTTGGTCCCATATTCCTTGACAATCGATCTAGAAAGGAGATAACATATCTTCAAATATCTAAATAGTTCATTCTGACTTCCCATCTGATTGAGAATGAAAGGTTGTTCTAAAATTTAATTCATTACTCAGTGACTTCTAAAGGTCATTCCAATATTTAGAAGTAAACCTGGGATCACGATCTGATACAATGGTGGTAGGAACACCATTCATCATGACTATCTCATTAAAATACAACTAGAAATGTTGATATAGGGAATAATTATCTTGAATAAGGAAGAAAATTAGTAAATTTAGTCGATCAATCAATAATAACCAGGATTGCATTATTACCTCGAGATGTATTTGGTAATCAAACAACAAATTCCATGGATAATATTCCCCATTTCTACTCTAGCACCAGAAATGACTGATGAATCCATTTTAGTAACTACTTCTCTACATTAACCTGTTGACAAGGTGAACACATTATAATAAAATAAGCAATAACTCTTATCGTTCCATCCAACCGGTAATACTCTCGAAGATCTCCATACATCATAGCACTTCCATGATGAACAGAAAACAGAGAACTATGAAATTCAAATAACATCCCATTCGTCAACTGTGAATCACATGGAATATTTAATCTCTTCCAAATCATCAAAACAAAATCATTATCAGTGTTAAAATTAGGCAACATACCCTTCAGAACCAATACTATCTTTTTCTTCAACTAACTATCATCCATCCAGGCATTCTTAATTTTTTCTGATAGAGATGATTTCACTGACACCTGAAATTAAAAAGTGAAATTTCATACACCAACAACTTCTATTCAACTATCCATCAAATCAAAAACCAAAGGATCTTATTCAAAATGTAACACGGTTCATGTAAAATTACTTTTTCGATTCAAAGCATCAACCACATTATTTTTTTTCTGGATGGTAAGGAATTGTGAAATCATAGAACTTGATTAATTCCAAACATCTCTTTTTTCTCATTTTCAATTATTATAGAGTGAATTTATACATCAATTTTTTTGGAAAATATATATTTCACATTTTACTCCATACAGATGATACCTCCAAATTTTTAAAGAAAAAACAATAATAGCTAATTCCAAATCATGTGTGGCGTAATTTAACTAATGTGGTTTTCACTATTGTGAAGATTAAGAAATTACCTAATCAATATTCCTTATGAAACAACCATGTATATTGAACAAATCATCCAATTAGATAACAATATCAAAATTCTTAGAAAGTAGTGCCAAAACTGAAGCATTCACTAATCCTCTTTATAATTCTTGAAAAAAATCATCACATTCTATTTTCTAGATGAACTAATCACCTGTTCGAGTTAACTTAGTCACTGGGATATATAAACATGAATAATTTCCAAAAAACCTCAGGTAATAACCTAAAAACCAATAAAACTACGAATCACTATTATAATTGTGCCTTTTGGCCTTTCTAAAAAAACATTTGTTTCAGCAAGATAATCATTTATGCAATTTTTATGAAACAAAGAGACTAAGGAAAAAAATGTGTTGTAACCAAAACCCTCACATGTGGAATTCCTCATAACTTTTCTGTTATTTTATGGTTTGAATGACAACCCTTAAATAACATTCTTTCTGTACATTACTTTTAGAATAAACTAAAATATCATCAATTAACACAATTAAAAACTTATCCAAGAGCTAATGGAAAATTATATTCATAAGATAAATGAATATAGAAAGTTATTTTTTTATCCCAAAAGGCATAAATAAAAGTTCATAATCGATATTTCATGTATGAAAAGTTGTCTTCAGAATGTGAGTTTCTTTACATTCAACTATTGGTACCACGATTTTAAATCAATCTTTGAGAAACACTGAGCTCGCTGGAGCTAATAAAACAAAATATTGATTTGAGGAAAAGGATAATTTTTCTTAATAGTGTGGTTATTAAAAGCTCTATAATTATTGCTAAGTGTCATTGAACCATCATTATTTTTAACAAAAACAACAGGATCACCCCACGGTGATGTGCTGGGTCGAATTTAACCTTAATCTAAAAACTCGTAAAATTTCTTCGTTAACTCTAAAAGTTCAATTTGATCCATTCGATAAGGGGTTTTTGAATTTTTTTAGCATCAGATACTAAGTCAATAGAACGTTCAACATACATATCAAGTATAATATCTAGAAACTCATAAGGAAAATCATAAAGGTCCTCATTTACCACTGGCACATAATTAATCTGAACAGTTCCATTGTTTTCAAAATTATGTGCAAGGTAACATACATTTAAATATTTTACTAGTTTCTCAACATCCTGATATTCTATCTAAATTAATTGTTGATATTTGAACACAAACTAAAAATCTTTCTGAAATGAAACCTCTTTAGATCTGCAGTCAATCACATCATGACAAAAGGAAAGCCAATCCATAACCAAAATATTGCCATACTCTACTAGAGGCCAAACAATAAGGGTTGTAGGTAGAATCTATACGCATACAATGACATAAAGGTTCTTATAATTTATTTTTACCTCAAAATTTCATCAAGTTGTTTTTTCCATATGTTTAGGATTCATATCTTGAGATGGAATTCCAAATTTATAAAAAAACTTCTCAGAACTAAAATACTGTGTAGACCTTGAATCAAACAAGACGTTTGAATAATATGAAAAAACAAAAGGTGTAACTGATATTACATTATTGTTTCTCCCAACACCTACTGAAGTAGTTGAAAATGATTTTATTTCCCCTTTTTTCTTGTATTCTGGATAATTTACCTTAGTTGAGTTCTTTGGTGGACACTCATTTCCATAGTGATCGATTTTATTGTTCTTAAAACATTTTACTAAAAGTAAATAATATTTTGTCATACCATTACCCTAATCCTTATCAATTCTATTATGAGCCTTATGACCCATTTTGACACATTGATAACACTAACTAGATTCAAAATTCATTCAAAATCATCATTTTTACCTCAATTTTCAAGAATTGTAAACTTAAGTTTCTTACCATTATAATTTTTTGAAGAGATCATCCATTCCTTCTGCCACCTTGACCTCTTATTATGTTTCTTTTTCAATGAGTAGATGTTCATCAGCAAACTCTATTTCCACCTTCTCCATACATTGAACATGTTTTTCATAAATTTAGATCTCATGAGAAGCTAAATCTCATTGATACTTTGGATTTAATCAGGATACAAATTGGTTGACTTTTCTATCAAGATCTCATTTGAAATTTGGAATATACGTTGCTAGTTGAGAGAATTTTTCTTCATGAGAAGCCACTAATTCATCCTAATACATCAATTACTGGAATATGTTTTCATCCTATGATGAACCACATTAGGAAAACATTTCTCAAGAAAAATACTTTTAAATTCATCCAAATCAAGAGCATCAATTTCCTCATTATCCAAAATATTATTCACCAACTACCTCCACTAATCAGCTTCACCTACAATACTGTAAACAACAAGATAAACCTTTTAATGTTTTGAACATCCCATTACATCAAAAAATTTCTCCATTTCTTTAATACACCCTTCATTTAGAATATAGTTAGATGATGATCTAAATGATAGGGGATGCTACCTCATGAAATTCTATACTACTGACATGTTCCTCTATGGTTGATCTGGATGATCTCATGCATGGATACCGCCACTATTTATAGCCTGAGTCAATTGTTCCATCACTACTAAAAACTATCAAGTTCTGATTTCGTCCATATCAAGTTTCTAATTTTCAAGGATATCTTCCTCCTGATGGCATCCCATCATAGCTTCCATTTTCCCTATGCATAAAACCATACTGAACATAGAAATATCATAGGCTAAGAAATATGGTAATATTTAAATGATATATCATTTCAATCATAACATAAACTAAAAATAATTTGAGGATTTTGACATAACAATATCCTAAATACTAATGTTGTAAAAACTTACCTTTGATACTGACTATATGAACTCGGCCATAAAAATTACATAATCATGAATTATGATAATAATTCACATTGAGCATCTTTTCAGGTTTAGAGCTTTAGATAAGTAGGTGATAACATAATCATAATAACATGAATATTACATGTAGACACTTCTACATAGTATCAATTTATTGATTAAATGAAAACTCTTTGAATAAAAAAGAGCCATGTGTAGTTCCATGATTTAGACAACATGACTTTTCCATTATCTCTTCCTTAACCCTATTCATTTTTATGTCTTTCGAGAAACATTTGAAAACATGGGATGAGCATAAAAAGCTCAGTAAGGGTTATAAGATAAATAAAGATAAAATTATTCTATAAATACATAACATAAATAAGCTCATACATCATGAAATCATACGATTTATGATTAAAAAATTGAAATCACGAGTTATAAAGGTAACTTGTGGCATATATAACATACTAACGGTGTGACTTTCAAAGTAAGGTAGGGAGTTACGTTTGGAATACCCATCAAAGTATATTACCTAATCTCATTGGATAAAGAATAATTTTAAAATCATTCATGTTACCCAATGCATTGGAGAGTTATATTGGGCTCACCCACCCAATGTTTTACACATAACCACACGTATACGTAAAAAATTCCCAAGAACCATAACACATTCATTACAAATAAAACAAACATAATGGAAAGATAACATTTCCACATTTCAATCACAATATATCATTTAAATATATTGACATAACAAATCCATTATCAAAATCCTTTTCTAAACCAAGATATTTAAAATAATATATGTTATTTATTTTCCTTTTAAAAACATTATGGATTATTAAGGAAACCATGGATAAAATAATACCCGCAGTAGTGGAAAAGGACGTTGTCACCACTTATAGTAAAAGAAACATTTTTCATTTATTAAAACTCCTCATAGAAAAATATTCATGTTAAATTAAACTAGATTTCAAATGTATTTATACAACTTATAAAATAATTTTGTCTATAAAAAAATATCCCATAATGAAATGAGATTGAGATAAAGTCTCTTACCATTGTGTCCGACCTGACTAGATCGTTCTTTAATATCTTAAATAATAAAGATAAGAAAATTTATACTTGAATAAGGTTTTTTTCATGGTTATTATTCCTTTTATATAAATTATTACATTGTTATAACAATTATTAAATAATTTTTAGTTCATATCGGACCTTTTGTCGATGTTGAAACATGAGTTAAAATTGAACTTGTTATAATTATAAATATACCATGTGGTAGTTATTAAATTATATACAAAATGATATTCATGATTTAATTATCATATTTAACATATATATCAAGTACATATTTTTATTTATAATAGTACATAAAATTTGGAGATATAAAAAAAATGAACTGTTTATAGAGATAGCAGGTCGTACGTACGCATAAATGCTACATTCATTTCCATTTCATATTTAATGAGGTGAAAACATAATGATACATAGGAATATTAATATTCTAGTATAATATAAAATATAATTGAATTAAATCTATCATTTTTATGTTCCACATTTGGATTGAATAAGTCATATCACATTGAGGGGTCGGTAGTCCGCACATTCTCAAATGAAATTATCGTATTTAAACACAATAGAATACCAAAATGTTATTCAATAAATCTAAAATAAAAGAGCATGAAAACAATATAAATATAATATATGTCACATATAAATATAGTGTCATCTTATTTTTAACCATAAGAGGTTGTAGGAGATGATTTAATAATAACCATTTCATGTGGCAGTAGTTCACCATCCATAGAAACAATATGTTCTTTACCCATTAGAAGGAGGTGTGTAGAATTGTAGTTTTAATACTTCTACTAAGAAACAAATTATATATAGTATATATATTTTTTTATTAAATAATAGAATAAAAAGAGTTTACGGTGTTGGGGAACTAAAATAAACCCAATAAAATAAGATAACATGTTACCTTTAAATTAGGTATCTCTTTTTGGATTTAACCCAAATGTTTTCTTGAATTTAATTATACCTAATAGAAGGATTATAAGAGGAGGATTGGGATGTGGGAAGCTATATTTGATAGAGTTTTAATGATCCAAGGGGCTTGACAACTGTTTGGAATGGGTTAGAAGTGAGGGCTTTTTATATGGGGGGGAGGGCTCTTTTGGAATGTTTAAAAGTATTATTTTATATTATAATAATTTTGGGACTGTAAAATTAAGAAACTCCTTAAAGTAGAATATATGATGAATAATGTTCGAAATAAAATAATCCAATAAAAATTGGAAAGGTTTTGGATACTTATTTATCTTTATAATCTTATTTATTTAAATCATTCATTAATGATGTAAATACTGAATCATTATTGTGTCATAAATATTTTTATTTATTTTTGTCTTTAAATTAAAAAATATATCATTATGTAAGACATTTCTTTATATTTCAAATTAATATTTAAATTTAATGATAGAAATTATATAATATCATGTAAAATTTTCTTTTCGAGAAGATATATGTTTATTCTATTTATGTCTTTACATTAAATTAATTAACATAAAGTGTCATTATCACTCACAAGTGGATCCATGGGGTCCAAAAATCGAACCAAATATTCTCATGGTTGGAAATGTATCATCTAATAAGATTAGGACGCATGTAATGGTAATTTTATATTATTATAATAATATTTGTTTACCCTTATATACCAGATTTACCCTTTAGCCATGGTAAACAAAATATTTTCTGATGTAAATATTCATAATGTATAAAAATAAAAGTTTCATAATTACTAAAATTTGAAATTTGGATTCCAAATACAGAATCCAATTTTCCATCATACTAACCTAGAAGTGGCAAGAAGTAATTTAATATTAATTCCTACCCTCAAAACAAAAATCATGTTTTTAAATAAATAATAACTATCAAAATATTGAAACATGTTGTTTTCTAATTTCAAAGTGAAATTCATTTTAATGAAAAAATTGGATTAAATGGTAACAAAATATTATAATTACTTATTAAAAAAAATTAAAAAGTTAATCTAATGTTATCAACAAATTATATTAAAAGTTAGTTCGGAATTAAAAAACAATATTTTTCACATTTCATTAAAAAATAAATTTTGTCAAAAAAATGAAAAATTTACCCAATGTAAATTTTAAAGCATCGTTTCCAAATATGAATATTATTTTTTCAAATATAAAATATATAAGTTAACATCACTATATTTAAAGAGGGTTCACCATCAAAAGTTGGAAAAATTAACTTTTAATGAATATTAGAATACTTATGCTTAAAATTGGATTTTTTCTTATTTTAAGCCTCTAAAATTTATCGAATAAATATAAAAACATTTAAAAAACAATTATATTTATATTGTAGTTAGTTCTATCCATTCCCACCAATAAAATGGCTAGGTGTTAACTACCGTTTAAATTAATATTATATTAATATTTTTTATTATGATGCAACTTTGTGTGCAACGTAAGATTTCAAAGAAACCCATTGTTGTGTGTCAAGTATGCCATCATACATAGAATCCCATTTATGTAAAATTAATATTTAATTCACAAATATTAATAAATATGAAAATTTTATATTCCTTATTTACCTAGGTTGTTAAAAATTCTCTAACAATAATCGATATTAAGGGACTATAATGATGTCACCATATGAGGCTTTGTATGGTCTGCCATACTAATCACATCTATACTTGTTAGTAATTGGAGATTCAAAATTTCATACACCAAATCTCATGCAATAGACATATGAATATGTTAATCTTATTATAATAGTGATGGATAATGGAAAACCATGATCGAAATCCTATGTCGATTTCTATCGACAATCATTAGAGTATTTGTTTGGGAATCAGATAATTTATATATATCTCAGAGGATATGATAATGACAGACTAGGTGATAGGGTAAGGATTCACTATGATTTCTAAAAACATTTTAGGTTTTATAGATAGTCGGGCTCATAGACTATTGGTTTTAGTTACCTCATAGGCAGTGATCCATACACATTCTATTCTTTGTATCTCAACTGCAGGGTTATCACTCCGGACCATCTCAAAATCTGCAACCAGATGAGGTTTAGCTTCATGTAGATGTATTCATTGGTAAGAATCCTATATGTATCATTATCCCCTTAATTATGTATCTTTTTTTCTAGTAATTTCTTATAGTTCCATGTTTTATATAAGGAGGAAAATTTTCTATATGAGTTTTGGGAGTATGATGTGGTTATACATGACCATTGGTTAAATTTTCTTTTAGGAAAATCATCACCTACCTTGAACTAAATATTCATGAATTAATTGATTTATGAATAGAATATTTTATGTTATTATGTTCTCTAAAGAGGAATCAATATTTTAATTATGTTATAAACCCTTATTTTTGTCCTATTTTGAGTGGGTAATGAAATCAAAATAGTTTTGAGGTTGTCTGATGATTATTCGAAATATGATAGGATAAATTTTCAAAAAAATATACTTGGACACATGGTATGTTTAAACTATGATCCTCTGACCACATAGTTAGGAATAAACCTTTTGGGTTAGATAAAGTGCAATTGGATTCCACATATTTTGAGGTAACTAGGTGACTATGATACACTCTCAGTCATTGTTCATATAGTTTTTAGAAGAAGAAAAACATTTAACACATTGTTTTTCTAACTATGGGTCATGACCGTGTGAGGGGTGGCATTGGAAAATGGAATTTTTGACCAATTTTCACATGGTTTTAAGATCTATGTGAGAGAACCATGTGGTTTCCCATGATCTATAATAAGTGATAAAATGTTGGCTCACAGTTTGGATAACTGTATGGGAAAATCATAAGACCCTATCAATAAGTTTTAAATGAACAATTTCCCCTTATTAGTATTATATTATTAATCTCTCTTTCCTCTATTCATTATAAATCATAGGGAGCTACCATTTTCTCTTGTGAATAGATCCAAAAATGTCACGACTCTTGATTTTCCTTCCGTGAATGGATTCAAACACCATTCATCTCATTGGATCTTCCACAATATGTTCTAGTTCACACATGAGTCTTTCTATATTTTTCTTCATATAGATAGATTTATTTAAATAAAGGCCAATATTACATATTTAATTTTTATTTTTCCATTATTTGTTTTTCTTAAATTATTGACCAAATAATAGGTCAATTTTGGATGTGTTTTCTGTTACGTTCAAATAGTACATGGTCTATATATTTTCCCTTATATTTTGGTTGTAATATTAGTTTTCGTAGTTCCACCACATGGTAGAAATTTTGGTGTATCCCTTAAAATTAAATTTAAATTATCATTTAATTATTTAGAATATAATTTGGATCACCACTAATACCTTATTATTATTTGACGTTAATACCCCAAACTAGGCCACCCATGGGGAGTTCTAATGTTTCCACCCTACGTTGTACAACACCTTTTGGGGCATATGATATTTATAATTTTTAAAAGTTCCTTAATGAGAATTTTTTAAAAATAATATTATGGATAATACATTTTTTTAATTATTTATCTTTCAATGAATATAAATAATTGAATTGAATTTAGAGGAGAATGTCAACTCCCAGGTTTAATTCTATTTCATCTAATTAAAATGGATAATTGGTTTATATAGAGATTATTTCTTTGGTTGGATGAAATCAGAGATTGTGATTTTCTATGGAATGACTAATGATTTGATTAGGGAAATTATCAGGGTAGTTGACACCACAGATAAGATCATATGATCATAATTCAATTAGATAACATAGATAATTGTACAATATGGATATTTATTGATTATGATAATGGATCCCTTAGGAAATTATATTCCTTGGATCATAATTCCAAAGAATTAAAATGTCATTTATTTTAATTTGAAATGGATTACTTTGAATCATATTGGAGTTCTCTGTTGGATTACTCTGAAAAGTCAACCCAAATCATCAATAATTTTTCATCAAGATTTTTACAAGAATCTATCCTGAGGTCTTGTATTTCTATAACATTGATCCAGCCTTTTGGGGTTTAACACTAGATTAAATGGAATAGATGATGTGGATGTAATTCACTGGATTGCATAGAGTGACCATTGTTGATGATATTCATTTGATTATAGTAATGGATGATGTAGATATATTTTCCATTCTTTATTTTTACTATAATTATGGGATCCTAGTTATTATTCACAAAGATCTTTGTTTTTCTATACAATATTAAATTCTCATTAGATACTTTAAGTAATTTACTATAAAATTTTTGATATATTGAACACTTATTTAGTTTAATTTACATAGAAAATACACGTTATAGACACTTATGGTGGTGTCTGATAGAGTGTTATCTCACACCCTATTCATACAACCATTGAGAACAAGGATAGACTACTGGGATGCAGGTTGGGATAAGGGAAAGCACCCACTATACTATGCTTGATTAGTTGTGAATAGGTTTATGGGACAATGTAGAAGAGCTATAATCTTTTTGTAATATATGGGTAGTATTGTTTGGTTCGATTTTATTTTGATAAATTTAATTTATGGGGATGCTTTTTGACATGTATATCTTGACTATTTTTATAGTGAAATCACATGATACTTATTTATTAGATGACATTACTTTTGCAAAACTTATTATTTCTGTCTTATTTATGACAATTTAGAATCATTAATTTATACTTTTCTTCTTCTAGTTAGTTTTTGTGAAATTTCCTTTCTATACAATAACATGAATGAATAGTCTTTCCATAAACATATTGGTGTCCCTCAATTATAGTCATAAGCCTCATGAATATGTGGATGAATTCATGGGACTATGTGACATGTGGGCTTAGGTCACTATATTTTGGATCCTAGGATAGGATGTTACTACTATAAAATATTCCTTGATATTCTCTCCCCACATAAAAATAAAAAATTGAACTACTTTTGGTCTCTATCTAGGTAATCCTGCAATAAAAAATAGAATAATTTCAACACTAAGATCTTTTAAAAACCCAATACATAATTCAGATAAGGAACACAAACCCATTACACCACAATAGTTTGCATATCAAAATTGAAAATTAAAATTTGTCTTGAGACACAACTCTCAAATAATTTTTCATCACATATAAACCAATAATATTATAAAATTATGTTTTTCTAAATATAATAGATGATTTCATAATTATTCATTATCTACTATGATAGAAACATCAAAACACATTTTTTTTCTCCAAGAAAAATTTATAAATGTTATTGGGGCTCACAAGTGAAAACAAAATCATGAAATGGTAAAGAAATATTACACTCAATATCCATCACATCCACATAGATATACCCATGATTCCATTAATCTCATTATATATAGTCTATTTAACCTTGTAGAATAATCACATACCTGTCCATAATACTAATTGACTAATTATGTAAGGACACATCATCTTTGAGCTAGATTTCCTATGATATATCACCTCGAAATTGTTGATTTTATTTCACTGATGTTATGATACATCTAAAAATTAATTAATGAAACCTAAATGATGAAGGACTTCAATATACTATGATATGGCATTTATTTACACCAGAATCTCAAATGTCCCATTAATTTATGGGAATATTTTCAATATCATTGAATATGATGATGATCCAGTCTAGGTGAAATTTATAATCATACATGATTTCTTATAAAAAAAGTCCATACAGTGGAATCAAAAATAGGTATAAAAACTATATATTCATTGATCATGTAACACTCTAGTATTTAAAGTATATTATATTTCAAATTAAATATTATGTTTCATGTCCTGTTTTCCACACAACAACAACATAAATCAATACATGAAATAATATATGAATATTTTTCAGAAAATTTAATAATAAAAAATAAATAAAAAAAAATTATCAATTTTGTAACATTAAAAATAATATTTAGAAAAATTAATGATTTATATGGTATTTATTCAATAAATGGTCATTTCTCATTGTATATTTTATTTTTTGATAAATTAAAAATTAAAACATTTTAGAATATGATTGTATGATTACAAACAAAATATATTATTTAATTATATCAAAATATTACTAATAATGTTTTTTCCTTTTCTGAAATAATATATTTTTTGTGAAAATTTAAAAATATAGTTTAATCCAAAACTATTAAATTTAATTTATAAGTAGGAACTAATAGTTACGTAAATAACACAATTGATAAATTTTGACTTTTGGGAGTAAAAGTATACATTTCAAAATATAACAATAAGTTGAAAACCCAAAATTCAATCTATTAAGACAAAAGAGACATTTCATTGAAGATCAATTCTCCGTCTTTTTATAATTATATGTTCTAATAGAGATAATAAATTTGTTAAGAACAAGTAATAATGTATATATATTTTAAAAAATAATTTATTACACTAATTTCACTGAAATTTATAAATATATTATATAAGAATAGTTTATGGTTAATACAAAAAATTAATAAAAATGTGGTTTCAGTGTATTGTTGGGTCATATGAAAATTATATCATTTCAAATTTAAATATATTATTTAGTTAACTAATTTTATATTTAAAAAAGTTATTTCATTAATTAATTAAAATTTTGAATTTTATATTATTCCATTCCAGTTAATTAGGAAGGTTAAAAGAAGTATCCATGGAGAAGGTATAATAGATCAAAAGTGATTCAGTGATTAAAATTTTTCTTATCATTTTAAAAATTAATAAAAATAGATGAGAGGAGGATCTAGAAAAAAATATAATTCAAAATTATTTTAAATATTTAGATTCTTTAACACATTAAAAGTGAGAAAAAATTATTTAAATGGATTAAGTACTTCAAAAAATTCTTTTCTCATAACTAAGAGAAGTGGAAAAAATCCACCAAATCATGTTACACATCTTTCTCATAATTTCATACAAAAAATCTACTTTTTTTCTTTTCCTAGAATCACATATTTATTTAATAAGTATATTATCTCAATTATTTATGTAAGGAAAAGACCTTATATATTACATATTATTATAATGTTAAATGAGAATTCAATTAAATACAATTATAATGATCATTTTGGTTTACAGTTTTATAGAGTTAGTTCATAGATAGTATATAACAATCCCAAATATTACAAAGTGGCCACATTTATCCTATTTCAATCTTCCCACAAATGAAATCATTTCAATTTTTTTCTTTGTTTTCATGAAAATTATTTATAATTTAAATATTATAATAATATTTTTCCTAAATAATCAAATTGAAAATATGTTGAAAAATATGAGGTAAAATATAAATTCAATTACATTGTAATATCACAAGAAACTGATTATAACTTTTTCAAAAAGGAATACTTTTCAACAACATTATGTTGAATATACATTCCTTTACCTTATGAACTACAAATATTTCAATAAAAAAAATTGAAGGAACATATAAATCGCGTATCTTACCTTGGAAGTAATTTTCATGTTACAAATTGTATTGGAATAACCATCATTGTTACACATATATTAAACATTGTGGTTAAACAAAACATAACAGTAATGGTTACACAAAAAATATCTATTAGGATTATAATTTCAAAAACAGTCACATTATATTCACATAATATAATTAGAGGAACATAATAGGTGAACCCCACATCATTAACCAATGCATTAGAGAGATATGAAAGGCTTTCCCAACCAGGAATTATAACAAAATAACACATATTCTTAAATAATATCCATGAACATTAACAAAATAGATAAAATATTTTATCATAAAATATTTGTTTCTCACCTATAAGAAATATTTTATTATATTGATAAATCATATTAATTAAAATATAATTTTCAAAAATTAAATTCTCAAAAAAATTGAAATAGTTTTTCCTTGAATAAAAAATTAATTCTTATACAGGAATCCAAACATCAAATAATGGTTATGGTGTAAGGAAATTTTGGTTTCACCTTAATTATTAATACAAAACATTACATTTGACTTTTATAACCAAATTGAAAACATTAAAAATATTAATTTCAAATTTTCCATTTAAAAAAAATGTCATTTATAAATCATTTATATCCATAAATACATCGATATTATAATTTTAATTATATATATATAATATTGTTATAAGGGATAAATTAAAAATATTTTTTAAATAAAATCCAATACAAAGTGTCTAACACAACATATATACCCTTTATCCATCTATATAATTAATATATGATTATTATAAAAATTGTTAATAACCTTTTTCATCATTAATATTTTTATTTTATATATAGAGGAATATATTTTATTATATATTCCAACAAATTCACGTCATATTATTTAACAACATTCATTACAGATGTCCAAAATTGGTATGCTAACTAATGTCAAGGTGGTCATTATTCATTCATATATAAAACAATACACATATAATAATTAAAAATTTTATATAAAAATGATAAATTTGAGGAAAACCATTAATTGTGATAATGAATATTTTACTACATAACAATCATTGAGATTATAGGTTGTATGTACTCATGAGTAATGATTCAATTTCTCAATAATCACTATGGAAAGAATATATATGTATCATTTATTGATTATATAATTATAATCATATCATAAATATCATATTATTACATTAATTATGAATATATATTATATCAATCTGATGCAGTTATTACCAGTACACCACAACGCTTTATATAGGTGGTATTCCAATGGTACGCTCAAACTATCTCATCATTTTATAGTGAATGGAATGTACAATAGATAAATGATATATTTACATTTTCTGATCATATACAATTAAATTATATTATATATAAACATTAATTCAATAAATATAACAATTCTTGGGAGATGGTGATAATGATAAGATTACATCAGTTTGTGAGGTGGTTGATTGGTGTTCATATGATCAATAAATTCATCTCTTGTTAGTTTGTAAAAGGACATGAATATTGTTAATAAAATTTACAAAATAACATTAATTTATATCTATGATTATTTTTTATTATTTTTACTAGGAATAATAATTTAATTTACAATATGAGGGTTAATATCACAATATTATTGTTATTATTAATATGGTTCTTGTATAATAAATTAATGAAAGTTATTACTTTACACCATAACCATATTAAAATTGATGATATCAAATATAGTTTTTTATATCATTTGTTTAATAATATTTCATTATTTCCATTGTATTGATAGCTTAAAACATCATTTATCTAGGAATATTTTTTCTTGTAAGTCTTATTTATTATTCATTTGGTATATTGAATTTACCTCCATAATGATATTATGCTCATATATAAATATATATATATTCTTATTATATACATTTTTTTAATCCAGATAAAATAGTTAACTTTGAGAAATGAAACACAAAGCATCGTGAAGATGGTAGGTAGTACAAATTCAGGTGCGAGAGTATCATTCCATTAATGGTGAATGGGTAAGAATTAGATCATATATTAATTATATACAATCAATATAAAATCATATTTATTATTTATATCCATTATATATATCATTATACACATACAAATGATGTGGATTGAAAAAAATAACGTTGTGGTGTGGATACATTAAATTATACATCATCATGTGTGATGATTTTTTTTATAAGATGGTTAAAATATAGAATATGGTTTTAACATTATTTTAATAACAACTCATAATAAATATGATACTACAGTTATTATGTTATCATGGAAAAAACACATGAATATGAAGTAGTATAAAAAATGAACTTGGATGAGTTTGTAAAAACAATTATCTCTTCTATGGTTGAATTGTGTTAGATAACTTTTAATGGGATATATTTTAAATCCTTTTGGATGACCTAAATAATTATAATGTAGATAATTTTTTAGGACGATAAATGGGTAAGGGTTGGATGGGATATAATTCTCAATGTGGTGTGATAATGTGAGGGAGGAGGTTCCCTTTTATAATTGAAGAATGTGAACTATTTGAAACAACAAAATCACTAAATTATTATTAATTAATTTTCATTTTAAAATCAATCACAATTGAGTTATATTATATTTGTGATTAGGGTGGTTCTAAATCCTATCAACCAATAATTTTTAAAAATATTTAGATAACATTGTAACAAATATCTTTTGAAATTAACCATTAATTTATTCCTTTAACTCTAACAATGACTATATGGTTTTTATTAAATAAGGTTTAATATAATTAATCTAATATTGAAAATGAACCATAAATGGGTCATTTATGAATTATTTAACTTTATAAAAAACATTTGGTATAATTTAAAATTTTTATGATTTTTATATCATTTAATAAACTATTATTTATTTTAAAAGGTTATCTATGCCAATTTTACAACTATTCATTACATTACTTATTCAAATATATTCACACTAAAATTATATTTGAACTAAAACCTCTAATAAATTCTTTATTTGTCTAGGTAATCTCTAAAATTCGTGTATGACATAATATATGTCAAAAATATTTATTTCATTATTTATACTATCATTTATTTGATATTATGATTAATAAAATAACCACTGAATCATTATTGTGTATGAAATTAATGTTATAATTTTTTTTCTTATTTATATAAAATAAATTATCATGATCAAACTATAAAATTTATATTTATATTGACTATTTGTATTTGAATTTATCATCTATGTGACAATATATTTAAAATGATATATCTACCCAAAATATGTGTATGACATCATAAAAATATTGTTAAATAATATATAATAACTTCCATACACTTATAAATTGGAATCATGGGTTTCTAATCTAGGCCCATGTATAATTTTACCAGAAAAAACACTAATTAAAGGAAATTTTTAAAGGATTTAGAAAAACATGATAATATTTATAATAGTATTTTTACTATTAATTACATGAATTAATTATAACTCTTTGAATATAAATTAATAATGTTTCTATTTAAAATACTTAAATTAAAGGAAATATATTTTTATAATTTGGAACCATTAATTAAAAATTTGATTTTTTTTCAAAAAAAGATCAAAATATAAAATAATTATTTAAACATTATATTCATTGAAGATACATAATAATGAATTTTAAAGTCAAATGTAAAAAACTTTAAATGTTTTTATATTCATGTTCAATTTCAAATTGTATAAAATGACAATATTTGAAAATAATGTTAAATATTTAGTCTAATTTTTTTATTAAGTTTATTCCAACTCAAGTCATCAATCCTGATGTGGATCCCATCTTCTGTTAGGTGACACGTTCATTATGCTTTTTTGACATCAGCGACAGGCAGTGAACATCCAGATATAGGTGATTTTGAGTGTATATTTTCATGGTGGTGCATGATCAAAATCAGATCTGTTTAGATGGGATCATGACTATGGTTTCATTAGTGGTCTCATGTAGATTTAGATTTGATGAGGCTGAGTGTAGATTCTAGGTGGAGATGCTCCATTCGGGGACAGAATTGTTCGGTAGTGGTCCTCATACTCTTGAATCGTCAATACATATGGTTTATTATGGTGGGGATAAGATGACACCCAACAATATTGTTTGTTGAAGGATCTAGTGCATGTTGTGGCTCTCATATGGGGAATATCTGGATAGTCTTCTCGATTGGTGGTCAATGGGTTATATATTATCCTGAACATATTATTAGAGATGATCTGGACAATTTTGATCCTTCTTATCCTTGGTGGTGTTGGCACCGTGACAGTTTTGCATGATGAAGAGGGCATGGATGACATCTACAACTTGCATCTTTCCCATGGTTCAGGCAATGTGGAGGTGATTAATTGTAGTGGTGGTGCTGCAGCCGTTGAGCACAAATGTAGTGGATTATTTGGATTTGGGTTTGTTGTGTTGGTGTGGACGTCATGGTGGCAGAGTCTGTAGTGGAATTCCCCTGGAAATTTTGACATGTTATTACTCGGTTTAATTATGGTTTGTGCATCGATGGACCTTTGTATCCTGAATCTATGGATGGATTCTTCAGGCCTCAGTGAATATAATAGTTTCTCCCCTTTAATTTTTAAAGGGGTTATTTGTTTTTCTCTTTTAATAAATAAGGGATATTCCCTAAACATTCAATTTATACGAGTGAAAAAATTCACTTAAAAATATAAATTATTTATAAAATAATTTATTTTCAAGTAAATTAAAATATTTTCATACTATTTTTTAAACCATTAATCATATCCAAAAATACCAAAAAACATTCCAATGTAAATTTTTATTTTCTTCATAATTATTAAATTTTCATTTTATCAAATTTAATATATTAAAGCATAAAAAATATTATTTTAAATAGGTTATCTTTTAAAATTAAGTTAAACACCCTTTATAAATATTGTTTTTTTTCTTAAAATTTAGTTTTTTTAGTATTTAAACATATAAAAACATTTGGATGAATATGAAATATATTTGACTTAATATATAACAAATATAATTCATTAATAATAGTTATTATTCATAAGTAATTTAATTTATTAATAATAATTTTCTTTTAGAGAATAAGAAATAAATATTTCATTTATATACAATTTTCTTATATTTCAGTTCTAATTTATTTATTTCGAATAAATTTTTTATATATTTTTATATACCATATATATTTACAATAATATTAATACTATTAATTTAACTACTAGTTTATAACTCTTACATTTATATAACAATATTTTTTTTTTGTTTAAGCTTGATGTCATGTACAACATATGAAATAAATAAATTTAATTTTATCATAGTCATACCATAAAAAAACATGGAGGTTGGCATTCCCCCCACCTTTAGTAAATTATTTCCTCGTAATTTTATGTAGAACATAAAAAATAAAATATTGATACTTGAATAATCTTTTTTAGGAAGCCCACATTGAGTATATAGTTAATAAAACCATATAATAATAAGTTGGAAAGGGAAATTAAATGGTCTCAAAAAATTTGTATTTTGTATGAAAAATAATTACTGGAAAATGAGATAATGGTCATAGAAGATAAATCTAACAAAAGTTTTTCATGGAGATTTATTTAGAACATGCCAATGATAATGAAAACCATCCCAAAACAATAAATCAATTTTGGGTTAAAGTGGTCGTTGATTTCTCAAAAATAATTCTAAACAAATATAATTTTCATTCAAAATTCCATTTTTATTATTGATGGACTATTTTACTATCTATATAAGAAGTTATACAAATATTATTACATAAGATCATTTTATGATCATATCCTTTGTTTGTGCGTTAATATATTTTCACTTCATTCCTTACCTGAGGAAATGAAAATTCAAGTTGAGTTTTTCATCCCAAATTAACTTTAATGAATCATAAATTCCATTATTTATTACTTCATCCATTAAATTTTTAGTTAATCCAACTTTGTTTTCCTAGCTTACCCAATATTATAAACCATAAATTATTATCAAAAATTAATAACCAACTTTCAACTTAATCTAATTCAGCGATAAGTCTCAATAGAAATTATTTCATCCAAATTAACATTTTAAACAGGTCTCTGAATTTAAAAAATATATATTAATTTGAAAATATCCACAAAAATAATTAAGATCTTCTTATCAATTAAAAAATATTTGATCACCTTAAAATAAATAATTAAAAAGTCCATGCATCCAAATACATGAAGATAAAATAATACAATTCAATAATTATGTATTTCTATAATTGAAAAAACTAGTAAGTCATTGAGAAAAATGAATTTTTTTTATTCTAAGCTTGCCTATGATTTATTAGCTTATAAATTGATATACTCCCTTGAAACTGTTGGTGTTTATTTTGATAGTTTCCCACTTCACTATAGTTAAAACACTGAATAATAGTCCTTTAATTCACCCATTGACATTAATTTTCCTTGTTATTCTTTCATATACACATTTGAATAAGTTGTAATCCATTCATGAATTTACTAGTGTGATTCCCTCCATAGTTATTACATGTTTAAAAATCATTCTTTGTCTTATTTCCATTATCCATATTTTTTTAGATGTACTCTCGTTCTCATTCTTTCCTCCAAAATAAATATACGTGGAAAATTATTTCCCTATCTTATTAGAACATGATATTATGCCCTTATATGATGAGAATGGTGGGAGAGTTGTTCCATTCGAATAATTCACTTCAATCCATAAAATATATGATCCTTCTTATATTTTAGAACATGTACACTGGTGAGGTTTCCAGTCCTTCCACTATGATCCATTTTTAAATAATTTCATACACATTTTTAGGTTATGAGCTGTCACATATAATCTAAAACTAATTAAATACTTACCATAAAGAAATAATTTTATGTGTAAATAATCACATAATCATGATAATGGAATATTTGGTGAGATACTTACTTTTAAATCATTAATATTAGTTTTTATACAATGTTTGAATAATAATGACCATATACCCAATTACTATAAAACTGGATTCATTAGAAGGATTGTTTTCCTATACTTTGTTATTCTCAGTTAGGTCTGACAAAACTTATTAGAGTTATCACACCAAGGTACATTTGGTTCTGAACCACCTACTCAGGTAGTATCCAGACATATATGTACTCTTAGGAACAACCACATAATCTCTAAATTAAAAAATTACTATGATCTTTAATGGTACATGCCCACATTTTTTAAGTTAGGGTAATTTTACCTAATATATATTTTCTACATCTAGTTTATGTGCTTTCTACTAAAGATTATTTGATACCAACTGTAATGACCCCGAAACTAGTTTCCTAGTGTCACTGGATAATTAATTACATTAGAATATTATTCAATTAATCACAACTAGGAGGACTAAATTATTTATTAAATTATGAAAAACTAGATACATACTCAAATCAAACATTAAAATTGAGACTATATAATACAACATAAATATTCTTTTAGGAACACAATTTTTATCCTTGGTTATCCATTTCTTCCATTCACAATATACTTCATGTGATGGTAGGGAGAAATAAAACATAAGATAGTGTTTATCTAAGATGCTATGTAAGGGTATACATGCAGTGAACTTTATCAAAAATAATAATATATTATTATTTCATGGTAAATAACTGAAACAAATTACAATTAATCATAATATTTTTATAATATGGTGTGGATAAATTACAATATAATAATTCCATATAAATAATTGCGTGAGAATGAATCATAACCATAGATATTCTACTAATCTAGTAATCACTTGAAATATAAATAAAAATCCTCATAATGAGGGAATTCTTAATATTTGACAGCAAAAATATATCGTAGAGGCATCATCCAAGACAATGGTCTTAAATGGGTAAGACATTTTCTAATACTAAAACTAGTTCTTCTCATGATATCTTCCATGGAATCAAGGGGATATAGAGGTCCTCACTCATCATGTACAATTTCCAATGTATTTATCATATTAAAATGGTGAAACATAAACAATATAATCATTTTTATTTAAAAATGAGTATATGAAATGTGAAAATTTCATCCATAAAAAATGCATGTAATCAAAATAGAATATCTATAGTCAAATAGATCATACACCCTTAAATAGAATATGATGGATGATATTATAAGAGTTTAACCTAAATATATCATAATATCTTCCAATGGATCTTGACATAGATAAAAATACTATAATAAAATCATTGTTTATTATTATGAGAAATTACCCTTTTTACATCGAAATAATTTATTTAAAAGGAAGAAAAATATTAAATAAATAATTACATTGAAAATAATTTTATAAAATGGTAAATATTCTTTAAAAAATTGTGTGATATTTATGGATGAAAAATACACTCATTCCATATAATTTAAAAATAATTCCTTCTAGATTTTTCCAAAATAGTCACCAATTGTCTCATTAGAAAAAATACATAATGATTTATTTCGAACCATTTTATAAAAATTTAAACATGTTAAAGGGACATTAATAATTTTTAGGGTAATTGTAAATAATGTAAATTTCATTTACGAAACATAGAGATGGATCATATAGATACCCATGTAAGTTCTTATATGGAAACAATATCAGATAAAAATGGGATTGTAAAATTAAACCGTATCATGAATATTATTTTAGTTAAATCTGCATTAACATCCTATAATATTGTTTAATGAATTTCATAAATTAATAAAATAACCATTAAAATATTTATGATATCATATGTGATAATTTTTTATGCGATTTTAATAATTTTATGTTATTAACCTTTGTTTTGTGTGTTAATGACCTCACTTTTATATGAATATTTTCCATATATGAAATTTTTATTATTTATATGATATATTAATTTTATATATATAAATATATTATGTTCATTGATATTACATTTACTCATTATATTTTATTTTTATAATTTTAATGGTTAAAATGGAATATGAATCACAATAGTTAGTGGAGATGGTATGACATACGTATGCATGAGGGACTATATCATTCTATGAATGGTATAAGGTTATGGAATGTGATGATACATAAATTTTAAATAATATATACGATGTATTATTTATTATTTATATCCCAAACATCTATATTTATACCCATTCAGATAATGTGGTGGTGAATGAAAAATTATACAAAGGCATGAAAATGGATGGTCCTATATACGCATATGTGGAGGTTTTGTTTTTTGTAGGATAGATAAAAGTTTTAACATTGTAGTCCCACAAACATAATAACATATACAATTATAAATTATAATGGATTCATTTTATTATCGTTGAAACAACAATTTAATAAGTAGTATAATAAGAAATGAACATTGATTAGTTGGTCAAACTGATTACCTCTTATTTAGATGAATTCTTGAAGATCAATTATTAAGGGGTATATAGATGTTATTCATGGAAGAAAAGGAACTCTAGAAGCAATATAAAGTTCTTATAGGGATAAATGGGTTGGTTTTTGTGGACAAATATTTCTCAATGTGGAGTTCAGATGGGAGGGGTGAGGAGCCCTTTTATAATTGTGGTGGGGGCCCTTTTAGAAACTTCCAAAATATTTATTAAATATAAAATAATTTTTCATTCAAATGTATATACTGTGATTTATTTATATGATATTATTTTATTGGGTAGAAATACTGTCATCCAATAAGTTTTTTACAGGTGTATTTTATATTCAAACCCTTATCATTCGGCTCTAACCCTTGACTAATTCATTTAACTCTTACCATGACAACATGTAATTTTCATTCATAAGGGATAATATAGTAACTATAAAATTAAAAAATAATTGTAAATAGATCTTTTATAAATTATTTAAAATTTTAAATATCAATTGGGAGAATTTTAAATAATTATACATTTAAATCATTTAATAAACAATTATTTATTTTCAAATATTATTAATAATAATTTAACACAATTTAATACATTGATTTTTTTTTAAAGGATGGGGCTGAAGCCTCATTTATTATTTAAAGCAAAGACATCTTTCAAACTGGGTAGAGGGGGAAAACTTACATAGACCAATGGCCCAAGACCAAGTGGTCTGAATACAAGGCCTGAAAGCCCATTTTTATAGCCCAGAGAGCCCATCAGTGAATAGTACTACTATAGTACTCAGGCTTCTAAAGTACCTCCTACAGTACCACCGCCGCTACAGTCACTACTACCGTGCCTCCACCGCTACAGTGCTACTGCTGCTATAGTTCCACAACTGCTACAGTACTGCTATAGTGACCTACTACAGTGTTGTTACAATACCTAGAAATTAGACCCTACCCGGATTTGATTCTGGGTCATTTGGATACCATGATGGAGCCTTTATAACTTGGGTACAGGCTCAATGGCGCATGGTTTTTTAGATAGTAATACACATGATAACATAAAATAATTTAATTGATCTTTAATATGACTGTCTAATATATATAATTTGTTAATATAATTATTTATAAAATATTAAATTTGTTTTAATATTGTTAATATTATTAATTTGATATTTCCAGTAATTAAATAATCACTCTATCATCATTTTGTAAGCTTTATGGTAATTATTTATTTACAAAAAAAGTAAAAAAAATTATAATGATAAAAATGTTCATTTAATCATTCAATTTAATATTTATATTTTGTTTTATCTATTATATAACAATAAATTAAAACATATATATTTATTTGAAATATGGGAATGGCATCTTTAACTTATATTTAAATTAAATATAATAAATATCATACTCTCATCAAAGTGGAGAAAAAAAGTTATAATCATTCCCCAAGGATTATTTTTTTGACCCCCACTCATATAAAGAAATTTTGATGAGTATTATTATAATTTTATATGATTTATAATATTAATCTTAATCTTAAATAATAAATTTACCTTTAATTGTGGTAATAAAGTCTTACTAAAGTTAATATTAAAAATAAACAAAAATAAAAAAATATTTATATAAATATGACCCACTAATTCATAATATTGAATCCATTTCTAGAATTTAATATCATATATACTGTATTAATTAATTTAAAATGAATCACCTTGATAAAATGAGAAAAAATGGTTTTAAAATGAAATGTTAAATTAATTGTAATGATTTTACATCTAAATTGAATGTAAAATTTATTACAGTGACCTAAATAGGATTATTTGATAAAAATATAATCTAATTATAAATTAAAAAAAATTCCAATATAATATAACATTTAAAATTTTTTTGGATGAAATTGTTTTCTCAATTAAAATACTATATTTCATTGTTATTCATAAAAAAATAGAAAATATCATAAAATACTAAAACGCAATCCAATATAAAATGTTATATTACTCAATAACAAATATATTTATTTTATCAAATAAAATTTATAATTATGTCAAAAATTGTTTTGAAATTATGTTTTCAATTATATGGTGGTAAAACTATTATTTAAAAAAATTATACATAGAATTAGGGTATGTTCTTATGTTATTCATATAAAATATATTGGACGAGTATAAAAAATATTTTATTGAATATATAACAAATATTTATCATTAATATAATTTAATAATATCAATTAAATTAATTTATTAAAATAAAACACCTTTTGGATAATAAAAATAAATATATTTCTTTTATATTAAGTTCATTTATATTTTTGTTTCTATTTAATTTGTAACCAATGAATTTATATTATATTATTATCAACTATATATTTTTTAAATATAGATAATAATATTAATAAGAAAATATTATCTAGGATATAATGGTAATATTTAAATAAAAATATTAACATTTTTTAGATCATTGTTGAATTCAATGTTATCTATAGATGAAATTCAGTTTAAAAAGATACATACCATAAAATCATGGGTTTTACAATCCATTTTCCTTGTATATAATAACATCATGAAAAAATTGTAATTAAAATTCAATTAATCCAAACCTATCTATTGTAGAATCCGAACACTTTTTTGATGATAAATCATACTCTTTGAGATGTATTCTTTTTCCTTATTTTGAAAATAACTTGTTTGAGTATTTATTTGGGCTTGTTTGGGAGAAATTTGGAAGGTTTTAGAGGAAGGGGAGAATTTCCATGTTTTTAGAATAACTAAACAATGTGTTTATCCAGAAAATATAGAGGATTCACAATTTTTTCATGGTTAAACTATAAGTGAAACCCGGTCTCATGGTTCATGCTGGTTTAGTACTAATCATGTAACATTTTATAGAGAATTGTGAATGTAAAAAATAATTTTACAAAAAGTGAATTTAATTCCCCTAAACCCACATATTAAAATCAAATATACCATAACTTGACCAAAATGGATTTATCTCATTCATAGAGGCTCCTAGAGGAGTTTCTAAGGCTCTCAACTTATGTTTTTAGTGATTTAAAGCCCAGTTCTCAGCTCCTTATCTCTCAAGGAATGTGCTATTTTCCTGACGGATTTCTCATGTCACTTAATTTCTTCTCCCATTCTATTTAGGGTTTTTATCCGTTATTATTTTGGATATATATCTAGATTATAAATATATTGTTTCTTTTAAATCCTTAATCTATGAATAAAATCAAGATCTATTTTATTATTAAATTATTGATAGTTCTATCTAGATTTGGGGATTCTTATTTGGTGATTGTTCATGATAAATTTGAGGAATTGAATCATTATCTCTTGATATGTGGTTGTTTGGATCAAATTGGGGATTCTGTTAGTGAGCATTCTTTGTCACTGTTCTTATAGTATGTTTTCTAAAACTCAAATCCCATACTCAAGATTTTGAATATGTTTATGAAAATTGTAAATTTTAAAGATTTATTAAGAAATTGATATTCATAATGTTCTTGATTAATTAATTAATGTGGGTGAATCAAATAATGATGTAATTGAGAAATTGTGAGTTCAACAACAATTTTTTTTATTATAAATTTTATTGTATGGATATAATATATTATGTATAATTTGTTTTACAAATAATTGTGTGATATTAATACAGATAAATTCATATAATCAATTGTGAAATTAGTTATGTAGTAATCCTATTATTATCTTAGATTAGTGATGGTGGATTTCATGGTAGTGGTTTCTTATCTTCTGTTTGATTAAATAAAAATAGAATTTACTAGTGAAATTGATGGATTAATAATTGAAACATTAATTAAGATGAATAAAGAGATTATTTAATTAATGAATCAAATAATGTTATTAATAAATTTCCAAATTAATTATTGGATGTATTGTTGTTATATAATTGATCAATTAAATAATGAGATTGATATAGAAAAAATAATTAATGTGATTAATTAATAGAAATGACCTGGATAATTAATTAGTCATTTAATTAAAGGATTGAGTATGTTTAATTAATAATAATGTTAATTATGGGAGTTTATTTGTATTAATTAATTCATAGAATTGATTAATGGATATAATGTTTTTATTCTTATGGTAGATTAATTAATTAGAGAATTAATTAATTGGTAATTGTTGTGAGGGTGTAGTTGAATGATTTAGATAAATAAATTTGTAAATTAATTAATATGGATAGGTGTGATGTTGAATTATTAAGATTGATTAAATAATTATTGAATTATTTATGACGAAATGAGGTTTTAATTTTTGAAAAATAATTTTTGAAGTAATTATATGTCATTGAATTGGTTTATTTAATTTAAAAAATTGCATTATTAAATATAAGTTATTGAAAATGAGAATGAGAAAATGAATTGTTTAATTGATTTTGGGATTTATGTGATTAATTAATCTATGAATTAATTGATGGCAATTGTTTTTTGAATTAACTATTGTGCTAATTACTCGTAATGGATGTTATTAATTAATTACTGAATTAATTAATGGGCCTAGATTATTAAATTTATAATTAATTAATGATTTATAAATTTGGTGTCACATAAGATTTTATATGCCTATATAAATATAAATTATTATTCAAATGAAAAATTTATAATGTAATTAATTATAGGAATATGATTAAAAAAGTTATGATAATTAATGGGAAAATTATTCATGGGATGTGGATTCAATATAATAGAAAATTTATTATGAGATTAGGAATTAGAAAGATAAGTATATTGAATTATATACATTGTGAAAATTAATATTGAAGTAATATTGTGACATTATATTGTAACAGCCCAAGATTCCATTGTATGTTTCCCCATGAATAATACAATAACTTTCATTTTACACATCGGGTTTATAACACACTGCGACCAATCAAACTGGTTGTTATGTATAGTAATAAAATCTTATTAAAATTTTTTAAATTTTATTTTTTAAAATGGACTTCAATTTTGAAATCTATATATCGAAATTAGCTTAGGGTGATTTTTTGGTATGTTTCCGAAAAGTTTCAATTTTTTATGAATATTGAAAACATTATGTTATTGGTTAAAACCGAAATTTTAATTAAATAATTTTGTGATTTATTTTAATTTATTTTTGGTCAAAATAGATACATAATACATATATATGTTCAACTTAATTCATTGGAGTCATTTTATAATAAGTTTATAGATATAAAATTTTATCGAACATTTTACAGCCTTTTACCCACCTCCTATGAGGATTTTCTAATTTACAGTAAACATAATTTTACCACTTCTATGAGTTGAATTTAAAAACTCCGATAGGCATGGATAATATCATTTATGTAAAAGGGGGTTAAATGAGATGAAAATATTTTCAGTGAATAGTATCTTTTGGCTTTTATTTACCATGAATAAAAGTAAATAGGGTAATTATGGTAAAAATGATATCATAATAACCCAAAAAAATTCCCTAATTCCATTGGATAAGTATAATTAGACCAAAAATTCATTATGAATAAAATATTATCCTCTTTAATCAACATAGATTAGATGAAGACATTTATTATTATTTTTTTTAATGAAGAGTTAAAAGAGTTAAATGCGATGTTTAATAACTAAACCATTATTAATACAGGGTTACACACAATATAAATTAGACAATAAATATTATTTATAAATATACATATATTGACTAAATAATGGTAATTTATTTTTAATTTTTACATATTAAATAATTTAATATATTTATGACACCAGGATGATGCAGAAATTACATTATTAATAAAAAATTAAAATAATTGATACTATAACTATAAAAATAAATATAAAATGAGACTTAAGATAAATTACACTAATGTTCTAGGTTAATATAACAGTTTAGGGTTGGTTAAATAAATTTTATTCAATGTGATAATGCTTTTTTGGCTATTAAAAAATCATATACAAAATAGTGTCAAAATTGACATAATTGAGATTTTAATTCAAATAATATATTATTAATTGATATAAGAATCCTAAAAATCTATGGCTATGAAAAAGGACATAGAAAAAGTTTTATATATCAGTAATGAACCACGTGGGGTTCTCTTGGCTTTTTATAGTTTTTTTATTATCCATGTAATATAAAAATACCAAGAGACATGGTAAATGTAAAACAATTTAACAAAAAGTTAAATCTAAATGATAAGATTAATATGATGACCTAAACCTGTCTAGAAAAAATTGGTTGAGAGTTTTTCGACCCATACATACCTTATACTTGAAATAGTTAATTTTTTAGCCATTCAAGCTTTCCCAAAAGTGACCCTCGCATCTCTTATAAAAGAGTACTTCCCCTTATCTTAATTTCACATCTCCAAAGCCATTTGGCTCGGCCATCCCCATCCCAAATATCCTACCAACATTCTTCCCTTCATCGTATAGGCCTTTAATTTTTCATAAATCTAACAAATATAGTCTTTTTGATCAAATCTAATGGAAGAACCTGAAGAAGATGTAAATATATCATCACCTCATTCAAGTTATTTTCTATTTCCACTTCACCATTCATTGTTGTTTCCATTCTAAAATATTAACTCTAGTATTATATATATATTTTGATGTTATTACAAAAATGGTGGAACAATATACATTATTCTATCCATCATATGATTGACAATGTCCCCATATGTGTGTATTTACAACTTACCATCTCCACGTCGTGGTTTAGTTAGTTAGTAAAACACTTTATTATTTGGATGAGTATAATAATGAGTAAAAATGATGAAAATAATAAATAAAAAATGTTAATTATTATTCATATATTATATACCATCAAATTACATAATATTCCACCATCAATATAATGGTATTTTCACTCGTGCATACGAACGGATTAAAGTCTCCATGAACACGATGAGATTCATTCCCCATCATAATCAATAAAGTACAATTTTCATTTTAGGAAGAAAAATGATGTTTAAGAGATTAATATAATTTTTTATATGAATAATATACATCCTATCCATAACAAAAATCACTAACATAACCGAGCATATAAAGTAAAATAGACCAGATAACACTTAAACGATTGTACTACTAAAATTTTACAAACAATGAAATATTAGAAGAACATATGCAATATCATATTTACTTATATATTTCTTTTATGATTTAATAACAATGATATAACTATTATACTGGAGTTTAATTTACCCTGTACCAAGGAAAATTACAAGGTATGTGTTAATTCTACAATTTCTTCATTATTCGAGGTTTTTTTTACATAAGTATCTATTGGGACCTATTTATCATCCACATCTGTGTTTTCATAAAAACATAATTAAGTTTTTTACTATTCCATCGACAATGGGATAATGTCATTTATAAACTTATTTTACCATATATGTTTTTAAATGAATACATTCGTCATATTCCAAACAATGTACTTTATGACTATTTCGACAAAATTAAGGTAATAATGTATATTTTACATAAATGGTTGGTGTGGCTATTTAACACAGTTATAACATCATCAAAGATTCCCATAGTATCTTACATGAATATTTTCAAAATAAATGTTTTATTTTATAGTTATATGACTCTTTAATGATTTCAAAATATAAAGTGATATTTCTCTCAAAAAGCATTGATTTCATCTATGTCCGCATCCTTTGATACATTTTAAATTTGTTTGAAGTTGATTTGTTATGATATAAATATTCCATATTTTATTGAAGGTTTTTTAATATATTTGAATGTGGTTGTGTAATATTTATACCATTTGTGGTTTATGGTTAATGTATTGACGTTTCTTATGATAGTTTTATTACGAATGTTTATGTTATGTTTAAAACTTTTCATATGAGGAATGCATTGTACATAGTATGTGATGGGTAGAGCCTTATACAGCTCCCCGATGCATCGGTAGGTCTCATGAGAAAAAATAGTGTCTTGGAATAAGGCCTTGACAAAATCTTATTGGTAGTCTCGGCACAAGGCCTTGACTATGTGGTTATGATCTCTGGAATTATGCATTTCACCATTATGAAAGTGGCTGTTGATATTGCCTGTGATTATTTAACTAGTAGAATATCCATGTCAATAAGTAAATGGAATTATTTGATTTTATATTTTCTATATTATGCAAATGTTTAAGTTAAAATGGATTTTGTTATAGTCTTATACATTTCCTAAAATGTTTATTCTTATTGATGAATATTTCTACTATGTTGTAATCCTTACCGTACCTCTATTCTCACCAATTTCTATGATTTATTTTTCCCAAGATTTATATTAGTATTTTATGGTAGACCTGCAAGGATATCCTAAGCATATATGTGCTTTCAAAAGGGGACAAAATGTTGTTGATGTATTTATTTCAAGAGGTAATTAAAATTTTATGAATGTATCCAGTACTTCCAAAGATACTAAACTAATAATTATTTCAAGACATGATTCCTTGTATCAGGAAATTGTAATGTAATAATGCACCAAATAAGGGTTACATAGGTTAGGGAGTTATATATGGTATCAATAGAAGTTTAGTAAAACCCTAGGAAGCTAAATTTAAAAAACTCGGATTATAGAACAATAACCAAAGATAACTATGATGATTAGTATAGAAGAACTTCCTAGAATTTTCATACTGTAGAGATATTGTGAGTTTTCTATGTAATACATCCATTTTTGGATAATAGTAGGTAGAGGCGGCTCTAGAATATATGTACCTAGGTGTAAAACTTGAAAACACTACTTTGAGATAGACTTGAACGGGAACTAGTGCACGAAAATGGGCCATGCTTCACTCTGGGTTACGAAACACTAATTGGATATGAAAAATATAATTCTCATTTCATTACAAACTATTATGAAGGGTTTATGAGTATATAATTCATCAATGAAACCATTTTTCTGATTGTGGATTATATCAATAAATTGTTCAATTTATGTTATCTTTTTTACAAGTTTATAATTATGTATTTTTATTCATAAACTAATCAAATTTATTCCATTTTTTAGAAAGGGAACCCAGTGGAAGGAATGGAAACCCTATCAATGCACATAATCCATGAAAGGATTTCCCTCCTACTCATGATAATTATAGTTGAGCTGGTGAAGCAACTGGTGCTGATCAGCTTATCACCGTACTGGGACAACTCACTCAGGTTATGAATAATAACCTTATCCATATAAACCACACAGATCCACAACGCGGAGGGGAAATGTTAGACCGCTTCAGGATGAAACAACCACCAACCATCAATTGGAGTAAAAATCCATTAGTAACTGTGAAATGAAAAAATTCCTTAGAGAAAATTTTTCATGCTTTGGGGAGAATCGAAAGGGAAAAACTTGTCATGGTAGTTTATCAGCTCACAAGAGATGCAGATCAATAGTGGTCATTGATTCCAAACACAAAAGAAGATGATGAAGTAAAAAATATGGAATGGAGGGAGTTTAATGATATTTTCATAGAAAAATACATTCCTCATGAACATCGAGTGGATATTGAAAGGCTATTTTTGAGTCTGGGATAAAAGGATAATGAGAATATTGAAAAATATGAGGCTAATGGTGCAAGGATAGCAAGGCATCCAAAAAATTATATATATAAAACAAGGATTAAGATTGTTTGATTATTTCATGGGTTAAAAATATTTCTCTATCAATAATTAGTCTAACAATCCTTCTCATCGTAGGAAGATATTGTCTCAAGTGCTAGCAAGACAGAAAAAAATTTCTCTATGTCATAGGAATTTAAAGAAAATCAAGAGGAAAGGAGATATGATAAACACTTTATAAATTTAAATAAAAGAAATAATGGAATGGTTTAATATATATCCTGTGATAAATGTGGTAAGAAACTCCCTGATATTATCCTTAAGGGAATGGGAGTCTATTACAAATGGGGTCAAAAAGGCCAACAAGCTCATGATTTCAAGGGGAAGAAAGAGGCAGTTAATGTTGAATGCTACAATTGTAGATAAAAGGGTCATTTTGAAAATTAATTTTATATGTGGCAAGGTAACCTAACCCAAAATAGTCTAATGGAGCAAGGAAATTCTTATTCAGTCACTACTGCTATGGTTGAAGCACCGAATGATGTGGTGGCAGGTAATTTAATGGTTTCCTCAAGTTTATCCAATTCATTATTTGATTCTAAATCATCACATTGTTTCGTATCATCCTAGTTTGATAAGAAAATTAACTATTTTTAATTTGAAAAACAAGGGAGTTGTAAGTCAAAACACCTAAGGGAACTATCATCGCAACACATTTTTGTGACTCAGTTCCCATTAGGGCATATAAATGTTCTTTATCTGCGGATCTTTTCATTATACCCATGATCAAATTTGATATAATTCTCGGAATTTAATTTCATTCAGACCATGATGTGAAAATTTATTGTATGAAGAAGGATGATAAAATTTTTGATTATGCTAAGGAGTGCCTTTTATTTAGATCAGAAATGTCGCCACCTGATTTTTTTCTAGTTCTGCCCCTAGTAGAACTATTAAATTCAATTATTGTGTTTGAAGAGAGTGGAATAACTATGGGTGAGGAAAATAATTATTTAATAAATGATGTACAATTTTTTAAGATTATGTTGATGTGTTTACAGAAAATTTACCTAGACATCTTCAGAATGAGAAATTGATTTTTCCATTAATTTAATTTCTGGTTAAAGGCCCATATCAAATACACCTTACAGAATAGCCACAATGGAATTGTTGTAACTAAAGAAACAACTAAAGTAATTGATAAATAAGGGATTTATTCCCCATATTGTTTCTCAATGGGGAGCCACTATCCTTTTCGTTAAGAAAAAAGATGAATCTATGAGGTTGTGCATTAACTGCAGAGAGATCAATGATATAACAATAATTAACAAGTATCCCCTACCTCACATTGATGATTTATTCATCAAAATTCAAGGAGCTCAATATTTTTCAATGATTGACCTTTGATTTCGTTATCATAGTTTGTGTGTGATGAAGGAAGACATTCTAAAAACTGCATTTCAGACCAGGAACGTGCATTACGAGTTTACTGTAATGCCTTTTGGATTGACTAAAGCACCCTCTTTCATTATGGATCTAATGAATAGAGTTTTTGGGGAATATCTTGGTGACATTGTAGTTGTATTTATTGAATATGTTTTGGTATACTCAAAATGTTACGAAGACCACGAAAATCACTTGTGTAATATTCTAAAAACCCTTAGAAGAAATGAATTATATGGAATGTTTATCAAGTGTGAACTCTTTCTTCCAGAGATTAATTGTTTTGCCTATATTGTCTCTATGGATGGAATCTCTATTGATCCTTCAATTAAAATTGCAATCTAAGAATGGCCAGCACCAATGATTATAACTGAGGTATACAATTTTATTTGATTAGCATGTTAATATCGATGTTTTTTCGATGATTTTTCATGATTGGAAAACCCATTAACCAAGCTCACACTTAAAGGGGTTAAATTTTTTTTGGAAAAAAGAGCGTGAGGAATATTTAAATGAAACTGAAGAGAAGATTGGCCAATTCTCTTATACTTACTCTAGCATCTGGTAATGATGGGATTTCTATTTATAGTTATGTATCAATGAATGGACATGGTTGTGGTATTATGTAAAATGATATAGTTATTGCCTATGAATCACGATAACTAAAAATTCATGAACAAAACTATCCAACTCATGATCTTGAGTTAGAATCAATAATATTTTCTTTGAATACATGGTGACACTGTCTCTAACGTAAAAAATGTGAGATATATACTGATCACAAGATTTTGATGTATATATTCCCACATAATGTACTCAAAATAAAGAAAATAATAGTGATTGAACTACTCAAGTATTATTATTTCACTATACAATAATAGTCAGGGAAGAAAAATCTGGTGGAAGATGTGTTGAGCAGAAAGGAATATGGTCTTTTGAACGAGATGAGAGTAGAAAGGGATCCTACATTCATAGATCTAGTAAAGATAGAAATGAGAATAATGCTGGAAGGTGAATAATAAATACTTTTTCATAAGGTTGCCAAACCATTATTACTATAAATGATAAAGAGTTCTCAAACTAGTGATGAGGTGTTTCAAAAGAAGATTAATGCTGTTAATGATGGGAGACTGAGTGACCTCATATATGAATACGTAATTTTGATATTTGGGAAGAGAAATTGTGTTGCTAACATACCTGATATAAAAAGGCAATTTTTGGATGATGATCATAGCTCCAATTTCTCTATACACTCTGGTAGCACTAATATGTATAGATATTTGAAAGAACATTTTTTTGGGACAACATAAAGAGCGATATTGCTGATTTTGTTTCGAGGTGTATAGTTTGTCAACTAGTGAAAGCTAGAAGACAACATCCTATATGAGTCATGCAACCTCTTCCCATACATGAGTTGAAATGGGATGATATTATGATTGACATTGTCATGGGGATACCAATGACTCCTATAAGAAATGATGTATTATGGTTCATTGTTGATCGTCTTACCAAGTCAGCACATTTTTTTCTTTAAGAATAAATTTAACACTTGAATGTTTAAAAAGATTGTATATTAATGAAGTTTTATGACTTAATGGAGTACCACTATCGATTGTTTCTGACCATGATCCCACTTTTACATCAAGATTCTAGAAAAGTCTTCAAAAATCCTTGGATAATCAACATCATTTGATCACTTCCTTCCACCCTAAAAAATATGGACAATCAGAATGAACTATTCAAACCATAGAAGACATGTTGAGAGATTTATCACCTGACATTCAAGGTATGTGGGATCAATATTTACTGTTGGTGTAATTTTCGTATAATAATAGATTCAATTCAAGTATTCTTATGACACTAATGAAGCATTATATGGAATGATATGTCACACACCAACTTGTTGGGAAGATGATGGTAAAAGAAAACTCATAGGCCCAGATCTTGTTGAGGAAACGATGGAAAAGGTGAAGGTTATCCAAAACACATCAAATAATATCAAAGCAGAAATAAATTTTATGAAAATTACCGAAAGAAAGATTTGGAATTTCATATAAGAGACCATGTTTTCTTTAAGGTATCTTCATGGAAGGGTGTCATATGTTTTGGTCAGAAGGGTAAATTGAGTCATACGTACACCCATCCTTTAGAAATTTTAGAACTAATTGGGGATGTAGCATACCATTTGGAAATGCCACCAAGTCTCTCCAATGTAAACGATGTGATCCATGAATCACTATGGAGAAAATACATGACTGACCCAATGCATGCACTCACCTTTTATTAAATAGAACTGGAACTTGATCTGTCTTATTGGAAAGAATCTGTCAAGAATATTGATATCAAAAGAAATTATTATTATGAAACAACCAAATCATTTTTGTGGTAGTATATTAGAAATTTAGAGGACAAAATTATGTGATGGAGGGAATATTGTAACAACCAAAACTTCAATGGTACATTTCCAATTGAATAATACAATAGCTTGCATTATACGCAACATTGATATTATTACACATCGCGACCAATCAATCTAGCATTATGAATAAAAATTATAACTTTTTTGAAATTTTATATATTTTATATTTCAAAATGGAAATCATTTTTTAATTCCGAATATTAAAATTAGCTTTGCATGATTTTTTGGTATTTTGCTGAAAACATTCAATTTTTGATGAATAGTGAAAAACACATCATTATTGGATAAAAAAGGCATTTTATTTAAATAATTATTTATTTTGTTTTAATTTATTTTATTTAAAAATAAATAAATATTACTTATATATGTAAAACATAATTGGTTGTTGTCATTTTAAAATATGTTTAGATATATAAAATTTTATCGATCATTTTACTGTCTTTTACCCACCTCGTAGAATCATTTATAAATTGGTATAAAACATAATTTTACCACTTCTGTGAGTTGAAATTAAAAAATATGAGAGACTCTTTTAATACCAGTACATAAAGTTTTGTTCAATAAGATTAAAATAATTTTTGGTGAATAAAAACTTCTGACTTTAATTTACCCCGGTTAAAAGTAAATAGGGTAATTAAGGGTAAACATGATATCCTAATTACCAAAACACATGTTATAATTCTAATGGATATGTATAATTAGACCAAAATAAAACTAATGTATAATATATGATTCTATTTGGCCCCCTCGGATTATATTTCGACATTTATTATTAATTTAATTAATTAATAGTTAAAAGATTTAAATTCAATGATTAATATGTAAACCATTTTTAATATAGTGTTAAACACAATATTAATTCGACTATATGTATTCATTAGAATCATAAGAAGATTTCATAAATAATGGTGTTTTATTTATAATTTTTAGAAATTATATAATTTTTTTATGACATTATAATGATGTAGTAATTACCTTATTAATGAAATATTGAAATAAATGATATTATAAATATCCAAATAAATGTAAATTAAGACTTCAGATTCATTAAACTAATTTTATATGTTAGTATTACATGTTAGGGAGGGTTAAATAAATTTTATTTGATGTAAAAAAGTTTTTATGGCTTTTAAAAAAATCAAATATTATATACTGTCAATATTGACAGAATTGAGTTTTTTAAAACAAATACTATATTATTAATTGATATAATATTCTTAAAAATCTATGGATCGTCCAAATGAGTTAGATATGGTTATATATATCAAAAGTTAACCACATGGGGTTCTATTGTCCTATTATTGTATGTTTATTAACCATGTAATATAAATATACAAAGAGACATGTTAAATGTCAAACAATTTAACTAAGAGTTAAGTATAAAAGATAAGGTTAATATGAGTACCTAAACCTATCTAAAACCTATTATATGTGTGGTTTATGACCCCTAACCACATTATTTCGAAATAATTCATTTTGGAGCCATTATAAAATGAATATTATTTCATTATCATATAATATTTTATGATTTTTCTAAAGTGATATCACTTCTCTTATAAATGGGTACTTCCCTTTCTCTTAATTTCACAGCTCTGAATCCATTTTTCTAAGCGAAACCCTATCCAAATATCCTCCCAAATTTCATACCATCACCTTAGAGTCCTTACTTTGTTCATAAATCTATACTAAGGAGCCCTAATGATCAAATCAAAAGGACGAACCCGAAGAAGAGGTAAATATTTCATAACCTCTTTCAAGTTCTTTCCTACTACGAAATCTTATTTCTTTGTTGTTTCCATTATAAAATACTAACACCAGTATCTTTTATATACTTTGTTGTTAATATAGATATGGTACAACCAAATTCATTATTCTATCCATTATATGAATGACAATGTTACCCAACGTGCGTAGGTAAGGCTTACCGTCTCCATGTCGTGGTGTAGTTTTTTATTCAAACAATTAATTATTTGGATGGGTATAATAATCATTATAACTAATATAAATAAAAAATATAACATTTTAATGATTATTTATATATTATAAACCATCCAATTACATATTATTTCACCGCAAGTATAATGATATTGTCACTCGTGCGTACGTATAGATTATCATCACCACGAACGCGATGAGATTGTTTCACCATCGTAATCATTCAAGATTAATATTCATATCATGAATAAAAATAATTTATAATATGTTAATATAGTATTGGATAAGTATATAATAAATCTTATCTATTAAAAAAATGGATTATGTAGGTGATCATATAAAGGAAAATAGATCTGTTAACACTGAAACGATGATACTACAAAAAAATTATTTACAAAGCAATATTAAATATCATATATGATATCTTATTTACTTGTATGGATCTTGTATTATTTATTAAAAATTATTTAACTATTATACAGGTGGTTAACATACCCTTGTCCATAGAAAAGTACATGGTAATGGATAATTCAACAATATCTTTATTATCCGAGGTTGTTTTTACGTAAGTATTTACTTGGACCTCTTTATCATCCACATCTGTTTTTCATAAAAATTTAATTAAAAATATTTTTAATAATTACATGACTATGGTTTAATGACATTTATACCTGTATGTTACAATATATGTTTTGGAAGGAATCTTTCCATTGTTTTCCAAACAGGGTAATTTATGACCTTTTCAACAAAAATTAAGGTAGGAATGTCTTTTTTAACTTATACAGCGGGTACAGCTATTTTCTATCGTTATAACATCGTAGAAGATTCCCACAGATGCATATAAATTCATTTTTAAAATAATTGTTTAATTTTATAATTATATTACTTTAAAATGATTTCAAAATAGAAAAAGATATTTCTCTCAAAAAGTGTTGATTTTATCAATGTCAACATCCTTTGATTGATTTTAAACATATTTTATGTTGATTTATTATGATACAAATCTTCCATATTGTATTTATGGTTTTGTTATATATTTGGATGTGGATGTGTTATTTTTATACCATTCATGGTTTATGGATAAAGTACTAACATTTCATATTCTCTTTTTAATACTAATTTTTATGTTATGTCTAAACCATTACATATGAGGAATGCATTGGACTTACTAAGTGGCAGGTGGAGCCCACAATTGCTCTTTGATTCATAGGTAGGTCTTAGGAGACAAACTAGTTTCATCGCATAAGGCCTTGAAAAATATTATATGTAGTCTTGGCATAAGGCCTTGAATATTTGGTTATGATGTTTGGAATTAAAAATTCTATCATTATGAAAGTGACTATTGATATTGCATGTTATTAGTCGACTAGTATAATGTCAATGTGAATAAATAAATTAAATTATTTGATTTTATCTTTTCCATATTATGGTGAAGTTTAAGTTTAAAAGTCCGTTTTTAGTCTTATACTTTGCCTTAAATGATTATTCTTATTTATGAATGTTTCCTCTATATTTTTATCCTCATTAGACATCTGAGCCCACCCATTTATATGATTTATTTTTTCCAGGATGTGAAGCTCTATTATTATGGTTGACCTGTAGTTATATGATAAGTATATAATTGTGTGCAAAAGGGTAAAAAATGTTTTTGATGTTTTTATTTCATGATGTGATGTAAAAATTATGAATGTATATAGAACATCTAATGCTACTAAATTGATCGGCCTTTTGGGGCATGATTCCTTGTAACATTCCAATGTTATTTATTAATGCACTCACTTTGGGTAACATGGATCGAGGCATTACAGATATTATGATCAAGATTTTTAATTTAGGGATTAATTAAGAGATATTTTGAGCAGTATACCTGACATTATTTTTTTTTTAATTAATTATTTGATATTAACATGGTTTCATTGAAATAATTAATTGTTGAATTGATTGATGGATTTTATGTACTTCATTAATTGGGATAATTATGCAAATGTGTTTTTTTAAAATAATAATTGATGAATTTGTAATTTTATTATAGTTCTTAATTAATTTTTCATTTAATTGACATTAATAATTTTATTAGTTATGTTTTTATCAACTAATTAAATTTTTTAGTTATAAAATTATCAAATTGGAGTTGAAATTTATGATGACAAATAATGTGATGATAAAATTGAGATTAAATCAATGGGAACAGAGAAATTCTTAGTTGAGAACTATATTTGGTAACAAGGTTATCATACGTGTGAATAATGGAATGGGGACATAGTCATTATAAATAGAGAAGTATATATGGTAACATTGTAATCGTATATGTGAGAAAAGGAATTGGAACATGTTCATTCTAAATCGAGAAGTATAGATGGTAACGTGGTTATCATACATATGATTAAAGGATTGTGATCATGGTTCTTATAATGTTAACTACAAATGGTTACATGGTAATTTTCGTTATGTATTAATGAACAGTGAAATAGTAAATATATTAATAAGTAAGAATGGAAACATTGTCAGCTTAAATATGAAAATGTTCTTGAAACATTTGAATTTAAGTGTGAAATTAAGAATTATAATAAAGGCAATCTGAGATATGTCCTCACATGAAAATAATTTATACTCTCACATTGTGTCGAATTACTAATTGAGATATCATATCGCCTTGAACGCTTCAAATTCAGGAACAAGTCAAAGTAGGTATTATGATATGATATTACATAGGGAACACGTAAGGGTCTGACATGAGGTGAAGAATGTATTGAGGTATGGGTATCCTTGGGACCCAATTGGTAATATTGTTAAATAATGAAGAAAATGATAATTTGTTTATTATTTTTTTATGAACTATACTTATTTCATTATAAAACTACATAAATAGATTTATTGGATTCTTTTAGACACTATTAGTTGTTCCCAAGTATGTTGTACTCACACACTACTCAGGCTTCCTGATAAATACCTTAATAGACCTTCTATTTTATGGACATATTAAGGTAATTCCCATATTTTATATGGCTATTGGTGTAACACCCCAATCTTCTATGGTACACTTATTTTTGAATAATTCAATAGTGTGTGTTGTACGCAACATCGAGTTCTAACACACCACAACCAATCAAACTGGCCGTTATGAAAAGTAATACGTAATTTTTGAAATTTTTTAATATTTATCAATCAAAATGGAATTCATTTTTTTATTCATAATATCGAATTTATCCTAGGGTGATATTAAGGAACTTTTCGGATAACATTTATATCATGATGAATAGTGAATATTTACTAAATTTAAGTTAAAACAACTTTTGTAATCGAAATAATTTGTATTGATAAATTATGAATTTGATTGGTTTTAAAGTATATTTATAATATTTTTTACCATTTAATACAATTCTTGTCATTGTACATAATTTTACAAATAAACCAGACATAAACAACTGTCAATCTTTTGATAGTTATTATCTCTTAAAAAGATGCTTTTTGTTTTGACAATGGGAATTATTTTTAAATTAATTTCTGCCACTTCTGTGTTTTTAATTTGGAAAAATGGATTCTATATATGGAATTAGTATTTTCAAATTGTGTAAATATATGACTTATATTTTTAGGCATTTTGAATAATTACTTCGGTAAATATTTTAGTTGTCATGGTTAAAGGGTAAATCCGGCAAATAAGGGTTAACAAATAATATTATAATAATAAAAAATTACCCTAAAACGTGTCCTAACTGTATTGGTTGATACATGTCCGACCATGGGAATCTTTGGGTCTATTTTTTGACCCCATAGAGCCACTTGTAAGTTATAATGACACTTTATATTAACTAAGTTAAAATACATACAAAAATGACATATGAATATATCTTTTAGAATAACATTTTTTACATAGGGTTATATATGTTGGATTTTAAATTATAAATATTAATTAGAAAGATAAAAATATTTTGTACATAATTATATTTTATTTATAATTTTTAGACAACAAGTAGGTTATTTTATTTATGACACAATGATGATGCAGTAATTACCATAATAGTGAAATATTAAAATAAATAATATTAAAAATATCCAAATAAATATAATTTGCGACTTTTTATGGTTTAAAATAATTTTCTAGGTTAATATTAAATTTTAGGATTGGCATAATTAACTTTTTTCTATGTAATCATTCTATTATAATTTTCAAAAAAATCAATTATTGAATAGTATCAAAATTGTCATAAAAGAGTTTCTAAATCAAATATTATATTATTAATTAATATTAAATTCATAAAATTCTAATGTTTGGCCAAAATAATTATATCATGATAGGTGTATCAATAATGGACCACTTGGGGGGTCTCTTGGTTATATATAGCACGTTTATTAACAATATAATATAAAAATACAAAAAGTCATTGTAAAAAGGAAACTAATTAACTAATAGTTAATACATAAATATAAGGTTAATATATAGACCAAACCGATCTAAATTATATTGGTTGAGTGGTTTTAGACCCATCACCACCTTAACCTTTAAATAATACACTTTGGAGCTATTAGAAACTGAATATGAATTTATTATAAAATAATATTTCTAGCTTTTCCAAAGGGTCCCCTCACCCCTCTTATAAAAGGTTACCCGCCTTATCATTAATTCATACCATAAAATCCTTTTGGTTCGGCCAAAACCTTACCAAATACTCTCTCAACTTCCCCCACTTCATCTTATAGGCCTTCCTTTAGTAAGAAAGCCATCCTATGGAGCCCTTTTGATCAAATCAAAAGGAAGAACCCGAAGAAGAGGTAATGATTTCACCACCCATTTTCATGTTCCTTTCTTCTTCCACTTATTATTTCTTTGTTATTAACATTCTAAAATATCAAATACAGTATATTATATATAATTTGTTGTTATTATAAACACTTTATAACCATATTTTAGTATTCCATCCATCCTTTGAATGAAATGTCACAATACGTGCTTATGTACGGATTCCGTCTCCACGTCATGGTGTAGTTCTTATTCAATATATTATTATTTGGATGGGTATAATAATGATTTTTAATTCATGTAAATAATAAATATAACATGATAATGATTCTATATATATTATATACTGACCAATTATATATTATTTTAATATCAAAAGAGTGATATTGTCGCTCGTGCGTACGTACGGACTACCGTCTCCCCGAACGCGATGAGATAAATTCTACATCGTATCCATTCAAGTATAATTATTATTTGATGATTTAAATATAATTTTTAAGGACTTGATATCATTTTGTATGTCAATAAGATATAACCTATCCATGAAAAACATGGCTTATGTAACAAAACAAATAAAATTAAACAAGTATGTTAACACCCGAAACAACTATAATAGTAAGATATTTTTAACAAAGCAATGTTAAAAGATCATATATGATATCATATTAATGTATATATTTATTGTATAGTTTAATAAGAAGTATTTCACCGTTATACAGTAGTTTAAACAACCCTCATCCAAGTAAAAGTAAAAGGTAAGTGTTTATTTCGCAATCTCTTCATTATTCGAGGTTGTTTATACGTAATAATCTACTGGGATTTCTTTATCATCCACATCCATGTTTCTTAAAAATGTATTTCAAAACATTTTTATTATTTTATAGAATATGGGTTAAAGTCATTTATACCCTTTTTGACTTTTATAAGTGGTTTATAAAGGAATCATTCTATCGTTTTGTAAACAAGGTCCTTTTAACCTTTTCGACAGAATTACGGAAAGAATGTTTTTTTAAAACTTATAGGGCAGGTGCGGCTATTTTTCGCCATTATAAAATTTCTAAAGCATCCCATACAATCTTATAAGAATATTTTCAAATAAAATATTTTATTTTATAAATATAAGACTCTTAAATGATTTCAAAATTGAAAGGTATATTTCTCTAAAAAGCGTATTGATTTCATTTATGTCAACATCATTTGATGGATTTTAAGCTTATTTGAAGTTTATTTTTTATGATACAAAATATCTACATTGTATTGAAGGTTTTGTGATATGCTTGATTGTGGATGTGTTATTTTTATTCCATTTGTGGTTTATGGATGAAGTATTTATATTTCGTATGCTAGTTTTAATACAAATGTTTTTGTTATGTTTAAATCTTTTCATATGGTAATGCATTGGACTTAATATGTGACGGGTGGAGGCCGCTATAGCTCATCGATGCATCAGTGGGTATCATGAGACAAACTAGTGTCTTGTCACAAGGCCTTGACCAAATCTTATTTGTATTCTTGGAATGAGTCATTGGATATGGGATTATGATAGTCTGACATTATGCATTCCATCATTATGAAAGTGGTTATTGATATTGCATGTGATTATTTGATTAGTAGAATATAAACGTGAATAAGTAAATTCCATTATTTCATTTTATTTCTTCCATATTATGTTGATGTTCATGTTTAAAAGTATTTTGATTTATTTACAAATTTCCTTAAATGTTTATTCTTATTTATGAAAGTTTGAACTATATTGTTATCCTTACTCGGAATTTGAGATCACCCCTTTCTAAGTTTTATTTTTCACAGGATGTGAAGAAGTATTTTATGAATGATTGGTAGGGATAGTATGAGGGGATAAGAGTGTGGACTATGGAGACTATATTTTTGTAGTTTTCATTTTATGATTTAATGTAAACTTTATGAATTTATCTAGTTATTCCAAGGCCACTAAACTAATCGGTCATTCAAGACTTGATCGTTCTTTTGATCATGCCAATGTTATGTAATAATGCACCGACTCTGGGTAACTGGGGTCAGAGCGTTACAGTTGGTATCAGAGGGAGGTTTAGTAAAAACTTTGGCAGCTAGAGTTAGATAAACTCTGATTAGAGCACATAGATTTAAGATGGACTTTGAGGATTAGTATAGAAGAACTTCCTAGAATTTTGGTATTGTAGAGATTTTGTGAGTTTTCCAGGCATATACATCCCTGTCTGGATACTAGCAGGTAGAGGCAGCTCTGGCACAGATGTACATAGAGGTAAAACCTGAAAACACCACTTTGAGCTAGACTCAAATGGGAACTGGTGCAAGACAATGGGCTTTGCTGCACTCTTGGTTACTACACTCCTGGGGGATATGCTTAGGATAACTCTCATTTTATTTACAAATAATTATAAAGGGTTTATGAGTATATACTTCCTCAAAGAAAACATTTTTATGATTATGGATTATATCTAAAAATAGTTCAATTTATGTTAAGTGTTTTATATGTACGAAATTATGTATTTTGATTTATAAACTGATCTAGTTTATGCCATTGCATAGAAATGGCGCCTAGTGGAAAAAATTAAAACCGTATAAATTCACACACTCCATGTAGGGATTTCCCTCCTGCTCAAGATAATTATAGTGCTGCTGGTGATGCAACTGGTGCCGATTAGCTAATCACCATAATGGGACAAATCACTCAGGTTGTGAATAATAACCTTACCCGTATGGAGCACCCTGATCCGCAGCATGGAGGATCAATGTTAGATCGCTTCATGAGGAAAAACCCACCAATGTTCAATGGGAGTACAAATACTACAGTATATGAGCAATGGATATGTTCCCTATTAAAAATAATTCAGGCTTTGGGAAGTAGTGAAAGGGAAAAAGTTATCATTGTAGTTTACTGCATCACTGTAGATGTTGATCAATGGTGGTCATTGATTCAAAACATGAAGGAAGATGATGAAGTATCAAATATATAATGGAGGGAGGTCAAAGATCTGTTTTTAGAAAAATACTTTCCTCGTGACAATTGAGCAGATATGGAAAGACAATTTCTGAGTCTGAGACAAAAGGAGGATGAAAATGTCACAAAGTATGAGGCTAACATTACAAGGTTAAGAAGGTATGCTAGAGATTATATATATAACCCATGAAGTAAGATTGGTCGTTTATTTTATGGGTTAAAACCATTTCTCCATCGATCATTAGTCTCACAATACTTCTCGGCGTACGAAGACATTGTCTCATGTGCTATCAAGACATAAAAGGAATTCTCTAAGTCTTATGACTTTAAAGAAAATAAAGAGAAGAATAGATATAATGATCAATCTGTGAATGGAAATAAGGAGAATAAGGGAAAGGTTGAATATCCATCATGTCTTAAATGTGGGTAGAAACACCCTGGTACTTTCTTAAAAGGAACGGGAGTCTGTTACAAGTGTGGTGAAAAAGGCCACCAAGCTCATGATTGCAAGGGGAAGAAGGAAACTGTCGATGTCCAATGCTACAATTTTAGGGAGATGAGACATTATATGAATTAATGTCATAAGCATCAGGGGAACATACCTTAGAAAAGGCCATGGGATCAAGGCCAAGCTTATGCTATCACTACTGCTGAAGTTGAAGCTCTGAAAGACGTGGTGGCAGGTAATTTAATGGTTTCCTAAAGTTCAGAAAATGAATTATTTGATTCTAGATCATCACATTGTTTTATATCTTCCCAGTTTTCTCAGAAAATTAGATATTTCCAATTTTATTTAACAGGGGAGTTGTCAGTTAAAACTCCTAAGGGAAGTATCATTGCAACAATGTTTTGTGAATCAGTCCCCATTAGAGCAAATAAATGTTCATTATCCACTGATCTCATCATCATACCTATGATTGAATTTGATATAATCCTCGGTATGGATTGGGTTTCAGACCATGATGAGAAAATTTATTGTAAGAAGAAAGAGGTTACGATATTTTATGATGATGATAAGGAACACCTTATCTTTAGAGTAGAATCGTTACCACCTAATTCTTATATAGATCCACCCCCAGTAGGTCAACTAAATTCAATTATAGTGGAGGAAGTGAATGAAATGACTATGGGTGAGTAATGGAATGTTAAATAGAGGATGTACTTGTTGTGAAAGAATATGTATATGTGTTTCGGAAGATTTACATGGACATCCTCCAGAATGAGAAGTTGAATTTTCCATGGATTTAATTCCTAGATCAAGGCCTATATCGAAGACCCCTTATAGAATGGCCACTACATAATTAGTTGAAATAAAGAATAAACTAGAGGAATTGAGTAACAAGGGATTTATTCACCCTAGTGTTTCTCTAAGGGGAGCGCCTATTCTATTTGTTAAAAAGAAAGATGGATCTAGGAGGTTATGTGTGGACTACAGGGAGATCAATGCTATAATAATAAATAACAAGTATACCCTACCTCACATTGATGATTTATTTGACAAATTGCATGGAGCTCAATTCTTTTCAAAGATTGACCATCGATCTGGATACCATCAGTTTTGTGTGAAGAAGGAAGTCATTCTGAAGACAGCATTTTGAACAAGGTACGAGAATTACGAGTTTACAGTAATGCCATTTGGATTTACTAATGCACCCTCTATTTTTATAGATTTAATGAACAGAGTTTTCAAGGAATATCTTGATGACTTTGTAGTGGTATTTATTGATGATATCTTGGTATACTCCAAAAGCTATAAATATCATAAAAATCACTTGCGCATTATATTGAAGACTCTGAGAAGACATGAATTATATGGGAAGTTTTGCAAGTGTGAATTCTGGTATCAAGAGATTTATTTTCTTGGACATATTGTATCTAAGGATGGAATTTCCATTGATCCTTATAAGACCAAGTCAATCCATGAATGGCCTACACCGACGAGTATAACTGAGGTACATAGTTTTATTGGTTTAGCGGGTTATTATCGACGTTTCATCCAGAATTTTTCCCGGTTGGCTAACCCATTAACAAAGATCACACGTAAAGGGGTTAAATTTGTTTGGACAAAAGAGTGTGAAAAATGTTTCAAATAAATGAAGAGAAGATTAGTCAATGCTCCTATATTGGCTCTATCATCGGGGAATGATGGGTTTATTATTTATAGTGATGCATAGAAGAAAGGACTTGATTGTGTCCTTATGCAGAATGATAGGGTTATTTCCTATACATCAAGACATTTGAAAAGTCATGAACAAAAGTGTCATACTCCTGATCTCGAGTTAGCAGCTGTGATATTTAATTTGAAGATATGGAGAACTACCTCTATGGTGGAAAATGTGAGATTTATACTGATCACAAGAGTTTGATGTATATTTTCACCCAAAAGAACTCAACATGTGGAAAAGGATATGGCTTGAATTACTCAAGGATTATGATTGTACGATACACTACCACCCGGGGAAAGCAAACAAGGTGGTAGATGCATTGAGAAGAAAAGACCATGGAGTTTTGAATAATATTAGAATTTAAAGGGATCCAATTTTCATGGATCTAGTGAAGATGGACATGGGAATAACCTGGGAAGGTGAAACATCAATGCTTTTTCAAATGGTTTCCAAACCATCTATACTAGAAATGATTAAGAGTTCTCAGACCGATGATGAAGAATTTAAAAAGAAGATTAAATCTGTGAATGATTGGAGATTGAGAGACTTTGTGTATAAAGAAGGAATTTTGAAATTTGGGAAGAGGCTTTGTGATCCTGATATACGTGATCTAAAAAGGGAATTTCTGGATGATACTCATAGTTCCAATTTCTCTATACACCCTGCGAGCACCAAAATGTATAGATATTTGAAGGAACATTTTTTGTGGGAAAACATGAAGAGGGAGATTGCTGATTTTGTGCCATGATGTATGGATTGTCAACAAGTGAAATCTAGAAGGCAACAGCCTGGTGGAGTACTGCAACCTCTTCCCATATTTGAGTTGAAATGGGATAATATCACAGTGGACTTTTTCATGAGACTACCAAAGACTCCTAAAAGGAATGATGCAATATGGGTTATTTTTTATATTCTTACCAATTCATCACATTTTCTTGCTATAAGAGAAGATATACCACTGGAACATCTAGCTAGACTATATATTGATGAAGTGGTGAGACTTCCTGGAGTACACCTATTGACTGTTTCTGATCATGATCCCCATTTTACTTCAAGATTCTAGAAAAATCTTTAGAAATCCTTGGATAATGAACTTCATTTGAGCACTGCCTACCACCCTCAAACAGATGGACAATCAGAACGAACTATTCAAACCTTAGAAGACATGTTGAGATCCAACTCACTTGACTTTCAGGGTATGTGGGATCAATATTTACCTCTGGTAGAATTTTCCTATAACAATAGCTTCCATTCGAGTATTCAGATGGCACCATATGATGCGTTATATGGAAAGAGATGTCGCACACCAACCTGTTGGGATGACATTGGTGAATGAAAACTTGTACGCCCATAACTGGTAGAGGAAACAATGGAAAAGGTGATGGTAATCTAAAACCATATCAATGTAGCTCAAAGTAGGCAGAATAGCTATGCCGATAATCGAAGGAAGGATTTTTAACTTCAAGTCAGTGATCATGTTTTCTTGAAGGTATCTCCATGGAAGGGAGTCAAAAATTTTGGTAAGAAAGGTAAATTGAGTCCCAGGTACATCGGACCTTTCGAAATTCTTGAACGAATTGGGGCAGTAGCTTACCGTTTTGCAATGCCGCCAAGTCTCTCCAAAGATCACGATGTGTTCCAAGTATCTATGTTGAGGAAATACATGACTGACCCAACGCATGTATTCACCTTTGAGGAATTATAACTCTAACTTGATATGTCTTATTGTGAAGTGCTCGTTTAGATTCTTGATACTATAGAAGAAGTACTGAGAAACCTGATGACTCGTCTTTTAAAAGTCTTGTGGAGAAACAATTAGATGAAAGAGGCCATGTGGGAACCTGAGGAACTTATGATGAAGAACCACCCAATTCATTTCATGCGGTAGTATTCTATAAATTTCTTGGACGAAATTATTTGAAGGAGGGGAGAATGTAACACCCAAATAATCTACGGTATGCTTCTCTTTGAATAATGCAATAGCGTGTGTTGTACGCAAAATCGAGTTCTAACACACCACAGCCAATCAAACAATCCGTTATAAAAAGTAATACCTACTTTTTTAAGTTTTATTAATTTTATCTCTCAATATACACTTCATTTTTGGATTCGGAATATCGTATTTATCCTACGGTGAATTTTTTGAAGTATTCGGATAACATTTATATTTGGATGAACAGTCAAAATTACTAAATTTTAATTAAAAACATCTTTTGTAATCAAAAAAATTAATATTAATAATTTATGAATTTGAGTGATTTTAAAGTATATTTAGAATATATTTTTACCATTTAATAAAATTTATTGTCATTGAACATAATTTTACAATTAAACCGGACGTAAACAGGTGTCAATCTTTGTATAGTTATTATCTCTTAAAAACACATTTTTTGTTTTAACAACAGGAATTAATTTTAAATTAATTTCTTCCACTTCTGTGTATTGAATTTGAAAAAATGGATTCCATATTTGAAATCATGATGTTCAAATTCTATAACTAGGTATCTTTTATTTTTATACATTTTAAATAATTACATCGGTAAATATTTTATTTACCATGGTTAAATGGTAAATCCGGTAAATAAGGGTTAAAAAATAATATTATAATAATAAAAAATAATCCTAAAACGTTTACTCACCTTATGGGATGATACATGTCCAACCATGGGCATATTTGGGTTGATTATTTGACCCCATTAAGCCACTTGTAAGTGATAATGACACTTTATAATAATTAAGTTAAAATAAATACAAAAATGACATAAGCATATATCTTTTAGAAAAACATTTTTTACATAGGGTTATATACGTTGTTTTTTCTATTATAAATATTAATTAGAAAGGTAAAATGATTTCTTACATAATTATATTCTATTTATAGTTTTTAGAAAATAAATTATTTTATTTATTTATGACACAATGATGATACAGTAATTACCATAATAGTGAAAAATTAAAATAATTGATATTATAAATACCCAAATAAATATAATTTGAGACATTTAATGAATTAAACTAATTTTCTAGGTCAATATAAACTTTTATTTTTTTCCTTAGTTAACTTTTTTCTATGTAATCATTCTGTTATGATTTTTAACAAATTCAATTCTTGAATAGTGTCAAAATTGACAAAAAAGAGTTTTTAAAACAAATATTATATTATTAATTGATATTAAATTCCTAAAAAACTAAGGATCATCAAAGAGACTTATATCATGATAGGTTTATTATTAATGGACCACTTGAGGGTCTCTTGGATTTATATAGTAATTTTATTAAACATATAATATAAAAATAAAAAAACAGATTGAAAAAGTGAAACTAATTAACTATGTATTAATACTTAATGATAAGTTTAATATTTTGACCCAAAACTATCTAAATTCTATTGGTTGAGTTGTTTTCGACCAATCCCCTCTATAAACTTTAAATAATCTACTTTGGAGAAATTATAAACTGAATATGAGTTTATTAAAAAATAATATTTCTAGCCTTTCCAAAGGTTCCCCTCACACCTCTTATAAAAGGGTACTCCCCCTTCTCATTAATTCACACCTTCACAAGCTTTTGGTTCAGCCATCCCCTAAACATATACTCTCTCAAATTCCCTCAATTAATCCTAGAGGCCTTATTTTAGTCAGAATTCAAACCTAAGGAGCCCTTTTGATCAAATCAAAAGGAAAAACTCGATGAAGAGCTAATGATTTCACCACCTTTTTTCAAGTTCCTTTCTTCTTCCACTTCTTCATTCATTGTTATTACCATTATAAAATAATAACTCCAGTATATTATATATTCTTTGATGTTATTATAAACATTTTATAACCATAAATATTTATTCTATCCATCCTTTGAATGACATGCCACCATACGTGTGTACGTACGGCTTACCGTCTCCACGTCGTGGTGTAATTGTTATTAAATATATTATTATTTTGATGGGTATAATAATGATTTTTAATTCATGTAAATAATAAATATAACATGATAGTGATTCCGTATATAAGATATACCATCCAATTATATATTATTTTAATATCAAAATAAGGATATTGTCGCTCGTGCGTACGTACGGACTACTGTCTCCACGAACGCGATGAGATTCATTCTCCATCGTATCCATTCAAGTATAATTATAATTATATTATTTATAAATAATGTTTCATGACTAGATATCATTCTAGATATGAATAGGATACAACCTATCCATGACAAACATGGCTTACGTCACAAAAAATATAATAGAAAACGAGTAATTTAACACCCGAAATGACGATAATACTAAGATATTATTAACAAATCAATGTTAAAAGATCATATATGATATCATATTATTGTATATGATTATTTTATAATTCAATAACAATTATTTAAAAATTATACTTGAGGTTAACCTACCCTCGACCATGTAAAAGTACAAGGTAAGGGTTTATTTCGCAATCACTTTATTATTCGAGGTTGTTTATATGTAATAATCTACTAGGATTTCTTTATCATCCACATCCATGTTTTTAAAAATGTATTTCAAAACATTTTTATTATTTACTATAATATGGATTAAAGTCATTTGTACACTTGTTGGCTTTTATAAGTGTTTTATAAAATAATCATTCCGTCATTTTCCAAACAAGGTCCTTTTTAACCTTTTCGACAGAATTCAGGTAAGAAATTTTTTTAAACTTATACGACAGGTGTGGCTATTTTCTGCCATTATAAAATAATCGATGCTTCACATACAAGATTATAATAATATTTTCAAACAAAATGTTTTATTTTATAAATATAAGACTCTTAAATGATTTCAAAATAGAAAGATATATATCCTTAAAAATATTTTTTATTTCATCTATGTCTACACACTTTGATAGATTTTACCCTAATTTGAAGTTGATTTATTATGATACAAAACTTATATATTGTATTGTAGGTTTTTTGATATGTTTGACTGTGGATGTGTTATTTTTATACCATTCATGGTTTATGGATGAAGTATTTACATTTCGTATGCTAGTTTTAATACGAATGTTTATGTTATGTTTAAACCTTTTCATATGGGAATGCATTGGACTTAATATCTGAGAGTTGGAGTCCTCTATAGCTCCTCGGTGCATCATCAGGTCTCATGAGACCAACTAGTGTCTTGGCACAAGGCCTTAAAAAAATCTTATTTGTAGTCTTGGAACGAGGCCTTGGCTATGTGTTTATGATAGTCTGGAATTTTTCAATCCATCAGTATGAAAGTGGTTATTGATATTCCATGTGATTATTCAATTTGTAGAATATCCATGTGAATACATAAATGGAATTATTTAATTTTATTTCTTCCACATTATGTTGAAGTTCAAGTTTAAAAGGCTTTTGTTTTAGATACACATTTCCTTAAATGTTTATTCTTATTTATGAATGTTTTCGCTATATTGTTATCCTTACAGGGAATTTGAGCTCACCCCTTTCTATGTTTTATTTTTCCCAGGATGTGAAGAAGTATTTCATGAATGACCTGAAGGGATAGTATATGGGGATAAGAGTGTGGACTATGGAGACTATATTGTATTAGTTTCCATTTTATGATTTAATGTAAACTTTATGAATGTATCTAGTTATTCCATGGATACTAAACTAATCGGTCTTTCGAGACATGATCTTTCTTGTGATCATGCCAATGTTATGTAATAATGCACTGACTCATTGTAACTGGGGTCGGGGCGTTACAATTGGGTATAGAGCATGGATAAGGGAGCCAAGTATGACTCATGACCCACTTTGTGGAATTCAGAGTCTTTATTTATTTGGGGTTTTTTACAATGAAAAATGAAACATATTTGGTGTTCAATTTTCCCTTCTGAATTATATATTGTATTACATGTTTTGGTTGTATGGTAACAATTGTTTTTTATATGTACATATTTTCATCCGCTATTGATAGTTTATTTATAATAGTGTTTACACTGATAAAATACAAAAATATATTCAGTATAGTCATTCAATGATTTTCGTACCAGACCGTCACAAACAGACCTCAGCCTCTAGAGTATTTAGAGGCATGCTTGAGGTCATTTGACCAACTACCTCAGGTCACTGTTGTGTGGAACATGAGTCGGTACATTACAAAGTGGTATCAAAGACTAGTTTTTTTTTTATTCTTTTGTATTACTTTTTTGGAAAGGTATTCAAAAGACCAGGAAGTGTTAGGGAATGGTTATGATCTCATGCATAGGAGAATCTACCCCATATATTTTGGGGAATCCCCAACTACCCAGGGTGGGATTGTTGTTATTGATGTTTTTTGTTATAGTAGAATATTATTTCACCTTGGGTGATACACTTGTGGTGTATTGTGATTATTATTAATGATATTTGATGTGATTGTCTCATGGATCAGAATGGAACAAAAGTTTATTCTATATGCATCATTCTGGTAAATCAATATTATTTTGTGAACATGCATCATTTTAGGAATGAATGAGAAAATGACTTCTAGGAATGTTTTTGAACATAAACGATTTTATCATTTTTCTGATTGTGAGAAGAAAATGGAATATAACGTTAAATTGAGAAAGATTGTGAAATAATGCAAGGTGGGAATAAATGGGTGCCTACGGAGAAACATGAACAATGAGATGGGTATGATTAATTAATTTGATCATTGATTAATTGAAATTATTTGATTAATTAATTTTTTAACTAATTAATTATAATGAGTTAACATTCATAATTAGGATTTAGGTATATCATATTTAAGGGTAGTGATAGTACCTCATTTTTTACCATGTATTGGGAAATTGAGGTGAAGGCATATTATAGTTTTATCCAAATCCTTCTGGTTAAATATATAAATTTTGTTAAATTAGAATAATTAGATTTCTTAATTATACATTGATGTGGGTGGTTTGGGTAGTGATTATTACCTTGTTTTAGAACTTGATAGTGAGTTGTGTGATGTACCATCTGGTTTGGGATAGTATGGGGAGATGTTGGTGAGTAGGAAGCCCAAGGACATAAAAATATTACCATGGCCCCATAGTTTATATATAATAATTAATAGAGGATTTGGGTGGTATTTATTGATGACTACTTAGTTTACATTCAATTAGTGATGAAGATGAGGACTTACATGACATCATCTTAGGTACACTAAGAATTCCCGGTCATTATGCCTAGCTATATAATAGTTTTATTATGATATGGGGAAGCTTGGAGGGTTTGATTACAAAGCAATAAATATGTGGAGCTTGATGGTGTGAGTTATAACATTCATAGTTCAGGGTTGAGGTACTAATGAGGGACTAGAGGTCAAACAGTATTTTGGGACATGCTCCATAGTGGTTGAGTTATTTGAAAATGTTGTGTTAAAATGCACATATGGTGGGGAGTGATATGCCAATATTAGGTTCTTATAACAATTCCATGACTATAAAAATTTGGTTTCATAATTCCAATGAATTACCTATAGGGCCTACATTTTAATTTCTTGGAGAAATATTAGGTGAGCATTGGAGGTGGTGAATGTACCTCATTTCTAGTATGTTATTATTAGAACAGATAAGTGAAAATATAGGATTGTTTCTTAATGTTGTTGGGAACTTTGAGTTGGGAATGTTTATGGTATGTTGTGTATGTTGATCATGAGACTGATGTGACTTTTGAGGTGCATCATAAACCTATGTTATATCATAATTAAAAGATTTTTCATGGAATGATTTTGTTTTTAATTCATGCATTGTTGAAACAGGGATGAGATAAGGGGAAACGTGCAGAGATATATAGATATGAGGTAATAGTAGAACAACATTTCTTTTACTTGTAATAATATGGAAGTGGGTTTATAGCTTGAGGATGAGTAGTCATATAGAGGGTAGATTATATGAAATCAATTTTTTAAAAAGGTGGTTAGATGTATTGCTAGAGTATGAGATGTTATATGATGGGAACATTGTAAGATCAAAACCCATTTTAGAAGATATATCACTCTCTATGAGATGTATTATTTTCCTATATTTTGAGTACTAATTGTTTCAGTACAGATTTTATTTTCTTTGGGTAATAATTAGATATTTTTTGAATAATGAGTGCATTTTCATGGTTTTAAAATGGTTAAAAAAGATTGCATCCTAATTGTGCAAGGTTTTAATACATTGCTCTAGGTTATAAAATGTGTGCAGGCTACTCGTACGGTTCTCACAGGGTTATTACTAACCATGTGACCCTTCCCAGCCCACTATTAACATGAAAAATAAATCAATGAATATTGACTTCGAATTCTCCTAAAATTTCATATCATCCCCTAATCGAAACTAGCTCGACCATAATGAATTTATCTCATTCTTAGAATCTCGTGGAGGGTTTCTATAGGCTCCTGACATCCATTCAAGGTGATTTAAAGCATATTTCTTAGATCATAATCCCTATGGGTATGTAGTTTATTCTTGATTGATTCTCATCTCAGTTACTATCATCTCCCATTATATTTTATAGATTGTAGCCAATATTGTTTTCATTCTAGATCTAGATTTTTTGACTAATATCCAGTCCTTTTGGATCTAGATCTAGGATTTATTTATATTTTTCATCTAAATCATGGATCTTGGAATTAAATCAAGATATATTTTTTATTCACACTCTAGATCATTCCATCTAGAATTGGGGACTTTCATTGTGTCATTGTTCATGATAAAATTGTAGAATTGACCATGATGTAATGTTATGTAGCTGTTCTCCTTAAATTTAGGAATTTGTTAGTGATAATTCTTCATCTCCATTGTTGATATAGGTGGTCTAAAACTCAAATCCCATGCTATTGATTTTAATTACGTCTTTGGAAATTATAGCGTTTCTAGATTTATTTAGTATTTTCTATTCTTAATGATCATAACTAATTAATTAATTTTTGAGATATTAATTAAGGAAAAAATTGTGAAATATTGAGTTCGGGATGAATTACATGTAGAATTAATTGTACGATTTTTATATCATAAATTTGGATAATTAGCTTCAAAATTAATTATGTGATATAAATATTGATAAATTGATATAATTAATAGTGAAATTAGTTAGATGATAATGATATTATTATTTGAGATATGTGATTGTGGACTTAATTGTTGGATATTAATATCTTGATTTAGGTTAGATAGGTTTGGAATTGATTTTTGAAAATGATGGAGTAATTAATTGAAACATTAATTAATGAGTGTAAAAAATATTTTTTAACTCATGAATTAAATAAAGTGATAAATTTATTGTTGAATTAATATGTAGTAGTAATTTTGTAATTTAATTAATTAATTAAATAATGAGACTGATTCATATTAACTAATTATTAAAACTAATTAATTGAATTATAATTTATAATTAATTGAAGCACTGAGTACATTTAAACAATTTTGGAATTAATTAATGGAGATTATTTATAATGAATATTTAGGTAACTAATTAATGGATGTAATGATATGCATTCTGAGTTAGATTAATTAATTGGAAAATTAATTAATGTGGAATTGTTGTGAGGGTGTGGTTGAATCATTTGGATTAAATAATTGGTAAGCTAATTAATATTGATTTATGGGATGTTTAATTAGTAAGAATGAATAAATAATTTTTGAATTATTTATGATGAAATAATACATTTAAGTTGGAAAATAAATTATTGAATTAAATATGTGTCATTCAAGTAGATGATTCAAGATAACACAATTTATAATTAAAATATGCTATTGAGATTGTGAATGAGAAAATTAATTACTGATTCAATAAATGTGAGAGATGTGATTATGTAATCAATGAATTAATTGTTGGGAATTGTGTGGTCAATTAAAATTTGTGTTAATTAATAAGAATATATATTTTTAATTAATTTTTTATTTAATTAATGTTCTTGTATTATGTAATTTATGAATTAATTATTTATTCATAAATTGGTTGTCAGGCATGATGATCTATGAACATGATAATATAAACACATATTGGAATGAGAAATTAATTTCTGTATTAATTATGTGTTTTTTATCATATAATTTCTGAAAATTAATTTGAGAATTAATTATTTTATGATGATGTCATGAAATGAATGATTAATCAGGGTGTTAATTATGAGATATTGAATTTTCTTCATTGAGATATTAAATTGGATAGATTGAGATAATTAATTTTCAATTAATTTTATACATTGATATTAATGATCATGATAATTAGGTATGAAATTAAATAAGAGTTATTAAGTGGCTTCTATAATATAATTACATCATGAATTTATTATTTGATATTAAAATGGTTGTCATATTGTAATTAATTGATTAATTAATTAATATAATTGATATAATTAATTATTCAAGGGAATTAATTAGGATTTTTAGTGAAAAATTAATTGATGAATTAATAATGGAATTGGTTTGTTTAATTAATTTTAAAACTAATTAACATTATTGATATGATTAGTTAATTTTTAGATTAACAAAAATAACTCTTGATTTAAAATAATTAATGAATTAGTGGGGAAATTAATGATGAAAATTTAATTTATGAATTAATTATGAGTAATATAATTGGAACATGGTCATTATAATTTGAGAAGTATATATGGTGACCTGATCAGCATAATTGTTACTAAAGGAATGGTACATGATCATCTATAATTGAGAAGTATATATGGTAACATCGTCATTTTACTTATGAGTTAAGGAATGGGTACACTGTTATACTAAATTTAGATGTATATATGGTAACATATTCATCCTACATGTGAGTAATTGAATGGGAATATGATCATTAAAATGATATGTTCAAATGATAACATTGTAATTATATTTATGTTTGAATGAATAGTAACATGGACATTCTATTTAGAAGTATGAATGGTCACATTTTAATCATACATATAAATTTTTTATTGGTAAATTAATAATTTAGGTGTGAACATAAGATTTGTAATAATGAAAATCAGAGATATGGCCTCACATGAAAATAATTTGAACTCTGATATTAGTTGAATTATGTACTAATATATCACAGCACGTAGAACTCTTTGAGATCCGGTTTAATATAAAGAAGATATTAAGATATTAAATTACATACAAAACACTCCTGGCTATGGCATGATGCCAATATAGTATTTATGTAAGAGTATACTTAGAAACCCTGTAGTAAATATAGTTAAACAATGAAAAATGATAATGTGGTGGGTTTTTATTTAGGCATTGCACTTATTTCTTTATAAAACTAGATAATCAAATTGACTAGATTAAACACCATTGGTGGTGTTCGGCTCTGCTTTACTCACACGCTACTGATGGTGCCAGATTGGTACATGTATAAACCATGTATTTTCTATGAATGTTATGCAAAAGGTCCCATGTTATATGGATTTCAGGGGTGGATAATGGATGAGGGAAATAGATGTTCATAGTAACCAACAAGGTAGTTTTCAATTTCTTTTTTTTATTTTAGGTTTTTTCACATTGACACATTGAAGGTAATTGGAATGGAATGATTCTTTTTTAGTTAACTATTTTTTTAAATGTTTTGGTTATATGGTTATATTGACATTTTCTATGGTCATATATTCTTCCACTATTGATATTTTATTTTTGTGTTTACTCTGATAAGAGAAAAAAAGTAGGGTATATTCCTCCCAGTATTAACTTACCATACCCCCATTACTAGTCATAAACCTCTAGCATACAATGAGTCATGCTTGAGGTCGTGTGACTAATCAGATCAGGGAACTGTTGTGTTGTACCCAGGTATGTACAGTATATAAAACATGTAATTTTTAACAAATAAAATCGTGTAACATAATTATTAATAAAAATATTTTTATTTTTAAATATTTTAAAATCGTTTATTTTGGTTTTCCAGTAATCGAATAATTACAGGATCAGCATGATATAATATTTTCATGTGTTTATTTTTCCACTACAAATAAAAATAAATTACCATTTAAATAAATAATTTATCATTTATATTAATATTTATGTCAAAAATTATCATATATTTATTGATAAATTAAGAGTATTAGAAATATTAAATTCATTATTGTGACATTTTTTCCTATATATACACATAATTATTATTAATGTAAAATATGATGTAAAAATTAAAAAAATGAAATATATTTGAATTTTAGATAAATAGTTATGAGATTTACTCATCCAAAAAAATAAAAGAATGTGTTAGGGTTATTTATGTGTCCTTATAATTTACATTAGACATTAATTACCTGATTTTACCATGATAGTGGTAACAAAAATTATTATTTTTATTATTCATAATGAGAATGGAATTAGGATTTTCTGAAAATTAATTAAATGATAATATTAAAATATTGAATTTAGAAACTTATTATAAATTTTTCACTTTAAAATTAATTTATTTTAAAATAATGATAAAACATAACATATTATATTTTATAAACCCCAAATTCATTAAAAATAAGAAATTTTCAATTTAACCGAAAACATTACTAATAATTTTATAAAAGATAAAAACTCTAAAAATATAACCAATGAATATATGAAAATGATTTATATTAACATTACCTATGTTGTCACATCATTCCCCATTTTGAAAATTTCTTCCTCGTATAATAATTAAATTATTATAAAAGTTGGAAACTATTTCCCTCATATCATTTTCAGATACCCAAGATTATGTATCAACTATATGTGTTTTCAAATGAGTAATAACATATTAAATTAAATTATTATTCATTAAATTATCTCAATGTTCATGAATATGAATAAAATTCTAATTGAAATCATTGTTATCTTCCAAAAATACTAACATAGATATCAAAACATTAGTTGATATTTTAAAATATGTTCTTAAAATAAATATATGAAAAATATTGTGTACATATGATTGTATAAGAGGTAATTTGAAACAGTAGGAAATTGATCCATATTAATCTATTATTTAATATAAACCAATGAATTATAGACTTAACATCCCATTTTTATTGATTTGGACAAAACATTTCAATGTATATTCTTTTATAAAAACATTGCCACAAACTTTGAACAAATGATCATTACTCCATTTATCTCCCTAACTTTTATACCTTCAATAATCCATACCCATATGTCAATAAATTACCCTAACACGACCAGTCATTTCTTCTGTAAATTCTATACCCATAGACAATATTTCTCTTATATCATCCTAAATTTGATACTTTGACACCACCTTCCATATAAAGAATAAAAAGGATCCATGTATATACTGAATTAAATATATTTATTATAGAAAACCCTAAATAAAGAAATATGTTGATCTCAAACTCCCTACAAACCAATTTAATGATAACAATGCTTTTCTTCCATTATATAAATATCTAACTCAGACTGTCCTTCATATTGTTGAATAAAAGATATACTAAACATCAACTAATTTCCCATGGGATTCATAAGTCCATTCAAAAATATTTTAGAGAACATGGTATCATGGTCATCTATTAGAGATAGAGGAACTCCATTATTCATGATAATAACTTTAAGACAAATTCATTAATGTTTATCAAAAAAACATCATGAATGTGATTTAAATTCATTTATTTTTATGACCTATAAAATATAATATAGATATCATTATTAACTAAATATTAATTCGGAAATTTATTAATTAAATCCATGGATATATATTTCCATTTCCACATTGGTATATAAAAAGGATTATGCATCAAAATCATAAATTTTATTCCTTCACTAAGTTATTAACAAGTCAAACAATACATGGTAAAATCAGATATACATATTTTCATTCCATCACTCTAGTACTAATTTGGATTACATATGTTAAACATAATGTTTCCAAGGTGAAAAGAACATTGTGATCTATGTCCTTTATTAAAAATATGTGCCTTCCACTGGGAGATAATCATACCACATAATATACTTATAAATAACAAAATAGAATATTTTTTAATGTTATATTTAGGTTCCTAACCATATTTAACCAATAAATCCTTTTCCTATATCTCTTTATCTTTATTATGAGGTTCCTTAATTATTTTTAAAATTTGTGATTTTTATTTACACATGAAAAAAGAATCATCTTGAAAAAATTATATGGAATTATTTTACAATAATAAACTAAATGTTTGTGTTTGAAACAAAACATATTGATTGCATCATTACTTTTCAGACATAAATGATGAACTAATTTGAATTATTTTCTAATATTAATGTAAATTATGAAGTCATAATCATTTATTAATACCATTTACAGCCTCTATATTTAACTATATATAATTAAATATATACATTATAAATTGGCGATCAATATATATGTCTTTGTTAGAAGAAATCAAAATATTATTAATCATATAGTTCAACGTCAAATTCAGGGTCATTTATTATGTAATTTTTCACATCAGTTTTTCGATGAGATATACAATAAGTAATCACCAGATCATTTTTAATTTGAAAAAAAACATTTATTTTTTATAAAGTATCAATATAGAAGAAATGGAAACATTTTTTACTTCAAATAAATAATTGTAGAATTCTATGATATTTGTTTATCATTTTAAATAATCATCACAACAAAATTTCCTTATAAATTTCACTTATTTTAAGTTATCTAAGTTAGAGGAATATATAACAAAGTAATGTTATCAAAAAAATATTTAATTTCATAGTAATCAATGAAAAATATGAATATTAGTATCAATTCATGGGCATAAATATTCATTATTTTTTTTAGTGTCATTAACATTAATTCTATTATTATTTACATATGTTCCGACAAATGGAATTTTTTGTAACCACATATCACATTTCATAAATCATTCAAATAAATAATTTTATTTATATGTTTGAAACAAACCATATATATTTGTCATGGACCTTATAAATTTTCAAATAAATGAGGATATAATTAATAAAATTAATCACAAAATAATTCAAATATTATATATAATATAATATTCATACGAACCATAAATATAGTTGGGTCATGTTTCTACCTTAATTAAATAAAAAAATGTTCCTATATATCATATCTAGTATTGAATTGTTTTTTTAATTTCATTGAAAAAACATGGGAAATTGTATATTAAATTATTTTCATATTTAACAATAGAAATTTTATAGTTCTATTTGTTTTAAAATATATTAATAATTAATTGAAAAATCAAAATGTTTTAGTTAAAAACAATTCCTATAATTTTTTATATTAACGACTAATATCTAATTTTTTTAATTTTATTCTCTTATAAATAATATAATTTTTCATATATTCATTTCAATATTATCTTTGGGTTATATATATAGATTTTTTGAAAATAATTATTTTCAGTGAATATTGAAAAATAATGATTTTTTAAAAAGTATATTCTTTTAATAAATAATGTAATTTCAATGCATCAATCGAGTTTTTATAATTTTTCATTTTACATATTAACAATTATGTTTTATTTAATACACATAAAAATTTTTTTATCAACATTTTATTTTTTAAATATAAGTATGTTTTTTCTATTTTAAAACATGTTTTCTAAATACTAATAAAATTCATTGTGCGTCTCAATTTCAATTATTTAAACTAATCTATAATGGATAATGTTTTAAATAAATGTATATAATATATATCATTGAATATTAATTTGTTTTTATACAATGATTATAATTAGTCATATAGTTAGTATGGAATCATATTTTTCTGAACAAAATACTCTCATTGAAAACATAATGTCTCTCAATGTCTATGGGATTATAATTAAATTAAATTTAACCAATAATTTGAATTGAATTTGGAAATATATTATCCAATGTCCATAGAGTGATTATTTTTCCCTATAATAATAAAATATGTATTTTTCGCTAAAGTTATTAGATAAAACAATTAAAATTAATTACACTGATATGGGTAAACATGAGTTTACTATGTGGTTAAAAATTTCATAATAAATGAAAAATGACATATAGACTATACTATAACCCATGTAATTTGTATATTTCTACCTTATACATTAATTTCTCTACTTTAGAGAATTTTTGGAGCAACGTTACATTTAAAAAACCAGGATTAGATCTCCTATTAAAAAACATTACTAGCTTTCATCTCTCCCCTCTTATATATGGTCTACCCATCTCCCTCTCTATTCAAAATACTCAGGAATTTTTTTATAAAAAAGTAAATCCCAGAATAATAACTAAATTCTATAAACTCATCCTATAATCTTTATTTAATTATTAAAGTATACATGGATATTGTTTTGTAAAAACAAGATTGAGTTACATGACGTATTTGTTACAATCATCAACATGCATTTATTGTTTTTTTCTATATCTCCACACTATCAATTCATCCTATAACATATCTATTTTATATGATGTGCTACCTCTACATGAAGTAATATGAATAATTTTTAACTAATTTTATACATGGTACTAAATAAGTGTAAACATAATAATCATATGTGATATAAATTACCTCATTATGATATTAATGACATAATTATATTTTCATAAATACATTAGATAATTTAATTAATGCAATTTAAAACACTAAAAATGTGTTTACGTCGTTCAAGGATGTGTGGAGTACCACCTCCTCAAATAAATGTTATCTACTTTTTTTATTATCACATTAGAAAAATGATATATATAATACAATATAGTTATATAATTTTGTATTTCTGATATAATATTCATTATATAAAGATAATATATAACATTACTTTTTAAATAAATATCACTAAAAAACTTAAACATCACACTTTCATACATACAACCTATTGTTTCTAGGACTGTAAATCTAGGTCATTTCTCATAAATGTATTCCATGATTTGATTAGAAAGAAAAAATGATGTATCAATGTTTTAATAATTAATTTGTTAATATTTTTTATATGTTTAAATAATAATCTTATTGAAAATGGTCGACCAACCAATGTCATTGTTGACACATATAATAAATGTGGTCTAAACATCCAAAATAATCAAAATATATTATGTTATTATTTATAACATGGTTATTAGTGAAATAAAAAAATATTATAAACATGAAAGTGGTTTTCATGAATTTAATAGTCAATATATATTTGTTACTCATAAAGATAAAAACACATGTGAAGAATTAATCTCAAGGTAAGGGACATTGTCCTAATAGAATTTCATTGAGGAATAATTTAATTTTATACATCTATACTATTTTATGAGGATTATGTAAAGAAAATATTACATGTCCTAAAACTAATTTATCTATTATAATGGTATTTAATGTTTTTTTAATGTTTTCCATTCATGGGGGTTTTGATTCTATTTTTTAATAAGTGGTAATATGATTTTCTATAAAAATACAACAACTTTTTATGTTTCCTGGTCAACTATTGATTTTTCATAACAAATTTTTAAGAATATTTTATTTAAATATATGATTAAAAATTTATATTTTTAATAAATTTTTCCATTATTAAATTTTCTTCCAGATTTAATAATTTTATTTGTTTTACATGGAAAATTTTGACCAATGAAAAAAATGACATTCTATTCTTAATGTATACAACAACAATGACATTTTTATATCCATGAACCATCATTGATTTCATGACAAATTTTATTGTCTTAATTATTTTATTAAAAGAACAATGTGTTCCTTTTTATTGGTTATTTTTTATTAAAATTGATTTGTCAATGAAAATAATATAATGATACTAAAAATGGGGTTTTAAACAGAAAGAATAATTTGATATAAATTAGTTATTTTCTAATGGATTAAAAATAGTTTTGTAAATGTTTTTAAATTGAAAAGTGATAGAATAAATTCTCAATTAATTATATATACCTTTATAATTATACATGATAAATGTATGTTCCTAGATAGTGCAGGTTGAGTTCGTTACATCATAAGAACGGGGTGGAACATATAGATCTTTGTAATCTCATTGCATCATCAACACTGTGTGGCCCAGATTGTACCGTGAGATTTTGTTATAGATTAAATGATTGGGGTGCTCAGATATCTCTTTAATGAAATGGGTAATTATAATTTTGGATGGATAATATAAGGTTATTATAATTCAATGTTTTTGAATTGTTTTACTAAGATGACAATATATGTCCTTAAAATGGTTTCAATTTCATCTTATGTGTTTTAATGATATTTTTTAATGAAAAAGTATGTTTTTTTCAAATGAAAATGTTCTATTTCATATGGTTATATAACATTGAATTCAATGTTAAACATAATATTATTTTTTTATTTTTTAGTTAAATTAATGTTTCATTATTTGAATATTACTTACTGATATTTTAGTTCACATACCACATTTTTAGTTGATATTATCATGAATTATAGATGTCTAAGTGAAATGAATTCTTGTTGAATTTCATCAGGATTTCATAAATTGTAATCATGTTTTCATTTAAAGTAATATATTTCGAGGAAAATGGAGGTGGAATATATCTATCTACTTTTTCATTGGAAGATTAGTAATATATGAGTTATGACCTAATTCAGTTAGACACTAAACCTAAAATACCATCAAACATAGAAATTAAAATTCCTTTTGTACAAAGAAAAATTATTTAGAATGGTTTTACATAGAGTAATAAAGGAATATATAGTAAGAATGAACAAATATGGGAATACCATTCCAAATTAACATCCCAATATGGTTAGAATCATAATAAAGATGTTTTTCACATTAAAGGATTTGTTGATAAAATATATAAATTAATGTGGTATCCAAAATAGAGAGTAAAATGATACACTATGAAATAACTTGTATTTTATAGATCATTTCATAAGGAAATAACCCCTATAATTTAGTGTATCATCAGACAATATGGTATCCAAATAGTGGAAAAGATTTATCCAAATATTATTTGATTTTAGGTGAATTTTGGGAACCTCAAAAGATAACAATTTATTTTTATATTTTTTAAGGTGATGTTGATCTATGGGGGTATTTTCATAAGAATATCATAATGAAATATGATATTGTTTCAAGAGAATGGAAAACATTGAATGATTTTTTTCATTTTTTACTATTTCTTAATATTGATTCATTGCATATGGATAGATGATTCCTAGAATTATGTAAAAAAAGAAAAATATTATCTATATGTTTTTTAGGATAACTTCACATGATTATATTGGTATGTGATTGGTATTTTTCAGGACAATTATAGAAGGATAGAAAATTATTTATTAAATTTGAATCCTCAGTTATTAAGATAATTACGAAATGAGAATTTCGAAATTATTAGAAAGTGGTTCGTTGTGTTGATATTTTTTAGATATTTTTTTCCAACATGTGAATTATTTATGGTGATAATAGAAAAAAATTCATAATTGAAGGAAATGGATAAAAACCTCACTATGATGTATATAGGTAATACCAAATAAATTTTATTTTTGTAAATGAGATTTTTTTTGAAAGGTTCAAGAAGAGTTTTTGGTATTGTCAGTTTGCTCATAAGAGTATTGAATGTAATGAAATGTTCCATGAATAATAATAAAAATGGGATAGTTAATAAAAATCAAACAATTAGGTCTTTAGTTGCAATGAGTTTGGTCATTATGATAATTAAATTTCTAAGATAGTTCCAAATAATGGGAATTATCATGATTAGAAATAGTTTGGTGTAGAAAAGTCCTCGTCTTCTACTGTAACTGATATTGGGCCATCTAATGAAGTGATGAAAGGTATATTATATGTGTATTAAAATTATTCCAATAACATATTTGGCTGTGGATCATCACATTATCTAATTAAATTTTAATAAAATTGAAAATTGGGAAAATCCCATAATAAAATTAATATACATCTTTTAGTAAAAAATATGTGTAGATCTACAAAAGAGACAAATATTTATAGGAAAATTCAGGTTATTATTATAGGGATGGATTTTCCTAAAAACCATAATTAACTGATTATATTATAGTTTCATTCATTATTGGTATTGATTATTTTTATGTTTATCATGGAAAGATATATATTATAACTTTAAATGTTGTGCTTAATGACTAAATTCCTTCCATTAACTAACAATAAGCAGGAAATCTGATTAGTGATAGAATTGAATGTTACCTAGATCATTCTATTTTTAATAATGAAATTCATCAAATTTTTAGTGTTTTAGTAGTCAATGAATTAGTGGACGGTTTTGTGACACTTTTCCTGGTGGTGTTCGAGATTCGAGGGTTGAGTTTACTATTGAATTATTTCTTGATTAAAATTCTATTTCCAAATAACATTATTGAATGGATCATGTGTAAATTTTATAATTAAAAGTTAAATATCATGATTTATTAGATAATGTATTCATCCGACCCATTAGTTTATCAAATGGTGACCCTAATACATTTTTTTTAAATGATGGTTCAATGATACCATTTATTGATTATAGAGGGTTAAATAATTTCACTATTAGGAACATGTATCGTTTTCCCCATATTGATGATATATTTAATCAACTCTAAGGAGCTCAATATTTCTCAATGATTGACATGAGTGTACGGTACCCTATAATGAAATTTATGGAAGTATATGGTCCAAATACTACGTATAAATCTTAATATAGGAACAATGATTTCGTAGTTGTGAATTTTCTTATATCTATTACACGTTTTATATTTATAGACCATTTGAATATATTTTTCTTGATTTATTTTACAATATCATGGTTGTGTTTATTGATTTAAATTTTGTATATATAAAAAGTGAATATGAATAAAAAATAAGGATAAGGGTTATTTATAAAATTTTAAAATAAAAAGATCTGTATGGGAAATTTATAAATAGTCTATTTTATTCAAAAACAATATTTTCATGGATATATTGTTTCATAATATTTCATAACTATTCAACTTCTTAAAACAAAAGTTGTTGAATAATTCCAAATAACAATATTTATAATATATATTCTATGTTCTTATAGATTAGTGGGTAATATCATATTGTTTTCTTAAAAATATTCCTGATTGTCTTTCCCACTTAGAAGGTTTTCCTAAAATGGATAAAATATCATCTAGATAAATTAATGTGATTATTTATTTGGGAAATGAAAAGTAGTTCAGATTATTCTCTCTTTCTATCTGTTCCTTCTAGAAATTTTTACTTTCTATCTATAATGATGTATCATTGATATAAATTTGTTTTTTCATACAAAATATTGATCAGTTAATTTCATATCCTTCAAATCAATTTAAATATCACGTGTAAAATTTCCCTCCTCAGTATTTTGAATTAGCGGTTTTTTATAAAATTTTGAGGCATCGTTTTTAAAGATTAATATATGAAATATAAGTTGATCAATAATTACTTAAATATAATTTCAATCAAAAATAATTGAACATGAGGGAAAAAAGATGTATTAAATTAATAAGGGATTATGATTAATTAATTCATTATGATTGGGGGAATACAAATGATTTGATTGATCCAATCATTCAAAGATGAATTTATTAATATCCATGCTATTTTTGGAATGTGACCATTTGCTTAATTATTTTTTGAATCTTTTTCTTGATTCATTAGATATAGGTAAAACCCTTTTTTGTTTCCTGATTTATTATAGTTAGTGGTATTGGAATGAATTATTAAAGATTAGAAAGACGGTCAATCTGTACATGAAACAGAAGAATCCATTAATAAATGAACAATTACAAATATTAGAATTGATGATGGTGGTTTTTTTATTTAGATAAAGATAATTTATTCGATGAGATTCTGAGTCATGGAATTTGTTATTGACAAAATCTTATAGTTCTACATATTTTATTCCTCCATATAGTACCATGGTGTTTAGAGACTTTCAAGATTATTACATGTTGGATAGAATGAAAAAATATATTACTAAATTCAATTTGAATTATTTTAAATTTAATAGTTTAAATAAGAATAATAGTTTCCAATGGTTATTATTCAATAATTTCTAGCAACATTGTGGAAATGGAAAAATATATTATTAGATTTCAATGAAGTACTTCCAATTAATTATCTAAAAAATAATTATATTTGAGTTACAGTTTATCAATTCATTAAATCAACAAATTTATATCCCATTAGAGATATTATGTCTTTATTTCATCATGTTGTACTATATCTAATGTATATCAATAGTTTTCTTTTATTGAATCTCTCCATTATATAAAATATTGAACCCATGTTCATGTTAATATTTTGAAATGACATCAAAAGATGTTGGGTATTGAATTAAATTTTTTTAGATATTTTCATCCTATATATCATTTATACTAGGAGTAGACGAATAAGACATTGGAATATATAATGTTTTATTATTCATTAGACTAACAGTGTTATTGGGATATAAATCTTTATTTGGTATATGTTTCTTAAAATAACAGTATTCATTCTTGTATAGAAAAGAAACTATTGGAGGATTTATGTAGAATTTAGTGCTAGACATCGCCCTTTTAGGTTGATGTAGTGGAAAAAGAGTTTATGGGACTTGATTTTTTAGAGGAAATTATAGTGAAAAATACGTTGGATTAGTGAAAAATGTGTACAACATAGTGAAAGAAGAATATGTATGTGAAAAACTGGGGGAATGGTATTTTCTTTGATGAAGTTGATGAAGACTTTCACAATGTTTGTCCCTAGAAAATTATGACCAATTAGGGTGTGAAGGGTAATATGAGTCTCTGAATAATTAAGCAATATGAAATCATTATGAAATCTGGAATAGTTTATTAATGATTATTCTTAACATTGAGAGTCTATAAGGTATACAATGTACTCCATATTTCTATATTAAAGACATTTTAACCAGATTCAGATAATATTTTAAGCCCTAATGTAGTCTAATAAGATGAGAATATTTCTTATATCAAATATCCTGAATATTTTCATGATGGAAAGATCATGATTTAATAAATATGGTGATTCATAAAGTTATGGTTTTATGAAAACCCATATAATTAAAATGTAAACATGAGAATATGAAAAAGAAATTAGTCAGAAATATCTAAATTTTTTGATTAATTGAAAAATATTGGAATTAATTTTTTTTTTCAAATGGTTAAATATGTTACATACTATGTGATAATATAAAAATAATATTTATAATTTAATAATTTAAATTAGAGAATTATATTATTTATAAATATTTTATGTAATTTTTTTTAAAAAAAATTGCTTTAGTTAATGATCATTTAATAAGGAAAATTTTAAAAACATTCTTTGTAAATATTATAATATTATTTTTATAATATAAATATATATTTTGAAATCAGTATATCAAAATTTACGTTGAGTGAAATTTTCTGTTTTTTTTTAATATTGATTTTTTCTGTGAATAATGATAAATATAATTTTTTAATAATTATTCCTATCTATTACTAATTAAATAGTTTAAATGTATCAATAAGTCTTAAATATTTTCAATTTAATTTATGTATTATTCAGTTATATTTAATAAAAGTAATTACATTTGAAAAAATATAACACTTCTAAATATAGGTTTTTTGGGGGTTAAAATGGGTTTTTCTAAAAACTATTTTAAAATGAAAAATGTTTATCACTTTTATTTAATTTAAATAATAAATTAAGGTTAATGTTATAAATTAAATTTATAAACTATCTATTTGTAAATATTAATTAATTTTCAAACATTGATCATTATAATTCATTTAGTTAATATTGAATCATATTTTATCCAAAAAAAATACTCATATTCAAACCATGTTTTCTCATCCTACATGTGTGATAAATATTGAATTAAAATTTTCCAATTTTCTCAATTTAATTTGAAAAATATGGATATCGTATTTGGAATAATTATAATATATAATATTTATTAACTTGATGGTTTACGAATTTAATTAATTAAATCAATTAAAATAAAATATTTTGATATGGGTAAAAATGAGCTTACATACTGGTTCTAATCATAAACATAAGGGTCCAAATATTCGGGAAAATTGCAATAACCCATTTTAATGAAATATTTCATCAATTACCATTATATAATATATATATTCCATTATTGTGAATTTTTGTTTGGATATAACATGGATTTAAATCACTCATTCAATAATTTACCAGTATTCAACTAACCCCACATATAAAAGGCCTACACATCTCCTCTACTCTCCACACCTTTCCATCACAATGACTCGAAAAATCCATTGGAAAATTACATAAATATTCCCTATTTTAATCCTATAAATATTATTCTTTTATGGCATACAACATGGTACTCCATTAAGAGAAAACTAAAAGAACCATAACAATGAAGAGTTCTTATTCATTAACATACTGTTTGTTTTATTTGTCTTTTACCCTCCTCAATTCATGTAAAACATGATTATGTAAAATCCAAAATTTAATAAATAAAATTATATTATTTATGTTATGGGTTTGACTAAAAACACACACAATTCTATCAAAGGACATATGAAATAATCATGTCTGTGTACAATAGACAATCACCTCATGAAATGATGTAATTCATTTTTTAATTAACAACTATCATTGTTCAGAATAATGATTTATATAATATTTATATATTATATTTGTGATACATAATAAATAATTATAAACCTTGATTCAATATATATTTTACACAAATTTTACTATTTATACTATATGGGATATAATAATTTCTCTCTTATATATGGCGAACTACCGTCTCATGGAGTGATGTGAATCATTTTTCAATAACATGTTGCATAGAAAGTAATAAGGGTAAATACAATAAATATAGATGATATAAATGACAAACAAATGATATTAATTACATAACTATATTTAATTAATATAATATATTATTTGGTTACAATTACTCATTGTAACAAAGTGATAATGTCTTTCGTAGACGTGTGGACTACTACCACATAGAAGCGATGTGAATAAAAAATCATCACTGTACGATAATAATGATATATATTAATATATATAATTAAATAATATGGTATTTATTTAATAATTATTAATTTGGAATGATAAAATATTACATTTATTTTTCACATTATAGTCTCCAAAAATGGAAATGCTTCTCATGAGTAACTACTACTTACAATCTAAGTAATCATAAAATTATATCATTTTTTATAAAAGGATACAAGATTGGTTTTAAAACAATAATTAGTGTACAAATATAATTTTCATTACATGAATATTATTCTATATATGTTTAAATACTGAACTTTTTGACGATGGTTGACCAACCATTGTCTTTTTTGACTGAAAACCCAAATATGATAAAGACAACATACATAAATTTAATTAACTATGAAATTTTATTTATATTGTTAATAAGTAAAAAAAATAATAATTAAATAATAATTTCCCTTATTAATATAAGTATTAAATATTGTTTTCTTATTCTATTTGATAAATACACAACTGAAAAATATGACTCATCGTAAGTGAATTCATCTCAATATCCTTCCCTATAGGTAAATTTTAAATTTTATAACCTGATAATATTTTACATGGTGTATATACATCCATTTGACATGTTTTGTTATGAATTTATTTATTCTAATTTTATTTAATTTTTATAAAGTTATCATTTCATGAGGCTTATAATTTAAATAGTTTTAATGTGATATAACTGGAAGTTAATTTCAATACTTCTCTTTTATGGTTTTCCTTCATAATTTTTATTTTCCATATATATTTTTAAAAATGAGTTTTTAGCAATTAATGATATAAAATTTATATATTCTATATTTTTTTAACTTTATTATCATGTTTTTAAATGGTTTCGGTTTATGATTTATAGGGAAATGATTTGAAAATTTATAAAAGGGTTGTTCTATTATTAACGTAAATTGGAACTATAATATTTTAATTTTCATGAACATTGTTTTATTTATAGATTCCATTTCATATTTTCGTGTATTTCAAAAATAAAATCATTCCCCCATTTTAATTTATTCTAGTATTGAAAATAGTTTCTCAAAATAGAAGTATATTATAGTATTAAAAATTGATTTTTAAAACAAAAGTGTGTTTTGAAATAAATAATTCTTTTTATAATTTAATGGGATTTTTATAATGATTTATAATGGGAATTCGGATGAATTAAAATTTCTTACTTGTTAAATATTACTTATCAGAAATGGGGGCACCCATATGACACCATGTAAGGATATTACAGCTTAAACATACAGTGGTACCACTAGTAGTATTATAAAAATTAGAGGATAAATATATGATGGCCTAGATAGTTCCATCTGAGCCCGTTATTGGTTAAATTATGGGTTCACCGTTATGGCCCTCTAGTTAATTGGGTAATAATAATGAAGTATGTCAGATGCATTTTTATTTGAAATAAATGTGATTTTTATGGTTTTTATGAATATGATTCCCTATGTCACCAAAAATAGATTGTATTGCTTGATACAGGTTTTGATTAGTTTCATTATAAAACAAGTTTGTCCATTTTTCTGTAAATATTATTTATTTCATATACTCAAATAATATTTAAGAAAATAGTTGTGGTTATAGTAACTTGTAGGTGTTCAATGGTCTAATAATTTTCCTTCTTTGTGTATCCTTTCCTAAAAAATTTATATGTATTCCATGTTTTATTTTAATTTCCTATGGTTTTTATATTTGTAATGGAAAATGATAAGTCATGTTGAATTTTATGAATATTTCATGAGATGAAATCATTTTTTGTTTGAAATGTTTTATATGGTACGAATATTAATTCTGAGTAGATGTGTGGACATTGTATTTTAATTTTTTTTAATATATGGCTCATAACCTAATTCTATAATACTATAAAAATGAAATGATCTAAAAATTTAAGGGATGTGAATTCTTTAATTAAAAGTTATGAATACATATTTTTTAATGATATAATCAAATAGTATTCCTCATTCACCTTTATCTAATTGTACCCAATCCATAAAACAACCATAAAAAATGTAAATCCATGAGGAGCTAATAAAAAATCGAAATGAGTAAAAAATAATTATTATTAACAGTAATGTCATTCAAATAAATATAATTACAATATTTCCTCATGGAACCATTATTATTTTAATATATATATAAGAACATTATAGTGAAGTAAAAGGATGAATAAAACACTTATCAAATAAATCATGTATCTAATTTTTTCAAATCATGATGTTCAAATTGTTCCATTTGATATGGTGGGTTTTGAAAATGACATACCATTAATAATTCCAATAATGGAAAATTTGAATTCTTAACCAGGATTAAAAAAAGGAAAATACATCTGATGAACATCTTTAAATTCTTTTTTCATTAAAACACCATTAATTTTAGAGTTCCCATGTTATCTATAATATATAACAGATATTTTCCATTTCCATATTTTAATATTTTATAGACATAATTATATGTTTAAATGGAAAATGATCCGTCTTGTTAAAAAATTAAAAATAATTATTAAAAAACTTCATTATCCTTATTATATATCTTTGAATGATAAACAGAGAACTACTACATAACTATAATAATGACGAAATCAAGTATGGTAAATACAAAATAGTTGGAAGATAATTTCACTCAATCAAAAACTGAATTGAATATTCCTATAATTAAATTTTTTCGTTAATACACCTCTATGTTATTTTACAAAAATTTCTAGATTAATTTATTAAAGTGAAAATTTAAAAATGACAAAATATTTCTCATAAATGAATGAATATGTAGACCATGATTAAATAAATAAAATAGATTAATTTATATAAATATACATTATACATTGTATGACATATTTTGATAGGAAGTCACTTTTTTGAATTAGATTAAAATGGTTTCATCGACCATTATTCGTACACTCAATGATCCTCCAATCATTAGTGTGTTTTTCTTCACATTCATTTTCATAATGACTCATCTCAATACTTTTATTACACTTTATTACAATTTTATTTTAAATATTCTTACATGTTTGAAGATATATTTCATTATAATTATTGAACATATTCACAAAAATACCACATCTATGTCACATATGAGTCATAATAATTTTTTCAGTGGGGTTATTTTTTATATACCTCTCAAAAATAAAAAAAATAATTTTCTTTCTATTAGATTTCAAAGTCAAAATATTCTTGTTATCATACACCCTAGATCATTATCTCAGTTAGTATAAATTGTGAACATGTTATTTTAAAAACTCTATTTCTTACTCCTTGATACATCTATCATGTTCTTAAAAACATTTAAATAAAACAGAATCTAAATCCTCTTAATATATTAAATTTAATTGTAAATTACTCTTATTAATTTATGTATTAAAATCTTGAGTAATAAATCAATAACATTTTATTTCCAATTTATATTATACTTTTCCATTATGTTATTAAATGATTTAGAAAAAGTTATTTCAACAATGATATTAGAGAATTCATTAAATTCAATGTAATCAATCTCCCATCATTTCCTGATATTCTTAACCATTTTATATAAGTTGAAAAATTATACTTAATAATAGTAAATATAATGAAATACCTTTTGATGAACCAAATATATGTTGTATTAAAATATATATTCATGCGAGTTATCGATCCATCAACTACCACTAGGTCTTATTACCCATTAAATGTTATTGGTTGATCCTTCATAATAATCAAATGTATCATAATATACATCTATGAAATATCTAGATAATCTAAATGATGAATGCCACCTCTATTTACATCCTATATTTATTAATGTATCCCTATAGAAAAATTAATTACTTCCAATACAAGTCATTCTTAATTTCTAATTTAGAACGATATCATCTCTTTGGTTCCTTCATACATCATCTTCATTTTTACCTCTCAAGAAAAATAGTACAAGCAGACATAATTTAGATAAATAAAAATGATAATAATAAAATTATATATCATTTAAACATTAACATAATGTAAAATATTTTATGGTTACTTTTCTAAAATCATCCTAACCTCTATAGTTATAGAAACCATACCATGGAACCAACTTTAAAGACCTACCCATATACATTACATACTCTAGTTCCATTAAACTATAAATCACATTCATATATTTGTAAATATCAGTTAGGTATATATTTTGTGAGTGTTAGGTCATAACTATTACATAATAGTCACATATATTAAAATTTGGATACATCTATTCAATTTCTATTTCCTTCTATAAAACATAACATTTAAAAATATACAAGTATTGTTTTTATGACAAATATTCAAAATTTTAAATTAGGAAGTCATCATTCTATAATATAATACTAATAAAAAAATTTATATCATTGGAGGAGAAGAAATATTTTAGTAATAATGATAAAAATAAATAAATAATATTTTATTTAATGAATACATATACAAATTTCCCTTTTAAAAAATCATTGGACAAATAATAAACATTCCCTTACACATAAAATTATCTTATATACAGAAATATATTAATTAAAATTTTCATTTTCAATATAAATTGATATAACTAAAAAATAGGTTAAATTTGAAATCATTAAATACTTAGAAAAACCATTACACAAGGACATAATTTTTATCCTTATAAGTTCTATATACATTACTATAACATGTGAAGTAAAAAAATTTATATAAAAACACAGAGAAAGAGTAGATAAAGCATGTATGTAACAAAGGGTATAATTTTCATATCACTGTTAAAAATGGGATAACATTAGTGGTTACACGTAGAATAACCATCATGGTTAAACCAAAATAACACTCAGGGTTACATATAAAATAATAATAATTGACACAAATGGAATAAAATCATAGTATATTCACATTATATCATAGGAGAAACATAATCAGTTAATTTTTTACAATTAAAAAATGAATTTGGGAGATGTATTATTATAACCCAAATTTATATGACAATTAAATCACCATACTTCGTATAAAATTTCAATGAACCACAACATTTTACATTAAATATTTTTTTCATAAAAACTTCTTTGAACCCATAAGAAACTTTTTTCAGATTATGATATTTCCATTCATTTATGACCAATTTTTCTAAACCATAATTATTATAAAAATTTGAATATTTTTTTCTTGGAAAAACATGAAATTTTATAATGTAATCCTAATATCAAATAATTCTTATAGTGATGGGAAATGTAGTTTTCATCATATTCATTAAAAGACATTCATTTTTTATTCTGCAATAAAATTTAATATATTAAAAAGATTGATTTTTAAAAAACTATGGATGGGAAATAAATTATAATTTAATATTCATTTATATCGTTAAATAAATCTATAAAATAATTTAAATAGTATTTTTATAGTTGAAAATGTTTTTCTAGGGAAACTATTAATGGGGATTTATATAAAAAATATTTACCATCAGTCTGTCTCACAACCTACAGTAATTGTCTTCCAATATAATAAACATATTATAATTATTTCTATATTTATGAAACATTTTAATAATTTTAATTATTTATATTTTATCTCTTATCATGATTTATATATTTATATAATATGTTAAATTACCTTCAAATATTTTTTTGAAATTCATTTTATCAGTCCAAAATGGAATAAATTTGTTGATTGGAAAAAATGACATCATTCCATCATATAAATAATAATAATAATAAAATTATCATTTAAATACTAAAATGATAATTTTATAAAATCCATGAATTATGATTATAAATATTTGACTACATAAGAATCATTGATATGATAAGGATTGCATAAGCATGACTAACACTTCAATTTTTTAATGATCAACATGAAAATAGTGTATGTATCATTTTATTTTCCATTATTGATCATAATTTCTTAAATACTATATTATGTTTTCAATTTGATTAATATATATCATCAATGTGACGTGGTGATTAAAAGTATAAACCTAACATCATCGTTGGGGTAGTCTACACATATATATGAACGATGTTATAATTAATTGACTAATGAAATGGTAAAAATGTAAATTATAATTTCTTATTTCAAAATTTTAAATATGTTTTGAATATCATATATAATCATACATTCCCTCATTATAAAATTCTATCAATTATAATTGTAGCTAACAAAATACATTGGTTCCTGATATGGTAGTCCATCATACACACAATTGACAAATTCGACACCCACTTGAAAGATGATTGATATTTATATGATATTCGATTAACATGATAACATATATGTATATGAATGATAATTTTTTAATTATTTTATCTTGTGTAAATATTATTTTTAATGGGTTTAATAAGAAATCAATCTAAAACATTCGGTTAAAAATTGTACATCTTCTTAGGAAATTCTCCTCTTCGTAATTCAATATGCCTTCAATGGTTATTTTTATTCAAAAAACATGACCTATATAATTATATTATGTATTATATGAATGTATTTAGTTAATTATTTTAAAAAAAATCTTTTTATTTGTGCTGAAATGATATTCAGTAGTGAACTTTTTATAAGAGCTGGGAGGTTAACACTAGAATTTCAAAGAATATTAACTTACACATTTTGTAAAAATGGATTAATATTTATAGAATTGTAATATAAAATGAGGTTGAGTTTATATAATACCATAAAATAAAATTTACTTCTTCTTATCACATTTATCACTTCTCATTTTATTTTATCACATCATTAACCCAATTGACAAGTACTAAAATATTACTATTTTCCATGCATTAATGGTCAATAATATTATTATAAAATTGAAAACAACCAATAAATGGAAATTTTATGATTAAATATACTATTTACTATTTATTGGGATGAATATTATATATTTTATAACTATATATAATTTTAAAAATTATTATCTATAAAAAAATATCATTGATGTTAATGTTTGAAATATTAAATTAAATTGATATTAATAAATCGAAGCAACAAAAGAATAAAAATTCAATATATCCAATAATATATCATATTTATAATTTTTATCTTAGAAATCTTAATATAATAGATTCATTAAAATAATATTATTTCTACCATTTTTAAATTAGATTAATTTATTCTCTATTAATTGAATAATTACCACGTTAGTGTTCGTTAAATTTTAAATAATTTATTTATAAAATAAATTTTAAAAAATAAAATAGAATGATAAAACTTATTATAGATTTTGAAATAAAATTTTTAACCAAAATATCCACTCTTTATCCCAATCATAAATAATATTTTATTTATTAAACTCAATAGTGGTGTATTTTTAGAGATATTTTTAATAAAATATTATAAAAGTCAAAGTCATATTTTATTGGATCTAAAATATCATAAATATAATTATATATTATTATTGATGAGATATTTTAATCTAAAAATCATTAATGTCGATGGGCCATTTATTAATCATAATAATTTTTTTATCAACATAAATTACAAGATTGTCCCCTTAGAGTGCTAACAATAATTATTAATTGACTGTTGATGATGTCAAAAAAATAATAGGGATATATTTAAAAAATTTGGAACTCATATATCTATATATTTAATAAATATTTACAAAATAACAATGAAAGTGAACAATTTTAATTTCTAATTAATCCCAAAAAACAAAACAGAAATTAGTTTTAATAAAATGTGTCTTTAAGCATAAAAATGTATGTATTCAAAAATAAGGTATAAATTTGAATAAAATTTAATAAATTATATTATAAATAAATAAATAAATATTGTGTTGCATTGAGATAAAATATCATTCACAAATTAATATTTTCATTCAAAAGAAATGATTTTTTTATAAATTCTATATATTTCATGATTCAATAAAAAATAAATCATATAAAGAAAAACAAATTAAAAAATATGAATAAATTTTTAAATTGAGGAATTCAAAAATTATATTCAGTTCCCCAATATAAAAATCTAATTTTTGAAATAAATATTTTGAATCAGATGACATAGTGAATAAAATAAAATTTTCTGAAAAAAAACTATTTTTCATTTTGAATAAAAATTTAATAACAATTTTATATTGATTGAAACTCTATACGGTGTAATTAATAAATCTATAAATATGTTTTACATAAAAATAAATTATTTTTCCTAAATTGTTACAATTCCATTTATTTTTTGAATGTTCCAAAATATATCTCAATCTCTGAACGTGATTATTTCTTACTCTTTAGTATTTTCATTATATCAATCATCTTCCAAAAAAAGTTTATATTCACCAATTTGTAAATAAATATATTTAATTTTTATTTTAATATAATTTTTTAATTATACATAATAAAATTTTAAAACCATTACATCCAATATGAAAAACAAATTAACCTCAATTATGGGTTTGTGCAGACTTCCGCCTCTATGATGCATTCTGTTTTTTCATTCATCAATTCCAATAATTATATGTAAAAAAGTTTGTATTTTTTAAATTAATATACTTATTATATAATAAATATATTTTATAATATGAAAATTTTTCGTATAACTTAATTCCAATCAGATTATTGAGAAATTGAAATGTTATTCTTGTGTATGTGCGAACATCTGCTTCTATTGTTATTTTTTTTAATTTCCACCCATTTTATATTGTTATATTAAAGGATTTAATGAAAATATATGATATTTATTGAATGTTTATTATTCTTTTAATTCATTATTATCAATATATTAAAATGAATCATTACTCTTTAAATCATTATTCACTATATTGTTTGGTCGATTTCACCAACTATGTGAATAATGTTATAAAATCTATATCATGAATTATTATTGAATGTTATATAATAATAATAATAATAATATATAATTATTTTATACTTTTAAATAATTATTTAATGTTGTTAATTATATTTAAAATAGTTAATAATATATCATCGTTTTATTTTCATTATTTTTTTAACAATTTTTTCACCATTTCCATTTTGAAAATTTATAACTTTATTATTCACCAAATAAAAATAACATTTGATGAATAATTGAAAAAAATTATTATAGTATTATATACAATCTATGGTTCAGTGAATTTTTTTAATTAAATGGTAATTGATATATATTAATAAACTAGTACGAAGTGAGCAATTATTGTTTTTAGAACCAAATATTAAAAATAACATCTGATTATCAAATATATCTGTAATAAATAATGATAAACTATATATATATACATGAAACTATATATGAATAAGGATAATGATTTATTAATTTATTCCTTTATTTCTTCCATATTGGATGTCATATCATGCTCAGTTCGGTGACATTAAATGTGACATTATTTTATCTCAATTTCTTTTTTGCAGAAATCATTTCTTTATATACATAATGTCATTTAAATATTTTTTATAATTACTATTCGATATATGATTTCCGAAATTATTTTATTTTAATAGTACATTAATTTGATTATTTTTCTCTCTATTTATATGGTTTATATTTTCTGATATCATTTATTGTAATGTATATTGATAACAGAAAACATATTTTTTTCAATTATAATATTTCTTCATGATGATAATTCTTTTTTAAATGGATTCTTCCATCATAAAAGTTTATTAAATAATAATTTATCTTCATCTATAAGGATAATTATTTTTTAATTCACATAATCTTCATGATAAATACCACCTCTTTAAAATATAATTTTTTTTAAATATTTAAAGATATTTTCCACAATGATAATTCATCCATTTCATTATTTTTCCCATTATTTTTATCCTATATATTTATAAAAATAATCATTATTTACCTGAGGGGATATTTTAAATTTTTTTTCTTACTTTTTGAATTTAATTATTATCTCCCATGTTTGTGATGTGTGTTCTAAAGAAAATATCCAAAGATATATTTTGTTACATATCATGATTCTATATTTTATCATTCAGTCAACTCTTCTGATAGAAACCATTACATTTTTTTCAGACATGAAATAATATAATTTTTAAAATTTTAATGTTTTCATAAGTTTACACTTCAATTTATTTAGAAATTTCATTTTCATATTACCCATAACATCATCATTTATGAGTATTGTGAAAACATAATATAAATATTATTTTATGGATTCTCTCGTCATATAAGAATACATATTTAAAAATACATCATATTATTTTTTTAAATCGACAAACAATGTTTTTAATTAATAATTTATTTAAAAAAAGTAGGAAATATTATTATATATTTCCATCTAAAAGGGATTTTTTAATAGAAATATTTATTTTGAAACAGATTTCAAATTGTTATATATTAATGAAAAAGTAAATTAAATACTTTTAAACAAACATATATTTCTAAAAATTTAACTTATAGATCCATGATTTATTATAATGGTTAGACATTAAAATATTTTATCATTATATTTGTATTCAATTTTAAATTTATCATTTTGGGTAGTTTTAATGAATTTAAAAAGTCGATTCAATATCTTGGTTTTCAATGTGTTTTATAAAATCACCTAAAAATGGTTTACTTAACATCCATTGGTTTTACATACATTACACCTAGGATTGGTTTTTAAATCACTATATTTATTATTTATTTATATATGATATAGAATACAATAAATTTTTTTCACGATATCCATATTTTTACAATATTTTTAATAAGTTATTCAATATGTATATATGATTGATTTATGTGAAAAAAATTTATATAGTTGAGTGATATTTGGGTTCCTTTATAACAATATAATTAATTTATATTTTGAATATTTTTTTAGCTCAAGATGTCATCATTCCCCCCTCAATGGTGGTAGAAACATGTGGTGGTATTTCTTCAAATCGTATGGATGCAGTGAAGGAAGATGTGTTGAACATTAAGAGGAACTATGAGGGTTTGGATTCCCAGAATAGGTTTTTCTCCGAATCTCACCATGAATCTACCTCATTAAATAAATGGATTACCAAGAATGGCTCTATTTCATTTGTTGAAGCGAGTCTGAAAATTTTGGAATATCATCTTGACGAATGTCGATTCTCCCTCCACTCTAGGTTATCGGGAATTCAGAGGGATGCCCCTTTAAGGGTTGATGAAGTACGAACTCATTTTTCACAGATCCGGGGATTCAATGAATGGCATTTGATATCAATTGGGAGAGGTACTTTCCATATTGAATTTTCCACTAAAGGAATTGAAAAATGTTGCCTGGTGTTTTGGACTGGTTTCGCTGAAACCGGGTTACATCAAGGGTCAATTATGGGATCCTTTAGTAAGTCATTGTGCAATTAAGAACTCTTTCACTCAAACTTGGATTCTGAATTAGGTGTTTAAATTTGTTTTTCTAGCATCCATAGGTTTTATGGGATGTCACATCTTGTTTTGGTTGTCTGATTAAGGTTGATAAGAAAATAGTGAATCCTAGGTATGATCATTTTGCTCGTGTTTTGGTAGACAATTATTTATCTAAATTTCTTATTGACCTAGTTTTCCTTGTTGTGGGTGGTATTATGTTACAAATTTCTATACAATATGTGTGGTTTCCTACTTTAGATAAGTCTTGATTATGTATTGGTCATTCTCTTGTGAAATGTTGTAGGTACGGAAAAAGATCACTTTCAAAATCATTATGTCATACCACTGTTCTATTCAAAAAGAAACTAGTTGAAAAAAATTGTAACAAGATAGTTTTTATGAAGATGGATCCTCAAAATGATGGTATTTTATCATTTATTGAGGCAGTATAACATGGTTTGTCTAGGCCAACAAAATTTCAACAAGATAATGTTGCTGCTGTTCCGATGAATGATAAACCAATGGATTAAGCTACCTTTGGAATCACTAGGGGTATTGATTATAGGTACAGGGATAATTTGGATGAGGAGTAGGAAGGGAATCAATCAGAGCATGAGGCTATTGTCCCAAATTAGGTAAATCGAGAGTTATAATGTGCTTCATTGGCCTCTACTTAAAGGAAGGGTAAGATGAAGATCTTTGATGATGATGGATTATAGTTGGTGATGCCTATGTAGCTGAGGGTATGTTAAATTATTCATAATGAGGTTTATGTGGACAATGTGGACACTCGGATGTAAGAGGATCTGTTTTTTGGAAAATTCTTCTGTTGGAGATGATTCTATGAAACAGGGGATTTAGGAGGTTGTACAGTTGGATATAACTACATCTGTTGAGAAGTCTGGTGGTCCAAAAGGTGTTTCAGGGGAGGAGGGTCTGTTGCGGTCTTCTGCATATAAGAAAGTTTATATTCTGTCAGGAGCTCCCCCAACTTATTTTGAGGAAGTTAAGACACCTAGTCATGTACAAGATCTTGTATGATCTCCTCAAATGGCTATGGATTAGATGGGGGATAATATAGATTTCAATCAATTGGTTGAATTTAGGAATGAGGAGTTTCAAGGACCTATAAAACCAGTTGTAAATTTCTTTTCCATGTTTTATTCTATCAATACTCATGGGTTTTATTTTCTTAATCTTTAAGGACTCAAGAATGTACGATGTAGTAACCAAATAGGCTCCCTCATGACACCTACTATTGCTGATGGTTTGGAGATCCCAATGGTGATGTAACATCCTGTTCACAATGCTGCACATTATTTTATTGATGAGTAGGACACCAAGGTTATATAAGGGGATCCTCAAGACCTGCATAAGGATCCGTCTACTCGTATCACTCACCATGATGGAATCGCCTATATTAATGAGGGTCATTCAATGTTGCATGGGGAAGATTCTCATGAAGAAATTGAATTTCATAATAGTGATGTTCTGTCATCGGAGAATGAATCTGTAATAAAAAGGGGAAAAGTGTGCCATCCTGCTAATCGGAGAGGATCTAGGGGTCGAGGCTGAACTAGAAATGGTAATAATTGTATTTGTTTTTATTTTTCTATCTAGGTGTTGTATTTTTCAAGTAATCATTTCTTCCATAATCTGGTACCTTTAAAATTAGGTTTAAATAAATTTTGGGGTCATACATCTTTGAACCCATGGCAGAGCCTCTTTTATTATTATCATAGAGTAATTGGTACCAACGAGGATTAACACAGTCCAAAGGCTACATAAGATATTTACACCTCTCCAAAGTGTATATTTTAGAATTATCCCAATCCAAATAATTGATCATAATGGTAATCCAAAGCACACTACTATATTGGTTTTTTCTTAAGACCATAAAGGTACATTGGTGGTTCACCCAACTGAATAATGCGATGATCCTCTTGCTGGGAAGCTTTGACATATGATTTATATTCTTATAATTATGTCATAAACTATTATTAATTTATTATTCTTATGTTATTCTCCCTTGACCATGTTACATATTTCATAACGACATACATTTTTCACAATGCATATTTTGGTTGATATGATATTACATATATTTATGTCCTAGTATATGGAAATTTTTATTGTTTCATGTTATTATTTATTAATACATTTCCCTCAAGGTAATTTTTATTCATATTAATTTCATCCAACCCTCAGTGAAATGCTGTTATGACTTCCCAATTTTTGTATTTGATCTCACCCCTTTATTATGTTTTCATTCCATATGATATAAATGTGAATAAAACCTATAAGGTGTCCAAAATGTAGTCTACTATGTTTCAATTATGGATAAATCGAACGAACTAAAATTATATAAAAAAATAATATAATGGTTTTTTAGGAATATAAATTTCATATCATTATGATAAATTCATGAACAATAATGTATTATTATTTTTGGATCTTGTATAAATAAAAAATACCATATAAAATATCTACATAATACCGCCTGCAATATTATTCCAATCTAACTCCTTTCATAGACATATCATATATAAATACTCCCATTTTTTATAGTCAATGGAATACATAATAAAAGGTGGGAGATGATGCTTAGTAATGATAGAAAAGGGAGAAATCATTGAAAATTTAATAATAAAATAAGCATATTGCTATAAAAATATGATCCTACCATTTGAAAACAATACAAAATAATTAATATTTCATTATCATGAATCATTAAAAAAATTGTTATTTTTTAATATATGTATCTAAAAGGAATCAAATAACACGAGCTATCGTAGAATATATTTTTCATAATATCATTTTATAAAATGCTAGAATAATATGACTCATAACAGTCATCCTAGAATTATTATTTCTATAATACCCCCCTTGAAATTAGTCACATGTTTGGATTAGGATAAAAACATGTAAACGGACTTTGGTATACAAATAAAATATTATGTACCCTTTTTGGTCTTTGAATAATTACATGTGTGTAATATTTTGGGCACGAGATGGCATATTATGTTCCCGATGAGTTCAGAAAACATTAATCGTTACAAAATTCATTAGAGAGTAATAACAGATCCTCCAATCTCATAATAATATTATATTCATTTTATACCCCAAGATCGTGAAGACATTTTTTTGGTGTTCTCCAAAATACTAGAAAAGATAATGAGTTGAATAAATATATCGTTGTCAAAATCACAATCAATTTAGAGAGAAAATTCTAATTATATGATACTATAATATCCCAAAATGTGGAATAAGTAACATAAAATTATCTAATCAAAGAATAAAACATCATTTAATTTTTTTGGAATATTTATGTGGAAAATAACATATCTAATTTGAGATAAATAATTCAAAAATTAATCATTTAAAAAAATATGAAAAATATATTTTGAAATATATATCTACAAAAAAAAATGGTGCTACATGTCATTTAGTTTTTATGATAGTGGGAAAAAATTATTTGGGTGGTACACGTTAATACAAATATTTCATTCACAACTTTTGTAAAATGTACCTTCTTTAGAAGATAAAAAATATTAAACATTTTCTGTTATTATTTATAATGTCAAACATGGTATAGTTAAAATAACAAAAAAAGTGACATTATGTATCATGGATATGATGACATTGATTGTATAATATATAAATTATATAGTATAGAACCATCAAAAAATTAATTAGGTTTATAAACATCATTTTTTCCAATGAAGACTCTTTTAGATGATAAACGATTACCACATTAGTTCTCTTTGAATCAAACCACCAAAGATTATATGATTTTAATTTTAACATTAAATTATATGACTTAACTATTATAAATTATATAGTGTAAATGGAAAATTATATACACCTCATAATCAAATAGGTTTATAAATTCCAATTCTCAACATGAAGCATCATTCAGGGAAAGAACTATTAAATTTTGTATGAATTGATTCATAAGATATCTATACAACTATAAAATATAATTAAATAATTTATAATAATATTATAGAAATATTTTGATAAATATAATATCATTTATTTCCAAATTATAACCATTCAACACCCATTTATTAACAATTATTTATTAAAATTCTCATCTCTAGGTAAAAATCGATTGTTTTTCGTGAAGTTATTGGTTCCGATATAATAGAATATACACTAAAATCATTGGTACAAGATCTAAATAATGATAATTATTTAATATTTATAATATTTTTTCATTATATATACTTTTCAAATCATTTATATCAATTAAAAATGAATATTTAAATACTCCACTTTGTATAGATGGTTGTCAGTACTTATGCCTGGGTGATTTTTCCACTTCTCAATGAAAAGAATGTTAGTAATGTATATAATAATTAAAAATTAATAATTAATAATCATATTTAAATATAATATATATATATTAAATATATACCTATTATGATCCATGTAATTATATAATGAAAAATGGATCACATTTCTTTATAAGGGTTATATTCCACTAATACAGAAATGGATCATTATCATTATTAAATGGAATATTTGGTAATAAGGATAATAATATATTATAATTAAATAAAAAATTATATATAATAAATAAAATTATAGTTTAATAAAATATGGAAAAATAAAAATCAATGAATGATAATAATGTAAAATGAATCATTCCGTTATGTTGAGGCGGTAGCCCACAAATATTCTGAACTGACACATTCTTTTACCATTTGAAAATTAAATATAGAAAATTTATTTTTCCCCATAATAAAATTTTAGTATATAGATTATAATAATTTCATCATTTTATAATAGATGTAATAGCTTAAATAATTTAAGTATAAATAAAATTAAATGATCTTATATAAGATTTATACAACTTCTTTGCGGTCCTCCTTTCGATTAAACCTAATTCATTGAAATATTAGACTTATAATAATACACAGGTGTCTCAGATAAAGAATATCATAATAAACATGTTTTGGGGTAGGTATTTACCAATCTAGTGGGCACAAAACTCATGAAAAATATAGGAGTTATGGTTCCCTTTTATAGGTGATGACGAGGAAACCGTTTATAATAACAATAATGATTCATGTATAATTATTTTCATTCCCAAATATAGTTCTTCAAAATTGAAATGTATTAAACTTTTGGTAATAAAATGAGGAAAAAACTTTTATTCAAAATAATTCGACCTCGTTATTTTGAAATATTTCTTTTATCTCCTAGATTAATTATCAGAAAGTCCTTTTTTCATTAACCCTGGTAAAAAATACAGATCTATTTATTATATTCATTATATAAAATGTAAAAGGAATAATTAAAAATTTATGAATGATGTTTAAAAATATTTAATATTTTTTATTAAAATATATTTTAATATTTTGACAAAATTTAGATAAAATGAAAATAGAAAATATATTGAAAGACCATTACATATTAGTATGAATATTCAAAATAAAACTACATTTAAAATCACTCCCTTATTATAAATTAAATTTATATAAATTTAAATATATATGATATAATATATAATCAGAAAATTTAACTATCATTTTTTTTAAATTTAAATTATTAATATTTATTATGTTAAAAACTCATTATGAAAAAAGAAACATTTTCTTCCAAAAATCAAATTTTAAGACCCAAAATTTTATTTTACTAAAATCTTTTATAATATTTATTTAAATGAATTAAGTTATATAATTAATATTTATTTAAGTATTATGTTACTTTATTGTAACACTCAAAACATAATGTACCTTTTAAATTTTTTAATTTAATGGACATAAATGATTGATTTATAAAATATTTATTGTTCATTATTTTCAAAAAAATAAATCATTTTAAAAAATCTCGAAAAGTTACCTTATAATTATATTTGAATAAAACATAGAAATCATATATTCATTAACCAGAATAATTTTTTAATTATAAAATAAATTATTTATAATATTCGTACACAATGTGGAATTAAAAACATTTTCAGAGATACAACATATTTAATAACACAGAAAAGAAAACTGTTATATATTATATAAGTTTTTATTACAAATTTATAATTACAATATATATCAGAAAAAAGTACATATATATATCTATATATTCCGAAAAATTTATAATATTTTTTATACTAATTACTTTTACTAATAAATAATTATATGTTTTTTATTTTTATAATGGTGTTATATATCATGAAATTTATGAAACACAAAAAATTAATTGAATGATAAGTATATTATAAAATATCGAGATGTTAAATTCTCCACCAAATAAATACATTATTTCTTAAATGTATTTATATTCATATATATGTATAAATATCTTGAGATACATTTGTTTAAATCCATTATCATAAAAACTAATAATAATAATTCTTTTTATAAAGGGTAGTGGGAAACATAATTACTACATAAAATAACACATCTCAAAGTCATGATAGGAAATATAATTATGGGGAATTGAAAAAATGCACATATAGAGGAAATATAATGTTGTAAGAATAATATACAGTTCTAGAGAGAATAGTCTTGAAAAATTTAATGACAAAAAATAATAATTCCATTATGGGTGAAAATGAAAATCAATTAATAAGAAAATAAAAATTGATGAAATATTTTCATTTTAATGGACCTTTTTCCAAGATATGTTGAATTATTTGAAAATTTTATATGAGAACAAAAAATTAAATGACTTTTTATATCTATGAAAATAATTTAATCATTATCTTTCATGTATCAATTATTTTCCATCTCATTTGATTCCATAGTCTAATAAAGAAAGACAAATTTGAAATTTCCAGGTCATGAGAACTAAAATAAAAACAATATAAGTCATAGGATCAATGAAAAATAACCTAATATTATTCATTTATCTATTCAATTATTAATGAATATAATTTATAGTACATGATAATATTTATAATAAGAAATTATCGTATTTTGATTTGTTAATAAATAATATATAAATAATAAAAAAACCTCACTAATTAATGCCAAAAATTTATAAATTATAAATCACCTCAAATAACACTTTTACAATATTCAAAAACAAATATTATTAAAATAGTGTAAAAAGATCCAAAATAAACACATATTTTTATTCAAACAACAAAAATGAACTCTAAATTTCACAAAAATAACATTTGGGAGCCATAGTAATGTATTCTAGAAAAATGTTAATATCCAAAAAAGAATATATGAGAATATATATTTACTCTATATTTATTCCATAAATATGATATCATAATATCAAATTCATTCCATAAAAAAATATAGAAAACATCATCTATGATATCATAAATAAAATTTTCATAAAATTTCTAATCAAAAAAGTTGTCACCATTACAATCCAATTTTCATTATCAATATCAATCATGTATTTAACCAAACTGAAAATTATTATGTCAATATTATCATATATAAAGGGTTATATATCCCATCATAATTAAATTTTCAATAATATCACTTTTCTATTAAGTCACATTTTTTGGTTATTAGTATCATTAATCATATTCTTATAAATCACTAAATCATAAATTGTTTATAATAATCAATAGTTGTTTAGTGATTTTAATAAATAGAATATCATTTATAAAAAATATTTTATCAAATAGTTAATTGATATATATTTATGAACACATTAATCATTGCAATTCACTTATGGAAATAGAATATGAATCTACATATACTAGGTTTTGTGCCACAGATTGGGGAATTGACATGCATAATCCCCATATTCCCCAACAATAATACATTAAATAAGTAAAATAATATTTATAGTTACATTATTTCCTTCCATTTTAATCCAAATTTTTTAATTTATAATTACTATAGATATGTCCCTATATCGACACCAAAAACATATTCTCATTCTATTTAGTCATTTTTATTGGTATATCATTCCACATTATCGACATATAAAAAGGTGGTAATTCATTATCATATGGACTTTTTGAAAACCCATTTTCTCTCATATGTTTCATTCATAAATGTACATATATTTACTTTTTCATATCTAGACATATGATTAGTAATAATCACAATATTTTACATTTCATCTCCCATATCAAATAGTTACTCATGATGAAAATAATTTCACCATTTGTATCATTAAATGTTAATAAAATTCAACATAGTTTCTACTATTTACTAAAAAAAGATTTATATTATAAGAAACAATAATCATATATACTAATCATATTATCTATAAAAAACATTATAAATTGGATTTTTAAATCATGAATCCATTTTTTCAATCTATTAATATTTAGGTTTAACAAATTCCATCTACTATAATCATCTACTTAAATCACTCATAATTTTTCTTAATGTTAATTTAATTGAACCTAAACATATCACACTAGAGTGTGTCATGTTATGTAGTCATTTTACCTCTCATGTTTCACCTAGGAAAATAAATATAACATTTAATATATATAATTTTTATTTATTACCAAAAGGTGAATCTATGATATTATCACATCCATATGCCAGTATCTAGAAACAGATTTATTTAATAGGAAAATCACATAATATTTACCATAAAAATCATTAATATGTTATATATCAATTATGTTATCCCGAGGTTTTAAATAGATTATTCTCTTAAAAAATATTTATACCCAAATTGGATGCGAACGATGGAGGCAAAAATATTACATACATAAATGTTATATAATTTAGTTAAATTTTCCCTAAATATCATTATATTTCTTGCCAAAACCAGAAATTTTTAGTTTCATTGTATACCTAGATATATAAAAAATATATTTATATTATTTAAATCATCACCAAATATATGGTTGAAAACATTTAATATTAATTTACATATCATTAAAAAAATATTTCATAATGCCCTAGGGACAATGACACAAAATAGCTGTTGATATATGATATACAGTAATGGTATAAAATATATATATATATTATCATTTAATAATATGATGAGAATATTTTATGATAACGTGATATAAAAATTTTAACACCACATATAATAATTCATAGTTCATAATCCAGAGTCCCGACATAATATAATTTAGTTCATAAAACGTAAATCACATGAGAATAAATGAACACGAGTAATGACATCATAATTCGGGCATAAGATGAATTCATAAAGGATTGGCATAAACTATGAAAAAATTTATTATCATTAAATTACTATGTAATAGGGACCCATAATGAAATTAATCACATGTTAGGCTTGGGATTAACATACATTTACCTACTTATGTATGTGTAACCATCAATATTATCTTGTTGGTCCTAGTTTAACAACTTATGTACAACATTTTTTGAATTTTTATAGACTATTATTTACACATTGATATAATGAAACATTGAACTTTATCAAATTCATTATAGATATATAATAGTCCCTCCCATAACATTACCATAATCCACTAACATGTAATCCATAAAATCCAAAATAGATTTACAATTTTATGTTTTCTAAACCCATTTAAAATTAAATGGAATTCAACAATATATAATAATAATAATATGTCATATAGATAATGAAAAATGAATGTGTTATTGGATCATTTCCACATATAATCACATGTGACATAAAATTATCTTTTCATGGATAAAAAATGCCTCTAAAATATTTTCTAATAATTTTCTTCAGGAAAATAACGTTTTCTTTCTGAAATCTCTTATTTCAAATAAATATATAAAAATTACTAAGGATAAATTATTATTTTATAAAATAAATTGAAAAATATAATTTTGGATTCAAAATAATTTATATTTCATAATAGTGGGAGAATGCAATCTTGTAGAATAGGATAAAACAAAGATTCAATTCCCACATTTGGTAAAGAATGTATTTTTGGTAAATGAAAAGAACATAATTTTTAAAACATTTTATATATAGTAAATAATGTGTAAAAATTTATTATATAAATCATTATATTATATTCAATGAATTATCAGTATGATTTTTAATATAATATTAGAATTGAAGAAAATATTTTTGGATTAATAGAAATCAATGTTGGTGTTACTTAAAAAAATCAATTAGATAGTTGAGTACGTAGTTAAAGAATTATTATTATTATTATTATTATTATTATTATTATTATTATTACAGAAAAATAAATAATAGATGAATGAAATAAAAATTTTATATATAGATCATATAATTGGATCTTCGTAAAATTAATAATAAACCATACTGTTCAAAATGATATTGTAACATAAAAACCATTCCACTTGTAATATATTGAATGATAACACATATAATAGTAATAAAATCAAATGAATCATTAAATTCCATGAATATAAATAAATTAAAGAAAAAATATATAAAATTTCCATCATATACAATTCATAAAATAGAATATGTTTATAAAAAAACATGTGTCCTAAAGAACATAATTTATGAAGAGAAACCATTACCACCTTGATAAAATTAAAATAAAAACACTTTGGATGAAATAATTTTACATGTAAAATTAAATACTAGGAAATATAATATATACATTATATTAAATTTCAATGGATTAGTTTATAAAACTCACAAATGTAAATTGTTGTATAACATCAATCATGTCTCAATGAAAAAATATATGGATGAAGTGCCATTACTATATGTCTAATTTGATTTTTAATCACTATTACCTCATTTATAACTAATTTAGTTTTATTATGATTGTAAACATTGTTAAAATTATAATATTATATGTGATTTAATTTTTAAATTTAATCACTATTTTATTAATAATTATTTATTTAAATTATTATTTCTAGGTGAAATGGTGTCTTTTTCTTGTAAGTTTGGTTATTGAATTTATGGTGCTATCACTTTTATCATGGAACCATTATCCAAATATTAATAATAACATTAAAAGTATATCATTTAATTATTATATAAACTCTTAAAAACCATAATAAAAATCGGTGATTAAAAATGAATTAAAACAATTCTTAGAGACAGTAGCCCATAAGTATGATGAAGTGGTCTCTTAACATTATGGAAGATATAATAAATTCAATGTAAATTATAATCTTAACAAAAAATTAAAGACACTTCTTAGAAGAAAAAATTTACTCACTATGTCAAAATGTTGAAACATTATTTTTAAGAGACTACTAAATAAGAAATCCAAAGTTATGTGACACTTTTCGAGAGTAGTTCAAAAGATGGGTGACCTTTTGGGAGGTTTCCCATAGCTGATGTCAATGTGAATAAAAACACATAATGAAAATGTGTTGGTGTTTGGGGATAATCATTATTCTTATAAGTAACTATATTATGTAACTAACATTGTAGTACAGTGAAGTAAACTAATTTACTACTTGAGAATTGTGGGCTATGATGACTGGGTTCATGGTTAGTGGATGTTAAGGTCATGAAAAATTATATTAGAGACAATACATAGATGTAAGTGAATAGAAATTTCCAAGGATTATGGTTTGATGTCCAAAATAAGGGTGTAGATCATAATGATTAGTTTATCGAAACACACCAATGAATGTTAGACATAAATTGAAAAAGGATATCTCACATATGCATAAGGTTCACTATTACTTTAAAGATCTTACATGATTAGAACTACATATAAAATCATGCATGGTCTAGAGTGGTTATTATTTTGGGTTACCTCCTAGTAAGTTTCTGAGCTTGTGCTTTTTTGGGGAAAAACACTATGAAGGATCATTTTCAAGATCGTAGGGAATATAACAATTCATTATGGTATCCTAAGTGGGTTATATCATATGATGTTCTATGAAGGGTGAAAATTTATTATAGGAGATGTGTGGGATAAATAAATACGTTCAACAGTATCTAACTTACATTGGATACCCATAAAACTAGAACATGAACTGATCTGACACATACTGAAATAGTGTTCCCAATCTCTAAAGGATATAAATATGCAACCTAGAATCAATGAATAATAGATATAATGATTTCTCTATACTAGAAACCAACCACCTGTTAAATATATATATAATGAAAAGTAAAAACATAATATATCTTAAGAGAATATATTCAATAACCAAAGAGAAACAATGATAGTGATATATGTCAAATAATCTAAAACAATACCCACGTTACATGTGACAAAATAGATAAAATAATATAAACTGGATACCATATGTGATAAGATAAATTTATCCCACCATATCACCTCCAACTATCCAAACACTACAAAAATGAAAAATTCGTACTTTTTGTGGAACCAAGAAATTTTGTTAATAAAAATACAATACCATCTAAGCACACTATTGAATAATTGTTCCCGGTTTGATCAAAATAGTTTTAGTGATATACTAACTTGGTATTATATTTCAAATCACAATATAAGAATCCCATTATATACATTTTACCGAAAATGGCATGATAATATATAATGAATTTATATATCACAAGTACGGTAAATTAGTTACCATTTTTCTTGATTTGTAAAAAAATATAGTTAAATGTTTCAATGACTAAATCATGATTTGAATTTCCATTTCCCCAAAAAATTGTTATATCATGTCTATGAGGTAAAAATTGAACACATTATGAAAAATAATTTTTAGGTTATATATCCAAATTGTATAGTAATTATGATTTTTGAACACTATAAGTCTTACGTACCCATGCATCAATGTATATGGAATATAGGAATACCCTGACAAATTGATCTCACCTATAATGTTGACCTCAAGATCTATATCAACATTTATATTGATCTATAAATTTATGAAAACCATGGAATGTGAAACATGCTAACAATATAAAAATTTGTTCCCCAATACTACACCTCCACCAATTATTCCATGGTTCACATTTTTTTTGATCGAATCTTTTTAAATTTATTTCACATTTCCCAATACTATTTTATAAATAAATTTTCTATCATAACCCACAATAGAAACTCATCTCAAAATATTTTTTTATAACACCCATCGATTTTGTGAAATTAATCTTAATATATTTTAATCTTTTTTATTTTCATTACATATAACAATGTGTATAAAATTAAATATATATAACACTAATTTTTGAATTTGTTTCAAATGGAAATGAGTTTCTTTGATATTATGCATAAGACAAAACAACGAAATTTAATGAACCACAAAAAAATATATATTGAAAATAAGATCATTATAAAATAGAAATGAATTGTTGGGGGCTAATATTATTATGTAATTTATGAAATATATATATATTTATTAATGAAAATAAATTTATAATTGGATATTAAATAATTTATAAATTTTCTCTAAAGTAATTTTATTATTCCAAAATATGTTTTCATCAAAAATATTTTTTTTGAATTTCATGAAAAATATTATAATAATTATATAAAACATATAGAGAATTTATTTGATAAAATTGAAATCATTTTCGGAGTTATAAAATCAAAATGAACATATGGGGATAATTCAGGATTTGCTTTGGAAAATAATAATTTTTCATCGAAGTGTGATAAATTAAATTTTTTAAACTCTAGTTTATATTAAATATATCAGAAAATTTGAATATACTTTAATATTTTAAAGTATCATATGTATCATTTTTTATTTATTCAACTAAATTACTTTAAAGAAATTATATTGGATTTTAGTATGAGAATATATTTTGATTAAAAAAATCTCTCATAAAAAGTTTTAAAGTACATATTCATCCAAGAATTTAATTTTTTAAAATAATTTCTAATGTGGAATGTTATGAATTAAATTTTATGAATATAATTCAATAATATTTATTTTTTATTCATAATATTATTATAATTATAAATTGTGTTTATATATAATTATGTTATGCAAGAAAATAAATTAAACTACTCAAAAACCCATTTTATAATTGATTCTACAAGTTTTTTATAAAGATAATTATTTTAATTATTTTAATATATTTTATTAAATTAATAAAATTAATTAATAATAGAAAATTATTTAAAATTAAATGATTGAAAATATTCCATTAGGATTAATTTTTTTATGAACAGTATGAAAGAATGAATTTTATTTGAATACTTATATTATGTTAATTTTTTTTTTATATTGTAATTTTTTAATTTAAAATTAATAAAATTATATTTATATATATATAATTATTCAATTAAATTCATTTTAATCCATTTTGTAATTAATGTTTAAATAAAATAATTTTACACTTTTGACAATTTTCTTTTTGAAAACTTGCATTCTCATCATGTAAGCAAACATAATATTAAATTAAAAAATTACTCTTATTTTAATTTAATTTAGATAAATGGATTTAATATTTTTAATCATAATAATTTATATTATCTAATATTTTCCAATTAAATTTTGAACAAATAAATATTAAAAATAGTAAAAATTATTTACCATAGTTAATCTAAATTTAGGATTACTATGGAATAAAAATGAAATAATAATAGTTAAAATGACGTCAAAAAATTCATAAAAATTATTTCATAGAAATATTAATAACATTTAATGTATAATTCAGTATAATAATCATTTCTATCCTTCTTTTAATATTACAATTGTCAGTAAACAGTTTTATTTTCCAAAAATTTACAGGTTCACTAATAACATCACTTATAAAAGGAATGTATCATTAATATCATATAAACCATAAAACTAATTTATATCTTCTATAAAATAACAAATAAATTAAAAAATTAATTCATTAAATACAAAATGTCCTATTGTTGTCACAAATCCATCCTAGAAAAGATTTTGCTTCAAATATATAAGGGTTACTCGAAGAAGAGGAACCAATTTTTAACGATATTTTTTTATGTCATTTCTCATTTAACCACCTGAAATTAATATTAAATCATGAGGATATATTAAAATAATGAATATATATATATATAATTTTATTTTATGATGATGAAATTAATCTTTCTTCACACCCTTCAGATGGGTTACGTAATCATCATTTGTGTGTTTGATAGACATCCCCCTTGTGAATTAATGAAATTTGTTATTCTAATTCCACCTCTACTAGTTGGGTATGATGATAGATATAATGAATATATTTGATATATATAACATAATTATTTATACTTAGTAATTGTATCATATATAACATTTTGAATTCCATTTCATAGGGGATTCAATAATTTTTCACAGGAATATGAAGGACTACCACTTCACTAAGAGATGTGATTTATTTTCACATTAGATTTTCATAGAAGGTTATGTATTAGTGTAACCTCCTGACATAGATTACCAATGAACTAGTGTCAGGAACACTGGGTAATATATCCTCAAGAACATATCCTTGTATTACAAATGCTGCTGACTAGAAGCGAGTGTCTAGGGATTGGATAATGAGTATATTATACCCTCTTTTCAAAGTTACGTAAAAGTATCATATAGTAAATAAAAAAGGAAACAATGGTAGTATTAAATATAAATTTAATTTAGTGGACGATATATTATTATATGACTAAATAGAAGTGGCCAAATATAGTTTATAAAATTGATGAATGATTGACATGGTTATGTTAGAAAACTGAATGCAGTAATAAAAAGCACGTTATTGTACAAAACTTAAATAATGAAAAGAAAATAATCCCCAAAAGAGATCTCCATGACTATAATTTTCCCCATCTCAATCTTTTTTTAAAAAAACCTTAGGTATAAGCATTCAATAATAAAACGATTTCCTTCATGTATATGGTCTACAAAGGTTCCAAGGGTACACGAGCAGGGTGTGAGATAAAGTATCAGTAGGCTGACACCCACTATGTCAAAACTAAACATGTGTGATATAAATTAATATTGTTTGTATGTATAAAAGAGTATATAAATGAGACTGCATGAATAAATAACATCCATCCATGTTTCTATGGGACACTATATGGTTATACCAGCTTCTAGTCAATGTCAGAATAAGAGTTTTATCATGTCACTATATATATATATATATAATCGGTCATGGGGTAAGAATTCCTCCCCTACAAACATGTATAAAGAGGTTGTAAATAGTCTAGGTAAACCATTCCTTCCACACAAATATATAATCATCCATCCCAGGGTATTAATGTCCCCGATCAGTAATATATGATAACAATCATGAGGTAAGAAAGCCTCCAATCCATAAAAGTGTATATAGTTAGGATAGTGAAAGAATACCTCTCATTCATAGTCATTTACGTAGATATAATGGGGTATTAATGTCACCCATACATAATCATTTAATATATATAACATGACATATGAATTCCTCCCATCAATATTCATTCATATACTGATGGGGGTAAGAATACGTCCCAACCAAATATAATCATATACAAATATAATAATTGGATTTGTGTATAAAAACAACACATCCATAATTATTTACACATATCCCATATCTATATACGATGCACAAACACATTCACAACATATGTAATTAATTAAAATCAACTTCAGCCTTGTAATTAAAACCCCAACATGGTCTTCGTCACATTCAAATAAAATACATGTGGTTAGGTCCTAACAAACTTTTCATTATCCATATTCCATTTATATCTTTGGAACCTTTTCATATCCACCATTTAATACAAGTCAAACAACTAATTATGGATAAAAGTTTATTCATGGAATTCCATTTCTTATAAGCCATCAAACATTAGATCAGTCTCACTCAATATTCCCAAAAATGGAACATTTGATTTAAGAAACATGTTCTGAAGGGGTTCATGATTGTCACCCCTAAAGGGTTCTACCCAATTTCTATATTTAATCATAGCATTTAGCTCCCCAAAATCATTAACTTTGACCTATTGAAACCTAGAAACAACTTTCCAAGGGATGAAGTGTAAAAATTGTTGTCAAGGCTATAGGTTATGTGCCATATTTTGAAATGAAAAATGAATGTTCCATGAAACCTAATATACTATATAAAAATTATAATCTCTACCATAAAGTAACACTAAATCATTATGTTAGGAAATATATAAAAATATATTAGTATATTATTACCATGATGGAAGCGCACCTCCAAAAGAGGATGATTAATATAATCCCATGGATTTTATTATCAATCAATCAATAAACACATTACTTAATTTAATTAGTGTTATCCAAGGAAAAAGTTTTATAAAAAACAAATACACTTGGAAAGTATTAAATAATGGTGTGATAAACTATCAATTAAATAATTTATGATTTTTTAAATAAACATGTCAAGGAAAGAGTTTATATCATGGAGTAGATCCATACAAAAAATCTGGCTCATGGAAGTTTCTAATTGTATTCTAGTTCTTCCCCATTATGAATATTCATATTATGACACATGTACGGACACTTATCATATATTCACACACCTAAATTTACATAAACATGCACAAGGGTATCCTTACAAATGTTTTATATGCATCTACTTGTCTCTTATCACTAAAGTGTGCATTTTATTATATATACATTGGATCACCAATCCCAAATACCTGACATTAACTTCCATGGATGAATTTAAATATAATGGGGACCTACACACACACACACACATATATATATACTTTCCTATGTTTACACAGGTGAGTCTCCCTAGACCATATGACTTGAAACTACATAGAAAAACCAAACACACTAAACACCAATTACAATAACCCTTAAAATAATCACAAACCTTCATTTAGTGGGTGAATACCCTAGAAGAAACTTTAAAACCATACCTTGGATTGTGGTGGTGAACAAAAAGACACTGAACTATTTCACCTTTAGTTGTTGTTCTTAGAAAAAGAACCCAATGATCTAGAGAGACCATTCATACAACCTTAGGACAATAGATAACCAAAATACTAGGATTACCCAAAAGTCCTAGGGTTCAAACAATCCCTGTGGGGTGATGGATAGGATGAAAAAAAACAAGAAATAGGTACGATATGGGATGAATATGATTATTGTGATGGATTTTTTGGACAAATAGGAAAAAAAACTGATGTATTAACTAGCATAGGAGGCGTCAAGAAGGGGGTCGAGTGTGTGATGAATGGGGACCCCTTGGTGTGTCGTGATCGGGTGTGAGGGGTGAGATATGTGGCTATGTGTTTTATATAAATTTTATTTCATAAATAGACCCATCTTCATTGTTTGACCTTAATTATTTTCTAAACTGTGTTATGTACAATGGGAGTTTACTACCTCACATTGCACACCATGTGGTCTAAGGGAATTCTTTTTAAATCCATCTGTAGCCCATAAGAAAAATTTCTACCCACATTGAATATAGAATCATGGATTTCTATCATGGGATGCTCATTTTCAGAAAATATTTTTCTCCCTTTTGTAACTTTTGAAAACCAACATTTTCTAGTTTGACTGCTCCAGAAACTCCTCGAGGTACCTGGGTAACATAACATGATTTTACTATTTCCAAAAATAATATATTGAATTATTCAAAATCGTAAAATTGATTTTGAAAACTAGAATTTAAATTTGACCCAATCAGTAACCGAACATTTTCTAATTCCTTTTTTTTTATCATCTATTTCAAAAGAGGGGCTGTTAAAACCATCCCACCATAAAAATTTTCATCCTTGAGAAACCGTCAAGAAAAACATACTCATCAACCAACCTATAAAGATCATGAAGTCTCAATTAATGAGTTTAATTTTTTTCTATATTATTAATGAACCATCATACAATATTAATCCCAATAGAATTTAAGGTACACAAAACTCTTCACAATGGAAACAAAAAGATGAATCATACCCGATGTCATCATACTAGAGGCCGGATCACATCATCATATCATTATGAAACTGCACAAATGTACTTCCCACAATGGTATTTAATGTCAATATCCCATTAAAAAAATGTTTTTAACCACCATTAGAATTTCCATAAAATAAATTCTCCAAGTGTTATAAGGAATCTCTAAGAGTGATTTTCAATATGGAAAAATAGTTCATTTTTACATCTACCAAATATCATGAATCAAGGTATTTTTTCATGAAAAGCATTAACAGATACAAAAAATATGTTCCTCCGCCTGTAAATGTGTCATAAAAATGGTCATCACTAAATGTTACACTTGTAAATATTGATTACTAGTGGATCCTCCCAGGATAAATTAATATTATTAAACATCATAGATGGATGGTAGTTATGTTTTCAAATGAAACACAATGGAATCCTACAAGAAACATATAATTTAATACAAAAAATCAACTAATGTACATAAATTACATCTGCTGATGTTCCAAATGAAACCACGATGAAAAAAACACATCCACCCTGCAATACAAAATAGATCACCCAAACAAGCTCATCAGCTTTCAATACATTAGTGTGGAATAAGACCAATGAACTAATTGTGAATATAGGATTATGAAAAAATTGAGGACTTATCATCACTAAACATGATTTCACTAAAATGGTTCATATGGAATCTAGTCATTCATTACCATCCATTAGAGGGAAGAATGGTTGTACAACAAATGGGCTTCTACCATGATGGGACTCAACTTCACCTACCGACAAATTGTCACTCGTTTAACACATTCCTTTAGAAATGGAAGGAATTTTTGTTTATTGAATCATTACATGAAATGATAATCCCAAGTCATCAGAGTTCACCAGGTTTTCCATACTCAACCTAACAGAAGGATGTCAAGTTATCGAGTAGGCACCAACATGTATTTCATACTCACAAACCGCAAAGGAAATCGTGAAAAAGTGACTATTTATATTTTTTCGTCATTTTTTACACTCTATACATCTAATTACACATTAAATAGATTCAAAAACACACTCCACACCATTTGTGTGTCCAATATGTATATGTAAAGGAATACCAAAGCTCATAAGTTCTGTGGAACAAAACTGCCACAAATGAAAATGTTTAATAAATGGACAAAAAACAAAACCCACATGATAGGATTGACAAAACAGTAGTGTACATTGAAAACCATCCTATCATTTTGATGAAATAGATTATCCAATGTTGTGGTCACATTACTTTGTATATGACTCAATACCATAGTCAAAATCACAAGAGATCTTTTTCAGAAACGTATTGCCTCATACAACTACTATCCTAGATAATTCTATAATAATCAATCCATTACTAAAAATAGACCGGGTAAATGACCAAAGAATAATCCGACAATGCTCAGGGAATATCATACCAATAGAATCACAGCATTATACAATGATCATGCCTAGAACAAATCCCAAAAACACAATGACCACCCATCTGATCAATGATTTCATTTAGAAATGTAAAAGTCCCACTATGGAATATGGAACCTAGTTTCATCAATCTCAAATAAATATTAAGGAAATTAGCCTATAAGGGTTACACCTAACATTGTATATCCCCTTATTAGGACCAAGTGTCGAACCAAGAATTTTGTCTTCAAAAATAAATTTCTAGTCTCAAGATCCTAAACTATATGCAATTACTAATGTGATAATAGACTATGGAAAACTCTTGTGATTTTTATCCAAGGATAATCGTGTAGAGACTAAAACTACCCTTACATGGGGTTTTAAATCCAAATAAGCCCCTACAATTTCCTTTTCTACGAACATTAATTGATACAAATTTAAATATTGTTCAACAGAAAGTTTAATCAAACATCAATTACCATTTTTCAAAACCAAAATAAAGGTACATGATTTTAAAAAATTACAATTGTAAATACAAGTTAGAGTAACCAAATTACATTTAAAACATTAAACACTATTTTACATCCCAAAATTTCTAGAAAAATTAGCTTAAAAATATTTTTAAACTATTATGGAGACCTACTCGGTCCCATTAATCGAATTCACTTTAGATCAAATCATTACTTCCCTTTACATTTATTATTATTTAAAAATATTATAGAATAACATACAAGGTGTTTGAATGAATGGGATTCCATTTCCTAGTCCCTAACGCACACACATATTACATGGAGTACTGTTGTCTCCCATTAATCGAAACCAATCCCATTTCAAATTACAACAGGCTCAAATATAAAATAGTTCAGCTATATGGGTGGCCACCTACCAACATATAAAGAGCCCATTAACATTGTAGTTTGTTATTTGGATCCAATTTCCTACCCAATTAGTCATTTAATTTAAAAACATAACATAATATACACTTGAACCACAATTTTAATCATCAATGTGTGTTATCCTAAAAATGGATCGAATATAATGGTTACCTCATTCCCATTCGAAGGCTCAAATACACCTTACAATCAAAAATTGGATCTCATTAATTAACAACCCTTATATAAACAAAAAAAACATTCAATTATTATATGTAACCACATAATCATGCTATAACAATGAATTATATAATAATAAAATAGAATTATAAAAAAGAAACATGGAAAACAATAAACACAACTACACATAATAGAATATACATTGTATCTAAATTTATTATATTCTTATATGATTAATTAATTTAAACTTATTTGTTATACCAAGGCAAGGGTATAAATAGTAGAAGTTCCACAAATTATTATGTAGCAGAAATATGACAATCACTCTAGTTGAAATAATGTCATTTTTAATAGAAAACAACAAGAACATTAACATCACCCATGGACACTTGGAAATTTTTCATATGTGGGGTGATGAGTCCCGAGAAGGCCTATTAACCACGTGTTGACACATTCCTTATCTCTTATCAACCAATGCAATATATTATGTAATTGGAAATGTGAAAACCTCTGATACAAATTTTTAATATCCCTTCTCGGATTTCCATCAAATGAGAGGTTAGACCAGAAAGTCGCATGGCCTCAAGCACATCTTCCCATACACATGATTCTTCTGACATGTAGTAAGGGTCTCAGGAGGTTATAGTGTGAAGAATATACCATATTATTATAGGTGTGCTACAGTATCACAGAGTAAATAATAACCATAAACAATTAAATAAGTAAATAACAATGTAACGTATTAGAATATATGATCTAATATAACTTAAAAATTTGTCCTAAATCAGTTTAAAAAATGGATGAATAGTAGAAATGTTATTGTAACAAAACAAAAAGTATTAAACAATAGCATGCTAGAGTACAAGACTCAAATAATGAAAAGATATTAATCCACATGAGAAATCTATAAGAGCTTTTATAGATCTATCATTGTCAATTACTCAAAACATATTAGGAATACGCATTCTATAATCAACCAAGGTCCTACAAATATAAGGTCTACCCAGGTACAATGTGTATATTAGTGGGGTGTGAGATGAAATATCTGTATTCTGACACTAACAGTGTCCAAACCAAATCAATTTCATATATATTAGGATAATGTGAAATTATATAAATGAATATAAATGATACTACATAAATAAATAACACCCTATATGTTTATAAGGGACACCTGGAACAAATACCATCTTTATATCGTTGTCAGAATAAGAGTTTTATCATGCAAGAATAAATATATATATTATCTGTAATGGGGTATGAATGCATAATGTCCATAAATTTATATAGAGGTTGTAACTAGAATTGGATACGAATTCTTACATACCATTCTTATATAATATGTTGGCTTGTGGTAATAATTCCTTTCATCCATAATAGAAGATAACTAGAATGGGATAAGAATACATCATGTCTATAGATGTATATAATATGGAATGCGGTGAGAATTCTTCCCATCTATATTCATTTACATAGATTGATGGGGTATGAATGCCTCCTTTCCATAATCATTTATAATAGATTTTATGGGGTATAAATGCCTATCATCTGTATTCAATTATATACGAGTGTGGAGGTAAAAATGCATCCCACCCCAATTCATTCATATAAAAATATCAAAAATTTTATGGTCTATAACAACCAACCATCCATAAATAATTACATATTACTCATATCTATATAAGAAGAACAAACAGAATCACAACAAATGTACTTAGGGAAAAAATCATAAAATCTTAAATTAAAACAACTTCATGGGATTAGTCACATACAAATAAAATACATGTGGCTGGGGCCTCATGTGAATCTCATTATCCATATTCTATTACATTCAATGGAACCTTTTAATATCAACCAGTTATTACAAGTGAAACAACTCATTATTGATGAACACCTATCAAATTCACGACATTTGGTATAATCCATGATACAATGGGTCATTATCACTACATTTTTATAATCAAAGAAAATATAATTTACGATATTAGATCAAAAAGGGCTCATGCTCGTAACCCATAAAGGGTGATACCCACTTGCCTTTCATACTCATACAATTAAACTAACCTAAACAATTTCATTTAACCTATTAAAATATAGAAAATAATTCCCAAGGGATAAAGTTTAATAAGTGGTGTCATGGATTCAAGTCATGTACCTACATAAGAATTAGCAACATGAATGTGAATAAACCTAGTATTCAATCTAAAAAATATAATCTCATGAATAAAGAGAGATAATAAAATTATGAAAGGAATTTATAATAATATGACACTAAATTTTTATCTTGATGGTGTGAGACCATAGTTGGAGGTAGTTTATTATGAAACCCTTAATTTTCAAATCAATAAATCAATTATCACATTAAATTATGATATTTGTCTTATCAAAGAAATCAATTATAGGATAAACTATAATATTTGATAAAATTTTAAAAAGAGTGTGATATAATACAAATTTAGTAATTGAACGTTTTTTAAATAATCTAGGAAAGGGAAGGTGTCCAACATCAGGGTGGAATAGAGACCATCATTTAGATATTTGAACTTCATATCTAAAAGATGCATCTTCCCCAACAATAATATGAATCTTTACACACATGTAATGATACCTACCCATATTCACATACCCACATGGACATGAAAATGTGTAAGGGTATCCTTAAATATATTCTTATTTTCCTATAACCATCTCTACTCAGATATGCATTCATTTTCATATTTATAAATAGGAAAAAATTTCACCATACATGTATTTTATTTCCATGGATTAATTTACACATAATGAGGGAACGTACATATATATATACACTTACATATGTATACAGAAGAAATTTTCTCGGGACTCGGTGACTCAAAATTGCACGGAGAATCCCAAGAAACTATATAAAAATGACTATAAACCATAAAAATATTAATGACCAAAATTTGGAGGGAGTAAGACCATGTGGAAGTATAAAAAACATACCTCTGTTGAAGATGAAGAACCAAAATACCCTAAAAGACCTTGCATTCACTGAAAGATTCTGAAACACAAATCCAAAGGCCTCAAGAGACCATTCACAAACCCAAGGATAAATGAAAATTGAAAATTTTAGTTGTCCAAAAGACATAGGGTACAGCTGAACACATTGGAGTGATTTAGAGGCCGAAATGAAACCATTAATAGAGAAAATGAGGGAGGAAAAAGTTCATTGTGATGGATCATATGATGAAATATGATAAACCCCAATTAATTAATGATCATAATAGGAGTCGAGGATCTAGATCATGTTCCTAGTGATGGGGAACCCCCTTGTTACAATGTGATTGGGTATGATATGTTAACAAGAACAGTTTGTGTTTAATTATAAATATATATAAATTAAGTTAAATTAAATTTATTAAATATAGAAATATACAAAGTTTATCCTATACAGTTTTCAGAACCATACACAAACTGTATGGTGTATATCTTCCGGTTTCTACCTCCTATAGCACACCATGCGGGCCAGGCACACAGTTTTAAAAAAAATGCATAGCCCGTGGAAAAGTATTCTTCCCCCTAGAACTCTTCCGAATGATTTCTTATATTGGGCGACACAGTTACCTACAAACCCTATACCCTCTATTACTATTAATAAACACAGTTTTCTGGGTGTGGAAATCACAAAACTCCTTGTACATATGGAGAATCTTTAATCGCCTTATTCAATGTCCAAAAACATTACTTCTAAAAGATAGATCCTTCATAAATGACTTGTGAAGATCAGTTTTAAATTCATCATGTTTAGTAAATGAAAAATATTGGGTTCCTTTAATTTTTACTCTAGTTTAAAAAATGGGATGATAAAATTTGTTATATACATGAAATAATATTATATTTCTGTCATAATATTCATTATTAAAATATTATGTATCATTTTCATTATTTCCATTTCACTCATTGAGATATTATGACATCATTCATGTCAATATATAATACCACTTTTATAAAGCAATGTGACTAATTTTTTCATCATCACACCTCATTGATGTTTCTTGTAACTATAATTAAAAAATATTTTTTGTAATTATAAAAGTATAATAATTATTAATATATAATAAATTACTTACTTTTTTTCATAATGATCATTGAAAAATGTAATTATTACTCATGCAAATGTAGGACCTATCATCTCCACGATGAAAACATACTTAATTTGTCATAACCATATTTAAGGATTTATGTTAATATTTTCCTTGACTTATAAAAATAATAATTATTTCATAATTATTATTCTATATATTATAGACCCATCATCAATGTAAGAGGGAAAAAAATAAAAAAACCAAACATATATTAAAAATAATATATCTATTACCTAACACATGTTTTTAACAATGAATTTTTAATAAACGTGTAAAAAAAGTTCATAAATTAATTATATATGGTATGATATTTTTATATATAGAATTTTTAATCGATGTATACTAAACATATATTTTTTATATAGGATATTCAGACATGTATGAAGGGTGTTGGTGCTTATGTTAAGGAATTTCATTCCTAAATTATAATTTGTTTGAGACATATTCCATATTCACCAAATTTTTATTTTATATGTTTTCCATGAATACAATTATTTTATATTGATAATACTATTATTAAAAATATGGTGAGTTACATATTAGTTTTTTAATTTCACATTCATGGGGTTTATGGTACAAATGTTACCAAAGTGGAAAGCTATTGTTTTGTCAATTTTCATTCCGTGTGGAACATTTTATGTCATACATCTCTATTCTTTTATTAGGTATATATATAGTCCCATTGAAATATAATAACAAGATTTAATTTTTCCTTATTATATTTTTAGGTTCATTTTATTATTTTTCTTCATGGGGAATATGTTTCACAATGGCCAATTTGGTAAATATTTTATGTTACAATCTCATCCATTTTTGTTATGGTTTTTTATTCTTCTTATGATGATAAAATCATATTATTTATTCCTAAAAATTATCATAAATTCAATTATCATATTTTTATTTAATAATAAAACATGTTTTACCTATATAATATTATCTTTATGTCACAAAAACATCATAAATAATATATTTAAGAAAAATTATCATTTAATAGGAAAATATATATTCTATTATCACCTTGATTTCTATAAATAACATATTTTTTTTAAAATGTCGATTAAATGATCTATATAAGTTATTTTGAAAAAATTATTAATTTTTATAAATTTTTTTTGAAGAAGTATTCACTTTGTTTTTCAAATAGTGCCTATATGGTTTTTACAGAAATTTATTTTAGTAATATTTGTTTTAATATGTACATCATAAAAAAAATTTCCTGTTATCAAGATTATTACCTAGTTTGAAGAATAAATAATTTTTTTAAATTATTATTTTCATATAAAATGTATTTAAAAATGTTTTATATATGTTTTTAAAAAATTTATTTCAAAGATAATACATTTTTCTCAAGAAATATATTAAATTTTATTCAAATATTCTATTTTTCATTCTCTTGGTGGTTTAAAAATAAAATTATGCTAAATGTATTATATGTTAAAATTATATTTTTCAAAGATATATTGTTTTACTTAATAAATGATCTAAGTGACTTATCTATAAATATTTATCTCTATCTATGATGAAGTCATTTGATGTAGCTTACACATTCATGGGATTATGAACCAATGATACCATTGTTTTAATTTTTTCCAAATGTTTAATGATGAAAATATTTTTATGATTTCTTTTTATATCCTTGAGTTATACCATGAAAAAATAATTATTAAAAAAATTCTTTTTACATGGGTGATACTATAAAAATATTAAAAATTATTTATGTATCATGTTTCATTTCCATAGGATATGAAATGATGAAATTTTTTTGAAACACAGTTCATTTGAACTGTTATGATATGATAAATGTTTTATTGTATTATGTAAAACATATGTATGGGTATCATTATGTTATTTATGGGACCTATATCTCTAAAAAATCATTAGGTAATTATTTAATTCTCAAGTGATAGATAGGACTTGTATATGGAGTGAAACTAGTTTAGTAGGGGACTTCATCCATAATGATGCACTATCTTGTGAATCCTGACTAGGATGATTGTTTTTGGACTGAACCAATTCCACTATGATAGCCTTTGAAGTAATGCTTTACTACTATTGATCATTTTTTTACAATTATGTGTAAATGAAAATATTATATATTATGTAAATGGTATGATCACTAGGATCTTGTTATTGTATTTTCATGTGATTCATGTCTTATGAATTGCTAATATTTATTCCATTACCCATGATTACGATCAGTGATATGTAGGGTATATTTTATTCTTTTATTCTCATGTTATCATACTCTTATGTATATATTATTATTACATTTCTATATTTTTTAACCATACTATGAATCTGATCTCACATATTCCTTTGTTTCTTTTCCCCATGATATGAAGAATGATTTTTAGTAAGTTATAAATATAAATAGGACATAATAGGATGATTTTCCTAGGATACATTAAATATAATTCACCAAATTATATGATTGTTTACATTGTCTCTAAATAAGAAATTATTTTTTCCTCGTGCGTGAATTTGAGTAATTTAATGAATATGAACCTCAAAAGAAGTAATATCCATATATAAGTATCTTGGTTTATTATAGTTTGTATCACATGAATGGTTTAGTTATCTATTGTAAACATGGGCGAGAAAGCATAATTAAAATCTGTAAATAAAATTTCATAGGATATCTCTTAGTGTAAGTCTAAGGATTAGTCCAAATATGGTCACATTTCATTGAATTTTGATAAAGTATTTAGAAAGTAGTTTCTATGAAATTATATCCAACTATGAATAATACATCTGTATTTGGCTCTAGCATATATGTAATTATGTTTAATAAGTACATACAGGATTCATTAAAATATATTCAATATTAAATTGTTTCACTATAAGATCTTATGATTTCCAATGTTGTGTGATAATTTTTTTATATCATTTTCATGAATAATGTTATTCCCTAATTAGATAAAAACCATTTTTTTGGGGTTGAATGAGGCTTATTCCTAACCAATATAATTTTCTTGGAAAAATAACAAGGACATATGATTTGAAATATTATGTGACCTCAGCCACGTTGATCGGGTAAATATTGTAAGGGTAGATATAAGGAAGGGGGGGAAAATATTTTGAGGAAATGATATGGAAATGAGAACAGGCCCATGAAATACAATATATTTTTTACCAAAGTATTAACACATGTTCAAATAATTTTTATAACCATGTAACGTAACCCTCTTTGGTATCTCTTGGGATAGTTAAGGGTACTCAGTTGGGACATAATTGTAACATTTGTGCTTCCAAATATTGTGACACAGTTAAAATGTTATAAATTAACATCTTTTCAATTAATGAATAATATTTTGAAACCCTTTATGACTCTTTTTATTCCATTTCACAAGGGAGCTTGCTTTTCTTATTCATGATCCATTTTGATAAAAAATAATTTTCCATTCCACTCTTTCCTCCAACTAGACTTGTATTTTGACACCATTTGTTTTGTTGGATATGAACTCGTATGTTCTATATTCCAAATATTTGGTAATTCATTTTTTCTCATATTAATGGTGTTTTTTAGAGTAGGATAAAATTATATATTTCAATCATTTCCATCCATAATTATTTTTATTATAATATAAACTAAATAAGTGGTCAAAAAATAAAACGAAATATATTGTGAACTATATAAGTTCATTTATTCCATTTTCATTAAAAAAATTATATTTTATACCTCATAAATGTTGTTTATCATGCGATAAATTTTTTAAAATCCGCTAAAATTAATTGAATGATTAAATTAAATGAATTGAAACCAGGTAGGATTACTATTTTTTACCACCGTGAAAGTTGGAGGTTATTTAACCTCAAACTAGGGCACTCATGTGCTGTATAATTAAGTATTCCCTGTTTTTTTTATATCACTCATTCTGTTTATTTTATCTCTCTAGTAGTTTAGGATCCCATATAAATTAAATTGTAATTGAATGAATCATTTGGGTAAGGATATGCTTGAATGTCATGTTTTTATATGATGTGAATTGAATTATATGACTAAATATTAATTATTAAATCAATTGTATTAACTCTTGGAATTTTAATAGTGATGAGTTGTTTAATGACATAAAATGAAAAATTGATTTTTGTAGTGTGTAAATTGGATGATCCCCATTGATGCTAATTAAATATGAATATATGGAAATATATACACCATGGAACTTTTAATGGTAGTGTGATATTTTTAATTTTTTTCTCCTTTGATCATAATTCTATAAGACTCCATAAGACATTATTCCCCATCGATATGTCATGCTTGGACTCATTTTGGACATGATATGTGACATGATCCCTGGAATACCCCCATGTGTTTACCGAGTTTCTATAATGATGCATAAGGGAATCAACGAGGATTCTTTGGTCTTCTATACATTCGATTCAGCTATTTTTTGTGAGAGACCTGATTACACGGTGAGCCCATTGTTTCCATTGAATCTGGATTACTCTGTGAGGACATCATTGATTATTTACACTTTATTACATAATTTTTTCATTATGGATATTTTTTCTAGGATTACACATAGCCTTGGTATGGTTATTTTGATCCAGTAGGCTAGACTACACTGAATGATAACTAATATATTTATAATGTTCATATTCTATTGTTTATGGTAGTTTTCACTTTATTAAAGATGGAGAAATGTATGACATGAAAGGATCCTTTGTAAATGAAACTAAAATTTAATTACATTTATACATGTGATATATTATATTCCCTATCTTTTTATATTACAAATACTGGATTTTTTATAGAAAAATAATTGTGGTGGAAATCTGATTGTAATAAGACACCATGTTCAGGACTCTATTGGGTACCAGAATAGGCATCAATAACTCAGTAAGGGATATGGGAAATCACTATCTATATGATGCCTAATTGGTTGCCCTTATGAGAAAATGTTCATGGGGAAAAGCTAGGATCGATATACAAATGAGAGAGAATAATTTTTTTTATATTTGTACCTTTTAAATCATGTATTGAACTATATTCTTTTATACATATTTTCCATCGTCATAGAGACATTTAATAAAACATCATTTTGAATATGATATAATCTTCTTGATTTTTCAGTTGTCATTTTATTCTAGTTTATAATCATTTGAAATTTTTCTATCTTCTTATACTGCTTGTTTTATATGATTATTTACACTATGTTACATTCTAAAATGAGGTAATATTCATTCATAGATGAACATTGGGACCTAACTTCCTTTTAGAAGCATTTCCTTTATAGGGAGGCATGCTTGAAGCCTTTTAATCCACTAGTTGAGGGTACCATTTAGTGTATTCAAGGTCAAGATATTTCAGTGTGGTATATGATGTTATTTTCTTTTTGGGGATTAATATTATAGGATAATATATATGAAATTTTTAAATTATTTAAATTTGGTAATGAGGTGTGCCTATGAGTACTTATCCCATGTACAGGAAAAATACAAAAATTAGAGAAAAAAATGATTTTCTATCTTTATCCTATTACTTTTTATTTCGTCCAATTTTTGGGTGGCACACTTAGTGCTTGATTCTCCTTATGATTATGTATTTTTCAATTTTTCAATGAGATGAAGGAATTCACATCAAAAATTATATCAAAAATCATATAAGAATCATATTAAATGCATCAAAACATGCTATTTTTTATGAATTTCTTTACTGAATGAGAATTTGTGTTGTTGTTGGATAGATATATATACTTATTGATACATGATTTCTAGAGGTAATTGTGAAATCATTATTCGTACTCAGAGTTCCTAGAGAAATATACATATTTTTCTCATGCATTAGATACAACAGATACTATAATTAACAAATTATGGAATATTGAGTTATTTAAAATTGGTCAAATAGACTAGAATGTATTATGGTTTATATTTACTAGATGCATCACATTATTTAATTACTTGTATCTTCCCTTACTGATCAGATTTAGTGACCCATTTGGTTCATCATTTTTTTTGAATTTTTGAAATAAATAAGATTTTCAATGAGTTTGAAATTGTAGAAAATAGAACATGGAATAGTCCTAGATATTGAGTGGGGATTATTTAGTGTATTTTGTAATTTTATGATTGTTCCTTTTTCCCCTGCCCATGATTGAGGAGATAAAAGTGTGGTGTGACTTCTTTATTTGATGTAATCAAACTGCCCTATTATTCTGAACTAGGATCATATCATTATTCAACATTTGTAATGGTTTTTTTAATAGAAGAGACATTCCCTCATAATTAACCCAATCATATGCCAAGAGGGTAGCAATGAACCTGATTATGAGGTGGTTTGATGTGGTATACCAGTACATCCTTTGGATGTTCCAGATGTGACACTAGTAGTAGTAGTACCAAATATCATTGTTGATGATTAATTTCATGGTAGTTTCATGTCCCCTATGTAGCCCACATAGAGAACACCTCAACCCATATCATCTATAGTAGAGAAGATTTTCACATTATAGCAGTAATAATCCACCATGTTTTGGTGTAAGGTTTTCACAAAATATATGGAGATCTAGATGGAGACTACATATTCTATCTTCAAGAATCTATAGAATTTCTCTAATTTGATAGTGAAGTCCATGAATTTTATTCTTTATGGATAACCTAATAAATAGTTGGATATTATGAACCAAGTAAATATGTTTCGTGATATAGTTTGGAAGAATTAAAAATCCATGTTCTATGATTAATTTTCTCAAGAGACCCCGATCTAAAATTTCCATTGATATTACATGTCTATAAAATGGAAATATGACTTTTTTGAGTATTCAGAATTCATTATGGATCATAAAAACTTTTCATCCATTTATCTTAGTGATTAGCTATCTAGGGAGGACACTATGAGGAATGAATCGAGCATGAATTTAAATAATAGGTCATTTTGTTTCAGTTTAATACTATTACTGAGATAGTACATCTATTACTTATCAGTAAATAGAACATGAGAGATGGTTGTGTCATGGAACATGTATGTATTATCTCTCGATCTAGTGTTTCATTAACATGTGGAAGGAAGTTCCATTTTGAGAATTCACATGATGGGATTTCTAATGAGGCCATGAGTCCTTTTAGTGATGTATTTTATCACCTATGTGGGAGATATAGAAATATTCATATCTGTGTGATTGAAAAACTTTTGAGTGTTGATATTGTGTTATGATGGTCCATGTACAACATTATTGTCAGAAGTGATTTCTAGAACAATGTTGGTCTGGATTGAATCTGGATCTATGATAAGAAGAGGGATTCATAGCTCTTCATCATATTGGGAGATATAGTAGTGTTATGATTTTATGTCGAGGGGGAGGTCACCAATGATATAGTCAGACACTAGTCTTTCTTATATAGTAGAGTGGGCTTACTCCAACTGCTGTTGTTATTTCTCAGGGCTCTGGATCAATCAAGATATTTTCCATTTATCCTACACCAATGAAGAAGATTCATGGACCATATACATCAATAGGTACAATAAATTTATCTTCTACTCCAATATCTTCTCTTTTTGATAATATTTCATCACATATTTTCATATAAGTACTTGTTTTGGAGATCCTTATCATTATTGTTCAATTTTTTTTTATGATGTTATAAACTTCTATACCTTTTTGGAGATCATAATGGAGGGTGTATTCTAGTGCATCTAGTTCCCTCTTGATATTGGTGGTTGTCACCTCATATGGGACATTTTTATCATTGAGATGACATTTCATAATGTCACACTCAAGATGGACTACATAGTTTCTTATCAAGACCATGTCTATTTTAATAGTTATATGGTGACCATCAACTCTATAGAGGGTACAATTTTTATTTACTACGTTGAATGGGATGTCAAGGGGTCACCATATAGACTATATCATCGTGGAATGGTCGGGATGATATCATTGATTTCATGTTTGTATATGAATGGTCAAAGAACATATCTGGTACATTTTTCTACTAGGATTGATCATTTAATAAACACATTCCTATAAGTTATATCTCATTTTCCACCTAAAAGTGACATGAATTTTACTATTGAACTATATGCTTGTGATACACTTGTATCTATTCCCCTCATATGATTGATATTACTAAGTGGAAAGTGAAAAATCGGTATCTAGAAAACTTAGAGTCACATGGTTTTATATGACATAGTACTTATCGGTGGGGTTTTCTGATCATTTTGCTTAAAAATTCCTATGGTACCCTCAGTCTATATATGGATTACTGATTGAAAATCTAGTTTATGGTTATGAACTATTATACCTTATCAGGGATAGATTATCTAATCAATAAGTTCCAGTGAGATCTGATATTCATCTATATTTATGAGGTCTGGTTTTCACCTTTTTAAGGTTCATATTTAAGATATACCACCCACAAGATATTATATAAGGATTGATTTATATAATTTTATGTTAGTTTTGTTCAGTTTGAAGAATTATATGGATATTTTCATGGAACTAAAGAAATTATTTTTGAAACCTTTTTTAGTTTCTCTTATATTGGAATTCATAAGAAATATCTTATTGGATAATCACAATAGACATGACTATTCCAAACATCTTACGATGAATTTGGATAAATAGAGAGATAATTAGTTATATTCTATGAACTCAAAGTGTCATAACTGAGTGGATAATATTCACTTCTTATGTCATATTATTTTTGAGAATAGACTATTAGTTGTACCATAGATTGTGAGAGTAGTATTGTCTTTGGGGAACTATAATAATGAATTGATATACTATGAATGTTATGGATAAGTGAATATTATATTCATTACATATATGAAATCTCATCTATAGAATCACATATCACAGGCTTGATGAAGAAGGGTGAAATGTTTATAAGGTCAGATACCTATGAGAAATCATTTCCAGAGATGAAATGGAGACTGAATTCAGCATAGGTCCTTATTAATCTAATTCTAGTAATATGCAACATGGAGTATGGAAATGAATCAGGTATTCGACTATGAGAAGTTAATAGGCTTTGGGATTGAGTCATGGAATATGAGTCTTATTAGTTGAGGCCACATAAAAGGAACTACATGACACATGACATTGAGTTAGCCATTGTGGTACATTACATACATTTTCTGTGGTACTATTTAATATGATAGAAATTCATCATTACCATGGACCACATAAGCATCATATATTTATTTACACATTATGATTTGAATCATAGGTAGTGAAGGTGGGTTGAGTAACTATAGACTTTTAACACAAATCATTGATATATTCTTTGTAAAGGTAACGCGGTTTCTGATGCACCATGAAATATGACTCAAATATATGGATTTATGGAGTAAAATTATGAGTGGAATATTATTTCATTGTTCTCTATGATGTGCTTAGTGGTTGATGATTTCCATGGCCTCACATATCTCTCATCCTCAATAATGAAATCCACTTTTTTGGATTGAGTGAGGATGAGATAGTTATCATATGTTGAGGGATTATTCATACAAGAAAATGTGGTGGGTGAGGACATACCACATAGTTTCTCTATGGGTGATGATTAAATTATAAATCTATGTGGATGCTTATGGGTTCCAACCTAAATAAGTGATGTTATGATGTATGAGTATCTCACCTCATTTTAGGTAGTATATCTCAATAATAAAATGATGTACTGAGATTTATGTCTCAATTAATTGTGGTTAGGGATAAATGGTGAGGTATCTAGATTTGATATGAGATGTTAAACATATCAATATGTAAAAATAGAACATCAATGACTATTTTTTTTTCATTAACGATACCTTTTACTGAGTGTAAATTAGAAAACAATGCAATGGATATCATGATTGGGTTACCGAGGTCTCCTCAAGGTAGTGATTGTATTTTTGATGTTGTGGATAAGATCACATAATCTATTTAATTTCCAACCGATTAGGGATACCTTCTCAATATATGTTCTTGTGAAGTTACATATCTATTTGATATTAGTATCTTAAAAGTTCCATCTTTAAATTTTATGAGATAGGGACTCATCATTTACATCTCATTTTTTGGGAGAGTATATAGAGGTATTTTGGTAAATATTTTTTTTCTAAGAACAACATAATACCCTCAAATTTATGTCATGTTAGATGAAATGATTTAGAAGAATGAGGATGTTCTTAAAGCATGACTCATTTATTTAATGTATATTGGGAGAGGCATATACCAAAAATTATGTTATCCTACCATAATATCAACCATATTACTATATATATAGAACCTTATGAGGCATTGGGTGGTAGGTCATACTGATCAACCATATGATGGTTAGAGGGTGGAGATATAGCCTTACATAGACCTTGTTTTATACAGGATACATCTAAGTAGTTTTGGTTAATTAAAAATTATATGGATCCTCCATAATATAAATATAAATCATACTATATACTCCTATGATGGCCTCTATATTATGAGTTTAGGGATCATGTGATTTAATTTGTCTCACTACGTATTGGAGAAGGTATGGTTAAGAGACAGGGTAAGATTTCAATTCTATATGATGGGTCATTGGAGATTCTGGAGATAATTTGAATGGTATCCAATCAAGTGAAATTACATCATAGGTATGGATCCATGAACTATATCCTCCACATATCTAATATACACCATTATCACTAAGAACCATATCACACATAGTAGACGGATAAAGATAATCTTCAGTTAGATGTGTCCTTTGCCAAGATTCTTATACTTGTTATTTTAATGAGTATGAAGGTTCTCCATGGATGGTCATTTCTGCATGTATGGGGGCTCAGTAAGCAAGAACATTTAGAATACTAGAAATTGGAGAGGGAGGCTAATACACATACCTAGTGGAAGGGGTAATCTCATGTGATTCATAACCACACTATTAAGGTGAATTTGGGGGAGAGTTAGATTAAGGGTAAAGATAGTAAGATTATTATTTTTTCCGATGATTTTCATATCTATTATTTTATAGTTTTACTACATTTTATTGGATAAATAATAGAACTTATAGGGATCATGGGATATTTTGGGGGTGTTCTGGGATTTTTTATAACCATAAGCCAAGTCCATTCAGAAAGATATTTTTTCTTCATGGTTAAGAGGAACTGTGCACCCAAAGCCATTCTTTTTAGGTTATCTTGTGGTGTTGGATAGAGGACTGGTGAAGGATACACATGTTGAAGGAACAATACAGATATGAGAAAATGATTTTTTGATCCAACTATAGTTTTTAGAATATGATTATCTCATGGATTTTAGGTTCTTCCTCCATTTTCATGATGCTTTATGGATATTTTTTTCATTTGATACGAGTATTGTATTTGATTCATATATACCGATTTTCTAGGATTATATAGAAATGAAATGGAACCTCATTTTTTATATATTTTTTTCCTTTTGAAGTGTTTATTAATAACAGACTTATATATTCTTATCTTATATTATTTATTTATATGTTTTTTCTATTTGATTGATATGATTATTTCAGTTATGGTAAACTCTCATATAATAGAATATTATCCCAACCACTACACCCTAATCCATCACTATTATTGGATTAACTCTATAATAAAGGGTGTATTACATAAGGTAATGTGATTAACCAAATCTGGGAATAGTATAGTGGCTTATGGTTAGAGACATCACATTCATGAAATCATTAAATTCTACACAGCTAGTTTGACACATTGGGAGATATGATTTTAATATTCACAAACTATTTATGAATAATCTTTAAGGATTAAAATACATTTTGATCCTCATTTACAATTGTTAAAAATAATGTGTCAAAATATTAAATTACCAAGACTCAATTTTGACCTTTAATTTTTTTCAGACTATGTGGTTTTCCATTATGATGTTCATTTCTCAAAATATAATTTTTTGGTTTTTTTTCAATGGATAGTACTTGATAATAAAACTCTTACATTGAATATGATGAATTGATTCTAATAACCATCCAATTTGGATGAAAATATAGTGAATGAAATTCATATTATGCCCAATTTAGTATTATGATGTATGATTAACAATGTTCACTTTATATAACTCTCAATATCACCATAAAATAAATGTTTAATAGATTTTTAGAGTTTATGTATTTGAGAACATTATGGAAAGACAATTTGGTTCCCTGTATATCAATAATTTTGGAAGATGAACTTATTAGAATTTATTAAAGCAATGAGTAGATATTTTATATGTGCATAATAAGTACACACTATAAGTCATAATCAAGGGAACATGAAAAGATCAATTAACAGAGTGGATGGGAAAATTTTATGCCTAATGTAATATCAATTGATGTATGTTTTATTACTGGAATTATTTGGAACTATGATAATTGTCTTCATATGGGGAATACTCCAGAATAGATTCAACATTGTGGTATGAGTAATTGTTATACTTATGATGATGTAGAGACAATGAATGAAATTTTAAATAATGAGGCATTAATGAATAAGATGATGATGAATATGTAATGGTTTGATAAGTAAGTGGTATGATTGATTATTTTATGTATGATAAATAAAAAGTCATGTTATATTAATTGTGAAACATATAAGAATTTTCAATATATGTGTTTTTCTAAGGATTTGAACGAAAATAATGACCGATGAAGATGTCCAAGAAAATTTAGTTAATGTTAAGTTGATATTCATGGAAAATACAAGATTTAGGGAAACCTAGCCTTTAATATAAATATGATGTTGAGATAACTATGTTTGTTTTAAGATAAGATTAATTTGGAAAAAATAGATTGGATAATGTTGATTTCCATTGAACCAATTAATTTTGTATTGAAAAAGTGGTTATTATCATCAATGATGGATATTGATTTATTATTGAATTTATGAAATATATTAATTAAATAATGTTTTTATTCATTGAATAATGAAATATGTATTTTTAAATTAATTCGTTATAGTAATTACAGTTTGTCTTATTTGTTCAACATAATATGTGATGAAGGTATCTGTAGGTTTGTTAAGTGATAATTTATAGAAAATTATAGTTTGATTGGGGAAAAATATTGAATTTATTTAAAAAAAATTAGTAACATTATTTATATAGTTTTTATTTATGAAGGGTTATAGGTTTGAAATTTTAGGGAATGATATATGTTGGATTTATATTGAGCTATTAAAGAGTACATTATTATTTCACCATTTTAATAATTATGCATATCTTTTTTTAAACATTTTCTTGTAATGATAAATTAAAAAACTTGTTATGACTTATCATCATATTCATGGATCTTATGATCCAGAAGTTCATTAGGAATAAATAATTCACCTTAATTTCAATGAATAATAGATTAAGTATAAATTTTAGAAATAATGACCAAAGGATCGAATTATATCTATGATATAGAAATAAAACAAGTACATTTTATTATTTTCATAGCCGAGATTTCCAATGTTTTTCATAACATCTACTACTGGATATGGGAATAAAATTAGTCATGTTTTCATAATTTTTGAGAATATGAATGGCCAATTCATAGAAAATTTTTTCATATAATTTTATTAATTAACTTTTTCTTGACCAAGACCTATATCACTCTCCATTAGTATTTGGGTTCTTGTTATATCTTCTATGTCCATGTTATCACTTCCCACCAATATAATCCTACTCAGAATACTAGTTATGAGGTAAAATAGATAAAAATATGATTCAAAATATACATTTTAAAATATAATCTTTATTATTAATTTGTGCAATGTGGGATTCTATGAAAGAATTTTCAAATTTTAAACCATTTATATCTCATATTAATTTCAAGGGTGAAATTAATTTTTATGGTGTTAGAGTAGGAAAAAGTGAGATTTTTTGAATTTTTTTCACATTAATTCAATATTTAATACATTTTTTTGAAAAATTTATAACTATGTATATCAGATTTTATATAAAAATGGAGTTTCTATTATGTTACACGTAATTAAGATTTTCGTTGATAACATGCATGACACTTATAACTAAGCATTAGAAAACCATGGAATAATATTATTTTACAAATGAATACTATTACCAGAACATTAAATATATGGTTTTTAATAGAATTATATACATTATGACTTTGAAATATAAATTTCAAACACAATAGAAATTTATAAAATGATACTATTAAATTCTTCAATTATTACTATTGTAATTATATTCAAAAAAATACCTTCTCTCCAAAAAAAATTTTATTACATTTAATGAAAATTTATTAGATTTAATAAATAGTAAATTTATTAAATTTATTTATTAAATTGAAGTAAATTATTGAAATCAAAATATTTAAATAATTATTCAAGTAACTATTTGGATTCTTTAGAAAATTCAGAGTTTTCACTGAATAATAAAAATATAGATATTTTTAAAACTAAAATTTCACCTATTTAAATTAAGTAATTTTAATTCCTATTATGTTTTAAATTTCATGGATGATTATTTTATTATATTTATTCTATAAAATAATTTTTCAATAAACTTTTTTGATTTTAGTATATGATTATTTTTTTGTTTCAAAACAATTTTTTGGAAAATTATTTTAATGTCTATAATGTTTTAAATTAATACATAAATTAATATAATCCATAATTATAAATGTTTTAAATTAAAATTATATAGTATAAATAAAAAAAATTAATTCAGATTCATACCGTTATTATTATTATAAAAGTAGTTAAAATAAAATATTTGTGTCCTAGAATAAAATTACACTTCTTGCAATGCTATTTTTTCATCGTGTCTTCTAGTTGTGTTTTAAATTTATTTTTATCAAATATTAGAATTTTTATATGAAATTTGAATATCAATTTTTAAATTATCACATTAAAATTATATTTTGGTGATTTTTTTATAATTTTAGAAATTGTTTTTATTTAATTGTGATAAATATTAAATTTTAATTTAAAATGACATTATATTAAATTTGTAATAAAGTGAAATTATATTTTTTACATTTATATAATATATATATATATAATGAAAATATATTTATATTAATACCATTTATGAAATTTTGTCCATTTTATGTTGAATTCTTATATAAAAACATTTTTAATTTTTGAACATTTTCACTATGAAAACATTCTTTCTCATCATGTCTATGAGATTGATTTTAAATTAAAAATTTCATGATTAATAAATATTAATTTTAGAAATAATGAAATATGTGGAAAAAGAATAATTTATGATATATAATAATTTATAATTTATATATTATTAAAATTAATAATGAAAAATTTAATAATTATTTACCATAGTAAATGTAAAAAATTATTTACGTAGTGTTTAAATAAAAATTATAGAATTTAATAAGACCGAAAAAATTATAAATTATATTTTATAGAACTATTTAGATACTAAAAATATATGGATAAATACAACTCTATTTTTTATTATTCAGGAATGTGAAAAACAAGTGTACATTGTTTTCCTTACCAATGATTATAGGTGTACCACTCATCTAACTTATAAAAGGCCACCCAGTATTCTCTCTCCATCTCACCATAAAATGAATTTTGATTTGAAAATTACTCTAAAATCACTCTTATAATCACTTATTAAATAATATAAAAATAATTTTTGTTATAATTCCATCATAGGAGGCTTTTGGTACAATCCTCAAATAGTTACATAGAGAAGAGGTAACTTTTCATACCCAGACCCAACATTTTTATGTTATTTTATTAATTTTATAGTTCTTACAGAAATTTTTTTAGCAAAATAAATAAATTATATTAAACTACAAAATAATAATAAAACAATAATATTAACCTTAACCTATCCATTTTCCCCACACCTTACGTCGTGTTCATCCCCATCCCCTCCTATGGTCATGTGATGCATCCCACTAATCCCTTCTCAGCCACACATAGTCCCCCATATGGTGAACTCCCTTCAACCATCAGTTCCATCCCACATCACTTGCACAACACATCTGTTCTCGCATGATACCTTCGACCGAAGCCCTCCCCTGTCGTGCGACCCCCGTTGGTTGAGGAAATCCAACGAGCCACTTAGTCTTTCTGTAGATCCTCCCCTCACCAAGAGCTCTCCCTTGTCTCACCTAGGTAAGGTCATTAGTCCCCCTCTCCAATGCTTCCTACCACTTTACGTTATTCACATCTACACATTTGGTCCGACCAAACTCTAGGTTTTTTATACAAAGATTTTTTATGCTTCTCTTTTTCTAGGTTGTGTAGTGGGTCTCCTAGGTATTCCTCATTCATATTTTGGTATCCACTAACGAATGTGAAATGCTACATTCAATTCATGTTTATACACCACCATTTTAGATTGACTTCTCATATCGTCCTTTTTCAGTTTAATTAATGTTGGAATTCTTGATTTTTTGAAAGGGGACACCAATCAGAATTCTGTTAATCAGTGTCTTCATTCCCCGAGAATTATGAATATGTCATTTGGAAGGATGTTCAGGTCAATGCTGATGTATTAGTATATGTTTAGTTGAGAAGATGTAAAAAAAGGATTTTATTTTCCCCCTCCTCATATTCTTCTGAGAAGATGTTCTGCCAGTGATTTCAGTTTGTGAATCAAAGACATAAGAAGTAATCTAGTCATGGTGAACCTATTATATAACATACATGTCGATGTTTTGGTCATTTGTAATGGTTTTTCTAATGCGGCACTAGGATGTGACATGGATCGAGATCTACTCCCTCTTAGAACCTTCCATCTCAGTTGGATGGATATTGCACTAGAGAAATCTCAATCAAAAGAATATTTTATTATAAATGTCTATTTTTTTGTAATTAACTTAATTCATGGGGCTTTCCTTTTCTGGGTATGGAGAGTGATATTTTAGGTGATTTCAGTAATTTTTTTTAGTTGAATTGTCTTTATGGTTCTTAATGTTTTCGATTTATATTGGTTATGTTTGTGTTCCATTCATTTTTTCTACGATTTTATTTGATTTTATTAAGATATATGAGCTTTTTTGGCATCAGAAATCAATATTTGTATCAAATCCTAAAATGTTGGGGAGACGAACATGGAATGATCTTCTGATGAACATTACTTATATATGTTATTGATGGAGCTCATTCATGTTCTTTCTCTACCTAACCCCAATCATTTTAGTTTGTTTTCTTGGATAATGGTTCATATAAAATATGCCTGTGGAGATCCCTAAGAGTCCACAAGTTGTGTTTTTTGCTATTTTCTTTGTTATGGTTCAAGGTGTTCCTTGTTAGGTTTTGTATAAATAATGTTATGTTCTTTATAATATCTTCATTGATTTTTCAGGATATTGGGTCATGTTATATTTTTTTATGGGTGGATGGATTCTTTTTAATATGGTCTTGTTGTTTCTTTTCTGAATCTATAGTTCTGGTCTTTGAACAGACCTGATTGTTGGTTCTTTGAAATTCTAGTATTCATTTTTATGGGTTGTAGATCATCTTTTCTTTGGAAAAACTCAAGTGAATATCTTGGGAATTTATGAGCGTAGAAAGTGTCATAGGGATAGAATTGGAACACCCATACATGACACATTTCAGTTATTTTATATATTATAGAGTTCTTATTTAATTTATTAAAAAAGAAATCAATTGACTGAAAATAAATATAAAATTAAAATAATAATATTTAAACACCCCTCAAATATACTCTTCCCACATTCCCCATTACATATTTTGTAACCCCCATCCCACCTTTCCTCATATCATGTGATAAAGACCCGCCAACTGATCCCCTCTCAGATGTGTGTGATCCTCCATCTGCAATACTCTCCATTTCTCAACATTTCTCTTCCCTTTCGTTGTGTGGCATATCTTTGCTCGTGCGACACCTTAGGCCAAAGCCCTCCACTCTCATGGAACCCTTACTAGTTGAGGCTCACTTTCAAGCCTCTCCCTATTTCTAGCGATCCTCCCCTCTCCACAGACTCTCCCTAGGCTCTACCAGGTAAGGTGGATGCCCCCCTCTCCTACATTTTTGGCCAAATTACACTCTTATTGTTTCCCCATTCAGTCTCGTCTAACCCTCTTGTTTTATATGCATAGATTTTGATGCTTCTCTTGTTTTAAGGGAATTCATTGTGTATCCCCGATATTCTTTATGTGCATTCTGGTGTCTTATAATAATGATGAAGCATTTCCTTCTATTCTGGTACATCCTCCACCATTTCAGGTTTCTTTCTCCTACCCTCCTTTTTTCAGTTATATTTAATGTGTTATGTCTTTAATCTGGGTGGAAGAAAGTGTGAGGTGGTAATTTTTTAACACACATAGGGGTTGGAAATGAGTTTAATTCAAAATAAATGTCCTTGTGTTCTACATAATATAATTTAATGTTTTCTAAAATCAGTTTTGTGCATTGTTTGGAATATAAAAATTGTTATTTAAAATGCACTTGAGGTGTGTATTTTTTTCTAATGAGTTTTTGTTGAAGAATGGAGTAGTCGTAAAAGGTATTCCATGATGACTATTTTTATGTATGTATTGTAAATTTTTTAATCATTGAAAGAAATGTTTTAGAAATTATTTCTTTGTTGTTAATGGATTAATAAAAGTGGAATTTCAATGGAATTGTTTGAGAAATAGTATGTTCTTATTTTGTTTATTTGAAGGGAAATTTTATAAATTGTGTAATTTATTGTAAAGGGAGTTCAAATGGGTTTTGGTGTGAGTAAAATGTAAAATTTATTAGTGTTGGCATGCTCGGCTTTTGTTATTTTATAGTAGAAATTGTGAATTATTTAAATAAGGGGAATTATGTTTTGGAATAGAACTTATCTTATGTATGGATTAAAAATGTAGTCTTATCCCATGGTACTGATTGAACAACTGTTTTACTTTATTATTTCATTCTAAATAGTGTTTTATTGATTGAAATTGTTTTTGAAAAAAGGTTTTTTATTTGTGTACAATGGAATGTGGTTTGTTCATGAAATGGTGATTTTTGGTTCCTTGTTAGTAATTATATTTATCAGTTTCTCCTTGAAGGGTTTAAAAATATATATAGGTATGTACTTATATATATATCATCCTTGAACATATTCTCACAAAGAATATAGAATATGTTCATTGGATTAAGGGGTGTATATATATTGAAGTGTATGTGCATGAAATTATGGATTGATCTTCATTAAAGTTGTCAGATTCTAAATTCTATGGATCAGTTCTCTCATTTTGAGGTTGGATATCTATGAATTGACAATTAAATTTATTAATTATGTGTTTCATTCATTATATACCAAGTTTTTATATTATTTATTGATATAAAATAGTCATTCAATTTTGTTTTCTACATTTGGTGTATTTTCATTCTTGAAATGTATTTAAATAAATTATCTGACAAATTTTTCCACACAAAGTGCTTGGAGAAATGCCCCATTGACCTTCATAATTTTTTTTTCAAAATGGTGGCTGGTATTCTTATATGGGTGTCGAAGTGTGATTATGGTTTTCAAATTGGAGTGTGTATTGTTTATTAAGAAATTGTTTAGCATGTTATGGTTGTGTGATTACAGTTTGGTACTTTAAAATAGGTTTCGTTAGAAAATCCTAGGTGGAAAGGGTACTCTCTTTGTTGGTTGATGAAATATGGGAGGTTATTTGGTTTTGGGATTCCCTTATATTGTGGTAGTTTTTAGTCAAGGGTCATGTTCTATGGGTTGACATATGGGTGACCTTCTGGTGTGGGTTAAATGTGTGTGATAAATGTACTTGTGACTGGATACTTGTTTTACATTGGTGGCTCACCCCCATTTTAGTATAAAAATTGTGGCATAGAATAGTGACGAAATTTTAAGTTAATGATTGTACACTATTTTATATTATTGAATTGATAGTGGCCCATAGTAGGGGTTATTTTGTAATCATTGTCATGGGATCATGCCCCTCAGTCAGGCTTAGTAGGGTGACAATCAGGAATTTGGAAGTTATGAATACATCGAGTAAACCATGCCTTTAGATGAGTCGCATGTATAATATGGTCTAAATTATTCAAATGATCCTAGGTATTCCAATGTATTTTCAAACATAATTATAGAGGCTGAATGAATGAGATGTTTTTTTAGTCCCTCTGGTTTGTTATTTTAAATTTCCCTTATCTGTTCATTTCTTTTTTGCATCGCGTATGGTTTATCTCTTTTCTAAATTGGATAAAATTATTTCCTATAATTTGTGGAAAAAGAGTTTTATTGTTCATTATACTTCCCTATCACTCATTTTATAAAAGATTAAATCTTATTTCCTGGAAAAGAAAATAGTTTTAAACAAATGTTCAATGGACAGTGATTTAAGTCAAGGATAATGCATCAGAAAATATAGTTTATATATTCTACTTCAAACATAAAATTAGTGTTACACTATTTAAATGATATGAATTTGGAATATATTAAATGGGAATGTCTATTGTGTTTCAATACTCACTCTTATACTTCATTCATGTATTTTGTCACAGGTGCTCATTCCATCTTGATCTTGATCAGCATGGGTGATGTTGAGTCTTGGTATTGGAGAGTGACCCATGATTTAATGAGGAGTATTTGGGGTCATTATGTTCGGGTAGTTTTATTTCTTAATTCGTAACTTTTCGTTTTTTGGTCTATTTATTTTGAGTTACCTATTATTTGTTATTCTTGTTTTATTTATTTATATAAAATAAAATCATTACCATAGTCACAAAATTGATTCACTTTTTCTTTTCACTAGCCCAGGAGGGTCGGGAATGCATATCAGGCTTTCTTGCAGGTCGACTCGAGTGACTGGTTCAGGGTCGACCAGGGATGGAAAGTGACATAATTGTCATCAACAAGTGTTATTCTTTTATTTCTATCCTAATATACTTAAATTTAAAATTAAAATTGTATTTAATAAAAAAATTATTTTATATATATTGAGATTTTTTATAATTGAACTAACTAAAAATGCCACAAATTCTATCAAATAGTTAATGAAATCATCGTTATTTTGTAACACAATCTACCACATCGTGAATAAATGTCATTAATTTTTTCTTTTATTCATTATAATTGTAGGGTGTGATGATGGATATAATGTATATTTATTATATTTATAATATAATTAAACTTATTGATTCCTTATTTCATACATAGATGTTGAAGGTAACATTATGTAAATAATACAATAATGTTTCTCATGTGTACACTGGACTCTTGGATCACATTGTTATGTGATTAGTTTTCACACAATATTTACATTAGAGGAAAAATTCATGTGATATACATGACATAAATATGATATTAATGACATATTTAACATAATTAAAATGTAACATATTATTTTTTTCCTTACCTTCCCACTCACTAACTGCTGATAATGTCATCTGTGTACATGTTTACTATATCCCTCACAGTGAAATGAAACTCATTTTTAATTACCACGCCACATGGATGATATATATATATATATATGTGTGTATATTTAAATGAAATATTTTTGTATTAATGATATTATTATAATTATACAATGATAATAAATTGTATACTTCATTTAAATAATGATCATTGAAAAATGGAAACATTATTCATAGGTATGTATGACCCACAATCTCCTTTGGTATCACATAATTTATTTATAATAACAATCATTCATGATTATTCATAAAATAATAATTGAACTATAAATATGATAATTATTTCATGATTATTATTTTTGAGATTATTGAACCATGAATAATATAATAGGTCCTATAAATAGAAAATAAAAACATATATGAAGAACAAAGAAGTTATTTCCCAAAACATTATTTTAACAAGGATTCATAAATAAAAAGTACTTAAATGGAATAAGTAAATAATATACTATATTATATTCATAAATATTTATTATTAATTGTTATATAATTTACTTATATTAATTATTTTGTAGTTTCAAACACTTATGAAATAATTAAATACATACGGTATAAGATTTCAATTTCACATTTAATTTAATGTGAGACACATAACATATTAATCATGGGTTTCTTTTATATGGGATATATAAATACAATGAATTTATTAAAAATTTCATCTTCTAGAATTTATTTGTATATAAATATCATTTTTAGGATCACTCTTTCATGTGGTATACTTTTCAAATGTTAACAAACTAGATATAGATATTTGTCTCCATTTTCCATCCTTTAGACATTTTATTATGTTATGAACCTATCTTATTTGATATGATGTATATAAATACATATTTTAACATAATATATTGAATTAATCAATCCTATTGTTATTTTAATCTCTATTGATTGATATTTTTTCATGGGAATTATATTTTATGGATACCAAACTGGTAATGATTTTATTGAACAATCCCATCGTTTATAATGATTAATTAGGATTATATTTACGATAAAAATCTAATTATTATTCTATGAAGAAAATATATAATTTTCATAATTTATTGTAATTACAAGAGAATACATGTTTTCTATTCATCCAGTTCTCTCATTTTAATAAATATTTTAAAAATAATGTTTGTATTAAAAATCATTTTTTCAAAAAAAAAACACATTCTCTTTAAAAAACAAGTATTCAATGTATACATTAAAAATTGTTTTTTACATAAAATTATTTATTAACGAATTTTTTTCCTAAATTTATCTTTTTATAGTTTTTTTGAATATAATACTCATGTTTTCTCAACAAATTTCTTTTTGGATATTTCCAAAAACGTGACTGGAGTATGTCTTTTAATGTGTATGATATAGACAGTATTTACCATTTTCATAAAATTATTTTCATTGACAGATTATTTTTATGTTTTCATGTTCATTTAAAAAGAGGTGTATTTCTATTTTTTTAATTTTTAGGTTTCAAAATTTATTTACAGTGAATATTTATTTCAATCATGAAATATTTTTAATGGGTTTTAAATATAGATTTAATGCTTTATAATATATATTTGGAGATAATATTTTCTAAAATGTTTTGTATTTGAAAAACAATCGATAAATTTTTTTTTCACCAAGAAACAATATATGCGATTTTTCATTCCAAATCATTCTCCATATAAGATGGAATTATTTGATGTAACATAATCAGTTATAGTGATTTGAACCAATGATATCATTATTATCATTCATCTAAATGGTTTGTGATGAAATGATGATTATAAAACCCATTTCTTTTCACTGATTTATAACATGATTAAATCATAATGAATATCCTTTCCATTTAAAATTATTTTTCTATGATAAAATGGTCAACTGATAATGAATTGTTTAATGTTTATATATGTTATGATGTGAGTAAATGTTGATAAATCCCATTTCCATTCATGTTTTATGATAGGATTAATGTTTTATGATAATTTTTTTACTCAATAACATGTTTTTCATTATAATATTGGTGCAACCTATATCTCAATACAGTTCAATGTACAAAAAATTATATATAATAAAAAAGTAAGGACTGGAATATGTAGTGGACCTAGATCAGTATGGGTCAATTTCGACTATGATGGTACGAGGAATGATTAATTACTACTTTGAGGGTTTGCGTTGTGAACCTATTCCACTATGATATCATTTAAATTGATCATTTATTATAATGGAAATTGATTAATATATATATATATATATATATATATTCTAAAATTACATGTCTTATGGAAATGTTATACTCTCATGGATCATGTTTTTTTATTTCCTTGTCATATATTTCTTACAAAATAAAAATCACCATAAAATGACTCTAGATTGTCATATTTTATATATTATTTATATTTTCTATTATCATTACCATTTTTTCATACCATTAGGATCATGTTACGATTAAAAATATTCCTTTTTACACTTTTTGAGCATCTTATCTCACCCTTTATTATGTTTACTTTTTATTGGTTATACATTACATTTTGATGTAGGTTATCTCCATAATGATTTCAAAATGGGAATATCATTAAAGAAGGCACAATATATTTTTCACCAAATTATAATATCGTTTACTTAGTATCAAAACACCATGAACTATTATGGCTATTGGTAATGGGTTTTTTATGTAATTAATATTTATTTTAAAGTATGTAATTTTCATTAATTTAAATTTTGGGCCTATATAGTTTCATTATTGTTTGAAAAATATTCATACTTTTTCAAAAATGTTAAAACCACAAATATTTTAGAAACACCCATTTCAACCCCACAATGTATTAAATCAAGTAAATTTTTTTAGAAAAATATTCATCGAAATATGATAAATTAATGACTCTCTTATAATAGGTTTGATACGGAACAACTCTCCTCAAATTCAGTTCACAATGAACCCACCTTGAGATCCAAAAAATTGAAAGAAATGAAAAAATTGAAGGTACTTGAATAAATTTTGAAATCCATGGATCTATAATCTAGATAAAACTATATAATATGAGATGTTACGTAATAAATACATTGAAAACAATTATTCAATATCCACAACCATAGAAATGAAGTGACCCCATAAAAAGATCAGACAATGAATCTTGGTGAATCGTGAAAGAATCAATAATTGGTTGATGGATCCAAAATTGTAGCCCAAAACTATTTTCATGACAATGGGAAGCAAAAAATTCGAAAATTAACTTATTGAGAGAGAAAAAATGAAACCTCCATCGAGATATATCACCAAACAATCAGATCTATAAGGAGACGAAACACCGAAAATTTCAATGAAGAACCAAGGGTTCGACGCATGGAGATAAAAGACCAATGCCTTGAAATTTAGTATTTTAGTGATATATACCTAATGGGGATGATGATTTATGTCATAAATAAAATATTTATGGAATAAAATATGCAAAATATATATATTCCCAAAAACAATTCATCTCTGGTCATAAAATCCCCAGATGATGTATTTTGAGCATGAAAACATGTCATAACGTATAATTGGATTTACACTAATAAATTATTTATTGGGGTTTTCCCATGACATATTTAAATAATAATATATATTCTTATGAAGTAAAAATGTCTTCATGTCTGTAATGATCCAATTTTTTACAATGAAACGTCAAAACACATTTCTTATTCCCTCAGAACATGATAAATAAAATCATAATAATTTAAAAAGTGTAGCTTAAAATCATGGACGTTAAAATAATTAACTAATGAAAAAATTATTAAAATAGAAATATAGTATATATTCAATAAATTTATCCTTTATAAATTATATTAAATGATAAAATAGGACATAATAATCACATCTGTTTTTGGAGGTGGTAGTCCATGGGTTCGCATAAGAAATTATATTGTTTTGCAATGAATACGATAATAATAATTTATATTGGATATTGTAACAATAGAAAAATAATTGTTTCATAAATATTATATAAATAAGTTTCATAACACATAATAATAAACCATGAAATATGGTGATCTAAAATTAATCATATCACTCCTCAGATGTTGTAGTTTAAACATATGTATAAGTGACATATTTATTTCTCAATTGATGGAATTGGGGAGGTACATCATTGTGACATCATCATAATAACATCTCAGTATCTAGATACTAATATATTAAAAATATTCAAATGGATAATTTAATTTTTTAAAATGGTTTAAGATGAAATAAATTTGAATTATATCAGTAATGATTTCTATCTCACAATTGAGATTCATCAGTTAGTTTTCTCCAAAATTCATTAAATATTAATCATATGAGAAGACCAAGGAAACTATAATAAATTTATAGTATCTATAATAGTTTTGGGTTAGGAATATTTTAGTATTAAAGTCTTAAAATTCTCTAAAAATTGAGGACATAAGGTTCCCATTAAAAAGTATGGGAGTATACACATATTAAATAACATAAGAGATTTGAATATAAATAATTTCATTCTCAAATGTAATTCTTCAAAATTAACATGGATTAAAAGGTAATAGATGATAATATAAAAATGAATAAAATAAATACAAAAAAAATTATATTGAAATCATACATTTATCTCATATTAACCCCCACAAAATGTGGATAATCCCATTTTAAACTACTACGATGTTACAATTTTTTATGATTTTTCCAATTAATTATAAAAAAATTAATGTGTCCTAATTAAAAACATAATAAATGATTTTTAAATTATTTATGGTATGTAGTAAATATAAATTCCTATATATTGAATATTTTTATATTAAAATAAGTACACAAAACGTAATAAAAAGTCATTTATAAAAAAATAAATTTTAGAAAAAAACTCAGTTAAATTTCACAACATGAATTGAAATTACAATTAAATTAATTAAAAAATATATAAAACAATATAAAATCTTAAATTTTATTTATTTTTATTAGTATATTGTGATTAATTTAATTTATTTTGATAAAATCACAACTATTGAAGTAACAATACTTTTTAGATAAATACATTTTCAAGAAATAAAATAACATAGTCCAAAATTAATATAATATTGATTCCTATTAAACTAATTGGATTATTTATAATGAATTTTTATTAATTTATGAAAATATTTAAAATATAATTTGACTTTTAAAATACATGATTTAATTAGTAGAAATTGTTGTTTTATAAATATAGTCAATTTTCACTACTTGCTAATAATTAAATATTTTTAGAAACATCATGAAACCTAATCTTATACTAATATATTAATTCATAACTAAAAATGATTTAACATATCTAAAATAAAATATTAATGTATGGTAAAAATTAGTTATAATTTTATTCTATAATATACATTAAAAAATTTTTATAAACTCATATTTTTTACCAAAAATATAGAATTATTAAAAATTTAGTAATGATTTATTATGAATTAATCAATACATTTTATTAGACTGAAACTTATATCTATGTTTTTAATAATGTAATTATTATTTTTAACACCCTTGAATACAATATTTATTTTATAATATATCAATTTTGGTTTTACGTTTGTAGTTTCATATCAAGTAAGATATCTAATGATGAAAATAAATATAAAGAGAAACATTTTTTAAAAATATTAGTGAGATACTTGTAATGTTCAGAAGTGTTGGAAATAAGTTTCTAAGGATTTTAATTCATAAAAATGAAAAGCATTCCATTCCTGGGATATTTTTTAAAGTGATATGAAATATTTTACTTATTGTAATTTTTTAAATTTATGATATATTCGACTTCTATTGAATCAAAAAAATCATTAAGGAAACAATTTTAATCATTAATCTTGGGCATGTGGTTCTAGGAAACCTTAGTTCACATAATATTATTAAAGATGTGTTTCATGATTATTTTAGTAATTTATGGTATTTGGGTAATGTAAAATTAGTATAAACCCAATGGATATGATTATGTATATGATAACATACTGGATATTTTATAATATTTTGAGTATGACGTTTCCTATGAAATTAAATCCACATTCGGATAATGTAATGTCGATGTTGTTGTGGAAAATATTCATTTACGTGTAATTTACCAAGAAATCTATTTCAGTATCTCTAATATCTTCTCTCTGTCCATTATGATTAGAAACAGTCAAATAGACATATGAAGACATTTTCATGTGCTATTCTTTGATTGAAAACATTCCATTTATGAGCGATCGTGAAGGATTTCATCAAATTGTTATGTTATTTTATTTTAATATGAACATGGAAAATATATGTTAAACTAAAAAAATTATTTTTTTTCCAATTAAAACATAGTTGAAATAAAAATATCAGGGGTTCATATAATGGTTTCATTTGAGAATACATTTTACGATAATGTATTCATTTTTATAAGACCAATAATATATTTTTTTTAAATAGTATTACAACAATTTAAGTCTTATTACTTTTTTCAGATTAGGATCAATAAAATGTTGTTATAAAGGGTATTTATATAGAAAGTAAAAATACATATCTACATATTAATATTTATAATAAATGTAGTAGAATTGTAATATATCCAATTTTGTGGGAAAGTATATGCCACACACATTTCATTATATTATAAACTATTGTATCTCTCTTGGAATTATATCTCGAGACACACATATCTTATATATTCCATAATTTAATTCCCAAAATTTTAAGATAATAATAAATTTAATGATGTAATTTATTTGAAAATGGTAGTGTGGAACACCCTACATTGTAAAATAATTATCTTCCTTAATTAATACTATCCTTGAGAGATCGCATGAAATGAAACACCAAAGTGAAAATATACATGAAATTTTACATGAATTCTAATAATATAATTTTGGAATAATTTAGCAACATTTTGTTGAAAAAATTTTAATATGTAATAAATGTTAAAAAAATTAGGTTGTAGAACACTTAATGTAATAAAAGAGCACTTTCCATAAAACTGTTAATATATAAAATATTCTAATTAATTGATAAATATATAAACATTATAATTTAAATATTTTAAATAGATATTACTTTTTAAATTCATAATATCAAAATTTTCCAATGTTAATTTTTCTCTACTTTATAAAAAATAGTTCTTTAGGTGAGTAGTGAGAAATAATCATTTCTTACGAAAATGTAATCATTTTTATATATGTATTAAAATGAATAAAATAAATTATTTTAATTGAACAAATTTGAATTTTTTTATGAATATTATATATTTAAAAACAATATTATAATCTAATAAATCCCTTTTCAAGATTTAAATACATAAGATCCATTTCATTTAAAATTATATAGGGAAATTTATTACAAATTTAAAATTTAAATGAGGAATTTTCGTTTTGTATTTATGTTAATATCAAATATTTTATTATAATTAACAATATTATATCATGAAATTTTATGAAATTTATAAATTCAAAATACAAAAAATGTTTCTGTTTTAAAACACACTATTTATAAAAATGATGTTTTATGTGTTATATATACTAGAATTAAAATTAAGATTTATAAAATCATAAGATTTAAATTATAAAAAAAATTATGTTATAAATCATCATTTTCAAATAATATATTATAAATAATTTTTATTTTATAAATTAAAATTAATTTCTTTTATTATCAAATATGTTATCTTCGTAAATGTAAAAAAGGGTACAAACCATTATAGTAATGGTAAAATAAATAAAAAATTTAGAAAACAAGCCATATAAAAAGTCGATAATATGTGTATAGAAAAAAAATATCTAATAATTTATTTCAAACATTCAGAGCCTTTTACCACTGTATTGTGACATAATATTATAGAAATGTAGTGGGTTTATCATAAATGAATTTTCTCTTCACATATAAAAGGTAAACATGTACTGTGCATCATGATACGTCTATTCCTTATAATTTAATCATTAAAATCTTCCATTATTATCCTCCTAAAATAATATATTATGTTAGAAAATCAATGGTCTCAATTATATATCGTATGGTCCCCATTTATATGGTTATTTCTATGAGAAATTTTGCATTATAGACATGAGTATTTCTCACTCCATAATCTGTTTTTTATAACCTTCATTTTCCACAAAATTTTATATCCCATAATTTTTGGAAATAATTATTATAAATGTAACAATGTTTTTATGATATCAATGGTTAAACCATTATTCAATCATTCCCTCTCAATATTAAAAATATAATAACATGAATTGGGACTATTTACACACTATAACCTCTACAAAAAATATAGTTAAATTTCCAGCACCTCTTATCATGAATAATAAAATTGATATATTTAAAGAATGAATTTGTTTTCTATGTAATAAAATTTTACTATTAAATTATTATATTTAATATATCATAATTTAATCTTATTCAATGATATATTTAAATGGTAATCATTCATTTGTGTGGACTAAAGACTTTAAAGAATTTAAATTCCATTTATCAACAAAACCATTCATGAAAGGTTTTACTGGTCAATATAATGATGGTATATTATAATCCTGAAATATTTGATCTTTTGAAATGTTATATTGTTGTTAAATTAATATTATTCTACAATAATTAAATCATTTAATGAAGCTCATTTTTTGGTCGATTATTGAGTATCACACTAATGTGACTAACAATAAATATGACGTACGAAAAATATTTCATTACAACACATTCCCAATACATTTATAGGATACTAATTTTAGTGAATTAAAAAATAAAATTAATTATATAAAACCATGATATCTGTAACAATTGGTCATTTTTCATATTATATAAAAAACTAATCAATCCATAATGACTCTTCAATTCCTCCTATAGAATCTACATATTAGAAACTCTTCAACATATTTCAAAATTTACATGTAGTTATATTGTAGGGAAGTGGAATCAATATACATTGGTGACCTCAAATGAATTGTAAATTTAAACTAATGTCATAAAAATCATTGATTGTTATGGAATATATGGTACATATATGGATATAATCCTCATATATGAGATTGTTATTCCCAAATAATAAAAAATAAAAAATTAGTGAATTATATAATAATAATTCATGATAGTAATTAATATCAGAAAAATAAATTGTAATTTAATTTTTTTGAATACCATTAGTCATAATAATAATAATAATATAATGGATTATATATCCCAATATGTTTCCCTCTCTGGATCATGAATCAATCATTAGTCTACCTTGGTGGATCATTTTTCACTCCATTATTTTCCATGGTTGATTGGTCTACACTCCCTTGTTTCCCAAAAATGATTAATAATCACATCCTCTTTAACATTTAGATCATGAATCACTAACCATTTATCCATTATCTCATAGGATTTAAAGCATTACCCAGTGAAATAAAGAGGTATATAGGGCCCAACAATCAATAAATGATTAATCATACTCATGTGTCCCACAATAAAACATCTAATAATAATATCAGTAAAACTAAGTAGTAGGAATTGATTTCACAATCCAATCAAATATAAATATTTCATTGTTTTATGAATAGAGAATCTTTGGAATAAAAATGGGATTCATTCAACATATTTTAATGAACCATGGAAAAATAAGTTATAAAAACATTTCAAATGGATCAGAATATTTAAATTATTCAAAAATCAATCATTTATGATAAAATGAAAAATCCATGAAAATTGTTTATGTATCAATGAAATAAGGTATAAGTGTACATAAATCCCCTTTAATGAATATAACAGATAATATTATTTTTACACAATACAAATAATGCAATAATGGTTAAGGTAAATATTTTACACAATGAATCTATTTATATAATCATGGAAAAAAGCAGTCAACCAAATGAAATTAACATTGGTTACTCCTATAGAGAAGTGAATAAAAGAAAAATTATTTTTATATTATGAAAATCATAACAAAAATAATGGGACCTGATATATAATGTCTCAATAAATAATGAAAATATATAATAAACACATGGAGATAATGTGGATGGTTATATTTTAAAATCATTCCTATTCAAGAATAAAAGATTTCAAAAGTAATTGACATAAATAAAATGGAATTTTCTAGTGTTTTGGAAAAATATTTTGGAAATGAGAAATCTCTTGGATCAATTTATATCATTTTGTAATATATAATTTTGAAATATAGTGTTTAAATTAATTTTACATTACATAAAATAGAAGAATATTTTTCATGATTCAAATAAATTAAAAAGGGTATGTTTTCTCATTGAAGAAATTAAAATATATGTTCGTCCAAATATTAATAAAATTACATTGTTAATGGTCACATTCAAATGTTTTTTTTAAAAAAGGTTTAAAAAACAATTAATATATTTTAAATATAAAAAAGAAATATACAAAATAGTTCCTTGAGAATTTACAAATATTAAAAAAATGGATACAATAAGAAAAAATATTGTAATTTTAAAGGATTACAAATATTTTTAAAAGGCATTGTTTGAAAAAACTCATCATAAATATATTATGATATTTCATTTAAAAATTGTTGAATTAAATTGTTATTAAAATAATTAATATACCACATTATGTTTCAAAGAATATATATGAGGTCATTGAGAAGAATGAAAATGCGGATAAGAAATAATTTTCCAATTAATGATTGGAGAGTCATTCATGATAATGTTATAATTATTTTAAAGAATAATTTATTTAGAATAATTAAATCACAGGTGGAATTCCCCATTGAATGATAAATAAGAACATCACATAAAATGAAAAATCCATTAATAAAGAGAATATTTGATGTTCCCAGTCAGGATCTAAGTATCACTGAGAGGTGGAGGGGTGAATTAGTGATATCTTTTTCTTTTTATGTTTCTATCTTTTTGAAACAACATTCGCCTACGGTTAAAGAGTTTCTTCCCTTCTAAAAAATACACAACAACATGAACACAAGATTTACAAGGTTCACTACTCAATAAGAGTATCTACATCCTTGGTATGGTATGGAAACAATCTAGTACCAAACAATCCACTTGAAAATAATCATTTGATGTGGAATACAATGAGTAGGATATGCCCTTACATTCATGTTGAACATTGAAAACAATCCAATATTGTGTATGATCCCTCATAGAAAAAATAGGGTAATGTAATGATTATGTGAATCTTAATTACATTTCACAAATCAAAAATTTCTCAACAATTCTTCACATTCATACCCATAAGTTGTTAAGAACCTCCTGGTGAAAATAGCTTGCGTGCCACTCCCTGCTTGCGTGCCTCCCTGCTTGCATGCCACCTTCATGCGCCCCACTCAGCTCGCATGCCTACTAACTTGCGTGACACTAACTACTTGCGTGCCACTATTGTGCAAAGCTCATAGCTTTTGCGCCACCATTGGCTAGTACATAGCACATTTCTTGAACACCCCTCCCTACTTGTGCATCTATTACAAATTGCATGCCACTTCCGATTGTGTTCCACTATGCTTTCGCACATCCATACTTACTCGCCTTATAAATAACCCTCAACATACATGCCACTTCATCTTTCATGTCACTTTATCTTACCTGTGATATCATAGCTCAAATATTAGCATATGTGTTGAGCATATAAAAAATGAAGAGGTTCGCCATCATTTATGGAATTTTTGTGACTTTCACTCCACATACACTTGCACACCATTCCTACCGGCATGTCAATCCTACCTACACGCCGCTCAACCACTTGTGTGTCGCTCCATCACATGCACGTCGTTCCATCACTTGTGTTCCACTTTCTTTCATTAGTAATTTTTTGATAAGATAATGTTATAATATGACTTGTGTGCAACATAATCTTGCGCACAACATTTACTTGTGCGCCACACATGAACACCACATATACATTCATTACACTTTTTTACATGTGCACCAATAATTAACATAAAAACCACATTAATTCCATTTTCATATTTGGATGTGATTATATTGAAATATGACTTGCGAGCAACATACACATGTGCATCACATATACTTTCACGCCACTTTTCACATGCACACCACATTCTTTCCATTTCCAAAAACACTTCTTTACTCCCACTATCATATGTAAGGATTACATCACATGTTATCCAAACATATGATATTTTAGAAATACAAATCAGAAAATCATTGTCAATGTTTTTCAGGATTTTATAAAGTGAATTGATTTATACTCTTTTGACAACAAAAGTCAACACTCTGCAAAAAGCATAATCTTCAAACATCCTTCTCCATTAAGATTATTCCCAATAAACTCCACCATTAGATTTTTTTATAAACCAGGATTCATAAATCATAGAAAATTGTAACCTCATGAAACAGATTAGTTTTCATCATTTCTAAGACAACGTGAGCTAACTCATTATAGAAAACAAGAATTATTTATATCCAAAACCATGCTATCTAAAAATAGTAATGATGAAATTTCATGATCATATTTTCTTTTCCTATATCAGAACATCATACAACCTTATACCTCAGCATTCTTCAGTTGTTAATTTTTTTTGGAAAACAAAATCATTGTTTCCTACAAAAACTCCAATAAAACGTTAGAGTAGGTCACACACAGACATGCTGGATTCACAGCATACACACAACTCCCCCATTATGAAAGATTCCCAAAGGATAGATTAATAAAACAATTCTCACCTAGATATCACTATCCAATGGTAGTATGATAGAGGGGATAGACACACGGGCCACAACGATGATGAGAAAGAGGTTGGACACCCATCCTCTACCTCAAGTTAGAAAATGGTACCTTCGATTATGGATTTTTAAATATGTCAGCAACATGTTCTGATGTAGTAATGTACTCTATCATTAATTCATTTTTCTCCAAAAGTTCATTGATGAAATGATACTTCATGTCAAAATGTTATGAATGATAATGTTGTACCGAGTTCTTTGTAAAATTGATTGCACTATGATTATCATATCCCAAGAGTAAGGGTTGATTCACTTCAACAAGTAGATTTTCTAACTGCATCATCATCAACATATGTTGGGTATCCTCTTTAGTGTAAGCAACATACATTGCTTCATCCATGCAAAGTGTCACTGAATTCTGTTTCATTGTATGTCAACTAACACAACATTTCCCCAGAAAAAAACTCCACCATATGTGGATCTTCTATCATCAACATTTCCTGCCCAATCAACATCTGAATACACAATGAAAATAAATTTTTTTTGTTCCATCATACCTAATTCAATGTTTTTTTGTGACATTGATATATCTAAGAATCCACTTTCCATCAATTAAATTTAATTATTTAGAATCACTCTGAAACCTTGCACATAAGGTAATATCATAGACAATGTCAGGTCTTGAGGAATTCAAATATAATAAACAACCAATCAACATTCGTAACTCTTTGTGATCAAATTCCTTCCCTTATCCATCTTTATCTAACTTAATTCCCACTGAAAATGTCATGGAAACTGGTTTTGAATTTTTTATTCCAAACATTTTCAAATGATAGGTCGCATACATCTCTTGAGAAATAATAATTTGGTTTAACTTCTGTAGGATTTGTAACCCACGAATGTATTTCATTTCTCCCAGCGTGGACATCTCAATCCACTAATTTATCTCTTTATAAAATCATTCACAAGATCAATCATCATTTCTAAAAAAATAATATCATAAACATAGACAATTACAAAGAGAGAAGACTCCTGAAATTCTTTGACGTAATGATTGATTTTGACTCTTGCTTTTTTAAAACTCATCTCCCTTAATCAAGTATCCAGTTTGGAATACCATGACCATGGATCATGTTTTAGCACATACAAGGCTTTAATCTTTTTACACACATAACATTCATATTTTCAAACAATAATGGAACAAGGTTGCTCAATGTAAACTTTATCATCATGATTTCCATTTAGAAATGCAGACATCACATCCATTTGAAAAGTTTTGTAGTCTTGATGTGCATTAATAGCAATAAATATTCGAATTGTTTCCAATATAGACACTATATAAAATGTTTTATCAAAATAAATACATTCAATTTGTGAATACCCATTGCAAACCAATCTGGATTTGATTCTTTTTAATTTACCTTCTTAATTCAGCTTTTTCCGGAAAACCTACTTTTGTACCAATAATGTTCTTAATGTACGGTTTGGGAACAAGTTTTCAAAAATCATTTTCTCAATCTGATCAAGCTCTTCATTCATAGCATGAACCCATTATGGATGCTAAAATTCTTCATTTACATCATTCAGTTCAACCTTTGAATAAAGAGAAGTCTATGCTATAGAATTCATTATTCTTCTTATTTGAAACATCTAATGTTGACCCCCAATAATGTTTTGAGCCTCCACATATTTCCTCAGCCTAAGATATATTGTTTGAACTTCATCCTCAACATTCGAGATTTCTGTGTCAGATTTTTCTTCTTTAGTAGTATTACTATAGTCTGTAACATTATCAGAATTGTTAATAAAATATTCTCTATCCTACTCAACTTCCACATCAACATATGATATATTATCTTTATCAACATTTTCAACAAATTTTATATCTGATGAATCAATAATTCTTTATGTTTATTTGTTGAGATATCTATATCCTCTTTCTTCTAGAGAATAACCATGAAAAATTCCATGATCACCTATTTTATGAATTTTTACAAGGTTCCCACCTTTCTTATTTATAATGCAAAGACTCCCAAAATCACTTAAGTGATTAAAATTTGGAGTTTTTCCATAAAATATGTATTATGGAGTAATATATAAGTTTGGCCTATAGAAACATCGATTCTGAATATACACAGCAGAGCACATGACTTGACTCTAATAATAATGAGAATGAATATGTTCAAATAACATAGTTCTCCCTATTTCTTCCAGACGTCGATTAATTATTTCAGAAACCCCATTTTTTAGAGGTGTGTATCGTAAAATAAACTCATGCTTAATTCCATGCTTCTCAAGATGGATTTCAAACTCTTCATTCTTATACTCACCACCATTATCATTTCTCAACTTCTTCCCTGAATACTCACATTCCTTATTTTCTTTCCTCCTGATCCTCTTAAACATTTTTAGAGCATCTAACTTATGTATCGTATACATAACACAAGTAATGCGAGTGAAGCCATCAATGATAGTATTGAATTACTTATCTCTGTTTTTGATTGTTTTCTCATTGGTCAAAAAATATCATAATTTATAAGTTCCAAAGGATTTTTTGAATGAATTTCAACTATCTTATTCATAGAAATTGTAATCTTCCCATTTTCACAAATAGTGAAAAACCAATCTCTTCTTCTTGATAAATCAAACATATCTTAGACAATTTCTCACGTTTAAAATTTGAACATGTTTCAATAACACATATTTCATATCCTTTTATACCATAACTAATTTTCATCTACCATTCCCATTTAACAAGAGTTTTGTACATCACCAAATTTGAACAATTTCTATTTTGTATGTTGGCCCCTCGTAACTACATTTCCATCATTTTATCTTCTCACAAAAACCCCATAGTTTCGAAAAAAACAATATTTCCCTCATCACAGAGTTACAAAACACTCAACATATTATGTTTCAAACCATCAACATGTAACATTTCCTAGATTTCATTTTTTTCTTTCCAAATGATGGATAGTCCAATACATTTGATCCTTAAGGAATCATCATTTCCTAATGTAACTATTCCTTCATCGAATTCATTCACATTATTCAAGAAACATTATGTCTCCAATCATTTGAGAATAAAACCCACTATCAAGAATCCATGGATGTTCTCCTTTTGTAGATTTCAAGGCGGTTTCGAAAACCTGATCTTTTTGTTCTTTATTTTCATTATTCACCTCTAGCTTATATGTTTTGTTAATAACTTTTTGTTGTGATGGAAATAAAAAAAGACATCCCATAGCAAGATGTTCATGTAGTTCAAAAATTTCACAAATATTTTCTAATGTTTGGAAACTATTTTCAACTTTCACACCAACCTTCTCAGATTTCTCTTGAACTTCCCTCTCATACTCTCATTTTTTTAGAGGATTTACTTCCCCTAGAACCTTGTCTTTCATAATATTCGGTATAGTAGTAATGTTGTTGATTTGACCAACACATGTTTTGAAGTGTGTTCTATTCTATGACAATACTAGCAGTAAACCTAGAATGAATATTTCCCACTGAAACATCTATACTGATAAGAGTTGTGATCATGCTTCTCAAAAACCATCTTAATAAGTCACTGATGACCGTTAACCTTCATGTTTCTAGTAATAACATTATTCTTCAACTAATTTTTTATTCAGACTTATTAGTACGATAAGTATTAAAAATCATTCTAGACTTAGGGTTTTTATGTACTTCTGACTTTTCAGCATTTCTAACTTTTTCAACATACATAGTCATTATATATATGTTCTTATCAGAACCAGTTATGTCTTTCCTCTCAACCATTGAAGGTAAATTTTGTGGATGCTAATTTGATTCAATTTTACTATAACATTCACCAACTTCTGAGATTGAATATTTGAAACCGATATTTATTTCTGTAGATTTAGAATGGTTCTGTTGGAAATGTTCTAACTCTTCTTCTTTTTCCATCAGCTTTACTTCAATATGGTCATTACAATTCATCTAATTCTCAAGATAATTATTCAGATCATAAATCTCCATTTCCATATTGATTTTATTATTAGGTAAACATTCGTTATTGTTTAATGGGAAATTTTCATTTGTTAACTTCTTGTTTTCCATCTCAAGCCTTCTGATTATCCTCAAACATTCTTTTAACTCTTCTTTTAGATGATATTCAAGTTGAGTTTCTTCTTCTTCAGAACTGTGGCTCCCATAATCTTCATTATTTGGTACTACAATAAAGGTATTCTCTATAGTTTTTTTGGAAAATGATTTCTTTGATTCATTTAGTTGTCTTCTTTATCATTATATTCTGATAAAAATATTCTTCGTTTTGTTATGAAAAATGATTTTTCCTTCCTCTGTGAAAAAATATTTATCTTTATCATCTTGTTTCATCCACAACCTTCATTGCCTTCTGTCATCATCATCACTTACTAATTATTTATTCTTTTGTGGCCATTTTTATTCAAAGTGAAAAACGGATCCACACTCAAAACATTTCAAGGGCTGTTTACCCTTGAATTTCCCTATACCACTTTTCACATTATCATAAAACAAGGATAAATTATCATAAAAGTTTTTCCATACCTCATCTTCAGAATCAGATTAACTGGAATAATCTTCAATAAGAGTCCTCTTTGACTTCTCTCTATATGTATCCTTGACTTAAATTTCTTGATGAACTTTTGTTGTCATTTCATATTCTTCTCCCTTCTCATTACATAATTAATGGGAGTGCTATGAAAATCAACTAGAGATAATTTTTCATGTCATCTATCTTCTAATGAAGACTCATTGGCATCAAAATTGTCGGGCAGAATTCTCAAGACCTTTTCAACAACTATAGAATCGTCCAATTATTAACAAAGACATTTGATTATACTGAAATTGTCATTTTTGGTAAATAAGTCCCCAATAGATTCAGATTCTACCATATTCATGACTTCATACTTCATCCTTCATATTTGATGTTTTTCCTTCTTCACTTATTTATTTCCTTCATAAATGTTTTACAACATATCCCATATGCCTTTAGCTATAGTGAAACCTTTCACTCTTGAATCCTGACCCTCCGAAAGAGATGAGAGTAAAGCATTTTTAGCTCTTCCATTATTCTCAATATTTTTCTTATCAACATGTGTAAGAGGAATCTTGTCTTCAATTGGAGTAAATATATCAGTTGTGGTTTCATGAAATTTATAACCAACAAAAAAATATAGGGAATAATTATATCTTTCCAGATATGATAATTATTTCTAGAAAATATCGGAATCCTCTTACTATTCACGCAATTCAGATTTTCCATCACAAATTTTCTTGGAAACTTCAGCAATGAACAAATGAAGGGAACCTGAGCTCTGATAACAATCGATTTTCCCAGTCATGATCCAAGTATCACAGAGAAGGGGAGGGGTGAATAAGTGATATCATTTTATTTTTATGTTTCCTTATTTTTGAAACAACCATCTCCTCCTGTTAGGGAGTTTCTTCCATGCTAAACACATACACAACCACAGAAAGACAAGATTTACAAGGTTAACCACTCAACAAGAGTAGCTACATCCTTGGTATGGTACGGAAACAATCCAGTACCACGGAATCCACTAGAAAACAATCATTTCATGTGGAAAACAATGAGTAGGATATTCCCCTACTCTTGTGTAACACTTTGAAAACAATCCAATAGTTTGTATGCTCACTCTTAGCCCAAAAAGGGTAATGTAATGATTTTGTGATTCTTAATGAACATTCCCAAATAAAATACTTTAGAAAAATTGTCCACATTCCTCCATAGAATCTGGTAAGAACCTCCTGGTTCAAACAGCTTGCAGGCCACTCCCTTCTTGCGTGCCTCCCTACACCTCTACTAACTGCTTGAACGCCCCTCAGCTTGAACAACTACATTCTTGCACGCCACTAACTACATGTGTTCCACTATTGAGATCATCTCATAACTTGCATTACAACTTTGGATAATACACATCACACTTCTTGAATACACCTCCCTGCTTGTGCACCTCTTACAACTTGCGTGCCACTTTTGCTTTCGTGCCACTATGCTTGCGCGCCTCCCTACATCCAAACCTAATACATAACCCTCATCTTGTGTGACACATCAGCATGAGCACATATTTCTACTACTTTAATGATTATAATTCAAAATTTCTATTATGTGTTGGGCAAACAAAAAATTAGGAGGGCAGCTGTCTATGTATATCCATTATGGTGACGTGCACACCACGTACACTCACGCGCCATTCATACATTCACACCGCTCCACCACTTGTGCGCCATTCCATCACATGTGCACCACTCCATAACATGATTGCCACATTCCTTCTTTTTCCATATTTAAAAAATCTGATGTTGAAATATGACTTGCGCACAACATAAACTCGCGTGCCACTTATACAAGTGCACCACACTAACGCACAACTTATACATGCATGCCACATTTTGACTTGTGCTACCATATTTAACTTAGGTGTCACTTTCTTTAATTTTCAATATTTTGATGTGATGATCTTGAAATATTACTTGCACGCATCATACACTTGCGTTCCATATATACTTATGCGCCACACATCCACACCACTTTTGACTTGCGCACCACTTTATTTCATTTTCAAAAAACACTTATTTACTCCCCATATCCTTCATAATTATTGCATCAAAAGTTATACAAACATATTATATTTGTGAAATACAAATCAGAAAATGGTCGTCAATGTTTTCATGGCATTAGAAAAGTTAATTGATTTATACTTTTTTTATAAGAAAATACAACACTCTAAAAAAGAATACTCTTCAAACTTCAATCTCCATCCAACATGGTCCCACCAACAAACTTGTTAAAATTTTAAAATAAACCTTTGAAAAAAAATATATATATTAGGGTTGTGATATAATGTTAAATTCCTCATATTTCACATGGTAAGAAACTATTAAATAGTTGTTTATGTGGAAAAAATCCAACTTCCATGAATTCAAAAATATAATACAACATGTTATAATATTCGGGTATAATTTACCCATAAAAAGTAAAATAAGTTATACAAAAGAAATTATAAATCAATTAATGATAATTTATTAAAATCCTTTACTAGTTGAAAGTAACTTAAAAATGTCATATTAATGGAGAGATTTTAAAATTTATCATAAATTTCAATTAAAATGGGTAATTTATGATATAAAGTCTAAAAAAATAATTAAGAGTATAAAACACATAAAATAAATTAAGGATGAAAATTAAATATTTCCCTATTATAGAAATTTTATAGAAAACACTTACATTTTTCATGGTTCATTAAACACCATCATTAAACATCTATAACAGTTATTAATATTTTTTAATACATAACAAAAAATATTTTTCATACCTAAAATGTTTTATATTACTCATACATAATCATTCTATATATATTTTAATGTATTTGTGTTTTCAGGTCATATGAACCTTAATTTTATCCTTTCATAAATTTTATTTGAGATATTCATTTCATGAGTGACATTTCAAGTAGTGTGGAGCTGGTTGTGGAGTTTTCTAGAGGCCATAATGTTGTTATATGGTTGGTAGTTGATTAGGTGAAAATGTGTTGTATGCCAATGATAATATTTGTATTTTTTGAATAATGGTTAATGGAAAAGAATATTTTCTCATTATTAGGTATTAATATGTGATATTTCCATGAAAATATTTATCTTAGGGTATATGTGAATAGATTATTTGGTTCATTGATTAGAAAACCAAGTGGTGAAACTATGTGGGTACCAAGAAGAGGAAGAATTCCATGGAAATTGAGGAAAACATATGGTATTTTTTTGATCAGGTAATTAATTAATCATAGAACTCTATTTTTATGCCCAAACCCCTCATATCCCTCTCATCTATTCTCCTACACCCGAGCCTCCTAATCTTACGAACTCCAATAGTGAATCTTAGTGGTTCCTCTCCCTCCATAATATATATCATGTGAATATGCATAATTAAATCCTGTATATTAAATTTTAGAAACAATTTAATCAATTTTTATTCATGAATATAATTGATCTCCTCTTACTCTCTAAAAATAACTCATAAATCAATGATATTTTGGCTAGATATATTGATTTTTTAATAATCTAACAGTTTTTTTAAACATGTATAATCTAGAAAATTTTAAAATGTAATTCTATATAGGATCATAAAATACCATTGATGTTGATTCATTTCAGTCTGATGATGATAATTTCATCCCTTTTAATGATTACTTCAATGAAATCCAATAATATAGGTTTTATTTTAGTAGAAAATGTATTTTTTCAGTGATCATCAGTGTGTTGTAGTGATCCAATTGTCATCACACGAAGAATCATCAGAATTGGAACCAGTGAACTTATGGAAATAATTTCATATCATCTTGGTACATTTTATGATGTTTCTTATCATTCAAGTCTTATGGGTATAATCTCGGTGTAATGACCACCTCACGACTAGTATTTTTTTCTTTATTATCGCATGATTCCATATTATTTTATGGAATGTTTTCTCCATTCTATGTACCTCTTGAAATGAGTTTAAATCATTTAATGTGTAATGTTTGATATGCATAAAATTAATATCTTATATTTTATACCATTATTATGGACTATTCATAATCTATGGAATATTTATTAAGATATGTTGATCATTACAATGTTTTACGTGTGGTTATGTGATTTTCTAATAGAATAGTGTGACATTGTTTAGGCTGAAATATGACACTTATGGACTTAAATAACCCCTAATAGGGGGATTTTATATGAGTTGAATATTTTCATATGGCTCTATGATAGAAAATTAGTGCTCGAAATTAAATTTTGATTCAGAACTTTATGGATAAGTCCATAAAAAATTGGATGAGGTAATAAAGGTCATTATAATGTTTTGATGGGGAATTTCCTTTTGAATTATTGGAGTTCCATTGTATTTTAAATTTCCAGAATGTGTACCAATAATTGATAATTATTATTCATTAAATATTTTTATGAATTTATGTTAAATGTTATCATGAATTATTTCCATACACGTGGAACATTAATTTTCCATTAAGGTATTGATTATTACATATATTAATCAATATTAGGGAATAAATAGTCATGTTATAATTCTAATATATAAACTAAGAATTTTTGAGTGAGGATCTTTTCACATTGGTTATTGCATTGACACTTGGTGAATGGTTTTTAATATTACTATATGTAAAATTTAACTTTGATTAATTCATGAAACATTATTTATGTGGGAAATTATATTTTGGTCAGATCGATTATAAGCTACTAGGATTATACCTTCACCATATATAGGTATATTAGAGAACCTATAATCATCACGATTTGGGATATGAAGAAGGATAAATTCAAAAATTAATATTATTATCGAGATTAGAGTTTTGATGTTGATGTTATTACTTTGTATACATAAGAAAGATGTCACAATGAATTTTTTTTTATATTTTCATGTTGTAATTAATATTCTCATTGCCCTGCCACACATGGATTATTTTGATTAATTATTTATAACATAGATTGAAATATTTTATTAAATTATTTCATGAAATATTTTTTAATTTTATTAAATTGTAATTTTTTTGTAATTTGTGTGTGAAATTTACCTTTACTAAGGGTATATCCTATCCGGATTATTCATTCCCTCTCCACTAGTAAGTATAAACTTCATTTTGAGGAGGGTTGTATGTGGTTTTGATGGAACACAGGTAAAAACTATTGATTAATTTAGGGTTTTAAAATGGTAGAGAATGACTTAAGGTTAATATTCTCCTCTTTTTTAATTTTTTATGAAAGAGATGGGTAGTGTGTAATGTAGAAGGGGAGTTTCTAAGTGACAGTCCAACCAATGCTTAAAGAACCTATTTGATACTATAGATGGTATTATTTTTACTTTTTTTGGATTTGGTTTTATTCATACAACATGTATAGGAATATATGATGTCATTTCATATAGATATATATATATTGTTGTTGTTTAATGAATATTATTTCATTAATTAAAAAACATCAGTTTTATTAGTTTATCCGTTATATATATGTAATCTATTATTTTCTGAAAAATCTATGCTCAAATTATATAGGTGAATTATTCATTTTATTATGATACATATATATGTGTGTCTTGAAAAAAGTGAAGGTAAACATAATTTATCCTGGTCACTAGGCATATATACATAGGTTTACCCTGTATAGTGGTGTCTCCAGGGATTATTCGTCCGAAATATACCACGTGTGTGTTCTTTATAACCAATTACCTGGGAATCATCTTAAAATTTTTATATGATCTAAAAAATGTTATTTTATATTTCATAATGATTCCATATAAGAGATGAGATAATTAGCCATCTGTAAAGGACATGCATGTTCTATAATATGCAATAAAGGTTGATTCACCTGAATATTATTCCACTTATACTCTAGTTTTTCATTCATTAAAACTTCCCATCCCGAATACATGATGATTTCAGATTCTCAAGCAATTTGAGGATAGAGGCCAATGACTGGTTATATTGAAGACATTATGATAGAGAATCAACCTGCATTTTTGGGAACTGATGGTCCTTAGGTTGATTAGGAATGGATATATATATTCTATGTCTTCAATGATCTAGTAGTGAATGTGGAGAAATATAGGATGATTTTGGTTGTATATTTTCTTCAAGAAATAAGCTGGGTGTGTTGGGGTATTATGGTTTTTTAGGGAATGTATGGTGATATTTGTAACACCATGAGGTATTTTTATTTATTTATATTTAAATAAATATAACATCTTTAAAAACTTTTTATATATGAAACACTATGTAAATATTAACCATAAAATTAAATATAATTTTATCCTAGCCATCAAATTGGTGAAATGAATTATATTAACCATATATATATATATATGTTTTATTAAATTTTTTGATAAATATGTAGTGAATTTTTACTAAATCCATTTTTATGTAAATAAATAAATTTTCATTCAACCATTTATTATAGTATTTTATAACAAAATAATATATTTCTATTTTACAAATTATAGAAAATGTATTTGGAAAATTAATTTACTTTTGAAATAATAATATCAAAATTACCTCCGTTGATTTTTTTTATATTTATTAAATGATTGAATTTAGTTGACAAGTTGAAATTTTAAATTTTCTATTATCATTTTGTTTTATTAAATCATGAAATTTTAGTATACAATTATATTTTAGATTTTTTCATAATTTTTTTAACGCTCAATTTTTTTAATAAAAAATATTTTTATTTTATTTGAATCAGAAATATCATATTTTTTAATATAGGAAAATTATTATGTGTAAAATGTGTTTGACTAAAAACACTATTGAAATGTGTTTTGAACATTTACATAAAAAAATATCCTCTAATTCTAGATATTTAACCTTATAAAATTGATACCATAGTTTTAAACATGATATCCATTATTTGTAAGTAGGCCCCTTTTAATTTTTGTGTATATGAATATTATTTGTGGTTAATATTTTTTAACTATATAATGTTGAAAAGGGTAATCCGGGTTTAAAACATGATATGAGGTCTGAAAATAAACATAAAACTTCCATTTGATACATTTAATAGATAAAATTTTAGCATTGGAATACCAATTTCATTTATTTGGTATTTTGGTGATTTTTACTAATATATTGACATTTGGGTTATTTTTACTAGAGAAAATTTGAAATTTTCAATCTCTTGAATTTAATATTTATTAAACACTTACATAAAGGTTTAAATTGGATAAGTTAGGTTCCAAATTTTTATTAAAAATATGAAAACAAAATTATCAAGTTATTTTATTATAAATTTATTGCAATGAAATATTAAACATACATTTGTACACAATGATGATAATTCACATGTGTATGCAGTAAAAAATAATGTAAATCTTGTTAGAAACTCTAAATGTATTGTTTTTTTACTGAGTTAATTTTCCCAACATATTTCATAAACAAATATCTCATATAATGGCTCTTTGAAATATTAATAATTTTGTTACATTACTTCATTCATTAAAATAATTTCAAATTAAATAAATAGTGTCAAAAATGGAATGAATGATATTTAATGGTAAATAATATTCAACTAAATTATAAACCAAAAAAATAAAATAATAATAATATTATGAATATAAATTGTCAAAAATGTCATCATTTGTATTTCGTCCAATTTTAATCTTACACATTAAAATAAATCCCATTAAGATTGAGAAATTCTTTATCACAAATATGGTTAAATAGGTCAATGAATGAGTCAAACCAAAATATATAGTCTAAAAGGGACCAAATAATTTCTAATTTTTTTTAATTAACATATTTATACTTTCTAGACCTTTCATTTGAATCAATATCCATTTTGGCCCATTTTTCAATATAAATTTACTGCCATTGATTATATTTTCTAAAAAAACATTATTATTTCCCTCCATTACAAGAATAACCCCCTTCTCTTTTTTCTTTAAATCAGATTGAACCATGTAGTATAACAAAATACTAACCTATTTTATTTGGAGAATTATTTGGCCTGATTATAGGTAATTATTATCTTGAGAGACAATTTCCAGGGTCGTTAATAAGGGATATAATGGAGGCCTACTGATAAAGAGATTATATTCCTACCAAACTATTTAAATTTATTTGTAATTATTTATTTAATAAATATGAGTTATTCAACATGAAATTATAAATTCAGTATCCTAAAGGTAATTATATGTTATTATTATTATGTTGATTCATTTATCCGCCTAATAATTAATACAATGGGATGTTAATGTATCGCTCATGTGTACATGTGCATATTACCTCCTTGTGGTGATTGAAATCATTATACATCAGCAAAATTCCTGGATTTTTATTATATTGTACTTAAAGAATATATATTATATATATTATTTAATTATTATTTTGACATATAATATTTTATTTTTCTTTTTACCTTTTGATCCCTTGTAAAACCATAAATCTCTTCTTCCTAGGTGTGGAATATATCCGCGATGAAGCGATGTGATATTTTTGTTTCCTTTTTTATAGGATGGTCATTATGATAAATTAAATGAATATATATGATATATTTTATTTAATAATAATTTTATTATAGTGAATTATTAGTTTCTATTATTTATTTCCATATTTTAAATAGATAAAACACCATTCATGAATAGGTATACCAAAATGAAAATAATAAAATAAAATAAAATTATAAAATCAATAAAATAAATTAATAAAAAATGAATATGTAGAGCATATCATCTCGATGAATAGTGTCATTCATTTTTCCATCTCTATCCATTTAGGTTGAATCTAAATATATATATATATATAAATAATAAATTGTCTATGATATTTATTGTATTAATAACATTATGTATAATATAGACCATGGAAAATATATAAGAACCAAATATAGATAACTGAAATCTCATGAAAAATGAAATTGTAAACATGTTAAAATAAAAAATTTAATAAGGAGAAATTGAATAAATTGGGGTATAATTGATATAATTTTACCTATATTATATTATATGTATTTTAATTGATATAATATATAATTATAATGAATAAATATTATTTATACTAGAGGTTATACTAATTTCTATACTATGCAATCTCATCATATGTGATTTATGTCATAATAGTATTGTTTGGAATGATTGTTTATGATTTTTTAATTGGTGATGAAATACCATGATCAACCTCCCAATAATATCGTGAGTTTTCCTTCAATCAATTTATTTCTTTATAATTATTTTTTTTCCATTTCATTTGCTTATTTTTATTTACATATGATAAATAATTATTTTTTAGGAAAAATGACATTATATCTTTATTAAGTCAAAAGTCTGTTTTATTCATTATAAATTTTCTCTAAATATATACTAAATAATGCGTTTATTATTCTAAAATTATTTAAAAAAACTATTTCCACCCATTTTTATGTATCAAAAATTTATCCATATGTAATATTCTTTCCATTATTTGAAGGACAATATTTTTTACTCTCAAAAGAAAATGATAATTGAATCATTTTTTAATGTACATGATAGTAATGGAATTTTCCACTCTAATAACCCCTAAATTATTTGAAACATCCATTAAAATTTTCCTATATTATTTATATATATGTGTGTATATTTACTTATAAACTAGGAAATTATTATTTATCAAATAATATATGTCGAAATTAAAAGATGTTTTTTCCTCAAGTAGTATTCCATGTTATCTTTTATAATAATTTTCAAATAAAATTACATTTTTAGATGATAATTGTGATTTAAAAAGGATATAACACCAGTATGTCATCATTTTTCTTTTTAATGATGGATTATATTTATGATGATGTGATTTTTATTTTAGAAATATTTACTACGGAGTTATACAATATGAAAATGTAGATTTATTTTGCAACCTGTCTTGATTCATGAAATTATGATATAAAAAACTGATATATGATATTTTTTTTGTACAAATGAATGGGTTATGAATTTTTGAAGCATGTAACTAGAATTTTATGTACCAAAAATTTATTGGGAAATTATATATATCTCTTGTAAAAATAAGTACTACAGTTAGGATTTAAACTAATTAAAATTTAATTATGTCCACTATGAAAATATTCGGAATGAACAACGAATAATGATATTATAGAATATGAATATAACCCATTACACTATTATACACTTGGAAGCGATTCGTGATAGAATATACTATTTTATATACTTATTCATTTTCCACAAACATATGTATAATTTCAATGATAAAATCTATTATTTATATTTTTTATTTCCCTTTTATTCAATCATTAGTAACATCAAATAATCATTTCATTAATTAATACTATGATCTATGATATTCAATGTATTATTTCCAAATTCTATTATAAATTGATCATACCACTATATTTTTTCTTAGTTTATGTTATCATTTATGTCTCCATTATTTATAAATACATGTCATTTGAGATCAACCTTTCATATGATTGCATTATGTAAGTTTGAAATAATGGTTTTATATACATTTGGCTAAGTAGGTTGAGAGTTATGTTTCATACACCTGGTATATAATATATATATATATATACATATTACGAATAAAATATTTGACTATAAAATTTTTCAAATACACTAACCTTAAATGATTCAGATTGGTTCATAATGTTATGTATTAAATATTAATTTATTAATTTGTAATATTTATATAGTCAAAGTTATGTGTCTCGATAATAGGTATTAGTGGACTGTTTTATTTAATTTGTAAATGTAGACGAGACAACATTAGTGTGAATTGTTAGTATAGTGCAATTTATATTATAACATCACAATTTATAGAAATGAAAGTGCATGGTTTTTCTAGAAAAAAAACCATATTTGGATACTACCAGTGGATTTGGTTTTGGAATAGATAAATATTAGTGTAATATCCTTGAGAAGGAATGGTCCATTATATCCACATCATCATTTTATTATAAGGTGAGTTATTCATTACTACAATTTTAATTTGACACTAATTGGGGGTATGTTAAACAGAACTCTCATTTTATTTATAATCCATTGTGAAGGTTTTAAATATTTGTTAACCAAAAATGGAATTCGTAATACCCAATTGTAATATATTAAATTTTAGAGGCCTTTCTTTAGAAATCATATGCATGATTTCTCATGATTGATCACTCTGAATAAAGAAGAATTATGGTTATGTTATCCATATTGGTTTAAATGAGGTACTAGAGATAGAATGATGATGTTGGTGAGGTGATTAGTATAATAAAATAATAACATATCTTATTTGATCATAGAAATACAAATTCTTTTATATCGAATGAATTATTTAAAAATTTGAGCTCCATTCCTCAAACACATTAAATTGAATTATTGTAATAAACACCAACTACTATGATGATTACATATTAGGTAAATGAATAATAACTAATTTATTTTTGAGGGATTGTTCTTAATGAAAATCTTGTAATTCTCCCAATATATGGATATATTTTTATCATAGGTATGGATTGTGTTTTAATACATAAATCACACACCAAAATTCATGAAATGAAAGTCATATTTCATATTATAGATGAAACTATTATTGTCTATAAGATTGACATTAAATACTTAATTCCAATTAATATTACATACAAAATATAGTTGTAGATTAATATTCAATAGTGTGGTTCCCACTTTTCAAAGTGGGTTTTATGAAAAAAAATGATTGGGGGGAGTTTATCTCCAATGGATGGGTAAAAACTATAAATTACTGATATTCCCAATTTCTGAAATTTTGTTGATTTTTTTGGAATGTGATACTAAAATTACTATGAATTGTGATGTTTTGTTTTTTATATAACTCATTCATGGTGATACACCTATTTAAAAGTTTCCTTATTGAATATAGATTTTTGAGTTTTAATAATTTAATATGTAACTTATGGGGAATCGTGATAATGGTTATTTTTTCTATGTGCATCACATTGGGGTTAACCTATTCATTCTATAATGAAGAAAAATGAATATATCTGACTGTGAATTGATTATAAAAATCATAAAAATATCGTGACAAAGGATAAATATCCATTGATCCTTATTAGTGATTTTTTTGATAAAAATGAGGAGAAAATATATATTTTCCATTATTTATCATTGATATGGACAAGTTTATTTTATGATCAACACTAATGAAAATAGAATTATAGTCATATATTAATGCTATATAAAGTATAAATTTATTTTCATTAAAATTGGTCTTATCAATTACCCTCTTTCATCATATATTTAATTTATATAGTTTTTTTATATCAGAATGGTCATATTTCGGTAGTAATAATATACCAAATTCTTATATAATCAAAGTGTAAGGATGAACATAATGTAGAAATAATTATTTTACTGAGGAAATATTCGATGAAAAGGCTATATTATAATATTTATAAATCTGAATTTTCATTCAACATTGATTATTTTTAAGGACATATAATGACATAAAAGGATATATCGATGGATCCATAAAAATAGATATTACTGAATGTTATCCCATAGCAACCAATATGATTGAGATCCATATTTTCCTCTATTTGGTTGGAGAATTTATCAATGTTGTTTATTCCATAGATCAAAATAAATTATAAGGGAATGTATTTCTATTTGATATATTATTATGATGAACTATTTGTATAACTCAATAAATTGTTATATAGTGAACCTATATATACATTACCCTATAGTGGATAAGGGGTTGGGATTTATTTTTAATCATAGATGAATCTATTTGGATGAATACTAATTCATAATTATATGGTGATGGAAAATTACGCACATCAACAAATATTTTAAGAAAACAATTACATATCTTTTGATTTTTAGATATCTATTAAAATATTTTAATTAAATATATAGAGAAAATGTTATTTTGGATAAAGGTGTGACATATATACTGATAATAGAATTATATATTATATATTCCCTCAAAATGAGTTTAATATTTTCCAGATATGATGGTTGGAATTACTCAATGATTGTGACTATTCATTAGGGTACAACCATATGAAAAAAAATGCGATGGAATATTCTATAAGTCGAAATAATAATTCCAACATATCCATGATTAGGATTAAAAATATTAATTTTTCTACATTTTTAATTGATGGATCCAAAAATATTAAAGGATGGAGAGATAATATAATTTCTCAAATAATTACTCAACCATATGTCCAACTAATTATTAAAGAGACATCGAACGAATATGTTGAGTTTCAACAGATAATAATAATTGTTCCTCCATTAAAACATAAAGGTGATAGAATGATTAAGTTTATGAACAATATATATGTTAAATCAATACTAAATTTTATAGTGATCATTTTGGTGAGACACATAGTTCATCATTATTTATCCATCATAGTAGTATGGAGATGATTAATTACCTTATTGATTTTTTCTAGCGGGAAAACATAAAGAGGGATTTTTTTGATTACGTACCATAGTTATTATTATATTTGAAAGATATTGATTATAGAATAAAACCAAGTTATGTCATATTAATTACCCATAACACAATTGAAAAAAAAATCCAAGTACATTATTTCAAAATATATAAAGGCTATATTGTTATTTGGATTATTGTAGACCTCCTTATGAAGACAACATGCTTCATTTATATCAAACTATATTTTTATCTAGATATCATTGATAGAATATATATAAAATATGTATTATAGTTGTAAAGAGTGTTATATTATTAAATATATTATATATATATTAGGTTTACCTCGTAGTTCGGGTGACATCTTAAAAAATATCAAGATTTAGAGTTGTGATTCAATACTACTCATTAACCACATAATGAAAATTAGTCTATTAAATAGATAAAAATACTAGATATTAATATTATACATTATCTCTTGATATAGATGGTTGTTGGTATAAAAACCTTCCTCTAGAATAGTTTTCATAAAACAATAGCTTTATTATAGTTTTGAAATGGGTCCTTGTAAACCCATATTTTAGATGAAGTTTATATATAAAATTTTCCAATGTTATGAATGATATATAATTTTATAAAAACATTATATAGATGAATACATTATATAGAACAACATATCTATTCAATAATATATCAATATTTCTGAGAGCCTACATAAAACATATACGAATTTGTTTTGGAAAAATATGGAATTCCATGTTTGTGAGATTGTATTACTATTTTCTTATCCATAGAAGATGGTTATAAGATACGTAATGAATATAAAGAATATTATTAGGTATATTGTCCCATTCTAGTTTATTTGATGATAATGGATTGTAGCTTATCAGAAGACCCTTCCACCGAACTAATCTCATGTTCATAATGTGTTCTATATATATTTCCAGAAAACGTGAAGACCAAATCCATCAAATGTACTAAACATTGAGGTTATAGCAATGGATAATTATCTTCAATATCATTAAAAACTGATAGTGAATGTGTGTTATATATACATTTTCATATGAAACCAGAATAATCACCTGGTTAATGTTTTCTTATGTATTTATAAATTTGAATAAGATACATTGGAATTTAAGGATGTATTGATAGAAAGATATCATAATGTTTTGGTATTATATCGATAGAATTTATAGGTATAAATTAATTTTAATGGTTTATAATATAAAAACATTATATTTAATAATATATTTCTCTTTAAATATATTTAATTTCTTTGATACTTTGTGATACATTCAACCATGAGTGTAAATGATCCAAAATATCTTAAATCATTTTATCCATGATGCTAAATTGGTGGTATGAATATGAATAATTTTTTTGAATAAAAATATATATATAAATTATAAAATATAATTATTAATCAGTACTAATGTTTTTGAAGAGTCGCAAAATATTTCCAAAATTTCATTTTTCCTTAAATCGGGTTTTAATTACTTATTATGAACAAATAATATTACTATGTTCTTTAATATTTGGTAAATTTATTTTAAAAATAAAAAAAATTAAATCATGAAATCAAAATTATCATAGGATGAAATTTTGGGATCAATTTATAATGAATAAATTTTTAATGAATATAGGGAAATATCGATATTTGAAAAAATATCAGTTATTGTTATTAATGAATGTAATTTAAATTTAAAATGGTATATTTTATTTTTCCAGGGTTTTTATGATATATTATTAATATAGTAATAAAATATAACTCCGTTTAATTTGGGTTATTCATGTTTTTTAAAAAAGTACATTTATTTGTTAAAAATGAAATTTTTTAATGTTGTATTTCATTTCATTTTATGGAAATATATTTAAAATTTTCCATTTTAATTTATAGATTTAATAAACAATAATATATACCCAATATTGAATCATGAAGTAAATATTTGGAAATTATTATCCTTTTATTATTAGTCATTATTAGTAGTGCCTATTTAAAATAATTTCCACCAAGGAAGAGTAAATTGAATGTAATGGTGTCAAAACAATGACATAAGGCCGAAAAACCCAATAAATTACAATATTTTATAGATTTATTAAATTCAACCTTAGAAATATAAAATTTAAAGAAAATTATTTTTTATTTTATTTTCCCATCATTTTGAAATATACATTATTTTAAGCAAGGAAACATCCAAATTTTTACGCCATTGTATTTAATATCTGTAATATTTATTCATAAGGATTGAAATAGGATAAAATTTTTCATAATGTTATTTTAAATATGAATTAATTGTTTTGTCATATTAATTTATTGTTAATATTTAGTGATTAAATAAGTCCCTTAAAATCATACATAGTGCTGACTTAGTATAAGGATCCATCATTAAACATTACATAATATTAAATTAAATGTATAATTCGCATTGAGGATCTTTTCAGGTTTAGATTTTTAGAGAATTATGCTGTAACTATTACATTACAACTTGAATATTACAAGAATACACTACTACTTAGTATCCATTTTTTTAATAAAATAAAAACACTTAAAAAGAAACATTTCTAGTTCCATGTTTTTGATAGCATGACTTTTCCATGATCCCATCCTTGACCCTATTCATATTTTAGACCTGTGGAAAGCATTTCAGAAACATGGGATGGGAATAAAAAGCTCAGAAAGGGTTATAAAATATGAATGGAAAACATTATCCCATCAATAAATACCAAGCAAATAAATTATACTTTTCAATCATAACATACCTTTTGAAATCATTGGATTTTTGAATAACACAAAAAAATCATAAATCATAAAGGTTACTTATGACATCCATATCAAACATACATTGTATCTATCATAGATTCAAAGGGAGTTACACTTGTAATACCCATCACGATATATTCCATAAATCTCTTGGGTGAAACATCATGTTTACCTCAGTCATGTTACCCAATGCATTGGAGAGCTATCTCGGGCTTACCTGCACTAGGATTATCACAAAAACAACCATATACATAAATAATTCCCAATAACAATGACATAATCATAACATATAACACATGTATAAAGGAAAGGTAACATTTCAATATTCCAATATATAAAATCAAGATATTCAAATAAACAATGTTTTATCAAATCATTTTCAAAACCATTTAAAAAGAGATTTTTGAATCAAAGTGTCGCATTCCAATTTGAAGCTATAAATGAATTATCATAAAAAACATTAATGTCCATATAAATAAATCCTAAACCCCATTTTAAAAACATGGACATTAATTAGAAGTATTTATAATAATAAATCTTTAAAACATTTAAAACGATATTTTACTTGAAGAGTTTTTTAACAAAAAGGGAGATGCTTGAATACAAATTATTGAAGGATAAAATTTAATCAGAAAATTTTAATATAATAAGAATAAAGGGATTCATGATATAATATCTCAAATTAATGTATATTATCCATATAAGAGTGAATTGGTTCATAACAACAATGAAGTCTCAATGGAAACTTTAATTGATATAAAATCCCTTATAAGGATGATATCCTTAAAATAAGGATTATTCAATCAAATAATTATCTGTGAAAAATATAAATACACCCAATATAATTGGATATTATGTGAAACAAAATCATAGGTCATTCACACATATTCAATGTATGACATATTCAATAAGTTCATGTTGAACCCAAAGAATTTAAATTTGGTTTAGATGTTCACTTGTAATAACATGACAGCATAACTCCGTCACATTAAAATTCAGAAATTGAGTTGATAAGATAAAAAGGGTATCATAACACTTGGACATAATTTTTATATCAATGGTGATATAAGATAACATATCCCAACATAATACGATGTAAATTAAAAGATATAATAAAAATAAGTCTTTTAAATAGATAATCGTGAAAGTCTCCCTTACTGATTTGGTAACATACAAAACATACACCACATGAAAGAAGGATAATACAATAAAGATGTAAATACTCATAAATGAATTTATGTTACACAAATAGTACAATAATATTCTATAAATACACCAAAAAAATTGAAATAGTGGAATTTATAGCATGAATCTCACGGGAATAAAAAGTGAGATGAAACCCTTTACCACATTGTAATCAACTGAGTCATATGACCAAAAGTTAATAACCACTGAATGATTCGCAGAATAACATGAATATAAATATAATAATAATAATATATATAAAATTTAAGTACAAAATACACCACATTAAATAAATTAGTGGTGAATAATGGAAATCTAATGGAATTGAAAGTGAGATAAGAAAACCCATTACAATAATTCGGCAGTCTGAAGACGCCACTTAAAAATTATTAAAATGAATTAATGAGAGTAAGAGGGGGTCTCTAATTATATTAAAATACAAATTATTTTATGGTGAATATAAAAGAACATCCTACAACATAAGAACATGAATCATTAAAAGAAATGAAAAAAAAAGAGTACATGAAAAGAATGTGAGAGGTCAAATCCCTTACCTCATGTACGACTTGACACGATCGTTCTTTAATCTCTTGAATAATAAACTAAAGCTAATTTCAAAATTCATAAGAAATTTCTTCAAGTTTATTATTCCTTTTATATAACTTATTATCATGTTATAAACATTATTTAATCATTTATGTTAATAATATTCGTTTTGTCGATTTTTTGTACTTGAGTAAACAATGGACTTCATATAATTATATGTTGTTCATGTGGTCATAGGTTCATTAAATACAGAATTATATTCATGATTTATATATCATATATATCATATATATCCAGTATATAATTGTATTTATAATAGTACATAACATTTAGAGGTAAGAAATGAAATTCACCGTTCATGGAGACGGTATGTCGTATGTACGCATGAATGATACTTTCATTTCAATTCCTTATTTTAAAGGAATTAAAACATAATGATACATTAGTATATTATAATTACAGTATAATATCATTTATTAAATCAATAATTTTATCATTTATACATTCCACATAAGTCATTAATGTGTCACATCACTTTGAGGGGGATGTAGTCTGCACTTACTCAAATGAGATTATCGTATTTACTCACTATGGAAACCATAACGGTGTGCTATAAAAGGAAAATAATGAATCATAAAGAAAACATGGTCATATTATTTATCATATATAAATAAATTTCTCTCATAATGGCCACCATGAAAGATGGTTGGAGATATTTGAACAATCATCGTTTCGTGAGGCATTAGTTTTCTGTCCACAGAAACATTGTGTTCTTCATCCATTAGATGGAGATGTGTGTATGTGTAGTTATAATACTTCTTATAAAAACATCATAGTATATTTTAAGATACCGGAGATGTTAAAAAAGAAATTAATAAAAATATTTTATGTGTTGGAGAAGTAAAATAAATGAAAACAATTTAAGAAAAACTGTTACCTTTAATTTGGGTAACTCCCTTTGGTTTGAACCAATAGACTTCTTGATGTTACTTCTTCTTAAGTTAAGTATTCTATGGGGAAGAGAGGGATGTAGGTACCATAATTGGGAAGAGTTTTGATGAGAAAAATTGCTTGAGAGGTGTGAGTAATTGGATATAAATGGTCTCCTATAATAAGGGATAGGAGGGGCTCTTTAGGAAAGTGTAAAAATATTATTTTTTTTATTTAATGATATTCAGTTTCAAAAGGTCCAAAAATCATTATAGGTGAAAATAAGATGACTCATGGTAGAAATAAAATCATCCAGTCAGAATTGGACATGTTTAGCACAATATTTTATTCATTATAATCTTATTTATTTGAATCATTTATTAATAAGGTAAATACTGCATCATTATTGTGTCATATATAATTTAATTTATTCGATGTCTAAAAATTATGAAAACAACTACTATAATTTAGGTAATATTTTTATCTTACCACTGAATATTTATATTCTAAAATATTACTTATATACACAATATAAAAATTAATTTTCTAAAATATTTCTGTTATTGTCAATTTTTACTTTACATTAAATTAATTAATCTAAAGTGTCATTATCTTTCAAAAGTTGCTCCATGGGGACCCAAAATCGACCCAAGGATTCCAATGGTCAGACAATACCTATCAGATAAGGTTAGGACAAGTTTTAATGTAATTTGTAATTATTATAATATTCTTTTTACCATGAATTACATAATTTAACATTAATCATGATAAATAAAAGTCAAAAGTTACTATTCAACAAAAATTATTTTCATATTAATCAACCACATTTTACCTCTTGATAACAACCATGTATGTAGGATTTTTGAAATTAAATTCATAGAAGTGGTAAATTTTCATTTAAATGAAAAAGTCAGTTTTTTTAACTACCACTGAGTGGTTTCACTATTCATCAAAAATTGATGTTTTCAGAAAAAATACAAAAAATTCAGCCTAAGCTATATTTGATATTATGAATTCAAAAATGAACACTATTATGACATATTAAGAAACTAGTAGTGTCATTCATTAACATTAAAATTAATTCCCATTATCAAATCAAATAGCGTGTTTTTATAAAACAATAAGTATCAAAAGATTTATACTTGTTTAAGTCCAATTTCAATGTGAAATTAATTACAATGAACCATGATGGATTAAATGGTAATAATATATATTAAATTAACCTTAAAACCAATTATAAAGATAACCTAACCGTACAAATAAAATATATTAAAAAGAACTTTTGAATTAAAATACAATATCTTTCACTATTCATTAAAACATGAACTTTATCAGAAAAAATAAAAAAATTTACACAAAGTAATTTTTGATGTCCCCATTATGAAGAAGGATTTTATTCGGTAATATAGAATGTATTAATGTTACTAAAACCATATTTTAAAAATGTTCTCCATTAAATGGCCATAAATCTTCCTTTTAATGTAAATTATGGTTAAAATTAGATTCATTTACATTTTAAGCCAATAACTAATATTGGATAAATGTAAATAAATTTAAAAAACATGTATAATCATATTTTATTTAGTTTTGTTCATTCGTGCCAACAAAACTGGTAGGATTTGACTACCATTTAAAATAATAATATTATATTATTAGTGTGCAACATTTGATTTCAAAGAAACCTGTTGTTGTGTATTGGATATGCTATCGAACATAACAACAAAATTAATGTAAAATTAATATTTAATTCAAGACTATTAATATATATGAAATATTTCTTATTATTTATTTACCTAGGATTTTACATCCTTCCACACATTTTTGGAATTGCATCCTCACAATTTAAATAAAAATGGGCTCAGAAACTCCATTGAAAGTCCCACATCAGAAAAGGAGTCAGTAAAACTATCACTTTAAAAGAAAGAAAGAGAAGCACAAAGGTCACCCGAGTTAACCCATACTAATATTACATGAAAACATGGATATGGAGGAGAAAAAAAAGGGACAAGTTCTGATGGAGAGTGTTAGGAAATATGTTTAGGAGAAAGTTAACCACAAAGAAAATCGCAAACATGTGATGGTTTAAACAGTCTTTGATTCCCCAGTAGGAAAAGTTAACGGAAAAGGATTTTATTTAATGTTACTTTTATTGAGGAATTTATTTATGATCTTAACAAAAAAACATAAGGAAAAATACTTACTTGTCATGAAGACTTTAATCTTTTACTAGATTTCTAACACAAACTCATATTTTCTCCAAACGATGAATATTCAGGATGACTTTTTTCCACATTAAGAGTGATATTATAAAATTTTATAGAATCACATAATCCAAAAAAGATGAAATATATATTCCCCATGTCTTTAGATATTAACTAAAACCAAAAATTAATGTATAATATCAGACCATCACCAAAATGATAATCCTTTATAAAAATAAGTTCTACTCTTAATATCTAAAATTCAACAAAAAGAACCCAAGGTTCATGAAAGAACATTAAATATAAAGTTATCCTTAAAATTGATCAAATTAATCCAAAATAATATTGAAACACAAATAAATGAAGTGTTTTATCACATAGACTTCCAAGGTAAATCTTAACATTTATCTCCAAATAACATCTGTTACTCTTAAAGTCTCTTGCTGAAAAGTAATTAACCAAATCACATATCCTCCATGATAGGTTAATCTTTTCCATTGAAAACCCAAAATCAACTTATTCTTGATTCATAAGATCATCTAACTGAAAATAATTAGACATAATTACCATGGACTTCATGTAGTCCAGTGGTAAGCGATAAATACTAGTCACACATTGGTTGTGGGTTTGATTCCCACAGCTTCATCCGAGGCGATGGGTTGTCACACGGTTTGTGTGTTGTCCCTTTTCAAAAACTACATAATTTTATAACATTCCCAAAAAAGATAAATTCATAAAAAATAACCATAACATATTTTAACCACAAAGGTTATCTAATAACTTACATTTTTCATACCAGAATTTATTAACTGGTAATAACCTCAAATTCAAGGATCATATAAACATAAATGGTTCATTATAACAATAAACACAAAAAATAGATAATTATTCCTTGATTAAAATTTTCATATATCAAACTTCTGGGTTTCACATACTATAATGAGTCTTCTAATGTAATACCATCATCAAAAGAGCCTTAATATTTTTAAGCATTTCACCATCATAAATTTTACCATAACTTTTGAATTAATTATATGTTGACCTCTTACTCATTCAACATTCTTCATGATCCATTAACCATTCTTTACCAACATATTCTGAAATACTTCATTCCTACAAACAAATTCATGAATCCTATCCTAATATTTCAATAATAGAAAAACATATTTTTTGAAATAATCTATACAATTCATTGGTCATTGTCATTTTCTTCATCCTCAATCAGAATGGAAGTAGGTATTAATAAATGAAGTTTTGTACGATATTGGTCATCCCATTCCCAAAACATCTTCATATGACACAAGTTTTCATAATGAACATGATCACTACATTTAAAACATTCAATTTATCATTCAGAAAGATCTTCTTTCCCTTTCCTAGAGTAAACTAGATGCTTCCTTTTTCCATTGCAGGTTCTTTCTTTATGACCTTCATTTCCACATCTACAGAATAATTCTATCCCTTTGAAACATTTTCCTATTTGTTTCTTTCCACATCTTTGACACATAGGTTTTTCAACATAATTGCCTTAATTATTATTACCTAAACATCCGTAGGGATTTGTTTCTCACATATGTTATGTCTTATAAAAATCACTAAGGTTCAGGTGGTCAATCATGACTCGAGATAGTTGGTTGAGAATAACCACAAGCGTTCTCATTGAAGCTCGCATATCATTTAGCTGCTCATTCAAAAAACTATCATAGTTTTCTTAACATCCACTGTTACTTTCGTTCCTGTTAGATCAATCCATTTACTATAACCAAAATGGTTAGTGTGAATATATTAGTAAAATCATCTAATAATATCTTATGAGGAGGGTAAACACAATGATATACTTATTCGTGTTATCTTAAGCTCATTCACTATATAGAAATAACTATGACTCTTTATAAAATCCTAAACATTATGGTAATGTCACTTATGCGTAAATTTTACCCTAACCTCTAATGTTATCTAAACCGACCTCTAATACAAATTATAAGGACCCGACCTTAAACATTACATAATATTAAATTAAATGAATAATTCACATAGAGTATATTTTCAGTTTTAGAGTTTTAGATAATTATTCCATAACTATTACATTACAACTTGAATATTACAATTATACACTGCTACTCAGTATCCAATTTCTGCATAAAATAAAAACTTTTAAAAAAAACATGTCTAGTTTGATGTTTTAGATAGCATGACTTTTCCGTGATCCCATCCTTGACCCTATTCATCTTTAAGCCCCATGAAAAACATTTAAAAAACATGGGATCAACATAAAACACATAGTAAGGGTTATAAAATAAGGATGGAAAACATTATCCCATCAATAAATAAAAATCAATGAAATCATACTTTTCAATCATAACATAAATTATGAAATCATGAGATTTTTTAATAACACGCAAAAATCATAAGTCATAAAGGTTACTTATGGCATCCATATCGAACTTACATTATAGCTATCATATCTACCTAGGGAGTTACACTTGTAATACCCATCACGGTATATTCCCTAAATCTCTTAAGATAAACATCATGTTTACCTCCATCATGTTACCTAATGCATTGGAGAGCTATCTCGGGCTCACCCGCACTAGGATTACCACGAAACCACCCGTATACATAAATAATTCCCAATAACCATAAAATAATCATAACATATAACACATGTATAACGGAAATATATATTTCCACATTCTAATATATCAAATCATGATATTGAAATAAACAATGTTTTATCAAATCATTTTCAAAACCATTTTAAAATAGATTTTGAATCAAAATGTCCCATATAACTTTGAATATTTTAAATGAATTGTCATTTGAAAACATTAATGTACATATAAATATATCCTAAAACTCATTTTTAAATCATGGACATTAATGAGAAGTATTTATAAGAATAAACCTATAAAACATTTAAAATGATATTTTAGTTGAAGAATTTTTTTACAAAATGGGCGATGCTTGAATACAAATAATTGAAGGATAATTTTTAATCAGAACTTTATAATATCATGATAATAAAAGGATTCATGATATAATATGTGAATGTACTCTATATGAACCATATAAAAGGTAATTGGTTCATAACAACAATGAAGTCTAAATGGAAATGTAAATTGAGATGAAATACCCTATAAATATGGTATACTTAAATTAAGTATAAATCAATCACATAATTATGTGTGATATATATAAATACACCCAGTATAAGTGGATATTAATTTTAAAACATTTAGAGTACATTCACACATATTCAATGGATGCCATATTCAAAAAGTCCAAGTTGAACCCAAAGAATTGAAATTGGGTAATGAAGTTCCCTGGTAAAAATTTGACAGTCTAACGGCGTCACTTTAAAATTCAGAAAATGAGTTGATAATATAAAAAGGGTATCTTATCACATGGAAATAAATTTTACATCAATTTGTATATAAAATAACATATTCTAACATAATAAAATGTAAATTAAAATACATAATAAAAAGAAGTCTTTAAAATAGAAGAGGGTGAAAGTTTCTCTAACCAATTTACTAACTTACAAAACATATGCCACATGAATGAATGATAAAACAATAAAGATGTAAATACTAATGTATTAAATTATATTACTCAAAGAGTAAAATCATGGGAAATATATACACCACACAAAATGAAATAGTGTCATGTATAGCATGAATCTCACGAGAATAAAAAGTGATATGAAACCATTTACCACGTTGTAATCAACTGAGTCGTATGACCAAAAGTTATTGAACACCAAATGATTCATAGAATAAAATAAATATAAAGATAATAATAATAATATATATCAAATGGCAGTACACAATACCCCAAATTCAATAAATTAGTTGCGAATAATGGAAATCTCACGGAATTTAATGTGAACTAAGAAAATCCCTTACAAAAATTCGGGAGCATAATAACGCGACGTAAAAATTCATAAAATGAATTGATGAGAGAAATAGGGGGTATCTAATAATATGAAAATACAAATTAAATTATGGTTAATATAAAATAACATCCTTCAACATAATAACATGAAGCATAAAATAAAGGACATAAAAGAGAGTACTTGAAAAGAAAGAGAGAGGTCGGATCCCTTACCTCGTGTCTGACTTCACTCGATCATTCTTTAATCTCCTGAATAATAAAGTAAAGTTAATGTATACATTCTTAAGAAACTTTTTCAAGTTTATTATTCCTTTTATATCACTAATTACCATGTTATAATCATTATTTAATCATTTAAGTTAATAATTTTGTTTTGTCGATATTTGGTACTTGAGTCAAAAAATGGACTTCTTATAATTATATGTTGTTCATGTGGTCAAAGGTTCATTATATCAGAATTATATTAATTATTTTTATATCATATATATTGTATATATCATTTATATACATCTATTTATAATAGTATATAACATTTAGAGGTAAAAAATGAAATGAACCGTTCATGGAGACGGTAAGCCCTACGTACGCATGAACGCAACTTTCATTTATATTTCTTATTTTAATGGAATTAAAACATAATGATACATTGATATATTATAATTCCAACATAATATCAAATATAATATCACAAACTCTATCCTTTATACATAACACATAAGGCATTAACGAGTCACATCACTTTGAGGGGGCGGTAATCTGCGCTTCCCCAAATGAGATATCGTATTTACCCACTATGGAAACCATAAAGACATTATATAAAAGGAAAATACGGAAGCATAAAGAAAACATAAACATAATATATATCATATATAAATACATTTCCATCATAATGGCCACGACGAGCTACGGTTGGAGATATTTGAACGATATTCATTTTGTGTGGTGTTAGTTTTCCATCCACAGAAACATTGTGTTCTTCATCCATTAGATGGAGGTGTGTGTAAGTGTAGTTATAATACTTATTATAACAACATAATAGTATATTTATGATACTTGTGTTGTTACAAACTAAATTAATAAAAAGTTTTTTGGGGTTGGAGAAGTAAAATAAAATATAACAATTTAATAAAAAACATTACCTTTAATTTGGGTAACTCCCTTTGGTTTGAACCAAAGGACTTCTTGAAGTGCCTTATGCCTAAGGTAAGGATTTTAAGGGGAGTAGATGGATTTTGGGTGCTTAATTGGGTAGTGTTTGGACAAGACAAATGGCATGAGAGGTGTGAGTAATTAGATAGAAATGGTCTCCTTTTAAAAGAGAGAGGAGGGGATCTTTAAGAAAGTTTGAAAATGTTATTTTATTATATAATGATATTCAGTTTCAAATGGTCCAAAATTAATTATAGATGAAGATAATATGACTCATGGTCTAAATAAAATCATCCAATCATGATTGGACATGTTTTGGATAATATTTTATTCATTATAATCTTATTTTTTTAAATCATTTGATTATGAGGAAAATACTGCATCATTATTATGTCATATATAATTTAATTTATTAGATGTCTAAAAATTATTAAAAAAATAATATCATGTGGGAAATATTCTTATATTTTTAAATAATATTTATATTATAAAATATGACTTATATAACACCATATGAAAATTAATTTAATAAAATATTTTTGTTATTATCAATTTTGTCTTTACATTAAATTAATTAATCTAAAGTGTCATTATCTTTCATAAGTGGCTCCATGGGGTCCCAAACTCGACCCAAAGATGACCATGGTCGGCCACTACCTATCAAATAAGGTTAATACAAGTGTTAAGGTAAATTTAAATTATTATAATATTCTTTTTACCTTGAATTACCTTATCTACCTTTAACCTCTGTAAATAAAAGCCAAAAGTTACTATTCACCAAAATTTATTTTCATCTTAATGAAAAAAAATTTACGTCTTGATTACAACCATGTATGTTGGATTTTTGAAATTCAATTCACAGAAGTGGTAAAATTTTATTTAAATGAAAAAGTTAGTTTTTTTAAATTTAAATTAAATGGTTTCACTATTCATCAAAAATTGATGTTTTTCAGGAAAAAAACCAAAAACTCAGCCTAAGCTATATTTGATATTCTGGATTCAAAAATGAACACTATTATGCCAAATTCAAAACCTATATGTGGCATTAATTAACTTCAAATCTAATTCCAGTTATTAAAACAAATAGCGTGTTTTTAAGAAATAATAACTATCAAAAGATTGATACTTGTTTATGTCCAATTTCAAAGTGAAATTAATTCCAATGACGCACATTGGATTAAACGGTAAAAATATTTTTTATTTTATCTTTAAAACCAATTAATAAGAAAATTTTCTCAAATAAATAAATTAGATTAAATGGCACTTTTGAATTAAAATACAATATTTTTCAATATTCATTAAAAAATGAACTTTATCGGAAAAATTCCAAAAATTTACACAAAGTAAATTTTGATGTCCCCATTCTAAAGAATGATTTTATTTGGTCATATAGAAATTATTAATGTGACCAAAACTATAATAAAAAACGGTTTTCCACAATAATTTGGACTTTTAATGTAAATTATGCTTAAAATTAGATTCATTCACATTTTAAGCCTCTAACTTTTATTGGATAAATGTAAATAGATTTAACAAAAATTTATAATAATATTGTATTTAATTTTTTTATTCCTGATAATAAAACTACTAGGAGTTGAGTACAATTTAAAATAATAATATTATATTATTAGTGTGCAATGTTATATTTGAAAGAGACTCGTTGTTGCGTATTGGGTACGCTATCGAACATAGAAACCCTTTTAAAGTAAAATTAATACTTAATTAATAAATATTATTAAATATAAAGTATGCATAATTATTTATTTAGCATGGATGTTACACATAGCGCAAAAAAAATGTTAAAATCATGTAAATATTTTTCAAAATACTAAATGTAATATTTGATGGGTTATTTAATGATACCCATGAATGTTTTAGATTAATATACCAAAATATAAATGTTAAAATAGTTTATATTCTAATTTCATTATTATAATTAGGGAATTCGATTAAATTAAATGAATTGTGTCTAAAATGAAATTAATGGTATTTTATGTTACACAATATTTTGTTCAATTATTTGAAAATCATTGTAAATTTAATAGGATTGTTATTATGATAGATATTCTCAAACTAATAATATTTTCTTTTTATAATCTAATTTTTAACATATATGAAAAATTATAACATTTTATTATTGATAAATTCAATATCAAAATTTTTGTTATGGAGAGTTAACAAATGCATTAAACAAAATGACAATGTTTAACATGACAATTGAACCATCATAAATTTAATTTTGTTATGATATATCTAATGTTGAGTGTTGTTTCTCATATTTATGTCCATTTAGATATATTTTTCTTGTGAATAACTCAATTATATTTTAATCTTTCTTTAATTCAATGTTTTCCATTCCCTCACTTATAAAAGGACATCCTTATCCCTTTTTGATATTTCACTTTGATCTATATAACATGACCAAAACATATAATATTCTCTTCCCTTAATACATTTCAATTAATTTTAGGAATCCTTATTCTTGAAATGGAAACCCAAGGGTCTTTATAAAGGGATTTACAGGATGCCTAAAAAGGAAGAGGTGATATACAAACTTGACCATGTTTTATTTATTTTTTATACAACATTCTGTAAATATATATTATTAATCTTATAATACTAAATTTTGAAATCAAAATATATTATTTTATTTTTATTACTATATACCTACTAATATATTCCCTTATTCATCAAATGGGAAGTCAATGTATCAATTTTCTCTATGTGGGGCACACCCCCTTCATGTGATGATATAAATAATTCACTGTCACCATATTTCATGGATATTTATTATGGTATTTTTTAATTATGTATGTTATATTTATGAAATTAATATGTCTCTAAATTTATTATATCACATCAACATTCTTAACATCCTATCACATGGGAAAAAATAAATTGGATGATGCAATCGTATAGGCTACCACCTCTATAATGTAATGGAGTGCATTTTCAATTCATCATGTATATGGATAGTAATAAAGAAAGATTTAATTAATATTATGTATATATATTATAATAATTTTTTAAAGGTGATTTATTATTTCATTGTCTTCTAATCGTTCCATTCAAATTTAAAATCATCATTAATGGGTGTGTATGGCCAACCATATCCATGAAGGATTTATTTTATTTTCCAATATTTATTCTTAATGGATGACATTATAAAAATTTATAATGAATATATATGATATTAATATAATTATTAAATTAATTATATTATATATTTATTTTCAATTTACAATTACTGAAACTACCAAATAGAAATTCTTATGAAATAATAAACTCCTAACACAAAAAAAACAAATAATTTGTCAAATAATTTATAATTAATGGGAGTTGAGATGTTATATTTGGTTAATATATGATACTATAAAAATGTAAATTAATTTTTTATATAATTATAATAAATTTAGTAAAATATAAAGGTGGTTATAATGATTTCAATTAAATAGAAACTTGAGGTATGCGATTTATGTTAGAATTTCATTATTTAATTATATTTTTTATTTTTATTTTTGATGAAATTTTATTATATTCCACTCATGAATCTCATCATTATTCTTACAATATGTTTTATTATCAATAATAAATATTTTCAAATCGTTTTTTCCCCTTAATTACTTAATATACTAAAAGAATGTTTTAGGGAAAATCAACATTGCCTCTTCCTTTGGTCGGATGTCCTCTTTCTTCAATATCAATATATTGTTAAAATGTATCCAATAATGTTTTAACTATTCTTATATAATTATTTAATGCTATTTTATCCTTTAATAATTGTAGAAATTATTTTTAATGAAATATTTGTTAAATTTTATGAATTTCGTATTTGGGACTATTTAAAAAATGATGTGATAGGAATCATTGTTTTATGTGAATGACATGAATGGAATTTCTATCCACCATGGTCCCTCAATTAATTGAATCGTCCCTAAAAAAATTCAATGGATATATTCATTTATAAGGATTTCCTTAAAATTATAGGTTTTTATATTTATAATACTGGATTTCAAAATAAATTGGGAATATTAACCGAGAAATATTTCATGTAATCTTTTAAAGGAATTATTCTTTTTGATAAAAACTATTGATGTAATTTATTTCATATTGGTGATATTATCAAAGGATAACCTATTAATTATTTCCATGAATGGTTTATGAGTATGAGGACTATATTTAAATGAAATCCATTTATTTTCCTTGGGTTATGCTATGGGGAATTGTTGAAGTGTTTATGAAACTTATTATTTCTGATGAGTTACGATATGTAATGTATTATTTATGATCTTGTTTCACACATATAAATATATTACGAAATTGTAAATTGGGGCCTAATGTTATATATTTTTCCAATAAATGGATTAAGTATATATATATCAAAAGATGATAAATAATGGAATAGGGAGTTGACAAAAATTTGTGAATAAATATCTCATCTTTGATAGTCTTGGAACTGAAACTTGAATATTAATATGATAGAGTGAGGAGCAAACCCAATAAACTATAATTGTCTTGTATATGATCCTATATAAAATAAATTATTCTCTATTCATATGAGTATTCCATAAACGTGTTTCTTATGCCAATGTTATTCAATCATAAGTCATGTTCTTTGAATCCATTATGATTCATGTCCCATTAACTTCTATGATTAATTATAATACTTATGAATGGTAATATGATTTTATCTCATTCTACGATTCCTCTCGTATTTATGTTAGAAATAATTTTATTTTTAGGATTCCAATTATTCTCCATAATTTTTAATTTTTTAAATCATATGCATGGATTTTACTGTAAAAAAAACCAAATCAAGTACTGAGAAATATATATCACTGTTAATATTCCAAACCAATTAATGAATTCTTATTAATGTAATCCTAAATGTTAACATTATATTGAAATTAAATCAATTATATTGGACTATATTCCCAATAAATATTTTATTTTTCTCATATTGTTGGGTAGAAACTCAACATCAAATATATACACGTTTTATTAGAGTTTATTGTTGTTTTCTAATTATATTTTGTTAATAATATGAAATTAGGAAGTTTATTTTTTAATAGAAATTATATATAGTTACACAAATATTTGAAATATCCCATATAAAATTTCATTGTTTTAGATGATATAATTTATGATGAAACTCCAATGTAATATTGATATTTGATATATTCATCTTGGTGTAACACATTCAGGAGGACATATTTTTTTAGAAGAAAAATGATTAAGTTCAATATTGTAATGATTATTATGGAAAAGAAATGATTAAAATCTATAATTTGTACTTTATGTGTTGAATTGACTATTTATTAAATAATCTAATAAGATGCAAATATTTTTCCATGATTGATCTTCTATATGGATAATATTAGCATGGGACCAAAAGTAAAGACATAACCAATATAGCCTTTTTAAGATGTATACACAAATTGAATTTATTACGATTCCATTAGGTTTTACTTATACCTAATAAATATTAAAACAATTATTGAATTTAGTATTTATATTTTATCCTAATTATTATTTGGTAGACATTGAATATTAAATTAATATATAATCAAAGAGTAAGAAATAGTAAGATGATCAGTGGGTGGATTCTACAAAAGACCGTACAGAAAGAATATTTGTATGAAAATATTACCATCATTAATTTTGGCTACAAAATGATAAATTTTGGGTTATATAATCCTTTATAAAGGTATATTCATAGTTTTATTGAATAAGAATGTTATTAATCATATTCCCAGACTACAAACTATGAATGATATCCATAGTTTTCTCTATTTAGTTTGATATTGATAATGATTTATATATAATTTCTCACATACGATTAATCATCATAAAAATTTTACATATACGGGATCCATGTTCCTTTGGATAGATTATTTTGTAAAATTATTCATGAAAGAAAAAAGATGGTTATTTATTAAATATGTTATTTTACACGAACCAACCTAAGTCGACCCTAAAATATTCACCCATGACGATTCGTGGAAAGGGATGAGAAGTGTTCCTGATCCCCCTGGATGGCGACAAGTTCCAAGGCATCAATAGAAATGATGGGAAAAATTTTCCCAATGAAAGTTAATAAAATAAGCTAAAATAATAAAGAGTATCTCAGAGTATATAAACCAAATAAAATATCTAAATAGATGATGATGGAAATAAAAACTAACCAATTGGAAAAAACTCACTCGGTGTGACCCGACAGGTCACTCCCAGACCTAAAAATTATGTGTCTCCCATGGCTAGTGCACCCCAGATGCTCTCAACCCAAAAACTAAAAATTAAAGATTACTATTTCGGTCAGTATTAAAACTTAGTAGGCCAACCAGATATCTATTCTCAATTCACATTTTTTTAAAATAAATATACACATTCATTTTTGAACTATAATGTATAAAATAAATTTTGTCTATATGTTACTAAAAAAATTATGAGTCATTTCCCAAATTACATTATAAAAAACCAATTCCATACTTTTAGTGAGACATAGACATTTTCATAAGGAATGTAATGTTTTAATTTTCAATTTTTATAAAAAGACTAAAACATTTTTCATTGAAAATTGTTTCATAAGCCACATTAAAACCACGCATTACATTATTCGAAAAAAGTACTCATGAATTATCTAAAATAATATCTCTACATGGGAAATTTAATAAAATTATATATACAAGTAACACATTCATCACCGCAGGCACTGAGAAAGAGTAAACATAGGTGAACAGAAGTGATCTAGAATAATCGAGAAGACACCAATACATGATACCTCATCCTCGTTAACATGTCAAACATGGTGAAATAAAAATTAGCCAAACACTAGGCCATCCATTCTTGAGAATGTCAAGTTAAAATAACATAGAATAGAACCCAAACGTGTCTTCTGACTATGGGCCAATAGGTAGTACCATAATCTACCAGTGTGGCAATCATTATCATAATATTCTATCAATATTCCATGTTTCTATGTATCATGCATTTAGAAAGGGTTTGGGCCAATCAATTTCATCTAAGCATGAAATAACTATATATATAATAATAATGCACAACAGGAATCCCCTTGAGTCACTCCAAATACTAATCTAATTCCATTAATCAAAATAACATAAAGAGTCCAATCTGAGGCACTCTAATAATATATCAAACATATTCCTTAGTAATGCCTTCCCATCGATTATATATATACAATCATGGAATTATAAACCTCCACATGTGGTTTTCATTATAAACAATTTCACCATTTTTCACAATGTTACCAAACATGCCATAAACCATTCCGTTTTTATAAACAGAAATTTATCATTAATAGAAAATCTACATTTTCTAAAGAGGGAAAAAACAACACCTCTACCCAAAAACGTTGAAATTTTATATTAAAATATTCGGATGACATTTCCCAGGGTGCTAACATTTTTATAAAAGTTCAAATGGCCATTTATAGACAACACATTCTAAAATACCCTAATACTCAATATGCATTTATTTATAAAACCAAAACCCACATTGAAACCAAAAAAAGGATTCCCGAAACACCCTTTAAAATAATAAAAGAACATTAATAAATCAAATCAAAAAAATTTCCATTACACTTATCACCAAAACTCCAATCGTTCAAATTCCATATTCACATGTCAAACCACTTTAAAATCCAATTACACACTTATTTTAAATGAAAAACTAACTGGAACACTTTCACGAAACCCAAGATCAATATTTCATATCAATCCACTTTAAATCCAAAACTACATTCCCTTTGAATTTTAACACAACTAGAAATACTATAAAAAAATTTATCAACATACACATGAACATTTTATAAAGGGGTTTGAACACACCAAATCACCTTTAAATGAAACATTCTTTATAAAAATGCTTACCCGACCATTTATTAGTGGAACATGAAATGTCTTTCAAGAATTTATATAATTAACACTAAAAAGTGGAAAAATCAAAATCCATCTCACATACTCATTTATATTTTTATTTCAGGTTCTAAGAGTCACAAACTAGGTTCAAAATTAATGAATCATTTAATTAATCAACCAATGTAGTCAATTATAATAAAACAACATCATTTTTCACAAAACCATAAGTGAACTACCAATTCACAAAATAAGTAAATTAAACCAAATTTAAAAAATAATAATTTTCACATATATAGGGCGCAAATAGTAGTAAATAGTTGAAACTTATAATCTACAAGGTTGTGCAATGGGAACTCACCTCGAAACTATCGCGTGACGAAAAAATGAACATTAGGGAATGAATCATTCATGTTTCAAAACCCCTAACCACCAATGATAAGACTTAGCGGATAAAAACTATAAAAAACTATGTAAAAATACAGAAGCCCATGGGTGGATTGTATACCTATGGGGTTGCACATGCTAGAAAGTACGTCGTTGTCCGGAAACGCGTTAGCAAGGGCTGTGCGGGCTAGAGGTAATATATAGTCGTTGCTCATTGAATGGAATCCCACCGGAAAGACGTTCTAGCCAGATGAAGGTATTATTAAATGGAGTGGGTACTTCGGCTGGGGATGATGCACTTCGAGTTGGGGACTGAGGGGGTCGGGGATGGCTGGAACAACCAGAGCAAGGGAACCAGGATGGGTCTCAACAGGGGTTCATGAAGGAGGAGGCTATGATGGTGCCTGGGATTGCACTGAGAGAGGAAGGATGCGTCTGAGGATAGGGGTTTATGATGTCGAGGAGGATGAGTGCATGTGAGGCGCGACATCATCTTCTAGTCAGGGAAGAGAACCCGTGAATTAGGGGGTGCCCTGGAGGTTGGGATGCAGTGACGAGAGGGAGATGGTGGAGAGGGCCGAATACAGAGGAGGCGATTCCTGGGAGGCTCACACTGAATGAAGGGAGGTGTTGGGAGGAACCCTTCTCACACTGAACAAACAAATAGGGGGCTCTAATTTGATATAGGAGGGTGGAATCACGAATTCCTCGAAAAACTATAAAAGTAATCTAAAATAAAATAGAAAAAAAATAATAATTTTAATATAATTATAATTATAATAATAATTATTATTATAATACTAATAAAAATCAAAATAATAAAATAAAAATAATAAAAATGTACTCTCAATTTTATAATAATAAAATCTATAAAAAATAAAAATTTTAAAGAAAACAACTAATGTCTTTTTAATTAAAAAATTATTTTCTCTATTTTCCTATAACGGATGGTCGCACGGTTTCCAAGGACATGTTGGGCGACTTGCATATTGCGCTACACCCATGTGACTGACGACATCAAAAAAAATAAACTTCTTAATATAATTTAATGAAATATTTGATAAGAGACTCACTCGAATCGAATAAAATATTTAATGGTAAAAAATAAATTATTTATTTAAACAAATGGGTCGAGGTGTAAAAAATCACCCACCATAATGATTTCATCCCTCAGAAAGCCACAACATTATCCAGCTGATTGATCAACACCTATGTATTCCACATTAACAAGATTCAACCACATAACCCAAGAATACTCCATCGACCAACAGTGGGACTCATCCTCATTGCCTGAGACAGACCACCAATAGAGGGGAGGCCCAAACGTACTCTCAACCATAAATTTTCAACTACAATATGGTAACAATTTAAGATAAAACTCAATGAGACCCATGGTGGGTCTCCACACCATAATGAACCACCCTACAAGTGACCAAACCGACATCCAACATGAAACTGAATTAGGCCTTAGGCCCATTAAATGAATACATCAAGAAAATTAAAACCACTCTCTCCCATCCTAAACGGATAATATCTAAACCGAAAAACACCACATGAACCAAAAACCCTCACCCCATTAGTAGGGAGGGATGGAAAGATGATTTTTTCAATGAAATAATGATTGAAAACTAATCACGACTCATCACATCGGGTTGGAAAAAAACCAAATCCGCAACTGATTCACATGGGTGTTTCAGGCAAGGCCTCTGATCAGAAACTCATATAAAAAAACACACAATTACATAAATTGTGTGACGGGTACATCCAGAAAACTCTTTATGATGATAAAAAATTTATAACAATAGATAAACCTCAATAGAAACAAAAAACTTTCCTCATTGAAATGATAGAGGATCAACCTTAACCAGAATCCCTAAAATTCCCACAAGGATCCTAACTACGCGTCATCATCAATCTAAGGAAATTTGAATGGACTTATGGTGGATGAAGTGTCTCCTTCCTCGATTTTAGGTTCTTATAATCCCAATAAAAACATACATCTTTGATTTAAATAAAAGTTGGTGGGTAAAAACATCTCTATTGAAATTCTTTAGATTGTCACTGGCATGAATGTTTTCGTGCCACCCTAGCAATCCATCCACCATACCTGAAATCTATTTATATTCCAACATACCACTATGCATGATAGTACCCATAGGAACACCAAGGATAACAAATTTATTATCCAAAAATAAATCATTGACCCCATTTCTTTTAAAAAATATCCAAATTAAAACTTCCATATCCAACAACCATATTTCAAAACAATTTTTTTCTAATTCAAACAAATTTCAGAAGTCAGAGAAGACCCATAATAACTGAAAAAAGATACTAGTATTGGTGGGTGACTTGAACATATAGCCAGTGGCCACATGCCAAACACATCACTGACATAGAGAGCCTTTTAAGACCATTCCCCATGCTCCAGATGGATTTCTAGGCCATTTGGTTTCATAAGGAATATTATCCCAACAACCCTTTTTGTATCCCAATAGACAAAAGATCCCGAAAAAAACCAATGAATCTAATTAAACCTGACATCCCTTAGAAAAAAATGGATCATAACGAGAAAGAGTTCGCGACACTCTTCCAAAACCTACCCTTCGAGTACCAAAAATCATACACATTATACCATGACATTTAAAAATGATAAATGGTTCTCTTAAATGAGAGGTTATCTAAGACACCACTAGATCTAATACAATTTCTTCACGAACATACCTCGGTCGACCCGGAATAGGTTACCCTATCGGATCTGCAACAAGGCCCATGTGGAATTCCTGATCATCTCAGGATGGCGAAAAGTGCTAGGAAATTAACAAGGACATTGGGAATTAATTTTAACAATAAATATAAATAAAATAAAAATAAATAATAAATATAATCTCAAAGGAAATAGACCAAATAAAATAACTAAACAAAAACTGTTTAAAATAATAAGAAACCAAAGAAGAAAACACTATCTCCATGTGACCCCACAGGTCACTCCCCGACTCAATGATCAAGTGTCACCCAAGGAGAGCGCACCCATGCTGAAGCCTACAAAAAAACTATTAACATAAAATAACTATAATCATGAGTATTAAAACTCAGTAGGATAGCCCGATATCTATTCCCATAAAAATCCTTTAAAATAAAATAATCATCCACTTTAATGTTTGATCTATAATACATAATGGTATGTTTTTGTACATTTTACTCAAAAACAATGTACGACTCATTTCCCTCATTCATTTATCAAAAATAAAAAGTCATTATTATCATGAGAAATTAGAATTTTCAAACAGTACATGATGTTTATATTTTCAATTTTTACAAAAAGTATAAAATTATTTAATATGAAAATAATTTTTATAAGACACATTAAACCCACACATCACATTCTGGTAAAAATATTTCACATGAATGAGCTATAGTAATTTCACTACAATGAAAATGGAATGAAAATATATACACAAGTGACACATTCAACACCATATGAACACATAATTAGTTGATATAGGCGAACCTAGGAGATCAAGAATAATATAGGAAACTTTAATACATGAGACCACATCCTCGTTGACATGTCACTCATGATAAAATCAAAACACTCAAATCCATCAGCTATCCTTTCATAGGTAGGCCGAGGGAAAATCCCATAGGAATGAACCAAAACATATCTGCCAATTATGGGCCGCTGGTTAGTGCCATAACCTACAAGTGTGGAAATCATTCTCAAAATATTCTTCAATATGACAGATTCATTTGATTCCTATTTTTAAAAAGTTGTTTGGCCAACTGATTCCATCCTATTTTCTAATCAATGTATATATAATAATAATTCACAATAGGCACAACTATTACACACTAAAATGAATGATCTCATTCCATTAATAAAAATAACATTAAGATTATAATTCTAGTAACCCTTATAAGGGATCACAAGGATTCCTTGTTAAGGGCATCCCATCCATTATATAAATACAATCATAGAATGAGAAACATACAAATGAGGTTTTCATGATAGTCTATTTAATTATTTGTCACATGGTTTCCATATGAGAATTAAATAATTTCATTTTCACAGACTGAAATTTCTCATTAACACAAAATCCACATGTTCTAAAGAGGGAAAACGCATCATCTCTACACTAAAACGTTGGTAAATTCTTACAAAATATTCATATTAAATATTCAATGGCACAAATTTTCTTTTAACAATTTCAAATGGAAATTTATCACCAACACATTCTAAAACACCATAAATCTGAACCCCCAATTACTTATAAAACCAAAATCCGCTTTGATAATACAAATAAAAGGATCCATGAAATATCATTTCAAGCACTTCCAACACATTGATAAATTCAAACAAAACATTTTTCATTACATATATAATAGAAATTCCAATCAGTAATAATACATCATCACCTATCAAACCACTTTAAATGCCAATTACACACATCTTTCAGACATAAAACTACTTGGAACACATTCCAGAAACCCAAGATCACAATTTCACTTCAATCTGATTTAAATCCACAATTATTCAACCTTTTAATTTGAAACCAAATAAATACACTATAAAAAACATTTTTTTACATACATATTATCTTTTGATAATGGGGTGTAAACACACCAAAAATCCTTGAAATGAAAAATAATTTATAAAAATGCCAACCAAGCCATTTATCAGTGTCACATGCAATGTTGATCATGACATTTTCTAATTAAAACACAACAAGGTGCCAAAAAAATTATTTCCCAGAAACATATTTAAATTGTTAAATATGGTCCTTAGAGTGACAAAACTATTGTAGAACTAATGAAAAATTTAATTAAATTTTTTTTTGTGAAATTATAATAAAATATAATCACTTTTTTTAACAAAACTGAATTGAACTACAACTTTTCATAATAAATAAATTAACCAAAAGATACACAGATAATAATTACCACATATATAGTGCATGAACAATATGAAATAGATGAATCATAAATTCTAAATGGATGTGCAATGAGAACCTACCGCCAACCATGGCGTGATGAAAAAAATGAACATTTGGAAACACTTCACATGGGATTCAAAACCCCTAACCTATGAAGATAACCATTAGTTGGTAAAAACCTTAAAAAAACTATGAAAATGACACAACTAAAGGGAGGAGTGTGTACGAGAGGTTTTACGCATGCCCGAATGGGAGTCGCAGGATGGGAACATGCTAGCAGGTGATGACCAAGCTGGAGGGAAACCTTCGTAATAAGTCGGAAAAAGGAATCTCTCTAGAAGTATATTCATCAAGAGGAAGGTCTCATCATAGTGGGTGGGTGTGTCAGCTAGGGTAGTTGTTCACTGACTAGGGGGGGAGAGGTGGTTGGGGTCATCTAGCTGAATAGGATCAAGGGAGTCAATAGGGGTCTCAACGAGGGGTAGAGCAGGATGAGGCTTGGATGTCGCGTGGGTATGATGAATGAGATAAAGGCCACATCAGAGGTGTATATGCTGTTAAAGATGAGGAGCATTCACGAGGCACAAAAGCAGCTGGATGGTCGTGAAGAGGTGTCGGGATGCAGGTGGTGCACCAAAGTTCGGGCTACTGCAATGAGAGGGAGACCATGGAGAGTGTCACGTGTAGTGAAGGCGACATCCCGGAGGCTCACGCTGAACAAAGGGAGGCGTTGAGAGGAACCCCTCTGGCGCCACACACAAAAGAGGGGATCTAATTGGAGAGATTAATTCGGCCCAATTGGGAAACCCAAAAATTAATAAAAATAATCTAAAATAAAACAATAAAAAACAATATTTTTAATATGATGATAGTAATAATAATACTAATAATACTAATAATAATTAAAACAATAAAATTTAAATAATAAAAATATATATTTATTTTAATAATAAAAAATTCCTTAAAATAAATATTATTTTTAAATGAAAACAATTAATGTATGTTTTAATTACATAAATTAGATTTTCTAATTTTTTGAGAATGGACGGTCCTGCAGTATCCATGGTGAAGATGTACACCTTCAACATCAAACTCCGACCATGTTACCCACGACGTTGATATAAAAAATATCACTTTTTAAAATAACTCAACAAAATATTTCATCTAGGACTCACCTGATCCCCAAAAAAATGTTTTATATAATAAAAATAATTAAATAAATTAAACACATTATTCGAGGTGTGACATTATTACCTTAACCTACATACGATAAAGTGATGTGATATATGATTATATATCAATGAAGGTATTTTTATTAATCAATATTCAATGTAATATTATGATATCTTATCCATCACATGAACAATATGTACTTGGAAAATATTATCAACTGTATATTTTTATTTTTTTATCTTTTTTTATTATAATGACATAGATAAAATCACTTTATGGATAATTGTCGAACATATATAATTATATTAATGGTATAATGTATATATTCACTTATATTGAGTTTAACATATCATAGAATATTGTCATAGGTTACTGATTATTATAAATATTCAATACAATATCAACAATGGATTGTAAACAAGGTGGCTGATAATATGAGTCAAAAGGATTATTATAAAATATCTTGGATGAGGATAACAAAGGTCATATCATTCTGGATATTTAAATTGTGTATATGAAAGTTATCATAACCCCCTCCATCCAAATATTCCCCTCGTGAGCTGGAAATGAAGGAATATAGACAATCACCCCTGTGTCTCACCTCTAGTAGGCCCTGAGGTCATGACCAACACCAATGGAATAAAATATCACAAAATATATGGCATTAACCATTCTATAGTATCCTTGATCATATGATAAGACAAATAATCATCATAACAACCCTAAGACACTATATTTATATAATAAAAACCCAAACAATATCCCACGTTAATGTTATAAGTGTAATCGATTCAAATGAAAGATTCTCTAAATTTAATATCAAAAAAAGATAAGTAACAACCCCAAATATATCCCTAACATTTGACCTAGAAAATCATATCATGGTCCATGTATCCCTTAGAAACCTAAATTCAGTTTTACAGACATACATTTGGCATACATGTATACTTAGAGAAATTCAAATTCTCTTGTCCATAAGTGGAGAATCATACTATTTCCCCCATGAGAAAAATAAAATCCAACACAACCTAACAAGGTATAATAGCCACAAAAACCTCACCATAGACATTCTCAACAAATAAGGAATGTCTAGTGAGGTATTAAAGAGAACATCAATGATTTGATACCCCGAGTCAATTTTCCACTGATTATTCCCTCTCACACCAAAACATAAAAATGTCATGTCGCCCCCACCTATACTAAACATATCAATCCACATCATGTCTACACACTCCTAGGAAAAAAAACAATAATACATACCACCTATAGACATCTTGTCCACATACCACATCAAATACATCCCTAAAACACATTGGTCAGAAATCAGATATCATCTCGAAGACACCTAGAAATACCCAACACATATCATCCCTGAGAAAACTGAGAAGAAAAACTCATCCACAACCACCTGGGCCTTACAAACCACAACATTCCCAAAAAATCTTTTTTCTATCACCACCTAGAAGAGGGAGTAGGGATGATCTGGGGAAAACCATCCATCACCCTACCAACATGTTTTCAAATGACACAACCCCATAAAATTGGGGGTTTCCTCACATAGTTCTCTATGATAGTTGGTTTATATAGAAAACACAATGAAAAAAATGAGTGTGTATATATATTTAGTAACAAACAATTAATCCCGATATATGGTTCCTCAATCTATCTATCAACCACCCTATAATACTTCCAAATTTTCTAATACCTTAAATTGAATTATTTAACACTAGAAATTGTAAATTCGGAAGTTGAAAGATGAAATCCATTTTAAATATTCCACAACTCAATCATATCCTCATAAAACTCATTTAACCCATTATCATTGTTTATTAAGGATTTCATTTATTAATTCCAACCCTACCTTGGAGATTACCAATAATACCCCACAACAATTCCAACACCATGGTCACTTAGAGGAAAAAACCACATTATGTTAACCCAACAAGAATTCCTCACCGTTTTACAATCATACCAACAACATCAATAATTATTCTTCAATGCCATATTACAATGTCTATCATATCAACACGAAAACCCGCAAGTTACTAAAAAACCACACAACCCACCATCTCAAAACCAACCCAAAAAACATCGTTTTATAACAAAAGTACACCCAGTAAAATATATTTACCAAAACCAGAACCTATATCCTTACTTCTCAAAAAATACCAACCTATTCTATGATCAAACAATCTCTCAACCTGAGATACCATTTAACCACACATATCACCCCAGAAACAATTGTAATCTCATCCTTATCACCACAGAACAAAACAAGGTAAAATATTTATCAAATCCCCATATAGCACACATCAATACAAAAAAATAAAGCTGTATTCTGATTTAAAAAACATTGGTTCTTTATTTTAAAATTAAGAATTCTGTGTTCATCATAGAGAATGTTCAATACTCTAACATCCATTTATTTAACTGAATATATGTTGTCATCCAATTTCATCTTTATATAGTCTTTCACATATGATTAAAAATCCCTTATCTATCCATCAATGGTGGAAAACCAAAGACCACCAATATCCATGATTTTCAGTAGGAATATATCCTATAATGATGAAAATATCAATATCATATAAAATATAATCATGAGATAGTTTTCCACGTCCCATGTTTATTGAAATTATATAAATTCGGTTATCTTTATTTATTATGAAATTTATTATCATATAAAGAGATAATTAGTACATCCACTACATATGATGTATAATTAAAATGGAGATGAAGGAATTCCTCCCATGGTAATTAGATGATCAGAAATTCCTCATTGCACTGATAATAGGGTTTGATTATTCGACAGGAGGAGCCTCTAGGTAGATGTGATCCAAATTCCATAGAAAAACAAGAGATTATTAGGGAAATAATGGTTCATAAGAAGCCTTGGTATCCAAAAAAATAAATAACACAAGGAAGGAATGTGTGTTAGCTTTTGATAGTCTGGATCCTTTATTAAATATTGAAATCATTCTCAAAGGCATTTATATGCAGATCTTGACCAATACCATCCGACTTTGCCATTTAAGAGTCTTTGAGTTATCACTAAATTAAGGATATACATTATATATTTTAAATTGGGTTAAAAACACTTAATCATTTTATTGAACTCATTTTATTTCAAATAATATATTAAAGGGTAGAATCATGAAAAATGTGAGAAATGTAGAAAAATTGACAAACTGTTTGAAGTGACAAACCATTGGGTGAGTCGCTGACGTGAGATAATGATAAAGACTCATTGATAGAGATTCACCAATGTGATATATCTATGGAAATTAACCGACAGAATTCATGAAAGGTGATTCACCGATGTTAAGTCACAAGTGCGAGCTACTGATTGCGAGTCCCCAACATGGCTCACTGTTTCCACTAATCAATGACACCTACCAATACCTCCTACCAACACCAACAACTAACACCACCTACCAATGCCTCTAACCGACGCCACCTATAAATACAACATATTGACAAAACTTACCCATGCAACCTAACTATGCATCCTACTGACACCTCATATTAACCCCAACTACTATTGGGATACTAGATTTTTGGAAAAATTCTTAAATGAGTCACTATTGCCTCTTGAAAAATCTAAATCACTAATTTTTTCACAATTTAATGGACCAAGAAGGTCCAGAACATTCTTTTATATTCCTATCAATGTTTTATCATCCTAAAAAATCCAATCCCAATCCTCAAGGAATAGATGGAATAGAACAAGAACCCTATGAGATAGCTCTCGTGGTTCCAACTATAAATGAAACACCACTATGACAAAGATTTTCTACAATAAACCAGTATGTGTTGTTCAAAATTTGGAGTGAAACATCATAATCCAAGAAAACCTCCATTGACATTTACTACCCCAATTGAACACAATACACACATCATATGGACAAAATCCACGCCATCTTGAACACATGAATCAAATAATACCTTCCTCTATATAAAGATACTATTCAATCTTGGTGGCACTAAATCTCCCGCACAGGTTTTATCTTATCTCAATTAATGTGTCTCTATCATGAATCGGGACCTCCCCTTTTTACGTGTTAGGAAATTATAACTCATTGTGGAATAGTGAATCAAATAATCCCATAGAGAACAAGGATCAAGAATCATATTAAAAAGTAAAACACAACAAGGAAAAACATAGAATAAATCTTGGTACTAGGAATGAATCTCTACATATCAATCCAAAGTACTCTACTCTGGGCCACCATGGCTCCACAACACATGAACCAAGGGGATGGTCCATTCACATAGATCCTTATCTTAATGATCACGTATATCCGCTGGTCTTTCTACAAACAACACATTGCCTTCAAAATCAAATTATACCTTATGAATGACATGATATTAATCGTGATGATAACAAAACATTAGAGATACATGAATGATATCGTGGACCTTATCCAACATTGATTGAAGTGCCAAATTGTATTCCACCTCACCAACTCACTGAAACACCTCAATGGGTCTAATGAACCTAGGAGAATGATTTATCCCCCTTACAATCCTCCACTTCCCACGTCGATGGGAAACCATTAAGAATATGTGGTCCCCATCACTGACTTCAACAGGACTCCACTTGAAATCAGTGTTTGACATTATCGGGTCTTGTGATGCATTAATCCTCTCATGAAAAATTTGAACCCTCTCAGCCACACTCTGCACCACATTCAGACGAAAAAGATACGCCTCCCAAACCTTTGTCAAACATAATAGATAATAACACATCCTATAATGAAATACCTCGAATGGATCCTTGTAAATTAATCTATCACATATATTATTATAAGGGAACTATTCTATGAGTATTTTTCATACTCAATATCCACTAAAGCATAATAAAGATTCCTGCAACATGTCCCCCAACATCCCTATAGGACGCTCTGTCATTCCATCCATTTGATGGTGAAAAGTATTGTTGAGTCATAACTATGTTCTAAAAAAAATATTTTAGTCCCTTAGAGACTTCTGAGGTAAAAATCATGCACAGATCTAAGATGATTGATCTGGGAACTCCATGAAACTGCACCTCCTCATCCACATACCTCTTGTCCAAGGCATCCTTTTTAATCAAAGCCTTAATCGCTAATAACTGAGATTATTTAATCTTTCTATAAAAACTACCTAAATTTCATCACATCATCCTTTATCCCTAGGTATCCATGTGTTAAAATACATCAAGTTGTCATTCCATTTCTATTTAGGGAAATCAAATTTCTACAACAATCAACATGGAACATGTTCCTTAGCCTTTACATACAATAAAATTAACTAATTCATGAAAAATACACCACCTAAATCTTCATTCTTATTCAAAATAACATCATCCTCACCAAAGGGTAAATCTGGAAAACATTTGGTTACATCACATAAGGTTATCTATGAAACTCAAGAAGAAACCCCTCACATATTCCAACCAGAAAAAACTAATTCCCATAAAATTACATATCAGTTTGACCATCCTCCAACCATCCCACCTGAGGACCTGCCTGGTCAATGAGCTTGTGCTTCAACTCTACATCCTAGTACCCCCACTAAGACTCTTCCAACATATATATCATAGTAGACTGCACATTCGTCTAAACCAGGCATCCTTTGTTTCTATCCATTCATGAATTTACGTTCAAGGAGGCCAAATCCTCCATCACCTTTAATGAATATATAGATTCTCAAACAACCTCCTTCTATGACATTATGTTCAAATAATAATCCATAATATTCCACTTTCTTCTGGTGTAAGAGATATCAAAATCTTAATCTTGAATAAATTCCACCAAAAGTAACAATCAAAATTTCATATCACATTGGGAAAAGGTATGACCCATTATCTTGTGATATGTGTAGTCCAATAAGTGATCCCTAATGAGGTAATGTCACCACAAATTCACTGGGAACCTGATCTCTAGTATCTCCAGATCATTGGTGGTATTGTTACATTCAAGGAGTTTTAAAATTGAAGAACACTATGATATCAATCCCCATTATTTCATCATCACACATCCCAATAACATATAAGAAACATCAAAAAACAACACAAAAATATCCCCTTCATTTGGTAACCATAGAAATGGATCAATGACCAACTTACACTTTAGATAGATGAAATATACATGGTAATACTCACATATCACAAAAGCCTCGTCCCTCTTGGTCAATGCTATCAACAGAGATGCTTCTTGGGAGAAATAATATAAGAATCTCTAGTAATATCCTTCCAATTCAAGAAAACTGCAAACCTCTACTACATTTATGGGTGATCCACAAGAAAAAACTATTTAAAAATTATACGGGCCCACTTATAAACCCAACCAAGACACCATATGTCAAAAGAAATATACCTATATTTTACATAATATACACTTAGATGACATAGTATATAGATGGTTGTGTCGATGAACCTACAAGATAGTCTTGAGATACTCGGTATGCTTCTCTTATGACTGCAAATAGATTAGGATATCATCAATGAATACAAGGATGAACCGATCTAAGAACAGACAAAAGACAAATATCATGGGCCAAATGTATGTGGATGATGCATTTGTAATACTAAGCGGAATAACCTAGTACTCGATGTGCCCATACAAACACCTGAATGTAGTCTTCAAGATATCACCTTCCTCCACCATCAACTGGTGAAACTAAGACTAGAGATCAGTTTAATTGAACCAATATGATCCACTCTTTTGATCAAAAAGAAACTATATTCTCAAGGGAGCGAAACTGTTCTTGACCGTTACCTGAATCATCCACTGATATTCTATGCACATCCTCAGACCACCATCCGAATTTCTCAAAAACAAGTCCTGATAACACCATGGTGACATATGAAAGATAAATCCTTTCTTCATCTGATCCTCTATCTTAATCCTATACTCCCGCATATTTGTGATAATGAGCAATCATAAATAGAGAAGCACTATAATGAATGTATATCTAAAAATAAACATCACATTGAGGGGGTAGAGTTAGAACCTACTCAATGAAGTCATCCAATAACTCCGTTAAAATATAGGAACCACTTTTATATCAGAATTCATGCATTCCAATTAAATATCATCCAATAATTATAGAAGGGTCCCCAAACACCAACTATAAATATGAAAACACTGCTAACTAATGAAATCCATATGCTTTCCATCCATGTATGAAATCTTGAATATCATATAGAAGTTGTTGATAACATAATTCACAATGTAAAACAGTTCGATGCCAAGTATGACATCATATGACATCATATTTAATAGGAAATGATCCCCTAAAGACTTATACAGCTCCATCATTAGTCTACATTCCCGAAAAACATCAAACATGGTGGTCTAAACTACCATTGGTGTAATCAACACTAGGGGAATATCAATACTCTCTTCTTCTAGTCCCATTACATTTTCTAGACAATATGAATCACTGATGCTCTATGAACATTAATTAAACAAAGCATAAGCAAGAGTACAAGACAAACTAATTGATCCTTGAATGATGTTCGGACCTGCTGGAACTACTGCCTCTAAAGTGTGTAACTAACCACACCCATCTCCTCTTCTCCATTACTAAAGACTTCCTCCTCAACCATGAATGGTTCATGGTCACTTAGGAAAACCCTATGTTTGGAATCTACCTACATTGTCTCCTCTTTGTGGAGCATGAGGCTGCTCACCCTGGTGCTGGATCTACCCTACATACAATTGTCCTACCGAAAATTGTTGTTGAGATGGCACTAGACCATACCACCTCCACCATATTGAGCACATTTATCCATTAGGCACTAACTCTGAATATTCCCATGAACTCCATAGATAAAACATATTGGCCCTAGGCCCATAGGATAGGCCTAAGGACTAAAAGGCCAAAAGGGAAATGACTATAGTCTCCTCCTCCACAGGATGGAACCTCTAAGTACCTAGTGCCTGATAAATTCGACTAATAAACTTTCCCATAGATGAACTAGTCTGATTCCAATAATACTGTATATTTCCTCATGATTAATTCCTCATAAATTCATTTTATTTTTAATATACCACCATATATGTTGATAATGTAAAAGTAGTAACTACATACTAGAGAGAAAGAATATGTTCCTCCTATAGAATTATCTCATGAGACCGCTAATGTGAAAAGGTATCCATGGAAAAAATGAAAGAGATCCATGAATTTGATCAAAACCGACAAACTGATTCACTCTATGACTAGTGGGAGAGATACTCCTGCCTCTTATCTACCTTCACTGTGGATGAATGGAATTTATCCTAGAACTCTTTATCATAGTGATTCAACAAAACATCACCATCTTCTCTATATCATAATTACACAATCCATCACTGACATGAATCTCCCCGCATCTGTTTCACTTCCAAGGGAACCATGTACTCTATGGGAGACTGGATTGTGCTGGAGGTGACCAGAATCCCCTCAAACCATATTTTTTTCTCCATTTACAAAAAATTGCCTCATACTTTCCAAGAGTTTGTCTTTAGATATCATGTAACATTTTGTGCCACTAGTCATCGTCCTCCACGAGTTAAACCCTATGTTGATACACTGGGTCGGCATGTTGGGCCTCAACTACTCGAGACACCAATGTACGACAACTTGGTTGTATAGCTAAAAGGTGAACAAAGAACTCCTAATCTTGAGTAGTATGAAATTATATTTAAGATTAAATTTATCTCACTTAACACTTTTTTATCAAATAAAAATTCTCTTCAACACAACAATTTCGAAAAAACATGTCACTATGATGCATACACCATTCCTAGGGTATGTACCCTTTAAATGATATAGCCTCACTTGGTCATTCGATAGGCTCAGAGTCCCTCCATCAGATCATAAAGGGAAACATTCATTGTCCTCTCTGGTCTTCCCTATATGATGTCACACACTAGGATCATCGAACACTATTTTCCTACCAACCCATGCATTCATCATTGTTCCTGATTCCAAACATCATTATATCTCTCAACCTTCACCTCAGATACCATTATATTATGATAACCTCACTCTAAAGATACCCCATATGAGATAGAAATGATGGAATAAGGATAATTACACCCTATCTCCTACCTCTAATGGGCCTTGGGGGTGGTCACCAACACCATGGGTATAAAAATTTCCCAAAATTAGAGGAATTTCCCTTTTTATAGTAACCATCATTGGGAGATAAGATGTATAATCATAAGAAAATCTCCCTGACACTATATATATATAAAGGAAATAAAAAACTCATCCAACATGTATATTTAAAATGTAACTGATAAATATGATAGTGTCTCCACTGTGAATACAAAAAGAAATAATAAGTAGTGGCATAAGAATTTTCCCCAATGTCCAAGCTAGTACATCCCATAATTTTCCACATAGACCCCCCTAGATACATGAATGAAGTAATATATACATATGGTGAACATAAATTAATTCTTAGTTGGTGAAGCAAATGTCTCTTATTCACATGTGGAGAATGATACCAATTGCCCCATTAGAAAACAATTGAAACTAACAACACCATAAAATTTATACAAGCTAGCACAAACTCACCATTGCTACGCTCACAAAATAACAATAGTTTAGTAATGGAATATATAGAATATCCATGATAGGGTACCCCAGGCCACCTTCCCACTGAATATCCCCTCTCATTACATAATTGAAAAGTACTTAGTGCTCCCACCTCTTCCAAACAAATCAAACTACATCCTACCTACACACTTATATACCTTAAAACCACAATATTCCCCAACCAGAAACACATGGGTATCAAAAAAATATCCCATCCATAGACACCTTTTACACATACCAAATCATGTCCCACCAACATATACATGGGTCACAAAACACATTTCTTCCTGAAGAGACATGGGAAAACACAACACATATCATCACAATGTCACAGGGGAAGCACAACTCGACCGCACACACATTGGCCTTACATTCCACTACCTTTCAAAATAATCATGTGATATCACTGCATGGAGGAGGTTAAAGGGAAGAACGGGTGGTCAACCATCCATCCTCTCACCGAGAAGATTTGGAAAGAGACCCTCCCCTGAAAAAGTGGGGGATTTCAGCACATAGTGCTCAACGTTGGTGGGGTGCGTATTGAAAATACAATGAAAATACATGTATGTATATATATAGTATCCAACACTCAATCTCAATCAAGCAGTCTTAAATGATACTATCATCCACCCTATGAAACTTCCAACATTGTTTCTACCTATAAATGATTTATTTTACACTAGTAACATTCAATTTAGAATATTATAGAAGAAATATATTAACAATAAGGAAATACTCATAAAATACCCCCAACCAAATAATTTAACCAATTATCATTATTTTTTCTGACAATCATGAATTCTTTTCATCCTAATAAGGAAACTATCAAGAAAGACATGAAATAATCCCCAATGTAAGGTAACATTGAGGAAAAAGAACCACCGTAAATTTAACCACATCATATCCCACTCCATTGAACACTCGTAACAACCACTTCCATCAACACTCTTCAGAGTCATTCTATCATGTCATTCCTCTCAATAAAAATTCCCCCATCAACTTATTGCTACACCCAGAAATACACCTCACCATAACCAACCCCACTCTTTTGTTGTATAACCACACCACACCCAATATCATTAATATATCACAACCTAAACATGCAGCCCCTCTGATCAACCACTTCATATCTATTACATAATTAAACAATATCTCATCTTGAGATAACATTTCACCATCGGTAACACCCCTGAAATATCCATGATCTCAACCGCAACACCACGCATCAGAAAAATGAACAATACTATTAAAATCCCCATATATCACACACCTAAACCATCAAATCAAGTTTTATTAAGATATAGAAAACATTACTTTATTATTTCCTCTTTAATAATTCAGGGGTTATCATAAAGCATGTTCGATCCTGAGAAATCCATTTTTAACATAATATACATGGTTAACCAATTTCTAATTTACACAGTCGTTTACACTTGGATAAAAATAAAAAACGATATGAAATCATAGGTGTGAAAAAATGGTCACCAATGACAATGATTTTTAGTATTAATATAGAATATAATGATCACAATATTAGTATCCAATAAAACATTATCACGAGTCTCTTTTCCCTATCCCCTATGTATCGATATTAAACATATTCGATTATCATTATTTAATATGAATTATGTTTTATCCTTATGAAATAATTCATACACCCACCCTGCATGATGCACAATCCAATAAAGACAATGGAAACACAATGTTGAGTAACAGATGATCAAAAGTTACTCACTGCACAATGAACATGGAGTACACATGTAGTATGAGAAACCTCCATGGAGACATGATCTAAAAAACATAGAAAAACACATGGTCACTCAGCGAATAATGGATATGAGGCTTCCATTATATCCATAAAAAATAAAATACACAATGGATGAAAGGATATTATCTTTATATATTCACGAATTTTTATCGATGGATGAAATGGTTTTCAATGGCCATTAAATGTGGATCATAAAAAAACCACACATCATGAAAATTTAGGAGTCTCTATGGTCTTAAAAAACTAATGATGTACTTTATATCATTGGAAACATATTTATAAACACATAATCATGGTTTTAAATTTATTTTACATCAAATAATATGTTAAAGGGGAATATGTGGAAGAACTAGAGAAAACTAATAAAATTGACAAACTATTGGAAGTGACCAACTATTAGGTGAGTAACTGCAGTGAGATAATGATGGTGAGTGATTGATGTCGATTTAATGACACAAGTTAGTTATTGTAAGTAACTGACATGATTCAACAATGGTGATTCATTTATAGAGGGTCACTGATGTGAGCTACCATTGGTGAGTCACTGATGCCACTCATCGAGGCCACTGATTAATGCCACATACCAATTCCACCTACTGATTCCACAAATTAATTTCACCAAACAATGCCTAATATTATATCCACACACTGACTCCACCGATTGACGCAACCTAAAAAATCCTCCTACTAATTCCCCCTATCAACAACACATACTAACACCACCTATAGACACCAAACACCGTTGGAAAACTAGATTTTTGGAAAACTCTGTTAATGGGTTAGTATTGCCTCCCAGAACACCCAGACAAAAGATATTCACAAGGAATAGACCATGGAGGTCTGGACCATAATATAAATCATGAACTAGAGAGATAAATATTATTTTTCTCAAATTTTTGTTCAACCATTAATCCATTTGATGAATAAATAGGAATAGAAAAAACGTCAAGTGTTTAAAAAAATTAATAAATGATATTATGTTAAATATTTATCATGATTAATTTTTAAGGATTAGAAACTATATATGTGTTTAATTCATATATGTTATTATTGTGGTTTTTTGGAAGAAGTTTACTTTTCAAAATACTTAATTTATCATTTAAAAAAGAATATGCAAGTAGATATGAACGAATATTTCTATTTGGTGAACAAATAAAATATAATTTTAAAATTATTTATTATATTTCTAGTTATGTATTTAGGTTAAGGCAGTGAATCCGATGTCTTTGTTGATGTTACAACCACAACCCATACATTAATGGGAATGAAAATATATATCCATTGATTGGTCATTTATAAGTATATAGAACATAATATTTATTTGGGTGAATTCACTCACATTATGAATTCATTAAAATTAATTTCTATTAGATATTATGTACCACATGATCATCATTCATAAATATAGATTAAATCAATACTATTGTCTCATAGAGTTCCAATTTACATTGTATTTTTTTAGGATATGAGGTTTACCATAATTATCTAGAGAGGTATCTAGAATGATAATTATTTAGATTTAGTTGTTAATAGGATTCCTAATTTTTTTTATAGACATATTGGGAGAACTATTCAATCACTAAATGACACATTGATAAACTTTTCTATGAATTTTAAAAGTTTTTTGATCATTACGTTCCTACAATCACATATTTTTACAATAATAGTATTCATTGAATCATTTAGGGGTCTTTTTTTGAAGACATATGTGGAATGATTTGTAGTGTTAAAAAATGATGACATAATATTGGTTAAGGAATGAAATATTGGAAATTATCTAGATGAGGAAATTTTAGGGAAATTTTGATCCATTCAACGACACCACAACAAAGCCCACAGTCCATAGAAATGTTATTCTAAGAAATATCCATGAATTATAAAATTAAAATTTAAAGAGATGACATTCGTATGAATTTCACAATTGAAATAGGTAATGATATTCCAAATTAATGGAATTTTTAGATGTATTTATATTGGCCCATTTGATATACATTAATGAATTAGTATGGTGACTTATTTCTCAGTCCCTCTATCGAACAACTATCATTTTCTTGTTTTGTTTCGTGTATATTTTAAAAAAAAAGTAGAAGAATAATCCATGACAAATGCTAAACTCGTAGGTTGTATAATCGTATCATGATATTTCCTATGAGGAAAATTTGGTTTAAATCATTGATTGTTGATTTAATTATATATGGAATAATACTACCCACCCAGTTAAATCTCTCTATAGAATCATAAATTTGATGAAGAAAACTAGGAACCAAAGGATGTGATGAAAACAAGATATCATAATTTATTGTTTCTATGTGACATAATTTAATGTTCCAAAGTAATTATATGATTTTTAAAATGTTACAAGTCTATATTTTATCATATATTTTTAATAAAATAAATTTAATTTCTTTAATAGCTTGCAAAACATAGAACACAAAGTATGTATGAACTATACTATATTATACAATTTTAAACTTACAATTAACATGGATGAGTGACTAGAAATAAATAATTTTTGTATTATTTAGATATTAAAATTTTATATAATGTAAATATATTTATAAATAATTAATCAATTTTTATATATTCATTATATACATCGAAAAAACATTTTCCCTAATAAATTGTTTTCATTTCATGTAATGAAAAAATAATCACCAAATTTATTCCAATTTTAGAATATTTATTTCACATCATTAAAATTATTTTTGAATTCATCATATTAATATTTAAATAGAATTAAGTATTTTGATTTTTCTATATTTATTTATTATTAAATAAATAGGGAAAAAATTTAAATATTGTAATTTATATCCATTAATTAAATTAATTAAATCATTAATTATGTATTTTATTTTATCATAAATTTCAATATGAATCATTTTGAAAATAAATATAAATAATTGCATTTATATTTAACAATAATAGTGATTTTTATATTAGTAAATCATTATTCTTAAGTAAACATTTTTATTAAAAAAAGCATTGTGTTTGGCTAATTTATGTTAAATTTGATATCCACCATATCTAGGGATGTGATATTCAAAATTGGATAGAATATTTAGAATTAGGGGTCTCAAATATTTAAAATATTTCCCCTTTAATATTTTGACATTATGAATAGAAAATTTGTTAACTATTTATCATCTTGATTATGGTAAAATGTATAATCCAAGGTCAAAACCATGATATAAGAACACAGAATCAGGCCAAAACATTTTTTTATTTAATTAGATTAAAAATTAAATCCTTAAACTAACAAAAATCGAATATATGGTATTTTTTCTATTTTTATTGATAATCATATTTATATTTTTTGTTAAGAAAATTACAAAATGTTACACTCTTGAATTTATTATTTTAAAATATAATACATAAGGGAAAAATTCATAATTTTGGTTATAATATTTTTCTAAAAATAGGAATTAATTTTTACCTATAATAATAATTTATATTATGTTTCTAGTGATGAAATTATTACCAAAATATTTTACACAATTTTTAAACTATGCTTGTAGAAGGAGTGAAATGATCATGTATATGTTTTCAGACACTCTAAATGTAACATTGATTGGGTTAGATAAATTTACCCAGGATTTGTTAGATGGATATAATATATATGTGATGTGTGAAACGTTTTTATTTTAATTACAATAATATATTCTTGTCATGAATTTCTAATTAATTGAATATTGTAAAAATGACCTAAATGACATTTTAGGTTTAATAATGCTCTATTGATTTATATAAAATTAAAAAGAAGTAAAATTGGAATATTATGATGATAGAATATCAAAATTTTCAACCATTTTTCATTTATTAGTTAATTGATAAATTTATTATGAAATAATAAACCTTAAATATTGAAAATGTTTTTACTAATGTTATGGAAATAATCATATAACGGAATGGTAAAAAAAATATAATGTTTAAAATGAAACAAAAGATAATTTGAATTTAATTTTAATAATACATCTAATCTATATAATAATATATTAAATATAACACGTAATTTTGACGAATTTGGCATGTAAATGGATTAATTGTGGTTTAATGTTTCTGGTAAATCAACATGTGTCCATTGTCTCCCTTATAAAATGTCACAATTTCTCTCTTATCATTAAACAATTATGATCCATATATCCATCAAAACCATACAAAATTATATTCTAAAATTACATATCCATGAATTAGAAATAATGGTATTCATGAAATAAAATTACAAGGGTCCTTAACTTGGAATCTAAAGGGGGCATACAGAAGAAAATGTAATATCAATACACGGTCTGTTTCAACATATTTCATCTTACACCATCAATAAATATGTTTTATTCATTCTATAATATTATCTACAATATCTAATCTTTATTTTAATTGTTTATAATTATTTTATTATCATTGTACTCACTATATTCCATTAAATTTTATGTCAATGTATCTTTTCTGCATACTTGTGTTATTCCATGTCCATGTAGTAATAAAATTAATTTTCCATCAAAATATATCATAGATTATAATTATGATACATTTAAATATTATATATTATATTTAGGAAATAATTATTATTCTATAATTTTCATATATTATATTCCTTATTAACTACCATTCCATTGGAAAATGACCACATCGATCATACATATATGTAGACTTCCACCTCGATGAAGATATGTGATGTGATATTATTATAAAATTTACATGTATAATAATAAGGATATAATCAATGAATATATATAATATATGTTACTTAATATTATTTTATAAAGTTTAATTATAATTTTCTGTTCACTCATTCTATCCATCAAAATATGAAAAAAAAATATTTTATCTGTATGTATGCCTATAATCTCCATAAATGATGTAATTAATTTTTCTATACCGATATGTTATTGATGAATGTATATATATATATATATATAAATAATTTTTTTATATTTATATCATTATTACCATTATTTATATTATGTACTATTATTAATGTCCAACTATTGGAACTATCGATCAAAAAATCTAATGAAAAATAAAATATAAAGGACATATAAATGAAAATTTTATTAAAAAATTATTAATGAAAAGGTTCTATAATGTTATAAGTTGATAATATATTACATTAAAAGTATATAAAATTATCTAGTATAGTATATTTAAAAAATATTAATTTTCTATAAATTATATTATAGTCAATTAAATGAAAATTTAACTTGAGGTAAGGGGTTTTTTTGAATCTTATTGTTTATTAGGATTGTTTATGATAATGTTTTCTACGATAAAAATATATGTTATAACCCAAAATAATCTCCAATAAAATTTATCCAATATTATTATTATGCATTATAATTATTATTCATCAATTATATAAAGTTTTTGTACCCATAACAATGAAATTAATTCTTAAAAAAACCGAATTCATTTCTCAATTTGTTCAAAATGAATTTTAATCACCATCCATGATTTTAAAAAAATTATTCAATATATATAATTATTATTATATTATTGATTAATTTTATTTTTATCCTTTTTTTATAAAAAAGATAATATGGATTTATCATTCCATTTCTATAATGGTGAAATTGGAGTTTTTAATGAAAATGCTAATGTAATATATTTTTTAATGTAAACAACATAAATGAAATTCCCCTTCATAATAAAACATCCCTGATTTGAATATTCCATTATAATTTTCCATGTTTAATTTCAAAAAATATTTTTTCCTTAATAATTTGTAAATTTTTAGACTTTAGATTGGTTATTGTAAAATGGAAATGATATTTTCCTCAAGAAATATCTGATATAATATTTTAATGGAATTTCTATATATGTTAACAGACCTTGTTATTGAATATGATTTGATGGGGATATGATATATGAATACAATCCTTATTCACTATTTTAATGTCTAATGATTATGTAAATGAGATATTTATGAAACAAATACTTTTTTCCTAGGTTATTCATTGGAGAATTGTTGAAATTTGTGTCAAACCTAGTTGTTTCATAATGGTTATAATATATACAATATGATTAATGATCACGTGGTAAACATATGAATTCATTCTATTATTTAATCATTTGGCCAATAATTGTATAGTTTTTTAAATAAAATGGTAAATAATATAAATCTCCCAAGACAATACGGGTTGGATGAAATAGTTAATAGAGTTATATATGTGTATTTGTTCACTATAACAAAAATGGGACTGACCATTGAATAATAATATAATTGAATATGTAATGAACTCAATCCAATATGATAGTATTTTTAGTGATCTTTGACTAAATAAATGATTTTATCTTCATGTTCATAAATCAAAAACTTATATATTATTCCAATTTTATGATCTCAAGACTATTTTATTTTACTAAATTACAATTTATGTCTTATGAGCTTCCAGGAATTATTCAATTTCTCATGATTTTAATCTATTATATGCATGATTTTATTTTAAAATTTTAATCTCATGTTTTCAAACACTTATTCATTTCTTTATTTACATTGAAATATATTTTTATTACCCATACTAATCATTTAAGAATAAAATTTATTATATTTCCTCTACTCAAGTAATGAATTATGGATTTCAGTATGATACATTCAGTAATTGTTCAATTTATTAAGAACATAAACATAAATGACGTTGATATTTTATGAAATTTTTTTATGTGCCCATGTTTCTAAAGACAATAAACCTATTCGACTCTTAAATGGAATGAAAAGATATATATTGAATATTTATTTAATAAGATCTAATTTTAATGTATGAAATGTAAATTCATTTACTGTTATACTTAAGAGGCATGTAAGGTGCAAGTATACTAAGATTTTTTTCTCTATCAATTGAAGCTGGACAAATAATAGGATTATATAGAAATTTATAGTAGATGATTTTACTATTGGTATACTTATCTTGTATTAGTGTGTTCTTATTCATGTGTCCTCTTCCAGCTTGGAATGAGGCATAGAATGTTTAAGTATATTGATATTGGCCTTTATCATGAGCATATACTATAGGATATGTTATTTAACCTGAGGAAATATGTAGTGGTCCCTCATATGTCATCGGTTTTTATAAAGTGGTGGAATGAGAAATGCATATTGATTTTAATAAATCATATTATGACTATATCTTTAAGGTCATGGAATAGAATAGATGATGATATATAATAAGGTGGGAAAAGGTGACTATATTAGGTATTCTTCTACACCATCTGTGGATTGATTCTCTATCATGTGATAAAACAATACATAGTTGTGTAATATTACTAAATAATTTGGGAATAAAAATATTTACTTTCAGAAATTTAAAAATATGGGCTATATATAGTGATTTGTTTTAAAAAAAATTTGATGTGAATACAATTTGTTCTGGTAAAGGTGAAAAAAGTGGTCCGTGGAAGTAGGCGAAGGTGTTGTAGATTTTGGTGAATCGAGTGGGTCACATAGTATATAGCTATGGTCATGTTCTAAAGAAAAAAAGATGTAAACAATATTTTTGATTCCAACCATTATTGGTGAGTGACCTTCTACAATTAGTGTTATGATATTAATTAATTAAACAATATATAGTTTTTTATTGATGAATGATCATAAGATTTTTTCACATATTTTTATGAATGTTGATGCATAAATATAAAGGATAATTTATCATATGAACTTATATATCTTTGGATGAAATTATGAACTAGTTTTGATTATATCTCATAATGTCTAGTGTTCCAAATAGTGATTTTTTACTATTGACACCTATAATACATTTTTATAATAGATATGACTAGTTGTAACATCATATTTATTATAGAATTAGTTTGACGTTATCCAAACCATATTGAAAAAAACTGTATTCATTTATCTCTCGCCATTCCTAAATTAAGATGTTATATGTTGATTTAGTAGTGGGATATTAGAGCAGTCTGGATGGGACCATGTCGGAGAGAGATTAGAGCTACCACATTGTCGGAAGTAGAACGTGAAATCATGTAAAAATGTATATTATAACACTATATCTTTCATATATTTGTGATTTTTTATCAGGAATATCTCCTAGATAAATACTACGGTTTTCCATCGTATAGAGTAATTGTGTTTGATAGTTAACTTATACATTCAGAATCATTAATAAAAGTTCCCCTTTATCATTTTTCCCTAGCTGAATTACATGAGTTTGTGGTGTACTGATCGAATTTAGTGGTAGTGGGTTTTATCAGACAATGAATATCATAATGGATTACAATAATATAGTTCAAAAAGAATATTAATGGTAGTCTATTTCTAGGAGTTTACTATAAGAATATAAAGTAGGTAGCTATAAAAAATTAGTTCCTAACATCGATTATTGATGATACTTCTGAAATGTTATGAGGATCCTAACGTATTCCAATATTTATAATTATTTAGGATACCACGAGTTTAGGGATAGAGGCAATAATATTCAAAATAATGTTTTCAAGAGTATATATGGACTATATAATTATCTTAAGGTTCCTTTTGGATTATAAAATTAAACAATTTTATTCAAGGATCCCATGGATGGGATTTAATATCCAAACATTGACCCATTTGTCATTATATTTCTAGAAGGTATATTATTATATTTGACTGTTTTAGACATGAATGATTCAAATACATATATAATACTTAATTAAATTCATGAAAATATTATTTACTCCAAAATTTTAATGTTTCACGTTTGTATTCACGGGTGTGATTTGTTAGGATTTTATTTTCTATGGGGGAATTTTTGTAGGCCTAGATAAAGTAGAGGCTATAATGTCTTGGGAATATCCCAAACATAGATATTATATATTTATTTTCATTGGTCTTGTGGGGTAATATAAAATGTTCATTAATGAATAATACCATTGGAAAAGACTATTGATATAGATGAAAAAAGGAGGGTTAATACTGAGTGTTTTTACCAGTATAAATATGCATTTCTAGAGTTGACAAACAGATCGAAGGGAGCTCTAGTTTTGATTCTCGATATGTTTTTACTGGATAAAAATATTCTGCTAAAAATTTGGTGTTGAGATCAGATATATGATGATTTTTTCAGATTCTATGGTCCATTATGTGTTACATAATCCATGACCTCATGTGTAAAAATACATAATTCATAATGAAGAGTTGGAAGTTATGTTCCAAGATCAAATACTTAGTGAATTTACCTCTTTAGTGAGATTATTATTTTATACATGGACCATAAGATATTGTGATAGGTCTTCTCTAACCATTATTTTAACTTATAAAATACGTATCTGTCTTAGTTCTTATAAATAATAAGTTTTTATGTTTCCCACATATTAGGGAATGGTAATGTCATTATTGATTCACTATACCAAATAAAATTAGAGACACAAAAACATTAATAATATTCTTTTATAAGTGTGATTAAAATGTATTTTTATAGTTGAGATGAATTTGGATGCATATAAGAATCATGGACTTACGAAATTTTCAGCTTTAATTATCATTGCTTAATTTTTGGAGTGTGTAAAGACCATCCAGTTGATGTATTAGTGTAAATAATGATGTCATATAAATTTTCAAGGAGTTATTTAGTGACATGATGGTCCGTAGATGGAAACTATAGGATATAAATTCAATTGTGGGTGTTAGTGTGTCCTTACATGAGGATAGAGATGATGATATACTCTTATGTGTTGAAATCGGTCATGTAGTAAAGATTGAAGAACATGTTTAAAGATATCTGATGTCTGTTTTTTATATGTATCAAAAAGAACATCCCTAATTTTTTTTTGTGATGAATTACATGCCATACATTAAAGGTCATGAATATCCATATTTTAAATTCAATTCATCCACTTCTAGAACCTATGTGGAAGGGGTGTGACATGATGATATATATTGTGAAAGGGTTCCCTTGGACACTTAGAATACATGATAAATTTTTTGTAAAATTAGATCTACTGATGAAAGTGGATCATTTCACAATGAATAGAAAAAATACATCAATGTAGTACTCTAACAAACTAGGTAATTATGAAATAAATTATTTTCATTTTTATTAATAAAAATTTAATAGTAATATTAGTTATAAAAATATTATCTTAATTTTTAATTAAAAAATAAAAATAGTTTTAAATAAACTCTTTTCATAAAATCATTTTTCAAAAATTAGTTTCTAAATTTCATAAATAAAATTTATAAATATTAATATAATTTTTTAAATAATCATATCAAAATCATCTTTGGATGAAATTTTGGGATTTTTTTCTAAATATTTTAAAATACAATATTTTTTAAATAGTTATTTATATCGATAAATTATGTATTATTAAAATTATTTTCAAGTAACATATATATTATTTAATAACTTTTAATCTTATTAATTTGTTTATAATGATTTCATCCTTGGTGTTTCGTATATGATTTTTAGGTTTAAATCATTGTTTTTCAAAAAACAATTTTAAAATGCATAATATTTCAAAATTTTAACTAATTATAAAAATACCTATTTGGGAATGTTTTAAATTAAATTTATATATTATTTTTTATTTAAATTTTATTTTATTTTATAACATGACTACTATACGTCATAGAGTAAAAATAGAATCATATTTTTTCTAAAAAATACTCTATTTTAAAACTAGATGTCTCATTGCAACTATGTGAATAATAATATTTAAAATTTTTCCCCATATGTGAATTTAATTTTGAAAAATTGATATATTATTTGGAATCATTAAATTTATAATTTCTAATAAGTCCAACGAAATTTTTTTACCATAAGTATTTGTAAAAATAGATAAACTTATTTACAACGATATGATAAAAACATGATTACCATGAGATTAAACTTTATTCAAAAGGGGAAATGATCTTGAAAATTTTCCATAACAAATTGGATGGATTTATTTTGACAATATCTCTCTTATTACGTATAATGGACCATTATTGTGAACATTTTACATGAAAAACCATTATTTTAATTCACACTATCCAAAAACAATAAATGTGCCACTCACTGCTCTAACAATTGGCCAAAAACTCTTACCCCACTATAAAACATTAATACCTCATTGGTTTGACCAGTACCTTTCCAAATAAAATCTAAAATAATGTATAATAATCCTATAAAAATAAATTTTTATTAAATTCATTCAATTAATTCCTTTGGCGGATTCCAAAATGTGTTACATGAAGAAGAGGTAATATTCATCAACAAGTATTTATGTCCGATCTCTTTCTCTACCCCATTAAATAATTATTTAAACATGCTTATATAATAACCTTTTTTCCATCACTATAATTTAATATTATTATATTAATCTAATAACCAAAATTATTTCACTCTTTCTTAAAATGGTTTACGAAAGAATATTTCTTCTCTCTGGAGGCTTTAGTAAAAACATCTCACGGTTGGGTATGGTGATGTTAAAACAATTATATATTATATTGAAAATTTTATTATAACTATTAATTAAATATAAAAAATATTTATATACATATGTTTGTTTGTGTTTTTATACTTTCCATTCCTCATGGGATGTAATAATATTTCTCGTGTGTTCGGCAGACTATCACCTCACAGGGGGGATATGATTCATTATTTTCTAACAAGTCACATGGAAGATAGTAAAGTTAAATATAATAAAAAATTTCATAAAAATGATTTAATTTTGAAATTAATGACATATATATCATTATTTATCCATAATATATCTTTTTTCATTATTTAACTCACATAAATGTGATATCCTCATTCAAGGATGTGTGGATTGCCACCTCCGTGAATAAAAATGATTCTTTTTTTATCTCCAGATGATAATATTGACATATATATAATTATATATAATTTGATTTATGATATAATTATAAATATGTAAAGATAAAAGATTAGATACCTTCATTCCACATTTATTATTGAAAATGGAACATTACTCATGCGTACATACTACCTGTTGTCTCCATGATTGTAACAATAGTTCATTATTCATTACAATATTTGATGACTATTTTTATAAGTAAAAATTATGAGTACATAAATAAATATATGTATATAGAAATTATTACATTATTATTATTTAATAAAAAATTATGACTCTTTTGACCATACTCGACCTACAAAAATCATTTTTGAATCATAAGTCGAATATGGTTAAAACAACAAAATGAAACATAAATTACTATAAATTGTTTATATATAACATAAAATTAATAATAAACATGAAAAAGTTTCTATATTAATTATAATTCTTAGATATGATTATTATTCATTTATATAAATTCACACAAGACATGTGAGACTCAATATAAAGGATTTCGTCTAAGTTATGTTACATTTATGAATTTTGTTTGTTCTACATATATATTATTTTCTAAGCAGTATATAAATTCCAATTGACATGATATATCATTAACTTATGTATTATAATTATATTAAATTTTTTTATGTTATTATATAACGGGGTTTACGAATCATGGGTTTTACAAGTAATAATGGACTTTTATTGGAAACACATTCTCTTTGAATGTTTTATATTAAAATCTACGTTTCCATGTCGATGTCCTTAAAATGATTATATGAATGTTTTTATATGTATGTAATTATTTTTAAAATAACTTTTATAGATCATATATATATATATTTAATTCCTCTGGATAATTATATTCTTTACATGTTTTATAGACAAAATTTATACAAATATAAGAAATGAATGTTTTTTTAACATACATGAAAATAATAAATTTTACACAAAACTGAATTCTATATAATTTATAGCTTCATTTAAATAAATTAGTATATTATTAAAAGAAATCCAGTTTTCCTATTTTTTGGTTTTTTTGTGGTTGAATTTTTTAAAAAAATATTTTTGAAATGAAAATGGGGTTTAAAAAATGTTATTTTGATATAAAAGTGATTTTTTTTTGTTTAAATGATTTTATATAATTTAAATGAAAAAAAATATTATTCTTGTTACATAACATCGGAACTATATCTGAGAAATGGGTTCACCCATATAGTAACAAGTGAGCTCGTTCATGATTAAATGGTATGGATGCCCATATAGTACCTGGTGATCCCAAGATTCTTTTAAAATAGGGTGGACCAGATATCAATATTTTTTCTTATAATAGCATAAAATATGGGTGTTCATTGATATATATCCAATTCATTTGTTATTTATTATAATTTATTTTATTATTATGATTTTTTCAAAATATAATTACATTGAAATAATAATATTATTATGAATCTTTAAGTCACAAAAAAGTTGTTTTATTTACTTTTCATGGGTTTTATTGATTATCATTGAGAAGAATGTGTGATTTGTTTTGTTAAAAAGGTATTAATTTTTATTCACATATAAATATATTGTTATAGGTTAAATTAATATGATCCTTCATGTTTTTACTGGTCTAATAGTTTTCTTTCTTATTATATAATGACAGGGATATTTGTATTGAACCCACATTTTTAAAATATTTTTGTTAGGGTTTATGATTCGATACTAGTATGGATTAAGTAATCATGAAACACATGAATATTTTTTATAAGAAAACATTCACTGTATTTTGATATTATGAGATAATGTATAGAAATCTACATTGGCAATGTTGAATGGTACACTTTTTTAATGAATGAGATATGACTAAATTATAAAACAAATCAAAACATGAAATGATGATAAAATGATAAAGAATATGTTATTGACAAAAAAATATTATTTAAATTTTAAGTCTATGAATTTATAATTTTTATTAGATATTTTTTTATATTAAATTATATTTATATATAATGTTAATAATATACCTTCGTAATATTTTGCCGCATTGTTAAGTTAAAATAGAATTAAATTTAAATATTACTAAGTTTTATATCCTAAATTATGATTCATTATAATGGTTATACATAAAAATATATTGATCCAATAGTAAAATATAAATGAAGATAAAATTATCTATACAAATCATCATCCGGAGATGGTTGGAATTAGAAAAGAACGGTTTGAAATGGTGGTTTCTCAAATTGCACAAGATGTAAATAGTGATAGTATCCATTAAAGAGAGGAACACCATATACAATGAATGATAATATATGTTAACTATCCTTTAATTTGGATACATCCCTAATCTATTCAGGATTTTTTATCCCCTTGATAGAATAATTATCGATCAATTCCTTTGAAAATATATTTGATTTCATGGAATGCTCAGAACATCAAAATGTATCTCTAATTATTAATACTTCTTTGAGAAAGGATTATTGATCTTAGTATTTGGTTAATAATTCTATAGATAAATAGGATATTTATTCTATGGGTAAAGAAACATATCAGGATATTTCTTTGTTAAATATTTCCCTTTGGTTTTTATACTCATCATAAACAAATCTAGAAAATAATGCAGAAACATGAATATTATATCCTCAAATATTAAGAAAATGTCATAATATTTTGTATATAAGTCTCGTATTTAATTCAATAATCTGAAATAGGAATAAAGATATTAATCATTTGGGTGAATCAAAGTTTAAAAATACAATTTTCCATATGAGAATTTAAGAGTTCTGATAAAGCATTTCATTATGCTGAGAAAGTTAAGATGGATTTTACTAGCATGCATTTTACATGAGGAGACAATAGTAAATAATAGATCAAGGTGGCATAAAAAAAGATAAAAAACCCTCTATTATGTCTATAGGTATGAATTAAATAATTTATAGTCTAGATAGTAAAATTTCAATTATTTTTTTATGGGATATGGGATGTTTTTGTGTATGGTTAGTTTTGTCACGGTGCACAACACTATAAATAAAAGAGTCAAGAATTACTAATGGATAGGGTAGCTGAAAACCATCCAATGGATAGGTGTTTTTGATTCTATAAGTTTTTTCATTATTCTAATTCACATATGAATTTAGATACACGAGATATAATGCATCACAATCATAATCATGAATGTGTAGAGTAGTCATTTTCTAATACTACAGTTGATGTTGGACCAAAAAATTTAGTGGTTATAGTTATTTCACTTATATATTCAAATAGTTTCAACAACCATCATCATTGTAGTTCATTTCATATATTAATTTCATATAAATATTAATTTATATTGGGGATATCACCTCATGAATATAATATAGATATTTTGGTGAAAATACTAGTGGAATTATTAGTTCATTCCTGTTTTATAGGAATAATACTATTTTTATCAGTGGGATATGATTTTCTATAATGATAATTTAACAATCCATAGAAGAGATTCATATCATTTCAAGTGTGGATTTAATTTTATCATAACATGATGTGATAGACATCAATTATTAGAATGTTATGTTTAATGATTTTATGCATTTGATTACTTACTAAGAAGTTGAAAAATTTATTAGATATAGATGTGCAACTATCCAAGCTTCTATTTTTTTAAATAAATAATCCATTAAAATTAGTTTGATATAAATATTAAATGGATATATTAATTTATTTCTCAATTAATCTGTCAATGTTATTTCATATAGGGATGAGGATTATACTCTTGACGAAGTTATAAATGTATGAAAATTTATAAACACACTTGTAAAATTAGAAAAATTTATGTTATATGGTTGAAAAAAATTACATTAGTTATTAGATAAAGGTTCCATATAATTTAGATCGTCAACATGGGGTTTTATTTTATTTTTTGTTAAAAAGATACATATTTTAATGAGGATTTTTATTTACTATAACGACATGAATAATATAATAATTATGATAAAGTAATAATTTCTTAATATTTGTAATTTTTTTATCAGTTAAATGTATATCAATTTTTATAGTGGACCATATGTTGAGGCATTATCAGATGAATGTTAAGAAGAAAATATTCTGATTACTATGTTTTAGATTAGAAATGGGAACTATGAATTTGTTGCTATATCGTTTGGGATATCAATAGTACATGTTGTATTTAGGGACCTTAGGAATAGTGATGTTCATGAATTCAGGAATAAGTTTGTGTTAGTTTGTATTTATGATATTTTGGAATATTCATATATTCAGGTAGATCATGAATGAAATCAATGTTTTTTTAAAACATGTAAGAAAAGTATATGTATTGTAAAAATATGGATTTATAATTTTGGTTGATAAAAATTTGTACATTGGACATTCTATATGTAAATTTGAAATAAATATTAACACTTCTAAACCATAAATTAATATTAATGGAAATTTCCATAAAATATTACATAGATTAATATTTTTTTATTAGTGGATTAATATTGCTGGGTTGTGGACAAAATTTATCTGTTTTCTATGACAATGACTAAATTATCTTAAGAAGGAGTAAATTTCTTATTTAAAAATAACATGTTGATTATTTTAGGATGTAAAAAATAATATTGATTAATTCTCTAGTGTTGGACTTGTCTTCCTGAATTAGTGAATTTTTCAATTATAATAACGCTTCATTAAATGTAATTCATTGATTAATAATTAATAATTATCATATAATTTCATATGATTAATGTTAGTTAATTCCCCATGGGTTATATAACAATTCAAATTATTTCAAATTACATTATTTTTTATAAAACATTATATAATCATTTGTATACAGTATATTGTAAAATATATATTGACCACACAAGTGTGATTTCTATTTTAACTCGAACATAATTTTACCAGATACCAAGAAGATTGGTGAAATAAAAAATGGATTAGAATTTCAATATTGATTATTATCAATTAAAATAAAATAAAGTACCAAACACATTGATTCAAAAATATACTTTCAAATCAACTATATTACATTTGAAACATGTTTCTTTGGGTAATTATATGATATACAGTTTTCTAGATGTGGTAGATCAAAGTAAATCATCCAGTTTTTTTTCAGAATTAGTGTAGTAGACATTTTAAAGAGAAATAAGAATTCACAGAAGGAATATAAATCTTTGAAGAAAAAGGTTTAACTTATAATAATGTTATGATACTTTAACTAAATATTGAGAAATATTGTATTTTATGATTTGGTAAGAGATTATCTGTGGCACATGGTTCCAAGTTGGGGTAATAGTTGTAAGGTGAAGCTCACAGTTCACTATTTTCTATCCACCAAGTCAGCAGAAAAATATAAATTTAAATTCTAGAGTATTACTATTGGGATGAAATGAAAAGATAAATTACTGAAATTTCTATGATTTGTTTTACTTGTAAAAAAGAAATGTAGAATTGAAAATAATGATGGTAATGCTTCATCCTTTTCAAGTGATGGAATTGAAATGGGAAAATATATCCATGTATTTTCATGTGGGATTTCAATAGACATTATCATGTAATAATGTGTTTTGAGTTATTATTAATTAAATAAATAAATATTAACATTCTCTTCAATTTATAAAAAATTTCCTTTTGATCTTATTTTTGTACTATATATAAATTATATTTTCATTCTATACAGAGTTCCACATTCAATTATATCAAACCATGATCCCATGACACATATATTTTTTAGAATGGAATTATGATGTCATTGGGTAATTTATTAAATTTCATTATATATTTTATACTTAATATTTTGAAATTTATTATTGGATGATTTAGTTATTGGAAGATATACATTGAAAATTTTCAATGAATTACTAGGGATTATGGGATAAACATCGTATATTGATTGGGTTTTCATATAAGAATAGTTTTTGTTAATTTGTATATATAGAAAAATTTGAGGAATTATATGGAAAGAAGTGTTGGATTTGATCTTTTTAAAGATGAATTTGGATAACGACAGTTTATTGGACTAGAGTTGGTGATGAAATTGATGATATGGTGTAGGTGATTCAACCCTATATGGTGATGAATCATAGTATGAAAATCTATTTTGCCGAAAACTAGAGGAAAGATAATTCTTTTAAGGCACGTGAACATGTATTTATCATGTTTTATCAATGTATTATATTTTTAGTTTTTATAAAATGTTTATTCTATTTCCATCTATAATAATAATATATTCAATTGTAAAAAAATTTGGTTCCTTTTCTTATTAAGGGAAGTTTTGCTCATGTTTTTCTCAGGTATCCAACATATTTCAAGTTTCGATGTTAATGAAATAAATGATTGATTAATCTCATGTATTAATCACTCAAGTAGATAAGTTGAAATATAATCGTGCTTATGAGAATCCACCATTTTTATTCTTTAATAAAGAGATAATTTTTTGGAAATATGTTTACTCACCATGTTATAGTTTTATGTAATACCCATACAGTTGAAGATACAATATGGGAATATAATAAAGTTATAAGGGAATGATATCCCCTAATTATTTATTAATAGATTAAAATTAGGATTAAATAAATTAAAAATGTTTGGAATTTTTTAAACATCAATTTTAATATTTAATAAAACAATTTCAAATTTACTATTATCAACTAGATAATATGATTGGTTATAAAAACAATATGGAATTTTTAATGACAAATGAAATAGTTTTATTCCAATAACTATCACATATGGTTTTGTTTTAAAACATAATTTCCAAAATATAGAATTCAAATTTTACAATTTTATGAAAAAAATTTAAACTTTCATATCAACATATACTTTTGGTGAAATTTTGGGATTTCTAGAAAAATATTTTTTTCACTGGATAGTAAAAATACAATTACATTGTAAAAATTCATCCCTTTTAAATAAATAAATCAATTTTATAGTATAAATTTGTTATTAATATTTTTTTAGTAAAAACAATATTATTTATATAAATTTCATAGAAATAATTACTTTTTAATCCACATTATATATATTTTTACTGTATGTTTTCTTTAGGGTTTAAATATAGATTTTTAAATAATGTGTTTTAAATATAAAATGACTATCCTCATTAATTAATTAAAATAATCCTTAATCGGGATGTTTTAGAATAATTTTATGGATTATTTGTCATTAAGTTTTAATTTATTTTAAAAACATTTATATTATAATACATAGAGTTTATATATTATCATATTTTTCTAAAAAAAATTTCATTCATAAAAACATATTATCTCGATGTGTCTACAAGTTTGTTATTTAATTAATATTTTAAAAATATGTGAATTGAATTCATGAATAATTATTCCATATATTTAATCATTATAATTTGTAATTTATAATAATTATATCATAATTTTTTACTCTAGTGAATATTGAAAACTGTTAAAATTACTCATAGTGGTGAAAGTAAAAATGACTTTACCAAGGGATTAAAAATTAATCATTTTGTGAAAATAAACTATAAAATTTTCCAAAACTATTTATATGGACATATATCGAAATTATTAGTTATATTTAAAATAATATAACATCATCAGGCCTGGTGAAATTAAAAAAAATTGGTGGAATGCATTATTTCATAAAATGATAAGTCTTCCACTCACCCTACTAATAAAAGGCCACCACCTCTCCTCCCCTATCCACACAGTCAAACACAATTTGATCATCTTAAATCCACAAAACTAAATTATCAAACACACTACTTTAATCTTATGAGCTTTAATATAGAAATAATTCCATTCTAGGAGGTATTTTTAAGGAAACAAAAAAGGAGTTATTGGAACTAGAGGTAACAGTCATCAAACATATATTTATTTATTTTGTCCCCAAACCATTACATTATTAATAAATTATAATATATACTCACCCAATATTTTAAAAATTTATATTATTTAATTATTTTAATGGAATAACTAATATAAATTTTATTCTTCTATCAAATGCTTTTTGAAATTAACATTTTTGGGTATGATAGACTACCACATCAAGAAACAATGTCATTCTTTTCCCTACAACATACTCTAAATATTGTAAATGATGATGGATATAGGGATTATATATAAAACTTACAACATTATTATACCAACTGAGTAATTATATCATATATATATATATATTTAAACTTCCACTCTACATGGGATATGATAACAATGCTCGTCTATAGAGCATACCACCCCCTCATGAAGCGATGTAATTTGATTCTCACTAGAACATTACATAGGAAGTAATATGAGTAAATATAAAAAATATATGTGATATAAATGAAATATTTAGGATATTAATGAAATATTCATCATTATTTTTTTATAATATATCATTTTCTTTTCTATATTATTATACACTAAAAACGTCACAATGCCTTTCATGGAAGTGTGGACTAACACCTCCTCAAACTAATGTGATTCCTTATTTCATAACCAAATCAGAACAATGATATAAATAAGAGTATTTAATTGGAAAATATTTTATTTAGGATAAATTTATCATTATGTAATGATATAATATTTCTTTCCTTATAAACAGAATGATCATTATGTAATGGTAACATTACCCATGGGTTTTTAAGGCCTACCATATCTGTGATTGTAGCATTACATCATTTTTCAAAACCATATTTCATGATTTTTAAAAATATTAATGATATGTAAATATGATATTTATTTCTTAGTTATTATTATGTATATGTTCAAATAATAACCCCATTGACCATAGTCAACCTACCGAAGTCATTTGTGACACATAATCTAGATATAAATAAACATACAAATCAAATATAAATGATAAATTAAATTTATAAAACATGTTAATAATTGATATAAATGTAATAATATAATTTATTAATAATCTCATAAAACTAAATAAAATAAATAATATAATATTATTATGCATTATTATAAAGACACGTATAATATGTTATACTCATTATAATGGAAAACATCTTAATTTTCTTTCAATGAGGCATCGTTTTTATGTCACGAAAATATATAATTTTATAATGTGTATAAAAATACCATATGAAACAAAATATAATGAATTTATCTATTCTCATGATATTTATTTTTTCTATTTTTGTATTCTATAATGGTATTTAAGAGTATTTTTTTCACAATCTATAATGGAATTTTCATTGAAACAAATAATCATTTAATGGTTTCCATCAAAATCATCATTTTACATGAACATGTAATTCTAGTGGTTTTAATAATCGTTTTATATAGATATAATATATTGAAATATTATATTTTATTTCCCTTCTAGGTTATTTCAATGGTTTTTATAATATTATCATTTTATTGTTTTATAAACAATGTTTTGGGAAAGTAAAATAGGAATGTTTTATTCTTAATGTACGTCGTGGCATTGAATTTTACACAACAATGACCATTTTTTTTCAATATTCATTTTAATAATTTCAAGGCATATTCAAAGAAAAACATTTTTGAATTTTTTGATTTTATTGTATTGAAAATGGTTTTTAAAAATAAAACAATATTTTGTTATTGAAGATGGGTTTTAAAGTAAAATGTTACTTTGATATCCAGATGATATTTTTTAAGAGTTCAAAATATATTTTCAAAAATGAAATCAAGAAAAAAAAATATTTTTTCTATTTTTTGAGAATTCTATGTGACAAATAGGTATTCCCATATAGAACCTTGGGATCTAATTAAAACATATATGATTGTGCAGCCCAAATAGTGTCAGGTGAGTTCATTACATCATATATGATGGTGTGAAATGTATATAGATTAGTGATATTTTGTAGATTATAACATATGGTGGCCCATATTTTGTCCGTTGATTTTTTTATAGCAAAAATGGTGGTTGTGCATATATATAGTGCTCTAATGCATTGGATAATGATTATATTAGAAGATGTTTTTATGGATATTTCAATTAAAATTGTTTTCAAATAGTTTTAGGAATATGATTCTCTAATTCACTACAGGGGGATTTATTTTCATATAATGGGTTTTATAGATTTTCATTGAAAACAAATTTATATGTTTTTCTTGTGAAAATGATATAGTTCATATCATTAATGAAAATTGAAGATATGGTTGTACATTATAAAAGAATTTATTCTTTTAACAAATACAATTTTCTCTTTTAATATCAGTGTATGAGCATTTAATGCACAACCAATTTTTTAATTCTTCCCATGATTTAAGGATATGTAATTTCATGTAGGAATACATGTTGGATGTTGTGAAGATTTTACATGAAATAAGTTTGTTATTTTCTTTAATTGTTGTAAATTATTTTAAAAATAGTTATCACATATAATTGTTCACATTGTATAATATGGTATTTTAGTATATTAATTATGAAAAAATTCTCAAAAAACTAAACCTAAATTGTTCAATAATTGTATTTTAAATAATTCATGAAATAAAACTCAAAATTATATTGTTGTTAAGGTTAGGTCTTTATTATTATTTGGAATATATATTTTATGAAGGATATAAAAAACCTTGTATAACCTTTGATAATAATATCAAAACCATATTTTCATTTCATTTGGTTGTTTTTGAAGGTCATGAATAAGGATTTGGGTACCCATTTAATCTACGAATCATGCATTATCCTCAAATAGATTGATAATAAGAGAGAGATTCCTAATATTAGGTGATATGTTGTGGGTATTCATTATATAATTTTGGGATGTCTGTAATGGAATCATAATAATGATGGAGTATTCATTCAATAAAAGCTTATAGTCACCAATTTAGATGGGATATTCTGATGCTCTATATGGATTGTCAAGTCAATCACCTCTTTCTTCCCATGACTTTGGTGTGGTAGTAGTGGTTTAGAAGATTTTGGTACAAGATACATCTGAATGAGAATGTTTGATCTAAAAGGTGTTAGTCACTACTATGATAAGGTAAGAGATTATATGCTAACATATAGAGGTGAACCAAGATGTTTGATCAGGGCAGGTGAGTTTTCCTTTCGATGACTCCACGAAATGGGCATCAAATTTTTTGGATGCATGGGAACATAGGATTGGGAGTAATTTATTTGTTTATGTTTATAGATCATATCTAGACCATATCCAAAAAATAATATTCGTACATTTTACCAAGGAATACATTATATGTTTGATGAATCACATGCCTGAAGGTATAATCCTGATCATATGCATATCATTGATTTTGATAAAATTGATCTAGATCCAAACACATCTTTTTTGGAGTACTATGAGATGATCATAAATCTGAGTGAAAATGTATTGTGAAGAAATATCAGTCAATTTTATAGAGTCCTATGTCACCATGTACATATCCTTGAATGGATATGGGTAAGGTAATCTAATGTATGTCATTTAATTTCTGATATATTTGATCTGAAATGCAAGGGATTCATCTTAAGGATGAAAATTCATAACAGAAGAAAATTTTATTGAAATAAAAAATTTCATGTACATTAGAGATTAAATTCATCCCTAATTTATGTTTTTTTGAATTATTATATTCTTTGGTGATGTTTGAGTGTATCTTTAATAGATTTCTTGGATTATGGAGAAAACATGTCATTGATTAATCGTGCATGGTTAAGAGAAACCATGAATATCTCAATAGAAATTTATGTGGGATTTTTGGAGATGTAATGTTGGAAAAGCACAGTTTCCACACACTCAAATATAATCATATTAAATTAACTATTAAACCATTCACGTCTGGTTACAAAAGAAAACAGAGTTAGAGAACCATTTACAAAATCTTCATGATGCCCAGTAGATGAATAGAGCCTAACATAGTTGTCCAATGGTTTGGGAAACCATGAGGGAAAACCATGATTGTTGTACTAATTTATCAGAAATGATATTTTTAATTTGAAACAAATAAAAAATATCATATTTACTCTCTTAGAACTTGTTCCCTCAATACCATGTTATCAATAATTGATTAATAGAGGTTCATATATCTTCACACGATATATTCAGTAGATCTAGAAAATTTTCTCATATAGATTAATGCTAAGTGGTTATTCCATCATATATTCTCCACTAATATCCATGATCTCATAATTATTTTTTAAATAAATAATTATTCCATGAAATATTATATATATATATATATATAGAATCATTCCTAATATAATTTATAATTCATGGACTATTATTAGTTAGATTCAAAATCTATGAAATTTTTGAATTACAGTCTTCAGTGTATCATGATATACAATTGATAATATATCTTTTTTGGTATATCGAAATAAATTTCATCCCATTGATTGATTTCGTCATTTAATTAAAATATTATAACATCTATATATGTTTATTTTTACTAGTTCTAGTGAAATTTAGCTCACATTCATGATTCGGGAGTCATCTCTTGATAGATCTATGAAATTAAAACCAAAATGCTCTTATAAGAAAGCCCTTACTATTTTAGGTCATTATAAGAAATTTTTTGGCATGATTAGGTTTTGTTTATAGGCATAATGTGAAGACCCTCAAATGATACATATTTCTACTTCAACTAATTTTCCATTGATATTTTATATTATTATGTATTTTATGTAATTTTTTATGTCACACTTTCTCTATGGTTATTTCTTAGCATATAGACCGCATAATATTACATAATTTTCATGTATTATTCTATACCATTTTTATTTAATATTTATAGTCTTTGGAATATTGTTTGAGATAACTTGTTCCTTTTTGTGTCATACCATACATGTGGTTTAGAAAATATCCATCTGAATCTTTCCTCATTCTTTGAGATAATAAGTGTCCCAAAAAAACAAGGTTGTCTCAATAAAATTGGATTTCGAGTGAAATAATGCATTTGATATGACTCTACCTTGGATGGTTACTTCATGGGCATGGAATGTTATTATTATCTTGGATGGGATTGTAATACACCTTTAGAAGAGGTTTTGTAGTTTATTATGAATTATAGTTGGGAAATGAAGTTTTAAATGTGCCTAGTCCCATTTTTTGGGAATTCCCAACCTTTTTATCATAAATGGGGATCATATAGAAAAAATACAACATTATAAATTTCCATTAAAATTTGTAATTGAGATTATCCATTAATTTTGAATGGGAATTTTTTTAAATGGAGAAGGAGTTAATAATTGTCATCTATGTCGTATGATAACTACTTATGACATTATTCTATTATTTCCTCAAAGTTGGAATGAGTGAGTATCATTGAATATTAGTTATAAAAGGAACACTTGGGATGTGATTGGTAGTATATTAATATATGAAGAATCCTTTATATCTTGTTTTACACCAATATATATAAGTGAAATTGTTTTATGAATTCACTAGTGGTGTCCATATAGGTTTAAACAGAGATCATGTTCGATTATCTTATAGCATTATTTGAATTATATATCAGTTATCTAGAAAAAGAAAAGGCTCTAAAAGTAGTTTTATGGAGATTTTGGAGTTATGGATGGATTAGTTACTTGAATAGGCATTGAAGAAACTACCATATTACCTTTTATTTGTATTTTATATTTATTTTACCTATTCCTATTGATCTTCCACATTAAAGGTCTATTTATTATTATTCTATGACCTGTTCTGAAATATATTAAAGCATAATTTAGTATTATGTCACATTTTCATTCATTATTAAATGATTTTCATGTAATTTTTTAATATTATTTCTACTTTAATAATTTCTATTTACCCCCCCCCCCCCTATTTCAGTGCAAATAGTTACATCTAGACATTAGCCTCTTCCAAATAAGAAGGTGTGCATGTGAATATGTTGAAATTTAGCTCGAAACTAGTGATTCATGTCATGATGTTAAAATATTGTGATATTTTACCAATTTTTAAAAAATGATTTATTTAATAATCATAGTTTCAAATTATATTTATAATTTATGTGTCATTATTCGTTATTTCCCAAAGTTAATCAGTATAATATCATAAAAACCACAACATGATATTGCGTTTAAACCACTCTAAGTATGTCCCTATATTTTTATATTGCATGATTTACATTGTAATGTATCCCATTCACCCAAAATTTATTTTTAATAAAATTAATATTAATTACTTCTACTCATGATGGTTTAATTATTAACTTATTAAGATTAAATAGACAAGAAGCCTATTTCAAGGATTCATTAACAATAAAGATTATTTTATTTATTAATTAGTTGCTTATCTAAATGAAATTTATATCTGAAAAATTATTTTATTATTTCATAATTTATATCATATTATAAATGTGATTATGTTCCGAATGTCATGGATGATAATAAAATACGTTCATTATTCGATAATTTTGTTAAACTAACCATAGAAAGGATATACCATTATCAATGTGTGATACTGTGATGATATTGTAGAAATATTGTAACATCCCAAGTAATAATAAGGAATATTAAATTTTCATATTTATTAATATTTTTCAATTAAATATTAATTTTACATTAATGGTGATTCTATGTTCGATGTCATACCCTACATGTAACAAGTGGTTTCTCTGAAATCTTACGTTTCACACAAAATTCAGTTATACCAAATAACAAAATATTATTAGTATTATTTTAAATAGAATTTAATGCATAGTAATTATATTTTTGTAAATGAACAAAAATAACTAATATATGATTATAAATGTTTGTTAAATTTATTTATATTAATCCAATAAATTTTAGAGGCTTAATATAAGAATGAATCTGATTTTAAACATGAAATACTATAAAATGTGGTTTTACTACCTTTTGAGAGAGATATATTTTTAATATATTTTTTGTCACTGTTATATGTTCCATATGATAATTTAATATTCTTATTTAAAATATGTATATAAATATTTATTTATGGATTTTTTTGTATTTTTTTAATAATGTTGATGTTTTTAATGAATAGTGAAAAATACTATATTTTAGGTAAAAAGGACTTTTCATCTCATTTATTTATATAGATAGATTATATTTTTTATTTTTTAATATATATTTAGATAATGTTTATAAAATTTAATACTATATTTTTCATTTTATGTAATTTTACTTTTTAATTAGACATAAACACATGTGAATATTTTAATAGTTATTACTTCTTAAAAACACGCTTTTTCGTTTTGACAAAGGGAATGTATTTAAAATTATTTTAAGAATATTATGTGTTTTGAATTTGGAAAAATGGATTCTGTATTTTGAATCAATATGTTAAATTTTATTAATTGTTACCTTTTATTTTTAGATATTATGAATAGTAACTCATTTAAATATTTTATTAAACATGGGTAAAGGGTATATCTATTAAATAAGGGTAGAAATAATACAATAATAATATAAAAATACCCAAACATGTGTAATAGTCCAATTGGATGAGATATATCCACTATGTTCATCCATGAGTCAATTTAATGATCCCATAGAGCCACTTGTGTTTGAAATTGTCTTTTAATAACTTTTAATTTAATGATAAAGAACATATGACAGAAACATAAATTATATACAAAAAAATTTATATGGGTTATATAAGTGATATATTAATCTATAAATATTTATTTTAAAACTAAAAGTAATTCCAAAATCATGGTATTTTATTTATAATTTTAATAGATTAAATAAATAAATTTACTTGTGACACAACGATGATGCAGTGATGACTTCATTAATAAAGGAATCAAATCAATGCTATTATAAATGTTAAATTAAAAGTAATTTGGTTTTTTTGATGTCTTCCATGTATTTTTTTGATTTTAGTTACATGTCATCATTGCATTCATGAATATTTTTTCAATCAGTCATGAAGTTATGGATTTTTTTTAAAAACAATATGTGAATAGTTTGAAAATTGACATAATTCATATTTAAAATAATTTTTTTATTAAATATTATAAAAATAAAAAAACATAATAATAAGTATAATGATTTATTACTGAATATTCAATTATATATTTTTCATGTTTGGGTAACTATTTCGATTCTCAAAATGTTAAATGCTTAATTAAACAGTACTAGTAAAAAAGGGTTAAATAAAAAATATAATAGTAGAAAAAATATCCAAAAAATGTCCAATTATTATTGGATTAATGAATTTAGGCTTATATTAATTTTTTATTATAATTTAATGAGTTTCAATCCTTTGGAAACCAGAAATAATTTTGAAATAAAATAATACTTTAATACATTATTAATGAGCCATTCCTTCCTCATATAAAAGGACACCAACTCTAACCCATTACACACACCTCTCAAGCCCCTTGTCTAATCAAAAATATGCTCCATGAATCTCATAACATAAACCTATTTCCCCTAGAAGAATTCCCCTAGGTGTAACGAAATTCAAACAAGCCTTTTTGTCTCAAATCAAAGAGATTTATACATTTTAAGAGGCTACATCTTCTCTAAAATTCCATTCTGTTATTCTACTTCTTTACTCCATATTCTACTATTTTTTTTATTGAATAAGAAAAATAGTAACCTCAATATAATAGGATTATTTTATGTGGAGGATTAAAATTACAATTACACACACCTCCATCTAACCGATTTAGAACATTCTGTTTCTGTGGATGGGGAACTACTGCCTCATGAAATAAATATTATTCGATTTTTCAGTACCACCTCTCATGGGGGACATTATGATAGAAATATAATTATATGTGATATATTTTATATTTATATTTTCCCTATTCTTATTTTATTTTTAATTTAAAGATTTTTAATATGGTTACCATAATGGGTAAATAAAGTAATTTCATTTTAGGAAGTGCGGACTACCGCACCCTCAATGTGATCTGGCTCCGTCATGTCATTAATGGAATGTTTAAAAGGTGGTGTTAATTAACATTTATACTATATATAAAATATGATATTATACTGGAATTATAATATATATATATCATATAGTTTTCATTCAATTAATTATCAAAAATAAATGAAAGTTTCCTTCATGGCTACGTACGGCTTACCATCACCATGAAAGGTGCATTGCCTTTCTTATATCTAAATGTTATGGACCCTCATAAATACATATATAGATGATATATATGATATTTAAATCATGAATTCTATTTTTACGATAATGGAATTATGACCACATAGACATATTTTAATTATAACAAGTTCATTTTTTTACTCAAGTACCTAATATCAACAAAACATCAGATATTAAATAAAATAAATATGTTAGATTTACAAGGTGGTAATAAGTTATATTAAAGTAATAATAAACCTGAAAAAGGTTCTCAAAAAATTATAAATTATCTATTGTTTATTATTTAGTAAGAACAAGGAACATATTTCATGATTCTGACTCAAGGTAATAGACTTCATCTAAATCATTTTTCATTGAGGCATATTTAAATTTATACAGGAAATAATTTTATATGGTGTAAAATCTGTATTGAATTTTAATGATATTGAAATGGAATATTTTTTATTTGATTATTTTTATGAAATGAAAAATGGAAAGGTTTTTTTAACGTATGCTGTGACAACGAACTTTCTGTCGCCGTGAGCATTATTAGATATTTGGCTTCCATAACTAGTTGTGGTGATTTTAAAATAAAAATAAATAACATATACCCTTTTAACCTATTTTGGTATTGAAAATGGTTTTGATGATGGTTTGATTAGGTATATATATTGAAACAATATATTTGTACTGCAATATGGAAATATTGTCTTTATTTTTTTATTTTTTTATGTGTTATTAGTAAGTTATAGTTTTTGGGCACTGTTTACATATACTGGTGGTTTTGTGATAATTATTCGGTGGTTGAGCCCAAGATAGCTCACCATTACATTTGGTCAAATGATGAAGTTAAACGTTAATGCTTCTCCTACAAGATTTATAGAATATGTTTTGATGTATATTCCAAATGAAACACCCTTTGTAGTTTTGAAATCTAAAATGTATGTGTGTTATAGATGCCACATGTTAACATTATGATTTATGATTTCTATGTGTTATTCATAAATCATATTATTTCATGAGGTATGTTAATGATAATAAATTTTATGATTGAAACGTATGATCTTATTGATTTGTATGTATTGATGGTGTAATGTTTTCATTATTTATATTATAACCCTTACGGGGATTTTCTTGCTCATCCCATGTTTTTGAAATTTTTTCACATTGAATAAGGAATATTAAGATAAAGTATGAAATCAAAAATATTTATATCAAGAAAAGTATTATTGTTTTCTTTTATGAATTTTAATTTTCTGAAAAAATAGATACTTTTTAGAAGTGTCTATATTATAATATTTTAGATGTAATTTTACAGTTATGGACTAATTATCTATTAGACTAATCCTAAAAAGTTCCTTAATGTTTATTATTGATTTAACTCAATATTATGTATTGGTTAATGCTGGGGCATTATAGTTGGTATAAAAGGTCAATTTAGAGAACATTAGGAAATAGAATATTGGAAAATTAATATCTATAAATAATTTATGATACGATTGAAATGATATAGTATTTAAAGATTACCATGTTTCTTCTCCTATGATATTTCTAGGTTCAGAATGGTTTTCTGTAGAGTAAACATGAGAGCTATGATGGGATGAAATTATGTGGAAAACATCCTTTCAAATCAGCAATCCTTTAATGGTTAGAATCCTAACTGAATATTTTGTTGTATTGATGGAACAGTTGATTCAGTCTATAAATTTTGGTGGTATCCATGCACGAGATAATCAAGATCAACCACAAAATAACATGTCCGCAGTGGATAATTTCATGAGGCAACATCCCCCATCATTTATAATATCATCTAAATATGTGCTAGTTGAAGGGTGTATTGAAGCACTAGAAATTCTTTTTGATTTCATGGGGTTTTCAGAACATCAAAAGGATAATATTTTTGTTTACCATATTGAAGGTGAAGATGATAAGAGGTGGTTGATGGTTAAAAATATCGTGAATTGTGAGGAGATTGACTCTCTTGATTGGGATGAATTCAATGGTATTTTTCTGGAAAAATATTTTCTTAAGGTGATTAGAATTAGGATGGAAAAAAATTTCATTGAATTGTGGCAAGAAGATGACTCAGTGGATGCTTATGAAAAAAATTACCTGACTATCAAGGTCTCCTCAAAATTTTGTACATGATATTGATAGTAAAATCTATTATTTTCTCAAGATTAGTTGTAATATGACAATGAATATTAACTTCACTTGAGTTAAAAAGTTATGAAAAACATGGTTGAGTTTTGAAGAAGGTTGAAATAGAGTTTTTGATGATCAAATGTTCTTTAAGAAACAACTGATTATGAAGTCAATGTGGCAGACAAAAGGTATGAGCTCTTCATAAAATTATGATGGTATGAAATTAAAGTTTATAGTTTTAAAAATTGGGGGAATGATTTTTCAATTATGGTAGGTTATTTTATTGGGAAAAGATGGAACATAAGGCTTGTAATTTCACATAAAAATATCATGGTAATGGTTTGAAAAAAATAGAATTTACAATCAGTAAAATGTTTTAATTTCAAAGAAATTTATCATCATGAAAATGAGTGTCCAACTAAGATCTCAACTGAGGGAATGCATCCAGACTACAAGCAGAAAGTGGTGGTGAAATATTTTGAAACTAATTATGCATATTTTGGGCCATTAAATGATGTGTTATCAAATATACTGTTTTTTTATTCAGATTATTCCAATGTGTTCTTTGATTCTGGGTCTACACATTTTTTCATTTCATACAAAATTACTAGTTAATTGGGAATTCCTTATCAAGATATGAATCCTGATCTTTTGGAAAAAGATCAGGGGTAAAATTTTGAAGAAAAAATTATTTATAAGAACCTTCATGTACTCGTGTGTTGAAAAAATATACATAAAATCATTATTAATTTACATTTAGTAGTGTTTGATGTAATTTTGGGTATAGATTCGTTTTATTTTTATCATGCTAATATTCATTTTAGAGATAAGGAAATTTTATTATAGAAATAATTTTTGTTTGTATACAATAATGAACCCTTAATTATGATAACATATCACGAAGCTGAGAAACTAGTATAATAGGGAAATTAATGTAATCATTAATATATTGTTGAAAACAATTGAACTATTCATATTAATGATGTGCCAGTGGTAAATGAGTATCTTGATTTTTTTTCCTGAGAAGTTGCCAAGTATAATACTTGATAGAGAATATTAATTTATAGCTGACTTAGTGCCTTATGATAATCTAATTTCAAAACCCCTTCATTGAATGTCTCATGTTTTCCATTTAGAGTTAAAGAAGTAATTGAAGTAGTTATTATATAAAGGTTTCATTCGACCCAGAACATCGTCTTGGGGCACTTCTATCTGGTTTGATAAAAATAATGAATGTTAATTGATATATATCATTTATTATAAAGCCTTGAATAACATAACTATTAGGAACAAGTATACATTGCCAAATATCGGTTATTTGTTTTATCAGCACTATGGAGCTCAGTATTTTTCAAATATTGACATGAGATCAGTGTACCATCAGTTTAAAATAAAGGAAGAAGAAATTCCAAGGACCATGTTTCATACTAGATGTGGCCATAATGAATTTCTAGTTTTGTCTTTTGGGATAACTAATTCACATGTTATATTCATTTATCTTATTAATATAATATTCCATGAGTTCATGAAAATGTTTGTGATTGTTTTTATTCAATATATAATCATTTATTCTAAATGTAAATAGGATCATGAATTTCATTTACGGGTTGTATAGAAAATTTTAATGAAAATAAATTTTATGGGAAATTCTGAAAGTGTGAGTTTTGGTTACAAAAAATTTAATTCCTTGGTCAAATTATTTCTAAAGATAGAATAACTGTAGATCCAAATAAAACAAAAAATGTTAAATAATGTCCAATCCCCAAAAATATAATTTAGATTTGTTATTTATTGGTTTGAAAGGAATTCATAGAATCAATGTTGATAATTTTTCATGGTTATCTTGCCCATTGACTATGTTAACTTGAAAAGGTGTTATGATTATCTGGAAAAAATAATTTGATATTTTTTTTAGAAACAGAAAATAAGATTGGTGAATTCTCTAGTTTTGGAATTTCCTTTAATAGATGTTGAATTTGTTATCTAATGTGATGCTTCATTGAAGGGACATGGTTGTTTCCAAATGTAGAATGATCATGTAATAGCTTATGCTTTATGTCAGTTGAATCCTCATAAGTTAAATTACATTTCACATTATTTTGAAGTAGGTTCTATTTTATTTATTAAAAATTTGGAGGAATCCATTGCATAGAGTAAAATGTGAAATATATACTGACCATAATATTTTCAATTATATATTCATATAGAATTAATTGAACATAAGACAAATGAGATGGAATGAATTTACCAAGTATTATGATTTCAAAGTTCATTTAAAACCATGAAAATAAAATAATGTGACTTATTCTTTTAGTAGAAAATATAATATTAAATTAACCATGTTGTGTTTGGAGCATGATCTTTTGATGAAAAATTTGATGAACATTGGCATAGAAGTTGTTGTTGTAGGAAAATCTTCTATTTTGTTTCATGTTTCTGTATAATCATCCCTAGTAGACAAAATAATGCATATTAAAAAAGAAGACAATGAGTTGGAAAAAAGGTACAATTGGTTTAGAAGGGTATGTTACCTGAGTTTTACACTGATAGGGACTATTTTTTGTGGTTTAGAAAGATATTATAAGTACCTCGTGATTCATCTTTGAAAAATGAATTATGATATGAGGATCATAGTTTTAAATTTTCAGTTTATCTTTGATGAACTATGACATATAGGGATATCCATGATTATTACTCATGTTATGGAATGAGAATAGATATTTCTAACATTATTGTGATGCTTTTGACTTGTCAACGGGTTAAATCAGAGAGGCAGTTACTGAAAGGGATGCTTCATCCTTTTCTAATGCCAGATTGGAAGTGGTAAAATGTGTCCATCGATTTTGTCAAGGGATTACTAAAGAAATCTCTAGGTTATAATGAAATCTTGTTTATTGTTGATCAATTAATTAAATATTCTCATTTTATTCCAAATTTAGATACTATGTCTGTAGATCATCTTTCTCAATTGTATATTAAAGAGATAGTTTGGTTACATGGACTTCTAGTATATATTGTATCATATCTTTATCCCAGGTTTAATTATATCTTTTGTAAAGGCCTTCAGATGTCATTGGGTACATAATTAAATTTTAGTACATCTTTTAATCCTTAATAAGATGTGAAATCAGAATAAACAATTAATACATTCAAAGTCATTCCATGTCATTGTTAAATATATTATCATGGTTGTTGGGACCAATATAATTGTTTTGTTTGATTTTTCATATAATAATACTTTTCATTCCAGTATACAAGTGTCCCCATTTGTTGCATTATATAAAAAGAGGTGTTGAACTTCATATTTTTGGGATGATATAGGTGAATAAAAGTTTATGGGTCCAAAATTGTTAGAAGAGATGGGAGAAACAATTTAGCTAATTTAGAAGCACATGAGAACAACTCATAGAAGGAAAAAAACGTTATGAGGAGAACCGGATAAGGGAACATTCATTCGAGGTAGGTGATCATGTCTTTCTTAAAGGTTTTTCAAGGAAATGTGTGATGTGTTTTTGTAAGAAAGTAATGTTGAGTCTGAGGTTCATTGGACCATATGAAATTCTAGAAAATTTGGGATTTTTTTTCTTACAAAGTGGATTTAGATCTATGTATATCTGAGGTACATAATGTTTTTCATGTTTAAATGTAGAGAAAGTATATACTGGATCCTTATCATGTTTTGAGTCCCGAGGTAGTTCAGTTGGAAAAGAATCTTTCTTATTTGGAACAACCAGACAATATTCTTGATCAAAGATAGAAAGTGTTGCAGAATAAGTTAATTAATCAGGTAATGGTTTTTTGAAAAATGCACTTGTTGAAGAGGGAACATTAGATTCTGAGAATGTTGTGAGAGATAAATACACCCACTTATTTAATATAAGAATAAAATTGTGCGGACACAATTTCCAAATGTGGGGAAGTATGTAACATCCTCGGTTAATAAAGAATATAAATATTTAATATTTCCTAATATTTCTTAATTAAATATTAATTTTACATTGAAAGTGATTATATGTTCGATGGTGTACATGACACGTAACAATGGGTTTCTGTGAAATCATATGTTCAACACAACATTGAGTTATAGAGAAAAATAATATAAAAATATTATTATATTAAATGGTCTTTAACCCATAGCCTTTATATAGGCGGAAATGAAAATGAATAACTATAATATGATTATAGTTTTTTTTAATTTCTTTTACATTTACCCAATAAATTTTAGTGTCATAAAATAAGACTAAATCCGATTTTAAGAATGATATACTCTAAAATGTCATTTTACCACCTTTTTAAATAGAAACCTTTTTAAATTTAGTTTTTGTCACTATTGTATATTAAATTTTATAAAATAAACATTTTATTTAGATGTATGATGCCCAAATTTTCTTTGGATGGTTATTTTTTATTTTTTTGATAATGTTAAATTTTTTAATGAATAGTAAAAAATACTAAAATTTAAGTCATAACTATTTTATTATCTGATTTATTTATATGGGTAGATTATCTTTATAATTTTTTTTAAAATTTAAATTGTTTATGTTTTTACAATTACATCCATTGCTGGTCATTGGATGGAATTTCTCTTTTTATTTAGACATAAACACTTATCAATAATTTTATTATTATTACATATTAAAAATATGTTTTTGGGGTTTGGAAATGAGAAATAGTTTTAAATTAATTTTGAAATTATTTTTGAATGATTTTTAAAAACATGAATCTATATTTGGAATAAGGAGGCCCTAATTTTGTAAATAGATAACTTTTTCTAGATTTTATAATTAGAAACATACATAAATATTTTATTTTCCATGGTTAAAGGGTAAATTTGGTATATTAAAGTAAAAATAATATTATAATAATATTAAATTACACTAACACATATCCTAATCTTTTTGTATTAGATATATATGACCATGGGCATCATTGGGTCAATTTTAGGACCCCTTGAAGCCACTTGTGTTTGAAAATGGAATTTAATTACTTTTAATTTAAAGTTAAGGAAAATAGAACATATACATATATCTTTTACTAAAACAATTTTTATACGGGGTTATATAAGTTATATTTTAAACTAAAATTATTCATTTAAAATTTAAAATGATTTCATAAATCATGTTATTTTATTTATATTTTTTAGATAATAAATATATAAATTCAACTATAGAACAATGCTGATGAGGTGGTTTCATCAATAATAATGGATTCAAAAAAATGATATTATAAATGTTAAAATAAATGTAATTTGGTAATTTTGACGTCATGCCAGAATTTTCTGGAAGATAGTTACATGTTATATTTGTATTAGTGATGTTTTTTCGAATCATGGATTTATTTATGGATTTCTTAAAAATTAATATTTCAATAGTGTCAAAATTGAAATAATTCATATTTTAAAATATAAAATATATTATTAAATATTATGAAATTCCAAAAAAAATATAAGATTATTTCAAATGGTTATCATAAGTCTAAAATATTATCATTGTTGTGTTAATTTTATATTTATCATGTTTTGGTAACTATTTTTATTATCAAAGTGTTAAATTCTTGATAAAATGGTAAGAGTAAAAAATGGTTACAATAAAAAGATAACGATTAACATATAATCAATAACTATACAATTATAAATTGATTATTTTATTTCGTCTTATATTTATCTTATCATAAACATTATTGGGTTTTGGACCTTTTCAAACTAAATTTTATTTTAATAATGTTAATACTTTCAAACATTCCAAAAGAGCCCTTGCACCCTCATATAAATGGACATTACTTTTAACCCATTAAACACACCTCTCAATCCCCTTGTCTTGTCCAAACTCTTCTTAAAAAATCACCCAATATCCCCCTATTTCACCATGAGGTTTTCCATTATTATAAATAAATTAATTTAATCCTTTTTGCTAAAATCAAAGAGATTTACATGTTTTAAGAGGTATTTCCTTCTCTAAAATTCCTTTCCATTATTATACTTCTTCACTCCCAATTCTATTAGTTTTCATTGATTACATAAAAACTCCAGTATCCTTAATTTACTATTTTTTTTATATGATAATTATGCAAACTACATTACAAATAACTTCTTCTATTGAATTTTGAACATACTGTTTATGTGGACTGTGAACTACTGCCTCACGAAATGATAACTGATCGATTTTTTCCTTACCACCTCTCATGATGTCCATTATGATGTAAGATTATTTATATATGATATATATTATATTTATATTGTCTCTATTATTCTATATTTTTCAGTTATATAATATGTTTATGTTTTCCATAATGGGCCAATACAATGATTTCATTTGAGGAAGTACGCACTACTAACCCACTCAAAGTGATATGACTCATTTATGACATACATGGAATGTTTAAAAGATTTTGTTAGTTAAAATATGTAATTTATATAAAATATCATATAATAAAGACGTTTTCATATACCTATATATCATTTCTTTTTCATTCCATTAAATATGAAAAAGAAATGAAACTAGCGTTCACACATATATATGGATTATCATCTCAATAAATAGTTCATTTCATATCTTATCTCTAAATTATATGGACTATTATAAAAAAATTATATATATGATATATATGATATTTAAATCATGAATAATATTATAGAGATAATGGACTTTTACCACATTGACTATTTTAATTATAACAAGTTCATTTTTGTCTCATGTTCCGAATATCGAAAAAATGATGGATAATAACTAAAATAATTATGTATTGTTTTTAATGTGTTAATAATTGATATAAATTTAATAATAAACATAAAAAATGATCTGATTCAGGTATAAATTAACTTATGTTTATTATTTCTTATGAATAAAGAACATGTGGGACGAGCCAGACTCAATTTAAGGGACTTTGTCTCAATCTCCATTCATTGATTAATATTTTGATTTATAAACGACTTCAGTTTATACGATGTATATGCACTATTTAATTTTAATTCCATTAAAGTGGAATAATTTCTCTACGAATAATTTTACTACATGACACATGAAATTTTTTCTTTTAATGTACGTCATGAAAAAGACCTCTCCGCCGCCACAAGCATTATTTGATATTTGGCTTCCTTAAATAGTTGTAGAGTTTTTAAAAGGAAAATAAATACCATATACCCTATTTCATAATTTTGGTATTGAATGTTGTTTTTTTAATGGTTTTATTATGAAAATATATTGACATGATATATTGTGATTGCAATGTTTAAATGTTATCTTTATTTAATGCATGTGTTATATGTTATTATTATGTTATGGTTAATGGGAATTTTTATCATATATGGGAGGTTATGTGATAAACATAGTGGAGGTGAGCCCGATATATCTCTCCAATATATTGGGTAACATGATAGAGTTAAATGTTAATTATTCTCCTAAAAGATTTAGGCAATATACATTTATGGGTATTCCTAATTTAACTCTTTATGTATTTTTGAATGCTATAATATAAATATGTTATGGATGACACAAGTTACCATTATGAATTATTATTTCTATGTGTAATACATAAATCTAATGATTTCATAATTTATATTAAAGAGAATAATTTTTATGATTCAAAATAATGATATCATTGATTTGTATGTATTGAGGGGATAATGATTTTTCTCATTATTTTATAACCTTTACTGAGTGTTTTATTCCCATCCCATGTTTTTGAAATGTTTTTCATAGGGTATAAGGAAGGGTAAGAGAAAGGAAGAATTCAAGAATATTTATTTCAAGAATTGAATTGTTGTTTTCTTTTAAAATTATTATTTTATGAAAAAATGGATATTGATTAGAAGTGTATAATCTATAATATTTTATATGTAATGTATTAGTTATGGCTTATTTCTCTAAAACTATAATCCTAAAAAGATATTTAGTATTAATTCTTGATTTAAATCATGATTATGTAATGTTCAAGGATGGGGCCTTATGAATATAATTATTCTAGATTTATAATGATAGTACATATTTTTAAATTGTGTCATATTTAATAATTATAAATATATCTGGATGAATTTATAGATATGAGTATATTACATTTTACCAATAATACTTTTTCAATATTTGTTCTCATGTAAATGAATGTAAAATTATAATGATTGTTATCATTCATATCATTAATGGATTACTCAATTTATTTTTTTGTAAACTCTTTAATTTTATTAAAATCATTATTTTATAAACCATTTATTTTCACCATCAATGATTTATGGTATGAAAAAAAGACATGTTGTTCAATATAGCAAATATTCCACACATATGCTTGGATAATGTTTTCATTATCCAAAGATATTGTGAGTGGGGTAAAAAAGATTATAATTTATAAATATTATATTTATTATAGCTATTATAAATATAAATTTAATTATATTTATACATATTTCACAATTATCTGTTATGTTAGAAAAAATATTTACTCTATGGAGGCAATGGTCCTCAAACACCCATGATTCATATTTTTTATTTTATTAATTGAAAAAATGAAACATGATAAATACATATAACGTCATTGTAATAAAATATCATTATACTACTGAAACTATAATATCTCTTATTTTCCCATGTATTATATTTAGTAATTATATTGAATGATTTAGAGACCAGGTGCTGAGATGACATGTGATTCCGAGGCCGAGTTTTTTTTAGAATAATTATTTAAAAAATATAAATCTTTTAATATCATGTGTGTTCATGTTTCTAGAAAAAATTTAAAATAACTCTTAAATATGTTCTTGGATTATAAATCTGAATGAATCATTGAGTTCAGAGTATTTTTTTTATTCTCGGAGAGACATTACATTTGTTAGTGTGGGTCCTCTGTAAAAAATTACTTGGATGACATAAAATTAAATAAAATTACTTTAGAAAAAATATTTTCTTCACACAGTTACTACACTTTTAAATAATTCATTGTCTAAATATCATGTGTACCCTCATAACCATAATTTTTTTTATATTAATAGACAAAAACCCTTGGAGAAACTATAGTAGAATGATGACAGATCGATCGAGTGACACCACTTGGATTCCACATGTAAAGGATTGATGACGACAAAACAAAAATTTATCATTAGTGACCGATCAAAATCAATTTAGGGTCTTTATTTTATTTTTGCATCCATATTAACTATTTTCATAATGAATATGCCTCAATACATGAATATATTGATCCATTGATCGATTGTTGTGGGATGGTTTATAATTGATGGGATGTTTTTGGGAGTTTTCTTGATTTGGATATTCATTTTTCATCCTATCTAAAATAGAATAATTCCTCTATTAAAAAATTTCATGATTCATTCGTAATGGCATCTATTGTGTTTTTTATTCCATAAATTTTTTAGTTTCTGCATTGATAGATCCTCGTGGTCACGAATCGTCTTGTCAGGTTGAACTAAAGTGATCCGATACCCAAATTAGAGGAAATTTGACCATAGAGTTTTGGTTTTTAAGGATCAGAAACGAAGGATCATATATTTTTTTACCTATTTTTCATCTATGAATCATTGGGGGCTCGATGGTTTGAGTTAGGTTCCACTGGGGTAGGACTATTTTGGTGGTCTTTTGAGGTGAGGTAGCATCATAAGATGCCCGGGGAAACGGATTTTAGAGGTGGAAGTGTCGACGAAATGGAGATGGGTGGGTGACCTCATAGATCATAGGCCACAAATGTGTCAAGGAGGGCCCTATGTAATAGCCTAGGAAGTCCGCATGCGAGATGGCTATGGGATTATGTTAGGCCATTTTGGTTGGGCCCAAGGAGACTGAGATGATTGAGTCGGACCGGATTAGCATTTCGGGAAACCGAGCCGCACCAATGGTATTGATGAACATATAGGTCAACCATGATCCACGGTAACTATAGATTCTATACATATGTGGAATATAGTGTATGACTGATAGTGGTGATCAAAATCCATGGTATGTGGTCTGACTATGCAGTTGGACTACATGCCTAGTGAAATCAATTAAAATTCCAAACTACCATAACTTTCAATGGGTAGGTCCATTTTTTGTGTCGTCTATGACATTGGGACCCTAGCGACGTGACTGATATTTTAGGAAAATTTGTGAGTTTTTAGTTTTTAAAAATATATGATGACAATGTTTCCCTTGTTCTGTTCCACAAGAGATCAGTATGATATTTATTCCACATCCCTAAATTATAATCCCCTCTATAGGCCGAGTCTTAGATAGAGTATGGTATCCCTCCACAATACTGGAGTGAGATCCTCTATCACCCCAAACGTATTTGTCAAATCAGTATAAAAACCATGTTTAGTGTGTCAATCCTTAATATAAAGGTCCTCATTGTTGGATACATGTATTATTAAGTGAGTTTGGGAGTAATATGTGGCATCCCCTGATTAGTTATGGGAATGATCCCTTACGTAGAGGTTTGATCTATATTTGGTACGTGGTATCCCTCTATTAGTATTGGGTGTGATCCATAGTGTCCCCCGAGCAGTTCTGGGTTTGATCCCCACTTTTTGTATCATTGTGTTAATTGAAAAATAATTTCTCTTTTGGGAAGATCCCAAATGATCTATACTAATTTTTGTGTGTCTCTAATGAAATCTTTGATATAGGAGTCATGTCTCTTGGAATGAGCATGATTCATGAAAAATCATGTGGTTTGTAGTTGGTTATTGACCTCTGAATGGTGTGGTGTTTCTCATGAGTATATCTGCATATTCTTGAAATATTCTATTCCAACATATTTATATATATCACTTATTCCAATTTCATATTTGGTATTCCTATGTTGTAATCAAGTGTGGTAATCAAATGTGGTGTCATTTTTTGGTAATGCTATGTGGTATTCCTTTTCATATTGTTTTGTGGGAATTATATAGGGTAATACTTTGTATAATCTTGTGTGTTATTCATTTGTGGTAATCATGTGTGGTATTATTTTATGATAATCATTTGTGGAATCCCATCATGGATATCTTATGTCAATTTAATTTATGTTATGTCATTGTGGTATTCCTTCATGGTATTCCTTTGTGGTATTACTTTTTCATATTAATTTTTGGTATTCCATTCTGATATTCTTTTGTGGTATAAAATTCTTGTTTTTTTGATGGGGTCTAACTAATTATTTCCATACGTAACCATAAACAATATTTTCCTACACGTGTTTTGTCTGGTGAAGATGATCTACGCTTTGGGGAGTCATCAGTGGACTAGGACCTGATGGTGCTGAGTGAGATTTGACAGACCAAGGCGTTTCAGCAGCTTTACGATAGTAGTCTTAGTCCCTTTACTTAGATGTTGGACATCAATTAAAAACTCATTGTGGTCGGCATGTATTTTTCCCTCTTTACATTCTATTACGTTTACTATAAATTTATGTTGTGAGATCTTAGTTTTATTCATGAATTATTTAAATAGTGTATTTTTATATATCATAATTTGTGTCTTGAAGATTTTCCATCTGTACAGGTACTCAGCATAATGCCTCCAATTTGTTTGATATGGTTACATAGTTCTAGTCACTAACACCTATCATATTGGATATGTATTAGGGTAGCCACATAATGGGACCCTATTTTATGGGTCACAATAGAAACTAGTAATATCATATAAATTTGGTACAATATAATTTAAATATGAAGGAGTGCATAAAAAATTAATATGATAAAGACTGATTGCGTTTTTATATGTCTGTTCTATAAGGCCCCAGCCTTAAACCTTACTTAATCTTGTGTTATTACAATATTACACATTGAGGATCTTTTTAGGTTTAGAGTTTTAGATAATTAGATCATGAAACATGCATTACATTCCACATTTAGTCAAAGTGGTTACATAAGAGACAGTTTTCATTCTTCACATAAACGGAAACATATTTAAAATAAAACATGGATTCTTTCTTGACACATCCTTGACACTACCATCACATCATGTACCCTTCACTTGACCAGTGAAAAACATAACAAAAACTTCGGATGATCATAAAAAGCTCAGTAAGGGATATAAAAAAATATGGAAAGGAAACATGAGTTCATATATACATAAGAATGAAATCATACTTTACCCATAAAACAAATGAACTTTAACATACCTCATCAAACCATGAAGAAATCATAGAAATCATAAGACATAAAGGTAACTTGAGGAATTCATAACATTCGTACGTTGGGAGTAACCCTATTGGTTACGTTTGGAATACCCATCACAGTATATTCCCTAAATCTCTTCGGAAAAACCTTAACATTTCACTCCTTCGCGTTACCCAATGCATTGGAGAGCTATATCTGGATCACCCGCCCTTAGTTTATCACAGAACCACCCGTTTTCATAACAATACCCAAGAAACATAACATAAACGTATCACATAAAACATGCATAAAGGAAACATAACATTTCCACATTTCAATCAAAATATAACATTTTATTATATTGAAATAATGAATCCATTCAAAAAGAAACCATTTCCAAAACAATTTGAAACATTTAATAAAGAGAATTTTGAATCAAAGTGTCCGATACCACCTTGAAGCTTTTAAAATATTAAACCATTAATATCTATATAAATAAATCCTTAAAACTGTTTTCAAAACATGAATATTAGTAATAACAAATAATTAAAACATTTAAAGTGATATTTTGGTAAAAGGGGTTTTACCAAAATTAGAGACACTTGAATACAATAATTGAGGAATAACATTTAGTCAGAACTTTTTAATATCATGAGAATAAATGGATTCATGATATAATTCTCCAAAGGACAGTATATACACCATATAAGAGAGAATTGGTTCATAACAACAATGAACCCTCAATAGAAATCTCAAATGTGATGAAATCCCTTATAAAGAAGGTATCCTTAAATTAAGGACAAATCAATCTCAAAAATATGTGTGACAAATATAAATACACCCAATATAAGTGGATATTAAGTTTAAAACAACAAAAGTTCATTCACACATGTTCAATGGATGACATATTCAATGACTACATGTTGAACCCAACGAAATCGAAATTGGGTTAAAAAGTTCCCTTGACAGCCCAACGGCATCACATCAAAATGGGTTGATGAGAGATAAAAAGTGTATCTCATCACTTGGACATAAAATATACATCAATAAGGATATATGAGAACATATCCCAACATAACAATATGTAAATTAAAAGACCCAACAAAAGAAGTCTTTTAAAAAAGAGGAGGGTGAAAGGTTCCCTTACCAACTTGGGTATCTTTCAAAACATACACCCCATGAAAGAAGGACAATATATCAATGATGTAAATACTCATAAACGAACGTATATTACACAAAGAGTATAATAATGGGAAGTACATACACCACTCAATGGAATTTGTGGCAAATGTAGCTTAAATCTCACGGGAATAAAAGTGAGATGAAAAATCCCTCACGAAAACTCGGCAGCCTAACGGCGCCACATAAAACTTCTGAATATGGATTGATGAGATCAAATAGGGTATCTCATCACATTACAATATAATGTACAAAAAGAGGAATATAAAAGAACATCCCCCAAAATTACAAAGAGGATCTTAAAAGAAGTGACATAAAGGAGAGTACTTAAAATGAAAGAGAGAGGTTAGATCTCTTACGAAAGTTCGACAGCCTAACGGCGCCACTCAAAACTTCCAAAATGGATTGATGAGAGAGAATAGGGTCTCTCATCACATGAACATAAAAATTACAGTAAGTTTAATATAAAAGATCACCCCAATAACATGAAATATGAGCTTTAAAAGGAATGACATAAAAGTGTGTACTTAAAAAGAAAGAGAGGAGTAGGATCCCTTACCTCGGGTCCGACATGACTCGATCGTTCTTTAATCTTCTTTAAAAGTGTAACTCCTTTTGATATGAGCCTAAAGGCTTCATTTGAAAGTATTATGCCCAAAGGGAATCCTCTAGGATGAGGAGAGGGATATGGAGAGAGTAAATGGGAAGGGTTTGGCCGAGCCAAAGGCTTGAGGAGTGTGTGAAATGAGGTAGAGGTGGGGTCCTTTTATAAGAGGAGAGGAGGGGCACTTTTGGAAAGTAAAGAAATATTACTTTATTTGAAAATGTGTTTCGGTTTTAAAAGGTCCAACATTGATATAATTCGTGGATAAGGTGATAAGGGTTCTAAATCCACCCATCCAATAAGTTTTGGACATGTGTAGTTCATATATTTTACATTATCTTTCCATTTTATTTAAATCGTCAAATAATGATGTCATCGCTACATCATTATTATGTCATAAATAATTTAATTTATTTAATGCCTAAAAATTATAAAAAAAATACTATGATGTATGAAATTATTTTATCTTTCCAATGACTATTTATAATAAAAAATATGACTTTTATAACCCCACATAAATTTTTTTTAGTAAAACATATCATGTTTGTGTTATTTTTACTTTAACATTAAATAAAAAGTTATTTATGTCATTTCCCAACCAAAGTAGCTCCATGGGGTCCCCAAGTTGACCCATGGCTTGTCTTGGTCGGCCATTACACATCCAATGAGGTTAGGACATGTGTCAAGTTCATTTCATAATATTAAAATATTATTTTTACCTTAAACTACACTAATTACCTCTAATCGCGATTAAAAACGTAATAAGTTACTATTCACCAAAAAAATATTTTTATCCCATTGAACCAAATTTTACTTCTTAATGAAAACCATGTATGTCAGATTTTCGAAATTCAAAACACAAAGATGGAAAATTTTCATTTCAACGGAAAAATCAGTTTTTATAAGTACCACATAGTGGTTTAACTATTCATCAAAAATTGAAGTTTTTCAGAAAATTACCAAAAAATCACCCTATGTTATATTTGATATTCCGAATTCAAAAATGAAGTCCATTTTACAAAATTCAAAACATATAAGTCACATTACTTAATTTAATTATTAATTCCCGCTGTCAGAGCTAATAGCGTGTTTTTATGAAACAATAAGTATCAAAAGATTGACACAACTTTAAGTCCGATTTCAAGGTGAAATTAATTCCAATGACCACTATTAGATTTAATGGTCAAAATATATTCTAATTTCACTTTAAAACCAATTAAAAAGATAATCTAATCATATAAATAAATTAGATTAAAAAGAGGTTTTGAATAAAAATACAACATTTTACACTATTCATTAAAAAATGAACTTTATCGGAAAGATACCAAAAATTTACAGAAAGTATATTTTGATGTCCCGATTCTTAATAAGAGTTTTATTTGGTCCAAAATAATGTTTAAGAGTGAACAAAACTATATATAATGACAGTTCGCCATCAAAAGGTGATAAATGAACCTTTAGTGAAAACTAGGGCATATACGCCTAAAATTGAATTCTTTCCGTATTTTAAGCCTCTATCCTTTATTGGATAAATGTAAAAACATTTAAAAACATATATAATCATATCTTAGTTAATTATATCCATTCCTGCCATTACAACGACTACATATTAACTACCATTTAAAATAATATTATTTTATTATTAGAGTGCAACGTAAGATTTCAATGAAACTCTTTGTTGTGTGTTGGGTACACCATCGAGCATAGCGTCCCCTTTATAGTCATATTAATATTTTATTCACAAATTTGGATAAATAAGAAAATGTCATATTCATTATTTACCTGGGGTGTTTCATCCTTCCCCCCTTTTGGGAATTGCGTCCTCGCAATTTTAAAATTGCGCTTGGAAACATCCTTAAAAGTCCCACATCGGAACAAGAGTCGGTAAAACAATCACTTTAAAATATAGAAAGATAAGAACATAGGTCACCCGAGTTAACCCATACTAGGATTCCAAGTAGGAAAACATGGACATGGAGGAGAAAACATAGGGTCATGTTCTGATGGACAGTGATAGAAAACATGTTTAGGAGAAAGTTAACAATAAGAAAATCACAAACTTGTGATGGGTTTAACGGTATTCGATTCCCTAGTAGGAAAAGTTAATAGAAAAAAATTTTGTTTTATGTTACTTTTTGTTGAGGAATTTATTCATAAGGAAACATAATCACTTATCATGTTAACTTTCATCTTTTACTAGATTCCTTAGTCAAACTCATATTTTTTCCAAAAGGCGAGTATTTAGGGAGACTTGTTCGCATTAAGAGTACTATAATCAACTTCTAGAGAATCACCTAATCCGCAAAATAGAAATATACATTTTCCATGTCTTCAAACCTTAACCAAAACTAAAACCAAAAAGGTTACTTCAAGATCAGATAATCCAGAAAAGGATAACCCATTATAAAATGAAAATCTATTCTTAATCTCCAAAATTTTTCAAACAAAACCCAAAGTTCAACAAGGATCATTTGATAAACAATTTGTCCATAAAATTCTTCAAAGTAAACCAATCTAAGATCGAAACCCAAATGTTTGAAGGATTTAGTCACATAGTCTTCCAAGTTAAATCGTAACATTTATCTCCAAACAACATCAGTTTCTCCTAAAGTCTCATATTGAAAAGTAATTAACCTAATCACATATCCTCCATGATAGTTTAATCATTTTAATAAATAACCCAAAATCAACTTACACATAATTCATAAAATCATATAACTAGAAAGAATCAATCAAACTAACCAGGGACTTCACGTAGTCCAGTGGTAGGCGGTAAATACCAGTTGCACTTTTTTGTGGGTTCGATTCCTGCAGCTTTTTCCGATGCGACAGGTTGTCACACGGTCTGCATGTTGTCCTTTTTATAAAACTATATAATTCTTAAATCATTCCCCAAAAAGAGATAAAATCATCAAAAATGATCATAACATATTTTAACCTCAAGTTTATCTCATGCTTTTCATTTTCCAGCATATCATATAATAACCCATAATTACCTCAAAATTAAGGATCATATAAACTCTAATGGTTACCTTTATTATTATTACCTGAACCTCCACATGGATTGGTCATCTCGTACATGATGCATTAAAGATCATACCAAGGTTCAAGTTGTTGATCATGACTCCTTGATATTTGGTTTAGAACAACCACGAGTTTCCTCATTGAATCCTCCATTTTATCTAGTATCTTAATCAGAGAACCACCACAGTTGCCTTCAAACTTGTTGTCTCTTTGGTGCATGCTAGATCCATCCATTCACTAAAATAGAAATGTCAGTGTGAGTATATCAACAAAACCATCATGTACTAATGAGGAAGGTAAACACTAAGATACACTTACTCATTCACTTTAACTAAAACTAGTACTCTTCCTGAAATCCTAACCAATATGGTACTGTCACTTATGCTTAGAGAATACCCTAACCTCTAAAGATATCTAAACCGACCTCTGATACCAACTATAAGGCCCCATCCTTAAACCTTACTTAATCTTGAGTTATTACAAGATTACAAATTGAGGATCTTTTTAGGTTTAGAGTTTCAGAGAATTAGATCATGAAACTTTCATTACATTCCACATTTAGAAAATGTGGTTACATAAAAGACAGTATTCATTCTTCCCATCAACGGAAACATATTTAAAATAAAACATGGATTCTTTCTTGACACATCCTTGACACTATCATCACATCATGTACCCTTCCCTTGACCTGTGAAAAACATTTCAAAAACATGGGATGAGAATAAAAAGCTCAGTAAGGGATATAAAAAAAATATGGAAAGGAAACATGAGTTCATATATACATAATAATGGAATCATACTTTACCCATAAAACAAAGGAACTTTAACATACCTCATCAAACCATGAAGAAATCATAGAAATCATAAGACATAAAGGTATCATGAGGCATTCATAACATTCTTACGTAGGGAGTAACCCTCTTGGTTACTTTTGGAATACCCATCACAGTATATTCCCTAAATCTCTTCGGAGAAACCTTAATGTTTCACTCCTTCGCGTTACCCAATGCATTGGAGAGCTATATCGGGCTCACCCGCCCTTAGTTTATCACGGAACCACCCATTTTCATAACAATGCCCAAGAAACATAACATAAACGTATCACATAAAACATTCATTAAGGAAACATAACTTTTCCACATTTCAATCACAATATAACATTTTATTATATTGAAATAATGAATCCATTCAAAAAGAAACCATTTACAAAACCATTTAAAACATTTAATAAATAGAATTTTGAATAAAAGTGTCACATACCACCTTGATGATTTTAAAAGGTTAAACCATTAATATCCATATAAATAAATCCATAAAACCATTTTGAAAACATGGATATTAATAATAACAATAATTAAAACATTTAAAGCGATATTTTGGTTAAAGGGGTTTTACCAAAATTAGAGACACTTGAATACAATAATTGAGGAATAACATTTAGTCAGAACTTTTTAATATCATGAGAATAAATGGATTCATTATATAATACTCCAATGTATAGTATATACACCATATAAGAGCGAATTGGTGCATGACAATAATGAACCCTCAATAGAAATGTCAAATGTGATTAAATCCCTTATAATGAAGGTATCCTTAAATTAAGGACAAATAAATCTCAAAAATATGTGTGACAAATATAAATACACCCAATATAAGTGGATATTAAGTGTAAAAAAATAAAAGTTCATTCACACATATTCAATGGATGACATATTCAATGACTACATGTTGAACCCAAACAAATCAAAATTGGGTTAAAAAGTTCCCTTGACAGCCCAACGACATCACATCAAAATGAGTTGATGAGAGTTAAAAAGTGTATCTCATCACTTGGACATAAAATTTACATCAATAAGGATATATGAGAACATATCACAACATAACAATATGTAAATTAAAAGACCCAACAAAAGAAGTCTTTTAAAAAAGAGGAGGGTGAAAGGTTCCCTTACCGACTTGGATATCTTTCAAAACATACACCCCATGAAAGAAGGACAATATATCATTGATGTAAATACTCATAAACGAAATTATATTATACAAAGAGTATAATAATAGGAATTACATACACCACTCAATGGAATTTGTGGCAAATGTAGCATAAATCTCACGGGAATAAAAGTGAGATGAAAAATCCCTCACGAAAACTCGGCAGCCTAACGGCGCCACATAAAACTTCTGAATATGGATTGATGAGATCAAATAGGGTATATCATCACATTAAAATATAATTTAAAACAAGAGGAATATAAAAGAACATCCCCCAAAATTACAAAGAGGAGCTTAAAAGAAGTGACATAAAGGAGAGTTCTTAAAAAGAAAGAGAGAGGTTAGATCTCTTACGTTAGTTCGATAGCCTAACGGCGCCACTCAAAACTTCCAAAATGGATTGATGAGAGAGAATAGGGTCTCTCATCACATGAACATAAAAATTACAGTAAGTTTAATATAAAATATCACCCCAATAACAAGAATTATGAGCTTTAAAAGTAATGACATAAAAGTGTGTACTTAAAAAGAAAGAGAGGAGTAGGATCCCTTACATCGGGTCCGACTTGACTCGATCGTTCTTTAATCTCCTTTAAAAGTGTAACTCCTTTTGATTTGAGCCTAAAGGCTTCCTTTGAAAGTATTATTCCCAAAGGGAATCCTCTAGTATGAGGAGAGGGATATGGAGATAGTAAATGGGTAGGGGTTGGTCGAGCCAAATGCTTGAGGAGTGAGTGAAATGAGGTAGAGGTGGGGGCCTTTTATAAGAGGAGAGGAGGGGCACTTTTGGAAAGTAAAGAAATATTACTTTATTTGAAAATGTGTTTCGGGTTTAAAAGGTTGCACATTGATATAATTCTTGGATAAGGTGATAAGGGATCGAAATCCACCCATCTAATAAGTTTTGGACATTTGTAGTTGATAGATTTTACATTATCTTTCAATTTTATTTAAATCGTCGAATAATGATGTCATCACTGCATCATTATTATGTCATAAATAATTTAATTTATTTAATGTCTAAAAATTATAAAAAAATACTATGATGTAGGAAATCTTTTTATCTTTCCAATGACTATTTATAATCAAAAAGATGACTTGTATAACCCCACTTAAAATTATTTTTTAGCGAAACATATCATGTTTGTGTTATATTTACTTTAACATTAAATAACAAGTTTTTTATGTCATTTCCCAACCAAAGTGGCTCCATGGGGTCCCCAAGTTTACCCATGACATGTATTGGTCGGCCATTACACATCCAATGAGGTTAGGACATGTTTCACGTTCATTTCATATAATTATTGACAGATTAGATTAAAAAGAGTTTTTGAATTAAAATACAACATTTTACACTATTCATTAAAAAAATGAACTTTATCGGAATGATACCAAAAATTTACACAAAGTAAATTGTGATGTCCCGATTCTTAATAAGAGTTTTATTTGGTCCAAAAGAATGTTTAAGTGTGAACAAAACTATATTTAATGATGTTTCTCCATCAAAAGGTGATAAGTGAACCTTTATTGAAAACTAGGGCATATACGCCTAAAATTGAATTCTTTCCGTATTTTAAGCCTCTATCCTTTATTGGATAAATGTAAAAACATTTAAAAACATATATAATCATATTTTAGTTATTTTTATCCATTCCCGCCATTACAACAGCTACATGTTAACTACCATTTAAAATAATATTATTTTATAATTACAGTGCAACGTAAGATTTCAATGAAACTCTTTGTTGTGTGTTGGGTACACCATCGAGAATAGTGTCCCCTTTATAGTCATATTAATATTTTATTCACAAATTTGGATAAATAAGAAAATGTCATATTCTTTATTTACCTGGGGTGTTACATGGTCTATTATTATTTCATTTTAAAAGAGATTAAGTCCATAATTTATGGTCTTTTGATAATAATAGAGTATTATTAAGGATTATAGGATTTTTTTGGGATATATTCTGGTATGAACAATGTCGGTTGCGGTGTGAGAAGGATTAATGAGAAGAGTTCCCTTTTTATAATTGAAAAAGAATAATTTTTTTAAATACGCAAAATTTTCAAAAAATGGGATGTATATTTCAAAAAAGATTGATCAGAAATTGAAATATTACAAAATTCTTAAGATTTATGGTTGATCCAAACTATGTGAAATGAATTAGAAATTGGTAAAGATGTTAGTCCCCTTTACCTCTTTGATTACTCATTTTATCCTTTGGGGTTTTTGCCATGGTAACTGGTTTTTAAATATGTAATTTGATAATTATTGACAGAAATAAAAACATCCATATAATATAATGTTTATCTATTTATTAAATATCCTATGATAATTTTTTTAAAAAATATTATATAATGATGAAAATTAATTTTTATATGATAATTGTGTAATGTATTAAAAATTTTAAAAAATAACACATGTTCTAAATTGTCAAATAAGGGTTTGTAAATTACAAAAATAATTTTTAAAATTATAACTTCATTTCTAATATAAATTTTATTTCTTATAAAAATGATTTATGAATTAAAAATTCATAATTATATGAAAATAATTTCATAAAATAATGTTATTTATAATAAAATTATTAATCACATAGTCTTAATTGTTTTTAAAAACATAGAATAAAAACCTAAAATAATTTTGAATCTATAAAATCAAAAATAATGTTCTATTTTTTTAAATATAATACTATAAACCTTATTTATAAAATGTTACTTAATTTAAAATTAAAATTTAAAGATGAAAAAATATTTTTATTGAAAATTTACTTCATAAACAAAAATTATATTTATTGTTATTTAAAAACATTTAAAATAATTGAATATAGAAATATTTTATTTTTTTAATTCATATTCGTATAAACTACTAAAAGTGATCATATTAATTTTATTTTCATTATATGATATAACATATTTTCAATTAGTTCTTAAAACTCCATCCTTCATAATATATTAATCACAATGAGAGTAAAATATAATTTATGTACTTTTTTATACTTTCTCTACTAGTTTTTTTATTCCTTTATCTTTAAAATTTTATTATAAATTTTATTATTAAATTATTTTGGATCATTTTGTGATATAAGGTACTAAATATAGTGTTAATTTACAGGATCTAAAAATTAGGGCCATTATCTTTTCCCCAATAACTAAATTTCATCCTCTCCTTTGTAATTATTATACACTCATTTTATAAGGTGATAGTATTCATAACATATTAATCATTTATTATATAACTTATAATATTAAATCAATATAGCATTTTAAGGCTATATCATTTTTCTAATCATTCCACAAGAAACATTAGTAAATCATATGTTCATATCACTAGTAGATATATACCGAAATCATATATTCTCTAATAAACACATTTCCCAAAACCATGTGAATATCCATGACATCAACCATTAAAAAATAATAAATTATATAAAAAAGTTATCTTATATTTTAAAACTATTTCATGACATCACACAATAGTTATTATCTATCATGGTCAAAAAAATAATATAGAAATCACCAGAAAAATTATGGATCATATTTTAATTAAATAAATAATGAATTATAAGGATATCAATATTTTATAACATTTTACAAAATAAATCATCCCAATATTACCCTAACCACAATAATTTATTAAAAAATAATAATACATATTACATAATAATATATTGTCAAATAGTTATCATGAAAAATATATCCTTTAAAAAAAATTACATTTCACGGTCGTTGATTCCATTTAAAATCGATTTCATAACATTAAATAATAACTATTGAAGAAACATCCATTGATGTTTCAAATAATCTTGGACACTTTTTGAATATACTATAATATAATAAATATATATGTCTCCCTCAATTAATAATCAATATAACAGGTAGTATCATGATTTGATTTGATTTAATATATAAACCCGCTAGCATAGTAAATATATGGATACTCACATTTTCCATCTTACAAGTCATATACTAATGTTCATAAAAGTTTAATTATGCTCCCATATTTTGTTTTAAGACATATCAGATTCTGGACACAAACTATTTGCAACATCAATTTTTTTATATTATTTCAATAAACATTTAAAACCAAAATAAGTATGATAATATCTTACAAATTACTCATAAATTATTATATTAATTTGAAATCCAGACCTTGATATATCTTCTCTAATAAAATATTCCTATCAACATTTGAGTATATAATTTTGACATTGTATAAATTTTTCGATCCTATAACTCTATCAATTTTACCTAAGTTAATTTATGTTTTCCTCTCATACATTATAACCAAATATTTCAATGTAAGTATTAAATTAATTATTTATATTGGATCATAAAAAAACAAGACTATCCAAAACATATACCTTATTTATGTCTTTATAGATATATAGTATTGGGCTCAGTCATCATGATCTATAGTGATGATCATGTAAATTATCATCCATCCCATTTTGGGTAATTAATAATAGATGAACATGTTCCCCAACCACCTTCACTTCCATGTGTCTAAAAATGTTTTTAATTTCTATGAGAACCACACAATATATTTATTACCAAAAAATTGATATTTTACCTTATACATATTCTTATCGAAAACACTCTCATAAAATTTTTCTTATTTTAATCCCAATATATTAATATGTACCTTAAGGATTATCTTTAGCATTGAATCTCTACACTAAATTAAATTATCACACATTGAAAAAAATTAACATCTAAATTATCCTCAATGGATGACATCCTAATATCTAATGTTATATAACACTTTTTCATATTCTAATTGAAACATCCTATAGTCATAACTATAAATATAAATTATGTAATGAATATATTTCCCTATAATACATTCTCAGAACATATTTATGTAAAGTGATATATAGAATTAGGGAAAAAAGTAACATACAAAACCCCTTTTCATTGAATCTACTATATATTTCCCCATTATATTCAAAAATATATAATCCCTATGGAATAATTATATCTCAAAAAAATTAAACATATCTGGAAATATTATATACATCTCATAATATTCAAAATTTAATTTGTTAAGGAAATGAAACCATAATAATGGTTTGAGATTATATTTTTAATAAGGGTAAACAAATTTTAAAACAATAGATTATCATAAGTGAGAAAAGGACATGAATATAGTTATAATCATGGTTTTCAATAATGTTATACCCAAAAAATCATTAACCACACATTAGAGAATAACATAAAAATACATCATTCAAAAGAATGAACATATTTAAAAAATAAATACATCATAATTGTATCACATCCCTAATCCTTGAGTAAATAGAATAGTGGATTTAGGATCAAAACTTGTTTCTCTTATTTTATCATGTTTCACTCATGTTATTCCCTTAGTGGATTAGGATTCACCCAATTCATAACCTCACATGATCATGATTCACTAACATTATTCTAATATTAGATTAGTAATCACAATATATTTTATATTTTCAGTCAAGCATCAATATTCATTTCACCATTATATCATGAAATGTCAATAACTACCTAATATATTGTATTTATATATATATATATCACCCATAAAAAATATTAACATTAAAATTATGTTACATAAGAAAACATGTGACCATAACAGAGAAAAATAATAATAATAATGTGTTTCATAATTATTTAAAATTAAAATAATTCCCATTTTATATCATAATGTTCTCGGGAATGGAAATGGGTTTCTTTCAGCACACCATAAATAACTTATAACATGAAATTTTGTTTTCTATCCATTTGAAATGGATTCCCAAAAGTAATACATTTAAAATAACATCAATAATCGCAATATGATTAACCTATATAAAATATATGTCTGTCCATGGACATAAAAATAATAAAAAATATGGTATTTACACTATATAGATAAATTTTATTGGGTTAATTTAATATTTTACACATTCAATAGATGTTTCCAATCCTGTTTAAATTCAGTAAAATAATTTATAAAAATATAGAGTCCTAATAGATAGAAGGGGGTGGAAAATATTATGTTCGTTCATAGAAACTGATTTGTAATGATAATTATTTTGATGTATAATTAAGAAAAAAATATAGTAGAATTAAATAATACATCTAGAGATAGAATGATGATGGTAATTCAGTGTACAATTATATTAATGAAATATATAATTGAAATGTTTTTTGGAAAATTATAATAGAAATAAGAAATCACTTCGATCGTTTGATATCATTTTGAAATATATATAGTGTTATATCTATGATAAAAATAAATTAGTTTCATAAACCTCAAAAGATCTAATTATTAATATTTAAGGAATTTTTTTTTCAAATGATGGGATCCCTTATAAAACATTAGATGATAACATTTATAATGTATTCATAAAATTTTCATGTCATTTTTTCACTTTGAAAAGTTATCTTCTAAATGCTGAAGTGAATACATTGGAAAAAATTTCACATTTAAAATCCAAATTCACTAAATTATTCCATTAAATTTTTTAGAGATACAAAAAAATATATTTTGTGTGGAGGACACAACATATCATATATGAGGGAGAAAAATTATTTTGAAATACCTTTGTTTCAAATCCCATAATGTAAAAATATTAATAAAATTACATTTTCAAGTGGTAAATATAATTTTTATATTCCTAGAGAAAAATCCATGTTATCTTTCCCAATAATATATAAAAGAATATTTGTTAAGAAGAATATGAATTTCAATTAAATATAAAAGTAATATATTGAGGTTTTTTCTAGAAATTGATACACATTGTGTGGACATAACTATACTGTATGAATATTTCAATAAAAATTTAAACAAACATAAAATGATATAATATAACATAATATAAATATTAATATATATTAATAATTATAATTGTAAATTTCGCTTTTCAAAAAATATATAGAACAAAAAGAAAAGGATTTGATTTACAAAATTAAATTACAGATAACTTAGTTTATCATGTAAGAAACATTTTATGATGGGTTTATGTTTTAAAAACCTAAATACATATCATTCAAAGATATGATAATATATTACATAATAATATGTAATAATATAACCAAGTTTTTAATATGTTTTTTTAAATAACAATTATCACTCAATGAATGGGATTTTTGTTAACAAAAAAACCTTAACAATTGATGATCATTTAAATCTAAACCCTGTGAACTATAAAATTTTATATGAAACAAAAATAAAAATAACGTAAACTAATTTAATGATATAATATTTTATTGAATCGACGTATAAAAAAAAATCAAATTTGGTTCTAAATAAAAAAAGATGTCTCAAAGAGTGGAATTTGAGATAATACCCTTCCTTCTACCAAGTTCATTCTGCAGATTCAATAGATATCAATAAAAATAATATTTTTCTAATTAAATAAAAAAATAAGAAACATGATCATAACAATTAAATATTACACTACTTATTTTAAATCATTATTTACCTAAATATTGTTATTTTTTATTTATTATATATATATTTTATGTACAATCTTGAAAATTTTGAAATAGTTCGGTAATACCGTAACTTGTATTCATTAATAATTAAAAGCTAACATTTACCAAATCATTAAATATAAGTTAAGAGATTGTTAAAATGATTTTTTAGGTTTGAATATCATTTCTTGAGGGATTTATTATTTTTCCATCAAAATGAATTAGTTAACAATATTATTTAATTGATTCTTATGTAATGAATGGTTTGTTATTAATTAATGAGTTATATATTGATATGAAAACTATATAGATAGTAATACATAAATATTTATCTATTTATATAATCTATTCTCATTATTCTCTTCTTATAGACATTCACCATGAAATTTATAGCATTGTTCATGTATGTGGTTAAACCTACCCATGCATGAACATTTCAGGATTAATTGGTTATTAAGATATACTATAGTTGAAATATTATTATAAATATATAATTGTTTTCCAATTTATTTTTATTTAGTTTGATTTATCAAAATTATAATGATAATGAAGAAGATGTTATTGAGAGAAAACAAATACATTGTAAAAATAAATTGGTCTTCCTTATATGTTCTCTTGTTTATGACTATTATATTTAAAATGATTACTTTTTAATAATATCATTATTATATTATTAACTTCTTATTACTATAAATTTACTAATATCAAAAAAATAAAATTTATCCTTTATAATTGTTCATATTAACACCCCTGAAACATTGTAATGAAAACATTAACACATTGTTCCACAAATGACCTAATATGCACATACACAATGATGATGCCTTCATCATTCATATAACATGATAGGGGAGTGATATGGTTTGTAATTTCATAATCATTAAAAAGGTATAGTTTTTATAATTATTTACCATATTAAATATTTTATATCATCCATGTTAGGTATTCTTGGAAAATCAACCTATTACATCATGGAGGTGGTATTCTACACACCCACATGATTCACATTTTCATTTTTATTAATTGAGATAAACATGGTTAATAATTATTCCAACATTATAATAACTTGTATGTATAATATGTATTATTTTGTTATTATTATAATATTATAAAATGTTATATTATGAATACCTAGTCCAAAAAAATAAATACAAAATTGAAACATAGATTAAGAACTTATACCACACATCTTGGATAAACTCTTTATAAAATTGGATTAATACCATGAGTTTTGATCATTTAATTATATCATAACTTATTTAATGTGGATATGAATATTGATGATAATTTTGGGAAGATATTGGGATGCTATAATTAGGTTTTATATAAGGGTATTTGAGGAGAGGAGTGCCTCCTTTATTTGTGAAATAGGATGGATTTATTGTAAATACATATATCCTTTAAATAATGGATTGTAACACTCCTTGAATGTCGATAAAAAATTAATAAATATTGGATTTTGGAATAAATATGGAAAATAATACCCTAAAACACTCAATTAAAATCAATTGATAACATAGTATGCCCATTTTCATCTTTAGTTACTCATTTTTTATATTCTTTACCCCATGGCAACTTGTTTTTACAAAGTTAATTTATACTTTATGGTAAATAATTGTAATAAATATAAAATTAAGTTTTACTGATTCAAAATTTTAGAATAAATGTTTAATTTTTATAATGTGATTAGAGATTTTCTTAAATTAAAAAAATATATAATGTATTGAAAATAAATTTTTTTAAAAACCACTTATATAAAATAAAAATTATTTTATTTTACATCCAAAAAATAATAATTATAAGTTATCATGTAATTTTTTTTCATATAAAATGTCATCATGAATTTTGAATACAAATTAATATACATATAATTACACATAATTCTAGTCATTTTTTGAGGCCATCTTCTTTAAATATTCATGTAAAAAATAATTCATATGAAAAAAAAAATTAAGTTATTTTGGAATTTACAAATTGAATAATTATGTTATTTTTATAAAGTTAAAATTATGAAAAATATATATACATTTATATTTGAATAAAAAATATGACTATGAATTTTTTAAAAAAACATTCTTCATAACCGTAAAATGTATTTAATATTATTTCGAATATGTTTCAAAATAATTTTATATATAAAGGAATTAATATATAAATATTAACTATTATAATAAAATTTTAAATTTGATTATTTTTATTTCATAAGTTACCATTTTGTACCCATTTATAAAATTGTTACATTAACGAAATCTATTGGAAAATAGTAATCAATAATAATAATACAATATAATTTTATTAATTGATTATTATAATTTTTATATTAATGATAATTTTACTCATCTAATTTTAATATTTCATTGTTCAATTTATTCTACATTCAAATTAGTTTGGGGTTTTTCCTATATAACTCTATTGAGGATAGTAATAATTTAATGTGTCAAAAATCTCAGTTCGTTACACGTTTTAACAACTATGTATAAAATATTTTAAAATTAATATCATGAATGATTATGGAATATTATATCATAATAATTTCATTTAATTACAATGAAATTAATATTTCTATTTTTTTCAAAAATGTGATATCGATATTTAAAATATTTATTAATATATCACCTTTTGATCATTATAATTTTCAAAATTAATTTATAATAATTTCTCATTTAGTAAACTATACAAATATAATTCACCAAATGAAACTGTTTTATGTTGAATCTTAAATAATCCATTATTCTAGTATGTCTGATAATTTCATAATGAGACATTCTTTTTATAAGTAATTTCCTACATTGGATTTAAAAAAACATTTAAGAAATAAGAAATCGATGTTTCATAAATGAGATTATAAAATTAAAATATGACAAAAAAATGTATCATTCATAAATAGTTAAAAATAATGTTTATACATACATATATAAATATATAGGAATAATAATATAGAATAAGTTATTATGATATAACTGTTTTTATATAGGGGTCACGTTATGCTCAGCATGGAGGTAATAAAATTAATGGTGTTTTGTCTCTATTTCCATTCCTTGAAAGATGTTTCTTTATTCACCTAAATTAATTTCAACAGTATATATACTAGATATTATATATATAATATCTGTAATTCTATTTTAAGAACGGTATTCCAATTTCAATTTCAAACACACTTTTGGAGGGTATATCTATTAAAATGTTTCAAAGGAATTTAGGTATATTGAAAACTCATAGCATATTTCGTTATGATTTGATATATATTCATGAAATTATTTATTCAATTCATTTTTTCACACACCAGAAACTTGTATTATAAGTTAATTTTTAATCCTTTAAATGAAAAAATGTATTTTTAGTTCAAATATCCTTCTCTGATTAATTCATTCTCCATTAAAGTATGACATTATTAAGAATAAATAATATTATATTCTACGATTATTTATATTAGTTGTACATATATTCCCTTACCATAAAATTTAACATTTATATATATAAGAAGAATTAAGCATTTTAAATTGTGAATATTTAAAATAATGTTTTCTATTTTCAAATAGATGTTCTATTATTTATTTACACAATGTGGGTTTACAAAAAATTATCTTAATGTACTCCAAATGGGTTTCATTTGAGGATTGTAATATTTATCACTAACTAAAAAATTCTCCCAATGATACTTATAGAGTATTTAGTGATCAATTATCTAATACATTTTTTAAATTTAGAATCATTCAAATGTTTTCACTTCTTCTTTTTGAAAATTATTTTTTTGTGTGACATATTACATTATATTTTTGGATTATAGTCAAAAAGTATACTAAAAACATTTTTATAGTAAGACAAAATATATAATTATTTATTATAAAAAAGTATTACATTCAATAATTAAAATTTTTTAAGAAATTATTTTAAATAATATGAATTTTGAAAAAAAAATTCATTTTTTGTGAAGTAAATATTTATTTTTAAATTACTTATTGATTTTAATATATATTTCAAAAGAATGGGCTTTTAAGAATTTTTTTAATGAACCATTATTTGATAAATTTTTCTCTAGAAAATCTATTTTGGTTTATGGTTTAATATTTAAAATATTTTATGACTATCAATGTATCATTTTATGATATTTTATAATTTTTTTCAAATATTTGTAATTCAAAATGTTTTTTAGAAAACGTTTCCCAAAAAATATGTGTTTTGTTCCTTATGATCAAATTTTTATGTTCCTTATGTTACACTAGGGATATTTTTAATTGAAATATCCATATTATTATTCTATATAGATTATGTTTTATTCAATGAAATATTATCTTGGACCACATATCTTCTACAAGGATTAATTAATATATGTTTGATGTATGAATGATTGATTCATAAGAAACACAAATATATGGATGATTAATGGGACGGGGCCTATATTTTTCGATAATTCATTAAATAATATTATATCAAATAATATCAATAGGGAAAATGGAGAATAATATCATGATAAATAGTAAAATAAAGTGTAATTTCAAGGCGATGATTACAAGGGGGACAATCTAAATCAAAATGTCACATGAGATTATTTTCCAAGGAATGAGGGTATATGACAAGATTATACATAGCCCAGGAATGGTACACTAGTTGTATTATAGAACCTATATATGTATGGTTAATAAACCTAATCTCAAATGTAAAATGTGATAGTATCTGACCCCTATTTTGTTATGAATGACTCAAATCAATAGCATTTCCATATGATTAATATAATTATTATCATTCAAAACACTTAGGTTAAAAACTAATTACATTCTCATAATTAATTCAAAAAGTTTATATGTCATTATTTTAACAATTTGTATGTGGTATATGTTTTGTCATTTTAGAAAAAATATACTTTATCTGGACATATAGAAAACTATTTTTATTACATGTCTTTTTTAAAACATATTCTTCTAGTTAAATTGTTTCCCCAATATCATATTATCGTACCCTTGATGAAATTTTGATATTATTTACCTTAGGCAACGTTTGATATCACCCTATTCATAAATTTCCATTAAATATATTATTAATGTGATTTCAACCTATAACGAGTCTATAAAAGAGTCTAACGTGTTTGAGTTATTAAAAAGTATTCACAATTGTTGAAAATTATTTAATTATAATAAGGATCCATAGACATGATAAAAAATATATTATATTGATTATTTTATTACTATGAGGTGTAATTTTAATCATATTCTATTGCAATTAATTTAAAAAAAATCATATAATTTTTGACATGATGTTATTTTTTAAAAAAAAGATTTTTTTCACAAAACATGGGAGTGTGAGTTTGGTGAACCTAAATTAAATAATTAATGCCAACATGATCACTATCATATGCTCTGAGGATTAATTTTTTATACTTATTCAAATAACCACTAACCCCAAATCCTTTATCCAATAGATATTTTAATGGGTCATCTTACCATATATATCATTAATAGGTTTAACATTAATACGAACCTGATTGATATTATTATAAAAAAATTATCATGTTCTAATTGGTTCAACCATTATCCCCCAAAATCCATGAAATTGGTCAAAAACATTCATCTTCATATTTTAACTCTTCCCTTAGATTATATTTTTATCTCTTGATTATATGTAATTCTCATATGAATAAGCTTTATATGATCTTTCTAAAACACTTCCAAGAAACATGAATACATAAAAACAACCTTTATATAAATTATACTATAATATAACACATGTATTTTTTTTATATATATAATATATTTCTAAGAAAAATAATCAAAGGAGAATATCTCCAAGAGTGATTGAAATTATGCAACCTTAGTTAACCGATAACGAATATCCCAAACTACATCACTACCTCGGGGTCTACATGGAATCCCAAAAATAAAATCTATTTCTATGTCGTCCCAATTCAACATATGAAAGGGGAGAGACTATTCATGATTGGATATCTAAATTTTTATAAACATAACCTAATAATAAGTACAGCCATGTGAAAACCCTATAATATCCCCCATTGTTTTGGAAAAAAACTCCTTCTCAATATAATAGTATATCGAAGTAAGTGATGGATTAATAACCAATCATAAGGTATGTGATCCCCTAATCATATCCATGGGCATCCTCATAGGTACTGTAACACAATCATGGAGATAAAAAATCTTATTAGCATCAAGAGAATAATATAGTTGAATTTCCAAGAAATATTTGTTATCCATCATCACTAGATACTCTAAACAAGAATTTATAATCTCATTAACAACCTTTTGGAGTTAGGTGGTGATATTCAATATCATAAGGTTCAAGAGGCTATGATACTCCTTGATATCAACATGAAACTCTGGAAAATTGTCCATTATCCATCACTCAATGGATGAAATTTTGAGCTACATGTTCAATTGTCATCCAAATATGTGAAATATATGTAATGTTCCCCCTATAAGTGTTATATGGAACACACATATAATTTTAGAATTTTATTGTTCAGATGCATTTTTATTTTTTTTGATATCTTAGGTTACATAGAACAATTATTCTAGTGGAAGACCATTATAAAATTGAAATATTATTTTTAATGTGAAAATTATAATCTATCGATTAAATTTTTCAGTAAGAATAAAACTGAATAAATTATTTATATAATATTATTTTAACATAAAACAAATTATAAAAAAATTATAAATTAAATTCAATTAAAATTAATTTGACTGCTATATAAATACATAAATTGAAAATTGGTTTTATATGCACATTTTGTTTTTATAAAAATAAATTATATTTGACAGTATAACATAATTACATTAATGGAATTTAAATATTATAATTTCAATCAAATATATTTTTCAATCATTATCGATTTTTCTAGGAATTAGATAATAATAATTCTTTTTTATTCCTAAAAATCAAACTATTTTTTAAATTATGTTTCCTCACAATTTTTTCATTAGTTTTAAATTTAATTATTTTTACACAAAGAATAAATATTTAAAAAATTCATTATTAGTTGCTTAGGAATATGAATTTGTGTCACATCAATGGGTTTAATTTTATATTGATTTTCAATATGTAATGTGTAATGATTTTTAGTAAAAATGGACAGCACATTTGGAATCTGAATAGCTAATATTTTTTATTAATTCAAATTTTTTTTTCATATTTAATTTTTAAAATATAATAAATTAATTAACTCTTTTTAGGTAAAAATATGTTTAACGAATATGTTAAACAATATTAAAAGGGTATGTTTATAATTAGACTTGTCTAAATCCTATTTTATGGTAATATTTAAAAAATATCATATCCAAAATTAATTAATTGTTAATTTTGAATAATTTGTATTGGAAATTAATTTATCATTTTTTATTATTCTTGGAAATTTCAATGTTGTTTACGTGTGGATTCCCTCACCCCCATATAAAAATACACCACATATTGTATACTCTCTATAGATCTTTATAATTTTGGAACAGAAAATACCTACACAAAAACAATACAAAAATACCATACCATATACTATAGGCCTTCGATGGATTTGTTGTACCCCACACTCTTTGATTTTCATGATCACAATCACTTTAATATGTGTTTAACATTGTGTTTAAGTGTTGTGGATGATAGGCACAAGGTTGCCAAGAAGTTGGCCCAAGAATGGACTTCAAGTGGACTGAAATTCAGTCCACCGGTCAGCCGGTGGCTTGACCACCGGCCAGCCGGTGGCACCCTGACTCAAGGCTGAGCCACTGCCTCCCCACCGGTCGACCGGTGGCTCTGCCACCGGTCGACCTGTGGCATCCAGCCCAAATAGTGCAATCTACTGTCTTTCCACCGGCCAGCCGGTGGCTCCTCACCGGTCGACCGGTAGAGCCTGGATCAAGACTCTTCCTCTCTACCAAGGCACCGGCCAGCCGGTGGAGATGTACCGGTCAGCCGGTGGACCCTGGACAAGAATCCTATGCCTTTTTGCACACACCGGCCAGCCGGTGGGACTGTACCGGCCAGCCGGTGGATCCAGTCAAACTAGCCGTTGGGCTTTTGACCAGCCTGTCCACTTGGCTCCCAACGGCTCTCTAAGCCTCTCCAACGGCTCCGAAGCCTCCCCAAGGGTTCCATGCCTATAAATAAAGGCCAAGGAAGCCCCGGACACCAACCGGAACTATACGGAAGCCCACGGACACCTTGTTGATCATTTGGCGTACCTCCGGTGCATTCCTCCAAGGGAACCCCAAGTGCTCTATCCAATTCCACATCCAAGGAGCTCCTCCAAAGAAGCTTGGAAGCGGCCTTCAACATCTCCATCCAATCAAAGGCGCCCAAGGCTTCTCATATACGGTTTTTTATTGTATATTTATTTTGAGCTTTAATTTTGGGTTTGTGCTTACAAACCCCAACCTTTTCTTCATCCCCTCTTTCTTTGGGTTCTCACACCACCACTAAGGTGTGAAGAGGTTCACAAGCCTTACCTTGTAAAAGGCTTGAGATCGGTGAGCTAGCCTTCACCCGTAAAAAGGCTAGTGGGTTATTGCTTAACCACTAAAAGCATTGGGTTCTTGCTCAACCACTAAAAGCAAGCTGTAATAGGTCCTAGTGCTACCTCAAAGCCTAGTGGGTTTCTTGCTACAACCATTGAAAAGCAAGCGGTAGGAATCTCTCAACGGTTGAGTTGGGAGCGGAGACGTAGGCCGGGTTTTGGCCGAACTCCGTTATCAAGTTCTTGTGTGATTGCCTCTTTTATTTTCCGCTGCACTTTGATATTTGACTTTTAATTTGTTAATTATTTTTAAAAGGCAATTCACCCCCCTCTTGCCATCTTTTCCCTCCTCGGGTGTTTCTTCCGACCCAACATTTGGTATCAAAGGGACCTTTGAGTAATTCCCTAACCCGGTTTCAAAGTTAAGATCTTTTTTTTGATGGCATCTACCTCTTTCGCCCCCGAGGGCTACTCTTTGGGTCGGGCTCCATTTTTTGATGGATCCGACTATAATTATTGGAAAACCCGCATGACTACTTTTCTTAGAAGTATAGGATATCCCATTTACAAAATTGTCATGCAAGGTTACACTTTGTCTACCCCCGACGAATCCAAATGGACCCCCGCCGATATTAAGAATTTTGAGCTTGATGGCAAAGCCATGAACGCTCTACATTGCGGGTTAGATAGAAATGAATTTAACCGAGTTTCCACTTGCACCTCATCTCATGAAATTTGGAAACTATTGGAAGTGACCCATGAGGGCACTAACAAAGTTAAGGATACTCGGTTAGATATGTATAGACAAGATTTTGAGTCTTTTTCCATGCACCCAAATGAATCAATTTCTGAAATGTTTACTAGATTTACTGACGTGTGCAATGGGAGAAAGTCCCTTGGTGATGATGTTTCAGCTGAAGCTATGGTGAAGAAGATCCTATGGGTCCTTCCGAGCTCATGGGCACCTAAAGTGACGGCGATCCAAGAAGCTAAGGACGTCAAAAATATGCCGGTCGAGGAGCTCATCGGATCCCTAATGACCTACGAGATCACGATGAGGAGGCAAGCACAAAAGGAGGGCACCCCTATCAAAACTCCAAAGAACATCGCCCTCAAGGTACAAAAAGAAGTAAGCTCCTCCTCATCCTCTTCCTCCTCATCCTCTTCATCATCAAGCGGCGACTCGGAAATGGAGAATCTCGCCCGCCAAATGCAAAAATTCATGAAGAAGCACAAGAAGAAGAAGCAATCTCGCAAGGCGCGAAAGCAAGAACCCACCGCAAGATCCGAGCCCAAGGTAAAATGTTACGGGTGCGGCCAAAAAGGGCATTACAAGCCTGATTGCCCACTCAACAAGAAACGGGCCACGCCAAAGGAAAAAGGAAAGAAGAAGGTCCTCAAGGCGACATGGAGTGACACCTCCTCTTCATCATCTTCCTCCTCCTCCTCAAGCGACCAAGGTACAAAATGCCTAATGGAATTCCATGAGGTAACATCTTCCGACTCCTCCTCTTGTTCTTCAAATTCAAATTCTTTAAATCATCTCTCTTATGAAGAACTCTCTCACGCTAGAGACCAACTTGAAAATGGTTTTCACGAACTCTCTTCAAAATTTGTTTCTTTAAAAAAATCTTTCAAAAAACTCTCCTCCGAAAAAGAACAACTTCTCAAAGAGAAGGAGGAGTTGACCCTAAAAATCCAAAACCTCCCCGATGTTGATTCCTTGGAATCAACCATCAAAGACCTAAGGGAGACCCTAGCCAAGTTCACCCAAGGTGAACAAAATTTGAAAAATATTCTTGGTTCCCAACGTATATCCCGAACCACCAATGGACTTGGCTATACCAACCAAGCCTCCTCCTCCCATGCACCCACTGTTTTTGTAAGGGGGAGCTCTAGCTTTAAATTTTGTAACTATTGCAAAAAACCCGGGCATCTCATTTATGAATGTAATTGTAAAAACGCCCGGTACGGCCAACCCAAATCGATTTTCTATTCCGATGAATTTTATAGGAGAAGACCCGCCATGAAACAAATTTGGATTGAAAAATCCCTTTTGGCAAGTCTCTCCGGGCCTAAATTTGTTTCGGTTTCAAAAACCACTCCCCAGTGATTCTTTGTTTTTATTTAGGGGGAGTTAGGATTTTTTAAGCCTTTTTGTGTATTCAAAGTTTTCATTTCAAACTCAACACTTGGCTTTGAAATTCAAATTTTCTATTAAATTTTCTTTTTTAAATATCCAACAGTTGGTATCGATTTTTCAAAACTCTCAATTTCAAAAATTTCATTTGGTTTCAAATTTCGAATTTCAATTGGTTTTTGATTCAAAACTTCCAATTCAAACTGTTATTCAAATTTTTCAATTCAATTTTTCATTTCAAAATTTCCAACAATTAGTATCATTTTCAATTGTTTTAAAATCTCGTTTTTCATCGATTCCCTCAATCAAGTTTTATGCCCCGTGCTATTTTGATAATCACAAAGGGGGAGAAATTTCTTGATTGATTGGGGGAGAATCTTTTTTATCACGCTTAGTATTTATTTTCAATTTATCATTTAGGCATGCATTTCATTTAAGTTTTTACATTGCTTGATAAGTGATTGTGATCATCAAAATAGGGGGAGATTGTTGTACCCCACACTCTTTGATTTTCATGATCACAATCACTTTAATATGTGTTTAACATTGTGTTTAAGTGTTGTGGATGATAGGCACAAGGTTTCCAAGAAGTTGGCCCAAGAATGGACTTCAAGTGGACTGAAATTCAGTCCACCGGTCAGCCGGTGGCTTGACCACCGGCCAGCTGGTGGCACCCTGACTCAAGGCTGAGCCACTGCCTCCCCACCGGTCGACCGGTGGCTCTGCCACCGGTCGACCTGTGGCATCCAGCCCAAATAGTGCAATCTACTGTCTTTCCACCGGCCAGCCGGTGGCTCCTCACCGGTCGACCGGTAGAGCCTGGATCAAGACTCTTCCTCTCTACCAAGGCACCGGCCAGCCGGTGGAGATGTACCGGTCAGCCGGTGGACCCTGGACAAGAATCCTATGCCTTTTTGCACACACCGGCCAGCCGGTGGGACTGTACCGGCCAGCCGGTGGATCCAGTCAAACTAGCCGTTGGGCTTTTGACCAGCCTGTCCACTTGGCTCCCAACGGCTCTCTAAGCCTCTCCAACGGCTCCGAAGCCTCCCCAAGGGTTCCATGCCTATAAATAAAGGCCAAGGAAGCCCCGGACACCAACCGGAACTATACGGAAGCCCACGGACACCTTGTTGATCATTTGGCGTACCTCCGGTGCATTCCTCCAAGGGAACCCCAAGTGCTCTATCCAATTCCACATCCAAGGAGCTCCTCCAAAGAAGCTTGGAAGCGGCCTTCAACATCTCCATCCAATCAAAGGCGCCCAAGGCTTCTCATATACGGTTTTTTATTGTATATTTATTTTGAGCTTTAATTTTGGGTTTGTGCTTACAAACCCCAACCTTTTCTTCATCCCCTCTTTCTTTGGGTTCTCACACCACCACTAAGGTGTGAAGAGGTTCACAAGCCTTACCTTGTAAAAGGCTTGAGATCGGTGAGCTAGCCTTCACCCGTAAAAAGGCTAGTGGGTTATTGCTTAACCACTAAAAGCATTGGGTTCTTGCTCAACCACTAAAAGCAAGCTGTAATAGGTCCTAGTGCTACCTCAAAGCCTAGTGGGTTTCTTGCTACAACCATTGAAAAGCAAGCGGTAGGAATCTCTCAACGGTTGAGTTGGGAGCGGAGACGTAGGCCGGGTTTTGGCCGAACTCCGTTATCAAGTTCTTGTGTGATTGCCTCTTTTATTTTCCGCTGCACTTTGATATTTGACTTTTAATTTGTTAATTATTTTTAAAAGGCAATTCACCCCCCTCTTGCCATCTTTTCCCTCCTCGGGTGTTTCTTCCGACCCAACAGGATTAGGAAACGCACATAAGAAAGAATGTTGGTGCTAACATAAAGTGGTTCTCGGAAGAATAGGTATCGTTCTTAACGATGAATTTTTTTTTAATTTAATTTTTCACATATATAATATAGTTTTCAACCAATATGATATAATAATAAAACCACATACTATATAATGTTATGTTGTTATGTTATTTTAACAACCTGTATCCATATTATACCTCATGAAATTTGAAATGAACATATCGATCATATACATGGTGGACTACAAACTTGTAAACCGATACAATTTGTTTTCTATAACCACCTCTCTTAGAAGGATATAAATATTTACATATAGTATTTTATGATAATTATGGCCTAATTATACTTAATTAAATATAATACTGAATATACCATCTTCCATTCATAACCATTGATATATGAAATTACCACTCATTAGAGCATGTGGACTACCCCCTCTATAATTTTATTTGATTGGTTTTTTTATTTTGTAAATGATTGTAAAAAAATAGATTAAATTAATATATTTCATTCTAATGATATAAAATTTATTTAAAAATGGTAAATTATTATATACCATTATTTTATTACATTCCTTATATAAATGTCAATATTGTTCATACATAGAAAAAATCTATCATCTCTATGAATAATGTAATTCATAATCTTATCAATAAATAATATGAATGATTATAAAAATATATCTATTGAATATATATGATATTTTTATCATGATTAAAATTATATAGATGATGCATCAATAATCAATTTTGGAAGACTAAAACAACAGACCAAAAATGTATATTAAAAGAAATGTAGTTATTATGAGAAATAGTGATTTTAATAATGAATTATTAATAAAGGTTTTTTAAAATGGTTGTATTAAAAATAAATATTCTACGTTATATAAGGGTTTTTTAATCATATAATGAGTTCCTATTTTTTACTTCTTTCATGATAATGGAATATGTTTCATGGTCTCTTTATTAACCTTCTCCATCATAGGGGGTGCGAAGATCCATCCAGGCCCCTTAACTCTCCCTTATTCTTCCATTAATCCCATCCACATTCCCATGATGTATTTTAAGATTTCGTGATCAATATTTCTTCCACAAATATCCATCATGAGAAGATGATATTTCTTTAATAAAATCTTACAAGGGGAATTAAGTAATGCCTCTACAATACTAAACATAACCATGGCTGTCCTCTTCCTCGATAGTTTACCAATGATGAATTCCTTTGGTCGAAAATTTTCAAATTCATATGTTTTTAATAAATATTTCATTTTCATTATTTTTGATCATCATCATTTTTGGGTTAAAATTTTCATGTAGGAAGACTTCATCTCTTCTTGAAAAAATTCTCAATGACCTATTTCTTGCTTATGTTTCTAACTTTGAAGATTTACACTAAATTTTCACATGAAATTGTATGATCCCTTCAGAAATATATTTTAATCTCATTTCCATGATATACTCTAATTTTCCCGAACATGGTGATTTTTATTCTAACTTCTAACATGATCGGTGCAATTTCTCCATGTTGATGAACGTACCCAAGCCTTTTTTCTCCCATCTTTTCTACAGAACTGTACAGAATTTGGTTCTTATAACAACCATGATAATTATCTCACATTAATAAATGTTTTATTAAATAATTATACACTTAATAAAACTTATTTCATTGATATGTATAGTTTCATTTGGAATTAATTACATTAAATAACAACATAAAATATTTAATACAAAATCTTCATTGAAATCTTCTATAACATACTAAAAATAATGCTTTGAAATTAAAACTTCATGGTATAACCTGGGGAATTATATATATAAGTGGTTAGATATAAAGGATTTTATGGAAATAAAGATTGAGTAATTGATACACTTTACAGAATAGTAATATCAATAAGTAATAAATTGAAAATGAATAATAAGGCATTATATAGAATAATAATCATTACATGTGAATTGTGGAAACAAATTAATATACTAAATCCTAAACATAGTTGAAAAAAATAATGATAATAATTGATTGTTGATAAATTAACATAAATAAATCATGTTGAATCTATGTCCCAATGTGACTTGTCATTCTACTAAACATTACCCTCTACATTGTAGCATAATCTGGGTTCACCATTCAAATTCATTTCATTATCATTCTTAGTTGTGCCACACAGATAACACAACATAGATTTATTTATCCCCATAATTTATTATATGATAAATTAATGTGAAATATATAACAATATGTCCCTAATAAATAATTTTATGTGAATAAATGTTAATGCACTTAATATAAAAATTGTTATGGTATTCAATTAAACCAATATATTGGTATAAATATTACTATGAAATTTTAGTAGCATAATGTCGTTACATAATAATTCATAGAAGGTATAGAGATGAGTAAAAGGGGTATTTAATATTTTGTAAATAAATTTTAATTTTTGGGGATTTGGAATAATGTATCCCATTGTACGGAAATTAAAATAAAAGGCAAATTGTAAATAAGATAGTTAAATAAAGAGGAAAAAAGAAAAAACACATACCAAATTTCATCATTGTAATTGGTGTAATTAAAGGATCATGGGAGGCTTAATGATAATGAAAATGGATATCCCATCATTTATAAATTAAATTCATAGTAATTTAATTATAGAATAATTTATCCCAAGAAAATAAATGGAAATAAATTGATATATCATTAAAGGAGTTCATGAATGGAAATGAGAATAGAGAAATACATTATGGAATTTCAACACAGTAACATATTAGGTGAATTTAAAAATTAGATATAATAAATTATACATTTTTAAATAACATACATTGGATAGTAAGGGATTTTAATAAATAATGTACATCATAAAAAGATTAAATTAACAATAAAATTAACAAACAAGTAGCTTGAATTGACAGCAGGATAGGATAGTCACATACATGACTGTGTGGCTTAAAAATCTTGGGTGGGGATTCTTAATAGATTCGAAAAAAAAATGTGATGAAAATATATATTGAAATTTATACTATTTTCATGTTTCAAGGAGATTGAGTTAAGGTAAATTGGGGAATGGGTTGGTTGGTTTAGGAAATGTGTGGGGTTTTATTGTTTTTTTGGTTTTAGACTCTAAATAATAAATATCCAAAACAAAAAACAATCAAATGGTTTTGATAAATGTTTTATACAAATTTTAGTGGATATTATTATTTTATAAAAAAAATATAAGAGAAGATAAAAATAATTCTCTTTCTTATGTGGACGTGAGTCACACCCTTAATTAGGGGGTTTTAAAACCCTGAAAATGATGTATGTTTTAGAGGATTCATATTTTTGTAAAAAATAATTATATAATATTTAAATCACAATTTATTAAATTAAAAGCATATATATTGTCATGGATCCCAATAATAGTAATTATTACATCAGTTTTTAGTCATTATGATGTCATAAAACATAATGTTTATTTATCTGATATTTAATTTTTACCCTAAAATTATATTATCTCAGAAATTAATAGACAATTTACCACTGAATAATTTTTACATTAATATTTAAAAAACAAATTCATTTTTAATAATAAATTTATAAATATATAAATATCATCTTTTCAAATAAAATCATCATTTATTCTGAAATTATAGATTTTTTTGACAATAACAGCTTTCGAGCTCGTATAGAAACATGATTTTACATCATCACTACTATATAATCATTTATATATGAAAAATTTTATTTAATGATATTATTTATTTCCAACATTCATTAAATTATAAATGGTTAATTTAATTTTATTATTAGAAAAAAAATATATTTTTAATTAAATTTATCCAAAATAAAAAACATTTTCCAAATAACTATAATAGGATAAAAATGTACTCATTATTATATGAAAAAAACTACATATTCATTTTACTATGGTATTGATATATATAAACGTTTTATACACAACAAAACACCCTAAATTTAATGTGTGTAACAGTGGGTCCTTAATGGGTTCATTTTTTGAAGTCGGTTTTGCCATGATATCAATGAGCATGAACTACTCCTACAAATAATATCACACATGCTAATGTTGTTGAATCTTATTGGTTTTACGGACAAGGTAAAATCCCCAAATTGTTAGCACCATCAGAAGCTCTGTTAAATTGGCGTCATAGTGTATAATTCTACTTGTTGAGACCATCACTTCCTTTGTCAATTTCAATTGTATTTATGAAAACCCCAGATATAAATAGTAATAACAAGATCAATGATCAAAAAATATAATATTAATTGTAATGAGTCATAATAGTCTATAAAATATTGTATTATTTAAAAAAACCAAGAAGTGAATGTGTTTTCTATAACCATATTTCTCGACTAGACATATAAATAAATCAAAAGCGTGAATTTTATTTATTACAATTCGGTATGCTACAAGCCTTCCCTTTTAATGTTTTGCCTATAACTTTTCATTTCTCCCATTAAAATAGTTAATGATAACTCTTCTCCATCACCTCATTTGTTTCCCACATTTATTCTTTAAACTATTTGTTTCTCCAATGCACATTAATATAGTTCATTGTATTATTTCAAAGAATTTTTTCCATACCCTATAAACTTATCATCAGCATCTGCTCAGATGAGATAAAATTAACCAATGGTTCCACCCCATGATTGACTACATGTGAGGGAACTGGTATTTAATTTATCAGGAGTTATATGTGAAATACATCTTATACATGAGATCTATTTGGTGGGAGTTCTAATCGGTAAGCCACCAGTCTGATGTGATCACAGATATCAATGGGATAATTTACCATGGAATAAACATTCCCATATTCCCAAATACCATCAATTTATACAATTGAGATAGTAGAAGAATAATGTATCCCCAAAATAAACAAATTTTTCTTAAAAAATCATCAACATATATTTCAAATTGACTATATTGGTGTTGATGTGCTACTGAATGGTCTCAAACTCTTTGACCATTTCCTCAACCATTTTAGGACCTCAGGATTTTTTTCTCCATCTTCGTCACAAAATGGAAGTATTCTGATGATAATTTAATATAATTCTTTATAGGAATATATTTGGATGCTTGAATAGTAATTACAGTTTTTTGGAAACTCACCAAAAGGTAGATATTGGTCAGAACCTACATTACAGTCAATATAACCTGATCATAAAATGTCTTCTTGTGTCTCAATTGTTCACTCATATTTTGTATCGGTTTGAGCATGATAAGTAGTAATGAATATCATTTAACTATTAAGATCACGTTGAATACTTTTCCAGAACATATATGTGATTCTTGAAACTTTATCAGGTACAATCAATTGTGTTAATCCATACAACCTTTCCACTTATCCGATGTATGGCCGTGCAAGTTGATCCAATGGGAATTCCAATATAATTGTAATAAAGTGAGCAATCATTATAAGATTATCCACAGAAACCCATATAGAATTTTTTCCCATGGATGTATTAATATTTTTGGTGATAAAATCTATAGTTATGTTCACTCATTTTTATAATGATATGGGTAATGGTTTAATCATCCCCACAGACTTATAATTTTAATCATTCACTTCATAGAATACCATAAAATTATATTTATATTCTTCTACCTACTTCGTTATATTTTCCCTCCAATATATCTCATGGATATCTTGCTACATCATTGACTTTCCATGTTCAATGGAGTATGATAAACTATGTGAATCATCAAATAGTTAATTCCTTATAATTGGAATTGATGGTTAAAATAGTTGTGACCTGAATCTAACAATTACTTCTACATAAATTTTAATCTCTTAGGACATCCCATTTATAATTGATTTTACCTTCTTCTAAATTTCCAAAAATATTACTTGTGAATCCATTAACCATTTAAAAATATTTTTTTTAGAAATCAATTCTAAAGGGATTGATAATGTTCCTTTCATTATTATTCTCACTTCCATTCTCTTTAGTTATAAATAATATTTAATCCTTCTCAATTCAAGAAATTGATAATGATGTAGGATTATTTCTACAGAGTTAATATTCTACATTATTGTATTTAATAGGATGGTAGTGGATCGAGGAGTCATAGTCCTTGATCAGCACCAACAAACAATATTGAATAATATTCATCTATTTCTATTTAAATATATAGTTGAATTTCTTGTGATCAATATTTATCACACACTTCTCACAATATAGATAATGCTGCCAGATATTTAGGCCAATGATCACTAATAATAACACCATATTATGTGTGAGATATTCTATCTCTAGAACATTAATGTTCCTTGATTCATAGGAAAAAAAATTCATTATGCATCAACACACAAACGAATCCATTTTTCGAAGCATCACTAACTACTATGAAGAGTTATCCAATTTCTGTCAGTGTAAGCACAGTTGCTAGGATTAGACTTCATTTTAATACATGAATCTCTCTTCACATTCATTATTTCTTAAAAACCCACTCCCTTAAATGTTGTTTAGGTAAGAGGGTTTTGTTATCATGATAAATTTATAAAAAATAAATGATAATACTAAGATAACCTAATGAAACTATGGATACATTTCATAGATGTTGGCCTTGGCCATCCTCATTTACATCCCTCTATAAACTGCCTATAAATATCTCTTTTCTTATGATTATATCCAAATGAAAGATACATCATTCATATAGAGCTATCGTTTTTAGTACATTGAGTAAATATTATCATTCCGGAGGGTTTTTATAAATGTTTTTAGACACTTCACATTATCATCCTTGATTTTATATAATTTTATAATTTCATCTATAAATAACACCACAATTTTTTTGACGCAGTCTTTTAATAACCTATTCATCATGTCCATGAATATTTCATGAGAATTACTAGTTCCTATTGGAATCACTATGAACTCATAGTGGATGTTTTTTGTACAAAACGTAGTCTTGGGATGATTCTCCTTCTTCACCATAAAATGGTAATATCTAAAACACAGGCCCACCATTGATAAGTATTTTCCATCACATGGATGATCTAGAAATCCATCAATAAAAGGTAGATTATAGGGATTCTTTATCATGTTCTTTTTGATCACACAATAATAAATGAAAATTGTCATTTACCAATCATTATTCACCACATACCGAAATGGTTGCCCCCATGGTTATGCAATTGGGTGTATGATCAATTCATCCAAATAAATATTTATTTTCATAATGAACTCAATATGTTCCACAAAAATTATTCTAAATGTTTTCTTTGATAATCGAAACAACCCATTTATAACTTGATTATGAATGAAACCCTTTAGATAAGAGGAAGGAAAGTGAATTCCATTGAAAAAATTTTACATATTCCCTCACAATAAAACCATCTTCAGGAATGGAATTTACCTTAGACTCCATTATTTGGGATATATAAACATTCTCATAAGGAAATATTAACCATCACAATATGATGGTTATAAAAATGATTCATCCTCCTCCTTATATTGTACATAACTAGGGTTTGATTCATAAAATAGATTGTAATTTCCTTCTAATGTAAATTTCTATTATCTTAATATTGGTTGATCCTATCCATACTTGAAATGACTTGAAATTCAACCAAAGGGCGTATGATAAGGTTAAATAATAAGATCGTACAATAAAATATGATATGGAATGAGTTACATACTTCTGATGAAATAAATACACCATTTCCCATTTTTACTAATAGATCTACTTCAGTTCTTTGTGGTGGGTTTTCAATATTTATACTAAACATTTGAGATATAAAAGATTGTGTAGAACTAGAATCAAAAAGTGAGTTCATTATTCTTATTTGAATAACATGAATACATATCACCACTTCATTTTCTAGATCCCCATTTGTGATCTTGATGGAAAAATATCTCCCTTGTTTTGCATGGATGTAGTTGGTTTTCTCAAAAACCATTCGCTTAGGGAATCAGTTTTCACAGTGAACTTGTTCCATTAAGTATATATAAGAAAAACAATTCTTGGATAGTAGACTAGAATATTTCATTCCTCCATCCCACTAGTGTGTTTCTCATTTCTATAATTTATAGCTACATATTCTCCCTTTCCATAACTAATAAATTTTTTTTGTTTCTCTCATGTACTTTCTAGGGCGATTATTCCTACACCAATGACAAGTGGGATTTTAAAATTTCATAGCATTGTTTGATTTCTTCATCAGACCGTTATAATTAAATTCAGCATTAATAATATTTTCCTTGTGATACAATTGAAATTCAACGATCTACATTTTTACTATGAGGGAATATCATACAATTTCATCATAGCTATAAATGTCAGGAATCTCTAGGTTTTATTTAGACTAGGTTTTTTTCTAGAAAAAATGTGTTCAACCAAGAATTTTTGGGTAATCCCAAAAACAAATTTTCATTATTCATGTACTTTTATTTTTACCTCATAAAACCCAATATATTCTTCTCTATTTGGCATGTAGTAATTTAAATACCTTTCCATTTTATGTCAGAGAGTGGGAAAAATTATTAATCAAAATACAACATCCAATATTCATTCCAATATATCACTTATATCGCTTCATACGGATTTGTATTCTTGATCAAGGACCACCACTAATCAACCTCACCTAGATAATTTAAGCAACCAATAGAAATTTATTTTTTTAGAACATTTAATAGAGGAAAATATCTCCTAAATGGACTTGTATTCTAATGCATCATATGTATTTTGAGGCCTTTCTCAAATGAAGCTATCAATATCATAATATACTATCTTAGGGGGGTTTGGGATCTCTTATTGAACTAGGTTTTTATTCAAAACCTGAGTCAACTGATAGAATATCTCCATAATTTTCTTGATTCTTACTCCCATGAGGTTGGGTATCTTAATGTAGAATTCATAACATTGCCTTTTACATTAATTGTTTACCCAATTCCTTCTATTTCTTGACATTTTCCAGAATAAAAATCAAAATTGATAATATTTTTTTAAAACTATCAATGACCTAATGATGAATCCAATGTAACTAATGGGAAAAAATATAAATTACATTGATTTTTATATCTTTTTAATTTATAAGATTTAATCTATGTTATCTATGATATATATCATAACATATTATCTTATGGTAATTTTTTTCATTCCCTTGAAATTGTTATATAATGATCTAATGAACATACAAAGTCATATCCCCAGAGTGTATAAAACGAGATGCATAGTAAGGCCCATTATTATATACTAGGTTACACTGAGTCAGGCACGAAACACTTTGTCAGAGTGGTTAATGCTAGGTACAACTGTAACATAACCACGTCAAAGTCTAGTTTCTAGAGAGGGTGGTATTTTTGTTATAAACCACAGGTATGTTTAATTTTACTTATTATTATCCATAAGTCATTCTCTAGAGTATTCTAATCCAAATCCACAAAATAACTACAATTTTTCCCTACTTCCAACTATAACAACCCTACTCTTAATTTCTCATTAATACATTAATAATAATATAATACTATACATAATACAGCCTGAATGATTGAGAAGATTAGTTTACATTGTAATTAGATACATTACATATAAAGACCCTAGACTTTTTAACATAATTTTAAATCAATGTAAACCTAATTATCTATCAAATTACAACCCATGGATCATTAATTCTTGTTTATTTGCAAGACATGGTATATAAAAGTGAAAACAAGGGACTATTTAAAAAATTCATAATTTTTCATCACCTATGAGCTCATAAAATCCTTCAGCCCTTAAATATTCATATGATAACATGGGGATTACATGGAAAATGTGTGATCTAGATATCGTTGTTGGGAAATTAAAATTAATATAAATCTTAATAAATGTGTTTAAAAGAATAAAATATAGATATAAAAAATCATGGATGGTGATTAAATAAGTGAAATAATAACCTTTATAACATGGGATCATATAATCATTGAAACATATTAATGTCACAATAAATAAAACAATACATGACCCTGAGTCAAGGATCATTGCACATAGAGGAGCCCGAGTCAAGGCTAACAACCAAGACTGTTACACATGGAGCATGAGTCATAGTTAACCACAAAATTATTTCATTTGATGTATCATTAGACTAAACATTACCTAGTTCATTGGAGTTAAATATGGTTTCACACATTGTAATACTATAAGGATTATGTGTTCCATGTGACAAATAATCATATTGGATACCCATGGAAATAGGTGGTCATTATAATCATGTCACTAAGCAAAATAAATAGGTGTATCATACCAATTTCGGTAAAAGAATAGAATTAAATAATTTAAATAAAATAATAATATAAAATAGTCATATATCAGGATATATGATGTCAATATTAAGTGAAAACATGTTAAAAGTGTTTTACAAAACTTTAGAATTTAAACATTTTATTGTGGTTTATAGAAAATATTAACGATCAATTACATCAAAAAAATAAGAATAATTATATATATATAACTAGAAGTAAAAAAAGATAGTTTTAAAAAAATAAAATTATTTTAGAATAATTATGATGGATTATAATATATTGTAGATTTAACATTAAATTGGGTCAGAATTCGTAATGTTACCTTAAATATTTCTAACTTATGAGGAATAATAGAGTATGGGGCATTTGAAAAACATTTATATCCTAGAATAATTATAATGATATTATATTTATAAATGAGTCTAAAACATATAATAATAATTTATAATTTAAAAATAAAACTAAAAATTAATTTTATTTGTGTAAAAGGATATAAAATTTAATTCTTATGAACAATGTAGTTTCATGTAGAATCCCTTACCTTAACTGTAATAGTGTTCTTGATATGATATGAATGTACTAGATAATAAAATTATATTTATTAATTACTGATTTCAAAACCATTTTATACTTTTAGTATATTTATCATAACATTATTATGTTTTTATGGCATTTGGATGGTTTATGATATTCAATTTCCTCAGTTGGGAGCATTGGTGTCCTTCGTTTTCATGATCAGTTTACCTGTATACATGTAAAATTGTCATGCAATGTGGTGGTAATTATATGTAATTGAACTTATATGAAATTAATTTCCTTATATAAGTCAAATTTGTCTAATATATAAATTTTTATGGACATTGTATGAATAATTAGATATATAATTAATGATAATCATTTGGGTTTATTTTTGAGGTTTTCGATCACAATAAACTCATATTATATTATAAATTAGTATCTTGTGTACAATATGATTTAAAAACATTAAATATGATATAATAAATATATTATAATCTATTTCAATTATATTATTGATTTCATTACCTTCCATAAAGTAGGTTATATAAATTAGTAAACAGTTGTCCTTGATAATGATTACTTTACACATCACAGAAAACATTTTTATTTTATTTATCAAACAAGAAAGAAAAATAATTTATGATTGGTTATTCCATTAACATATTAAAATTATATTATATGTAATTTAGTGGAGATATAATACCATTTTGATGAGGGGAGGTATGAATTGAACAAGATAAATATTGGAACATGAAAAGAAAATTAATAAAATGAACGATGGGTTTATCTCTTGGATCATTCTTATTGAGAACCTCATTAACGGGTTGGTTTTGAACTTTTATTAAGACAAAAAATCTACTATACATGATGGAGCGTGTTAGGAATATATTTGATAGAATATTGATAAATATTAAGGCTTGGGAGGTGTGAGGAGAAGTGAAGGTGAGGGGTTGGGTTTATAGTATAGGGGAGGGGTGTTTTATAATTATTTTAATCATTAGTTTTATATATATGATCAATAATATGAATAGTTAAGTTATTATAATCAAAATTATTAAAATACATATGTTATGTAAGAGACTATTGTGCTTACATCACTAATGACTCTAGGAATAGTGTATTTAACTTATAATCTATAAATAAAATAAATTATTATATTTCACTATTCCTTAAAAATTTAATTATTTTTAAAAAAATTAATAACAAAAACAACTTATTTATGATTATTATTAAAATATATAATTCTTTTACAATAATATTTCTCTAAATATGAGAAATTATTTTTTAATCAAATCAAAATTCACTCAAAAAATGACAATTTTAAAATTATAAATAATTTAAATCACATTGAAAATTTTAAAATGGTCTCATAATACTATTTTATAATAATAGGAAATCAAAATACAAATTTATGACATCATTTTTTGAAAAATAATGTTTATATTAAATTGTTAAATTAGTCATGAAGTTGTAATTAAATATTTATGACTTACAAAAATAAAAATAATTAATTAATAATTTTTTAAATATTTATTTACTTATACTATATTATAATTATATCATAATTTTACATAAAATATAGATAAATTATATTTCTATCTTAATTGGTGTGTGTAGTATATAGTTTTATGATTTACTATTCTTAATGATCATATTACTATTCCAATGGTATGTTACTCTTTCATTGTTGTGTTTACATTCTATGTTGAAAATAGGTGTGGGTACTTTTCCTACAACGCTTCCTCCAGTTACAGTGATGGCACATCATTCTTATGGTTCCTTCATATTAAATTGACTAGTCGAGCACTCTTATTGGATATAACATTATCTCTACAATCCAAGATCTTCACTCGCTACTCCTCATAAGAAAGATCATTCTCCAACTGTACCACCACTGATTATTGTACATGACAATGATTAGGTTTGTACTCCCTAAATAAGGATACACAGAACACATTGTGAACATTTGACATGGTAGGTGAATGTTCTAGTTGATAGGCCACAAATCTTACACAATCTACAATCATTACAGAGCCAATATAAATGGGACTTATCTTTTCTTTAATCCTAAATCTCATGTCCCTCTTCAATTGTAGAAATTTTAGGAATAAAAAGTCATTATCATTAAAATGACGGTCTAATCGATGATTTTATTCAAATCACTTTTTTTGAAATTCATCATTATTGGTTTTTCTATGAATGGTTATAACATTTTATACCCCTTCTTCAACCATTTTAGTCGAAGCATCTTACTATCACAAATTTCATACCAGCATGTCGAGGGTATGCAGGTTTTCCGTTAAAGGCCTCCATATGGAGCAATTCAGATGATCGAGTGGATACTATTTTTTATGAGAAATAAACCATAAATAGATATTGGTTCCCCAATCCATTAATGTCATTGTATGATCCATACTAACCCACAATATCTTATATAGCATTGTTCCATATGGATGTTTTTGGATGTCTAGTGACCAAGTCCATAGTGATGTTTTCCTATTTCAATGTCGAAATGGGTAATGGTTTCATTAAACTTTTACACTTTTAACCATACAACCATCACTTTCTAACATACTAGTTACTTATATTACTATTCAACAATCACATTATTCATATCAAACCACCTATAGTTCTATTGGTCATCTCATTGCGTCTTTGTCATCCTCAGGTGAATAAAGAATATAGAGTTATGTGCATCATTCAAAACCTCATTCTCTGTCATTGGATCATATGGTAAACATAATCATGACCCAAATATTATGACTCAATCCTTATCAATTATTAATTATTATGATTCATCATTTCTGATAGAATCCATAGTTTTTTGAATTTCTATATCAATACATTGAGAATTCAATATTTTATCCAAGAGGGTTGGTTTAGTAATCCTTTGACAAAAGATTTATGATATCCCCCCTTAATTATTCTCATGTCCATCCTTTGTAAGTCTAATAAGATTTTATCCTTCTCAATTATCATCATTGACAAATATGCATGATCCTTTCTATTTAGGGAATCTCCAACATTAATTTTTTACCATGATTGTAATTGATTAAGTAGTCATAATACATCATGATCTATAGACATATTCACTAGTTTATATTAATATACTTCTATATGAATATATATTTGAGAATTTTTTGATCAGTATATACCTCACACTTCACCCCATAGAGACAATGCCGCCAGATTTTCAATTTGGAGATCACAGCTGCCAACTAAAAATCATGCTTTATATTGTGTTGCTCATTAATTTTCAACTACAATGAGGTGTATTCTATCAATATATTGTTTTACATCATTATATAGTATATTTATTTCATGGAATAATCATATTATACAAAAATTAGTTCCCAACTTATAATGTGTGTGTGTAATGGAATAGTGATAAAACTCTTTTGGAGTTCCATATTGCTTTCCTCCCATTATCATGTCTAGAAAAAATACACTTACAAAAAATTAATATTGGTTATTGGGTTTTAAAATCATGATAATATCTTTACAAATCATCCGTAATACCCAGATAGGCCAAGGAAACTATTGGCCTCTATTACAGATGTTGTCTTGGGCTACTCTTCGATCATCTTTGTCTTCTAAGGGTCCATATATATTCCCTTGTGGGTGATAAAAATCCCAATGAATTATATGTCCTCCATCTAGAACACATATTTAAAATTCCATAATGGTTCTCCTTTCGTAGATTCATTTGAACAATATTCAAATTCTTCTCATTATCCTCATTTCGCTTAGAGTATATCAACATATCATGATTAAAGGCATTAAGGAAGGATGGCGCATCAGGAAGGGTTTACTATTCCATCCCGATGAAGCTCTGGATCTACTTTAGGGTTATGGATGTCACTTCCCCACTTTTTGTGTTCAGTGATTATTACTGGAGAAGTTTGATCGGCATGGAATCAGGGTCCTCAAGGAGGTTCCATCTCTCATAGTGATGGCGCCGGAAAAAAATCAATTGATATGGATCATGTTGCACGACACGACATTCGAAAAGGCGTCGGTCAATTTTTATCGGATCCACTGATTACTTCGAAGGACGTTGTTGAGGCTTCTAGAGATCCGTCGGACACTTAGTTTTCCACCGGTGGTCTTTTCAGTAATGGTGGTAGGCGGGGAGTTCATGCTCTACTGATTAGAATGAATTCTGTTCCTATATTTTCTGAGTCTCTTTTTGATAAATCGAAGGAGGGTTTGATGGCCTTGAATGGTAGTGGTAATTTGAAAGTCCCCACCGGAACAGCGGATGAATCAGTGGCACCATCGTTTGCATCGTTCATTGACACTGGCTCTAGAAGGATCCTCCACAAAGGGGTCATCAGAACAGGTTGAGGCTAATCCCATAGTGTTTGATAAAAGAATTGCAATTGGGAAGAGATCTCTAATTGCATGCCTTGTTTTACCTAAGGGTGAGAGGTCCATGAGGTTTGAGGATCTAGTGAGATGGTTCTCATTTTTGTGGGGATCCTCCGATTGGAGATGTGTTTCTCTTGGTCGTGTCTTCTTATATTGTATCTTCCCTTCAAATTATTTATAAATAAATTCATGGAGCATCGACACTTTGTCTCTGAAACCTGGATGGCTTCACCTACATGAATGGTCCCTGAACATTAATGCCTCGTGTGCATGGAATGCATTTTCTTAGGTTTGGGTTCATTTTCATGGACTTAATTGGGTCTATTGGAACCCAAAAATATTGCATGACATTATCTAGGAAACTGGGAATCCTATACGACATGATAAGGAAACTAAGGATGTGCGATTTGGGCACTTTGCCAGAATGTTGGTGGAGCTTGATCTCAGCTCCACTTTGATTGACAAGGTAGCTCTTTCTACTCCTTCTGATCATATTCATATTGATGTTGAATGTGAAAGGATGCCCCTTTTCTGTACCAAATGTATGGATCTTGGTCAATCTTTGTAGTTATTTCAAAGGCAGATTTCTTACGTGAAATGTGGGTTGAAGGGTCATCCAGCTGACCTCTATAGAAGGAAATCTATGAAGAAACATGTAGCTCTACCAGAGTCTCTTGATCATGATGTATATGTTCCAAAAAAATCATTTCCCAATAATGTTGATATGCTGGATGTAGATAAATCTATCTCTCATGTGCCTATTTTGAAAGGAAAATCCCCTTTGGTGGATAATACTCTGATGAGTGGCCCTTCTACTGCTCAGACTGGATTTGATAATGTGACTTCATCAAATGATGGTGGTAATATTTATCCCATTGGATTAGTTTATACTATAGATAATGCTTACACCTCTTTTGTTGGGCCTCTTACTTGTACTGACACTTTAAATCCTATCATGCTTGATTTTCCTGGTATAATCCTGACACGTGATGGGACTGGTCTGCTTGACCCTAACGTGGATGATCAATCTGGGATTCCTTAACCTGCTGATTATCACTATGAAATTTAGATGTTATTGAAGTCCTCTGGGGTTGTTGAGAAGTGGGGTGATATCTCTTATGAGGAAGGGGTGGAAATATGCATTGGTGATCCTGACTCTTTTAAGGATGCTCTCTTATCTGGAAAAGGAAGGATAGATGACACTCATCCTTCCTTGAGAGAAGGCAGAGTAAGGATTACTCTATCACACCTCACACTGTTTCTACCCTATTTTTGTCAAATTTGTCAGGTATGTTCAATTCTGATATGTTTAAGAGATTAAACCAGGGTAATTCTCAGTCCGAATGGGAAACAGGTGACGAGTCTGACTATGGGAATGATATGTCTTATTATGATCTAAAACTTTTCACTTGAAGGATGAGGGAATGTTCCCCTTTTTGACCTTGATCATCTCCTATGTACTTTTTCTTTTATATTTAATAAATAGTCAGAAGCTTTGCTTCTGGCTGATGTTGTGGGATGATGATTATATTGTAATATAATCGATAAAGACTACCAAAAATTTATCAATGTTATCTACAATGAATATATTCATTAAATATATCTTAATTTTGGTAGAATTATTGATCACTAAGGGAATCACTAGGAAGTCATAGTGTTTTTACCTTGATCAAAAGTCATACATGGGAATATTTTCATTCCTCACCATTAATTGATGATGTCCTGACAGAAACATCAGCTTTGAGAAAACATTTCCCCCACACAGCTAATCGAACATATCATATATCCATGGAAGGGGATATATATTCTTTATTGTGAATTTATTATGTTCATGATAGTTGTTGTAGAGGTTCGTTGATCCCTAATTTTTGAAAAACAGGTTCGTTCACCACCTCGTGAAGCAGTTGGTAATATAAAACCCTTGTCCAGATTCTATTGTAACTACTTATTTTTTTCATATTTCTCAATGGTGAAAATTTTAAAATTTTTTTCTGATATATACAATGAACCTGAAATATGTTCAATTTTGAAATCATCCCCCCAATCAGGAGGATGACTATGAGATTATTTAGTGAATAAAATCGTGTAGTCCCATACAATTGGCATGTCTTCGTTCATGATTTACTCCATTGTCTAAATAATTTGAGTCAGATATTCATGCTCATAATCAATAATATCCAGTCATGAAATTGTGATTCAAATGGAGATACATCATCCAACATTCACTTGTATATAATTGGAAAATTCTCTTTGATGTGAAGATTTTTCTCCCTTTCTTGATAGTTAATGTTGTCTTTGTATAAAGATATCAAATCCATACCCAATATAGCATTGAACTGCTCTAAAGAAAGTATTACGCATTTTTATGGGAGGTTTTATCCACAAACAATAATCAAGAAGAAGTTATAAACATTGGGGCGCAATAATATCATTATTTTTTACTATCACAAATAACACAATCTATATATTTTGTGGTGGTTTCTTTATAGTAATACTAAACATTCATGATATGAATGAATTTTTGTGAAGAAAATTAAATAGTAAGTTCTCTACTCTTGAATTAATAACTTTCACTCATTTCATGAGAACGTTTTCATGTCCTAGCTTGGACATTCTCATCGAATATTCCCTTTCTTGATTCCTTCAAGGTTTTTGTTTATATCCTCCTAAAACCCTATTCGTATGGCACTATTTTGAAAACCCCAAATGATTCTTACTATTGGAACACTATAATATAGGTTAGTGTTGATATTAACTAGCCTTTATTCTTCAACATTAGTGGAATTATTCTTGTTTGATTTGTAGTTCTTATCTAGAAACCTCATTCATACACATATGAATAATTTAATGGTTCCCATTAGAGAGTTTCATGTTTTCTTCTCCCCACAATTTTGAAATGTGGAATATTTTATGTTCTTTAAATCATGGGATTTATTTTATCATCGACCCATATTAGAATCCATTTTCCTCATCAGTTTTTCACCAAGAATATAATACAATTGAGTTTCCTCGATCTCCATTTCAACCATTGGGGCACAACTGACAATCTCCTCATAACACTAAATGGCTCAAATTTCCAACACTTTTCATAAAAATTGGTTCATCCCCCCAAAGAAGTGATCCACCTTAATTTTTATTTTCTGGAATATGATAGAGGTGTATATTGAATGTGTTGTATTTTTTTCTTCTTATTCACAAATAAACTCATATTCCTTCTTCTTTAGTTAGAGAAACAATATTTCTATAAAAAGATATATTGTTCACGGAAAATATCTATTAAAATTAACAATCTGGAATTCCTTGCAAAGTATGGAATCTATTTCCCCCTTAGAATTCATGTTTTTGATCAGTTTCCACAACTCAGTAGCTTCCCTATAAAAATGATAGGGCTTCATTACAAAAATATCTTCTTTTTAGCACTATAAAACACAAAAACTATTCTTAATAGATTATATACACTATTATCTGAGGGTGATTGAATTATCCATTGACCATGGGAGACCTTTTTCCATGAAGGACTTGATAGAATCCATATATTTCCTCAATTAAGTATGGAAATTATCTTTCTTCATGTTACTATTCATAAAATGAGCCATCTAACTATCTACTATCATAATTTTTTGAGATCCCATTCCCGTAATATTTTTCATATCATTAAAGAAGTCGTCACATTTCAAATAACATTTTTTTTGAACTTTTTCATATATTTCCCTCAACTTACTAAAAATAGAAATTAAAATTAGGGGTTAGAATAATTTACCAATAAGCATGTTAAAAAGAAACATTGATCATAAAATGGATGAAATATTTAAAAAAAATATTACCCTAACATGTTATTAATATGTTTCAATCAAGGTTTTCCAATGTTTATTTATATTCATATAATCTTTTGGGATTGTTTCTTCCCCTTAATAATGTTTTATAATGATCTTTTGAATTTATCAATGCATATCCCCACAAGATTGTCAAACAAGGTGCACATTAAGGCCTATTGTCATGCACTAGGTTACCCCAAGTTAGGACCAGAATACCATGTTAGGGTTTTTATTTGTATATACATAGATACCACAACCAAATCCACTAATAGTATCTAGTCATGGATATATTTTATTGATAAACCACTTACTCTAAACATAAAAAATTTACGGATTTCTTCATAGACATAGTCTAATAGATATGGTTATTACAATATTGATCTATTATTAATTTATAAAAATAACTAGATCAGACTATAATAAAAAATATAATGACTTTATCCCTTTTACATAATATTTCATGATTTTAAATAAAATTAACTATCACATTACATGTTGTTGATCATAATTTTTACTATATTTGGAATACTAGGTAAATAAAAATAAAAAAATGGCACTAAGTAAAAAAATCCTTAATCTATAATCCATTATGAGAACCTAACATCCTTTTATCCCTAACGTCATCTTAGAATTAATTTTGGATATCATTGACAAATTTTTGATCTAGAAAACCCATTAAGGAAATAAACATTAAAATCAATATTACCACATGAGTTATAATGCATAACATAATGATATAAGAAGACATGGAACCTGATTAAACATATGAAAAAAGAACATATATGACATGGTATTATATAATAATCAAATAATATTAAGGTAGAAACAACATAAAATATTAGTTAGACAGATTCAAGTCAAGTTACACATAGTAGAGAATGATTAATGGCTAACCGACATGAGTTTTTCACTTGGAGTAAGATACAACAGTAACCACAAAGACCGTTGCACATGATATATCAAGAGAATTAACATTTCCTTAATAATTGGAGTGTTATTTGGGGTGCAACCTTCATAAAATTCTAATTATTTTTTGTGCCAGATGAAAAATAAACATAAGGATTACCATGGAAAGATGTGTATATCATAATCATGTCATAAAACATAATAAATGGGTGTATCATAAAAGTGTATATGAATGAAATTAATTAAATCATACATGGACGTTAATAAAAATAATATAGGCATAGATCATGGTATGTGATGTGAAATTTAAGAGATAACATGTAAAAATTGTAATTAAGAAAACATTATAAATAAAACACTTGAGGGTGGTGTAAGGAAATTATTAAATAGAATTTCAAAAATAAAAGGAAATAAAATTTTATATAAATGGAGAATTAAAAAAATAATGTTTTAAAAATAAAAGTATGGAATTTAGAAATTTTTTGGCATCTTAAAATATTTAATAAAGTTTACTATAAATTCAGTAAGAATTTTGGAAGTTCCTTTAAATTAGGTAAACTTATCAGGAACAATAACATATGAGACCTTTTAAGAACAAGAATATACCTAAAAAGGAAGAATGAATGGATATAGATACAAGATTTAGGAACATATAAACAAAACATAGATGATATACATAAAAATAAAATATTATTTCCATTGGGTTAAAAAACAAAAATAACAACCGGATGGAATAATATAGGTTTAGGTAAAATCCCATACGTTATGTCTGATGGTGCCCTTTTCATTATATTAATTTCATTGATAATATAATTAAATAAATTTATTAATAATTCCAATGCCACATTATACATTTAGTTAATTTATTATTTATTTATTAAGTTAATTTCTGTCATTTTGCTGGGTTCAATTGTTGAATTTTATCATTTGGCAACGTTGGTTTTCTTGGTTTTCATGATCGGTTTACTTGTATACATGTATTAATGGGCTTTTAATGTGGGGGTAGTTATAAGGAATTTAAATTATATGTTATTAATGATATCCCATAAGTTAAATTGGTCTTATATATCATTTTTTATTATGGAATGTGGATGAATCATTTGATAAATCATTGATGATAATCTTTTTGGTTTATTTTCTCAGTTTTCTATCAGAGTATATGAGTTTTTTAATAAATTAGTATAACCTGTACAAAATGATTACTTAATATTATATAACAAATAACACACATATTATAATCAATTTCAATCATGAAAATGGTTTAATGAATATCCTTTTAGAATATAATATAAATTAAAAACCCATCATCCTTGAATGTGATAAATTAAAACATCAGGAATGATGTTTTCATTTTAATGAGAAAAATTAAAGGGGAATGAGTTGATGATGGATTAATTAATTGGTGAATTAAAATTATAATATATTAAGGGTAATGGAGTTATCATATAATTTTTATGAATAGATCTTAGTAGATAAGAAGAACAAATTAAGGAACATGGAGAGAAATTAAAATAAATGAAAGTGGTTTTTACCTTGTAATTCATTTTTCATGAGAACCTCCTTAGGGGATTGGTTTTTGTCTTTTGTTAAGACATAAAATATCTTGGGTGTGGTCAGGGGGATTGTAGGATATTATAGTAGAATATAGAAAAGGGTCATGTTTTTAGAGGTTTTGTGGAACATTTGGTGAGGGGTTGTATATATAGTGGATAAGATGGGTGTTTTCTCATAATATTAATCTATAGTTTATTATTTTACCTAAGTACTATGATTATATTTATAATAATCAAAAATAAATAAATAATTAAGGTAAGTGCAATATTTTTGTTCTTACATTAGATATTACTCAAGGAACGGCTTATTTTAATAATATTTTATAAATACTATAAATTACGTTATATTATTATTCAAAAAAAACATTCATTTTAGAAAATTCCAAAAAAATAAACAAATTTATTTTATGACATTAGGTATTCAATGTTGTACATCATTTTATAAAAGTAATTATCTCAATTTGAAAAATTTCATGTTTATTAAACTAATAATTTACTCGAAAAATACCTATATTAAAATTATAACTCATATTATATCACATTAAAAAATTAAATAATTTCTCATAAAATTATATTATAATAATAAGACATCAAAATAATAATTTAATACTTCCATTTATGAAAATAAATTTTTGTTTAAAATATTTAATTATTTTGAAAATTCTAATGTAATATTTTTGACTTACAATAAAAACAACTCTTAATTTATAATTTTTAAAAAATGTAGTTACATATACAATAACATAATTATTTCATATTGTCTCTTATTACATTGATAAATTTTATTTATACATATTTTGGTTGTGATACTATTCAGTTTTTTAGTCTACTATTCATAAGAGTTTCATTACTATTCACAATGTAATGTACTATTTCATCAATATATGTTTCTTAACATATAGAAATGCTATTAATTTCAATGATTGTTCATTTATAAAGTTTTTATTTTATTATTTATGAAATATTATTTGATTATAATAAATGACATATTTATAAGTGTGTAATTTCCATTGATAAAATTCAGTTTCATTACGTTACATAACAACAAAAAACATAGAATACAAGATCTTTATTGAAATATTTATAACATGATCAAAATACATATTCAAACATAAAAATACAAAAGATAACATGAGGACATACCTAATAAATTATGAGATATAAATGATAATAATATAATTTACATGATCTAATTGATACATGTTAAAACATAGTTATATCAAAGAATAATATAAGGACCACAAATAATAAGGCATTATATAGCATCATACTCATATCTTGTGAAATGTGGAAAAAATGTAAAATATTGAATCATAAACATATGTTAGGGATAATCCCACAAAGACATCATAAGGGAATATTTACCATAATTTAATTGAGTTCAATCCATGTTCCAATAAGATTTATCTTTATACAAGTCATTATATAGTCCATTGGAGTGCAATCTGGGCTTACCCCTCATATTCATTTCATTCTCATGCTTAAGTGTCCTACACAGATTTTCTAACATGTATTATTTTATCATCATAATTTATTCAAATATCATTTAATGTGGAATAAATACATACTTTTACCCATTCAATAGGTATATGCTCATAATGGTTTATACCCTTGATAGAAAAATGGGTGTGGTATTCACTACAAAAAAAATGTCGCGGGGAAAAATTCAATTATATTATGGCATCATAATGACATTAAATAAGAATTAATAAATTTGATTTGTGAGAGATAAATTGGTGTTTAATATTTTTTTTATTTGTTTGAACGTTTTGTGGATATGGAATTACATATCCCATAATAAATAAATTATTGAAAATGAATAAGGTAAGAAGATACATGAATAATGAGAAATGTGGAAAAGATCCCTTCTAAAACATAAGCATGCCAATAGGTGTTCATAAATGATCCTTGGAGGCTTAATATGATTGAAAAGGGGGATCTCATTATTTATAAAGTAAATTTATTATAAGGGTAATATTGATGAACATATACCAACAAAACAAAATTGAATTTAATAATCATTATGTAAATGGATTTCATGAATGGAAATGTGAAGAGAGAAAACACTTATGGACATGTAATTTGTATGATAGTAGGAAATTCCAGGTTGGTTCAATGGACTTGGTTTGGTTTGTGATCTCGATGATCATGAATTATTTTTGAAATCAATTTATCACATTCATCAGTTGTTGGGTCTAACATATGTCATATTTAAGGGAAAATCCTATATTATCTATCTACCATATAAGCTCCGGTAATTGGGATTTATAGGGTATGATCCTACGGGTTGAGTCCATCACTTACTTTTTCATTTTATATTCGATTTTTCTAAACCCCTGAATTTTTACTAGTCATGTTATCATTGTTCAAGGACAATAATATCAATTATAATGATAATAAATGAATTTTAAATACAACTAGATATAATAAAACATATTAAGTTCATGTGTTTCTATAACAATATTTCATGTGGAGACATTTAAATAAATCAAAAAGTGTAATTTTATTTATAATAATCCCAATTGTTACAGTGTCACAACATAACCACTCAATTTAATATACATTCAAATTACATGAGAACTCTAGTGGATGAAAGTGGTTCGATATGAATAATGGGACCTTTTATATCCATCATGTGTCCACCTAAGACATCATCACCAATGATTAAATCTTGTAGTGAATTAAAAATATATTTTGGATCATTTGGATGAAATATCATGTTTCTAATTTATGAAATTGATGTTTCTTCGGGAAGAGTAGTGAATCCTCTGCATCCTGAAATTAGAATTGCGTATATTTTTTCTGATAGGAGGATGACCTTGTTGAGTATAAGAGGGTTGATCAAATTGTATGAGATTTTTTTGCATGTAAATATTCTTTTACCCCTCATTTTTCATATATTGTGACTATTGGAATTTTTTTGATGGGATATATCTCACTATAAGAGTTTGATCAATTTTTACCTCTATTTCTTGGATCAATGGTACCACACGGTATGATGATTCTATGTTGTATGATCCCCCACTATAAATTCTAGTTTAAAATTTTTTTATTAATATTATATAATATAAGGGTGTTACTAATCCATAATTATAGAATATTATAAATCACAAGTATAAAACGAATAATGTTTCATATATATTCCATGGTAGGCCAGAGATTGGGGGTAATACTGTTGATTCTGAATCGAGAACATCCGAGGAGTGAGGCCATCTATTGATAGTTAACATTCTGTTTTGATCGAAGAATGGGGAGAAAGGAATTATTAACATTATATATTTATATATTATTAAAGGAAATAAATGACAACATAATTGTTAGACATTTATACCAGGTCTAATGGAAACCAGATCCATTAGTAATCCAAAAACTATAAGGAAGTTGTTATGATTTCCGCATTATTTCTTGGTCCTGCATAATTTCATGAATGTGAAATTAGAATCATACAGAAAACACCACCTCGTGATGAGGGTAGATAGGTTGTACATAATTATGGATATTTTCATGATAGATGTTTATAGGATCTAAATTTTTTCCAGAACTAATGTTTATTTAAGGCATCTAGATGGTTGAATGTTAAATGGATATCGACAAATATAAATCATTGAATAATATCATTAATTATAAGTAAAATATGATGGATGAATATTTCCAAATAAATATTCCAATGGTGTATATAGACATAATTTTCAAACGAATTTTTTTTGGGTATTTATAAATAAAATACTTATTATATTGACAAAAAGGATCAAATATTGGAATGTGGAATCAATGAGATGGAAATAAATAAGAGAAATATGTTAAGACAAGAGAAAAATTGACCAACTCCATTAAGGATTTGATAAATTATTATCCTGATGGAGAGGTTACCCCTAGAAAATGGGGATTCCATTGTGTGACTTATTCAAGAATTTTAAATTTTTTCATTAATGGAATTGTAATTTCTTATTAATAACGTTATTCTTTCTTGCATGATATCTGTTAGTATTATCACATTTTCATATTTATAGATTTTAAAAAAAAATATTATGGGTGTGATATATTTTTTTATGGTTCTAGAATATATGTATATCTAACATATATTTATTATACAAGATGATTTAATTTCTATGAATAATTTTAAAACATGTGGTAAGGAATTTTCGTCTTACATTTATTTATGTGAGAGATACACCAAATTAACCACTTGTATCATTTAAGTTTTTTATATACACCCAATGACCTTATTTTATGATTATTATCAGGAATATTATAAGATACATATGACCATCTAATGTTTTATCCATCCATGTTTTACAATTCCAAATATGCCATTGTGTTATGGGTTTTGGGATCAAATAACATAAATTATTGTGATTGTAAATGATTATTCATACCTTGATGAAATAATATGATCAGTCACTCAAGATACACTTCAATTATATTATCATCTAGTTATTATAATAATTTCATAATATCAATAAATTTTTCTCTCTTTATGATTTCATGATTATAAAAGAATTTTTTCATGGAAAATATAACATTATTTATCTCTTTAGTCAAAAATCCCTCCTCTACATATCCTTATATGTTAAAAATATTTTCAATAGTGATATTACTGTTCTCTAGAGTTTGTTTAACTCAATTTTTAAATACATTTTAATTTTCAAAAAAATAATTTAAATTAATATTTATTTCTTTTTTATAATGAGAAACATTTTTCCATTTTTACAAAATATTGAAATGAATATTTTCTTTTAACATATAAGACATGCAAAAATTTTCCCTCCAGCATGAACACCGAATCAATTGAATCTTCCAAAAATCTATTAAATGTTATTTTTAATGAATGATTTTTCATTACTATTTTTAATTATTATCTTTTTAAATAATTTATTTCATATTGAAATGATACTTTCATCAACTATTTGTTAGTGAAACTTTCATGTAATTTATATTCCTCAATGAAAACAACCATTAGAATTATTATTTTATTTATAGAGATATGATACAATGGTATAATCATTTATATTTATCCATAAGGTGTGTGATAATCATTTTGAGAATACTACGAAACACATTCCTTTCACAAAATTTATGCATCAATAGAACAATGAAATGATTATGAAACAAGATTTTATTGAATGGGTTAGGCTATGATTAAATTTTAATGATTTTATTTAACACATATGTATTTTTGACATTATGTTATGGGAAATAATGATATTATATAGCCCTATAATTCTTGGTTAATGTTTTATATATCATGATATAGTTATTGGAAACAGTTACATGTGCTTTATCTTCAATAATAAACAAGTTAATGTGAAAAATTTGTTATGGGAAAAAGTATATGGGATTGGTCCAATTTGGGAAAATAATTTGATAACTCATATATTAGGATTTTTTCATATCAATAGTTAAACAATATTCATGAAATCAGATCTAGATTTATGAAAACACTACACTTATATTATATGAACAAATTTTCCAGGGTTGATATTGTAAGGGTTGGTGTCTTCAGAACCAACTGTTTGGTACTTTGATTACATGAATGTTCACCTATTATATATTGTTCATTGTTCTGCATGACTATAATATAATAATGTCTTGGAATATTTGTAGCATTAATAAAGTCATAGCAGATCCCACCTATGATGAGAACCTTGAAATACTATAACAATATTCTTAAATAAAGTTCTGCGGTTAGATGACATAATATGTTACGACACATAGTGTACAAACCATCATGTGAGAGTACTCGTAAGAAGACGAGACTCTCTCTCATCGAGTTCGCACTTTCCAATCTCCACGATGGGTGATTATGAGAACAGACCCACCAATAACAATTCTTCATGTATTTGTGTCATCGGACATTGCTATCTACGAGAATTTGTAATGGTCCTTAGACTGGAGGATTATCATTAACTCATGTCATGACTGGAACACTTATATTTACTGACAAAAACTGTCACGCAGACAGTTGGCGGGAAGTAGGGTACATTGGGTGCGTCGCGAGTGACATGTTGTGAATGGATAAGCCGAGGAAGGATTTTTACCTTCAATTTATGGAAGTTGATATCTTGGCCCTTTGATTGAAATAGAAATGTCTCATTAAATTCCATGGCCATGGTGTGAACGATGAGTTTATTTCAGGTAGTCAAAGAATGACAGATCAAGCATATGGGTTTATGACACTTCCACGAAACCATCATGGTGAGATATCGAGACAAAGGGATTATATTACACTATAATCATTCGTATGAGGTGATATGTCAATGCGGCGTCAACTTCTTTCTCTTGGGTACCTTGACCCGTTTCTAGACAGTAATCTTGGACTTTAGGCAAGACCTCCTAATGCCAATGAGAAAGAGGCCTAGAGGGTCACACACTATGTGTATCCAAGTATCTCAAGTTGAATAAATATTATTCTCGTACGTGGTTTAATAATTATTCACGTAACCCTGAGTTGTTTTAAATGATGGAGGAAAAATAAAATAAAACAATTACACGCCGTGTATTATTAAATGTACACACTGTGTAGTTTTATTTTGGAATGGAAATGAATAAATGAAAACAAGATATACAGGCCGTGTACATTTAATGTACACGCCCTGTAGTTTTTAATGAAAAACATATACACGCCATGTAGTTTTTTCAGTCGGGATTTTGAGGATATAATATTGTTTTAAATGATATCTATTATAATCAGTGTGGGCGCATGTCAAGGAATTATTTATTCGACTTGGGGGTTTTAAATAAGAGTCAATGAAATAAATAAAACATGTAACAAATTTATTTATTTTCATAACTCTATAACCCCACACACTCGATTATAAATATCCTCACAACCCCAACTCTATTAACACAGAAGAGAATCGTTGTACACAACATCTCTAGAGAATTATTTCAAGGCCGAATGAACCACTTCCTCCAAGAACGCTCTCAAGAAAGAGAGAGATCCTCTTCCATCGGATCAAGACGATCTAAGGCGGACACTGCAAGCAAAGGCTTCTCCACTCTAGCACCTATAGAATCCTTTGGTGACGTCCAGAGATACGAGGTACACGTGTGGATCACTGCTAGAGGGAGTCTACACTTGGCTTCTCCGATGCAATGGCGGATCACATAGAAAATGTGATCAAGAACATCAATGAATAAAAAACTCCCAAAAGGTATTTCTTTATAATTAATTAAATTAATTATAATCAACCTATAATGATCCTTGTTTTTGGTTTTGGGACAAACCATCTTCTTTGTCTCTTTCTATGATTCGATCCATGGAGACTGGTGTTTATCGTTATATTGATCCTGTATTGATCGTTGCTAATGACAAAAAGCAAAGTGGGCACATCCACCCATGCACTTCCACTGCGCTCGGAACCTTAAAATGGTATCAGAGCAAGGTTACAACATTGATTATAGTTATTTAATTTTCGTTGATAATTTACACATTTATATTTGATTCAATAAAAAATATATCGTTCTATTAATCTGAATAAACGTGATCTATTCTTCCTCCTTCATTTATGGATTCATATCACAGAAATTACCATTTAATTTTAATTTTGATTAAAATAAAAACTAGGAAATCATCTGGAGGAGTCACTCTTTCTGTCAATACAACACTGGATTAAAAGGTGTGTAATTAAAACTACACGCCGTGTACTTAGGTTCAACAAACGGGCACTGGTCTACCAATCCACGCCGTGTGAATTGATTATGCCTAAGATTTAATCACGCCGTGTTCACCAGAATTGAACGGCATGTGGAAACCGGAATACACGATGTGTATGTTGGAGCAACATGCCTTGTAGTCCATTCCGGCCCAAGTGAAACCGTGTACAAAGATAAGCCATATACCGCGTACACGAGATTTCCAGGCCGGTTACCACGTAATAAATAAGTACACATCGTGTATGATTCATCTACACGCTGTTTACTCCAACATTTCCAAAGTACAGAAAACACGCCAAAGCCCCGGCGTGTACTTTGGATAAAGGGTGAAAAGAAAAATAAACGCTGTGTGATTATAAGCTACACGTCATGTACTTTCTTGAAATGGAATTTCACCAGGTTTCCACCAATGTACAAAGACCCGTACAATGAATATGGATGAGAAGAATCTCAAGGAAATTCAGAAAGTAATTTATGATAAATAATTTATGGATGATCATGAGCTAGACCAAAGACCCTTTGTATGTCTATGGTTTCATTTAAATTTATTTAATTTATATTTGTGGGCCTGCGAGCCTACATCTAATAAAATGTCGGGCCTGCGTGCCCGTGGTTTCTTTAATGTAAACCCAAGTAATGGAGGATCTCCCAAGCCAGAGGGGACAGTTCAAATCCCGAAGCCGATGTGAAACCGACGCAAGAAGATACAAAGGTGGACAAGTGGGAGCTACAAAACACCAACCAAAACGTTCAAGGTGTTTTCCCTAGGTCAGGGTTAGCTTATCAAAACCGCTATATAAGCTAACCAATAGAAGCTCATGATCATTCCATATTATTTTATTTCTGTCTGCCTGCATGGTTTATTTATTATGTATTTGTTGTAGTGATAACATAATTAATAAAATGAACAAGTATGAAAATATGGAATAAAATAAAAACGGGACTATGCATAAATATTATCAGAACATTGTTAATCACTTAAGCAAGATTAAATTAATATTAACAGACATGTGATAATTTGAAACTATGGATAAAGGAATAAAATCCCTCAATACCATATTAAGTCAGACCAAGCCTTCCATTACCTTATTAAGGGAAATACTCGATAAAACAATGTGTTTGACCAACCCTTTTTGGGACACTAACTTTTATAAAGTAAGACCTTATGAAAGGTTTCATGTTGAATTAACCATATTACATCAAGAGAAGTAGACCTTGCTAAAAAAGGGGTAATAATAGAGGCAATAGTTGAGGAAATCCAAGTCAGGATTTCAGGATTGGGGAGTCCACTCAACAGATCAAGGAATTGTAAGCTCACAGTTGGTAAACACATTCCTACATAAATACCTTCAAATAGCTTGACCAACCCTTGTTGGGGTTATGCGAAGGGAAATATGGATCCTTGCCACTAGAATGTCAAAGCAACTAGACATTCCGAATTCAGTGGTGAGGGCCATTGGGACTTGATAAAATAGTGGGAGTATTAATTAATTTATTATTTCTCATAAAATGTAATCGAAAAAAGTACTGATAAATCTGCTCTTTTAATTTGTAGAATCAAAATTACAAACTCATCGACCAAGTTTTCTCTATGATCAATACTAGATAAAGACAATATGTTCACCAAAAGTAACTTTCAGTAATGGTTTAGGTGCCTTTGGGTTTTCCTACGCCATGAACGAAATTTTTACGTGCTGGAGTTTTCAGGTCCTAATTCTCCTACCCCAGGGGCGAGTGATAAATATTTCATGGTCTATGATCAAAATTTGAATGACGCTATCGACGTTCAATGTTTGATGATATCATCGATGTCTAGTGAGCTCATGAAGTCTCTTGAATACATTTATTCCTATAGAATGCTCGAGCACCTCTGTAGTCTATACCAGGAGAGGGAAAGATAGGAAAGGTTTGAGATCTCCATGGCTCTATTTCAGAGCAATCGTGGAGAGGGTGCTTCAGCGGATCCTCATGTAGTCATGCACATTTGCTATATTGAGCGCTTGGAGGTTCTAGGGTTTAAACTCCCCGAAGAACTAGGTATTGATCTCATTCTTGCATCACTCCCCCAGAGAATCTCAAACGTTGTTATGAACTTCAATATGAACAACATTGAGATGTCTATGTCTCATCATGTCATCCACATTCACCAAGTGGACACTGACATGAAGCGTGAAAAGCATTCTGTCCTCATGGTGAATAAAAGGAAAGGGAATGCGAAGAGATTTAAGCCCAAAGCTTCTTCAAGGACTTCCAAGAAAAGGAAGATCAAAATGGCGGCAAAGGAACATGATGATGTTTGTTTTGCATGTGGCAAGAAGGGCCACTGAAAGAAAAACTGCACCACGCCAAGGATGCAAGGGGAAGCTTCAGGTGTGTTTTTTATCGACGGCAATCTATCTGTTTCTACTAATTGGTTTCTAGATACTTCTTGTGGTTCTCACATCTGTATCCAAATACAAGAACCAAGTATATTCAAGAAGATTGATCAAGGGGAGGTAGATCTACGAGCATCCAACAGAGCGAGACTTTCTGTTGTAGCTGTCTTGGACTACCACCTCACATTGCCTATGGTGATGGTCTTGGTTTTTAAAGGATGTTATTAGGTACCCTCTGTAACCAAAAACATTATTTCAGTATCAATATTAGATAATGATGGATTCATCTTCAGGTTTGGAAGTGGATGTTGCTATTTTTATAACGATATCAGTTGTTTTGGTAGGGCACATTTATATAACGACCTTTATGTGTTAGACTAATCAAACCAAGTATTGGTAATCGATGACAAAGTTAATTCACATGACTCATACCACACCCAACATTGGCATCACCAGCTAGTTCATGTCAATGAGAAACGTTTGGAAAATTTACATCAAGATGGGTATTTAGATTCTTTCGAACTAAAACCACTTGGTGTATGTCATGCATGTCTACAACGCAAAATGACCAAACCCCATTTAGTGGGAATGTTGAAAGAGCTAAAAGCTTTTAGAATTAGTGCACACAGATGTGTGTGGGCCATTTCCAGTTGAGGCAAGGGGTGGGTTCTCATACTTCATAAACTTTTACTGATGATTTTAGTAGATATGGATATATCTACATAATGAGGTATAAGTCAGATTCTTTTGATGGTTCAAAGAATACAAGAATGAAGTTGAGAACCAGCTTGGTAAGAAGATTAAGAAAATCTGATCAAACAAAGGAGGATAATATCTTAATCAGAACTTCATATATTTCTTACGGGAGTTTGGGATTCTATCTCACCTCACTCCTCCTTACACGCCACAGTGGAATGGTGTATGTGAATGGATAAACCGCACCCTGTTGGACATGGTGAGATCAATGATGGGTCATGCGTGTCTTCCATTATCCTTTTTGGGATATGAATTATAAATAGAATCACACATACTAAACCAAGTACCAACTAAATTGATAAATGGTATTCCATATGAGTAATGGAGTGGACACAAACCCATGTTATCTAATTTACATTTTCGGGGGTAGCAAAGCAATTGTTAAGGCCTATTCAGGTAACAAACTCGCGCCCTGAGGAAAAAAGTGTATCTTTATATGATATCCCGAGGAAAGAAGGGGATATTACCTAAATGACCCCTCAGGAAAAAAGGTTTCAGTGGAAAGACACGCCATATTCCTTGAGAGGGAGCACATATCCAAAAGAGATAGTGGGAGCGAGATAGACTTCGATGAAGTCGAGACTCAAGATACACATGAGTTGGTACAAGAACAGATTCCACAAAGCCGCATGGAAGAACAATCTGTTCCAAAGACACAAGAACTCTGTAGGAGAACGAGAGAGGTGAGAGAACCAGAATGATATGGTTTTCCTGTCACCGAGGATGGTGACTCATTATTGGTTGACATTGATGATCCTCTTACCTACAAGGATGCAGTTGAAGGCATAGAGGTTTCCAAGTGTCAAGAAGCCATGAATTCTGAAATGGATTCCATGTACCAAAACCAAATATGGATTTTGGTAGATACTCCAGTTGATCTAAAGCCTATTGGTAATATATGGGTATTCAAGAAAAAACTGGACATTGAGGGGCAAGTCAGCACCTACAAGGCACGACTATTTGCCAAAGGTTTTAGACAACATCAAGGAATTGACTATGATGAAACGTTTTCACCAGTTCCGATGCTCAAATCCATCAGAATCATATTGGACATTACTTTTTAGCATGACTATGAAATTTGGAAAATGGATTTCAAAACAGCATTCCATAATGGGAACCTCCAGGAAGATTTCTACATGACACAACCTGAAGGGTTTGTGACTCCAAAGGATGATAACAAGCTATCATAGTTGCAGAAATCCATTTATGGATTAAAGAAAGAATCAAGATCACAGAACATTCGTTTTGATGAAGCTATAATGGAATTTGGATTTGTTAAGAACGAATGTGAGCCTTGTGTCTACCAGAGTTTTAGTGGGAGTGCAGTCGTTTTCCTAATAGTATATGTTGATGACATATTACTAATTGGAAATGAATTACCTGTCTTATAGTCAGTTAAGCCATGGTTTCATAAATTCTTTTCCATGAAATAAATGGGAGAGATGGCATATATTCTTGGGATCAAGATCCATCGTGATAGATCTAAGAAAATGCTGGGCCTGAGTCAGAGTACATACATTGACATGATACTGAAGAGATTCAGTATGGAACAGTCCAAGAGGAGATTGTTTCCAGTGTCACATGGCATTCATTATTCCAAGAAAATGTGTCCTCAGACACATGAGGAAAGAAATAGAATGGAAAGGATCCCTTACACATCCGAGATTGGATAAGTCATGTATGATATGCTATGTACGAGGCTAGATGTTGCCTACGCATTATGTGTGGTAGGCAGATATCAAGATCATTCAGGAGACCACCATTGGATGGTAGTCAAGAATATCCTTAAGTATCTAAGACATACTAAGGATATGTTACTGGTTTATGGAGGAGATGAGGAACTAGTCATTAGTAGAAATGAATATGCTAGTCTCCAGACTGATCAAGATGACATGAAGTCACAGACTGGATACATCTTCAGTTTGAATGGAGGTGCAGTGAGCTGGAAGAGATCAAAGCAATGTGTGGTGGCAGATTCTACAGCAGAGTCCGAGTATATCGCAGCATCTGAGGCAGCTAAAGAAAAAGTATGGATGCGAAGCTTTGTCCAAGAGCTGGATGTAGTACCGAGCAGTAAAGATCCTATCACACTCTATTTTGATAATACTACAGTGGTGGAACTTGCAAAAGAGCCAAGGTCACATCAGCGGACAAAGTACATACATCGGAAGTATCATCTCTTGAGGGATTTTTATCAGATAGGTGAATTTGCAGTGAGTAGTATTTCCATGGAAGAAAACGTGGAAGACGCATTGACTAAAGACTTGACTCAGCAGAAACATGATCATCATGTGAGGTCTATCGGACTGAAAGTCATAGGAAGTTGGCTCTCGTCCAAGTGGGTGTTTGTAAGGGTTGGTGTCCTCAAAACCAACTATTTTGTACTTTGATTACATGAATGTTCACATATTATATATTGTTCATTGTTCTTCATGACTATAATATAATAATGTCCTGGAATATTTCTTCCATTAATAAGGTCATACCAGATCCCCACTATGATGAGAACCTTGAAATGATATAATAATATTCATAAATAATGTTCTGCGGTTGGATGCCATACTATGATAGGACATATAGTATACAGACCATCGCGTGCGAGTACTCATAAGAAGATGAGACTATCTCTCATGGAGTTCGCACTTGGCAATCTCCAAGATGGGATGTTATGAGAACAGACCCACCAATAGAAATTTTTCATGTCTTGGTGTCATCAGACATTGCTATCTACGAGCGTGTGTAATGGTCCTTAGATTTGAAGATTATCATTAACTCATGTCATGACTCACGCACATATATTTACTGACGAAAACCATCACGGAGACAGTTGGCAGGAATTAGGGAACGTTGGGTGCGTCACGAGTGACATGTTGATAATGGATAAGTGAAGGAAGGATTTGCCTCATCCATTTATGGAAGTTGATATCTCATCCCTTTGATTGAAATAGAATTTTCGCATTAAATTCCATGGACATGGTGTGAACAACAAGTTTATTTCAGGTAGTCAAAGAACAAAAGTTCAAGAATATTGGTTTATGACACTTCCATGAAACCTGCTTGATGATATATCGAGACAAAGGGATTAAATTACACAGTAAGAATTCGTATGAGGTGATACGTCAATGCAGCGTCAACTTCATTATATTGGATGCCTTGACCCATTTCTAGATAGTAATCATCGACTTTAGGCAAGCCCGCCTAATGAAAACAAGAAAGAGGCATAGATGGTCACACACTACGTGTATCCAAGTATCTCATGTTGAATAAAGATTATTCCCGTACATGGTTTAATAATTATTCAAGGATGCCTAAGTTGTTTTAAATGATAGAGGAAAAATAAAATAAAACAAGTACACACCGTGTATTATTAAATGTACAGGCCGTGTATTTTTATTTTGGAAAGGAAATGAGTAAATGAAAACAAGATATACACGCCATCTACATTTAATGTACACGCCGTGTAGTTTTCAATGAAAAACAAGTACACACCGTGTAGTTTTTCCATTTGGGATTTTGAGGATATAATATTGTTTTAAATGATCTTTATTACAATCAGTGTGGGTGCATGTCAAGGAATTATTTATTCGACTTGGGGGTTTTAAATAAGAGTCAATGTAATAAACAAAACGTGTAACACGTTTGTTTATTGTCATAACTCTATAACCCCACACACCCGATTATAAATATCCTCAAAACCCCAACTCTTTTAACACACAAGAGAATCATTGTTCACAACATCTCTGGAGAATTCATTCAAGGTTGAAAGAACCTCATCCTCCAATAAAGCTCTCATGACAGAGAGAGATCATCTTCCCTCGGATCAAGATGATCTAAGGTGAACAATGCAAGAAAAGGCTTCTCCACGCTAGTACCCGGAGAATCCTTTGGTGATGTCCAGAGATACGAGGTACACGTGTGGATCAGCACTAGAGGGAGTCTACACTTGGCTTCTGCGACTCAACAACGGATCACATCGACAATGTGATCAAGAACATCAACGAATAAAGAACACCCAAAAGGTATTTCTTTATAATTAATTAAATTAATTATAATCAACCTGTAATGATCCTTGTTTGTGGTTCTGGGACAAACCATATTCTTTGTCTCTTTCTGTGATTTGATCCGTGGAGACTGGCATTTATAATCGTATTAATCCCAGATTTATTATTCCTAATGACAAAAATCCAAGTAGGAACATCCACCCACGCGCTTCCGCTGTGCCCAGAACCTTCGGATATATGATGATTTATCACTATTTTGATCAATTCCATTTGAAATAAGAATTTTTTAATTAGTGAATATTGATTATGGACTATTATATATTGTGAATGAACATCTAAGGTTATATTCATGATCTTATAACATTAATATCATCTTGTTCTATCATATGATCATTGATTGATATCTATGATGATACCTTACATGGAGCATCTATTGTCACCCTTACCTATGATTCAGTCTTTCATGTTATCAAGATTTTTTTGCATATGGTATTTATATGAAGTGTATGAAATGGGAAAATCATTGTTGGATATGTTGTAGGTATTTCCTTAAATAATTAGATTTTGTATCTAGTCACTAAATACACTAAAACATTATGTTCCTTCGGAGTGTAATTGAAAAATATAATGAATATTCATAATAAAGATGTAATATTCATGTATGAAAATATTGTGTCACTATAGTTGTTAGCATTGTAATATTTAGTTAACCTTCTAAAATTTTTGTGAGAAAACATTTCTAAGAACCCCAAGTATATATCAATGTATTGAAAAATGGACTAAAATTTTATTAATTGTTGGAGTGGGTAGATTAGAAAAAATTAAATACATTTCCAGATAGTAAAAGATACTATTTACTAAATACAATTATATTTTGGGGGAGTAACTTTAAGAATTGTGCACTGGAATTGATTTTATTAGAAACGGGTAAATGAAATATGGATTTTTTGGAGATATGTTTTGAAACCCCAAAATTATATGATTTGGATATTTATATTATAATTAAAATAGACCGTGAAGGATTTAAATATATGATAACCATAAATAATATAGTATAATCCTATGGTGTGACAGATTGAATAGAATGTTTCATGATAAAGATATCCTATGAAAGATTTCTATGATTATTCACTCCGATTAATGATTCTTGATGGATGTGATAACCATATAAGTTTTAGAAATGGATTGATGATTGGAAAATGAGGATGTGGTGGTGATGGATGGGAACAAATATTGAGGTATAAAATTTGATATTATTTGTAAATATTCCATTATATTAGGAAAAGTATATCATAATTTAAATTTATATCCCCTACATTTAGATGGTGAATCAAAAGTGAAGTCCTATAATAGTATGACCTTATAATCTCAACTCTGTAATTCATCTTCAATTAATATTTTTAGAAATTTACTTTTTGTTAATGATATTATTCCCCATCTAGATTAATATGATTTCATATAAGGCGTGAATCTTACATATCTACAAACATACCAAATAAATTTTCCCTAGGAGGCAAGCCATGTTTTATATACCTAACCAACCTATGATCATTCATCACTTTGATGATAAATTCAAAAATCTATGTGAAATCACATCAATTTATTAGATCTTGATATACATTTAAAAAAAATTTACCTAAAATTGTTGGATATGAAATTAATATCGATGGTATACCTATTCTAGATGATTTTGTTTATTTTTTCCGAAAATATATTCCAAGAAAACTACTAAATTAGGATATGGAGATATCAATAGAACTCATACATGGTTCTAAAAATATATATGATACTCTATATAGAATTGTTTATATTTAGTTAGAGGAATTTAAAAATAAACTCCAATATAATAAGCACAATTTATTTATTCATCCATATGTTTCACCTTTTGGGGGACATTTCTTTTATTTAATAGAATGATGGATTGATGCGACATTTCATTAAAATATATGTATCTGAACAAGGTCAAAATAACGAAAAAGTAACCGCTGTAGAAAAATACATATATTATTATAATAAATTGTTTTCTTGTATTATTAAAAATCATTAGTTTTATTTGATATTTTTATTAATATCATAATAGTATTTTTTTAATTTTTCATTGGATAATAAATAAGAATTATTTTTAAAAAAATTGGATTTCAATATGTTATATTTTTTTATTCATATTATTTATTTCAAAATTATAGAACCTTAATTTTTAAAAATGAACACCATCTATTAAATCATAATGTAAAAAATTACATAGACTGTTTTTTTAGAATTCTATGAAATTATTTTATATTAATTGAATTGTGAAAAATACTAGATCTTATTTAAAAATATATATTCTTTTAGAAAATTTATTTTTGAAATTCAATCATAGATTTTGTTTAAAATATATTCAAATCCATGTGGTTTAAAATAACCCAATTATTTATTTTTATTTAAAATTTATAATTTAATTTCATATAAATACATGTTATATTTAATTAGGGAATTTATCTAAAACCCAATTTTTTTGTCGCATTTTGTTGATTTATTTATAAATTAATTTATATCAATTATTTATTATGTAGTTGGAAAAATTAAGTCTATAGTTGGAATCATTAGGTAAATCCTCTATAAATCTATCCCTTTTTGTTTTTTCTCAACACAAACAGTAACCATAATAATATTTTTATAATAATAGCTAAATATGTTAATTAACAACCTAAATAAAATGACATGGAATAGAAAATTACAAAAAAATTGAATTATAATTATTTTATTAATTTATATTGTCCATAATACTCTAATACTTTAATATATGGCCATTTTATCTATTATGTATTTGTTTTGACATTTATAATATGTATTTGAATAAAAACCCAAAAATATCGCACTCTTTCATTTAATAACAATTATATTTTCAAAATTCACGAAATAAAATTGTATATTAAATTTTTAATATTTATCATATATTTATATGATTTTTTCATCATTTTAATTTCCGTATCATTTCAAAAGAATATATAATTACATTAAAATCATACAAAATGATGACAGTGTGATCATTCATTTAATAAAAAAATTATTTTACAAATGTAAAAATAATAACAATTGAATGATGAATTGGTTTCCATTTTTTTATAATAATTTCATATTATAGATTTTTTTCACTTAATTTAACATTATCTTTTTCTTGATTTTATTTATATTAATTTAAATGAACAATTTTGGAGTCTACATTAATGATAATTTATAATAAATAATATCATATTAAATTATTTAAAATTTATAAACACCAAATATTGTACCATGTGAATGGGATAAGGTTTCCTAAATCAAGAATGGTATATTTATGTGTTTTTTCTTTTATGTGTCTTATATTATCCCCTTAATAGTGATGAATATTAATATCAATAAATTGATCAAAAATGTTATATAAGATTTATAAAAAAATAGGGTAAAAATATGATTAAACCAGGTCAAAAAATTATTTTATTTAGATAATTTGGAATAATAATAAAATTATATAATAACCATGTCAATTTTGATCGATTTATACATAAGATATGATATATATTAATTTAGTATTTTATGAACTTCAAAAAGTGACCATCCCATGTTTTATTAAAGAGAACTTATTCTCCATTTTTCATCACACATTAATGTAAATTTGTAGCCTATACCTTCTAAAATAAATTAATAAATATAATAAACATATTATATAGTTCTGATTTATTGAATAATACTAATAATATAAGATATATGGTGTTTACCAGAGGACATGGCATGATGATAAGGTATAGGGTTTAATAGAACATTTTTTTCATCATTCAAAAACATAAAATAACTTAAAAATGTACTATATAATAAAATAAATATCTTCATTATAATTATATGTTATTTTATAATTTAATAACCTATATTTATCTCAACAATCCATATAATTGGAAGGGAATTGATCATTCCTGCGTACTGCTGACAATTGCCTCCTAAGAGTTTGTTATTTTCTTCCATCAACACCTCTCATTATTTTTTATAAAGAATAAAGTAATGTTACTATATTTTATTAATTAAATCTGTTTGATTATAAATTGATAATATATCATAATTTGTATTAATGTTACATTCATAGGAAAAATGATAAAATTGTTCAAGCATATTTGTGGACTACCAACTCCATAGAGTTATTTGATTCACCATCCATTCAAACATCACATGGATGATATATATATATAATAAAATACTATTTATGATTTAATTGTCATTCTATATTGAAAATATAATAATTAGCTTCTTTCCAAAATGTTTATTAAAAAATGGAAACATTATTACTTTTGTAAATATGACAAATTGTCTCCATGGTTGTAACATAGTTAATTTATCATATCTACCTTCCGTGATTTGTTTATGAAGTATAAATGTTGTATAAAAATGATAATTTTTTAATTATTATTATCATGTATATGACTCAATAATAACCACTTTTACCATATTCAACCATCCAAATTCATTTTGGATATATATTCAAAATATCATCGAAACATATGATATTTACTTCAATAATTAAATAATTTCACATAACATGGTAATAAGTGAATTAAAAAGGTCAATATAAATTAAAAGTATTATCAATCATTTAAATAATTAAAATATGATTATTATGATGTAAAATAAGGAACACATGTGATAAGTCATGTATAATGTAAGGAACATGCCTTAAAAATCATCTATTAATGTTTCATTACCGACACATTTTCATTAATATCACAAATTTTATAAATATTTTATAGATATATTCTGATGGAAATAATTTAATTATAATATTGATTGAAATTCTATTTTTACATTAATGTAGTGTTTTCCAAAAATAAACTTTTTCCTAAATTTTTTTAGATTCTTTACAAAATAAAAAAATAATGTTCTATTTTAATATATACATATAAAATGATAATTTTAGCCTCTAAAATTGTTATTTAATTTGGTTATTCCTTTACATAATTAAATGATTCTATAAAATAAAAACTATCCTTCCCATTTTATAGTTATTTTGAATATGGTTTTTAAAAATTAATTGACAAGTCTATATAAAAAAATATTATAGATATAGGGAATATTTTGAAAACTACAATATATTATGAGTTATGAATATATTATAGTTCCAGTTAATTGATTTTTTATGATATTTTTTTAAATTATAAACCAAGGATTATTGGTTATATGATATAAATCCAACAAATCTTGTTATATTTAGATTTGTAAGTTCATCATAAGGGATATTCCTAGTATAACAGAGATGTTTATTTCATGTGTTAAAGTTTTAGTTACCTTATGTGTAACATTGATGTCTAAACAATGTATAAAAGTTATGTTTATTATGTATACAATAATCATATTATAATTATGTAACAATTTACCTACATGATTTACCTATGATTTCGTTGGTGTTTTATGGGAATCTTATGATTTTTCAGAAAAATATAACGATCACCAATTTACAGGAATGTATATACTATTTTATAAAGATGAAAAGTATAATATTTGAATAACATATTGTTTCTTTTATTGATATACAAGAAACATTAATGTGTTAATTGACAGTAATAATTGTAATGTAATGTTTTAAGAAAATATTTGGAAAATAATGGTGATTAATGTGGTCAAAAAAATTATTTTGAGACCAATATTTAATTTGAAAAAGGAAAATTTTTATAATAATTCATGGATAATTAGTTTATTTGTTTGTTTTTATATTCCCAAGTAATACTTTGTTTCTCCTCCAAATTTTTAAAATTTTCCATATTTTTTAAGGATGGTTATGGGAAAGGATATCTTGAAGATGAATAATTTTAAGAGTTATAAAAAAATTAATTCATTTATATTTATAATTTTTTTCTTTTATAGAAAAATGAATACTAAAACGAAGTGTATAGAATATAATATATGGTTTTTAATTTATTATTTATAATCACACTTTCTAAAACTCAAAATACAACTTTTTTTTGGAATTTAGTAATGTGAATTCTTGAGTAATGTCACTAGAATATGTAATGTATAAGTTTGGGTCAATATAGTTTGTATAAAAAATATTTATTAGATAAATTTTGAATTTATTATAATGATAATATACTATAGAAGAATTTTTCTACATTATTTTTTTATTAAAAAGATATTGAATTTTAATATTACCATGTTTCTTTATATAAATATTGTTTGTTCTGAACCGTTTTCCACAACGTAAACTGGGTAGCTGTAGTATGGAGGCACCAAGAGAAAAATTCCCTTCCAAATCCCGAAACAAAATCCTTGGAATATAAAAATAGATATTTGATATAGTAAAGGACTAGTTAACATATGATATAAATCAATAAGGTTCCCATTCTATGGAGAAAACAAATTTAGGAAAGAAGATCATGTCGATAGTTGTGATTTTCACAAAATAAAACCCTCCAACGTTCAATGTAAATTTATATATAGTTGTTTCAGAATAATGTATAAATTCCCATGAAAATATATATTAGTTCATGGGGTGTTCCCATCATCAAAAGTAAATCACTCCTTTTAAAATACTAAGATATAATTTGATAAAGGGAAAAAATATTTACTAATACAATGTAAAGTGAATAAATGTGTAAAATGGTATTAGATAAATGTAAGGAAATTTATTTACATAAATCTTTTCTTATAACTATATGAAATTTAATGGAAAAAATAATTTTTTCAATTCATGAAAAGGGTGGAATATTTTGTTTCTATGTCTGAATAAATTATCAACGGATAGGAAAGGTATGCACCAAATTTTATTTAAAGTATAAGGCCTGAAATTAATTTCTATTACTCACTATTGATTCCAAGAAATCAAATTTTATTGGATTACTATGAATTTAAAATTAATAAGAGACTTTATTAATGTTTATATAAGGTAGAAATCGATTTTGTGGATTATCAGGTGTTTTATGAAGATAAGAATGAATATTAGTATTTGTGATATGAAAGGGGAAAGAACCCATCAATTAAATATTATGGTTAGAAAATACAAAATAAATTTTATGATATGTATGGTAAATATCACCTACGGTAATTATTGATGAAATGTAAAAAGTTCCACTGTTGTGGATTGTTGGAAAATATGGATCCTGACTACAATGAAAAATAAAATGGTGTTGGTAGGGCCAATTTTGATAAGTGATATAATTTTTTTAAATGTCATGAGATGAGTTTTTTTACATTTCATTTTATAATGAAGTTAATGAATGATTTTATGTATCATGGCTACAAGTATAATGTAGTGATGAAATTTTTTGGAACTACTTGAGTAGATGTTGGGCCATGAAATGATGTGGTAAAATTTACATTTCTAATTTATTATTATTATATAATTGTATTTTTTATTATAGATTTAATAATTATATCATTTTTTATAATTCTTGTTCTATATTAGATGTTAAACCATTAATGATTAATACCTAACATATAGTAAAATCATGAAGGTTAATTATTACCTCAAACATAAAATATATGAATCTTAATGATGTTTTATGTAGAAATAATTTAACAAAAGACCATGTTTTCTATCCCTTATTGGATTTTTTTAATTTAGTTTGGGTATAAATTGGAACTTATAATAACATTCTATGATATATTGTAAAGTTATATTTTTTTATGAATATGTTTCGATTTTTATATATTGATTAATCCATACCTTTTATAAAATATCAATAATCTATGAAACTGTTAAAATATTAACATGAATGAAATATTTGATAAATTTTTAAAAATACAGTGTATGAATTGATTAGTGATTCTTCAGTAGTTAATAATATATAAGAATTATTCCTAATTATTTACCACGTGTTATACCTCATCATGATGTTGAATTTACTATTTGCATAGTCTCAAATGCAAGTCTAATTTTAAAATACCCTAATTGAATACCTCAAGTATAAATTTTACTAGAGAATACCAATTATGGTTAATTATTGATAAATGATTCATTTATCCTATCACATCGCAATGGAGGTCATATTTTTTATGTTAAAAATATTTACGTTTCTGTAATTATTTTCCTTGATTATATAGATTTGAGAATAATTTATATTAAGAATATGTATTTGTTGCCGCGTATTGATGATTTTGTTTATTATATCTATAAAGTTAATTATTTTTTAAATGATTCAATAAAGTATTAGATCTTTCTTGTGAAGGTAAAGGAGGATGAAATTCAAAAATAAACTACTTAATATTAGTTCTGGAAATTTTTAGTTTGTGTATTTCTATTTTGTTTGACAAATTCCCCAAAAAAAATTAATTGATCATATTAATATATTATACAATAAATATTCCTTTATTTTTACTATTATATTGATTATTTTTAACAATATTTATTCAAAAATGTATGAGTTTAGAAAATAAAAATTATATTTAGTGTTCGATAAATCCTGAAATAAAATTTGGTAAATTGAAATATTTTATAATTTTATTTTTAGTTATAGTATATTTTGTTCCTGGTAGATTTTATTTCTAATGATAGTATAATGGATGAACCATAAAAAATTAATTTTTTGATACATATTATACATTAATAAAATTCCTAAAATTAATTTATATCATGTATTTGTGGGTTATTTCAAGATTACTGTTGAAAATGATTTCCATTTTTCTATCTCGTTGACTATGCTAACTCAGAGGAGTTAAATTCTTCTAGAAAAAAGAATGTGATGATTTATTTTTGTAAATAAATATTTTATCGGAAAATTCTGAAGTTATGGAATGCCCACCCATCAATAATGACTTTTTATTCTACTATTATAACACCCCGAGATTTTATGAAAAATATTCTTTTAATTTCATTAATGTCTTGTGCTACACCAAGATTACCTTGCGCTATACGCAACACCGTAATAGGTTGCAGTATACACAACACTATTCTTAGATCGTGTTACACAGAATTTTGATAATAGTTATTCTACGCAACATTGAGTATATATATATATATATTCAATGTATAAATGAAATATAGTTGGATTCTGTTATAAGAAACAACGAAGGATTCTTGCACAGCACAAAACCCTGACTTGGCTTGCATTACACGCAATCACGACCTTCCTCGATAGCGTGTGTTGTACGCAATACTAGGATTTACTAAACAATGATATATTATTATAATATTATTATGATCTATCTGTTATGAAAAGTATTAAATAAATTTTGAATTTTATAACATTATTATTCATCTTACACATTTTCTAAAACATGTTATAAGAACAAAATAAAATTTTCAGGTAAAATAAGTATTTTTCAAAAAATGCAGTTTTGCCGCCTTTTGATGGCGCGCCCACTTCAAATCTAATTTTTTACATGTTTATATGTTCAATTTGAAAAGATAAAATTCTTCTTTTGAATCAGGATATAAAAATTTACATTAGATAAAGTTTTGATATTTTTCCGATAACTTTCATATTTTAATGAATAGTAAAAACACGCTATATTTTAATTAAAAACAACTTTTTTCATTGTAATATCTTATGTGGATAAATTATAATATTGAATGGTTTTAATGTATAAATAGAATATATTTTTACCATTTAATATAATGTATGTCATTAGCATTTATTTTACCTTGAATTCATAGGTTAAATCAATTCAATCTTTTGCAATGTTTTAAAGAAAACCCTGTTTTCTTTCGACAAAGGGATTAATATTAATTTAATTTCTGAATATTTTGTGTATTGAATTTGGAAAAATGTATTCCATATTTGTAATCAGTTGATCCAAATTATGTTATTAAGCTACTTTTTATTTTTGGGAATTATGAATAGTATTACGGTAAATTTTATTTACCATAGTTAAATGTAAATCGGGTAATTAAGGGTAAATATAATATTTTAAAATTACCCTAAAAATGTCCAAATCCTATTGGATGACTAAAATTCGACCCATATAACCTAGGGGTCAGATTAGATACATTTAATTAAATTTTTTCAATGAAAATAATTTAATTATTATTAAAAACAAAGAATGTGACAACATGTAACTTTCTTAAATCCTATAAGTATAATAATTTTAATCTAGTGATAAACTTCATGAAACTTAGAAAATGAATAGTATCCAGAAATATAATACAATTATCTAAATCATAGTAATTTATTTAGAATTTTTAGGGACTAAATAATTATCATTTATTATGACACAAAGATGATGCAGTAATTGACTTATTAATGAAATATTGACATAATTGATGTTATAAATTCCCAAATAAATGTAATTTGAGACTTTTTATGACTTAAACTAATTTAATAGGTTACTATGACATGTTATTGTTGATTTAAGTAAATTTATTCGAACTTATCATTCTGTTATGAATTTCTTAAAAATAATGTACCAAATAGTGTCAAAATTGACATAAATTAGTTTTTAAAACATATATTATATTATTAATTGTTATTTTATTCCTAAAAATCTATGGTTCGGTAAAATGACTTAGATAATATTATATATATTAATAATAAACACCATGGAGTTCGTTTGGCTTGATATATTATGTTTATGAACCATATAGTGTAAGAAAACAAAAAGTAACAGTAAAAGTTAAATTATTTAACTTAGAGTTAAATCTAGTCGATAAGGTTAAAATAATAACCTAAACTTGGCTAAATCCAATTTTATGAGAGGATTTAGACCCATCCCAACTTTATCTTCTAAATAAGACCCTTTGGAACCATTATAAACCTAATTTGACCTTAATGTAAAATAACATTTTGAGATTTTCCTAAGGTGCCCCTCTCCTCCCTTATAAAAGGGCACCTCCTCCCTCTCCTCCTCACACCAATTTGAACATTCAAGCTCGGACAACCCCTTCAAAAATCTATTATCCACTTCTCTAGTATCATTATAGAGGTATTGTTCTTCTTCAAAGACCATCCTTAGTTCTTTAAGTGGAGGTTAAGTGAAGGCGCGTCAAAAAGAGGTAATATCCATTACCGATCTTTTTCAATTTCATTCTTCTTCAACTTCTTCTTCTTTAGTTGTTTAATGATAAAGTAATAACATCAGTATTTATTATATAATGATATGTTATTATATATATTAAACAACTCTAATTAACCTTCTATCCATCCTACAGAAAAAGGAAATCACCGCGCGTGCGTACGTACGGAATACCGTCTCCACGCTGTGGTGTAATCTATTATCCGCCCCCACCTTAATTGGATGGGTATAATGGTGTAATGAGTAACTATATATGATTATAATAAAGTGATATTTATACTTAAATAGTATACATACACTTCAACACAATTCCACGACCATGGGAATGATATCATCGATTGTGCATACGTACGGACTACCGTCTCCACGACGTGATGAGATTCATTATCCATGTTAACCATTCCAGAATGATTATAAAGTATATATAATGAATAATAATGAAATATATGACATGTTAAATCTACTATATTTATGTATATATATATTTCATCTACATACTTCCATTCAAGACAATAAGGAAAGGAAAACAGCGTTCATGCGTACGTACGGACTACCGTTTGCATGAACGGTGTGTTTCATTTCATTTATCTATCTATTATATATATATATATATAATGAATATATATGATATATAAATCATGTTTTATATTATGTAGTTATGTAAATAATGATATAAGTAATAATAATGTCAAGAAAAACAAGTCCATACACCTACGATAAATGAAACGATTTTACCCAAAACGCTTCTTTAACATGGAATTTACAAAAGAACGAGAAATATAAAGTCATAAGTGAACCATATATGATATCATAAGAATAAATATGATTCTTTAATAAGTTAATGAAATTATTTAAATCATTATACAGGAGGTTCGGATACGTACGAAGCATATTAGACATAAGGTAAGGGAAAATATCACAATCTCATTTTTATTCGAGATTGTTTATACTTTGGCATTTACTGGGGTGTATTTTATCATCCACATCCATGTTTCCTAAATAAGTAATATTATTTCCTTCCTTCTACAATTTTTTAAATCCAATTTTACCCTTCGGTGAGTTTTTATTAAAAGATATGAAAGGAATCTTTTGTCGTTTTTCATACGAGGTACTTTTTGACTTTTCCGACAAAAGTACGAGAAGAATGTTTTTTAACTTATACGGCATGAATGGATTTTTAAAAAATTATTTCCAAGAAGCTTACTTTACAGGTTTTCAAGTTTATTTTTAATCAACTTCATTTAGTTTAAAATTGTATGAGATGATAAGAAAGGAAAAAAAATTAAGTAGAAAGGATATTTTCCTCAAGAATGGAGTTCAAGTGTTTTATCAAAATTATTTTCCATCTAAGATAATATAGGGTTATTTTTATATCCCTATTATTACATGGATTTGATTATGTTATGATGGTAGTTTTTTAATGAATTTCTTTATCTTATATGAATTGTTTTATGATGTCATGTTGTTTTCGAATCCCATTTTTACTACATGGGTTATGAAATGATGTATGATTTATGATTCTTTAGCACACATAAGAATGGTATCATTATGAGATGGGTGGGACCTATATCTCCCTCCAATGCATTGGGTAAAGATTTTATATCTCATGAGATAACCATGGATGGAATAGTAGGTTATACCGGTTCAGTGAAACAGGACTGAAACGAGGGTGACTCAGTTAATAAATGGACTTTTTCCACTAAGATAGTCTTAGAAATGAGTCTTGACTAATAAGAAATGATTCTCTATGATTATGTGTGTATGACAAAAAGTTTCAGGTTTTTAAGTTATGAATATTTGGATTACATTTCAGTACTATGATTTATCCCATGTTATGAAAATTATGATCTCTTCTGCAGGTTAAGATTTCCAAAAGATATGTTCTTATGAATATGATGTGATTGATTTTTATTTTGTTTACCCTTACTGAGAATTTGAGCTCACCCTTTTATGTTTTCTTTTCCCCAGGATATAAAGACAGATTTTAGGTAAATAAAAGGAAGATCTTTATGGGAGATGTTGAAGATCTTTCACCACGATTAGAAGATTATATTCCGAGTTTCCAAAGATATTTAACTATTACGATCCTTGTGTGTGTGTTTTTGTTATGTACTAAGTATTCCGAAAAAGTAATGTAATGTCCATGTACATCAGGCTTAGGGTCTCTACAACTATGTTTCTCCAATCAAGGGACTTGGTGTGTCATAAAACGTAATGATCATGTAATATCTTTTTCTTCAAGTCATGAAAAACCTCATCAGTGAAATTATCTTACATCTTGTATAGAATTAATTTATTTTCTTATAATAATAAGTGTATTTATTTATAATGAGTAAAATTATAGATATATATATATATATATTGATCATAAATTTTTTTTGAATGTATTATTTCAAAAATAGTTGAACACGAGCTTGAAAAGATATTTAAATATGAATAATGATTATGAATGGAAAATTCATTACCATCATAAAAGGAGAACAATGATCGTTTTCTTTATTTTGAAAAAAATTATGTTATAATAACCATCTTACATTTTTAACATGATACATTGACTAGTGATTTGATAAATTTTGGCAAAGATGATGTGGATGTAGGAACATTATCTATTTTTTCAATATGAGTAAAATCACTTCTATCAAAATGATATTACCAAGAAATTTATTACTTTTAAAAAATTTATTGAAGAGGAAAATTTATGGAAGGCTAGGAATATTCCTTTTCCTATTCCTTGATTGAAATGGTATGATATATCCAAAAAACCATTTTTGAATTTCTAATGAAATCTAATTTTTATAAATTAGTTGCGTTATAGACGGTTGATTAAAAAACTATTTATATTTCATTATTATTTGAAACAATATTTCATTTGATCACATTTTTGGGCTTTATCTAAAATATATTGTTTGGTTACATGGACTTCTTCTGTATATTTTTTCTAATAGTGATCTGAGTTCAACATAATATTTCCTGAAACTATTACTGATGTTGTTGGGTAATGAATATAAATTCATTGTACATTTTCATCCTCAATAATATGGATTGTCCAAATTAACAATTTATACCTTTTAAGAAACATAATAATATTGTTAAATGAAATTCCCATAACATTGATATAATCTTTTTTAATTGAATGAATTTTCTTATAATAACTGTTTTGATTCCACTATACATATGACACCATTTGATTCAGTTTATAGAAGGAGGTGTCAAAAAATAGATTTTTTTGATGAATTATAATATATTTAATAGATGGGACTTTTATTTGTAGAATAAATGATTTATATGGTAAATTTAATTAAGTAATATATTATTTTAACTCATATTTGAAATGAAAAAAATTTAGATAACTATAGGAATGATATTTTATTCATCATAAACATTAATGTTTTTCGCAAATATCCTCCAGGATAAAGTGTTTTGATTTTTTTAAGAATGGGTAATGTATGTATTCTATTTTTTGGACCTTGTGATTGATATAGATAGGTAGATCATCTCATTACCATGTGGAATTACCTCATTTTATTTCCCATGTACACAAAATTTTTTATTTTTCAATGGTATGAAAATATCAATTGGGCTCATCATATATATTGATCCTAGATATAATTCATTTATATGAAATTAGTTCCTGAGGAAAAATATATCTATATTCTTAAACATAAGGTGAAAGGTTTTAAAAATAAGTTAATCCATCATTTTATTTTAATATGGAAAATCCATATGGTTGATTAAGCGACATCGGAATTGAAAAATACATTTAGAAAAATATATATCACCTTCTTTAATCGGTGAATGACATTGTAGTGATGCAATTTCAAAAATGAAGAATAATATACCAACCTAGATAATATTATAATAAATAATTTTAATGTATTATTCACAATCATTAGAATTATTTTCTATATTGTTAGTAATTATAATTGTATAGGGTTATTTTTTACTCAAAATTGAAAAAAATATTTATTTCAAACCAAATTTGGCATTCATGTATTATAAAATTTTCATTTAAATAATGATTTATAAATTATATAATATTTATTTTGAAAAGTTACATTTACGTTTAAATTATCCAGGAAAAATAATTTTAGTACTAATTTCGTATAATATTTACAAAACATTTACATTTAAATAAATAGTGAAAAATAAATACATTAATTGAAAAATGTATTATTTATTAAATATATATAATCAAAATAATATAATTTATTTTATTAAAAATTCTATATGTTAATTTTCCTTTAAAAAACAAATTATTATTTTCAAAATTAGTTTTATACATTAATTTTTTATAAAATAAATTTATACTGAAAATGGGGTCTTTTTTGATAAACAATTTTCAATCACAATTTTCCATTTTATTTTTAATTAAATATTCCAAACACATGTGTTTAAAATTTTGATAAATGGATTCCAAATATAAGATCATGTGTTATAAATTTTTTAATTCATTGAGTTTAATTATTTTAAAATATAAATAGTGACCTTAATAATTTTTTTAAATAAACTAAAAGTTCAATCGGGTAATAAAAGGTAAAAATAAAATGATGAAGAGAAAAAATTAACCCTAAAAAATGAAATAGTTTTTTGTCCAATTATAATATATCTATATTCAAAATTTATGGTTTTTAGTGTTCTACATAATCTTTATAATGTGTTGGTAACGCAAAAATCATGTCTAAATTGACCAGATCATTTTGGGTAACTAATATTGATGTCTCTGATCATGACATGTCAAAGGAACAATAGATTGAAAGGACCAAAAAATCAAATATTCGCCATCTCTCATCCCCTGACATAGATTGAATTAAAAAATGAACAACCTCAAAAGAAAAAATGAATCATCGAGAGGCTGAAACCAATATCCAAATGTCACCCCACTAAAAACATTTTTTAAAACACTTCCATGTTGTACTCGCAACATTATTGATCTAAATTAAATTGATTTAGAATAAAATTTCTACCTCTATGATTATTATACCATAAAAATATAACCTCATTAACTAGAAATATCATTTACTCAATTAGGATTACTAAGTATCTCTCATGTTTTTTTTCTTTTATATGATTAATTGTTAATTCTCTACTCACATTGTACATAAATTCCCCTCTTTTTTAATGTGTTTAAAAAATATTAGGGTCAATGATTTTAAATAACATAACCCAAAATTTATATCATCGGAGAAAATTAAATCAGGAAAAATTATACCTGAAGGTTCTATGATACAATTATAACATAAACTTATCTATAAGGGAATATTGTCACCTTGTTCTGAGAGCATATACAGCTGTTATCAACTCATTGCCATAGTAAGATAGATTCTTTCTTTAAGGGAGCATGTGGTGAAATCATTATGCTATCAAACATTTTTATTAACATTAATGAATATACCAATGCAGGGGAAATCATAGTAAAATCAATAAGAACCAACCTAGACTATAATAAACCGTTAATAAAGTTGAATTTAACATCACATCAGACCTTTTAAAGGATGCATAAGCTCCAAATTATCCAATATAAGGATATATGGATAAAACTGTCCTGATAATATTTTTCCACAATTTATATTGAATCTAAAACAGATATAAATTGATAAATTATGACTATACAATAATAATTAATGATAATTGAAGTTTAACATTCTATTCAAATTCAATAACCAATAACTGATTTTAAAATTATGGAAAAAATAAGCATTCACAAGATGCAATCAAACTAGAGTGAAATAGGCGAATCCCTATAAAATCCACCACCCCATTTTAAATGATCAAAGAACTGTCATGTCAAACCACCCCAATGATAATTATTAATTGAATATGAATATTTCATGGTCCAACATGTCTATTGTATCCAATATATAATTCAAGAAAGTACATTCCTTATTAAGAAAAAAACAATAAATTCTGGGATCATAACATTTCATGCATTGTAACATGTGTTTTGATAATAGAACATTGGGTTTATCTTGAAATTCAACAGATGATAGTCAATCATATACATGATTCCTTATCCCATAGGGTCAAAAAATTATCATAGTTACCCAATAATATACTCAAGGATCAATATGATTATCATGCTAATCTAAAAATCATGTCAAATCATTTTCTCCAAATTTATCCTAAACAAAAAGGTTCATCTATGAAATTATTAAACGGTGCATCATGAAATTCCATATGTCCATTATTTTCATTAGTCACCCATACAAATTTATCAAATATAATAACTAAACAAGGTTATTTAAAAACCATAACCACTATGCATCTATACACAAAAAAACCCCGAAGGATTAATACCAATATGAAAATATGTATATGAGATTCACTGTACTCAAAAAAATATTGGAATAATAGAAAAAAAATACTTTACTAAATAAAATATCACTCTACTGATCTTTGGTTATCTATCCTAGCTATTAATAAACATTAATAGAGAATAAAACACATGCCACTAAACTCAGAGACCTGGAATGACTAATTATAAATGTAAATGACCAAACTATATGAAATTTTCAAGATAAAAATATTGATCACTTTACAATATTTATTCAAGTTCCACAAGATGAGACCTCTATTTTTTTGAACCATTAATGTATATAGATTACCCAAACACACAATAATGTCTCTGAAAAAAAATATAAAAATCCAAAATGAATATAAAATACATTCATTCAAAGAATTTAAAAAGAAATAAACATAAATAGTATACACATATTTAGAAAAAAAAATATTAAAATCATAATAACACTATTTTAAAATGATATATAAAAACCCAATTTTCTATGTATGAAAGATTAATTAATCTAGAAAAACCAAAATTTAGAATATTTCGGCAATCATAAAACCAATGATGAATTATATTACATTTCAACACAAATAATTAAATATGATTTATTTTTCTATAAAATGTAGATTTAAATGTTTGAATTATTATAAAAGAAAACCACATTTAAACACCCACCAATTTTCATGATCTATTTATATTATAAAACTAGTTTTTATATAAAATGGGATATTATTTTGATTTCTCAATACTATATTAATAATTATTCTCCCAAATAAACTAAATGATAAAAATTATCATTATTTTTATTTATATTAAAAATAATCCCCCTAATTAACATTATGTTGAATGAACACTTATTTTAATACATTTTATCATTATTTATGACATGATTCAAGAGTGTAAAATGAATTATTGCATATCAGTAATTTGTTTAAAAACAAAATAATTATTTAGGATTTCATGACTAAATATACATTTAATACGACTTGAGATAGAAACCATATCAAAATTTTACATGAATTAAATAATTATTCACATTTAAAAATAAATACATTTACCTCAAATTCAATTTCTTCACCAAAATCTATTACCCAACACTTGTATAAAAAAATAATGTAACAATGTGAAATAAAATTGTATATTGATATTAATATATCCTGATAAGAAAACATATTGTTTTACTATCAAGAATAATTACATAAATTTTATATAAATAATTAGTTCTATACAACAAAAAAATTGGGTTGTGGTGCCATGCTCAAACTAGAAAAATGGTTGAAGACTATCTACCAAGTATTTGAGAATGACCAAGAAATTACTGAAATCCATACTTTAATCGCAAAATGGTTTTACCCATATGTTATGACCTAATAACTCAACTATTGTTTCTTTTTTCAAAAAAATCCCAAACAATAATGAGATTAAATACTAACTATTCAGGTAATATCATTTATAATCAAGACATTTTGTGATAAAGAACCAACACATAATTCAATCCATCAGACTAAAAATCCTTATATAAAATCTTCCAGAACACAATCCAAACCTTGGTACGACCATCACTCATCTTGTTTGGTATTTTTATGATATTTTTAACAATGTACCATCCTAGTTTGTAAAAAATAAATCATGTAGGATGACACACAATAAATCTTGAAGCATATTATGGACCACCAAATGCTAGTTTCTACCAATATTCAATAAATAAACAAACATGTAGGAATTATTATAACATAAATTAACAAAAAAAATGTTTGATGTATAGAAAAATCAAGATGAAATTAAATGTAAAATGATAAAGAAAACGTACATAGCCAGGAGACACACTATATGAAGATGATTTATATATACTGAAAAATAATAATCCAAATCATTAACCATGTATTCAAAAGATTTATTTCCACACCATTTTAACACACAATAAAGGTTATATCAATGAATATATATTAACATTTTATATGATTCCCTCCGCATTTACATGAATCTTATAGAACTATAACCTCAAACACCCAAATTGTAAAGTAGGGTGTGATAACTGAATCCGAGTTATGTAATGGCACTTTTGTGTAAGCACAAAACTTTATATAAATTTTGGATTCTTATTTTACAGGATGGGTCAAATTATGATTTGATATTTATAATAGAATTCACAGGGTTGGAATGAATTTAAAATATCTTTTAAAATTTCCATTAGGATTTTCTTGTAGCATGGACTATTTAGGATAATCGTGGGGGTTTATGATAAAAAAAATAAATGTTTGTTTTTTGAATTGGAAGTATAGGAAACATATTTGTTTCACGATTAGATCTAACTATGCAGCCAAACTACATGGCCCTGTTTTTTTATTTTAATGGATTAAGGAAGCTGTGTGGTTGTTCAATCATAACCATGCGTGGTCTACATTAATTTTCACATCCTTTCACAGAATTGGGTCATGGTTTGATATATCATTTTCTTTAATCATTTGGCCTGGAGGGACATCGATAGTGATGTCTACATAGTTGGTTCATAGTTTTCCTTGTCGTTCGACAAAACAATGAAGACTGTAATGAAGTGGAAATTGATAGTTTTTCTCTAAAAGGAAATAGTTGGAATACACCCTTTTTCTCCTTTATCCTCCCCATGTTTGAATCCCTTCTTGTACATCATCTACGGGATTCATCATATTTTTATACATAGAATTAGATCTTATTCAAGTTTGTTAAAACCATTAAGGCATTTCATTAACTCCATTATCCTATAAAATGTTCTCATTCTATAATTCCTCTAACAATGGTTTCTACTTATAGTGATTTTGGATATATTCTAATGAATTTTTATGGAATCACATATCGTTGTTGAGGGATTCACTCTTCCTCAGAAGGGTATTACCCAAGATACCATCTAAAAATTTCCTCCCATCATTTCATAGAGGAATGTAACCATTTTGAATATATAAATCCTTAATAAGAATAATTAAAACTGTAAAAAGGTTATTTTTTAACATTTTTAATATATTTTATAGGACTCTAGGTTATTTACCTATTCTTATTTGGAACTATTATTCAACTATAATGTCTCGTCTGAGAGGGGCCCATTATATGACTTCCACAATCAATAATCCAATAGGACAGGGGATAATAATTTTCACTATGTAGGATTATCCCACAAATGGGAGGCATTTTCCTAATATACATGTATGCACTCACACATCTCCAAGACACACATGATAAAATGTAAAAACATGAAATGAAAAATTAAATCAAACCACTATATCCCACAACCAGAGTACAATGGTGAAAGTACCAGAAATTAAATATTTACAAATACACGCCCACATAAAGGATTATGTAACAACAAGTCCAACATATATGAAAATAATTAATGGGACTACTATCTGAACCACATTAACACACCTCATATATCTATCCTTTTTATTCACTACATAGTCTTGGACTACTGTAGGATATTTCAAAGGGGTCAATCATCTAGATAAGACATGAAACATGTATGAAATATTAACAGAATTCTTTCCATGGGTTTCTTCCTTGAAAAATGCTCATTTTGGGAAAACTCACTCCTCGAACCATGATATCCCCATATACACACATGAAGATGTATAGATCATTTGGGCTCCGACCAAATGAGATCATATTGTTCATTGACAATTATGATTCAAAAATAGGGGATCCACTCCAAAAACATTTTAGAATACCACTAACAAAATATGGATAAACACTCTTTATCGGGGAACCTTACCAAATTATAATACTAACCCTACTAGTTTTGATCATAACGTAAGGAATCATGCCTTAACACTTTGGGGAATAGTAAAAATCATACTAATTTGGATGTCAAGATGGATGACCAATTACTTACTCTTAGAGGTTATGTGCAATCCACAAAACTCCATGAGTGTTGATTGGGGATCATTCTCTAGTCCCACAGAGGGATACTGTAACTCTTTCTAGGACTCGGCCTCTATAGGGGACTACAATCTAGTAATGTGGATGTAATTATATGTTGAACCCTCTAGGAAAGGAGCAAAGAAAAGTTCCTCAACCTATAATAGTCCATACTAAAAAATAACCAATTTTGAACAAACATCCATCTCATCTCCAGGGTCCCAATGTAATATGGATACATCAAATAGATGTACCTTTTGAATGTTAAGGGAGTTTGATGTTTTAATGGAAGGTGGATATATGCCCATGGACCATGAATGCTATTGTCCAATAATTGTAGCAGTCGACCACCACAGTCGACCACCACAGCTGGCCATGTAGCCCCCTCTGATTTCACAGTCGAACGACAATTGGATCGACTGTCACCTAGATCTGGCCCGATCACAAGAGGTTTGATGTGAGATCCCACATGATATGCCTTGCTCAGCCCACCGAGCTCGACCCAAACTATGTATTTGTTCAAGCCCACTCACGTGAAGTCCCCTCAGTTTTTAGTCGCATCCAACATCTTATCATCCACTATAGCAACCCACAACCCTACAACATCCCATAGCCTACCACCCTACTTCATGCTTCTCACATCATCCCATGTCCATCTAATTCCTCATCACATGTAATGTCAGCACGATCACCATCTTTGGTGGTCACTACTTATGGTAGCCACATCGATGCCACCTCACCTCATCGGACAACTGCCTCACCTCAGTGGATGTTGCACCGGACCTGTGTTGGTGGTCCCTTCAACAGATCCTCGACCCACCTCTAATTCCCTAAATTCAAATACTATTCAGATATATCCTCCTAGGGTAATGATCGTCATTGATCTAGACTTTTTTTTAGTTTCCCTCCAATCCAGCAGTCTGATCACGTTTAGAGCCACCAAAAATGTTGAACAGTGGCCCCAATGGTTCTATGGAGAATAACATAAAAAATGTGTTACCCAGAAGTACATGAACACCTTGATTAAGAAAAACCATCCATTTTTTGTGTCTGCCTCAATTTGCTTCCATTATAAGGATAAAATAAGCTGACTATATATAATTCTTCTGATAATCCCGTAGATAATTTTTCATCCCACAACAATGATCAAACCGAGGATAAATATATTCCTTTATTGATTAATATTCATTATGGAAATCAAGAAATATGGAAAATATAAAATAAAAAACCACACTACCTTGATTCAGATCTATCACTAACAAATTATCATTATGTCATCATTATGGTAGTTGTTCTATCAAATTGTTTGTGTGTCGATCATCGATCGATAATTCATCGCCATTTTTTTAGTTGAATTTTTTCTCCACATCTCAGATAATTTAAAGGGTTTTGTTGATAATGCTGAATTCATAAAAATGAATTTTAAAAAGAAATGGTCATTTTTTACAAATAATATTTATTATTATATTATTTTTTTACATTTTCTCCCTAAAGTACTTTTTCTACAGACGACCCATGTTGAAAAAAAGAAATTTTTCACCTAGGGTAGACCCCATATTGTGAACTAAATTATGGTCTCAGATTTCCAATTTGAGTCACCATTCATGAGTTTTTTTAAATTCGAAATTTAATAAATTTATTTAATTATATTTTTTACAATTATGGCCTCCTTGATTATTTGTAAAGATGGACCACATTGACCGTGTTTTGGTTGCGCCTAGGGTAAGGTCATCATTCTTGGATTACTTTTTTCCTCATATTTATGATCTAATAACCCATTTTTTTGTTATTCCACTTGTATAAGAAATATTATAATGCCTTATATTAAGATATTAATATTTTTCAAACACATTTTCTAGGAAAATTGGGCCTCCGAATCAAATTATATCCCAGTTTCTTGTCTCATAATTGGTCCCTATAATTTCTAAAAATAATACATTTGAAAATATTAGTTTATATATATTCCCACATTGGGATGTTTTTTCCATGAAATCCAAAACCAGGGGAACTGAAACAGATAAGGGTACTGAGTATGAATCTTATCCTCTCACTACTATGTTCTCTCTCAGAAATTTCAATATTATAGCCAGACATGTACCAAGGGAATTGAACACCAATAATGTATCCTCTATTACTGATCCATGATCTCCACTGGGTACTCAACAATATTTACTTCATCCGCTATCTCCAGCTCACCCCAGTTGATGACATGCTATAGGTCATGCTCGTACCTCATTAGTTGATACATGTGGAAGATGCCATGTAACTGATATAACTATGGTTGTAGAGGCAACCAGTATGGCACCTCAAAAACTCTACATAGTATCTGGGTATGGTCGATGAACCTCAAAGATAGCTTGTGTCCCCAACCAAATCAATATAATATGCATCAAGGTTAGACCTTAATGAAAATGTGTTCTATTCATTATAACTCAAATTGTCCATATCACTTATCTGTATAAGACTTCAAATGGATCTGTTTGGTCTTTATCCTCTCCTAGATGATTTGTTACTTCTCCATATTAACACACACCTACATTGGGCCCATGAGTTCTGAATCTCCTTAGGTCAACGTAGCAAATGGGTGACCCGGATGGTTGCCCGTACAAGGCCTCTAATGGCTCCATACCAATGGTGGAGATATATCTATTGTGGTATGGAAACTCTAATAGTGATTGGAGATCTTCCCAACTATGACTGAAATATTACATAAATGTCCACAACATGTTCTACCAAAATTAAATGGTCACCTAGTCTGGCCATCCATCTATGGGTGAAACACTATTCTAAAGCGTAGTTGGTTCACAAGCACCTCTAACAAGCCATTCCACAATCCGGATTTTATTTGAGAATCACGTTCTGAAACAATTGTTAGTGGGACTACATGCAGTCAAACATCCTCATATATGTAGAGGTGTCCCATTAACAACACTGAACTCTAATGTTGGATAGACAGGATGTGGGATGAATTGGAGAGTCAGACATCGATCTACCAAATGGAATCATTTCCCATAAACATATGTGTTAATCATTTCATGACGTCTATAGATATTCAATCCAACTTCAATTGTAGCACCTCAAGAGGTTGTGCTAAACCTGCTGAAACCTGGTTCTCCTCCATCACTTGCTGACATGTGAGGAATTAAGAAGTAACCTATATAAATCCCTTCTTAATCCCATGCCACTAAAACTGAAAGTAGATGTCCTAGTATATCTTTTACACACTTGGATGTACTGCCAAATGGGTTGCTTGAATCTCCCTAAAAACCTCCTCTCTCAATGCCCCTAGAACTATTGTGCATCCTAAAAAATCACATACTCCCCACATTCCAATCATTCATCATGGGTATGACCTATGATAATTTAATTATTTAGTTTATCACATTTATTATCCCATTGTTGTGCCTCCTAGGATAGTTGTATGAGTGGAGAGGTGATAGTCATTGACTAGAGGTAAGAATCTTCATCTCCATCGAGGAGAGATATCTGCAAAGTGAAAACTAATCTGAATCTTCATTCAGTAGTTGCACATTATATCTCATACAAGTAGAATATTCCACCACATCCTCATTCTAAGGAGTATATACAATCTCAATGTCATAGTACAAGAGGAACTATAGTAATCACATCTATCTCAACCATTTCTAGATCCACTGCAAATCCATCCTTTGAGATGATGTGTCCAAGCAAATGGACCTTCCAAAATCCAAAACTATAATATTGATAACACCTCCTAGAATTAGTGCTCATGTGGTGTGTCAATTTTTATCCTCAAGTGTCTCGCATGATCCTTCCTAGACATCACATACACTTGTATATCATCTATTAAGACCACCATGGACCGATCTAAATAAGGATGATATATCCAGTTCAGGAGTCCCAAGAACACCGATGCGGAGTTTTTCACACCAAACGGAATCACCAAGTACTTATAGTGACTATAATGACATCTGAAGGATTACTTTCTTATATCCCCTTCCCCTACTTCGAACTGGCAATAGAGTGATATGTGGTCAATTTTTGAGAACCCTCGCACCCCTTTAAACATATAAAACTATTCATCGATTTATATAAGTGGATACATTTCTTTCAAGGTCACTGAGTTCAAGTATAAAAAATCCATAGATATTCTAAATATGTTGTCTTCCATAGATGAAAAAACTGGGGATTCCCATGATGAAACTATGGGCCACCAAATTCCAATCCTTTTAAAGTTTCCAAACTACACCCTCTGCTCGTGAAGCTCTGTGGGAGACATACGATATGCGTGTGTAGATATTAGAGTCTTCCCTGTGTGTAGATCAATGTATATGTCCATATATTTTTAGGGAGTTAAACGTGTAACATCCTCAGAATATACATCCTCATTCTCCACCACCACTATAAGAAACTAAATACTTTTATCATCCAATACATAATGGGTCAGTCTATCCAACTGAGGATTAATATACTTCACCCTATAATGTGTGATTCCATATTATGTTGCATGTGTTTCCAATTAACCATAAAAAGAACACCTAGTTTGATCACTATAGACACACCACACAATGTGTATAAAATGGGCGATTTCATTATGAAATGTGGATAAACAGTCCATAACTAGAATGACATCATAAGGCCTTGATGGTACTACCATGTTATCCCAAATGAAAATCCCAGCTCCAGAGTCAAGTTTCATTTTCAGAAATAGTACATGGTCATGGGGTCTCTTCCAGTAAGAGACTCTACGTGTTATGGTTGAGTTGGAGATTCCATAGGAATCTCTGGTCTCGAACAAGATTCATTGTAGAAATATAATGACCGACACTTTTGTATATAATAATTTTAGGTAATGTATACAAGAAATAGATCATACAAAAAATCATTCATAGAAACACTGGGTCACAAGCCTCGACTACATGCAGATATCCCCTCTTATGTCCTCCAGCTCCTTGAGCATGGCGTGGACCACCTTGGGGTGGTGGTGGTAGCATGTCAAAATGTCATCGACATTATGTTTCTCTCCTGGATCCTACTCCACATATTCCACCATGAAGATCTATCTGTCCATGTAATTGCCTCGGCCTGTGTGTGGTAGGATCATTCTCCCAATAATGAGTATGATGGGTTGTAAAATCTCGGGTGAGATATCCCTTCCTCCCACAGAAATTTCAGTACCTCTTTCTTGGCTGACATGACCCCCAATGGGAGCCCTAAACTGTATATCCTCTATCTTGTGACCTCCTATTGGAACATATAGAATGTTAATGTCCACGAGACTGACATAGGGTCCTAAAAAATGAAGTCTCTTCTCATGCTCTCCCACTGGATAGAACCCTTGGATATATCTTCTTAAAGAAGAATCATTTGACCACAATGCTAATGAGGGCCTACATATCTATTAATGTCCATAGGGATAACATATTATTAGATATCCATACACAACCCCCAATTGAACTTCTGAGCCCTGGATTACTGATTTTGTATCATATACATCGAGTTCAAGGAGAGGATGGATTTCCTGGATGAATACTCAGATATTGATATATTGTCTTTCTGTAGATGTATAAGCACATGGATACACATATCACTTAGCTTATACAGTTTTAAATCATCTATTAAAAGGATCTAAAACTCTTCCTATTGGAGTATCTCATTTTCATAAGATCTATTACATAAACCCCACCAATGACCGGATGAGTCATGTAGAAGTCTCTCTACTAGGACCACCATCTGATCTGCATGTTTACTGACAAGATGAAAAACATGAGTCACCTCCTCAATCTAGTCTACATCTACCTCTGTTGTGGGTTTTCCTATAATCCTGAGGGGTCTCTACTGCTAGTACTCATAAAGCACGCTCAACCTAAAGACCTCACCCAATGGTTATGTGGGTATGATGTGCATCTCTACCGGTGGAGACATGGTCCTTACACCACCTGAAGGAGATATCTCCAATAGAAATCCTTATATTGATGCCTCATCGTCTTGAATATAATCCACTTGATAACACTATCAAATACTAGCTGGCTGTGTATGGGGAGACATCCTAAAATAAAACAAGATGTACCATTGTCAATTGAGTATATATAGATATCTAACTAAATAAGGAAATAAAAAATCATCACCATTTCTATATGATCCATGTACCATTTTTGGTCAGTGAAACTATTGTTATCATGTACTGAGTTGAAATTCATGTAATTAGAGCCCCGATGTAAGTATACATCGGCCTCTACACCAACAATGGAGTCCCTAGCCTAAAATAAAAACTCGAAACACATAATGTGGTTCCCCAAACTAGTCTCACAGACTCTCGGTCCTAATGTTGAATAGAACTCCTCTGATACCACTATGTCATAACTCATCCCAGAGGGGCACATGTAGTGAATACCCAATGACCGCCTCCAATTGGACAATGTCTAGTGACTAGAACTGATTAGGAATATCCCACAAATGCATGTAATTATCCAAATGTACCTAAAGGCACACAGACATCTCCATGTAAGAAATGATGAAATATCAAAACTATAATTAAAAAATGAATTAAAACCACAAAATATGAAAACTAGAGTATGAAACTAAATGTACTAGAAGGTAAATAGGTTCAATTAAAAGCTCACCCAAAATGAGATTGTAAACACAAGATCAACATGTATGAAAATAGGTACCTGGAATAGTGTATGATCAATAGGGAAATGCCTCATCTATCTAGCCTTACTGAGAACTTCTTCGTCTCATATCACATATGACATCATCAAATGGGATGATCATCTACTATAACACCCCGACCCAAGCATCCCACAGTCGGTGCCTTATTTCCTATCATTGGCATGATCACAAAATACCATGTCTCGAAAGACCGATTAGTTTAGTTTCATTGGATGTACTAGATACATTCATAATGTTTACATTACTTGATAAAATGGAAAACTACAACAACATTATTTCAATGGAAAACACAAAGATCCCATAGACTATCCCTGCAGGTCAGTCATAATATACATCTTCGCATCCTAGAAAAAATAAAACATAGATAGGGGTGAGCTCAGATTCTCAGTAAGGATAACAATATAGTCGAAACATTCATAAGTATAAACATTTTAGGAAATGTATAGGACTAAAAATAATGCCTTTTATACATGAACATCATAATAATACGGAAAAGAAAAAATCAATGTAATGTCATTTAAATGCTCACATGGATAATCTAGTAGTCTAATAATCACATGCAATATCAATTGCCACTTTCAGAATGATAGAATTGATATTGTCATACCTTTGTAACCACATATTCAAGGCCTTGTGCTAAAACTAAAAATAAGATTATTCCAAGGCCTTTTTCCAAGACATTAGTTTGTCTCATTAAACCTACCGATGCATCGAGGAGCTATAGCAGGCTCCACCCATCACTTACTATGTCGAATGCATTCCCCATATGAAAAGACATAAACATAACATAAACATTAGTTTTAAAACTAGAATACAAAATGTAAATATATTATCTATAATCCATGAATGGTATGAAATAAAAAAATCAACTATCAAACTTATCATAATTCCATCAATAAAATAAAGATGTTTTGTATCATAATAAATCATCTTCAAAAAAATTTAAAATCCATCAAAGGATGTTGAAATAGATGAAACCAAAACTTTTTTATAGAAATATCTCTTTCTGTTTTGAAATCATATAAAATTCATGTAATTATAAAATAAAACCGTTATATTTTAAAATATTCTTGTAATATTGTAAGGGATTCTTTGACGATGTTATAACAACGTAAAATAGCTGCATGCGCCATATAAGATGAAAAGGACATTCTTAGCTTAATATTGTCGAAAAGATTAAAAAGTACCTTGTTTGTAAAATGACTGAAGGATTCCTTTCAAACCATTTTATAGAAATCTAAACAAGGGTATAAATTAATTTAACCCACAGTATAGTAAATAGTAAAAATGTTTTGGAATACATTTTTAAGGAACATGAATGTGGAGGATAAAGAGGTCCATGTAGATACTTACGTAATAACATCCTTGGGTAGTAAAGAGATTGTGAAATTAACCCTTAACTTTTAGTTTTACTTGGACATTGGTAGGTTAAACTAATATATAATGGTGAAATAATTGTTATTAAATTATACAAGAATCATATATATTAATATGATATCATATATGATCTTTTAACATTGCTTTGTTAATAATATTTTAGTATTTTCATTGTTTCTGGTGGTAACAGATTCGTTTTCATTTATATGCTTTGTTTGTTATAGATAAGATTTATCATATTCATATTCAGAATTATATTAAGTATTTAAACATAATTTTGAATAATCTCATGATGATTTTTCTTGAATGAACATGAATGGGAAAGAATCTCATCGCGTTCGTGGAGACGGTAATCTGTACGTACGTACGAGTGAAAATGTCATTGTTTCTATATTGAAATAATATATAATTGTATGTTATATCATATATACAGAATAATTATCATTTATATTTATTATTTACATCAATTAAACATCATTATTATACCCATCCAAATAATAATATATTGAATAAAAATTACACCATGACTTTGAGACGGTAAGATGTACGTATGTATATATGGTGACATATCATTCAAATGATGTATAGAATAATGAATATGGATTTACAATATTTATAATAACATGATATTATATATAATATTCTAGAGTTAATATTTTAGAATCGAAACAACAAAGAAAGAGGAAGTGGAAGATGAACCGAACTTGAAAGAGGTGATGAAATATTTACCTCTTCTTCGGGTTCTTCCTTTTTATTTGATCAAAAGTGTTTGTTAGGATGGGTTTAGGACTAAATTAAGGCCTCTATGATGATGGGATGACAGCTAAGAGGGTATTTGGGCATGTTTTTTGAATGTCTTTTATGGTGTGAATTAGAGATATGGGGGAGTTCCCTTTGATAAAAGGAGTGATGGATACCTTAGGAAAAGATAAAAATATTATTTTATAATAAAATAATTTTCGTTTTATAATGGATAAAAAGAGTATTATTTAAATTATAAGGTGGGTATTGGTCGAAAAACACTTATCCAATAGGTTTTAGATCGATTTGGGTCGCTATATTAATCTAAGATTTTATATTTAACTCTTAGTAACATAGTTTGACATTTACCATGTATCTTTATATTTTTATATTATATGGTTACTAAACATACAATATACAAACAAGAGAACCCCAATAGGTTCATCAATGACAAATATAATATTACTTTGGACTTCTTCTGAACCATAGACTTTTTGGAATATTATATCAACTAATAATATAGTATTTCTTTTAAAAACTCAATTATTTCAATTTTGACTTTATTTAATAATTTATTTTTGTTCAAGTCATAACAAAATTATTACAGAAAGTAAAATTCATTAAATAAACGTCAATATGTCATATTCAACTATAAAATTCTTGTATGTCATAAAAACATTGAAATTATATTTATTATAGTATTTATAATACAATTAATTTGATCCTTTCATTAATTATGTAATTACTGCATCATCATTGTCTCATAAATAAATTTAATTATTTAATGTCTAAAAATTATAAATAAAATAATAATATGTATAAAATACTAATATATTTATAATGAATAATTATATTGGAATATATCAATTATATAACCTCATATAATTTTTTTTTTCTAAAATATATTTTCTTTTGTTATTTTTGTCTCTACTTTATATTATTTAATATATAATGTCATTATCACTTCCATGTGGCTCCATGGGGTCCCAAAATCGACCCAACGATTCCCATGGTCAGTAATGTATCATCCAATAGGGTTAGGACATGTGTTATGGTAAATTAATATTATAATAATATTATTTTTTAACCATATTTACTGGATTTACCCCTTTAACCATGGTAAATAAAATATTTAACGAAATAATTATTCAAAATTTCTATAAATAAAAGTTACCTATATACAAAATTTGGAGATCCAGATTCCAAATATAGGATCCATTTTTCAGAATTAAAATCACATAAGTGGTAGAAATTAATTTAAAATTAATTGTCATTGTCAAAATAAAAAGTGTGTTTTTATGAAATAATAACTATCAAAATATTGACACTTGTTTATGTCAAATTTAAATTTGATATTACTTATAATGACATAAATTGTATTAAATGATAAAAATATAATCTAATTATACTTCCAAACCATTAAAATTCATAATTTATCACTATTAATTAATATGATTAAAAATGTTTTTTTGTAAATTAAAATTTAGTAATTTTCACTATTCATCAAAATATGAAAGTTATCAGAAATATATAAAAAATTCACCTTAAGCTAATATCGTTATACTGAATCCAAAAATGAATTCCATTTTGAATGATAAAATTTCTGAAATTTCGAAAACTTGGTGTACTATTCATAACAGCTAGTTTGATTGGTTGAGGTGTGTAAGAAAACGATGTTCTGTATGACACACGATATTGTATTATTCAAAGATAAGTGTAACATGGAATCATTGGGTGTTACATCATATCCTATTAAAAATAATTTTCTCCTCAAAATTTCTATAGTATTACTTTGTAAAAATACTTGGGTGGTTCTTCATCGTAAGTTTCTCGGGTCCCCACGTTGACTCTTCCATCTTATGGTTTCTCCATAGAACTTTTACCAGATGATTCATCATGTTTCTCAGCTCTTGTTCTATTGTATCAAAAACCTTGAAAGGATCATTGAAATAAGTAATATCAAGTTCCAGTTCTAATTCTTCATAGATGAGTACATGTGTTCGGTCCTGCATGTACTTTCTCAAAAGTGATACGTGGAACACATCTTGAACATTGGAGAGACTTGGAGGAATTTCCATATGGTAAGCTATAATCCCAATTCTTTCTAGAATTTCAAAAGGTATGATGTACCTGGGACTCAATTTTCCCTTCTTAATGCAACTTATAACACCCTTCCATGGAAATACCTTTAAGAAAACATGATCTCCTACTTGAAATTTCAAATCCTTCCTTCGATTATCGGCTTATGTCTTCTACCAACATTGGGCTTCATTGATGTGGTATTGGATTACCTTCACCTTTTCCATCGTTTCCCCCACCAGTTCTGGGCCAATGATTTTTCTGTCACCAACATCTTCCCAACATATTTTTTTGTGACATCTCTTTTTGTATAACACTTCATATAGTGTCATCTGAATACTTGAATGGAAGCTATTATTATAGGAAAATTCTACCAATGGAAAATATTGATCCCATATTCCTTGAATGTCTAGTGAGCTTGATATCAATATGTTTTATAACGTATGAATAGTTTATTTTGATTGTCAATTAGTTTGGGGGTGGAAGGTAGTGCTCAAAATGATGTTCAACATCCAAGGATTTCTAAATAATTTTCCAGAATCTTGTTGTAAAACATGGATCACGATCCGAAACAATCGATAGTGGTACTCCATGAAGTCTTAAAACTTCGTTAGCATATGGTCTGGCTAAACATTCAGGTGGTAAATCATCCCTTATAGAAAGAAAATGTGCTAACTTGGTAATACGATCTACAATGAACCATATTGCATCGTTCCTTCTATGAGTCATTAGTAGTACAATGACAAAGTCGATCATAAATTTATCCCATTTCCACGTAGGTATGGGAAGAGGTTCCATGACTCCTCTAGGCTGTTGAATTACAGCTTTTACATGTGGAAAAACAATACATCCTAACACAAAATCAGCAATATCCCTTTTCATGTTGTCCCACCAAAATTGTTCCTTCTAATCTCTATATATTTTGGTGCTCCGATGGTGTATAGATAAATTGGAGCTATGAGCATCATTCAACAATTCTTTTTTTAGATCAAGTATATCGGGAACACAACGTCTCTTCACAAATTTCAAAATTCAATCTTCATATATGAAGTCACTCAATATCCCATTATTCACAGCTTTAATCCTCTTTTTGAAACTCCTCATCATCAGCCTGAGAACTTTTTATCATTTCTAGTAATAATGGTTGGGCAACCATTTGAAAAAGAATTGATGTTTCACCTTCCATGGTTATTCCCATATCCATATTTACTATATCTATTCAAATAGGATCCCTTTCAACTTTCATAATGTTCAAAACATCATGACCTTTTCTACTCAAAGCATCGTCCACCTAATTTTCCTTCCCCGAGTGGTACTGTATCATGAAATCATAATCCTTGAGTTGTTCAAGCCATAGTCTTTGCCTCATGTTGAGTTCTTTGTGTGAGAAAATATACTTCAAACTCTTGTGATCGGTATATATCTAAAATTTATCACCATATAGATAATGCCTCGAAATATTCAAAGCAATTATTACATCTTCTAACTCAAGATCATGGGTAGGATAGTTTTGTTCATGAATTTTCAGATGTTTTGATGCAAAGGAAATAACCCCATCATTCTGTATAAGGACACAACGATGTCCTTTATTTGATGCATCCCTATATATAACAAACCCATCATTCCCCGATGGTAGAGTCAATATAGTAACATTGACTAATATTCTCTTCAGTTATTCAAAACATTCATTGCACTCTTTTGTCCAATCAAATTTAACCCTTTTATGTGTGAGCTTGGTTAATGGGTTAGCCTATCAGGAAAAATTTGGTACGAAACGCTGATAATAACCAGCTAAACCAATAAAACTGTGTACCTCAGTTATATTTGTTGGTGCCAGAAATTCTTTTATTTCACCTGCTTAAGATGGATAAATAGAGATTCCATCCTTAGAGATAATATGGCCAAGAAAAAAAATCTCATGAATCTAGAATTTAAATTTTCTAAACTTTCCATATAATTCTTGTCTTCAAAGAGTCTTCAGAATAATGCACAAGCAATTTTCATGATCTTCATTGATTTTGGAGTATACCAATATATAATCAATAAATACCACTAGAAAGTATTCAAGATATTAATTGAAATTTTATATTCATTATATCCATGAAGACAGAGGGTGAATTAGTCAATCCAAAATGCATTGTTGCAAACTCATAATGCCCGTACCTGGTTCAAAATGCGGTTTTTGGAATGTCTTCCTTCTTCACACACAACTGATGATATCCAAATAGAAGTTCAATCATTGAGATGTATTGAGATCCATGAATTTGGTCATATAAATCATCAACGTGAGGTAGGGGATACTTTTTCTTTATTATTATATAATTGATCTCCCTATAGTCAATGCACAACCTCATAGATCCATATTTCCTCTTAACAAAAAGGACTGGGGATCCCCATGGAGAAACACTAGGGAGAATAAATTCCTTATTAATCAATTTATCTAGAAGTTTCATTACTTCCACTAATTAAACAGTGGCCATTCTATAAGGGTTATTTGGTATGGGCCTTAATCCAGGAATTAAATCAATGTAAAACTCAATTTCTCATTATGGGGGATGTCCAGGTAAATCATCTTTAAACACATCAGCATATTCTTTCACAATAGGTACATACTCTATTTGAATATTCTTTTCCTAACCCACAATTATTTCAATCTCTTCCTCCCCAATAATTGAATTTAGTTGAGCTAGTGGGCTGTACCTTGAAAAGAATTAGGTGGTGATTATTCTACTCTATAGATAAGGTGTTCTTTATCATCGTCATAAATAATAGTAACCTCCTTCTTCTTACAGTAAATTTTTTCATCATGGTCTGATAACCAATCCATACCGAGGATTATATGAAATTCATTAATGTGTATGATTATGAGATCAGAAGATAAAGAACATTTATATGCCCTAATGGGAACTGATTCAAAAACCATTGTAGCAATGATACTTCCCTTAAAACTTTTGACTGACAACTCCCTTGTTAAATATAATTGGAAATATCTAATTTTCATAGCAAAATGGGAAGATATGAAACAATGTGATGATCAAGAATCAAATAATGCACTAGATAAACTTATGAAAACCATTACATTACCTTCCACTGTGTCTTTTGAAGCTTCAACCTTAGCAGTAGTGATAGAATAAAATTTTCCTTGATCGATTTGCCTCTTCTGAGGTAAATTCCCCATATACTATGGACATTCAATTTCATAATTCCCCCTTTCTCAACAATTGTACCATTCAACATCGATAGCATTTTCCATCTCCTTGAAATCATGAGATTGGTAGAATTTTTCACTACACATGTAACAGACTCCCATTCCCTTCAGGCAAGTACCTGGGTGTTTCTTCCCAAATTTACAGTAGGATGGATATTCAACTTTTCCCATATTCTCCTTATTTCCATTTCCAGAGTATTCAGTAGATATTTTCTTCTATTCCTTATCTTTAAAGTTGTAAGACTTCAAAAATTATTTTTTAGTCTTGATATCACATGAGTCCATTTCTATGTATGAAAAGACTGATTGTGAGACTAATACTCGATGGATAAATGGTTTTAACCCATAAATGAAATTATCAATCTTACTTCTTGGGTTACATATATAATCTGTAGCATGCCTTGATAACCTTGTAAAGTCATCTTCATACATTGCGACATTCTCATCCTCCTTTTGCCTCAGACTCAAGAATTGCATTTCTGTATCCTCTTAACGGTCATGAAGAAAGTATTTTACAAAGAAAATATTTTTATAATCCCTACATTCGATATTTTATACTTCATCATCTTCCTTTCTGTTTTGAATCAATGACCACCATTGATTAGCATCTCCAGTGAGGCGGTACACTGCCATAACAACTTTTTCCCTTTCGCTACTCCCTATTGCATGGAATATTTTACCTAAAGAATTTATTAATTACTCAGCTACTAGTAGATTTTTACCCCCATTTAATGTTGGTGGTTGTTTCCTCGTGAAGATATATAACATTGATCCTCCATGCTGCGGATCAGGGTGCTCCATACAGGTGAGGTTATTATTCATTACCTGAATGAGTTATCCCGGTATGGTGATTAGCTGATCAGCACCAGTTCCACCACCTTCTCCACTATAAATATATTGAGCAAGAAGGTAATCCCTACATGGAGTGCGTGAAAAGATACAATTTCCATTACTTTAACAAGGATCCATTTCTAAACAATGGCGTATACTACATTAGTTTATGAATCAAAATATATAATTCCATACGTGTAAAATAAATAGCATAAATTGAAATGTTTATAAATATAATCCATAATAATAAAAATGTTTTCTTTGAGTAAGTATATACTCATAAACCCTTCACAATGGTTTCTAAATAAATTGAGAATTATCCTATACATATCCCACGGGAGTGTCATAACCAAGAGTGCAGAAAGGCACATTGTCATGCACTAGTTCCCATTTGAGTCTAGCTCAAAACGGTGTTTTTGGGGTTTACCCCTAGGTAAATTTGTCCCAGAGCTGCCTCTACCTACTCATATCTAGTCATGGATGTATTTCTTGGCAAACTAATAAAATATTTATAATACCAAAATTCTAGAAAGTTCTCATATACTAATCCTCTAATTCTATCTTAGCATAATGTCCTCTAATCAGAGTTTATCTAAATCCATATTCCAAGTATTGTATAAAAAATTATCTAATAACAACTATAATGTACCAACCCCAAATCCTAGAGTCTATGCATTAATATGTATTATTTTCGTGATCACAAAAGATCATGTCTCTGAAGAAAAATTAGTTTTGTATCCTCAGAAGTACTAGATAAATTCATAAGGTTTGCATTATATCATAAAATGGAAAACTAAAACAACATTATTTCCACATAAACAACTCAGATCCCATGGAATATATCTACAAGATAGTCATAATATACTTTTCGCATCCTGGGAAAAATAAAACACAGAAAGGAGTGAGCTTAGATTATTATTAAGGATAACAATATAGCAGAAACTTTCATAAATATGTATAAACATGTAAGGAAATGAATATGAATAAAACAAAATCCTTTTAAACCTGAACTTCATCATAATATGGAAATAATAAAATCAAAGTAATGTCATTTAAATACTCACATGGATATTCTACTAGTCAAATAATGACATGCAATATCAATAGACACTTTCATAATGATGAAATGCATAATGCCAGAATTTCATAACTACATAGTCAAGGCCTTGTCCGAAGATAAAAATAAGATTTTTTCAAGGCCTTATACCAAGACACTAGTTTGTCTCAAGATACCTACCGATGCATCTAGGATCTATAGTGGGCTCCACTTGTCACTTTCAAAGTTCAATGCATTCCCCATATGAAAAGGATTATACATAACATAAACATTCGTATTAAAACTAGCATATGAAATGTCAATAATTTATCCATAAACTGTGAATCGTATGAAATAACACATCCACAGTCAAACATATAAAAAAACCTTCAATAACATATGAATGTTTGGTATCATAATGAATCATCTTCAAACAAACATAAAATCCATCAACGAATGTTGACATAGATGAAATCAAAACCTTTTTAGAAAAATGACTATTTCTATTCTGTATTCATTTAAAAGAAATGAAATTATAAAAGAAAACGTTTATATTTAAAAATATCCTTATAATATTGTACGGGAGGCTTTTACAATGTTATAATATTGTAAAATATTCACACTCATTGTATAAGTAAAAAAGAAGATATTCTTACATTAATTTTGTTGAAAATGATAAAAAGTAATATCTTTGGAAAAAGACAATAAGATTTCTTTAAAACCATTTTATAGAAAGTAAAACAAAGTTATAAATGACTTTAACCCATAGTCTAGTAAATAGTAAAATATATTTGGAATACATTTTTAAGAAAGATGGATGTGGATGATAAAAAGGTCCCAGTAGATACTTACGTAAAAACAACCTCAGATAATAAAGAGATTTTGAAATTAACCATTACCTTGTACATTTCATTGGTAGATGGTAGGTTAAACTCTTGTATAATGGTGAAATAATTGTTATTAAATTATACAAGAATCATATATATTAATATATTATTATATATGATCTTTAACAATGCTTTTCTAATAATATCTTAGTATTATCATCATTTCAGGTGTTAACTGATTTGTTTTCATTTATATGATTTGTTTATTATGGATAGGATGTATCATATTCATATTCATAATGATATTGAGCCTTAAATAATTATTTTTTATCATCTAATGAAAATTAGTCTTGAATGGCACGATGGGGAATGAATCACATCGTGTTCGTGGAGACGGTAATCTGTACGTACGCATTAGTGACAATATCATTTTTTTGATATTAAAATAATATATAATTGGATGTTATATCATATATGCAGAATCATTATCATATAATATTTATTATTTACATCAATTAAAAATCATTATTATACCCATCCAAATATTAATGTATTGAATAACAATTACACCACAATGTGGAGACTTTAAGCCGTACGTACAAACGTATAGTGACATTTAATTCCACAGATGTATAGAATAATGAATATGGTTGTACCATATTTATAAAAACATCATAGTATATAAATGATAATGGATTTATTATTTTTTAATGCAAACAATAAAGATAGAGGAAGTGGAAGAAGAACTGAACTTGAAAGATGTGATTAAATATTTACCTCTTCTTCGGGTTCTTCTTTTTGATTTGATAAAAATGGCTCCATAGGTTGGCTTTATGACTAATTTAATGCCTCTAGGATGAATATAGTATATTTGAGAGGGTATTCTGGAAGGGGTTGGAAAGGAAAAATGGAATTGAAAGTGTGAATTAGAGAGAAGTGATAATTCCCTTTTGTAAGAGGAGTGAGGGGTACCTTAGGAAAAGCTAGAAAGATTATTTTATAGTAAAATAATTTTCGTCTATAATGACTAAATAGTGTATTATATAAAGTGTAAGGTTTGTATGGGTAGAAAACCACTCAAACAATAGGTTTTATATAGGTTTCGGTCACTATATTAACCTTATCAATTAGATTAATTCTTAGTTACATAGTTTCACATTTACCATGTCTCTTTAAATTTTTATATTATAGGTTTAATAAACATACTATATACTTCCAATAGAACCAAAATAGGTTCATTAATGACTCATATAATATTTTTTAGGCCCTTTGGACGAACCTTAGACTTTTAGGAATATTATATCAATCAATGATAATGTATTTGTTTTAAAAACTCAATTATGTCAATTTTGACATTATTTAATAATTTATTTTTGTTAAAGTCATAACAGCATTAAAAATTATAAAAAAATTCACTAAATTAACCGTAATATGTAATATTAACTTATAAAATTCGTGGGATGTCATAAAAACAATGAAATTATATTTATTTTAATATTTATAATACATTTTATTTGATTCTTTCATCAATAAGTTAATTACTACATCATCATTTGTCATAAATAAATTTAATTATTTAATGTCTCAAAATTATAAATAAAAAAAAATTGTAGGAAATATTTTTATATTTATGATTAATATTTATAGTCAAATAGATCAATTATATAAACTCACATAAAATTTGTTTTACTTAAAGATATTTTCTTTTGTTATTTTTGTCTCTACATTAAATTATTTAATATATAATGTCATTATCACTTCCATGTGGCTACATGGGGTCCCAAAATCGACTGAAGGATGTCCATGGTCGTAAATGTATCATAAAATAGGTTTAGGACATGTGTTAGTGTAATTAATTATTATTATAAAATTATTTTTTAACCATATTTAATATATTTACCCATTTAACCATGGTAAAAAAAATATTTACCGAAGTAATTATTCCAAATGTCTAAAAATAAAAATTAACTATATACACAATGTGGACCTCCTGATTTCAAATATGGAATCCATTTTTCTAAATTCAAAACACAAAATTGGCATAAATTAATTAAATATTAATTCCCTTTGTCAAAAAAAGCATGTTTTCATGAAATAATAACTATCATAAGATTGACACTTGATTAATTCAAATTTAAATATGAAATTACATATAATGACATACATTTTATTAAGTTATAAAAATTAAATATAATTATAAGTTTTCAACCATTAAAATGAAAAATTTATCACTATTAATTATTTCAATTAAAAAATTTGTTTTTAATTAACATTTAGTAATATCCACTATTCATCAAAATATGAATGTTATCAGAAAAGTACCAAAAATTCACCCTAATATAATTTTGATATTCCGAATCCAAAAATGAATTCTGTTTTGAATGAAAAATTTTATAAAATTTCCAATATTCGATGATAATATTCATAACGGATAGTTTGATTGGTTGTGGTGTGTTAGAACATGAATTTGCATACAACACATGCTATTGTATTATTCAATAAGAAGCATACCATGGAAGCTTCAGGTGTTACATCTACAAAATACACAACACATGTGGGTAGAGCCCATTCAGCGTTGGTTACAACAATACACAGTTAGACACCAATGAACCACAAAGGAAATACCACAAAGTATATACAACGATGGAAATACATTAATAAAATAAATACTAGTCATCTCCACATAGGTATATATCAAAAACACATTTAACAAGAATATCTTCATATAATATTGGTAAATTCCATTCCATTAGGTGGTCTTAACCAACTTCTAGCCATATAATTCTGCTCGAAGCATGCTCATTCTTGGAGAACTCACCCTTAAAGACATGATATCATTTGAGACACTCGCAAATAGATATAGCTCGTTTGGAATCCATCCATTTGATAAAATAATGTTAAAGGGTGATTATGATACATTAATAGGGGATACTACCTAACAAATAGGGGAATACCAAGAACCCAGTCTAGATCAACCATAAACTAAGGGATCCTTCCTAGTTAATACCACTATCTCGACTAATTTGGAACAAAACATCAGGGATCTTGTCCATACACTCTAGGGAATAACACTATCCCAAATGATGTGGCCTTAAATATAGAGGAAAAACTCTATTCTCTCATTGGTTATGTCTATTCCACAAAAATACAGTAGTGTATATAAAGGATATTACTCAAATCTGGGGGAGGGATACCAGAACACTATCTGGGACTCGACTACAAGAGGGGACTATAATATAGTAATTTAGATGTAAAACTGTACTTAACCATCAAGGAAAGGACCTTGGGAAGGGATCTCAACCAATACAGTTCCCTACTAAAATATCACCACTTTTGTCAAAACGTCTGACTCATCTCTAGTGTCCCCAATTCCATTGATATCCTGTCGAAGTGAGTTAATCTTTAAATTTTATGGGAGTTTGATGGTTTATTGGGAGGTAGTAATTGGGATCGTTGACCCATCACGTGGTCGGTCCACTAACAATTGTAGTTGACTAATACTTTAGACCACCCAGACTGATTTCCCTATATCTATCATGGTCAACCATAATGGTCAACCCTCCCAACCCCCAACTACCTCAGAAGCATGGTGGCTGCATCGTCCGTTGCTCACGATCGACTGCCATGATCAATAATGGACCAACTCCTGCATAGTCGTCCCAGGTCTGACCCAGGGTCTGACAATTTGGGCCTGACCCAGACCGTTGGGCATTAAACAAACCTTTCATTTGACCTAGCCTACACACACGTTGTCCATGTAGTTTTTAGCTATTCCCCATGTGGTAGCCTCTATCACCACTTCTTGTGGCATTCCATTGTGGCAACCATCTTCCATGGATGAAGCTACTGGATCCTCTCATTTGACAACAGCCACTACTCACCAAACTAATGTGCCAAACCTAAAATGTTGGTCCCTTCTACACACCACCGAGCCACCTATGATACCCGATATTAGAAACATTCACCGATGTGGGATCCTTGGGTCCTGATCTTCAAAGTTCTATCCTTTTTTGTTAGTTTACCTCTAATACGAGGGTCTGATAATGTTCGGATCCACCCTTCATGTCAATCCATGGCCACGAGGGACCAATGATATTGAAATAAAATAATAGAGGTGATAAAATTACAATAACACCCTAAAAACAAACTATAAAAATTGTTTGTATCGGTCTTGTTCCATTTCTCTTAGAAGGATAAATGAATATTAATTAAAATAAATCTCTCGATAATACTTCACATAATATCCCATCATGCAACAACGATCAACCCACAAATCAATATATTCATGGATTGAACCAGGTTTGACATGGAAATCTATAACAAAGAATAATCAAAATGATACAACTTTCTGACCTATATAAGAATCACTCCCTGTTGAAGGATAGTTGTTTTGTTATCGTTTGTGAAGTTCATTCTAATAGGTTTTACATCGATCATTGATTCAATATATTTCACCAATTTTTTAAGATATTTCTTCCTCCATGTCACATATAAATTACATAGTTTTAAATACATACATGAATTCATGAAAAAAATTCCTAACAACAATAAAAATTCGATGCGTTATAAAAAAAATTATAAAATTATTTTATTTACAGTTATTTCCTTTGAGTCATTTTTTATAGATGACCCAAACCAACAAATGAGTAGTCTCTCCTAGGGTAAAAACCACAATATGAACTCAACATTGGTCTATGAATTAAAATATGATTCAAAAGTAAAGATTTATATTTATTTGAAAATAAAATCAAATAATTTTATTTTTTTACGATTACGTCCTTGGTGACTTTTTATGTAGATAGAATGTGATGACCAACGTTATGTCAGGCCTATGGTGACTTTTAAATTTTGAGATCATTAGTACCCTATGATTTCTACTATGATAACCCATATATGGTTTATTCCAATTTTTCAGGAAAACTCTACGTGCATGCTACTAAAAGATTAATATTTTACAAAAAATTCTTCTAGGAAAACCAATCATTGGAATCATAGGCAGTCTCAGTGCCTGGTCTCAAAATTAATCCATATTATTTTAGAAAATAATAAATTGTAAAATAATTTCTGTTACATCCACCATTTAAATGCAATGAGATCTTCCGATGAGTTATTGTGATTTATAACCATTTATTATAAAAGTGATTTCATTTGTTTATATTTCAATGGTCTTATTAATTAATTATAAATTTATTATAGTGAATTAAATTTGATATTCTATATTTTATATAGGTCTACTATAACATGGCTGATATTAAGTAGGCCTTTGGAGGTACTATCAACCCTTGGAAGATTGATGGAATTCTACTTAATGGTCAGTGGTTTTTCATACCTTCCCTTCAGTGGTTTTGTATGTTTATGGTACCATATGGATTCATTGGATCATCCCTAAATGTGATGAGCCAATGAACAAATATAATTTTATGAATAATTTAAATCAAATGAAATGGGTAGAAGGTATTGGTTAAAATCCCAGGGTGAATAACAAACCCAATATTCTAGAATCATCCCATGTCATGATGTTATAATATTGATCAAGGATCCCGAACATGCGTCCTCAGTCTATACACATTATAATGTACCGTGAGAGTTTCTGTTCCAACTCATTTTCTTATAGGTATCTAAGAGGGATTCCTCCTTTTACCATCGTAAATTTATCGTCTTGATTAGGATTCTACTCTATCATTTGTCTCAATGTAAAATGTGGTTTCTCTAATGTTTGACCTACATAGAACTAATACATAAGGTTTGAGTAGAGATGGTAGAGGGTTTCACCATAAAACCAATGAAGAAACTATTATCCTGTGAGTATGAGAGAGTAATGGTGGGTTAGAAGTCAACTACAATCACTCATTTATTATAGATTCACTAGTTTAAGGTTGATGAGGTGTTGATTACTATAGGGGATTCATGCTTAGTGGGTGATGAGCCTGACATGATGCACTAGTTAATATAGATGACTTAATGTAATTATTGGGATCGTTATTTTAATCCATTTTGATTTGGGATTCCAAGAGGTGTTACCTAGGATATGGGTTATAACATTATGATTGTTATTTTTTAAGATTATAATGAATGCATATGGGATGCTACTATTATTCTAGTATGATTGACATTTTTCAAATGCAAAGGAAAGCTTATCGGATCCAGCTTTTGAGCCAGCTTGACAGATATAATAGTGATTCCCATAAGAAATTCTTGGGATCCAGAATATAATAATCTCATGATCGAGTTGGGGGATATTGTGCTCCTCACTATTGATGTGACATTTATTTGCTGATTAATTACTCTCCCTTCATGTGATGCCCATGATGTACCCTAGATTTAGGAATATTATTCATTATTACATCTCCCAGAGGTGCTTATGGGTTATGGGACTATTGATCCAGATATATGAATAGATAATGAGAATGTAATTTGACTTAAATATTATAGTATATAGATATAATAATTATAATCACCCTAGGGATTATCAATGTTGCAATACCATGATTTCATTTGGAATGGGACCAAGTATTCAGACATCAGAATGGAATATCTGTGTTTTGAGTAGAATGAAATCTAACTCAATTCCACATTTAGATCTAATTTTGTCAATATAAGGTATACAAAATTATTGTGAAAGGATTTGAGTTTCTGAAATCCCATGTTCAGGTCATGTATCCAATTATGGTGGTGTAAAATTCTCAAATAATTTTCCATCAACGGATGAAGTATGTATTTTCAATAAGGATTATAGACTCATATATGAACATATGTGTACATGGGTTTAGTGGTACGACATCCAAATCAATTCCATTTTCATATTATGTCAATATGATCAAGAAATTTGAATAATAGTTCAAATTGTATTGTTAATGTTATTTACATCCTTTTCCATTTATTTAACAATTTATGTGAATATGTATATATATTTATGTAAATATATATACCCATATAAATATATATATATATACATGATGTCACCATTCAAATTTAATCTAGATGATGGACCCCAGGATTGGTTGTGGTTTCAATTGGCCTCTTTATTCATTCCAATTGTGTCTCAAATAGGTTGAACAATTTCATTATTTATATATTTGAAAAACATATATTTTTGTATATTTACTACTTCAATCATTATTATTATCATTATCTCGATAAGTATAACAATATTATATACAAAACATATTACTTCCTTTTAGATGGACCATATTAGTGGTTCAATACTATGTTTTGTACTCGCACACCACACATGCCCCCATTTCACTATGGTACTTTTTCATACATTCACATTAATGCCATCAAATGTATGGTTGTTCCCTGGTAATATTGAAAAGGATAGCTCAGATATGTATGTGGATATCATGTTTGTTGTCTGGATCAAAGATAGAAATCAAGACCCATACATTATGCAGAAAAACCATATTCTTTATATAAGTTTATATTATGTTCCCTTTCATGTATGGTAAGTCTAGTGGGTGATCGAGGTTGTATGAATGACATAGATGTTCAGGATTGTATTTCACTTCCTATATTATTAATATATGATCCTATTTTGGATTATTTAGTACTTCTTCAATATAATTACTTAATTCTTTGGATGACACCTATTTATTTTTATTATCATTTACATATATATAGAGGAATCACGACTCCATGGATGCACCACAGGCCCTCAATTCTTATTGTAAGCCTTTAGCATATCGAGGGGCATGCATGAGGCATTTGAGTGAATCTTCTTGGGGTACAATAATTGTGGCACTGTTATTGGATGTTGAAATGTGGTATCAATGTTATTTCTATCAGTTTGAATTATTATTTTTGATAGAGTGTATATGAGAATTTGTAATGTGTTAGAACCAATTATTGATATTGGACTATTACATCGAGAACACATGTTCTAGAGAAAAATTTCCAATTTCTGTTGGAATGGAATTTTCTTTTTGACTGAGGTTATTAAATTTGTATATGATATCCACCACGAATAATATAAATATTTTATAGATTTCAATATTTATAATGGATCTATGACTCCCCTCCCTTTGGTGAGAGGCCACTGATATATTATTATCTACTACTAGGATTGAAATTTGTCAATGATTGATTTCTAATCTTGTCCAGCAATGCTAATACATATCTCATGCATTATATTTTGCACTTAGGATTCACAATTAATCCTAATTTTAATTTGTTACTATTATCGATGAATGAATGAAATTATTTAAAGTGTCTCGAAAAACAAAAAGGGTGTTTTCCCTTCAGTGGTATATACTTATTGGGGCCGACTGTAATTAATATATATGTGTGTGTGTGTGTCATTTTTAATGAATTTATAGTTGATTAATGTTGACTTTTTATATTTTGAGGATTATGAATTTGTCAATGTGAACAGGAGGTGCAATGGCCCTAGTAGGTGAACTAGAACATGATTCCCCTATTACAAACCCCTTGTATGGACTTGTTTTCTAGGTTCAATTATTTAATGTTTTGGTAATAACATATGTACTATATTCTATCATAAAATGGTATTTCATTCTACGTAACCAGAATTTGTTTTGGATAACCGGACTTTTGTGGTTATCAAGATTGGCATCATTGTATTATGTCAATAAATACCTTGATAATTTGGTTGAACAATGTCATGACCGAACCCTACCAGTCTTGAGCCACGACTACCCCAAGACCTCCTCCACTGGCCAGGGGATGGAAACAAGCGCAGAAGGCGTAATAATCTCGAGGAGGCCATTTCCTATGTACTTGTACACAAACACAAAACCCACTCAATGTAGAAGTGAAGATTATAAAGAAAACCAAATTACAAAAAACTATAACCCAAACACAGTCATGCATCAACTTCTAAATAAGACAGGTTAAGTGCTGAAAAGTACTGACAAGTAAACTGAATAGTAAAGCACATAACACGCACAAAACTAGAAAGGTGCAACAACCCGGAAATAGGTAAACGAAAGTAAACCACTGGAGAGTTTCACACCTGAAATTCCTACTACGACCACTGAACACTGCCCAATCTCCTATGTCCTCTACGATCCTCTATAGTATTTATCGACCTATCTATCATCTTCAAGGGCACAACAAATGCGTGCAAAGCCCAAGAAGGGGTGAGAATAAATAAACTTAGTAGGATTCCATGAAAACTCGAGGGAGAAATAAAGGAGGTACTAAAATGGTGAGCAGTAGACAGAACAAAGAACAGTGTAAGAGTAAAATAGAGAGAGTGCAGCTCCACCCAACAAAAGAAAAGATGTAGACTCATCCAAAGCAAGATGATAAAGACATAGAAAGCATGTGGCATACCACGCATGTCCTCACCCCTCCTAGAATGATAGAAACTGAACCAAAGGTGTGGGAACAAAATTATTGTGTACATATATATGCTCAACAAGAAACTTGAATGAGTGTGTAATGGGATCTCTATCTCCAATATCATCCTAGGAAAAGTTTTTAATAGCTTTAAGGATATACATCATTGATTCCCAATTGTATCGAACATCAATGTTGTCTCATCACTATACTATACAACCAAGGGTCCCGCTCTGGTAACAACGGGGAAAATTCATTGACTATCCTCATAGAAAGGGCTGAGTCAGAATGAAGTCATCGATTAACCCACTGCCCAGCCATGCCGGAGGGTAAACCCTAAGAGTTTTTCAGGTATCCCGCTGCCGAGCCCCGGTAGAGGGTAAACCCTAAGGTTAACGGGTAACCCACTACCCAGCCCTGATGGAGGGTACACCCTAAGGTCAATGGGTAACCCACTACCAGCCCTGCTAGAGGGTAAACCCTAATATGATGGTGGGTAACCCACTAACCAGTCCTAATAGATGGTAAACCTGGAACCAGTCCGATAACACCGCACTACCCGTGCAATCATAGGGTGTCACCAACATATCTACCGTGCGTTGGTTCGGATTTCATCAAAGGAAACTTATAACAATTCCCTTTCATGATTCCACATTTAATGATATTTTGGATGAGGCTTCACAAGCCCAAATAGATTACACCATTGCAGTCCTCATGGAAAAACTTGCGAGATAGGCTATTAACTCGCTCGAAGCGGACACCCAACGAAAAAGATATTCAACACCTCTTTATGACCATACGTCGTCTCATGAGGCCCACACCTCAGTCCCGAAAAAGGTCAGGCTAACTATTCCATCACAATGCTCTCGGAAAAACATGTCAAATTGACTATTAATTTTCCTTGAATAGTCGTCTAATGAAAAAGTCGCAATACGTTACACCCAACATAAAATATAGCCTGTGGGGCCCAAAACTCAACTCTGGATTCAATGACTGAAACCACCCTGGACTACTTCATCATGACTCCTAGGTCACAACACCACTGACGGAACCTAAAACGAACATTGGATCTTCTCGCACCATCCGAAAGAAGAATCCCAGCGAGGTGTTAAGTAACACTTAACGACGGTGTCGCGGAACGGAGCTCCCGTCTCCGGAATTAAAAATACCTAAGGCCATATCAAAACCTCAATCATGATCTGAGGATCGCGTCGCTGTAGAAGACACGTGATTCTGAAACTTGGTTTGCTAGTTATAGGCGTTTTAAACATAACAGACTGAGACAGGGTGGACTGGACCAATTCGGCAGGGCCACCCCTTTAGACCGGCAGTCCACGGCTCGTTCGCTATGACTGCCCGGTCCACCGCGACCCACAGTTCACCATGCGGGCCATGATTCTTCACTCATACTAGCATGATCCGGTCCGGATTTTCCCCCAATGGGACCTACGTTTTGTGGGACTCGATTTTCTCACAGGGTCTCAACAACGCCGATCTCCCGCCGCATGTCGACCGGCGAATCCGACCATCGCAACGCGCCCTGCGCCGCCTAGACCGCCGAGGTGTCGGCCCGCCATCTCGCTTCCCCATGCCTACCACAGAGGAGTCGCACTGCCACCTTGGATACACGCCACTGCCTGGGATGTCCGTACCATCGTCATCGCCTGCCAGACTGCCATGGAACCGCCGGAAAACAAGAGTTTTTGCTGGAAAACAACTTTGGGCCACCCCAGACGCCTCAAGACTCAGATTTTCGATCTGAAAAAAGATATGGAAGATTAGATCCATACATATGAATCTATGGCCCTCTATTGACAATTAATACGCATTTAGATTCTATAATTTGAGTTCAAAGAAGTTGGGGAAATTAATAATTAAAGCGCAACGATCCTACCTCGGAGTGCGTAGCACGTCGCTTCACAAATGATCTTTCGGAGCTACAACCACCTTTGAGAGGTTGGGAGAGGAGCTTGAAGAAGTTGGATCCTTTGTTGGTGGAGCTTCTTCTTGGGAGATTGTAATGGGGAAGAAGGAGTGGTGGATGTGTTTAAGTATGGAAATTTAATTAAAAGAAATTAATTAATACTGAAACACCCACCAGTATGCCCGTAACTAAAATCTCAACATGGTCAAGGTTAAGCCACTCCTAGGGTAAAATCTACATTCTGAGTGCAACGTTGATCTCAAAATTTTAATCTGAACCTCCGTTCAGAACTTCTAAAGTTTACGCCTAAGGCCACTAAATTACGAAAATGCCCCTGGTGGTGTTTTCCAGAGAAGGGTCGTGCCAGCGAATGTTACACCCCTCCAAGGGTAAATGGAATGCTGTGGAGGCAACAGTTCCATTGGTTTTTCCATCCGAGAAACCATTTAGGAGTTATTATATTTACTTGGTGTTTCTAGTGTGAACGCACTTAAAATTTAATTTTGGCCACTAGGGATTGGAATCACATGCCGTCAAACGCCCTGCTCTGGAATAACACTAAGAAAATTTCAAAGTCTCATAGTCTCAAAACCCAGGTTCATAGATCATTCCCTCCTTCAATGTTATTTTCCCTAAAAAACAAAATTACATAAACAAATCGGGATACAAAGCCCGCATATGGCTCTACCATTCCCAGGTGCTCTCCTGCACCCTCCCGTGCCGCCACAGAACACGAACCAAAGGAATAGTTTGTCCATGTAGAGTCTGCTCCTTATGGTCCTCAATCGCCACCAGGTGCTCCGCAATGGTGGCTCCATCCTCAATGTCTAGATCTCCCTGTTCGATAACATGCATGGGGTCATGCACGTATTTCTTCATCAGTGACATGTGTATGACATCAAACACCCTCTCCAGCTGTGGGGGTAGAACAATATTGTAGGAAACCTCACCAACACTGTGTACGATCTCAAAGGGCCCAATGAACCCCGAGGATAGCTTTCCTCCCCGGTCAAACCTCCATGTTCCACACCACATGGAGACCCTAAAAAATGCATGGTCCCCCTACTCGAACTCTAAAGGCCTGCGACAACGGTCAGCGTAGAAATTATGTCTGCTCTGAACCATCCTCATCCTCTCACGAATGACCTACACCTTCTCTGTCGTCACCTGCACCAACTATGGTCCCATGAGGGAGGTCTCCCCAGCCTCCATCAAGCACAAAAGTGGCCTATAGAATCTTTCCTAAAGGGCCTCAAAAGGTGAAAAGCTGATAGTATATTTGAAATTGTTGTTGTACGCAAACTCCACCAAGGGTAGGTGATCATCACAACTTAGGACAAAGTCTAACACACACACCCTGAGCATGTCCTCTAACACCTAGATAGTTCACTACTTCTTCCCGTTCGTCTAGGGGTGAAAAGATGTACTCATCCACAGTTGAGTCTCGAATGCCTCCTGCATGCCTTGCTACCATCGCGACATAAACTGCGCATCATGGTCAGATATGATCGTCGAGGGTACTCCATAAAGGTAGACATTCTCCGGAATGTAAATCTTTCCTGGACTCTCCGTTGAGCTCTACTCCCTGATGGTAAGGAAGTGTGCTGAATTCGTGAGTCGATACACTATCACCCAAATGTAATCATGGCCCTTCGCTGTGCACAGAAGCCCTGTGACGAAGTCCATAGATACACCATACCACTTCCACTCTGGGAAATCATGGGACTACAACAACACGGACGGAACCTGAAGCTCGGCCTTCACCTGGTCATAGGTAAGACATAGATAAATGAACTCTTCTACACTCTACCTCATGAACGACCCCCAAAACTACTGCTGAAGGGCTCTGTACATCTTCCTCACATATGGAATTATATCCAACGGAGAAGTGTGGAATTCCCGCATCACCTCCTTCTGCATCTCCACCGGTACTACAGCTCACCCCTGGAATATGATCTCATGATTCCCTCCTTCGCAATACACATCGAGTGTGTTGCCAGTGGATATCTGAACAGACGGTACCTCACTGTTGATATTCCCCAGATGGGACTCTCTCACATGCTCATGGAATGAAGGATTAAGTATCAGTGACTGCAGAAAAGTCATACCCTCTTGCTCAATGAAGATTAGATTAATGGAAGATAGATGCTCAGAAGCTTCATGCACTAGACGAGCCTGGGAATTCCTTCTAAGGGCATCTGTGACTACGTTGCCCTTCCCTGGAGTGTAGACTATGTCAAAATCATTGTCCTGCAAAAACTCTAGCCAGCACCTCTACCTCATATTCAGATCCCTCTGAGTGAAGAATTAATTGAGTCATTGGTGGTCTGAGTGGACCACAAAATTCTCACCCAGAAGGTATTTTTTCCATAACTTCATGGAGAATACAACCGATGCCATATCCAAATAATGTGTCGCATAATTCTGCGCATGCGGCCTCAACAGCCTCGACCCATATGCAATCAGTACTCGCTGCTGCCTCAGCACGAACCCGAGCCTAGCTCTTGAACAGTAGTAGTATACCACAAACTCAACACCCTCCTCTGGAAACCTCAACACTGGAGCAGTAGTCAGCTTTTGCCTCAACTCTTCGAAGACCTTCTGGCACTGATCAGTCCAGGTAAACGGTCATACCTTCCGTGTCAATTTGGCCAAGGTGGAAGCAATCCTGGAGAAGACTTCAACGAACTTCATGTAGTACCTTGATAATCCAAGGAAGCTCTGCACCTTAGATGAATTCTTGGGTGGATCCCAAGAAATAATTGACTCCATCTTTGTGGGTTCTTTTTCTAAACCCTATTTCGAAAAGACATGACCCAGAAGGTGAACCTATTGAATATAGAACAAACACTTCTACAGCTTCTCATACACCAGGTGCCCTTGAAGTAAGTCTTGGATCATCCTTAAATGCTCTGTGTTCTCATCCTCTGTCACAAAGTAGATGAGTATATATTCAATAAAGACAACCAAAAACTGGTCTATGTATGGTTGGAAAAAGTAATTCATCAAATCCATGATGACGGTAAGGGAATTCTTCACACCAAAGGGAATCACCAGAAACTCATAATTCCCACAATGACAATGAAAACTCAACCAAGGGATATCAGCCTCACAACCCGAAACTGTTGATAGCCGGATCAAAGATCAATCCTCGAGAACCACTTCACACCTCTCAACTGGTCAAAGAGGTCATCAGTCCTCAGAAAAGGGTACTTGTTCTTTATCATGGCCTGTTTTAGGTGATGATATTCCACAAAATACCATAGGCTCCCATATGCCTTCTTCACAAACAAAACCAGAGGTGCCCAGGGGGACACACTAGGAATAATGAATCACTTCTCATGAAGGTTTTCCAACTAAATTTGTAGCCCCTGAAGCATTGTGGGTTACATCTGATAAGCCGCACATGATATTGGGACAATCCCTGGATACAAGTCAATGCAGAACTCCACCTCTCGCCTCAGAGGTAGTCCCGAGACATCCTCAAACAATTGCCCATATAGTCCTCTACAAAGTTAGGGATCCAGGTTCTTATAGTGTCTTCTTCTACGAGAGCCATTCTTGCCAACTTGTGATAAAAATTCCATGGTCTCCTGCTTATAGTACCCTTCCACTTTGCATCGATGTCTCTTTCACTGAGGATGGTGAACCTCGTCGCATCAGAATGCACACGCCTAACTCGTCTTTGCTGACAGTCAATCTGGTGGTGAACCATAGAAAGGAAATCCATGCCTAGGATGACGTCTTAAGATTCCATCATGATGAATAGTAGGTCCCACATGAAACTATATCCTCTTAATGGTAGTTCTCACTATTTGCAAACAAACAGAACTAAGGAGGCACTTCCCGTAGGAACCTCAAGGCTAAGCATAGGTGTCACTGCCTCTACTGGTTGCTCCAACTCTCGTACCAAAAGTAGCGATATAAAATAGTGGTTGGCGCATGTGTCTATTAGTATCGAAGAAATCATAGAGTAAACATAAAGAATACTTCAAACCAGCTCATGTGATGGGGGTCACGAACATCCATAGCATGAAGCTGCCCGCGGCCCCTACCGCCACCTCCTTGAGCCTGGCGCCTGCCACCCGGTGGTGGCGGTGGAAGGACCTCAAAACACCATCCCCCACCTCTAGGTCCTGTCACTATGCATGTTCCTCCTCCCTGAGGACCATCGTATCCTCGACTGGGAGATCCCTCATCGCAGCACTGCCTCTACCGCTGTGGTGCGCCCACTTCCTACCACGACTGCTCAGTATGCTTGGTCGGGTTGTCTCGTGCTAGTTCAACCCGTCTGTCACAAGAATATCACTGGCTCTCTCCTAACTACCCCAGTGATCTACGGTTCCATTTCGGTGTATGAACCTGAACCTGAGTCTACTCAGGGAAGGGTCTCCTCGACTGAGGATCTCTTGTCTTCCGCCTGTCTGTTACCAATGATTATGCTCTAATGTGTCCACTGCTAGGCCCTGCTAGATGGCGTCCCACAGCCAAGAAGCTCTCTGCCATGAGCACCCTGTCTAGTACCCCGTCATAATTAGGGATGACCTGGGGTACTACAATAGCACAAATCTCTTTGTGAAGACCCATCCCAAACTTCCATGCCTGGATGTAACTATCGCGGATCATATCCTGTGAGTAGCACGTCAGATTGGTAAATCGGGATGAGTACTGTGCCACGGTCATCCCCCCTTCTTTGTCTCCAGAAGCTCTAGAATTTGAATGGATCATAAACAAGATAGGGAGTACTCCCCCTGGAAGAGCTGCTGCAAGCTATCCCACGTGAGAGATGACTCGTCGTGGGTCTGCGTAACCAACCCCCACCAACGCCTGACCGTTTTGAGGAAAAGGATAGTATCTAGGTCAATCATCTAGTCTTCTGGGGTCCATACCAACTTGAAATGTTGGTACACAGAATCTAGATAGTCATCCGCTACCTGGGGATCTAGGTCCCCACAGATCTTCTACGGCCAGTGACGCTGGATGTCTCGGAGCGCAATCAGCCTGCGCTCAACCTTGGCTTGTGCTACCGGTACTAAATGCCGCTATATAGATAGAGGGGATACTGCTGAACCCCAGTGTGGAAGGGAATCACGTGAGGGTCCCTAAACTGACGCCTCATCGCTCGGCAGGTCGTCGTCATGAACTAGAGAGGGTAACCTGGCTGGATGCTATTGTGGGGGAATCCTGAAAATTATCAAGGATTACCACAATCAGAGGAGCATATATATATATATATAAGTATAATCACAAAGGGTATATGACTCATCAAGGACAAGAAAATACGGAATCCCATCGGATGAATGTCCCAATGTTCCATGCATTAAGTGTCTCAGTGTGTCGATTTGACAAGCGGGTTATTAGGCTCAAAGTGAATGGATACATCGGCCGCCCATTCCATTACTGGACTCCCTATCTTGAGAGCCTCTATCGAGACACATCATCACTATTTCCCTAAATCCCAACCATTACCATTTTAGGGACATTCAAATAACTCCCCAAGGAACGAACCATCCTATGATACCACTTTCTCAGGGCCCAACCCTACCGGTCTCGAGCAGTATCTACCCCAAGCCCGCATCCATAGTCCAGGGGATGGTGACATGAACCGAAGGAGTAACAATATCAGGGAGGCATTTGCCTAGGAACCTGTACACACACACAACCTACTCAATGTAGAAGTGCCGAGTAAAAAGTATACCAAAGTTCTAACAACTATAACCCAACCAGATTCATGCAACAACTTCTAAATAGAATAAGTAATGTGATGAAACGTAATAACAAGTAAACCGAACAGTTATTGGAAAAACACCAGCCCAACCAGAAAGGTGCAACAACCTGGTAACAGGTAAATGAAAGTAAACAGCTGGAGTGTCTCACACCTAAATGTCTTACTACAACCACTAAACTCAGCCCAAGCTCATGTGTCTTCTACGCTCCTATGTAGTCTCGATCGACCATTCAGTCGTCTGCAAGTGAAAACTATGTGCAGGCAAAGCCCAAGCAGGGGGGAGTATAAAAATATGTAGTCGGATGCCCTGAAAGATCAAGGGAGAAAAAACAGAGGTACTAAAATCGTGAGCAGTAGACAGAACAAATAACAGATTAAGAGTACAATAGATAGAGTGCAGCTCAACCCAACACAAGAGATAACGTAGACTCATCCAAACAAAGAGGAGATAGAGATGGAAGGCACATGGCATACTCCGCGTGTCCTCACCCCTCCTAGAAAGAGAGTAACTGAACCCAAGGATTAGGAAAAAATGTAGGTTGTATATGTATATGCTCAACAAGAAACCCGAACGAGTGTGTAAGGGGATCTATATCTCCAAGCTCATCCTAGTAAATATATCCAATAGTTCTAAGGATATCCATCACTGATTCCCAAAAGTCCCTCACGTCAAATGTGTTTCTTTGAAAAACCATACAACCAAGGGTCACACTCCAGTAATCACTGAGTAAAGTCACTGTCTAACCTCATAAGAAGGGCTGAGTATGAATGAACTCATCGGGTAACCCACTACCCAGCCCAGTTGAATGGTAAACCCTAAGAGGTCATCACGTATCGCACTGGCCAACCCCACTAAACGGTAAACCCTATGGTTTGCAGGTACCCTACTGCCCAGCCCAGCTAGAGGGTAAACCCTAAGGTCAATAGGTAACCAACAGCCTAGCCCCTCTAGAGGTTAAACCCTAATACGCCGGTGGGTAATCCACTGCATGGCCCCACTGGAGGGTAAACATGGAACTGGTCTAATAACTCTGCACTGCCCGTGCCATCACTGGGTGTCACTAACATCACTACGTTGCGTTGGATTGATGTGCATCAAAGGAACCTCTGCTCAACACCCTTTCTTGTTTCCACATTTAACGAGTTATATAATTAGGCTCTTCACGCCCAATTAAATTACACTATTGTAATCATCATGGAAAAACAAGTGAGATAGCCTATTTATTCTCTTGAAGCGGACACCCGACGAAAAGTTATTCAACACATATTTATGCCCATTCGTCGTCTTGTGAGGCCCACACCTCAGTATTGAAAAAGATCATGTGAGTTATTCCATCACGATGCTCTTAGAAAAACACACCAAATCACCTATTAATTTGCCCCTAACTGATGTCTGATGAAAAAGTCACAATACGCTGCACACAGCTTAAAAGACAACCCATGGGGCCCATTCCTCAACTCTATCTTCAATGAAGAAAACCACACTTGCCTACTTCTTCATGACACCAATGTCACAACACCACTGAAGACGCCTAAAAAGGACGTCGGATGTTCTCTCTTCACATGAATGAACAATCTCTACAAGGTGCTAAGTAACACTTACCAAGCGTGTCGCACCACCGAGCTCCTGTCTCAGGAATTAAAAATCCCTGAGAGCATCTCAAAACCTCAGTCTCGATCTGAGGATCACTCCACCATAGACGACACACTAATCTGAAACTTGGTTTTCATGTTATAGGTTTTTAATGCCAAGGTATGGAGACGGGGTGGGTAGGACCGATTTGGAATGCCCACCCCTTTAGACCGACAGTCTGCGGCTCGGCCGCCCAAACCTCCCGGTCCACCATAGCGCGCATTTCACCACATGGACCACGCTGCTTCACTCGGACTGGCATGAGTCAGTCCGGATTTTATTCCATGGGACCCACATTTCGTGGGTCTTGTTTTTCTCTCAGGGTCGCGACGACCCTGGTCTCACGTCGCACGCCGACCGGCGAAGTTGGACAGCCCACCCCATCCTGTGCCGCATGGAACCACGAGGCGATGGGCCGCTATCACGCATGCTTATGCTGACCGCCGAGGAGCCGTGCTCCCACCAGGGAGCCGCGCCACCGCTCAGGGAGCCTACTCCACTGTCGTCACCTGCCAGATGGACCTAGAACCGCCAGAAAACAAGAGTTTTGGCCGGAATAAATCCCAGGGCCGCCCTAGACGCCCTGAGACTCAAATTTTTGATCTAAAAAGAGAATTGGAAATATTGGATAGAACCATACACATATATGTCATTCTATTGATAATTTAAAATCATTTTGATTCTATAATTTGAGTTCTAAAAAGTTTTGGAAATTCAAAATTAAAGCGCAATGATCCTACGTCTAAGGGCGTAGCCAGTCGCTTCACAAACGATCCGCTGGAGCTGCAACCAACTTATTGAGGTGTGGAGAGGAGCTTGAAGAATGTGGATACTTTTTTTTAGGATCTTCCTCCAGGGATATTGTAATGGGGAAGAAGGCATAGGTGGATGTGTTTAATTATGGAAAATTAATTAATAAATTTTATTTAATACTTAAACACACACCAGTAGTCCCATACCCGAACTCTCGACAGGGTCACGGTTAAGTCGCTTCTAGGGTAAAGTCCATGTTTGGAGCGCAACGGTGGTCTTGGAATTTTAATCCACGCCTCCATTTAGAAGTTATAAGTTTTACGCCCAAGGCCGCTAAATTTCGAAATGCCCCTGGTGGCGTTTTCCATAGAAGAGCCACGCCCGCGAAAGTTACACCCCTATAAGGGTAGAATACAGACTTTGGACTCAACAGTCCCCTCAGTTTTCTCATCCGAGATACCGTTTATGAGTTATTATTTTTATTTGGTGTGTCTAGTGTTAACACGCTTAAAATTTAATTTTGTCCACACTGGGCATCGGAATGACACGCCGTCTGAATGCCTTGCTCTAGAATAACATCATGAAAATTTCAAAGTCTCACAGTCTCAAAACTCTAAGTTATTACAATCAATACCATGTGGGGCTATTACCACATATAGACTCACATGGAATGTGGATTTAGTATAATTTATATGTTGGAATCATTCCCTCTAAAATACATCCCTTATGAGTGTGCTTGACGAGGTTTCATGCCCTAGAAGCATGATTTTTATTATTTTGACCCTAATATGAGAGTTTTATCCATATGTCAAGTGTAGAGGTTTTATATTTTTTCCTCTAATTTTAGAAATTAAGAGCCAATTATGAGACTTTATCAGTTGGACTGGGTGGGAGACATATTAGGATAATATTTTTACATGGACCCTTATAGGTTGACATTACATTTGATAGAGGGAATACTATGTGAGAGGGGTTGGCCCTGTTTTATGGATTACTTTTTGATAGTGATATCTTTTTTACCCTCATTTTTAGATTGATTCATGATTAGTTCTTAGGTATTGTGATATAATAATTTTAAGGCATTTAAATTTGACAAAAAAAAATTGTGTGATTTTGTATCAAGACTGGATTCGATTACAGAATATTAATTTGTATGTCCCAGACGACTCTTGATTATGTTTTAATTAATGTAATAGAAGTGTGTGTTGATGCACATGACTAGAACAATTATGTGTAACTTATTTTCCTAAAATAAACCATGGAATATGTGAGGATCCCAATTTTGAGGTGGAGTTCATATGAAGATTTGGGATTAAAGAATCTAATGATCCATATATCATGATCAACATAGAATTTTGATGGACGAATTACAGGATAATGAGTTGGATGATAAAAATAATACGCTGATTAAACATTGTGTTGTTTATATCATAAATTTTTAAGTGGTCATACACATTCCATGTATGGATTTTTTAAATAATTTTTGTGGTAATTTTTTCATAGTATATTTTAAATGAGTCATGTATCTCCATAGCAGAGAAGACAACGAGAATTAATTAGAAGTTGTGTGGGAGTTGAATTGTGTTTCCACCATTATACTCATCATCAGGAGATGTGGTGATAGGTGTTCGTTAATGGATAGTGAATCATGTTTCAATATGAGTGTGGATCATAGTTAGACATAGATTCATTTAAATAAAATCATATGTTACTCTTAGTGTCGAATAATCATGTTCTATCTATAAATTGATAGTATTATGACAATAGATCATAAAATATACTTTAATCTTGTTTCTAATACAATACATTTCTTCCCTAGTTGGAAGAATAATCTAGTTGAGGGTATGCTCAAGGAGACGTGTGAGGTAAGACATATGGTGGGGAGTGCGTTTATGGATATTTAAGGGTGGTGACCCTTGTTTTCAGTGGAAATTTTCCCTTATCCATTAGTTATTCAACCTTATGTTTTTTATTTAGTAAATTATAATTGTATTCTTAATGTCACGAGTAAAATAATAGTCATAGTTGAATGAATTCCATGTAGAATATAGTAGATGATGCTATTAAATTGGTGATTAGACAATAATGGTGGTTTATTTGTACATATGAATGGGTATAAGGAATGGTATTTATTTTTAACACTAATGATTTTCAAAGATAAGAAGGGTTATAGTGGGGGTTTTTTTATGACCCATGTTTTTTTGCCTCAAATTTTAGAAGGAATTTGAATGTTTAGATTACTAAAATATTATATCATCAACAGAGTTTCAAAATGGTATTCTAATGGTTATATTACCTCTTGATGTTTTTGAGATGTGATTGAGAATTGTTTTATATATTAGTGTTTTATGGGAGATGATGTGGTTTTGTACCCAAAACAAGTGTTTTCGTAAATGAGAGTAGAGGGAACATGGTTGAAACATGGTTACTGATAACCATGTGACAAATAGTGTGTCCTAGATTGTTAAGTTCCATGGGCTGAAAAAACTATGTGGTAGGTAATGTATAATTTTTCCTGATCTATAATAAATTTATGGACAATGCTCTTGTTTGGAGTACATTTTTATATTCCATGATCATTAATCACACATCATGAGGGGGCTTGTATAGTGAGCTCCACATTGTTAGAGCATGGATTGACTAACCAAACTGCCAAACCATGAGTCCCCATAAATAGTAGAAAATGACTCATTTCCCACTATTTTATTTAAGATGAAATCCCATTTTTTTATCTTTTCTACTAACTCACACATGAATACATTCTTCTATATTGTTCAGTGGAACCCTTCTGGTAAGATATTGACACCTTTTGTCTCGGTTGGGTTATCTTTCCAATCTTCATCTATCTTAAGTTTCTTTGATTATATATTTTCTTCCTAGCTCCGTTGATGTATAGTGAAATTAGATATCATTCATGTGGTTTTATGTATGCCTAAAAAGAGGATAACCCAATGGATCATATTCCCTTTACAAAATGTTGTTTTGTAACGGTACGTCACTAGAGTGAATATATAAATCATTAAATATTTTAATTATAATTGTAATAATGTAGTTATCATGTCCTTTATTATGTTTTTTAAATTATTAAGATTTTAAAGGATTTAAAAGCTACTTTTGTCTTTTGAAAAATATGTGGAAAACAACCAAATAGATGGTGTTTTGTCATAACATCCGTTTAGTTGTTTTGCATGTTTATTAAACAAAATGGAATCTCTGTCCTGTCACTAAGGGTGATTCCCAAAAAATATAAATTCATTATCATTAATTGTATATTTAAATTAAATATTTTGATGGTATTGGATGAATACATTAGGTAAATAAAATCACAAGTGTTATAACATCATACCATGACCATTGTGTATGACCAAGATAGATGATCCCATGTGGGATGCCTCCTCATATTTCCATCGATTGTACCAAATAGGGATTCTTTTTCCACTATTTGACGTAGAGTTCTCCATGAGGGATTCCTCCATTTACAAATTTTCTATGAGGTTCCAAAGTAGTATTCCACTATAGTGTTTGACTTAGGGGATATGTTGTTTTCCCTAGTGTGTTATTGACCTCGAACTTGTCTATCACTTTGAGGTAGAGATGGTTTAATGTTTCACCTTAGAATATTTGGTGATCATGTAACTGTATAATATTATTACACTAGTGGTGGGATAGAAATATTACTACGCACACACTTTTATTATGAATTCACATAATAAATTCTGGTGCCTTTCGGGATTTTTAACTTTACATAACTGTGATAGATATCACACGACCGTTTACAGGGTGTATCCTTGAATAGAATTAACTCATGCTATATCATAATGTTGATTATGAATTAGATTAATTGAACTAGAGTATGTTTGGGATTGATTGATTTTATCAAGGGCCAACCTTTTCATGTGTTCTCCCTTGTATGATCGGCGTTTAACATTTTAGACTAGTATTTATATAGTAATTCTTTTTTATTCATTTTGTGTTATTTAAAATAGAATTGGTTGATTGAATGGGAAAATTCATAGACACTAAACTTCACCCAGATACATGCAACAATGATTATTTACAAGGTTATGGCCATGAACATGGTGAAATTCTTATAAACTGGGTTTTGACATTGATTTACTATAGTAATGATTATATAGTTGGTTTATATATAGTTCTATGTTATTTTGTACCATGGTTATGTGGATTGGGATAAAAAAACCATGAGTGATACATGATTTTTCCACCTTAGGTTGACAGGATGAGACTCAGTTATAAATTGAATAATGAAATAAAATTACTAGTGACATGACTAGAAAGTCAAAGTAAAAACACATGGATTTAGTCATTAACATATATGATTAATTTCCCTTCCAATACATCTGATATGATTACTTTTTTAAATTCTATTTTTTACTTGTCTCATTCTAAAAGGATATTCACAAATAGATCGGTACAAATATTTATTGGTTGCCTACTGGGATATAGTCTCACACACTATTTTGTTCCCAATTTTAGACCCAATAATATTATGTGATTGAAGGTGTTGATCATGGGATTCACCCTACTACAAGTAATTAATGTTGCGTCGTAAGAGTTGTAGATCATGTGGATGATCCAAGGAATGAAATGTTTCCTAGTATCTTTTGTTTCATTAGGGATTTTGAGATATATATTGTGTATTACTATTGTGTATATTTTTTTCTTTTTTATTAGATCATAACATGTTTCGTCGTAGTTTTTATTGAATGATTATTGGTTATTTATCATATGAGTCTTACCCTATTTATTTTCAGTTATAGTTTGTTTACATCTTCCCGTATTGTATATTCTATAAAAACTATGTTAAACACTACCAATGAGGGCTTAGTTTCACCACTATCACACCCAAAGCCTTGGCTGCTAGTCAGCAGCCTCTGGAATTTGGGGAAATGGTCTTGAGGACATGTGGCCAACCAGGAACGGGAGAACTAGTTATGTGGCATCGGGATCCAGGATGTTACATAACACTACCATTAAATTGTTGATTCTAATTATTCATTATCAAATATAGGCTTAGGGATGGGAATTTTGAACCAGTAAACAAAGAAGGGTAATCCAATGACATTAAAGGGATATGTTATAAATGAAATTTATCACCATGTCCTATGAGTTTCAAGGAATCACTCTATGTTGTCTATGATATATTTCCAATCATATATTGTTATGGGAATTTTTTAAGAATAATAAATGGTTACAACTGGCTTATGAATTTACCAAAACATATCCCCTAGTTGTGTCAAACAAGGTGAAGATTAAGGCCCATTTTTGGGTACTAGGTTACCCTAATTCAGACCTAGAACACCTTATCAGAGTTATTACTCCTACGTACATCTACAAAAGAACAATGTATACATGTAATATCTTGATAGAGATTTATTTTCATGACAACCCACTTAATCTATATTTATAAATATGAGGGGATGTTTTACTATACTTATTATTGTCCTTATCCTTTTTCTAGAGTTCTCTAATCCGTATCCAAAACACAAGAATTTTTTCCTCTAAAACCGACTATTACAACACCTCTCAATATTATACTTTATAGCATAATTAATTACATAAAATTAAACTTCATAGAACAAAAAATATTGATAATTATAGTGTCTTTGAGAATTATGTACAAAATGTTACATCATGAACATGGGATACACAGTAGTTATTAAAAACTTCGTTAACAAGATTTTATTTATAATTATTTAACATGCTCAAAATAAATCATCAATCTTAAAACCACATGGGATAATCAAGTGACATACATAAAAAAAGTGGCGTGATATAAATCCAAATAATGGAATATAAATTTCATAAGTGATACTTATTAAAAAATTGAAATTTAAATGAAAAATAATAGGACCATGAATAATAAGGAATGATAAGGAATAATAATCATAAAATAGGAAATGATTCAACAACATCGAACACTAAATAATAAACATTGATCTATTATAATATCCAAATAAATCTTGGTGGAACAATTCCCATAAAAGAATTGGGTACACCCATATCCAAAAAATATGTATTAGATACTAAACATTACCCAATGTGTACGAGCGCTATCTGGGTTCACCCTACATAATTATATTATTTTTATGATTTATTTCACCACATAGATCATATGGAATGGATTAATTTTTCATCATAGATAATTACCCAATGATGCAATGTGGAATACATAGATTTATGTCCCAAAAAAATAAGAATACATAATAAAGTTGAATACCCAAAATAGAATAATGGGTATGGTATTCACTTCACAATTTTTTTGGCATAGAAAATTATGGTGTAATTTTTGATTCATAACAACATTCCATAAAAATTCATCAAAAATTTTAATGATAAATAAATGTGTCCATCACTATATGAAAATTTAATGTATAGTTTTAGTTACATCGGAATTAATATCCTGACATTATAAATGTTTAATTAAAATCCAAATGTTAATGATGAAACATGAATACAAAAAAAATCCTTATGAAATATTCTGAATGGTAATGGGTTTACATAAAGAATAATTGTAGGATTACTGAGTTTTAATGGAAATAATTTTTAATTATAAAAAAATATATATATTAATGGGAATAAAGAATATCATATCATGTAATAATAAAATTATATGTAAAGTACATAACCTTAAAGAGTGATTGATAAAAGCAAACAGTGAAAGATCCGTTACGTCAGTGTCTGACTCGAAATGGTTGTGAGGGGCTTATAGAAATATTTCAGCACATAGGAAGGACAATAGGGAGCGGAGGTTACAATGATCATTTTCTACAAGGTGTTTTATTGATGATAAATAGGAGCATTTGTGGGTTTATTTTAGAAAAGAGGGTGAATTTATTATTATTTTGGTTTCGGACTCTACATATTAGAAAAATAATAACTACAAACCCGTTCATTATTTTCCCTCATATTTTCTACAATAGGTTAGTTGTTTTTATAATTTTAGGATGAAAATATCTAATGTTATTAAAATCTTACCCTCAGTGATGTGGAGGTGAGTCATACTCTTAATGAAATGATTTTAAAATATTAAAATATATTATAATTCGTGGAGGATTCAAAATGTGTTTAAAAAATAAATAAAATTTAATTAAAATAACATTATTTTAAAGAGAAATTATATATTTGGTCATCTATCAAATTTATATTACTTGTTACATCACTTTTGGGACATTTGGGGGTAATAAAATTCATTGTATATTTACATGGTATTAAATTTTTACTTAAATATTTGAGTGTATTAAAAAATATAAAAAATTAACCATTGGATAATTTAAACACTTTAATTACTAAATTAAAAATCATTTTTTAAATAATAATATATATACATGTAAGTTACCAATTTTAAATTTAAAACCTACATTTATTGGAAATGAAAACATTTTATAATAATATTTTCTTGAACCCTTATGAGAATTACATTTTATTTTTTAAAAAATTATATGATAATCTAAATTTGATAAAAATTATTAATTAATAATATTTCATTAAAATGTTATTTATTTCAAAAACCTGTAATTCCATTTTTCATTAATTCAATTTGGGTAACACCACATGATTTCATAGTTTGTTATCTCATTAATGCAATTATGAATAGTATTAACTACATTTTTAATATTATATACTATATATAATTTTAACATCCATATTATGTGTTTCTTAGACATAATATAATAACAATTTTATTTTTTTAGAAAAAAGAAGTATTTTCAAAAAAACAATCAATCTTACAGTCTTCTAATATGGAACACTTTTTTTATAATCATTATTTGACACTTTTATATATTCAATTTAATTAAAATAAATTCTTTTTTAGAAGATGTAAATAAAAATATAGTTTGGATAAATTTTTGAACTTTTTGAATAACTTTCATATGTTGAAGAATAATGAAAAATACTATGTTTTAATTGATTACAACTTTTTTAAGAGAACTAATTTATAGTGTTAAATTATACATTTGATTGTATTTGAAGTATAATTAGATTATATTTTTATCATTTAATATAATTTATGTCATTATAAGTAATATCACATTTAAATTTAACATAATCACATGTCAATATTTTGATATTTTCTACTTTATAAAAACCTGCTTCTTGGTTTTAACAATGAGAATTAATTTTAAATTAATACATGGAACATATATGTTTTTAATTTTCAAAAACAGAATAAATTTTTGAATTCAAAATATCAAAATTATCTTTGGGTGAATTTTTGGTACTTTTTTTGATAACATTCACTTTTTGATGAATAGTGAAAAAGTCAAAGTTATTGTTTATAAATGAATTTTTATTTAAATATTTATCTATTTTATATAAATTTAATTTAAGAAAAAATAGATATATAATACATATTTAAGTTCAATGCAATTAATTAAATTCATTTTAAAATAAATTTAGATGAATAAAATTTTATTGAACTATCTAACCTCTTTTACCCACCTTCTTGAAACAATTGCAAATTTGCATATTACATAATTTTATCACTTTTTTTTAGTTGAAATTAAAAAATACATGAGTCACGGTTGACATTGGTAAGTAAATTTGGTATAATAAGAGGAAAATAATTTTTTGTGAATTTAAACTTTGACTTTTATTTACCATGGTTAAAAGTAAATAAGATATTTAAAGGTGAAAATGATATTAAAATTATAGGATCAAATATTTAAAAATGAGATGTTAAAATACAAGAGGGGTGATATTTATTCTTTAAAAATTTGTAATGAAATTTTGTATAAACAAAATTCACAACTCCTCTAATAAGAAATTCAATTCATAGAGAAATATAAAGTTCTTAAGTCTAAATCTTATGAAACTTTTCTTACAAAGAGATTCTACCAAAGGGCGTATAGAATTTGTTACAAATAAGGATACAAGTTAGAAAGTTTATAAAAAAAAAACATCCTAAATTTTACAATAAAATGGAAATTTATCATATTATTTTAACCCACAGAAGAGGTTATCCAACAATTATGGATAATGATGCCATGTTTTATAATTACTAGAAATTTTTTCTTAACCAAACCTGGGTATGCCCTCAATTATATTATCGGTATCTAACTTGCTATCCCTGCAAGTCGGCTATTTGTAAGGAAATCGACACCTCTAACTTCACTACCTGGAGTATCTAATTTTAATGAAATAAAACTTGTGCACAAAGCAAATATATAAGAAGCAATGTTTGAACAATCCTTTCAAACTTTCTACACTAGCCTGACTGTTTATAAGAGCCTCTCACCCAAGAGCAATTCGCTTTTAGAGAGATGAAATCTAAAACTCAAAGATTTAAAATCATGAACATATATGGATCTCATCATCTGAGGTCCTACTTATAGCTCTCAAAAACTACTGGTTGGTTCCAATCCAATTATAATATTTCATTAAATATCGGAGGGACATGGACACGTGGAAAGCATACAATGGTTAGTTTATAAGAGAAACAACAACATAATTTTATATAACCATCCATGAATATAATGATCTTACACCATAAGTTTAATGAACTTGGAATCTAATAAAATTGAAATGGTATGAAAGACATTAAGAGGTTCGGAATTCAAAGGAAATAAAGCATTGAATATTAAATTCCAGAATAATAAATTTTAGAATGTATTTTCATAAAATCGGTATGAGTAAAGTATAAGGAAATATTTTCTAAAAAATCAGTTCTACAAATTCTTGTACCAGTATCATGATTTACGACATGACAAAATATAACCTGTATCAGATTATAGATGATAGTGTATAAGCTAATTCTCGGTACCAATTTCTTATTCTCAGGTATCAGTATTACAAGAAATGGTTTCACTATCTATAACATAAATGGTATTAAGAAAATATTCTTTAGAAATGTGGAATTGAAATTTTCAGTATGGTATTAAAAAGGAATAAGGATTTCGATATTGGGGTTTCCAGTATCATTATGACAAATATGTCTTAAAGAAAATCAGTACTGATAACTATGAAGTCAGAGATTATGAACTTTTAGAAAACTGAAAAAATGGAAATCTAAGTATGAAGAAAATATGATACCGGATTTCATTATAGATGTAAATCGATATCATAGTGAAAATAGATAATGAGAAACAATGTCTAAATGAATTCAGGTATTTTATAACCATGAATGAAAATTCAGAGCCTTAATAAGTTTTCTGTTACGGTAAAACAGATTTCTACAAACCTTAATACAAATATAATTAACTCAAAAGTCTAACAAAATTTTGGTTATAAGGTAATTTATTTCAATGTATGGAAATATAAATAAGTGTAAGGAAAATATATTTATGAAGAAGGTGTTTGTGATTTTCAAAACAAAATCATAAGAGATAGAGAGGTCTTATAGACCTGAAAATATCTCCCTTCTTTGAAATCATAAATAACATCAAAAAACTTGTCAACAGAAATAAATAAATACTTAATATTAGAACTACATAGCTCCCCCTCAACTGTATAACTTATGGTATATTATTATTCTCTTATATAGAAGTTCTTAGAGTACATAAATCTCCCCCAATGAAAAATATTCTTTTATTTAGAGAGACCCCCCCTTAGATGTAGAACTCTTCCTTATAGATTATTGTTTGGAAATTTATTTTTCCTTATATTTTAACCTAAGGAAATGTTTCCCTTATAAATTTTTCTTCCTTTAACTTCTCCCACTGATATAATTCTCCCCCTTTTTTATTTTAAAAAAATAATTAATAGGGACCTATAATGTTAGAATGAAATATACGCGAGAAAAAATATAAAATATTTGCATGAAATTTTTCATTGTGTTTTACTTGAATGTAAATACAAACAGAATTTGGCATGGGATAAAAAATGTATCAGCCATCATTCATCTTCTCTAAGAGAAGACTTTTCACCAAGGACATAATATTTTTCACCTCCTTGTTATCTTTTTTATGCTACTTTATCATGGAATATTGCTCAGCTACCTTCTCCTCCAAATCCTGGATATAGAATTCTTGGGACTGATTCTTATCTTCATGAATTTTGATCAATTCTTCTTGTGAATCTGATTTCATCACAAGACCAGCAAATTTTCCTTTCTGGTAATTGACATATTTATCTATGGTATTCATTTCAGAAAGAAGTTTTTTTCCATTAATTTTCCTCACAGCTACCTCACATGAAAATTTCACTTTGAAAGAAGTCTAGACTATTTTCATCTCATTTTCTACATTTTTGAATGCTCACTTGGTCGATTCCATGATTTCTGAGAATTATTGAGCTTTATCTAATAATGTTCATGTTCATCTCATCACTTTTTTACATGAAACTTTTTTATATTTATAGTAAATGATATGATTATTATGACACACTTCTCCTTTCACAACCATGTCCATCTTCATAGATTTTGAATCTATCTTTTGATTTAAGGTTTCCTGCATCATTTAGCTTCACGAATCTATGTTATCAAATACTGTAATGGTAATTACTAATTTCCTTAACAACAATTTTATAAATTCATCACCCATTGATGATGAGGACTCGGAGTCAGATTCTTCTTTATTGACCTTCGGAGGAAAATATTTAGGATTTTCAAGCTTTTGAGGAGATTTGGCATCACAATGGGTAACCATAATGGCCTTCCCTTTATCAAAATTCAGCACCACATTGGGTTTGGAACCTTGAGGGAATTCTTCATTTTTTATAGCCTCTCTTTCGACTGAGGGTGGGAGGATCAATGCACCCAACGGTCGATCTTGCAGATAGCTATGTTCCGCTCAATCTCATAGGTCAGGTATATCTGTATTCGTTTCAAAACAACCAATGGTTGTTTATCAAATGATCCGTGGACCAAATTTCAAGTGGAAGGTGTTCACTGGGACATTTGGCCAGTGATTTTTATGAACTCACATTGGTCGAGAAGACGGGAAGTCTTGCTCATCGCACCATTTTTGAGGGGAAATTATTGCATGTTCTGGGACTCTCTTATAGATTTAAGATGTATTCATTTGTTCCTGAATCTTTGGTTTATACCCAGGCATAGTATCCACGGATTACTCCTAGATGGAAATAGTAATCTGAACGCAGGTATTCAGAATCATTTAGGCCCGAGTTTTACCATCCCTCATTGGATTAATGACTTAGAAGAGTTTGGACTCATTGATATGGAATTGGTTAGAATCTTTATAATTGGGCACTCTAGAGTTTATTGTCATCCAGGGGGGACAGATAAAAACGTGATCATTTGGATTGAACCCATGATATGGGCTTCCTCTTTATCCTCGTGAGAGGAATCAGAATCCATGTAGTTCATTATGAGGATTAGGACTTACACATGGGTAGTGTCATGAATTATGATTGAACCTCAGGGATACTTCCTACGTACCCTACATAGGAGACCGGGATCAAATCCCACATAGTTCATTTTGAGGGGCTTGATATTGCAGGTGTGTCATGGCCATTAAAAATCCTTATGCCCACATGAGTCATGCTTAGTGTGAGAATCAAGGGAATTCAACAGACATGGAGAGCCTCTTCCTTTCTCCCTACCGAGAATAGGGGAGGAAGAGGATGAGAGGAGGAGAAGTCTCAGAACACTGGAATCTCCTTGTCCCTGGTGTTGGAGGAAGGTAGGAGTCGGTCAGTGGAGTAATGAACCTTCTGTGATGAGAGTGTAAGTCCATTATCTATCGACGAGGATGGTGTGGAGCTTACTCCAGGAGGGAGGCCTATCCAATCCCAGGAGAGTTGAGAAGTGCTCACCATTGGGGCACATCAAAAGGAAACGCGGATGGGGTCCCTCAATCCTGGCATGTGGAGAGGTAGAAAGAGGACTCTTAGGCTCAAACCCTACACTACCTTGGGAATGTGAACCCAGGAATGGTTCAGGATCCCACCCAAGGGCTGGGGAAACCCCTTTTTCTGTGCCTAATGTTGGTATGTGAACTCAAAGTGGCACGTTGATGCGCCAGAATGTTGCATCATACGGGTCTAGTTTCTTTGGTAAAGGCCTTAGCTTGGGGCCGATGAATAGGCTAATGACGGGATTGCAAAGGATCATGCCGGATTGGAAGGATTTTATCTGGCTTGAGGAATGGGAACATCGAAGGAGTTGGTTGGCCACATGGGTGTATGAGGAGTGGTGCCCTTAAAAAAGTGGGGTTCAAAGTGGCTAGAGATGTCATCCACGTACCAGGGTGGTATGCGGACTGAGAGGCATCCCACGTACCAGGGTGATACGTAGCTGCGGGTTCGACCCATGTACCCGGTTGTTACATGATGGAGTCCACGCGAGCAGTGGCGGCCAGGGGCGATGTCGGTCAGTGGTTTGCTGGTCAGGGCGTAGCCCATGTAAGAGGGTGTTATGCGGTGCGTCAGATCAAAAAAGTGGAATAGACTCCCCGGTCCATGCAGAGTACATCTGTGGATGGCCCATGTATCGTGGTATTCTCCTTTATTTCATGGTTGCAGTTCACCAATTTGTTATGTATTTTATTGTTACTTATTAATTCATTTCCAATTTCATACCTGTTCTTGTTCTCGAATTAGAACTTCTCTTTTTGAAAAATCCAAAGCTCCTTCCTCCGAAATCCTTCCTCCTGAATCTAATCTCCCCTTCCCCACTTCTTTTTTTCCTTCATTCTTTCATCTCCCATTCGATGTCATTTTATAGAGGGGGAAATAGAGTATCTGGGGTCATGCGACAACTTCTACAGAGGACCATGACGGGAAACCTGGTTTACAGATGACTGGGTCAATCCACTTATCACGGGGTCATTGAATGCACCTTACCCGCGAACCAAATTGGTTCGGGGGGTGCTACGCGGCTGCACAGGTCTCCTCCTCCATTCTACGAACAACAGTGCACGTAGTTTGGGGACGGTTTGTGATGGCAGACCGGCCTGGCTCCCGTCCTGCTTCGCTCCTGCGTAGGGTTCTCGCCTCCTTTTTGCGGAAGACACTGGTCCACGGAGGGGGTGGCTTATTGAACTGGTCATTTACCATCAGTGCTGGACTGGCATGCAGACTCTTGGATCCTTTTCCAATTCATTGGTGTTCTCCATATTTTTTTCCAGTTCCTTTATGGAAATTGGTAAGAATCCTTTCCCAAATTAAGGGCATTCCCATTCTCCTTTGCAGGTTTTTCAGGACCCTACAAATGCCCCCATCAAAATGTGGTCCGGTCAGAACGAAGAGGTGGCTATTCCGATGTAGAGTGGTCCTGAAATTTGGATAGTTTATGCTAGAGGAATGGACCTGGAAGGGGACCACAACTATAAATATGGGGGGGCCCTTTCCTTGTCTTTTACCAGATTCTTTGCAAAATCAGATCTCTCTTTTCGTCTCCTCGTGCCTGACTCCTTTGCGAAACTTCTCATCTGTGAACCATCTTTTGTTCTCGCGAACCTTTCCACGTTCACACTTACCTTAACCTGCGGACCAATCTCCCAGCCGCATACTAAAAAATTTAATCCACTGAACAGTATGTCACGATGGGCCACGTAAGAAATCGTTATGCTGTTTCGGATGGTTTGCAGATTAGAATAATCCAAACAATGAATACTTCTGAAGTATTTTGAACTTATAAATTTAAATCATGCATTCAGATTCCGTGGAGCTGCTTGGTTCGTAGCTTTCTGTCCAATGCTCCATGGGCTAGAGTATCGTGGACTTCCTCTGCGTAGGGCTGGTTCACGGGATGCCATCACCGTGAACTACCATATGAGGCCAGCCCGTGGATATCGTCATGAAGTCTTATGGATGGAGTCCCTTTTCAAATACTTGATGTTTTGTCCACATTCTATAATCATGGACTAACAATCTGTATGGTTTCTATGATTCAGGGAGAAAACATGGTTCCTCCTCGACCTGCGACCATGCCTGCTACTGATCTTCTTCTAATTTGTGAACAATTCAAAAAGGATGTGTCCAGATCTCTTTAGGATGGATTCTACAACATTCTACCATACCCACTCCTTGCAAACATGATGTCTGAGTCATAGTGGGATTACTCCTTTTCCAATAGCCTTCTGGCCTACAGGTTCTGTTTATTGTCTGATACACCGATTCTAGTTCCATCTCACAACAACAATCCCACTACGTGGATATTTACCAGTACTATCCCTTGAGTTTCAATAACCACCAGGGGTGGCATACCCTAAGGGATCCAACTTTTGGTTCTTTGTTAAATCACCTTCCCGTGTCCCTGATAGTAGATCTACATTTTCCGGATTGGGAAATTCACTATTATCGAAGCATTGCCCACAATGCTATGGTAAAAACCAACGTGGATGGTCAAAGGACTAGGACCTCTGGACCGAAGGGGCATTTATGTCGATGAATTGGGGTGTCCCTTATACGTTTCCATATATTTTAGGAGTTTTAAATATAATTGTGAGTTGTTTGTTTATATGAAGCTGCATGGGTGTCCCAGACCTATACCCATCGGCCCCATTCCCTTGGCAAGCAGCTTATGAGCCGTTGGAGATTGGATACTAACACATTCTATCTGGTCCATGTAGAGGTGAGTAACAATATTGGGGATGTCTTCCAGATTTCAGGGGTCCCAATTGTTCGAGGCATGTATGATGAATTATTGCCTCCCCCTTCTTTGTGAGATAATGAAGAGAGGACTCCTCCCTTGAGGAAGAATCTCATTGATCAGGCCCAGGATCATTCGAAGGATATATCTCTAAAACAACTTTCCCCATATCGTGAATGGATCAATGATTTTTCTAGAGAGATCATGTCCATGGTTCTTCCGCGCAGGCCCATGACCTGTCCCTCAATGGAGTCATGAAGGTAGAGGGGCAGTTATTAGATGATTGCGGAGGAAGGAAAGTTCAACAGTTGAGGCTGGGAACTTGTGTCGAACATTGATTGACTTCTCCTCTTGGTGGTGTTTCTTTCCATGTTCTTGAGTGGCTGGTTATTCCCCGTATGCGAGACAGGTGGCATGCGGGTCTCTACTTTTGTTATGGTGGGATAGTTGGCCACCAGCAATGTCATCAACATGGTCGTCCTAGTACAAACTAGGATTTATCTATTGCTTGGAAATATTATCAAGGTAAGTCGGAAAAACTATGTAGCCGACCCTTTTCAAATCCTATGGGTATTGTTGGAGCACATATTAAGAACTGTTACACTTTCATCAATCCTTTTTAGATTTTGGGTACCGTATTCCGGTCATATTTGCAGTTGACCAGTGGGGTTATGCCCGAGGAGTGGGTGACCCAAGATAAGGATGGAAAACATACGGATCAGAGTATGCATCTACTGTCGATCCGGATCTCAAGCTACGATAATTTCAATTTTATACCATATCCTTCCCCGACCGGTGCTATCAATAATTCCATAATAGAGGTATTTATCAAGTAGGGCTACCTCTTTTCCCTTCGAGAGGGTATTCTGGTGGCTCGTATCATTGGGGAATTGATCTATGAGGGGTATGCGCCTTACCAATTCGGATGTCAATTTGGTTGCGTCCAGGCGCTATGTACTCCTTCTCTCAATGGTGCCTGCGGGAACTTCCATCTAATGGTGACCAGAAAATTGTGTCTAATGATCACCCGGGAGGATACTGACTGCAATTTATGACCCCCGTGCTTCCAGAGTCCATGCCTTTCTTATCCAAAAGATATGCCGAATCCTAGGTGAAATCGTACCCGAATGGTCAGTTAGGGCTGTGGGTGCCCACTATCTATAGTCCTAAGAAATTGAATAGAAATAGGAATCAGATGGGGGATAATTGTCTAACAAGGCCGGGAAAGGTTCACGACAACCCTGCAGGTCTCGTTCCTCTGGGGAAGGTTTTAACTGATAGAGATGTATCCTAACATGCCCTCGAAGCTTCGTGGAGAGAGTTGGACCTTCCTGCTGATGCTTCTTTCCCGATGGCCTGGGGCCAGTGGGATGAATTCAAAGGTTAGTCATCCTTTTGTAGCAAGTATCCCCATACTTTGTGGCATTATCTCCAGGAATCATAAATAGCCTTCGATAAAAATGGCTACATATCTACTTCTGCTAACATCCTTTATCATGGGGACCCAGATTGTGCCAATCAGTATCTCTTGGACCTTGAGGCTTACGTTCATGCATGCCAAGGTTATGCGGTGTTAACTCATAGAGTCCAGGATATGTTGTGATTGGTGACTGATGAGGAGGAGTAAGACATTGATCACTCTTCCGAGGGAAATGATTTCACCGATTCCCCTGCTACGGCTGAGACAAGGTAGCTCTCCCCCCCCCCATGAGTTCCCGCCCACATGTAGCTCTCGAGAGTTCTAGGGTGGCGGAGAGATCTAGAACAAACCCAAAGATACTGGTGCCTCCACCAACCCATGCCGCTGCCCGACCCTCTCAGGTCGATCCCCCCAGCTAGTTGTTCTTGTTACGACCGCATTTCCAGATGCATGGAGGTTTTGGGATGACTTGAGGGTCAGTGGCTCAGATGATGAGTTTTGGTTGTTACTCCAAACGAGCTCTCTCGAGCTTCAGGGTTTTGGGACTATATTTTCTCTGCATCTCTTGCTGTTGGAAGAGGATCTGGGTGAAATAGTCGCCTCATTGAAGAAAATGGATACATATGTTCATTCACTCCAAAACTAGCTTTATGGGTCTAATCGGGTGTCTATGATGATAATGAATCATTAATCATCCAATCCTAAGGAATTGGTTTCCCAGATCATTCATCCTGGCCTTCTTCCTTCTTTACTGTGAAGGATCTAAAGTTTATTCCGTTTATGTAGGGTGCTGAGGAATCATAGGGGGAAATTAATTCCATGGAGTATACTTTTCGGTGTACCGCAGCAGGTGAACACGCGCCTTAGACTACTGGGGTCCTTGAGGAAGGGGTATCCTAGTGTAGCTGAGCACATGGAAGTGACCATTGAGGATCCAACTAGGGTATTTCCTCCAGCAGGTCGTCCCAATATTCTGAAGAAAGAATTGTCCCCTGGGAAGATCCATAGACATCGTCAGGCATCTCAATTATCAGAATGGCTCAGACATGGAACTTCTGGTAATCATGATTCTCGTTTCCTCGATTACCAACTCATATTTTATGATTCTGCCAGTCATTAACTCTTTTAGTGCTATGGTGTAGGGCCAATAAGAGACCTGAACGTGGCTGCCCAAGTGGTCATACCTTCCACCCCTTTATTATTTGAGGGGCAACCTACGACCATACATGAGCATGACGAGATGGAGGGCCCTACAGAAGGGGCGATTGATATGGACGGTTTCCTTCAGTGTTCAACAACCAAGGATATGTTAGAGGAGGATGACCTGGAAGATGAGACTCTTGCTGATCACACTGCCACTATAACTATGGGGGAGGATGGGGCGTCCGTGATTATCGAGGAGGGCCCAGATCTAACAGGGTCAGCTGCCTCAGACCCGATGTATCCCATGGCGGTGGAGAAAGAGCCTGTTATTAGGCCATTTTTCGAAAACCCAGAGCGGGCCATCATTCTGTTTACCAGAGGAGTAATTTCCTCGAGCATGATCTCTGTAGATGACCGCTTGAGGACAATATTGGGGGTTTTTCGCCTTGGGTGTGTACATAGGTCCTGGACACCTCTGGGGGTTTCCAGGACTTCATTTCCTCTTGAAGATGCAGTGTCTTCCTTGAGTGGCAGCGGCGGCGTAGTGCCTGAGGGAATCGATGCCTTAATGATTGGGGGTATGATTCTCAATATTTTTCAACTGACTCCATTTTCTTACCTTTTCTGATTTGGGATACTTATCTGTCTTATTGACTCTCGGGCTTTAGGACCACGACCTTCGGCGCTGGCGATCGTGTCGTCAGATCCAATTGGGGCTATGACCATAATCGGGCAATGTTGTCCAAGCGTCGGAGCATATGGTTTAAGCTGCATTGGGTCCCTCCATTATGAAATTTACCCTAGAGTATGTATCATAGTCTGGGAGTGACTCCATGCCTGATCAAAGAGTCCTTTACAGTACTCTACCTGATTGGAAAAGGTCATGGGAGAAAATCTGGAAGCTGATTTCTCAGATGTCATTGGCCAAGACGCCGACTAAATTATCGAATCTACGTAACCTGTTTATATTTCTGGGATTCGGTAACTTTGACTAACATGGTATTTATGATATATTCATCAGGTGGTTACTGAACGGGAGAGGCTTGGTGGTTTTGAATCTCACCTTTCTAATGCTCAGTCTGAATCCTACCTTTCTGTGACCCAACAACTTTTCCTAACTGAATCTCATGATCATGTCAGGGTAGTCACGAGACATTAGGGAGAAGACTTTAAGCATCATTATCAACAGGAGGTGCTGAGGAGTGTCATACAATGGATGTAGTAGGAGGAGAATAATTTCATATCTATAATTGATGAAGGGGAGCGACATATGGAGGAGGGGATGAGGGTGAGCTTAAAGGCATCATAGGAGGTGGAAGCACTGTGGGCTGGTGAAGAATCTGAGATAGCCTTGCTGCAGAATCTCCATCAAAAAATCGATTATTCTCATCATCTCCTGATAAAACATTGTGAGTCCATTTAATGTCTCCTGTAATAACCTTTCATTCTAGAGGAGGCTCTGGATTGTGGAATCCCTTCTCATCAACAAAATGATATTTATCCTTTTCACTCTTTCTATCTTCTCCTTTTATAGATGTTATTCGACAAGATTGTTGTATATGAAAATTAAGAAAACATAGAATAATCAGAGTTTAAGACAATTGATAAATTAGAAACAAGCTCTAATTATTCCCAAGACAATGGGATCCACCGACCATAGTTTGACTATTCCTAGGGTTTTATAGAAAAACCCAAATTTTTTTTGTCTTATCTGTCAATACTCTAATTTTTCCTGGGCAGATTTTGTGTGGACCTAGCAGGTATGGAACAACTTTTTCTTAGGTCACCCTTTTTGTGTTTTCGGCCTAACGGGCTTTACACCTCTTTTTTGAGTGGTTTAAAGTCCCATCAACAAGACAATTATTACTGATGTTTTAGGTCAAAATACCTTCACTAGATATGGTGGTGGTGAGGGCCCTGGAGAGGTTCAGTTGATTAAGAGATGTCTCAATACCTTTCAGACACATGTGGGTGGAACATGTTAGGATTTGAACGACATGCAGGGCATGTCTCAAGGAATGGGAGCCGTATCGACGTGCAGAGGTATGAAAAGAATCACCTAAGGAATAATTTGTTTTGTTAGATGGGCCATGGGTGATAAATATGTCGAGCCACTGAGGGAATGGTATGAATATTCATAAAAATGTGTCCTTAAGTCAATGAATTTCAATTTCTAATGGCTTGAGGACTTTATCGAAGTCCGGATTATGGAAACCACCAGGGGTGGCTTGATGGATTATGAAAACCCACCAGGGGTGGATCTGAAATGTTTTGTGACTTCTGATAGGGTTTGGGAATATCTATATTAATCAGTAATGTGGATGAAGTGCCCTTATACTATTCATTTAGTTGGCGTAAAGGATAGTTGGATCTTGGCATAGTTTAAAGTCTTGTAGTTAGGACATTATTTAAAACGTAACAGCTTTTCCTGGTTCTCAGTAATCTCACCAGAGACGTTCCGGCATATTCAGGAAGGCTTGTGAAAGAGGTTGGTAAACTGTAGCTTAGAGGGTTTTCAAATCCTGATATGGATATGGGGGCTTAGAGGCCATGAGGTGTATATAAAGAAGAATTTCCTATGGAAATCTTTCCTTTGGAAGATGGGCCAAGGGAGATCAATATGCAGATCCACTGAGGGAATTTTATGCATATTCATGCAATGGTGTCCTTAGATCAATGATTGTATTCAGCCATATAGCCAGGAAACTTCAGGGTAGTTGAGGTTCGGGACAACAAGGGGTGGTTTACAAGGGTTTGACTCTTTTTAGTTACAGAGTGTGATTGATGAGGGGAAGGTTCCTAGATACAGGAGAAACATTTGGGATAAATTTTCAAGGAATGGGTAATGTCATCCCTTCTCACAGTAGTGTGAGATGGTGGTTGGAATAGGTCTGGTTCATGCACTGAGGGAGAGAGGAAATCATCCATTCCTGCTTGAATCCATGACATATTTCAACCATGTAGTTTAATGTCGTACGACGAGGAAGGAGGGAATTATTATTATTTGATACTGTGAAGTTTATTGTCTTGCAGTAAGGACGTATAATAATTTTAAATTCCATATAGTTTAGAGTCATTCGGTGAAAATGGGGAAATTTTTTAAAGATACTATGTATATTACTGTCGTGCAGTGAGGACAAGGGGAATTTTTAAACCTGTGAAAATGCTTGTAGTTGGAGTAATTCCCCTGGATGTTTAATGCTTGGTTTTTGTATCTTCACACCAAGTGGAAAATATATATTCCGTGTAGTTTTAATCATCATTCGGTAAGGAAATAGTTGCAAAGGACACTCTTAATTATAATGTAACTAGGCTTTAATATCTCGTCATATCCAAGACGTGGATAGGGGTTGATGGTGTGAATCGTGGTTCTGTGGCTTCTTGGATCAGGAGAGATGATATGGGGGCTATTAGGTCGTTAAGCGTATGGGACTAGGAAGAGTATCACCTCAGGAAATCATGCCTTTGGTATACTAGTCAGGGGCAATCAATATGTATATACGCTAAGGGAATGGTATTTATAGTCATGCAAAGGTGTTCATAGGTCAATGACTTTCCACTTCTGATGGCCATGAATGATTATGATGATCCTTGAATGTCTGGGCCACGAATTCTGTCATTTTCTAAAGAGATATCAGGACATGTCAGGGATGTTCATCCCTGGTTGCTATTAAAACTAGAAGAGTTCACCAGGCAGATTTATCTCTACATGGGTTGTACCTTTACTCCAGGAAGATTAATATCGTGCGGTTTGGATGAAGTACTCTTAGTTTAATGATCATAGAGTTCAGACCATTTGGATACTATTGCAACAATCACCGGAAGGGAAATTGAGTTAGGAGGCTCTGTTATACATTGGGCATGTTTAAGGGAATGAGGGTCTAAAATGTAACTCTGGGGTTTCCCGAATAATTAGTTATGGTATGGGGGCTCTGAAGCCGGTTATCGTATGGGGCTAGGAAGAGTACCACCTGAGTAAATATTGCCTTTGGTAGATGGGCCAGGGGATAACAATATGCAGAGCCACTAATGGAATGGTATGAATAGTCATACAATGGTGTCCATAGGTCGATAACATTCCACATCTGATGGCCAAGAATGATTATGAGGATCCTCGATTGCTCATAGTACAGAGTTCGGCATATGGGGATAATGGGGTCCATGTATAAAAGAAACATATTCACCGCAATTTCCCGTCTAGTCAGATTAGCCTAGCCTTGACTTGATGTTTGTAGATGAAGATCTCTAGGTTAACTAGGGTGGATACATAGGATAACTCGGTATGGATACCCATGCAACGTTTGGATGTGATAGGGGAACGAACATGTAAACCACTGCTCCTTAAATTTTTGGATCGAGATATATGATATGGGGGCCCTGAAGCCGGTAATCATACGGAGAGAGGAAGAGTATCACCTGAGGAAATAATGACTTTGGTAGATGGGCCAGGGGCTATCAATATTCAATTCCTCTGAGGGTATGATAATCATAGTCGTACAATGGTGTCCACAGGTTGATAACTTTCCACTTCTGATGGACGTGAATGATAATGAGGATCCACAATTATCTGGGTCACGAAGCCTGATGTATGGAGAGGATGCATCCAAACGCTCCAAGAGTACTCCCATTCCGTTTTTCCATATATCTTGGGAGGGTAGCGATGATGTTCATGTAGTATAACGTTTTATAGTGAGGAAAAAGATAAACCGACATGAAAACAGTATTTCGTGCAGTTTAACTTCATGTGGTAAGGACAATGAACTGTGTAGTTTAACATCATTGAGTAAGGATGAGGAATACACCCCCTGCAGGTCTGGTCATTACACAGGGGAAAGGGGAATTTTTTTCTTATCCTTACAGTTTAACGTTGTGAATTAATGATTGGGAGTACACCTCGTTCAGGTCTGGTCCGAACAATGTGTAAAGGGGGTGTTTTTTCTTATCTGTGTAGTTTAACGTCGTGCATTATGGACAGGGAATACACCCCATCCAGGTATATTCCGTACATCGGGGAAAGGGATTGTTTTTTTCTTATTTGTGCAGTTTAACATCATGCGGTAATGACTGTGAATACAACATGTTTAGGTCTGGTCCTTACAAAGGGGAAAAGGATTTTTTTTCATATCTCTGTAGTTTAATGTCTCGCGGTCAGGACTGGAAATACACCTCGTGCAGGTCTGTTCCTTACACGGGGGAAATTGGGCCTTCATTTGGGGTGGCTAGGCAAGGATGGGGGATCCTGGCATCACTGTGTATCTTACAAGGGCGGATAGGCCCGAGTAGCGATGTGGATTGTGGTTCGATAATCCAAAAATGCATGAATGAGTTTATCCGGACAAGATTTCTTGTATTTATCCACCATTTTCTGGAGAATGTTGGATAGGGTCTTGTTGAAAGCTTCTAAATGTCCGTTGGCCGATGTATGGTAGTGGGATGAGTGGTTATCCTTGTTAACATATTCTTGTTATAGTCCCTCCAATTCAATAGAGCAGATGTTGGTGTCGTTATTTGTTAGTATGGTATAAGGGACACCAATTCTGGTAATGATATTGGTTTTCACAAAGCTATCAATGTTTTTGCCCCGACTTCCTTTAGGGGTACAGCTTTTGTCCATTTGGAAATGAAGTTGGTTGCTGTGAGGATATACTTCAGCAGTTTGGCCGTGGCGGGAGGATATGGTCCCACGACGTCCTTTCCCTAGATGGAAAATGGCCAGGAGTACGTTTCCTGATGAAGTAACTCTGGGGGTTGGTGAATGAAGCTTGCATGAATTTGGAAGGAGTGGAGTTTTTCGGTAAAGTGCTCTCAATCTCGTACCACGGTGGGCCAATAGTACCCAAGCCTTCGAACCTAATGGGAATTCATAGACCCTGAATAATGTTCTTCACACACATTGGAATGCATATTAGTCATGACGACAACAATTTCTTCAACATCAATACATCTGAGGGAGGACTCTGTCGAGGCCTCGTTTTTACAGGACCTCTTACTGACTCGTGCTGCTATATAGGACAATGTTGATTGCCCTTATCCGTATTTTCTATCGTTCAGCCCTATCTGATGGAAGTTATCCCCTATAATGGTAGTTTGAAATGGGGGTCATCCAGCCGGTAGCAGGGGAATATTTTTTAGGGGTAGGACTAACTTCATTGATTTCTTCCATCTTAGTCTTACCAAATCGAAAGACCATTCGTCGATGAGAAATACTGATAATTGTTTCATCCTGGTCTGGGTCAGCTATGGATGTGGCCACATTATCTAATGCATCAGCCTGAGCATTCTGAGACTGGGGAATATAGGTCAATGTTGGTTCTGTGGATTATTCCACCATTAACCCTCAGACATGGTCATGCAAGGGAATCAGATCCTCATTTTAATAGCATTGTCACCATTGACCTACTTGATGACCAGTTCTGAGTCACCTTTTACATTAAGGTGTTGTACTTATTCTTGGAGTGTGAGCTCCAGGCCTGCAATGAGGGCATCATACTCCACCACATTGTTTGTACATCCTTTTTTCAGGAGGATGGAATATGGAAAGACTACCTTTTTTGGGGACATGAGTATGATCCCCGAACCAACATTGTAAAATTTGGGATCCTCCATCCTCTTCCTTATTACTCTTCGGGATACACTGTCGAAGTATATTTCCCATGTTGGGAACTCCTCCTCAATCGATAATATGTCTTCATCAGGTAGATCGACGTCTGGTGCGGTGGTCCCTATCGTGGGGTGCTCTACAAGAAAATCTTCTAGTGGGTGTCCTTTGATTGATTTATAAGGCACAAAACATATGTCAAACTATTTCAGGAATACTGCCCATCGAGATAGGCACCCAGTTAGCATCAGGCGGCTGAGGATGTACTCGAGTGGTTTACTACACGAGAACAAATGGACTTCATGATACTACAGATAATGTTGCAATTTTTGAACTGCGAAGACCAAGGACAAACAACTCTTATCAATGTTTGAGTTCCGCGTTTCAGCATCGATCGTGGGTCGAATGAGGTAATAGAGAATTTTTTCACTACCAGCGTCATTTTTCTATTCAAGGAAGGCCCTCAACGATTGCTCTAGGGCCGTCACGTATAGGATGAGAGGTCTTACAAAATCTGGGGACATAAGCACCAGTGGGCTTAAGAGGTTCTTATTTAGGCTTTCGAATTCCTCTTTTCAATCATCTTTCCATTGGTACGTAACCTCCATTTTCATTAACCTCGTGAAAGGAATACATTTACACTCCAGATTGGCTATGAACTTCATAATGTAGGCCTAGTGCCCTTGGAATCCTCTCAATTAAGTGAGACTGTGGGGAGGTGGTAAACCAAGGATATCCTTTCTCTTTTCAATGTCATCTTCGATGCCACGATGGCATACGACAACGACCATGAATTTCCCTAAGGTAACCCCGAAGGCACATTTCAAGGGGTTCATCTTTAGGATATGTAGTGGAAGTTTGTTGAACACGGTCAGAAGGTTGATAGGTGATCTGAGTGATGTCTTGATTTGACCACCACGTTATCCACGTAGAATTCGGAAAATCTCCCCACGAATGGTTAAAATATATGATGCATGACGTGTTGATATGTGGGTCCGGCGTTCTTGAGACCAAAGGGAATTACCCTGTAATAGAATAATCCTTGAGGGGCCCTGAAGGTAGTGGATTCTTTGTCTTCTCGGGCCATCCTTGAGGGGCCCTGTAGTATGGGATGAGGAGGGACCGTCCACGGGGTCGTAGGTCAATGGTGTTCCTATGTTCAAGGTACACGGCCCGGCCGGTCTGTTTGTGTGCACTAGGCGGCTAGACACTTGTTCTTCCTCTAATGGGAACCACAGAATGACAGGGCCCGAGTGGCTGCTTGAGGAGGAGGAGAGATATTAATTCTCTTATTGAGTCCATTGAAGGGCTCTCCCATGGGTTTCAACGATATTAACGGTTTAGGCCGGGGTGAAACCATAGGGTTGGATTCGACCGTGATTGCATCTCCCCTAGTATCTCATGGTTCTGTGATTCCTCCTAAAGTCACATTGTGATCGAAAATCAGGTTTCTACCCATTCCCTTCGTCAGGGAACTGTCCCATTAGATGGATGACATTTATGGAACCAAATATTATCTCCTCATCCTTTGACAAGTCAACCTGGTCGGTTGTCCCTGATGGTGTCGTTTGGTCGGTCAGTGCCCATGGCGCCACGCTTGGGGGCATAAAATCTTACAGCATCAGAGCTAACTTTGGCCTCATTGCAGACTGCTCCTCTTGTACTTGTCTCCCCTCTTTTTGATTATGCTTGGATGACCGGCTCATCGAAGGTTGTGAGGCTGATATTTTCGGCTGTGCAGCATTAGGGGCTGTTGGTGGCTACATCAGCTACTGAAGTTGAGCTCAGAGTATGCCATGAGCTCAGTTGTCAGTTTTCCAAGTCATCTAGTCATCATATTTCTGCCCCTTCATTCTGGATACTTCCTGCCACCCCTCCCCTTTGTTGGAGTCGGTGGTATAAATATATGTCACATGTGCTGGGGGTGGTCCCAGCTCGACCTTCCTAGAGTCTACCATCCTTTGAAGTAGGTCATTAAAGATGATGCATTACTATACATTGTGCCCCAACATTCGATGGTAGGGATAGTAATATGGCCTATCATTGCGTCTGACGTCATTGGGCTTCCTTGGATCCAGGACGTGGAGCAAGTTGCAATTCACGGCGATGATGAAATATCTACGAACATGGTCCTCTCGGAATGAGTATTCTTTGTACATTAATTCCTCAAACTAGTTCCCCTAAGATCATCTCTGATCATCCTACATGGGCAGAAGTGGACACTGATATACAGGGGTCCCTTGATGATTTGGTGGAGGCCTACGCAGTGGAGTAGACACAGGGGCTGGCTTGAGCCTGACAAAGGACGCTTCAGCTCTAACTATTCTCTTTTCAAGAGCTTGTGAGGCTGTTCGGGACTTCAAATTAGTCTTCTGTAGGGAGTCTTCAATTATTTTGTCAATTGAGGAGTGATTGTGGAAGCCAGGGGTGCACTCCACTGGTATGAGCAGTGTTCGCAACTTATATCGAAGGTTATCGATGCATATGGTCAGCATCTCATCGTGGGGAATTGGTTTGTTCAGAGAGTAGGTCAGACCCTTCCATATGAAGATGAAATATAAGACCCTCTCATTCTCCCTTTGTTTTCAATTCCTGTGGTCATTGACCGATGTTTTAGGCAGGGTTGAGATGAAGTGGAACAGGAACTACTGAGGAAGGTCTTCCTAGCTTTTTATTGGCTGAACTGACAGATTCGTATACCAGACAAAGGCAGATCCGTGCAAGGTCCACACGAAACATCTGATTTTTACTTCTTCTTGTTGTTCCATAGTTCCCATCATAGGGACGCATTAAGATACATAGTGCATGAAATGCTATTCCGGATCACCTGATCCATTGAAAATAAGGAACAGATGATTCCCAAAATTGGGTGGAGGAGGTGTGTTGCTCACCCAATCTGGGTAGGGCTTTTTATCTAGCTGTACCGGAGAGCGTCGACCTTCTATTGCATCCAATATAGTTTTCAGTGCGTTAATGGTGATGGAGAGACCTTGATGTACATCCTTTTGGGCCTGGTCATGGGAAGGTGTAGCCCAAGGCATTAACTGAGGATCCATTTTAGCCGGCACCAAGGGTGAATATGCTGTTTGTGATACCTTTGGAGGGTTCAAACGTACTTTATCTAGTTTATTCCTGAGTGGAGGGATGTATTGGTATTCACTTGAATCCATTTCTAGGTAGTTGGATGGACCGGGTTCCTCATTGGTAGGGGGACCTGACCGTGCCTTGTTTGCCGGGGAAACGTTGGACTTTGAGGTGCACTTGCTGGGAATGCAAGGTGTGGATCTTCATGGGAATCTCTTTCAATAAGATGGTTCCTCTAGAGTAGCTCAGCATTAAACCACCTCAATTCTTTCATTTCCTCTTCTTTTCAATCGAATCTCACTTCGAGCATAAGTGGCTTATTTTTATAAAGATTTGGAGGTTGGTTAAGGGTAACCGGTCCTTTGTTCTTATCCTCATTGGAGGCTCGTAGGCTCAGTGGATGAGTGTTAGCTAGAGGGGTGACCATATTTAGGGCGGTACTTTGGTTCCGGGTGCACACACCTAGTGCTTCGTTGTGAATCATAGCCTGACCAGAACCATCATGTGCCAATCCATCCGGATTTGTATCATCTTTCGTTCCACTAATGGGGTTAACTTCTATGGCATTGATGGATGCATATCGCATGGTTGAGGAGTTTTATTCTTTTAAATAGGAAGAGGATCTTATGCTCCTTTTACTGGTCCTCCCCTTTCTATCTTGGGATTTCTTTCAGAATCCTTGATGAATGGTGACGCGGACTGTTATTTGATGCGACCATATGGTACACGTCCCTCTTGAAGGGGATGATGATTCAAAGGATAGAATAGGTCAGGAACGTCCTCTTCTGACTATCCTCCCTAGGTGATAAAATACCGATTCTCGTGGGGTATGTTGTTGTTGGGGTGGTAAAAATGCCCCAGCCCTAAGGCATGGGGTTGGAACTGTTACATGGATGTTGAGTCTCTTCCTGTTTTTTTGTCTTATGGGAGCCTTTTTTATTAAAAATGCCACCAGCCCTACAGGCTGGGGTTGACCTGGGATTGTGGTAGCGGCTGCTGCTATTGCTACCTACCTGATCTTGTGTGCCCCCATTCGGGGGTGAACTGGATCTCATGTCGAGTTCACCTGTAAATGAATCCCCTCTGGGGTGGCATGCAATGAATGTTGATTGGCCATTCTTAGGCGAGAGACATTTTTTATGCTTTCAGTGGCCTGATTCAGGAGTTCGTGAATGGCTTGTTTTTGTCAGGCCTGATAGTTCTGGGACTTAATCAAGGAATGTCTCTATTGGGTGTTTCACCTTTCTCAAAAAGGGAGACCACTCGATTGCTGTCATGACGTGATGACGTTGCAAGACATTACACTGAATGGGTTCTTCTGGGTGGGGAGTGGAGTGAAATGCAGTGCTCCATGTTCTCCCCATCCTTTTACATGGAATCCCATTGGAGCATCACCAATGAGGAAGTGAAAAATGTGCATTGCATGGAGGTAGGAAAACTCAAGGTTTCCTTTACACTTCACAGGTTGCGGTAGTCGTGCCAAAGAAGAGCTTCCAGGTCGATGTGATGCAGGAGGTCTCCTATATTCTTGACATGATCCACATACCCATCGTAGGGAAGGAAGATTGATTTCAGCTGGCAGAGGGTTGTCTATATATTTGAGTAGATGTCGTGCACACATTCTTCTGACAACATTCTGGGTAAGTCTAATTGAGAGGTGGTCGTGGGACAAAACATAACTGGTACATCATCTCTGGCTAGTCATTTCCTCAGGTGCAACATGTCAGCATACTCCTCTACTAGTGATTCCTCTACTAGGTCAGAACAACTGTGAGGCTCACCGATAGTGTGGTTGGAGGCAGTGGGGCCGGTAGGTATTGAATTATCATGTGGGCGATTCCGAGGTGGTTCATAAGATGAATGTGTCCCCATAACATCTTCATAATGAAGAAGGGTGTCGTTGCTGACTACCTAGGAATTTGACAAGCTTGTTCCTATCCTTCTGAGTGCTTTGACATATGAGGGCTTTTATATACTTGATTCGAAAGGTGGGGACCTTCCTGTCGATATGATATGTCACTACAGGGACGACCTCCGCATTGGTGGTCGTGATGGTGAGGACTACAATTAATGTAGCTGCACGGAGAGAACCTGCAGGGTACACCCTGTGGAGGGACTTCAAAATCTGCCGCAATGAGGGGAGGGCCTTCTCGTTGATCAGCATATAGGTGGGGAGGGCCTCTAATATCCATGTCTTAATGGAAAGGGCTACCATTACTACTTGACGCCTCACTTCATAGAGTAATTTTGTAGTGCATACCCTGGGGAGGACCTCCAAGGCATGTCACATCAACGGGAGGACCTTCTGGCTGTGTAGCATCGTTACGGGGAGGGCCTTCGAAACAACTTCGATCATGGTGAGGATGACCATCATGGTTTTGCGTTCAATTTGTATCCTGGGGAGGACCTTCAGGATACACTGCTACAAGGGGAGGACCTTCTTGTTGCTTGAGGCCATTGCGAGGAGGACCTTCACAAAGGAAACCATGTTGGTGAGGACTACCATTAAACCTGCTGCAATGGAGAGGACTTCCATTATGGTTGTCGCATGGAGAATGTCTTTGGGGTACAACCTGGGGAGGGCTTTCGGAATGTACCACAATGAGGGGAGGGCCTACTCTTTTCATGATGTCTCTACGTGGAGGACCTATATTATCAGAGTGGATAGGACTACCATCGTGATATGATTCCTATATGTGTGGAGTGTTGTTGCAACATAACCCCGGGGGAGGTCATTCAGGGCAGGCCACGACAAGGGTAGGGTCATCTTGTCATGATGAGACATCACTATGGGGAGGTCCTCTGCAGTTGATACCATGATAGCGAGGAATACTATCATAATATTTTTTCCCACTGTACGGAGAATGTTTGCAGTGTATACCATGAGGTGGACCTTCATGGTGGATCGCAACTAATGGAGGGCCTTCTTGTTGCTCGATCTTCTGGTCTCGCGAAGGGATTCCATGACTAGCATCAAAAGATAATCTATCATGATCGATAATTATATTCCCTTTGGGGAGGCCCCCACGGGTGCTCTGGGGAGGACCTTCATAGCTTTTGGTAGCAGAATTATTGGGAGGACCTTCGCAAATTCTACTGCCACTCCCATAATATAATCATGGGTGGGCAGTGCTCTAAGCCTTCGATATGTTCCTAGCTGCATCGGGAACCCTAGATTCCAGTAGAGTATATTCATGAACCCTCTCTTTATTTTTCGGATGCCTTTGGTGTGTTTGGGGCTCTTTATTGCGGGCAGTGGGGACCGCCTGTTGTTGATAATAGCCTTCACCTTTGGGTCCCATTCTAATTGGGTCCCATGATGATTCCAGGATATTCCGATGGACATATTTACTTTTAATAGGGATATATGCCTACTCTGGAGCATCCACCGTGATGGATGGGTGTCCCCCAGTTGGAACTAGTGAAGCTGCTCGATCTGATTGCCCTTGTATCGTGGAATATGGCCGACGACCCTCCTGGGTAGAAGCAGGGTTGCAGATCTACTCTAAGGATTCTATATCGTCTCTTGGATGAGTCACCTCAATTGGGGAGATGGGCTCACGGACCTGAGACCTTGTTGTTGCGGCTGATGCAATTACATTCTAGCAAGTCTGCAATATTAGATCTAGGTTCGATACCTGCTCCTCCATCATTTCCAGGATATGTAGAGATACATATTTTGCTGGAATGGGAAAGAAGGTCCATTACGGTATCAGAGTTGGAATATACTGCTCTGTTCCTCCAGTGGTTAGTGGGTACTGACAATTCTCCAGTGTCGGGGTTGGTGAACAAGTCTACCCCTGTGTTAGGATATACTGGTTTTTTCTCTCCATTTCCACCACATTGCGGTAGAGGATTTTACTTGCATCTTCAGGGAGATGGCCCTGTAAATGTTGGTTCCCCACCGTATCGAGTCAATGGCCTTTTTTGGCAGGAATATGTTCCCGCCTGTTAATTTTCGCCACATCTAGATGGAGGGAATTGTTGATTAACACCACATCGGGATGGTAGCCATCATGAGTATCTTCTAGGAACTGGTACTGTAGGCCCTTGGTTTCCACCAAGTCTGGTTGGTGTGCTTCATGACCTTGGGTAGGGAGAGGTTCCTGCCGGGTAGATGTCGTCCTGTGTGACTGATGGGTTTATGGAGCTCAGTGGGGATGCATGCATCCTCGTATAATGATTCCATGTCTAGATGGAGGACTTTGGAGGATCAGACAGGCATATGATCCTGCTCACAATACGTCTCCATGACAGGGCATCAGAGCTCCTCCTCTGGGAAAAGGGTGATGACTAGACCCCGGTTCTACGTTTGCCGCCCTCGTCTTGCCGTCTAAGGTGCCAGAGCTAGGGGAGTGTGGGCTTGGATCCTCGGGGCGACATCCTCCTTAGTGTGAGGATTTTGAGTCGTGTCATGACCATGACGACGTCTTCCAGTGTGGGCCTTAGAGCAGAACCCCCATTATACAGGGATGAACTCCGTAGTGTCAAAATCATTGGCCTCCTTAATATAAGTGAGGTACGCATTGTCTCTTTCGGGGGATTAACTCTCAAAATGTTTTGAGACGGCAAGAGGAGCCGTCGGGATTTGATTTTGCAGCTGCTTTTGGGAATGAAACCAGTGGGTCCTGGCAGATTGGAGGGTGTGCATGGCCTCCTCCACAATTGGGAGAGTACCGTTCATGTGGTTCTCTTAGATCAAGGCAACCGAGTCATAGCATAGAAGACGATAAGTAGGTGATGAGGTCCTTCATTGGTGTTGATGTCTGGTCACTACGTAGCTTGAATTACGTGTATGTGAGTTCCTTTGTGATTCCCTTGGATCGAAGGGAGTTCTATGTGGTACCAATAAAATATTTTATCAAATAAAAATAGAAAACCATTCAAAGAAGCATCTCTTGATCCCATGAATAATTAATGACCTAGATTGGCCCTCCTTGTTAGTATATTGGGGGAACATAGTGAGATTAGATAAAATCTGTCATTATTGGTTAAAGATTCATGTCGATTTCACCATTTTTATTTTGTCCGAGGGTGGGAGGACTGATGTGGTCGATGGTCGATCTTGAAGAGAGACGTGTTCCGCTCAATCAATTAGGTTTGGTATATCGGTCATTGTTTATAAACGCGCAATGTTTCTTTATCCAATGATCTGTGGACCTACATTCCAAAGGCCGGAGTTCACTGGGAGATTCAGACAATGATTCTTATGAACTCACATTGGTTGAGAGGATGGTAATTTGGTCTCATCACACCCTTTTGGGGGGAAATTATTTCTTGTTCTAGGACTATCATATAGATTTATGATGTATTCATATGTTCACGAATCTTTGGTTTATACTAAAGTATAGTATCCACAGATTACACCTGTTTGGAAATGGTTGGCTAATCACATGGATTCAAAATCATTTAGGCCCGAGGTTTACCATCCCTCATTAGATTAATGACTCCGAAGAGATTGTACTCATTGATATAGAACTGTTTTGAAGCCTTATAACAGGGCACTCTGGTGTTTGTTGTCATCCATGGGGTATAGATAATGAATTGAGTGTTTGGATAGAACTTGTGATATGGGCTTCCTCTATATCCTCCTGAGAGGAATAAGAATACACATAGTTCGGTCTGAGGATTAGGAATTACACAGGGTTAGTGGCCCGAATTAGGATTGAATCTTTGGGAGGCTTCCTACGTACCCTTCTTAGGAGATAGGGATGAAAACCCACGTAGTTCATTTTGAGGGGCATGATGCTGGACGAGAGCCATGGCCATTATAAATACCTAAGACCACGTGAGTCATGATCGGTGTGAGAATCAAGGGAATGCAGCAGACATGGAGATCCTCTCAATCTCTCCCTACTGAGAGAAGGGGTGGAAGATGACAAGTGGAGGAGAAGGCGAAGTCCACTTTACCATCCTTCAACATGGTGTTGGAGGAAGGTAGAAGTCTGGCAGCAGTGGAATGAGCCTTCCATGATGATAGGGGAAGGGCCATTTTCTTCAGGCGAGGATGGTGTGGGGCTTACTTCAGGAGGGAGGCCCAGCCACTCATATGAAAGTAGAGTAGTGCTCACCGTTGGCGCTAGTCAATAGGTAACGCGGGAAGGGTCCCTCAATCCTGGAAAGTTTAGAGGTAGAAAGTCGAATCTCGGGCTTGGACCCTGCACTACCATGGGAATATGAACCCAGGAATGCTTCGGGAACCTGCCCAAGGGCTTTGGAAACCCCTTTGTCTGCGCCTACCGTGGGTATGTGAACTCATATTGGCGCACTGATGTGCCTAAAGGTTGCATCATACGGGTTTGGTGGCTTCTATAAAGGCCATGGCTTGGGGCTGATGAATAGTCCAATGAGGGTATTGTGAAGGATCATGCCGGATTGGAGGATTTTAATTGGCTCAGGGAATGGGAACACCGAAGGAGTTGGCGGGCCACCTCGCTGTATGAGGATTGGTTCCCTTCGTGTAGGGGGGGCTACGAGTCTGGAGAGGTCTTCCGTATACCAGGGTGGTACACGGACTAAGAGGTATCCGGTGTACTAGGGTGGTACGCGACTTCAGGTTCATCCCGCAAACCCAGTAGGTACGCGGTGGAGTCTGTATGAGCAGTGTCGGCCAGGGGTGATGTCGGTCGGGCGTTCGCCGTTCGCGTCTTAGCTCGCGTAGGAGGGTGATATGCGGTGCATCAGATCAGAAAAGTGTAATAGACTCCCTGGTCCACATGGAGTAAATTCACGGAGGGGCCATGGCTCGCGGTCTTCTCTTTTTTTATTTCATGTTTGTGGTTCACTAATTTGTTATTCATTTTTCAGTTCCTTATTAATTCGTTTCATGTTTCATACCTATTCTGGTTCGGGAATTGGAATGTATTTGTTTGCGAAATACTAAACTCCTTCCTCCAAAATACATCAACCCAAATCTGATCTCTCCTTCCCCCCTTCTTTATTTACTTCTTTCTTTATTCTCTACTTCGATGACCTTTTATTGATGGGGGAAATAGAGTATCTGTGGTCATACAACACCTTTTGTAGAGGCCCATGACTGGAAACTCAGTTTACGGATGACTTGGTAAATCTGTAACTAGAGGGGGGGGGGGTGAATTTAATGAACCATACCTACAAACCAAATTGGATCAGGGGGTTCATTGTGGCCACACAGTGCTCCGCCTCCATTCCATGAATGACAACATACGTGGTCTGTGGATGGTTCGTGACGGTGGACCAGCCTGGCACCCGTTTTACTTCGCATCCTTGTAGGGTTCCTGCATCTGTTTCGTGGACAACAATGGTCTGTGGAGGGGGCGACTTGCTGAACCGACTTCGTTCCATCAGTGTTGGAATGTTACACGGAATGGTCGATCCTTTTACAATTCTTTGGTGTTCTCTATATTTTTTCCCAGTTCATTGAAGGAAATTGCGTAGAATCCTTTCCCAAATTAAGGGGATTCCAATTCTATATTCCTTATTTTTCAAGACCGTAGAACCTCATTATCCTTGGGCCCCCCTTGAATCTATTCTTGTTCTTCCTCTAATTCAATTCTGGTCTGACTATTTCTGGATTCATGGATTTAATCTTCATTTCCAATTACATCAATCAATTCTTCTACCTCTTCTACTACTTCAACTTCGGTCTCAGCTTCTTATTATTATTCTTCTTTGGTTGAAACTCATGGGGGTGAAACATAATCATCAATGGGTCTAATAACATCATCTTATTCTTTATTAATGATCTAATCCTCTTCCTGTACTTCACTCAGTTTGTGAACTGGTTCTGGTATCAATAGAAGTTTCTTTTCCTTCTTAGGTTCTAGAGTGACATCTGGTATAGGTAGCTTCTTAGAGGAATTTTCTACATCCTTCAGGAATGATTGTATAATCGCAGTCTCAGTTATCATTCTTTTTTGTTTCTTCTCCATAGAATTGTTCTCCAATACATCACCAGTTATAATCTTCAAGGAATTTTCCTCTGCCAGATTCAACCCAAAGGGTGAATCCCCTTCATTCCTAGATTCAGCTAACTTCTCAAGTCCGCAAAAATATGATCAGATTAAGCCTTCAATTTCCTTATAAATTGTGGATCTGAAGCCATACCAACTGAGATGGTATCAACATGAGAGGCATCATATGAATTATTCTTCTTCTGAGCACTTCTTTAATATTCTGATACTGACATTTTCTATTCCTCTTTGGACGATTCAGGAATAACTTCCTTCAATACCGGCTTTTCAACATTCATGGTTATGACTTCTTCAAACAAATTAGATTTAGGATTGTAAGAGAGTTCCATTCTCTTTAGCATATCTTCACTCTGCAATAAAATCATACAATACTTCAATTCATACTTTCATTGAATTATCATTTTGGCGAAAACCATAATAATTATCGCTGAGATAGTGGTAGGGTACATCCGGATTTGGGATTTGATGGTACCATCTTTCACAGAATTAATTGTGAGAAAATTATACATTACAAAATTTACCATGATGAGGTTGATGAGAAAGTATAACAAGATAATGTCACATGTCTTTAAGGATTCTTTATCTGCATTCCTTTGAATAAATAACCCTTTCATCCATAATGCCACCAACCTATGGTCCATTGATAAGTGTGCAAGATTCTAAGTCTTCAATCCATTGATGTCGAGACTTTATAAAGCACGATTATTATCAAAAGAACCTTTATTATAAAGAATTTTGTAAGAACCTATGAGGGCCTCTCCTTGATAGGGAATTTTCAGGAAGTTGGTTTCTTTTCGGCCTGAAATAGTGCCAGTCTTTTAATAAGCCTCAAATCTGAAATACTTATTTCCATCCTTTTCAATGAAATTGATAGAGTCATAAAATTGTATGACTATATACGGATATACAATATCATGATCCTTGAACATTACTATACAAATACTCTCCCAATGATTAGATTTTATAATATGAGATATGAGGGAGTCATACCATTTCAAGAAGTATAAGCATACAAGTATCTCCCGAAATATCATCATGTCTTTATTCTCTTTGACTACCACTTGATCAGAACTACCTAACATTCAGATTTGTATGAAATCTCTAAAGAAATCCAAAATGACAAATTCTGAAGCAGATGAACTTTGACTTGAATCCTTAAGGAATCAGTGGTGTCCTCATGAAGTTGAGTAGACCTTATATTGAAAAACTATGACCTTTCAACGTCTATAAGGAAGACAAACAACAGTGATTTTTCCCAAATGATCTAATGGATGAAGATGGTTGAAAAATATATTCAGACCCAAATTTTTAGGTTTTATGAAAATATAAGTCGGATTCTAAAGAAATATGAATCCAAAGAAAAATTTATTAAAAGAAAGAAATACCAAAAAATAAAACTGAAAGAAAAATAACTAGGGGACAAGAAAAATGTACCTTTTAGGAAACTATAATGAAATTATTGGTATCGAAGAAAAAATTTCATGGGGTAAAAAACTAGACACCAGAAATTTTACTTCGAGAATTTCAACTCCAAAAAAATGGATTCAAAGAATTTTGATTCTGTGATTTTTAAAATAGATACTATATAATACAAACTCAATTTCAAAACACACTAATTCCAGAAAAATAAAACATTTAATGAAAAAAATAATTTTAAAATTTTCAATAATATGTACTCCCCCTTAATTTATGAGTAATTTAATATTAGAATATAGGTAAAAATTAATTTGATTTGAATGATTATCTTATAGATGTTATTCCTAGCTTCTATTTAATGTATTCAAATCTATCGAATGGTAATGGATTAGTGAATATATCATAAATTTGTTCTTCTGTTCCGATCAATGGAAGAATTAAATCTTCTTTGAGTGTGTGAACCCTAAGAAACTGATTTCTAATATCTATGTTCTTAGAAAGCGAGTGATGTGCTGAGTTTTTTCTTAGAGCTATGTCACTAGGGTTAACACACAAGATTTCTGGTTTGGAAAAACTCAAACCCTAATTTTTGAGGGTGTGTTTCATCAACAACACTTGAGCACAACAACTTCCACCTGCTACATATTTGGCTTCACCAGTGGAAAGTGCTACCAAATATTGTTTTTTACAAGACCAAGAATCTATGAAATCTCTTAGGAAATGACATGTTTTTGATGTACTCTTTCAATCCATTTTACAACCAGAAAAATCAGCATCGAAAACTCTTTTCAGTTCAAAAACATTTCTAGAAGAATAAAAAATTCCCAAATCCAAGGATTCATTTAATTACCGAATTTTATTTTTCACAGCCTTATGATGGGATTCCATAGAATTTTCATGATATCTTTCACATAAGAAAATAAAAAACATTATGTCAGGTCGACTTTCTGTTATGTAAAGTAAACGTCCTTTCATTCCTTTATATGATTTTTGATCCACAGGTTTCCCTGCATTGTCAACATCAACAATATTAGATGTTCTGATTGGAGTACATATACTCTTATAATTATCATACCAAAACTTTTTAAGGATATATTTGATCAACTTATTTAGAGATATATAAGAACCTTCTAGTTTTTGAGATATTTTTAAACCAAGAAAGAATCTTAACTCAACCATCATACTCATCTCAAACATAGAATTCATAAGTTGCACATCACAATATTTTAAGGATTGTTGATTTGATCCTAATATAATGTCGTCAGAATATATTTGTACAAATAAAATGAATTTTATGGCTTTATTTATAAAAAAATGTTTGATCTATGGTTCTCTTAGAATAATTGTTTTGAAGTAAAAAATCATGTAAGTCTATCATACCAAGCTCTAGGGGCTTGTTTAAGGCCATATAAATCTTTGGCATGTTTATATACCTGACCATGATGTTTTACATCTTTAAAAGCAGGATTTTGGTCTTCATAGACTTCTTCCTGTGCATATCCATTAAGGAAAGAACCCTTTACATGCAGTCAATAAAGTTTAAAATTATAGAATGACGAAAATTCTAGATAAATCCTTATAGATTCATGTCTTGCTACTGGTGAATAAGTTTATTCATAGTCTATGACTTCTTTTTGTCTATTTCCATTATCAACTAATCTTGATTTATTTATAACTATAATAACATTTTCATTACATTTGTTTCTGAAAACAAATTATACACCAATAATAGATGTATCCTTAGGTCTTTCAACTAGGGTCCAAACTTGAATCCTTACAAACTCATTGAGTTCATATTTCATAGCCTTTATCCAATATTCATCACCTAGGGAATCCTCAAGACTCTTTTGCTTGAATTGGGAAGGAAAAGAATAATGTTTAATTTCATTTCGTAATGAACTTCTTGTCCTTACAGGTTGATTGACATCTCCTATGACATTATCAGTTGGATGATTTATTTGTAACAATGGATTAGGTTTTTGTAAAACGTGATCATCAACATAATGTAGAAAATCTTTAGGGGTAAATGTTTCAAGATTATTTTCTTGAACATTTTACATATAAGGTTATTCAACTATATGTTGTTGATCATTATGAGAAAATATATTTGGAGGAGTTAAATCGGGTTGTTTGAAAACAAAAGGATCAGTTTCATTTAATTTAACATGTAATGATTCCACCATAGAATAAGTGTTTTTATTGAAAACTCTATAAGCCTTAGAGTTATTGGAATAGCCTATGAAAATTCCATCATTAGATTTTGGTGAAAATTTGTGTAAGTTATCATTAGTACTAATGATAGAAACATTACAACCAAAAACCTTAAAGAAAGAAACTTTTGGTTTTGGACAAGTCCATAGCTCATAAAGATTTTTATTAAGAAAAGGTCTTATAAAAACATGATTTATAGTATAACAGGAAGTAGTTACACCTTTATCTGAAAGGTGCTTTTCTATGTAATAATCACTCTGCATAGTTCTAGTTATCTCTTGAAAGATTACATTACTTCAATCAATAGCTCCATTTTGTTGAGGAGTTCTAGGAGCTGGTAAATTATGGGTAAAACCATTCTTACTACAAAAAGTTAAAAATTCCAAATTTAAAGAGTCACCACCATGATCACTATGAATAGTAATCAATGGTAGTTTTTCTCATTTTTTACTTGATCATGAAAAGTTATAAATAAGATAAGGCATGAAATATTATTGCTAGGAAATAGACCCATGTATATCTAATATAGTCATCAACAAGAAAAATAAATAATATTTTCCTCCAATACTTTCATTTTGCATAGGAACAAATAGATCCATATGTACTAACTATAGGGAATTAGATTATGAAACATCACGAATAGATTTAATGCAATATTTCTATTTCTTTCCAAACATACAAGGGTAATTTTTTTTGAAGAATCAAAACATAGAAATGGTAGATCCTTAACTAATACATTAATTGAGAAATTACAAATGTTCTTAAGGTTGCAATGTCCTATCCTTCTATGTTAATGCCACAATTGATCTTCAATTTCACTTATGACTAGAATATCTTGACTTCTTAAGTCTTCTATGTTTATAATGTATGCATTCTCATGCCGATGGGCGGTAAGAATATATTCATCTTTGGAATTGTGAACTAAACACTTATCATTCCTAAAGTTAACAATGTAACCTTCATCACATAATTGAATAATGAATATAAGGTTCTGTATTAGACCATTAACAAATAAAACATTAGAAATTAAATCTTTTCCATGAATAATTATATTACTTCTACCGATAATTTATCCTTTATTATTTTCCCAAAAGGTTACTAATCCACATTTAGTTTTGACAATAATATGGAAATAACTTTTGTTACCAGTCTTATGATGATAACATCTTCTATCCATATACAAGATATTGTTAGTACATTCTTCATTTTCTTGTAATTTTAAAACATAGATCTTCGGAATCCAAATAGGTTTGGATCCAGGTTTATACAATTAAATTTTAAGAACCCACATTTGTTTGACAAAATAATCCTTGTGGAAACCTAAGTATTGAATTCTGTGTAAGGAACATGTTTTTTTAAATGTCCTTCAATTTTTAATTTTGTACAAAAGGGGGATTTGGATAAAATAAAATATTTATTATCAAAAATAGGTTTTCTTTGAGTATAACCTACTATAGAAGTATTTACATGAGGTTTTATTTGGTAATACATCTTGACAAAATTTTCATTACCAGAACTAAAATTAGAAAGAAGTTTCTGAAGGGAAAAAATTTCAGATTTGATTCTTATGACTAAATTCTATCCTCAAGAATTATTTCCTTAGAGTTATATTTTTTCTAAAAATCATTTATTCTTGAAATAGTATTCTTAAATCATTAAAATGTTTCTTCCTTTTCAGAATTTACATCTCTAATGTCTTTAGAATTTTTTTATAGGAGCTCATCCTTGTATTCAAGATCTCTAGTGAGATCTGAAATCTATTATGTAAGAAATTCTTCTCTAGAATATTATGTGTCTAGTTTCATAGAAATTTTATAATTTTTTTGCTACTAACCACATGGAAAATCATGAAACGTTTTCATACAAAGTTATTTATTCATTATATGAAGATGAAGTATCATCATCAGAAGTAATATATTCAGGATATTAATTCATATCAAGATATAAATTTGTTAAAGCCTCGTTAGAGAGTACCATGGATATAAAAAAAGTATTTGGGAAAGAATTAGTAGCAATGAATCTGATATTATTCTATGATGATGAATCATAATTAGAAGATTCACATTCAGAAGAGTTTCCACAACTTGCACTCCATGTGTCATTTTCTTTAAGACTTTTCTTATGCTTAGAAAGGTATAACTTTTTCATGTTCCTCTCTGAATTCCTTTCCTTATTATCCATCCTTTTCAATATATGGAAATCACGTTTGATATGACATGTCCTTCTACATTCGTTGAAAGTAACTTCCCAATCTTTTTTTCTCTGAAATATCTCTTCTTAAACTTATTATGATAGTACTTTTGAGCTAGTATCTCGTCCATTTCCAAGCAAGATTAGCTAACTCATTCTCAAATTTTACTATATAACTATATTTTGAATAAATAGTATCTTTCTTTGACTTTCATCATGTAACCCTTAGTGGAGTTTTGAATTTCGTATAGTTAGATGTTGTTGTGAATGAAACACTTCCATTTCCATTCTTTTTCTTAATATTATATTCATCTCACTTCATTCTAGTCTCATTCCATATAAGAGTTCCAGAAAGCTCATCTATGGAAATTTGGGTGACTTTCTGGTTCTCATTAATTGCTATCCTCTTAGACTCCCATTCACTAGGCATGATGTCTATGATCTTTTCAACCGTTATTTCAGCATCAAGACCTTTTTTGATCATATATTATAAGATATTTACAATGTTCATGAACCTATACTTAACATTACTTATGGGTTCCCCATAAGGAATGATAAAGCCATGATATTCAGATCTCAACATAGCTCTTCTTTTTTCTATAACCATAGAAGTTACAAAATGTGTAACTTCCAATTTCTTCCAAATACTATTTTCAGCTTCACATGAGGATATTTGAATATAGATGTTTCTAGTCATGGATCAAGGATATGTATTTCTGACTCGGAAATTAGCTTGATATTATGCTCTCTCTAGATTAATAAAAGTTCTCAATTCCTTATCATGTAGTTGTCAACTCCAGTATTAATAACGAAAGTCTTCATCCAATCTCTCCAATACTCATAATCATTTCCATCAAAAATAGTTGGTCTATTATGATTTAAATTTCCCAAAGAACCAATATACCGGGATCCTGCCATAAAAAAATATACCTTTCTTCGAAAAAAAGATTTGTGGTAGTGCATGAATAAAATATAAAGTTATTCAAGAAATATTTAATAAAAAAGTTAATGTCTATGAAAAATAAGAACTTGAGTATAAAAAAAATTTCTGGACTTGTGAGCTGGAAATTCTGATTCTGAAAAAATAAAAAAGAAGAAGATGATTTCTCTTCTGAATCTAATCGCGAGATCAATTTAGATTGAATCAACACTCTGAAAAAATTGTCAAATTGGATCAATGTATGAGTTAAATACCTCTGATACCAATTTTATTATCAAATATATAAAAATATGATGCTCAAATACAAGAGGGTGGGGGTGAATTGTATTCATTAAAAATTTCGAAGGAAATTTTGTATAAACAAAATTCACAACTCCTCTAAAAAGAAATTACCTTCTTAGAGAAATATAAAAATCTTAAGTAAAAATCTTAAGAAATATTTATTACAAAGATATTCTACCACATGGAGTATAAAATTTCATAAAATTAGAGATTCATGTTACAAAGTTTATACAAAAAGAAAACCTCCTAACATTTACAAAGCATCTGAAATTTACAATCTTCTTTTAACCCAAAGAGGAGGGTATCTAACAACCTTGGATAAAGGTCCATTTTTTATACTTACAAGAAATTATATCTTACCCAAACCCAGGTAATACCTCAATCCTAAGATTGGTATTTGTCTTTCTATCCCCGCAAGCCTTTGATTTCTAAGGAAATTAGCACCTATGACTTCACAACCCGGAATCTCATATTTTAAGGAAATCTCACCTCTGTACGAAGAAAATCTGCACGAAGCAATGTTTGAAAAAGGCTTTCAATATTTCTTCACAAAACTATAGTGTTTATAAGAGCCTCTCACTCTACAGTAATTCTCTTTTAGATAGATTAAATCCAAATTGAAAACATGTAAAATCCAGAACATGTATGGATCTCATCATCTAGGGTCCTATTTATAGCATTCAAAAACTACTGGCGGGTTCCACTTCAAAGGTTATATTTCATTAAATCTCAGAGGGTCCTCGGCACATGGAAAACATAAAATGGTTAGTTTATAACAATAAAATGACATAATTTTATATAAAAAAACATGAAAATAAATGTCTTACACATTAAGTGTAAGGAACATGGAATCCGATAAAATTGAAATGATATGAAAGACATTAAGATGTTCGGAATTCTAATGAAATATATCAATGAATTATAAATTACAGGATTATAAATTTAATAATATATTTTCATAAAATCGATACGAGTAATGTGTAAGGAAATATTTTATGAAAACTTGATTTTACAAATTCTGGTATCGTTATCATGATTCACGGCATGACGGAATATAAATGGTATCAGATTATATATGTTAGTGTATAAGGAAATTCTCTCTACCAGTTTCATATTCACTTGTATAGGTATCATAAACAACAATATAATTGTCTCTAACAAACATGGTATTAAGAAAATATTCTTTAGAAATGTGGAATGGAAAATTCTGGTATGACATAAAAATGGTATAAGGATTTCAGAATTAGGATTTCTTATATCAGTATGACAAATCTGTCTTAAGGGGCATCAGTACCGATAACCAGGAAGTCGGACTTTAAGAACTTTTTGAAAACTAAAATACTAAAAATCTATGTATAGGGAATATATGATACCAGATTTCATTCTAGATGGAAATCGGTATCTTAGTGAAAATAGAGGACGTGAAACATTGTCTTAAGGAATTCTATTATAGTATAACCATGAACCAAAATTCAGAACCTTATGAAAATTTCTTGTTTGGTAAAACATATTTCAAAAAAACTAAATAAAAATATATTTAACTCTAATGTTTAATGAAATTTTGGTTATATATAAATTTATGTAACTGTAAGGAAATATATGTAAGTGTAAGGAAAATATATTTACAAAGAAGGTGTTTGTGATTTTCAAATCAAATGTTTTAGGAATGTAGAGGTCTTATTGACATAACAATAATTATCCTAAAACATGTCAAAATTCTATTGGATATGTGTATTTGGACCAAAAAAACTTTAAGTATATTAAATGATCCTTTAGGTCCACTTGGATTAGATTATCACATTTATTATTATTTTATTTAAAGAAGTATTACAAGTGTTAAATTCAATGTTTAATAACTAAAACATTTTTAATATTGGGTTTAACACAATATATATTCAACTATAAATATTAATTAGAAAGATAAAAATATTTCCTACATAATGGTAGTTTATTTATAATTTTTAGACATTAAATAATTTAATTTATTTATGACACAATTATGATGTTGTAATTACATTATTAATGAATGAATCAAATAAATGATATTCTAAATATTACATTCAATATAATTTCATTTTTTTATAACATATATGAATTTTCTAGGTGAATATGACATGTTAGGGTTGATTCAATTTACCTTTTTCTAAGTAACCAAGTTGTGATGAGTTTCACAAAAACCAAATACCAAATAATGTCAAAATAGGCATAAATTAAATTTTAAAACAAATACTATATTATTGGTTGATATAACATTCATAAATATATAAGGATTTGTCCAAATAGATTAAATAATATTATATATGTCCTTAATTAATCACTTTAGGTTCTCATGGATGTTTAGAGTATGTTTATTAGCCATATAGTGTAAAAATATAAGAAGACATGGTAATGTTAAAATATTTAACTAAGAGATAAATATAAAGGATATGGTTAATATGGTGACCTAAACATGACTAAAACCCATTTGTTGAGTGTTATTTGATCCATAACTACATAATCATACAATAAATTTTTTTATCCATTAGAAATGGAAAATTATATTATTATAAAATAATATTTCATGATTTACCTAATGTGACCCACACCTGGTACTTTTCCTTCCCTCAAAATCACACCAATAAAGCCATTTGGATCGGACAACCCCAACCCAAATATCCTCCCAAAATCCATAACTTCAACCTATAGGCCTTATATAGATTACAAATCCAACCTATTGATCCCTTTTTCATCAACTCAAAAAGAAACACCCATGGGAGAGATAATAATTTCACCTCCCTCTTTCAAGTTATTTTCTTCATCCACTTCCTCTTTCTTTGTTGTTTCCATACCAAAATAATAAATCAAAAACCTTATACATACTGTGATGTTATCATAAGTATTTTACAGCCATAGTCATTATTCTATCCATCCTATAAATGAAAAAGTCACCATTTGTGCGTACGTACAACTTACCATCTCCATGTTGTGGTATAGTTTGTTATTCAGACATATCATTATTTGGATGTGTATAATAATGAGTATAACTGATTTAAATAATAAATATAACATGTTAATGATTTTTTATATATGATATAATATACAATTACAAACTATTTCACCATCAATATAATGTCATTGTCGCTCGTGCATATGTACGGATTACCATATCTATGATGCGATGTGATTCATTCCCGCATTCACAATTCAATAATGATTATAAAAATATATATTTTTAATAATTATTTAATATATAAAACAATTATTCTACTAGATGTATATATATATATATATGAATAAAAATATCTTATTCATTTACTTCTGTTCAATACGATATGAAAACGAAAATAGAGTTTATGCATATGTACGGCATACCATCTCCATAAACAGTGCCTTCCATTTCATATATCAATCTATTATAAATATTTTTATTCTAAATAAATATGATATATTAATCAAGGTTTATATTATGGAATTATTTAAATCATTATCTAAATGAGGTGATCAATAATAACAAGTTAAAACATGTACGATAAAGAAATCGATTATTATACAAAATGTTAATTTCACATAGAAATCATTATTAAATGGATAGTATAAAGTCATAAATGAATCATGTATGATATAATAATAAATAATATGGTTATGGTATAAATAAATAACATACTATGGTTATTATATAGATGGTTGAACTTACCCTCAACCAATGGAAAGTGCAAGGTAAGGTTTATTTCCTCAATCTCATTGTAATCCAAGATTTCTTAGGTGTAAGTGTTTATGGGGTCATTTTTAACATCGATACCCATATTTGATAAAAATGTTTCAAAAAGTAAAATTTTAAGGTTTTTTGTAAAGTTCTATTTAACTAGATCATCATTTTAAATGTTTTAATGATTTATCTTTCTAAATCCTTTTTTTAATGTCCATTTTTTCAAAATTATTTTAAGGATTTATTTATATGGACATGAATGTTTTGAAATGATAATTCTCTTCAAAAGTTCCAAAGTGGTATGTGAAAATTTGATTCAAAAAAGTGTTTTAAATTACATCCTTTATAAATGTGTGACTATTAAATGATTTCACAAAAAAGGATATTTATCTCAAAAAGTTTTACTAATCATTTTTAGCTATGTTAGCATCCTTTAATAGATATTATTCTTCATTGAGGTTGATTTATTATAATATAGTCTTCTATATTGTATTGAATGAATTATGATATTATTTACTTTGAATGTTCTATTTTTATACCATTAATGGTTTATGGTTAAATGTATTGTCATTTAGTATTCTAGTTTTAATATGAATTTTTATGTTAAGATTCAACTTTTTCATATGAGGAATGCAGTGGACTTAGTATGTGACGGTTGGAGACCGATATAGCTCCTTGATGCACCAGTATGAATGATTAGAAAAACTACTATCTTGGCACAAGGCATTGGCAAAAAATTTATTTTTAGTATTGGAACAAGGCCTTGACAATGTAGTAACGATGTCTGATATTAGGCATTTTCCTATTATGAAATTAGTTATTACATTTGATTATTCAACTAGTAGAATATACATGTTCATGATTATATGGTTATGTATGATTTATTTTTTCCATATTATGTTAATTATTATGTTTAAAAAGGCTGTTGTTTTTATTACCCATATTCCCATAAATTTTTATAGCTTCCGCCAAATTATTTAACCTTACTTAGAATCTGAGCTCACCCCTTTCTTGTATTTTATTTTCCCAGGATTCCAAAAGGTATATTATGATTGATATGTAAGCTTAATGTAAAGGTAATATTGGAATTCTCATAGAACTATATATTCTGTGATTTATGTTTGAATTTGTAATGTAATGTTAATGTATATAATCTATTTTACAGTACTTCTAAACTGATCGTTCCTTTAAGAATTCATTCCTATTAAATCATGCCAACGTATTAAAATAATTCCCCGACTCAGGGTAACTGTGATCGAGGAATTACAGTTGGTATTACATGATGTTTAGAAATAACCATTTAAATTGATTTGGAAAAACATTGATTTGTACATTACCCTAAGATATACATTGAGGATCAGTATAGAAGAAATTCCTAGAATTTTTGTAATGTAGATATTTTGTGTATTTTCCACAAAATACATCCCTGTCTGGATATGTGATGGTAGAGGCAGCTCGGGAAAAGATGTACCTAGGAGTGAAAACTTTGATAAGGAGTTTTGGGCTTGACCTGAGCTATCCTGGAACACAACAACATCCCTTGCTGCACTCTTGGTTATGACACTCCTGGGGGATATGCTTTGGATAATTCACATTTTAATTACAAGACATTATGAAGGATTTATGAGTAAATACTCTATCAAATAAAACATTTAATGATTATAGATTATATGCACAATCTTTGCAATTTACGTTATGTATTTTACATGTTTAGAATTATAAATTTAATTCATAAACTAATCTATTGTATGACATTGTATAGAAATGCCACCTAGTAGAAGGAATGCGAATTCCAGCATTACGCGCGATTGAAAGACTAAGAAGGATCATATCATTAATGGTATTAAGCCAACATTTAAATATGAAATAGTCTCCAATGTATTCTCAAAATATGAAGAAATAATATCACGTGTAACGAATTCATTGAGTCATATGGATTTGAATGGATTCCATAGAAGAAAAGAATGGTAGAGAGAAATATGGATAAAGTAAGAGGGGAAAGAAAATTTTTCCCATATGTGACAACTGTATAAAGATTCACCTTGGTTAATTATTGAAGGGAATGGGAGTTTGTTTTATGTCTGGAGAAAAAGGACACCAAATACATGATTTCAAGGTTATGAAAAAGGTATTAAATGTACAATGATTTATCTTTAAGGAGTTGGGACACTATATGAATCAATGTTCAAATAATTAGAGTGTGCCCCAAATGAGGCTATTGGATAATAATAAAATCATGATACTATTACATATGAAGAGGAATGACTAGTGTTCTTATGCTGTTATTAATGAATTATTTCATTTGAGTGTTGTATCAATGATGTACTGGTTAAATGAATTCTGGAAATAAATAAGGAATTTACTGTAGTATTATTTCATTGAGGATTTGAGATTATATTATTCTAGGAAATGTTACTGAATAACAAGTTAATATTTTTGGAAAATACTTGGTTGATGGAATGATAATCCTTAATATGGTTCTGATTCTAAGGTAGAGATTTTGGAATAATATATGACTAATTTGGATAAATTATGTTGCATATTCATGACTTCCTTGAAACTAATGAATGATTTTTATAATCCATCATTGTTAGAGTTTATAACGTTATTGGGTAGAAGTATTATTTCCAATATTATATAATAAATAACCGAGCATGAATGTAATCAATAAGGATAAATGGTAATTCAGGGTGTTATAGTGTTTTAAAAGAATACCTGATGAAGGTAATCACATGTTATTACATGGAAAAATGGATATTCATTGTGTTTACCTATTATATTGATTTTTGATTGTGGGTTTGGATGGTAGTATTTTGGATAAGCATAACAGTTGTAATTTATTATGTTTGACATTGGATACTATTGTTAATTTTAAATAATTTCTTGATATTATATTTGGATTGTCATTAAAAGACAACTCGCCGCATCTGTCAAGGCCGCGAGACATGGACCTGCAACTGAAGGGTGACAGGGGTGGATCACCAACCACTGGCATATGTGATTTCCTAGTATGAATAATGTAGTTTTTTTAAATAGTCTGACAAATGAATTTTAAATTCATTGTTTTTTTTAACCCTATACGATTAGGATGAATAGTATATTTTTGAATTCTATTATCTTTTGGAATGAAAGATGAGTTTGTGGTAGGAATTAGTTGACGGATGAAACTCTACTTGTCAAGTATATTTTTTTCATCATATTCTATGAATGAATTAATTCTTAAACATTATAGAAGGGGTATTAAAACTAAAAATGTTTTATCCTAATACCTTATGTTTTGTTGAACTGACGATATTTTAAATCATCATAGATTGATGGATTTGTGGGCCTCAATTTAAAACATGTTTGTGATTGATGACCTCAATCAATCCGTATAAATATTTACATTTTCCCACCAATTATCTATCTCTAATTTCAACCAATTTTCTCTTAATCGATATCATAATTTGGTGGTATCTTTTTCCATCCCTTTCCCTCTAATTATGAATAAATTTAATTTACCGAAATTCTGATGTCGGTTTTCCACAATGGTATATTCCTATTTTAACTATTTATATTTGTAGAAAAATTTCAAACAGCAAGGATATAATTTATTGTATAAGGGGAGAATATAACACCAACGGATTTCATATTACGTAATCTCATTAAAGCAATTCAATTTCTTGTGTTACATGCAACACTGAGTTCGAGCGAACCACAACTTACCAAACTAGCTGTTAAAAATGTGATTATGAATAATTTTAACTACATTTTGAATCAAATATACTCTATATAATATTGAAATCCATATTATGTGTTTCATAGACATAATATAAGAACAAATTAATTTTTTTCAGATTAAAGAATTATTTTTCTAAAAAAGTAAATTTCACAGCCATTTTATAGAGAACCCTTTTTAACCAATATTTTACACATTTATATATTAAATTTAATGAAATTTAATTCTTGTATATACGCGGGACATATAAATTTATATTGGATAAATTTTTTGTGCTTTTCTGATATCTAAAATATTTTGACGAGTACTGAAAATTACTATGTTTTAATTGAATACAAATCATTAAATATAAATAATTTGTAGTGCTAAATTATTCATTTGAAAGGTTTTAATGTATAATTAGATTATATTATTACCAGTTAATACAATATAGGTCATTATAAGTAATTTCACAGTTAAATTTGACAGAAAGACATGTCAATCTATTGATAGTTTTAACTTTTTGAAAACATGCTTTTTGGTTTTATCAACAAGAATTAATTTTAAATTAATTATTTAATATTCTTAGTTTTGAATTTGGTAAAATAGAATTAATTTTTGGATTAATAATTTCTAAATTATCATTGGTTGATTTTTTGCTATTTTTCTGAAAACATTCAATTTTTGATGAATAGTTAAAACAATGAGTTATTGTTTAAAACAAACTTTTTATTTAAATAATTATTTATTTTATTAAAATTTATTTTAAGTAAAATTTCATATATAATAACTATATATTTTAAATTTAATTCCTTTGAGTCATTTTATAATAAAATTAGATGTATAAAATTTTATTGAATTATTTAACATCTTTTACCCACCTTCTAGGAGCATTTGAAAATTTGCATAAAACATAATTTTACCACTTCTATGAGTTGAATTTAAAAAATAATAGAGACAAGGTTGACATCATTATGTAAAATGTGGTTCAATATGGTGAAAGGTATCTTTTGACTTTTAATTACCACGGTTAAAAGTAAATAGGGTTATTAAAGGTAAAAATGATATTATAATTTTCCTAACACAAGCCCTAATTCTATTAAATAAATGTATTTACACCAAAAGAATCCTTAGGAATAAAATATAATCCTTTTTTTCCACCTGTATTTGATTTGGAAATTTTTTATTACTTTGTTTAAGGAAGCGTTTAAAGTGTTAAATTCAATTTTTAATAACTAAACCATTTTTAATATAGGGTTACATGCAATATAAGTTCAACTATAAATATTTCATAGAATGATAATATGATTTCTAATATAATGATTTTTTATTTATAAATTTTAATCCTTAAATAATTTAATTTATTTAGTACACAATAATGATGCAGTAATTACATTATTAATGAAAGAATCAAATAAATGATATTATAAATATTAAAATAAAAATAATTTCAATGTTTTTATGACATCCACGAATTTTCCAGGTGAATATGACATGTTAGGGTTGATTAAATGAATCGATTACTATGTAATCAAGTTTTGATAACTTTCACAAAAACCAAATACCCAATATTTTTAAAATTTTTATAAATTAATTTTTAAAACAATTACTATATTATTGGTCGATATAATATTACTAAAACATTAAAGTTATCCCAAAGGGAATAAATAATATATTAAATTTCATTAATGAAACACTTTATGTTCTCTTGTAAGTTTGGATTATGTTTATTTACTATATAGTGTAAGAATACAAGAAGACACGGTAAAAGATAAAATATTTATCTAAGAGTTAAATATAAATGATAAGGTTAATATGGTGACCCAAACCTATCTAAAACCTGTTGGTTGAGTGGTTTTAGACCCTTACCGACATTATCCTAGAAATAAATCATTTTGGAGCAATTAGAAAACGAATATGATTTTATTATAAAATAATATTTCAAACTTTTCCTAAAGTGACCCTCGCCTATCTTATAAAAGGGTACTTCCACTTCTATCAAAATCACAACTCCAAAGACATTTGGCTTGGACAAAACCTACCCAAATATCCTACCATCTTACCTCACTTCAACCTAGGGGAGTAAATTTGATAATAAATCCTTTTTATGGAGGCCTTTTGATTGACTCAAAAGGAAACACCCGAAGAAGAGGTAATAATTTCACTACCCTCTTTCATGTTCTTTTCTTCATCCACTTCATGTTTCTTTGTGGTTTCCATTCCAAAATAATAGATCCATTACCATCTACACACTGTTATATTATTATAAATATGGTACAACAATTTTCATTTTTCTATCCATCCAATAAATGACAATGTCACTATACGTGTGTGCGTACGGTTTACCGTCTCCACGTCGTGGTATAGTTTGTTATTCAAAAACATGATTATTTTGATGGTTATTATAATCCGTATATCTAATTTAAATAATTAATATAAAATTTTAATTACTATTTATATATGAAATACCAACTAATTAAAAAATATTTCACTATCAAAATAAAGATATTATCACTCGTCTGTACGTACGAATTACCATCCCCACGACCTGATGAGAATCATTCCCATGTTCACCATTCAACGATGATTATAAAAATATATATTATTAATAAGTATGTAATATATGATATAATAATGATCCTATAGATATATATATATATATGTATGTATGTATATATGTATGTATATACATATATCTTATTCACATTCTTTCATTCAATACGAAATGAAAATGGAAACATCATTAATGTGTACGTATGGTCTACCATCTCCATAAAATTTGTCTTCCATTTCATATATCTATCTATTATAAAAATTTATGTTCTAAATATATATCATATAAAAATCAATTTTTATTTTCTGAAAGTATTTAAATCACGATCTATATGATAAGATCAAGAATTGCAAGTTAAAACATGTATGATAATGAAATCAATTATTACCCATATTGTTAATTTAACAAGGAAATAATTTTTAAATGGGTAATATAATGTCATAAATGAATCTTGTATGATATAATAAATATTAATATGGTTCTGGTATAAATTAATAACATACAATGGTCATTATACAAGAGGTTAATCATACCCTCTACCAATGGAATGTGAAAGGTAAGGGTTATTTCCTCAATATCATTATTATCTAAGATTGATTATGTGTAAGTATTAACTAGGAATTATTTATCATCAATACCCATATTTAATTAAAATGTTTTAAAAATGAATCTTTTATGTTTTTATGGAAGGGTCTATTTAACTATATCATCATTTTAAATGTTTTAATGATTTATCTTTCTGAATCCTATTAATTAATTTCCATGTTTTCAAAATGATTTTATGGATTTATTTATATGGACATGAATGTTTTGAAATGTTTATTATTTTTAAAAGTTACAAAATGGTATGGGACACTTTGATTCAGAAACTCTCTTTTAAATTACATCCTTTGTAAATAATTTACTTTTAAATGATTTCTCAAAAAGGGATATTTATCACAAAAAGTTATACTGATCATTTTCAACTATGTTAGCATCCTTTACTGGATATTATTCATGATTGAGGTGGATTTATTATAAAAAAGTCTTCCATATTGTATTGAATTAGTTATGATATGTTTGAGTGCGAATGTTCTATTTGTATACCATTCATGGTTTATGGTTAATGTATTGTCATTTAGTATGCTAGTTTTAATATGAATGTTTATGTTATGTTTCAACTTTTTCACATGATGATTGCAGCGGACATAATAAGTGACAGGTGAAGCCCGCTATATCTCCTCAATGATTCGGTAGGTATCATTAGACAAAATTGTGTCTTGGTACAAGGCCTTGGAAAAAATTATATTATTTGTCTAGGAACAAGGCCTTTACTATGTGGTAATGATGTCCGGTTTTAGGAATTCCCTCATTATGAAATTAGTTATTACATAGGATTATTCTACTAGTAGAATATCCATGTTCATGTTTATAAGGTGATGTTTGAATTATTGTTTATATTTTATGTTCATGATTATGTTTATAAAGTCTTTTGTTTTTATCACACATCTTTCCTTAAATTTTATAGCTTCTGCAGAATTATTTACCCTTACTGAGCATCTGAGCACACCCATTTGTTATGTTTTATTTTCCTAGGATTCTAAGAGGTGTATTATAATTGATATGTAGTGTTAAGCTAAAGGGAATAATGTCATTGCCATAGATCTATCTTTTTTGTTTTTTATATTTGATGTTGTAATGTAATGTTAATGTGTGTAATATATTTTACAAGACTCTTAAACTGATCAGTCCTTCAAAATATGATTCTTTATAATCATGCCAATTTATCAAAATAATGCACAAACACTTGGTAAATGGGATCAGGGCGTTAAAATTTGAGTATTATCAAAAAATGAAATATGAAATTTTTTGTATCAAAATAATAATCAATTAAAATGTATTAATAATTGGCTGAAATATATTCATTATTCTATAAATATGTACATACTCATATTTACAGGGCATATATATATCCCTTTAATACACCATTATTAAATAAGAGTATGGTTCATGTTAGTAGGAAATTATTTGGGAGGTTTGAAGAACATGGTTTGGGTTATGATCTCAATGACCTTGAACGTATCAAATAAATGATATCTCTCATTATTAATTTATTGGATCCTAGCATGGGATTGCTCAAGGGAAATTCCACAAAATTCTATCACCCTTGGAATCTCCAATAAATGGTATTTATAAGGTATGATCCTTATATTTTAGGTCATCTCTTCTTTTCAATAAGAATATTTAATTTTTTATAACACTATAATTATACTAATCATGTTGTAAATATTCAATGACTATATTTTCAATGGTAATCATTATTATTAATGAAATAAATCTAATAGGAATAATAAGACAAAATAAGTTATTGTGTATTATAAAACCATAGAACATGACGATACATTTAAAAAAATTAAATTGTGGAATTTTATTTATAATTGTTTGGGGTTTTACTACTGTCTTTTGTAGATCCAGAAAGATGATTAGATTAGAACAAGAAAACACACAAACCCCAAAGATATCCATCCAGATTTATGGGGATTTACCAAGAGTCCAGAGGATAAAATCCTAGATAATAAAATAGCTAATGGTTTACGTTAAATGAAAATTAGGATGAGATTATAAATTAAAATTAGTGATGGAAAAAAGGTATCTTTTAATATTATGATGTTCATATGAAGGCACACGATTCGGTCCCATAGGTATATAAACTATGTTCTAACCATGAAGTGACAACTATACAGTGAAAAAATCATATGGATACCAAGTAAAAGACACATTGTTAGAAAATAATTGATTAATTCATGGTAATAACATTGGAATGAAACCAAACAAAATACAATTTTTTCTAGTGGCTCATATGGTTAGTAAATTTATGCTCAAACTATTCTAAAAATCACTAGAACCAATATATCTATTCATTATGATAACCACATGGTTACTCTTAATAAATTTTTATCATGATACAGGTCAATTTTAGACAAATCAATCAATTTCAACCCCCTAACTCCTAAAATTATCGAGAAGATCAAATGAGATAAACCAAAAAAAATTAAGCATACAGTTGACATGCATGTTATAAAAATACAGGATTTACATCTATTAAAAATTTAGTTAAATCATTACTTATTTATAAAATTGAATCATATAGTGCTAAACTCTAGTCCCTTTGGATAATGTAATCCATTATGGACTGTTTCAACCTAACTTTAAAAATATTTATATATCTGAAAAATAGAATCTAAATGTTGTATAAATGTAGGGTTGAGTTTAATGGGGTAAATTTTATTATTATACATTACGTATGATCTTAATGAAAACAAAATTGACCCATAAAAAGTCATTTTTAACATTTATCATCAAATATCTACTAACAATATGATTTATAGGTATTAATATAGCATCGTGGGACCAAGTGATTCTTTAAATTACTTTATTAATTTCGGTTGGAATAGAAAATCAAAAAAAATAGCGATTAAGTTGGATCCAAACATTAGATTGTCACATACTTCATGAGTAAATACCTATAGATAAGTTTGATTAAAAAGCATAACTTCTTATAGGATTATTTATGATTTATTATATTATAGATCGAATTAATTTGGTTCATTTTTTTAACTTAAAAATAAACAATATATAAATATTGTTTTCTTAATTATATTTTGGTGATGAAAAAATTAATTAGACTCAATAATTTTTTTTTTATTTAAAATAGATCAAAACACACTATTATTAGTTAGTTATTCTTGTTTTACATTTTAGTATTGACTATGATCACATATATCAAATATTAATATTTTTTTAAACATGATATTTACATAATATTTATCATCTTCTAATTGTAATACCTTTTTTTCTATCTTTACCTTTTCAGCAAGAATAAAAATTTATTTTTTATTAAATAAATGTTCAATAAGTACAATTCTAGTTTTTTGTTATTAATATGTTTGGACCGGGATTCCAATTTTTTAATTTCATTATATTATTGATAATGTATTTTATAGTACTAGATAATATCAAAATAAGTGAAATATTTTTAACTTTTTTTTAGCGATACACAATTTCATTTTACGTGGGAAAATTACAGTTCAAAATTTATTGTTCACAATTCTTATAAAAATTTAAATAAAACATAAATCCCAATGTGTGAATAATTATGTAATTCATCATTGTTATTCCATGCAAAAGAAAATATTTTATAACCTTTTAGTTTTACAAATCACCAAAAATGACAAACTATAATTTTTTTTAAAATTATGAATGAATTATATTTATTTCTTTTCAATAATAAGGAAGAAAAATCACAGATTAATGTAAAATAATTATTCTGATATTCAGTTTTAAGGAATAGATGATTATATTATTAGATAATACAAACACCTAGAATTAGATATAATATTTCTATGAAGAATTTTTTAATGAATATCTTCAAAGGAAAGATTTCTTATCAACTGGAGCTTATATGAGGTTCATTGATCTAGAATGTCAACATTTTTTAGAATTGTCTTGAGATTTCATATGGTGAAATTAATTATTTCTCAATTATATGTTTGATTTTAAACTCAACCCTAGAAATTTTCTTATATATAAGATGAATGATAAATATTTATTAGTGATTAAAGGGGATATATATTTGGTTCTAGAGTTACAAAAATGTGGATTTATTTTTCTAAAAGTATTTTATCTATATCAATCCATTCTTATTGAAATTATACTACTTTTGAAAATTTAATTTTAGAAATATTGATGAGAAGAATCCATGAATGATGAATATTTTATTACAATTACTAGAATTATAAATTTTAAAAACGGTTTTATGTGGACATAAAGAATTTTAGTATTAGATTGGAATGTTGTCTTTTTTAATGTTATTTTGGATTCATTTCAAAATGAAATAGAATTTAAAGTCACAACATATTTTAATTAAATTTTAATATTGGAGAAGACCATTAAAAGGTAATGTGGGATAAATTTCATCTAAAATAAATTTTATAATAGTGCCCTTATATATATATATTAGTTGTTTACAAAAAATGAAAAAAAAGGTTGGTATGATTAATGTATTTATGTAAATAATTTAGTTATAGAATAATATTGATATAACAGAATCTATTTTTAGTTTACAAATCAGAAATACAATATATATTCCAACGGTAGGGATCACCGGAGCATGCAGTCATATCAATAGGTGGTATTTAAAGGTTCAAAGTGGTTGTAGTACATTTAATGGTATTTGAATCACATGATGGATGGTAATTTTTTTTTGTTTTTAACTGTCACAAATTGATATCATGGTGGCTAATTGGGTTATTTTTAATTATGATGGATATAGATATTGAATTTAATGTAATTTGCCTATTTGGAACCATTTATTAAAATTATGAATTAGATATATGTGGAAGATTTAATATATATTTTAAGGTATGTTTTATGTTTTGTGTAAAAGAAATAGAAATTTTTTTTTGAATTGGGAATAGATATCATTTTCAGTTTTTGTTTGACATGGATATTTTTTCATCATAGATATAATGGAAATTTTAAAATTAATTTGATATTTTTTTGCAGAGAATCCTTATGTAAACCTATCTTATGTTTAAATATGTATGTGATAATGTGTGATGGTGATATTATAATATATTTTTAATTTATTACATATTTATACATGTTATTTATATTTTAGTATTGACTATTTCACATTTTTAATAATGGAATGTTAGAGTTATTTTTTTGGTTGAGGTTTTTCAATTGGATGAATTTAATATCAATGTCGTTGATTAAGAATTTAATGTTACTTGCTTTAGTACACAATTTTAGGATGCATCAGTGGATCAGGAGTTCAGTTAGGGTGATTAGATGGTATAATATATAGTTAAATAATAGATATTGAACAAATTAGTTGGTGGGGGGTATTTATTACATGATGTTCTGTGTAGAGGTTTTTGAGAAATGAGTATTCCACTTGATTCTGGATGTCAACAATTGGGCATCCTATTGCTTCTGTATTTTAATTTTTTAATGCCCATTTTTTATATTCGCTATAAACCCATTTTAACTATTCCTCATCCATAAAGTTCTATTTCTTAAAAACAATTGAGATATAATCCCATGGCCTCCATTTTTTACATTATTTTGATTTTAATCCATAATGATTAAAGGAAGGACCAATTGAGTCCCTTGAATAAACAATGGATTCACCCTGTTATATCCCTTCCCAAATAATTTCCACTTCCATTAATCCAACATAATGAAATTAAGTATTTTTTGATGATTCTCATCATATTACTATGGAGTTTATATATACTCTTGTGGACATCCCGTTTCATTCCCAATGGATTCTCCTGCAGGTGCCCATTTTTTTTCATTTTTAATGGAATGTGATTAACGTGGGTAGGGTAATGGATTCAATAAAATATTATCATTGAATCTAGGGATTTATTTCATGGATTTATTTAGTGATTTATGTTTTTGTGGATATATTTTAGAATATTTTTATTGGATTTCTCTATGTATTTTTTTTATTTTTTGTATATTTTATTTCCTATTATCAATGAATTTTCCATGATATTTAATTGGTGCTATTGGGTGGAAAATAATTTTTTTAAATCTTACATATTATATTGATAGGCGTTCTTGACCTTCAATAGATTCATGGGTCATTATAAATACATGTATTCATTTTTATAAAAATAATTAATTACATATCCTTAATTTTTTGTGTCTAAATGAATGGATTTCAATAGGTTATTATAGTATAAACACAAAATATTTTGAATGGAATATTATATGATTTTTTCATGACCGGCTTCATAATGATGAGGTAAGGGATGGAAAAATACAATGGCCTTCCTTCTTCCAAATAAAAAAGAGTTAATGACCCCCTAAGTCCCACCACCCATATGCCTCGAGTTTGTAACACAAACTAATGATTTTCAAATATCAAAAAAATGGGAGGCCTTATCCTTTATATAGTAGAAATGATCGGGATATAAGATGTACCATCCTGAGAAAAAACTACAAGAAATATATATAAAAGAAATAAAAATCCATCCCTCATGCATGTTTCATGTAGAACTTTTCTAAATAAAATGAAAACCTCTAATGTAAATATCAAAAGAACAATGCTAAGCAGTGATACAACAACTATTCTAATGCCTGCTAATGTAGTGTCGATTACGGTCTGTATAATCACCCTAGAAACATGAAAATAGTTTTATAGATGTATGGTTATCATACATGTATATTCAGTATGAACATCCAATGTCACTCTTCCACGTGTGGGAGAAGCATACAGATTCAATTATTGGAAAAAACAGAAGAAACTCAATAGAACCTAACAGGGTATACCATTCACCCCAACCTCACCACGACATGCTCACCAATTAATGCAGGTACTGTAAAGAGGTAATCATGTCAATGTTAGGGTACCCCTCACCTCTACCCATTGGTTAATAACTCATCAATAATGGTTAACATGCTTTCACTACCACACTCTTCTACAAGCCCCACTATCACAACCAACCCAATCACACTAGGCCAAATACCACATCCCCCAAAAAAAACACCTTGGAGGAAAACCACATCACATCCTGCCCACAGGAACCTATTCCACAAATCCCTAACCTCATCCCAAAGTCAAATGGGAATGTAAATGATAACTCTTCCCGATGACACCTGGGAAAGCACAACTAACTTGTAGACACCTAGGCCTCATGACCGCACTACAAATTTCTTATAGTCTTGGGATATCAATAACAAGAAGAGGGAGAAGAGAATTTCCAATAACCATCCATCCATCATCCCCCTGTGATATTGGGAAAGTACACCATCCCCCATAACAATTGGGGTGTTCAACACATAGTTCTCCACAAATGTGGAAAGTGTATTGAAAACACAAGGAACTACATGTACATATATTGGTACCAAACACTCAAACCAACCTGTCGGATTTCAAAAAAAAACACCCATCCAAATGAAAATTTCCATTCATTCCACCACTACAACCTTGCTAAAAGCCATCCATATACTAAATTTATTACATCATTAAATTAATTGATCCAATTATCACATTTCATTAAATTTTTTGTTGATTATTTATTCCATCACTTCTTAGGAAACTACCTTACAAATCACACCATAAGTGACATCATAACCCATACACCCTTTATAAATTCTTTAGAAATTCTGGGAAAAATTGCCACACAAGGTAACACCATATTTCTTCAAAATTAACCCTCCAAAACAATCCTCGGTAACCCAACTGCATCAAATCACCACAACCATAAAAACAACAAAAACACAACTGGATTTCAGTCCCACTGCATAACAAGTTCATCCATTCCATTATCAACAACCTCTCAACCTGATATTCCATTACACCTCATATAACACCGAATACAATAAACCCATATTAACCATCCCAATAGTCATAGCACCGCTATAGAAACATTCCACACTATACCAAAAGAAACAACCCCATTTTCCACCCATACATCTACAACTGTGCTTCTAAGAACCACACCACAAAACCCA